>OX411327.1:7500000-10000000 GCA_948150665.1 Conistra vaccinii
AAGATCATTTTCACCTAAAGCAGTAATAGTGATTGGTGATTTTGAAGGCGCACTCAGTTCGTTCGGATGGTGATCGGTTTTATGAATTTGCTGATGCTGTATCTAAGTTGTGTCGTACTTAGGGTTGCCAACCGTACTATAGTATTGTACTTACTATATTTCGGGCCTGCGTACTACATATATACTGTTGAAGAAATATACAGTACGCAAAAATACTATATTTTCAACATCTAAATCTAACAAACAAATCCTTCATTTTAACAATTTATGAACGCGCATTTACATTTTTTTTTACCAATCTATTACTAATACTCTATGCTTTTGACTGATGCCATAGCATCATTGTAGCCTAACTGTGCGTTTGCACTAGCGAAACATTCCCGACAAAACATGTTGGGATCTCTATTTTATGTCAATTTTCCATACAATGTTTGACAGTAACTAGAGATTTCAACATGTTTTGTCGTAATGTTTCGGCAGTGCAAACGCACAGTAATAACCGCATATAGCCGAACTCATCTGTCATAATGCATTCCGAACTTGTCAATAATGTCAAATTGCCAACGTCAAACGAATTTTTGGTCTGCTTTATTTTTGTTTTTGGTACCTAATTATTGTCAATTTGATGTTGTTCTTTCTTTTGAGAAGTTAAGTCCTAAATGATTTGGAAACTGGTAGCGATAACGAAAGTGCGTCAATTCAAGTGCGCCGCTACTAACGCTGATTAAAAAGCGAAAAACACAAAAAAGACGCCAAAAATATAATAAACCTGAGTGGGAAATAATGTATGATTAGCTTTTTATTAACATTACTTAATTAAATAATTGAATGTAATAAAGCAATTACAATTTTATTTTAGACAATTTTATAAGGCTAGTGCAAAAAAAATAGTTTTTATTTTATAAAAATAAATAAGTATGTCATAAATATATCTTTGTCTATTTTTTATATATTTCCATATCATACTATATTTTTTTGAAGTGTACTATATTTTTTTATAGGTTATCTTGAAAAATACTATATTTAGCCGAAGAAATTAATGTTGGCAACCCTTGTCGTACTGTACCTACTATTAATTTTGTTTCCTGAGGAGTGGGATTCTATATAATATGATTTAAAAAATCAGTTAGGTACCTACCTACATTTATCTACATAAATGTCTATACTAATTTTAATCCTGCCTCGTAGGCTATGGCAGGGATGTCCGCCATTGTTCCCGCTAGGAAATTCAAATGATGACCGCCAAACTCACTAGCACAGAATACATATACTCACTCACTAGCGCCAGTAAAGTTGAGGCAAGAGTTGAGTGTAGCTAATAAAAAATGCTTAAGTTACGAAGTTGAAATTAATGATCTGAAGGTTGCAGAAAAAAAGGCTAGGCAAAATAATGAAGAGAAGAAGAAGAGCACTAGTTCTATTACTAATTCTCATCTTCAAAAGGCTGAAGTTCCACCTGCACCCGTAACAGAGGTATCATCTGGGGTTAACGTTTTTGACAACGGCAACTCTAAATCGCTGCCGCAGCCAATTCTTAGCTACTCAAGTATGGCCAGTAAATCAGCGGACTCACCCGGTGAATCTCTTTATATGGATAATAATTGGATACAGGTATCAAGAAATAAAAAGAATAACCCTGTAATAAGAGGCGGAAAAACATCGGTTGTTTCACTTAAAGCTGTCGAACGTAAAAAATACCTTCATGTCTGGAGACTCGATAAAACCACGACAGAAGAAAGCTTAAAGGAATATATTAAAAATATTTTGAATGATGACTCGGAATTAATTATTGAAAAAATACGACCTAAGACTGAAAGAGATTATGCCTCGTTTAGAATTGGAGTAACAGAAGACAATTTTGAGAAACTTTGTGTTCCGGAAGTATGGCCTATGAATATAGAAATTAGTGAATGGATTTGGTTTCGTCGCCCAACCGAACCAACCAAACTCCAACCGCAAGTTTAGTAGAAGCTTCACCATTTTGTATCAAAATGTTAGAGGTCTGAGAACAAAGTCGTCTAAATTTTTATCATTATTAGAATCATCGGGTTCGGATTTATTCGCAATTACGGAAACCGGCTGCAGCGAGTCAATTCATAACGCAGAAATAACATTACCTGGTTACTCGATATTGCGATGTGATCGAGCGGATGGACGGAAGCAAGGTGGCGTACTTTTAGTGGCCACACCGCGTTTCGAGTTGCGGCAAGTAACGATTCCCGATGGCATAAATATTGATATTCATAAATTTGAGTTGATTTGTGCTACAGTTCATTTGCAAAACCGATTTTTATTTACCTGCTGTGTATTATATATTCCACCACAGACTGATGAAAATGAGTATTCAATAATGTTTAACATTTTAGAAAAAATATGTATTAAATATAAAAATAAGGTAGTAATATTAGGAGACTTTAATCTGTTTTCATGTAAAAATTATGTACGTGACTATTTTGAATATTTTGTTGCCTTCTGTGAAATCGTTCAGTACAATAAAGTCCCTAATTGCAATGGCAGACAGCTGGATCTCGTGTTGAGCGGGTGCAGCGGCGTTACGGTGTGCGCGGGGGAGGAGGGGCTGCAACCCGTGGACGCGTACCACCCGCCGCTCGCGGTCACAGTGGACGTCGTCACGCCCCCCACGCCGCTGCGCGCTGCGGTAGACGCACAGCCAAATATTTTACAGGCAATGGAACTTCAGTAAGGCAAACTTTAATCAATTATATTATCTTTTAACATTAATAGACTGGACCGATATTTACAGTTTAAACGATCCCGATTTAGCTTTAAGTTTTTTTAATAACAAAATCTTTGAAGTTTTCGATGCCGGTGTACCTCTCAAATGCGGCAAATCTAAGAATAATAGATACACATACCCAGTGTGGTATACTTCAGATATAATCAGGGATATTCAATTAAAATACGGCCTTCATAAAAAGTACAAGGTAAGTAAATCCCCTACTGATTATGAGGCGTTTGCCCAATGTAGGGCGAGAGTTAAGGCCGAGACTGCACTTGCTCACGACCGGTATCGGGATCGTGTACAGAGCCATCTTGCGACAGACCCGAAGGCTTTCTGGAGTTACGTCAGGTCAAAAAAAGGTAATTCGAACCAATATAAATTAAATAAGGACGGACAAATCCTGTCGGACCAGGAATGCGCACAGGAGTTTGCACTTTTCTTTCACTCTGTATATAACCTCGAGCCGGCTACCTTAAACGTAGAGACCGCCAGCACAACAGCGACGCAAAGCGGCGCGTGGTCTCACCTCGGTCGTCTTGAGGCGTCGGCGGTGCGTCGCGCGCTCGCTCGTTTGCCCCCAAAACGCTCAGTCGGACCAGATGGCATACCACCCTTTATCCTTAGGGATAGCCGCATGGTGTTAGTTGAACCCTTACTGCACTTGTTCAATGTCTGCATTGCTACGGCGACATTTCCTGATCGTTGGAAGCTTAGCCGAGTGGTACCGGTGCCGAAGGGTCGTGGAGGTACTGACGCGAGTGACTACAGGCCTGTGGCAGTTTTATGCGCTCCCGCTAAAGTGTTCGAGGCAGCCATTCACAGCAGTTTATACACACAGGTAAGTGCACACTTGTCTGATGCGCAACACGGATTTCGTCCTGGCCGGGGTACAACCGGAAATTTGCTTCACTTAATGACGCAACTGGTGCCAGCTGTTGATGCTGGACTACAGGTGGATGTAGCCTACCTAGATTTTAGGAAGGCGTTTGACACAGTAGATAATGATGTGTTGCTGTTGAAATTAGCCAACATGGGTTTCACACCGCACACTATGAAATTCTTCGCCTATTACCTGCGCGGCAGACGTCAATATGTTGACTGTGGTGGACGCTTTTCTGATATCTATTACACAAGATCGGGCGTCAGCCAGGGTAGTAATCTTGGGCCGTTCCTTTTTATTCTTGTGGTGGACGACTTACCGAAAGTAGTCAATGGGTCAACTTGCCTACTTTTTGCTGATGACCTAAAGTTGATTCAGGTAGTGAAGGATAGGGCCGACCATGACATACTGCAGCGGGACTTAGATCGAGTCACCAAGTGGAGTCAGGAAAATAAACTTTATTTCAACGTGGCGAAATGTTCTATCCTTACATTCTCTCGCGCCCGTTCCCCACGTCATCATGAGTACCACATTGAAGGTAAGCCGCTGCAGCGTGTCATGGAGGTCAAAGATCTGGGCATTCATTTTACCAGGGATCTGCACTTCCGCAAGCATGTTGTAGAGGTTTGCAAAAAGGCATACCGCAATTTGGGGTTTGTTTTGCGGCAGGCAAATCAATTCACTAACATGAGTACCTTAAGAGCCTTGTACGAAGCACTTGTAAAGAGCCATTTAGAATACAACACGGCTATTTGGAGTCCTAGTGAAGCCAAATACAGTACGATGCTGGAGCGAATACAAAACAAATATATTAGGTTTATGTATTTGAGGTTACATGGAGTATATCCGGGATACCCATTGCTGTATCCAACCTTATTTATTTAGGAATGGTTGGATATTGCAAATTAGAGATTAGGCGGGAACTAGTACTAGCCACATACTTGTTCCATGTAATGAGAGGTAAAATTGCAAATTTTGCCATACTGCAGTCAATTCAACTGTGCGTACCGGATGAGTATGTGAGCAGGCGGCGACGGCCGCCGCTGCTGGTGGTGCCGACCGCGCGCACCAATCTGCTCCAGCGCGCACCGCTGACACGCGCGCTGTGTACGCTCAACAGGGTGGCAAATACAATTGACTTGTTTTCTTGTTCTCTGAACGATTTTACTTTGGCGACCTCTAGGGTGTTATGTTACACTTAATTAAATTAAATGTAGTTGTTATGTTTGTTTCGTTTATTGTGAATTTTGTTTATAATGTAGTTTTTTATAGTTTTTATTTAATTTAGTCTATTAGTGACTAGGAACTGTGGAAATTTATATGTACCTAGACTTAACTATCGCATTAGGGCAACCTGTAATGATAGATTTAAGGTGCTGTTATAATAAATAAATAAATAAATAAAAATAAATATTTTGTAGGTCTCTTTTTTCTTAACTGTTCAACTTTTGTTTTGTTTTGCTTGGGAACCTGTGTCCTGGCTGTCTTGAGGAGCAGAAAGGCACAACACAATACTAAGGCATTTTTATTTCATATCTAGTAAATATCTTTGGTGAAAACTTCGTCGCTCCATAATATAAAAAATCAATATTTGACAGTTCGTATGACTCCCAAAACAGCCAGCGCCATCTGTTTTGAGCTTTTCAGATTACCTGCCATTGCTTGAAAGACCGCTTTACATCAATGTTCAAAACCTATATTTTCGCGGACAAAACGTAGGTAGGTACCTACTACCATCAGAGATTGTCATATTGTATGCTTAATAATTGCAACGCTTGCAGATTGTCTTGATTTATATTCAAATAAAACAAACAAAAATTAGTCGCTACGGCCTTGTCGCAGCTTGCACAGAATGCATTTTTTAAAAGGTCTTCCTTACCTTGTAGTACTTACATACAACCATACAACCTACTGAAATAGGATCACAGGATTTTGATCATAGAGTATAGTAATTGATGCATGCTTTGATGTCTCGAATGTTTCCGAACGAAAAACGAGAACAGCGCGAAAATTTGAATTGCTGTCACTTTGAAAGAAAAGTTTTGTTACTATGGCAGCCAAAAGTTGTTTTGAGTTCATTGTTTTTATTACTTACTTCTTGGAAACCGACAATGTTATTATCGATTGGTACTAGCTAAACTCTGAATAGAAGTAGGTACGTAATTATGTAGACAGTGAGAGTATAAAGAGAAATTGTAAAGGTTAAATACCTCGGTAATCCGCCGCAACCATATTTGGAGCAAAAGGTAGGTAATAAATCATGAATAAATATATTTTTCCTTCTTTTCGAAGAGTTATATTTGGTATTTATAACATTTTAGTTTTTAGAGATCATATTATACACACGGCAATAAAACCTGTGCACATAACTTTCAGTTTTCTTCTAATATCTCCGGATCGGATTCCTTCCAAAAGGAATAAACATGATGGACTCAGAAGCACCCAAATCGACGTATGAAGTCACATCGCTAGCCGATCTAGATGTCTACCTTGACCTGTACAATGATCCAAGAGTATTATGGTTCAAGGACCGAATTCTTGCGTTCATTGGGTTGGACGACGATAGCCTTTTCTACAACATGTTAGATGAAGGGGATGCTAAACAGAAGTTTGTTAAATATATAACGGGGACTATAGAGCCAGATGAATTGTGTCTCGAAAAGAGAACAATGTTTGTGTCTAAGGTGATCGTTGACAAGCTCATTCACGAAGATAAAGAATTTACTGAATGGAGTAAGTTACCATTTCATTTTGGCTCGATTATGCTTACTAGATTTACTTGGATAAGTAATTTTTGCCCCTTTGTATATGTGATAAGTTTAACTGTATGTTATGTATATGTTATGAATAAACTCAAAAACTGCTGAACTGATTTATAAAATTCTTTGTACAGTACATTTCTATCACTCAGTAAAATACGCTATAATTTATAAAATAAATGCGGGCGAAGACACTGGCGTGATTAATAATATATGATGTTTTAATACTTCAAATTATATGATTATATGAAGACTAATCCTTTTTTGTCTTGTGTCTCAATGAAAGCCTCCATCCCATTTATATTCTCCATATAATTTTCATGTAAGTAAACAAATTGCAGGAATAATACCACCGCCCCCACCGCCACCGCCAAAACACAAGAAGAAGAAAGGCAGAGCAAAGACTCCAGAGCCTATTGAGCTAGAAGAGTCAGAAAGTAAAAAGAGTGCAAAAAGCATGAAGAGCATGAAGAGCATGAAAAGCATGAAGAGCGCTAAAAGTATGAAGAGCAAGATTGGTATGTATTTTTCAGTATACTTATATTACTTATTACTTCTATCTAAGTAGGTCTAATAATTTACGAAGTGTATAGAGTGCCGCGAGTTTCTTGTGGCACTTTAGTGTCACTGCCTCGGCCCGGCTAGGGTGCCGTGAGCGTTGCATTGTCACTGTCACTGGTTATTTAGGTAAGGTTAGGTTAGAACTGTGACCACACAACCCACGAGCCGAGCGAGCGTAGCGAGCGGTGCCGCGGGTAGCGGCCGGCGAAGTGCCAGGGTCCGTTTAGGCACAAGAGAATGTAATGTTTTGGGAATGTGGTGTTTTACAGCGATTTAACCTCGACAATCAAACAAAATACCAAGTGACGTGACTTAGTGACAGTGACAATCCAATGCTTGCGGCACTTTGGCCGGGCCGAGGCGGTGTTACTAGGGTGCCTGTAGTGGCACTTTATCCGATAGGGATAGAGTGCCACTGGTGGCATTCTATACACTGCCAATAATTTATTAAAAAGCAAAATTATAACATAATGACTGCCTGAACATTAGAGATAATAATTATAGCACACCATCCCTCTTCATATTAACTACCGAATAAAAAAAAAAAACCTTGTTTTACAGATGAAAAGCTGCCGTCTACCGTTGGTAAGTAACTTTTGTATACAACCTTGATAAATTTTCTTTAATTTTGTAGCGTATTTAACACATAATACAAAATGGACAACTTTAGACTGTGTTCTTTGGTCAGTTTTTGTATTAAGAACTTTAGTTTTGTTACAATAAAGTACAAAATACAATAACGAGCTTGTACGCTTGGACTAAAGTTAGAACATTTTTTTATGAGACAGCATGCTTCTGTCTAAGGGCAGATTTTACCAAAGCCCCCTCTGAGTTTTCAGTTCCAGGATGAGACATAAATAATACTTTACAATGCATTTGCTTGAAAAGGGCGTTTTCCAAGCAGTCAATTTGTGCGGAAAGTGTTACTTTTTTTGACTAGGGCTTTTTAATTATCTGTTTTTTTTTTATTTTTGAATAATCCGTCGTCAGCCCGACGCAAAGAATTTTATTTTTATTATGTACCTATATTTGAGAAAAGTTTGATGATGACGATGACGATGGCGATGGCGATGGCGAAGGCGATGACGATGGTCAGTCATTCAAAGTCAAAGTCGAAATCTAATTCGAAGTCGAAGTCGAAGTGAAGTCGAAGTCGAAGTCGAAGTGAAGTCGAAGTCGGATGTCGAAGTCGATGTCGAAGTCGAAGTAGAAGTGAAGTCGAAGTCGGAAGTCGAAGTCGGTGTCGAAGTCGAAGTCGATGTCGAAGTCGAAGTGAAGTCGAAGTCGAAGTCGATGTCAAAGTCGAAGTCGAAGTCAAAGCCAAAGTCAAATTCAAAGTCGAAGTCGAATTGAAGTCGAAGTGAAGTCGAAGTCGAAGTCAAAGTCAAAGTCATGAATTATGTTTATATCATTTATATACGTCAGCCAATATGTCAGATGTTAAACATCATAATTATGCGACTACTTTAAGGGTCGCTAGTTTTTTTTGTTTCCTCGCACAATGCATAGTAAAACGTTGTATGATACACGTGCGTCAGATGATTTCCGACTCGTGTCGACTTATACACTCGCTCACTTCGCTCGCTCGTGAATAAAAAGCCACTCGTCGTAAATCGCATACTTTCCGCACTTGTAGCATAAATAACTATTATGTACCTACAGAAGTGGATGTGGAAACCATGTTGGAGGATGAAGACATAGAGCCTTCACAATCCGAGATTCGTCCGGTCGCCGAAGACACGTACTACTTCCCACCACGTAAGTCTCAAATGTTGTTTTTTAATTTAAATACTAGCAACCCTTCTCGGTATCGCTCCAGCACTGATGTTATAGATCTTTTACCTTGAGAAATTACCTGAGTGATGGTGAACCGCATCTTAAGGAGCCGTGCACGAAATCGACAGTTTTTGATCAAGTTTGTTCATTGTTTGTAAGAAAAGGATTTTTTTTTTATACTCGAGTTTTTTGTTTTGCATGTGGCTGGATGAGAGCAGTGGTGGCCCAGTGGTAACGGCCCCGACTTACGAGTTGTATGTCGTGGATTCGAACCCAAGCAGGCACTTTATTCAAGGCAATGGCACGTAAAATTTTATCGGAGAGGCAACCGGATGGCGAGTGGTAGTGTGGGTCTTGAAGTGATACCGAACCCCCCCGTACCGTCCGAATGGACCCCTAATGGGCGGGGGCGGAGATATGGGGGGGGGGCAGAGCATAAAAATTTTTGGAGAGGCAACCGGATGACAATGCGGTAGCTTTGAAGCTTATACCCTATTTATATAGTAATTTTATTTTGCCATTCGAAACACGCGGGCCGTTTTAGCAACCATGAATTTTGAAAAAAAAAAAAAAAGTTATGAGGCAACCGCTTCAAAATTGGTACCATTTTATGTTGTAAAAAAAATGCCATCCGATCCTGCTGGGCAGTTTCTGAGAAACTACCCTTTAAACTCGCTAAAAACACTTTATTCCCACGTTTTAAACAAAAATGGAAAAAAAAATAGTAGAAATAGTTTCAATCGGATGGCATTCGAAAATTAAGCTCTATTAGGTGCAAAGAATTGTGTGTATCAATGCCATCCGGTTTTGATAAGGTTCTCCCCTATTTTCGCCACCTCAAACATCGTTATAATTGAAATAATGTATTTTCATGAAACTCCTTACCAATGACTTATCACCGTAAATGGAGTAAACTTTATCGAAACCGGATGGTATTGATGATATACAGAATTCCTTGCACTTGTTAGACCTTAAGTTTCGAATGCCATCCGATTTAAACTATTTTAACTATTTTATTTTCGATTTTTGTTTCAAAAATTCGCAAAAAAGGGTTTTTTGGCGACTTTGAATAGTTGTTTCTCAGAAACTGCCCAGCAGGATCGGATGGCTTTTTTTTTTACAACATGTAGTGGTACCAATAAATAGGCTCACCAATTTTGGAGCGGTTGCCGAACAACATTTTTTTTTTTTCTGAATTCGCTAGTGCGTAAACGGCTCGCGTGTTTCGGATGGCAAATTTTTTTTACTATATAAATAGGGTATAAATTTCATCCGGTTGCCTCTCCAAAAATTTTGATGTTTTGCCCCCCCCCTATATCTCCGCCCCCGCCCATTTGGGGTCCATTCGGATGGTACGGGGGGGTTTGGTATCACATCAAGACCCAGATTACCTCTCGCCATCCGGTTGCCTCTCCGATAAAATTTTACGTGTCATTGCTTTAACTACTTTACTTTGTGTAATTTAAGTACTTCATCACCACTGCTCTCAAAACGGTGAAGGAAAACATCGTGAGGAAATTGGGATGCCTTAGAACCAAATATTCGAAGACATGTGACATCCAGCAACCCATGCTGGGCCCGCGTGGTGAATTATGGTTCACTCCCTCTCACAGAAAGAGGAGGCCTGTGACCCAGGCTCCAGCAGGGAGAACATTATAGGCTGATTATGCTCATGCTAAGCGAATACTGATACAAATGACATTGTTTTATACTAGAGATTTTGGGTATTGTGATAGAGTGAAATCATTTGCAAAGAAACATACTTCAGATTTTTGCTGTTCGATGTCAGCTTAAATTTCTTACATGGAATTCTATTATTATTCTGATACGGTTCAAATTTTTTTGCAGCGCCTGAGGATGTAGATCCGGACATCGACGGAACTTTGGAGTTCTATACCATTATCGTAAGAATAATGTCACAATTCTTAACTAAGCCCACGTACGCACACGCACGGACGTAAAAATATCGCGGCGGGATTTTATCGCGCACTGGATTTTCAACTCTCGGTGTTGAACCGAGGCTGGAGAATCCAACAGAGTGCATTCCAGCGTGTCGAAAAAACACACTTTTACTCTATATGGGAAAAATCCAGTGCGCAAAAAAAAAGTCTCTCCGGGTAAAACCGCTCGTGCGTCCTGAACTTACTCGTAGAAAATTTTGTGGCGTTTATTTCAGTTCCGTAGGTAGTTACTAGTAGGTTATCATTTCTATGTATGATTTGTTCCAAAAATATCTCATGAATGAATCAGGAAACGTTCCTGTGAATGCCAATTTGTAGTGGCGTAGTGCCACTTACAAATTGAGTACTTTAATTTGATTATTATTATTTGTGTACTTAGATCCGAAATTCTAATTTTAAATCGCCCTAAAGATGACGTTTTTCATTTGACAATTGTGGTTAATTACTCCATTTTTGTCGCTGGTGTTACAAATACAAATTAAACATGTTATTTAAATAAAAAATACAGTTGGAAAAGTGGTGAAATATAAAGTAGTAACTCATTCCCTTTAGTGAGTGCGTAAGAATTTCTCCTGAAGGATCAGGGTTTTTTTACACTTTTATAAGATACTTTTGGAACAGACAGTAGCATTTTTTCCACAATAGTAGGTATGTCGTAGAACTTTAATTACGAAGTAATGAGCCAATAAGCTGCACAATCACCTCCCGAAAACCATCTTTGGATTTTGTTACATTAATGTAACAAGGTTGTAAAGAAAAGTAGAGTTTAATTTAATTAAACTCTACTTATCAAATTGCTCTCTTTCACCTGTCCCGTTCATTTAAAAAAAAGTATCGTATGATATAGCATCGTTCCATGGGCAAAATTTGCAAATGGTGCGAAGTAAGCTTTTCATACGAATATGGACTTTATTTTTAAGCGACTAATGTTCATATTCGTATAACCGAATGTCAGTAAGGTTTTTCTGGATGTAAACCTTATTTTTTTCAAATTCAAGTTCTCTCTTGAGTAGGCAACTATTCAAAAGAGAACCTTCATTTTGGTTTTTTCATAAGTTTGCTCATAGTTTTCCAAGCCTGACTTCACCACTGACATACGATACGACCATACATCTTTATAATTATGTTTTATGCCTATCCACATAGAGACCAGTTCCCCGCGTGATCCAGTACCCCAAGTTGAGTGTAGTATTCGGCGAGATGACTCCTCGTATAGCAAACCGCAACCGACGATACATGTACTTCGTGAGACAGACTCAAGAGGGCGTGCCCATCCGTGATTGTGAACCGTTCATCAAGCTCAAGATGTCGGAGTATTTCCTCTCAGGACTCCTCACTGGCAGGGTGCTTATGAATCTTGGACAGCATTTGAAAGAGGTAATAGCATAATCAGCTTATGACGTTCCCACTGCTGGGACACTAGTCACTCAGGCCTCCTCTCTGTGAGAGAGAGTGGGCCATAATCCACCATGCTGGCCCGTGCGGGTTGGTGGATGTCACCTCTTTGAATTTTTGAGGTAATATCAGCCAGTAATTGTACTTATGCAGCGTAAAATCTTCGTTTACTTTTTACGCGCCTTTACTTATACCTCAAATCTTGAATGGTTACTAGCTTAAACTTTTTTACATTCGTTTAGCTCGCATTTGACCCAAACATATTTCAATGGCCTTAACTCACCTAAGTAAGCGATGTGCACCATCGCTTGCTGCTAAGCTTGCCTAGAAACAACCTGAAGGCCAATTATCGTATTTAAAAAACGGTCACATTCTAGTCGCAAGCTGTCAAACTTGTCAAAAATGTAGGTAAAAATATTGTATTTTTGACAGATTGCTAATGAGATGCGAATGCGAACGAGCTTAAAAAAATTACGGGAATTGCCCCTCTGTTAATATGATGACTAAAAGATTCTCACATTACAGCTAACGCTACTCGTAATGAACGTGTTAAGGGTAGTCAGAAGCCCGTAAGTCTGACAACCGGACTTCTCAAAGGGTTATCATGTTACCCACTAGCTGGATTGTGGAGGTCAGATAGGCAGTCGCTCCATGTAAAATATTGGTGTTCAGCTACATCCGGTAAGACTGGCAGTCGACCCCAATATGGTTGGGAAAAGGCAGATGATAAGTTTTGGAATATTTATAAAAAACCAGCCATAATAAGTGCTTGTCGGACCACGCACAATAAAGAGTTTCATAGTTGAGATGAATTTATCCCAAGAGCAAAATTAACATTGTAGTTAAATAGTTATTTGTGTCACAAGGGGACAAAGTAATATTTTGTTCTTCCAGGGCGTTATTTTGAATTCAGAGCTAAGCGAAGGATTCTGACGTAGAATCGTGAGCTTAGCGAGGAATTCAATATACGCCGCCCGAGAACAAGATATTTTGTCCCCGAGTAATACACACTATTTTTCATCACTACCTATGAGAAAAATAAAAAGCTACTTACTCGATTTTTTTTTACATTAAACCTTTACGCGAGCGCCTCCAACCTAACTACGCAAATCAGTACGCTATCAAAAGCACGGAGTGGACCAATCAGAAGAGAGAAACCTCAGACTCCCTAGGGAGCAAAGTTGAATTTTGCTCCCGTTATCCTCTATAGGCAATTGAAAAAACATTTTCTCCCATACATTCCAACTGCAAATTATGCAAGTTTGTACGCACAATATTGAGAGATTTACCATGTTATTTATTTATTTATATATACTTAATTGTACACCAGATAATACATTACAAAAAGAAAAAGTAATACACTACAAAATATACAATAGGCGGCCTTATTGCTTACTGCAATCTCTTCTAGGGCTATGGAATGGGCAGTGATTTTCTGGACATAAAATTGGGTTGTTTTGTTTTACTTATAGGTTTTTCTGTAATCTCAATGCTTGCCTCAATGGTCTAGTGGTCGCAAGCGCTACTGCTGAGCATGAAGTCCTGGGTTCGATTTCCAGGTCGGGCAAAGTGATATTGGGTTTTCCATTAAGAATTTCTCAGTACCAGCCAGGACTCTGAATTTGTGCATCTGGTTGATGGCAATAGGCTTGCCCCCTATTTCATGGAACTTAAACATGCAATGTGCTTTGTGCAATGTGGGTGTACCTACTGTGGGTACACCTCTGCCTAACCCTTCGGGGAAACAAGGCGTGATGTTATGTGTTTTATGAGTAATGAACCATTCCCTGTATTTCTTTCAAAATTTTTGTGTCACTAGCTTCGGAGGTAAGGAGCAATTTTCATAAATTTTCTTTAAAAGTGTATTTATTTTAAAATTATTAATACAAATGTAATTAATGTTTAAGATCCTCACAACACGCCCCTTCATTTGTATGTCAAATGGTACAGTTTGCAAAACTTTTTTTTAAATTTTCTATTTTGGCCCCGAAAAGTGACCCCCATATAAAAAATTCATTTATTTACTTTACACGTCCGTATTTGGGTCACAGCAATTTATATTTATACCAAAGGGGTTTTGGCCCTAAAATCAGCCACCATTTTGTTTTTTTTTTTAAATCGAGGTGCTCCGCAAGTATCATATATTTGGATAGGGGACACTTATACAAACATAAAACTTCAAATACAATACCATCATAAAGCGTCACCTTTCTGAGATATTCAAAGATAAAAATAACAATTGTTATAACGAATTTATTTATTTATGTTGTAGTTAGTTCATGTACATTAAGTTATTTACAAATGAATTAATTGATTACACCTCGTGGATAAAACATAAGATTTTTTAATCATATTCGGTATAAATAATATCATCCAAGAAGACAAGCGGGAGCCTAAATAGGATTTTATTGGTGTCGCGCCCATGCCATGCACCATATAATACATATACAAATATTACCTACATGATGCAATTATGTTTTCATAGTTCAATATATTTACCTACCTGAAGGGAAAAAACCAAAATAATCCTTGTTTCAGGGTTCAGTTTTTGACTTATATTTCGGTGAATAACTCCGAAACCTGACGCTTTAGGATATTATGTCCTAGGACATTTTTTGTTTGTATAAGTGTCCTCTATCTAACTATATAACTTTCGACTTTCTCCGCGATTCTGAGAAAAAAACAAAGTGGCGGTAGCATGTTAGGGCCACCCTCCATACAAAAATCTTCAAACCCCTTTCAACTAAATGGGTCTTGTAGATTCGGAGCAAATTGGCTGTGGCAGACGGATAGACAGACAGACACACGAGTGATCTTATAAGGGTTCAGTTTTTTCCTTTTGATGTACAGAACCCTAAAAAAATATTCTTCTATTCATAATCTCAGATAAATAATAATTTACATTCAATCGCCAGTTACTCAACAGTCTTTTTTAGCCTTGTGTTTTCTTGCAATGGAATTTATACTTTGTCGTGTATAAGATTGAGTTAGTGATTCGAAAAATTTAATTCAAATACATATAACTTGCTTTTTTTTTGTTCTCAGGCCGTCATCCCGTTGTTCGAGAAGCAGTTCCGTGAGATCACAGTGAACACGGACACGACCCAGTCGTCGCTCACGAGACAAGTCTCCCTTGCTGGTGGTCATCACATTAAGAAGGATACCGGGTCACAGGTACGTGCAACAATGTAGTCACAGTAAAATGTTGCAAGAAAACAGACTTTACTTAGTAAGTTAATTCTTATGACGTTTGTGTTCAAATAATATATGATCAAATATTTGATGTCACTTTTAGAAGAAACAAAATTAGATGTAAAATATTTAAAATATAGAAGAATAAAAATAAAACTTTTGGCTTTAACATTTATCACAATGGTTAGAATTGTGGCACTACATACATCAAAAATAGTTCAATTAAAAAATAAACTCAAGACTTTGCCCAAACTCTCAACTCTAGTTGATATTAAAGTGTATTAATGGCGCCTATGTTTGATAAAATGTTGTCTTCATGAATATACATGCTAAAGTCTCCGCCACGAGAGCCTGTGAATTTTGTAAACAAAGAACTTCTACTTAGTTACGTAGCGAAACAAAAATATATAATCCCAAATTCAATCAACTCAAATTAACATACGTGTAATACGAAACTAACGAGCAATTACACTTGGTCGGGTTATATTTTAGCGATTTAAAACGCTGTCGGCTAATGTTTTGTGGTACTGGAACTCAGACGCGTTCAGTACCACAAAACATTAGACGACAGCGCGTTACTTAGTAGAAATAGCTTCTCGTGACGGGGACTTTAGATTATTTGAAAATTATTGTAGCTGCTATACTTATTTTTGTTTTGAATGTTTTGCTCAGGTGAGCTACCTTAGACCTTCGGACTACAGAAGAATGTCTAACATAGCTAGAGGAGAAAATGCCGAGAGAAGGTTAGTAGCCAGTTCTAATTGCATTTGTGAATTTACCTATAGTCTCAAAAAAACTCTTTTGTATTATCTTCTGGATGTGTAGGGAAGTAGAAGACTTCCCTCCGTATTCTTGGAATCGGCAGGAAATACTAGCTCATGCTTTGGGTAAAAACATTTGCCAATCAGCAAGATTGTAGCGAGCTGCTAAGGGCTGGCTGCTGGCTGCTAAGGGTGTACCGAACTACTGTTATCTCCTTAGCAGCAATACGCGGAGAATAATGCGGAGTCGAAATTGTACATTTGCATACGTTATTTCAAAACTGAATAACGTTTCGCAATTGAAATCCATACAAAAAACTGACCACACACAGACAGAATCGGAAAAAGATTCGAACGGAGAACTACTGTATGTGTACCCTTGATTGTTATTTCGTTTCGGAATTCACGTATGTATGAACAGACATAGTCAGCATTTTAATGTTCCCACTGCTGGGAAACAGGCCTACTCTCGGTGAGAGGGAGTGGGCCGTAATCCACCACGCGGGCTCAGTACGGGTTGATAGATGTCACATGTCTTCGAATTTATGGTTCTAGGACATGCCGGTTTGCTCACTATGTTTTCATTCACCGTTTTGAGAGCAGTGGTGAGGAAATAATTTACACAAAGTAAAGCGCCTGTCAGGGTTCGAACCAACGACATACCAAGTCGTAAGTCGCGGCCATTACCACTGGGCACCACTGCTCTCAGGTATGTATGTATGTGGGCGGCTTTATGTTTTCATCGCCTGTAGAATTTGGTTTGGGCTGGCACAGGAGTGTGGGGATTGGCACAAGAAAATAGAGGTCTATGGCTAGCAGTGGACGAAGTCACGCTGTGGATGATGATGATGTTCCTTTCTGATTGAGTTTGTTGCGGGTTCCTAATCTTCCTAGACCAGGGGTTCCCAACCTTTTAACATGCGCGCTCCCCTAACTTTCATTATTTAAAAATCACTGCGCCACTGAGTTACCTATTTTGTCGACATAAGCAGAAAAGCATAAGAATATAAAGTGAAGTCGAAAATGTTTGGAGTGCAAACATTTTCGACTTCACTTCCGCTCGCTTTATATTCTTATGCTTGGATAGGTTCGTTTTTCTTTAGTGCATTTAAAAAAAAATAGAAAAAAATATTTTGTCGACTTGAGCAGAAAAGCTGAACCTCATTTTACAGCACCTAAGTATGTATTATGAAACGTTTGGGTTTTGGAAACTAGTCTTAACCTTTTCTAATACCTAGAACATAACATTTAATAAATCTAAACTTTATTATTGGAGCCGCCGCGCCCCCCCATTGATCTCTCTACGCCCCCCTAGGGAGGCGCGCCCCTACGGTTGGGAAACCCTGTCCTAGACAGTTAAATTTCTCGGCGATTTAACGCATTTCTGGTTGGTCGCCACTGCAGATTCTAGCCTAGGTACTGGGCTTGTAGTTCTTGGGCTATCGCACGTCTATGTGGGTCTTATGTGCAAAAAGTTATTAAAAAGAAAATAAAAATAAAAGAAAGAAAAAAGCATACATTTATTAGGTTCCCAATAACAAAGTTTGCATATTGCTATGCTATTCATACTTTTTAATCAAAGTACTTATGATTTTTAGAATGAAGAACATGCGCTCAGTTCCAGACAGTGTGATTATGAACAGGACAGTAGGATCATTACCTCGCATGGATCGAGATGCCTCGGTAATAACTCCACTTTTTTTTAATATTTAAGTACAGGAGAAAGAACCATCAGCTATTTTATTTTATTTATTAAGGGATTAAACAACTACAACATATTTATTACATAAGGTTAACAAAACTTTAAGTAGTAACGTTGTAGTCCACTGCATTATCCGCAGATAACATATACATATAAAGATCAGTGGTTGCCACTAGACGAGCATTACCAAAATTAACAAATAATTTGAATTTTAGGGTTCTGTATTTATTTTTTATTTATTTATTTATATAATTATTTCTCAGTACATGGTACATTAAGATCTTAATATTAATAAAAAGCTTCACATATACTACCGTTGCCGGTGTAGAAATATTAAAATTAAATTAATTAACATTCCCATTAGTAATAATTATAAATTAGTTTGAAATAAAATAGTTAATTTTTAATATACTTAATGTCAATTACATTTTTCTTATTATTATTTATGAATTCAATGTCAAAATATACCAATTATATAATGTCAAAAGTTTAAAATAAAAAAATAAAATAAAAAGTCAGTAAGTATACACACAAAATATTAATAAAATGTAATGTCAAAATTTGAAATTAAAAAAATCATTTACTGAATAGAAACAATTGTCTAAAAGCCAGGCAAATATTGTTTTCCTGAATTTATTAGTAGGTAACACTCTGATGCTAGGGGGTAAATTGTTGAAGATTTTGATTGCCATGCAATTGGAATTCCTGCTATACAAATGTAGTCTCTGGCTAGGTGCAAGTAATTTATTTGGGCTTCTCTTCTCAACTCTTTTAGAAATGTGTTCATACAATGGAAATATGTGCGGATACCTTTTTATAAATAAACAAATTTCAAAAATGTAAAGGCAAGGAAGTGGAAGAATTTTTAGTGCTTTAAATATTGGCTTACAATGCTCTAAGTATTCTGCCCCATACACAGCTCTGACACATTTTTTTTGTGCAATGAATGCTCTATTCACGTCTACTGAATTACCCCATATAACAAGGCCGTAACGCAGCACTGACGAAACATAGCCATGATATGCATTAAGGGCAAATAAGTAACTATAAAGCTAGCTATAGCTACAAAACCAAATCAGATCAGAAACAATTTCATTTACTTAAATTATGCAATAAATATAAAATAATAATAAGATTACAATTAAGATAAAAAAAGCAACGGTTTGCACTCCGGGAGTGCCGGCAGAAGTGAAAACTTGAACATTAACGTTGTGCATTTTTGAATAAACACTTTTCATGAAGTATGTTTTGACTGCTTTTTTTACCCATCAATATGGGTAAAATTTCTTACCTCGCAATCTTTACGTAATGTCAAAGACTATTTAATTTGTCGGTTGCTAGGCAACAGATCTTACGGTCACGTTCTGACGCGAGTTTAACATTTTCCCATCCCAAAAAAAGTGCACAACGCCGCTAAAAAAGTTTTCACTTCAAAAATTATAATATTAGATTTAAGCTATAACAGAAGGATAACGATTGTTAAGATAACACAATAGTAGATTGTTATACAAGGGTGGAAAGGAATCAATTCCCATACGAGGTATTTAGACGCCCGAGCGCAGCGAGGGCGGCTATAGTCCGAGTAGGAATTGATGTCTTTCACCCGTGTTAAACACTCTACTTTTCATTTCGAATATAAGGAAAGTAAAAAATAGTGTTTAAAATATTTATTCATATTGAATAACATGAGTAGTACCTATTTAAAATGAACTAACAAGTTAGAACAATTTGTAAAAATGTTTAAATATGGAACGCACCGCATCACCGCTGCGGGCCGTCCCGCGTGTAAGTTTTTTTTTTTTTATTGACACTGGCTGTTTATAATATTATTATACTCACAAGACCGGAGCCCAGTGCTTCCACTTTTAGGGATTTCTCCCTTTTTTTAGGGAAAACGGCTAATAATAAGCATGGTTTACTGATATTTTATTTTGGCAGGGATTTAGGGAAAAATGTAACTTGAGTTGTTAGCCCTATTGTTTAATTAGTAGGCAGAACCCAATGTACTACTTTACTCTATGGCACCACCGATTGATTAAAGGGGATTTCCTGAAACTTGTAATGATTGTTATTCGTCTAATTTTAGTTTACCATGTTATTGTTAATAGTACTATTTCCGTGGCTAAAGACGACATCAGAAATAAGTCGCATTAAACCTACAGTTGGTTTGTTTCGTTTGTCTCGATTAATAATGAATGTTTTCTAGGTATTTAATGACATAAAAATTAAAAATTCCCTAAAGCAAGGAATTTTTATTTTTTTTAGAGAATTTTAGGGATAATTCATTAAGAAACTGGGGAAAACCAAAAACGTAAGTGGAAACACTGCCGCAGCTTTTATTTTTATTCTATTCGATATTTTTCTTAAAAAGTTTCGTACCCACAGATATTAATCTAACTAGATGATGCGATTGTACGTAAGTATGTACTTCGCGTGTCAATAAACGGAGTAAAATTACGATCAATGATCGTAATCTGAGATTTTCATTTAGCATTATCGGCACCGTAAATCCACCAAAATCTAGAAAAATGTCTTTTTAAGCCATATTGAGCTGTAAAGACTGTATAAAAAATTGAAAAAGTGGCACGCTTGGTTTTCATAAAGATGGAGGGACTTGCGATATCTAGTTAGATTTATATCTGTGTTCGTAGCCGACTACCTAACCATAAGTTCTATTTTTAAAATTCATTCCCGCCCTAGGGCGGGAAGCAATTACTATGAGTCTTTCCCGCCCTAGAGCGGGAAGCAGCGTCTCCCACCCGCTACTCGGATCAAACAAACACTACTTTCCGAGCATGAGATATGAAAAACCAATTACAGGTTCATACGGATTTATCCGTATGAACCTGTAATTGGTTCTGTAAAAGTAATGGAAATCTGCGGATCACTTACAAGATAAACACTAACAAGATAGATACTATTCGTGATTAAGTTTTTGCTATTCTTACCGGTTCGTTTCCCGTAGAAAAGTAAGCTTTCAAAAATATGTGAAAAAGGCTAGGCATGCCTTTTTCCCAACTATGTTAGGATCGGCTGCCAGTCTAACCGGATGCAGCTGAATACCAGTATTTCACATGGAGCGACTGCCTATCAGACCTCCACAATCCAGTAACTGGGTAATACAATACCCCTTGGTAAGCCTAGGTGTCAACTTTCGGGCTTCTGACGACCCGTAACAACTGTCAAAGATCCACGAGTGACAGCAGGGGCCCAACGGCTTAATGTGGTTTTCGAGGCACGGCGGAGTCTCGTTATGTAAATGGTCACCCATTCACGGACCAACCCCGCCAAGCGTAGCCTAACCTGATGAATCGACCCGTGCGGCTGTTATTACTTAGCCACGAGGTCCTCTAAAATATGTGATGCATATTTTAAAAAGCTTAATTCCCTGCATTTCGCATTGACTATCATAAATACTCATTTAAGTTATTCCACTATATCCTTGCATTTCACTCTTCTTTTGCATTCTGGATAATAATAATATATTCACCTCTTTCAAAACTGTTAAATTGTAAGTGCTATAACTACTATAGATTGTATCTGCTTCGAAAGGTCGACTGGAAACGATTGCGGTATTGTCTCTGTATACATATTCATTAAGAATGAGTTTTAATTAAATAGAAAAAAAAGTTAAAGCTGGTATGCACCAACGTAGTGATAAATAAGAGATGTGTACTATGGTTTCTCTACGCTTTCTGAACTTTAGCCCCGTTCAATGGGAATAAAGTTGCGCATCATAGTTTTAGCAAAATGTTTTTGTGTTGCGGGAAACATGTTGCTCGCAACATGGTATGTTGAAGTGTAGCTGGTATTCGTGGGAAAATAAAGCTGTTTCCAATATATATGCTAAAAAGCTTTGTAATACTGGGATTTGTAAATTGAACAGGACCAATAATTTGTTTGCTCTCCTTTTATAATTAAATGATGCATCCATAGTCTTACTCTAGAATATTGTAATTAATTAATTATAAGTGGAGGAGTTCGTGGCTAAGTAATAAAAACCGCACGGATCGATCCATCAGGTTAAGCTACGCTTTGTTGTGGTTGGTCCGTAGATGGGTAACCATCTTTACATATCGAGACTCCTCCGTGTGCGAAAAGCGCGTTAAAGGGGATGCGCCAAGATAGCTCGCGAAATTAAAATTTTCTTACGTTTTTTGCAATTTGCAGGTCAGTGTCAGGTTGTATCTTGATTAAAATATGGTTTGCGACCGGTTTGGTCAGAGTTTAGCCCTTACAAAAAATGTATGTGAATCCAGTAGTCTAAGCAGTTTGATGTGAACCTGTGTTAATTGAATTTGATGTTCTAGAGCTCACCGATGTCGATGCATATTTTCGGCCAAAAATCTGAAACTAATGCAAAGTCCTCGGCCGATGAAGTCATAACAGATATAGAAGGGCTCGTTGGAATTGTTAATTGGTTTGTATATGCACTTTTAATGAAAGAGATATTTGTTTGACAAATTGAAAATGAAGTAACGATTAGAAGCTATCAAATTGTTTCTCTAGTCTCTTTCTGAATCAGAACATTGCATGCCATTTTATCGAATTGTAAAAAGTTTTCGTCCATTTTTAAGTTGCAGACTTGTAAAAGAGTATTCAAAGAGGCAAACCAGTACTTTAACCGCGTGTCTAGTCGGGCACTAGGTGGTCTGGTATTGTTGGTGACCTGAATTCTCGTTTTTTAAGAACTTTAGTAATCTCATAGCAATATCAACCTGTCAAAAAATTAATAGCGTTTACCCACATTTTTAACGTTTTTAAGTAAAGGAAAGTGCGCAGCCCTACATCACACATTCAAGTCATAGAATTCGAATTCCAGGACCATAGAACACATAGAAGGTGAGATCCAGCTCCCGATGCCGAACATACCGATGTTGACAGAAGAACGCACCCAGATTGTAGAGATCTTAGATCCGAAGGTCGTGACGCAACTGGAGGAGGCAGTCATGATGTGGCAGGAGCATATCGACAAAACTATCGCAACTTGTTTGGGCAAGGTAGGTAGACTTTAAACAAAAATTGCCAGTTTGCAAGGTGGTAACGAGTACTCTTATAGGCAACTTTAATGTATTCTAGATTTAATTAGTCGTTATCGATCGAAATAGATTTTTTCAAGCATATTTAATAGTCATTTAATTTGAACTAAGTCATTATAAAGCTCTATACAGCTATCCCTTGGTTTTAAACTTCAAAGCAGTGTAGCGACACCTATGCGTCTATATGAGAACTTCATAGCCAGGCGAATCGCGTACCTCTAACTTTTCGGATTCATATGCGTATTGTATAATTATCACGTGCTTCAAAAACGGTGAAGGAAAGGAAATCTTGAGGAAACCGGTATGCCTGAGAGATATTTCTTGACGGCATGTGAAGCCAAGTCAGAGGCCCATGGGCGACTTTACAACTCTTTTAGTGTGGCTAGTCACTAACCATGCGAAAAGAAGATAGCTAGGTAGCGGGCGACTAGTTTTCAACCCAGATGGCGCCACATAACCGTACACATACATTGGTACACATACTCAAAAGGGTTCATCATCAGCCTATTAATGTTCCCACTGCTGGGACACAGGCCTCCTCTCTGTGAGAGGGAGTGGGCCGTAATCTACCACGCGAGCCCAGTGCGGGTTGGTAGATGTCACATGTCTTCGAATTTTTGGTTCTAAGACATGCCGGTTTCCTCACAATGTTTTCCTTCACCGTTTTGAGAGCAGTGGTGATGAAATTATTTACACAAAGTAAAACGCCTGCTTGGGTTCGAACCCAAGACCTACAACTCGTAAGTCGGGGCCGTTACCACTGCGCCCCCACTGCTCTCAAAAGGGTTATAAAATAATTAATCAAATTAGTTTTTCTCAGACTATAGTTCATACATTTAACAAAATCACTTCTGATTCAGACTCGGAACATAAATGGCTTCCCAGAAAACCGGTGGTGGCCACATAACGGCCGCAGTGAAAATGATGGATGATTTAACGATACGGTGTCAAGAAACGCTCTCTAGGAAAACACACCAACTTACTTTCATTTAAACGTTTCAGTGACGTAAATTGCGGATATTATTTGGCGGCCACCGCAGTCTTAGGAAACGCTAGATTTACACTATACGCGATTTGAGATAAGATTAGACATAAATAACAAAACCGTTTTTACAGTCCGTTCAACCGATTTTGATTTCTATTGCGTTGGCGGCATGACAAATGGCAGCTGCAGTAAACAGTAGGTATTGTAACCACTTTTTTGCTTTTAATCCTTAGGCCCACGGTATAGAAGTCAGAATCGGTTGAACGGATGGTAAAAAATGTTTGTTTTTTTTTTTTTTTATAATAATAAATTGTGTATTGAAATAATAATTGATTCACATAAATATTTACAAAATCGGGCCTTAAACTAGAGGTTGGTGTATAATTATTGGATTCTACCTGAACTAGGAATAAACCTGTATCTCAGGTATCTCACTCAAGTGCTTATAATTATTATACATAAGTATTATCTAAGATTCCATAAACAAATAGTGAATAGTTTGTCTACTTTAAATTATAGTTTTATTCAAATAATGATTTTTTTTACTTTTTTGCATTATCGTAAGACATTTATAGCAACCACGTTCTATTATGAATTTATGATTTTGCAATGCGACAATTTTTAATAAGGTCGCGTTTACTTTGTTATACAGAAAAATTTGCCGTGTCAACAAAATACAAACACTGCATATTTATTTATAATACGAATTGTAAAAACGAAAACTATTTTTATGTGTTATATATAACTAGTAAAGGACAATATTAAAATAAGTATACAGCATAAATAAATAAATAAAAACACTTATAAATAAACGTTGGCGGTCTTACGCGACCTCATTATAATCTATGGAATTAATGTATCTTGTCTCAGCTACTTTCTTTGCAGGGCATTCTTGATCGCCTGTTTTGTGGTTGCTCGGCTTTTTAAATCGCAAGCATGTTGCACAATGTGACGGTTCAGCAAGTTTAGTGCACTCATTCGCCTGATGACCTTGTTCTCCACAATGTCCACACGTATAGCTAGCCTCTCGACAAGTCTTTGCAGCATGTCCATACTGTTGACATTTAAAGCAATACTCAATACTCAATACTCAATATATTTATTGCTTCCACATGTGAACTTAGGTGGTAGGTTTAACAAAATATGATCATTGTGGACCCTGTCGGGCACAGCAAAAGTAGGAGAGAGGAAGAGGGCTTTTCATTTGGTTTACTTAATTAGTACCTATTTATTGTAATAATTTTATAAAACTTGTAAGTTAAAATTTGTCATTTAAATAATCATTAATATCATAATAGCATTTAGATAATAGGAATAGTTTTAATTTATTTATAAATGTATTCAATTTTTGTTCATTTTTGATTAATTCTGGTAATTTATTATATATTTTAATTGACATGACTAGTGTACTCGTTGAGTGCATTTTCAACTTAGAGCCTGGTAAGTACACTGGTAGCACCTGGTCACAAGAGTGAAGTCTCTCACTGGGCAGGATGTCCAGTTAATGAACACTCGATTTTGGTTTATAAGCGCCTTTCTTATGCTAGCAGTTACTTCAAGAATGAAGTTGCGCGTAGGTCCCTCTTTTTTACCAGACTTGTGACTTAAATTTATAGAGGTCAAAAAAGAGTCACGGGATAAACTAGGCAGTTTGTCGGCTATATTCTGCTCATAGATGCAATCATAAACTTCTTGATTACTTAATACGGTCGGTGCTCCTATAACTACAATTCTTGGTCTTCTCTTATGGGGCTCTTCCACTTTCAGGCCGGAACTACTTAGCTCAGATGATGTCCTAAGTTTTTCAATGTCGTCTTTGGTGTCCGTGCTGATTATAACGCCTCCGTTTTTAGTTTTGCGCAAACCTCTAACGTGCAATTTCATTTGTTCAGGCGATATAATTTTTTGGACAAGAGATTTAGTGTCGTCACTAGATTTTAATTTATCCGTTGGATAAATTGCAATAGAGCTGACGTTATTGGGGCGCAAGTAATTATTTTTATTGGTTTTTACCATGTCAGAGAACGAAACTTTTTCGGTCATCGTTGGTTTAGCGCAGTTTTCTTGAATACTAGCTTTAATGGTTTCCTTGAAATTTTCGAGGCAAACCGTGAGGTCGCCTTTTTCTCTCAACACTAGTTTATAGTTTTGTATTTCTTGGGCCTTTAGCTTCAAGTCCTGGTAGTAAACCGCCATTTGAGATACGCCATGCCCAACCTTGCGCGATAGCGAATTGATCCTCAGCTTTTGCTCGGAGTTCAGCTTTCCTTCCTGAGCAATGGTACATACTTCATTCAGGCATGATTCAATTGATATTAACCAGTTACTAATGTCGCAGGTGTCCACTGCGTGAATTTTTCCTTCAGTCGCATGCTGAGGTATTTCAGGTTTGCTGGCAGGGCTGCTCGGTGGTGGAAAACTCCGAGGGCTGTTTTCACGATTTGACATTCTTAATTCTTAAATGTTTCTCATAATTAATTGTTATTCACTAAAGTAAATCACTAACTTAGCAGAAAAATGCGCGATTTGTTTTCTAGGTCACAGATCACTCGGAAATATTTTAACGACATATGATCAATAATATTGCTTATACACACGTCCGCTCTACTTGAGTGTCAGTAGAGAATCCCGTTTAAATGTTTAATCTTATTTTAAATGGTGTATAGGTGATGCCGCTGCCAGCCCGGTTAAAATGCCTACTTTTCATAATATTTTTTTTCATTCGCCTGCAACACTTTAACATTTAATTTCATTGACAGACTCGCGAAGGTGACGGTCCAGTGGCAGAGTACAAGTACTGGCGCGAGCGAGATGCAGAGATATCGTTATTGGTCGAGCAACTCAAACAACCGATGGTGGTCAAGATACTGTCCCTACTGAAAACAGCCAAGTCTCCCTATATTCAGGTAGCTATTATTGCTTACAACATGTTTATGCACTGATTGTGTTGTGTCAGTTCGTTGAGCTTCGTAAGATTTGTTGAGCTACCCGATGATTGATGAATGCGTACTGTCTGTTGGGACAGGATCACACAAGCTTTTGGCGGCAATGTCCGCAAGCAGTCAGACGTCTTATATTGTTCTGATAATTCAAAATTCGTGATTTATCCAAAAAGTTTGCAAAAAGGTCTCTTATAACAGAAACCACGGCAAAAAAAAACCCTGTGTTGCTTTTGCAAATTTTTCGCAGACATATTTAAGTAGGAAATATTGACACCGGTCAGTGATTGAAGAAACTTGTTAAAGTTACCCAAGCATGCAACGTACATAATAAATAATTTCGTTTCATAATAACATAACATACGTCTATACGTCATACGCACTACTTTATTATTGTCTACGTTTCTTTCTCATTTCTCCTTTCGCAGGTCTGCTGGAAGAAATTTCTTAAGAAATAAGCAGTACCTTTGTACTCAAGAATATGATTGTCGTATCTGAATGTATTTTACTGTGTGTACATAAATAAATAAATAAACATAACATAACGCCTGTATTCCCCAAAGGGTAAGGCAGAGGTGTACCTATAGTACACCCACATTTCGCCAATTATGTTTAAGTCCCATGTAATAGGGAGTGAGCCTATTGCCATCAACCGAGCACAAATCCAGACTCCGGGCTGCTACTGAGAAATTCCTGATAGAAAAACCCAATAACACTTTGCTCGACTTGGGAATCGAACCCAGGACCTCATGCTCAGCAGTAGCGTTTGCGACCACTAGACCAAAGAGTCAGTCAATTCGTTTCATAATAATGGCCTAGTGCCAAGAAACCGCTGGAAGCGAGAGAGTTTAGGATAGACCTCTATGTCCAGCAGTAATTGTATTTCCCCTAAATGATAATGATTAATTATTATTTACTATGTTTTCGTACTATAGTTTGACTGCGACCGCTGTTCCGTGCCTTAGGAAAGCGCGGCGGGCAGCGTTGACGAATGAGCGGCGGGATGCCGCGCGCCGTGAGCGATGACGAATGAGTGGCCTGCACTGCCCTCCGTCTACCCGCGCACATACCTAAGGCGCGGAACAGCGATACCGGTCAAACTATAACTTATCATTCTTCCTTTAATATTAAAATTGTTTTTTATTACAGAACTTCAAAAGCTACAAAGAAAAACTAGTAGAACAATACAATATGGCGAATGATAACTTGAAGTTCCTGTCCACTTTGATGCGTTTCTTTACTGTAAGTGTAAATTCTTTACGTTAAAGTTCAATTTAATAAGTTATTTAGAACTAGCCAGCAAGAAGGCTACGCCCGCGGAACGTACTACGGGGATAAAAAGTATTCTCTATCCGTGTGCCAATTTAAGGTGTGAAAAGGTAACAGACTTTTAACACGATCATTTAAGAGCCTTTACGTCGTACGGCATTTCATACAAACTTTCAAGCCCTTGTTTTTCGAAATGACTGAACCGATTTTAATGAAACTTCATACGCATATGTAGGATACAAAGTTCTAAAAGGTTAATTAAGAACATTTTCGAAATGTCTTATTTAAAAACAGATAACTGGGAATCTATGTTTCTATGAAAAATTTTAAATCGTTCTTTTTTGGCTGTAACACTATTTATCGAAAATGTTCTTAACTAACTTTTTAGAGCCTTGTATCCTGCTTATGCGTATGAAGTTTTGGTTCAGTAATTTCGAAACACAAGGGTTTGAAAGTTTGTATGAAATGCCGCACGTCGTAAACGCTCTTAAGAGTGCATCCTAAAAGTTGGCAACGTCGTAAATAGCTATCAAATATTTACCTGGTTTGATTTTGGAAGAACATTGATTATGAAATGCAATAATTAATATCGTAACACCGAATATTTATAAGTTTTAGATGTAAATAAGTATTTGGAAACGTTCCAAATGACAATCGGTAAATTTAAAATCCTTTGCCATCCCGTCCACCAGTGTCTAGGTTATTAAGGTACAAAGGCGGAAAAAGTCCAAATATTCAAATCACAACTACAATTTCTTATTAGACCCATGTAGTGTGCTAAACGAACTATTTCTTTGAATACGTCAAAGTATCATCCACATCATCATCTAACAGGTCATAGAAGACGACTCAACGCTACCCCAAGTTATAGAAATCCTCCCGGAAATGGTGGAGAGTATCTACATGATGTGGGTGCTGTCCAAAGGGTACCGCTCTGATGAGACCATGGTGCCATTGCTGTCTAGAATCTCGTGGGCTCTTAACGCCAAGCTGGAGAATATCCTCGACGTGCATAAGCTTTTTGAGTAAGTAGAGAACGTGTTACCTTTTCTTCCTGAAACTGGTGTTATAGTGTCCCTCAAAATTACTTTGCAATCGGTTTCTTTGAATATTGCTATTACCGCCACACTGTATGAACCGTTTCAATTGATTGAAAATAAATAATGCTGAGTTCACTGACCTGGCGGGACCACATTTACTGGTTGATTTGATTTACAACTTAGGGCTGACTCAGTCCTGGCGAAAAGCAGAGCAGAACAGTAATCGCCGCGAAAATATAAACAATTTTGTGTTCGTTATAATGAAGTAGAAAATATAAAAAAAAAACATCGGGCAGTCTTTAGAGACTGCCGATAGAAGTGAAAAGTAAGTAAATTTTTAATACAACGTACCGCCATCTTACGAAAATGTCAGGAATTTATGTAGCTTGCTGTCCCGTACAAGAACGAAAGCTGTAGCTCCATCAAAAAATCCAAAAAATAAATAGATATTCTACTCTCCTTCCGTCTTACGAATGTTCGATCAAGTCACGTGTCCTGACGCGAGTTTAAAATTTTTAC
Organism: Conistra vaccinii; assembly: GCA_948150665.1. NCBI lineage: Eukaryota > Metazoa > Arthropoda > Insecta > Lepidoptera > Noctuidae > Conistra > Conistra vaccinii. The sequence goes on from OX411327.1 coordinate 7,529,522, forward strand.
CCATCCCAAAAAAAGTGCACAACGCTAAAGAAATTATCACTTCAAAAAAATTATGACTGATTTTATTCGCGCTTTGTTAACTTTAGAGGCGATTTTTTTTCTAAAAATATATGTATATAATAGTCTTCAGACAGGTTTTATCTAAACAGATACCACAATTGAGACTGTTTATAGATAGAATAGGTGTAAGGCTTATAAGAAATGACTCTAGTTACCTATTATCAAGAAATCCTAACACAAATAACAATTTTCAGCAATTCCAATGAAGTAGTTCTGGCCCTGGCCCGAAACGGACAGAAGATAATGGAGATGTGGCACTCGTTATACAGGGAGACTCGACGCGGCATAGAACTGAGTAACAAGGGAGCGCGCTGGGAGTTCGACCAGCCGCTGTTGTTCACGCAGACTGACTATATGGGCACTGTTGCTAGGGACTTGGGGGATGTGGTACAGGTAGATATCAACCCTATAGCTATTACTATAGGGTAGCTAGTCCCTCGTTACAATAAGGGAGCGCGCTGGTACTTCGATCAGCCGCTCTTGTTCACACAGACTGACTATATGGGCACTGTTGCTAGGGACTTGGGGGATGTGGTACAGGTAGATATCAACCCAATAGCTATTACTATAGAGTAGCTAGTCCCTCGTTACAATAATGGAGCGCGCGTCTGCGTAAACAACAGCGGCTGATCGAACTCCCAAGTTCGATCAGCCGCTGTTGTTTACGCAGACTGACTATATGGGCACTGTTGCTAGGGACTTGGGGGATGTGGTACAGGTAGATATCAACCCTATAGCTATTACTATAGGGTAGCTAATCCCTCGTGACAAGAGACCGCGGTGGGAGCTCGATCGATCACTAAATCGAATTCTCTGCCCAACTTCATTGATTAATTTTAAAGTTTAGTTTTACAACCATAATAACTCTTCCAGGTCCTAATAGACTACGAGCGTATATTCGGCGTAGAACTAAAATCGATCATCAGCGATCCAACACAGATCGACGCCGTGCGCAAACGCGTCAAGAACCTCGTCTATCCGATCAGAACGATCGATTTCAGTGTGTTCGTCTTCGATAATAAAGAGAACTGGGATGTTATCATGGATGACTTCTGGGCCGAAGTTAGGTATCTAGAGGAAGAGGCCAAGAATTATATTAACCAGAGTTTTGGGAATTTGAGGTGAGTTTTGCGCAATAGCACAGATCAAGGCTACCTGTCCAGTGGAGCGGAGAGGAAAGGAGAGGAGCGGAGAGTAAAGGAGAGGAGCGGAGAGTAAAGGAGAGGAGTGGAGAGGAAAGGAGAGTAGCGGAGATGTGCCAATATTTACCAATAGAAGCGCACCTCTGGAGCGGAGTTTAGATTCTATTGGTTAATATTGGCACATCTCCGGTCCTGGTCCTGGACAGGCAGCCTAATACAGATGGGACACTCCGCAAAATCATTTAAATAAAAAGCGACTCTTGCTACGACACAATAAAGTGCAATTCAAATCGCACAGCGCTAATCACCGACAGTCATATCTAGAAATTGCCTCTCTTACTATCGCGTGACTTTTAGATCTTCTGACTTTGTTACACTCACTGAATTGGCCCAGCAAGACGGGCCCGCCGCGTACTTGTAGCTTCCATATCTAAACTGCGGAGTGTCCCATCTGTATTAATCTATGACAATAGGTGTTTTGAATATGTCGATTTTAAAATGTTGTGACTCTTAGTCCTGCTGCATTTGACCGCTTTGTCGTACGAATTTCAATAGAGAGAGATACGCACAAAAATGCATGATAAAATATCTAAATTATGTGGGACCTGGCACACTCTGTGGTGTCAGAAGTAAGTGAGGCGATATCATCGAAAGACTGCCGGTTTGACGGAATATACGTGTGCGCAATCAATTGTAGTCGCGCTCACAATTGCTTTTTCATCCTAAAGTTGAATGTCACTTGCACGTCATAAAACGACAAGGTGCCGCATTATGAAGTATTAATGCCACCATCTTTCCAGTGTGAGAGAGAGATGGAGCTATACAAGGCAGATAGCATCATCCCGTTTTCGCATTTTCGTAATGATGGCAATACTGCATAATAATACCCAAGGTCTATTTCTGTGACAGTTAGCTAGTTTGAACCTTAGTAAAGTTTAAATTTTCTGGGATATTTTGTCAAAATCGGACTAGGTATACAACCAGAGGCCCTAGTGTGAGTTTCTTTTAACCATCTCGACTACGCATCGACCTTATTCGGTGCTCCGATTGGCAGCCGGCCGGCCTTCACCAGAGAAGAGCCAATCGGAGCGCCGAACGCGGTCGATGCGTAAAGTCGAGATGGTCTGGCCTCAGGTCGTTCTATGTTCTATAATAATAATAATAAATAATAAATATTTCACACTATGTTCTATGTTAGAGGGTTTGGTTTCCGCACTTAGTCCTTCAAGTGGACCATTGTGCGTGGGCCATGGCGGCCGCTTGGGGGGGTTATTCCAACCAGCCCACCTCCCTCCAGAAGCTAATTAAAGCTCCTGGCCTGTTCAGAACATCCGTGAACGATCTGGGTGACCCGAGGGTTTGTGTTCTAATCTGGGTGACGCCTGTGCATTCAAAGAGCACGTGCGCGACGGTCTCCTCAGCCTCCATGCACGCCCTGCCTCAGGTCGTACTTTTACGTGCGATACAAATTCGAATCCAATGTGCAGTGAGACTGAGTGAGTAGCTAACTCATTTGGATATCATTGCGACAGTATTCTCGAAAGAATAGTCAGTCGAATAGTACACCCACATAAACATAACTGGCGAAATGTGGATGTACTATAGATAACCAACCCTTCGGGGAAACAACGCGTGATGTTAGGTTATGTAGTACACCCACATCTTGAAGAATCAGTTAAAGGTCATAACACACATATCAACTCTGAAAGGGATCGTCACCGTATCGCCTTTCGCCTCGCCGACAAACAGGTGTCTACCTTACGTAAGCACATAACCAAAGCGGATCAGCAGGTCCGATACGTCAACTCGTATACTACGGCTAGGAGACGCCGAACTACAGTACTGCCGCGCGCGCTTACGGTGACAGGCCGCGGGAGGGTAAGAGGGGCAAGGGTGGACGACGAGACGTAAGCTCGGGTACGGAGAGACTGCGGGGACCACGAGCCATAAGCGCCGCGTCGCCGATCAAACGCAGTCGATGCGTTTGATCGAAATGGTAAAATGAAACTCACACTAAGCCCCCAGTGTGGCTACCATGAGTTTCATTTTACCATCTCGATCAAACGCATCGACCGCGTTTGGCACTCCGATTGGCAGCCGGCCAGCCTTCACCGGTGAAGGGCCAATCGGAACGCCGAACGCGCTCGATGCGTTTGATCGAGAAGGTTAAATGAAACTCATGGTAGCCACACAGATGTATGAATGTAAACGAGGCAAAAGGAGTATGTAAGTAAGGATCGTAGCAGGTGGCGCTCGGTAGTTGCTACCTACCCCCATGGGAAGATGGCATGAGTTTATGTATGTGTGTGTATGTGTAAGAAATGTTTTATTTAATAAAACATACATCGGTTAGACAAGCAATGGCAGACAGACACCCAGAAAAAATGAAATAAATGACATGTAAGTTCTCGAAGGCGGAAATTTCAAACAAACTACAGAATCATTATATTAGTATCTTCTCTCCCCTCTAGATCTTCAGAAGAATCGCTGACAGTATTGCTAAAGTTTCTCGATTTCGACATTCGCGAGTCTATTAAAAAGCAACTGGCCACCAAGTTCGAACTCGTGATGCGACAGTTTATTAAGGAGATCACTATTATTGAGGATAAGTTTACTGTGAGTACTTTGTATCGTTAATACGATGATACAAGCTGTAGCCCACGACTACGCCGAATTTTACCTTTTAATAATATTTGTTTAGAAGTTTCTACCGTCTAGGCTAGGGTTTTTAATTGTAATTGTAAACTAGGCAAAAATGCGCAAAAATTGGATCCTTATGAATTTAATGCTTTTACACAGATATTTACAGACATAAAAAGTCACGGGTATGTGCAAACTTTTTTTTTCTTTAAAAGATATCTGCCTCTGTTGTTTTAAACGTAGCTATCAAAAGTTTCATACCAATCATTTCAAACGAGCGAAAACTGTAGACAAGAAAACATTTTGTTCCGTGCTGGCTTTTGCGACTGAATTATAATTAAAAATAAATAATATTTTATTAAATTTAGATATTTTTCCCTAGAATATAATATAATTATATAAATTAATACTTATATTCGAATACAGCGTTACCGCAAAAACCCTCCACTTCTCCGTAACCACCCACCGGTCGCTGGCGCCATCTATTGGGCGAGAGCGCTTTTCAACAAGATGAAACAACCTATCATGAAGTTCCAAAAGGTACACTTATTCGTTATTTTTTTGTTTACTTTAAGGCGAAAGCGTCAGGGTAGCCCGCGAAATTCAAATTTTCTTAAATTTCGCAATTTGCAGGTCAGTATCAGGTTGTACATTGAGATAAATATGATTTGCGACCGTATCCAATGTTTATTTATAGAATTATAATCATAGAAATCACAACTCTATAAGTTCATGTAATCCCCAAATGTCATGATTTCATGAAATCATGACATTTGGGGATTATGCTATCATACGGAGTTGTATTGATGATTCTAATGATTATAATTCTGTAAAGCCATATTTGTTACGGTCGCAAATCAAATTTCAATCAAGATACAACCTGACACTGACCTGCAAATTGCAAAAAACGTTAGAAAATTTGAATTTCGCGGGCTACCTTGACGCATCCCCCTTAAAGATAGGTATGTAAATCTAGACATGCGGTCGCGTGTCAAGCCAAGAACTGGCGACGCAGCAGCAGTGTGTAGTTTTTACATAGATATCTTATATTTGGCTAATCAATTTATCTTCTTTATCTTTGACTTTTTATATGTCTATAGAGTGTCGCGCTGCAAAAGAACTAAAACAAATGGGGCAACTTTTTTATGCTGATGTGCGGTGATAGCTACGTCTTAAACTCGCGCCACGTCACTGTGCTGTAATTGTGTTAATATAATTTAAGTTAAAATAATAGCAGCTAACAGCTGGTACAATTTTTTCGACGAGTTTTCAGGTTGACGGTCTATCTAGGAATATTTATATCTTTGTTCTTTCTATTATGCGCAAGTTACTATTTCTATATTGTAACTGTAAGGTCAACATATCTTACTCCTCTAAAATTTTCGTTTGCTGGTAAAAACTAGCCAAGCCAAATCTTGAGCTTCAATTTATCCTAAGTGCTTTGTGTAAATAATTCGCCTGTAGTTATATTTCTAAGTAGCAACCATTGTTATAGCAGAAAAAAAATGGAATTTGTGTTTTAAATTCATTTTACAATGTTGTATGTTCTTATAAATAAATTTCAGGATTATCTACAGAACTTGGCACCCATTTAGATCTCAATTATTTTTTTGGCGAAGGCGACAACAAAGCGAAAGCAAAGCTTCTTAATATTGAACTTGGCTCCCAATTTTCACATTTATGTTTTTGATAGGATAAAATCTACATGGTCTTCTTCTTTTCGAGTAGCTAGTGACTTATCTGGTGTCAGAGTTGTATAGTCGCCCATGGCCCTCTGACTTGACTTCACGTGCCGTAGAGAAATATCTCTCAGGCATGCCAGTTTCCTCAAGATGTTTTCATTCACAGTTTTTGAAGCAAGTAAATAATACAACGTGGCAATGTCGCCAGTCTCTTGGGTACACTACCAGTCGATAGCGATGCGGAGGAATTTTTCGACGCCATATTGTTTGTAAATAGTTTTAGTTAGGTTAGTTATATTAGGTGTATCTTTAGTTATTTAATTGAAAAATATACCTACATAATTTATAATCTCACTGTAGCAAGCAAGTATACAGGGTGTTAAAGTAATTGCGTGCCATAGCTTATGGGTAGGTTCAGTATCGATAAAGGAAACTAGGAACAATAAAAAAAAAAACAAAAAAAAAATAAAAAAAAAATTGCAAGGGCAACCTAATTTAGTACCTACTAACTTAAAATAGCAATCAAATCAACTTAAAACATGAGTAAATAAATTGATTTTTAATCTTTGTAAATACCTGATTCCAAACTAAATTAGGTCGACCTTGCAATTTTTTTTTTATTTTTTTTTTTCTGGTTTTATTTTTTATTTTTCCTAGTTTCCTTTATCGATACTGAACCTACCCCTAAGCTATGGCACGCAATTACTTTAACACCCTGTATATATAATAATATCTACAAAGTTAGAGCGATGTTCTAAAATGTTGACGTTGAACTAGTGCAAGTTTAGCACGAAAGGTGGGGCAGAAATGCAGAAACGATTTACGCAAACTACATACTTAGGTTTTATTACAAAAATGTTACATTTTACTCTGAAATTAATTTCATTAACTATTTTATTTTATTTCTTTAACTAAGTAGGGTACGTACATTTTATACTAATTCATATAAATAAAATCAATGAACTGATGCGTGGCCGCAGCGCGGGTGTAGTGCTGCAGTCCCGCGTTTATTATATGGATTTACAAAGCAGCGCGAGAATAACCCCAGCAATAAATTACATGTAAAAATAATCTATAGTATAATAATTATTATTCTAAAAACTTCCTAGGTCCCGGAACTAAATAACTCCCAACAAAAGAAGGAAGCTTTCATGCAATACAAGGCATTCTCCAAAGCAATCAAGGAATACGAAGACGCCAAGTATAGGGAATGGGTGACCCAAGCAGCCCACTTTGTTGATAATGTGATGAAGAAGAATATTCTCAAGGTCGAGTTTAAGAAGGAACAGGGTATGTTAATTTATTATAGAATCACAGTTTTGGTTTTTTACACCCGGACTCCTCTGAAAGCATTGATCGGGCGGCAAGTTGGCTAGTCGGCCAAAGCCGTAGTCGGCCTAACTCTATTTAGATGCATACAAATATTATCAATACTAAAAACAAAAATAAATTAACTCTTTTGTTAGGTTTGCCAAGTGCGATTGGAGTACCCTTTTAACCGACTTCTTGAATAAGGAATAGGTTCTCAATTACACGTCATAAAAAAAATTGATTCCTCATGTCTAGGGGTATTCGAAAATACCCCATGTATGTTCCGCGATTTTTGTAGTTTTCGAGTTATTATTTTTTTGTAATTTTTTCGAGCTTTCTTGCCGAGCTTCAAAAATTCGTATCGTCTTGAATGTTACTTTTCTATATTATTCATACATAAAATAATAAACTTGCTAACATTCCTGCAAGTTTCTCAAAAAAGTATCGATAGCAGGAATTTAAGTTTTTAGTGGTAAGACTGAAAGGGGTTTGAAGATTTTGGCCCTAAAATCAGCCACCAATTTATTTATTTTTTCAAAATTGTGGTGCACAATAAATGTCATAAGTATATTTGGATACTTATACAAACATAAAACTTTAAATAACATAACATCACAAAGCGTCACGTTTCTGAGATATTCAAAGATAAAAGTAAGAATTGTTATAACGATTTTATTTATTTATCTTGTAGTTACTTTATGTTGATTTAGTTATTTACACATGAATTAATTGACTACACCTAGTGTATAAAACATAAGATTTTTTAATCATATTCGGTATAAATAATATCATCCAAGAAGGCAGCGAGAGGCTGAATAGGATTTTCTTAGTGTCGCGCCCATGCCAGGCACCATATAGTACATATACCATATAACCCACGTCCATTTTTGTCTCTTTCGCTCTTAACTAAAATATTACCTATACATGATGCAATTATGTTCTCATTGTTCAATATACTTACCTGAAGGAAAAAAAACAAATGAAATCCTTGTTTCATGGTTCAGTTTTCGACTTTTATTTTGATGAATAACTCCGAAACGTAACGCTTTAGGATATTATGTTATATATGACATTTTTTGTTTGTATAAGTGTCTTCTATCTAAATATATAACTTTCGATTATCACCGCGATTCTAAAAAAAATCAAAATGGCGGCCTCAAATTAGGGCCACCCTCCATACAAAAATCTTCAAACCCCTTTCAACTTCTATTTAAAAATAAAAAAATGTGGTCTAGCTGACTTTAAAAACTATGCAGGTACCTAAGCTACGCAAAAAATAAAAAAAAGTTAGTATTTAACCTTCTAATAATTCGCTGTAATCGGCCTTCGAAGGTTAGGCTAAACATCCTTTTAAGCTTTAAAATAGATGGTCCAAATAGCGACGCCATAAAAAAAAACTGGAAAACACTCACTACAAAAAATATATGAATTTATGAAGCTCCACCGCCAAAAAACTCAAAAAAAGAAAATAATAATAATTTTTTTAATGACTTTGTAGCGGTAACACCGCTACATACGAACTACGCAGCAAAAAGACATGACGTCACACAATTCCTGCATCGCGCAGTTAGAGTTTACCGAGCAAAAAACATAGATAAGACTATCCGAAATCAACTTACGGGCAGTTGCCCGCCAGACATAACACCCCTCTGGTCGGAGGATCCTCCCTTTTCTATGGTGGATGAGTGAACTTTACACCCTGTTCCTCATACCTCTAAAACTTTTATAAAAATATTTAAAAATGTACTTAATAAGTTTATACAAATGAATAAACGACATAACTCGAAAACTACAAAAAATCGCGGAACATACATGGGGTATTTTAAATCGAATACCCCTGGACATGAGGAATCTATATTTTTTTATGACGTGTATTTTTGGTCCATCTGTATACATTTTTTTTAATAAAATATTTTAACGATATTTTCGTTTTATTAATAATTAACCACCTAGCTTGGGTAGTTTTCGAGTTAGCTTCAATAATACGTAATTTTAACCGACTTCAAAAAGGAGGAGGTTCTCAATTCGAAAATTCGACTATGTTTTTTTTGTATGTTTGTTACGCGATTACTCCGCCAGTTATGAATTGATTTTGATGATTCTTTTTTTGTTTGGTAGGTCATCCCTCTGAGGTGGTGCCATAAAATTTTATTAACTTTGCTGAGTTAGCTTCGTATTTTTCCCACGTAGCCTTGATGATAATAATGATGATAAGTTTTTTTTTTTAAAGTGAAGTATTCTTTAGGCGCGTTGAGCACTTTTTGGGATGGGTAAAAAATGTTAAACTCGCGTCAGGCGTCACGTGACCTGATCAAAAATTGCAACTCTGTTTAATTTTTTTGGAATTGTTTTAATGGAGCTGCAGCTTTCGTTCTTGTACTGACAGCAAGCCATATACATTCCTGACATTTTTTTACTGGATGGCGTTACTTAGTTTTCACTTCCATCGGCAGTCTCAAAAGACTGCCCCGCATGTTTTTTTTTTTAAATTATAGTTATAATAGTTTTATTTGTTTATTTTACAAGCAAACGAAAGCGATGAAGATGGTAAGACTTTCTATTTATAATATGCACAATTTTTTCGTGGTATCTAGAGGCTGTTTTCAAAACACAATTTGTTGCTGTGAGCATCATAATAATTTTGAATACAAATAAAGGACAAAAAGATATTTTTTTTTCGAGAAATAATATTAGGCAAAAAGAAAAGAAAGAAAAGTATTTTATTTGGCACGCGCACAGGAAATACAAACCGTTAACAAAAGGAGCACAGAAAAAGGAAAGGAAAGGGACATAATATTATGCTTAACAGTTTATTAGTTGTGATTCTTTAGTCCTATTACATGGGACTTAAACATAACTGAAACGACGACTGAGACGAAATGTGGGTGTACCTGCTACAGTGTCTCTGCTCGACTCTTTGAGGGAACAAGGCGTGATGTTATGTTATGTAACCCCCACAATATTTTAGTAGTGTCGGCGGCGGCTACAAAACCCGGACGCGGTATGGAGTTAACAGCGGCCGGTCGAGCGCACGTGGAACGTAAGAAGATGAAAAACGTAGGCTCTAAGACGTCGTTGCAGCCCATCGACATTGTGAACAAGGAGATCGCTGAAAAAAGGAAAAGGGATAAGACGTGTAAGTACCTCCTGACCACACACGGTTAAAGATATTTAATCGATATTAAAAAAATCTCTTACAGAGAAAAAAATTAAGTTGTGCAATGCTATGTGCCATTAAGCGTAGAGTAGACTTTTTCAACGATTCGACGTGGCGGGAGGTTTTCCAAGTAGACGTGGCGGGACTCGACGTCAACGGAATAAATCGGTTTAGCGTAGTAGTTTATGAAACTGTTGCATTATGAGGGATATTAAAACACAAGGGTAGGCGAGGCTTTTAATAGTATCACACGAGTGTTTTAATACATAGTTATGTTCACTACTTTATCTACTTTCATACATTGGGATTGAACAAATGGCGCGCCCCGCATATGCGTTCCATTAGAAAAACTAATTGATGGAAATTCCTTGGTGATATTAACTTCTTGGATTTGCCCTGTATAGCATTGGTAAAAAAAAAATATAACATTATTTTGTTAGAGAACAAGTGTTATAATATGATTTTATTTCTAAATTTCGATATTGTTTTTATAAAGTATGTCAAGATAAACTCGTTTTGAAGTTTATAATTCGAATTTTACGATATGAGGGTAGAATATGTAGATAAAATAAAATACTGCTGCATTGTGTTACTTTTCTTGATATAAACATTAGGTTCACCACATCATCATCATTATTAAGACGCTCACTGATAAACATAGCCACCTCCTGCCCTCTCGTATGACTCTTTTTTTTAAACATGAGGTACCCTACTACTGGGCTTCGCTGCAGTCGGGTAAAAATTTACCCGACTGCTAACCACAAGATGGACCGATGACCTTGTAAAGGCCGCAGGTATCCGCTGGATGCGGGAAGCACAGAATCGGTCGAAGTGGCGGTGCTTGGGGGAGGCCTATGTCCAGCTGTGGACGTCTTTCGGCTGATATGATGATGATGATGATGAAATGTCCTCATGAGCGATGATGCTCAAATGGGTGTTGTGCACCGGGTACACCTTGTGTAGTCGGCCTATTAAGGGGTTATCCATTAATCACGTGATGTTTTTTAGCGTTTACCTCCCCCCTTCCCTCCTGGTGATACGTGGTGAGGTTTAAAACTAACCGCTCCCCCTACCCAAAATCACGTGTATTTTTTATTTAAAGTATGTTAAAAAAAATCAGAAAAGCGGCGCGTGAACTTGATTAAAACTTTAAATATAGGTATAATCAAGTTCATGCGCCGCTTTTCGGTTTAGAAACCACGCGTTCAACGAAAAATTAAGACACGTGATATCTCATTACCCCTCCCCCTTATGATATTTCGTGAATTTCTTTCGTTCCCCCTTTTCAGCCTCACGTGATTAATGGACGATCCCTAACTACGTTTCTGACTAGGATTTTGCGTCAGACAAGAAAAATGGTTCAAATGATTTCCGTCTGATTGCCGACTTTTTATACCTTAGCTGTCGTTAATCATGTCATTTGGCATTGAAATAGTCTGATATCTAGAAAAGGACCGCGAGAACTCTTGATCCCGGAAAATATAAAACAGCGAAAGCACACACTGGTCTAATATAAAGTATGCACGAAAACGTCTTACAAATCTAACCGTTGTTGATGTCCTAAAAGTAGCAAAAACTTTTTCCAAAACAGGAAAAACATTGGAAATATTGATCGAGAGCCGAAAGCGATCGTTTAGCAACCTCAGGAGCCTGAAACCGAGGAAGCACTATGGGGGAAAATCACACTTAATAATCCTGAAGAAAAGCGAATTAAAACTTGGCATTCCATTGTAAAATGACCAAGGGTTGTTATCACAGATTTAGAGTAGGCTAAATACCGCATGTTCATTCGATAGTATGAAAACCGAGCGTGTCATCTTTTTTATACCTACGATGACGTCACCCCAGCCATTTAGTGATGTTCTCAACGTAAACAGAATCGTTTCAATCGCTAAACGTAATTACAGTTTATTTGGCATTTTTATATACTCGACGACACAACTCGCCGCTGGCGCGATCGAACACAATCTGAACTACTGAAGGCACGCTTGGTCGGACGGCTTGTGGTACTCTAAATCGGTGGTTGTTATACTCGTATCAATAAGGGTACTAAGGATGTATAGGTACTCTGCCTACAAATAAAAAATGAATTAAGAAACATGCATAAAAAAGCAATTTCGTAAATGCCTCAAGTTGCTAACAAACTCACATCAACATAAATTAATTCTAACTTTTGTGTTGTAAAAATAATGGTTCTTTTCCTAAACAAAACGCAATTTCAGCAAATAATTTATTCCAGTTAACTCAAGGCGCTGATTCAGACAGCTCCTATTTTGTTTGACAACACCGCTCTGGCTAAAGTATATCTGTCAAGTAGAGAATAACTACAATTTTAACATGAACGCTACATGAAAAAAAAGAATCAAATGGTGCCATTTTTTTTTATATGAGACCACATTTATTCTAATTCGTTTATATTTTTCAGTGATGCTGATGAGAATACCGGGACAACATTATGAAAACGTCAGGTCGCCAAGTTCTACGTCCCTGCTAGCTAAAGAGGGATTGGTAAGTACAGATTCTAATACCGTTATCATATCTTCTCGGAAAGATCCATTCCTGAACGTTCAAAAATCAACACCCTTTTCTTCCTTAAAAACAATTATTATATGTAGAAAGATTAATGTCGCCCCTTCCAGATTCATCTTTCTATAATAATTGTTTCGCAGTAGGTATATAGAGGCTAGCATTCGTCTACACAATTAATTTAGTTAGACCATCAATATGCAGCTCTTGAAATTCAATCACTACATATTATAAAACAAAGTCGCTTCCCGCTGTCTGTCCCTATGTAAGCTTAGATCTTTAAATCTACGCAACGGATTTTGATGCGGTTTTTTTTAAAGATAGAGTGATCAAGAGCAAGGTTTATATGTATAATATATGCATAATATAGTAAGCTATAATTTATAAATTTATCACGCGGGCAAAGCCGCTGGCGGAAGCTAGTATTGCTATAAAAAAGGAATTGAAACTACACACATTCCAAAAAGTGGTATTATAATATAAATTGCTTCCGCCATATCCCAATTGTTTGACGTATTTTTCTTCCATACATCTCTCTCAGTTATCATAATCTCAGCTCTTTTTTGCTTTGAGGGTTTATTCTGAAAATGGGCAACGTCGCAAATAATAATAGAAAGAAAGAATATTAATAATTAATAAAAGAAAGAATATTAATAATGAATTGCAATTATAACATTAAATTTGATGTTTTAACCGTTTTAGGTGTAAAAAATCGGTCAAGAGCGAGTCGGACTCGCGCACCGAGGGTTCCGTAAGGAGTTTCATTCGTATAGGTACTTAAATAGTTCTGTGCCCAGAAACTAGTTCTCTAAATTGTATGAGCGCCCATACAACTCAGAGGACTATCTTAATTGGCGTCAAGTATGTATGTGTATGGACACCCTTTAACTTTCAACTTTTTTATTTTTTTGTAATTTTTCTTTATTTGTTGTGTTAGACCTTGCTTTTTGCCAAATTTCGTGATTTTTGGTCAACGGGAACTACCATATAGGTTTTCGACCCAAAACCTATAGAGTACAGACTCAGCACATCAAGTTACTACAATCTGACAAACTTTAATAGATTTTCAACTTTATCGCTACAGAATAAGGTTTAATGTTGATAGGGAAAATTTTACAGATTGGAGTAGGTTGATGTGCTGGCGTCTGTACTTCGTTGTTGACCGTTGGTTAAGGTAAATTTTGGTACTTACAAATTTTCGCGAAAATCTAAATTTTATTTGCCTATATCTTTTTATCGTATTGACTCAGGACCTTGATTTTTATACACCTAATAGGGACTATAGACCTCAGTATCTGGTATAAATTTCAACTTGCTGCTAGGTTCACCCGTTCCTGAGAAAATCGGTGGTGATACACGGACAGACAGACGGACAAGAGAGTGATCTTATAAGGGTTCCTTTTTTTCCTTTTGAGGTACGGAACCCTAAAAATGCATTTGGAAAGTATCCAAATACTTTTTTTACATCATTGTGTTATGATAATTATTAATTATTGCATTTCATAAGCAATATTTTAGTTCGCTAGTTAGCCATATTTTATATTTCCATACAGTAATATTGCCAAATTAATGAAAACAGCGAAATATTTAACATCTATTTGCGACGTTGCCCACTTTCAGAATAGGAAGAGCTGAGATTATGATAAACTGATAGATGTATGGAAGACAAATACGTTAAACTATTGGGATATGGCGGAAGATAGTGTCATTATTATAATACCACTTTTTGGAATGTGTGATTAGATTCAATTCCTTTTTTATAGTTTAGGGGTATGAGGAACAGGGTGTAAAGTTCACTCATCCACCATAGAAAAGGGAGGATCCTCCAACCAGACGGGTTGTTATGTCTGGCGGGCAACTGCCCCTATGTTGATTTCGGATAGTCTTATCTATGTTATTCGCTCAGTAAACTCTAACTGCGAGATGTAGGAATTGTGTGACGTCATGTCTTTTTGTTTCGTAGTTTTTGTATGTGGCGGTCTAACCGCTACAATAGCAATATTGACATTCAAGAGTACCTATTGATGGTCAATATTTGACCATCAATAGGCAGGTAAATATTTGACTGCTATTTGCGACGTTTGCCAATTTTTAGGATAAATTCTCTTCACATGGTCTCGATAAACAATTTTTGTTTCTATCTACTCAGACGGACGTGACATGGCGTGACCTCACGGTACACAAGCTGCTCCAGGAGTTCGACCTCACCTTCCAGCCTAACTTCGACGAGCAAATATTCCTCGTCATTCGCGAGGCTGAACTGTTGGAACAACTTGGTAAGAAAATTAAAATTAAAAGTCGTTTATACAAATTAGGCTGAACATCTGAGCAGTGGTGGCCCAGTGGTGGCCCAGTGGTAACGGCCGCGACTTACGAGTTGTAGGTCGTAGGTTCGAACGCAGACAGGTGCTTTACTTTGTGTAAATTATTTCATCAATACTGCTCTCAAAACGGTGAAGGAAAACATCGTGAGGAAACCGGCATGTCTTAGAACCAAAAATTAGAATACATGTGACATCTACCAACCCGCACTGGGCCCGCATGGCACTCCCTCTCGAAGAGAGGAGGCCTGTGTCCCAGCAGTGGGAACATTATATGCTAATTATGTAGGCTGAAAATCTGCCGTTTTATGTCAAACACCTCTTTTTCTTTTGTCTGTCTGTCTGTCTGTATGTTTGTTCGGCTAATCGCTGAAACGACTGAATCAATTTGGACGAGACTTTCACTGGCAGATAGCTGATGTTATATGGAGTAACCTAGGCGCAGGACATGCACAAATGGCGAATGGCGCGGGCGTGGTGACAGTGTGGCGCGGGCGTTACGCCGCCCGATTCATATTCCATACAAAATGTACGAGGACAACGTGGCGCGGAACACGCGTGCAATGCCGCGGTCAGCAGCTAGTTAACAGTACAATCATACACAGTGATTTCATTTGACAAAGAGCCGGCTTTTAGAATGTTCAGATTAGAGCTCCATAGCTGCGTTTCACAGGTTTCGATTTACCATCATCCATTCGCGACGTAGCCATGCAGAAGGCTCGGCTATACTACGAACTGGAAGCGCTAACCATCGTGATAGAAAGTTACAACAAGAGCACGCTCTCGCTCAGTCAGTCGGAAACCGTCCTCATGAAGAGACATCTTCTGGACATGGAAAGGCACATCCTGCCAGGGCTCACTAGAGTCACGTGGACTGCGCTCAGCATTGGAGAATATATCAATGATATTACTAAAGGTTTGTTTGAAATATACATAAGTACACTTGTTTTTACCTACTTCTGCGTCCAAGCGTGTGTTCCACTTTGAATGTCCTTCTTTGATTTTGAGTAGTTGTCAAAATTGACACGAAAAAATAATGTCCTTCTCAGTCCTTCTCTTCTCATCCGATTGGAGGGGGCCTTTATCCAGTTGTTAAACTCGCGACAATATAAGAAGCCCGAATTGACACCTGTCAAAATATTTTGTTTAGTGATGGGGAAAAAAAAGCTGATAACCGATTCTCGAGATATATCGATTTATCATACTTAGAGTTTCATCATCATCATCATCGTTTCAGCCAAAAGACGTCCACTGCTGAACAAAGGTCTCCCCCAAGCACCGCCACTTCGACCCCGATTCTGTGCTTCCCGCATCCAGCGGATTCCTGCGGCCTTCACAAGGTCATCGGTCCATCTTGTGGGAGGCCTTCAAACGCTACGTCTTCCGGTACGCGGTCGCCACTCCAGAACCTTTCGGCCCCATCGGCCATCTGTTCTACGACCAATTTGCCCGGCCCATTGCCACTTAAGTTTGGCAATTCTTCGAGCTATGTCGGTTACCTTGGTTCTCCTGCGGATCTCTTCATTTCTGATTCGATCACGTAGGGAAACTCCAAGCATAGCCCTCTCCATTGCCCTTTGGGTGACTTTTAGCCTTCTGATAAGGCCCATTGTGAGGGACCACGTTTCAGTGCCATGAGTCATCATTGGCAACACGCGCTGGTCAACTTAGAGTTTGTAATCGATAATTTATCTATATTGCATGAAACTGATTGTTGAGGAATATCCTTTTATTACACGTCATCATCATCACAGTCCACCGCTGGACATAGGCCCCTCCAATTAAACGCCATTCAGCTTGATTCTCGACAACTGATTTCATCCAGCTGCTGCCAGACACCCTGCGAAGATCGTCGCTCCACCTAGCCGGAGGGCGTCTTTACGTTTGCTGATTCACGGTATCCGCTCAAGAACACGAGAATAAAATTAAATAAAAAGAAGGCCGGAGTCCCCCGAATCCAGCCCTTTTTAACCGACTTCAAAAAAAGGAGGAGGTTCTCAATTCGTCGGAATGTTTTTTTTTTTTTTTTTTTTTATGTATGTTCCCCGATTACTCGGAGACGGCTGGACCGATTTCGAAAATTCTTTTTTTATTTGAAAGGATATACTTTCTATTTGGTCCCATTGTCATCAAGTCAGGATTGGATGATGGAATCCTGGAGAAGTCGAGGGAACTCTTGAAATATTATAGGCACACCTATAGCGATTTAGGTATTTTTTATAGTAACTCTTGAATTTGCTCTCGAAAAGCACCATTTAGTGAAGTGGAACTGATGATGAAGACCACAGATGGCCACCGGAACAACTCAATAATACGTATTTCATGGGTTGCGAACTTGCGATTCGATTACTTTAATATGGTTGCCAAGCAATTTATGCCCGTCACAATGCGTAGGGTGAAGAGGAGCTGATGGCGAAGTACCAGAAGAACTCCTCAACAACGAACGTCCCTGCATCGGGAAAAGCAATATTTTGTAAAGGGTGATGAGCAGTTGCCATTAGGCTATTGTGACTTAGATAAATTACAAACCGACCCACTAAAAAGCGAGAAAAAAATACTTTTTTACAAAAAAAACAACCGACTTCCACTATAAAGTGAAAAATAACTAAAATTTCGGAAGTCGGTGGCATGTAACGAATATCCGTGTCTTTGGTTTTGAATTTTCGTTTTTGCCACCGACTTCCGAAATTTTAGTTATTTTTCACTTTATAGTGGAAGTCGGTTGTTCTTTTTGTAAAAAAGTTTTTTTAACCAAACCATTTCTTAAATTGAACTATTAGATATCAAAATAAAGCTAAAAATAAAAGTGACCAGATTTTGTTTTTATATGTTTAAACATTTAATAATACAGTATTATAATTATACGTTTCTCTCTTTTCTAAATGTAATGCTTGTAAAAGTCTCGATTTTTCAGAACATCTATTTTATTCGGTCAAAAAACGACTTAAAACGGTCACAACACTATGGCAACGTACCCAAAGACACAGACATTGTAATAACGTCTTGCCGGAATATTAATCTAGGATTAGTTCGTGTTTATGAGTGCAATTTTTCAATGAAAAGAGAAACTTTGTGCTTACAAATGAAACACATTGTTATAGAGTAACATAGTAATCAACTAGTATTAAGAATTTGATTTTCGATATCGATTTGTTACGTAGACGTTCATACAAAGATATCGCGGCATGCTTAATGAGAAACGTCAAATCGGGCGTCTTAGATTGTCGCGAGATTAACATATTCTTCTATCCTATTCAAATTGGATGACAAGCAACCTGATGGCCTACTTGATGGTACGTGCCATAAGCCACCACCGCCAATGAACATCAGTAAAACCAGATATATAGCAAAATTTTCGTTACAATACTTCAGTAGTATTGTCCTTCTACTATAACTTGTCTCTTACCGTCATGTTGGCATGGTTGGCACCATTGCTTGTCAAGCTTAACTTTCAATACTAATAAGAGTTCAAAATGGCGACTGATAGTTCAGTGCTACCAATCGCGTCATATAATGCACGCACTGTAGAGACAAAGCTGAAATATCGTATGTGGCTGGCATTCCACCGGTTCCCATACACTTCAAACGGTAACATAGCAATGCAAATCTGGATGATGATTATGATGTCCAAATAAAGACTTTTCCTTTAACGTCAACGCCGGCTATCGCTGGGGCTTTGTCTCGCATAGGGTCGCAGCATTATGCTGAGCGATGGCCGTTTTTCGTGGATGTGACGCATATTTTCCCCCAAATTGTTATTTTCATATTTTGTTCGTTATTTGCGTCATGTTTACCGCAAATAAACGTATTTTCTTTCTTTCTTTTTCCAAACCAAAAAAAAAAATACCAATGTCTTCCATAGATAATGTCTTGCAATTCACGAGCGCGCGTCGTGTGTCTCTTATGTCATTGTAGTATTTTACGGGAATGATTGACCCGCGTTCGTGAAATGCTACATGTGTGTCATGAAAACCCAGGTGAACATGCCTTACAAGCTGTGTATAAGCAACTGAAGATGGTGGAGAAAGAGATCCAATTCCTGGTGGATCAAGTGGAAGCGTTTGACCTGTACCCGCTCTTGAAACCACAGAACTATGTGGACCCTGACACCGGGATCCCTGACTCCACGTGGCTCTATCCCTGCAAAGTAAGAAACGTTTTTGTTCCTTTATGTATCTTCTACCTACGGTACGGTATTTACGACTTTATTATAATTATGTTAGTTAAATATTAATGTATACTTAATTCTTGCGGAATAAAAGCCGCATCAAATAGTATATTATGCAATTAGTGAATAAAGGACGGATTTAAAGCGAGGGCCATAGATGAATTACGAGCAAGTGAAGGATTCTAACGACTGAATCACGACCGTAGCGAGTGACCCTCGGTATTCGTGGCCCTCGATATTAATACGTTTTATTCAAGAGTTGCATAATATATTTTATTTTATACCATGACTACGAGAAAAAGAAAGATTTCAGCGAAAATAGACATTTAATGAGGAAAAAAAGAAGGTTAAATTGATTAAAAGCACATTCGAATTGGAATTAAGTAATACAAAACTTTGTGTTCGTACAACTTACAGTATTCAAAAATAGCGCCAATTTACTAATGTCAGCAAA
The DNA here is from genome assembly GCA_948150665.1 of Conistra vaccinii. Taxonomy (NCBI): domain Eukaryota; kingdom Metazoa; phylum Arthropoda; class Insecta; order Lepidoptera; family Noctuidae; genus Conistra; species Conistra vaccinii. Next base: position 7,548,983 of record OX411327.1, read on the forward strand.
GAACACAAACTTATTGTGTGGTTTAGAAGATCTAAGTGGTCACACAGACATACTAAAAGCGACATTGTTTTATATAATTATTTTTAAATAAGTAAGTGATGGTAAGTGATGGCCGAAGGTGGAAGCAAGCTCTACCCGGAATCCTCAACCACAGAGGAACTGGCTATCTTACTTCTTAACTGTTCTGTCGCCGAAACACAACAATGCTGTATTTATAAATATTCATCTGTTTCTTAGGCCTTCTTCGTGGAACTAGAATACGAGCGTCTCGACCGCGTGGCAGCTCTCGGGCGCATGTACGAGCGCATCGGTCCGATCCTCATGAAGCTGGAGTACCTGATCCTGGGCACCTGCACCGGCACGTCGGCCATGATGAACGCCTACTACACCCACTGGGAGATGAAGATCTTCAAATGTCTCGTCAGGTAAGTAAGATTTGGCCCGTGGCCAAAGTCGGACCTAACGAAACTGAAATTGTTACAGAAATTGTCTTGTCAATAAAATTCTGTAACAATTTCAGTGCGTTTCATCAAATAGTTCCCATGCCGTAATGTTGGCTCCACTGTTAAACTTTAACAACAGAACAATTAAGTAGTGCCGTAGCGTATTCATCACCACTTCATTTCATCACCACTGCTCTAAAAAACGGTGAAGGAAAACATCGTGTGGAAACCGACATGTGTCTTAAAACCAAAAATTCGAAAACATGTGACATCTACCAAGCCGCACTGGGCCCGCGTGGTAGATTACAGCCCACTCCCTCTCACAGAGAGAAGGCTTGTGTCCCAGCAGTGGGAACATTAATAGGCTGATTATGTAGCGTATTCCTGTTTGTGGCGGCGGTAGCGCTACCTAATTGATCTGTTGTTAAAGTTTCACAGTGGAACCAATATTACGGCATAGGAACTATTTGATGAAACGCACTCTAATGTTTACCAACAACCCTGTCAATGTCAGGCAGGCGCCAAAAGATCCTTGTAGCATTTATATTTAAAATTGCGACTCCTACTTTGGTAACTGTCAACTGTTACCAATAAAATCAATCTTCCTAGCCTTTTCCCAACTATCTTGGGGTCGGCTTCCAGTCTTACCGGTTGCAGCTGAATACTAGTATTTTACATGGAGCGACTGCCCATCTGACCTCCACAACCCAGCAACTGGGCAATACGATACCCCTTGGTAAGACTGGTGTCAGACTTTCGGGCTTCTGACGATTTGTAACGACTGTCAAAGATCCACAAATGACAGCCGGGACCAATGGCTTAACGTGCTTTCCGAGGCACGGAGGAGTCTCGGTATGTGAAGATGGTCACCCATCCACTGACCAACCCTGGCAAGCGTAGCTTAACCTGATGGATCGATCCGTGCGGCTTGTTATTACTCAGCCACGAGCTCCTCTCCTCTCCTCGAGTCAACAGTTACAGGATGAATTTTTCAAGAGCACTGTTGGCCAAATCCGGAACTATTAGCAAACAATACAAAATGTATTAAAGACCAAATATCATTTATTAAAATTAGGTTGAGATTCAGCACTTTTAAGGCTTCCAAACCTCAAAAGGAAAAATGGAACGCTTATAGTATCACTTCATTGTCCGTCTGTTCGTCTGTCTGTATGTCAGTCTGTTAAGACCTTTTTTCTCAGGAAGGCGTGGAGGTATCAATTTGAAATTAAATATCAAATACGTAGGTCTATAGTCCCTTGGAGCTCTAAAAAATAAAGCTTCTAAGTCAACGCAATAAAAAAACATTGCCATTTATGCGACATATTTTGATACTTGCCAATAAATCTAAACCTACTGGGTACTTTCTACTGACATAGAATCATGAAATTTGGCAAGATGCAAGATTAGCTCATATAAAGAAAAATAAAATAAAATCGTTAATTCGTAGTTTTATAAAACAAAAAAAAATGCGCTTGCAAACTTCCATTTGCAGTTGGAGAATTGAACGTGACATATCGATGTATGGGAGAACATGTTTTTTAACTACAATGTTAAGTTTGTTTTTGAGATAAATTCATACCAACTATGGAAACCTTCATTGTGCGTGGTCCGATACGCATTTGGCCGGTTTTTAACAAACGCCCTACCTGCACCGCGTCTTAGTATTTTATCACTTCTCCACTCCTACTAAAACTGCATCATTAGATTGAATACTCAGACACTTCGTTTCAATACAGAGGTTACAAACGAAGGGTGTTTTTTCTAGATTGACCCTAGAAAACTTGGAAGACTTCCAGCAGAACCTTAGCGGGAAGGTGCCTATGTTCCAAGTTGACGCCGTGTGGGTGTCCGCTGACATCACCATGCGCCCCACACAGACGGAAGTGTGCAACATACTCGGATATGACGCCAAACATTATCTTAACAGGTGAGTTAGAAAATTCAGGTGACTCAAAATAGTTATATTTGTAACAAGTGCGGAAAGTAGGTGGTTTCCGACGAGTGTATAAGTCGACACGAGTCGGAAATCATCTGACGCACGTGTATCATACAACGTTTTACTATGCATTGTGCGAGGAAACAAAAAAACTAGCGACCTTTACAGTAGTCGCATATGTTTAACATCTAACATAATATTGGCTGACATTTGATATAAATGATATAAACATCATTCATAACTTTGCCTTTTTGACTTTGACTTTGCCATCACCATCGCCATCGTCGTCGACATCGCCAACATTATCTTCACCACCAACATTATCTACATCGCCATCGCCATCGTCATCGTCATCAACATCATCATCATCATTTAATTTGTAAAACTTTTCTCAAATAATGAAAACTCTTTGCGTCGTGTCGGGCAGACGACGGATTCAAAAATTAAAAAAAAAAACAGAAACGTAAAAAGTCCTAGTCAAAAAAGTGACACTTTCCGCACAAATTGACTGCTTGGAAAACGCCCTTTTCGAGCAAATGCATTGTAAATACATTTATTTCTGTCTAAAGGTGGGAACAAATTATCGGACGCGTCCGTAAGCCGCGGCTGACAGTCGCGGTTTATTTGTATCTGGATAGTACATTTAGCACTACACTGTGCAAACTATCGGTCGTAAGTCGCCGATCGCGATGTGACTTTGGGCCGTCCTTGAGCGTTCTGATAATTGCAATAAATACTGAATTTGATGATGTAACCGTCGTAGGTGTAAAAAAAGCCATTTGGAAGGTTTCTAATACTTTATTTACATTTAAAACTAAATATCACCGAATATTTAGTTTTAGATGTAAATAAAGTATTTGGAAACTTTCTACGTACTAAATTTTATACGATATGAATAGCATTTAATTATTAATATTCTAGTTCGCTAGTTAGCCGCATTTCAAATTTTTTACCGACTTCCAAAAAGGAGGAGCGTCGCGTATGTGTTTTTTTTATGTATTTCCACCGATATCTCCGTCAATTGTGAACCGATTTTGAAAATTGTTTTTTTTTGTTTGAAAGGGTATGCTCCCAAGTTGGCCCCATATTAATTTTATTAACTTTGCTTGAATAGTTTTTGAGTTAGCTTCAAGAATACGTATTTTTTCCACTTAGTTTATATGGATGCTATGATGATAACTTCCTGTCACTGTTATTTGCATATCAGTTACTGGTATTTGAATTCCCTCTTTGTGTGGGGTAGGTACTACAAAGTGTAGTGTGGGGTAGGTACCACAACTAAAAAGTAAAAAAATAAAAACTTTTTCCAAAAAAAAAACTATAAAGTGAAAAATTACTTTAATTTCGGAAGCCGGTGGCAAAAAACGAAAATTCAAAACGAAAGACACCGACTTCCGCAATTAAAGTTATTTTTCACTTTGTATTGTTTTTTTTTTGGAAGTTGGTTGTTTTTTTTTGTTATACAGTAATATTGCTAAATTAATCAAAACAGGTAAATATTTGACAGCTATTTGCGACGTTGCCAACTTTTAGGATATGCGCTCTTAAATGTGACGCAGAGTAATCAGAGAACGGAATAGGAAGAGTATTGGTATTAGTCGTACTTCAAGGACGACGTAACAAACGAGTAGATAATACCTTCCTCTAAAACCCCGGAATAGTCATGCATGACCTTTTCATTCCGGAACTAAAGAAATTATTTATTATTTATTGCAGTTTGATTGGGAACCGATCACTTTTCCGAGTTTTTTTTGTTCGAATTTCGTTTTACCGAAAACTATTAACCGACGTTTTTTTTGGTAATATGCATTATTTGACATATTTTTAGATCATCGAAGATGATGTGGATATTATTTTACCGAACTATATTTCGCCGATTTACAAAATAACTTTTTGCTCAAAAGCCTCTTTTGAACTTTTTTCATTTGCCAAATGATTTATTTGCCATATTTTCATTACACCGAAACAATATTTTACAATATTATTGGTAGCATTTTCAATATTATTTAAAAAAATTTCGACCAAATGCAACGTCGGAGTAACGAAAAAATTCGAAATGATAGAATCGATGCTGATGCAGTGGCAGACGTGATTGCGATGAAGTAAAAAAAAAACGAAAAAATATTATACTTAGTTGAAAAGTTTTAGGTGAAATAAAATTCGGTCAAATATTTTTCGAAATTATAATAGGTAACCAGTTTGATTACATTTGTACATTACGTTTTTAGGGTTCCGTAATAAAATTAAAGTGTTTGTATGACACGTATGCAAATTAAATCTTAAAAAGTTGGCTAAATATTATGTGCATTTACTTGATTACAATGCAAAATGCTGGAACACGTTTATGAGATAGAATCTACAGATTTTGTTCCAGTGACTGCCGTAAAAACTACCATCGGTCTAATCTGACCAAAATCCGCACGAAATATGGGTGTACCACTTCTGCCTAACTCTTCTGAGAATACAGGCGTGATTTATACTAGGAATTTTACACCTCCGATTCCGATTCCGGTTCCGATAATTTTGTATCGTAGTTATACCGAAGTTCGAAATGCAGCAATGCACGTGACTAGAGTGCATACAAACAAGTTTTAACTCGTCACCGGTAATGTTTATTTATTTTATACACGCTCGTGCTCGAAGTCTCAGTTTATTGTTTTGTTTGTGGATCTTATCGCTAATATTTGACTGATTAAACTTATTAAAGAGACTTATTAAAGAGACTGATTAAAGAGACTAATTAAAGAGACTAATTAAAGAGACTAATTAAAGAGACTGATTAAAGATACTAATTAAAGAGACTGATTAAAGAGACTAATTAAAGAGACTGATTAAAAAGACTAATTAACGAGACTGAATTATATTTCTATTGTTTCGTTAAGCCTTCCCTTAACACATCTTTCTTCTATTTCCGCCTCCGACTCCGGTTCTGGTTCCTGTTTCAGTTCCGATTCCGATCAATCAAATTTAAAACCTCCGATACCTGTTCCTGTAAAGCGACTTTCGTAACATCCCTGATTTATACATGTATGATTCTAATCAGGTTAACAACATTCCCCCGCTGGATGAAGAAGACCTGCCTCCCATGCGCTCCACAACGCATAGCACATGCGACTGGCAACGAGTTCTTCACATGGTCGTTCTTCGAAGACATTCTCCGCGTGGAAGCCATCAATGACATCTCACTGTTGATACAAGACACCATCTTTAGACTTACTTCGGATATCAGCACTTATATAGTCAAGTATGGTTCTTTATTTTACTGGATAGTATTAGTCATTCTAATATGAGAAATAAAGAACGAAAGAAAATTATGTTATTTGGGACACGCACAGGAAATACAAACCGTTAACAAAAGGAACACTTAAAGCCCTAGCTATATATAATTTAATCACCCTCATTTAGAGAATTTAAGGAAGGAAGGAAGGTTTTTGTGTATAATACACTAATATCTAACTTATTAATTTCTTTATTATATCCAACTTAGAAAATTAGATTTAATAAAGAGAGGTTTGAAGATTTTGGCCCTAAAATCAACCACCATTTTGATCATTTTTCAAAATCGAGGTGCACAATAAATGTCATATATTTGGATAGGGGACACTTATACAAATATAAAACTTAATAAAACATAACATCATAAAGCGTCACGTTTCTGAGATATTCAAAGATAAAAATAACAATTATTATAACGAATTTATTTATTTATGTTGTAGTTACTTCGTGTTGATTTAGTTATTTACACATTAATTAATTGACTACACCTAATGGATAAAACATAAGATTTTTTAATCATATTCGGTATAAATAATATCATCCAAGAAGGCAGCTCCAGGCTGAATAGGATTTTCTTGGGTGTCGCGCCTATGCCATGCACCATATAAGACATATACCATGTAACACACGTCCTCATTCGGCGGAGGGTATACATATATTTTTGTCTCTTTCGCTCTTAACTAAAATATTACCTATACATAATGCAATTATGTTTTCATAGTTCAATATACTTACCTGAAGGAAAAAAAAACAAAAAAAACCTTGTTTCAGCGTTCAGTTTTCGACTTATATTTCGGTGAATAACTCCGAAACTTGACGCTTTAGGATATTATGTCGTATGACATTTTTTGTTTGTATAAGTGTCCTCTATCTAAATATATAACTTTCGATTTTCACCGCGATTCTGAAAAAAAAATTAAATGGCGGCATCATATTAGGGCCACCCTACAAAAATCTTCTAACCCCTTTCATGTTCTGTCAAGTTAAAAAAACCGGGCGACTAGTGGCGCTTAATAACTACAATCTAAAATAAAACGCTTGCCTTTGCTTGTTAAAAAAAAGCGTCATGTATGCCAAAGACAACCGAAATTCAATCGCTTTTCTCAATGAACTAAATACAATTACTTTTTCTAGATGGTACAAATACGCTCACCTCTGGTCATTCGACAAGAACCTCTCCTGCGAGAAATACGTACAGAAATACGATCAAATCTACAAATACGACGAGAAATTCTTCTTTTTCGAAGACATCATAGCAGACCTCCATGAACACGTGAAATTTGTCGACATAGGTGCTATAAGGGTGAATCTAAGGCCCATTATAAAGCAGGTACAAGACCATGCGCAAGAGTGGAAGGATATATTAGGAGCGTGCGTTGCAACGAAGACCAGAACTAGCATGTATGATCTGAAGAATCAAGTTGATGTAAGTTTATTTGTTTTTCAATCTACTTTATAAAAATCTTAAATTCACAGACAGACAACTCTGACGCTAAACCACTGGGTCCAGAAGGTTTGAGTGTTGGACAAGAGTTATTAAGCACTACGAAAGGAAAATTCATCTACAAAATGGGTTGAATAGGGGATGAAAGTATATATGGCAGTTCGTTATTTTTGTCGATGAGAAATCCCATCAGGCGCACGGCATGTTAGGTCTATTCAAATATTTTTTTCCAAATGATATTATTTCCACTGCAAGTGCAAATGCAAGTGTAAATAAAATTTATTTTAGACTGACTAGTACTGTTGAAAAAGTCATAAAAATTATTTAAGTTGTAGTGCAAACTGAGCTTTATGTGTAACTAGCTTTTACCCGCGGCTTCGCCCGCGTGGATGTCGCAAAATATCCCACGGGAACGTTCTACCGGGAATACATACCTAATAGCCAAGGAAAAGATCATTGGCTAAGTTTCAGCGGACGCAGTGGTAGGCTACAGCGCCCGCGTTGTCAACCATAATTATTTTGTTATGCGTAATTTTGAAACTGTGATATCTCTTAAACTATTCATTTAAATGATGTGATGTAAAGGCATATTTTAATCGAAATTGAATGCCCAATTTAAATAACCTATTTAATTGGATAAGGATTAATAAGATACCGGTCAAAATAGCTTCGGAAATAACAATGAAAATTTTATACAATTTTGAAAGATAAAAATGGTTATTGTGGGTCACCCTTAGAAGATAGACATATGCCATCGCGGACTTTTTTGTTGCAATTTTTACGATATACAATACTCTAGAACATACATTTGATTTATCTCTCACGACTTACGCAGCGCACGCCAGTAAAGCTCCCAGTCGGCATGATTTTTTCCGACATCTTCAACAATAATCGTCATATTTCAACCAATTTACACAAAACCTTAATGAATTATACACTAAAACCTTTCGCATGAATCACTCCGTCCAATGGTGAAAACCGTTTGAAAATCCATTCGGCAGTTTTTGAGTTTATCGCGTTCAGACAGACAGATAGACAGACGCGGCGGGCGACTTTGTTTTATAATATGTAAGGATGTTGCAACAGTTGTTTTTCCAAAAAATCGTGTTTGTTTACATGTTTGGCAATTAAATTGCGAACACAGATTTAAAATATAATTGTGTAAACGAAGAGGAAAGAGTTGTTGATGTATAACATCTTTCCTCTCGCTTTCATGCAATCTATGCACAGAACATACTATATACCCTTAAAATCTATGGGAGTGATTTCGTGGAAAGGGACGGAAGTGTGTCACAGGAAGCCGGGGAAACGCGCGGTAATTGATTTGACCAATAAGCGAGCGCAGTGCTTAGCCGTCAGAAACTACCTTGACGAGGCTCCGCCCGTTTAATGTTGCTTTTTATCACGGTGAGAGGTCAGATGTTACACAGATATTAACGACTGTCAAAGATCCACGAATGACCACCGGGACCAACGGCTTAACGTGCTTTCCGAGGCACGACGGAGTCTCTGTATGTAAAGATGATCACCCATCCACAAACCTCCCCCGGCAAGCGCAGCTTAACTTGATGTATCGGCCCGTGCGGCTATTATAACTTAGGCGCGAGCTCCCGATAGAAATAAGTATAACAAAACTCTAAACTTTTATTGTAGTTACATATTAAGTAATATTAAGTATACCTATACTTAATATTACAAAGAGGTATTTGTTTGTATGTAGGTAATCTCTGGAACTTTCAGTCGGGATTTGAAAATATATTTTTCATTGGGTAGCCCAATTCTTGAAGAAGGTCATAGGCTCACGGACGAAGACGCGAGCAGAAGCTAGTCATAAATTATTTTGCTTGTCATGTTGTGCGCATACGCTTTGGGCTATAATCGGGATTAATCTTAACGACATACTGTGATTTTAACCTGTTGTTGAGAATAAAATAAAATAAAAGCTCATTCGTTCTACTTTATCCAACTAGCATCTCCGGATGACGGTAAATATGAACATCAAAGGTCTGGACGACTTCAAGCTGGTGATGGCTACCATTGCTCTAGTGCAACAAATGACTGTTACCGCCGAGTGCAGGTACCAGAATATGCAGGAGATATACCATATGCTGAGACAACATAATATTGAAGTAAGTATTGTTTATTTTTTTAAACTGCTGCGGGCTGAAAAAAAGGTTTGTTTAAATGTCTAATGTTATTTCAAATAGAGTTTTATTTGAAATAACATTAGACATTTAAACAAACCTTTTTTACAGCCCGTTCAACCGATTCTAAATTCTATAGCGTAAGCATAAGGATGGCGTTAAAAGCAAAAATTGGTTACAACACCAAATGTTTACTGCAGCTGCCATTTGTCATGCCACCAACGCAATAGAAGTCAAAATAACTCAATAGAAATCTTATGTCAAATAATAGTTAAAGTACCTAATAGCAATCTACTAATTTGGCGACATTACAAATATTCAGATTTCTGTGCTATAACTAGTATCTCAGTAAAATTTCGATGTTTTTCACACATAAACCTTCCGGTATAAATGCTCTAGATGATAGTTAAAAACCGCACCAAAATACAATGTGTAGTTAAGACGAACTATGTGATAACACAGACCGAAGCGATGTTTAAAAAAAACACGTTCTTTTCCTTCAACTTTTTTGTCACTCTTTGACTTATAAAGGTCATAATAATACATATATCAACCCAGTAAAGGGATCTTCACCGTATCGCCTTTCGCCTCGCCGCGCGCCGTCAAACAGACGTCAACCTAACGTAAGCAGATAACCAAAGCAGATCAGCAGCTCCGATAAGTCGACTCGGCTACGGCTAGGTGACACGCTGCAGTAGCACAGTCTAAACATCATACAGTCGTCCGACGAAGACGTCTAGACAGAGCAATCGTGCGGGGCGAGACGGGGAAAGCGTGCTCCCGAACTGCTTACGCTGAGGGGCGAGACGGGGGAAGCGTGCTCCCGAACTGCTTACGCTGAGGGGCGAGACGGGGGAAGCGTGCTCCCGAACTGCTTACGCTGAGGGGCGAGACGGGGGAAGCGTGCTTTCGAACTGCTTACGCTGAGGGGCGAGACGGGGGAAGCGTGCTCCCGAACTGCTTACGCTGAGGGGCGAGACGGGGGAAGCGTGCTCCCGAACTGCTTACGCTGAGGGGCGAGACGGGGGAAGCGTGCTCCCGAACTGCTTACGCTGAGGGGCGAGACGGGGGAAGCGTGCTCCCGAACTGCTTACGCTGAGGGGCGAGACGGGGGAAGCGTGCTCCCGAACTGCTTACGCTGAGGGGCGAGACGGGGGAAGTGTGCTCCCGAACTGCTTATGCTGAGGGGCGAGACGGGGGAAGCGCGCTCCCGAACTGCTAGCTGTCGCAACATTGTCGACATTTACAACGAGATCAAAAAGGCGTCGTCCTACGGTAGGTTTTTATACTGTGGTAGTAGTGTGCTAGGCAGGGCGGGAGGGGTGAGAGGGGCAAGGGTGGACGAAGAGACGTAAGCTCGGGTACTGAGATAAATAAGCACGGGGACGACGAGCCGTAAGCGCGGGAACTGCAAGTTGACCACGCACCGCACCGCGGTTCGTAAGTTTGTCCCGAGGCGAGGCGATTACGTTACGATTCCGATTAGTGTGCGTTGCAGTAGGGAGTTCCATACAAAGAATACTGTATAGCTCGAGCTGATGCGGTGACGATCTCTTTCTGAGTGGATATGTGTGTGACCTTAAAGGTGGTTAAAATGCTTTAGGCATTTCCTACCAGTCTATTTTAGGATGGTGCAGAGACAATAATGGTAGGCGCAGGTGGGTAGAGCAAAATAAATACGACTTTCTATGGAAAACTTAGACGCAATTTCCGAAATCTTCTTGCTTTTTTTTTTTTTTTTTAAATCCTCTTTTAATTATTTTTCCAAGATCCTAATAGATTTCGTCAATCCGAATTAAAACTTAATTAATTATTCATCTATTAACTATTACATAATCGTATTGTTTTTCTAAAGTACGCAACGTAATTTTAGGCAGATTTCAACATCATTTAGAGAATTTATTCCGGAATGTTTAGGTATGTGTATGTAATACATTAATATTTAACTTGATATAATTAAGAAATCTTCATGTTTCGTTGTAAAATCGCGTTGTAAGGACGCTTTTAGTTCATTATTATGACCACCGACCTGCCGCTCTTAATGAAATGGTCAGTAATAGGTACAAGACCCACGTGATCCATTGTTTGACTATTTTCATAGTTAAAACCCTCTCATTTCACAGGTATCAGATGATGATATGAAATTTGCTAAAGACTTACAGGCTGCTTGGGGTCATCTGTACCAAACGACACTGTTCAGAGCCGGGACTCTAGAAAAAACAAAAGACAAATTCTCTAAACTGAACGTGATAGAAATAGCGAATTTCTTAAAAGAGCTCGACGAATTCGTTGAGAAGTTCGACAACGTAGGCCCTGGCACCGTCGGCGAGGATATGGACAGAGGATTGGTTCTTATGGAGGTAACATATTTTTATTGATATACCTACAACAGAATACCGAAATCCCGAGTAAAGTATGTGCTTCGGGAATTATCGTCTATCTTCGAAAACACGAATGCGCGATGATGAGGCTTTCACAACCATGGAAATATTTAACTATTCTGTATTAAAAATTACCTCTTTGAAATTTTACTCTGTTGTGCGCCGTTCTTGACAATTCGGCAACATGAATATTACCGAAGCTTGTAACCTTTTCTTGTTTGACTAGGTGAAAACTCTCACACGCAAGGATCTCAATCGCTTACTGTCACTAAGAGGCTACATTCCCTAGATATAAGTCCGCACGAGCACGATTGCTCAGAATATTACAGAAGGTCTGCTCCATGACGAGTATGTATGGCTATCCCGGTCTATCTCAACCGAATACTCGTTGTATGAGCAGCGTGTTTATGTGTGCGCGGCATACGTTTTCGCTTGTTGTAAGGAGCCGAACTTCTGTTCTCTAGCTAGTACAAGAATCTTTTGTCGCGTGGCCAAAATTGAAACTTACGGCACCATCTTGTTTTTTGAATACATTTCACTATAGTTTGACCGCTGTTCCGCGCCTTAGGAATGTGTGGCAAGGCCTGGGCAGCGTTGATGAATGAGCGGCGGGCGGGCCGCCGCGCGCTGTGAGTGTTGACGAATGAGCGGCCTGCACCGGGCCCCCGTCCCGCCGCGCACATACCTTAGCCGCGGAACAACATGTCAACATCATTCGTGTGCCAAATGATTCTTGTAACCCTGTATTCTGTGACGATTGTGTAGACTCTGTATGTTTATTGTACTTTTCAATATCCCTTCCAACAGGAATACGCCAAATACTTCGACGAATTTGAAAGCCGAAAGAAGATGCTTCAACAAGCAGAACAGCTCTTTGACAATCCTCTAGCAGACTTTTCAAACTTTAATCGCGCTAAAACCGATTTTAGTAACATGGAGTTGATCTATAAGATTTATAAGGCTCAGAAGAACGCCAGGGAAATATGGTCGAAGACTCTATGGGCTAATCTAAATCCACAAGGTCTTGTCGACGGTATTGAGCAGTTCTTTAAAGACTTTAGGTAAGGGCTACATTAGGTTTGACGGAACTGGCCTGGCCTCGAGCAAGGTGGACCAGTATCCTGGGCCCTTTTAATATAACTTTTTTTTTTAACATCCACCAGTATGTTTTTGGATGCGAGAAGCACAGGACCGATTCATGTGGTGACGCTTGGAGGAGGCCTATGTTCAGCAGTGGTCGTCTATCGGCTGAAGTGATGACGATAATTTGGAACTAGTGATTTAGGGCAAATGGAGCCTTGATGTCATGGTGCTAAACAAATGTTAAATCCTTTTCCACTAAAACTATCATTTTTTTTAAATGGGTTTCCATGGCTTTTCTTGACCGTTCGTCTCCATAGGAACCTACTATACAACACTTTCATTCGGATGTACGGAGCCCTAAAATGTGGCTGAGAATAGTTTAATTGAAATTAATGCTTTGAGTTGGAGTTTTTCATCACCATCATGGACCATTGAACATCTACTGTAAGCATCTCCTAATGGCTTAAATTGCCACTGAAGTCATACATTGTATTTGTACCCCACGCTTTGTCTTCTTCTTTCGAATGTCAAATTACTGACGACTGTAAGAGAGAAATCGGTGTGTAACTATACAGGCGATATACAACGTTTATTAGTAAGGGGGGTATTATTTAGTACCTATAGCCAGTAATTGTTCGCGTGTGCCTACACTTTACAGTAAAAATACTTATACTTTTTCAGACCTAAAACAGTATTTTTTATTGCTACGGGCAACTTTCTAAATAAAAAACTAATTTAGCTAACAGCCAACGTAAAAATGAGTTTCATCAGTCATCGAAGAGGTTTATACTAATATGAATACTGTTTCTTAGGAAATTACCAAAGGCTGTCCGCCAGTCGCCTTCTGGTATGGTCTTGGACCTGAAGATGAGGCAGTTCAAAGGCGTAGTGCCGCTGATGGTGTCGCTCAAGAACGAAGCCATGCGCGAAAGACATTGGAAGACCCTCATGCATAAGACTGGTGAGAACCATATGGTTATCACGGGTGTATCAAAGACACGTCACATAACTGTTATCGATGCATTCTGTACTAAGTAATATTGAGCAATAATTACTGGGAAAATACTTTGATTTTTGGTGTGAAAAATTGCTGTTTACTGCAGCGCGCAATGAACATGCGTTCATTGCGCGCAAAACATTGTGCTTATGGGTGCATACAACTTTACTGGTGTGACTGTATATTTTAAAGTTAAGTAATAACATTTAAAACTCGTTTTCGTGCTTTGACCTTCAATACCTATATCCTAAAGGCTCCCAGGTATGGTCTAGTACGAAAAAAATAACGCAACGATGGGGAGGACAAGCAGTGACTGTCGGTTTCGTTAAGCGTCTTTTTTTACTCGTTATTGCATAGCAAAAACAGCCAACACAGTTCCCACTGCTGGGACACAAGAAAGACTCCTCTGTGGGAAGGGGAGTGGGTCACCATCCACCACGCGGGCCCAGTGCGCGCTGGTTAAATATGGTATAAAGATGGTGCCGGTGAACGGTTTGTTTTGTGTTATGATCCAGCTCGTCCCATCTTGCTGTCCTCCCCCCAGCGACGCCCTGAGCCGAGGTCGTACCCCACAGGGGGTGCCCTTAGCGTGCACTCGCTTAGTTTGTAAGTTTTATGCCCTGGCTGGAGGCTTTAAATTAGCTTATGACAGCCACAGGACAGACCAGCTAAGTACTCACGACCTCTCAAGGTCAACTGCGAGATGCCATATATAAAAAATAGGTTTGTTTTGTAACAACGTTGACAATGAGAATCGATCACTGGCAAAGCTTAGATTACTGTGGGATATCAGCGCGTTATAACATTTTTTCTATTTGGTCGACTATTGTCAGAGCTAAAGAAAACTTAAAAATACTAAAGATACTGGAAAAAAGTGTACCTAATTACAACTTTATGGATGACTAGCAGCCCGCGGCTTCGCCCGCGTGGAGGTCGGATATTATTCCATGGGAACGTACTACCGGTATAAAACTTATGCTACGTCCTAACCCAGATTATGGTCTACCCGTGTGCCGACATTTCATCAAAATCCGTTCAGTCGTTAAGTCATGAAAAAGTAACAGACAGACGAGAGTTACATTATAAATAAAACTTCAATGTTGAACTGTTATTCAGGTCAGGACTTCGACATGTCTCCGGAACGCTTCACGCTGGAGAACATGTTCGCTATGGAGCTGCACAAGTATCAAGAGGTTGCTGAGACGATTGTCAATCATGCTATTAAAGTAAGCTATACTTGAATACTCAATCTTCATAATCAGCCTATTAATGTTCCCACTGCTGAGACACAGGCCTCCACGCGGGCCCAGTGCGGGTTGGTAGATGTCACATGTCTTTGAATTTTTGGTTCTAAGACATGTCGGTTTCCTCTCGATGTTTTTCCTTCACCGTTTTGAGAGCAGTGGTGATGAAATGATTTACACAAAGTAAAGCACCTGCTTGGGTTCGAACCCACGACCTACAACTCGTAAATTGGGGCCGTTACCACTGGGCCACCACGGCTCTCAATCAGTCTTAGATCATTTAAATTCGATTCAACTTTAACGTTATTTTTTCTAAGTTGATTTTGTATTTACTGTTTGCTATAAAGTGATCCTATAAAAATCGGTTGCAATTTTTATAGGATCACTTTATACCCACGACCTACAACTCGTAAGTACCATTGGACGATCGCTGCTCTTCATTGAAAATATACATCGAATTAATAATGCAAACTTTCCATCCATTTACAGGAGTTAGCAATAGAACGAGGAGTGAAGGAAGTTCAAGACACGTGGGCTAGCATAGCCTTCACAGTAGCGCGACACTTCAACCGCGGGGAGGACCGGGGGTATACCCTCAACCCGTGCGACGAGATCAGCGTCAAGCTGGACGACGACGCCATGACGCTGCAGAGCATGGCCGCTTCGCAGTGAGTATTATTGAGGCTTTCATATCAGCGGAGGGCTACCAAAAGATTTTTATGAAATTAAACAGCCTCTAGCAGCAGACAATCTTCAACTTAGTAGGCTTCAACGAATGATATTTTGTTATTCAGAAATTTACACTACATTAATCAATCAATATGCATCATTTATATTTCTATCTAATATATAAAATTCTCGTGTCACGGTGTTTGTTGCCAAACTCCTCCGAAACGGCTTGACCGATTTTTATTAATTTTTTTGTGTATATTTGGTAGGTTTGAGAATAGGACGTAAACTATTTTTCGTACCCCTAAGTGATAAGGGTGGTCCACCCCAAATATTTTTTTTATTTTTTTGGTCAATTTTTTTTATTGTAATTTTTTTATTATTTGGCATTAAAAAATACATACAACCCCAAATTTTCATCCTTCTACCACCAACCCCTATTTTTTTGTAGCCATATTAGTACTTTAATAATTTTCTACTCTTGGCGGTCGATAAAATTGATCAGTTACCACTCGATCAGTTATTCCCCTCAGGCGTCTACCGGTGTAGATAGGGTAGATAGGTGGGTAGGATAGGTAGGTAGGTCGGGCAGGGTAGGGTAGGTAGGTAGGTCGGGCAGGGTAGGGTAATTAGGTAGTGCAGGGTAGGTAGATAGGAAGATAGGTGAAGGTAGGTAGGTAGGGTAGATAGGTAGGTAGGTAGGTCGGGCAGGGTAGGGTAATTAGGTAGTGCAGGGTAGGTAGATAGGAAGATAGGTGAAGGTAGGTAGGTAGGGTAGATAAGGTAGGGTAGGGTAGATAGATAGGAAGATAGGTGAAGGTAGGTAAGTAGGGTAGGTAGGTAGGTCGGTCAGGGTAGGGTAGGGAAGTAGGGCAGGGTAGGTAGGTAGGGCAGGGTAGGTAGATAGGTAGGTGCGCCGTAGATAAGTACTTACTGCTACCCGTGCGAAGCCGGGGAGGGCAGCTAGTACTAATCTAAAATAATATTATAAAGAGAAAAGATTTGATTTATTGTATGATTGTTTGTTTGTATAAATAAAAATAAACAAATTATCTATTTGTCTGTATGTCCTTTATGGACTCCGAAAGGGCTGGACCGATTTTGATGAAACTTTGGCGAGGGTTTCTGGGTAAAAAAATATATTTAGAAAAGTGGCATTGCAATGCATGGCCGGGTGCAGCTAGTCAATAATAAAGTAAACTCAATAACTACTGGACCGATTTAAAAATTATTTCACCAGTATAATGCTATATGATCACCGAGTAACATCTTTATCTTTACATAGTATAAAATGAAGTCGCTTCCGCTGTCTGTTCGCTTAGATCTTAGAACTATTCAACGGATTTTGATGCAGTTTTCAGCAATAGATAGTGTTTCAAGAAGAAGGTTTATATTTATACGTACATATTCTAGTACAGAAACGAGTCCACGCGGGCGAAGCCGCTGGTAGCAGCTACTAGGCTATAATTTATAAAGACATCACTCGGGCAAAGCCGCTGGTGGAAGATAGTCATCAATATTTTAGAGCAACAATGCGACATTTCAGAATTTCGTTTAGTAAAATTGATTAATAATCTAAATAGAAAACTGAAACTATTTGACAGCTATGTGTGCCAACTTTTAGAATGCAATGGGCTGCATTCTGAAAGTTGGCACACATAGCTGTCTAAAAGTTTGCTGTTTAAGTAGATTAATTAATCAATATTACTACATCATCATCATTCTCCTGCCCTTTTCCCAATTTATTTGTGGTCGGCGCAACATGTCCCATACTTCTTCTATTAGTCGTCATCTCGGTAGTCACCCCCTTTCTAGCCATATCATCTTTTACACAGTCCATCCATCGTTCTTTTGGTCTTCCCCTACTCAATACTCATAGAGCCATTAATATTACTACATGAAATTCTGAAATGTCGCTCTGAGTAGATGAGGGAAAAAATACACAAAAAACGGTAGACAATTTTTTTTTTCTCTTTCTCAGGTTCATCGGTCCATTCCTCGCCGTGGTCCACACATGGGAGCATAACCTGTCCCACATATCAGAAGTTATTGATGAGTGGTTAGCCACGCAGCGCAAGTGGTTGTACTTGGAAGGAATATTCGTTGGAGGCGATATCCGCGTCCAACTACCCGAGGAAGCCAAGAAGTTCGACGATATTGACCGGTCTTTTAGGAAGGTGAGTTACTTCAATCTGCCTAGTCCTTTCCCAGCTATGTTGGTGTCGGCCTCCAGTCTAACCGGATGCAGCTTAATATCAATATTTTACATGGGCTACCTATCTGACCTCCACAACTGGATAATACTAGCCCCTTGGTAAGACTGGTTGTCAGACTTTCGGGCTTCTGGCGACTCATAACGACTGTTAAAGATCCACGAATGACAGCCGGGACCAACGGCTTAACGTGGTTTCCGAAACAGACGAGTCTCAGTATATAAAGATGGTCACCCATTCACGGACCAACCCCGGCAAGCGTAGCTTAACCTGATGGATCGACCCGTGCGGCTGTTATTACTTAGCCATGAACTCCTCTACTTATTTAAATTATATAACATTACGCATGTGTTCTCCGAAGGGTTGGGCAGACTTACATACTACACCCACATTTCGCCCGTTATGTTTAAGTCCCATGTATTAAGGGCGAGCCTATTTCCATCAACCGGGAAAAAATCCAGACTCCGGGCTATTCCTGAGATATTCCTAATGGAAAAACCAAAAAACACTTCATTAAAATTAAAACTAATTCAACTTGTTTGGATTAAGTAAAATGCATGTGTTTAAGCGACTGATAAATAAATAATATAGGGGATGAGAGAGGCCAAAAAGGAGATGGAAAGATTGCTTAATAGATGATTTCAATGAAAATGGAATGAACGCTATTACGTGAGTAATTATTTAATAATATATAAAATATTTCAGATCATGTTGGATACAGCTAAAAGGCTTAACGTGGTGGATTGCTGCATGATGAGTGGTAGACTAGAGGAGTTCGTTGCCTTGGGAGTCGGCCTGCAGAAGTAAGTGTTTTTGTGCTTAGAGTATGAGTAGTAAAACAGGTATTAGGACCGCTCATCGTACACTAGAGCAGTCGTGGCCAAGTGGTGTCGAGTTGTCGGTCGAAGGTTTGAAGTCGAACCCAAGTAGGCGCTTTACATACATACATAATCACCCTATTAATGTTCCCACTGCTGGGACACAGGCCTCCTCTCTGTGAGAGAGAGTGGGCTGTAATCCACCACGCGGTCCCAGTGCGGGTTGGTAGATGTCACATGTCTTAGAATGTTTGATTCTAGGACACACCGGTTTCCTCACGATGTTTTCCTTCACTGTTTTGTGAGCAGTTTCTTTCTTTCTTTCAAAGATGGCCGTGTTGACGGCAGCAGCGACTTATTATTTCCTCTGTGCTAATTACCAATACATGTTATGCGTACTTAAAACACCACACTCTACTGAGCAAGCCATGATTGTGTAGACGGTAAATGAATTTATTTGGTATATTCGTAATCCTTTTTTTTTTGTAAAAAGATTTTTTAATATAGAGTGATTTGTTTTTGGTTATTTATTAGGCTGCTTTTCACTTTGTATTGTAAAAAGTTTTTTTTTATAAAGAGTGATTGTCTATCTGACCTCCACAACTCAGAAACTGGAACCCGTTCTAATAACTGCATAATATGCATTGTTATGTAAGGCTGCATGGCATCGTTTTCTCAGTAATGATTGGTGTGCGAGAAGGGTTCATAATAAAAACAATTACAGGTGCCAGAAATCGTTAAATGATTACTTGGACTCAAAGAGGAGAATATTTCCTCGTTTCTTCTTCATTTCGACGGACGAGCTGCTTTCCATTCTTGGCAGCAGCGAGTGCAGCTGTGTGCAGGAACATATGATCAAAGTAAGTGGTTTTGATACTTAAATAACAAGTAATATCACAGGACAGGTGCGTAGTACTCGCATCCGGCGTGCGTGTATGACCAGATGTATGAACGTAAACGAGGCAAAAGGAGTATGTAAGGATCGCAGCTCAGGTGGCGTTCTGTAGTTTCTGCCTACCCCCATGGGAAGAAGGCGTGAGTTTATGTATGTGTATGTATGTAATATCTCCATTTACAACGAAGATAAACTTTCTGTGATTTTCAATGGAAAATAACGTGGTTTGAAGGTCTATTTTAGAAGAATTGTGCTGCAGAAATTACGGAAACCTTTCATAGATCTTATTTAGCCACTGTCAGTGGCAAAGACTCAGTGACAACGATTCCAATAATTCGGTTATTTCAGTGTATTAGCAAAAGAACGTGTATAGCATTAGCTCGCTTGAATAAAATTCAATAAAATTCAAAACATCACTCTTATGAAACAGATCCTGAGTCAATTAACTATCTCATGAAACAGGTTTCATAAGAGTGATCTATTCAATTTAATTGATTTTTTATCGAAGTATGAAAGTGATTTTTCGAAGTCATGTAACTTGACGGAGTATGACCCTACAGGTTTAGTCTCATAATATAAAATTCTGAAAAAAAAAAAACGTATTCTTCCGGAATATAATTTAATTTTCTTTCAATTTTGTTTTAAAAGTAGCGACTAGCGTAAATTTTTAAGATCTGATTTAATAAGTATGTTTTTTTCAGATGTTCGATAATATTCGTTCTTTGGACCTGTATGTCGATCACACCAACCGTCCCGTGGCCGCCAAAATGATATCCGCTGAAGCAGAGGTAATCCGGGTTTTTTATTATTATTGAATTTGTGCTGTTATATAATAACTACCTGGGCTCGACTGCCTCGTTGGTCTAATGGTCGCAAGCGCTACTGCTGATCATGAGGTCCTGGGTTCGATTCCCAGTTCGGGCAAAGTGTTATAAGGGTTTCTATCTAGAATTTTTCAGTGGCAGTCCGGAGTCTGGATTTGTGCCCGATTGATGGCAATTGGCTCGCCCCCTATTACATAGGACTGAAACATAACTGACGAAATGTGGGTGAACTATAGGTACACCTCTGCCCAACCCTTCGGGGAAACAAAGCGTGATGTTATGTTATATTATTTTAGGTCGCGATTTAGCGATATTTCATATTTCCATACAGTAATATTGCCAAATTAATCAAAACAGGTAAACATTTGAAAGCTATTTACGACGTTGCCAACTTTTAGAATGTCTCTAGCCGAACTAGACCTTGTCGTTTTATGACGTGCGAGCGACACTCAACCTTAGAGTGGTGGAGCAATTACGACGTTGACTGTACAATTACTTGAACTTCGTACCAAAACAACAACTCGCGAATATATCATTTTCCTTATAGATTAGTTATTGTTTTTTTAGATTATGGTTTTCCGGCATGTGGTCTACACTGAGGGTCGCGTCGAAGACTGGATGAACCTGGTACTCAATGAGATGCAAAGGACAAACAAGTTTATCACCAAAAAGGCTATATTTTACTACGGGAGGAACTGGAAAGTGCCAAGGTGAGGAGTCAATGTTGCAGATATAATTAATGAAGCTAAAACTACAATTGGTTGGTCCATTTGCAATAAAAAAGATAAATATAATTCGCCGTATAGGAGAGCTTATAACTCGGTAGTGATTAGAAAAATTATCTATGAATTATCATGATTTTTAATTAACACTTAAAGTAGCTAAAATAATAATTAATTACATAAATTAATAAATTACATTATGTAATTAATTATTATTTTATTGTTTCTTTCGGGTGCGTCTCATATCATATAAAGTTATTTGGTATATTTTCATTTCAATAACGTTCAGAAGATATAATAAACGTGAGATATATCAACTGTTCATATAATTTCTTTACATATAATATTTACATACTCTAAAACTTATTTTGTATAACATTATTGAATATGGATATAACGTTTATTTAATCGAAAATCATTAGGTCTATCGTTTAAAATATATATTGATACTGTAGCGGTTACGCCGCCACTTACAAACTACGCAACAAAGACATGACGTCACACATTTCCTGCATCGCGCAGTTAGAGTTTACCGAGCGAATAACATAGATAAGACTATCCGAAATCAACCTATGGGCAGTTGCCCGCCAGACATAACAATCCGTCTGGTTGGAGGATCCTCCCTTTTCTATGGTGGATGAGTGAACTTTACACCCTGTTCCTCATACCATCATTATGGTTAACACCCCGATTCAAAGCAAACCGACTCGGATAGGTTAGGTTATAAGGCTTTTGCAGGTCGCGCGACGCGACACGAACTATACAATTTCTAAGAAAACTTCACGGTATAACAATAACCGGTGTCAATGCCAATAAAGCTTAAGGCATGAGCGGCCGCCGAGTTCCAGATCCCCTCTCTTGTTGGTGAACCATTTGGGTTAGGTTAGGTTAGAACAGTGGCCATTAACGCACGAAGGCGAGCGACCGTAGGAAGCGTGCCGCGGCAGCGGCCGCCGAGTGCCAGATCCCCTCTATTGTTGGTGAACCATTTGGGTTAGGTTTGAACAGTGACCATTAACGCGCGAAGGCGAGCGAGCGTAGCGAGTGACCATCTTTTCAGGTGGTAATGAGTTAGGTATATCTACAGTATCTACACAGGTT
The DNA here is from genome assembly GCA_948150665.1 of Conistra vaccinii. Taxonomy (NCBI): domain Eukaryota; kingdom Metazoa; phylum Arthropoda; class Insecta; order Lepidoptera; family Noctuidae; genus Conistra; species Conistra vaccinii. The sequence continues at coordinate 7,571,173 of OX411327.1, forward strand.
ACTAACTGTGATAGAAATTATATATTAGACTAAATATGTTTATGTCTTTTGAGTGGTATATCAAACGATTTTATATTAAATGTATGTTATGATTATATAAATTTGTTATTTTAAAATTATATCAATCGTTTATTATATTAACTGATGATTATATCAAATAAAATTATATGTTCAGTTGTTATATCTTGTAAATATTAGTCATTTTGTAATTATACCATATATTACTTACCCGTTTCTTTCAGTCTCGTTCCAATTCTCATTCTAAGGTATTTCTCAAATATCAAAACGGGCCTATTATATTTTGACAACTAAAGTGCAAACATGCTGTTTAATAAAAAACATAAAAACAAACAAAACGAAAAAAACGTAACACGTATAAACGTGTAAACGTAAAACGTATAAATGAAAAATTCCGTTTTAAATTAATTTTTCTAATAGGCTGTTTGGTGCCTTCGTTAGTGCCTCTCCTTCGGAAAAGAAGGCACGGCACTCAAAAAAAAAAAAAAACCGCGTGTGTTCTTCACAAATATTTGTTACAAAATATTATGTTTATGATTTATTGTTTCCTCGCAAACGGTAGAAAAATGTCGCGTGAGCGTTTGTCATTCCACACTTACATCAAAATTTACAATTTCTTACACTTTCTCCAGAACCGACTGGATCATCGAATACCAAGGCATGGTCTGCTTAGCCGCAAACGGCGTGTGGTGGACGGCTGAAACGGAGGAAACGTTCATACGCATAAGAAAGGGAAACAAGAGAGCCATGAAGGAACATTTGGCGGAGCAGAACGAACAGCTAGACGCACTTGTGGTTAAAGTGAGGCAGAGTAAGTAACTTCAATACATTTGTCATCAAATACCGTGAAGTAACCAACCAATAATATGGCACTTCCACACATATATGGATAAAGTTTCCACAAATATTAACAAGCCGAACACATAACATAACATCACGCCTTGTTTCACGTGTTGTTTGGTTGGGCAGAGGTGTACCTGTAGCAGGTACACCCACATTTCGCCAGTTATGTTTAAGTCCCATGTAATAGGGGGTGAGCCTATTGCCAACAACCAGGCACGAATCATGATTTGTGCCCGGTTGTTGTCAATACTCCGGGCTGCTACTTAGAAATTCCAGACAGAAAATCTCAATAACTCTTTGCCCGACCCGGGAATCGAACCCAGGACCTCATGCTCAGCAGTAGCGCTTGCGACCACTAGACCAACGAGGCAGACACAAGCCGAACTTTTTCTATAATTAGATCGGTCGTACTGCGTAGTATAATGTTCTTTGTGTTGTTCATTCCATATCTTCAATAGACATAATCACCCTATTAATGTTCCCACTGCTGAAACACAGCTGGCCTCCTCTCTGTGAGAGGGAGTGGGCTGTAATCTACCACGCGGGCCCAGTGCGACTTGGTAGATGTCACATGTCTTCGAGTTTTTTATTCTATGACATGCCGTTTTCCTCACGATGTTTTTCTTCACAATTTTGAGAGCAGTGGTGGGCCACTTCTGCTCAAACATTATGTCATACATAAATTGAGGCAGTCCCTATAGCCCCGGTCAGTTACTATAGTACTTGTAATTGTATCATCGAATATTCGGTATTTCTCTCTCTAAATATCAAATTCCTTCCTTCCTCAGACCTATCATCGAACGAGCGCCTCAAGTTCCGTACAGTATGCACAATCGACGTGCATGCACGTGACATAATCGAAGGTTTTGTGCGTGACAACGTGACGGATGCCAGCGAGTTCGAATGGGAGAGTCAGCTGCGGTTCTACTGGCTCAAGAAAGATGATATGTTGTGGATCAAACAGTGCACAGGTTATAATTAACTTTAGTCTATGCACCATTAACTCTGACGCCAGGTTAGTCATTAAGCACACGAAAAGAAGAAGAAGTCTGTGCATAGTCGGAAAAACTGTTTATGGTAACGTATCACGACGCAGGTAACGTAGAAAAAAGACATTTAAGAGAGTTTATTCGGGTAGTCGCAACGGAAAAAATTCGGATTTCTTCATTTCAATTAAGTAGATAATTTTGTGTATAACGTCGTGTAATCGTGTATGGTAAAATTTCAGCTCATTACACTAAATAATGAAAGAGATATAATAAAAATACCAAAACAACCGCAATACATGGATAAACCGACCACGTTTGAAAGGCTATAAAAAAGCGCCCCTGCAGTATAAAGAGCTATCGTTCTAATTTGTGAAATAGCTCCCCAATGGTTGGATGCACAAATTTGTAGTTACCAACTACAATATCTACTAAACTGAAATGAAGAAATTCGAAATTATTTCGCTGCGACTACGCACACTATTATTCTACTAGACAAAGACAAGAAGCACTCATACGACCACCTCATACATAGATTGTGCAATCCACGAAGACGCGCCCCACTCCGCGATTACTGTACTGTAAGCTGTATATTTAGTACGGAGCGGAGCAGAGTGGGGCGCGTCTTCGTGGATTGCACTAGGCATAGCAGTATTATTTTAATTTTACTTCAGTGTAGGAAAGAGATGAAGCTATACGTACGTTGATATATTTAAGTGTATTATCTATGGTTGATATTTACAATAAATTGTCTGAATCAGAATTCCATAAAAGTATTCCAAATTATTGCAGGTATATTCGAATACGGCTGCGAATACATGGGTCTGAACGGTCGACTGGTGGTCACGCCGCTCACTGATCGAATCTACCTCACCATCACACAAGCTCTCACCATGCAGCTTGGTGGGGCGCCAGCAGGTAAAATAAATAAAAAAACATGCGGGCAGTCTGTGACTGCCGATAGAAGTGAAAACTAAGTAACGCCATCTAACGAAAATGTCAGGAATTTATGTGGCTTGCTGTCAGTACAAGAACGAAAGCAGTAGCACCATTAAAAATAAAACGGAGTGCGCTGTCAACAAAAAATGCTCAATGCGCCTTCGGTGACGATAACGCGAGTTCCATGATTTGTGTTCACCCATATAGTGATCAACGCGCCTATAGTACATTACTGTCGAGGCCCGCAATCAATGCCTAGTTGCGGCCAAGGCTTGTATAGTACTTTTCTCAAACAATGCGCGGAAATTTCAGAATCAATGACGAGCAAAGCAAATTTTTCACGCGCAGATATGGTCATTTGTTTCTTCACAGCTCTATTTGCTAAGCCACTTCGAAATTTAAATAAAATCTTTGATAAGTTACCTCCTTGGTTGCCATGTGTTGAAGTAAAAAGTTAGTTCCATTTTTAAATATCAGGACAGATATGGGTTTTCATAGTAATTTATTTGGCCGCTAAACACGACAGATATGGATTTTCATACTAAGATTGCCGGCCTGATGCTCGCTTGTTCTTGACCAGGACGGCAATTTCAATTTATCTCGAAGAAGGTTGTCTAAATATGTTCGAATTTCTAAGCATGTTTGCAGCCCTTATTTTCCTATAGTAGAATTAAAATCCTCTCCTGTTGAAACTCTTTGAAACACTCGGACGAACGAATTAATCGTTACGTCCCTTTTGGAAGCCAATTAATTATTATTGATGCAAATGCTTCCAATAACTCTTAGCATTCAAGAGAAATCAAACAATTTCGATTCCTGCGATTAATTTATGTGCAGTCTAGTCTATCATCCAAAGAATTCCATCCAGCCACATCCAGCTAATTTCCCTACATATAATAGATCACGCATTTTTCCACTTACTTCTCGTTTTGGTTTATTCTTTTAAATCTGTGAGTCTATCATTGATTTTATGTTAAGCCCTATCCCTTCACATTTACTAAATAACTGATTATGTTTACATACCGTGTGGTGGTACCCTGGTGATCTGCTATACAGGTATTTCTAGTCCAGACATCAGTCTCTCACAAACTAGTTTTACATAGTTTTTAGAGTTATGATGAACAGGCTGTAATGTTCACTCATCCACCATAGAAAAGGGAGGATCCTCCGGCCAGATTTCGCCGGGTGTTATATTTAGCGGGCAACTGCCCTTAAGTTGATTTCGCATAGTCTTATATTATGTCGATCGCGCGGTAAACTGTAACTAAACATTAATTTACACCAAAAATATTATAGGTCCCGCCGGCACCGGCAAGACAGAAACGGTAAAAGACCTAGCAAAAGCCCTAGGGCTCCTGTGCGTGGTCACGAACTGCGGTGAAGGCATGGACTTCCGCGCCGTGGGGCAGATCCTGGCGGGGCTGTGCCAGTGCGGCGCGTGGGGCTGCTTCGACGAGTTCAACAGGATCGACATCTCCGTGCTGTCCGTCATCTCCACGCAGCTGCAGTGCATCCGCTCCGCGCTCTTGATGAAGCTCAAGAGATTTACTGTGAGTGGTTTTTTGACCTCACTGCGGTGAAGTCCAAAAGAAGGTTACTTTTTACTAAGTTGTTAAAAAGGCGATTATGGCTCACTCATTTTCACAAAGAGGAGGCGTGAGTGTCTGAGTGACTAGTCTCCCAGCAGTGGGAACATTATAGGCTGATTATGTATGTATGTATTGCCTAGATGATTTCGATCTTTCAAAGAACGGGAAAGAGGTGACTCCCATCTAGCGATGGGCGATGGGAAAAAACCCGACGGGAAAACACCCACGTTTTTACTCAGTTTGGGTTAAAACCGGGTATTAAGGCTGCCTGTCCACTGGAGCGGAGTGGAGAAAAGAAGAGCGGAGATGTGCCAATATTAACCAATAGAATCTTGACTTAGGATCTATCATCTAAACTCAGGGGCGGAGTCAAGATTCTATTGGTTAAGGGCAGGATATTCGAGCGCAGTAGGCATTTAGCGCTACCTCAATCCCCGCGAGCCAGTCGCGCGGACACGCAGTTCAAATGAACTCGCTGACCCCGCTGTGCAAAAATTTTGCGTCACAGTAAAACATTATAACAGTAAGTACAATTAACTTTGTTTTACGGAATTCATGTTAATGTTTCGGGTGTTTCGTTTTAAGGGAAATATAAGCAACACAATTTATTTTATTACCTAACTACAATTATTTATTTTTTATGTCACTAACACTGTTTCCTTTTCTTTCATGACTGTTACAGCGCTTCCGCTTACAACGCGGTTTTTTGAATTTTTGTTTGATTAGAAAACTACTGGAGGGATTGTGGAGGGAGTTTCGGTATTCTGTAGCTTTAGTTTTCACCTATCACATAGGGTATGTTTTATAACTAGGTTATACTCCACGCGTACGAAATTGCGGGCTTAAGCTAGTTATTTATTATTACTTATATACTTTTCATTAAATAAATTCCAATAAAACTCATTACAATATAATACAATGTGTATTATATTGTAATGAGTTTTATTGAAATAGTAAATTCTTCATCATTCGTCAAAAATCACAAATATTAATCACGCGCGTGCTTGGACCTGGTTGCTGCAAATCTGGTTGAGGTAGAGAATATGTACTGGATGCGCACTTATCAGGCTGCTCATTTTCCTTGTCGATAGATAGATAGATCAATGCAAAAAAACTACTTTAAGCTGAGTTCAGACCAGCGCGACTTGTCGCGCGACGCGACACCGTTTATTGTTATATCACGGTAATACCTATTATCATACTGTAAAGTTTTGTATTGTTCGTGTCGCGTCGCGCGACGAGTCGCGCTGGTCTGAAAAAGCCTTCAGCCGCATTTGCAGGGTTATCCCTATTGCTAAGTTTCATAGGTACCTATGTAGTGTATTATAATAAAAAACGAAGTATAAAAACAAATTATAAAAAAAAAAACAAAAAACCCGATTGCAAAAACATAACTGAAAAGAGAATAACAAGCATTATAATTAGGGCATGCAATTATCCGCTCATTTTACTATTCGAATATTTCGGATACTGCCAGACAACTATTCGAATATATCCGGATAATATGGATATTTTGGAAACCACTGTAAAAGAGGTAAAAACTTATATTAGTTTACAATCGACATTTTTATTACAAAAACTTCAATAATCGTTTACTAAAGTATTTCAGTTCGCACTAAAAGCAATATCTGTCCGATCTGTCATTGACGAGAAAAGCTATCATCCACGGGTTATCTACCAATGGTATAATACACACATCAACACGGTCTAGGGATATTTCATACTCAATTAAATAACTCGAAAAGTACTAATCTTTTATACACCGATTTGTTTGTAATTTATCTCAGACTAATTCCAAATTCAAATTTTTGAAAATTCTTTTGTTTCGGTGGCATAAAAATGTCTTGATGTGTAGGAGAGGGAATTTTCATTTGTGCGAAATTTAGAAAACAATACGAATTACGTTTAATTACAGTTTTTTTTCATTTTTAAACGAAAGATAAAGTTAAAATCGAGGTATTGTAGCCATACAACGCCAACATTTGACGAGGGCGGAGATGTTACGAGCTGTGGGAATGCTGGAAGCAGGGTCTGTTCAGCGTAATGTTGCTGAGGCCATAGGGACCCACCAAAATGTAATTTCAAAATTGTGGACACGCTATCGTGCCACAGGTGAAGTAGCGGAGAGGCACCGGGGGCCAAGTCGCATCGCTACCCCCAGACAAGACCGATTTTTGCAAATTACTGCGCGAGCTCAACCAAATGCAACGGCGACTCAATTGGTCCAAAGGCTGCGAGTGGAACACCAAGTGCTTGTGAGTGACCAAACTGTAAGAAGGCGACTGCATGAAAGCAATCTACGCTCTCGTAGACCACTCCGGGTCCCACCTTTACGGAGAGGCAATCGTGGACGACGATTAGAATGGGTTCGGAACCACGTGGACTGGGGCCGTGAGCAATGGTCCAATGTGCTGTTCACGGATGAATCCAGGTTCTGCTTCCATCCAGATTCACGAAGGACGCGTGTTTGGCGAGTTCCTGGACGATGGAGCCATCTTCAGAAGCCTCAGCAAGTTCACCCATACCAAGGAGGAACAATTATGGTTTTGGCAGGAATTCGTCTTGGAGGACGGACGGATCTCGTTTGGGTGCGGGGCAATATGACGGCAGAACGATACGTCAGATATAGATAGACATAGATAACGCAAGAGCAACTACTTCGCGTGCCCAGCTTACTTACAAAAATCGTAAGCTGCCACTTTCGCGCTCAGTCTGCATCGTTGTGCCACGTTAGTCGGACGTCAGTTAAAAAATGTAAAATGGTTAATTGCTCAGTTATAAATTGTAAAAACTGTACAAATGCGAGGAAAAAAAATAAAGGAAACGATTCCTTCCATCGATAAGTCATTTTGTGATTAATATTATGCGTATTTAATATTAAAATCAATTATTTTTAATCTAATACTCTCTGTAATACCAAATTTGAGAAAAACACAGGTCATCAAACGTAAACTGAATATTCGTATTACATTGCGGCTTTTACTTGAAGCGGTTGATGCGACGTTTTGTTTTAACAAGTGATGAATATCGAAGCAAGTGATACTATCGTATATCGCATCGGTTTCGTAGTACAGGCGCTTTTATCATTATTCTGTCAATTTTAGCGATTAGTGCTGTTCATCGTATGCAACACAAATCGATTCTCAAGAATCGTTTTCGGAAACAGAGGATGATTTTGTATTTTATAGGTACTAATTATGTAGACAATTTTAATAAATAATGGTCAACCTGCAGAGTCCTTTCAATCTTTTTGCTTATTTTCTCTGTTGAAGTAAATGATATTTCAGTTTCTGCTGCTTGTAATCACTGAGTGCTACGTCATCACCATCGCTGTCGTCAACTGAAGTCGAGCTCTGTGCAAAAGCACTTTTAAATTTTCTCTATGATGAATCTACATAGTAATTGTGTCATTAGATGGATTTTTGAAGATATAGCATGAATTGTCACGATTGCGAATACCTATTTGATTAAAACACAACGTTAAATGTTATATTATCAAAAAGAAAATGGAACAAAAGTAACTATCCGTATTATCCGGATAGTAAAACAAATGATATTCGGATATAATATTTTCGACGGATATCCGGATAATTCGGATATCCGGATAGCATGCCCTAATTATAATCTATAGAATTTTGATATTAGGCAGGCAATTTCCCACAGGAAGTCAGCCAGTAAGTCGGTAAGTCAGCCGGTAAGTCAGTCGGTAAGTCGGTCGGTAAGTCAGGAGATACAGATATCTACACTAGTCACTATTTTGTGTGAAAGTACAACAACATCAACAACCTTGCATTATTATTATAATTTGTACAATAGATACCTACAGTAGACGCGCGAGTTGAATTGATGCAGAGTAGGTACACTAGGTACATGTCTGACGCTCACAGAACCTACCTATTGCGCCTGAGCGAGAAGCAAATACTGCCGTCGCGTCATCGCTATTCTAAATCCCATTATAAAAATCGAGTTGTAGGGTAGGTACTTACTGTTAGCCTGTGCACTTTTTTGTAAATACGCATTTGTATCTTGGTATCGACAAACTCCAAAGATAAAAAGTTTATTTGCAAAAATGATCTTTGGTGTAGTTGTGCTACTGTTCTTTCTGTAAACTGTAATATTAAAAACGAGTAGGTAGTTTTAATATACGTAGAAAAATTATAATCAAACTTACTTTATTTTTTTTTTAAGCTTTCGCAGTTCTATCCTGGATATTTTTTTTTCCTTCTGTTCTCATTCCCCATAATTTAATCTTAAATACCTCCTATATTACAACTTAAACTAATATCTACAGTAAAATTATTAATACTAGAACCTAAAACTATATAATATACAGACTGATTTTAAAAAGTAACATACACGGAAAACAACATTAATTTATCGTATATTTTGCGGGGAACGCAGCGAGCTAGCAACAGCGACACAGGTCCTACCTCAAATACGCCTGGCCGGCTACTGAATGGAAGCGCGCGGGCCGCGTTATTAAATAATATCTTGTTAAAACAATAAAAAACTGTTTTGAGAAAAATTAACCATAGAATATTCTTTGTAATTTCATTGCCGATTTTTTGACATGTTTTTCGGTAGTAAAAGTTGGGTCTACTTCGAGTACGACTTAAAAAACGATAAAAAAATCGCGAATTGATCGAGTGAAGTTGTTAATATCGTGTTTTGAACCATAGAATAATCAAGAATATTTCTTAAACTACAACATGTATTTTATCAGATCAAAACTAACAATATTTGATTGTTTAATGTTGAATCAAAAATAGGTCGATTCTGAGAGTCCTGGCCTTAATATTGGCACATCTCCGCTCCTCTTTTCTCCACTCCGCTCCAGTGGACAGGCAGCCTTATGGAGGAAAAACCCAATAGACGGGTATTTTCATTATCTACACTAATACAATTTTTTATTTTCGAATTCTGAACACCACAACCACAGAATAAATTAATAGTACTAACGCCACGCACGACTCACTCAATCGTCACACGAATCTATTTGATGATACGCATACTGCGTTTCACCAAATAGATTCTATGCCATAATGTTGGCTACACTGTTGTAGGACGAACACAAATACGCTGCGGTGCTACGAGTACCCTATGGTCCGTTGTTAAAGTTTATCAATGGAGCCAACATTACGGCAAAGGAACTATTTGATGAAATGCATTGTAAATCCGTTTAGCGCTAAACATATTTCTAAAATCATTCATCATTCATTCATCGTTTGTGTCGTTTTCAAACCAGTGAATGTGATTTGCGATGCAAACGGGCCTAATTAGTAAATCTTGTAATTAAGAACTTTATCTCAGTCGGAATAAGGTTCGAAACACGAAAACTGGCTGGAATATTTAAGCTTGGACCAAAGTAAAAACTCCTTTTGTAATAAGACGGTAATTCTCTCCCCTAGTTCGAAGGTCAAGAGATAGTGATGGACAGCAAAGTGGGCATCTTCATCACCATGAACCCTGGGTACGCGGGCCGCACGGAGCTGCCCGAGTCCGTGAAGGCGTTGTTCAGACCCGTCGTCTGCATCCTGCCGGATCTCGAGATGATATGCCAGATATCGCTGTTCTCAGACGGGTTTTTGACTGCTAAGGTAAGGGCCAATCTCGTGGAATTATAATACAAATTGATATTCAGACTTTTATCAAATTCTTTGGTCTTTCTCGTTGGTCTAGTGACTCTAGTGTTTGTAAGGGGAACACCCAAATACTCCGAAATATTTTATTCCGAATTTCGTTGTTCCGATTTTCAAAAGTAATCGTAAATACGATTACGAAATATACGAAAGTCGTAAATACGATTTTATTGGTTTCCGATTTTCATACGTTCGAAGAATCAAATGCTCGATCAATTAATATCGTAACAAATGTCTTTTTTACACCTAAAACGGGTACAACATCTAATTCAATGTTACAATAGCAATTCATTATTACTATTCTAGTTCGCTAGTTAGCCATATTTCTTATTTCCATACAGTAATATTGCCAAATTAATCAAAACAGCGAAATATGTGACAACTATTTGCGACGTTGCCCACTTTCAAAATGCACTATCTTAATTCCTCACCAGGTCTTAGCCAAGAAGATGACAGTACTATACCACGTGGCTCAGCAGCAGTTGTCGAAGCAATCTCACTACGACTGGGGCCTGCGCGCACTCACCGCAGTCCTGCGCATGGCCGGCACGCTGCGCCGGTCCTCGGTCGGCCTCAGCGAGATCATGGTGCTGATGAGAGCTCTCAGGTATATGCTGAATTAATATATATAGTCCTCCAGACCGTAGTTCGGCCTCGGCGGCCAATCTCAACGGAGACTAGCCTTCGGCGCGGGAGATATTATAGTGCACAAGTGTGTGCGCAGACACAGGTGCACTTTCTCTTCCCTCACTCTCATAGTCCGATGGGACGGCAATCCGACACGACCGGAGAGAGATCAGGCGCAGGATCAACGGCTTAACGTGCGCACCGAGGCACGTTATGGTTATCGGGGGGGTATCACACCGCCAACTTCCAAACTCCGGGCTGTTAATAATAAAATCCTAATGGAAAAACCCAATAACATTTTGCCCGACCAGGAAATAGAAGCGAGGACCCTACGCTCAGCAGTCGCCCTTGCGACCACGAGACCAACGGGACAGTTAAACTGAATTAATACTAAGATTGTCACGGGTCATGTCATGAAAAATTATGAACGAAACCACGACAGACCATGGCATGATCAAATACAAAAATGTCGAAGACCGGTTACGTGCAGCATAGCGCACTGAACTGCGTGGGGGATAACGACCCTCAACCTCAAAGACAGAAGGTTTGGGTCCCAGAATATACTTAACATTCTCAATGATTGGACATTTTGGGAGTTGGACATTTTGGGAGTTGGACATTTTGGGAGTTGGGCATTTTGGGAGTTGGGCATTTTGGGAGTTGGACATTTTGGGAATTGGACATTTTAACCATTGGGCATTTTGACAATTGGACATTTTGGGATTTGGACATTTTGAGAATTGGACCTTTTGCCCCTGAACGAAGTCTGCCTCTGTACATTTGTGTGTTTAACCCGACCAATATTATCCCAGTTAAAGAGAGAATTAAAAAAGCCATTGTGTCTCGCCAATCGCGATATCGACGCGAGAGGAGTATTAAATAAATAAATAATAATAATTACTGGGCGGCTGAAGAAGAACAGTTTCCATTGTACAGCAGTTAGACTAAAGATTATTATAATGTTGTGTTTTATACATACGCCTTTCTTATTTCAGAGACATGAACCATCCGAAGTTCGTGTTTGAAGACGTCCCGCTATTCCTGGGTCTGATTAAGGACTTGTTCCCTGGACTGGATTGCCCACGCGTGGGCTACCCGGACTTCAACGCAGCGGTCACTGAGGTGTTGGAGGCGGAAGGGTACATCGTGCTGCCTCATCAGGTTGGTGTGCAATCTCTTATACGAAAACGATGATGACTTTTGTGACTTTGGTATATTAAACTCGTTTTAGTGTTACAAGATTCTTTTGGAGCTTGAATGATAATGACAGGAGCGCGTTGTTGGTAAAAGTGTGTGAAATAGATACAACAATAGAGAATATGCACGTAATTCAAAACTAATTCATTATTTAAATATAAGTTATAAGAGTCAAGAAACAAATACCAAATATTTTGTAATTTTTTATCGGTTTGTATCCCTATTCTCTTTTTCCGATCTCAATTCTTTTTTTGGCGAAGTCGACAATAAAGCCTATTCTATACTTGGCTCCCAATTTTCACATTTATGTTTTTGATAGGATAATATTATTAATGCGAAAGAAACTTGTACTTGTTTGTGTCTGTAACCTTGTCATGCCTTAACGACTAAACGGATTTTGATGAAATTTGGTATAACTTGTCCAGTCTGAAATGACGCGCCCCACTATCGCATTTTACGTACACATTTAGAGGTATGAGGAACAAGGTGTAAAGTTCACTCATCCACCATAGAAAAGGGAGGTTATGTCTGGCGGGAAACTGCCCATAAGTTGATTTCGGGAGTTAGTATTTATGTTTTCGCGCGGTAAACTCTAACTGCGCGATGCAGGATTTGTGTGACATCATGTCTTTGATGCGTAGTCCCGTATGTTGCGTTGTAACCACTACACATACAACCCGCGGCATCGTGTACGTAAAACGCAGTAGATGGGCGCGTCATTCCTGAGTGGACAAGCTAAACACAGGTAGACCATGACCTGGGTGACAACATAGGATACTTTTATCCCGGTAGTACGTTCCCGTGGGCACAGATAAACGCAGATGGTTCACTCAGCATTTAAGGTTTTCACCTTTTTGCTGTGCCCTACAGGGTTCATAATGATCTAAATTATATAGTTACCACCTAAGTACACATTATGGTAAAGCAATAAAGATATTGAGTAGGTATGAAGCTACAAGTAGGTACTTCATACCTAAAATGTCTTGACTGAATGACTTGTCGAATTCCGTGGGCGTAACGTAGCCAGAATATATAAGAGTTACCCGATAGAAAGAGAGGCAACTTCTCGGTGAATATAGTTATTTTCAGCAAGCGTAACCTAGTCAGAGGATCTAAGAGTTACGCGATAGAAAGAGAGGCAACTTCTAGGTGAATTCTTGGTAGTTCTTCTATAGTAGTTATCACAGATAATATAATACTACGTACAGATACCCAATCCCATACAAAGAAATGCGACCTCCCTAAGTCGGGCTATTGTCTGGCTACAGCATAAATGTGGTACAGTGATGTAAAACGCCATCTATTGCAAAGAGCCCTAAACAAAAAGGTTTTATCTTTTTTTGTTGAAAATACGAGATTTATGAGTTACAATAGATAAATCAGCATTAAACAAGGAAGTTTTGATTTTTACTAATCTTACTTCAGCCAAAATCTTCCTTTTATGGCTTTTTAGTGACTGTTAATTTCATAATTGTTACCTATGCTGCCATCTATGATCTTTTTTCAAGACTAATTATAATTTGTTCGAATTGGTACCCCATGGTAGTTATATTCACCTAGAAGTTGCCAGTTGTTTGTGTACCTATAGTTGTAGGTAAGTAATTACCGCTGTGCAACCTGAATTGCACTTTATTGTGTTGATGCAAAAGTCGCTTTTTATTTAAGGTGAAAGCGTCAGGGAAGACCGCGAAATTCAAATTTTCTTACGTTTTTTGCAATTTGCAGGTATGTAGTAGTAGGTAGGTATGTTGATCTAAATATGATTTGCGACTACCTTGAATTTCGCGGGCTACCTTGGCGCATCCCCCTTAAATGATTTTGCGGAGAAAACTATCTGTATTAATCTGTGCCGTGGGATAATTTCCGAAATCTACGAGGGTGAAGTCGCGGGCAAAAGTTAGTAATAAATAAGTGATGTAAAATATAAAATAGTTAATTTTACCTTAAAGTATTATAATCACCACAGGTCGATAAAGTGGTACAATTATACGAGACGATGATGACCCGGCACTGCACCATGATCGTGGGCCCCACAGGCGGCGGCAAGACAGTTGTAATACAAACGATCGCCAAGGCACAAGGAGTAATGGGGCTGCCCACTAAACTGACTGTGTTGAATCCTAAGGTTAGAGATTTATTCAAATTCAAATTCATTTATTTAGTGTCGTAACTCTGAAACCTTAACGCTCTATCTGCTTCATTGTAGATAGTGCTCCGCAATTACTGCTTACTTACCTTCGTACATTAGTACGAAGCGGAGGGGAGCTCTGCGTGTCTTCGTGGATGGCACTATACACCGTGAAATTTGAATCACAGTTTTGCTAGAACAAACGTTGTTCAGACCATGGTCTACTACCATTCTATAATATTCAATAAAAAAAAAACGTCAATGGTATTTGAAAAAACACAAAAAAATACTGATTTATTTATTTGCATTTCGGCCAACATAAGACTTATTTGAGGACGCCTAGTTTAGTTTGTTTTTATAACATATTGAACGGTATAGAGTGGTAGTAGACCATGGTCTGAACAACGTTTGTTCTAGCAAAACTGTGATTCAAATTTCACGGTGTATATACCGCCTACAGAAATAAAAACTGTGTGGCTACCATGAGTTTCATTTAACCATCTCGATCACACGCATCGAGCGCGTTCGGCGTTCCGATTGGCCCTTTACCGGTGAAAGCCGGCCGGCTGCCAATCGGAGTGCCAAACGCGGTCGATGCGTTTGATCGAGATGGTAAAATGAAACTCATGGTAGCCACACTGGTCTTCTATTTTCAAATGTGCTAATGGTAATGACAAGATTATGACTGTTTTCAGGCTTGCTCAGTAATAGAGCTGTATGGAATACTGGATCCTGTGACCAGAGATTGGACAGATGGCTTGTACTCTAAAATATTCCGGGAAATGAACAGGTATTTATAGTCCTTGCAATCAACGAGCATCCCTCATGTGACTCTTATGTCGTTGTGATATAAGGTATAAATTGCAATGACTGGCGCGTTCGTGAAATTTAAAAACGTTATTTTTTTTAATAACAGTTTAATCTACAGGAGTTGTTGAACAGGGATCACTATGTTATTGAACTGTAGAGATAGAAAGCTTTGTTGAATCAATTATTAATCAACCTAAAGGTTTCATGGGCCTAGTAATCGCTAGCGCGACTTTTCAGTAGAGACCAAGGTTAGATACAAGGTCGAGAAATACCTGTAAAAAATAGCAGCAGTCAAAATTATGTAATTAATCCCGGTAAATAGGAATAGTCTCGTCTTCTCTACCCCACCCAGCGTTGCCAGACGTCCCGATTTTGGCGGGACGTCCCGATTTTTTGTTCAAAATTAAACGTCCCGCGCGGGACAGGCTCAGTCCCGCTTTAATATACGTATAAATAAGCAATTTGTAAGTAATATATTACTTGTTTTATATCCCTCTGAAGACTTAACGGCCTTAAGGGTAAACCAGACAGTGCTATTTATGTAAAGTAACGTATTTTCATTCAAAATCAAAAACTCTCAAAATCAGAAAAAATTTAAAATACTGATTACTTATAGTACGTTTTCTTATTAAATCCCGCTTTCGACGAAAAAATCCCGCTTTTTTACTCTAAAGGGAACAAAAACCCCCTTTGGACGAAAAAAAATCTGGCAACGCTGACCCCACCCCATCAGGAAACAAACATGATGTATGAATACTTGTTATACCAGGCCAGCAGAAAAAGACGAACGTCGCTGGTCCCTGTTCGACGGCGACGTGGACGCCCTGTGGATAGAGAACATGAACTCAGTAATGGACGACAACAAGCTTCTGACGTTAGCCAATGGGGAGCGGATCCGCCAGGCGCCATATGTGGCGCTACTCTTTGAAGTCGGCGACCTGAACTATGCTTCGCCCGCGACTGTTTCTAGGGCAGGCATGGTGTACGTCGATCCGAAGAATTTGGGCTACCAGCCTTATTGGGATAGGTTTGTATTTTAACTCAATAAACTCGGTTATTCAAAATGGAAAATGTTATTCTAACTTCGGTAACTACGAACTTAATATAATTTTCAAACCAATATTATCTAATTATATGATATGTCATGCAAACCTAACCTAAAGTAGTTAATTGACTCAGGCGTGACTTTGCGGAAATCCATCATAAAATACAATAGACGATGTATATCTAGTAACTTAATCCGCTTAACCGTTCTTAAAGAGTTAGAGAACCCTGTAAGAAATCGACACGTGTTTCGCCTCTCAACGAGGCATCCTCAGGACGACGATTGACCTGTTGCGAACTCGGACACGAAGTGTTATCAACGCGAGCCGAACGCAAAGTGAGCTTCAACCGCCCGTCACCCCCACTTATATAGGATCGCTTATCGGCCCACCTCGGCCGGGATCGTTATCAGTGTAACCTAAAGTAAGTCATTATGGCATTCGGGGTCTAGCCGGTCAATAATATTGTAATGAATTTCAATAACACCCCTTGGTAAGTAATGTGATTTGAATTTGGAAATTTAACATGTTTTTTAATGAAAACTTATAAAAAGAATCCTCACAGAAGGTGTGAAAAGTACAGTATTCTCCTCGGTGATAAAAGTGTCCTCGTCTTGGGCGATCTCGAATCCCTCGCTACACTCAGGATTCTAATCTTATCGCTTCGGTCAGGAGTATCTAACTCTGAACTTTACGCTCCAGATGCCAACTAGCGCCCGTGAAATAAGACATTGTTTTATCTCCTAAGTGAAATTTACTATTTTAGTTTAATAACATTTTCGGGTTGATGATTAATTTCGTGCAGTTAACATACCGGGGGCTTAGCTCAGATGTAGAGCGCTCGCTCACGGGAGGTACCGGGACTCGGCGCCTCCAAATTATATTTATTTTTGGGGAATACTTTGTTCTTACTTTACCAATATGTTAAATTAGATACAAATATTACTTTGTTGTGGTGTATCAATTTCTATGAAAAAGTGATGAACTAGTGACACGCTATCGGTGCCTTTTTCACAAAATAAGGTTTTCCGTAAGCATAGTTTAACCAATCAAGCCAGTTTTGTAATGCGAACATTATTTTGACTTCTTTTAATCCACAAACTGATATATGCACCGAGTCTAAGCTGACAATTTTGACCTTGGCTCCGCGCGGCATCGGGGGAACAGTATCGATTCACAGCCGCACTTGCCGGCTTCTGTCGGCCGTTCTTGCCGCGGCGGCTTTGATTGTGGTCAAGCCGCCGGCAGTGCCGCCGGGCTGTGTGGATCCACCATAACATAGTCCGAATATAATTTCGAAATACAAAAACTAACTCGAAGGTTCAAGCTTGAACTAAAGTTAGAACTCGTTTTGTAATGTCATGTCTTGTTGTGTGATTTTTAATCTGTGCTGAAGTGCATGTTCAACTTGTCCTCTTGCTCCATACAGATGGCTGCGCAGCCGCAACAACGAGCTGGTGCGTGAGCAACTGAATGGCATGTTCGACCACTACGTGGCGGGCGCCATCAACTACATCGTGTTCGGCATGTTCGGGCTGCAGCAGCAGACGCCGCTCAAGACTATTGTGCCGCAGACGCCGCTTAACTTGGTCAGTATACAAACTTCATTAAGTATCAGCATTCTCTTAATTTTTTCCCAATTTATTAGTGGTCGACGCAACATGTATTTCTTCCATACTTCTCTATTAGTCGTCATGTCGGTAGTCACCCCCTTTCTAGCCATATCATCTTTCACACGGTCCATCCGTCGTCTCCTTGGTGGTCTTCTGCTCTTATAGCCATCCAAAGTAGTCATAAAAAAAACAAGTAGAGTTGTCTCAGAAGAGCAAGGGGTGTTATTTCGCAGAGAAGGTCGAGTTCGATTCCTCGATGTTGTAACCTCTCATAAATCAGATATATTGTGTAGACAGCTTAAGAGCGTTTACGTCGTACGGCATTTCATACAAACTTTCAAGCCCTTGTTTTTCGAAATGACAACCGATTTTAATGAAACTTCATACGCATATGCAGGTCTAAAAAGTTAGTTAAAAACACTTTCGTCGTTTACGTCGTACGACATTTCATACAAACTTTCAAGCCCTTGTTTTTCGAAATGACAACCGATTTTAATGAAACTTCATACGCATATGCAGGTCTAAAAAGTTAGTTAAAAACACTTTCGTCGTTTACGTCGTACGACATTTCATACAAACTTTCAAGCCCTTGTTTTTCAAAATCAAACGCATGAAAATCAAACGAACCTATTGTTTGATATCATGCACATCCATCGCTACGCAGCTTACCACATCTCTGATGGAAAGGCGGTCTACAAGATCCTGCCCATCCTACTCTCTTCTTACTTAACCGATGTATACATTACCAGGTAGTGCAGCTATGCTACATGATCAGCGGATTGCTCCCGAACCTGGAAGATCCCAACGAACCGGTTAACGAGACGGTCGTTGAATGCGTGTTCATGGTGGTAAGTATAGACAATGCGTATCTTATGAGTCTTTGTCACTGTATAAAATAAAATAAAAATAAAAAAGCCTTTTATTTCTTGTGGATTACACAGTTTCTTTTCCTTTAACAATATCTACTAATAAATCTCTATTATCTATCTTACTAATCTAATATAATAGTAGCAGTATCTTTATCTTTACCTATTTCAAGGTAACATTTTGTATAAAACATTTTCTTATTTCTATTATTAGTATTCTTATTTTAGTTATGTTAGTTTTACATTTCATTTAATTAAGTATTAGTTAGTAGGTATTAGTTTATGTAAGTTATTATTAAATATTAATTATAATAGTTTTGCCTAATCTACAAGAACCCCGAGACGGGTGAAGGCCTCCTCCAAAGATCTCCATGCATCTCTGTCCTGTGCTACTTGTCTCCAAAGTGGACCGGCTGTTCTCTTAATTTCGTCTTCCCAGCGTGTTAAAGGTCTCCCTCTACTCCTTTTGCCTTGTGGGCCGCGCCACTCAGTCGTTCTCACTGTCCACCTCTGGTCTGTGAGTCTCGCAACATGGCCTGCCCATTTCCACTTCAGTTTTAGTGCATAACTCAGAGCATTTGTTGCTTTGGTTATCTCTCTTATTTTGGCGTGTCGTATTTTATCCATTTTCTTGACTTTGAGTATACTTCGCTCTATTCCTCGTTGGCAGGTATTAATTTTATTTTTTGCTTTTGTGGTAAATTTCCATGTCTGGCACCCATATGTCAAATATCATTCTTATCTATAAAAAGGGTGACCCAAAGGATATTGGCAACTATAGACCAATAAGTTTGCTACCGAGTCTCTACAAACTCTTCTCCTCTATTGTAAACAAGAGAATCAGTATTACGCTGGAAGCGAAACAACCCGTAGAGCAAGCAGGCTTTAGGAAGGGGTTTTGTACAATTGACCATATCCACACCCTAGAACTGATTATAGAAAAGTACCAAGAGCAACAGAGACCCCTGTATATTGCTTTCATTGACTATCAAAAAGCATTTGATACAGTATCACATCCTTACATATTATAAAACAAAGTCGCCCGCCGCGTCTGTCTGTCTGTCTGTCTGTCTGTCTGTCTGAACGCGATAAACTCAAAAACTGCCGAACGGATTTTCAAACGGTTTTCACCATTGGACGGAGTGATTCATGTGGAAGGTTTTAGTGTATAATTCATTAAGGTTTTGTGTAAATTGGCTGAAATATGACGATTATTGTTGAAGATGTCGGAAAAAATCATGCCGACTGGGAGCTTTACTGGCGTGCGCTGCGTAAGTCGTGAGAGATAAATCAAATTTATGTTCTAGAGTATTGTATATCTTAAAAATTGCAACAAAAAAGTCCGCGATGGCATATGTCTATCTTTTAAGGGTGACCCACAATAACCATTTTTATCTTTCAAAATTGTATAAAATTTTCATTGTTATTTCCGAAGCTATTTTGACCGGTATCTTATTAATCCTTATCCAATTAAATAGGTTATTTAAATTGGGCATTCAATTTCGATTAAAATATGCCTTTACATCACATCATTTAAATGAATAGTTTAAGAGATATCACAGTTTCAAAATTACGCGTAACAAAATAATTATGGTTGACCACGCGGGCGCTGTAGTAGCCTACCACTGCGTCCGCTGAAAGTTAGTCAATGATCTTTTCCTTGGCTATTAGGTATGTATTCCCGGTAGAACGTTCCCGTGGGATATTTTGCGACATCCACGCGGGCGAAGCCGCGGGTAAAAGCTAGTACAAGTGTATGGGAAAGCCTACAAGAACAAGGGGTGGAAGAAACATACATAAAAGCCATCAAAAGTATATACCATAATAACACGGGTAGAGTTAAGCTAGAAACCCTAGGCCCAAGTTTTCCCATAGAAAGGGGAGTAAGGCAGGGCGACCCGCTATCTCCAAAAATATTTATAGCCATCCTTGAATCCATCATTGGCAAACTAGATTGGAGCAAATCTGGACTAAATATACAAGGCGCGTACCTAAGCCATCTCAGATTTGCGGACGACCTGGTGCTCCTATCAGAGACAAGTGCCCAGCTGCAGCTCATGATTGAAGGCTTGAGTGCAGCTAGTGTAAAAGTAGGCCTGGAAATTAATCTTACTAAGACGATGACAATGACTAATAGCTTAAAAATACCAATAAGACTTAATGACAAACTACTGGAGTATGCCGAAGATTACATCTATCTAGGGAAGAAAATTAGTTTTGATAGAAAACACAATGAATTAGAAATAGAAAGAAGGGTACAAAATACATGGAATAAATACTGGAGTTTGAAAGAAATATTCAAAAGTAATATGCCAATAGCTATAAAAACAAAAGTAATGAACGCAAGTCTATTACCGTGCTTTGTCACTGTAATAAGGTATAAATTGAAATGATTGACGCGCGTGTACTTACTACACGGACGGCGCGGTTGTACGTGCAATCCTATCGTCATACTATGTAGTCCATAAGTTATGCTCGTACTATGTACTTATAGCGAGTTTCACCAATGAAACTGAACGCGATCAGCACATCTAAACCAGTACCCTAATTACGTAATGCACGATCGATAAAAAATTGAAATTAATTGAAACAGATTGCTAGTCCATTGCTTCTTAAGTTCGAATAAAAATCTGCTCAGCAACGTAAATAACGGAATGAATATTATTGAATTGACAAAATGAAATAGATTAGTCGGAATCGTTTACGAAAATGTGTTGCGTAATTAGATAGCTGTGCTACATCCGCATTAATTATTGCGGGTGTGTATGCAGCTGTCTAAATCAATGCGGAACTTCCGCAGATGCGGATATCCGCACCATCCCTGATCTAAACCGCGTTCAAGAGCTGTCAGGGCCTATTTCACGATGTCCGAATAGCCACTACTTACTGAATAAATTAAAAAATGGAACAGAATTTGTATGAAATTATATGCCAAGTAAGTTAATAGGAACTTAATCGTAGGTGGTGAAACAGGCCCTCAGTATCATAATTATTGTGGAATATTCACAGTTTCACACACATTTTGGACACAAAGCTCTCGCACGTGGTTTAGATTGTAAACTCGTTCACTTTGATTGATGTAATTGGCCTTTCGTCCGTAAGTAATACGCGTCAGAGACGTCTATGAGTTATTTTATTTGTGAGCCGAGCAAGATAAAACTCTTATTTATTTAATCAAATTAACACAATCATGCTTTATCTGTTATTAGATAATTTTGAACAAATGTTTTATTGCTTAAGATTTTCAAGGTAGCGTCATATCAATGTCACGTACTCACAGTGGCAATTTATTATTATTAATAAAAGTAACATTACATTTACTTTCATTTCTGAGTTGGTGACGAATTTCGATCAGTGAACGTATGGGGGGCGTAGCTCAGATGGTAGAGCGCTCGCTTAGCATGCGAGAGGTACCGGGATCGATACCCGGCGCCTCCAAAATATATTTATATTTTGGGAATACTTAATTTTTTAAATAAACATCCATTATCTGTACAACATTAGCCAAGAAACCATAATTTTGGATATCACTCCTGTATTTCCTCTGTGGGACACAGTGGACGACAAAATTGTGAAAAATCCACTTTGTTCAAGTGGGGCAAAGTAGAATAATCCTTAAAACTCAGTTTTTGATTATTTTAGGGCTCCGTCAAATATTTCTTTTCTAAAAGAGTTCCGTCGCCAAAAAAGTTTGAGAACCGCTGCTCTAGTCTATATTCACCTTTATACCAGCCTATGATTGTCCCACTGCAGCGACACTAATAGCTGCCTCTTCTCATACAGATAAGGTACGAGCATTGATCACAATGCTACGCAAAACGAGTTGGCGATTTCAAACTTAATATTATCTATAAGTCCAAGTTTCCTTACGATAATTACAAAGGCATACTTTACTATAGTTAAAAGATTAATCATTCATCATTGGTATTTATTTCAGTCGATGTATAACAGCCTCGGAGCCACAATTATTGACGATGGCCGCTTGGACTTCGACGTGTACATCAAGAAAGCTTGCCCGATGATGCTCGTCGAAGATACGCTGGAGAAGAAAGCCACTACAAGTAATAAAACTATTATTATAACGTGAAAAAATAAAACATTCTTGCTTACTTACTAAAGGGAAGTCATCTACAACACAGAATGAACATATCATGTGACTGTTATTGGAGTACACATAATGTCCCCAAAATTTGTACCAATCCCTATACCACGCGAGCGAATATTGGTTGGACCTTGAAATAGTGAATAAAGGACGGATTTAAAGCGAGGGCCGTAGATGAATCACGAGCAAGTGAAGGATTCTAACGACTGAACCACGACCGTAGGGAGTGATTCATGATGATTGAATCACGACCGTAGCGAGTGATTCAAGTGTTAGAATCCTGAGCGACGCGAATTATTCATGGCCCTCGATATAAATCCGTTTTATTCAAGAGTTGCATACTATACTTTACCCCATGACTACGAAAAAAGAAAGAATTAACCGTAAATAGACATTTAATGAAGAAAAAAGGGAGGTTAACACGTTCAGAGCCGGGAGCCCTCCTTGAGGGTTCACCTAGTCGCAAATGGTATGCCGGGAGCCCTCGCGGAGGGCTCATTTTAAATGTAGGGGTTTTTTAAGTGAATACCGATTATAAACCGTCAAAATAAAATCTGATGTATGTTTTAACAATATTTATTAGTAAGTATATGCGTTGGTTTTAAAATCCAAGCATTTTAATTCTTGTATTCACGGTTACAAATATTCACAAAAAATTTAAAAGGTTGGAAACTACGTCTAGCTACAAGGCCCCCTGAAAATACTATTTTACTTCGTTTTACAGTGCGCAAACGCAATGCCGGCAACCCTCCCGGAGGTTTCACTTCCTACTACGAATAATAAAAGTCGTACCTAGACTTCCAATATGTATGGCGGCATGGCGTATGAATTCTATGAAAATGGGTGGAGTCGAGAGTGTTAGGGAGGTTGTATAGTATTGAGATGGAGGTCGAATATATTGGAGTGTTCTAAAAACACCAAAATAGTGATTAAAAGAGCTTTTTATTCACTGTTTTCAGTGAATAAAATAACCTTTTTAGAGGGGGAATGGTATAATAGTATATTATGCAACTAATGAATAAAGGACGGATTTAAAGCGAGGGCCATAGATGAATCACGATCAAGTGAAGGATTCTAACGACTGAATCACGACCGTAGGGAGTGATTCATGATGATTGAATCACGAGCGCAGCGAGTGATTCAAGTGTTAGAATCCTGAGCGACGCGAGTGATTCATGGCCCTCGATATAAATCCGTTTTATTCAAGAGTTGCATACTATACTTTATACCATGACTACGAGAAAAAGAAAGATTTAAGCGCAAAAAGGACATTTAATAAAAGGTTAACACGTTCAGTGTCGGGAGCCCTCCTGGAGGGTTCACCTACTTGGATATGGGATGTCGCGAGCCCTCGCGGAGGGCTCATTTTAAATGTAGACATTCAGTGTCGGGAGCCCTCCTGGAGGGTTCACCTACTTGGATATGGGATGTCAGGAGCCCTCGCGGAAGGCTCATTTTAAATGTAAACATTCAGGGTCGGGAGCCCTCCTGGAGGGTTCACCTACTTGGATATGGGATGTCGGGAGCCCTCGCGGAGTGCTCATTTTAAATGTAGACGTTCAGTGTCGGGAGCCCTCCTGGAGGGTTCACCTACTTGGGTATGGGATGCCGGGAGCCCTGGTGGACGTTGGAAGTGAAACCTCCCGGAGGTTTCACTTCCAACTACGAATAATAAAATTAATAAAAGTCATAGACTTTTATGGCGGAATGATGAGTTATGAGTTCTATGAAAATGGGTTTTTTTTTTTTATTTTTTTTTTTTTTTCCTTCCGCTCCGCCCAGAGCGGGAGAAGTCATTGGATGATTTCCCACCCAAAAAAAAAAAAAAAAAAAATATGAAAATGGGTGGAGTCGAAAGTGTTAAGGAGGTTGTATAGCATTGAGATAGAGGTCGAATACATTGGTGTGTTCTAAATTCAAACACCAAAATAGTGATTAAAAGAGCTTTTTATTCACTGTTTTCAGTGAATAAAATAAGCTTTTTAGAGGGGGAATGGTATAAAATTGATTTTCATATAGTTATGCCCCTTTTTTTCTCCATGACAGCCAAAAGGTGAGTTCCGAATTTGGAAGCTTTTGTTAGGTGGGTCGCGGTCAAGTGAACTTTGGGAGCCACTGCCCTAAACTACGAAAAAAGTTTTTGACAAGTAGCAATGTATGTTATTAAAATTACTTGTTGCGACAATAACTTGATTGCCTCCGTGATAGATGGCGTAACCTTTGTCCACATACTTGTATTTTTTTTATTTACTTATGTAAATAATAACAATAAATAGTAAAGGGGGAAGACATTATAGAACCCAGGGTACACTAACTGCTGCTACTGTAAACATTTAATTTACCTTTTGAAGGCTAGGAGATAAATAAACAGGTCAAAGTTTTTATTATGTTTTTATTGTGTCAGAAAATGCTCATTTTAGTGATAAAATCCTGTGAAATTGCCGTTTCCTATAAAGAAGTTTTAGTAAAAAAATAAAAAGCCAACGTCACGCGGTGTTCCCAGGCGGTCACCCATCCAAGTACTGACCGCGCCCGATGTTGCTTAACTTCGGTGATCGGACGAGAACCGGTGTATTCAACGTAGTATGGACGTTGGCGATAACCGTACCTAAAATTCGCTTCACAAACTATGAAACAAATTGTTTACAATAGGAATGTATGTTAATATTTCCGCCGCGACAGCATATTGATTACCTCCAAGATAGATGGCGAAAGCTTTGTTCACATTTTGTATCGGCCGGCACAGGGTTTGAAACAAAATAATGAAATTCCTTCTCCCAGTTAACGGGATATACCTAAACTAGGAACGAATCATGATCTCAGCGTAACTTGCGACATATGTATTGCAAATGCACTATGTTTCCTGTGCGTGTCCCAAATGAACGTTATTCTTCCCTTCTTTTCACTGTGCGGTCCGCACATCTCATTAGTTTCAACACAATATTATTAATAGAAGAGACATCAGTGGCCGCATAATGAAGAAGTGCGAGATAGTGCTATCCGTCCTGTATACTGTATAGCTCCATCTTTCTCTTACACTGGAACAATCAAGGTTTTAAAACATCAATACAGCCTCAGTATCTGCTAACACAAAGATAAACTACATACATTGAATTTCACGATTTTGTTTGCAAACATGAAAACGAATGTGTTTTTGGAAAAACCACTTTACCACCCATACGTAAAGATCAACGAGCACTAACATTTTGTCTTTTTCAATAGTACTAGTCATTCTGAAATCAAGTAAATGAACACTAGCATACAGTTGAAATTCAGGCAAAAGCGTCATTGTATCCCGCGAAATTCAAATTTTCTTACGTTTTCTGCAATTTGCAGGTCAGTATCATGGTGTATGTTGATCTAAATATAATTCGCGATTGTAATGATTATAACTATGTAAAGCCCTTAGAATAATAATTAGTTATTATTCTAAGGTAAAGCCATATTCGTTACGGTCGCGAATCATATTTTAATCAACATACTACCTGACACTGACCTGAGAAAATTTGAATTTCGCGGGCTACCTTAGCGCATGCCCCATAAGTGGAAATAATACAACAGGATTTAAATTTACTTTTATTTAATTAAACCCTCCTTAAACCTACAGAACACTTCCCAATGGGTTTCCCATCGCTTTACGACTACTGCCTGGAGCTGAGCACCAAGACCTGGGAAGCTTGGGACTGGCTGGTGCCAGAGTATGTTCATGACCGTGAGATGAAGTTCCCTTCTATTCTGGTGCCCACTGTGGACACACTGAGACTTACCTGGCTCATCAAGATTATGGAGAGCGTGAGTATTTGACATTGGTGGAAATAAAATATAAATTCGAGGTAGAAAGCAGGCACGCACAACCCACAATAAAAAAATACAGTAATGAAAATAATAAAGTCACCAATAGAAGTAATACCTTACTTAAATAGTGATTTTGAAGCCATTCTTGAATGTGTTATAATAAGCTGTTGGTTCTCCTGTACTCTTAATTACAATGTCGCCCATGGGCATGTTCCGCCCGTATTTTTCTGAAAATATATTAATTTTTTTCGAAAATTTTCTTTAAACGCGTCTATGTTTAATATTTTTTATGTTATTATTATTTTTTTTTTATCGTTCGGGATTTTGTTGACTTAAACTTGTTTCCTTTATTTTATTTTTTTTGAAAAATATGTCTTCGCCTCCGTTTTATTTTCATAGTCGACGAATTTTAATTAAAAAATATCCGATATAATAACTCATATTAGCTTTTATATTAGAAATAATAAACAGAATCCATATCGAGCCAATAAAATCGGAGATATCACAAACGCTACTCAAATAAAAAATTGTTTTGTACGGCGAAACAACTGTATGCGTGAAAACCGTTCGGTAGTTTTTGAGTTTGTTCGGACAGACAGAGAGACGCGGCGCGACTTTGTTTTATAATATGTTGTGATAAATTGTCAACAGGTAGAACGGCCCGTGCTGCTAGTCGGCGAAACGGGGACATCAAAAACTGCTATAGTCACTAACTATCTTCGAGGATTACCAACAGAAAGATATGTAAGTACACGCTAATTAGAGATTTGTAAGAAACCCTTTTCAATCAATCAATCAATCATTTATTCATAAGTTCACATATAAATTACATAAAAGTTACATCATAACAAAGTTACATATTAATAGTAGAAATGTAGAAAAAATTTAACTATGCCTAAAATAAATCTAGTGTATAACTTATATAATATTGATTAAAGGCCCAATGAATACAATAGCGACCTGCCTGATGTAGGTTTATTCAAACCTGTGTTTCAGGCCAATAAATGCAGACTAGTCTATATCGAAACATAGATAATAAATAGTTTGGAAAATCCCGCCTAAATAATAACACCCATTCATAAACGAAAAAGAAATTCAAAACATAGTTTCTAACAAAAATGAACAATGTTTTGACTGCTTTTTTACCCATCAATATGGGAAAATTTCTAACCTCGCAATCCTTACGTAATGTCAAAGACCATTTATTTAGATATTTACTTTGGCGGTTGCTAGGCAACAGACGTCAAGTCAAGGTTGGAAATAAGAAATGTGGCTAACTAGCGAACTAGAATATTAATAATGAATTGCAGTTATAACACAATATGATGTTGTACCCGTTTTAGGTGTAAAAAGGCATTTGAAAAGTTTCCAAATACTTTTTTTACATCTAAAACTAAATATTCGGTGTTAAAGATATTCAATCAATCAAATTAATTTCCAGATCATACTATCCAATTTGTTAGTACATAATCATCTTAAACAGGTTTGCCAAATATTTGTATATCTACTAACACTAGTTAGTAGATATACAAATATTTGGCAAACTTTGGTCATGATTACTAGTACTACAGATTACAAAACTATCAATAATAATGTCAAAATCATAACTTTGTCAAAATCATTATTAATAATTTCAAAATCATAACTATAATGTCAGAATTACCATTAATAATGTCAAATCACCAGACAAAAATCAAATATGCAACAATAAACATTATATTATATTAATGATTGCATTTCATAATCAATATTCTTTTATTTAGCCACATTTCTTATTTCCATACAGTAATGTTGTCAAATTAATCAAAACAGGTAACTATTTTAAATCTATTTGCGACGTTGCCCACTTTCAGAATAAACGCTCTTAAGCCTAAATCAAATAATAATTCAAATTATCACCACGATGATATCGCCGTATGGAGATTGATTAATAGAGTCTAGTGCAGGGATGGCGAACCTTTCTACATCTACGTGCCATTTTTTCCAAATAAATATTGAATGTGGCCAGGGCGTGCCAACAATCAATTTTGACTTAGTGACACCTGAAAAAAAAAAGTATTTTCACATATTATTATAAAGTAATGTTAATATTAACAGTTTTATATTTAAATAAGAACAAATGAGTCTGACTTTTGCTGTGCAAACTAAATGACTCAGGTTTCTGAAATGATGCCGTGCCTAAATTATTTTGTTACGTGCCACCAATGGCACGCGTGCCATTGGTTCGCCACCCCTGGTCTAGTGCCATGAAATGCAATAGAGACTATGAATCAATCAGGCTATCACCGTGATTTTCTCGCCCGTGGAGATTGCGCCTAAGGCCCGTATTACATGGCAGAACCTCACTCAACACTCAAGCATTACTTTTAAAACTAATTTCAACCAATCAAAAGGCTTTAAACAAGTTTTAAGTAATGCTTGAGTTTTGAGTGAGGTTCTGTAATACGGGCGTAAGTCTCTCAAGCATAAGGCTGCCTGTCCACTGGAGCGAAGAGGAGAGGAGAGGAGCGGAGATGTGCCAATATTAACCAATTGAATCGCACCTCGGGAGCGGAGTTTTGATTCTATTGGTTAATATTGACACATCTCCGCTCCTCTCCTCTCCGCTCCGGTGGACAGGCAGCCTAAGACGGTGACTGTATGCCATAGGCCATAGCAGAATGAATTGAAATAGTAGAATACTGTATGGGCCTAAATCCAGACTTCGGCTGCTATATTGTATTTCTTAATAACTTGGCCTGATGCGGTGATCGAACCAAAATCTCAGCAGTCGTATTTGCTACCACCAGAATGTACATACATATTACATAATGATCAATAATTTCAACGTAAATATCGCCAACGTCCATACTACGTTGAATACACCGGTTCTCGTCCGATCACCGAAGTTAAGCAACATCGGGCGCGGTCAGTACTTGGATGGGTGACCGCCTGGGAACACCGCGTGACGTTGGCTTTTTGTTTTTTTTTTTAACGTAACGTTTAGAAGAATAGTAAAATTTGTCTTTGACCAAATATATAAAGAAACAAACTAAGACAATTTATTTTCTGTTAGTTTATTTTCGAATAAAACCCGTACACACATAATTTTATTTCGCCATTTGAATTAATTACGACACTAACGCATACTATGCATTCAGTTTAAAGAAAACTAATCAAGTATTTATTTTGCGTAAGAACTGCATAATTACAAGGAAAATTCAGATAAGTCCGGTTAATTTATTTGGCAGATATTTTCTTACAATTATGTTCCACTTTTCTTTTCTGGTCACTGTGAAATATAGGACTTGATAAAATGGCTAAAACCAAATGCTGCTTTAAATCTTTAAATTACAAAAAAAAGCGTCCCATATTTATTTGTTCTCTTATTAACAATGTTACGAAAGCTTGCTCAGCTATTTATAACCGTGCTACTTTCACGGAAGTAATTGATTGCGAAATGAAACTGGTCCTATAATAAGAACGTAAATGTCGCTCGAGATTGTCAATGACTATTTGGACTCAGTTTACATCGGGGGCGTAGCTCAGATGGTAGAGCGCTCGCTTAGCATGCGAGAGGTACCGGGATCGATACCCGGCGCCTCCAAAATCCTCTTTTTGTGTTTTTATATATTTAACACTTAACGCTTACATAAGAATTTAGAGTAAGCAGTGTTGATAGAGTAGTATCAATGTAAGCCCAGTTCAACATGAAACTTTTAAATTAACATACCATCAAGTCTGTAATCCCCGAAGGATTAGGCTGAAATATACCTAAAGTACACCCACATTTCGCCAGTTTAACTATTAAATTATGGATTGGTATTATAATTACATTTTCAACATATAATTTACTTTTGTCCTTTCTTTGGTATTGTTCGTCAACTCGTTGACTGAAGTAGCCCCAGAAATTCCAATTTTCTTTCGTTTTATGCAATTTGCAGTTCAGTGTATGTTGATTAAAATATGATTCGCAACCGTAACAAATAAGGCTTTGCAAAATTATAATCATCAGAATCAGCAATACAACTCCTTAAGTTAACAGACTATAATTATAAAAAAAAAGATCTATAAATAAACATTTCATATGACCGCGGATCATATTTGGATCAACATACAACCTGACACTAACCAGCAAATTGTAAAAACGTAAGAATATTTGATTTCGCGGTTTACCCTGACGCATTCGCCTTAAGTCCTGAGTCGACTCCATGTAGCTTATTTTTTCTTTCTACTATTCACAGATAGTCCAACAAATGAACTTCTCTTCGCGAACATCGTCAATGGACGTCCAACGCAACTTGGAGTCTGTGGTGGAGAAGAGAACTAAAGATACTTTCGGTCCACCGGTCGGCAAGAAGATGTTGGTGTTCATCGATGATATGAACATGCCTATTGTAAGTACTCGTATCTGTACTTTTTGTTAAGCCATCTGCGTACAGTAGTGTTGGTAAATATGGCATATAGAGTTTTAGAAAAAGTTCGATTTTATGCAACAATGGTGATCAAATGTGGGTTCAAATCCGGGCAAGTGCCAAAGTGACTTTTTCAATTCATATGTACTTTCTGAGTTTATCTTGGACATTGCTGGCATCGGTGAAGGAAAAACATCGTGAGGAAACCTGGAATTATAGTTAATGTAAGTCTGAAATCGCCAACCCGTCTTGAGCAAGCGTGATGATCAATACTCGTGCCCTCTCTGTGAGAAGAGGCCTTTGCCCTGCAGTGAGACAGTAACAGGCTGGTATTATTATTATTATGCAATTAAACATACCCCGGAATTAACGCACACCACCAAACACCCCAATTAGAATAATATTATGTTATAATCATACATAATACATCTGAATTTTTATTACTAACTATAAAACATTGATCGATTGATTTCTACTGATTGTAGCTAGTAGCTCAGATGGTAGAGCGCTCGCTTAGCATGCGAGAGGTACCGGGATAGATACCCGGCGCCTCCAATTGTTTTTTTTTTGGACGGATACTTTTGTAGCGGTTACGCCGCCACATACGAACTACGCAACAAAGACATGACGTTACACAATTCCTGCATCGCGCAGTTAGAGTTTACCAAGCGAAAAACATAGATAAGACTATCCGAAATCAACTTACGGGCAGTTGCCCGCCAGACATAACACCCGTCTGGTAGGAGGATCCTCCCTTTTCTATGGTGGATGAGTGAACTTTACACCCTGTTCCTCATACCCCTAAACTTTAGTAACTGTTTTTAATCTCGCAACATTATGGGAGACAATAGTGGTCACCACAGTGCAAATCTTGCAACTCTTCTTTTATAATACCATCCTAGGGCATAAAATGCCACTGTCCTATACTGCGGCATTTCATTGCGTATCAGTACGAATAAAACAATTATACAAACGAAAACAGTACTTACTACATTGCGTACATTACGATAGGTAACTACATTGCGATAGGTAATTTCGTCAATTATTATTGTTGATATTGCAAAACCATTTTTGCTTACACAGCGCCTATGAAGGTTATTACTTCATCAAGTGAGAGTGCCTTTATTGCACTCACAATTACATGACGTTTTATAGTAATAGTAAATATCGGGGGCGTAGCTCAGATGGTAGAGCGCTCGCTTAGCATGCGAGAGGTACCGGGATCGATACCCGGCGCCTCCAAATCTATTTTTACATAGGTAGAAAATATCTTCACGATTTCTTCGTCGATTTAATCGTAACCATATGACTTTATGCAAGTCTGCCTAGTGCCTATTATACGAGTACCTAATATTTTAGCAATTTACAAAGTTGGGGTAGTTGGACATCGAAGCATTCATATCAAAGCCTGTATTTCTCCCCGGTATTTTTTATTACTCATGATTATGTACAACTTTCACTGTGAGACAGTAGCGTAGGTAACCAAAGGCCCTGGGGCAAAAAATAAATTAGGGCCCCAACTAAACTATTTAAAATCGTTTGTTCCTTATTCGTCGTGTTCCGAATTCGACGTAGGTACTCCAGATTTGTCGTAATCCAGATTCGTCGTAATACTAATGACAGATTCGTCGTTAAACTAATTATAGTAAATTCACTAGACTCGCGCGCTTGTAAATTCACTAAAATAGTAGCGTTTTATAGTCACGCTCACGTCGCGAACAGCAGTGATAGCCTAGTGGTGTGACCGGCAGGCTGCCAAGTCATAGGTCTCGAGTTCAAACCCAAGGCACGCACCACTGACTTTTCGGATTCATGTGCGTATTGTATAATTATCACTTGCTTCAAAAACGGTGAAGGAAAACATCGTGAGGAAACCGGCGTGTCTGAGAGATATTTCTTGACGGCCTATGGAGCCAAGTTAGAGGCCCATGCGCGGCTTTAAAACTCTGACACCAGGTTAGTCACTAACCACACGAAAAGAAGATAGTCACGCTGCGCGCTGTTGAAGAGCGCCGCGTTTCTCATAGGTCCGCCTTGCGTCAAGCGCGTGCTGTTGAACCGCGCTGTTCGAGGGCGCGACTGTCCTGTGAAACCAGCCTAAGAATACAGGGGAGTTCCCCGCAAGTTTCAAACAAAGATGTTCAAGACAAGTTGGGAATTCCCTGAATTTTTTCAAATAAGTTGCCATTAGTCGTGTTCCTGGAATCTGGTTTATTTATTTATCCGAATGTGGGAGAAATTTTCACTAGGTAGTTCAATATATAGTTTGTAAGTTAGAGTCCGAAGGGCCCCCTGGGCTTAGGGGCCCCGGGGCACCGCCCCGTCTAGCCCTCCGGTAGCTACGCCACTGCTGTGTGACCAACTCTGAAATATCGAAAAACAAAACAGCTGTTTCATACAAAAACGCAATATTTACCCGATGAAAATGTATGAAACAGATGTATTTTTGAAGTGAAAACTTCTATAGACGCGTTGAGGACTTTTTGGTTGCACTTAAATCATAGAACTCTCGTCATAGTCACCGAACGCTTTCCATGAGCTATATGTATACTGTGATATATGTACTTTTTGGATGAACAAAAAGCGTGAAACTCGCGTCATCATCACCGCATGCTTGTTTTCACTTCTATCGGCAGTCCCCAAAGACTGCCCCGCATTTTATTTTTTGTTATTTCGTAGTTGGTTCCATAGTGAAAGTTGTATCATGAGTACTTTAACCTCCTGAAAGGTTGAAGGTGATTTTGAATTCACTATTAACAGTGAATTCAAAATCGCCGTGTTCTATGTTATGGAGTTTGGTTTCCGCACTTAGTTAGTCCTTATAACAAAAAAATAGCCGTGTATGTATGTGGCTACATCCAACGAAATAAGCTTACCTTCTCTATAGGACGTCTATGTTTTAAGTTATTGCCGTAAGTATATACGCAGTTCGCTTACAAATCTTACAATACATTGAACAAGGTCATTTCGTCATTGAGTGAATGTAATAAGTTCGTAGTACTAAATAACTTTTATAGTGGCAGTACATATCGGGGGCGTAGCTCAGATGGTAGAGCGCTCGCTTAGCATGCGAGAGGTACCGGGATCGATACCCGGCGCCTCCAATATACTTTTTTGCGCTTACTTTAGGAGTAGCTAAAATACGAAAAATTATACTGCTTTCCTTGTTTTATCAATTATAGAATACAACTTTTATCATTACGGGCTGTTTCCAATACAAGAATATATCTTACAGCTCCCACCATTTCCAATAATTCCATTTTTTTATTGTTTTTTATTAAAAACAGTATTGTTTTATTAAACCACCACCACCACCACAGTATTGTTTTGTTTTGTTTTATTAGACCATGAAATAGGCCTACCGGGGAAACCGCACGCCGTATACACTACCTCACAGGTGCTAGGTGGCGTGGAAACGTGTGCTTATTATGGAGATTGCAACTTTTGAATCGGTTAATCTCAAAAACGGTGATTCTTAGCAAAAAAAGTTTTAAGATTTTTTTGCAAAAAATTTCATATACTTAAATTTTTGTCGGAATCATTTATGATAAAACTTACAGTTTGGCTGTAAAATCCAAAAAACCCATTTTTGCGAACTTTGACCTTGAATAACTTTTTTGCACGTGCGTGATCGATGGGGGACTTTTGACATTTCTTTTATATTGATTTTATAAACAATCAAACCAAGATTCAGCTTTATGCGAATTAATGTAACCTTACCGCTATTTTTTGGGCTAACTTGACCGGACTATATGTTCACATATATATGTATGCATAAGTTAGTTGATACCCTATAAGTTTCCCGAACAATAAAAAAATAAAGATTCAATCACATTTAAGCGTTGACCCACTCAAGATGTCTCCTCGCTCACTTAAACCATCATGGTTCGTCTCAAAGAAAATCATACCTATACCATAGACAATAAAGCTGTAACTATCATGTCATATTTACAGGTGGACAAATACGGCACCCAACAACCCATAGCCCTGCTGAAGCTGCTGTTTGAGAGAAAGGGTTTCTACGACCGCGGCAAAGACCTCAACTGGAAGAACATCAAGGATGTGGGCTTCTTAGCTGCTATGGGCAAGGCTGGTGGTGGGAGAAATGATGTGAGTTCAACATCCTCATCTTCCTGCCCATGTCATACACCAATGGCAGGTAATCTGAAAACCTCAAAACAGATGGCGCGGGTTGTTTTGGGGGTCATGCGAACTGTCAAATATTGGTTATTTCTTTGGAGCGACGAAGTTTTCAGCAAAGATTTACTTTTCATGAAATAAAAGTCCCTCAGTGTTGTGTTGTGCCTTTGTGCTCCTCAAGAAAGCCAGGACACAGGTACCCAAGAGATGAACAGTTAAGAAAAAAGTTGGTTATAGCCGTTAAAAGAGACAAATACAAAATATTTCTATCATACGCTGTCAATCTGAAATAAAACATTACGTGTTACTTTTAAAATTAAAATATCAGATGTAGGTTTAGATACATTTTGTAGACTATTCTTTAGGAAAAAAAAACATAACTCGCAGTGGTTATTTACCTCACTATCAAATCTTCCTTTTTTCCAAATAATTTTGCATTTCTATTACATAGTTCATTCTTCAAGTCTTTTACACTCCAACTACTGTGTGTATTAGTAATTTTTTATCAGTTAACCTCGAAATTCCGAATTCCGAAACTCAAAAAAAAACTCAACACACGTAAAAATTACATATTTGACCGCCAGAAATTCAAATTATGACCGCCAAACTCACTAGCTCCACTTAGCGGGAGCAATGGCGGCCATCCCTGCCATTGAAAGAGCTTTTCATGGGAAACCTTTGCTACTAACTCGACTTTTGCCAATTTTTCTTTTTTTTACCCTCATTGGGAAGCTCTCGGCCTGCATCTCACCTGATGGTAAGTGATGATCAGGCTGAAAGTGGAAGCGAGCTTCACCCGGAATCCTCAACCACAGAGGAACTGGCTATCTTATCTTTTACTGCCGAAACACAACAATGCTATTAATATTGTTGTTATGGCGATAGACTTAGATAAGATAGTGGTACCTAGCCAGACGGACTTAGAACAAGCCCTATCACCAACCAAACCAAGCAAAAAATGTTGTCCCCACTGGGAATCGAAGCCGGGACCTCTGGGTCTGAGACAGGTGGTTTAACCACTAGACCACAGAGGCAGTTATTTTGCGGACCACTGAGGAGGCAATTGTTAGTCAATTCAGATTTATTGACCTAAATAAGTGACTACTTGGCCACCGAAGTTTAGGAATGTTCTTTGGCGCTCAATAGCCATAAGTCATATATATCAATGGATGAATGAGAAACATTTATAGTAAAACGAATTAATCGTTAAACGAATGAGTGCAATTTTTTTTAAAGGTAATTTTTTGTATTTTTATTAAGCAGAGTCTGGCCTGGATTTTTTTACCTAACCCACTCGCGATATATTTTTTTACATACTCGTACTAAATTTGATATTAAATACTTTTCAATCATGAAACAGATGGATGAAGGTCGTTCTTCTGCTTAAACCATTACGGAAGGAAGTCCAAATAAACCTAATATTAATATTGTTTATTTGTTAATGGCAAAAGCGTGTCATGAAGATGCGGCACCTTTTTAATTAACGTTATGTACACAATATCTCCCATCCTTTTGCCTCACCAGGTGGACCCCCGCTTCATCTCAATGTTCTCAGTGTACAACCTGCAGTTCCCATCAGAGCCCACGCTGCGTCACATCTACGTGTCAATCCTGACAGGACACTTCGACATCTTTCCCGAAGAGATACAGCTAATCGTCGATAAGATTGTATACATGACCCTGGATCTATATAAGGTAGGGAACTCCATAACAGGTAATACGGGCTGGTATCAGCAAATCCACGTCAAAGCGCTTATGTTGCGTTCGGGCAGGTAACACTATGATTATACTTCGATTGAGACCCGAAAATGTGTTACAAATAAATAATAATACCATTTATTTCAGGCGACACGGGCCCATAGAAAAAACCTTAACACAAACATACATATTATAATATAATCATAGTCTTAATAAATAAGGCTAAGACTATGTTAGTAGTTTAGGAGTATGAGGAACAGGGTGTAAAGTTCACTCATCCACCATAGAAAAGGGAGGATCCTCCAACCAGACGGGTTGTTATGTCTGGCGGGCAACTGCCCATATGTTGTTTTTCGGATAGTCTTATCTATGTTATTCGCTCGGTAAACTCTAACTGCGAGATGTAGGAATTGTGTGACGTCATGTCTTTTTGTTTCGTAGTTTTTGTATGTGGCGGTCTAACCGCTACATCACTCCCCTCCGGAGACCGGAGGTCGATAGTGGGCTGAGTCTTGGATCTTGCGATGCTTCACAGTGCCAGCTGTGGTTCCAGTGAGTCGGAACCGGGTGCCGCATAGTTCACGGTGAGTCGGAACTGTCTGCGGTGATTCCCCAGTGAGTCGGGGAGGCGCTGCGTCGTCATCCAGTGAGTCGGATGTGGTACAGCGCCGGGTTTTTGGCTGACTGCTTGCGTCGACCAGGAGAGGGTAGAATAGGCTCTGCTTGTGAGACCGGCCGGAAGTGCAGGTGCTGTGCCAAGGTTGCTGATGAGGCTGAGGGTGATGACCAGGAATGCGCGTTCGCTGCATGCTGGTGGTCAGGATACCCGTTGAAGCCGTGGGTGCTGGCTGGCTGTGTGACTCGCCTCACGAAAGCTTGCGGGAGTGATGATGATGACGTCACGCTGAAGTAGTTGCACGAAGGCTGCGTTGACGTTCATACTCGGGGTCACCAATTTAGGGGTATGAGGAACAGGGTGTAAAGTTCACTCATCCACCATAGAAAAGGGAGGATCCTCCAACCAGACGGGTTGTTATGTCTGGCGGGCAACTGCCCATATGTTGTTTTTCGGATAGTCTTATCTATGTTATTCGCTCGGTAAACTCTAACTGCGAGATGTAGGAATTGTGTGACGTCATGTCTTTTTGTTTCGTAGTTTTTGTATGTGGCGGTCTAACCGCTACATCACTCCCCTCCGGAGACCGGAGGTCGATAGTGGGCTGAGTCTTGGATCTTGCGATGCTTCACAGTGCCAGCTGTGGTTCCAGTGAGTCGGAACCGGGTGCCGCATAGTTCACGGTGAGTCGGAACTGTCTGCGGTGATTCCCCAGTGAGTCGGGGAGGCGCTGCGTCGTCATCCAGTGAGTCGGATGTGGTACAGCGCCGGGTTTTTGGCTGACTGCTTGCGTCGACCAGGAGAGGGTAGAATAGGCTCTGCTTGTGAGACCGGCCGGAAGTGCAGGTGCTGTGCCAAGGTTGCTGATGAGGCTGAGGGTGATGACCAGGAATGCGCGTTCGCTGCATGCTGGTGGTCAGGATACCCGTTGAAGCCGTGGGTGCTGGCTGGCTGTGTGACTCGCCTCACGAAAGCTTGCGGGAGTGATGATGATGACGTCACGCTGAAGTAGTTGCACGAAGGCTGCGTTGACGTTCATACTCGGGGTCACCAATTTAGGGGTATGAGGAACAGGGTGTAAAGTTCACTCATCCACCATAGAAAAGGGAGGATCCTCCAACCAGACGGGTTGTTATGTCTGGCGGGCAACTGCCCATATGTTGTTTTTCGGATAGTCTTATCTATGTTATTCGCTCGGTAAACTCTAACTGCGAGATGTAGGAATTGTGTGACGTCATGTCTTTTTGTTTCGTAGTTTTTGTATGTGGCGGTCTAACCGCTACAGTAGCACTTCACTAGTTTGACTTTGTGCTGTCCTGTGGAACTTGTCCGCGGAAGCGACGGAACACCACGTCCTGCGGCCAAAAGTCTTCTTCCATGACTGACATCCATGACATCTGCTCCTCGCAGATACCAGTTAGGTACACGGACGACGAACGCCTTGAAGTTGACGTTCCGGTGCGATTCTAGTACCTGCACCCTCGGCGCGTACTTCGTCTTTTGGCACACGTACTCCACGATGTCCTCCGCCTTAGTGGTGTAGTCCAGGCGGGAGATATCACTGGTGTGTTAGGGTTTGCGGGCCTCAGGCTCACTTCGGGGGCTTTGCCGCAGCGGTTCTTGTTCGTTCGCAACAGCCAGAGACGGCACTATTGGATTGTGGTCTGCGGTCGTCCTTTAAGATATTCTGTTTTATTTAACGTTCACAGATAATGATAGTAGAGCTACCACCAACGCCAGCGAAGTTCCACTACATCTTCAACCTTCGCGACCTCTCCCGTATAGCGGCCGGCATGTGTCTCACTCACCCGAACTACTTCAGTGAGAAGCGCTGCATCGTGCGCTGCTGGCGCAACGAGTTCACGAGAGTCATATGTGACAGACTGATTAGTGTACAAGTAAGTTATGCGGGATATAGTTAGTAAAAAAATATAGTTTTGCGAGTTATATTGATAGTTTTAACGATTATTATGGATCGGAATGCTGGGCCGTGAAGAAGACGGATGAAAAAAGATTGCATGTAGCGGAGATGAGAATATTGAGATGTATGTGTGGAGTGACTAAAATGGATAAAGTACGAAATGAGATTATAAGGGGAAGTTTAAAAGTGGCGCCAGTGACAGAAAAGTTGAAAGGAAATCGTTTGGCTTGATATGGGCATTTGTTGAGATGAGCAGTGGTGGCCCAATGGTAACGGCCCCGACTTACGAGTTCTAGGTCGTGGGTTCGAACCCAAGCAGGCGCTTTACTTTGTGTAAATAATTTCATCAAAACTGCTCTCAAAACGGTGAAGGAAAACATCGTGAGGAAACCGACATGTCTTAGAACCAAAAAATTCGAAGACATGTGACATCTACCAACCCGCACTGGGCCCGCGTGGTAGATTACAGCCCACTCCCTCTCACAGAGAGGAGGCCTGTGTCCCAGCAGTGGGAACATTAATAGGCTGATGATGATGATGATGATTCTAATGCTCTGTAGCCGTATTATAAAGAATTAATGCCATCATTTTTCGAATGCAAGACAGAAATGGAGCTATACATAAATTAGCACCGTCCCTTTTTGCAACTGAATCGTTATGACATTATTACTGAGTACGGCTTCTGTTTTGCGTAAACAGGATAACGAGCTGATGCGCGCCCATATTCACGAGCAGGTGATGATATACTTCCCTGAAGAAGAACCCGTCGTTCTTGAGGAAATCGTGTTGCCCGAGGAAGAAGCTAAAGTTGAAGAAGAAGAACAAGACGGTATAATCCGAGCTATTAAATAACCCAATTTAAAATGGCGGCCAATTAAAGAAGCTTTTCGTGCCGTTTCACTCACACGGTATTATATTGGAGAGGGGGCATACTGCCGCTATTTTAAATTTGTTTCTTTAAGAGCGTTTACGCGGAAAGTTAGCAGCCTCGCAAATAGCCGTCAAATATTTACCTGTATTGATTAATTTGGCAATATTACTGTATGGAAAGAAGAAATGTGGCTAACTAAGTACCTAGAATATTGATTATGAAATGCAATAATTAATATCTTAATACCGAACATTTAGTTTTAGATGTAAAAAATGTGTTTGAAAACTTTACAAAAGCCTTTTTTACACCTAAAACGGTTACAACATCAAATTCAGTGTTATAATTGCAATTCATTATTGATATTCTAGGTACTTAGTTAGCCAGATTTCTTATTTCCATTCAGTAATATTGCCAAATTAATGAAAACGGGGAAATATTTGACATCTATTTGTGACGTTGCCAACTTTACGTTTACTTACGTTTTTAATTCTGTAAATACATAATTATTTGTGCAAAAAACAGACACTTTAAAATTTAAGCTCCAGTGTGTTCGAGAGCCTTTTTTCGACCCACAGTGTGACGTAGCAGTATTCAAAACTCGAGCGTAAAGATCACTTCTTGGCAAGCAGGTACCAGCGGGTCACTATTACGCTATTTCTAAACCTACGTCATCATCGGTCTGTTGTCATTTTTTGAATCGTAACAGCTAACAAGTTGAAATTTTCAGTGTAACTACCGTTTTTATAATAGGTAATAATTGAAAATGAGAAGTCTAAACACGACGTTTGATGTGCACAGAACCCTTTAAGCGGGACTCTGGCTCGCATTTTCCCGAGTTTTTTTTTCTTCTTAAATAAAAACATGTTGCTGAAACAGTGTTGCGCAACTTTGTTTACAAAACAACATTATTTACATGACAACGTCGTTAAAGGTAGTCACAAGCCCAAAAGTCTCAACCAGTCTTACCAAGGGTATCATGTTACCCAAGTAACTGAGTTATGGAGGTAGGCATACTGGTATTCAGCTGCATCCAGTTAGACTAAAAGCTGCCCTCAACATAGTTGGGAAAAGGCTAGGTAGATAATTACATCAACTTGTCCCTTAGAGCTCGGCATGATAGCAGAGAAGGAGCCCGAACCAGCAGAAGCTGCTGTTACTGGAGAAATTGAAGAGGAGGAGGAAATGGAACCCGAACAAGAGATCACGGTAAGTATCTGTTCACAGTCAATAGTACATTACTGTCGCGGCCTTGATGGACAATCGTGGAAATGTAGGCCGAGGCGAAACCGAGGCACACATACGTGAGTCCAACAATGCCTGGTTGCGGCCAAGACTTGTATAGTTCTTTTCTCAAACAATGCGCGGAAATTCAAACTAAGTAAATTAATTATAAATTCCAGAATCAATGACGAACAAAGAAAATTTTTCACGCGCCCGTATGTTCATTTGTTTCTTCTTTACTTTAAACAGCTCTATTTGCAGTTCGAAATTTAAATAAAATCTTTGGTATGTTACCTCCTTGGTTGCCATGTGTTGAATTAAAAAGTTCGTTCCATTTTAACACGATAGATATGAGTTTTCATAGTCATTTATTTGGCCTCTAAACACGACAGATATGGATTTTCTAGTAACATTGCCGGCCGGGAGCTCGCTTGTTTTTGACCAGAACAGCAATTACGATTTATTTCGAAGAAGGTTGTCAAAAATAATTAATCTTCGAATTTCTTAGCATGTTTGAGAAAAGTACTAAACAAGCCTTGGCCGCAACCAGGCATTGATGGACTCACGTATCGTCCATCGTCCAATCGTCCATCAATACCCTAATTGCTGGCCGCGACACTAGCTTTAATTATTTGTCTGCTCATTGCACGATAGAATCAACATAACTGACTCAGCATTATACAGGTTGGATTTTTGAGATGGGGCAGTAAAGACTGGTACTTTAACCGATGTAGCTACAAGAAAACGGTTGCTAACTTTTAGAGACATTTTGAGAAAAAATATACAGTCTGCAAGAAAATAGCCAATTTTCACAAAAACTTTGATTGATCCCAATCGATCCTATTTCTCATA
Organism: Conistra vaccinii; assembly: GCA_948150665.1. Lineage (NCBI taxonomy): Eukaryota > Metazoa > Arthropoda > Insecta > Lepidoptera > Noctuidae > Conistra > Conistra vaccinii. The sequence goes on from OX411327.1 coordinate 7,613,081, forward strand.
GGGTTCCAAAAACTATATAAGACCAACTGAGTTTTGAGTGCTAAAAAACCTTTTCCACACATTTCGCCTGGACTTATCTTTATTATACAGGGTGTTAAAGTAATTGCGTGCCATAGCTTAGGGGTAGGTTCAGTATCGATAAAGGATACTAGGAAAAATAAAAAATAAATCTAGAAAAACATTTAAAAAAAAACATTTGCAAGGTCAACCTAATTTAGTTTGGAATCAGGTATTTACAAAGATTAAAAATCAACTTATTTACTCAAGTTAAGTTGATTTGATTGCTATTTTAAGTTAGTAGGTACTAAATTAAGTTGACCATGCAATTTTTTTAAATGTTTTTTATGATAATTTTTCTGTATTTTTTTATATTTTCTAGTTTCCTTTATCGATACTGAAGCTACCCCTAAGCTGTGGCACGCAATTACTTTAACACCCTGTATATAATTCTTCCGTGCGTGTGTTTGTCACCTAACTCCTCCTAAACGGCTGGACCGATTTCGATGAAATGTTGTGTGTATATTTGAATGGGTCCCTGGATGGTTTGAAAATACAATTGGACCCGGTAGGCGGCGCTGTTCAAGCAGAACAACGTCTGCCAGGTCCGCTAGTAGTTTTAATACAGGTCTGAAATCGCCAACCCGTCTTGAGCAAGCGTGGTGGTCAATGCTCGTGCCTTCTCTGTATGAGAAGAGGCCTTAGCCCTGCCGTGAGACAGTAACAGGCTGGTATTATTATTATTAAACCAGGGATTGAATAACCGAAAAAATTATGGTATCAAAAGTAAGCGGTATGACGTCATACCTTTAAATTTCGATACCTTAAAATAAAGGTACCTTTATATTTCGATATTGTATTATTGCGGTATCGTTACTTTTTCCTGTATCTAAATTATAAAATAAAGGTTGTCTTTGTACCCTGCCGCCCGCGCCGCGCCGAGGCGTCACGCGTTGTGTCGGCCGCAATGGTAAGGGAGTAGGTACTTGATCGAAAATTTACTGATTTTCGTGCCTCGGCAGCCAGACAAAGCAGGTTGTTTTGCCATTTTTCCGCCATTTATGTTTCCGCGTCTACTTTGTTTGTCAACTTAATCACAAATGTGCTCACGTCAAAAACAGTGAAATTAAAAAGGCACGAAAATTGCAAATAAAAACAATACAACTGACGCGTCGCCGTTCGTTCAAGCACATATTACGTTCAAGTTTCGACACAATAGCACCACAGTATAAAAAGATACAGTAGGACGACACCTTTGATCTCGTGGTAAATGCCGACAACGTGTAGACAGTCGCGACAAATATCAATTTCCGCGCACGGATGAAAGGTCAACAAATCAATTTTGTTTATTTAATAGGGAAGGTGCGTATTTACGCGACTAAGTTTTTAAATTTTTATACCAGATTTTTACTTGCAAGTACTAACTGCCGACCCGAAATACATGCAAGACTTCAAAGTATTTTACTCGGCTACTCATTTCGTTGACGCTCGCTCGACACGATTGTGCTCCTTATTTATGTTTAGTTACGGATCAATGTTCTATTCAAGCATTTTGTCTTCCAACAAGGCTTGGAAACTTCATCAAAGTATTTTACTTAGCTACACGCTCTGTTGACCTCGACGCGATTCTGGTCCTTATTTATATTTAGTTAGGGATCAATCTTCTATGCAGGAATTTTTCTTTTAACAACGCTTGGATATTGGAATATATTTTTTTACATACGCGTTTATAGTCCTTATTTGTATGAGATTACGGATAAATTTTTGATGCAGAAAGAAAATACTTTAAAGTATATCGAACCCTGGTTTTTGGTTCTGGTGGCGCCAAAAGCGGTTGGGTCATGCCGGTCCTGAAGTATTCTTTCGGCATACTCAAATGGACTCAGACCGAACTCGACGCCTTGGACAGGAGGGTCCTTACACTCTTGACCGCAAACCGGATGCATCACCCACGTTCATCGGTGATGAGACTGTACATCCCGCGGAAGAGCGGGGGTCGAGGGTTTTGAAATGCGAAAACCCTCCACAACCGCGAGGTGTGGAGCCTCAGGGAATTTTTTTTTAAAGCCGAAGTGGGTATGCACCGTGATGTGGTCGCAGTGGACAAGGGACTCACCCTGCTCTCCATGGCTAAAGAGAACTGGCGCAAACCTGTAGTACTTACTACAGATGACCGCAAGGAGGTATGGCAAAGCTAGAAACTTCACATGCGCTTCTATCGGACTCTTCATGAGCCCGGTGTAGATTTCTTTGCGTTCGTATCCTGACTACGTTTCGGTAACGTTTTCGGGGAAACTGAAGGTTTCGTCTGTGCAATTATGGACGAAGTTATCTTGACGAATAACTACCGGAGACATATTATGAAGGACGGTACGGTTGACGTGTGTCGGGCATGCCATCGTCCGGGTGAGTCCATCAGACATATTATCTCTGGTTGTTCGTGTCTGGCTAACGGCGAGTACTGGCACTGGCATAACCAAGTGGCTAGGATTATTCACCAGCAACTTGCTTTGAAATATAAACTTGTGCACTCTGAGGTACCGTATTACAAAAATGTGCCCGATCCAGTTCTTGAAAATGACCAAGTCACGTTGTACTGGAAACGGTCTATCATTACTGACAGGACTATTGTAGCAAATAAGCCTGATATAGTGGTGATAGATCGATGAACACGCCGCCAATGATATATTGTCGATGTTACCATCCCACATGACGAGAACCTCGTGAAAGCTGAGAAAGAGAAACAAATAAAATATCTCGACTTAGCACATGTGACACGAGGTTGTTGACATGTGGAATGTAAGCTTGGCTATCATTGTACCGATTGTCGTAACGGCCAACGGCCTGATGGCCGAAAGCCTCGACCAACATCTCTCTAGACTATCGTTAGACGGTTGGATCAAGAGCCTGATTCAGAAGGCAGTACTCCTCGATACGGCTCGCATTGTGAAGAGGTTCCTGTCTCTGTAGCCCTAACCACCGGTAGCTTGGACCCTGCTCCCGACACCGCCGGACCTCTATTTTTTTTATTTTTAAATGCGTTTTTTATATCTTTTTAATGTAAGAAATATTTTAAAATGTAATTAAGAAAGAAAATAAATAAACATCATCAAACATCACCCACGTTCATCGGTGATGAGACTGTATATCCCGCGGAAGTGCGGCGGTCGAGTCTTCTTAAATGCTAAGACCCTGCCAGCCATGAGGTATGCAGTGTCAGGGAATACTTCCTTGAAGCCGATGTGGGGATGCACCGAGATGTGGGCTCAGTGGACAAGGGCCTTACCCCGCTACCCTTGGCTAACGAGAACTGGCGCAAACCTATAGTATTAGAAACTAATGACCGCAGGGAGGTATGGCAGAGCAAAGAGCTTCACGGGCGCTTTTACCGGGCCTTACATGGGCCCGATGTAGACCTGTTAGCGTCCGTATCCTGGTTGCGATTCGGTGATCTCTTTGGGGAAACCGAAGGTTTTGTTTTTGCGATTTTGGACGAAGTTATGATGACGAACAACTACCTGAAATATATTGTGAAGGACGACACGGTTGACATCTGTCGGGCATGCCACCGTCCGGGGGAATCACTCCGACACATTATTTCTGACTGTTCTCGTCTGACTAACGGAGACTACTTGCATAGTAGCCAAGAGCCTCGACTAATATGCGGAGGCTCTCGTTAGGCAGCTGGATCACGAGTTTGATCCAGAAAGCAGTACTTCTGGACACGGCGCGTCTCGTTAGGAGATTCCTTTCTCAGGAGCCCTGACCACTGGTAGCTTGGACCCTGTTCCCGATACCGGTGGGCTACTATTTTTTTTTAAATGTTTTTGGTTTTATAAAAATATTTAAAAATGTAAATTATATGTACATAATTTAAATAAAGGAAATAATAATGTTGATAACGATGTTGCTTTAAAATAAACGAATTAATTAATATTGTTTACTTGGGACAACCCTAGCTGTCGCGACAATGCCGACACGTTGTCGGCATTAACCACGAGATCAAAGGCGTCATCCTACTGTATATTTTTATACTGTGATGATAGTGCTCTGTGTCTCGACACGATCGCGTTGACAACGGGCTGGCAACTCAAGCAACGTCGGTCGCCACAGAGTACATTATAACATACTGATCGGTCGCCGCACGCACCGCTCCCCCTCGCCCAGTGGCGCTGCCACCGCGTCGCGCTCGCTCTTCGTCGCATCATTTTTTTCGGTACCGAAATGATTTCGGTAAAGGTATTAGTAATAGCGGTACCACAACCGTAATTCTCAACCGTTTTGGTTCTACCTTTAAATCGAAGCTGTATCGTAATTCTATACCGGTACCATACCCTTATACCTCTACCGCTTTCAACCCCTGTATTAAACCCATAAATAATTGAATGCAGTTGGAGGAGTACGTGTTCCGTGACCCGCTATTGTTTGGTGACTACCGCAATGCGCTGGACGAGGACGAGATCAGATACTATGAGGATCTACTCGACTATGAAGCTGTCTACTTCCTGTTCCAAGAGGTACTATTCAATTGTTCTTATCACACTACTACTTACACTATCCATTCATAAACATCGTTTAAAGAAAAAGAAAGAAGAATGTTTATTCTGCACAAACTAAACGCACATTACAAAAAAAATACATTTAGTACTCCTTTACCGTCCTCCTCCTCCATTGTTCTTACTTTTTTAAAGTTGACACGTTTAACTTTTTGTTTTCCCTAAATCAATAAAGGACAGTAATATAAATAAACACAAAAAAAATTATTAAAAGTTAAATACAACAACTGTTTGTTGCTCAAAAAAAAACACTACAGTACAGTACCTACAGTACAGTACCTACAGTACAGTACTTACAGTACACTACACTACAGTTCAAACGTCCGTTTCTGCCGCGGTCATGATGTCACGTCATTTACCACGATACTGCTTCGTTTACATAATAATGTAGATGTTAGCCCCAAATCATATAAATTAAATATTTTTTTAGGATTTATTCAAGCATAAATCGCACATACTTACTTAGTGAGATTTCAAACACTTTGCAAAGAATAGATTTATATTCATATAGTTTTTTTTTCGTCACTTCCGGCATTGTCGAAGAAGACGCGTTTTGAGTTTGCGTTCCGTTTCACCAAAAAAACGCAACTTTTATTTAATATAGAATTGTAAAATAAGTAAAGCACTAAAAGAAGTAAAAAAAATGGAACGTGTTTCTTGACTCCAACACAAGATATTATTATATTTAAATAATAAAATAAGTTTTGAATTACGTGCATATTCCTTTTTTTTACATCTTGTTTTAGATGTAGATGACGTTAGTATTATTTTTGTAAGCATATTCTGTTTCATACCTCTTTGGCTAGTTTAAGCTACAGCCCAAGCCAAGTCTCGAATTATTATTATAATTTCCTATATTACATTTGAAACACATCTATTATAACAGCGAATCAATTTTTACGCCTCCCCCTTAAGACCTAGGCCAAATATTTTTTGATATTCGATAGCTCATGACCTAAAGAAGTGCCATAAAGAATAAGAATTAAAAATCTAAGTTTCGCGGGTATTCTGGTAAATTAAATTTTTAAATATTTTTATAAACCTTTCAGATCCTAGACGAGTACAACGACCGCGTGGGTAAGATGTCAGTAGTCCTGTTCGAGGACTGCCTCGAGCACTTGACGCGCATGCAGCGCATCCTGCGCATGGACCGCGGGAACGCGCTCATCATCGGCGTGGGCGGCTCCGGCAAGAAGTCCATCAGCAAGCTCGCGGCCTTCGCGGCTGGTACGATCTCCTTACGAAAACGTTGATCACTTGGACTTTGTCACATGAAAAGCCGAAAGACGTCCACTGCTGGACATAGGCCTCCCCCAAGCACCGCCACTTTGACCGACTCCTTGCCTCCCGCATCCAGCGGATTCCTGCGGCCTTCACAAGGTCATCGGTCCATCTTGTGGGAGGCCTTCCAACGCTACGTCTTCCGGTGACACATGAAACTCATTTCTTGTTAGTTGTGGAACGATCACTTAAACGTTGGTCACTTTTCGTCGCCGTGCAGTGGAAACAAAAATTGTCTGAGAAATTAGTGTCATTGACGTATCCCAGGGATCTTATTATCATCAATAGAAAGCATTAGAAGCATCTTAGAGCTGTGCACGTTTGTTCTATATGCATTAAGGGGTTTTCTACCTAACATAAATAAAAATTAAAACAAAGAATTTTTCTTGAAGTAGTTTCACTGCACGGCGACGTCCCATTAACTCGCTATTTGATGAATTACGTCACATTTTAGTAAGCCTAAGATTCAAAAGTAGCCCAACATCCATTTTAAGCTTGAGATGTGAAAGATAAAGCGTATCTACTTAGACTTTGCAAAGTAAGCGTTCCGCTTGAAACTTATTATTCGTATTAAGATCAGATCCGCAGTTGTAGCCCGCGAAATTCAAAATTTCTTGGGTTTTTTGTAATTTGCAGGTCAGCGTCAGGTTGTATCTTGATCAAAATATTGCGAAAAACCTAAGAAAATTTGAATTTCGCAAGCTACAACTGCGGATCCACTTTGAAGTAATATTCTTCTTTTTGTGAAATGCTTGATCACATTGTATTACAGGAAAACGAACATTATTCCAGGAATAAAGTTCATATTTTAGCACTTTAATTTCCTCAAACTCGCTACTCTCATACACCAACTCACCACACATACATCATAAACACATCCCCCACACACACTCACCCTTTCATATTACATAAGTATTTAAATCTTTGGGTCTAATAACTTAGGTCTCTACAATTTTTCCTTTTCTTAAAATATAATATCTATAATAGTAAATCTTAATTTAACTGTTAACACGAACAATAGGTTTGGCACAGTCCGCAGTTTTATAATCCCTATGTTTATGTAACCTCACAGCTGAACACTGTCTCTTAAGATACAGGTCATCCTAGTTTGAGAGGCAGGGCTCACAATATCTGTATACAAACTTCTGCAGCGTACCTAGTTAGTTTTCATTTTAAACAGTGTATACTAATGTATGTATATTTGTGACAATAAACTATTACTATTACTATTACTATTCATATGAAACACTAGTAAAGCCTAAGTACGCTTCATAGATCACAGCCTGAGATCCAGCAGTAGGTACTAACGCAAAGTATTTTAACTAAGAATATACTGTGCTATCATGCAGGTTGTGAAGTGTTCGAGATCGTAATAATGCGTAACTACAACGAGAACTCGCTCAAAGACGACATGAAGAGGCTGTACACCATGCTGGGCCTCGATAATAAGAAGACTGTGTTCTTGTTCAGCGCCGCACAGGTAATGTTTGTACATTGTATAGGCGACCATAGAATATTAGGTATTTAAATACTTCCGCCCGCAGTTTCGCCCGCGTGGTATGTCGATAAGTGGGAAAAATACGTATTATTCAAGCTAACTCAAAACTACCCAAGCAAAGTTAATAAAATTTATATGGAACCACCACACAAGCTTCCTCTAACAAATGAAAAAAAAAAAGAATTTTCTAAATCGGTCCACACTTCCGAACATAGAACCTCCTCCTTTTTGGAAGTCGGTTAAAAAGCCAGACATCATGAATTAATAATCCAAATAAAGGGTGTAAAAAAAAACGGTTAAGGTGGATGCGCTAAGGTAGCCCGCGAAATTCAAATTTTCTTTCGTTTTCTGCCATTTGCAGCTCAGTGTCAGGTTGTATGTCGATTAAAATATGATTCGCGACCGTAACAAATATGGCTTTACAGAATTATATATCATTAGCAATACAACTCCGTTAGCAAGTGTCAAATGTCATGATTTCATGAATTAGTAATTCAATACAGTTACATGAACTAAGATAGTTCTATTGATGACTTTTATGATTATAATTCTATAAATAAACATCTGATACGGCCGCGAATCATATTTAGATCAACATTCAACCTGACACTGAGCTGCAAATTGCAAAAAACCGTAATAAAATTTGAATATCGCGGGCTACATTGGCGCATCCCCCTTAACGAAGCCGAGAGCGTGAACCCAACAAAATGTTTAGCGTGCCTTCAATGCAGCCTACCGAAAACAGCGGTTTTTGACTTATATTTTGTGTACTTCAAAGCTAAATTGTACAAAAACAATTACTGGGAAATGTTTTTGTACAATTTAATTTGATTTGATGTACAGAATGCTTTGTGATGGGTGTTTTTACACCCTGTATAAAGTTCAAGCCAGCATATTTCCCTCTAGATCATCGAGGAAGGTTTCCTGGAGTTTATCAACAACATCCTGATGATCGGCATGATCCCCGCGTTGTTCTGCGACGACGAGAAGGACGCCCTCGTCAATGCTGTGCGCAATGACAGCATCGAGGCTGGATATGGGGTTGCCAAGTCAGTATGCGATACCGATTTGTACGGCTTTTTAGAAAATACGTAGCGGTTACACCGCCACATACGAAGTACGCAGCAAAGACATGACGTCACACAAATCCTGTATCGCGCAATTAGAGTTTACCGCGCGAACGACATAGATAAGACTATCCGAAATCAACTTACGGGCAGTTGCCCGCCAGACATAACACCCATCTGGTCGGAGGATCCTCTCTTTTCTATGGTGGGTGAGTGAACTTTACACCCTGTTCCTCATACCACTAAAATGCGTAACAATAAAGCGCTGAGCAGATGATGGACAATTTGTCCGCGGACAATTTCAAATCGTGTGGAGATCCACACCATTTTTAGGCATTTTGTCCGCGTGCGCATTAGAATTCCATCCGATTCCAAATTGTCCATTGTCTGTTCAGCGCCTTAGGAATAATGTTAGGAAAAATCGTCTACGGTTACAACAATTGTAAATACTTGACCACCACAAAATTAAATTGTTAGTCTGTAAATATGTTATCGGAATCACTTTTACACGACATATTAAAAAAATATATAATTATAAGCTAGACAAGTTCGGCGTTTACTATCTGACTACTCTGAAAAGAAAGGCCGAAACAAACTCAGCGGTCGCAGTCTCTTTTAAAGTCCAGACATAATCTTGGTCAGGCCGCATGAGGACCATGTAGATTAGTGTCTGAAAATGGTCTTTTGAGGAAAGAACCACACAGATTTGAGTGGAACTGTCCAGTCATTGCAAGCATTTGTCAGTAATCGTGGAGCTGAGCACTCGGAACTTAAGGACCTCAACTCGACGAACAATACCAAAAAAAGACATTTGGGTAGGCCGCATCAACTTCTCAAACTGCCATACCATCATTAAAACTAACTGAGAAAAAAAAAAACATCCACATTGTCCTCACATTTACAATTATTAAAATAATATAATACTTTACAAAGTAATCATGTCATTTTATGTAAAATTTTCAACAATTTCAATGTAAATATAAGACTGGTATATTTTGATGATGTTACATAATAATTAAAATGTCAAGTTTTATGATTGTATCACAAGGCTTAGCAGAGCGAGTAACTCAATACCAAGCTTTTATATCTTCTAAATAATCTATCTATAGTACCCTTTTTTACAAAGTTTGGTTTTTTAATAAAGCTTTTAAATCGTTTAATTAATGGGTAAGTTTCGGATGTCATTGGGAAGTTCGTTGTATAAGCGTATACATTGACCCATGAACGAGTTGCCTACTCTGTGGAGACGAGTGCGATGTATAGCAAGGTTGTGTTTATTCCTGGTATTCAAACTATGAACATCGGACAAGGTTTTCAAGTTCGCGTAGGACTTAATAGGTACGTACTAATACTTAAAGATGACATACAGTTATACATACTTTTCACATTTCGTACGATTTCAGGGACTCGGTATGGAACTTCTTCTGCAACAGATGTTCTGAAAATCTGCACGTGGTACTGTCCATGTCTCCCAGCGGTGATATATTGAGGAACAGGTAATAATTAAAAAAAAATTCGTCGGTTATAAAAAAAAAAATCTGCTGTTTCATAGAAAAGTGCAATACCTACGCGGTCAAAATGTATGGAACACCAGATTTTTTTTTTAATAACCAATGAGAAATTTCAACGAAGGGGGGTTCAGAATCATGCACTGAATCCATGGTAAGCAGCTTCGCGTCGTTGTCCCTGCCACCCTGTATTTAGTAACCTAATCCGCTTAACTGTTCTTTAAGAATCATAAAGAACCCTGTAAGAAAGTTGCCACGCCAAGCACCGAACTCGGAGAATAGCTCACTCTGCGTTCGGCGCGTGGTGTGGCAACACGTCCTGTCTGGGTTCGCAACAAGTCAATCGTTATCCTGAGGATGCCTCGTTGAGAGATGAAACACGTGTCGATTTCTTACAGGGTTCTTTAATTATGACTCTTTAGGAACGGTTAAGCGGATTAGTTGACTAAATATACATCGTCTATTCTATTTTAAACTTTTATCGTCACATTTTGCTTTTTATGGAATGTTTTATCGAAAGCAAGAATATGGGATGCAAGAGCGAGTAAGGCGAGCTCGAAAACTTTAGCACACCAGCTGTAGGTTAGGTTCACAATCAAGAGAATATTGACACAAAAATAATATGTACTATTCTATTCTATTTTATTCTATCAGATGTCGGAGTTTCCCCGGGCTGGTGAACAATACTACAATAGACTGGCAGTTCCCGTGGCCGAAGCAGGCGCTATTGGCTGTGGCCAATGTCTTCCTTGGTGATGTATGTATTCTTTCAACTTGTCTTAACATCTTCAGCGCCATCTGTATCTTTTTGTCACAACGTGTCAGGGGCCTACTCTCTCTGCGGGAAAGTCCGACAGGGATACCGTGGCCCCTGGCAACATACAGGTAACTGAAGGGAACACGGGTGCGTCGGGAATTGGTAGCAGATTTCCGGCCACTGTAGGCGCGGGCTTGCGGACGGAGAGCATCGGGCAGCTCGCCGTCCGATAAGGACCAGGCCCGGGTCGACGGCGCGTCGTGTTCCACGCGCGACTAAAGAGATGTCAGCCGGGGATGCGGGTAGTCCTAAGGGGAAAACGTGGTCCCTGGCAAGGCAAGGGAAGGAACACGGGTGGGTTTTAGTCAGTAAGAGTCTGACACGCCCTTCCACTCCTCCCAGAGCGGGAGAAGTCATTGGATGATTTCCGATCCAAAAAAAAAAAAAAGGGAACACGGGTGGGTTTTAGTCAGTAAGAGTCTGACACGCCCTCCCACTCTGCCTAGAGTGGGAGAATATTTGATGATTTCCCACCCAAAAAAAAGTACTCTCTAAGTCAGACAATGAAGATACGGGCCCATCCGAAAGTAATTCGTGTCATTGTGTATCCAAAAGTATGCGTACATCTTTCTACTTGGTAAAAGCGCTGTGTATCTTTTAGACACACGTTCTCAAAACATTTATTATATGCAGAAATGAAAGTCCGTCACAAAATTTAAAGAACGTCCACTTGAGACTCCGGTGGCGCAGAGGGTGTTAAGAGAGGTGCATTCTGAAAGTTGTTAACGTCGCAAATAACTGTCAAATATTTCTCTGTTTTGATTAATATTATTTAGTAGTAGTATTTCAATGCATGTATGAAAAGTTTATTTTACGAAACGGATATGATTCACATAGCGAATGTTGTTTAGTATGACAGGTACATACACCCTCTTTACGGAGGTGACTAAATCGCCACCCTGCCTACTTGTATTCGTAATTATGCAAACAACTGTAGTCGATACAATCAAACTTGCTTTTTAATTAAACAAAATGATACTTGCTTATAACTATAAGCCTTAATATGCAAATTAACTATAAATGTCAAAAAACGAGATCATAAAATATACTTGATCCCCTTTAATTCTCAGGTGGCGAAAATCCCCGAAGAGTTCCGACCGATCATAGTGGAGCACGTGGTTCACGTGCACATGTCGATCGCGTTTTACACTCAGGAGTTCCTTCTGCGCCTGCGCAGAAACAACTACGTCACGCCCAAGCATTACATGGACTACCTCACCAACTACCTGTCGCTGCTCAAAGAAAAGGACGCTTTTATTGTGGCACAGGTATGTATAATTGTATTACTTATTAAACACTTGGAAGATATGTCGTGACCAGATCTTAGAATTGATCATTTCATGAAGTGTTCTACCATTTCATGAAATGGTTGAATTTGATGAAATAGAACATCGACCGCTGGTCACATTATGATGTGGTCTGGCCAAATCATTAAATACTCGACGTTTGACGATATGAACAGTTAAACGCGCGACTACTTCATGATGTGGCCAAACATTAGTGTGATAACGTAAAATTGTTAGATTTATCTACCGGTAGAGGCGTCAACATGTCAGTTAGTTTTTGCTGTGCATCATGGCAGCGACACAACAAATTAAACAAAGTAGGGTGACCACGTAAAAAAAGTAGATGGACTTTTATTGGATTTACAAATATGATGATATGGAAAGCGACCAACTTGGAAGTAGCCTGGCCGGCTGCCACCGCGGCACCGCTCGCTTCGTTCACTCAGCTCGCGCGCGATTCGTCACAAATATATTTTTAAATACCCAACGGGAAAATACCTAGGTAAATTCCCATTTGGGTAAATATCAAGTATTTACCCGTGTAAATTCCCAAATGGTGGGTATTTATTTTTATACGAACGAAGTACGCTGACTATGACACTTAATTGTTCTGACAGACGTATGCGTGCCAAAGTTTAATTTTATGTGTTAAATTATTATTTTAAACCCAATAAAAATGGATAAACTTTACAGATTATTAAAAATAGACGATTTGAAAAGAAACCTACGAAATATGGCGCAATTTTTCACTTTTTGTATGGAAAATATGAAAAATGATTACCCACAAATGTTGAGTTTTAGGGGTTTCATAAAGGGTGTCGAAATTTTTATTATTTTTGCGATAGGACACACCATTTTCGAGATATAAGCAAAAGAAAAGAAAAAAGATAGTGATGTTTACCGCAAATAAACGAATTTTCTTTCTTCTTTCTTTCTGCTACGTCTTCCGGCGTAATCATAATATTATTATTATATTGTCTCAGTGCGAGCGCCTGATAGGCGGGCTGGCTAAGATAGAAGAGGCAAACGTTCAGCTCGAAGACCTGAACGCGAAGCTAGTGGTGCAGAAAGTCATCGTCGCCGAACAAACCAAGGAGTGCGAAACTCTGCTCGCAGAGATCACCAAAGGTTGGTTACTTTATTCGTTACTAGCTTCCGCCAGCGGCTTCGCCCGCGTGATATCTTTATAAATTATAGCCTATGTTACTCAGTGATAATATAGCATTCTACTGGTGAAAGAATTTTTAAAATCGGTGCAGTAGTTTTGAGTTTATTCATTACAAACAAACATACAAAAAATCAAATCTTTTCTCTTTGTAATATTACTTTAGACTAGCTTCCGACCAGCGGTTTCGCCAGCGTGATATCTTTATAAATTGTAGCCTATGTTACTCAGTGATAATTTAGCATTATATTGGTAAAAGTTTTTTTTTTAATCGGTCCACTAGTTTTTGATTTTATTCATTACAAACCAAAATACAAATTTCTTTTTTCTTTATATATTAATGTAGATCGTCGAGAGGAATCCATGCCCGAGAGATATTTCTTGACGGCATGTGAAAGAAAGAAGTGTAGAGCAATTTTCTACATAAAGGTGCTCCCTCACCAGGAACATTCGCCAAATCAGTCAGTTACCTTAACAGCTGTTTCTACTCGAAAACATTCTTAGGAAATCATCCTTAACTTTAAGGCCCTGTCCACTCCTAACTGAAAGACACTGTCACGCGAGTACGCAATCGTCGCGCTCGTTTAAATGAATATGACATACTCGCCGATGGCCGATGGGGCCGAAAGGTTCTGGGGTGGCGACCGCATACCTGAAGACGTAGTGTTGGAAGGCCCCCACAAGGTGGACCGATGACCTGGTGAAGGCCGCAGGAATCCGCTGGATGCGAGAAGCATTGAACTGGTCGAAGTAGTGGTGCTTCGGGGAGGCCTATGTCCAGCAGACGACGTCTTTCGGCTGAAATAATGATGATGAGATTCTCGCGCGATCAATCAAGCCGCGTGTGTACGTCATTATTCAGGTAACCACGTGTTCGCGCGACGGTCGCTTGAGTTATAGTGTTTACTAACTACATTTAAACATTTTGGAATAGTATAATCAGCTAGAAATACGTCAATTCACACGTTTAGTTTTTATGATGCCAATCGATACAGTTCTTTATATAAGAATTAAAATACTGATAGACCAAATGAGGTACGACTACTAAAAGAGTCACAAATCACAAAAAAATACTAATTTCATTCTTAAATATTATAATAATAACTACCTTTCCCAACAGCCACAAATTCAGCAGTAGCAAAGCAAACAGTTGCTTCGATAAAATCAGCGGAGATCACAGAACAGAGTGCTATCATCTCTGAAGAGAAGGCGGAAGCTGAGGAGGCTCTGTCAGAGGCTCTCCCGGCCTTGGAGGCTGCGAGGCTCGCTCTGGCAGACCTTGAAAAGAATGATATCACTGAGATTAGATCCTTTGCGACACCGCCCGAGGCTGTGCAGGTTAGTGGCCCAGTGGTTGTTCCAAAAGGTAAGGTGGAAGCTTCGATCAAGAATATACTAGACTAGGAAAGAAATTAACATCAACGCACATGGTCATGTGTGTGTGTGTGTGCGCGCGTCATGTGTCTGTTCTTAATTGTTTATTTTTTTAATATTTTCTTTCTTTCTTTTGGTAAATGATAAATGATTTTATTTCTGTAACTAGGTCTGTACAAACACTTTTACACGTCAATCATATTTTTTAAACTAGATGAGGTCGGCGTTTCCTATCTGACTACTCTGAGAAGAAAGGCCGAAACAAACCCAAAGGTCACCAGGTTTTAAACCCCTTTTACACGGTGCAAGTACCTCCAACGTTCTAAATCGCTTACCATTAAGCACGTTCAATTATTGCCATTCAAGAATTGCATGCAAGTGTTTACACGTGAGCATCAAGATGACGGGACCAAGCCCCCAATTTAAAATGCATCACATTCAAGAGTTAGTACTACATATTGTAGCATTAGAAGATCAGCTTCTGCCACTTGTTAAAAGGAATGCTTGGTGAGAATCGAACCCACTCTAGCATAGGATAACTAAATACAAAGAAAAAAATAATAGGAGATTTTAAATATGATTTGTATTATATTTTTTAAAATAAGAAAAAAAAACAGAAACAGTTATGTATAAAAACGTGATAAATAAATTTAAGTATGATTGCGAGCCGCTTATAACTACGGTTGATTTTTATTTTCCGAACGGAGAATTATGCGGTTTAGGGTTGAGTGTACGATCGCACGCGGGTTAAATACGTATAGGCCTTTACTAATTTAATCCCGGAGACGCGAGGTAGAATAGAGCAATTAAACCGGCAATAAATCTGGGTTCAGCGCGGTAGATGGATTGCCTAGCTTAAGATTCAAAAATAAAGTTAAAACTAATGCGATGGAGATTAATAGCCAACGAATCCTGAAGTCCTGAAGTACGGGGCGCCGTCCTGCTGCTGCCCGGAACGATCTCGCCTTGGTTGGCGGAGAAACCCGACGTGGCTAGAAGACGTGGGTCTGTGTTGACGCAGGCTGGGAGTAGAGAACGCCAGGATCCTGTCCAGGCGACGGACGGGGGTCCGGGAAAGGCCTTGCGGCCTTGGTTATCTGCCAAGGTCCGAAAACGAGAGAGTTTTAGAAACGGCATAGGCTAGATTACGCGATTAGTGGGACGCGAGAGTGTATGATTTGATAAACGGGAAATTGGTTGAATACTCACATGTTTGTACAGTAAATACTTCACCAAAAAATAGTGGTTCTAGATTCTCGCTTGGCTGGCACGAACTATACGTATAATTTGAGGACTAGACACCACAATGAACACGATATGCTTCATCAAAACTGCGGCCAGCTAGCACAAAGATATTATCGTGATCTTTTTACATTCGCGTCTCAAACTGAAAACACGACACTTGAAGCAGAGAAAAATTATTTAATACCATGACGTATCGTCCAGAGCGGCTCACAATAGAATGACGCAAGTCAAAAAAATTGTTTTACTTTGAACGATATAGAATTCAAAATTTGAAAATGTACTCAATTCGAAATTTTTAAAAGAAATAATAGTTTATGAAACTTTTACAACTACAAAAGAGGCTTGAACGGCAGCGCAATGCTGCAATACACCCTTTCCAGCAAAAAAAAAAAATTATCGATACTATCGATAAAAAAATTTGACAACCCTAAACGATGTCGTCACTAAAGACGGAAGGCATCATCGATAAAAATCACGACCCTATCGACAAATTTTTGACAACCCTAGACGATGTCGTCACTAAAGACACTTGACATCCCTATAGGGAAAACCGAAAAAATTATGTCTCCCCTATAGGGGTGACAGTTGAAGAGGAGACGAGACCAGGCTAGGGGAAGTCCTGAGTAACAGAGTAAAAATGAAATACTTACAAGACAACTAACAACTAACAAGACTAAACCAGAATTAAAATACCTAGCCTAAGGAGCGCCTACTAAGTGCATTCGACAAAGAGTAAATACGGAACGTTCCAGATCTAAACCTTCTCGACGCGAGCTCAGGCAGCGTCCACCTAAACCTAAAAAATAATCTAAGTGCGCGACTAAAGAAAAATACAGCCTAACAGAATTAAAATAACTCACGGGATAATATACCATGGCGAAATAGACTCTAGACGAAATAAAGAAGCTAAACTAAAGTAAAAAGCGAATCTAAGTATAAGTTAAAATTAATTATTGACACATGCTCAGAGGGCAATGTTGATAAAAGAAGAGGCTAGAGGTTGTAATCAACGAATATAAGCTGAGGAGGACCAGGCTACGAGAGGAAAAAACCTAAGTCCCGAAAAAATAATACCCCAGCCTACAAAAATAAGGGCTATAAACCAGTATTTTAATGTCCCTAATTGTAGGGTATCCCTCCTGATCCGACTTTCAGCTAAGAGAGTGCTTAGAGTCTGATCAGAGGAGTGATAGTAAGGTGGGAGGGTTGGCGCACCTCAAAGAAACTCCTAGAGGTCGAACACAAACCTATTCGTCCCTAACAGCAAAACTCACTAACAAAGTTGTTGAGAGTCAACAATAAAGTTGAGCGATGAGTTACCTCTCCGAACAAACCCAGAGGTTACAAGAGGGAGAGAGGGAACATAACAAAAAGGTCGCTCATAGCGTATTGGTCAGCGAAGAGAAGAAAAATTACGGAGTAAAATTAAACAGAAAACAATATATAAATAGATACCGTATGCTTAGTGTGTTATGTACGTTATTTACATCAGATAACGGAATTGTATAGAAACAGAGAATTTTGGGAATGTATTATTATTAAACTTACCGAGAAATCGGCGAATAAACCACTAAATAGCCAAATACCATAATTATAATAATATTATTATTTTGGTTTCTTATGAAAATGTCAGCGTGATGACGTGACAGTGTAAAAAGAAGTAAAAAGTCAGAGAGTGAAAATAAGGCTGTATAATAGAGAAAGTTCGAAAAGAGTTTGTAACAGATTTTGCGATAAATTTAAATTATATAATTACGTACTTTGAAACTTAGCTTTTTTGTTAAGGGGGGTATCGCGATGATTATGGCCTGAAAATGAGGGGTTATGGATAAAAACAATATTTATGATAATTTGGATTAGGTGGTGAGATGAGAAGAAAGAAACAGCGAATTTTGGAAAAGAGGAAATCTAATAGGATGATTGATGTAGATTATGGGGGTGTTATTTCAAAATATCTTTGATGTGATATGACCCGGAATGAACGGAGTCACAATCTTGAAGGAGGTAAGTTGTTCTGGAGAGTACTCTACTCACACGACACTTCACAAAGCGAGGAGCAAGCTTCCCGGAAAAATAATCAGATCCCGAAGACCTGGAGAAATTCCTCCTCCAGACCGTGTCACCGACGTTGAGGGTGATAGCGGAACGGTTGGCGTTATATGTTTTCGAATTTCGGAGGAAAGCAAGAGAAAGATTATCGGCGACCCTAGAATAAACTTGTGCGAGGGAAGATAGGTTTGACGCGTGTTGAGACCGACTTTCGGCTAAATCGGTGCCTTGAGTCTGTCCGTGTGCACGGGTCGGATCTATAATAACTTCCCTACCAAACATAAGAAAGTTTGGGGTAAAACCGGTAGCTAAGTTGATACATGAGTTGAGGTATAATTTGACCTTGGGTAATAATTTTGACCAATTTCTTTGATTTTCGCCGACTAAGATGCTTAAACATGTAATAACGCTTTGATTGTAACGTTCAACTGTATTAGCCTGTGGGGTATAATACGGAGTAAAAATTGGAGATTCAATGTGGTAAGACCTGAGGAAATTCAGCAATCGGTTACTACGGAAAACGGTGGCATTATCGCAAAGAATGGCGCGTGGGACTCCGAAATTAAAAAATATCTCAGATTCCAGCGCCTTAACAACAGAATTAGCGTCGACCTTTTTTAAAGGAACGAGCCAAACATACTTGGAAAATACGTCAACCATGGATAAAATATAGCGATAGCCATAAAAGGCGATAGGAAGGGGGCCAACGATGTCAATAGAAATAAGCTGTAAGGGTGAGGAGACGGCCTTCGGGTACAGCATCTGACCGCGCGGTTGAGTGTTAGAAATCTTATAGGCCTTGCACACCTCACATTGACTCAATGTTTCCGTGACGTCACGAAACATATTTGGCCAGTAGAAAAGTTCCTTGATCTTAAGATAAGATTTCAAGACACCAGGGTGTATTGAAGGGAAATCATTGTGAACTTCCCATATGGCGAGTGGAACTTTCTCTGAAGGCAATACGACGCGCCATGGGTCAGATGAGAGAGGGCTGGTGATAGGCATACGTCTCAAGAGGACACCGTTCTGAATCGCGTAATCGGGGAACATCTGAGGCGTATCTCGAGCGCCCAAATAAATCCTCTTATACCAACGGTCCGTAGTATGTTCGGGACCCTGATCGAACGAGACAGGGCTGGCATAAACCCTGGAAAGTGCGTCTGGGACGACGTGTTGCGACCCCTTGCGATGAACGATGTCAAAAGTGTATTGGGATATGACGGTGGCCCACCGGGCCAGGCGCCCAGAAGGGTTGTTTAAAGTGAGTAACCATTTCAAAGCCATATGATCCGTTATAACCGAGAACTTCATACCATCTAAATAACACCGGAAATGTTTTATAGAATCAAGAACGGATAAAAGCTCGCGTTCGGTAGTGCTATAATTTCGCTCCGCCTTGGAGAATAGGCGGGAATAATAAGCGATAGGATGCTCCACACCATCGATTTTTTGTGAGAGAACCGAACCGAGACCAACCGCTGAGGCATCACACTGCAAAAAGAACGGCTTGGAAAAATCCGGACAAGCCATTACAGGAGTGTTGATTAGCGCCTCTTTCAGCTTGGAAAAAGCTTGATCGGCAGCTTGATTCCAAATTATGGGATCTCGACCTTTGCTTTTTCCGATCAAGGCGGTGAGTGGCGCGATTATGGACGAAAAACCGTCTACGAAACGCCTGTAATAGGAACACATTCCTATGAAGCCGCGCAGAGACTTGGCACAGGTAGGAGTAGGATAATCCCTAATAGCGTCAAGTTTGCCAGGGTCAGTTTGCAGACCCTTTTCGTTAACAATATACCCCAAATATTTGAGTTCGCTCTTGCAGAACTCGCATTTTTTTAGGTTAATCGATAAACCGGCTTCCTGGAGGCGGTTCAACACCTTCTTGAGGAGGGCGAGATGGCTGTGGAAATCCTTAGATATTAGGATCAAATCATCGACGTAACCGAAAACACAATCGTCGCTAGTGGAGGTAAATTCGAAATTTACGATCATATCAGTGAGACGTTGCATCTCGGAAGCTGCGTTTGTGAGTCCAAACGGCATTCTAACGAACTCAAATAAACCGCGTTGAGGGATTATGAAAGCAGTCTTCTGACAACTATCGTTGTCGGCGAGAGGTATCTGCCAAAAAGCACTCCTAAAATCGAGAGAGCTTATGTATCTCGCCCCACGGAGATTATCAAGGATATCTTGAATGCGCGGGAGGGGATATGAGTCTCTGATGGTAACGCTATTTAGCTTTCTACTGTCGACGCAGAAACGAACCGAACCGTCCTTCTTCGTGACCATAACAACGGGACTAGCCCAGGGAGAACGGGATGGACGAATAACGCCTAACTCTAGCATCTTGTCAACTTCGTCGTTGAGGATTTTTAATTTGACGGGTGAGAGCGGATAAAACCTTTGCCTAATTGGCTGTCCGGTGGTGTTGATTTTATGTGACAGCCATGTGGTTTTTCCGAGTCCGATTTTGTCAGACGAGATTATTTCAAATTCGTCTATGACTCTTTGTAGACTTCGCTCTTGATCGGGTGATAAGACGTTACGAGGATGTATATATCGTGGCTCGCTAACGCAAGAAGCGGATGGAAGGGAACGACTAGCGGATGAGAGATACATGTTACCTTTAATATTTTTATCGAATGCTTGACTAAAGACAGATGTCAAACCAAACTTATTCCAAAATTCAATACCCAAGATGACTGAAGAAGACATAGAGCGCGCTACAAGAAACTCATGAGAAAAGATCGTATTATTAAATTTAACTGGAAGGTGAACCGTACCTAAAATATCGATGGGCGAGTTATTGGCAGAAATAACGCGGGGACAGGCGTCGTATAAATTTAATGGAACAGATAATTCCTGGATCAAGGCATCGCTGATGAGCGACATCTGCGCGCCTGAGTCCAATAAGGCTTTGATCAGACGACCGCCTAACAAAATTTCGATAAAAGGTCGGTTATCCGACGAACCATTCGTAATCACCGGTGACACTGTACGAGAAGCGTGTCGCCGGTGGCTTAAACATTTTTTGGATTGCACTTCGGGCAATCCGGAGTTATGACACCAGGAGTCCGACATTTAAAACAAAGGATGCCTGGAAAATGAGGACAATTACGATAGGAGTGACCGTTTTTACTACATTTGGGACATATCTGGGTCTCGCATGCAACGGTTGATACAGCCTTAGGAGAAACTGGTATAAAACTTTCAAAATGGGAAGCCATATCGATGAGCGAACTTAATTTGTCGAATTTGTGGACGGATAAACAAGGGTAGTATTTAGGGTGCATATTGTGCAAAATAATCTGTAATAAGTTCGGTTCAGTTATGGGAAGGACAATTGGTCGTTCAGGTACGAAACCTGGATGACGAAATCTCTGACTGACTGGTTAGATCTCTGCTTCAGATTCCTGACTTCCTGTTCGGTCCTAAATTCGTAATCTATCGGGCCGAATGTCCTTAGAAAGGACTCTTTGAGGTCTGGATAGGAGAGGTCGGGATGGCGAATGGATCGGAAGTATTTAAGCGGAGACCCTGATAATACCTCGTGGAAATGTTTCAGCAATTGAGCGTCCGATATGTCGTCTGCCTCCTTACGTTCGTCAATCGAGACGAAGAAATCACGGACACAAGAGTCGCCAGAGAAGTCGAGCTTCCACTTCGAGAGTGAAACCTGCCTGCGATAGTGGAGCGGACATTCATCGGTCTTGATAGGCGAAGGAACGCCCGACGACGCTGAAGGCCTGGGCGTTCTAGGCGGGATCGAGCGAGGTCTCGAAATTATCGGGCTTCTACAGATCGGTGTCTCGGTAATGGATCGCTCTTCGTCCGACATATTTAGAGTTGGTAACCCACGGAGGCAAAAAAAATATTAAATGATAAAACGTTTGAGAGAAAAAGTATTGGTAGAAAAATGGTCGTTGTCCTTTTAAAAAAATTCGGATTAACGTGAATGGGCGATCTCCTTTATTTTTGGACTGAGTTTGGAAAAATAAATATTTACGCGGTTTGAAAATGCAAATTTATTCCTGAGCGAATATTTGGTTTGTTTCGACGGCGGGGTCTAGAATTAAGCGCAAAACTAATGTTTAAATAGAATTTTAGCAAGATAGATATGTGATACGTGAGTTATTGAAAAAAATGTTTGAATGGGGTATTTCTATAGGAATATATGTGTGTACCTAATTCATACCCTTGGCGACGAGTAATAGACGTGCGAACAAACAGAAAACGACAATAAGGCGAGCACAAGAGACGGATGGGGCTGAATGCTAAAGAGAAAAAGAAAAAACTAGACATTCAGCAAAATCACCAATCAAAAAACGCTTACCTTAGATGTGGTCCCTACGCATTCATACTTCAAACACACGTTACCTACGGGGAACTAGCTACACTAATTACGAGAGATGAATAAAACTCGGGGAATAATAATATATTTGTTGGGAGGAAATGAAAAAAAGTCTGAGATAAAAGGTATTCGATCTGGTTACAGAGTTTTGAATTGCATCATAGTACATTACATTAAATTATATATTATCATACAATCGTATTTCATCACATTAATTAATTGGTCATTAAATGAAAGGCACAAGGTTAGATAGACGTAATAGGAGCACCAACAGCAGCAAGGCACCAGCGCGAACTGTTCTGTAGTTAGGCTTGCCGAGATTTTATTTAAAACGACCGCACCTGAAACAAACAAAATTGCTCTAGGAATTAGAAATTGTGCTCTTAAAAGGGCACACCACACCGGTGTTATGAAAAAAAAATTATTAAATTGCTTATGGGTATTATTACACAACAATATGATTATAGTGAATAATAATATGTTTTATTTACCTTTAATTCGGGCGCCATCTTGTAGCATTAGAAGATCAGCTTCTGCCACTTGTTAAAAGGAATGCTTGGTGAGAATCGAACCCACTCTAGCATAGGATAACTAAATACAAAGAAAAAAATAATAGGAGATTTTAAATATGATTTGTATTATATTTTTTAAAATAAGAAAAAAAAACAGAAACAGTTATGTATAAAAACGTGATAAATAAATTTAAGTATGATTGCGAGCCGCTTATAACTACGGTTGATTTTTATTTTCCGAACGGAGAATTATGCGGTTTAGGGTTGAGTGTACGATCGCACGCGGGTTAAATACGTATAGGCCTTTACTAATTTAATCCCGGAGACGCGAGGTAGAATAGAGCAATTAAACCGGCAATAAATCTGGGTTCAGCGCGGTAGATGGATTGCCTAGCTTAAGATTCAAAAATAAAGTTAAAACTAATGCGATGGAGATTAATAGCCAACGAATCCTGAAGTCCTGAAGTACGGGGCGCCGTCCTGCTGCTGCCCGGAACGATCTCGCCTTGGTTGGCGGAGAAACCCGACGTGGCTAGAAGACGTGGGTCTGTGTTGACGCAGGCTGGGAGTAGAGAACGCCAGGATCCTGTCCAGGCGACGGACGGGGGTCCGGGAAAGGCCTTGCGGCCTTGGTTATCTGCCAAGGTCCGAAAACGAGAGAGTTTTAGAAACGGCATAGGCTAGATTACGCGATTAGTGGGACGCGAGAGTGTATGATTTGATAAACGGGAAATTGGTTGAATACTCACATGTTTGTACAGTAAATACTTCACCAAAAAATAGTGGTTCTAGATTCTCGCTTGGCTGGCACGAACTATACGTATAATTTGAGGACTAGACACCACAATGAACACGATATGCTTCATCAAAACTGCGGCCAGCTAGCACAAAGATATTATCGTGATCTTTTTACATTCGCGTCTCAAACTGAAAACACGACACTTGAAGCAGAGAAAAATTATTTAATACCATGACGTATCGTCCAGAGCGGCTCACAATAGAATGACGCAAGTCAAAAAAATTGTTTTACTTTGAACGATATAGAATTCAAAATTTGAAAATGTACTCAATTCGAAATTTTTAAAAGAAATAATAGTTTATGAAACTTTTACAACTACAAAAGAGGCTTGAACGGCAGCGCAATGCTGCAATATGTACTAATTGTACCCTAAACCAGACATTTGTACCTCTAAAGGTAAAGGAATTATGACAAGATTTCCCTGGTCCCGCCACTTTGATATCAAAGTGGCGGGACCTTTTGGATGCGCTATTCAGAGGCAGGTAATACACACCCGAAGACTTAGTACTACATTTGTACTGGTATATACTCAGTTTTCAATACAATTGTAAGTGCCAAATTAAAGTTATGTGATTAAAACATTGGTCCCGCCATTTTGATGATTCATGTTATCGCTGAATTCATATGAAAAACGTTAAAACTCGTGCAAAATCAAATGTGGAAACTTAGTACGTCATACGTACTTCATCGTGTGTAATTTTCATATTCGTAACCTAAGTACATCAAAAATTATCTATCATTCGTAGTTTTCTTTGAAATGGTCACATCTATGCAGAAATGAAACAACCCAAAATTGTTTTGAAAAATGTATATTATTATAACCAATCTGATCCAATTTAACTACTTATACAGGGTGGATTTTTGAGACGGGGCAGCAACAGTGTTGGGCAATGGGACAATTCAATTAATTTTTTAATTGTAGAAGCAAACAATTACAATTTTTATTGCAATTGATTTAATTTAATTGTATTTTAATTGTGAGATGCAATTGAAATCAATTGCAATTAAATCCATTAATTGTGGTTCACAATTAATTTAATTGCAATTAAAAAGTTAATTGTTATTTACAATTAACTTAATCGTCAATTGTTTATTATAACAATTAATACTATTTGATGAATGTAAAAACTCACGCACGGGAATGTACTCCCGGGATTAAAAGTATTCTATGTGTTAATCCAGGTTACATAAACTGATAATATTAGTAGGAAGTAGGATAGGATTAACTGTAATTGTAAACATGCAAACAATTAACAATTAATTAATTGTAATTGCAAAGTTTTACAAGCACAATTAATTAACTGTTAATTGTCTATCTTGCAATTACAATTAATTATTTTAATTGTTAATTGTAATTAAATCTGGCAATTTAATTGTTAACTGTTAATTGTTTTCACAATTAACGTTTGGCCAACACTGGGCAGCAAGAACCCGGTTAGGTTCTTCATCGTATTATGTTAACAACCTTAACAAGGGCCACACCTTAACCGTTGTAGCTACAGGAAAACGGTCTTAGGAGACGGTCCTTAACTTTTTGAGACATTTTGATCTGCATTCACAGATATTGAAAAAAAAAATGTAGTCAGCAAGAAAATAGGCAGTTGTAAATTTAAAATTTACAATTGCCTGAAAATCATATTAATAAAATAATTATTGTGTTTAAATTCTTAAATAATTAGGGTTGATAGAGTGTGACTAAATATTACAGCAAAAATAAAACGATGACTGTGAAATTATAATTATTATAATAGATAATAATTTTGAACACATAAAGGAGAATGGGCGTTATTATATGAGTTGCGTCCCAACCCTTCTAACAAGTTGCGACTAGTATAAACATTTTCATTTAGGCTTTTTTATGATTAATAATTCATGTTTTTATTAAAATTGCGTGCAGGTCAAAAGCTATTGAGATTCAAGTGAAAAAGGTGTTTTGTATTTTTTTGAGGTATGAGGTAACAGGGTATAAAGTTTACTCATCCTCTATACAAAAGGGAGGATCCTCTGCACAGACGTGTCGTGTCTGCCCATTTCGGGGAAGTTATATACGGCAAACCGAGGTCTTGCTTCTAATATCGTTCTTGAGACTTCATGTCGCACTCGCTGTCGAATCAAAGACCGAGCACAGGTCGCACACAATGTTCCATTGTACTACGTAACAAATAAATATCAAGTCCACAAAACAAGCAAGAGGTCCTTTAGGAATGCGTAAGTCGTCAATAAATAAACAGCGGAGTAACAATTTAAAACACGATCAGCAAACTAATCAGACGGATAAGTTCTGTCCCAATTTGGCGCAACATGTCCCTTTTTTCCATACTTCTCTATTACTCGTCATCTCGGTAGTCACCCCCTTTCTAGCCATATCATCTTTCACAAAGTCCATCCATCGTTTCTTTGGTCTTCCCCTACTCTTATAGCTATCAACATTCATACTCAAAACTTTCCTCACGATATTTTCCTCATTCCTCCGCATCACATGCCCATACAATGACAGCCGGTAACTTTTCGGTCACCGATACCACTTTCAGACTTCCTCTTATGTACTCATTTCTTATTCTATCCATTCGTTTAACACCACACATCCTTCTTATCGCCATTCTCATCTCAGCTGCATGCAAATTGCCTTTCATTCATCCCTTTTGTGGCCCAACATTCTGATCCATACAAGATAGCAGGTATAACCATTGTTTTATAAATCTTCTCCTTAAGTTTAAGAACAATCTGCGACTCTCGCATTCCCCATGCGAGAGTCGCAGATTGTTCCCGTGACCTGCTACCATTTCATCCATTCAGTGTTCATTCTGTGCTTAACCGCCCGATCTACTTCGCCATCGTTTAGCACGAGTGAACCGAGATACCGAAAGTCGGAGCAGATTGGGAAGCGTGCTGGAGAGACCGCCGAAATCGCAGAACATTATTATGTTCAGTTTTAGTTCTGCTGATTTTCAAGCCAACACTCTCCAGCTTCTGCTGCCATTTCTCCAGTCTGCTCTGGATCTCAGGTTAATCTCACCGACAAGAACATTTTTATCAGCAAACAGCATGCACCAGGGTGCCTCTTCCTGTATGTCCGACGTCAGAGCGTCCATAATCAATAAGAAGAGGTAAGGACTTAAAGCCGACCCTACAGCCACACTGAACTTTACGGTATTGCCAGCAGCCGACCGGGCGTACGTACAAGATTGACTGTACAGTCAAGTTCATTAATATATTGGCCCTTTCAGGCTTCAAAAATATATGAACGTCAAAAAACTTCATAATACTGTAACACCTATAAGCATCATTAAATTGTGGTCAAGATTTAGATTAATTAATATGTGACTGCTTTTTTCAGTAACACATGTTACTGAAAAAAGCCTTCATGTAATAATGTGCCTTTGGCTGTATACATATACAGCCAAAGCACATTATTACATGAATCACTTTATGATCATATTATCTGAACAATGTAGGAATCACAGTATGTTTGCACACATGAATACAATAATATCTGAGCAAGTTAATGTAATTCAAATTCAACGTTATTACTACGTCATAAAGAAGATTTGACTAGCAATCTAACTTGCTTATTGTATTCATGTGTGCATACATAATTGTGAATCCTACATTGTTCAGGTAGTTATGATCATAAAGTGGTTCGTAAAATAATGTGCCTTTGGCTGTATACATGTTACTGAAATAAAGCAGTCACATATTAATGAATCTAAATCTTGACCACAATTCAAAATATTTTATTTCACATAAACCTACATGGGCACTTATGAAACGTCAGAAGCTACGCACGGTTCCAATTGGTCGTTTCCTATGGAGAAGAGCCGGCAAGAAACTCCACGGTTACTCTTTTAAAAATAATTGGGTTTTACAATATTTACAACAAAAAAAATATAAAAAATACAGTATTATTAGGTATGCGAGGACAGTGTAGGTCTTTCAACAAGTACCAAGTATGTACTTAACAAAATAGAAGATGGTCAACAAGTGTACAGTCCACTAAGCCTACAGCGTTCTCACATTCACAAAATAGAAAAGAATCTATATAAAAGATAAATAAATTAATAAAAATAAAAACTATTTTAAACGAAATGACATGATTGCTATTACAACTGTAACAAATCTGAATAATTAACATGTCCACAAAAGTCACTAATAGAGTTGAAAATTAAATAGTAGGTATATAATGTCAAATAAAATTATGATTATGTCAAGGAAGAATGTAAATAAAACAAAAATATAAACATGGTAATTTGAGAGCAGTTAATAGAATCTTACATATTTTGCCGTTAATGAGGTACCAGGGAAGCCACATGTGCAGAGGGAATTATTGCCAAACTTCTTTGTCTTCAACGTAGTCTTTTATTTTATAATATGCTTTCCTGATAAGGACACGTTTGATGTGGGTTTTGAACTTCCCATCGCTAAGTTCTGTAACCGACTTTGGCAACTTGTTATAAAATCGATTATTAATTATTATGCTTATAGTTGTTACAATATTAAGAAGTTTTTTGACGTTCATATATTTTTGAAACCTGAAAGGGCCAATATATTAATGAACGCGACTGTACATAGCACGAATTAACTCTACATACTTCCCTGGCAAACCTTTCTCTTTCAAGGCCCATCACAACACATCCCGAGGTATTATCATACGCTTTCTCCAGATCAATGAACACATGTGCCAGTTTTTGTGTGCACGTCTGTACTTCTCGCACAATTGGCGCAGTGCAAAGGTGGCGTCCATTGTTCCTCGACCTGGCATAAACCCAAACTGTTTTGGGGTAATCTCCCTCTCCTCTCTCAGTCTTTTCTCTATTTCTTTCTCCCATAACTTCATTCTATGTGACATGAGCTTTATCCCTCGATAGTTGTTGCTGTCCCGTACATCACTTTTATTCTTGAAGATGGATCAGTCAACACTTTATGCCTTATTTAACAGATGAATACAATCATCTGCTAATTAAGACATGGTCTTTGCCAATTAATTAACTTGTATTTTACTAAATAAATGAACCCAGCACATACAGCACTTTCCCTGCATGAGATACAGTCATACAGAGTTATGACCATACAAAAAAAATACACTCATTGAGATCTTTCATACGATATAGGTAGAAAAGTGTTACAATACTTGGGACGGAGCCGCCCATTCTTCTTTGTAGTCATTATTTAATAGTAATGATTAATTTGTAGAATTTGTGTTTGTAGTTTTTTGTTTGTTTGTATACGGTAATTGTTTTGTTTTTGTTTGTTTGTTTGTGTGTTGTGTATTTGTAGATGGATTTGTGTTGTTTGTTTTGTTGTTTGTGTTTGTATTTGTGTTTGTTGTGTGTTTGTGTGTGTTTTGTTTGTTTGTTTGTTTGGGTATTAGTATTAATTCGCACTTTCCCTCGAGGTGAGGTTCAAAAATTCCTCCCTGTACATCAGAATCATAAAGCTCGTTTGGTTCATTTCTGCATACATCTTTCCAATTCTATAAAAATAAAATTTTAGATAGAAAAATATGATACTTGATGAACTTTTATCATTAAAACACTAAAGGCAAGATTTATATTGGATCAATATACATATATATCATTATCAAAACCATTTTTTCATTTCTGCATAGATGTGACCATTTCAAAGAAAACTACGAATGATAGATAATTTTTGATGTACTTAGGTTACGAATATGAAAATTACACACGATGAAGTACGTATGACGTACTAAGTTTCCACATTTGATTTTGCACGAGTTTTAACGTTTTTCATATGAATTCAGCGATAACATGAATCATCAAAATGGCGGGACCAATGTTTTAATCACATAACTTTAATTTGGCACTTACAATTGTATTGAAAACTGAGTATATACCAGTACAAATGTAGTACTAAGTCTTCGGGTGTGTATTACCTGCCTCTGAATAGCGCATCCAAAAGGTCCCGCCACTTTGATATCAAAGTGGCGGGACCAGGGAAATCTTGTCATAATTCCTTTACCTTTAGAGGTACAAATGTCTGGTTTAGGGTACAATTAGTACATATGTAGTACTAACTCTTGAATGTGATGCATTTTAAATTGGGGGCTTGGTCCCGTCATCTTGATGCTCACGTTTACACGCGTGCGATTTCATACAATAATTAAATGCAAGTTTTGCCATTCAATAATTGCATATGATTTCTGGTTTACACCAAGGCTGTTATTGCATGTAGCCTACGTTACACCTACCACCTACGTTCTATTTACGCCTACAAGTGTGCATTATAATTTCATCATGATCTGTCCACTATAATGTTTTGACGTGTCAAAGTATTTTTTACAACCAATCAATCTGCCTAACCTTTTCCCAACTATGTTGGGGCCGGCTTCCAGTCTAACAGTCTGAATACCAGTATTTTACATTGAGCGACTGCCTATCTGACCTCCACAACCCAGTAACTGGGTAATATTATACCCCTTGGTAAGACTGGTGTCAGACTTTCGGGCTTCGGACAACTCGTAACGACCGTCAAAGATCCTCGAATGACAGCCGGGACCAACGGCTTAACGTGCTTTTCGAGGCACGAAGGAGTCTCGGTATGTAAAGATGGTCACCCATCCACTGACCAACCCGGGCAAGTGTAGCTTAACCTGATGGATCGACCCATGCGG
Source organism: Conistra vaccinii (assembly GCA_948150665.1). Taxonomy (NCBI): domain Eukaryota; kingdom Metazoa; phylum Arthropoda; class Insecta; order Lepidoptera; family Noctuidae; genus Conistra; species Conistra vaccinii. Next base: position 7,643,220 of record OX411327.1, read on the forward strand.
CTTTACTACTTAGCCACGAGCTCCTCCTCTGTTTTTGGAACGAAGTTTCCTTTCGCGCGTTGCGAAAGGGGGCTAGACGGAAAAAATTGGGACCAAAAGTTGTAACGACACTTTTTATTTTTTATTATAAAGCCATCTGTGAGCGACCACAGGTACTAATTAGTGGCATGCCTTTGTGAGGTTCATTCCATAACTTCGTTCCATCCGGGTGTCCCTTGACACCTCTCAGCTTTTTTACAACCAATTTGCAGAAATAAAATATAATTTATCACACCCTACCCTACTCTATTTCTATCCACCAGATCGTATGCGAATGCGTGGCCATAATCCGAGGCGTTAAGGAAATCAACTGGAAGGGCGCTAAGGGCATGATGGCTGACCCCAACTTCCTGCGAAACCTGCAGGAGATGAACTGCGACCTCATTACGCAGAAGCAAGTCAAGGATGTAAAAGTGCACATGAAGAAGTCCAAGAAGTTGGATACTATGCAGCATATCAGTAAAGCTGGGTAAGCTAATTTGTACGTAAAATGTAAGCACAATAAGCTCTATTTTTGCGTAGGTACAAGAAATAGATATACGCCAAGCAGGGTTTCAGTTTGTTTAAGCGAATTTGAGCGTTAACCGGTCACTTACCGACATAAATACACGTCAGATTAGTTATAAACATATTTAAAATATCATTAATTCTCTATCAACTTCAACGAACTGACAGAAACAGTACGATGTTTTAACAGTTATTTATGCAACTGTTGTATAATAAGGGGTATTAAAACACGAATGTGGGTATATCACATGAGTGTTTTTTTGATCCTTATAAGAAACAGGATCGATTTGCATCAAAAAAAGTTTTTGTGAAGACTGCCTATTTTTTTGAAAATCTGTGAATGCAGATCAATATTTCTCAAAAAGTTAAGGACAGTCTCCTAAGACCGTTTTCCTGTACTACAACGGTTAAGGTAGGTAGCTGTCCTTACTGCCCTATCTCAAAAATCCACCCTGTATTTATCAACTTACGGTACTCGTTAAATTAAATTAAATTATTAAATTAATTAGCCTGTATTGTCCCACTGCAGGGCAAAGGCCTCCCTCTCCCTCTTCCACACAATTCTGTCTGTTGCAATAAAAATTATCTTCTATTCTTTTCTCCTTCCACAGCTTTGGTCTACTGAAATTCGTGATCGCCGTACTGGGCTACTGTGCCGTATATAAAGAGGTGAAACCCAAGCAGGACAAAGTGGAAGCTCTCGAGAAGGAGTACACCGAAGCGTGCAACTACTTGGCGTCGTTGAACCGCGAGATCGATCGGCTGCAGAGAACACTTGACAAGCTGAATAATAAATACGAAACTGCCATGTTGAGGAGGCAGGAGCTGCAGGAGGAGACAGATATTATGATGCGGCGGTAGTCCTTTTTTGCTATCTATATGTTTAGTGGCCGATTTTTCAATTGTTATATGAGGAATAAATAGGACGACATGACATTTTTTTTATAGAAATTATTTCAAACCGCCATCCATATGTATTCAGAAAAGTTGTTCCTTGGAAAATCGGCCCTATGTAATTTAAATGTTGTGCCGCCGAGTAACGCGATGCTATCGCCGCGTCAACCAACATAAGAATTCACCAGATTCAAAAGCATCCTTAAGCTTTTGTTTCCCAAGAAAGCGGTTCCGTCATATCTTTCCGTAATTTTCACCAGAAGCCTGCCCAAAGATTTAAATCGCTAGATTTGCCCTCGCCGTACTTAGTCACAAGAAACACATAACATGATTAAATAGCGTTTCCATGACATTCAAGTGAAGTCACTGCGTCATTGTGTGTCGGAGGTGTCAAAACGAACGACGCGGTAGGGCGAATCTAAATATTTAAATCTTTGCCACTGCCGTCATTGTTATGACAGCCGTCAGTGCGGCCGTTAGTGATCACCAGCGCTCTTTTAGGAAAACGAAATTTTAGTTGTTGCGTTTGCATTTTGAGAAATGCAAATAATAATTTTAATTTTGCCAATACAGCATTATGTTAGGACGACCCATTCACATGTCATGTGCATGCATCTCATTCATGGTAGCTTTTTTGTGTTGCTCTTTTCTTTTTAGTAATGTGAATTAAATATTCTTCCTTTCTTTCAAGATTGATCGCTGCCGACAAACTGATGTCGGGCTTATCAAGCGAACAAAAGCGCTGGACTATAGACTTGGCAGCGCTTTACGTGGAACAATCCCGCTTGATCGGCAACTGTTTACTATCAGCTTCTTTCCTGAGTTACGCGGGACCGTTCTCGTTTTCGTTCAGGCAGACCATGATATATGAAGACTGGTTGGGCGATTTATTGGAAAGAGGCATACCATTGACTCAGCCGTTTACTATTGAGAAGAATTTGACTAATGAAGTTGAGGTTAGCGGGTGAGTCCTGTGATTAGAAAAAATCCTGGCTAGTAGTAACTAGAATCCTGTTTTCCGCATAACTTTCAGGTAATTAATAAGGTAATTTCATATGAATTCCGTTACATTTTTAGGGTTCCGTGCCCGAAGGGTGCCAAACGGAACCCTATTACTAAGCCTCCGCTGTCCGTCTGTCTGTCTGTCAGCGAGCTGTATCTCATGAACCGTAATAGGTAGGCAGTTGAAAATATCACAGATTGTTTAATTTCTATTGCCGCTGTAACAACAAATAATACATTTTAATTAAAAATTAAAGGGAGGTCTCCATACATAAGAATATTGATTTTGAAAAAAATAACTCTAACCCTGGCATGTGGGGTATCATCGAGTAGAGAACATTTTTTTTGGTTTTTATCTTCAAAAATGATGAAATACCCGTTAAAGTTGTCAGTTTTAGACCACATTTGTACGAGCTCTATCTCAAGAACTAAACAAGTTAGGAATTTGAAATTTCTGTACATCATGCCACATAATATACAAACGAAATATTAAAACGCCGATTCATAAGGTTTTTATTTAAATATAGGTTATTTTCTACAACTGCTAAAATAACTTTGTAATTCATAGTATCATTATGAAATACAAATGTATCTGCGATTTTCATTAAAATGATAAATAATAATATTTTTCGTTTAGTATTTTCATTTATTTGCTGAGGTAAAGGTGACCTTGGAATATTCGTATTTAACGTTTCCTGTATAATTTTTTGCAATTTCTCAGCTCATGCCATTGCTTTTGCCCATGCGGGTAGACAAGAAACTGCTGAAGGCCAGCTGCTAAGATACTTACATAGTCCTTTTGCTTCGATTACGTCCATACATCTGGTCATACACGCACAATTTGTTGATTAGATGATTTTTACTGATTTTCATCATCATCAGCCTATTAATATTCCCACTGCTGGGACACAGACCTCTCTGTGAGAGGGAGTGGGCCGTAATCTACCACGCGGGCCCAGTGCGGATTGGTAGATATCACATGTCTTCGAATTTTTGGTTCTAATACATGCCGGTTTCCTCACGATGTTTTCCTTCACCGTTTTGAGAGCAGTGGTGATGAAATTATTTACACAAAGTAAAGCGCCTGCTTGAGTTCGAACCCACGACATACACCTCGTAAGTCGGGGCCGTAACCACAGGGCCACCACTGCTCATAACTTACTGATTTTAGTACTTAGTGATGTTACTTACTTACTGATTTTAGTAACCAATTTTTACTGAAATGCTTAACTTAACAACTTTAGTTGGAACTCGGAAGGTCTACCTCCCGACGAGCTGTCTGTCCAGAACGGCATCCTCACGACGAGAGCGTCCCGGTTCCCGCTGTGTATCGACCCGCAGACGCAAGCGCTATCCTGGATTAAGAGGAAAGAGGTGAAGAATAATCTTAAGGTACGTGTTTTTGTCATATTTTACACTGTTTTTATTAGATAGCCGGACATTAATCGCTTGTGACATAAGGACAAACAGAATCTAGTACGTTTAGTGGTAAGGTCTTCTATGCTTTATGTAAATGCTCTTTGGGTAATTTTCTTTTGAAGAGCAACAACAGGGAGTCAAACGGAGTTTGATATTCGAAACTATGCAAAATTAAGTCTTATTCTTTATACGTAAGGAAACATGGTACTAATCGCCTCTGTGGTCTAGTGGTTAGACTACCAGTGTCCTGTCTCAGACCTACAGGTCCCCGGTTCGATTCCCAGCGGGGGCAAAACTTTCTGCGCGGTTTGGTTGGCGGTAGTGGTGGGTCGTTGTCGAATTTTTCGCGGACGAAACGCAACCATTTTCGAGACGACGAAAACGGTTGCAAGAAACGGTCGTCGTTGCAACTGGTTTGAAGACGAAGAATAATTGCGTTGCCGTCTTTTCGACGTTCTCGTCGTTGTCGTCTTTTCGACGTTCCCGACGTTCTCGTCGAGTGAAATAGTTGCAGTTTCTTAGTTTCAACTTCAACTATCCACGCGACGAGACGTTCATATCGGCTCGAATTCCAAGAAATAGCATTATCGACTGTATGTAAAAAGTGAACTTTATATCAGTGATATAAAGTTCACTTTTTATTGTAAGGACTGTTTTGCAAACAAACGGAACGAGACGCATTGACAACTGGTAATATATTATCGACTCTATAACATTGGTATAAAGTTCACTTTTTATTGCAAGGACTGTTTTGTAAACGACGACGACGAACGACGAGTGACTCGTCGTCCGTCCGTCTACTACTTGTCGCGTTCCGTTCGGTCGTTCGAAGACGACGACTAGTCTACTCGTGTTGTTCCGTTCGTTGAATCATTTATCATTGCGTTCTCGACTGTATTTTCAAAGACGTAAAATAAAGAATCGCACTGAATAATTCGAAGACTGGTTTGTGCAACGAAGACTATTTGAACCCAGGACGTAAAACGGTTCCATCGTCGCAGAACATAAAACGGTCTTTGGAAACGGTTCGTCGTCGCAACGCCCACTCCTAGTTGGCGGTAGGGTTTGTTCTAAGTCCGCCTGGCTAGCTACCACCATCTTATCTAAGTATGTTGCCATATCTTTTGCCTTTCTTTCCCTTTCAATCCGTCAATAAATGAACTGGAAAAAATATTACAGTTTAATTTAACATCCATTCGAACATATTTAAAAGATTTATTATTTTAACAGGTATTATCATTCAACGACCCTCAATTCCTGCGTCAGTTGGAGATGGCCATCAAGTACGGCATGCCGGTGCTGTTCCAAGATGTCAACGAGTACATAGATCCAGTCATTGATAATGTACTCGAGAAGAATATTAAGGGTATGTAAAATCTGGGAAATCATTGTTTAGCAAATTGTCTGTTTATTCAAACCACAACAGTAATTTTTTTATAGTTGTACGAAATGGCTATATCACGGAAAATTTCAATTTGATAAACATTTATTTTCCTATACTGGATTTATAAATAAATAAAATAGAATTGTATGTTGGAATAAACTTGGCAAAGCTTTTGTGATATAAAAATTTAAAGATTTCTCTTTGTATTAAATTTATATTTCCAAGCGTATTACGTGTCGCTAACTTACCTACTTACTTACTTTCTTTCTTTATTTGACGAACAATATATTGTAATAAAATTGTTTTAAAATTTTATTGTGAATTCTGATTATAATCTTGATTTAATTTAATTTTAATCTAATTTAATTTAATTTTAATCTAATTTAATTTAATTTTAATCTAATTTAATTTAATTTTAATCTAATTTAATTTAATTTTAATCTAATTTAATTGAATTTTAATCTTAATTTAATCTGTAAATGTTATGATATTATGTTATGCCTATACCAAAATTGTATGTTACTTGAATTAAATGATTTGAATTTGTACATGTTCTGGTTCCAATAAAAGAGCGATCACATGTGACAATACCAAAGCAGGTCAACCCGGGCAACCACCTATCAACTTTAATAACAGTCTATTTTATTCCTCGCTGGTACAGCTCGTGCTGAAAACCTGCTCGAAATTCGATAAAAAGCTGTGCGATTGTGCTGTGAGATATTGCCCCATTTCCCCCCTTTTTTTCAACACACCCCCTGGCCAATGGCCTTATTACAAAAACTGGATTTATCTTTAGAACCAGCTTTAAACCATCGAACCATTATTTAATTTGAACTTTAGTCCAACAGAGCTAAAGTTCCAATTACGTCTGACGTCAAACGCGGGTTTAAGTTGTCAATATACCAGAATCAGAACAAGATTCAAAATACAAAACTGGCTCGTAGGTTTAACCTTGAACCAAAGTTAATCCTTTTGTAATACGACGGCAATTGCCCCATTTCCCCCCTTTTTTTCAACACACCCCTTGGCCAATGGCCTTATTACAAAAACTGGATTTATCTTTAGAACCAGCTTTAAACCATCGAACCATTATTTAATTTGAACTTTAGTCCAACAGAGCTAAAGTTCCAATTACGTCTGACGTCAAACGCGGGTTTAAGTTGTCAATATACCAGAATCAGAACAAGATTCAAAATACAAAACTGGCTCGTAGGTTTAACCTTGAACCAAAGTTAATCCTTTTGTAATACGACGGCAATGGTTTGGTCCAAACCCCATAACATATCTAAGAACTACTGTCCAGAACCTCCTAATTGGGAGAAGACACTCTTGTGTTGTTACCTCGAGCAGGAGTTCATTTTGTTTGTTCACATTTTTATGTCAATATTATGTAGCAATGATTAAATTATTATAATTTAATCTGTGTGTTTCCAGTGGAAAGTGGCCGCACATTTGTGATGCTGGGCAGCACGGAGGTGGACTACGACCCTAACTACCGCATGTACCTCACCACCAAGCTCGGCAACCCGCAGTTCAACCCCGCCACCTACTCCAGAGCCGTCGTCATCAACTACACTGTGACCGTGCAGGTTTGTAAACATACCTTCTTACATCATAAAATTATGTGTGTGTGATCTTTTGGCGCTTAAATTACATTGAAAGGCCGGGGGCGTTGTTGGTAAACAGTACAGTTTTGTGAAACTGTATTAAAAAACAAGATTAGCATTAGTTCAAATTTTTGGCACGCGCCAAGGTTGTAGGCGTAGTTGTACATGACGGCGTCGCTATTGTAAACAGCACGTGCAACGGGCCGAGCGGCGCAGCTGCGCAGTGGAATGCGTAAACAAGGCCTCGCCTACTTTCCCTACTACTCGAGCCGCTCTACATAAACGAGCGCGCAGCGAGGAGGGGATCATTCTTGTCGCAGGCTCGGCCCGGTGCACATGTTGTAGCGTTTAGATACTGAATTAATTGTAGTCGGAAATATAATTTGAATTAGTGTGTTAATAAAATATGGGAATAAAAGATGATTTCTGCTATATACCTTACTTTCATTTAAGGTGTCGGACCCTCTGCCTTCATCAGAAGTGGGATCGGATTCACCGTCCACTAATGATAGCAACAGTAATTTAATGTAAAACTTTTCATTGTTCTCTGCTGGCAAGATCGATACATTTAAAAAAAATTGCGGATGTCTGTTACTCAAAGTAAAGCTGTGCTCGTTGTTTTTGATCCTGATAAACCAGAATCTGATATTGTTAATTGGCGTGCACTCAGTGAAACGATAGTTATTGAGAAAAAGAAATTAGAGGGTGTAGACCTCATTGTGATGTAGGAGCTCGTGGCTAAGTGATAACGGGCGCACGGGTCGAGCCATCACGTTGGGCTGCGCTTGCCGGGATTGATCCGTGGATGGGTGACCATCATTACGTGCCGATATTCCTCCGTGCCTCGGAAAGCGGGTTAAGCTGTTGGTCCCGATGCAGTCGTGGGATCTTTGACGGTCTTTGGAAGCCCGAAGGTCTGACAACCAGTCTTACCAATGGGTTTCGTACTGCCCGGTTGCCGAGTTGTGGAGATCGGATGGGCAGTCGCTCCGTGTAAGTTAGCAGGGATATCGCCTGCCCCGAGCGCTGGATGAAGGAAAACTCCACACCGAGCACCAAGCAAACGAAACTGTACTTCAGAGCAGCTCGTGGAATATAAGTGTGACAGATAAGTGATACAGATTAGCTTATTATATTTGACTCTGAATCAGAATGTAGCTTTTAAAACATAGTAATAAATTGAAATCTCGTTAAAGGTTAGCAATTTCATGAACAAAATTAAATGATCCTAAAGAGTATAGTTGACACCTATAAATAATACCATACTATACCAAGTAAAGAAGCGTGCCCATTACAACTTAAACGTCCAACCATGGTACAAAACCACGCACTTGAGATAATTGACGTTGTATTCCAGGATGAATTTGGAATTTGGTCGTGATATTTTAGAACACGGAATTTCAGTAAATATAAGTTACAGAATTGAATGATTTAGCTACACACGTTCGTAAATTTATACCCAGTCATGATGTTCGGTCTTAATTCGAACAAATTATAATTAGTCTTGAAAAAAGATCAAAGATGGCAGCATAGGTAACAATTATGAAATTAAGTCACTAAAAAGCGATAAACGGAAGATTTTGGCTGAAGTAAGATTAATAAAAATCAATACTTCCTTGTTTAATGCTGATTTATCTTTTGTAACTTATAAATCTCGTATTTCCAACAAAAAAAAGATAAAACACTTTTTGTTTCTACGGCTCTTTGCAATAGATGGCGTTTTACTCAGTTTGTCATAACTGTACCACATTTACGCTGCAGCCAGTCAATAGCCCGACTTATTATCTGTGACCCAGTAAAAAAAAAACCTAATGATACCGTTATTACTTGGCACCACAGGTGATCAGGTTGGCTTAATACGTGTTGGTGGTTGCGTTAGTACGCTGTGCCCGTTTAAGGTAAACGCGTTTCTAACGTAAGGGTGATCATTCTTATAATTGCTTTGATAAAATCGATATTCTTCTTAGCGTGTCAATGGCAAATATAATTTAAATTTCCTGTGGAGAACTCCGCAATGCTAACACCATTCTCTGATGCAGATATAAGGGGCGCAAGATAAAAGGTAGGCCATGGTATGCGGGGAGACGCCGCTTATACATTGAGGATTGGAACCATCCGAGAAACCCCATCTATGGAGCGTCAACCATCTATGGTCTCTACTACGGCCGACCTGAGTGCGGAAACCGTTTAAAGTTTTCCAAGACGGCCACGGCAACGTGTGACCAGGTCAAGGTTCAATCTCCTGAGTCAATGACTTAGCGACTTAAAGTTAGACTAGTCAGGTGGTTACAAACACTGTACAATTTCGTTTCTGCTAAAAACAGTTAAAATCCAGTTCATTTGTTTGGCGCGCCGAAACGAATAATTTCTAATCAAATAAAGTGGGAGTTTTTATGATAATTCAGCTTTTAAGATTTTTTTTTATATTTCAAAGTCAAAGCATTTATTTCAAATAGGCCCTTGAAGGCACTTTTGAACGTCAAAATTTACAAGATATAGTATTGATTCTACCGCCCCTTCCAAAAGGTAGTTTTCGTATGGAGAAGAGGAGTTTCATTCGAGACCACCGTTTAAAAAAATTATTGGAATGAGTTGAGATATATTGATGGAACTAATAAGGTCTATAAATATTCTCACATAAAATAACGTGAAGTACCTCATGGTCCAAATGTTCTGGTAGATAAATATCGTGAAAAATTATGATGACGTGACGGCGGGTAGTAATGATGATGATATCCATGTTCACGAAACAAACCACGAGATAATACCAAATCAGAAATAAAAAAAACACAATCCTAACAGTAATGTAACTTTGGCAAACAGTGATACCATTGCCTGTGAATAGTGATACTATATCAATTAATAGTGGTACAATGTCTGCTGACTCACGTACCTTAATAACTATCGGTGAAAATACGAAACATCTTAAGTCACGTTCTGTATCGACAGTCTCTCAACTCAGATTCAAATGCTATTGTTACTAAAGCAGTCACAATAATTAGCAAACGAAGTGACCCTGTAAAGTCGGTAATGACTGGTCCAGGAGATGATAGTTTTGCAGGGTTTTTAAGTGATAAATGAAAAGAAATAAAATGATAAGATAAGTTCTGAAGGCTCAATAACGAGCGGTCCAGAATTAGTAGCCCATTCTGAAGGGGTAAACCGGACCAGATGGGTAAAGTCCTGAAGGCTCAATAATGAGCGGACCAGTATTAATAGCAAACTCTGAAGGGGTGAACCGGACCAGATTGCTAAAGTCGTGAAGGCTCAATTACGAGCGGTCCAGTATTAGTAGCAACTTCTGAAGGGGTCAACCGGACCAGATTGCTAAAGTCATGAAGGCTCAATTACGAGCGGTCCAGAATTATAAGCAAACTCTCAAGGAATGAATTGTTAGTCAGGATGAATGAACATTAATAATATCGTTCTGTCCTTTTAGATACTGTTTGATGAGACTCCGCGCACGAGGACGTCCGCACGTCAGCATGGCCGTGACGGCGTCGCTATTGTAAACAGCACGTGCAACGGGCCGAGCGGCGCAGCTGCGCAGTGGAATGCGTAAACAAGGCCTCGCCTACTTTCCCTACTACTCGAGCCGCTCTACATAAACGAGCGCGCAGCGAGGAGGGGATCATTCTTGTCGCAGGCTCGGCCCGGTGCACATGTTGTAGCGTTTAGATACTGAATTAATTGTAGTCGGAAATATAATTTGAATTAGTGTGTTAATAAAATATGGGAATAAAAGATGATTTCTGCTATATACCTTACTTTCATTTAAGGTGTCGGACCCTCTGCCTTCATACATGTAAGGCACTTCTAAACCGGTCATACTGTCCCGACAAATTGCTCTGGTTTTTTGTGCCTCACACTAGGAATTTCTCCTGTATTCTGGGTGCGTTTACAAACATTTAAATTCACATATACAAACAGCCAGACCCGGAACAACTACCTGTAGGTCATACAAATATTTGTTCCGTGCGGGAATCGAACCCGCGACACGCATCGCAGCAGTCAATCGCTTAACCACTGCGCCAACCGCGCCGTCGTCGTGCTCCGCTTCACTTCAACATGTACGAAAATCATCATATCATAATCAGCCTATTAATGTTCCCACTGCTGGGACACAGGCCTGGAGAGGGAGTGGGCAATAATCCACCACGCGGGCCCAGTGCGGGCTGGTAGATGTCACATGTCTTCGAATTTTTGGTTCTAGGACATGCCGGTTTCCTCACGATGTTTTCCTTCACCAAAAAATAGTTGATTTTACTTAATTATTTGCCTCGTCACCAGGTAGTAGAATCGTATCGGTATCTCGAATGTGTTCAGTTTTGGATAAAAATTTGCTATTCAGACCAAAGTCTATGCGTGATTTTTTTTTTTTGTAATAGTTTTTATGATTATACGACAAAAATTGCTAAGAATAATGTTGAAAACAAAAACATGCAATTTTTGTCTCAAATACCAAAGGGCTTTCCTAGATTAAACAGTTAACATATTCGAGCGTGCTTCTTCCCCAGGGCTTAGAAGACCAGCTACTAAGCGTGGTAGTCCGCTGCGAGCGATCAGACTTAGAAGAACAGCGAGAGAGCCTCATCATCGAGACTAGTGCCAACAAGAGTCTACTGTCAGGCCTTGAGGACTCTCTGCTAAGAGAACTGGCCACTTCCACCGGAAACATGCTGGACAACGTCGAGCTCGTCACCACGCTGGAGAACACCAAGGCCAAGGCTGCTGAGGTAAAGAAGAAAAAGAAAACCTACCCAGTCTTACAGTAGTCGCATATGTTGTGTAACATCAGACATTTTGGCTGTCAGTAACAACCTCTCGGAAAATGGGTTGTACCATCTGACGGCCAACTCAAGCACCGCGCGCGTTTATTGTTCAGATCAAATAGCGCGGGCTTCCCTGACTTCCTGTTACACACTTCCGTCCCTTTTTACGAAATCACTCCCATAGATTGCAGAAAAAAGATCTTACACATAAAAAATTGGAACTCGTACAGAAAGATAATTAAACAAACTTAATAATACGGCACAATCAAAAAACGGTACAAAAAAATTGTCCCGTAATATTCCGTGTGGCATACCATGGATATTTGTATAGGACGCCGCAGCGACACCGCTTCGACGTCGAGCCGCCGTCACAACGCATCGTGTCCACAGGCTCGTAGCGTGCTTTCCGAAGCACGGAGGGGTCTTAGTATGAAGGCACCTTTTACATTATTATAACAGGCTGACGTCACTCAATGTTGTTCCCAGGTGATGGAAAAACTCGAGCTAGCGGCGTCGACAACTGCAGATATAGAAATATTGCGCGATGGGTACCGACCGGTGGCCAAGCGCGGGTCCATTCTGTTCTTCGTGCTGTCAGACATGGCCGGCGTTAATAGCATGTATCAGTATTCATTGTCTTCATATCTTGATGTAAGTATTGACATAGCCGTCACTCATATCAGTGTGAGCAGCAAGCCCGACAGATCTTGTCAAATTTCATAGTGATTTAATTAATTCAAATTCATGCCACCGAGTCAGATCAGTTTGCTGCACACGAACTATCGCATGTCAGTAGTAACACTAAAAATACCAAAACCTTCATTACTGCTACGAAATTAACTCTTTCAAAGGTCAAATGTCACTGACTTTTACGTGCTCTTGAATGTACTGGTACTCTACATAACCTGATTCCTCTTCCCCTATTCTTCATTGTAAGAGGGGTCAAGTAATGCAGAGCAGCTCGCCGTCCGATAAGGACTAGAGAGGGGTCAGGTAATACAGAGCAGCTCGCCGTCCGATAAGGACCAGGCCCGGGGCGACGACGCGTTATGTTACACGCGCGCCTCAAATCAAAGAGATCTCAGCACAACTGACGGGGTCCGCTAGGGCCTATGCCTGTCGGGGTTGTGGGAAAGTTGGGATCCCCCCGTTTTGCCTAAAGGATTTTGACAAATTTTCATTATCCAAACAAATTTTAGCAACCTTTTTTTATACCAATGCAATATTTGGAATGATTTTAGTAGGCACATTTTCACTTTGTAAAATTTTTACTTGGCAGAATATTACCAAGGATAATGTCATTAAGGCATTTGGTCTTTAATCAAATGATTTATTACAGCAAACTATCTTTAGACAATAAACATTTAGTCAATTGATTTGTTATGACAAAAAATATAAAGACAAAATTAAGATTTTTTGGTAATTATATAATTAAAAAATGCGGTTTTATTTTAATATAATAGAATAGAATTTTTATTTATTGGAGTAACCAAGACTCAACAAGTTTGTTAGTAAACTTACGACTATGTTAGTAAGCACAGACACTAAACAAAAACACGGGAAACAATACAGAAATAACAACAAATAACATGAAATAACGGTTAGTCACCGTTGCGACATCCCATGAGAGACAGCACAACAGTGACCCACGTATACACAGTCCAGGCGACTCGCAACCATGCTTAAGACACTGTTGGAGCTTCCCCATACCCTGCGCACCAGGGAAGCGCACCTTTTACGCATTGTTGCGTAAAAGCAATCCACATGCGCATCTGCGAACATCCCTGACGCACTACAGAAACGGGGCAACCCCACCAGTATCCTAAACGCATTGTTATACTGAACGCGGAGAGCGTTGTACGATCTTTGCGTATATCTAGCCCACAGGCTGCACGTGTAAAAAGTAGTACAGTAGGCTCTAAAGAGCGTGATTTTAACCGGAAGTGAGCATCGTGCAAACCTGCGAGCCAGCATGTTCGCTCTAACCGACAACGCCCTCCGCTCCCGTTCAATGTCATCATCGTCTTTGAGGTCGGGAGTCAATATATGACCAAGATACTTGAACCTGTAAACTCTCTGCAAAGGTGTACCATTAAGTAATACAGGCGGTACCGCATCAGGAGTTCTACCCCCAGCCTCAAAAACCATGACTTCCGACTTCTTAGTGTTGTATGCCAAGCCATGAACTTTAGCATACGCCTCACACTGAGCAACCAATTTTCTCAAGCCGCAGACTGACGCGCTCAGCAGAACCATGTCGTCTGCATAACTGATATTATTGACACAGTTACCGTCTATATAACATCCGAGCCTGGTACTGCTGAGCTCGCCAATCAACTCGTTCACATAAAGGTTGAAAAGCGTAGGTGAGCTCAATCCACCCTGCCTCACCCCACATTCCAACCTGTACGGAAGAGAAAACGCCCCAGCCCAACGTACTGTGTTGATCTGGTTTCCATACCAAAACTTTAAAATGTTAATGAGTTCCGTGGGCAAATTAACCCGCTCTAATTTACTCCACAACAAATCATAGGAAACCAGATCAAATGCCTTTGACAAGTCCAGGAAGCAAGCATAAATAGGCGTCCCTCGTCTCGCATAGTACGTGACAGCATGCTTAAGACACAACACCGCACTCTCTGTTGATAACCCAGCTCTGAATCCGAACTGGTTATCATGAATAGTAGTACAACTACTTAATTGTGTATTAAGCATGCTGTCAAATACCTTGGAAATCACGGTAGCTAGTGAAATGGGCCTATAGTTACCGCTGTCGGCGAGGTCACCAGTTTTGTTTTTAGCAATTGGCATTTGGCATTACCACTGTTCGCATCATCTCACCGGGCAGGTAACTATGACCCATACAAAAGGCATACAACATAGCAAGCACCCTAGGTAAGTGAGGGCCCGCATATCGTAGGTGCTCGATGCTAAGCCCGTCATGACCGGGGGACTTACCCCTTGACATACTTGTGACAAGTTGACAAGTTGTGGGAAAATTCATCTAAGAAAAAGCCTTTGAAGCAATTCCTATCTAACCGAGTTGTAACTGCATGGAATAGACTCCCGGAGAATGTTGTGACGGCTCCCTCACTGAACTGCTTCAAGAATCGACTGGATGGATTAAATATCTCCAAGCTATTTGATACTCACGCATCAGCTAATTAGCTGCTAGTGTGTCTAACCAAATAATAATCAGGCAGGGGACATAGACCTTCCATAGTTCTAAGTAATCAATCCACTATAGCCACTCAAACCCATAGCCCAATATTTTTTGTTTTCATTTTTTGCAATAGTCCTGCACCAACCGGGGATTGTCCTTGGGTGCACTTGCATAGTGCATACAGGGATAATCGTCGGTTGGTGCCTCATTCCATTTAAAATTGTCTAAGGGGCCTCTGCGAGTTGGCTTCGGCCCCTCGTACGCCTTCCAAAGGACCGGGACCCCATGGTCCCGAGATATGTTAACATATAAACAAATAATAATAATACTTCTAATAGTCCGAGCAATCTCCGGAGACTTAAATTTTACCTCTCTTTCCATGCCGGGCACAACATCGACCACCGACCGTGAGGGTCCTAGAGGAGATTTTACAAAAAAAGCTTCTTTAAAAAGATTTGCTATATCCTCAGGCTCACTCAAGCCACCGACGCTCACAGGGATTCCCGGTCTGGTTTTCAATTTATTCGTGTGTTTCCAGAAACTACGAAAATCATTTTTAGCGTGGTGTGAGGCTAGAATGTCCATTTTAACTTGGTCCTCATGATCCTGGCACCACTTTAGCCTTGACTTAAAGACTTTTCTAGTCTCACGCATTTCGTCATAAAGCAACCCAGTAGAAGGTTTGCCATACCACGTCCACACTATAAATTTCTGCCTAGCCTCCCTATGAGCCTCTGCAACATGTTTGTTCCAGCCAACTACAACCCGCTTAGAGCACCTATTGCCGCTTCCCCGACCTATCACAGCCGCCTCTCCTAAAGCATGTACGATGTCTACATACAGTTTATCAATGACAATCTTGTGACTAGGGTTGTTACACATACTGTCACAACATTCACCAAGTTCGTGTGGGAAGTCGATTAGTTTTAATCTCTCATGACATTCACGCTGATAAGCTTCTATCTGATTTTGACTTCTCTCTCCCCACACAACCTTGTTCACATTTACAATATTAACACATTTCTTTGGCAGTATAACATTTAAGTCACATTCTACTATCAGTGGCAAGTGGTCTGACCAAAGCACATCATAAACAACATACACATTCCTGACGGAAGCCACCGCCGCTTCTGTCACTACGCAGTGATCCAGCCACCTCTTTGACCCATGAGCCTCGCTCAGGAATGTATATGTGTTTGAACTTAAACCTAACATTTCTGTATCAACACACGTCCATGATTGCTCAGTACAATAGCCAGCAAGTTCGTCATAAAATTGCTCAGACGGGTGCGCATTAAAGTCTCCTAACATGTAAACATAGTCTATATTACAGGTATCAATTATGGCACTCACCGAGCTCAAGATGTCCGTAAAATCCATTAAATTTGAAACAGTATCCGTGGGCATGTAAACACTGAACACTAAGAAGGATTTATCCTTAATCACAATTTTCACTGCACAAATGCGTGGGTTACCGCACTGAACAACAACCACATCATGGAAAAGACTTTTTCTCCACAGAAGGGCGACACCACCATGCGGTCTACCGCGAAGTATTCCCGCTGACGTGTCTACTGCTGATGCTCCAGTACTGCTGAACTCATCACTTATTGTGTCAAGAAACGAGATTTCCTCCGGCAGTAACCATGTTTCCTGTAGCGCAATCACATCCGACTGGTTACATAGTTCACGAATACTCTGAGCGGAGCGCTTGACGTTTTTACAGTTAAAACTCACTAACTTGCAAACACTATCTTTACCCAACATTATTACTAAGTTGTGCGCCGAATACCTTTACGGTAGATGTATCGCTTACACGTTTAGGTTTGTAGTTAACAAAACGTCGAAATACTATCCCTTGTGGCCACAACTTATCATCTAAGTATAACTGTAGCTTACTCTGGGACACAAAAAACTTGTACGCATTGTGTTCACATTGCCGCTTAATTTTAATTCTTTCTAGGTTTACTTTTTCCCCTGTTCTTTTTTCAATATAACAGGTTATATCCGACTCTGAAGTATCCCTATGTACATTAGATATAAACATAGGTATTTTTAACCGACTTCCAAAAGGAGGAGGTTCTCAATTCGTCTGTATGTTTTTTTTTTTTTTTTTTTTTTTTTTTTGTATGTTTGTTACGCGATTTCTCCGTCAATTATGGACCGATTTTGAAAATTGTTTTTTTGTTTGAAAGGGTATGCTCCCGAGGTGGTCCCATATAAATTTTATTACTTTTACTTGGATAGTTTTTGAGTTAGCTTCAATAATACGTATTTTTCCCACTTAGTTTATATAGATGATATAATCATAACTTCCAATCACTGTTATTTACATAGCAGGTTAGTGGTATTCGAATTTGTATGGGGTAGGTACCACAACTAAAAAGTACAAAATAAAAACTTTTTACAAAAAAAAGAACAACCGACTTCCAAAAAAGACACTACAAAGTCAAAAATAACTTTAATTTCGGAAGTCGGTGGCAAAAAACGAAAGTGCAAAACCAAATACACCGACTTCCGAAATTAAAGTTATTTTTGACTTTGTAGTGTCTTTTTTGGAAGTCGGTTGTTCTTTTTTTTGTAAAAAGTTTTTATTTTGTACTTTTTTTCTGTCAGCCGATCTGAATTTCTCCTCAGATTCGAGGACACTAGTACCAGTTTTTCCTCTAAGCCTATCTTTATATTTTTGTTTCTTATGTTGCACTATCGTAAAACCATCATTAGTTTCAGCCGCAACGCTCGCAAACGATGGACGTAGTACCATCGACGACGCATGAGTCATCGCTTCACTCAGCTGTCCACTAGGCTCGGTAGCAATTGCCGATAACGGTAACGATGACACATCATCTCCTTTTCTTGTCGCGCGAATTATGCCGTCTCTGTCGCCGTTGTTCGATTCGCAACGGTTGACCGTTGGAGAATGTGTTTCAGCACTACCCTCCACCTGAATTATGTTAATATTCGGACAACTATGATTTGGTTCATGATTTGTTCCAAATGGTAATAACTGATCCGAGCAGCGATCTTCTTGAAACATGCATACAGTACTGTTATCACTGGACGCACCGTTCTTTGTGTTACAAGTAACATTTTCGGCCGGGCACAGTAACGACAGTAATTTCATGTTACACTCTGTCTTTACTCTTTGCAGCTCGTCTTGAGTCACATAGGAAGATCTAATTTGATCAATCTCGGCTCTCACTATTACTAAATCTTTCAGTAGCTTTGACACATCCAGATGATCGAATGTGATAGGAGGTAGCTTCTCCAGGTCGCGGGCTACAAACACCGGCAAGACATCAGGCTCAGTTGTTTTAAATATAGCAATGATGTCGTTCAACACCCTATTGTCCTTGCCTTTTCCCTTGCGCACAGTGCTACGCACCTCAGATGACAATGATTCTGTCAGTAAAGATTTTGATTTTTGAATCTGCTCACTGGAAAAAGCCGACGCACATATTTTTACCAAACTGGTCTCATCAGCGATCGACACTTTATTTTGCATATAAGCTAATAGCTCATCAATAACAATGTTACACGAAACACACTTCACTGTATCCGTCATTTTGCTAATTGCGCACGGGCAGCGCGTCAACCGATAAGCGCGAGTGCAGGTAATGACTGCGCGCGCGCGACTGATCGCATATAATCATTTATATGCGATGTTATTTGCGTACTTCTTTGTAAGTTTATGTAAGGAAACAGTTGGTCGGAGACAAAAATTACCAAGACGCTTTTTCTTGGTAATTTTTGTCTCCGACCAACTGTTTCTCGTAAAACAAGAGTACGTACACAGAAACGAATCGCTGCAAAACCGACTCCACGTAGTCTTGTCTGCCCCACCCCTAGAGTGTAATTTAAACCCGCGTAGGCGCGGAGGGTAAGCTGCGGTGGTGAGCGTTAAAACCATCTGCGACGATAAGCTCGCGTGGAGCCGCCCAAACCCCGCAGCGCCGGAGCCGTGACAGAAACAATGCTTGCTGCATGTTGCATGCCTGCTTGCATGTTGCATGCCTGCTTGCATGTTTATTTGCATGCTGCTTGCCTGCTGCATGCTTGCTTGCATGCTGCATGCCTGCTTGCATGCTGCATGCCTGCTTGCACGCTGCATGCCTGCTTGCATGCTGCATGCTGCATGCTTGAAGCAAGCAAATCATGATATTGACCTGTTACTGCTCCTGAGAATCGCGGATCTTGACTTTCAGAATTTTGACCTTGACATCTAGGTCAATAACATCAAGGTCAAGGACAATGCCCTTAAGGTGTCCCATGGTGTTTCCCCACCCTACTACACCCACATCGTATCGATTTTTCTTCGTAAATTGAAAACTAGCGAAATTAAGTATTTGGCTTATTTTATTTTGCGTAAAATATGTTATACCAACTGAAATATTTGACTAAATTAAAATTGGTAAAAGTACTAGTTGGTAAGCAAGTTATTGTTTAAACGTTAACTTGCCAAACATTAGGTTTGCGTTACAATTATTTGTGAAGAGTTTATTTGCTAAGTAATAATTTGGCAAACGAAATTATGCAGAAAATTGTTTGGGAAGTGATAATTTGCCAATTTCTTTTAGATGAAACAAGGGAGACCCAATGCAGAGCACTGAA
Source organism: Conistra vaccinii (assembly GCA_948150665.1). Lineage (NCBI taxonomy): Eukaryota > Metazoa > Arthropoda > Insecta > Lepidoptera > Noctuidae > Conistra > Conistra vaccinii. The sequence continues at coordinate 7,662,618 of OX411327.1, forward strand.
CGTACGAGAATATGTTAGCTCATACTGTTGTAAAAAGAATAACCAGTCAGGAAGTTTGTACCCCGATTGATTGCCCAGGGTGCGTCAAGCGAACTTCTAGTACATTTTCTCGTGGAGGCTCTTTTAGTGTGCCTTATTGTATTCTAGTGTACGTTCTCATTTTGCCCCACATCTATACAATATATACAGGGTTGATATGACAGAGGGGCATTAAATTACACTACGTGTACTATACGTGTTTAGTATTAATTCGATATGGTATAAAAATAAAAAGCACCAAAAATGAGTTTTTCTTTTTTTCAAACAAACTAAATAGCTTACAAATCAGAGTAAAACGCAACCACCCTTTGTAAATAAATTTAACTGACCTTAGATACCTAGGTAACAAAGCGGCAACGTCGCGCGCGCCGGAGCGCGGCGTATGTTCAAAGCGGGCGGCCGCCCGGCCGGCGGTGGCTCGGGCGCGGGGCGGCGGCTTTGAAGTACTTACAAAGTTACACCGATCACAGCAAAAACACTAAATTTTTTAATTCTCGATGACATAATATTGTGTCCTCCATTCACATTAATGAACAAATTATACCGACGGAGAATATTGTTATTTATTTTTCTAATTAAATCACTGTCTGTCGCTAAGCACTTTAATTTGTGAAATGCTAAAATAATCCTAGTTTTAAGTTCAACAATTGTATTTAACTCTGAGGCACACTTTAATTACACACACACACACACACAACCAAAGTTTAATTACGTGTCGTATCACAATAAAAGCAGTCAATAAAAAAAAAACGAACACTAAATAATAATAATCCCAAGTTACGTGTTCTGTCACAATAAAAAAAAGAAATACTGTCTACTGTGGTAACGGTGGGGCCTTAGCGGTTAAACGTAGGTATTTAGTGTCCTATTCTATCACTAAAACAAAACAAAATCACAATATTATCAGCGCGCGAGTTCGCGGAGCTTCCGTGTTTACGTAACATAAGTACGTTCCAAAAGGATTGCCTCGGCGCACTGACGAAACACGTTTTTTAGAGGCCCCACCCCCTTACCGATCGCAACGATCTAGGATGCAAGCAACATTAGCAACACACTGACCTATTTCTATTTCTTTTACGCGCGGGATGTTTTGCTATGATTGTCACTCTCGTAATGAAAGTGCAAGTGTGTGTATCCTTGTTTGATGATGTCTTTGTGATTTGCGTCACAGAGCGGCAACAACGCATGTAGGTTGTACTCAGATTTATCGTTTTAAGGTGCATGACCTAAGCGTATAGACATAATCAGCTGTTAGGAAAGATACATCGTGTTCAAACGGGGCAAAAACTTAAAAAATCATTTGCGACTAAACTACTGCTCCTATTTAATTGATTTTTGGTACAGAGCTTGAAAATGGTACCTAGTATAGGCAGTTCAAAGGAAAGCCCCTCTGTCGTATCAACGTTGTATATTATAAAAAAAGTCACTTTTCGCGTTTGTCTGTATGTCCGCGTTGTTTTCCACGCAACAGATTTTGATGAGGGGTTCACTATCGTTTAGAGAACTTTAGAGAATTTATTCCGGAAGGTTTATGTGTATAATACGTTAATATTAAAGTTACGTTTACATATAAAATCTCGATGTTTTGTCAAGTCGTAAAAACCGTGCGAAGCAGGAGCGGGCCGCTAGTTACAGAACAAATAAATCGAAGGCGCTGTACGGTCGGTGCAATTCCCAAAATAAACACGAGAGAATAATAATATAAATATTATAATAAAAAATAATATAATAATTAACTTACAAGTAGTAATACTAAGTAAACAAAATGAAAAGCCCTCTTCCTCTGTCCTACTTTTGCTGTGCCCGACAGGGTCCACAATGATCATAGTTTTGTTAAACCTACCACCTAAGTTTACATGTGGAAGCAATAAATATATTGAGTATTGAATATAAACAAACAAAATAACACTTGTTAAAATAAATAAAATGCAATAAAGTAAAAAAATATGTACCTATGTATAATTATCTATTTAATATACGTTAACATTATTTTTTTGTTTTTCTTAAGGTGTTCTCGTTTTCACTGCGCAAAGCAATGCCGAATGTAATCCTAGCAAAACGTCTGAAGAACATTATAGACATGCTCACCAAGAATCTCTACGACTACGGATGTACTGGTAAGTCTCTTCGACGAATGCACGGCAATTGATTTTTATATAGATGATCTTCTGATTTGTCCTCACCCAAGAAACATCGTTACGCTGTTACATATGCTCCAGGTGGAGTTTCGTAAATCCTTATACATTCTCGCCATTGAAGAAGCATGGATCTACCAAAGATCTACTCTTGTGCTTAATTCGTCAGTCAGCCAGTCCTTTAATTATTTTTTTTCGGTCGGTTACAAATAGTAAATAAAGCATTCTTATTTTTTTTGTTTTTCAAAAAATAATCGGCCTATTCGGGTAATACAAAACATATTCTATGCTCATTGTAATAAAGTTGACATTGTATTAGTGGAATAACGTGAATATTTTCACAAATGCGCCAACGGAAATTCCAGCATATTAAGAGCCTATGAAGTCCCACTGCAGGTCAAAGGCTTCCCTACTCCCCTTCCACTTCTCTCTATTTAATTTATGCTAAGAACCAATCCACCAACCCGCACTGGGCTGCCGTGATAGATTACAGCCCAATCCCTCTCACAGAGAGGAGGCCAGCGTCCCAGCAGTGGGAACATTATAGGCTGATTATGCTAAGGACCTGTAGCCAGGAAAATGCCAGCATTAGTACTAGCATATTAAATTCCAGGTATATTCGAACGCCACAAGCTGTTATTCTCGTTCCAAATGAACATAAAGTTGGAACAGAGCGAGGACCGCGTCAACCAGATGCAGCTGGACTTCTTCATCAAAGGCAACGTGTCGTTGGAGAAGTCGCCCCGCGCCTGCCCCGCTACCTGGATACCTTCACAGGTCAGATAGCGTAATAAAGTGTTAGTCATCATTGTTCCAGTGCAAGAGAGGGATGGACCTATACAGTGAGGATAGCACTATCTCTTGCGCAAACCTTTGTTTAAGAGGGTGCATTCTGAAAGTTGGCAACATCGTCAAGAGCTGTCAAATTTTTTGCTGTTTTAATTAGTTCAACTAAATTCAATATAACGAAAATAAATTATCAATACCGCTCTATGTTGCTATAGCATCTCGGTAGTCACTCTCTTTCTAGCCATATCATGTTTCCCACAGTTCACCCATAGTTTCTTTAGTCTTCTCCTCTTCTTATACACGTTATATATATAAGTATGTTCTTTCTCCAGAATTAGCTTACCTACTGACAGGTTATATGAGTTATATAATTGTTTATTTTATTTGACTGTATAAGTCAAATTATTTTAATTTAATTTTCATTTATAATTGACATAATCGACTCATTACAATGTTTTTGTTTAATGAGTTGTATTGCAATCTGTGGTTAGCTAGCGACCTCGACAGTAGATCATTATATTATTCTTGCCTAACTGTTGATTTATTTTTACTTCGATGGTCCTAGTTTATCATAATTATGTGACTTCGAGTTACAGCTTTATTAGCTATATGTAAGCGGGCACGCCCTTTATGCCTGGAGGCTTTGTAATTCGGGTATTTAGTTTTTATTTTTGCTTTAGTTTAGATTTCGATATTTTTTTGATGGCGCGTGCTAGCTGTCATGGCAAATATATTTTATTGAATGTTTTGTGTTGAGTAATGTAAATTATTTGCATACTATTGTATAGAATCAAGTTTTTTTTTCTAACTGAACAGACAGCTGTGCTGCTGGAGAGTTTGTTGCGCCACTTCTTCTCTCCAGCAAAAGCACTAGGAAGTGGTGAAGGGCGGGCGTTTTTGGGGGACTGTGTAATTTTGACGTTCGAAAAGTGCTGATTCTCAGCCTAGTTTGAATAAATGACTTTTGAATTTTGATTTTTTTTTTAATTTTGACACATAAAAATAAAATAAAAAATTGACGGCACGGTTGGCGCAGTGATTAAGCGATTGACTGCTGCGCTGCGTGTCGCGGGTTTGTATCCCGCACGGAACAAATATTTGTATGACCTACAAGTAGTTGTTCCGGGTCTGGTTGTTTGTGTATCTGCGTTTAATTGTTTGTAAACGCACCCACAATACAAGAGAAATTCCTAGTGTGGGGTAAGATAAAAAAAATAAAAATAAGGCGATACATTATTTTGTAAATTATTTTTACAGGGTTGGCAAGACATAATGAAGCTGAGCATAGACTTCCAGGATGCCTTTGCTTCTTTGCCTGATGACATCAGTAGGAAACTGGCCGACTGGAAAGAGGTATGTTTTAACTGTATCAATTGGGATACGGTGGGACTTTAGCGGGCTTAGTATTAAAAGTAAAATAAAAAAATTAACTAAAACATGATAATGCGGTCAGTATCTACAAAAAATATCAGTAAGTAAAATAATGTGAATAATGTCCAGAACTACACACTATTATTTTAATTTTCATTATCTCTTAAAGTTGCTGGATATAGTTAATTGACTCAGGCGTGACCTTGCGGAAATCCATCATAAAATACAATAGACGATGTATATCTAGTAACTTAATCCGCTTAACCGTTCTTAAAGAGTTAGAGAACCCTGTAAGAAATCGACACGTGTTTCGCCTCTCAACGAGGCATCCTCAGGACGACGATTGACCTGTTGCGAACTCGGACACGAAGTGTTATCAACGCGAGCCGAACGCAAAGCGGACTTTGCGTTCGGCTCGCGTTCGCGTTGAGTTCGCAACAGGTCAATCGTCGTCCTGAGGATGCCTCGTTGAGAGGCGAAACACGTGTCGATTTCTTACAGGGTTCTCTAACTCTTTAAGAACGGTTAAGCGGATTAAGTTACTAGATATACATCGTCTATTGTATGTTGCTGGATATGTTTAATGGTACACGATAATGATTTGATGATTCTATTTAAAGTAATCTTTTCCTCCACCCCTCGTGCTGCAGTGGTTCGACAGCGACACGCCCGAGTCGGCCGACATCCCGGGCGGCTACCGCGACAAGCTGCAGCCCTTCGAGCTGCTCATGCTGCTGCGGTGTTTCCGAGTGGACCGCATCTACCGCGCGCTCACCGACTACATCACCGTCACCATGGGCGAGGAGTACATCACTCCGCCCGTCATCAGGTACAGTCGACCGCATCTACCGCGCGCTCACCGACTACATCACCGTCACCATGGGCGAGGAGTACATCACTCCGCCCGTCATCAGGTACAGTCGACCGCATCTACCGCGCGCTCACCGACTACATCACCGTCACCATGGGCGAGGAGTACATCACTCCGCCCGTCATCAGGTACAGTCGACCGCATCTACCGCGCGCTCACCGACTACATCACCGTCACCATGGGCGAGGAGTACATCACTCCGCCCGTCATCAGGTACAGTCGACCGCATCTACCGCGCGCTCACCGACTACATCACCGTCACCATGGGCGAGGAGTACATCACTCCGCCCGTCATCAGGTACAGTCGACCGCATCTACCGCGCGCTCACCGACTACATCACCGTCACCATGGGCGAGGAGTACATCACTCCGCCCGTCATCAGGTACAGTCGACCGCATCTACCGCGCGCTCACCGACTACATCACCGTCACCATGGGCGAGGAGTACATCACTCCGCCCGTCATCAGGTACAGTCGACCGCATCTACCGCGCGCTCACCGACTACATCACCGTCACCATGGGCGAGGAGTACATCACTCCGCCCGTCATCAGGTACAGTCGACCGCATCTACCGCGCGCTCACCGACTACATCACCGTCACCATGGGCGAGGAGTACATCACTCCGCCCGTCATCAGGTACAGTCGACCGCATCTACCGCGCGCTCACCGACTACATCACCGTCACCATGGGCGAGGAGTACATCACTCCGCCCGTCATCAGGTACAGTCGACCGCATCTACCGCGCGCTCACCGACTACATCACCGTCACCATGGGCGAGGAGTACATCACTCCGCCCGTCATCAGGTACAGTCGACCGCATCTACCGCGCGCTCACCGACTACATCACCGTCACCATGGGCGAGGAGTACATCACTCCGCCCGTCATCAGGTACAGTCGACCGCATCTACCGCGCGCTCACCGACTACATCACTGTTAGTACTTCGTATGGGAGACAAGTGAAACACGCGACAGCTATGGACACACTCTTTATTGTCTGTCAAACACCTTGCGTGGGCGCAGCCACGCACACATGTAATGGTAACACACACATACACAACAGTCCCTCCCCGTATTTAATAACATAAATAGAAAGTTACAGATAATACATTTTTTACAAGAATTGTTTATAATCAACCCTGGGTATGTCCCGCAGCAGTCTGCTGGAACATCTTGAATTTGGGGGTGAAGGTGAGGATGACAATTCCACCTCATTCCTTTCTCCCTCCCCATTATCAAGCGGTTGAGAACCGCTGGGTTCACTTGGAATTGGGTCGTTGTCCAACGTTAAATCGTTGAAGTCCCCGGGTTGAGAAGTAGCTTTATGTATTACTATTTGATTTTTATGCTTTTTGACGTCTGACGAAGAAACATGGTCTTTAATTAAATATAACACTTTACCCAGTCTTTTAATTACAGTACCTTTATACCACAGAAATTTGCAATTGTTCAGAAATTTTTTAAACATGACTTCATCGCCCGGCTTAAACATTTGTTTATTGTTGCCGCCATAGAACTTAATTTGCGAGCACTGTTTTTGTTTAACATCGTTGGTTAGTGATGTGAGTGGGGTCGACGTTAACTTGGGATGGAGTAAATCAAGACGTGTTCTGAGCTTTCGCCCAAACACCAATTCAGCCGGTGAGAACCCCGTGACAGAATGAACTGAATTCCGATAGTCAAACAAAAATTTCAACATTTTGAGCCTACATTCATTCCTATTGTGCGAACCTAAAACGCTTGACTTTAAACCCTTTTTGACGATTTTCACGAAACTCTCTGCTTGTCCATTACTAGCCGGATTGTAAGGTGGTGAAGTAAGATGAGCAATACCATTCAATAAACAAAACTTTGTGAACTCACCGGATGTAAACGCCGTGCCGTTATCGCTAACAATCGTATGAGGTAATCCGTACTTAGACATAAATTCATACAGCTTTTCAATAACGGTCGCCGAGGTGGTAGATGTGCTCACGTCATATATTTCTAACCATTTCGTGTGCGCATCCACCACTACTAAAAACATCTGATTATTCAGCGGGCCCAGAAAGTCTACGTGTATTCTATGAAATGGCGCATCAGGAAATTTCCATGGTGCTAACGGCGCCCTAGGAGGCGAGGGCCGTAGCTGTTTGCATATTCCACACGAGTGTATCATTTTTTCTAGCGCTGCATCAATGCCTGGGAACCAAACCCGTGACCTAGCCTCTGATTTCGTTTTTACGATGCCTAAATGTGAGCTATGTAATTCTAATAAGACCTTTGACCGTAATGATTCAGGAAGAACAACTTTATATCCCCTCATTAAACAACCATCTTCATACGACAGTTCTGTCTTACATAAATGATAAGGTTTCAAATGCAAGTCTACTACCTTTTTAGGCCACCCTTTTTGTACATAATTAATAACTAACTGTAATGCCGTATCCTCATTAGTAGCTTTGCGTAACTCATTCAAGGTCAACGGCATGTCGCCTTCGACAACAAAATGAATGTATGATGCGCGATCAATGGGAGCGGCAGCCGCGGCGGCGTGTGCGCCGATGTTGTCTCCCTCGCTCTCGCCGCGTGCCTGCCCTGACTTACTCTGTAAGCTCGCCCGCGACAGATAATCCGCGCTGTTATCAGCGCTCCGGACATACTCAATGGTATAATTGTATGCACTTAAAAACATCGCATACCTCTGCAATCTATTAGCGGACACCTCTGGTATACCTTTATGGTTTCCGAAAATAGTAATTAACGGCTTGTGATCCGTGCGTAATATGAATGGATCTGACCTGCCATATAAATACTGATGGAATCAACGTATTCCAAATATTATTGCTGTCGCCTCTTTTTGAATCTGTGAGTAATTCTTCTCGGCTGTATTCAACGTGCGGGAAGCGAATGCTACCGGGCGCTCTAACCCGTCATAATCTATTTGGGATAAAATAGCACCCAAGCCACTCGGCGATGCATCGACGGTTAAAACTATTTTAGCGTCCGAATTAAAGTGTGTTAAGACCTGATCAGACGTTAAACATTTTTTTATTTCTTCGACCGCTCGTTGGTGTGACGTAGACCAGACCCACTTAACGCCCTTTTTTAATAGGTCATACAAAGGACTCAGGATACAGGATGCACCAGGAACGAAATTTCTATAATAGTTTACCAGGCCTAAAAACGATTGCAATGTATTCACGTCGGTAGGAATGGGCGCATCCGCTATAGCTTTCACCTTTGCCGGATCTTTCTGTAACCCATCTTTGTTTATTATGTAACCCAAATATTTAATTTCGTTTTTGAAGAAATCGCATTTTTGTTTCTGCACAGTTAACCCTGCATCCTGAAGTCTTTGCAGAACTATATTCAACTTGTTCAGATGCCCCTCCGGAGTCCGGTCGGTCACTAATATGTCATCCAGCAGACATAGGACCCCGTCAAGTCCTGCAAGCACCGTTTCCATAGCGCGCTGGAATATAGACGGCGCACTAGATAGTCCGAAAACTAACCGAGTATAATTAAATAAACCCCGATGTGTATTGATGCACGTGATCGGTTGGGATTCCTCGTCTAACAAAAATTGATTATAGGCCGTAGTCAAATCGATTTTTGAAAACTGTTGGCCCCCGTATAACTTTGAAAATAGTTCGTGTACCGTGGGTAGAGGATATTGTTCTATTATCAGCTGTTTGTTAATAGTAACCGAGTAGTCGGCACACAATCTAACCGTACCGTTGTGCTTAAGCACGGGAACAATAGGTGACGCGTACTCGGAGTGCGTAACGGGTTTTAGAACACCTAGGTCCACTAAGCGTGTTATCTCTTCGCCAACCTTATCCCGTAGCGCGAACGCATTTGGACGCGCTTTACAAAATATCGGCTTCACATTATCCTTTAATTTTAATTTAACACGATATTTATTAAATTGACCAAGGTTATCAGAAAATACTTCTGGAAAACGCGATTGCAATTGGTCCACCATACTCTGCTCACCGTTCAAAAAGTTACAAAGTGTCAACTTTAGTTTAAATCTTGAAATAAAATCCCTGCCTAATAACGGTGGTCCGCCATTGCGAATTTGCGAATGACGTACACGTCCAATGAGTGAGTGTGTCGCATGTACGTCACCGGCAAGTTCATGTACCCTACACATTTCATAATATTGCCGGTGTAGCTAAAAAAAATTTTTTTGGAATCTAGTAACGGAATATTACTGAAAAAGTTTTTATAGGTACCTTCGGATATAACTGTCACCGCTGATCCACTATCTATTTGAAATTGTAAATCCTTTCCGTCCATTGAAACTGTTTCTGTCATAGGTTCCCCACCGACCGAGCGTATGTTAAACAATGACTTACCGTCGTCGTCTTCACTCACATCACCTGCCAACACGTAATTAACTTTGTTACACATTTTACGCAAATGGCCTTTGGTGTTGCACTTATTGCACTTGTAGCTTGCAAACCGACATTGTGATGACTCATGATTATTACGACCGCACACTGTACACTTTAATTTACCGGCACTAATGGATTTAGCAGTCTTTACTTCCTTGGCGATCTTGAACACAGGCGCCTGCTGCCCAAGGACAGCCGAAGTAGTGGAGGCGCCCGCTCGCGCGCATCGCACGCTCTCCGCTAGCTCCACCGCCTTGGCCAGGGTCAGCTTGTCAATGTCCTGCGCGAACAGCTTTTCTCGTTCATGCCCTGCTGCCATTCCCATCACGAACCGATCTCGTAACGCTTCCTCGACGTTACTAAACTTACAATGTGCCGTAAGTCCTCGTAGCCTTGACGCCCATTGCGTGTATGACTCGCCCTGCTGCTGTACAGCCGCGTAAAAATTGTAACGCTCGCTGAAGCCGCATATCTTTGGCAGGAAATGTTCATCTAATAACTGCACTATGTCGTCATATGGTACTTCCTGGATTTCCTTTGGCAGGGCCAGATCCGCTGCCAACTTATAAGTACCGTCGCTAAGTGCGCTGAGCAGGATCGCCCGTCTCTTGGCTCCCGCCGCATCATTCTTCGGAACAATCTCATTTGCGATGAACCATTGTGTGATTCGGCCTTTGTACGACTTCCATTCCTGTACGTTGTGATCGAATGTAGACAAAATGCCAATACTGTTCATTTTCCGATTATTATTTTGAGATGTGGGTAAAAGTAAATCCTCGTCGCCACTGTTAGTACTTCGTATGGGAGACAAGTGAAACACGCGACAGCTATGGACACACTCTTTATTGTCTGTCAAACACCTTGCGTGGGCGCAGCCACGCACACATGTAATGGTAACACACACATACACAACACCATGGGCGAGGAGTACATCACTCCGCCCGTCATCAGGTACAGTCGACCGCATCTACCGCGCGCTCACCGACTACATCACCGTCACCATGGGCGAGGAGTACATCACTCCGCCCGTCATCAGGTACAGTCGACCGCATCTACCGCGCGCTCACCGACTACATCACCGTCACCATGGGCGAGGAGTACATCACTCCGCCCGTCATCAGGTACAGTCGACCGCATCTACCGCGCGCTCACCGACTACATCACCGTCACCATGGGCGAGGAGTACATCACTCCGCCCGTCATCAGGTACAGTCGACCGCATCTACCGCGCGCTCACCGACTACATCACCGTCACCATGGGCGAGGAGTACATCACTCCGCCCGTCATCAGGTACAGTCGACCGCATCTACCGCGCGCTCACCGACTACATCACCGTCACCATGGGCGAGGAGTACATCACTCCGCCCGTCATCAGGTACAGTCGACCGCATCTACCGCGCGCTCACCGACTACATCACCGTCACCATGGGCGAGGAGTACATCACTCCGCCCGTCATCAGGTACAGTCGACCGCATCTACCGCGCGCTCACCGACTACATCACCGTCACCATGGGCGAGGAGTACATCACTCCGCCCGTCATCAGGTACAGTCGACCGCATCTACCGCGCGCTCACCGACTACATCACCGTCACCATGGGCGAGGAGTACATCACTCCGCCCGTCATCAGGTACAGTCGACCGCATCTACCGCGCGCTCACCGACTACATCACCGTCACCATGGGCGAGGAGTACATCACTCCGCCCGTCATCGGGTACAGTCGACCGCATCTACCGCGCGCTCACCGACTACATCACCGTCACCATGGGCGAGGAGTACATCACTCCGCCCGTCATCAGGTACAGTCGACCGCATCTACCGCGCGCTCACCGACTACATCACCGTCACCATGGGCGAGGAGTACATCACTCCGCCCGTCATCAGGTACAGTCGACCGCATCTACCGCGCGCTCACCAACTACATCACCGTCACCGCAATCGAACGCCTTCGAGAGGTCGCAAAAGATTCCAATGGCATCTTGCGCATCTTCCCAGGCATTAAAAATGTTCTATAATAGGGTGACACCGGCGTCAGTAGTACAACGCCTTTTGGTGAAACCGTACTGTTGTTCATGAAAGATGTAGTTTTTATTAAAGTGACGTAACATTTGATTGAGCATCAACTTTTCAAACACCTTACTGAGAACTGGTAGAATTGACACAGGCCTATAATTGTTGGGTTCTTTACTATCACTGGATTTGAACAATGGAACTACTTTTCTGTGTTTCACGAGATCCGGAAAGACTCCTTGGTCTACACTGTTGTTAAATAAGAAAGCTAAATAGGGCGCAATGGTTTCGATAATAGATCTACAGACTTTTACAGACATTCCCCAGAAATCTTCTGTTCATTTAATTTTAAGATCTTTAAAAGCTTTTATAACAGCCTGGGGGTTTGTATGCTGAAACCTAAAATCCAAAGGGCATGCCTTCACATTCTGTCTAAGTAAGGCAGCAGAAAGCGCGGGTGAGGAATTTAAAGCTTCAGTAGTTTTAAGGGGAATATTAGTCAAAAAAAAAATCAAATTCCTGAGCTATTTCTACATCTGAGTTGATAGCGCCATGTGCAGTCTCTAAATAAAATTCAGTATTTCGCTGTTTTTCCTACCTGTTTCATTATTTATTATTTGCCAGGTTGTTTTTATTTTATCCTCAGCTGATTTTATTTTATTACTAATGTGCTTAGCTTTGGCAATTTAGCACACAATTTTAAAAGTTTTTGAATATTTTGCAACTTCTTATGAAAGCTTGTATTGTTCATATGTTGCTTTAGGCCATAAAGTTCAAATATTTTTTCCCTGCTTTTACGAATACCTGGAGTCACCCAATCATTTTTATTTATTATCATTCATATATATTTTTATATTGGAAAACTGTCATTAAATTGCGTGTTTAATATTGAAAAGAACTCGGCGTAGAACTCATTTGGGTCACCTATATTATTAAAACTCTGACACACAATTGACTGGCACATAATTGACTGGCCAAAAATTATTATATTTCTCAAAACTTTTACATGACATGTAAAACTTTTACCCATTACAATGCCATTGGGCCCACATTATGTAATGGGCCTAAACCTTATTAGATTTTTTTTGTAAAGGTATGTAGGAGCAAAATGTTATTGTTTGTCCACTGTGATCTGATGGCAACTTGTTTACAATTTGTTTGTGTAAGTAATCATAATTACAAACAATATTATCTAGGTATACAAGTGGCGGAAGAAGCTGTCACTCGGGTTGGTTCAAAGAAAACATTTGACAAATCAAATGACCTAAAAAGACTTAATAATCTAACAGTATTCGAGTTATTTTCTAATAAGTGAATATTAAAATCATTATGATTATTGACTTAGTATTAGTACTGAGTTTCTTTAATACATCTTCCATTACAGAATCAAACATGGATAGATTCTGGTAGCTTGGAGGTCGGTATACGCAAACTATAACATGCTTATCAAGCTCAACACAGGACAGTTCAATGTTGTGTTCAACAGACAGTCCGGTGATGTCTTTTCTTTCTTTCGATTTAATGGAATTTTTTATTAATATTAATGACCCGCCATGTATCATACGTTTTCGGCTGAAATGGCTAAGTACACAATAATTTTCATAATTAATTGACCACTTGATGATCTTTTAGCCAATGCTCTTTTAAACAAATTACATCAAACTTATTTTCCAAAAACAATTCTATTTCCAATAATTTAGAAGAGCAACCTTGGATATTTTGATTAAATAATTTTAACGTCCACCACCCATCTTAATAATAACTAAGATAGTTGACCGTCTAAATAATGCATTCTGTCTGGAATTTAATTTATAATACATCATCTCCCACCGATATAAGTAGGTATTTAATCAATAATCATAATGTTATTTTCAGTTTGGACATGATATACGAGCAGACAACACCGTTCACGCCCGTGGTGTTCATTCTGAGTCCCGGATCGGACCCCACCGCTGATCTGATGAAGCTGGCAGACAGGTGCGGCTTCGGGGGCGGCAAGTTCAAGTACTTGTCGCTTGGCCAGGGACAGGAAGGGGTAAGGAATATCTTAAATGCATCAACGCGCAGCCTAAAGGTACCCGACCGCCAGGAGGCAACTGAAGGCGACGTGTCGCGGCGTCATGTCGCTGCAGTCATGATTCCGGACCCCACCCGCTGGCGGCAGCAGCCCGTATTCAAAAACAAACGACTAACAAACATAAAGAAAAATGTGTTATCGCTCGAGCGTTAGCGGCACTACTGGTCTGCGTCTGCGATCGGGCTGCACGTGTCGCCTGTCGCTCGCCCGTAGCTGCCATCGACTTGTCGCTAGCTACGGAAGGTATTTCATAGAAATTCATAGAAACCAGTCGTGTCGCAGCAGCACGTCGCCTGCAGTTGCCTCCTGCGGTCGGGTACGGAATGGTACCTTATGCCACTGGGTCTAGAAGCATGAAGTTTTGCACAAGATTCTCTTCCCAAGTAACATTTTAGGTTCTGAAAAGGTTTACCAAAGGTTCTAGAACCTTTTTAGAATTACTCAAGGTTCTGGGTGATTAGTTTACACAACGTTAAAATAACCTTATTATTGCGTTCTGTATCCCAAAAGGGCCCGACCTACAGAACCTCCGCATAACGTTTTAGCTTTAAGTTGTCAAGATGAAATAGTAAATCCCAGAACTTAAACTTAACCTTCTCAAAACCTGATAGGCCTTGCTAAGTCTAAATTAGAACTTACATGCAAGCCCTGAACTAGACTGGATTTGGCATAGAAAAAGTCTTGTTAATCAGATTCAAGTTCTGAATATAGGCCATTCTGAGTTCATAAAGGATTACGAAAATCTTAATTAGGATATTTTGGGGTTCTATAAGTTATATTTAGGTTTTCTAAGATGTCTCTGATTGAATGAGCTTTCAATGACAATGGAATAAATAAATAATGGCGATTTATTTTTCGTAATGATATTTATTTCAGATAGTTATTGAGATGCTGTTATTACTAAAAGTATTCGTCAGTTCTATTGCGACTGTTACTTTGTTGATGAAATAGGTCCCGATAATTCTGTAAAACTCACGGGCCCTTTAAAATACATGATTTTATATTATTTAAGTATTACATTAATAAAAAATAATAATTAAAAAATAACATTTTTTATCCGGAAAATGTTGTAATGCTTGGAATATTACATAGTATCTACGTATAACACTGAAACGTAATTCAAAGCTTGTCATATTGTAGAAATATTAGTAAATTTACTTAAAAAATTAGATTCTAATATCATAAAATGGCCGACTTGATACTAGAACTTAAAAGCTTGGGATTTAACTAATTTATGATAAAGAAGCCATGGCTTAAATCCTTTTGCACTTGAAAATTACCAAAAGGACTTTCATTATGCTAAACTAGGAGCTATTGGTATACTTGAGGGCTATATTGGCCCAATGAAGAACTTTCTGTAGCCAATCTAACCAGTACCCAAAGCTTGCTGAAACCAGTAAGATATAAAATTGTGAGTGATTTATTTCTGCATACAGGCTGTTTACTTTTGGCAATCCATGGATATTAATATTTATCGAAATATCATGATTCGTTTTTGTGTCACAGTAAAAACATCTTCGATACATTTGATGCCAATATTGCCCCCTGTCGTTAATGAAATGAAATAAAAAATAATGAAAAATCAAATTAAATGTCGTGTGTTATTTTCGCTGGAGTAGACAAAAAGGTTCTTGGGTATTTGGGGACATTTCTGTAAGGATCTTCATTTTAAATAAATATCTAAATGATAAGATTATTATTCATGTTAGAAAAATAGTGCATATTACACAACACAATGTTATTAAACTAGAAATGTATTGGAATGTGCATATGTTTTCCTTTATGATTTTCTCAAAAAAAAAAAAAAACTTTCCGTTTCGAATTGTCACTGTTGACCATCTTGTGCCAGGACATCCTGTATAGTTTTGATGGATATTGTTGGAGTTTTATTTAGGCACTCGCGAAGCCGACAAGGTTGCAAAGTGGTTAACAAAAAATCAAAAAGCATTAAAAAAAGTCTTACAATGCTCTTCCTTATACCTTAGGACTAGAAACTATCTTTATAAATATCAAAAAGAATATGAAAATTCAAATTAGTCTCTATTTATGCCAAAAGGACTGAGATTGGTTAGCGCGAAAACCTAAAAGCCCTACAAAGGTTTTGAATTATCCTCATAAGTTTTAGCGAAATGTGTTTCTGAATAGGCCCTGCTTGGGTTGCATGTACGACCAACTGGCCAAGCTTAAGCCTATGGAGTACCAAAATAAAACCTAAACAGAAACTTTTTAGAACCTGAAGCTCTCAGAACAATTTAGTAATAATAATAGGTAAACGTAACGTTATTTTAACCTCCTGTGCAAGCACATTTGGTTTTTCAAATTACTATTCAGACCTAAGAGCTGTTAGCGATAAAAAAAACTAAAATAAAACCTGAAGTAAAATCGGAAACCAGAAAATTACTATTTTAGGACTTAGAAGCATATTTCAAAACTTTGGCTTCGTAAAAATGTTACTTGGGTTATAAGTATAGAGAAAGTGAGGACTGAAAATTAATCCCCTAAGCGGGTTAAATGGAGGATGAACGTTTATAAGGGAGTTTGAAATAAATATATACTACTATGACTCATTCGCTATCTAGGAGAGATCTATACCGCAGTGAACTTTGTTTAGGTGATGGATTTTAAATCATTGAATGAATAAAAAAATTTGAACGTCAAAATTAAACGAATAATTTATTTCCAGACAGCCTTAGCTCTACTGGAAGGCGCAATCTCCCACGGTCAGTGGCTGATCCTGCAGAACTGCCACCTGCTGGTCGCGTTCCTGCGCGAGCTGGAGAAGCAGCTGGAGATGATGACGAAGCCGCACCCGGAGTACAGGCTCTGGCTCACCACGGATCCCACGCCCACTTTCCCTATTGGGATACTGCAGAGGTCTCTTAAAGGTAGGTGTTACGGCCTTTTATTACTTTGCCTATCTGTTTTGTTGGAAGCTTCGCCGCGAGAGAGCGCTGCGTTTTTGTCACTTGTCAAAGCGATGAAAGACGACTCAATTGGCGACGAGCGCCATATTCCGGCAAAGTTTTTATCAAGGAACTCCATTTGTAGCTGAATGAAAGTAACAAACAGACTGTCAAATTACGTCAATTCACGTCCGCGATTTACGGTCGTAAGTCGCAAGTCGCGGACGTGAATTCACGTGATCGTAGGGAACTGACAGTTAACGTCCGCGGACGCGTCCGATAATTTGTTCCCAGCTTGATTCGTCATCTAGACGGAACTAATTTGACAGTTTGCTTCATTTCATTTTTACTTAAAGACCGTTCATTATAACCAAGGGACAATGGCATTATTGCGTGTCAATCCATTTAGAACTCTATTAGTATTAAAACTAAGCTTGACAAGCAATGGTGCCAACATGACGGCAAGGGACAAGTTATAGTGAACGGACTACAGTGCGTTCATTATAACTTATCCCGTGACGCACTGCATTTTGTAGTCTCAGGGCCTGTTTCACCACCTGCGATTAAGTTCCTATTAACTTACTTGGCAGATAATTTCATACAAGTTCTGTTCCGTTTTTTAATTTATTCGGTAAGTAGTGGCTATTCGGACATCGTCAAATAGGCCCTAAGATTTAATAATAATAGAGTTGAAAATGGCGGCTGAAAGAACAGTACCATTCACATGACTGCAAAATCGCGTCACGGGACAAGTTATAATGAACGCATTGCAGGAGCTCTATCTTGTGCTTTTGATTTTTGCAGTTCCGTTTTTGAATGTTCACTCTCGATACTGCAATTCACGAGCGCGCATCACGTAACTCTTATAGTCATAGTCATAATCAGCCTATTAATGTTCCCACTGCTGGGACACAGGCCTCCTCACTGTGAGAAGGAGTGGGCCATAATCCACCACGCGGGCCCAGTGCGGGTTGGTAGATGTCACTTCGAATTTTTGGTTCTAAGACATGCCGGTTTCCTCACGATGTTTTCCTTCACCGTTTTGAGAGCAGTGGTGATGAAATTATTTACACAAAGTCAAGCGCCTGCTTGGGTTCGAACCTACAACTCGTAAGTCGGGGCCGATAGCATTGGGCCATCACTGCAACGTAACTCTATTTAATTTCATTTTCATTCTAATTTCATTGTAATACGGTATAAATTGGAATTATTGTCGCGCGTTTGTAAATGCAACATCTTTAACATAATAATACTTACGTCGAATTTGTATGATCTACGAAATTGGGGAAAGGTTTAATAAAAAGCTCACGTACATACAGAAAAAATCTGTGTCTACCGTATTTTTTATGAAAATAAATAAACAACTCGTTTATTCTGTAGGAGATGTTAAATAGATAGTGATTGTAGCTTTTTGTTAACCGCTTGCCAACGTTCATACTACGTTGAGTATACCGGTTCTCCTCCGATCACCAAAGTTAAAGGTAGTGCACACAGCGGGCGTGGCGGCGACGTGGCGCTGGCGTGACGGGAGCGGTCACAGTGCGGGCGCGATCACGTCCCGTCCCGCCGCGAATTGAGAGAGAAAGAATATAAATAAAGTAAACAGTTATAAGTTCAAAGTAACTAAGTTAGTTAAAGTAACTTATAATTTATTAGTTACAGTTATAAGTTAAAGTTTTAAGCTTTAAGAGGGTTTATTCTGAAAGTTGGCAACGTCGCAAATAGCTGTCAAATATTTCGCTGTTTTGATTAATTTGAAAATATTTCTGTATGGAAATAAAAAATGTGGCTAACTAGCGAACTAGAATTTTGATTATGAAATGCAACAATTAATATCGTAACACCGAATAGTTAGTTTTAGATGTAAAAAAAAGTATTTGGAAACTTTCCAAATGCCTTTTTTACACCTAAAACGGGTACATCATCAAATTCAATGTTATAATTGCAATTCATTATTAATATTCTAGATAGTTAGTTAGCCACATTTCTTATTTCCATACAGTATTATTTCCAAATTAATTAAAACAGGTAAATATTTGACAGCTATTTACGACGTTGCCAACTTTTAGGATGCACCCTCTTAATACAATCTCTCAATTCTGAATGTAACCGCCACGCCCCGCCTTGCCGCTTCTGACTTGTATTCATGCCCGGCGTGGCGTGACGGTTACCGTCGCGCCGTAGTTTTTCCTAACCTGTTTCTTTTATGAATTATTTTCTTAATACTGTTTTATCCTTTATTCAATAAAATTATATTGTATACAAATCTTAAATTCATTCATTCACTGACATACAACGCACAGCCTTAAGCACTTCAGAGAGAGGAACCTCCTAACAATCCTTTATTTAAATTCCTGTACAGTGGTAACAGAGCCGCCTAACGGGCTGAAGTTGAACCTGCGCAACACGTACTTCAAAATGCGCCAGCGTGCGCTCGAGGAATGTATCCATCCGCAATTCAAGAAGCTGACGTATGTGCTCGCCTTCTTCCACGCTGTTGTACAGGTAACTTAACTCCTATTGAATTTAGGACTAATTATTAACAAATAAATAAATTCCCACCCCAGATACCTTAATACGAGTATTGAATTTTTACCCTACTACGGCGAAGAAAAAAAGAGGGTTATGATGTTGACCGGTATATATGTACCCCCATAACTTCTAAACTAGTCATCATAATTTTACAATCGTGCGCTGGTTATAGGCTACGTGACTCATGAAGTCATGAACAAAAATTATGTTTACTTTTATTGATGGCATGTTGGGTATCATAATGAAAGAGTAATTTTCTCATTTATAAGACCTGTATTGTGTATTTTTATCTTTATGATATTAATGTTTGTCCTATCCTATGTGATGGGTAAGTACAGACGCCAGCACATCAAGTTACTACAATCTGTCAAATTTCTTTAATAGATTTGCAACTTTATGGCTAAAGAATAAGGTTCAATGTTGATTGGAAAAATTTGACAGATTGGAGTAGGTTGATGTGCTGGCGTTGTGCCTACAATAAGTATTAAATAAATATTAACCTAATCAGGAGCGTCGCAAGTACGACAAAATCGGCTGGAACATATCCTACGACTTCGGGGAGTCTGACTTCACGGTGTGCATGCAGATCTTGCAGTGCTACCTGGACCGGTGCTACGCGGTGCGCGGGCCCACCCCGTGGGCCACGCTCAAGTATCTGTTTGGAGAGGTACGTGTTTCAAAACATGTAAACAAACATAATTATGTGTTAGGAAAATCCAGACTCCGGGCTGCTGCTGAGAAATTCGGGATGGAAAACCCAATAACATTTTGCCTGACCTGGGAATAAAGCCCATGACCCCACGTTTCACACAAGACCAAGAAAGAAGAAAAAAAGAGAGAAAAGAAATGGTTATCTCTACTCTACTCTCCTCTACAATCATGTTATCTCTACTCTACAATCATAAAGGTTACTGACCGGTTTGGCCTTCAAAAAATTAGACGTTTTAACGTTAAAGCCCTGCGGTGTGACATTGGCCCGCGCTTTACGTCACTTTCGACATTTTTCTGAATTTTTCGGTGTTACCTGTAATTTTTTGGTAATTTTAATTGACGAGAATATCTGTCAGGCCATAGAGAGAAACAGCCCGCAGACGATATTAGTCATTATTTAGCAGTAAAAACAGTAATTTAAGCCGCATGAGTCGACCGTTACCAATTGGTAACAGTGGGGCTCTATCGGAATTCGATTACAAAACAAAATCAGATCATATACAGAAATAGTGATACACGGGGTTACTCTGTAACGCAAGGTTCGTAGTTTTGTACTAATTCAGATACACGAAGATTACCTTCTGTAATAACAATTCTGTCCGGCAGGTGATGTACGGCGGGCGCGTCATCGACTTCTTCGACCGGCGCGTGGTGACCACGTACATGGAGGAGTATCTCGGAGACTTCCTGTTCGACAAGTTCCAGCCTTTCCACTTCTTCCACGACAGCGTGTTTGACTACGTCATCCCGCCCGACGGCGAGAGGGAAGAGTATATCGGTATAGAATAGTATAGACCTATGAACCTTCTGCATACTGAGAACTTTGTGTTACTAAGTGATACAGATGACGGCGACCAAAATGACCAAAATGAGTCAAATTGAATGCATCATCAATTAAATTAATGTGGCAATAACACTTTCCAAAAGTCTACAAAACTTTGATATACCAGGACCACCACACCACTTACATGCAATGATGACGCCATATTTTTTTAATAATAATTTTAAAAGTATTTGTTTACAATTAATGTATTATTTGCATTCATCATCATCATCATCAGCCTATTAATGTTCCCACTGCTGGGACACAGGCCTCCTCTCTGTGAGAGGAAGTGGGCTGTAATCTACCACGCGGGCCCAGTGCGGGTTGGTAGATGTCACATGTCTTCGAATTTTTTGGTTCTAAGACATTATTTGCATTAATTGCAAACAAATACTATAATGTAAAAAAATAAAAATGCCAAGCCAATGCCAATTATACTCTTGGAAATATAAAATATAGTTTCTTCATATTTCCATCTATTTTACAGATTTTTTCAATTATCTCATTTGACTATGCTTTTGATATTACATTATTTTGTTCGAACATTTTTAATGTTAGGCATTGTCGCTATTTGACAGCACATCATATAAATATATTGCTCTCAAAACCGTCCCCCGCTTCCAAAACAGAGCAATATATTATGTGCTGTCCAATTGCATGTTAACTGATGACCAAAATGACAACCACCAATCAAATTACTTGAACTTGAACTGCTTGTAACACTCAACAGTAGTTTCTAATTTGTGGGGAGAAAAATCATTTATCCAGAATCCAGATAATGTGAAATCCCTCTAGCTAGATGAATTTCTAGCAACCCTACATCTCTAATGCTGCTGGCATTATTTTGATGATTTATTACAAAATGAACTTTAATCCAAACGAATAGGGTATATTTTGTAATACCCAAGTCACGCGAATATTCAGACAAATGAAACGCCAGTGTAACAATGAGCGTAGTAGGTAATCGTACCTGTTGAAAAACTGACAGTTGACATAGGTACATTTTATTAGTATTTTATTAGACATTGTACATAGGTAGGTACATATATTGATAAATTGATGCCCACAGAATTCATCGACACGCTGCCACTGGCGAACACGCCCGAAGTGTTTGGCCTGCACCCGAACGCCGAGATCGGCTACTTTAGCCAGGCTGTGCGGGAGATGTGGGGACATCTCATAGAACTACAGCCGCAAACAAGTTAGTATGGTTCTAGAACAATGAGAATTAAACCACTTGAGAGCTGATAGACCGATTTCGTCTAGGCATACGACTCACCACTGCGGGCCGGGGGACGAAGAAAATACAGCGATTGTGATTGGCCGGTGCAACAATGACAGGACGTATGTTTTAAAAATAGTGACCCGCAAGTCAGTTTTGCACAATAATATCGATATCGATAAAATCGACGTCTATTAATTCTATATTTTTTTAAACTTTAATTGATAGGGTGTAAGGCTGCCTGTCCACTGGAGCGGAGAGGAGAGGAGAGGAGCGGAGATGTGCCATTATTAACCAATCAAATCTAAACTCAGGGGCGGAGTCAATATTCTAATGGTTAATATTGGCACATCTCCGCTCCTCTTTTCTCCTCTCCGCTCCAGTGGACAGGCAGCCTTAAGAGGGTTTATTCTGAAAGTTGGCAACGTCGCAAATAGATGTCAAATATTTCGGTGTTTTGATTAATTTGATAATATTTCTGTATGGAAATAAAAAATGTGGCTAACTAGCGAACTAGAATATTGATTATGAAATGCAACAATTAATATCGTAACACCGAATTATTGCCTTTTTTACACCTATCAAATTCAAAGTTGCAGTTCAATTGCAATTCATCATTAATATTCTAGTAAGTTAGTTAGCCACATTTCTTATTTCCATACAGTATTATTTCCAAATTAATCAAAACAGGTAACTATTTGACAGCTATTTACGACGTTGCCAACTTTTAGGATGCGCCCCCTTAACTGGGTGCAAATAAAACACTGACGTTACACTTCAAATTTAACTTTATTCAATTAAATCAATGCTAAAATTGAATGAAGCTTATTTAATGGTCTGAAAGTATGTCTTATAAAAATAATAGCAATATTAATCCCTGTCGGATAGAACAATGAATTCTCATAATGTGAAATTCAAATTCAATTAATTTATTGTGCAATTAGGAATCACTTTTACAGGTCATTATTTGACAAGCTAGCTGGAGTCGAGATTTCCTAACTGATAGTCATAAGGAATGTAAAACTCATTAAAGTACCTACAGAAATTAATTGGTTTGTTATCTCTGCATCACCTTAAAACGGGTGAAAGACATGCGTACTTAAAGACCGCGGTTTTTAAGCTCGACAACTTGCGCGGCTCGCCGTCGGTGACACACGTGAAGACTTCTCACACTCTATCGCGATGTTTTCGACTTTTCTGAACCAAACTAAACAAAAATTACACAAATATCAAAACAAAATGCTGACTCGCGACTCGCGGCAATGACAGACGTACGAAACTACGAATTAAGGCGGGCTACGAGCAAAATTTCAAACTGTTGGATCGCCGGCGAGCTTAGTCGGCGGTTTTAAAGTGCGCGTACTTTGGGTGACACACGAGCGAGTAAGGTCGCCGAGCCATAAGACCACAGACCTGCTCGCCTGTCTGTCACCCCTTTAAGATAAACTAGCATAAAATGCCTAAGGCATTCAATTTCTCCTTTCTGAGTTTTTAATAGTGCATAAAATATTAAATAAATTGGCTTATTAAATAAATTTGTTTGACCTAGCCGCAAAATTCAATTTTTCACTATAGTTTTACAAATTTCATCTCTACTTGACATAGTATGTCGCTTGCGTGACAATAACGGTTAAGTAAAAACATCGCCCGCCGTTATTGTAGTGAATAGCGTTATTGACAAAATAAGGTGACGAATAGAGCTGAAATTTGCAAAAATCCAATGAATATTTTAATTTCGCGGTTAGGTTGGACGATTCCCCTTAAGAGGGTTTACATCGTACGGCATTTCATACAAACTTTCAAGCCCTTGTTTTTCGAAATGACTGAACCGATTTTAATGAAACTTCATACGCATATGCAAGATACAAAGGTCTAAAAACTTAGTTAAGAACATTTTTTAAATGTCTTATTTAAAAACAGATACCTGGATATCTCTGTTTCTATGGAAAATTTAAAATCGCTCTAATTTGGCTGTAACACTATTTTTCGAAAATGTTCTTAACTAAGTTTTTAGACCTTTGTATCCTGCATAAGCGTATGAAGTTTCATTAAAATTGATTCAGTCATTTCGAAAAACAAGGGCTTCAAGCCCTTGTTTTTCGAAATGACTGAATCAATTTTAATGAAACTTTAATGAAAAATGAATTTGAATGAAATGCCGTACGTCGTAAACCCTTTAAACATTAAACTGAAATAATGATCTATATAATAAAACATACCAAAACAGTCAAAAACAGGGTCGGTGTTGCTGTACTAAATAAGCGGCGTCGGTTCTTTAAAGTTTCAAAGCAATCTGCAGTGAAATGCCTTGAACAAACAACGCTAATTTTTTTTGGAAACCAATTTTCCCTGTGGACTGCATTAATCCACTTTTCTTTCAGTTCAGGAATATTTGGAAATCTAAGATGTAAACATTAAGTAATGTTACTTTTTTACCAGTAGGAAACATCGTAACTTTTATCGACAATATTATATAAAGACTTTGTTTTGAAGTTGTCACAACACTACAGCATTAGTAAAGATAAAAAGGGACAGATATATTGAAATACCCTAGTGAGAGAAAGGGACTTTTCAAAAAGACATCAACCCAGTGTACATTTTTGTGCCTTTTTACGTAAAGAACCAGTTCAGCTTGAGCCCTGCAATTATTCATAATAATATTTTAAAATAAATATATTTTACTTACCGATGAAAAGTTATGCCATCTTTTTTATAGCTGGATGTTCTAGACGATTTCCCACACCATTTAATAGAACAGGAACTCATAATTGTTTATAATTATGCAGACTTTTTTTTTATGTGTCAAAATAATGTGTCAAAATAACCGCGTGTGCAGAGATCCAATAACTGGTCAAAACTAAAATGGCCAGTCATATTGTCATCTAATATCAGTGCATTTTCATGTATGTGTCGTGAGCCTGAGTCGCCCGTATGAGCAGTCAAGAGGATATATAGTCATTGTTCTAGAACACTTGAATTTTGACATGACACAAACAAAAAAAAAGCTAAATATATTACAATATATTTTTCTCTGTTTTTCCGATCAGATCGACTTTTATTATTATCGATCGCTTTGCACGAATGCACAGAGTAAACGCAACGTACATTCGACCGATTGTTTTACTGGAAATACGATTAATCTGTAGCATTTTCACACATAGGCTCTAGAATATATGAAAACCTTCAAAGAAAATAAAACATAATAGCCAATTCAAAAATCATTCACGTGACGTTTTCTTCGCGTTCTTGTTAGGTTTACCGAAGTAGAAATCCAATGACAGAATTCTACATCAGATCGATAATATCGGGTGTAGGATGAGAGTAGTGGAGAAACTTTCTATAATATAATCTTTCCAAACATTTATTTAACTTTTGACAGCTAGATGTCCAAATTGTATTTCTGACTCGATTTCGAAATTCATGATGAATTTAATCGAATTTAAATTAAATAATTGAAATAATACTATCATCGAATTCATAATTCGATGAAAAAAGAACAAAGTGCCCATAAAGCATTGCATTTTTTCACTTTGGTTTTTAATGTAATAATTACGGAACTTCATAAGCGTGTATATGTCAAAAGTTAAATAAATGGTTGGAAATAGAATAATACAACGTGTTCCTTTCGATGTCCCTTAACTCTAAGGTTATAATATAATAAGTCAAAATAGTACAAAAAGTTCTTGAACAAGTGTTCTAAAAAATACATACCTATTATAACTTCGAAGATAACCTAACACTAGACTCTCGATGTGTCTATCTGAGTTTCATTGATAACTAAGAGTGAATTATTTTCATTCAAACCAATCATTCATATTCAAAGCTAAAAAATGCGACGTTGTCATATTTTTCTTAAGGACAAAAATAGCACGAACTAAATTTTTTGAAGTGAAAACTTCTTTAAGCGCGTTGAGCACTTCTTGGGTACACAAAAATCATGGAACTCGCGTCATCGTCACCTAACGCTCGAACGAAAGACATCAATGCGAGAATCAAAAAGTTACTTAGTTTTTTTATTTCTATCGGCCGTCCCCAAAGTTTTTTATATATTTCACGTAAGGGTGTTTTAGATAAATAATCGTGACTTTAACAAATGATTTTGTAAGAAAAATTAAAAAGAATATATTTATAAGGTCCCATTAAGAGGGTGCATCCTAAAAGTTGGCAACGTCGTAAATAGCTGTCAAATATTTACCTGTTTTGATTAATTTGGAAATAATACTGTATGGAAATAAGAAATGTGGCTAACTAACTATCTAGAATATTAATAATGAATTGCAATTATAACATTGAATTTGATGTTGTACCCGTTTTAGGTGTAAAAAAGGCATTTGGAAAGTTTCCAAATACTTTTTTTACATCTAAAACTAACTATTCGGTGTTACGATATTAATTGTTGCATTTCATAATCAATATTCTAGTTCGCTAGTTAGCCACATTTTTTATTTCCATACAGAAATATTATCAAATTAATCAAAACAGCGAAATATTTGACATCTATTTGCGACGTTGCCAACTTTCAGAATAAACCCTCTTAAAATAGATAAACAAATTTTAACACAGCGTTCAGTACGTCTAACCAGAAATATCCAAGCAAAAAAAGTGATTTTATTTTGACCAAAAATAATAAATGGCATTGGGTAACCAACATTTTTAGTGTATTTTCGTTAGCTGATTTATTTATTTTGTAAGTATATAATGCGTTCTTCTTATATATTTTTTTACCATTGTCTTTATTTTGGTGGTCTGAATTATTACTAAAAGTTTGTTCTTCTATTTTAATGGGACCTTATATTTTATAATTCATGTGTCACTTGATTCTTTGACATGGTCTCATTAATACCCTAGAGTTAGGGGATATCAAAAGGAACACGTTGTTATATGTATAGCAAAAGAAGAAAATATCGAAAAGTAGAAATGGCCATCGGCCCTTGGTTTTTTATGAAGTAATATCTAAATAGCTATTTATTTTTAACCTGCTTATAAGATTGTTTTTCTATTTCCACGCGGCTTTAGCAAAAGTATGGGACCGTAAGTATAAGGCAAGGTATTTGAAGTCGACACCCATTTTTTTGTTTTTTTGGTTCTGAAATCATCAAATAACTCCTGCCGCTCTGGGCGGACCGGAAGGGCGTGTCAGACTCTTACTGACTACATCAACTCATGTTCGTTATATTTATGTGATCTAATTGTAAATTGTTTGATTTTTATGCTGCTAGGCATTGTCAAAAGTAAGTTTACTACCACATTACTATTAAAATTGTCTATTACTAGCTGTTGCCCGCGACCCAGGATGAAAAGTAGCCTATGTCCTTCTCCAGTTCAAGGTCTACCACTGTGCTAAATTTCCGTCGGTGCTCCGTGGACCAATTGAAAATTGACCAATTACTTGTTTAAAATTACTTGTTTCCATCGACCAACTACCAACTGGGCTATGGAGAACACTGGACTTAAACAAAAACTATTTTCCATTATAACATTATAAGCCGGAGTTCACACCAGTTTCCTAAACTTTTGGTTCAAAGAAGCTCTTGTTATATTTTTTGGTTCACATCAAACTGAATTGAAAAATATTATAAATAAATAGATACAATATAATGTAAGCAAATTATAGTTATTTATAATTAGAATCTTCAATGAAAAGATAGGAAAGTATTATTGGAGTGCCTGGAGCGTTAAACACATGAAAACCTCGGATGTCTGTTACAGTGAACGAAATTTAAAAATTCAAAATGTTATGTTTATCTAATAATATGTATAAAAAAGTTGACCTACTTATAAAAAAAAAAATATTTTGATTTGAAAAAAAAGTTATTTGGAACAATTCATGTGAACCAAAAATATTATTATAACAAGAGCTTCTTTGAACCAAAAGTTTAGGAAACTGGTGTGAACTCCGGCTTATAATGTTATAATGGAACATAGTTATTGTTTAAGTCCAGTTTTCTCCATATCCCAGTTGGTAGTTGGACGATGGAAACAAGTAATTTTCCCCATAGACCAATTGGTCAAATTTCAATTGGTCCACGGAGCACCGATGTAAATTTCATCCAAATCCGTTCAGCCATTTTAGCGTGAAAACGTAACAAATAAACTCACTTTCGCATTTATAATATTATATTAGTTAGGATTCTGATTGATAGATAAATAATAAGAAAAAGTCTTATGAAGTTTCTTTCGTTATTTCTGGGCAAAGACCCATTAGTTTGTGATGTAAATTTTCGGCACAGTTATCGCCAACGTCCATACTACGTTGAATACACCGGTTCTCGTCCGATCACCGAAGTTAAGCAACATCGGGCGCGTTCAGTACTTGGATGGGTGACCGCCTGGGAACACCGCGTGACGTTGGCGTTTTGCATAATTTAACATTTCATGTTTTATTGCTAACCGAATTTTTAATAACTAAAGATTTCTGAAAAGAAATGCAGATTTTTGTAAGAATTTCTTCTCAGGAATTTATCGTCCAGTAATACAATCTTCGAGCAACAATAGTACTGTATTTCTGATGAGCGCTGATGGTGTCGCCCTAGCATTGGTCGCATATTTGTTTGTCACAACTATGATACGAAGCCATTGCCACCCATTGCGAACATCTTAAAACAAAACAGCCAAATAAGTCCAGCCGCTCTAAGTCATGCGCGTTACGTAATAAATAAACACGAGTTTTAGGAAAAACAACTGTAATGCCTTATCATAAAGTTCAGTTTGCGCTACAACTTTATATTTTTTTATGACCTTTTCAAAAGTACTAGTCGGTCTAAAATCAACTTTATTTACACGACCATAAAGTTGACCTTTGTGTAAGTGGAAATAACATCAATTGGAAACAAGAATTTAAATAGACCTTACGTAAAATTTGTACAGTTAAATCTGTAATTCTTAAGGTACATAATAAAGAGTATTAAATTCTATCGCCTGCCTTATCTGTCATCAGGCGAAGTCGGCGGTGCAATGAGTCGCGAAGACTTTATCGACGGCACCGCGGTGGACGTATTGGCCAAGCTCCCGACGCCCTTCGAGGTCTGGCGCGTGCGCAAGCAGTTCGAGATGAACATCACGCCCACGCTAGTTGTGCTGCTGCAGGAGTTGGAAAGGTATTGTATACATATACAGGGTGGATTTTGCGACAGGGCAGTAAGGGCAGGAACCGTTGTACCTAGAGGAAAACGGTCTTGGGAGACTTTCCTTGCTTGTCCCCAGGTTCTACTGTCGAACTGGTTCTGCCTTTAGAAGTCGATATAACAACAATAATTCTATTGCATCTCGTTAGATGCGGGACATACCTACACAAGTGGCGAAAGGCGCGGGCGTGGCGACGCGGCGACACGGTGTGGCGAGGGCGTCATCGCTCCTTATTTCGCCTGCGCCCCACCGCCTGTGTATGTCATACATTTGTATGATACATAATATAATACATCTGTATGAAATATGAAACGAGTACACCGTTGCCACGCCCAGGCCAGGGGCGCGGGCGTTGTGTGTATTTTCGCGCGCGCCACCCCGTCGCCACGCCCGCGCCTTTCGCCGCTTGTGTATGTCCCGCGCCTTAGGCCTCTGCCTCGAATCTTGTGGGCAGCGGGGCGGCGGCGGTGGCGGCGTGGCGGCGCGGGAGCGGCAGGATAAAATGCGTAAAATCAAATTGACCGGCCCTTGAAACCAGCGGCGCGGCAGCGGCGCGGGAGCGGGCAACGAGCGGTGGACTCCAGTCAAGCGGTGACCGCCCGCGCGTCTGCATTGCAGTGTTGTGCAATTTATTAGCCACAATAAATCGAGCGTTAGGAATAAATTTTAATCAAAAAGATGTTGCCGCCGTTGTTCAGACATTTCGTTTGCGAATAAAAACCAATATCTCGACGACACAACCACGAACACAACACTACGCCGCTATAGTGCCGCGCGATCTGCCCGCTGGTTTCGAGAACGGGTCTGCGTTGCCCGCGCCGCTCCCGCGCCGCCACCGCCGCCGCCCCGCTGCCCGCAAGATTCGAGGCAGAGGCCTTAGACCCAATAGATCTTTTGTGGTTATTGACTTCTAAAAGCAACTCGACAGTTGACCGAGCATTACCTTGCTGATCTATAAATAGTCGCAAGCAGTACTGCTGAGCATGAGGTCCTCGATTCCCAGACCGGGCAGTGTTATTGGGTTTGCCATCTATACTTTTCATTCTCAGTAGAAGCCTGGATTTTTGCCCAGTTGATAGCAATAGGCTCGCCCCCTATTACATGGAACATAAAGCATAACTGGCAAAGGAGATGTTTCAAAATGGGCCAGGTCTATGTACAGTATCTCAAAAAAAAGAGAAAAATCCGTAGAATTCAGGAAAAATACAGATAATTCAATTAAATGTTTACTGTTGTGGTAGTAAATTGATATTTATTATCAATTTTTATCGACTTTCAACATGGCGTCTCACGGATTTAGTTACTCTATGCTTAAAAACATTGACAGTAAACCATAGATCATAGAAACAGAACTGTCAGCTGTCACAACAGTGTGAAATAAACATGTCAAACGTGACAAACGTCAATCAAAATGACAGCAGATCATAGAAACAGAACTGTCAGCTGTCATAACAGTGTGAAATAAACATGTCAAACGTGACAAACGTCAATCAAAATGACAGCTTACCGCCATGACGGGTTTTTGTTGTGTTGCAATTTCAAGTGTAATTTCTTGTGTTTACCAGCAAACCAAGCCATTTTAAAGTGATTGGACAATTAAGAACTGTTTTAAATGAATTTCCCTATTTTTTTGTATAGTGTACAAGGACCTGGCCCAGGCTCCATACATTTTGAAACATCTCCTTTTGGGTATACTTAAGTATCTACCTACACCTCTGCCTAACCCTTCTAGATAAAGAGGCGTGATGATATGTATTATAATCTTTCCAACCATTTATTTAACTTTCGACAGCTAAAGTTGTGATGTCCAAATTGCATTTCTAACTCGATTTCTAAAAACAATCGATTTTATTTACAAAGAAGTTTTTAATCGATTTAACAAATTGATTTCCATTTTTACTGAACGTTTTGTATTGTTTTATAGAAATAAACAGGCGTTCAAATGACTATATTGTATGTATTAAAATAAATATGTACAAGACTTACATTTATCGCAGTAGGCACTTTAAAAAAAATATAATTATTAGTCTACAATTTTGGTTATAATCACGTGACGTCACTATTATTTAAAAAACAAAGTGCTCATAAATCATTGCATTTTTTCACTTTGGTTTTTAATGTAATAATTACGGAACTTCATAGGCGTGTATATGTCAAAAGTTAAATAAATGGTTGGAAATAGTAAGTGGTGGTTGGTAGTAGTTGGTTGGTAATGGTTGGTGGTGGTTGGTATAGTTACCATTATTTGGTTTCTTCTTCGATTACGAAAACCTAACTGCCAAACGTTCCCCCCAGGTTCAACCGCCTCATCCTCAAGATGCTCAGCACTCTGTCGCTACTCCGCAAGGCCCTAGCCGGCGAGATCGGCATGGACGCGGTGCTGGACAACGTGTCGTACTGCATGTTCAACGGGCAGCTGCCGCAGGTGTGGCGCGACCTGGCGCCCGCCACGTGCAAGGGGCTGGGCGGCTGGATGGACCACTTTATATCTCGGACTAAGCAGTATACTGACTGGGTATGATTTTTGAAGTGAAGACTTTTTTTTTTTCTTTTTTTTTACCCTCAACGGGGAAGCTCGTCTTTAGGCTGCCTGTCCACTGGAGCGGAGAGGAGAGGAGAGGAGCGGAGATGTGCCAAAATTAACCAATAGAATCGCACTTCTGGAGCGGAATTTTGATTCTATTGGTTAATATTGAAACATCTCCGCTCCTCTCCTCTCCTCTCCGCTCCGGTGGACAGGCAGCCTTAAGCGCAGGCCACACCGCCAGCTAGCGGGCGGGCGGGCGAACATCGTTTCACCTCTTTACATACTTCGGTTCACACCGCGAGCTACAATATTTCGCGTAGTTTGTATAGTTTCCTTCGTTCGCTTCGCCCACGCCCGCCCGCTAGCTGGCGGTGTGGCCTGCGCTTTAGGCGCGTTGAGCACTTTTTGGGTGAACAAAAATCATGGAATTCGCGTCATCGTCACCGAAGGCACATTGAGCACTTTTTTGTTGACAGCGCACTCTGTTTTATTTATTTGGATTTATTTTTAATGGAGCTACAGCTTTCGTTCTTGTACTGACAGCAAGCCACATAAATTCCTTACATTTTCGTTATATGGCGTAACTTAGTTTTCACTCCTATCGGCAGTCCCCAAAGACTGCCCGACTTTTTTTCGCTATTTATATCAGGTTTGTTCATAATGATGACTACAATTAAGTACCACGAGGTTTTCAGTTATTTCAATTACACTTAGTATAACTAACACACTTCTTGTTCTCTTCTTTCTACGCAGTCGACTATAGAAGAACCAATAGTAATCTGGCTGTCAGGGCTGCACATCCCGGAGTCGTACCTCATAGCGCACGTACAGATCGCGTGCCGCCTCTACACATGGCCGCTCGACCGGTCCACTCAGTTCACTCGCGTCACCAAGTGGACTAGCCCCGATGAGATTGAAGAGAGACCTGTCTGTGTAAGTACCTATTATTTACGCTTTGACGCTATAAACGAAGAAATGCCTTTGAAGACAAGTGGAAGAGAGACCTCGACAGCAGGCGAAACCACCTCAAGAGCCACCCACCCTCCAACATACAATACCAAGGGCGTACCCAGGGGGGGGGAGGGGGGCAGGGGTGTGCTGAAGTACCTACCTACTGTTATGTTAGAGTCACGTTAAGATTACTTTACAATTACAATATATTATGCATTAATTTTAGAAAAAACCGCGCTGTGCGGCCGTCCGTATTATAGGTATCATGCAAAATACGCGAACGCAGCTAGCAAGCACATGGGCTCGCTCGCCAACCACCGGAGCCGACGGCTTTGAAAGAACCAAGGAGCCGAAAAATATCCATTCTATAACCATATCGAAACTATGTAATACATGTGCGGGATTTCTAATTTGCCCCCCCCCCCCCCCCCCCTATGCCAAAAGCTGGGTACGCCCATGTACAATACCATTGCCACATGGTGTTCCAACATGTCCAGTGTGCTCGTACATTCACAGATTACATTAGCCACATCAGAGCACATGCTCGTAACCGTCGTCGTATAGTTGTCAAAAACGAAACGGAAATAGTCGCTAAATAGGTATGGATGTATTAACATCGCGGCTTCGCCCCCGTCGTCTATTGCACAGGAACCGTAATTTTTTCCGGGATTTAAAGTAGCCTATGCCGCTCGCGAATAACGTAGGTTTCTGTCAGTGAAGGAATTTTGTAATCGGATCAGTATTTACAGACATACAAACAACTTTGCCTGTTTATAAAATTAAATTAGTTAAGGGGGATGCACCAAGGTAGCCCTCGAAATTCACCTTTTTTTTTGCAATTTTAGAGAGTTGAATTGATGATTTTTATGATTATCTGTAAAGTCATATTTCTTATGGTCGAAAATCATATTTTGATACAACCTGACTCTGACCTGCAAATTAGAATAGACACTACCGCTTTACGATTTTAGTATTAATAAACAAACTAAGAAGGGAATGAACTAAACTGAATCTATCCTCGGAATAAAATTAAATCCTTAGCATTTCTCACGCCATCATTTGCCTAACCTTTTCCAACTATGTTGGGGTCAGCTTCCAGTCTAACCGGATCCAGCTGAATACCAGTATTATACATTGAGCGACTGCCTATTTAACCTCCACAACCCAGTTACTGGGTAACACGATACCCTGTGTGGCTACCATGACTTTCATTTAACCTTCTCGATCAAACGCATCGAGCGCGTTCGGCGTTCCGATTGGCCCTTTACCGGTGAAGGCCGGCCGGCTGCCAATCGGAGCGCCAAACGCGGTCGATGCGTTTGATCGAGAAGGTTAAATGAAACTCATGGTAGCCACACTGATATTAGCATAACTCACGTACCACCCGTACAGACCCATACCTAAATAAAACAACGGGGCAGTACAGGGATTTGTAATTTATTTTTTTAACTAGCAATCATTAAATATGAGTTTTATCACAGAGAACAACATAAAAAAATACAATGTACCTTACATCCGGTTTCCGATTCGAGAATTTGAAGTTGAAACCTTGTCATACTCTACTTTAGCATAAAGGCAAAATATCCGTAGCCGGTCGCAGGCGGCAGCAGCAGGCGACGTGTCGCCGCGACATGACGTGACTGGTTTCTATATATTTATATGAAAATGACGTGTCGCTAGCTACGGAAGGTATTTCATAGAAAGAAACCAGTGGTATCGCAGCGACACGTGGCCTGCTGCTGCCGCCTAGGTCAGCTACGGAATGGTACCTTTACAGAAGTGAAAGTCCTCGAAATTCAAAATTTCTTTCCAAAAAACGCGAGAATCTTTTATATTTTGCGGAACCAAAAATGGACATTTATCAGTTAATTGTTTCAGTTTAATCTCACTTCACGCGCTTTTTTTAATTCTAAAATTTCTCGTTCTAGAGTGGCACTTTTTAGTTTTTCTATCTGTATTGCAATTTTAAGTGAATGTTCTTCTTCAGCCATTTCTAAACGCCTCCTATGTTCTTCCTCTTTTAAGCTTTTTATATGGCTTATTATGCAGCTTATATGGTCATCGTGGTCCTAAAAATGACAACCTCTTTGTGAGCGTACATTCTGAAAGAGGGCACCGTCGCAAATAGATGTCAAATATTTCGCTGTTTTGATCAATTTGGCAATATTACTGTATGGAAATATGAAATAGTTTGGAAATTCCAAAAGTGCACGCCTCACACACATTCATAAACGAAAAAGAAATTCAAAACATAGTTTCTAACAAAAATTAACAATTTATCACTTTTCATGAAGTATGTTTTGACTGCTGTTTTACCCATCAATATGGGTAAATTTCTAACCTCGCAATCCTTACGTAATGTCAAAGACTATTTATTTAGATATTTACGTTGTGGGTTGCTAGGCAACACGTTAAGTAAGTCAAGGTTGGAAATATTTAGATAAAGATATTATATTTTAGTTAGTATTTTATTAATTATAATTAAACTACTTTGAATAAAAGAGCCATTTTCAATAGGGCTCCTTCTATGGCCGAAACCAATGTATTAAAAAAAATTGACTCAATTAATTGATTTATCGCAAGCTACAATGTTTTCAAGCTTCATAAATTGACGGACAGGATTTTTTTAAAACTATTTTGATGTTTTTTTCATTTCTGCTGCATTCAATCAATTAGTAAAAAGTACAGTTTTAATCCCCATTTAATCATCTATACAATGGTATATAAATTAAGTAGGTTCTGTGCAGGAGTGTAACAATAAAAACAGTT
The DNA here is from genome assembly GCA_948150665.1 of Conistra vaccinii. Lineage (NCBI taxonomy): Eukaryota > Metazoa > Arthropoda > Insecta > Lepidoptera > Noctuidae > Conistra > Conistra vaccinii. Next base: position 7,697,859 of record OX411327.1, read on the forward strand.
GCAGAAATGGGGCGAAAAATATTTTTCGATCGTAGAGCACACTCTAATGCTTCGCATTATGAGTCGTGCAATACTAGCTTCTGTTCATCTATGAGCCTATAACCTTCCTCAAGAATTGGGCTATCCAATGCAAAAAGAATTTTTCAAATCCAACTGGTAGTTCCAGATTACTTTGTATGTAGGGGGTCTACATACAAACTAACAAACAAACAAATTTTACCTCTTTATTATATTAGTATAGAAAATATGGCTAACTAGTTAACTTAAATACCTACCTATATTGATTATGAAAGGCAATAATTAATATCGTATTACCGAATATTTAGTTTTAGATGTAAAAAAAGTATTTTGAGACTTTTCAAATACCTTTTTTTACATCTAAAACGGTTACAACATCATGTTATAATTATTGCAATTCATTATTAATATTCTAGTTCCCTAGTTAGCGATATTTCATATTTCCATATAGAGTCTGGCTAACGAAAGTTGGCCCCAGAATATTGGCGGCAAATTTAAAAAATACATGCATGACAACACTAAATACACCAGAGATACCGAACGACAACCTTGTCAAATTGACGTTCACGTTCATACAGAGTTGCTATATAAAAAGTTCGCAAATAATTCCAGGGCCAACTTTCGTTAGCCAGACTCTAGTAATATTAATCAAAACAGGTAAATATTTGACACCTAGTTGTGAAGTTGCCAACTTTTAAAATGAACGCTCTTTAATAAACGAAATATTGATTTATTGATAAACGAAGTAAGTCTGTCAAAACTAAGTAAGCATTTCACGAACGCGCGTCCGTCAGTCATTGTGCTGCTCCTTACTAGCTGACGCGACAGGTTGTCATGTCCAAATTTCAATAATTCATACACAAATACCGAATTTTCCAAATTTCCGGGCAATTTATCAAATTTTTCTTTCCCTTAAAACTTTATTCGAGCTGTACATTACAAAAAAAAGCTTTCCAGCCATTCTCAAGTGGTTACAAACGAACAGCAGTCAGCATTTCATTTTTATTTGTATAGTGAGGGCTGGCTTGTTCTTTGGCCAAATAATTAGCGTTGCCATTCAACGTGGCAATGCTGTCAGTCTTCTGGGCACGTTTGCGGATGACAGTGATGTGGAGCAGTTATTCGCCGCCTAAGTAGACGCCAGCACATCAAGTTACTAAAATCTGTTATCTTCTATATATGTAAATAGGTACCTTTCTGTGTGTCAAACCATTCTCAAGGATATTGGGCATTACGTTTTGTTTGGGTACCTGCAAATAAAATAAAGAATAAAGTTCATAAGAAAGTTTTCAAGGAGTTGCATTGGAAAGTTAATAATATTAATTCATACATACTTTCTTTACTGGAATTGTGCCCATATTTTTTTCCATCTGAGGGACCTTGAATATATCCCTAGAGATCTGTAAGAAATTGCAAAAGTGGAAATATTATCATACCTTTTTACAGACATACTGTGTTTTAAGTATATTTTTGTCAAACTCACTCTTAATAAAGGAGTATATACATTCTGATCATCCACTTGTGCATCAATATTCTCAATTGTTTCTATACAGTCCTAAAAAAAGGTTGTAAAATTGTAAATATAATTCTTCGACTATTACTATCATAATATGATAGTAATGCCTATAATTATAATGCCTACAGTGCATCCCATCTTTTCACATTTTTTCTTTTATTGTTTTCCCATGGGTGTTTCCCCTGTATGCGTTGGGTGCGTTTACAAACATTCACATACACAAACAGCCAGACCCAGAACAACTACTTGTAGATCATACAAATATATGTTCCGTGCGAGGGTTCGAACCCGCGACACGCAGCGCAGCAGTCAATCGCTTAACCACTGCGCCAACTGCGCCGTCATTATAGTTCTAAGCTATGCATTTTAATATACTGGATGCAATGTTTTCTGCAATATAAATTCATAAATTAGTAGTCATTGTAATATATACTTACAGCTATCTGCTGACTGTGTTGGTTAATATTATCATTTACACATGTATCCACAAATGCTGTTGGTTTCAAGTTCTGAAATAAGCAACCTCTGTCTCACCAGTGATAAGTATCCATTATTATGTATTTGTTTACCGAACGTGGGATCTATTAAAAACAATTGGATATCAATTGTTTCCATAATTAAATAGAATAGCAATGATAGTATATTTCTGTGAGATGAGGTAAAAAGTTCTGTGAGGTATCTGTCTATTAGTTATTTCTTTCTTTTCATTTTCATGTTTTATTTATCCCTTATGGGTCCTACACACAGTGCCGTCGCGCGTCGGCCGTGCCGCCGGGCAAGCCGCGGAGCGCCCGGCTTTGCCGCACAAAGGAAATGAAAGCGCAAAAGCCGGTGGCACGTGTCGCGCGGCAAAAGCCGGCGGCCATGACGCCGGCACTGTGTGTAGGAGCCATTCTGTTCCACCTGCCATGTTTTGTCTCTGCTTCACCCTAAGGTTGACTGGTAAAAAATGCCTCAGGCATTAACCCCAACTTTGTATAGTATTTTTTTATTTGAGCATTAAGTTTTAAAATAAATATTATTATTTGAAACAACAGTAAAAAGTTGCAGTATAAAAAGTGTTTAGATGATGCAAATTATTTCTTGCTTCAATTTTATTGTATACTATAGGAAACTTGCACAGTCTGAAAGGGGCTTAACTTATGTAATTGGCAGAAGGGCGTTAAAAGCAAAGGTAATAAATGATTAATAAATAATCAAATGAATTTGGTTTTTTAAATATGTGCAAACTGTGTCAACATAATGTGTAAAAGTAAATGTAATTAGAAGATGTTCTCACATTCTGTTTCAACGTCAGTGCAGGATTATATAAATCTTTAATTTCAATTACTGCATCATTAGGAGTAGCTGGAGTCGCCTCACCAAGTTCTCTCTTTATCTTCCTCCTCTTCCGGGCTTTTAACTTCATCGTTTTCCATTGAATTTTCAGCTGGATTATTTTACGATGTCGGCCATTTAACTCATTAAACCTAGTACAAGATGGTGAAATATTAGGTATGAATAAAATTAAAGAAAAAGTATTTATTGAGACTCGCACAGAAAGGCCCGTTAAGAGTTTTTTAAACACTGTAAAGAAACATTTTAATGTTAAAATGTTTAATTGTGTTGATTGAAACATATTTGGCTCATTATGGCTGAAAACTATGTCATGTCGCCTGTTAGTCTTTATGCGAACAAAATTGCGAGCACGCATGGGTAGATCATAAAACCAGAAAACCAACATCTTACTTTTTATAGACTTCCTCCCAAGCTTTATTTTTAAGCTTGATTGTTTTGTTGTCTATTGCTTTATTCTCAATAACATTAGCATGGTCTCTCAGTACAAAGCGAAGTAATTGCTGAAACAGTAGTGTAAATTCTCATTAACATTATATTTATTTATGAAGAGCCAATATCTCTATCCACATTGAGGTATTATTGTACTAACGTTAGGATTTTACCTTTTCTTCTTCATCCCAGTTGACGGATCGACTGCGTTTTTTGTTTATATTCATATTCAAATAATACTAGAAGTAGTTTATTTCAATAAAGATGATAATGATCTTCGAAACGGTACCAATCCATAATTATTTTTCCGCACGCTAAATAAATAAATAAACAAATGCTAGCGTACATTATTCAGTCAAATTGTCAAATACTGTCAGTGTCAATCCGTCTGTCAGGAATGGGTTGCCATAGCGCACGGATTAATCCGCGGCCCAAGGAATTTACTGTAAGGCTGCCTGTCCACTGGAGCGGAGAGGAGAGGAGCCGAGCGGAGCTGTGCCAATCTTAACCAATGGAATTGAATAAAATCTACACTCCGCTTCAATGGACAGGGATTTGCGAACTAGTTTAAAAATTAATACAAAACCGGGTAGTGGAGCAGCGAAGCGGAGCGGAGAAGAAGAAAGAAACCGGTTGCGCGGTATTGCATGGCCGGCTCAAATTACTCGTTGCGTGAACTCGGTCTAGCTCCGCACAGTCCGCAACTCCACTCCGCTACCTAGCTCCGCTCCGCTGCCACGGTCCACTCCGCTGCCTCGCTCCGCTTCAATGGACAGGCAGCCTAAGGCACGGACTCCACCAAAGCGGAGATGTGCGGTGAAGTCCGAAGCGGAGGCCGGAAGAGATGTTTTTCAGCTAGAGATACGTACTGGCTAGATTGGAGCGGAGATGTGCGCTGGCAAGAGTGTAGATATGTGCTGGCTAGACAGAAAATTGGGGAACACCCAAATACTCCGAAATATTTTATTCCGAATTTCGTTGTTCCGATTTTCAAAAGTCCGAATTTCATAATCCCTAAGAATTATAATGTCTATTATTAAAAATCACGAATTTCATTTTACCGAAAGTCGTAAATACGATTTGTTTGGTTTCCGATTTTCATATGTTCGAAGAATCAAATGCTCGATGGGTTCTCGGTCCGAAAAACGACATTCCGATTTTCAATACTTCGAATAAACTACTAAAATTAGGATTCTGATTCTGATTCAATTAGTATTGTAGCGGTTAGACCGCCACATACAAAAAAACTAAGAAACAAAAAGACATGACGTCACACAATTCCTACATCTCGCAGTTAGAGTTTACTGAGCGAATAACATAGATAAGACTATCCGAAATCAACATATGGGCTCTATCGACCTCCGGTCTCCGGAGGGGAGTGATGTAGCGGTTAGACCGCCACATACAAAAAAAACTAAGAAACAAAAAGACATGACGTCACACAATTCCTACATCTCGCAGTTAGAGTTTACTGAGCGAATAACATAGATAAGACTATCCGAAATCAACATATGGGCAGTTGCCCGCCAGACATAACAACCCGTCTGGTTGGAGGATCCTCCCTTTTCTATGGTGGATGAGTGAACTTTACACCCTGCTCCTCATACCCCTAAAGTATAATACGAGTATTAAGTTCGGGAAGCTACGCAATATCTTCTCGTCCCACATACCACAGTGTCTCAAGACGAAAGTCTTTGACCAGTGCGTGTTGCCAGTGATGACTTATGGCACTGAAACGTGGTCGCTCACAATGGGCCTAATTAGAAGGCTAAAAGTCACCCAAAGAGCAATGGAGAGGGCTATGCTTGGAGTTTCCCTACGTGATCGAATCAGAAATGAAGAGATCCGCAGGAGAACCAAGGTAACCGACATAGCCCGAAGAATTGCCAAACTTAAGTGGCAATGGGCAGGACATATTGCTCGCAGAACAGATGGCCGATGGGGCCGAAAGGTTCTGGAGTGGCGACCACGTACCGGAAGACGTAGCGTTGGAAGGCCTCCCACAAGATGGACCGATGACCTAGTAAAGGCCGCAGGAATTCGCTGGATGCGGGAAGCACAGAATCGGTCGAAGTGGCGGTGCTTGGGGGAGGCCTATGTCCAGCAGTGGACGTCTTTCGGCTGATATGATGAGTATTAAGTTACGCATTATAAATTAAAAATCTATGAGTTTTTAATTTAAAAACGTCTACTTTGGTCTCCTCTATTGTTGGTGAATCATATGGGAGGTTATAACTGTGACCAGTGTGTTTTGTTGTCTTGTTTTTTAGTTTTACAAGGCCTTTTTATTTCGGAATTCTAATTCCTTACTTTAATAATCGGAATTCGTATTTTTGATGTTTCGAATTATCATTAATTCGGACTTTTTGTTATTCGATCTATTGATTATTATGAATACTATTTATTGTTAGGAATACTGAAATTTTGGAATTGTAAAAATAGGATTAATGATAAATCGGAGTTGTTATATTAGGGATTTTGAATCATTCGGAATTCTGATAATCGGTATTTTGAAATTCGTATTTGTGACTTTCGGAATAAAGTTTTTCGTATTTATGTAGTGTACCCAGAAAATTGCAACCAAAAAAACGCATCACGGAGATGCCTCGGTGATGGCCGCTGCTACAGGACAGCGTTGTCAACTCTTTCCATAATTATGTAACAACCGTGTCACCGTTAACTTGCATTACGACACACATTACGTATACTGACGGCTTTTTAAATAGATCGTGACAAGTTGTGCCCTCGAAGTCTTGGTGCCACGGATTCAGACGCTAACGGCACTGGGATTCCGTGCTCTGCGCCAAAAACCGCATATAAATGCCAATAATAACATATTTTAACTCTTGTTTCTGACCAGGGTTGCTACGTGCGTGGTCTATACCTGGAGGGGGCCCGATGGGACCTGGAAGAAACCTGCCTGAAACGATCGCATCCCAAGGTGCTGGTCACAGAACTGCCTATCATGTTCGTCATACCCATAGAGGTACACAAACTCAAGCTACAGGTATAAAGTTTCTACTACTATAAGTACTTATATTTTCCCTTACGTTGGCATAGGTACCTCCTGCTGTAGCGAGCTACGATTCGAATAATAAAAGTCGAAGCGAGCGAGCAAGCGGGATGCTGGTCGTTACTGCGAGTGTTGATTGTTTTTATGATTAGGAAGTCACGCGACTATTTGTTCACGCCAGTTTGAACATGACCATACAAGTTAGCTGGCACAATCGGCGCGACCAAAAGACCATGACAAGATATGCCCTAACCATGTCCAGCGAATTCATATTTTTAAGTACCTATCCTTCATTTATTCAAACTAGATTTTAGATAATAGTCTAGAGTCAATCAAAGGTATTTTTTAAGATTGAAATCAATCTTCCTAGCCTTTTTCCCAACTATCTTGGGGTCGGCTTCCAGTCTAACCGGATGCAGCTGAGTACCAGTATTTTACATGGAGCGACTGCCTATCTGACCTCCACAACCCAGTAACTGGGTAATACGATACCCCTTAGTAAGACTGGTGTCAGACTTTCGGGCTTCTGACGACACGTAACGACTGTCAAAGATCCACAAATGACAGCCGGGACCAACGGCTTAACGTGCTTTCCGAGGCACGGAGGAGTCTCGGTATGTAAAGATGGTCACCCATCAAATTCAAATTCAAATTCAAAACTCATTTATTCAAACTAGGCTGAGAATCAGCACTTTTTGAACGTCAAAAATCCACTGCCCACAGTGCCCACTGACCAACCCCGGCAAGCGTAGCTTAACCTGATGGATCGACCCGTGCGGCTTGTTATTACTTAGCCACGAGCTCCTCGTATTTTTTAAGATTGAATAAAAATAAATATTATTTGTAGTTCCGGTTACATTTTCGGTTTAATGGCGACGATAAGTGAAAGATTACAGTTCATTCTGTTTATTCAGTTCATTCGGCCAGTGTGATCAGATGAGTGATAGGAGAATACCTTATTTTTGAGGTAGGCCTGTACCTATACAGGAGATACTTGTGGATAATATGGAGGCCACCTTAATATCCACAAGTAACATACAAAAATCACATGAATTCGTCACCTAAAGAAGTGCACAGCACTGGCAGAGAACTTATTCTTTATAGGATGTATTCTATATTGTTTGAATATGAATGATGTTACCAAGATATTTTATGAATTTTAATACAGGGTGGCAGGGACATCGACGCGAAGCCGGTTACCATGGATTCAGTACATGATTCTGAACCCCCCTGCATTGAAATTTTTCGTCGGTTATTTAAAAAAAAATCTGCTGTTTCATAGAAAAGTGCAATACCTACGCGGTCAAAATGTATGGAGCAGCTGATTTTTTTTTTAATAACCGACGAAAAATTTCGACGGAGGGGTTTCAGAATCATGTACTGAATCCATGGTAACCGGCTTCGCGTCGATGTCCCTGCCACCCTGTATATTTTAATTTATATGTTCTTTTGTAGGTAGATATAATAAATAGTCGGTAGGTTGGTGTAAATAGTATTTTATCCGAAGCAGATTCTTGAAAAGGTTTTGGGTAAAAAAATACAACTATATGGAAACACTGATTGTGGGTGTCACTCTCTCACAATTCACATTCACTCGCTTGTCACTCGTCGCCATAGAAACCTACTGTTACATTCAAACTGGTGCTTTGTACGTGTGTTATTGTTTGTTTGTTAATTTATTGTTTATTTAACACTTACCCATACGTTTTTTGCATATTTATTCTTGAAAGCGATATCTCATTGTCGATTTTGGTTTTTCTACTGGACTTACGATACGTATCAGTTTATAGGTGAAATACGATGTTGCAGTGCTGAGTTGATTGAAATCATGCATCAATGTTTCGGTACTACAAATGTGTTTTGCGCGTGGAACGTATTTAAGGCCGTGCATTATCCGTGCTATCATCAGTGAATTATCCGTGCTACTGCAAAGCATCTTGAGAGAGTACAAAACAATATGACGTGTTGAAAAGAATTCAGTTCCCTTCAAAGTGGTTAAGCTAAATGGTAGTGGGACTAGGTTGTTGGGACTGGCTATCTCTTCACTGCCTTGGCTTATATTTATTAAAGTTTTGAAATAAATGCCTTAACATTGAATAAAAAAGGGGTACCTACGTTCGTTTTGAGAGATTTGTTTTATTTTCCTCTACACTGTATGATCTGCTTTATTAGTACCGTATGTGGAATACTCCCATAAGTTATAAGCATCTGGTAGGCCCACTCCTGATATTTATAACTATCCTAAAGCATCCTTTTCACCAGAGATGATAGATAGATACCCAAGACCAATAGGATTATTTGATTTTCATAGCCTAGTATGGTTTAATTCTACTCGAAAAGGGTTAAATGAAACGAAGTACCTACACATAGTTTGGAAGCCTAGATTCTCCGCTTAGCGACCTCGCATATACTTGATGGAAAGACTGCCCAATTCTCAGGTTTTAAAAATATGGGTAAGTACATCGTTCCCACCACAGTCTTGGTACATTTTAAGCTGGTTCCATCTGCTGCCGGACCTAGTGACGAGTTGTGCCACAACATTTAGTTATTTATGTTGCTAAATCTAGTCTACTAGATTATGTACACCAATTGTTATTTAAATTGAAATTCAATATTGAACTAATTGTTTATGAAAACGCCTGACAGAAAATGATTAGCAATCAATCGTTTTTTGAAGTCTATCGAATGAGCCGTTTGGCAGGATAAGTATTTTTTTTGTTATGAAATAATACAAAATAATTACCATTAAATTAAAATATAGTAATTGTTTCAAAATCCAGGTCTCATGTGCTTTTAATGATTGAGACATGATTGTTTTGGTTAGGGTATGCATGTATGCTGCTTTGGGCATGGTCCTTTCGTCCTGCATGTGCATACTGCTCGATCGCTTCAGTTTGGCCAAAGCTTAAAATATACGGTGGCGTCATTTTGAATTTTGATCCCATAACCGTTGTCAGCGCTCTCGAAGATCACGAAAACGACACCCATGACGTAAACATTGCAAAGAAGGATGCCCATTTATGGCCCGAGAACGCCCACCAATTTACGTTTATGTAAAAAAAACATCGTTATTTCTAGTTATCTAACAAGATATTCATTTATCCGAACAAGATGGGAACATTTTTGCACAAATAAAAAGTACCGAAACGATAAATACGTGAAAATAATTCCCTTTTGTGGATAAAATCAGCAGTGTTGCCAATAATTATTAATTCCGTTCACGAAATAATCGATTATGTTTTCATGGATGTTTTACTTATAATATCAGATCCGTAATGCTTATTATTCGATGTATTCAAACAAATACGTTGTTATGTTTTTACTATTGATACTAAATGAACAAGCGAATTGATAGTTGATATAATAATGAATGCATAGGATCATAACAAAAACGCTACTACACATTTTAATTACATATAATTCTTTAGCTGTTCAGCACAATAAAGATAGAATATGTTAAAGAAAACATATTTACAAAGACGTTCATAACTTCTTAACCTTTAAACTCCCGAGGCAGCCGCAAGGCTGCCGCAAACTATTTGTCCTTCAAACCCCGAGGCGGACATACGGCCGACGCAGGTACACACGGTTTAAATCTCTATTTCTACTATGAAATTAGGGCTAAACTGGTCGGTGAGCAATTTAACTCTATGGCCTGACGGATATTCTCGTCAACTAAATCATTTAATTATTAAATTCCCGTTCGTCCCACCAGGGGGACGACGGCAGTGGGACGAACGGGAATACACCCTTTTTTAACGATTTTTATCATAAAAACCAATATCCAAAAATATCAATAGCCAACATTGGAAAAAAATGTTGAAACTGACTGATGTCGCACGTCACACGCAGGTAAAACGTTATAGTCACGAGTGCGCGCTCGGCATCGTATTTCGTTATTTTTTATTATTTTTGTGTGTAACTCGACGGGAAGTGTTGTTATTTCCATAAGTAGTTTCTACATACATCGTGGTAGATAAATATTTGCACTAACTAGCATCGTTTATTAAATACCTATTTTGATCCGACCAAAAAAAACGTCGGGAACCCGTGAGTGAAAAAGTGATTATTTTGAGTTTTGTGTGTGTTTCGTGTCGTGTAATCGCTGGTAAGACTTTATTTTATTTTTTAATATTAGGTACTTAATCGTTTTATTATTTGAACTAAAATACACTGTTTATCCATTTTTTTTAACCAAATAATGTTACGTCATCAGAGTTGACGTCGTTAAGATTAAAGAGTCACAGTGGCGATTATAATTTTGTATTAAAATTAGGATTCGATAAAAAAATCGATATCGATCTATCAATTTTTTGTGTGTGGTGTGGCAACATTGAATTATGCCGGCCGGCTGTCAAGTCAATGTCAATGTCAAATCACAAATCGACTTTCTTTGTTTTCGTTTGCATAACTTTATTTTCTTGCGAATTTGTTATTTTAACCATCGAATACGCTTATTAAATGGACTCCGAAGATTCTTTGAACCCTGAGCCCTGACGACCACGGCCTGAACATGGATTCCGCTCCCGCTTCTAACGATAACCTCAGCACGAACTTTGACTCGATATCCACAAATTATGAAGACCCCGGCATTGTCGCTGGCCCGAGTACTTCCGTTCCCTAAGTAATTCATTCAAAAGGTCATTTACGCTGTGTTAATTGTGGTTTAAACGTCACGAGAATACGAAGGCATTTCTTGGAAATAGCAGAAAGAGCAAAATGTTATACAACAATTCGACACAACAGGTCAGTATCATGTCTTCCTCTGAGAAATGATTTTTAAATAAATAGACAGAGTACCTACTATCAAAGTTAGTGTTGTTTTAGGATATCTAATAATTATGACTTGTTTATTAGGTACAAGTGTCGAGTGACAGTTTAGTGTGCGAACAACAAAATGTACAGATCATGGACAAGTGTGCATCAGCTGCGTGCGGCAGATTGCTTTTGAGAATAAGATCACATACACTCAGGTCTGATTCTCCACATGAACAACTCGAAATGATTACCTGTCAGATTGTACCAAGAGCGGTAAGTTATCAACAGTTTAGAATTAATACAAGCGTAGTTCTGAGATTTGATACTGACATACTTCTGAGTCTATAGTGTAATATTCAACTTCTTTCGTGTCCGCACAAGTTATATTTCACATAGTACAGATTGTCTAGAAACTTGAGAAAGATTTTTTAGAAATTAATTAATAATAATATAAAATGTGATAGATATTTTTTTGATTGTGTATTTATTTGTACCAAAACCACAGTAATTCACGTTTACTGTCTTTATGCACTGAGCTTTAATTTTTATTATTATTTCAGTTGCCATCATCATCTCGTTAGAGCAGTTTAGAGCAGCATCATGTTCAACTACAGAACCGGAATCTGAACCATCCAGTCTGCCTATGGAGCAATTTGAACCATCCAACCTACCTTCGGTGCAATCTGAAGTAGCTGACAGTGCATAGCAAGCGGGACAAAGCTTGAACACATCCAACAGTATACTGCTGCCTTATTATGTAAGAGCACCAAACACTCAAAATCAATGTTTCTTTCCTGGCTGTAACAAGACCAATCGGCTCGCTGTCCCGTCAGCACTGCGGGTACATCTTTTTTGTAAGTACAATTACTATGTACCGCTGGATTGTAGAATCTGTTATTACCATTTAAGTAGTACCTAACCCCTGGAATCTACTTTTAGAATCAATATATAATCATATTAAAACATTTAGTGCAGCACAAATTGAAGATTTTGCCTCATTGAAAAAAACGGTTTTATCTAAATAACCCCAACTTTTTTCTAAACCAAGACCTTGACCGTTTCATTATTTAAATCGCATATTATCCTATCCATATACTTTGAATTGTGTGCACTTGAGGCCGAAGTGTCTATGGAGAGTTGGCATTCCCCTTTTCGTTGGCGCCATATTGAATTTTGATTTTGACGCTATTTTCGTTGTTGACACCCATGACGAAAAAAAGTAGGTAGGTAGGTACCTAACTGATTCGTGAACGCCACCGAGTAAGTACCTACCAGGGGCGTAGACTCCGTACAAGCCGATTCCTATCGGCTTCCCTTCGGTAATTCGGAACACAACCACTCTATCGTCATTGAATAATCACACTATAAGTATTTGAATACAATTAAAACATTACAAAACGCCTACATAAAAATTTTTGTCTTTATATCCCAACAACAAAACATTTCGCTCTAAAATAACTCGTAGGCGCGTACGGGTTATCGTGAATTCAATTTCTATAGAAAATAAAATCCGTCTGACGTCACTCGGTCACGTGACTCCGTGCGTTTTATACCAAGCAAGGAAGCCGGCTTGCAACGAGTTATAGTAGGTAAAGTAGGCGAAAACGCGCTCGTGTGAACGAGAAAGAACTATGTATTGCTATTACTCACTCGTTCTCGCATTTGATATTCGGTTGTTGTCGTTGAGTATCGTAATGCGTTCGGCTCGGTGTTCGGACATCAAAACATTATTTCATCATTCGATTGACAATGTGTTGGTTTTTGTCGTAATCGCAACCATATAATTTGTTTACAGAGTTAATTTGCATTTTGTATTCATTGTATTCATTAGTTTATCATTACTAGTACGAGTAATATTTGTTTTCAGGTATAGAAAAGTGATTAAGATAGTGTTTGTGTTATGAGTTTAGTGAAAGAAACGTACGTTGATTGAACTACGTTGTAATTAGGTATTTGGGGTAAGTAGAAAGTTTTAATAAGTTGAACTTACATCATTAGAGTAGATTTGAAAAATGATTAGTACTATCAGTAGGATTAGGATGGCGGCAAATAGTTTTGATTGTTGCTTGACGAATTATTTACTTTGTGAGGAAACATGCTTTTCAAGGTTTGAAAATAAGAAACACATAATTAATACTGAATTCTTTATTAATACCTACATTATGAAACAAATTCCTTAATTAAAAATACTTTTTGTATTATAATTACATTTGATTTCATTCTTAGAGTAAAATCAGATGTGCTGTCATCTTGTGTTGAAACGCCAAACTAGCTTCACAAATCTCAAAATAGTATTTCTTTTCTCGCCGACAGATGTCGTTAAACGAATCACAGAACAACTTGATTATTTTTCGCTAATTCGTATGAAGCTCCTATTAGAAAAGTAAATCGAAATAGGAATTTAAGAAACGGTTTATTGACACCATTATTTTGTTAGATACACAAGAAGTAGCTTTTCGCGGCCACGATGAAGGTCTGAATTCCAATAACCGCGGTAACTATATCAAAACTTTGTTATATCTGAGGAAATATGATCCGTAATGAACTCGCATTTAGAACTATGATCTTCAGTTCAGAACCCCGTGTTTTCTGGTCTCTCTAGTGATATTCAAAATGATTTAATACATTGTATTGCATCCGTTTTACGAGACCACATTAGATTAGAGATAGATAAAGCTCAATTTCTGTCTGTAATGATTGACGAAACTCCAGATGTCAGTCATAGGGAGCAATTAACTGTAATTTTTCGATATTTATCAGAAACTGGAATTGAAGAACGATTCCTGGGTTTTTACGATGTTAGCGAAAGTCGAACTGCTGAAGTTTTATCCAAACAGTTGTTAGAAATACTTGACCAGTATCGTTGTAGAAATAAGTTAGTTGGTCAATCTTACGACGGCGCGGCAGTTATGTCTGGCGAGCCACGGTGGAGTACAAGCGAAAATTCGTGATGCATGTCCTTAAGGCAATGTTTGTCCCATGTTACGCTCATATATTAAATTTAGTACTGAGCCGTTCCCTTGAAAATATTCAGGAAATGAAAACGTTTTTTGGACACGTAAATAGTATCATCTTATCATATAGTAAATAGTAACATCTGCCTGTACAAGACTGAAGAGCCAGAAAGCTAGCCACAAATTGTAAGTAACTGGACTTCACGCACGGCTGCAGCCCCTGGTTTTTTTTTTTTTTTTTTTTTTTTTTTTTTTTTTTTTTTTTTTTTTTTTTTTTTTTTTTTTTTCCTTTTGTTTTGGCTCCGGCTTACCTTTTCTATTACGGCACCCTTCGCCACTGGTACCTACTACCTATCTACAGTTGGTGTCTGTATCGTGCAAATTTTTTCTCATGGGTGTCGTTTTCACGGTTTTTGTGGGTGCTGGCAACGATAATGGGGTCAAAATCAAAATTCAAGATGGTTCACTATCGGCTTTAGCACCCTCGAAAACTACGAAAACGACACCTATGACAAAGAATGTGAAAATCAGGGACCGGTATGATCAATAGTGGTATTTTTATAACATTTATATTTTTACAGGTATAATTTGTATATTAAACCGGTTACCGAAATAAAATTTATCTTTCACGTGCCGTCGGCATTAGTCAAATGGCGCGCGTATCCTGTATCTGTATAACCGGCATTAAAACGGTAACCTAATAGAGGTAACATGTTTATTTTTCTTGGTTACCAGATAGCGGTAACCTTAGTCGTAGAAGTAACCAAAATTCTTCAATACCTTCACCCGCTATAATTAATTAATATAATTTATAAAGGTTTTCGGTCCCTGGTGAAAATTAAAATTATCGCATTCGCCATCATGGATTTTCATTTTGACCAAATGTACCTACACTTTCTCTCTCTGTATCAAATTAGAAGAAAACGTCGCAAGTATTGTTTTTCCGCGTGACGATTTTTGCCAGTTTACTCCTACCGCAAGCCGAATTTTAAAGAACTTCGTTCCAATAAAATAATTGCATCACTGCCCAACCCTTTGAAAGAATACAGGCGTGATGTTATGAAGAAATTTCATTCCGCAACTTTTTCGCGCTACTGTTCTTACGCGCAAGTGGATCCGCCTAAGTGTAGCGGCACACCAGGCGGAACGTTCGGCGCCGACACTTCAGCGACGGAATTATCGGTCGTAGTATTCGGTTGGCATGCATGACAGACACACCAAACGGCGGCGTTTACTTCAGCGCGTTACGCGACGTAACTTTCGGCTGATGTGTCATAGGTAACTTGAAAAACACTACGCTACGAGCGTATTCAACCGAACCTTCAGCGCCGAACGTTCGGCAGGTGTGTCGCGACCCTAAGCCGTCCTTCGCGCAACTGTCCATTCACGCAAATTTCCGATCGCGCAAAATTTAATTCGCGGAAATGTTTTTTTGCGCAAGTGGTTTCGCGCAAGTGTCCCAGCAGATCCCATTCCCGCAAATAGTTTATTAACTAGGCAATCACTTTTTGTATGTAAACAATAGAAAAAACACCTACAATAATACGGATATTCCTCACGCTGTCGTGTAAGGAAAAATTTTTTTTTTCATGGATAAAGCACTTAAGTAGGTAGGTAGGTACTTACTATGACGCAAAACTACTTCCGAGTATTGTTATGAATTATGACTGCATCTGGATAATTATCAGTGTTGACGACGTTGTTATTTTGAGGGATATCACTAAAATAATGATGCTACAGACAGATATTCGACTTCTTTTCAATTTCAATCGATATTAGATTTATTTTTATCACTAGATTGGTAAATGGTACCTGCCTACTTATTGTACCTACTTAGGTACTTATTATGAAAATTATTTAAGAAGCAAAATGGACTGGCCAAAATCATCTGAGAACACCACTCACCAGCCTCGTGATAAATAATAATAAGTAAATGTTTAGAATAAAATTCAGGCATTACTTAGGTTAGCGTTTCTTGACTACTGATACGATCATAAAGCCTCGAATTCACTGCAGTAGGTAACCTACCTACTTAGCAATTTAATTGTCACTGTCAAAATTATAATAGAAGATTAAATTTTTGATCCCTGCTACTTAGCCTAGCGCCACACCTGCCGAACGTTCCGCGGCGGAACGCTCCGTCGCGTCAAATTTCTATGGACGTAACGTTCGGCTGATGTGTCATAGGTAACTTGAAAAACATTAGGAGCGTATTCAACCGAGCGTTCCGCCGCGGAACGTTCAGCAGGTGTGGCCCGACCCTTAAATAATTACGCAACACATTTTCGTAAAAGATTCCGACTAAAATCTGTGTCATTTCAACATTCATTGCGTTATTTACGTTGTTAAGTAGTTTTTTTTTTTTTCGAATTTATGAAGCAATGGATTAGCAATCTGTTTCAAAACGATTCAAATTCTGATTGATCGTATATTACGTAATTAGGGTACTACTGATCTATTATGTAACTTATCTGTATCGTCTTCTCTCGCCATCCGCTCTGCATTTTCCTACTAGGCTAGGGTGAATTCTCCGGTCCGAGAATTCACCGGAAGAGTTTTTCTAGTTTAAAATTATGGAATCAATCTACTTCTTACAGTCATCTCCTTTGTGGCGGCCTTTCTCTCAGGGCACCAGTTTCGTGCAAAATATACAGCTTTTCGCCTTTGGTGTATTACGTAATAAAAAATAGTACGCGACTTTAGCCACTTTGATGTAACCTCAGTAGGTGCCGATAACCCAAATTATTAAACATATTCAAGGCCAAGAGTTGGTTTTATTAAAATTTATAGGTAGGCATTTTGTTTGTCCACAAACTACACTTCTTTACATCGTGTTATCTTCAATAGTTTTTGGAATTCGTTTAGTGTGATAAGATATTTTTAATTAGAGTCTGCGTGTTATAATAAAGGTTGCTGCTTGATTATATAAGTAGTATGAATTCTGCATGATCCTATCCAGCTGAACATAGACCTCTCCTAATTAAAGAGCAATAAAGTTTCATTTTTGAATCCCACCCAGATAGTAATTTGACAGTTGGAAATTTCAAACTCCAAATTGAAAAACAAACAACTAAGATTTGAAATGTCAATAACCTAATATCTGGGATTATAAAACGAATTTTAGATAGGTAATATCGACAACTGAAGATTTTTTGCACATAAATAATGCATTTGCCTATCTATAAAAATACCTACGCCTTCCACCCAGTAGTGGCTAGCTTGCCTTGCGTGTGCCTTGCTCACGCAACGCGTCGTAGGTACGTCCAGCCAGTAATAGGACTCGCCAATCAAGGAGCGCTGTCCCAAACTAGACGCATTATTAATTTATTATACATAAAACAAAATGTATTTTAATAAAACGTATAAGTACTAAAAGATCAATACTTATTTAAATTATCTTTAAAATGGTGAAGGTTTCAGAAAAATACGTTTCATAGATTTTGTGTCATTCTCAGTTTTTTATTCGCGTTAGACATAATTTTACAAATTAATTTCACTATGTACTTAATATTAAACATAATCTAAAATATTCCTATATTAAGTTATTAAGAAAATGCTCTAATTTAATTATTTCCAAATCATTAACACTTCTCGTTTAGACGTGATCATCAGTATAAAACCATTAAAAGTCGGTTATTGTCGCCTTAAGTGATGATGTAACGTGTACTGATGTTTGGACATAAATTACTATTCCTATAGGTACATATAAATCTATCGAACAAGGAGACAGTTGGACCTTGATTTAGAGATGCCAGATATCCTCTATCTGATTAGAGTAATCGATCAAGCTACTGTGACAGGCATTTCCGATATTATCCATTCTTTTTTAAATATACCTACATGCTACATGTTAGTCATATTACTCGTACAATTTATTGTGACAGGCAAACATGACCAATACTGTCAACAAAATCTTTTTAGGTATAAAACATACCTTCATGTTAGTCATGTTTGTTGTTCATGATTGCTTCAATGGATGACGACCTCACCTGACACTGTATCTTAGTTGGGTCCTTTTACACTATACGACAACAGATTGCTAAATACCCTTGGATAAGGTACTTTACTCGAGGCATTTGAAACGATGTTGCAAGCAATGAGAGACACACACTCGAGTAAAAAATTAATATTGGCCTAGTGCAAGTCGGAATCGCACCATACTCGAATCCCCCACTATATTTCAAGCGTCATTCGTTTCACACTTTTCAAGCGTCTACTTATTACCGTTCAAAAGATACAGCCCTGTGGCAGAGATGGATGGACTGACCTTGGCCTTTTTTTTTGGTGGGAAACATCAAATATAGTGTGACACGCACGCCCTCCCGCTCCCGTGATCCTTCAGTTGCCAGGGGCCACGGTAACCCTTTCGGACTTTCCCACAGGCCACAATCCCGGCAGGCATCGTACCAAGCGGACCCCGTCAGTTGTGCTGACATCTCTTTGAGGCGCGCGTCGACCCAAGGACAACGGAGCCTTAGTAATAATTGGCACTCTGGGTACCCTAGAAAGTATCTACTTAATTAATTAATAATGACTATTTGCTTTACCAGAACACCCTACCTACGCCAGTCTACACCACCTCGCAGCGCCGCAACGCAATGGGAGTGGGTCTGGTCTTCAACTCAAACCTATGGACTGCAGAACACCCTAGTCATTGGATCCTGCAAGGAGTCTGTCTTATTATGAATACCGACTGATCTAGGAAGCGAATCTGTTAAAGGCGGCGATGGCATTTGGGTAAAAATAAATGCAGATTGTAAAAAAATGAGGATCAAGTGTGTGTTATCCATAAAGTTAGTGGTGGTCGTTGTGGCGATCTTTGGGGGAGGCCTATGTCCAGCAGTGGACGTTTTCGGCTGAGAGATGATGACACATTGAAATCATCGCGAGTTTTCTAAAGGCGGTCTTGCAAAGAATGGAGAAACTATCAAACCGTCAATAAAAAAAAATCATGTGACGACTTTCAATCTAAAAATGCTGACATTTTTGGATTGTGATGCTCAACTGTTTAAGATTCTGGATTTATTTATCAGTTCTCGTGATAACCTTGTAATACATTAAAGAGTTGGCCTATCTGTCTAACACTATAAGAAGTAGATAAGTTAATTAATAATTAATTTCAATATGTAATAGAATTAGATAAAGCGCCAAAATGTCTCGCCGCCTCATAAGTCAACTCATTAACTGTCTAGTCAGTGTAGTACCTACCCATTTTATTTTAGAATAATTGTTTTTATTATAATAATAATTAATTATGTTTCACTATAGTTAAGGTTTTTAATTAGATGTTAATTTTTAAATAAAGACTGATTACAATTTAAAGTAGTTTTTTATTGTTAAATAAATTAATGTGTATTGTGTACAAAATACGTTTATTTACAATTTATTTCACATGTCAAAGGAAGAAGCAATTTGACAGGTCAAGGTTGTCTGACCGCAACACTGAATGGCTTTGACCTACTACCTATTTACTTGTTAAGGTCAAAACACTTCTTTATATTTTTGTTATTTACCAATTTACAGGGTTGTGTGTGCTAGTTTCATCACAAAGAAATAAAAAATTATTTGAGTTGTCGAGTGTATTAAGAATTTTGTTTGTGGTCATGCCAGTCTGTTATTATTTCATTTCTAAAGCATAGTAACAGAGTAAATGATTTTCAGATGTTGTTGAATAATAAAAATATCTTAAAATGAAAAGGTGCGAGGCAGCTCGAGATGCCAAAGCAGCTGATTTATATCTGAGTCGATGTTCAAACAATTTTGCACTAACCCAACAATAATAAAGTGTATTTTTCAATAACATGGAATTACCTTACTTTACCCTCCTCTAGGTCTCCACAGAGCCTAACTCAATTTGCCTTTAGCTGTTACTTGAGGTAAACATAAATTATAAAATGAGCTACTTATGAAATCTGACAGCCGCTGCCACTTGACCCAGCTCTTGTTAAAGAGGAAGTCTTTTGTTTGCTCCTTTCCTACGTAATGGGGATCCTGCAATTAATTAAAACATTAATTACAAGTAACTCTTATAAACTGTAGTGGGTTCACCTGACTATGCAATAGACTATGAGTCCTATGAGAGTTTATAATGTATGAGAAATTGACCAAACATTTGGAAAGACCATCAAGCAAGCAGGAAAAAATGCTTGATACTACTGGGTTTTCTTTTAGAATAGGAAAGAACTGAACTGGTCATGGCGTGCTCTTGATATCACTAGAAGAGTTCTACCTTAAAGCTCAGGCCACACCGCCAGCTAACCTTGCGGGCGAACATCGTTTCACCTCTTTACATACTTCGGTTCACACCGCGAGCTAAATATTTCGCGTAGTTTGTATAGTTTCCTTCGTTCGCTTCGCCCGCTAAGCTGGCGGTGTGGCCTGCGCTTTAGACAAACATCCTGCATGATTTTCTCAAGTTCCACTTCAAAAAAACATTCTAAAGTTTCCTTACCACAACTAACAGACTGGCATCGCGGTGTCCAATATGAATGCCCACAATTCCTTTAGAAGAGGCATCCACATCTCCACCCATCATCACAGGACTGCCAAACTTGTCAAAATGAGACACTAGAGTATCCACTAAAGTCTTCAGTTCGTCTCCATGATTCACATGGAGAATTTTGCAGGGTATGTCGTACAATTTGTCTATTACCAGACATACCTGTAATGTGATAAAGGTGGATTTTTAGTTGAGTAAATGGTGAAAGTGAGATAATATAATAGAAAATAGTTTGTTGTCCAGGTAATACAGTATGCAAGTACACAGGTTAATAGAAGTTGAAATGACATTCAGTAGCTTAAAATATTAGGTAAGTACCTACAGCTAGGTAAGTATACTTTCTAAGAATTGTTTGGCAGTGATGAGCATCTTATTTGTTAAGTGTTTCTGAGTAGCCTTGTTGGCTGTGCAGCAAGCAAAGTCCTCGTTGTAATTTAAAAGCTCCACCAAAGCACCTTGTTTTTGTTGTTTGAATAAGCCCGCCTTTGCCTCTTAAACTGTAACGCTTCTACTTCTAACATAGGACTTGAATGGACTTACTAATTCAATAAGTTATAATAATGAAAAGGAACATAATTCTTACCTCAAAACTACCAATCCATTGCCTTGAACCCAGAAATCCTTGGGGTTTGTCTTCTAGTTGTACCAATATATCTTGAATCTCTGTGATGGATGGGACTTTGACATCACAGTTTTGATTATCACTCAACCAGGAACATACTGTTTGCAAAGTTCTATAGCCACATCCCCAGCCCTGGGAGTAAAATATTTAGGTATGATAAAAACCTGACATAAAAACAAACACGTAAACAACATAACCTAACTTATTAATAGATTGTAGGAGAGTCTAAGGATTAATTTAAAAAGTATCTTACTCTGTCGTCAAAACCATCGCAAAGATAATGATAATACTCATAGTTTCCACAAACTAAGTATGTTTTTCCTGCATCCTTTACAATCCCAGCACTTTCGTGGACGTTTGTCAACAAACGTGACATAATGACATTTTAATGGCAGTGTTGCTATCTATATAATTTAAGATTTTTGAACTTTTTGTTCATGCATTTTACATTGTACATACGTATATAAAATCAGGTTTTTTATATTTTGCGTATTTAGAGACATGGATTACGGCTCTGAGGCTGCACGGAAAAAAATACATTGGGAAAGATTTTAAAACATCGATAACATCGCAACTAACTTAAAATAATGGCAGCACCGTCACATTGTGCTCGAACCCAATGGGTGTAGACAGGACTGTAGATTTAAGTCTTGTTATAAATAATTAAGAGAGCAGGGGTGGTCACTGGCCCAGTGGTAACGGCCCCGACTTACGAGTTGTAGGTCGTGGGTTCGAACCCAAGCAGGCGCTTTACTTTGTGTAAATAATTAAAAATGAATATAAGCGTTGCATAATAGTTTTTGATTGCAGTTTCGAAGCTGCAAAAATACAGTTAGTAGTAGTTTTCCAGAAATACAGTAGGTACAGTCTGTCACTAACGCTAACGAGACACAATAGATTATTGTTAACGACTTCTAAAGGCAAATCGATAGTTGCGCGGATAATTACCCAATACCTACCTATAATTTAAATGACAGAACGCATTTTTCATTTCCTATTATTTCGTAGTTTTTTTTGTCGATTTATCAAATACCTACATATTTATGTTAAGCACTAACTTAGATAATTTTATGCAAAAACAGGTTTTTTTGAGAACGTAGGTGATTTATGAACCTACTAGCAGGTATTAGACAAAGTAGGTACAGTTGACCGCACCGAGTAGGAGGCCTGTCTCTACCAGAGGGCCTAGACAAAGTAACATTCGATTAGCGACAACGCTAGTAGAAAAGTCAGAAATGTATGGAATTGACAAAAGCTATCGAAACGTCACGTGATCATAGCTCAACGAATAGAAATTAGCTAGACAATATTTAACATCATTCCATTCATACAGCCTCGAACGATAACTTGCTAACGAAAGACCAGAGACAATATGTAATTTTTATCGAAGAAACCAATGGATCACTTGGATCAGACGATAGCGAAACGTAGTGTAGGTAGGTATGTCATTGAAGCGATAGCGATTGTCGAAATAGAATCGCTCCGAAGCGAATGTCATTTGTCATTGTCTAGGGGTCCATATTGGCTCACCTAAAGTTCTTTACCCGAAATTGTTCTTCCTAACGATTTGTAATCCGAATGATCACTCTTCCTAAAATTTTTCATCCTAAAGTTTTCATTCATACTATTTGTAGTGCTACCGGCGATGTTCATAACACTCATGTTTCCGAAAATTGTAATTAATAATATCATTAACGTAAATATATTTAAACTCCTACTGTTTTTTATCATAAAACGCTTTTATCCTACTGAGAGAACATAATCATGAACCAGATGCTTTGAAGGAAAAGGTTTGTTTTTAAACTATTTCTTGTTATTACAAAACTTTGTTTTTAAACTATTTCTTGTTATTACAAAACTTTGTTTTTAAACTATTTCTTGTTATTACAAAACAACTGTTTTTACATTTAGCCATTTTATTTTTGGTTATTGTTGTTACATATTTATTACTTTAACTATACCTGAGATAATTATGTCTAAAAACCAACTGTTTAGAATGATTAAAGGTCGTTTCACTGATTTTTGTCTTAAATGAATGAAATTCCGGTCAAAGTGTCGTCTTGGGGGCACTATGAAAAAAATACTTAGAAAAATTCGAGGTAGCGCTCGCCGGCCGCTGCCGCGGCACCGCTCGCTTCGCTCGCTCGGCTCGCGCGTAGTTGGTCACAGTTCTAACCTAACCTAACCTAATCCTAATCTAAACAAAAAAGATATGACTTTGAATAATAGTGTAAAAGATGGTTAAGTTGAGAAAATATAGGAAAACAAATAAAAGTATAATAAATGATTATTGCTACTGACATTATGAAGTTGAATGCTTCGGAATTATGAACATTAGAGACAGAGTAGTTAGGAATTGTGATTGTTAGGATGAAAAATGTTAGGAAGAACATTTTCGGAAACCAATTATCGGAGTTGAAAAGGACATGACCAGTTTTAGCCTTCGAATTCGGGAACATGCGCAGCATTACAACTTTTACACTAAGATTTAAAAATAAAGATCTAATTTATCATGGTTATATTATTCCGACTAAAGCCCAGATTAAATTATCTGAAAAATCAGTATATTAATTGCTTCCGTTTCTCTCTTTTATGCACTTCCTGATTTTGACGTTCCATTGTATCTTTATTCACCCGGTAACCAAAATAAGCTACACATAATATGGAAAAAAATAAACTAAAAACGAGCTATTTTCGATCAAGTGAATTTTAATGACATGGAATATACATGTTTTGTTTATAATTACTTATTTATTGATACGCCTACGGGTTATGTTAGGTTTTATTGACACGTGTGAAGTTCGAACACCATATTTTTTTTAATAATCACTGCGTATATAGGAGTGTTACTTCGTTGACTTTAGTTATTACTCTGAGTTCGTTGACAATGCATCTGACATTAGCAGACACCTGTGTAGGGAGGGACCAAAGGGGTAGTAGTTTTTTTCATAAAATTGATAATTCAATCGATTCGAGTCAAAGCATGAAAAATCGATTCACATAAAATGGATTTTGAATTGATATTTTCTTTGACCGTTTTGAACTACTTATATTTAATTTGGATGAATAATAACATAACACCTTCATTTCGCCAGTCCCGTGTAATGCGGGGCGAGCGTTTTACCATTAACCGGATACAAATCGGGACTCCGGGCTGCTATTGAGAAATTCCAGATGGAAAAACCCAATAACACTTTGCCCGACCCGGGAATCGCACCCAGGACCTCATGCTCAGCTGTAGCGCTTGCCACCACTAGACCAACGAGGCAGTCAAATGTTTTCGAATTTTATGTGTTAGGTTCGAGAAAAAAGCAATTGACACTTTATCGATTTCAGATCGCCATTCACCATCCCTACTTGCACATTCAATCTTGGCGTCACGTCAGGTATAAATCTGTACTTTTTATGGTGTACATAATAAAGAATCTTCTATCTATCCATCATTGCAGTTCGCGACCCACGTTGTGTTTACGCGTTCGTTGTGTACTGTGCGATTATTGTGTTCTATTTCTACGCCCCTAAGACGACCCACTGACCACGACCATTGCTATTCTTTACGGACTGAAATCTTCAAAACCCGATTACCATTGCTATTCATAAAGGATTCATCTGTTTTGCTCTACGATTCAGATAAACGGATATTATGATGAGGTGCCTAAACTATGGCATATCTGTAAGGCGGGTTAAAAGGCATATTATGAAGATTTATCAGGGAAATGGTGTTGTTATTTTCTTGTCAAAACCCATTTTCCCTCAAGAATCTAGGACAGCCGCTCGGTTAGTATTGAAGTATCCAGATCCTTAGGTGCAGGACGTCACCGCTGCTTGGACTGGGATAGCTTTACAACCTGCATAATCTACGCGTCCAGCGATCACGCCCGTCCGGCACAGTTCGTCTTTCCTACATATTTTATTTTATTAAAGAATATTAAAATAATTAATTCGTTCAAATAATAGTTTTATTTAAATCCTCATGCCTTCACAAATAATAATAACAATAGCCTTATTTTTATTTCCCGAGCCACGTAGAGCCTAGTTGTAGTCAATAGCTGACTGTAACTCTTAATTGGGTTGGCTCGGCCGGGGAGGTACCACACTCTTACAGAATACCAAAGTAAAGTACCAACATTATGTTGCTCCGCTTCGAATAGTGAGTGAGAGAATCGGAAGCCCAGGGTTTGGGGTGGGAAAAGGGTGGCAGCGCATCGGCAGTAACCCTGGTGTTGTAGACTTCTATAGGCGGCGGTTATTGCTTATTAACATCAGGTGATCAGCATGCTAGTTTGCGCCCTTGATGGTATAAAAAAAAAACCTAGCGCCTCGATGGATGGCGTGTCGAATAGTAGAAAATCATTCTTTAACTCGATTACCACAACGCCTAGCGCCATCTCTTAACGAAAAGCAGAGCTATTTAGTGAAAACTTATCTTTATTTTTCTCAGCTCCCTGATCTTTTGGAGTCGTGAAAGTTTTTTACCTGTAAACTGTAGAATACAATAATTGCAAAAATAAAACAATTTTTGCTGCAAATTGATTTTTAACTCGATTACCACAACGCCTAGCGCCATCTCTTAACGAAAAGCAGAGCTATTTAGTGAAAACTTATCTTTATTTTTCTCAGTTTCCTGATCTTTTGGAGTCGTGAAAGTTTTTTACCTGTAAACTGTAGAATACAACAATTGCAAAAATAAAACAATTTTTGCTGCACATTGATTTTTACACCTAAGCAGGCGCCCATCGCCCCACTGGTCATGTCTTTTAGGTGAACTTTGGCGCACCCATTGTCTAGGCCCTCAGGCCAGTTTTTTTTTGTTTTTACGAGTTTACATTACCTACTGGTTTTTTGTGTGTGGCGCTGCGATCGATCAAGTTCTAGAAAACAGGACAACATGATCCGTCTCGTCTCGTCCAGTCAGCTAGAAAATTCGAAATAAGTAGGTATTTTATTTCCCAAAATATTTTGAATTTTGTTACCACTGACATGCGGCCGACTGTAGGTACTATCCAAATATTACGTAATTAGTTGTTCGTAAGTAAAAACAAGAATCTACATAGCAACTGCTTTATTTAATACAATAATACCTATTGGTCGAGAGCCTGCTGTGGTGGCCCGTCAGTGGTAACGGCTCCGACATACGGTTGTAGGTCGTGGGTTCGAACCCAGGCAGGCGTTTACCTTGTGTAACTAATTTCGCCACCACTTAAAACGGCGAAGGAGAAACATCGTGAGGAAAACCACATGTCCTGGAACCAAGAATTCCAGGACTGGTGACATCTACCAACCCGCACTGGGCCCGCGCCCAGCGCACTCCTTCTAGATGAGAGGAGGCCTGTGTCCCAGCCCAGCAGTGGGAACTTTATAGGCTGATTATGCTTAGGTAAGCTATAATACCGACAGTACCTATTCAAATATCCCGATAATATTTGGTGTCGTGGAACCACCGTAGGTACCGTCACTAACGAAGATCGTTTTTTATTTTTATTTTTATGATTCTGGATTCTTTTATTTGGGAACGGAGGGGGGGTCACCTCCCTCCCCAAATGATAGAATCCAGAATCTCAATCGAGTGATTGTTGTCACACGCTTTATCCACGTAAAATTATAACATACCTACTAGCTGCGCTGCGCGGGTTCACCCGCATAAGGCTGCACCTGTCCACTGGAGCGGAGAGGAGAGGAGAGGAGCGGAGATGTGCCAATATTAACCAATAGTATCGCAACTGTGGAGCGGAGTTTAGATTCTATTGGTTAATATTGGCACATCTCCGCTCCTCTCCTCTCCTCTCCGCTCCAGTGGACAGGCAGGCTTAGTCTCGATCCCGTGGAAAAATTGGGATAAAAAGTACCCTATGTCCTACTAACCCAGGTCAAGGTGTACCCATGCCATATGGCAACATCATCCAAATCCGTTCAGCCGTTTTAGCGTGAAAACGTAACAAACAAAAATAAACAAACTAACTCACTTTCGCATTTATAATACTTCTTGTCTCTGGTCCAGAGCTCGACAGGGGCCGAAATAAACCTGGTAACTCACTTTCGCATTTATAATACTTCTTGTCTCTGGTCCAGAGCTCGACAGGGGCCGAAATAAACCTGGCTTACGGCCTTGAGAAGAGGTGGTGGACCCATGCCCATTGGACTTTTATCCAACATCGACGTCCTTACAAGAAGATCTAAAGGATGCCCTTGTGTACTGGCCTCAGACAGATGGCAGTAGACAGGGACGTGGAAGGAAAGGGAGGGACGGTATAGGGCTGAAGTAATGCTTGTTTAAAAGTTCCAAAAGTTATTAAATAAAAATTAAGAATATTAACCGATTTCCGATGCTGACTGTACATGATACCAATGATGTAAATACCTACCTACCTAATTATTACCTGTTTGCTAATAACATATCAACAATAGAGAGATGCTAAGTAAATGGAAGATGGCAAAATTCACGTGTACCTGATGAAAATGGAATTTTTATGTAATAGGTAGGTACGATACCACTTTACCCGACCTGGGCATCGAACCCAGGACCTCATGCTCAGCCGTAGCTCTTGCGACCACAAGACCAACGAGGCAAGTTGTCTATTTAAAAAAAAAAAAAAAAAAAAAAAAAAAAAAAAAAAAAAAAAAAACATACAGACGAATTGAAAACCTCCTCCTTTTGGAAGTCGGTTAAAAAAGTGTTAGAAACTTTGTCGCTGACTGTATTAGTAGGTAGCCCGGAGTCTGGATCTGTGCCCAGTCGATGGTAATAGGCTCGCCCCCTATTACATGGGACTTAAACATAACTGGCGAAAAGTGGGTGTACTATAAAGTGAACCTCTGCCTAACCCTTCGGGGAATACAGGCGTGATGTTATGATGATGTTTTAGAAGGATGGTATAAATTAATACAATTGAAGATGTCTGCATGTCATGTTCGTAATGTCAAAATAACAGCATTTTATTGAATATATTATAAGGTATTTACGGAAAAAAATCTCTTTCTGTCTGTTTGTTCCGGCTAATCTGCGAAACGGTTGCACCAGTTTTGACGGGACATTTACTGGCAGCTCTGATGTTATAAGGATGTTCATTTTAGAAAAGGAATAAAGGTCCACGCGGGCGAAGCCCGGGTAGCAGCTAGTCTACAATAAATTCTCATAACGTGTATGTATGGAAATTGCGTTTTGTTTTTTACGAATTTAGCACTTAGGTACTTACATAGTGTTTTGTTATTTTAGCTTTACGTACACTTTTAAGACAAAGAACAATTATTTGTACATACCTACTGACATGGCAAATCATAGGTTGTCGAGCTAAATTCGCTCGGATTTTATTGTCTTAGCTAGTGTAAATACTTTTTGGAATTAACCATGGAACTGACGAAAACTAGGTTTTTAAATATATTTTTCAGTCAGAAATGATCCGGATTTTTTAAATGAGAGCGGCAGCATTGTATACTTTTTATTGGTTTGGATTGTACTGCTGAAAGTTACTTGCAATGTTGTTCATTTTGTTCAACATACCTTTACAGTACGACACAATTTAGATGTAGCATCGGCAAAATTCGTTAAAACGATCACCATCCGAACTGAGTGCGCCTTCAAAATCACCAATCTTGATTACTGCTTTTGGTAAAAATGACCTTTACGAAAAGCAATAACTTGTAAAGTCATTCGTAAAACTGAAATGAATGAATGAAAATTGTCAAATTCATGCTACATCTAAGTTGTGTCGTACTGTAGTACCTACTTACGTAGGGGTAGGTAGAGCCTACCCCTATCGAGAATACAAGCGTGGTGTTCGTTGCCATTATTATGCCGAATTCCCCATTTCTTTTTGGTCACGGCGACCAATCTCAACGGCGACTAGCCAAGTATCTACGCAGGAGAGCCTACCCCTATCGAGAATACAAGCGTGGTGTTCGTTGCCATTATTATGCCGAATTCCCCATTTCTTTTTGGTCACGGCGACCAATCTCAACGGCGACTAGCCAAGTATCTACGCAGGAGTTTACTAATGTATAATAAATATTATAGTGCACTAATGCTTGCACAATCACAGGTGCACTCTCCTTTACTTTCAAACTTTCATAATCCGATAGAGGGCCATCCGAGTTCCGACACGGGGGGGTGTCACAGAAATTCTATAAGGAAAAAAATCTAATACGTAACACTTTGCTGACCTGGGAATTGAACCCATCTGGACCCCGCGTTCAGCAGTCACGCTTGCGACCACAAGACCAACGAAAAATATGGTAGGTACATAGCTAGGTATGTACTTACGTACCTATTTTGGAAATCACAAGGTCGGGTGGAGAAGGTAAAAAATTAAAATGTTAATTACCAAGAACATTAGCAGAGTAAACTATCTCCAGCTGACCTTAGGAATACAGATGGTTTTCGATTGAAGATAGGTAATTAACAACAAACAAAATTAATTCACAAATTCACAGAAAATAAAAATACTTCGTCTTGACCCGTAGATAACATTTGAACAGATTATGAACGATGACATGAAATTACTGGAACTGTACAGGAAAACATTTTGGAACTGTTTGTATATCACAACGTACCAAATATTTGAACGCTTCACTATTTGAACAATATTCGGTTGGGTCGGACAGGTTATCGGCAACTCGCTATAAAAGAGACATCTCTAAAAAAAATCGGCATACGTACGTACTCGTCTGGTCTTATAGTTCTCTCATCATCTGTGATATTATTAAACAAAATGAGGGCATTTTCGGTGAGTCAACTATGATTATAGTTTTTGTTTCTTTTATTCGTTAAAATATTCGCTATTAGGTACTTCCTTGGGACATCAATAGCATAACAAACAAAAACTTTTTTTTTTATATGCCCCATTAGGCATTTCTATAATAAAGCAGGAAAATCGTGTTATTTCACAAACGTGTATTTTACTTAAAAACAATTTTAAGATATTTTTCATAATGTCCCTTGGCAGTCTTTTTGTTATGTTTTGCCACATATCTTTTATCCGTGAAATAAAATTGACGTTTGACAATTTATAATAGAAAACTATCCTAAATATAAATATGAAATTATTCTGGCGATTATCGATATTACCAGTTATTGGAATAATTATCCCATACAATTACATCCTACTAATATATTATAAATATTATATTTTATTTTATATACTATAAATGTGAAAATTTGTATGTTTGGCTGTTTGTTACTCAATGACGCAAAAACGGCTGAACGGATTTGGATGAAATATGGCACACAGATAGTTTATAACCTGGATTAACATAACATATAGGATACTTTTTATCCCGATAGTACGTTCCCGTGTGATAATTACCGACCAACACGCGGGCGATGCCGCGGGCGAAAGCTAGTTTCTCAATAAAAGACAATTGCCTACAGATATTGTTCTGGAGTGCGCTGCTCATGATTTGAGGTAGTTGGGCTAATTAATTTAGGTATCTGCGAGTCCATTTTGATTGTAACATCAGAAAGGTCCAAGTATTGATCCTTGAGGAACACCTCTAAAAGGGGCCTGCAGTTTAAAATTACAAGTCCATAACGCACGTTTGTAAGTTTCTGCCAGATCAGTACACAATATCTGAAATAAACACCTAAAATGAGAAGAGTTACCTTGTTAGACATAAACTTACTAACGCATGTAACTGACTCAAATGACTTACTTAAATAAATTTTGTTTTTACCTAATTCCGTAATAAAAGTTATAGCTCTAAAATGGACAGGAAAACAACAACGTCTTCCAAGAGTTTTCTGTAAAGATAGCTTCTACGGTTTTTAATTTCCCAAAATATGACACTGCTTACAGATAAAGTAATTACTTTTATAAATAAAACAGTTCCAGTTCCTAAGTAAAGTACGATAACCCACGATAAGACAGACATTAAAAAGAACAATAACTTGCGCAAATAAAAATCATACTTACTACCTTATAATATTTATATTTATTATTTATATTAAATATATAATAATATTGTAAACGCGAAACTAGCTCTGTCTGTATGTTTATACCTTTTCACGCCCTATTCGCTTAACGTATTCGGAATTTCGGACGGATGGATTAAATTTGACACACAGCTAGACTACGACTTGGGTCAGAACATAGGATAAGTACTTTTTATCCCGGTAGTATGTTTCCGTGGGACGGAGCCGCGGGCAAATGCTAGTACCTTATAAAAGAGTGACTGGTCAGCTCTATTGCAAGCTGATAACGGGATAATTATATTGTTTTTGAATTGAGATTGTCTATATACCTACTTACCTATCATTTTATTACACGACATTGTTTTCCTGACTTGTGTAGATAAACACGTAATTATTAATTGCCATTTTGCGATTGAGTAAGTACAAAAATTAATTTGTGTTATATTTTCATATTTTTGCTATTGTCCGTTTGATTTTATAGGGAAGATTGTCATAAGGCGTGTTCTATAATCGGTGCCTTTATTATTTTTGCTTTCTATTGTACTCACATAATTATATTACTTAATTATCTTATTATATACTCTTATAAATTGTGATAGGTACCTAATACTAATCACACCCGTGCAAAAAAATAAATGTATCACCACACGTCGCTGCATATTCCACTGTGTCCGTGATCTTTGACAGTTTTTCATCAACAAAAATAATGTTTCGTCAATGTTGTTATTTCCTATCCACCGTATCTAAATAATTCAATGCCTTAACCAAAATGATCATTCTGTGCGCAAACAATGACGCTCCAAATCAAATTGTTTGAAGAGATAAACAAACGGTCCAGTAGACAAAGCGAAGGCTATGTGTGATAACTTAATAAGTATGTAAGTATTTACATATGATTCAAATCTCAGAAACAGGTCTCATTCAGCGGAAGTCCTTGACATCACAGATTCTTTGGGTTTTTGTCCGTCTTTATACCAACTACTAATCATAATTTTATTTGTCTAGGTGCTAAAATAATTAAATCATAATATTTTTTTTTATTATAAGCTATATTAGTTATCGTTATTTCTTGTTTGGCGGGCGCGCCTATAATGCCTGGTCCTAATTCAAACATCGGTGTGCTACTAAGAAATTCCATGGAGAAACCCAATTACACTTTGCCCGAGCTAGGAATCGAACCAGAGCGCGTCTCCCACGCTCAGCTAGACCAACGAGACAGTCTCAATGATTTATTTAGTACTAGTTTTTACCCACGGCTGCACCCGCGTGGAGGTCAGAAGTTATCCCACGGGAACGGACTACCGGGATGAAAGTTGCCTATTAGATATTCTAACCCAGGTCGTGGTCTAACTGTGTGAGTCTGTGTGCCAAACATCGAAATCCGTTCGCTCGATAAGGCGTAGGAAACAGACAGGCAGATAGAGTAACTTTCGCATTTTAAATATTTTTCAGTACCTATGGATTTTATTAAGCTTATTAATCATTAATTTATTTTAATCTTATTAAATTCAACGTTCGCTTAGTTCACAAGATTAGGCTAAAAAGCCTGGTGATCAGGGTTAAACCTGGTGAATAACATTAGCTACAAACATTATCTTATCGACAAGATAAATCGAATCAGAACACGTAATCGAGTACGGCACATAAGTATTTGTCAATATTTGGAAATTGATATTTATTTGGAACTTGCATCAGTCTGAAAGTGAATCAGTGTTAAAATGAAGGTGTTTTTCGTGTTCCAGGTATTCTTCGCATTGGCGCTGTTCGCCATGGCTGCGGCTCAAGGCGGTAAGTACCTACTGACTCCTATAGGTTTAGTGAGACCATCCATTGCATTGACAGGGAACCTAAAAGGGAACGAAAAAGTAAATAAAATAGAGACAAAAGAATAATCAATAAGTGTTACTAATAGTTAAGCAAACTCTATTTGCTTTACTTTGTTTAAGATAATTATTTACATAATTTAAAACTTACAGACTTAAAATAATATACAAGTATGAAAAATGAGGAGAAAAATTAAGTATTTGTTATTATGTAGAACATAATTTAGTAGGTGAGGAGTTTGGTTAGATTTTATCGTGTTCTGATTTTTACACGCATAGCTAACACGGCAAATAGACGTATTTATATCAATGCGTATTAATGACTTAGTGAGTCACTCTTCGTAACAAATTAATTGACTACATCCATGTTTAATTAATGTGTCCTGTGTTCAAATACATTTTCCTATTTCTATGCTATTCTTTTCTATGAGCCTCTTCTAAATGTTAGATCATTTTCATCCACAAGACGATGAAAACGCTTTGCTTATATGTGCTTCTGTATTGTTTTCAGTGAATGTTGTCGACAACAACCCTGAACAAGGTGAGTAATCATAATAATTTTGAAAGGATATTTTTTTGGGATGAGAAATCGTGATGGATATCCCGCGTCTGACAATAGAGGGTTAATGGTATGACGGTCTTCTACCGACTTAAACCCCACAATTTCTTGTTACGTACGATAATACGGGAGTAAGGCTTACTTCGGACCAGTTGGCGTAGCTAACCAAAGGCCCTGTGGTAACAAATAAACTAGGGCCCCAACTAAACTATTTAAAATCGTGTTCCGAATTGGACGTTTTTCGATGTACCTACATAAATAAGTTGCCATTATTAAAGTCGCGTTCCTGGAATCTGGTTTATTTATATTCCGAATGTGGGAAAAAATCACTAGTTCAATTAATAGTTTGTAAGTCAGAGTCCGAGGGGCCTCCTGAGTTTGGGGGCCCCGGGGCCCCGTCTAGCCTTTTGGTAGCTACGCCACTGCTTCGGACCCCATGATAGGTAACGAAGAACCTGGTTTAAAAAAACATGATTTTGGATAAAAGTGAAAAAAAAACGTATGACAAAATGAATGTTTTTAAAAGTGACAGTTCCTAATAATTAAATTAAATAATTATTAAAAAAACTACTTACTTCAAAATAAGTAGGTAGCTTCTTTTGGTCAGGATCCATTCTTTGCTCATTAGAAGTTCATATTGCTTGCAGTTCACGTCGTGGACAACAACAATCCTGGCGAAGGTAATGAAATGAAATGATTTTATTTTCTATAAAATAATAATAGTTCATAGTAGCTCCCGTGACTAATAATTTACAGGCTGTAAGGGACATTACGTGCACACTGTTACCATGATATTCAGTACATGATTATAGAACAACGGCGTTTGTTTTTTAGGTTAGTATAATTAAACAGCTGTTCGTTATGTTGACCGTGTAGGTGCAATTTTCGTATAACGCAGTATTAAAAGAAAAATATAACCGACGAAACATTTTAACGCTGGCAGGGTCAAAAATCATAAAACATGCTAAATCTAAGGTAGATAACAGTACCTATGCGCGTCGATGTCGCTTACACCGTGATTAAAAGGTATACCTACTCTTCTAATAGGTACCCAATGACAAACTAACTTCTAAGTAATAAAATAAAAACTACTAAAAAAAGCCTGTTTTCCTAAGAAGCCGCTACTTTTGCATGATTACCTATTATTTATTTTCTCTCTAACCTATTAACCAATAAAAATCGTCTTATTATCACATGAACACTGGCACTGATAATTTTCTACACTGTAGTTACCTACTTACTTAGTGTGTTTGCCCTGGGTCATTTACCTCACCTGCACATGTAGTTAATAGTGATTGAGCGCTCCATTAGATACGAGAAAGATAAAAGTTGCCTAATAAGTAATTCATTATAAACTAAAAAGGTCTAGCTCACTTTGGAATGCTCCTGGTCATTTCACAAATCCAAATGCTTACATCGATGACATTCTTTTCAGGGAATTTTGGGGCTAACAGACCTACATCTGGTGAGCACATTCATTAATTAAAATTTGTTACAATGAGCACATTCATCGTATTTCAAATGAAGACATTCGAAACGTGAATGCAAAGTGTATGAGCATAGAGCATTTTGAATACTAAATTATTAGGTAACAAATCGATCATCGAGCATTTCTAAATGCTCTACGCAAGCTCATGAATGAATGCTTAACGGGAAATGCTCGATTATATGATTCACGGTGCAAATGCTAGCTTTTGAATTATTTCACTTGGGACGCACCGAAAGTGCTTAGCTCATTATTGGTCATATTATTTTCAGTGCACTTTGTGAACAACAACAGGCCGGGCAATGGTGAGCACACAAACCTATTCAGTATAATATACATAATAATATATGTATTTAATGACGTAACAAGCAGTTAGGTAGGAATTGGGACTGCGTTCTAGAAACTACTACATGAGTGATTCTTTATAATAATGAATGCCTCACTTTGGTTGGAATGCTTGTGGTCGTTTCGGATGAAACAAATGCATGGCTTATTATATTGGTGAAATTATTTTCAGGCAACTTTGGGACTAATAGACCTAGACCTGGTGAGCATGTTAAATAAATAAATCATTCAAAAACATTTATAAAAAATTGTGACATATTATATTACAACTTTTATTCAATGAGCGTAAATGCTGAAGTCTATGATCATTAATTAATGTGCAAAGCAAATATAACGTCACAAGCAAAAAGTACAATAAACGCCAACAATAAATTTAGACAACAGAGTCATAAGTGCAAGAGCATTGAGCATAATTGAAATCAATCTACATGCCGAGTGTAATAACCGTGGCCAAAGGTATCCATTTTTTGGGGACTGCAACGCACTATTACATAATTGTTTTGAAAAGCTCAATCCTCTGTTAATGTTACTGAGAATGCTTGTTTATATACTCACGTAGTCACGTTGCGAATGCTCGCTTTTGAATGATTCACAACGACACGCAAATGCTTTGCTCATATTGGTCATATTTTTTTCAGTGCACTTTGTGAACAACAACAGACCGGGCAATGGTGAGCACACGATATTATTAAATATATATTGAAATATTAATATAACCAGTAATTTAGACTTTTACGGACGGTGTCCTAAAACTGGTATAACTAAATTATGAGCATTATCAGATTTTGGTCAATTCCCCTAATTAAGGAACCTCACGCACTAGACGGCTACGAGTCCGGCCAGTCGTGGCCGTCTGGTGGTATTGTATGGACTGCGGCTAGTTGGATTCGTATCGGTTTCTATAGTTTACCTAGGCGTTGCGACCACTAGTCGTGGCCGTGGCCGTCTGGGGTAGGGGATCGCTAAACGTTCAAAATCTAGTCGCAATCTCATCACGGACACAATCAAGTCAAAAATATCGGTAAATCAGAAGCATTTTTGACAAATTGAGATTGTGATTAGAATACAAACGTTCCTAAGACTAAACGTCAAAAATGTACGGTTATTAACTTTAAGCAACTTAAACCCCTTAACGTCTACGAGACAGCTCTAAAAGTTAAGGGTTATCTACTAAACAACTTATTAGCCCCGGATCTATGGGGGCAAACCTGGGCCCGCGCCCCGGGCGACTAATTCAAGCGGAGCAGAGAAGTGCACCACTTAGCACACTGCAACTTTTCAGTTAATAAAAGAGACGCAAATCACATATTTTATAATCTTTCTATTTCTTTCTTTTTTACAACTACATATTTTGGATAGTTTGGAGCATTATCGATCGCAAAAATTTGATTACTATGTTGCTGTCTAAATTTTCATTTCGAGAAAATTTGTATTTCGGGGGCTATCTTACCGCATCCCCCATATAGGATTGGCAGGGGGCGGCAAAAAAAATCTAGATCCGGGGCTGCAACTGGTAACTGTTCATAATAATGGTCATATAGGTTTCGCCTCTTCACACTTTAATTTACTTTTTCAATGTACAAACAGCTACGTTTATTATCTGTACAAGTACTATTCAAATATTCACATATTATTATGCAATGCTCGCTCTCGTATGCTGTTGGTGGTCGAACCATGCTTTGCTTATATTTTGTTCGTGTGTTGTTTCTAGTGAACTTTGTCGACAACAACCCCAGTGCCCCGACTGCCGGTGAGCAAACTTCCTAAATTTAAATTTAAATAAAAAAGTTAATAATCACGATCGTGTAAATGTGTGAACAGTTTCGGTAGCGTTTGATTTGATTTTTATGAAATTAGTTTTATTTTGAGAGGCAAATAAATAATACGTAGAAATACTCTTGCGCTAATTCCGGCCGATTTGCTGTCTATGAGTATACATTGACGAGTTCCATTCTCTATCTCCGGAGGTCTTTATCAGATCTTTACAAAAAGCTTTAAAAACCAATTAATGTAGCCGTTCCAAGTATCCACATATGGAAAACTCGCTCTCGAATGCTGTTGGTGGTCGTACCATGCTTTGCTTATAATCATTCATGTATTGTTTCTAGTGCACTTTGTCAACAACAATCCCAGTGACCCGACTACTGGTGAGCAAAGTACCTAACTATAACACAAGAATAACGTAAACTAGAATATTATGTGAAATAATATTGGAGGTTACCTTGGCTAGATTTGTTTTTTATTGTGGTATTTAAACAATACATTGTATAGTTCCGTGATCTATCTCTGAAGTTCTTCTATTGTTCATTATTAAATTAAAATGGGGATGCCTTGGAATTACACTTTTTCAAAGACAAACCTTAAATTATGGGGGGCCCCATGTTCCAAACCGAATGCTTTCGTCATGAATGCTGTTGGTGATCGTACCATGCTTTGCTGAGTAATAATCATGCATGTTATCATTTCTAGTGAACTTTGTCAACAACAACCCCAGTGATCCGACTGCTGGTGAGCAAACTACTTAACCTTAAAATTAAAATAAAGTAAAATGGTTCCCGAAGAGTTCAGAGTATTGTGTGGAATAGTATTGGAAGTTAGCCTTGATTTGTTTTGAGTGGTATTAAAACAATACATTGTGGAGTTCCATGATCTATCTCAGAAGGTCTTGATCAATTGTTCACTAAATTAAAATGCATGGGACTACCTTCGAAAGATACTTTTTCAAACATAAACCTTTTACCCAAAGAAATTATGGAAGAACCAAGTTCCAAATCGAATGCTTTCCTCTTGAATGCTGTTGGTGGTCGTACCATGCTTTGCTTATAATCGTTCATGTGTTGTTTCTAGTGAACTTTGTCAACAACAACCCCAGTGACCCGACTGCTGGTGAGCAAACTACCTAACTATAAAACAATAATAAACTAAAATGGTTTTCAAAGAGTTCAGAATATTGTAAAATAGTATTGGAGGTTACCTTGGGTAGATTTGTTTTATTTTCATATTTTGAGTGGTATTTAAACATTGCATTGTAAAGCTTCGTGATCTGTCTCTGAAGGTTTTCATATATATTGTTCATTAAATTAAAATGGAACTGTCTTGGAATGATACTTTTTCAAAGACAAGCCTTAAATTATGGAGGATCCAAGTTCAAAATTGAATGCTTCCCTCTTGAATGCTGTTGGTGGTCGTACCATGCTTTGCTTATAATCGTTCATGTGTTGTTTCTAGTGCACTTTGTCAACAACAACCCCAATGACCCGACTGCTGGTGAGCAAACTACCCCAAGAAATATAAGATTTAACCATAATAGTGTAAACCACATACGGGCATAAACAAAACAAAAAAAAAACGCATCGAATTCATAACTTACTCCTTTTTTCAAGTGGGTTCAAAACCGAATCTTGAAAATGAGTTATTAGTTCACAGCGCGATTTTATTTTTGTAATTTTTATTATGGAATGTTCAAATCACCACTTACTGGGTATTTAACACTATTCTCGTTAGATCTTATGTTATGGCTGCTAAACATACATATTATAGCCAAAGACTGCTATGTACGGCTTTGCTTTTAATCGTCATGTTTCATATTATTTCAGTGCATGTGGTAGACAACAACCCTGGACAAAGTAAGTACTGTTTCTAAGAAAGCGTCTAAAGATTAGTATCTAAGATTTACAGCAATTAAGTACCTATATCTTAATTAATGGAAAATATTCTTAAAGACATTGTTAATATTTTTCCTTGCTAGGATAGCGTAGAGCGAACTTTATATTCAGGTCTGTAGCGACTGTAGCCTTTAAAACCATTCCATAGGACAATAAAAATATACAAAAAATGTGCATAAAAACCAGATCAGATCATGAAAATAGAAAACTGATTTCACCAATGAAACTGACCGCGTTCATAAACTGTCAGTGTCAAAATTGTTATGGAATATTGTACACTGACAGCTCTTGAACTCGCTTTAGATGGTCGAGTTAAGTTTCATTGGTGAAATCAGCCCTTACAAGTATCTAACTTCTATTTTCTTTTGTTTCAGTTAACCTCAACAACCGTAAGTACTTACAAACTATTAACTACTTATCTGCTAAATAAATCAGTAACTGGTTAAGAAAAGTATAGGGCAAAACTACAGGATAACGTAGGAGGAGTACTTGCGTTCTACCAGAGATGGATTATACCACACCTGTGTTCCCTGAAGGGATAGGTAGAGGCATACACTAACCAACATTTGTGGCAATAGGGATGTATAATAAAAAAATTTTTTTTTGTCCGTCAGATTAAAAAGGATATTGGACACATATTTTTTCTTTTTTTACGTAATCAAAAGATAGCCTTTACGTTAAAATGTGGCATGACATCACTCCCCGTTAGATTTTATACTGACTTATTGTAGCGAGCCCCCACTACCCAACTTAAATGCGTGTTATCTAAACCATTTTTTATTAATGTGAGGCAAAAAATACGTGGCCATTTATTTTTTTATTATCTGACTGACGGACTAAATAGTTTTTTTCTTTTTTCCCCAGTCAACATCCCGCAGTACAGATAATTTCTGGGACAAACTAAGGAGCCCATAGCAAAGAGTTGCACATGGGTCATAATACAAAGCAGATACACTAATGCCCATTTTCACTAACAATATACAACGGGAATGAACGTCATAATCAAAGAGGCAGCTAGTGAACCAAGCAAACTGTTTTATTTTATTTATTTATTATTTATTTTTATTTATTTATTTTTAGTAGTCCATTGCATAATCAGCCTATAATGTTCCCACTGCTGGGACACAGGCCTCCTCTCTGTGAGAGTGAGTGGGCTGTAATCTACCACGCGGGCCCAGTGCGGGTTGGTAGATATCATTATGTCTTCAAATTTTTGGATATACTCGTAGGACATTTTATGTGTTGTGTAAAAATCTTAATAAAAAATGAACTTAAATTATCACCGTGTTCCTTTGCAGTAACCATGTAGTACCTACTTATACTTAATTCTGTGTTATCATAGACTAATGGGAGATATTTATGGTTTTACAGCTGACCCAGCTTTTGGCAGGCCCACATACGAGCAACCAGGTAAGATCATTTATTTCTACCTACCCATTCAAATAATTTTACTTATATTATATTTGGTAGTACGTCGACTAAGTAGCTAGAGTGAAGAAAGAGTTTTTCTATTTTTTCGATCTATATTAAAATGTGGTTCGCAAGCTCAAAGTGAGTCGACGACGTAACAATAATGTATTTTATTGGGTCGGATGAATCTAGACGACTAACCAGAATTCGATTTCCACGACTCAGACTGAGACAAAATTACATAGCCCCCAACAAACTAGTGAGTCTTATCGAGAAAAGACTGACAAATTAGAGCTAACCATGGGCGTGTTACAGTACCTACCTATAGCTATAAAAATCACTTTGCTCATTATCTTTCTCCTTCAACAGACATTTCCCCGGCCTATGCTCCAAACCCGAACAGCCGTCCCCCTTTCTACCCCAGCAAGCAATGTAAGTACAAATACGATGGAATTTCCCATTCGGCAAAAATAACAAACTTCCGTACCTATAAACTTTCATCCCCTATTGAACCCTTTTAGGGGATGAATTTTCATAAATCCTTCCTAAGTGCTCACCTTCGTTAATAAGGAACTCTAGTGAAAAAGTTAACGCTTCTAGATTCAGCGGCCGGTAGCACACCTCCGCCGCCGCGAAACCATAGTAGCGAAACCGCAGTATTTCAAACAACCCTCTAAAGAAAATTTATTTGTATTTCAGACAACAACCCCTACGCACGCGGCGGCAAGTAAAACAACTTCACTAAACAATGTAATTACAAATAACTTCAATTAATACCCAGAACTTTTTGTAACTCAAATGTATGTAAAATACTTTGTTGTTAAATACTGCATTACTTGTATGTAAAATACTTACTTTGTTGTTATAAAGTAAGTAGGTATATTTTGACTTTGAGTTTTTGTCTCTTTGTATTTTTTTTCAATCTACAAAATTATTATAAAATAAAAACATTCTTAATTTTACTTGTTCTTTTATTTTTTATGATGAAGATGAAGACTTATACGTGTCTATGCTGGCCGTGGTATGTGCTGTTGGTGGTTCTGTAGGTACTTTTGGATCTAAAAATTGAAACGAAGAAAATAAAACAATTAGGTAAGAACATGACAAGCAGAACAGCACCAAGTCACCAACCCGCACTGGCAGATTATAGCCCACTCCAATTCACTCCATCTCACATGTTGTGAAGACATTACTTCTCCCTTTACTTTGGCCAAGGCGCATCAAAATCTATCTCAGGGTTATTCAGTTCTGGCAATGTTAGGTTAGGTTAGATGTAACGAGGGTGTAATATCACAGTAACGAAAATTATAAAATAAAAGATACAATTAGAAAACACATTAAATATACATAATAAAAAATAAAAACATAAATAAAAGAAGGTTAACAACACTTTCATACATTCGTCTCACAGAACTTCTGGCATACCAATAAAATCTTCGTCCATCCATCCGCAAACAGTCGCCTGTTGGGTAAGAATCTAAGAAATCATTAAGCGCGGCCAGAGTACGACTTAGCACCTGCAACAATACGAAATGGAGGCACGGCAAATAGCCTGTGCCTTCTGCCCCGGCAGTAATTGTCTGGGACAAATAAGCGCGCCAGCACAATAAGCAGATAAGGAGCGTCAATAGCGCCGCGGAGCGTCTTAAGGTGTATAGTAGGCTCACTGACCT
This sequence comes from Conistra vaccinii, assembly GCA_948150665.1. Lineage (NCBI taxonomy): Eukaryota > Metazoa > Arthropoda > Insecta > Lepidoptera > Noctuidae > Conistra > Conistra vaccinii. The sequence goes on from OX411327.1 coordinate 7,739,871, forward strand.
TGTGCATGTGGGCGGAGCTAAACGCCCTACTCTCCAATACGTAAAACGTGCAACGGTGGCGCACTACACTAAAACGACGATCAAAGATTAGACAAAGGCGCAGACATGCGCACGTATGTCGCATTTTTTGCCTAAGATTCCTAGTCCTAAGAGAAGGAATCGTAGGCAAATCTGAAATTGTACGCCGACTACCATTTTTGACCCGCATATTATTTTAAATACTTTGTTTGTTTTTTAAGAACATTCCTGGCAATAAATAAAATATCGGTGTGCGTGTGTTTGTAATTCTTCTTATGCTAAATGGCTTGACTGATTTAGATGTTTTTTTTTCAATTCTTTTTGTGTCACTTGGATGGTTCTTAGCTATAGTTGGACGCGCTGTTGGGAGGCGCTGTTGTCGCATGACAACGTCTGCCTACCGGGTCTGCTAGTTATATTTTGGTGCCGATTCTCTTGTCACAAATGCCTCTAAACTAGACCAAAAATAGATTGCACTGAGTTATTAGTTTAGTGAAAATGGCAATTTTGCTATTCTGAGTTTGACGTTTTTCACCTAAAAATTTGGTGTATCCAACTAAATCTGACTATTTTTAAACGCGATTAAAAACGTGTGGAATAAAGTAAGTTGGCATGAACTAAAACCCCAACACTTCGACCTCAGTCCAAAAACAGTATTGTATTTTTTTTTCTTTTGCTTATATCTCGAAAATGGTGTGTCCTATCGCAAAAATAATGAAATTTTCGACCCCCTTTAGGATACCTTTAAACCCCTATATCCCAACATGTTGGTAATAATTTTTCATATTTTCCATACAAAAAGTGAAAAATTCCATATAAAACACGTCGAGGCTGCCAACCACTGCGCGCCTCCGGCTCTAAAAAAATTCACGGGGTAGAGCAAACAAGTACTACGTGGAGTCGTCACGCGATTGTCAAATTCGATTTTAGATGTGTCAAAATATTTTTTTCATTTAGAGATTTTTTTTGTCAGAATGGCTTTAAGATTCTCATAGCCAAAAGTAAGGAATTTTAGTGATTGTAGTTAGTTTAGTTCGGTGTACAAGAGAATCGGCCTTTGACTGTAGAAATTTTTTGTAGGTATCATAGTTTTTTTTTTTAGGAAAAACTTCTTTAAGCGCGTTGAGTGATATTTGGTAGGGGCAGCCCCGGATCTAGAACGGAACGGATCTTTCGAGGCGGGGCAAAACCTATCGCCTGACCCCGAATCGTTTTTTTTTTCTTAAAAAAAAAACCGTAAAATGCGCCAATCCAACAGGGGCGCCAAAACTGTGGTAAAAGTTAAAGTAAGTCGTGTCACAGGCGTCGTCGGCGTTGAAGCAAGACGCCCGGCACCGCAAAACTTAAAAAATAGACCACAGAAACGCTCATCGAGTTCCTGGTAGAATACAACTGCGCCCGCTCACAAGTACTCACAACCCGCTCAGACCGTTTGACGACCTAAACCTACGCTAATCAGTAATTTCCTCAGTGCACCACCCTCAGAGAAAGATTATAATTGTTGCGCGTCTCATTTGTTGCAAAGTTGCGGTGCGCTGGGTGGTGCACTTGTCTGTCATGCTGGAATTTGGCGCCCCCTAACGGTGTCGCCCGGGGCACGTGCCCCGTACCCTAATTACGTAATACACAATCAATCAATTGATAACACGAAAATAACTAAAAAAATACAAGAATAAATTATAATTAATATATACATATTATACATAATAAACAGAATAAACTTTGTCAGGAGACATAACGATCGGTAGAGGAGAAATAACGATCAGAAGAGGAGAAAACGAAACATGCAGAATGCAGTTATTAAGAAGGCGGTCTAGTTATTGAGAAGATCTGCATTCAGGTCATAGTAACACACATCATCATAGTCAATTATGGGAAATATTAGGGACTGTACAAGCATTGCCTTTATGTGTGATGGGAGAAGGTTTTTCTTATCGCAAAATGGTGCGTCCTATCGCAAAAATAATGTGAATTTCGTCCCCCTTTATGAAATCCATAAACCCCTATAACTCAGCATATCATCATTATCATCATCATATCAGCCGAAAGACGCCCACTGCTGGACATAGGCCTCCCTCAAGCACCGCCACTTCGACCGATTCTGTGCTTCCCGCATCCAGCGAATTCCTGCGGCCTTTACTAGGTCATCGGTCCATCTTGTGGGAGGCCTTCCAACGCTACGTCTTCCGGTACGTGGTCGCCACTCCAGAACCTTTCGGCCCCATCGGCCATCTGTTCTGCGAGCAATATGTCCTGCCCATTGCCACTTAAGTTTGGCAATTGTTCGGGCTATGTCGGTTACCTTGGTTCTCCTGCGGATCTCTTCATTTCTGATTCGATCACGTAGGGAAACTCCAAGCATAGCCCTCTCCATTGCTCTTTGGGTGACTTTTAGCCTTCTGATAAGACCCATTGTGGGCGACCACGTTTCAGTGCCATAAGTCATCATTGGCAACACGCACTGGTCAAAGACTTTCGTCTTGAAACACTGTGGTATGTGGGACGAGAAGATATTGCATAGTTTCCCGAACGCTCCCAGCCGAGTCGGATTCGACGATTGACCTCTTTCTCGAAGTTGGACCTACCTAGCTGGACAGTTTGTCCTAGGTAAACATACTCGTCTACAACTTCGAGCGTAGCGTCACCGATCTTTATGAGGGCGGGTGTTACATGGGCATTTGACATGACCTTTGTCTTGTCCATGTTCATTTTAAGACCCACTCTTTTGGAGGCTCTACTGCGGTCATCGAGCATTATACTGAGGTCCTCCATGGTCTCAGCCATGATAACTATATCGTCGGCAAACCGAAGGTGTTGAAGTGATATACTCGCCATTGATGTTGATGCCTAGCCCTTTCCAGTCCAGTCGCAGTCAATTCCCGACGCCCGGGACGTCTCCTACGGCGGCGGCGGCTAGGGCTGGTAGGGCGCGGCCTTTGCCACTCCCTCGCGCACTCCGCCTCCTCTTTCGCGAGCATTACTGCTTCGCAGAAGGAGGTGCTAGCTTGCCATGCCCTCTCGCTCCGCACCATGGCCTGGACCAGGGCCGGACGCGAGAGGTCACTGCCACCGAAGTTTGACAGCACTAAGATGATCAATCAATGAGTTATTAACTTAGTAGTTTAAAAACAGTACTGTATCTTTTATTTTATTTTGCTTATAACTCGAAAACGGTGCGTCCTATCGCAAAAATAATGAAAATTTCGACCCCCTTTAGGAAACCCTTAAACCCCTTTACCCCAACACAAAGGTAACAAATTTTCGTATTTTCCATACAAAAAGTTAAAAATTCCATACAAAACACGTCGACGCTGCCCCCCTGCGCGCCTCTGGACCTAAAAAAATTCACAGAGTAGAGCAAACAAGTACCACGTGGAGTCGCGAGTTCGCGACGCAAATTCGATTTTAGATGTGTCAAAGTTATTTTTTAATTTAGAGATATTTTTTTGCAGAATCTCAGATTCTCATAGCCAAAAGCAAGTAATTTTAGTGATAGTTTAGTTCGGTGCACAAGAGAATCGGCACCAATCAAGATTTATTTCTTAACCTTCTTACCTACGTAACTTAAGAAAATATTTGGTGCCGATTCTCTTGTACACCGAACTAAACTAACTAAACTACGACTAAAATTCCTTACTTTTGGCTATGAGAATCTAAAAGCTATTCTGCGGAAAAATATCTCTAAATTAAAAAATAATTTTGACACATCTAAAATTGAATTTGACAGTCACGTCGCGACCGACGTGGTACTTGTTTGCTATACCCCGTGAATTTTTTTAGAGACAGAGGCGCGCGGGGGTGGCAGCCTTGACGTGTTTTGTATGGAATTTTAAACTTTTTGTATAGAAAATATGATTAAATATTACCTATGAGTAAGGGCATATGGGTTTACGGGTGGCAGAGGGGGTCGAAATTTCCATTATTTTTGCGCTAGGACGCACCGTTTTCGAGATATAAGCAAAATAAAAAAAAAGATACAGTTTTTGCAGCTGAAGTGTGTGAAGTGTGTGTTCATGCCAACTAATTTTATTCCACTCCTTTTTACTCGCGTTTAAAAATAGACTGATTTAGTTGGATAATCTAAATTTTTAGGTGAAAAACGTCAAATTCAGAATAGCAAAATTGCCATTTTCACTAAACTAATAACTCAGTGCAATCTTAGTGCTGTCAAACTAAAATATAGTTAAGTTGTGTCACCTTAGTCACAGATAATATAATACTACGTCCTTAGTCTATTTCAGAATGGGAAATGCTCGTTTGACAGGACTAAACAAATTTTAGTGATTTAAAAAATAATAACTTTAGAAACTTTAAAGAGGTGCTTTAGACCATCAAACTGAATAACTTTTACTTTAACTTTGAAATCGCGAAAAAAAAAAAACAGCTGTCCCATTCAGTTTAGAACAGTAGGTATTAAACTTTACTATGGAACAACAGATTTTTTTTTTCGCGATATCAATGTATGTCCCAAAGTAAAAGTTATTCAGTTCGATGGTCTAAAACACCTCTTAAAGTTTCTAAAGTAAATTTTTTAACACCTTATATAGGTACACCTCTGCCTAACCCTTCGGGGAATACAGTCGTGATGTTATATTTTACATTTACATTTTTTTAGTTTATATTGTAAATTGTTAATTTGTATGTAATTGTCAATGTAAAAAAGTATTAATAATTGTACATCAAAGCACAACTCAACAATAAAGCGCCTACGCGCACAATCGATTTGGACTCTCTGCAGCAAGCTCGTCTATAAACGCACACTAATACAATAAGTTCATAAATATTCGCACTAACACATACGTATGCGCATACTCGGTCGATAGCCGGAGCGGACCAGCGAGCGACACAGCCATCCCGTCTCAATGCTCACGGGCGACTGCCGCCCGCGTCCCGCGCAGAGCCCCTCTGAACCTCTATCTCTAAATGGGGACATTTTGTTTAACAAATATTGATTGATTTACAAATGCAGTTTCAAATTTGTAGTACCTTTAATCAACAATTTTTTAGTGTAATTTTTTTTCCAATCGTCAAAGCCGTTTAGAAGTAGTTACGAATATTAGCCAAAAATAGCGTTATGGTAAATATTTTTTTAAGGCAAAAGTTTTAGTCATACGAAAAAACCCGGTTTCAGATATGTTGTAGATGAATCTATAGCAAACATATATTTTTTTCAAATCATTTAACTAAGCCGTTAAGGAGAAGATAGCTTTTTAAAGTGACCGTTTTACGGTACTAAACGAGACGTAGGCCCTGTGAGCATCTCAAGTTCAACTTACCTCTAGCGAGTTGTATCCGAGGCAACCCAGTAAAAATTTTGTCGGATAGAGGTAAGGATAGTAGCCGTGTTTTTGCTTATATAGGTACCTAAGGAACGCTTTTTAAACTTTTGCTAATAAAAGTGCCTAGGTACTTTCATGTGGATTCCACACGCAAGAGCTGGTCTCCAGCTTGCTACGTACAAGCGCATTTAATAATATTTTGATGGTATGAGTGGTGCGAAAATCGCGGCAATTAGGTACGCAGAACAAAACCTTTATTAACCTTTGGTAGGATTGTTTAGCTACCATGGCCATACGGTCGTGGAAGGTGAGCTTACGGTCGAATATGACTCCCAGGTCTTTCATGGCTGTAGACTTCGTGATGGTATTATTATTTAAATGACCTATATTCAAAATTAACTGGGTGTCGCATTCGACAGAATGTCATAGCGAAGCATTTGGACGCATTAAAGTCCATCATGTTGTCAACGCAATAAATGATAAATGATAAGTATATTTCAATAAATGTTTACAATGGTACACATAATATGTCTAAAGCCTATATTTTCTAGTTACAAATTAATTAGACATCTGTAGCCGAACTAGGCGAAAGCCTGTATTTCGACTATCTGCGCCAAACCCCTCAAATATTGAACAATTAAAAAATAGCCATCAAGTAGAGATGTTAATTAACTGTTCGATACGGAAGTATTTATGCGGAAGGACGGTGACACTTGTCAATCAAACTCGCTAGTCCGTTGCACACTGCTTTAATGGTTGGAAGTTACCCCCGGCACGGGGAGGAGCGGGGCGCAGCCCACTCGCCTACATAGCACTCGTACACATACATAACATCCCTTCCCCTTATATTGAAACAACCCTTATAGCAAAACTCTTATCCTATTATTCTAAATCTACACTTAACCTATAGTCGATTGTTCTTCATCATCATCAGTGACGTACTCGTGACGTACGTGTCGAGAAGGTCGGACTTATTTCCTGCCGCCTGAGAGTTACCGTGACGCGCGGCGGAGTCGCCGGAGTTCCTTGTCCAGAGTCTGTTATCGATCTCCTCCCTCTCCTGGCTGCGTGACGGGCTCAGGGTGATTGGCGACAAGTGACGCCAAATCGGGTACCACGTCTGGGTCCCAGTCCTGATCGTTGTTTGATGATGATGGTAGTCTTGTCCTTATTTGGTCGATATGTCTGGTAACTTCGCATCCCAAATGTGGCACGTATACCACGTACATTGTATTGCCGATTTTTTTTCTTATTATTCCTTGTATCCAACTGTATTTTTTATTATGTGTGTTTTTGGTTATCCATACATTCTCGTTTTCAGTGAAGTCAGTTCTCTGTTTGCCATGATAATATTTAGCCTGTAAGGACTGATTGCGTGCGACGGTTTGAGTCAGGTCTGTGGTCGATGGTGACGGCGCGGTCGGATTTAACAGATCCAGCCGCGAGCGCAACGCACACCCGAATACTATCTCCGCGGGTGTTTTATCAGTGGTACTATTTTTTGAGTTCCTGTAGTCAAATAAAAATTTCGAGACTGCTGGCAAAGGTCATTCACATAGAGCAGGAAAAGACTCGGGGATAGGCAGCTACCCTGAGGCACACCATAATCAACTCTGTCTTCACTACTAATGACCTCACCAATCTTTACTTTTTGTGTCCGGTCATTGAGAAAGTCTGTAAATACGAGTATGCTTAGAGCCCTTCCCCGGATTCCAGCATGTTCTAACCACACAAGGTCACAAGGGTTGGAATACAGACCGTGTCAAATGCCTTTGCTAGGTCCAGAAAAACACCCAGACATATTTGCTTTGAGTCAACTTTTTCAGTCACGTAATCAACGAGTTGATTAACTGCGTCTGCGGTGCTTTTCCCGGACCTAAAACCAAATTGTGTGTCCGCTAATAAATTGTAGTGCTCTAAATACTTCATGAGTCTACGGTTCAATAACTTTTCTAATATTTTCGACGGTGCTGACAAAACTGAAATAGGTCTATAGTTTTTAACATCGTCCTGGTTTCCACCCTTGTGAACAGGTGTGATTAAAGATTTCTTAAAGATACGGGGAAAAACTCCTTGCTCAAAACAAGCTTCAATAAGCTTAGTAAGAGGTGGTACCAGTATTTTTTTACCCAGTTTGAGGAGTTTAGCTGGAATTGAATAGAGTCCCATCCTGTAGCACAATCATTTTTTAGGTTGTTAATGACTGTCTCAATTTCAGCCTCGTCCGGAGAAAGTAGGACCATAGAATTTCGCGCGGGCGGTGACTCAATTTTGTATGGGGCAAGTGGGGGGGAATTTTGGTTTTTGATAATAATATCTACCAATTGCTTTCCGATATTCGAGAAAATATACAATGTCGCCCATGCGCATGTGACCGCCCGTAATTTTCTGAATATTCATGAAAAAATATCGAAAAAAAACTTCAAAAGGGGGGGTCTATCTATAACAATTTCCATGTTATTCAATTTTTAATTTTTGTAAGATTTGCTTTCTGTTTTTTGACACATCTCCGAAGTTTATGGGTCGATTTGGATTCTGTTTATTATTTCCAAAAGCTTATGAGTTATTTTAACAGGTTAATTAAAATTTTTACAAAAAATTATCGACTACGAAAAAGAAAACGGAATCGAAGTCATTTTTTCGGTAAAAAATTGTGTATTTATTTTAAAAAAACTAGTGAAAAATGTTATAGATAGACCCCCCCCTTTTGAAGTTTATTTTCGATATTTTTTCATGAATATTCAGAAAATTACGGGCGGTCACATGCGCATGGGCGACATTGTATATAGCCTATAGCTGTTGCAGGGGGTGTTGTTGGATGGGATCTTGAGCAAACTGTGAGGCAACCTGCGGCGCTTGCTGCGGTTACTGTTGGGTGTATTGTGACCCACCATATAGCTGTTGCAGGGGGTGCTGTTGGATGGGATCTTGAGCAAACTGTGGGGCAACCTGCGGCGCTTGCTGCGGTTACTGTTGGGTGTATTGTGACCCACTCTATAGCTGTTGCAGGGGGTGCTGTTGGATGGGATCTTGAGCAAACTGTGGGGCAACCTGCGGCGCTTGCTGCGGTTACTGTTGGGTGTATTGTGACCCACCCTATAGCTGTTGCAGGGGGTGCTGTTGGATGGGATCTTGAGCAAACTGTGGGGCAACCTGCGGCGCTTGCTGCGGTTACTGTTGGGTGTATTGTGACCCACCCTATAGCTGTTGCAGGGGGTGCTGTTGGATGGGATCTTGAGCAAACTGTGGGGCAACCTGCGGCGCTTGCTGCGGTTACTGTTGGGTGTATTGTGACCCACCCTATAGCTGTTGCAGGGGGTGCTGTTGGATGGGATCTTGAGCAAACTGTGGGGCAACCTGCGGCGCTTGCTGCGGTTACTGTTGGGTGTATTGTGACCCACCCTATAGCTGTTGCAGGGGGTGCTGTTGGATGGGATCTTGAGCAAACTGTGGGGCAGCCTGCGTCGCTTGCTGCGGGTACTGTTGGGTGTATTGTGACCCACCCTATAGCTGTTGCAGGGGGTGCTGTTGGATGGGCTGTTGAGTGAACTGTGAGGCAGCCTGCGTCGCTTGCTGCGGTTACTGTTGGGTGTATTGTGACCCACCCTATAGCTGTTGCAGGGGGTGCTGTTGGATGGGCTGTTGAGTGAACTGTGAGGCAGCCTGCGTCGCTTGCTGCGGTTACTGTTGGGTGTTTTGTGACCCAGCCTGTGGCTGTTGAGTGAACTGTGAGGCAGCCTGCGTCGCTTGCTGCGGTTACTGTTGGGTGTATTGTGACCCAGCCTGTGGCTGTTGAGTGAACTGTGAGGCAGCCTGCGTCGCTTGCTGCGGTTACTGTTGGGTGTATTGTGACCCAGCCTGTGGCTGTTGAGTGAACTGTGAGGCAGCCTGCGTCGCTTGCTGCGGTTACTGTTGGGTGTATTGTGACCCAGCCTGTGGCTGTTGAGTGAACTGTGAGGCAGCCTGCGTCGCTTGCTGCGGTTACTGTTGGGTGTATTGTGACCCAGCCTGTGGCTGTTGAGTGAACTGTGAGGCAGCCTGCGTCGCTTGCTGCGGTTACTGTTGGGTGTATTGTGACCCAGCCTGTGGCTGTTGAGTGAACTGTGAGGCAGCCTGCGTCGCTTGCTGCGGTTACTGTTGGGTGTATTGTGACCCAGCCTGTGGCTGTTGAGTGAACTGTGAGGCAGCCTGCGTCGCTTGCTGCGGTTACTGTTGGGTGTATTGTGACCCAGCCTGTGGCTGTTGAGTGAACTGTGAGGCAGCCTGCGTCGCTTGCTGCGGTTACTGTTGGGTGTATTGTGACCCAGCCTGTGGCTGTTGAGTGAACTGTGAGGCAGCCTGCGTCGCTTGCTGCGGTTACTGTTGGGTGTATTGTGACCCAGCCTGTGGCTGTTGAGTGAACTGTGAGGCAGCCTGCGTCGCTTGCTGCGGTTACTGTTGGGTGTATTGTGAGTATTTGTGAGCCAGCCTGTGGCTGTTGCAGGGGTGCTGTTGGATGGGCTGTTGAGCGAACTGTTGCGCAGGTTCTGGAACATACTGGATGTAGTGCCCTGAGCCATTTGATGAATGATTCGCCATGACTTACGGGGAGTCAAAGCCCGAGCCGAAGTTGTTTGGTGGAGGTGCCGCAGCAACTGTGTGTTTAAGATCCTTTTGACTGTTCTCTTTGTTACCCCCGACGTTAACACCGAAGTGTCTTTTAGTTCCTAGGGTCGCAACTCCATTTTTTAACGTCCCGTTTAAACCGTGGTTAGCATTAAGACCGGCGTTGAAGCTCCAACTGCTTGAAGTGTATTTTTACGTATAAGTTCCATCATCACTAGCAATCAATGGTGCACCTGAAACAGAACAGTACCGAAAATTAACATAATAGTTACATAAGGTACGGTCAGAAACAAAAGCCGATTACCAAAATTCAAAAAAACTGAGAGGTGTCAAGGGACACCCGGATGGAACGAAGTTATGGAATGAACCTCACAAAGGCATGCCACTAATTACTACTGTGGTCACTCACAGATGGCGTTATAATATATATTATATTATAAATTAAAAAGTGTCGTTACAACTTTTCGTCTAGCCCGGCCCTAGGAACGAAGTTCCCTTTCGCACGTTGCGAAAGGGAACTTCGTTCCAAAAAAACTTTATTGTCGATCTAAATATGGCTTTGGTGTCCTATTTTATGCTATATGCGACGTCCGACTTCAGCGTCACGTCAACGTTCCGATTGACGTCATAACGCAAAAAGACGACGACGTCGACGTGTGGAAGAGACTACAACAGTACATTTCTATTATAAGCATCGTGACGCGGTGTACGGCGACGGCGTTTATCCGAGACCATTACAATTTGAAAGAAAGTAAAATTAATAATAGTTTATGAAAATGTAAAAAATCGGTAGGTACACGAGTTATGTGCAGTTTCATAAACTACTAAATTTTATATAAACTAACTATAGCTTCTGCCCGCGACTTCGTCCGCGTGGAATAGTTACTTTGGCCTAACGCAAAAAAAAAAATAACCCCGATTTTGAAACATTCTTCATTGGGGCTCCGCTCCTATTAGTCTAAGCGTGATGATATATCTATATATATGATATATCTAAATGGGCTATATAACGCTGAAAGAATTTTTCAAATCCGACCAGTAGTTTCTGATATTAGCGCGTTCAAGTAAACTAACTCTTCGGCTTATAAAAAAAGTATAGATGCAATTCCATCAAAAACAGTCTATTTCGCGCATTATTCAGAAATATTGGACTTGACCATATTCATCTGCCAATACTTATAGCCTTTTACCAACTATGTTGGGGTTGGCTTCCAGTCTAACTGAATGCAGCTGGATACCAGTATTTTACATAGAGCGATTGCCCCAGACATCCACAACCCAGTTACTGGGTAACACGATACCCCTTGGCAAGACTGGTGGTCAGACTTTCGGGTATCTGACTACCCGTTACGACTGTAAAAGATCTTCGAATGCCAGCCGGGACCAAACGCTTAACGTGCTTTTCCGAGGTAAGGAGCGGTCTGTATGTTTAGAACAAATATTATATTAATGTAATCATTTTTGTTTTATCTCATTATTATTAGGTACCCATTATTCAAATAGGTACTTATTATCATAAGTTGCGTAATTTGATTATTTTATTCGTTGATAGCAACTTAAACATAAGAACTCATTGGTCGAGCCGAAAAACCGGCCAAGTGCATGCGACCACTCACAATGAAGGGTTCCGTAGTTGGCATGAATATGTTGCCGGCCAACCCCGATTTTAGGATGAACTAGTTTCGCCTAGGCCAAACCAGTTCTCCCTACACGCGATAGGACAAACCAGAATATCGTTCATCCTGTTACCGATAGGATAAACCAGTTTAGCCTAGGTCGAAACGGTTTATCCTAGTTAGAACATGCTTTAGGATAAACTGGTATGTCATAGTCTGAACTAATTTCACTTAGTTTGTATCTTCTATGTATAAGCTTTTCAAAGTAAACTGAATAATGCTGTAATTATAACCTAACCTCAAAACATTAAAGTTGCTTCTGCATCGTCTCCGGCGCTGCGGGAAGTGCAACGCCTTCGCCCTTACGTAACAAAGGATAGGCACCCGTGCTCACCTCCGTAGCTTGGGCTTGCTGATCGCGTCCGGCGACCAGCCTTACCCGCTACGGCTCGCACGGGTGCCTATGCTTTATTACAGCGGGCGGAGGTTGCTGTCCCTTCGCGCCTCCGGTTTTTATATACTCTCTAGGGTAGGAACCAAAAGACTACGTAAAGTCGGGGTGCCCCGATTCGGTTTTGGAACAGATTCAACCTATTATCTAAAAGCCAGTGTAGACATTTCCAAATTTTATTTAACGTTACTTATAGCTTTTGAATATTGTAGCAACTGAATATTATATTAATTGAATATTATTTCAAATGTGCATTATATAAACTGTTCATCATACCATAAGAAATTAGGTAAAATGAAATTATATCAATTATTCATTATATCATTTGATCGTTATATTAAAAAAAAAATATACAGGGTGGCAGGGACATCGACGCGAGATTCAGTCAGGCTTCGCGTCGATGTCCCGGACACCCCGTATTAAATGAAATTAGGTCTTATGATCATTAGAACTTTTGTTATTATATCAAACGTTACACACCCGTTAATATCTCCCACATCTAAAAACTTCTGAATGCAGACTTCCAATTCAGTTTAAAAAAAATTAAAAAGAAGTTGTAACAAATATTTTATTACAGAAAATTATGGACAATTTTAATAAAACTATATCTGCAAATGTGATAATGTTTTTGAAGTACGCCATGTTTGGTGCCAACTTTGTAAACACCCTCATCAGTCTTTTGAAGTATTACTTCAACTTTCCACTTCCTTTAAAAATATTAACGTTACTTATTATAAAAAACTAAATAACGAAATTCTATGAAATTTCTGTCAGCGAAACAAGGGAACACTGAAATTACTGATTAATTAATAAATAACTTTAATAAATTAATCATATTTACTATTTTATTTGTATTCCTTTATTCAGTTTACTTTGAAAAGCTTAGAGAAGATACAAACTAAGTGAAATTAGTTCAGACTTACGACCATACGGACGTACCAGTTTATCCTAAAGCATGTACCTAAATTCTAACTAGGATAAACCGATTCGACCTAGGCTAAATTGGTTTATCCTATCGGTAACAGGATGCACGAATTTGGCCTAGGCTATACTGGTTTGTCCTATCGCGTGTAGGAAGAACTGGTTTAGCCTAGGCGAAACTAGTTCATCCTAAAATCAGGTTTGGCCGGTAATAAATATATCCCAATAACAACCTTTACATTGTAGTTGAAAAACATGTTCTCCCAAACGGAATCTATTTAAGGGAGAACATGTCTACGTCCGCAGTTCCCCATGAGAGGCACGCGCGGAAGAAGACGCGCCGCCCTCTCGGGTTTGCGTTTCTTCAGACGACAAAACCTAAGTACTTATTTTGCTTCAATCCAAGTTATGATGGCCCATTGGTTAAGGCCCCTCCTCTCATGCACGAGGTTGTGATTACAATCGGTATTACCAATGTGACTTTTTCAATAAAAACATCGTAAGGAAGCCTGTATTTTATACAGCGCGTATCAGAAATTTATAGTCATATTTAACAGTGTGGTACCTACAGACCATCAAACTGAAAAACATTCTCCATGAGACCGACATCGTAATTGCGAAAAAAATATCAGCCGTCCCATAAATATTTTTATGTAAGTATTATAATTAGGTATACAAGGTGGAGACGATTATACAACAAAAAAAAAATTAAACGGCGTGTCCCTAATGACGTTCCCATTCTGTATACAAACATTTAATTGAATATATTCAATAGTTTAGTGAATATAGCTCGGCAAAATCCATAGGTTATTTCGTTTATCCAACCCTAAAAATCCACCCTAAGGTGGATATTCGGAAACGTAAGAAGCCCGAGAATCCACCCTAAGCCTAGTTGTATAAACGGAATTTATAGACTTAGGGTGGATCCGGCATAGACTACATTTAATTGGTTTGAAAAACTCATTTTTTAATTTCGAAGCTAGGATTTATTTGACAGTTCCAATACTCGTAGGCATTAGTAGTGCCAGTATTTTCATTTATTGTTGTATTGTAGTCTCCACATTGTATATTATACTAGCTTCTAACCGCGACTTCGTTCACGACTTTGTCCGACTTGGGAGTCGAACCCATCAGGACCCTGCGCTCAGTAGGCACGATTGCGACCACAAGACCAACGAAAAATATGGTCTAGGTACGTGTCTAGACCATATGTTTTCGAAATAGGTACCACGTTAGTACAGAGTAAGTATGTACTTACTTACCTATTTCGGAAATCACAAGGTTGGGTGGACAAGGTAAGTAATTAAAATGTTAATTACCAAGAACAATAGCAGAGTAAACTATCTTCAACTGTCAGAATACAGATGGTTTGATCGATTGAATATAATTACCTAATAACAAACAAAATTAATTCACAGAAAATAAAAACATTTCGTCTAACATTTGAACAGATTATGAACGATGACATGAAATTACTGGAATTGTACAGGAAAACATTTTAGATTACACAACGTACCAAATATTTGATCGCTTCCCTATCAGATCAATATTCGGTTGGGTCGGACAGGTTATCGGCAACTCGCTATAAAAGGGCCATCTCTAAAAAAAATCGACATACGTGATCGTCTGGTCTTATAGTTCTCTCATCATTGTGATAGTATTAAACAAAATGAGGGCATTTTCGGTGAGTCAACTATGATTAAGGGTTTTGTTTGTTTTAAGCATCCTCGTTCTTGGCACAGCATTAAATTGCATAACAATTAAAAACTGTTTTTTTTACTATGCCATATTTAGGCATTTCTAAATTAAATTATAGTTGGAAAATCGTGTTATATCACAAACGTGTATATTTTTGTTAAACAACAATTTTAAGATATTTTTCATAATGTCCCGTTGTGATTAGGGTTAATTTTTACAACCAGTATTATTCAGTCAGTATTATTTCCGAATTAATCAAAACAGGTAAATATTTGACAGCTATTTACGACGTTGCCAACTTTTAGAATGCACGCTCTTAAACCTGGTGAATAGCATTATTTAGCTACTTATTAACCTTGTCGTCAAGATAAATCGAATCCGAACACGTAATCGAGTAAGGCACATAAGTATTTGACAATATTTGGAAATTCATATTAATTTTGAACTTGCATCAGTCTGAAAGTGAATCAGTGATAAAATGAAGGTATTTTTCGTGTTCCAGATATTCTTCGCATTGGCGCTGATCGCCATGGCTGCAGCTAAAGGTGGTAAGTATTTACCTACTGACTAGTGTAGGTTTAGTGAGAACATCCATTGCAATGACAGGGAACTTAAAAGGGAACGCAGTAAATAAATAAGGACAAAAAAGTAACTAATCATTGTTATTAATATTTGAGAAAACTATTAATAATAATTAAAAATTGTTTTTTTTTCTCTATGATATTTACTTTTTTCAAGATAATATACAATGTGGAGACTACCTTAGAACAAAAAATTAAAATACTGGCACTACTAATGCATAAGAGTATTTTGGAACTGTCAAATAAATCCTAGCTTCGAAATAAAAAAAATAGATTTTCAAACAAATTAAATGTAATGTATGCTGGATCCACCCTAAGGCTATAAATTCCGTTTATCCAACTAGGTCTTGGGTGAATTCTCAGGCATACATTTCGGAATATCCGGATATCGGATATCGGAGGGTGGATTTTTGGGGTAGATAAACGAAATAGCCTGAACCGACTATGGACTTTGCCGAGCTATAATGACTAAACTATTGAATATAATTCAATTGAATTTTTGTATACAGAATGGGCAGGCCCGCCGCTAGCTGTTTCGTCGCCCGCGTGCAAAACCGAGTATGCCGCGCTACGACTAAGTACTTACCTACTCTGAGTTTTGTCAAATAAAGGATAAAATTTATGTTTTTTTCATTATGATGGGGAATTTTTTTGCCGCTAATGGGGAAAAAACCCCCTTCTCGCGACTTTACATTAAAATTAACAATATATTACGAAAAAAAACATTGAGCTATCCATTTCTATTGTGTTAGCTTTTTTTATACTGATTCCAACGGTGTAAGTGGTATAATCAGCTCCCATACAAACTATACTTACATACTTTAGAGATATCGTAGTTTTAATCTCAAGTGGTCACGCTTCTGGGTGGTCCCCTGAGGGGCTAACAGATGCGCTTTGACGGATCCGCGTGATGGCGCTGACCAGGTCTTGACCGACGAGAGGACACTGATCGAATGCGTAATGCGTATAAGCTTAGGTACTTAACCTGCCAATTGAGAAGGAAGCTCAAAGGGGATTCCCCTAACATCGCCAGTCCTGTTTTTCATAGAGTGACGGACGGACGACGTTTGCTATTGTTGCATCTTAATTTTAACGGGTGCCAATAGATGGTGGTGTTATCGTCATTCGGTCGGATTTTTTTCTATGCTATGACATTGATATTATACTTATGGTGGGTTGGGTATTATTATTGGATTATTTTGTTTATAACAGAAACACATCTTGAATCTTTCACATTTTATTTAGCAGAGAGAGTACAGTACAGACGGAACCGCTGCTACCGTCTATATATCCACAGAGTGTAAAGCCTGTCACACACGGCCAATACACCACAGATAATACAATCATGTGTAATATCTCAACACAGCCCCTCAATTGAGAGAGGTTTATTTATAATAAACATCTTAAATTGTTATAAGTCAACTCAGTAGAGTAGGTACACATAACAGTAATGTCTTTAGCTTTCTATTAATTTTAAATACAATACAATAAAATTTAAAATACAATGTTGTTTAGAGTATCAAACAAAAAACATAAGATGATTATTCCACCCTACAGTATTGCTCTATTTAGCCCTACGACATAAGTCTTGGGATCAGTTAAATAACCACTAAAAGAAATTACAATACTTATGTTATTACATAGGTACATTATCTTCATAACATACTTTAAATCAAGCTAAGCTTATTACAGAAATAAATGTGCTTGTTAATTGGTAAAGCTTTAGTGAAAATGTCTGAAATATTTTCACTTGTAGGCACATATGACATAGACACAATTTTCTTATATAAAATATCCTTTATGTAATGATATTTAATTGCTATATGTTTAGAAGCTTTAGTATTTATTTGGTTTTGAATTAATTTAATGGTACTTTGATTGTCAATAAAGATATGAGCAGAACTAGTTTTATTATTTAAAAATTCAGAGAGTAGACCTTTTATATGTATTAATTCACTCACTACATGTGCTGCTGCTACATACTCAGCCTCAGCTGTTGACAATGCTGTGCAAGTCCGTTTTCTTGAAAACCATGTTATTAGATTGTTACCTTGAAATACAGCACATCCACTTGTGCTCTTTCTGTCAACTTTATCACCTGCCCAGTCTGCATCTGAATAAGCCTCAAGCTTAGTGTGATCACCTGTCTTTGTATAAAGCAGCCCCTGATCTTGAGTTCCTTTTAGGTATCTTAAGATCCTTTTGCCTGCAATCCATAGCTCTTGCGTTGGTTTGTCTAGGAATCTGCTCAAATATGAAACTGCAAAAGTTATATCTGGACGTGTATTTATTGAAATGTAAAGTAATGATCCTACTAGTTCTTTGAAAGGTTTTTCAAGTATTATATTTGATGATGTTGCATTAAAATTTGTTTCCATTGGAGTTCTACTTTCTTTACAGTCAAGCATTTGAAATCTTTCTAAGAGTCTTTTAATCATTTCAGTTTGTTTTATTTCTATTTTATCTTTATCTCTTGTGACTTCCAATCCTAAATAGTTTCTTACTTCTCCTAAGTTTTTCAATTAAAATTCTTTCTCCAGCTGTTTTATTATTATATTTTCTTCTCCAAAATATAATATATCATCAACATACAATAATATCCAAATTTTATCTTTTCTATACATGCATGAGTCATGTTTTGATTGTATAAATCCTTCTCTAGTAATGAAATCATGGAATCTTTGATTCCAACATCTGGGTGCTTCTTTCAACCCATATAATGATTTTTTCAGTTTAAGTACTTTACCCTCACTTATTTCCAATCCATTTGGACATTTAATGAAAACATCAACATCTAGGTTTCCATTTAAAAACGCAGTTGGCACATCAAATTGTTTCAGTGGCAAATCATGTTGTACTGCTATACTCATCATCAATCTTATTGTAGAAATTTTGGCCACTGGGGAATAGTTATTGTCTGTATTACATTGCTGAAAGCCTTTTGCTACTAGTCTTGCTTTCTTCGTACCATCTTGTTTTGTTCTGAATATCCATTTAGTATCAATCGCTTTCTTTCCATGTGGTAAATCTGTCTCTGTCCAGGTATCCATTTTATCTAACGCTTTGAGTTCTCTATTTATCTCATTACTCCATCCCTTTTTCATTGCTTCTTTATAATCTTGTGGATCTCCTGACAGTAAACAATAAGCAGTATATAATTCATAATCATCTTGGAATCTGCTTGGCTTCTGCACAATTCTTCCTGACCTTGTCCTATGTTCTGGTATTCTTTCAGTATTTTCTTCATAACTACTTTCATATTCATTTTCATCTTCTTGATCCTTCTGTATTTCTTCTTTCCTTGTAGTACATTCTTGCGTATTCTTATGCATGTTTTCTTTAATTATTGGTGATTTTTTATCATATTTTCTTTCTTCTGTGTCCTTCTGTGTATCTTCTTTATAGTTTCTTTGATAATTTTTATCATAGTTTTCATCATTAGATTCATCACTGTCGTTTTCTACATACTTGTACTGTGTTTCGTCAAATCTGACATCTCTTGACACAATTATCTTATTAGTTTCAGGGTCCCATAGTCGGTATCCATTTTGGTGATAACCAATAAATCTCATTTCTTTCGCTCTTTCTAGAAGTTTGTCCTGTTTAGGTAATATATGAGCCCATGCTTTTGACCCGAACACTCTCAGCCTTGATAAATCCTTAGTTCCAAACATTTTCTCTGCAGGAGTTCGAAAATTAATTGCAGAAGAGGGACACCTATTGATTTGATAGACTGCACACCTAACACAAACTACCCCAAGAAATATAAGATTTAACCATAATAGTGTAAAACAGATACGGGCACTAAAAAAACAAAATAAAAACTGGCCTAATGCATAACTTACTCCTTTTTTCAAGTCGGTTCAAAACCGATTATTTTGAAAATTATTTATTTGTTCTCATCGCGATTTATTTTTGTACATTTTATTATGGAGAGTTCAAATCATCCTTACTGGGTATTTAACACTATTTTCGTTAGATCTTATGTTCTGGCTGCTCAAAATGCTCGCCTTACATGGGACTTAAACATAACCAGTTATGTTTAAGTCCCATGTAAGGCGAGCATTGCTAAACATACACCAAAGACTGCTATGTACGGGTTTGCTTTTAATCGTCATGTTTCATATTATTTCAGGGCATGTGGTAGACAACAACCCTGGACAAGGTTAGTACTGTTGATAAGAAAGCGTAATTATTTAGGAAAATATTCTAAAAGGTATTGTTTATTTTTTATTGTTAGGATAGCGTAGAGCGAACTTCCGCGCGCGATTTTTCGCTCGATATTGAAGTCTGTAGTGAGTTTAAAAACCTTTCCATAGGACAATCTTTCCATAGGAAAATACAATAAATGTGCAGAAAAACCAGATCATGAAAATAACAAACTAAGTAACTAACTTACAAGTGTCTAACTTCTATTTTCTTTGGTTTCAGCTAATCTCAACAATCGTAAGTACTTACAAACTATTACCTACTTATCTGCTAAATAAATCAGTAACTTGTTAAGTAAAATATAGGGCAAAACTACAGGATAACATAGCAGACCCTTTCGTTCTACCAGAGATGGATTATACCATGCCTGTGTTCCGTTAAGGGATAGGTAGAGGCATACACTTGCCAACATTTGTGGCAATTGTTATTCTAAATCCCATGTGATAGGAGCGAGCCTATTACCTACTACTTGACCCGCACAAGTTCAGACTGCAGTACAGATAATTTCCGGGAGCAAACTAAGGAGTCCATATAGCACAGAGTTGCACAAAGTTGTTCATAATGATGAGTACAATGACCCCTTAAGAGATTGCCCACGAATTAAATTTCACCCTGTAGTATCTATACAACATGTCGCCCATGCGCATGTGACCGCCCGTAATTTTCTGGATATTCATGAAAAAATATCGAAAATAAACTTCAATAGGGGGGGTCTATCTATAACATTTTTCACTAGTTTTTTAAAAAATAAATACACAATTTTTTACCGAAAAAATGACTTCGATTCCGTTTTTTTTTTCGTAGTCGATAATTTTTTGTAAAATTTTTAATTAACCTGTTAAAATAACTCATAAGCTTTTGGAAATAATAAACAGAATCCAAATCGACCCATAAACTTCGGAGATGTGTCAAAAAACAGAAAGCAAATCTCTAAAAAATAAAAAATTGAATAACATGAAAAATGTTCTATATAGACCCCCCCTTTTGAAGTTTATTTTCGATATTTTTTCATGAATATTCAGAAAATTACGGGCGGTCACATGCGCATGGGCGACATTGTATAGTCATGTCTTCGAATTTTTGGTTCTAGGACATATTTGTGGTCCATAACTCCTATTTAAAAAATCAACGAAAACCTAACTTAAATTATCACCGTAATTAATTAACACCGAATTAAGTATAAGTAGGAAATACTAATGGGAGATATTTATGGTTTTACAGCTGACCCAGCTTTCGGCAAGTCCACACACGAGAAACCAGGTAAGATCATTCATTTATACTTACCTATTCAAATAATTTACTATATTTATCTTTTGTAGCACATCGACTAAGTAGAGTAACGAAAGAGTTCATTATTAACTGTGATTCTAAACGCTGCTCAAAGTGAGTCGACGACGTAACGTATTTTACTGGGTCGGATGAATCTAGAAGACTAACCAGATTTCGATTTCCAGGACTCTGTTAGAGTGAGACAAAATTACATAGACACTGTTATACATACATATGGTCCTATTAAAATAGATGGACAAACTTTTAGCAATCATTCAGAGCACCAAAATAAGGACAATGGTAAAAAAAACTATAAGAAAAACGCATTAGATACTTACAAGAAAAATAAATCTGCTCACGAAAATACACCAAAAATGTTGGTTACCAATGTCATTTATTATTTTTGGTCAAAATAAAATCACTTTTTTTTTGGTTAGACGTACTGAACGCTGCATGCTGTGTTAAAATTTGTCCATCTATTTTAATGAGACGTTGTTTATACATAGACAAAATTACTATACAACAAACTAGTCAGTCTTACCGAGAAAACACTGATTTGTAAATTAGAGCTGGCGCCATGGGCGTGTTACAGTATAGCTATAAAAATCAAGTTGCTCATTATTTTTCTCCTTCAACAGACCGTTCCGCCTATGGACCGACCCCGAACAGCAACATAATACGTAAGTACAAGTCCAATGGAATTTCCCTATCGGCAAAAATTTTATAGATACATATACAATGTGGAGACTACAATACAACAATAGGTAAATGAAAATACTGGCACTACTAATGCATAAGAGTATTTTGGAACTGTCAAATAAATCCTAGCTTCGAAATAAAAAAATAAGATTTTCAAACAAATTAAATGTAATGTATGCCGGATCCACCCTAAGCCTATAAATTCCGTTTATCCAACTAGGCCTTGGGTGGATTCTCGGGCATACGTTTCCGAATATAGACCTTAGCATGGATTTTTGGGGTGGATAAACGAAATAGCCCGAGCCGACTATGAATATTGCCGAGCTATACTGACTAAACTAGGTATTCAATATTTTCAATTGAATTTTTGTATACAGAATGGGAACGTCGTTAAATTTTTTGTTGTATTGTTGTCTCCACCTTGTATATATAGATAAACATTTATTCAGTGCATTCAATTACCAAGTTCCTTGTATAATGTGGCCCATGGGCATGACATGTGACCGCCCGTATTTTTCTGAATTAATTTAGAATTTTGAAAAATTCTGAATTCAAAATCGGTTCAGTAGATCCAGAATCTACTGACCCATTTTGAATTCTTTTACCAATAGAAAGCAACGTTATTTGTGAGTGTCATAGGCTGTATATTTATGTTTACCGCCCAACGAAGTGGGCAGGGGCATGCAATCATTCTGATTTTTGTCAGATTATTCTACAAACAACATATTAACGATAATAGTGTTTTAATTTTTTTGTCCAATCTTTTGTAAATAGATAATTGCTTCATATTTTGCAATAAATGACCAGCATTGTGTCATCGCGCTTCTCTTTCTTTTCTAAGCAGTCCGACGGACGGATACCGTGCTTTAGATGTTGTCAGTATCTTACGCTGGTAGCACATCTCCGCCGCGAAACTGCAGGTTCACTCGAATTACGAGTAGCGGAACATGACGTTAGCCAGTTGAATTGAACTACTGCGGTGGTTGCGTATGGTTTCGCAGCGGAAGTGAGCTACTGGCGTTAACAATGTACAGCAGGGTGGAAAAACGGACTTCACGGCTTAGTGCAGTCAACCGCATATCAGTGACGCTTGAACTAACAAAAACGCTCTGATGCTACGAAATGAAGGCGTTATCAATATGATGACGATAAATGAAAAGAAAACTAAAAGAAAAATAAAAATAAAACTGCTGTTACGTACATTGTATGGAGATGTTGCATTTTATCGCGATTTCAAGATTGGCTCAGTTCATAATTAGTTCAGTTATTTCAATTACACTTGTCTGTTTAATATTTGTTGTGTGCTTACAACCCTTTAAAGAAAATTTATTTATTTTTCAGTCGACAACTACTACACACGCGGCGGCGGCTATTAAAACCACTTCACTAAACAACCTAATTACGAATAACTTCAATTAATACCCAGAACATTTTGTATCACTAATATTATATTACATTAATATGCAATAAGTACATATGAAAACTTTTATGTAAAATATAAACTAAGTACCTACTTTGTTGTCCAAGCATTCGCCTTGAGCTTTTGTTTCTTTTCTTTTTTCTAATCTGTAAAATTATTATAAAATAAACACATTCTTAATTTTACTTGTCCTCTTATTTGATAAAATAAAGATATTAACCTGCATGTGTCTACGTGTGTCTGACCGTGGGGTCCGAGAGCTTATTGTTTGTTCAACGAAATCTCCAAACAAAGATTTTGACTGCGAATGACGGCGAGAGACAGTGACAGTGACAATGCAATGGTTACGGCACTTTAGCCGGGCCGAGGTGGTGTTAATAAAGTGCCGGTAACGGCACTTTATCCAATAGGGATAGAGTGCCGTTAGTGGCAATCTATAAACTGCCTAAAAAAAATCTGAGACATGATACGAAATGTAATTAATTCCTTGCATGTATGATTCGGCACAGCCGGGTGGGAAATCGATTAGGTATGAGTAGATTTTATTTTCGGCAAATAGCTTAATTCGTTCCGGGCTGTTGCTTGCTGTCCTCCCCCAGCGACGACCTCAGCTGAGGTCCGTACCCCACAGGGAGTGCATTCATCGTGTAGTAGCTTAGTTTAATGGGAGTTTGTTTCTTTGTTTCTTTGTTACGCTTTCACGTTAAAACGGATGAACGGATTTGGATGAAATTTGGCATATGGGTAGACCATGACCTGGATTAGGACATAGGATAATTATTATCCCGATATTCTCACGGGATCGAGACTTACGCGGGTGAAATTGCGGGAAGCAGCTAGTAAATAAATAAGGCTACGTGCGCTTCGTTGACTATTATCGTTTGAGTGATCTTAAGGATTGGATTTTTATTTGTAGACCGGAACAAAGAACTAGTCTACAACCAGTCTTACCAAGGTGTACCTATTGTGTTATCCAGTAGGTAGCTAGGTTGTGGAGGTCAGATAGACAGGCGCTTCAAGTAAAATACGCTGCATCTAACTGACGCTGCATGAGCTGCATCTGACAGGAAGCCGATCCCAACATACTTAGTTGGAAAAATGCTGGGAAGGTGATGATGAACACATGGAGTTTTTATTATATTGACCTTTTACTCGTGCACTGTTTTGGATTTCAATGGCCATAACCGTTACCCGCATTTCGTCGCCGGAGGAATAATCCAGTTGGGTCCAAACTTATAAGTTCCGTACCCAAAAGGTGCTATGACATCGGTGCCATTACCCCACATAATGCAAATAACATTTTTTCAGTAAGTATAATAAGGGTTAGAAAAAAAAAAAGAAAAAGAGAAGAAAATACATTTATTTGCGATAAACATGACGCAAAAAGGAAATAAAACACGAATATAACAATTTGGGTTGCCAACCGTCCTGTTTTCCCAGGACGTGTCCTGCTTTTTGGGATGTCCTGGGGTATCTATCCTGGATAGTTTTTAAGTAACGTCCTGGGTTTTTTAAAGCATCCTGGTAAAGTCCTGTATTTTTTTCCCGCCTTCAACCTTACGTTTATCGGTCGGTCCCGCGTTTTGTATGGCTGAAAATTAAATAAAATTCAATAAGAAGAAATAATTAGATACCTACATAAAATAAGGTAAAAAAAATGTTTTATCTAGGGGTTTACCTACTAATTTACCTACTAATTTACCTACTTATTTACCTACTAATTTACCTACTAATTTACCTACTAATTTACCTACTAATTTACCTACTAATTTACCTACTAATTTACCTACTAATTTACCTACTAATTTACCTACTAATTTACCTACTAATTTACCTACTAATTTACCTACTAATTTACCTACTAATTTACCTACTAATTTACCTACTAATTTACCTACTAATTTACCTACTAATTTACCTACTAATTTACCTACTAATTTACCTACTAATTTACCTACTAATTTACCTACTAATTTAAATACTAATTTACCTACTAATTTACCTACTAATTTACCTACTAATTTACCTACTAATTTACCTACTAATTTACCTACTAATTTACCTACTAATTTACCTACTAATTTACCTACTAATTTACCTACTAATTTACCTACTAATTTACCTACTAATTTACCTACTAATTTACCTACTAATTTACCTACTAATTTACCTACTAATTTACCTACTAATTTACCTACTAATTTACCTACTAATTTACCTACTATAGATACTATATTAATTACTCAGCTAGGCACCTATTGTTTATTCTTTAATTTAATAATTCAATCCTTCATTTCATTTCTTATTACCTTTTTTTTTTAAAGAGTCGTTCATTAACAAATATGTTTAAATAAAGTTAATACATAATTGAGTTTCATTGAACCTGTTTTCATTGCGTGTTGCTATTAACTACTTCTCTTAGGCTGCCTGTCCACTGGAGCGGAGAGGAGAGGAGGGGTGTGGAGATGTGCCAATATTAACCAATAGAATAGCAACTCTGGAGCGGTGTTTAGATTCTATTGGTTAATATTGGCACATCTCCGCTCCTCTCCTCTCCTCTTCGCTTCAGTGGACAGGCAGCCTTATTCTGTGTCCTGTTTTTACCCCAAAATGTCCTGTCATATTTTCACCCTCCAATCGTGGTTTTCAAAATTTAGGAATGGCAACCCTACAGTATAATACCTACATTATATACATTTGTATTATACATGATGTTATTACTGCCGCATTGCCATTTAAATGTTATGTTTCTAACCAGTTTGAGTGCAGAAACAACCTTCTTTTTAAAGACGCTATCTACTTGTTTTTCACTTTTGATATCTTCTAAATCTACGTCTAGTTTTGCTTATGTTAGTATTGATCAATTGTATTTATTTGACAGACATTTAGATTTATTGATGGGTGAATTATTTATGATTAACTAGTCTCAGTTAGTTTTTTTGGTCAGCCTCATGGCCGTTATCTATTAGATGAAACAATAAAGGAAAAACAATCGGCAAAAAATGATTTATTATATCAGTAATGGATTTTATTCAAAATAGGAATAGGGTTGGCCCCAACACACTTCCTTGTGGGACGACATATTTCTTCAGTTTATATTCGGAATCCCACCTACATAAACTGAGTACCTATACGGTAGAATGTCCTTTAGTTTGGTAGGTATGCTATCTGTTCTTCAGGTATGCCTACTTGTGATGATTGCAGTCAGTAAATTCCATGGCACAAGCTTCTATGTTTCAATACCTTAATTAGGACTGGAAGCTGACCCCAACATATTTGGGAAAAGGTTAGGCATATGATATAGCCTACAATGCTTTCGCATTTGTTATTGGCGCAAAAAGCATTTTGAGACATCGAAACTAGATTTTAAAACCTATAATAGTTGGCATCCTTGTTAGGACTGGTTTATAGGTATGCTATAAAAGACGCAAATCTTAAGGTAAATCGGCAAACATTCGTGTAGTCTTTAGTTATCTTATCGACTTTGATAATTATTATTTAACAAAATGAAGGCATTTTATTTGGTGAGTCCACTATAATTCTTTAATTAAACACCCGGTTTCTGGAACGAAAATCAACACAAAAATTTGTTTTCAAATTGTTAAACGCAATGTCCCCCACTGTGATTGGTTGAGCGAGTTTTCAAATCACATCACTTGACATGCTTTAAGTTTATTCGGTTTATTGTGTTCACTAAGACTGGCGGGTTCGAATCGCAGTCGGTTTTGGTGAGGTTGAATGAGGATTTTTGTGAACATCGGTGGCAATGAAACTCTTGATTCACTTAACTTGATTTAATGTATTCACATACAATTGACCGTAACTTAGTATTGAACTTGAAATTTGATTTTTATTTTTTTTTTTTTTTTTTTATTTATTTATTTGCTTCAGACAAAATTATCCATAATTTGTTAGTAGGTATACTTAATAACTATGTTAGCAATCCATATAATTCAAATATACACAACAATCATACTATCTATCTACACATTAAATATCAGAAATACATAATTCACATAAAATCACAATCATCTTTAACTTATAAAACTGTTCAAATTCGTCAAAATAATTAAAAATTCAGGAAATTCATTAAAATCATTAATATCAAGAAAATCACTAAAAACATTAAAATCATTAAAATCATCAAAACCATTAAAATCATCAAAAAAAATAATAAAACATTAACTTCGTTAAAAAAGATTAAAATTATTAAAAAAGATTGAAGAACAACAAAATAAATATGTATAACAGTCAGTTCCTGGTCTTTCCGACATGCAATTGTATGCAATGCCACAATATTGGGCAGTCAATTCTACCAGCCACAACGCTAAGAATGCTGTTGCCACTGCCGCGGGCACGATGATGAGTAATTCATTATTTTATGAATTTTAATGAATAATGACCGGGAGACGTGACCGTGTCTCACAATTTATTTCTCTGCCGTGAATCTGTGTTACCATATTAAATTTTTCTCACATCTCTCGATTAGTGTTGCAAGTAAGGAATGAAAGATACATAGTGCTTACATCTAAGTAGTTATAATAATATTTCGCCTCGGTGGTCGTTGGTGACGTCACAGGGTACATACATGTTTCTTGAGTTTTGCTTTGAATATGTTAATGTTATCACACTTCTTTAATTCCTCCGGTAAATTATTGAACAGCTTTACTCCCTCAACTTGTATTGTTTTTTTGCCATAATTAGTCCGTGCAAACATGAACAATATGTACGTATGTATACAGGGTGGCAGGGACATCGACGCGAAGCCTTACGGTACCATGGATTCAGTACCTACATGATTCTGAAAAATTTCAACGCATGGGGGCGTTGAAGTTTTTCGTCGGTTATTTAAAAAGAAATCAGCTGTTCCATACATTTTGACCGCGTAGCTATTGCACTTTTCTATGAAACAGCAGATTTTTTATTTAATAACCGACGAAAAATTTCAACGCAGGGGCGTTCAGAATCATGTACTGAATCCATGGTAACAGGCTTCGCGTCAATGTCCCTAAACCCCGAATGTATGTATCTATGTATTAGTATGTATTAATTTTCTATTTATCTATCCTTTATATTGCACCTGCCATGTTTTGTCTCTGCATCACCCTATTTGTGTGTGGTTTACTGGCAGAAAATGCCCCCTTTGTACAGTATTTTTTTTTACTTGTGCACAAAGTTTTAATAAATAAATTTAATTTGACACTTCGTTGATTAGCGTTTCAGTAACCGGGTGCAGAGCTTTAGCTTATGTTTTAAGACAGCGGTGAACAGTCATACAGTAAGGCTACGGTCTCCTAGAAGGTGGCCGCCACATGTTGTCGTGACGTCACTGAAACTTTATTTATGAAACATATTTAGTTGTTAGTTATTGGTGTTTTTCCTAGAGAGCGTTTTTGACACCGCTGCACCGTAAAGTCAAACCCCGCTAAGATTTAAATCGCTAGATTTGCCCTTACCGTATTAGGTCACTCATGATTAAATAGCGTTTCCATGGCAATCAAGTCTAGTAACTGCGTCATTGTGTATCAGAGATGACGGTTTAAATCTTTGGCACTGTCATCATTTTCATGACAGCCGTCACTGCGGCCTCCGCTCTTATAGAGCTTCACAGATGGAGGTATGAAAAAAAAAACTGTACCTTAAAGCTACACACACAAGGCGGGTGCATGTCCGGCTGTCCAAATACAGAACGTTTTTTGACACATGTCAAATACTGGTGAAAATGACAGATTTTCATGATGGCCAAATGGATGGTCTACGGAACCGCTGTCCGAGGAAACCAAAGCTTAATATTGTATCTGAACTATTACATTTGCAAATAATTTATTTTTATCTACAGTGAGGTTACTCTGACGAGCTGCACTTTCCTGTTAGTAAACCGGTTGTGATATAAGTTTGTAACGTGTTACGATGTTCATGGGCGTATCAGAAATTACATAGTTTGATATTGCTGCTGCGTTCGCGTATTTTTAACCGACTTCGAAAAAAGAACGTTCTATGCTCGTCTGTGTTTTTTTTTTAATATGTATTTTCATCGATATTTATGTCAATAGTGGCCGGATTTTGTTTTTTTTTTTCAAATTAAAAAACTATTAGAAAAGTGGTCCACAATTGGCGAAAATATCGATGAACATTGTAAACAAAAAAAAAACACTCGAACGTAGAACCTTTTTTAACGTCGGTTTTTTCTAAAAATTAATGCATCTTAATCAGCCTATTAATGTTTCCACTGTTGGCCTCTTGTCTGTGAGAGGGAGTGGGCTTTAATCTACCACGCGGGCCCAGTGCGGGTTGGTAGATGTCACATGTCTTTGAATTTTTGGTTCTAAGACATGCCGGTTTCCTCACGATGTTTTCCTTCACCGTCTTGAGAGCAGTGGTGATGAAATTATTTACACAAAGTAAAGCGCCTGCTTGGGTTCGAACTCAAGACCTACAACTCGTAAGTCGGGGCCGTTACCACTGGGCCATCACTGTTCCAAATGAATGCAATACATTGTAATTGTATAGTAAGTCGTAATGTGACTATAACATAACTTTTATCGACAACTGTACTTAGGCATACAACATCCAGCAGGGGGCAGCTGCCCTCCTCCCCCCCCCCCCCCTTGGTACGCCCATGACGATGTTTAATATATTATGCCTTTTTTTTTTTTTTTTTTCTCTCTTTATTTATTAGGGACTTGTACCATTAACAGGTCATGTCAGCCCCATCATTTCCTTAAATAAGTTACTTACAAAATTTTCTTAAGACTATTAAAGGAGGTGTTGGACATCTTCTGGTTTATCACAAATAGTACAGTTAGGTGAAAGGGATTTGGATTTGGGATTTTTGGTGGGAGGGTGGGGGATGCCTTTTAATAATCTTTCTGTACACCATTGATTTTAATACAAAATAAATGATGTGTCTATCATCAATGCTACGTCAGCTCTTACCTACATACTTACTGTAAATATACAAGGTGTTTTTTTTAATATCCATAACTCTAGGATATGAATGAGACCATATCAAAGAATCAACTGGTGTTTTTTTTTATTTTTTTTATTCAAATAATAATTGGACAATTCACGATTATTTGTGAAATATTACTTAACTCAGACTATTTTTGTTCATAAAAAGAAAATATGTCAACGTCGCATTTTGTTAGCTTTAAATATGAATAATTGGTTTTAATGAAAATGATTTACTCGTACTTATCAATGAAACTTATAATAGATACACACATCGAGAGTCTAGTGGCAAATTATAACAAAAAAAAAAAAATATGCTAGTTGATTCTTTGACATTGTCTCATTAATACCCTAGACTGCCCTAGAGTTATGGGGTATAAAAAAAAAAACACCTTGTATAAATTGGTGTGTCGCCGTGTGTACCATCAACACGAAGGAGTAGATATGGAAATTAATAATTATATTTACCTACTTATTTGTTTCAAACTTGAATCAAAGTGAATCAGTGTTCAAATTAAGGTGCTTTTCGTGTTTCAGTTCTTCTTTATACTGGCGCTGATCGCCATGGCTGCCGCGCTACCAGCAGGTCAGTTAAAGAAAATAACTATTATTTATTCATCACACCTTAAGCTCTGGTCAAACTTAGGTGAATCTCCCGCCGGATGCTGGAGGAAATTGGCTCGCGATTGTGTCAACTAACTTGACTGACGTGACTTCCTACCCCTCCTAGGGGTCTGCCAAGTACTTCCGGCAGGGTGCGCAATGGCAGACCCACTTTTTTTTTACATAATTATTAATCAATGGTAAACTGTTACGAGCACTTTAATTCGGGTATC
This sequence comes from Conistra vaccinii, assembly GCA_948150665.1. NCBI lineage: Eukaryota > Metazoa > Arthropoda > Insecta > Lepidoptera > Noctuidae > Conistra > Conistra vaccinii. The sequence continues at coordinate 7,770,424 of OX411327.1, forward strand.
TTATCACGTAATTTTCACTAGCAAAATACGTCAAAAAATATCGATTATTTCTATGACCCCGGCAGGATCGGCTCTGGCAGATCTAATTTTGGAAAGATCTGAAAAGACGCTTGCCTCACTGGGGATCGCACCTATGTAATTGTTTTATTTTTCTTTGTTTCAGACGGTTTCCGATCTGGTAAGTACAAAATCTGCTATCAAATAAATATGAACAAAAATAGAACATTTAGAAAGAAAGAAAGAAAGAAAGAAAAATATTTTATTTGGGACACGCACAGGAAATACAAACAGTAATAAAAAACTAAAAGGAGCATATAAAACTAACAATAAAAATAGTTCGTATAACCAAAAATAAAGAAATATTAAAAACATATTATTATTATTATTTTTTATTATTTAGTAAAGTGAAGTAAAAAAGTGTTTGCACTGCGACGTGGTAAGGATGTAGCTTAGCTGGGAAAGACAGAGGAGTGCTTAACTGATGTGTGTCAAACATTCTGAACGCCAATTATACCCCAGGGGTTCAGAAATTTTTCAGAAAATGTATAAAATATTGTTCTAGAAGTGTAAATTTAATGTACATAATATCTTTTAAACTAACTCATTATTAGCATCTCTTTTAAATATGTCATGCACTCCGTCCGTTATTTACTACAATAATTTGGGGAAGTCTTATCATCCCTTGGACACTCATGATTAATACAATTTTGTATTATTTTTTTCAGCTCATTACCATCCCGGCTGTAAGTACCGTCCATTTATATAACATTCAAATTATCTTTACGGCTCATTTAAGCTGCGTGCAGACTAGCGCGACGCGACATTGGCTATTGTTATACCGTGAAGTTTTCTTAGAAATTATACAATGTCGCCCATGCGCATGTGACCGCCCGTAATTTTCTGAATATTCATGAAAAAATATCGAAAATAAACTTCAAAACTTCAAAGTGGGGGGGTCTATCTATAACATTTTTCATGTTATTCAATTTTTAATTTTTTAAAGATTTGCTTTCTGTTTTTGGACACATCTCCGAAGTTTATGGGTCGATTTGGATTCTGTTTATTATTTCCAAAAGCTTATGAGTTATTTTAACAGGTTTGAAGAGGTTACTGGGTAAAACTCAATAAAAGATTTAATTTCAGTAGCACTTCTATTACTGCCTACCTCGGCACTCCCTTATAACATATAAGGTTACGAAAACAATGTAAGGACTAACACAAGTTGTACAGACAAAACAGATAATACAGCAATGGTTCGAAGCTAACTTGGAGAGATCTAGTGCTTGGATGAAGACTAGATTTTGGAACAGAAAAGTAGCGTATGTCCAGCTGGAGGCAAGATAGTACACTACTTTTCTGTTCCAAAATCTAGTCTTCATCCAAGCACTAGATCTCTCCAAGTTAGCTTCGAACCATTGCTGTATTATCTGTTTTGTCTGTACAACTTGTGTTAGTCCTTACATTGTTTTCGTAACCTTATATGTTATAAGGGAGTGCCGAGGTAGGCAGTAATAGAAGTGCTACTGAAATTAAATCTTTTATTGAGTTTTACCCAGTAACCTCTTCATTGGTGACCCCGACGTGATAGAATTTGGTACTGTCGGCAGTAATACCGGCGATCGTAAACTGACCTTCGACTTGGGCAAACCAAAGTGTCGGCTCCTCTGGCCAAAATGGCGGCAGCTTCACGCTGACTCTGCAGACATCCTGCTTCTCTGCTGTTGCTCCAGTCGACGTGCTGGCTCCGTCAGGCATCGTTCTTTATCGGGGTCACCAATTTAGGGGTATGAGGAACAGGGTGTAAAGTTCACTCATCCTCCCTTTTCTATGGTGGATGAGTGAACTTTACACCCTGTTCCTCATACCCCTAAAGGTTAATTAAAATTTTTACAAAAAATTATCGACTACGAAAGAAAAAACGGAATCGAAGTCATTTTTTCGGTAAAAAAATGTTTTCTTTTTTTTTAAACTAGTGAAAAATGTTATAGAAAGACCCCCCCACTTTGAAGTTTTGAAGTTTATTTTCGATATTTTTTCATGAATATTCAGAAAATTACGGGCGGTCACATGCGCATGGGCGACATTGTATTGTTCGTGTCGCGTCGCGCCGTCGCGTCATGCTGGTCTGCACAAGCCTTTACACGAGGAGAGCTTCTGAATCGTTGAGATGCGAGAATGTCCATTGTCCAGACGGTGCGAGGCATCATTGCTTCGAATGGTAAGCCACGGATGTGACACACGCCTCAGGCTGAGGCATGTATGCATTTGCGGCGCACTGTTTCGACCTATACCATTTAATCTCGATCTTTAGGCGCGCACTCTAGTTCACACTTAGGGTTTGTTCTTTTAATGAAGCGAAGACGTACAGGAATCGACCAATCACAGAAGAAACGAGAGACGGTATTGCTATATCGTCCAAATTAATTCGCCGATTCTTACATGCATGTCTCCGCTCCGCACCATTCCATTGGGATCCACTTCGCAACGCACCGCGCGACGATGTTTTAGTCTCTAGGTAACATAGAAACTAAAAAAAAACCTTACCTTTATTAAAAGACAGTCTCTCTGTTTTCCGGAATATACTGTGACCCTAGCACGAACGGACGGAATAAGCGTAACATCAATTCAAACGATTTTCTAAAATACGTTTCCCACATATTATTAGCTTAGTTTTATTTTCATCTTTCTTATCCAAGCAAATAAATATTATTCTATTCTATTCGCAGATCCTACGAAAACTACTACTGATGACCCGCGACGACACCCAGGATGTACGTACACAAGCAGAGACTATCTAATAATAAACTAGTGATAATAAATAATACCAGCCTTAATAGGCGTGGGACAGTAATTAGTCCCACGCAGGGCAAAAGGCGATTACAGAAGTATAAGTCAAGGTTTCCTTACGATGTTTTCTCTTCACCGATGTCACCGTACTTAAGAAAGTGAAAAACTCACAACCTCGTGCGTGAGAGGCGACGCCTGTTTTTTTTTTTGTACTGTGGAAATCATCAAATGACTTCTCGTGTCGTGGCGACACATCACCTGCAGGTCCTGCGGTCGGCTACGGAATGGCACCAGCCTAGTGGTAGCCTCGCCTCTCAATCCATAGCCAATTTCCGGCCACCGTAGGCGCGGGCTTGCGGACGGAGAGCAATGGGTAGCTCGCCGTCCACGCGCGCCTCAAATCAAAGAGATGTCAGCACAACTGACGGGGCCCGCTAGGGCCGATGCCAGCCGGGGTTGCGGGAAAGTCCTAAAGGGATACCGTGGCTCCTGGCAACGTACAGGCAACTAAAGGAACACGGGTGGCTTTTAGTCGGTAAGAGTCTGACACGCCCTTTCGCTGACACCACACCCAGAGCGGGAAAAATCATTTAATGATTTCCCACCCAAAAAAAAAAAAAAGGTAGGGCAAAGTGTTATTGAATTTTGCCATCAGGAATAGACTATAGGGCTTTTCCATATGGATCTATCCCAGTAGCAGCCCTGAGTCAAGATTTGTGCCCGGTTGATGGCAATAGGCTCGTCCTCTATTCCATAGGTCTTAAACAGAACTAGGGACATGTGATGTTACTACACAACTCTGCCCATTCCTTCAGGGAAAACGGGCGTGATGTTATGTTATATTAGTTTCTTATAAAAACTTGTTTACATTACAGATGGAAACAAGGCTGGGCGTCCTTAACTTATTGGACTGAATGAACAACACATCCGATAAAACACCGTACACCGCTCACCAGCTAAATTCTCTAATAAAATAAATAAGATGTAGATATTATTATATATTACATTCTTACGATGTATGATGCATGTACTTATGTAAATATTTGATATAAAATACAACTACTTTGTTGATCAATTCGAGGAATTAGCATACTGTTGAAATTATATAATACCAAAATAAACTGGTTATATTTTTGGTTATTGTTATTATTTTTTCAAACAAGCATTTATAACAGTTGGAGACGACAAGACGACAATAAATTCAAAGGCCTACTTATGAGGGTTTACGTCGTACGGCTTTTAATATAAACTTTCAAGTCCTTATTTTTCGAAATGACTAAACCGATTTTAATGAAACTTCATACGCATATGCAGGATACAAAGGTCTAAAAACTTAGTTAAGAACATTTTCGAAAAATAATGTTACAGCCAAATTAGACCGATTTTTAATTTTCCATAGAAACAGATTTCCAGTTATCTGCTTTTGAATAAAACATTTCGAAAATGTTCTTAACTGAGTTTTTAGACCTTTGTATCCTGATGTGTACGAAAAATAAGGGCTTGAAAGTTTGTATGAAATGCCGTACGACGTAAACCCTCTTATATCAGTCAAATGCCCGTTTATGGTGCTACGTAGATGGAGTCAGTGTAAACAACCTTAGCTATGTCGATGATATGGTGCTGCTGGCTCCCTCGATTTGTGCATTACGGAAGTTGCTTGCCGTATGGGAAAAGTATGCAGCCACACGCGGTCTTAGTTCGAGCTTCAAGTTATAATGTTAAAAAGTATGCAGCCACACGCGGTCTTAGTTCGAGCTTCAAGTTATAATGTTAAAAAATCAGAGTACATGGTCTTCAAGGCGGCACTTTGTACAAGTGCCCAAATGTGGTTTCACCAGTGTTACTCAAAGGTATTCCTCTTATTCGAGTAGGTATACCAATTCAAGTATCTTGGGCGACTCTTATACGTTAGGCCGAAACTCGAAATCCCGAATCACTTTATCCCGAAAGAACGCTATCCCGAATCACTCTATCCCGAAAGAACGCTATCCCGAATCACTCTATTCCGAATGAACGCTATCCCGAATCACTTTATCCCGAATGAACGCTATCCCGAATCACCCTATTCCGAATGAACGCTATCCCGAATCACTTTATGCCGAAGTAACGCTATCCCGAATCACGTGAGTCCAAAAATAACGTTATTTACAACGAACGCTATCCCTAAAGCGCAGGCCACACTCGGAAGTCGGAACGAAGCGAACCGATGCTAAGTTCGTTTAGCTTTCCCCCGCGTCTTTTCATACTTCCGTTTATAGTTCGCGGTGTCAACCGAAGAAGTGGCGGAAAGCGAATTAGAAGCAAATCTGTAAAATATAAAATCTAGTGATGATTTATCACTGGGATTGTCTTTATGCAGGCATTCGAAATAAAGTCCAACACGGTCCCAAAAGTAAATCGACTGTCCAAGGTCCTGAAAGTCATGTTTTTTGCAAATATTTCGTAATATATTGGTTTAAAGTCCACATGTTGTAGCAATGAACTTTTCACACAGAATATTTTTTAATGCCTGAATAAAGATAACCTTGGTGAAAATCTTCACTAGGGTTATTTTCGTAGTAAATACCTATCAAGTATTTTCCTGGGTTAAAAAGAGTAACTATTTGTCAAATAAAACAGTCTGAGAAAATTGTTGTAATATGTATTAGAAACAGTAGTAAAAAAAACAAATAACAAAAATAACTGCCTACTTGGTGCAACAGAAATAACTTATTATAATCAAACTTAAAAATAAACTGCTTTTAATTTAATGAAATCACGAGTGTGAACGGTGAAACTTATGAATATACTAGGATTTGCCCTTGGTTTTGCCCTCATGGACGCTGGAAATTATCCTGAGAACGTATTACCCAGATAAAAAGTATCCTATGTTCTATTCAAGTCATCGTCTACCTGTGTGCCAAAAAAGGTAGCATGGCTTAAATGTCATTATTTCTTAAAATAACTTAAATGGGCCAAGCCACTCAAAAATGAAACCATATCCATCTCATTTTTCTTTCCGAAGTGTTTTTTAATGCTATCTTCCCTTTTCATTTTATTACTTGCTCTTTCGGTAGTTTGTGCCTGAGATTTTAATCTCTCTATTGCCATTTCTGTACTTTTTTGTTCCTTACTAAATTCATGAATGGTTAAAAATATGTTCCATTTTTTTCGTCCCAATAGCCCATTCCACCGATGATGCCAATTCTCTATTTCGTTTTGCGTGGTCGGAACACAGGTGCCAATTAAATCGTGAATGGACCACATTTTGGGTGGAAATCGAGGATGCACTTTTTTTATTATTGTTCGCATTGAATCGTGGCTGCATATTTTTTTATAAGATCCATTGACGTAGTTTTTTGAGAACCAGTCTGTGACCGCTGCTGCACTTTCGGGTAAAACATGCTGTCGAAGAAGTTGGAATGCTGCAGGAATGTCTGTCTCAGGTAAATATGCTAAAGCGGCTAAATGGCGCAATTTATGAGCAAAATCACTCGAACTTCCATATAGTTTTGACAACCCAGCGGCTTGTATGCGTTTCCATATTATTTGTGACAGATGAAAATAGCAGCATTTTTGAATGCAGTACGGAAATGCGCGTTTTATTCCTTTGTGGGCTGCTATTTCGAAATCACTTATAATATAACTAGGGCACAAAGTCAACCCTAACTTTCCAGACGCTGCTGACTTGAGCATTTCAAAAAACATATGGTAAAGGCGCTCTTTTTTATTTGACATTAGGCCATATACTAAGGGAACAACTTTTTGCTCCGTTTCATCGGTTCCTACAATGCCGTGCACTGTGTATATCTGGTAAAAAGGCACCGGGCACGTTTTAAAAGTGCCATCTACGATCCAAAATGGCGAATTTTGCAAAATTTGTATATTTTCAGATGTGCCAAAAAGCATTATGCTGTCATCTTCACACGTGTAATGCCCCAAAAGAAATTTATGATATTTATCAGGAATTTTAATATCTTTTATAGTTCCGGGAATTTGTGGAACATTCCGAGATCTTGCGCGGTTTATTACCATCCTCATGGCACTAGTGCTTGGCATATGAGGAGCACTACAATTTGGTATACATTGTGTTTCTGCTTGTATTACTTGCAGCGGAGTATCTAAGCTGTTTATTGCCCTGATTTTGAGCTTTTCTGCTAACTTTAAATGGATATTTTTTTCCACTTCGGGACTGTGACAATGAACTCCATTATGTTTTATTAAGTTATTGTTACCACCTTTATCTTCTAATGTTATTACGCGCGAACCACATTTTAATTGTTTTTTACACACACACGCCCAATAACATTTTTCACCCTGTTGCTTGTCCTTGCTGAACAAATATCCGTCTAACATTAGCTGTTTTTTATTTTTTTTCGACAGTACGAATGAAAAGTCTGCCATGTTTATTATATAGCAATAGGCTAATGCAATTACCAAAAGATCTCTGACATCGCATCGGCGACACAACACAATTTTGTTTTTAAATACTATTTGCTTCTTTTCGTAGGTAAAACAAATAACTAAGAAGGTTCTTTTCAAACTATGATTACTCTGGATCAAATAGGTTTTATGTTAGTTTTCGAAACCAAATGGCAAAAAAGAACCCTTTTAATTTTGCGGTGTTCGGAGACTATTGGCACTATACAGAATTAGTTTTTCAAGTGGGCATGGATGGCCAAATCGTAAACTATAACAACTAGCAAAAACAATTCAAAGCAGTTTTGGGGCCATTTTTGATAAAAACTAACTCTACATCATAAGATTTTTGAAAAGAATAACCTTTTCTAGGAAAATTTTACGAAATGACGTGAAGCCGTTTTCAAGATAATTGATTTTTTCTTTCTCGGTGCCACACATTTTACACAAAACAAAGTGTCCATGCATAAATGTGGGGATGTATGCGTGCTGTTTCGCAGTGATGGCTTTCATGCCATCAGTGGACGAGGACTATATCACTGATCTGCAGAATGCGTGGCAGCCGCAACGAAATCTTGAAGACAAGATGATCCGCTTTGGAGGTTTCATTTAAAATCAGTTATCTGGCTTACTTACTTTGACTGATTTTGACTTTTTATTATTGTACTAGCTGCCCGCCTGGCTTCACACGGGTAGCACTAAGTACTTTTCTACGGCGCACCTACCTATCTACCTACCTTGCCCTACCTACCCTACCTGCCTACCCTACCTGCCAACCCTACCTGCCTATCCTACCTGCCTACCCTACCTACTAACCCTACCTGCCTACCCTACCTACCTACCCTACATATCGTGAATTCATGCAAGCCTAGTACTTTTTGTTATGTTACTGCTCAGAACGATCTTGATAAATATCTACTTTTCCAGGATTTACCGAAAATTTTAATACTGTCGTGAATTCATGCAAGCCTAGTAGGTAGTTTCTGTTTCTTTTTTTTTTTCAGATTTTTTATTTTTATTTTATATAGATTATGTATTTACATGATTTAAAACCTAACGGACTTAAATAAATAATAATAATATGTACAAGTATAGGTATAAAAGAGGGGGGCGGGAACAATCATTGGGCGTCAAGAAATTCGTCCGCATCGCTCTCAATAGGAAAAGTGCCCAAAAGGCTGGCAGCATTGCCACGTTGTACTCGTATGGCAATGCTTATTCTTTGGCTGAAGAATAGGCCAGCCCTCTGTTCACGTGAAGAGTCGACCAACCGCTTGGCGATGTCTTGAAAAACCAAGTGGGCACTCGGACCCCATGGACCTAGTGTTTCAACTGGGGTTGAAACACTAGGTCCATGGGGTCCGAGTGCCCGGCTCAAACATATAATTCCCAATAAGATTGGAATATTTGCGCCGTTTGAGGTTTTCCGCACCTGCAGCAGCAGCCCCAGCACAGCTCGCCGTGCTAGGAAGATGGGATGGCGCAAGGGTGTCGACACATGTTGCATCCCACACCAAAGGCCTACCTACCTTCGAAGGCATTATGGTCATTCCGTCTGGTCTCTTCCCATCGTCGCGTGCCAAGCCATTGGGTTCTAAAACAGTTGGCACCCTGGCGGTGACAAGAGCATGACGGATGATGTCATTGATGCTGGCGTGCCGTGCTATCCGGCCAGCGCTCTTACTGGAAGATAGGCCATGGTGTCAGACAGTCGACACCTTCACCGCATTGGCAGCGATGCTGAGCCACGCAAGGAGCGCCCAGACGCAGACAGGTGGCGAGCCGGAAGGTGGTGTCACCCAGCATAGTGCCTATGTTGGGTGACGGTAGCTCATGAAGTCAAAGGCCCGACTCCCACTCACCCACAGCCAGCAGGCGGGCACGCTCAGCAGTATTGGTGGACGTATTAATAAGATTGTTCCGTACCAACCTGCAGAGCGGCCCATCCCACTGCCTCTGGGAGGATGGGTTCACGAGCCGATCTGTATTCGGGCAAGCTGCTTTCCAGGCATTCTCCGCATCGGTCAAGCACGGCACTTCAGAGTCAACCAGACAGGGGGCTAAAATTTTGCTAAACTTTTCAGTCCTGTGGACAGAGGACAGGAACGCGGGTAAGCTAACACTGGTACGGACGCCGAGGCCACCAAGACGGATGGGTAGTGTGGCTTGCAGCCACGCTCGGTCGTCCAAGGCCACATTTAAAATGGATGTTAGGGTGCAGCGAATAATTTGGTCAATTTTGTCCAAGAGGTGTGACTGCTTCCATAGAGAGGAAGAGCGTATAAAATATATAAAATTTGGACCAAAACAACAGTATCTAGTCAGGGTGAATGTCTTTGCTCCGGCCGACTTGAGTTTGAAGTCTATTTAGAAATTTCCAAGTCGGCTATAGTAACGTGGAAAACTGAGGGCTAAATATCGTTTTAGGGATAGCGTTCGTTGTAAATAACGTTATTTTTGGACTCACGTGATTCGGGATAGCGTTACTTCGGCATAAAGTGATTCGGGATAGCGTTCATTCGGAATAGGGTGATTCGGGATAGCGTTCATTCGGGATAAAGTGATTCGGGATAGCGTTCATTCGGAATAGAGTGATTCGGGATAGCGTTCTTTCGGGATAGAGTGATTCGGGATAGCGTTCTTTCGGGATAAAGTGATTCGGGATTTCGAGTTTCGGCCTAACGTATAAGAGTCATCTTGGGCATGAGGTTACCGAAAATCTTGGAGATGATGTAGACATGGAGAGGGAGCGTAGGGCATTGTCAGTCCGGGCGAACATGCTGGCCCGCAGGTTATTAGCCCCTAAAAAAATAGTACTTACAGTGCAATTTTTACGGCCTGCGATGTTTTAATGATTGGCCTTTTTGGTTTTTTCGATGTTAGAATTTATTTCTGGCTAATGTGTGATTGTGGCCAAGTAATAACAGCCACACGAGTCGATCCATCCAGGTTAAGCTATGTTTGCCGGGGTTGGTCCGTGGATGGGTGAATATTTTTACATACCAAGACTCCTTCCTGCCTCGGAAAGCACGTCACGCCGTTTGTCCCGGCTGTCATTCGTGGATCTTTGAGTGTCATTACGGGTCATCAGCAGAAGCCCGAAAGTCTGACAACCAGTCTTACCAAGGGGTATCGTATTACCCAGTTACTGGGTTGTTGAGGTCAGATAGACATGGCAGTCACTCCATGTACAATACTGGTATTCAGCTGCATCCGGTTAGACTGGGAACCGACCCCGATTGATAGGATTTATTTGATGATTCCAAAATACTCTTAATATTGCTAGTGTTTTCATTTAGTGTCGTCTCCATTATACATACTTGATGATTTTCCTTACAGTTTTCTTTGACAGATAAATAATTATATAAATGCATTAAAAAAGGACGCATCAATTAAATAATTACCTATAGTAATCTTGATTGACAACGCTATAGGTAATTTCTCGTATCCTAGAATATCCATTGTAATTATTGTACTCGTGTAGTGTTTTTATGAAATAATGCAATTACTGCTTACGTTTGCATCCCACGGTAAATAGATCATGTATTTGTGTAGAAAGCTAATATAAAAGATCATTGTCTTCATCAAGAATCAGTCAGTGATCAGATATATTGAAAATGTCTCGTCTTGGGGTAAGTTCTTGCTGTCTTCTGTTATTTTCCATTTAATTATTAAATACCGTATTATTGTTTAGCATAGTATAATCAGCTTAAAACATTCCCACTGCTTAGACACGGACCTCCTTTCTGTTAGAGGGAGTGAGCTGTAATACATCACCCAGACCCAGTGCGGATTTGTGATTGTCACATACCGAATTTTTGGTTCTAGTTCAAGTTTATTTAGTTATTCTTTGACAATATTAACGACTATAGTTCGTTTATATTTTGCCCACGCCTTCGCCCGCGTGGGTGTCGCAAAATATCCCACGGGAATGTACTACCGGGATTACAAAATTAATAGCCTAGGAAAAGGTCATTGAATCCCACTGCGCCCGCGTTGCTGTCAACCAAATTATTTAGTTACGCGAAATTTTGAATCTGTAATATCTTATAAACTATTAATTTAAATGATATGATTCAAGGCTTATTTTAATCTAAATTAAATGCCTAATTTAAATACTATGTTTTTCCAACATGAGGCTGTATTTCCTTTCATGCTGATTCCAAATGATTGCACTTGTTTCGAGATGACACCGCACAAGTGCATTATACAAAACTTTAACAGTAAGCAATCGATAAAATCCTTACGCTGTCTCAAGATGAAACCGAGATTTCTGAAAACCCTGCCGCATATCTCAACTATGTGTTTGTGGAACGTCAGCTCAATACCATCTGTACGCCCAGCTATCTAATTACGCAACACATTTTCGTAACCGATTCCGACTAATCTGTTTGTCATTTTGACAGTTCAATAATATTCATTGCGTTATTTACGTTGTTGAGCAGATTTTTTTTCGAACTTATGAAGCAATGGCTTACAAATTTGTTTCAAAACGATTCAAATATTCTGATTGATCGTGTATTACGTAATTAGGGTGCTGCACCCTAATTACGTAATGCACGATCAATTTTAAATTGAAACCAATTGAAAAAGATTGCAAGTCCATTGCTTGATAAGTTCGACAAAAAAATTCTGCTCAATTTTTTTTGTCGAACTTGTGAAGCAATGGACTGGCAATCTTTTTTCAATTTAAAATTGATCGTGCATTGCGTAATTGGGGGGCTGGTCTCGTACATGTGTGACGCGCAACATAACTTCCCCGTCATCCATGTCAAATTATTATTCAATCGTAGATATTCTTATCTCTACCTGCAATATAATATTTATTTCATTTAGTGCGCATTGCTCTGCCTTTTATATAAGGGTACCTAATTTGTAATGATTAAAATTGTGAAATCTTCTTCTTATTTTCGTGTGGTTAGAGAATAACCTAGTCATCTTATTCTCCTGCCCTTATCCCAATTTTATTTGGGGTCGGCGTAACATGTCTCTTTTTTCCATACTTCTCTATTAGCCGTCATCTCAGTAGTCACTCCCTTCCTAGCCATATCATCTTTCACATAGTCCATCCATCGTTTCTTTGGTCTTCCCCTACTCTTATAGCCATCGACATTCATACTCAAAACTTTCTTCACGACATTTTCCTCATTCCTCCGCATCACATGCCCATATCATGACAACCGATTTCCGCACAGATTTTTTCACATTAGTGAATAACCTGGTGTCAGAGTTTTATAGCCGCCCATGGACCTCTGACTTGGCTTCACATGCCGTTGAGAAATATCTCTCAGACATGCCGGTTTCCTCACGATGTTTTCCTTCTTGATTGTGAAATTATTTGCTGCAAGTAATTAAAATACTTATAAAACTGTTTTAATAAACATTATTCATCGAATGCCTCGTTGGTCTAGTGATCGATTTCCGGGTCGGGCAAAGTGTTATTGGGTTTTTCTATCAGGAATTTCTCAGTAGCAGCCCTGAGGCTTGATTTGTGCCCGGTTGATGGTAATAGGCTCGCCCCCCTATTACATGGGACTTAAACATAACTGGCGAAATGTGGGTGTACCTGCTACAGGTACACCTCTGCCCAACCCTTCGTGGAAACAAGGCGTGATGTTATGTATGTTATTCATTTATTTGTTACGAATAAATATGCGGCTTTCTTGCAAAAAGACATCCATTTAATTTGGGTCAACACTGATCAATTAGCTTAATAGACAGATTAGTAGTAATTATAACTCTTATTGTATAAAGAAAAAGGTATTTATTTTTTCATGTTTACTAAAAAAGAAAGTTAGCAATCGCTTACCTGCCTTTGAGCATGATGATCAATGCTAATGCCTTCTCTGTATGAGAAGAGGCCTTTGTCCAGCAGTGGGACCATAATAGGCTGCTATTATAATTTTTCTGACGAAACAATAATGTTCAGAAAGGTGATGTATGTTTGTATATCACCTTTCTGAACATTATTGTTTCGTTTACGTTCGTAAACGAAGCAATCGTAGCAGGTGGCGTACGTAGTTTCAGCCTACCCCCAAACCCCCAAGGGAAAAAGTCATGACTGTATGTATGGATGTGTGTGTGTGTATCAATAATATTCCTTACGCTCCAACACAGATGTTCGTATGCCTGCTGATGCTGGTGGCCGTGGTCGTCTGCCTTGACATGCCACCCAACATGAAAGGATTGGACCCCCCACCCAAAGATGGCGCCAAGCTCAACGGTTCCCGCCATGACGCCCAGATCCCCCCGCCCCGCCCCGACGTCCCCTCTCTCCGGACCGAAAGCAAACCAGACCTACCCAAGGTTGACAACCCTAAGCTTGCCGCCAAACCACCTCAAGATGGAGAGAAGAGCTAAACATTTACCTGGACCAATGTAATAGAGTTAATAGACCAAAGCAATCCAATTTTTTATTTATTATTATGTATTGTATAAATATTTGTAGAGCATTATAAAGTCAGCTGCAGCTAGTATTTTTGTTTTTCTTTTAATTCATCACCCTAATGGTGCCTTTCCATGCTTGCCAAGCATCGGCAAGCGTCCGCAAGTACAATCGTGTAAAGAGGGCGTTTGGCTTGGCTTGCTTGAGCTTGTGGACGCTTGTCTCCGATCCGGTCTAGTGTCGGTTTTTGGACACAGATTAAAGGGCGCTTGGGGCAAGCCCTTGCGACGCGTTCACACGTTAGTGCGCCTTTAGTAGCCACTGTGATCTCGCGACGAGCGCATGTTTAGTTCTTTGTTTAAAATGAGTGGCTGGTCGAACGAAGAGAGTTTATCGTGACTTTGACTTAGAATATTACCAGAGCGAATCGTCAATCTGGAACCCCAAAGACAAGAAGACTGGAATCAACGACACAAGTTCGGTGTCCGCCATGCTTGGGTGTACGTAGCACACTGACGTATTCACAAGCATGAAAACGAATTCCAAATGCCAAGCGATATTTGTGGACGCTTGGGGCTTAAAGACGTTTGCCAAGGCTTGGCAAGCATGTAAATCTGGCATAAGATTAGCCACCCTTGCGTCATTTGTTTAGGGATACAAGCAGTGGCGGATTTGCCATAAGGCCCAGTAGTCCCGGGCCTAGGGCGGCCAGATATTAGGCGCAACCAATCGTGACAAAAAATTCACTGATAATTACAAGACATAACTCAAAGTACCTAATATTCTAAACGTTCGCGCACATTATGGCGGGCCGCATTGTATAACAATAATATAATTTAAAACCATAAATTAAAAATATGTCTACTTAACTAATTGAAACACGTCATTGAATTTCGCGGCGCCAACCCGATTTGAATCGACCTCGATAAAAGTTGGCAATAAAGTAAATCCATACATGGATCATACATGGATCTCACCCTTTTTACGGTAGAAGAGACGAGTTGCGAGACTTGTTTTTTTTTACAAGTTTGTTTTTGATGGGATCTCATTTCTTTTTGTAGATTATATATATACAGGTACACTGATTCATTAACTGCAAATGTAACTTTGTGATCCTATACATTTATATGGGATTACAAAGTAATTTATGCAGTTGGTGTATCTAGAAACCTGGACTGAAATTACAAAATATTTTAGTTTTTCCTTGATTTATACACTAAAAACTAATTGTATTCTAAATTTGAAGTTTCTATGTCTGCTAGAAGTGCCTTAGAGTTTTGATGATCGGTCAGTCAGTCAGTACGCACACCCGAAATATAGTACGATACTATCTATTATAGTAGTGCAGGGGGTATAATTGACTAGTTATAATTCTTAAGCTACTGGTCCAAATTGAATGAAATTTGAAATATTTATTTTTTTATTTAAGTTTTCATGCACAACATTACAGAATATACTCCCAAGGCGTTGTACAGAGCAATACACTATACTAGAAAATCACACATTAATAAAAATAATAATACTTAAAACAAAACTTAAATGAACATGAGAAATACTTATACAAATAAATGCAATCAAGAGAAAGAAAAAAAAAATAAATAATCTCTCATCCATCTTCTCACATAATCTTAAACAATCACGACACACATCTATCCACATCCCAGCAAACAAGTCACATTCCGGTGTTGATCTCAGAAGAGCATTGAGCATAGTAAGCGCCCGATCGAGGGGCGAGTTAGCTCGCGACACTGTGCGTGCTGACGGTACGGCTAGTAGCCGGCAACTTCGCGGCCTGCGTTGTTGTTTGGGCACAACAGGGACAAAAAGCCTTACCAACTGCTCCACCAATTCCTGACAATCAGACTCACCCCGCATAATACGGCAGGCAGTGGTGAGCAGGAAGTAATTACGCCATACTTCGAGAGAATTAATATACCGTGTTTATACAATGCCTGTTTGATAACTGAAAATTCAGGCCTCTAGTTTTATCCACAATGAAGTTATAGGGGGTCGAAAATGGCCTGAACTGCTTCGAGAAAAGGATGGTACGGCTGTGCCGCTTTTTTTTTGCTCGACTTGGCGGGGGCACTCCCGTGCTTCCAGATTCACTATGTAGTCTATGAGATGGGTGCTGAGAAAGGGGCGGCTGATACATTACTACATGGCCTGGGGCCTAGGGCGGCAAAGACGTCAAATCCGTCACATGGATACAAGTTACAACACTGTCTGAGAAGATTAAGTGGTAAGTGAGTGACCTCCTAGCAAAAAGATTACAGCAAAGTATGGTCAGCAATCACCAATGCTCAATCCTCTTTATAATTATGCGCATTTACAGCGCGTGTTTGGAAAACTGTTTGGGTAATAGATATTAATCTCCCTTCCTCCCCTCCTTATAAAAGGGAAACTCTAATTGATAAGACAGAGATTTGAAACATCGCACGTCGCAAAATAAAGTACACTGTAGTGATTTTTTGGGATGTTGTTAGGATAGATAGCAGTAGTGAAAAACAAAGTTTCGAAAGACGTGTGCTAACTACGTTGTGGTCGAAAACCTAGAAATTTTCGGACTTCTTTCTGTTTTGACCTATGACTTCTACAAGGTGTAATCTACGCAAAAAGCTTTCGAGCGCAGCCGTAGCTCTGTAGGTCCAATTGAACTGACTCTGTGGGTTCTATTGGACCTACAGCGCTACGGTTGCACTGAAATTGTAGCTTTTTCTATAGGATGCACCTAATTTCTATAGTACCTAATTTCTTAGTATTCTTCATCATCACTATCACTACATAGTATAAAACAAAGTCTTCTAAAGATGACCTACAGTAACCATTTTTATCTTTCAGAATTTAATAAAAATTTCATTGTTACTTCCGAAGCTATTATGACTGGTATTATATTAATCCTTATCCAATAAAATATGTTATTTAAATCGGGCATTTAATTTAGATTAAAATAAGCCTTCATATAATGTCATTAAAATGAATACTTTGAAAAATATCGCAGATTCAAAATAAATAAAAAATGTTTGGAAAACTTTATTTGCAAATACGAACAATGATGAAAATACACAGATTTAGAAACACATAGCTTATAGTAAAATCAACAGAGCAGCAATTTATTTAAGTATTTAACTATGCATTTATAGTTTACATTTCCAAATTGTTACCTATTTTGTTTAAATAAATGTGGATGTTACAATGACAATGAGGGCCAATGCGTTATGTGACATCGTGAATCTACTAGCAAGTGTTTGATAACCAGAAACTAACTTATTGTAAATCTTCTTCATTGATCGTTCACAGCGAACTGCTCGGAGCTCCCTTTCCTGGGGCACCCTGTGGGGCATATTGTGGGGTGCCCTGCGGGATGTACTGCGGGGCGTACTGTGGGGTACCCTGTGGCGCATATTCTGTGGCACCCTGCGGGGCATATTGTGGGCTGTTCTGCGGGACGTAATATTGGGTGTATTGTGGGGTAGTCTGCGGGGCGTACATTGGTGGATAAGCATACTGTTGTGCGTTTCGTGGGTCAACCTGCGGCGCTTGCTGAGGACCGTACTGCGGCCTCTGTTGGATGGGCTGTGGAGCGTACAGTGGGGGATACTGTGGCGCAGGTTGTGGAGGATATGGTATGTAGTACGGTGAGCCATTTGCTGGATAATTCGGCATGCCATACGGGGGGGGGCCACCTTGTGGGATATACTGTGGCGCAGGTTGTGGAGCATATTGTATGTAGTACGGTGAGCCATTTGCTGGATAATTCGGCATGCCATTCGGGGAGCCAAAACCTGTGCTGAAGTTGTTTGGTGGGGGTGCCTCAGCAACTGCGTGTTTCAGATCCTTTTGACTATTCTCCTTGTGACCCCCAACGTTAACACCCACGTGTTTTTTAAGTCCTGTGCATCTTTTAATCCCCCTTCTATACCAATGCCACCTTCGAGACCGGCGTTATATCCCCAACTGTTTGAAGTGTGTGTTTCCGTATAAGTATAAGTAGTAAGCGTAAGAACTTTTGGTCAGGCTACGAAACTTTTTACATGAAAAATATCGAATAGAAAAAAAATAAAAAGGCTGTGGTCTTGTGAGTGTATAAACAGCCAGTGCGAATTAAAAAAAAAGTACCAATTAAGCGGGACGGCCCGCGGCGGCAGTGTTTCCACTTTTAGGGATTTCTCCCTTTTTTAGGGAAAAATGGCCAATGATAAGCATGGTTTAGGGATATTTTATTTTGACAGGGATTTAGGGAATTTTAGGGAAAAATTGAACTTGAGTTATAGTAGGCAGCACCCAATGTACTACTTTACTCTATGGCAGGACCGATTGATTAAAGTGGATTCCCTGAAACTCGTAATCAATATAATTCGTCTAATTTTAGTTCAGGTAGGGATCAGTGGTGGCCCAGTGGTAACGGCCCAGACTTACGAGTTGTAAGTCATAGGTTCAAACCCAAGCAGGCCCTTTACTTTGTGTAAATAATTTCATCACCACTGCTCTCAAAACGGTGAAGGAAAACATCGTGAGGAAACCGGCATGTCTTAGAACCAAAAATTCGAAGACATGTGACATCTACCAACCCGCACTGGGCCCGCGTGGTAGATTACAGCCCACTCCCTCTCACAGAGAGGAGGCCTGTGTCCCAGCAGTGGAAACATTAATAGGCTGATGATGATGATGAATTTTAGTTTACCATGTTATTGTTAATTTTACTATTTCCGTGGTTAAAGATGACATCGGAAATAAGTCGCATTATACCTAGAGTTGGTTTGTTTCGTCTCTCTCGATTAATAATGAATGTTTTGTAGGTATTTAATGCTATAAAAATTAAAAATTCCCTTAACCAAGGAATGTTTATATTTTTTAGGGAATTTTAGGAATAATTCATTATGAAACTGGGGAAAAACCAAAAACGTAAGTGGAAACACTGCGCGGCAGTGACGCGGCGCGTACCAAATTAAAAAAAAAACACAATTTGTTCTAACTTCTCAGTTAAATTTAAATAGGTACTAAGTACTCATGTTATTTTATATCAATAAGTTTTTTATATTAGAAGTTTTACTAAATTCGTACATTATCTGCGGTAAAAAGTAAATTTGATACGTAAATTAATTGAATTTATTGAAACTTTTAGATTTTTTTCTCGAAAACTAAGCATTTCCTAGTTGTGAAATTTTGCAAAAGCGTTCAATACAAAGGCATCCACACGCAATAAAAATATGAAGCTCCGCACGCGCGGTCCCTTAAGTACAGTGGAGCCTCACTTTCCTTTACTCTATTCACTTTATTTATTAATCCAGCCAGACATCTTTTTTTTCGGGAGATAAAAGGAAATACTTATCCATTAAAAACACACACATTATGTACCTACCTACTAGTAAGTAAAATTATTTCATAGTCTTACCTTTCAGAGTTTCCAGGTAATCTAAAAAAAGTTATTTCTGGATGCGTATATCATTGCCAAATTCATGCAACCAAAAACAGCACAATATATCCTACTCGTCATATTAAATATGTACTTGAACTTATTTTTAGTGAAAAAATCGCGCGGTTATTGTTAAAAAAACAACACACCGTCCGTTCGTCACTGCGGCACAGTCGCGACTATCTGCATGCCACGCGCATGCCGCGATCGAGGCGCGTAGATATAGCTCGCGCTTCGTCCGTTTGTATGAAGTTGGAATACTGTATGATAATATTACCGTGCCCCGGCCAAACTAGTGGCCAAAAGTCGAACTAACAAAATCATTGACTGGAATTTAAAAACGTTACTTAGTTAGCATGGTCTTTGGCTTAGCATTATTCTTGTCACTGTCGCACAACTGTCAAATTAAAAGTGCAAGATAAAGACGGAAACATACCTAAGAAAAGAGTGCGTTCTAAGTAACGTTAATTTAAAAAACGTTAGTGACAGTACTTGACATATTGATGTATTGTTGTTATATATACAACAATACATCAATATGATGACTTTAGATAAGCAATTATTATAAGTTGTAGGTATAAAAACAGACGTTCTTAGAAAATATAATGCTTACCCAATATTTCTACGCAAGGCGAGAAGAGATTGTTGTTGGTATGCTTTAGTGAAGGTGGTGAATTCGACTCACTATTTATCATCATCTTATTGCTTTGTTCATTGAATGCCCTGTGTAAATACTCCAAACATTGCAGGTACTGTTCAGTTTTGGTTTTTTATTTCTTCCCATTTAAAAAAGTATAAGTAATTAAAAGTGTAAGTAGTATAAGTAATTTATATGTCACCACGAAATAATAATAGAAAAATAATGTAATATCGTTCAGTGTCACTAGTATACACATACACACAGTGTACCTACCTATTCAACACTAATTGTATTAAATAATTACTTTAACTTGCTAACTACAAACCTTTTCTGTTAACATCATAATTAAAATCACGTAAATTTGATCGCCCAGATTTGCAAAAAAATTACATAGATTCATCGTCGACGAGCCCCACCGGGCGACTGAAATATGAATGAATGAGAGTGATGACATTACTTTTTATAGGCAAAAGAAGTGATGGCGATAATGTGATGCGCTCGAAATAAAACAACATAAGTGCCAAATCGAATTGCCGTCTTTTATAAATAAAAAGTATTATTAAAACTAAAACTGGTTATTTTATACCTTGATATGATTACTCTTAATGTTTTAAAGAAAACTCCATTGAATAACACATAAGCGTTACGCCTTGATACTCAAAAAAACATAACAATAGGTGGAACTTTGCAATTTTTTTGTATCGAGAAAATTTCATTGTATCGTGTATTCCATTTGCAGGATACTAGGCCATATAGTCAAAAAACATACACCAAAATATTGAATCCCTATTCCTTAAACCTAATAAGGTACACAAAAAAGAAAAAGCACATATTTTTCAATATATCACCTTAACCCCCTGGCTGCTATATGAGTTTGAAAGTAGGTACCAAACATCATATTTTTGCCAACAATATTGTGGACATTCGTTTAAAGACGCAAGCATTTATTGCCCATTGTAGAAATGGACATGAGCATTGAGCATTAGGTATAATAAGGTATGATAAGTATTAAAAAAATAACGAGAAAAAGATAGAGGGAAATATTTTTATTATACAATAGCAGGCAGCTAGGCCGGTGGAAAATCTGCCCCTAAGCTGTTTGATTCCATCATATTCGAGGGTAAAACGCCACAGGCAGACACAGGCGCGGCAGACAGAGGTGTGGTGATACTCTTCTTTAATTAAAAAGGGCGACAAAGCCTTGCTTAAGAATTATAGACTCATCGAACTTCTGAGCCATGTCTACAAGCTGTTTTCAAGAATCATCACGAACCATCTCACGCGCGAGTTTGACGACTTCCAGCCTCCGGAATAAGCCGGATTCTGTAAAGGCTTTAGCATCGTAGACCACATACATTAGCTGCGGCATCGGCAGGTTATATAAGGTGCAATAAAAATATCTGCCACGGCTTTAATGGGAGGTAGTATTGTGTTTAAAGATTACAATAGTGAAGAAATTTTGTACCCCGGCACAGTTAAATCGATTTTAGAAAATAAAGTAGTTAAATAAACATTGACTCTACTTTGCATAACGTGGTTCACAAAATACGCGCGATGTATCGCTTTGTCCATGAAAACAACTGCTATCTCTTTCCATCTGTTCTGTGAATGAAAACTGAAATCAGCTGACTAGTTCGTCAGTATCTAATCTAGTAGGTACGCAATAATACGCAGGCAAACAAGTGTTTTAAAAGTGCAATTACTTACCAGCTACCGCATTCTTCCAAAAAACTGACGTAAATAAGATGATAAACTTCCTATCACACTTAAAAGAAGAAGAAGAAGTCCAACACTTCTTCTTCGAGTTCGGCAGAGAATGGAGGCCTGCCTGTGTCAACCGGAGGCGGGTCACAGCGGCCGTGTTCTCTAAATTTGAACACTGCATCCAGAATGGTATGATGACTCACTCGCACACCAAACCTCTGCTGATATAAATTTACTGCATGCGCAGTTATGGAGTTACACTCGCGATAGCACAATACCATTTCAAGATATTCTTGATTGGAATACCGTCGTCTGGGAGGCATTTTTAAAGAAAGTGCGACGAACGGGGTAGTGCGGGTGAGGGTGGGGGCGCGCTGGGCTGCGCTTTGACGAGCGAGTGGCCGGCGCGCAGCGGCATTGTTTGATAAGAATGGCAACAGTGTATGAACGGCGTCGGCGTTTTGCGAATTGAATTCGGTGCGGTGCGGCAACGTCTACGGGATGGTTTTATGCCAATAAATCAATACCAATATTTTTTGTATGAAAAAAAATATGAAAAATGATCAATAATAATTTATCTTTACTATTGTGTTCTATAAACACAATACTGTCTCCTATTGCAGCCGTGGCAGATATTTTTATAGAAAATTGAAAAGTATGACCTGACTCGCTGCAGTGCGTTTGTGAACTACAATAAAGCCTTCGATTCGATCGAGACTTGGGCTGTATAGTGTCGTCAACGGTGCCAGATGCACTATCGGTAAACCGAGGTGCTGCAGTTTCTATATGAAAACACAACTACTATGTCGTTCCGACTCCAGGACCACACCTCGAAACTTATCCTTCTGCAGCGAGATGAGGTGAGACAGAGAGACGTTATCTCTCCCAAACTGTTCACCGCTGCATTGGAGGATGTCTTCAAGGTCCTGGACTGGAAAGGCGTTGCAATCAACTTCAATGGCAACTACGTCACTTACCTTTGATTTGCCGACAATATAGTAGTCATGGCTGAGATAGTCTCAGCCATGACTACTATATTGGAGGGCATGTAGGGCAATTCCCGTAATTTTTAAAAACGCATCTCATTCGCAATATGTCAAAAATTACGATGTTTTTATGATACAATCAATTTACCAACATTTTTGACAAGTTTGACAGATTGCGACTTGAATGTGAACATTTTGTAAGTACGAGAATTGGCCTTCAGATCAATGCTCGATGACCTTAGTAGAGCTTCCGAAAGAGAAGGTCTTAAAATTAACATGAACTTAGTTTTTAACCGACTTCCAAAAAGGAGGAGGTTCTATGTTCGACTTTATGTATGTTTTTTTTTTTTTTTTTTTTTTTTTTTTTTTTATGTATGTTCACCGATATCTCCGCCAATTGTGAACCGATTTTGAAAATTATTTTTTTGTTTGAAAGGGTAAGCTCCCGAGGTGGTCCCATATAAATTTTATTGACTTTGCTTAGATATTTTTTGAGTTAGCTGCAATAATACATATTTTTCCCACTTAGTTTATATGGACGATATGATGATAACTTCCTGTCACTGTTATTTATTGCAGTTAGTGGTATTGGATATTGTGTGGGGTAGGTACCACAACTAAAAAGTGAAAAATAAAAACTTTTTACAAAAAAAATTAAAACCGACTTCCAAAAAAACCACTACAAAGTGAAAAATAACTTTAATTTCGGAAGTCGGTGGCAAAAAACGAAAATTAAAAAACAAAGACACCGACTTCCGAAATGCCATTCGGGGAGCCAAAACCTGAGCCGAAGTTGTTTGGTGGAGGTGCCGCAGCAACTGCGTGTTTCAGATCCTTTTGACTGTTCTCCTTGTGACCCCCAATGTTAACACCCAAGTGTTTTTTTTAATTCCTAGGGATCCATGTCCATTTTGTAATCCCCCTTCTAAACCAATGCCAGCATCGAGACCGGCGTTATATCCCCAACTGTTTGAAGTGTGTTTCCGTATAAGTTCCATCTTCACTGCCAATCAATGGTGTACCTGAAATTTAACAGATGTAGTTGCATAAGGTAAGGTTAAGGTAAAGGTAAGGTAAGTTGAATTTGAGTTTGAGTTTGGGTACAGTCAGAAACAAAAGTCGAACAACACAATAAAAAACTTAATTATCGAACTAAATAATAATTTGGGGTTGGCATATCTGTATGGATAAAACCCCTTTTAATATTAAAATTGGAAAAAAATAATAATAGTAAATAAATAAATAAAAATAAAAATAAAAAAAATAAAAAATAAAAAAGCCTTTATTATTCCGTTTGGCATGTACATTCGTATGAGTAGTAAACAAGTGTGGATGTTGGTTGTTAGTCTGATATACATGCCGTCAGGACCCCTCTTCGGGTGAAGGCCTCCTCTAGAGATTGCCACTCTTTTCGATTGCTTGCGAGGTTGGACCAGTTACGAGTTCCAAAGGTCTCTATCTCGTCCTTCCACCTTGCCTTTGGTCTCCCTCTGCTTCTGTGTCCCTGAGGACCTCTCCACATAGTCACGGTCTTTGTCCATCTGTTGTCGGTGTAGCGTGCCACGTGACCTGCCCACCTCCACTTCAGACCTTGTGCATCAATCACGCCAGTTCGTTTTCTTATTTTCCTGTGACTGACTCTGTCCCTCAATTTTATTTTTAGTGAGCTGCGTTCTAAGGCTCTTTGACATGATGTTATTTTCCTGTTGGTTGTTGAATCAAAAATCCATGTTTGACAGCCATATGTGAGACAGGGTAAGAGGCATGAATCCATTACTTTCTTTTTTAATTTTAAGTCCATGTTAGACTTCATAACTTCTTTGTAGCACCAGAACTTTTTCCACGTGGTTGATATGCGCCTGTCTATTTCTTCTATGTTGTTATTTTTGCGGAAGGATACTTGTTTGCCTAAGTAGATATATTCATCAACGTACTCTATGATGTTATTATTAGTTTGAATTGGCGTTCTATGGTGGTTAGTCATGACCTTCGTTTTTGAGATGTTTATTTCCAGGCCGACACTTGTGCTTGCGTTATCAAGTTCTGACATCATGGATTGGAGCTCTACGGGGCACTCTGAGAACAGCACAATGTCGTCTGCGAAGCATAGATGGTGAAGACGCTCATTGCCGATTTTTAATCCTTTTTTGTCCCAAGATAGATTTTTCATAGCGTTTTGGAGGACTGATATGAATAATTTAGGAGACAGGGGATCGCCCTGTCTGACTCCCCTGTTTATTTCAATTTTTTCTCCTGAACATTCTAGTTTGATTTTGCTGGTACTATTTTCGTAGATGTGTTTAATGATTCTGATATATTTGTTGTTTATATTTTGTTCGTAGAGAGCTTTCCAGATGCTTTGGTGGGAAATAGAATCAAATGCTTTCTTATAGTCGATGAAAGCGAGATATAATGGCCTGCGAAATTCGTAATATTTTTCGATTATTTGTTCTAGTACTTGTATGTGGTCGATGGTGCTGAACGATTTTCTAAACCCTGCTTGCTCTCGTGGTTGGTGTTTTTCTATGTCGTTGTTAATTCTATCCAGTAGGCAGCTAGCAAAGAGCTTATACAAACAAGGCATTATACTTATGGGTCTGTAATTCCCTACGTCTGTTGGGTCTCCTTTCTTATACAGCAGTATTATTTCTGATTCTGTCCATGTCATTGGAACTTTTTCTTCATCAAGAATTTTGTTAAATAATAACGTTAGGGGGTAAAGGATCACTGTTTTCGCTAATTTAATGGCTTCATTTGATATTCCGTCGGTGCCGGCACATTTGTCATTTTTTAATTTCTCCAATTTACTTAATATGTCGATCTCTTTGAAGTATGGTGTCTCTATATTTTGATTTGTTGCAGTTAGACTTTCTATATTTTCATGGCATATGAGGTCCTTAGAGGCGCTATATAGCTGTCGGTAAAATTCTGTGGCGGTGTTTATAACATCTGCTCGAGTTTGTTGTTTTGGAGCGTTCGCGTTCAATGATGGTATCCATTGCTTTGCCGTATTTAATTCTTTTATAGCCTTTTTAAGACTTCCGGAAGATTTTAAATGTTTCGTATAAATGAATTCTTTATGATCTTTGTAGTTCTTTTTAATTTCCATGTTAATTGTTTTAAATAGGCAGGTAAGTCTAGCTTTTTCATCGTAGCTTAGGTGTTGTTTGTGAAGTAGTTGATTTCTTTCTTTCATTAAGTTTAAGGTGTAATCTTTGAGTATTTTTGGTTTTTGACGGAAACTAGTATTGTCTTTTTGTTTGTTTAAACATGTTTTAATTGTGGTTTCAATCTCTTTGTAGTATGTATTGGCGTCTAGAATTTCGTTTCCTTTTTCATAGAGGTTGTGTTCGGCGTTTTTTAAGTTGGTGATATATTCTGATCGCTCTTCTATTGTTTTTAGTTGGTTTCTTGGGTTGGTGAAGTTTCTCCTACTTAATTTCGCGGCTTTTAATTTGACTGTGCCTCTTAGCATCTTATGGTCTGTTGGGAAACCGGTAGATATGGTTTCAAAGTTAGTAAATGAACGTGGAGAATTAGATAAGATGAAATCAATCTCATTTTTCGTCTTCTTGTCGGGGGAGAGCCATGTCCATTTTTTATTTTTATTTTTCTTAAATAGAGTGTTAATTATTGTTAGTTTTTGCTCGTATGCGTATTGAAGTAATCTTTCACCTCGTTTATTCCTGGTTCCATACCCAAATTTCCCAGTTATCAGTGCTTCTTCGTTCTTTAGCTCGCCAATTTTTGCGTTGTAATCTCCCATGCATATCACATATTTTCCTGCTAAATCGTGGGCTAGTTGAACGTCATGGTAAAATTTGTCGATCTCATCGTCGCTGGCGCTTTCCGTTGGAGCATAAACTTGTATAAGAGTAAGATTATAGTCATCAAATATTAATTTTAGTACGCATACTCGCTCCGATATTCCTGTGTAGCTTTCTATGTTGTGTTTTAACTCTGTTTTTATTAGGAAGCCAACGCCGTATTGACCTGGAGTTTGACCTGTAGTACACAAGATATGATCTTTATCTTCTGTAATTTTTGTTCCTGGACGTCGTACTTCAGCTAACCCAATAATATCATATTTTATGTTTTTAATTGTTTCTTTCAATTCTAGAAGTTTTTCGTGGCTACTTAGGGTTTTGACATTATATGTGCAGATGTGTAGTGTCTTAAGTGGTGATTTTGGCAATATATTATTGTCTTTGCAATTCTCTGGAGGGTTATAGTCGCTTAACCCCACGGTGACTAGCCGGCTTGGGGTGTAATTTTTTTGGGTTGTTTTAGATATAGCGGGATTATTATCGTTGTTGTTTCGGTTCCGGGTGTCGATAGTAGCTAGTTTTTTGAAGGTCCAGATAATGAGGTTGAGGTTGATCTGGTACGCTCGACATAGTTTAGTATACCAGGTTTCACTATTGTATTTGTACTTGCTTTTTCAGGCAGTGTAGGTGCTGATTTATTTTTTGTGTTAGTTTTCTTCTGCTGTGACATGTTTGGTGATCCGGACTCCTCTCTTTTCCTTTTGTCGCGGCTTGACTCTAAGGATGTTTTTACAACAAGCTTATCATATTTTAAGAACGCAAGGTTCCCTTTTTTCCTCTCCTCTTCGACTTGAACTTGTAGTTGTCGTCTTTTTTCAAGAACCTCTCTAGGGAAGTCTTCTTTGATATAAATGCCCTGTGGCAAGTTAGTTTTGTTCTTCATGATTAGGTGCTTTTTCCATAAGGAAGAAAACGTTACCACTACGGGACGGTTTTTCTTCCCTGTCCAGCGGCCTAGTCTGTGCACGCAGTTGATCTCTTGACTATCCAGGTGCACGCCTGTTTCAACTATCAGATCTTTAATGTAGTCGACGAGTTCGGTTTCTGTTTTGTTCAGTTCTTGTGATCCAAAAAAGATGAGGTTGTTTTTGCGTTTCTCTTTTTCTACGATGTTTAATTTTTGCTCCAAATAGGTTACTTTCTTTTTAAGATTGTCGTTCTCTTCCATTATATTTGAGAGTTTTTCGTTCAAAGCTTCCATTACGTTATTTGTTACAGCGGTTGTTATGATTAATGTTTGTTGGTTTAATTTTTCATCCAATTTCTCTAACAATAGTTCCATGTTTTTGTCCATTATTTGGGGTGGTTGGATTTGCTTAGACTGGTAACCCTTGTTATTGGTAGTAGGTTAGTGTTAACTAATTTTCTTAGACTGGCAACACTGTTTATTAACGTCAGGTTGATGTCAACTGTCAAAGTCAACTTGTCAACTGTCAAACATACACTGAATGAAAAGCACTTTTGTTCAATTTGTAGGTTATGTTAACAAGTTTGATGTGCACTTTCCACTCACGAGACGATATTTTCAGTGTATTTCGTATTAGAAAAATGAACACCGTTCTTTGTTTATGTAATTTTTCAATCCAATCACTTTTAACAGTCACTTTTTACACCAAAATCGATTATATTCGCGGAGGTCGTTGACGTACGTGTTTACGGTACAGTAACCGGAACCGGAATTCCAAATAATAATAGTAGTTTATGAAAATGTTACATAACCGTGGTTATTAAAACACGAGTTATGTGCAGTTTCATACTCTATAAACTTTATCTAAACTAATTCAATTTCATCAAAAATAGTCTTATATGCGCATTATTCACAAGTAGGTACTGACCTTAACCATATTAATCTACCTAGCCTTTTCCCAACTATCTTGGTTCGACTTCTAGTCTAACCGAATGCAGCTGGATACCAGTAATTTACCTGTGAACGATCAATGAAGAAGATTTACAATAAGTTAGTTTCTGGTTATCAAACACTTGCTAGTAGATTCACGTAGTCACATAACGCATTGACCCTCATTTTCAGTGTAGCATCCACATTTATTTAAACAAAATAGGTAACAATTTGGAAATGTAAACTATAAATGCATAGTTAAATAAATAAATAGCTGCACTGTTGATTTTACTGTAAGCTGTGTGTGCGGGGTGCGTCTCATATCATATAAAGTTATCGCGTCGCGCTGGTCTGCAAAAGCCTTTAGCCTTCTAACCTAACCTATCCGAGTTGGATGGCTTTGAATCGGGGTGTTAACCATAATGGTGGTATCATTATATAATTTAAACGATAGACCTAATGATTTTCGATTAAATAAACGTTATATCCAATAACGTTATACGAAATAAGTATTAGAGTATATAAATGTTATATGTAAAGAAATTATATCAACAGTTGGTATATCTCACGTTTATTATATCTTGTGAACGTTATTGAAATGCGGCGAAGAGTTCCGATCTTCAGGTTGCCGACAACGCCTGACGCATATCACTTAGAACACAGTCAATTGTTTTTTTCTAACTGCTAACATACATAAAATAGCAAGCATAATAATAGGTAAGTAACCCCCCACTCCGCTTCGCCGGAGATACAATAGTTTTTTTCTTAAAAGATTTTTAAATATGACATAATATATCTCATAGAAAATGTTCATAAATGAAATTTTGAGGGAAGTGGAAAGAAAGAGAGAAGAAGAGGGCAAGCCATCCACGGAGATACATTTTCAAAGTCAATGTAAACGTTTCGAAGAAGGTCAAATAAAAAAATATGTTATTTGGAAAATATATATATATTTCTTTAAATATAATTTTATATATAATTTTAGTAAGGCGTAGTCGACGGAGCGCCGCTTCGCGGGGCTCCTATTTCTGTATGCAGGCTTTGAAGGAAACTAACACGAAGGAGATGACATACCCTTCGAACCTAACGTGTCCAAGTCGCGATGCCCCGAGTCCCTAACTCGCTTCGCTCGCTCTTGCATCAAAAGTTCTCATTGCGCATGAGCATTGAGAATGGTACAAACGTTGGAAATGATTATGATTAATCAAAGCATCATGGATGTTATTACCATTTCCAAAACTAATTATGGAGGAAAGCAAAACGTCTTAATTTAAAGAAGTTATATTGTATCTCTATGCGCTGTCCTGCCTCTTCTGTCTGTATCAAGTATTGATGATGGGTGGGATTACATAGTTTCGGAAAATGATGTTCTAGAAGAAGATGTTAATATGCAAAAATTTCTAAATTACGAAAAAAGATTTTGGATGCCCAAGAAGACACTTGGTGCTGTTTCGGTGAGCGACATCGTACGAACAACGTCTGTGAAGGATGGAATGGATATATTAATAACTGCTTCAAAGAAGACCTCCGACTGTAAATAAATGAGCTGTACTTAATCAGGATGCCGCTTTTAATGTTGTTAACGCATTAACAACATACCCATATAAAAACGGCAAAACACGTCAAGAAACGTAATAAATATTTATTTATATTACTTGTACAAATGCAATTAATGAATGGCGACATTGATGTGCCGTTATTTTTAGAAATGTTAAGGTACACTGTGTTCTTGTTATAAAGATGCCTAAAATAAAGTGTTTGTGGGTCATTATTTTTATATTATTACATGAAGTACGAGTAGTTGTGGAATTTATTTGTAAAACATATTATTGTTGTTGCTTTTTGATTGTTTATTTATATGAAAAAGTGGTTCCGCACACAAACAAAATACGACCTATTATTGGTTTTTATTTTACCCATGACTAGGAAAGTATAGTTAAGTAGTTGTATTAATGTTCATGGTGCAAACGAAACTAATTAGTCTCCTCTGCACCATTGATGGTGCAGGTCAATGGTGCATACGGTACAACGGGCACCTTATTTCTACAGTACCTAATTTCTTAGTATTCTTAATTTATAAATCTTAAAGACAAAGTCATAAGATACGTAATAAGAATGTCGATAATAATTCATTATGAAACCTAAGAGGTAAGCGGGTCATAATTATAATCAAGCAAGTTATAATTAAGGAAATTATTGTATTAATTGCTCGCAGAACAGATGACCGATGGGACCAAAAGGTTCTGGAGTGGCGACCGCGTACCAGAAGACGTAGCGTTGGAATGCCTCCCACAAGGTGGACCGATGATCTTGTGAAGGCCGCAGGAATCCGCGGGATGCGGAAGCACAGAACCGGTCGAAGTGGCGGTGCTTTGGGGAGGCCTATGTCCAGCAGTGGAAGTCTTTCGGCTGAAATGATGATGATGGTGATGATGATTTGTAACACTAATCAGTATTTAATTATGAGAATATACAACAAGTCCAAACTCCAACAAGAATAATATTAGGGTTGGGTTTAGAAACGTGCCGACTCGCTAGAAAGAATGTGACGCTATTTGAGGGTTCTAAGAGGGTCTTCTTAACCCTCCACAATAATATCTTTTGCCGGAAACACGTTTAAAAAATAATAATTAAGAAGTACCTAAATATTTTTTTTTTAGGTCAGGAAACCGGATTTTTATGTTTGGTTTGGTTTTTGGTTTGATTTGTGAGAGCTTAATTTTTTTTTTGCGTTTTATTCATGTAGAACGCTTTAACAAAATGCGAACGCCTGGTTATCGAGAGAAAAATTTAAGTAAATACGCAATGAGAACTTAGGAAGCAAGAGCGAGCGAAGCGAGTTAGGGACTCGGGGCACCCCGACTTGGACACGTTAGGTTCGAAGGGTATGTCCGAACTCATCTAGCTAATTTTTAACATAAATTTTAATATGACGTGTAAAAGTGATTCCAATATCCTATTTACAGAATAAACAATTTCATTTCATTTCATTTCATGTCATCTCCTTCGTGTTAGTTTCCTTCAAAGCCTGCATACAGAAATAGGAGCCCGGCGAAGCGGCGCTCCGTCGACTACGCCTTACTAAAATTATATATATGTCGGATCGTCAGGATTTATTCCATTAGATTCAGATATCATGTGGGCAAAAGATGGGTTTCGTGCAATGACAACACACTGATACGATACACGCTGTTTATTAAAATTACAAATTATCACAATGATCACAAATTACAATTAACACCATTAACTACAACGTACATAGCACAACGAATCGAATACAGTTCCGCGACGTCTTAACTCCATTGCTATCAGACACTATACCATACGATAACTAAACGAAACGAAGGACAGTTCCTAGACTGGAGGCTCCGTTCTCCAGAACGGTTGGAAGGCAAGTCCTCTCGCCCCGGCGCGGCGGCGGCGCCCCAGTAGCTAGGCTCCGTCATAGCACGAAGTAAGCCGAGTGTTATTTTTCCCGCCACTCGGTTCACGTGCGGCGCTTCGTTTAGCGACCGTACTATTGACCGTCTCCGACACGGCCATCCTGCGTGCACACGTCCTCGTGTGTTCCTCGTGTGAACCTGTAACCAAAACTCAACAACAGTGCCTGTTCGACTCGGCCAATTCTGACCATTTACGGGTTCCAACTTTTAAGATTTAGGAAACTTTAATCCTCAACAGTTTATTGTTTTAACAAAATAATACTTCTACTTCTCAATGAATTAAACAACCTTTGATTAATCATAGCAAAAATCATCAACCAGAGCCAGGTATCATCGTTTTCCAGATGAACAGTCATCTTTTTTTTTTTTTTACTAAGAGCCTTAGAAACCCACACACGAGTAAACCACTCTAACGCCACGGCTCTCTAGCCGACTAGCAATCACATTGCTCTCACACATGGTCTCTCCGGACCCCGACCTCCGCCAGAGAAACACGCCCATCGCTTACCCACGGACTCTTGAGTTGCCTCAAGAGACACCGATTTCTATCGGGCTACGACTACGTAATACGACTACTGGTACGGTCACACACAATACGGCCGATAGAGCACCCTACTCGCGTGGTTCCCATAACTTAAGCTTGCTCATCATCACTGAGATCACCATCTACTTCGTCTGGTACATGACCTACTGGCATCTTCTTTTAACATATCGTAATCGTATTTCTAACTACGCCAATGGTTAGAATTGACAACTTTAACGTATAGCGATCACCATTTAAACCATCTCGATCTAACTTAATCTGATTTCGCTTTTTGTTTTCACACACACAAAATAACACAAAATTCGCAACCGATAATTTTGTTCTAGCTGCTTTTATCCTATCAAATCAAGACTTGTCATATTCAGCACTACGTTTAAATTCTCTGACGCAATCTCGCGGACTTCATCAATGTCGACTTCAGTCTTCATCAGTGTCCTATCATAATATTACTTTGCAAGTTAGTGTCGGGAAGCACATCACAAAATCAAAATAAACTAAAACATTGCAGAGTTCAGAGCATTACTCACTATTTGATTCCCAAATCTCAAGATCACAATCTAAATAATCAACGAAGGTGCATGTGTTAATGTGTCTCTAGTAACCTCCAGTTACTCAATCACTCATTTGCGCATCCCCCTCGGATCGCCAAGTCACTCCCGGACTTCATGGTTTCTCACGAAACCCCACATTTACCAGGGTTGACTGCCTACCGCGTACTCACGGACTACTGTCTCCAGCAGACACCGATTTCTACTGAGCTACGGCTACAAATCAACCTCTGATCCAAACTATCATCACACACACAACACACACAACTTAATTTACTCAGTTTCATCAACAAAACTTTCACTTGACTCTCCCTCAAATTCGTCAGTAGGTAATACTCTGATCCCCTGTCATGCGTCTTAGCTTCACATGAGCGTACTTGTAAGTGCGCCTTGAATTTAAGGCTTTTAGGGTATAACGATCTACTAGAACCTCTACAACCTGAAATAGGCCCTTATATTTTCGGTCTAGTTTCGTTTTGTTACGCTCTTCATTTTGAATCAAGACAATGACCCCATCCAAAAAAATTATTGAGTTTTCCCTTTGTTATAAGTAACGTTAAAATCAAAATATTACAAATAGGCCCAGCATCTGTGAATTTAAGTCGCGGCGTTAGATCGGTCTTTTTACGTGACGAATTTGAAAAAAGTTACTGTCTGTCACTACTGTAAACTGTCGACTGTGTAGTTATTGACATTGAATTATTCGACTGCATTTATGACTGCCAATGTTCTTAATAAAAGTTCTTGGCTTAAAACTGATACTAACATACAGGTTATGAAACCTTTAGTTTAGGGTATTGTTTCAAAAGTTTTAAAAGTTCGGGTTTCCATTCCAGAGAAATGTCTGTATCAACAGAAATTAAAATCGGTTTCGAAGGTACTCGCGGAGTCTAATGTGGGTAGTGTAATGTTGTTTACCATACCTTAGAAATGGTATATTGAGTCATGGTCATAATATTAACACTCCTAGTTGTAAAATTTCACGTTCTA
This sequence comes from Conistra vaccinii, assembly GCA_948150665.1. NCBI lineage: Eukaryota > Metazoa > Arthropoda > Insecta > Lepidoptera > Noctuidae > Conistra > Conistra vaccinii. The sequence continues at coordinate 7,803,929 of OX411327.1, forward strand.
GTAAAATCTACTAGAAGTCAGGCAAAATATGTCATATCATTTCCATAGTACTATTGTCAATTTCTACTACACAAAATCCAAACGGGACTTATGAACACTTGACTAACTAGTGTATTTTAAAGTTACAATATTTTGTTTACGTTTCCCATGAAATAGTGTCCTTACTTTGACCAATACCAGTCAACGCAACAACGTTATTAACTCGTTTGCTACTTAAGAGGGTTTATTCTGAAAGTTGGCAACGTCGCCAATAGATGTCAAATATTTCGCTGTTTTGATTAATTTGATAATATTTCTGTATGAAAATAAAAAATGTGGCTAACTAGCGAACTAGAATATTGATTATGAATTGCAATTATAACATTGATTTTGATGTTGTACCCGTTTTAGGTGTAAAAAATTCATTTGGAAAGTTTCCAAATACTTTTTTTACATCTAAAACTAAATATTCGGTGTTACGATATTAATTATTGCAATTCATTATTAATATTCTAGATAGTTAGTTAGCCACATTTCTTATTTCCATACAGTATTATTTCCAAATTAATCAAAACAGGTGAATATTTGACAGCTATTTACGACGTTGCCAACTTTTAGGATGCACCCTCTTAATTTGGCTACACAACTCTCCTTAACTAACGAGCATTCAGCACCGGAATTGTAAACAAAACAAAACAATACAGCTCACCTTTTTATTCTAACGTGCCTGAAGGTAGTTGTGCGATGCAAACTTCCACTCGCCGTTTACTGCTGCAGCACGTGCTCCACCATCCGATTGGCTGCCACTGCATGTTCGTGCACCAGGCCGCGATATGTCTTGGTTTCCCACACAAGACTCGCGCGCAGACTGCTGCAGACTCGTGCGCAGACTCGTGCGCAGACTCGTGCGCAGACTCGTGCGCAGACTCGTGCGCAGACTCGTGCGTAGACTCGTGCGCAGACTCGTGCGCAGACTCGTGCGCAGACTCGTGCGCAGATTGGCGCAGACTCTGGCGCAGACTCTGCCGCAGACTCTGGCGCAGACTCTGCCGCAGACTCTGCCGCAGACTCTGCCGCAGACTCTGCCGCAGACTCTGCCGCAGACTCTGCCGCAGACTCTGCCGCAGACTCTGTCGCAGACTCCGGCGCAGACTGTGACTTCTACTTCGAAGACGTCTTGCACTGCCGCCGCTACGCGCCCTCGATCTGACTTCAGCTGTGTGGCGCAATTTACCCCCAATTGGGATTGACAGGCGCCGCGCGCTAGTCCCTTGATCGCGTGGCATGGTTCATGAAACAGAAATTTTAAAAATGGGGGTTTGAATTGGTAAACTACACAAAAAAACCATAAGAAAACTTTTGCAGGGTATTTCGCTAATATCTCAGAAACGGTGCGTCTGAGCTCAAAAATAACCAAATTTTAATACCCTTTTAGATACCCCACGTAAGTGATAAGAATGCTAAATTCACAAAAAAAAATATTTTTCTGTCATACCCTCGAATTTTATTTTTCAAAAAAAACGGCTCGCCAACGGTCACTTTTAGCGTTTTCATTTTGCGCCTAAACCAACACGAATCTGGCCTTGAACAGCTCCTTAAACTGGTCCCATGTCATACCTGGATAGGTTATCTGCGTCAGCCATGTAGATGCAGAGTCCTTCAATTCCTTGCTTATTGTCAAAATAAGCTGGCTTCCTTCCGCTGCCCTCCCGTCGAAACATAAGTCAGCGGTTGCGCACTATGATCGAGCATCGGAATCAAGTTTGTCGGGCTCGAATTGTGGCCACACTGGTGTACACTAACTTCCTATTCACTGCCTTCGTTTTTAAAGTTTGTAACAGCGCGTGCATTTGATGGTTTTGCATTTCAAAAATTAACCGCCACTGATTGTTATTGTCACTGTCCCCGCGTGTGATCTCATTAGCACGATTTGATCCCAGTTCTGATGTCGGATCGTCAGGATTTATTCCATTAGATTCAGATATCATGTGGGCAGAAGATGGGTTTCGTGCAATGACAACACACTGGATACGATACACGCTGTTTATTAAAATTACAAATTATCACAATGATCACAAATTACAATTAACACCATTAACTACAACGTACATAGCACAACGAATCGAATACAGTTCCGCGACGTCTTAACTCCATTGCTATCAGACACTATACCATACGACAACTAAACGAAACGAAGGACAGTTCCTAGACTGGAGGCTCCGTTCTCCAGAACGGTTGGAAGGCAAGTCCTCTCGCCCCGGCGGCGGCGCCCCAGTAGCTAGGCTCCGTCATAGCACGAAGTAAGCCGAGTGTTATTTTTCCCGCCACTCGGTTCACGTGCGGCGCTTCGTTTAGCGACTGTACTATTGACCGTCTCCGACATATAAAATATTTTTTTATTTCACCTTCTTCGAAACGTTTATATTGACTTTGAAAATGTATCTCCGTGGATGGCTTGCCCTCTTCCTCTCTCTTTCTTTCCACTTCCCTCTAAAGGAGGATGCTTAAAAAAACCCAGCTCGAAGCACAGAAGCTGGGTTTTTTTTTCTATGGAGCTTGAGCATTCTCCTATCATTTATGAACAGTTTCTATAAGATGTATTATGTCATATTTAAAAATCATTTAAGAAAAAAACTATTGTATCTCCGGCGAAGCGGAGGGGGGGTCACCATACGTGGGGGTTACTTACCTATTATTATGCTTGCTATTTTATGTATGTTAGCAGTTAGAAAAAAACAATTGACTGTGTTCTAAGGCTGAGGCTACAGTAGGCGGCGATTTGCGATGCGACTGGAAGAGCGAAACGAGATAAACATGGTATGGCTACATTATAAGCGAAAATCCGGCGTATATTCGGCGATGACGTGGCTACAGTACACATGCAATGAATGCGATCAAATCATTCATCGCGGTTTACTATACGCATAACATAGCCACACGCATATTTAATAGCACTATTGAACTAGTCGTGCAAGTGAGAAATTTTCTAATAAATTCGCTTCAATTTCACTGATATGTCGATGCCGTGATTACAGTAATATTGTTCCTATCGTATAAAGAAACGCTAGTAATATTTGATGTACATTTATTTGTTTTAATCGCTCATGTGTCGCAGGTCGCGTCGCGGCCTCAGCCTAAGTGATATGCGTCAGGCGTTGTCGGCAACCTGAAGATCGGAAAACTCTTCGCCACACATTCGTAATGGGGTCCAAACCAGACACTATGCATGAGTGTCTGGGTACTTATCTGAGCAACTACGATTGCAGACCATTACCACGTACTGAGTCAGCCAGCCAGCTACGGCCTTAAATTGGGTTTTTAGTAAGGTTTGGGTAGTAGAAAATAAAATAAAAAATGTTTGGAAAACTTTATTTGCAAATACGAACATTGATGAAAATACACAGCTTACAGTAAAATCAACAGAGCAGCTATTTATCTAATTAACTATGCATTATAGTTTACATTTCCAAATTGTTACCTATTTTGTTTAAATAAATGTGGATGCTACAATGACAGTGAGGGCCAATGCGTTATGTGACTACGTGAATCTACTAGCAAGTGTTTGATAACCAGAAACTATAATAACTTATTGTAAATCTTCTTCATTGATCGTTCACAGCGAACTGCTCGGAGCTCCCTGTGCTGGGGCACCCTGTGGGGCATATTGTGGGGTGCCCTGCGGGATGTACTGCGGGGCGCACTGTGGGGTACCCTGTGGCGCGTATTCTGGGGCACCCTGCGGGGCATATTGTGGGTTGTTCTGCGGGACGTATTGTTGGGTGTATTGTGGGGTAGTCTGCGGGGCGTACAGTGGTGGATAAGCATACTGTTGTGCGTTTCGTGGGTCAACCTGCGGCGCTTGCCGAGGACCGTACTGCGGCCTCTGTTGGATGGGCTGTGGAGCGAACAGTGGGCCACCTTGTGAGGGATACTGTGGCGGATATGGTATGTAGTACGGTGAGCCACTTGCTGGATAATTCGGCATGCCATACGGGGAGCCAAAACCTGAGCCGAAGTTGTTTGGTGGAGGTGCCGCAGCAACTGCGTATTTAAGATCCTTTTGACTGTTCTCCCTGTGACCCCCAATGTTAACACCCAAGTTTTTTTTAAGTCCTAGGGAAAAGTGTCCATCTTTTAATCCCCCTTCTAAACCAATGCCAGCATCGAGACCGGCGTTATATCCCCAACTGTTTGAAGTGTGTGTTTCCGAATAAGTTCCATCTTTACTGCCAATCAATGATGCACCTGAAATTTAACAGAACCTAACATTAACATGTAGTTGCATAAGGTAAGGTAAAGGTAACGGAGTTGAATTTGAGTTTGAGTTTGGGTACAGTCAGAAACAAAAGTCGAAAAACACAATAAAAAACTTAATTATCGAACTAAATAATAATTTGGGGTTGGCATATCTGTATGGATAAAAACCCTTTTTAAAATAAAGAATAAAAAAATAAAAAAATAATTAAAATTGGAAAGAAAAAATAATAGTAGTTTAAGAAAATGTTACATAACCGTGGTTATTAAAACACGAGTTATGTGCAGTTTCATACACTATAAACTATATAGATATGGTATGTAGTACGGTGAGCCATTTGCTGGATAATTCGGCATGCCATACGGAGGGAGGGCACCTTGTGGGATAAACTGTGGTGCAGGTTGTGGAGCTTGTATGTAGTACGGTGAGCCACTTGCTGGATAATTCGGCATGCCATACGGGGAGCCAAAACCTGAGCCGAAGTTGTTTGGTGGAGGTGCCGCAGCAACTGCGTATTTAAGATCCTTTTGACTGTTCTCCCTGTGACCCCCAATGTTAACACCCAAGTTTTTTTTAAGTCCTAGGGAAAAGTGTCCATCTTTTAATCCCCCTTCTAAACCAATGCCAGCATCGAGACCGGCGTTATATCCCCAACTGTTTGAAGTGTGTGTTTCCGAATAAGTTCCATCTTTACTGCCAATCAATGGTGCACCTGAAATTTAACAGAACCTAACATTAACATGCAGTTGCATAAGGTAAGGTAAAGGTAACGGAGTTGAATTTGAGTTTGAGTTTGGGTACAGTCAGAAACAAAAGTCGAACAACACAATAAAAAACTTAATTATCGAACTAAATAATAATTTGGGGTTGGCAAATCTGTATGGATAAAAACCCCTTTTAAAATAAAGAATAAAAAAATAATTAAAATTGGAAAGAAAAAATAATAGTAGTTTAAGAAAATGTTACATAACCGTGGTTATTAAAACACGAGTTATGTGCAGTTTCATACACTATAAACTTTATCTAAACTAATTCAATTTCATCAAAAATAGTCTTATATGCGCATTATTCACAAGTACTGGACTTAACCATATTAATCTACCTAGCCTTTTCCCAACTATCTTCGGTCGGCTTCCAGTCTAACCGAATGCAGCTGGATACCAGTATTTTACATGGAGCGACTGCTTATCTGACCTCTACAACCGAGTTACTGGGTAACACGATACCCGAGTGGTTGTCAGACTTTCGGGCTTCTGATTACCCGTAACGACTGTTACAGATCTACGAATGACACAGCCTGGACCAACTGATTAACGTGCTTTCTCGAGGCATGGAGAGGTCTCAGTATGTTATCAGAAAAATATTTTTTAAATCATTTTTGTTTTATCTATTTAATTCCATACATCGTTATTATCCATTGTTCAAATAGTTATAATACCACAATAAAGTTGCGTAATTTGATTATTTTATTCGTTGAGTGCAACTGAAACCTATTCATTCAGAACTCATTGGTCGAGCCGTACTTTAATAGAAAAAAACAATTATTTTAAAGCATTATTTTAATAGGGATATTGTGTTTTAGACCATAATCATAACTTTTTTTTATTTTAAATAGTTGTACGTGGATAAAGTCATAATATTGTATGAAATTGTCGATTTTTGATACTAGCTAGTGTAAAGTGAAGATTGATATCTTTCATTCTATTTAGAATTCCTAATTCAAATTAATTTAAAAAAAAACCGTGACATTTTATTTTACAAATTTGTTTTCCCGCCGTTGTATTTTTCTTTGATATCGCTGTTTCTGTAAGTGTAAGAGTGCATTTTGTATGAACTCGTTCACACGCGTCCGTATCCGAGCCGGCGATGTAGCTTCAGTGTATTTGTGTGTGCCACGGCCCTGGCACGTCCCGGGCACAGCCCTGATATTATGTGGATAGACCTGCCCCCCAATTACGCAATGCACGATCAATATTAAATTGAAACCAATTGAAAAAGATTGCCAGTCCATTACTTCATAAGTTCGACAAAAAAAAAATCTCTATTTTTTTTGTCGAACTTAGGAAGCAAAAGAAAGTAATTAAGGTGCTGTAATCGACTTTTGCCACAAAAAAAATGGAACAGAATTCGTACCTTAATCGTAGGTGGTGAAACAGGCTCTTAGTATTTCATGTTGGCCGAGCGCGCTTGGCCGACGGGCTTGTCGCCCAACGTGTACGGGCTTTAGACTTATTACAGACTTTGCCAGTCACAAAAAACAAATTATTTATTAATTATGAAGTTAATAAAAGAGTACTCACAGTGGAATAACTCCAAAAGCGCCAAACTCAGGATCACCCCTACCTGTAAAAAAAAAGTGAGTTTATTTTTAGGGTTCCGTGCTGAAGCGGCGATGAAAGAAAGTATTTCTTCATGAAACTGTTCTGTTGATCTTGGGAAGCTAATTGCCAAGTTTGACTTGTTATCTTTTTTACGTAGTATTTTGTATGTCTGTCCTTATCCAATAAACATTGTAACAGCGAATAAATTCTCACGCCTCCCTCTTAAGATCTAGGCCATTTATTTTTTTATATTCGAATAATTCATGACCTAAAGAGGTGCTATATAGAATATGAATTAGAAATCTAAAAAAATTAAAAAATTTCGCGAAATTTCGCGGGTTAAAGATAGTTGCTCACAATATAAAATGGATTTCATCGAGAAAGGTGCTCTGATTTGTACTTTATGTCCTGTTTTAATGGGGCCTTTAGCGCTGAAATCTTATGTCAAGTATTTAAACACCACTAAAATCACTCGTGATTGTGTTATTAAGCTTGACCGGTAAACCTAGCACGAACGCGCGAAGTAAACGGTACAGACGCCAGCACATCAAGTTACTACAATCTGTCAAATTTCTTTAATAGATTTTCAACTTTATCGCTAAAGAATAAGGTTCAATGTTGATTGGGAAAATTTGACAGATTGGAATATGTTGATGTGCTGGCGTCTGTACATAAATTAGAACGATTTTTAGACTGGAAATACGAATGTGTATTTTGGTTCAAAATGCGGCAAGCTCAATTAATAATGTATGAAATCTTCAAACTAAATAAGTATGCGAAATGGGTATTTAAAAATCGTTCACATTTACGTTACGTTGACCTACTCCGCGTGTTCGTGCGTGAAGACGTCGTTTATGAAGACGATACAAACAGAAAAAAGAAAATAACAGAAAAGTAAAAAAAGAGAGGTAAAAAAAAAAGAAACAGAAAAGTAAAAAACAGAAGAAAAAAAAAGTCAAAAAAAAAAAAGTAAAAAGAATGGAAAAGTAAAAAAAAGGGGAAAGAGAAGTAAAGAATGCCTAAGCACAAAATATTATGTAAACGATGGACATTTGCCAGCTTCAACCGTAATGGGCGTAAAAGCTCCCTTACAAACTGCTGACACGGCTGCTGCGCTGCTAAGTTTCGGATGTTAGAAATACAAAAACCAGCTGAGAACTTTAAGTTTGGCCAAAGTTAGGATTCGTTTTATAATACGGGCAAAGTTTCGTGCACCTGTCAGAAATTCAGGTAAACTAGACTGAATCTCTCTCTCTCTTCTTGGCTATATAAAGACTAGGAAGGCTGACCCCACCACCATGTGGGATATCCCACATGGTGGTGGGGTCAGCCTTCCTAGTCTTTCTCTTCCACTTCGCTCTATCCTCGAGATCGTCTTCGGATACCTGACACTCTTTCATGTCCTTTAGCACTACAGCTGTCCACCTTGTTTTGGGTCTGCCTCTAGGTCTTGGACTGGGAATGGTAAGTTGTAGCGCCAAGTTTCCCACGTATTCAGGCGGCCTCGTTTTCACGTGACCATACCATCGCAGTCTACTCTCTTGCATCTTGTCGGCGATACCGCGAACGCCCAGGCTTCCTCGCACGTACTCGTTACGGATTTTATCAAGCCTGGTAACGCCGCACATCCACCTCAACATTTTCATTTCAGCAACTTGAATGGTATGCACGTTCTTTTGGGTTATGGCCCACGTTCGCAAACTCGACTGAATCTATAGTCAGTAAATCATTGTTGTTGTATATGGCAACCATAAAGTTGTACCATAGACTCCATAGAGTCAGCTGTCAGTCAGTTCACAATAAATATTAAATGGAAGCCCGCCTCTTATTTGAACATTGGCGACGAGAAAAATTGGAAATCTTATAGAGTGCAGTTATTTCTTTATAAAAAATATGTCTATCGGTAAAATAGGTGAATTTAATATACACGCCGGCAACTGGTTGGCGTATATAGAACGCATAGAAATGTATTTCTTAGCTAACAAAATCACTAACGATGTGAAACTACCCACGCTCATTTCGTTAATGGGGGAAGAAACGTATGAGCTTTTATCAAATTTATCTAGTCCTTCAAAGCCGTCTTCGTTGAAATACGAAGAAGTTGTTAAATTACTAGAAGAGCATTTACAACCCCGACCTGCAGAAATGGCGGAGCGATTTAGATTTCGCCAACGGAGACAGTTAGCCAGTGAGTCTATTGCCGATTACATAGCCGAGCTTAAAAAGCTTTCCAGATTCTGCAATTTTAATACAGTTTTAGAAGACAATTTGAGAGATCAGTTTGTCTGTGGCTTAAGAAGCGAATTCACTAGGCAGCGATTATTTGCGGAGGAGCATCTTACTTATTCAAAAGCGGTGACCTTGGCCACAACTCTTGAGGCGGCAGAAAGAGATGCTTGCGCAGTAGAATATAATATCGGTAGCGATGTGAAGAACACTGCAGAATTAAGCGGAGGTATAAACAAATTGCTTGTGAACTCATGTACAGCTTGCGGTAGTACAAACCATGGGAAATTGGACTGCAGGTATAAACATTTTGAATGTAGTTTGTGCCACAAAATTGGACACTTGAGGCGAATGTGTTCAATACGGTCACAAACTGCCGTTGGACGACCGAAAAAGTCAACAGACGGCTCAAAAACAGAAGACGATCATCGGAATGAGACGTCACGCGGAGGGCGTGGCTGTCGCGGTGGTCGCGGTGCACGCGGTAGTGCAGCGCGCAGGCGCGCGGCTGGACAGCAACCCAGTACTTATTGGGTACAAGAAGCAGATGGCAACTGCTCAATATTTTCTTCTAGTGACGGTGATGTCAGCGAAGAAGACTTGAATGAGCCTATGTATCAAATGTCTTTGTCGAAATATACTCCGGTGCGTATTTCACTATTAGTTAATAATTCTTTATTGGAAATGGAAGCTGATACTGGTTCGCCTTTATCTTGTATAAGTAAAAATACATATAGTAAATATTTAAAAGATCTTGTTATAAAACCATGTCGTATAAATTTAAGTTTTTATGATGGGTCTAAAATTAAGCCACTTGGATATGTAGAAACGGAAGTTCGCTACAAAGACAAGAGTAAAATTTTAGATCTGTACATTTTTGATAATGGTACTACAAATTTATTAGGTCGGCAGTGGCTAGCGGAATTATGTATAGATATTCCGAAACTTAGTGTGCATTCTATTAAAAATGAAAGTTGTAGCAAAAATGAAATGATAGAAACTATTATTTCCAGGCATAAATCTCTTTTTGATGGCACGTTGGGTCGTTACACCGGTGGCTTAGTTAAACTGAGTGTACGTCCGGACGCGCAGCCTGTATTCTGTCGTGCTCGCCCAATACCTTATGCGCTGCGTGGTAAAGTTGATGCGGAGTTGGACGCTATGCTGCGCGCGGATGTCATCGAGCCTGTTGACCACTCTGACTGGGCCACTCCTCTAGTAATAGCCCGTAAGGCGGATGGTGGCATAAGAATATGTGCCGACTATAAGGTAACACTTAATCGCGCTTTGATGATCGACAGGTACCCGGTTCCAAAGATTGACGACTTATTTAGTGACATTTGTGGAAATGTTTGGTTTACAAAATTAGACTTATCACAGGCTTACAATCAATTAGAACTTTGTGAAGACTCTAGAAACTTTACAATTATTAATACGCATCGTGGATTATTTAAATATAAACGGCTAGTGTTTGGGTTGGCTTCAAGTCCCGGTATTTTTCAAAGATTCATGATAAATCTTTTTAAGAATGTGCCAAATGTAGTCATATTTTACGACGACATTTTAATAAAAAATAAAGATTTAAAGACACATTTACAAACAATAGAGAAAGTGTTCGACATTTTGGAGTCGAACGGGTTAAAAATTAGGCGGGAAAAATGTGAATTTTTGACACATGAAGTAAGATACTTAGGTTACATTGTAAGTAAAGATGGAGTGAAGGTAAATGCGGATAAAATTAAACCTATTCTTTCTATGCCGCATCCAAATACTTTGTTACCATCCACACCATTATGTACCTGTAAAACTATAGCTTTTCTTAAAATAATTTTACCAACTGTTCATACATCGCTTTCTCATAATCGTTATCGTTATCACACACTAATACTATCTCACTGTTTCGTAGTACAATATCAATTATAAATGGCTACCATAAATACTATTAACAATGAACTTGATAATCTGCAATTAGGTAACTCCTATAGTTGTGATCCTGAAGATTGCCTCAAATATATCAACATATCCGATAGCAACATAAATTTACTACATATAAACATACGAAGTGTTAATAAAAATTTCAACCATCTTCAAGTTCTGTTGAATCAGACAAAAATAAATTTCGACGTTGTTATTTTGACGGAATGCTGGCTCAGTAAAGTTAATAACCTACCTATATTAGATGGATTTGAGTCTCATTCGACAGCTATCAATATTAATCAAAACGATGGAGTCATAATTTACATGAAACGAGGATTGCAGGGATCTGTGTGGGAGCCGATTTTTGAGGGCGGGAATTGCCTTGTTTGTCAAATTGAAAAAAAAATTGCTGTTGTTGCCGTCTATCGCTCTCCGTCACTTAATTCAAAGGAAAAATTTGATAACTTTACTGCAAGCCTTATTAAAACCTATGATAAAATATCTTGCTGTTCTAGTGTTGTTCTCGTGGGCGATCTAAATATCGATATAAGTCCAAGTAATAGAAACGACCGGAGCTTTGAATATCTCACATTAAATGCCTCTTATGGGCTCATGCCAACACACCTATTTCCTACCCGACTAGAGCACTGCATTGATCACTTACTCCTTAAGTCAAACCAACGTGCCACGACGCTAGTTCTGGAATCACATCTTACAGATCACAAACCTATCCTCTTATCTATAGCTAACATTGCTCCACCTCGGAAAATTTGTCAGGTCACTAACCGTCTTGATTACGAAGCCATTATACTTGAGCTAGAAGACACAGACTTCACTGTAATATACCAAATTGAAGATGTGAACGCATGTATGAACAAATTTATAAGTATTATTAAAGCAGTAATGTTAAAACATACAAAATTAGTTAAAATTCCAAGACAAAAAAGAACACTAAAGCCTTGGATGACTCCTGGGCTGTTAAGATGTATTAAAAATCGCGATAAAATGCATATGAAAACCAAAAAGGCACCAGATAATCTAATTCTAAAAACCACATATGCACGTTATCGGAATTTTTGCAACAACTTGCTTAGAAAATTAAAAATAGCTTACGAAAAGAGTGAGTTAGAAAAAGCTAAGAACGATCCTAAAACCATGTGGAAAACAATAAAAGAAATCACGAGCACAAAAAAGACAAATGTTAGTCCTTTGGAACTACTTAAGCTACGAGATGACCCTAAATCATCAATTAACGATGTAAATCACTTTTTTAGTAACGTAGGCAAAAATTTGGCGGCAGAAATCATGTCTCAGGCTCATACACCAACCACGTCCAGCAATCCATGTCTTCCTACTTTAGTCCAAGACAGCTCTCAAAACCCCCCAGTCGACTCACTTACGATTTTGGAGGCTGATGAAACAGAAGTAGAGTCTGTCATACTTCAGTTACGAGATGATTGTGCCGTGGGATGGGACGGAATATCATCTTTACTACTAAAAAGAAACCGTCAGGTACTGGTCCCGCCATTGACTTACCTCTGTAACCGTTGCATCCAAACAGGTGTATTCCCGGATGCTCTTAAGAAGGCAATTATACACCCTATTCATAAGGGAGGGGACAGAAGCTGTGTTAACAATTATAGGCCAATATCAGTATTACCAGCCCTTTCCAAAATCCTTGAAAGGATATTACATAAACGTCTGGGAAGCTTTTTAGCCAAACATAAAATAATTGCTGAGAATCAATACGGGTTCCGAAAAGGCTTGTCGACCGAGGATGCCGTTTTGGATCTCACGCAGCAAGTAGCTAGAAATCTAGATAGCAAAACCAAATGTCTGGCTATCTTCCTAGATCTTGCTAAAGCATTTGACACAGTTTCTGTTCCCAAACTTATTGCTAAATTAGAACTTGTCGGTGTACGTGGCTTACCACTTGAAATTTTTAAAGACTACCTCAAAAACCGGACGCAACTGGTCAAAATTGGCTCGTACTACAGTGACGAGGAACCAGTAATTTATGGCGTTCCTCAAGGAAGCATACTTGGGCCTACACTCTTCCAAATTTACGTGAACGACCTGTGCAGGATGTGCCTCAATAACTGTAACATTTACGCGTATGCTGATGATACCGCCATCCTTGTTTATGGACCTACTTGGGATGTGGTCAAAGCTACTGCAGAAGAAGCCTTGTGCGAAATAATGAAATGGCTCAATTTAAACCTCCTGACACTTAACTTGACCAAAACATCTTACATACCATTCGCAATCCGATATAACACTGCTCCTTCTCATACTTTCTCTGTAATTGCTCACGAGTGCTCAAATTTACTGGGGCCCTGCGGCTGCCCTGCACTCACCAGAGCAGACAGCGTAAAGTACCTTGGAGTGCAGATTGATAGCGGGCTAAGATGGGACAAGCAGATTGAAGTCATTACCACAAGAACATTGCGGCTTATACACATCTTTAAGTCCCTTAGAGACTCGGCTAGCCCTGACACACTGAGGATCGTGTATCATGCTCTGTGCCAGTCAGTTCTTGGGTATTGCATAACTGCATGGGGCGGCGCATCGAAAACCAGTGTTTTGAGAGTGGAAAGAGCACAAAGAGCCGTACTCAAAGTTTTATCTAAAAAACCCTACAGGTATCCAACCACGGAACTGTACTCTAACTGTAAAGTTCTTACAGTACGGCAACTTTTTGTGCTCCGATCTATTCTTAGAACGCATGTCGGTCTGCCTCCACCAAACCCAAGTAAGCGAGTAAATCTCCTTCCTAGAATTCAACACAAAACCACCTTCGCAAAACGCCAATTCTACATATTAGGTACACACATATACCAAAAAATAAACTCACTATTAAATATTTTAAACTTAAGCACATACAAAGTTAAATCCGTAGTAACAGAGTGGCTACTACATAAGGACTATGCCTACACGGAGTCTTTGCTCACATACATCACCTAGTAATCCAACACAATAGGCAGTAGTAGTCTTACAGCTTTACATAAAAAATACACACTTTTAGGCACTTAATTCCCCAATCACAAACTCAAACATGTATCTAACACGACATTTCATTTAATTACTTTTAATTTACACAACACATAACAAAATTACAGAAGCTTAATAACATCAACACCGTTCACTTGTTGTATTTAAATCATTTTTAGATAATTATTTGGCCGAACACTGTCTCTTAGAATACAGGCTATCCTAGTCTAAGAGGCAGGGTTATACATTTTGTACAGATTTTGCAACGTGTAAAGAATTATTATGTACATTTTATATGTGTTTCTGTATTTTTCTTTTTGTGAATAAATCTTATTATCTTATTATTATAAATAATGTTACCGAACTAAAATCTTTCTTAGGCATGGTAAATTTTTACGGAAAATTTATAAAAAATTTGAGCACATATTTATGTGTACTTTATGAATTGCTTAAAAAAGGCAAACATTTCAAGTGGCTTAGAAAACATAGCTTAGCATTTAACGAAGTTAAAAAATTATTATGCAGCACGGATGTGCTGGCGCATTATGATATGTCATTAGAGACAACGTTGACTTGTGATGCTAGCGCACACGGCCTGGGCGCCGTGCTCGCGCAGCGCACTCAACACGGAGAAGATGAACGAGTAGTAGCTTATGCATCGCGGGCTCTCACCTCTGCTGAGAAGCATTACAGCCAAATTCATAAAGAGGCTCTGGCCATTATTTTTGCGGTTGATAAATTTCACCAATATTTATACGGGAGAAAATTTACTCTTCGCACCGACCATAAACCACTAGTGAGCATTTTTGGACCTGACACTGGTATTCCAAGTACAGCAGCTAGTAGATTACAAAGATGGGCGATCAAATTATCAGCATATGACTTTAACATAGAGTACGTAAAAACAGATCAAAATGTGGCCGATGCACTCTCGCGTTTGATAAAGACAAATAAAGATATCAGTACTGCAGATGATGAATTACCAGAACAAACATACTTACATTTCGCCACTGAGGCACTCCTTTTAGACAACAATGTTCTAAAGAAAGAGACTTCTTCAGATTTTTTATTAAGTAGAGTTATGACGTATATTAATGACGGTTGGCCTCAGGAAGTAGAGATTAAAGAGCTTAAACCTTATGTCAATCGCAAAAATGAACTTTATACGGAGCTAGGATGTGTTTTGTGGGGTCACCGGGTTGTGATACCTTTAGCTTGTAGAGATAGAGTTCTAAAAGAGCTACATGAGCCACACATGGGAATTGTTAAGACAAAAGCATTAGCAAGAAGTTATGTTTGGTGGCCAGGGATTGATGAAGCTGTAGAGGCGGTCTGTAGGGCTTGCAAGGTATGCGCCGCAGTGGCAGATGCGCCACACCAACATGCGCCACAACCATGGCCGTGGCCGAGCCGCCCTTGGTCACGACTACACATCGACTTTTTAGGACCAGTGGCAGGACTAACTTATTTAATCATTGTTGATGCTTGTTCAAAGTGGATTGAGGCTATTCAAATGAAACGCACTACAGCACAAGCGGTAATAACGGTTCTCAGGGATATTTGGGCTAGGTTTGGTCTACCGAAACAAGTAGTTAGCGATAATGGTCCACCGTTTACTAGCACTGAATTCAAACATTTTTTAGTAAAAAATGGTATTGAGCAAATTTTTTCCGCGCCTTACCATCCTGCCTCTAATGGCGCAGCAGAGAGTGCGGTAAAAATTTGTAAGCAGGTAATTAAAAAAGCTCTTAAGCAACAATTAGATGCAGATACGGCATTGTGCAGGTTCCTTTTAACTTACAGGAATACTGAACATCACACGATAGGGGACAGTCCAGCAAAAATTTTACAAGGAAGAAATTTACGCACTAGACTGGACGCTTTAAAACCCGATCGAGAGGCGCGTATACAATCGCGACAAAAAACACCAGAAGGTGCACATCGCCAGGTCGCGGAGGGGGATAATGTGTGGTATAGGAACTATCGTGGTCCAGACAAATGGGTACCGGGACAAGTTTTAGAGCAATTAGGTGGGACTGACTATAATATTCGATCTGATTTTGGAACCGAGGCCCATCGACATATTGATCAGTTGCGGCGACGTTCTGTGTTACCGGAGACGGCATGCCATCCACATCCACCTAGTAATAAGATTACTAGGAAGTCACGAAGCTCACTTATTTTTCCTGAAATGAAAGAGGAGAAGTCCAGTGAGACAGACAGTAGTGGTCCGATGATGCAAGAAACGGGAAATGTTATTGAGTCAGGTATTACGGCGGCTACGACAGTGGATGGTCTGCAGGCAACGTCATCCATTAATCCTTGCGACAGTGAAAGGCCGGTTTCAACTGAGGTACCGGTGGTACATCAAAGACCCGTAAGAATTACTAAGCTTCCTAAAAGATATTGTTTAGAGTTTGATTAAGTTAAGAGTTTGACTAATTCACTATCATTTTAATAGTTAAGTGTTTAATTAATGTTACTATTATACTTGGTTAAGAAGTTAGATTTATTAGTTTGTTATGTGAATGATCTAAATGTTGCTATTTACTAAGTTTTATTTTGTTTATTATTTATTAGGCTATTTGTTGTTAATTAGTTTTTATTAAGGGTGAAGGTGTTGTATATGGCAACCATAAAGTTGTACCATAGACTCCATAGAGTCAGCTGTCAGTCAGTTCACAATAAATATTAAATGGAAGCCCGCCTCTTATTTGAACATTGGCGACGAGGATGGGATCTAAAAATCTAAACACTTACAATTAACTTCATAGTGGATGCAGACAGTATATTGCGTGTGATGAAAGTAAAGTAAAAGTATCTGAATAAGCTCTAATTAGTACTAGCGGTTACAAGACGCGAGCGACACTTATAACGGATTCGGTTATCGAATAGTGACCTCACTCTGATTAACAAAACAGTGACTTGGTATATATGTCGCAGGCATATTGTATGATTCGTCATTTTACAAACGGCGCCGTCCGTTTACAAACGCTTGCGGTTTTGCAAAATGCCTAAGGCAAATTGGCAACTCGTTCAATAGTTATAATTTCGACATTCATTGTTATTGACCATCACAAAAACACAGCTTGGACAAAACAGATATTATTCGAGCAATCAGGTACCTACAATAACTACATAATGAAGACTTACGTAAGAGTAAATTATAATAATGATGTGCTTTATCATTTAGAGGTATGAGGAACAGGGTGTAAAGTTCACTCATCCACCATAGAAAAGGGAGGATCCTCCTACCAGGCAGGTGTTGTGTCTGGCGGGCAACTGCCCGAAAGTTGATGTCGGATATTCTTATTATGTCAATCGCGCGGTAAACTCTCATTGCGCGATGTAAGATTTGTGTGACGTCATGTCTTTGATGCGTCGTTCGTATGTGGCGGTGTAACCGCTACAGGTACTTGTAAAGTATTTAAGTAACCTAGTAAGATCTTCCTTTGTAAACCTTGTATTTTCTTGCAAATAAACAATTTGAATTTGAACAAAAATACTCTCATAGTGTTTGTATGTACCAATAATATTCCGCATTAGTTCTGTGAGCACCAGATTTCATGGACACCTGAGCGTTTTTTA
This sequence comes from Conistra vaccinii, assembly GCA_948150665.1. NCBI lineage: Eukaryota > Metazoa > Arthropoda > Insecta > Lepidoptera > Noctuidae > Conistra > Conistra vaccinii. The sequence continues at coordinate 7,821,206 of OX411327.1, forward strand.
CGTGCCGGATAACCTCAAAAACTCGTCTTTTGTCCACGGCATTTTCCACTGTTCCCGTTCGTGAATCGTATATTTTCTTAATAAATGTTTTTTTTTTTTTTTGTGGACAGTCCTTTGCACACGTAGAATTGCACTGTTTTCAATATTATTCACTGTCACAAAACCACTGCTCGACGCCATTTTTCTTGTTTTGATTAGCAGCGACGCGCGTAGTGAAAAATAGAACTAAATTCTTCAATTTGCCGCGGCATTTTGTAAACGGCGTTTGAATTGTCCATCAAATTTTGCGGCATATTATATAGTGACTAGGCAATTTACATTTTGCCTTAGGCATTTCGCAAAACCGCAAGCGTTTGTAAACGGACGGCGCCGTTTGTAAAATGACGAATCATACAATATGCCTGCGACATATAGGTATAAAAATACTAATATCAGAGTTCAAGCAAAAATGTCAAAAGGTCAAAAATGACGTATCGCTAAGGAAAACGATGTAATTTAGGTATACACAGCCATAATGAGATATTTGATTATGAACCTAAATAAATCTAAGTTTTCCTTAACATTATATTCTAATTTTCCGACTTTCAGTCAGCCTCAATAACATAATTCCAGTAAAATTAATATTATATAGCTAGCCAAAAACTACTACTAACACTGTGGACCTCATAATAGTCTGATTAAATAAAGTTTATTTTTAAAATGTCTTTGACATTATATTATTATATTTATTTATTTTATCATAAACAAGGTTTATAAAAACTCTTAACTTTATATTATGCCCCACAAAACCGTTTTCACGGTTTGTCTGCGGGAACAGAACATGCAGTAATAAAAAAAAGGTTTTATAGTGCGAACACTTTATTCCCACTTAATACACTTATAAAATGAAGTGCTGTTACACTTATAAATTGAAGTATCTATACTTATATCTAATTACTTATATATTATAAAACTACTTAATTACTTATTTGTTCTCCCTCAATAATCTGCAACCAGTTTCCTAAGAACATTGCTTACAAACTCCCGAGAAAGAACTGCTTAAGCAATCTAGCAAATTTACCTTTTATTTCCTGACTTCTTACCTATATCAGAAGGCAATTGGTTGAGAAGGTATGGACTCTTTTATCGAGCGTTCGGTTGCCAAAATAATTCCTTATTCTAGGTACATCAAATTTACCTGCTGATACCATCCTAGTTGCGTGGTTATGGGTAACTAACGAGTGACGCCCCCAGCTGCCATGGCTGTTAACCAGAAGTAGGTATGAAGAATTTTGCATAAATAACTTATTGTAATTATCTTTACATTTATTTTTAGTTTTCTTACTTACTAATAGTTTAAAAAATATAATTTATTGTGCTTCTAATTTATCTAAATTACTTTTGAATGTGAGACCACAGCAGTCGAGGGCGTAACTTAATACTGGGTCAACTAACTGTAGATAAAGGCACTTAAAGGTATTTCTTGGTACTTTAAAGCTTAGATGGTAGAATTTACCAAGCAATATTCTTAGTTTAATACCCAAGTACTCAATATGGTTTGACCACGAAAAGTTCTCGTCAACTTTTACTCCGAGATATGTTACACATTTATCGCGTACAATTGGTTTGCAATTACAGTTAACATAGTTTTTATGAATGCACGTAAACTCATGTGTGTAAATCGGGGGTGGAATGGGTGGATCACCAGGTGGTGGTAAATATGGCGAGCGTATCATAACTAGCTTAGTTTTATCTGCGTTTAGGATTATCCCGTTGTCGTGTGACCATTCAACAACTCTGTCTGCGTCGTGCTGCACGAGTCGACAAGTTTCAGCGAGGTCGGTGCTGGCGCGCAGCACGCACAGGTCATCCGCGAACATGTACGTTGAGCAGCTGCGTAAAACGCCGCACTGTTATATCTGGGTACCCTAGAAAAATGTAAATGTCTTTGACATATCTGGGTACCCTGGGTCACAGTAGCTGGGTCGCCGGACCTTTGAAAGGCTTTCGAGGGGCCGAAGCCAACTGGCAGCGGCGTGTTAGACCTTTTAATGAAACGAGGCGCCAACCGACGATGGTATTTATGTCTATTTATTATTATGAGTTTATAAAGCTTCAAATGGACTTAGGTACTTTAAATAATTTAATGTTGAATTAAGCCTCGTGCAGACTGGCGCGTCCCGACGTCACTATGCGACACCGGTAATTGTTCTACCGTGAAGTTTTCTTAGAAAACTGTTTTGTTAGAGTCGCGTCGCGCTTGTATTTTTGGAACACTTGTTTAGTACTTCTTGTATTATTATTATTTACCTTAGAGTTATGTAACATCAAAAGGAGCACGTCGTTTATTCATTCATTCATTGACAGACAAGGCAAAGCCTAAACCGCTAGGTCTAAAGAAACATAAAGTTTTGCACAAAAGTTCCATACAACGAAGGCGGAGTACTAAGGAAGGGTTTAGGAAAATTCATCTCCTATATGTATGGGATGTATGTTTGTATGGGTTTGAACACGTATCTGTCACACACACATCTTTAAAACTTTAATAGTTGTCCAGTTGTCACAGAATACGTGTAATAGGACCGCTATTAATGGCAAATAATAATTAAAAAACGATAATACTACATTATGATACAAGTGAAGGAAGGATAACATCGTGAGGAAACCGGCATGTCTTAGAACCAAAAAATTCGAAGACATGTGACATCTACCAACCCGCACTGGGCCCGCGTGGTAGATTACAGCCCACTCCCTCTCACAGAGAGGAGGCCTGTGTCCCAGCAGTGGGAACTTTAATAGGCTGATGATGATGATGATGATGATACAAGTATGCTGTGTAATGATCAATGCACACGCGTTTTAAATGACGTTAATCAACACACTTGCGAGTAAAACTGTTGTAAGAACTTAGAACTATTACTAACGTAAATATAGAGATGCAATGATATTTAGATTTATAAAGTTCAACCGACCTTTGTTGTCATTACTGACTAACCAGAACTTCTTTTGAAAAAATTCAACCGCGTCGGTTGGTGACAATACTTTACATTTACTATTTTTGGTAATAACTATCCACAAAACGAAAACGTTGACAAATATTTATAGAAGATGGCACGTTGGGTTTTTTTTTCGGCACTGGCAAAATAGCTGAACAGCCTTTAAAAAATAAAAAATAAACACAAAATACTGTTTTGAATACGCCAATTAATTAAAATATTTTATTTTGATGATTAATTATGTTAAACTATCGTATTTTATTTTATTTATTTACTAGTAGGCATAAAAAGGCATGAAGTCTCTTTGATGAGATTAAAAAAAGCGCAAATCTCGGTTCGGGTGGAGGCTTTCATTCGGGTTTACTTTTATTTTCGCTTGAGTATAGATTTTAATGATTTTTGTTGGTGTATTGGCGTGTGCTTGCTGACATAGAGCAAATTTTATAATTTAATTTAATGTTTTTCACTTCTCTTGCTCAAAAAATCCGTCATTGTAGCGTACCAGAGCTAAGATAAAATAGCATTTCATCCTCTAGGGGCTAAAGTAATTTTTTTTTTATTTTTGTCTGTTTCCAACGAGCCTACCACCCAAAGACGAAAAAGTCTTTGTTCTTAGGTAGGATTGGTAGGATAGGTAGGATAGGTAGGATAGGTAGGATAGGTAGGATAGGTAGGATAGGTAGGATAGGTAGGATAGGTAGGATAGGTAGGATAGGTAGGATAGGTAGGATAAGTAGGATAGGTAGGATAGGCGAGATAGGTGAGATAGGTGAGATAGGTAAGATAGGTGAGATAGGTGAGATAGGTGAGATAGGTGAGATAGGTGAGATAGGTGAGATAGGTGAGATAGGTGAGATAGGTGAGATAGGTGAGATAGGTGAGATAGGTGAGATAGGTGAGATAGGTGAGATAGATGAGATAGGTGAGATAGGTGAGATAGGTAAGATAGGTGAGATAGGTGAGATAGGTGAGATAGGTGAGATAGGTGAGATAGGTGAGAAAGGTGAGATAGGTGAGATAGGTGAGATAGGTGAGATAGGTGAGATAGGTGAGATAGGTGAGATCTAGGTGAGATAGGTGAGATAGGTGAGATAGGTGAGATAGGTGAAATAGGTAAGATAGGTAAGATAGGTGAAATAGGTAAGATAGGTAAGATAGGTAAGATAGGTAAGATAGGTAAGATAGGTAAGATAGGTAAGATAGGTAAGATAGGTAAGATAGGTAAGATAGGTAAGATAGGTAAGATAGGTAAGATAGGTATGATAGGTAAGATAGGTAAGATAGGTAAGATAGGTAAGATAGGTAAGATAGGTAAGATAGGTAAGATAGGTAAGATAGGTAAGATAGGTAAGATAGGTAAGATAGGTAAGATAGGTAAGATAGGTAAGATAGGTAAGATAGGTAAGATAGGTAAGATAGGTAAGATAGGTAAGATAGGTAAGATAGGTAAGATAGGTAAGATAGGTAAGATAGGTAAGATAGGTAAGATAGGTAAGATAGGTAAGATAGGTAAGATAGGTAAGATAGGTAAGATAGGTAAGATAGGTAAGATAGGTAAGATAGGTAAGATAGATATATTTATGATTTTTCTCCAATTATTATAAATTGCATTGGTTACCTTAATATAATTTACAACAGTGAAAATGTCATCATCTAGTGAGAATGGAGACCCTAATTTGCAGATGGAAGAGAAAGGAAAATAAATAATTTTTAATAAATAATTATTATTTTATTTACTATTTTATTTTCTCGCAATCGTAGTGAAAAGTAGAGTGTAACACACGGCGCTAAAAACCCATTATACCTCGGTTTCTGTTTACTCCCTCGCTAAAGCTCGGGAGTAAAACTACCTCGTTATAATGGGTCATTTTAGCTCCTTGTATAACAATCTACTATTGCGTTGCGTAATGTAAATTATTTTGCAAAAATACTATTGTATAGAATCAAGTTTTTCTAACTGAACAGACAGCTGTGCTGCTGGGGAGTTTGTTGCGCCACTTCTTCTTCCCAGCAAAAGCACTAGGAAGTGGTGAAGGGCGGGCGTTTTTGGGGGACTGTCTTATGTAATTTTGACGTTCGAAATTCTCAGCCTGGTTTGAATAAATTAATTTTGAATTTGAATTTAATAACTTGTATCGAGGTGTCGAGTGACTTCCTAATCATTTAAACAATCGACGCGGCAGTCGCGTCCCGCATAATGCTCACTCGCTTCTGTTTGGCCAGAGCTTCAATATTATACCGGATTTCACCAAAAACTTGCATAAATCCTCATCTCACCTACCTAGCCTCTTCCCAACTACATATGTGAGAGTCGCCTTCCAGTCTAACCGGATGCAGCTGAATACCAGTATTTTACATGAAACGACTGCCTATTCGACCTCCACAACCCAGTTACTGGGTACTTGGTAAGACTGGTTGTCAGACTTTCGGGCTTCTCACGCCCCGTAACGACTGTCAAAGATCTACGAATGACAGCCGGTACCAACGGCTTAACGTGCTTTCCGAAGCACGGAGGGGTCTCGGTATGTAAAGATGGTCTTACATCTTCGGACCGCGGCAAGCGTAGCTTTAACCCGATCAATCGACCCACGCGGCTGTTATTACTTAGCTCCGAGTCCGTCGAATAAAAAGTATGCTACTGTTTGTAAATAAAAACCGATAATAAGTATCGTTGATTGACCTTATAATCTTTTTTACTAACACATAAATCGGGATTCCCAAATGTAAGAATAAATGAGTAATAATAAATAATTGTTATTCATTACTCTTATCGCTGGGACTGTCCAATTTTAGAGGAAAAATTAAATTCGCAAATCATGGAAGATTATGTTAAACAATAAAAGGTTTTTAACTAGAAACGTCATCATTGAATAGCTAAGCTATGAAGATAATGTAACTCATAATAAAAATGGTATAAGTTCACTACCACTGATACTGTAAATTTATTTCTGTAAACTCCTACTCCTACGACTAGTTACGACGTAGCACAGTGCTACGTCGTAGCTACGGCGTAGCGCACATGCTACGGTGATACGGTGCCATCCATTCATTACGTCACACGTTAAGGGGGAGACAGGGGATCAACAAAGAGTGACATCGACATCATGAGAGAAGGGGAACGGGAAGGGCATAACTTTCGTGATGTCACATGTATAAATCTAAAGTTCAATTCTAACAAAAACTTAAAAATAATACCAACTCTAGGAATATTATACTAAGGTTTAATTTAAAATAGCTTAATATGTATTAAGGTTGCACAAATATAACAACCTGTGACAAGCAAAAGGGGGAGAATCAAAAAATTTGCGTGATGTTACTTATGGATGTCTCATACGGTCCCACCGTATCATAGGGGCGGGTTTATTTGTTCACAAAATTTTTCGTGCCTACACAAAGCGGTCACTGAGCTGCTATAGCAAAGAGCGCTTTATTATTAACTAAGTACGGTTTAAATTTAATGAACGTGCAAGCGATTTAGCTCTGACAGCAGCGGGTGAGGATGGGAAAGGAAACTATGCGGCGACGACAAAAAGTTTCGTGCTGCCGAGTGGTTACGTGAAATTCAATGCTATTGCCTAGTTTACAGAACTCAATTTACAGTATCAGTGGTAGTGATCTTATATCATTTACATAATTTAACTTCATAGCTTAGCTATTCAACGATGACGTTTCTAGTTGAAAACCTTTTATTAAAGAACAGGAAAGTCATAGAACATCACATGTTAAACACCTAACAACATCTTCGCGCCGGAATGTTTTATTTTTTTAGTCTGTGGGAACATGGGTGTCAAATGTCAATATGGCGGACGGCTCTTGTTAACATTTTGTTTTTGGGTTTTTAAGCTATTGCCACGGCAGGTAATCTCGGAACAAAAAATCCTGGCATTAATAGACGTATTTGTCTATGGTAGCTTTTCTGCAAAGTGACAACCGCCCCTCGTCCCTTTCCCCTTTGTCGCCCTTGCAATCGACGCCATATTTGTTGGTTGTAAGTCTATCGCAGTCTGTGTCTGTGGTTATCTACATCCCGCCCGCCATTACAGTTTTAAAGTTGATCGAGTGAAGTTTTACGTTGATTAATTTCCGTAACTTATCCTCTCAAATTTAAACCTGTAATTCGCTGTAATAGTGTAATTATAACGTGCAGTATGTACCGTACTTGCTGTGTTGTGAATTGCGCTAGTAAACGAAAGGACGTTAGATTATTTCAATTTCCCAAACGTGAGACAAGACTCAAGTGGTTAGAGTGTATTAACTGTGTAGAATTGCGAAACATGAGGGCAGAGGATCTGTGCAAGCGTTATGTCTGTCAAAAGCACTTTGAACAGAAGTTCATCGTCTCGACCAACGCACAGACTCGTCTTCGATTGGGCGCCTATCCCACGCTGTTTTCCGATAGCGAAATCAGCAGTGGCACTCCTCGGTTTCAAACTATGGACACTGACCACACCACTGGTAAGTACTTCAATAATATGATAATAATTGTATGTAATAAAATAGAATTTTTCGAAAATATAAAACAAAGTCGCTTCCCACTGTCTGCCCCTATGTATGCTTAAATCTTTAAAACTCCGCAAAATGATAAATTCTATCCAGTAAAATAAGACAATAGCTTATACTATCACATAATATTTTGTAAAGCATAAACATAGTTATTATTTAGGGTTCCATACACAAAGGGTGCCAACGGGACCCTATTACTAAGGCACCGCTGTCAGTCCGTCAGTCTATGCCAGGGCTGTATCTTTTGAACCATATTAGGTAGACTTCAGTATGTACTACAATGGCCACTATACACACACCAAACAAAAAAAGGTTTAATTTAATTAAGTTATTTTGGGCAGTTGCGTATTGTAATTATTTTGTTTTGTTGATAAGCTTAAATATTTCTTTACAGACAATGCTGTTTCTGATCACGCCTATGCTAAGAAAAGGCAGCATGAGGATCATACTTACTGTACCTTTGAACCTACAAAGAAACATAGAATGACTGAAACTGGTAAGTCAGCTTTTATCGTAGTTTTTGGTTATTAATAATATAATAAATACTTTAAAATTTTTGAGCACTTGTACATGTTTTTACTAATCACTCCATGATTGAAATAATATTTGTTTTTACATTTTTTTTCTTTTTCTAGGTTTTGATGTTATTGTTAATAACGCTAACATTGTGGATCACACTACAACATCGTTAATTGACGTACCTTCCACTTCAGGCTGTGGAAATGAAGCTTCACAAAACCTGATCATAAGAGGTAATAAAATTGATGATTACAATTATATTTCACCACAAGTGAGACCCATACCATACCTAATAATGTCCTCTATCATGGCAAATAGTTTAAATATTGTAAACTATATTGTTCTGGATGGTATAGGACAGTTAGTAGGACAACTTGGGTAATATATTTGTACAAAAGTGAAGTAATTGAGTAATAACACATGGCAATGAATAAAAAACATTAAACAAAATGTTTTGGTGATACTAATTAAGATACTGTGCGAATCCGTTTTGCACTTTTTGTTTTATTATCTGCAAAGCACACTCATATTTTGTTGACTTATCGTTATCTATCATACATTTTTGTTTACACACATAACATCACGCCTTGTTTCCCCGAAGGGTTGGGCAGAGGTGTGCCTGTAGCAGATACACCCACATATTTACACACCCACATATTTTTATTTACAGACGCAGTTATTCCTTCTACTCCGAGGCTTAGTCTCCGAAGACGGCGTGTTGTTTTAAACAAAAACTCTCTTTCACCTAAATGTGCCAGGCTCTACCGAGAATATTTAAAATCACGGAAGCAGTTAGATTTCAGTCAAAGAGCACGAAGAGCACTAAAGTTTTCAAAGACAAGTTCCTTTGAAAAACTGACTGAAAAAATGAACCCATTGGCCAAAAAAATTATGTGGATGCAAATTAAGCAATGCACCAAAAAATCAAAAGGGCGACGCTTCACTACTGAAGAGAAGCTTATTGCTTTATCTATATTAAAGCAAAGTCCAAAGTGTTATAGATTCTTACATAAAATATTTATTCTCCCCACAAAACACACTCTGAATAAAATGGTTTCTGAACTGAATATTGAAGCTGGTATCAGTGCTCAAGTGTTTGATGCAGTTAAACAAGAGGTATGTATTAGATGGCTATAGCTAACTTTAACCCTGATTCTCAAGGAAACTTAGTTTCGTAGATTAGAAAATTAATGCTACATTAATCATCTAATAATGGTGTTAATATTGCAATAGTAATAATATTTAACTAATTTCAGGTAAACACGTGGGAAGAAAACAAAAAGTATTGTTCAGTCCTATTTGATGAGGTTGCATTAGAAGCAGCTTTGACCTACGACAAAAAAAAAGACTCCATCACTGGATTTGTTGAACTTCCAGAAAAAATGACTGACTTTGCTGACCATGCACTTGTCTTCATGTTAAGAGGAGCCCTTTACAAATGGCAACAACCTGTAGCCTTCTATTTTTGTAAGGGGGCAACATCTGGGGTTCAACTGAAAACAATAATAAGGGATGTAGTAACTGCTGTCGGAAACACTGGCTTGTTACCTATAGCTGTAGCATGCGATCAAGGAACAGCCTTTCAATCGGCCCTAAAAAGCCTTCAAGAGGACACACGGAGGGAACAAATAAGATTAGGTTGCAGTAGAATTGGTGAGTATATTGAATAATTTTCCTAATTCATTTTGCGGGACACTAATTTGTATCTTGTTCCTGTGTCCTTTAACCGATTAATCATCATCTACCTACCTTTTTTCCGAACTATGTTGGGGTAGGCTTCTAGTCTAACCGGATGCAGCTTTAACTAACCGCTTTTCCTTTAACCGAATAATATTTATCACATATACCACATACAACCTGACTTAAACATAACTAGTGAAATGTGTGTGTAGAACTCTGTCTAACTCTGTGGAGAATACAGATGTGATGTTTAAATGTTGTTGTGATAGTCTAATGCAATTGAATATATTATGTTAAAGGTTGCTATCATTATTACATTCTTGTATTTATTTTCAGATGATATAATAACCATAAATGGCCACTCATTAAGCGTGATACATGACCCACCCCACCTAATAAAGGGGTTAAGAAACAATTTCATAACCAAAAATATTAAATTTGATAACAAGATATCGAAATGGAACGATATTGTGGATGTATATAAAACTGATTGTAATCATGCTCAAATGCGATTGTTACACAAATTAAACGACGAACACGTAATACCAGATAAAATTAAAAAGATGAAGGTACTTAATTATTCTTTTTGAATTTAGAATGATACTGAAGATGGTTGTTTAAGGATACCCAGTCTGTTCGCTTTAATCACAATAATCATGCTTAAACAGCATGGGAATAGTGTTTATCAATTTTTCAAGGTGTTTAAAACTGAGTACTTATAATAGTCTATTTTGTTGCAGGTTAAGAATTGTGTGAGGGTGTTTAGTAAAACAGTGGCAGCTACTCTATCATACACTGCTCAGTTTTGTAAGTATTTTGCATGCAATGTAGTTTTCTCACCGACTGCAAATTGTGTCACATAAAAATAAGTGTATTATATAGCATGTTACTTTTTTGTTGCAGCTCATTATGCCGATGGCAAAGAAGTCAGCCCAACTTTAAAGAATACGGCAGAAATCGTAACATTTTTTGACGATTTGTTTGATTCGGTGAATGGAGCCTGTATTTCAAGTCGGAAGAATAAATGTAAACCTTTGCGGAATGCAGTAACAGCCTCGTCTCAGCACCACAGCTTTTGGAGCGAGGCTATAAAAAAACTGCAAGGTATCAAATTTATAGAAAATAAGAATAACAGAGAAACATCAGTGCCCTCACTAAAAAACTGGGTAGTTACGCTGAAAAGCTATCAAAGGTTGTGGCAATTTTTCAAAAATAAAAATATAAAGATCATGCGACCAAGATATTTCAACTCTGATCCAATAGAAAACTTTTTTGGACAAGTCAGAGCCTACAATTTTAGAAATAATGATCCAAATTGCCACACCTTCAAAAACACCTTTAAGTCACTTCTAATCACAAGATTTATTAAATTTCACTCTGATGGTTACAATTGTGAAGAGGATTCAGGTGAGCAACTAGTAAAACTCAAGGCATTATTTGAAACTACTAAAAATAATGAAACAAATGCCGACAGTGCCTGCTCAGCTGGATCCTCTAACCTTAGGAGTGCAGTTCTAGAGAATATTCCCACAACTGCTATCCAAGAAAAGCTAAAAGTTCATTCACGGGCTTATACCACAGGGTGGGTTATAAGAAAAATTTTAAACAAAATGAATTATTGTAAGTCATGTGAAAAAAATCTTACTTCTCAAGAAACAAGTACTACCAGTAATTGGATAACTGGTAGAGAATACACAAACACGAGTAACCTTAGAAAATTGACCTACCCTTCCGAAAATGCTGTGAGAACTTTTGGCTATATAATTCAGGAAGCAAACGAATACTTGGAGATCACACCACATCAAACGGGTATTATAAAAGAAATTAAAAATAAAATGAGATCCAAGTATTCCTTTGATTTTCTGGATTGTGTGATACACAGGGATGCTGTTGAGGAATTCTTTTTAGAATTAAGTCTTCGATTAGCAGTATTTAATTGGTGCAATGTAATCAATAAAATAATAAAGGGCACAGATGTGATTAGGTTGGAAAACAAAAGTTTGCCACCGATGCAAAAGAAAGCATTAATGAAATATAAAACAAAATTAAAAAATAAAAATATTAATAAATAATATTGAATGTTTTTCATTTTCATCAGAAAACCAATATTCCTTTTCTAATACACAAACACCTCAGGTAAGCTATAGGTACACCTGTCTACACACACAATAACAACCTCGGGTTGAATTAAAGCAAAACCTCTTTTTTGAAAGTCGGTTAAAGGCTTAAAAGGCTCTTTTCCAAAATATTCTGGACTCGGCAAACCTTGGCAAAAAGACCCAGTTTCGTGACAACACGAGCGACGAAAATATGGTTAAAATTAAAAAAAAAATTAAACGTCACAATCAAGAATAGCAAATCGTACAGCGATTTTTCTACTATGGGAGATTACCGTCTGAGACTACTACTTAGTCTGTGGCTATTGCATAGCTTCTATCGCGGGCCTTGAGCGTGGAGACCTAATCCAGAAATCCACTAATTTTCAACTTTTTTAATTTTTAGAATTTTCCCTTTACCTGCTTGTTCTGTAAGACCTTGCTTTTAACCAAAATTGACAATTCTAGGTCATCCAGAAGTACCCTATAGGTTTTCTCATTCCAGAGGTGCGATTCAGAACAGGCAGCCTAAGGCTGCCTGTCCTCTGGAGAGGAGGGGAGAGAAGCGGAGATGTGTCAATATTAACCAATAGAATCTAAATTCCGCTCCAGAGGTGCGTGTTTAGATTGAGATGCTGTGCTAACTGCGTGGTCTGCGTGTTGTTCGATAAATCTCGAAATTTTCGGACTTCTTTCAGTTTTGACTTATTACTTGTAAAAGGTGCATCCTACGGAAAACGCTGCAATTTGAGCGCAGCCGTAGCTTTGTAGGTCCAATTAGACTGTCTCTGTGGGTTATATTGGACCTACAGAGCTACGGTTGCGCTGAAATTGTAGCTTTTTCCTGTTTTCAGTACCTAATTTCTGAGTATTCATCATTTATACATCTTAAAGCCTAAGAGGTAAGCGGGTAATAATTAAATTCACGCGAGTTATAATTGAGGAAATGATTGTATTAATTGCTCACAAAACATATGGCTGATGGGGCCGAATGGATCTGAAGTGGTGACCGCGTACCGGAAGACGTAGCATTGGAATGCCTCCCACAAGGTGGACCGTAGACCTTGTGAACGCCGCAGAAATCTGCTGGATGCGGGAAGCACAGAACCACGATAAGGACCAGGCCCGGGTAGATGGCGCGTCGTGTTCCACGCGCGCCTCAAAGAGATCCGATGTCAGCAAAATTGTCGGGGTCTGGTAGGGCCGATGCCGACCGGGGTTGCGGGAAGTCCTAAGGGGAAACCGTGGCCCCTGGCAAAGCAAGGGAAGGAACACGGGTGGGTTTTAGTCAGTAAGAGTCTGACACGCCCTTTCGGTCCGCCCAGAGCGGGAGAAGTGATTTAAAGATTTCCCACCCAAAAAAAAAAAAAGAGTGGATGTTTACTTACCCTCTATTTTATGTAAAGTTTTAGTATTGTTCTCAAGTAAGTGTAGTTTAGATTGAAAATAAAGTTTCTTTTAAACTAAGGCTATTGTCGGAAGCACGGAACAGATATTATCTGTTCCGTGGTCGGAAATCTGTAGTAGTACGTGGTAGAAAACCTGTGCACTGTGTTACAAGGTTTGTATTCAACTAGTTTTTGGGTCTGTATTATTTTCCGAGATTAGGCTAGCGTGGTTTTCTCCCTTTATTTTACGGAGAAGAGAGGTGTTGAAGTTATGGTATCGGCTGTAAAGCTTCCTATTGATAGCGTCATTCGGATGTGCCCTTGAGTACCTGTAGAGTTTATCTCAATCAATCAAATCAATGAATCTTAAACTCTGAGTTGACCTCATCTAGTTTAAAAAATATGATTGACGTGTAAAAGTGTTTGTACAGACCTACTTACAGAAATAAAATGATTTATCATTTATCAATCAAATCATTTATTTGCATAATACAGGTTCAGAGGATGTTACAAAAGGTTCATAGGGTACACTGTATTACGAGTATAACCATATGAGGTGTGCAAATATATTAGGAGCATTATGACACAATTATTCTTAATCAGTTTTCTTGGATTAAAGTAAATTACATTGTCATTGAAAATATTAGATAATCAATTTCGTTACATATTAGATTAAATCGGAATTAATAAATTATAACAGTAATGTCAAGCAAATTAATAATGTCATAGTGTTTGTAATTATTATTATACTGTGGAGCCTCACAGAGTCGCAGGCTCAGTGTGGCGTGAGAATAGAGGGCATTATTTCACTTAAACACACTTTTTCGCTCTGCGGACTTCGAGCCTTCTAAGCTTAGTACTGCGGTCGTTAGGTGCGTCGAGATGGTCAAAATTATATCAGTATCGAATCGGTGTTGGTACAGGATAGTTCACCTAGTTTCAAGTACATTTAGCTAATGTTAGCAGTTAGAAAAAAACAATTGACTGTGTTCTAAGTGAAACGCGTCAGGCGTTGTCGACGACCCGAAGATTGGAACTCTTCTCTAATGGGATCCAAACCAGACACTATGCAGGAGTGTCTGGGTACTAACCTGAGCAACTACGATTGCAGACCATTACCACGTACTGAGTCAGCCGGCCAGTTACAGCTTTATAGAGTTTTTAGTAAGTATTGGTAGTAAAATGTAAAAAAATTGTATGGAAAACTTTATTTGCAAAGACGAAAATACACAGATTTAAACTTATTAATACAAAAAACACACGCACATACAGCTTACAGTAAATTCAACAGAGCATCTATTTATTTATTTAACTAAGTATTTATTTATTTACTGTTTTACATTTCAAAATTGTGCACATTACCTATTTTGTTTAAATAAATGTGGATGCTACAATGAGCGCCAATGCGTGGCTACGTGAATCTACTAGCAAGTGTTTGATAACCAGAAACCACCTTCTCCTCCTTGTACGTCTTCTTCATTCATCTTTTGCTGCGAACTGTTCGGAGCTCAATATGGTGGGGCAGACTGAGGGGCATAATATGGGGCACCCTGCGGGGCATATTGTGGGATGCCCTGCGGGATGTACTGCGGGGCGTACTGTGGGGCAGCTTGTGGAGAATACTGCGGGTCGTACAGTGGTGCATAAGCATACTGCGGTGCGTATTGTGGGTCAACCTGCGGCGCTTGCGGAGGACCGTACTGCGGCCACTGTTGGGTGTATTGTGAGCTAACCTGTGGGGCACCTTGTGGGGGATTCTGTGGCGCAGGTTGTTCTGTGGCCGGAGCATATTGTATATAGTACGGTGAGCCAAAACCTGAGCCGAAGTTGTTTGGTGGGGGTGCCGCAGCAACAGCGTGTTTCAGATCCTTTTGACCGTTCTCCTTGTGACCACCAATGTTAACACCGAGGTGATTTACAGTTCCTAGGGTTCCATGTCCGTCTTTATATCCCCCTTGTAAACCAAAGTTAGCATCGAGACCGGCGTTATATCCCCAACTGTTTGAAGTGTGTGTTTCCGTATAAGTTCCATCTTCACTGCCAATCAATGGTGCACCTGAAATTTAACAGAACCTAACATTAACATGTAGTTGCATAAGGTAAGGAGTTGAGTTAGAGTTTGGGTACAGTCAGAAATTTCGTAGGTAAAGACCGATTATTAAGAACTTTACAATTGAGAATAGATAATAGAATATTAAATCTTAGCTATGTAGATACCCATGTGAAAAGCTGAAATACAAGTATCCAATAATTTTGTGTCAAATTAGATAATATGTAAAAGTAGCAGTATTAAGGTGTAGGTATGTACACATATCAGTGCCCTGCCCGGGACGTGGACGGACCGTGCTCCGTAGGGAGTAAAAAAAATCGGTGTTTTATTGTATTGTATTTTGTATGAACTCATTCACATGCGTCCGTATCCGGGCCGGCGAAGTAGCTTCAGTGGCTTTGTGTGTGCCACGGCCCCTGGCACGTCCCGGGCACGGCCCTGATAACCTGTACTCGACTTTTGTCCCTGACCGTACTATAATATCAGACCTGACGGTCAACACCACCTCATAAAGCAGTATTATTTTAATATAACTTTAGTGCGGGAAAAGATTGAGCTCTACAGGACGTCTAGCTCCATCTCTTTCTCCCACTGAAGTAAGAGGAGGTAGGCCCCCTGTGTTTACCGAGGGTTTAGATAGCGGACAAAGGACCATGCGTCATTTTGGTACCAACGCTCAACAGTGATGAAACTCATGCCATGTGAAAGCTTTTGGGGTATTATTTAATTCATTCTATGGCAGCTAAGTCGAAATCGAGCGCGAACATGGTGTTTTTTAACATTAAAAAAGGTTAGGTTATGTTTGGTCAGGATAGGTTAGGTTAGGTTGATCTGGGGGACCCCCCACAGTGCTTGCGTCCACGTCGCGTCCCCTGGGCAACGACCCGGTTCTGACCACCGTAACGGAGTGGCAGACCGGGCTCGGCTAAAGTGCACTGTGAATCGTAGGCATTCATGCGGTCGTCTACGAACACTGAAGATTTTAATTTTTTAAACAAGATGGGTAAGCCAACGCGGGATGCGTCTGGCCGATTCGTTGGGAATCGCTCCTCCCAGGGCGATCCAAACGGCCCTTCTCAGGGCCAACCCAACGGCCCTTCTCAGGGCCAACCCGACGGCCCTTCTCAGGGCCCCGCCGGCGGCGCTTTGGCGCCGGAAGCTGACCGCGCATCATCTGCGGCCAGCTTATTCTGCAGGCCAGACGAGTTCTCGGACACCGACGACTCCAATATGGACACGTCGGCGGCCGAGAGCGACTGCTTCAAGCGGAAGCGGTCTGAGGGCTCCTCGGGGTCTACTGGGGGCAAGTCGAAGAAGAAGTCGAAGTCGAAGAAGGCTTCGACTTCCGCTTTGGCCTCAACCCACGATGTGGGCCTGGTGGACGCCGAGCGCCAGCTGAATCTGGCCAAGAAACACCAACTCCAGTTGGATCTGGAGGAGAGGGTCGCCGCCAAAGAAAAGCAGGCGCAAGCTGCCAGGGCGAGGGCTGGCTACGGTGCATCAAATGTGCTGTATGCTGACCACTCCCTGGCAGAATTGGAGCGCATGGCGACGGAAGACAGGGAAGAGGTCGTGGAGGTCGCCTCCAAGTCGTCAAACCTGAAGGGGACCTTCCAGAAGGCCCTCAAATGCCGTGCCGCCAGCATGCACGGCATTATTGCGGAGCTGGTTAGGCGGACGGCCACGGAGGAGACGCGGCAGCTGCAGGCGAAGGTGGATCGCCTGCAGGCGGAGCCAGCTTCTGGTGCAGCTGGCTGAGGCCACGGCGAGGCCTGCCCAATCTGCCCCGGGGCCGGTGGTGACAGGTCATTCCTCCTCCCACGCCAGCCTTGAGGAAACGTTCCGCAAGGTTGTCATGGAGGAGAGGGCCTTCACCAGGGCCTGCATCGCAGGCATCGAGGACCGGCTCCTGCCGGAAAAGCGGCTCCGCCCGCCGCTAGCAGCAGACATGAGGCCACCACCAATGGAGCTGGTACCGGCGCCTATTGCAGGCCCGGTATCAGGCGCAAAGCCCTTCAAGGGCAAGGGTAAGGGCAAGAGGACCAAGGCGGGTCCTCATGCCCCCACCACAAACACGGAGGCAGCGTCTGGGTCGACTGCCACTCCAGCAGCCCCCCAGAACCCGCAGGAAGAAGACGCCCTTCTTCCCTCCACCACCCCGGCCAACCAGTCGTGGACGAAGGTGGTCAAGAAGGGCAAACGAGGGAAAAAGGGGAAAAAGCAGGCCCCCAAGCCCTCTGCGACTGCTCCTCCAGCCAAAAGGGCTCCAGCCGGCGGGAGGAAGTTGGTTCCTCCCAAGACCGCAGCCGTAGTGGTGACGCTCACCGCTGAGGCTGTGGAGCGGGGGGAGACGTACGCGTCTATTATGACGCGTGCGCGTACCAATGCCGATCCCAAAACACTGGGGATCGGCACACTCTCCTGCCGCCGGACCCAGGCTGGGGCTCGAATCTTCGAGTTCCCGGGGGCTAAGGGCGGCGCTAACGCGGACCTCTTCGCAACCAAGTTGCAGGAGGTCATCGCGGACGCGGCCAGTGTAGCCAGGCCCGTGAAGTCAGTGGCCTTGGAGGTGACCGAGCTCGACGACTCGGTCACCAAAGAGGAGGTGGAGGCGGCGGTCGCAGCAATTGGGGGCTGCGGGGTCGCAGATGTAAAAGGTCGGGCCATCAGGCCTGGCCGCGGCGGCATGGGCACCATCCGCCTCGAGTGCCCAGTCGCCGCAGCTGTGGCCGTCCTTGCCAAGGGACGGGTTGCCGTCGGCTTTAGCTCGGGTGTAGTCCGGGCACTTGCAGCTAGGCGTCTGCGCTGCTACAAGTGCCACGGAGTCGGACACACTCGGCCCCTCTGTCCGTCCGGGGTCGACAGAGGGAACACTTGTTACCGCTGTGGCAAGGACGGGCACACTTCCACCTCCTGCGAGGCCACCACGCCGCACTGCGCAGTGTGTGCCGCCAGTGGCTGCCCGGCGGACCACGTCACGATGGGGAGGAACTGCAATCCTCCCCCAAAGAAGGGCAAGGAGCAGTCGCCGATCCGGCCTGTCGCTGCCGCCGCCGTCCCTGAGGCTGGGACATCGGCGGATGTGGAGGGGGGTGCGATGTCTGATTGATGGATAGTCAGATCAAACATCGCATTCTCCAGGCGAACACCAACCACTGCAGAGCAGCCCAGGATCTGCTGATGCAGAGCATGGCTGAGTGGTTGGTGGACGTGGCGGTGGTTGCCGAGCCGTACTCGGTCCCTGGCCGTTGGCTGGGTGATCGGGATGGTTCGGTGGCATTAGTGTCGCGGTCTTCCACGGACTCCCCTCCCCTCTCGCTCTTAGAGAGGGGACCGGGATACGTGGCCGCCGCGTGGGGAGACTTGGCCCTTGTGGGCGTTTATTTCTCCCCAAACCGCCCTCTTTCGGATTTCGAGAACTTTCTCGGAATCCTCACAGCAGTGCTGGGGAGGGCGGCGCCACGCCAGGTCGCCATTATGGGTGACCTGAACGCCAAGTCGACGGCCTGGGGCAACCCGGCCGCCTCTTGCAACGTCCGGGGACGCGCCGCAGAATTTTGGGCGGCGTCGTGCGGGGTGTCCCTCTTGAACAGAGGGACTGTTCACACGTGTGTGCGGCAACGGGGAGGATCGGTGGTCGACGTATCGTTTGCCACCCCCGTACTAGCCGCCCGCGTCGTGAACTGGCGGGTGGAGATGGCGGAGACCTTTTCGGACCACCGATATGTGCGCTTCGACATCTCCACCCAGAGCTCCCAGGGGATGGTCCGCTCGGGCCAATCTGCGTTCCCCCGGTGGGCTCTCACCCGCCTGGACCGAGAGGCCGCTGAGGAGGCGGCGTTCGTCCAGGACTGGCTCACGCCTCCTGTCGAGGTCCTGGACGTGGACGCCGCAGCGCTCCAGCTGAGGGGGTCCCTGACAGAGGTGTGCAACTCCAGCATGCCCCTGTCTCGCGGCGTACCTCCCAGACGCGCCGTCTATTGGTGGTCGGAGGAATTGGCGGGGCTCCGGACCGCCTGCGTAGCGGCCAGGAGGTCCTACACGCGGAGTCGGAGGCGCAGGCCCCGAGACCTAGCCGGCGAGGGGGCCCTCTATGCGTCGTACGTCGATGCAAAGAGGGTCCTCAAGTTGGCAATGTGCGAGGCCGAAGACTCGGCGAGAGCCGAGATGCTGGAGGGTCTCGACAGAGACCCGTTCGGGAGACCGTACAAGGCGGCGCGGAGTAAACTGCGCCCCTGTGGTCCTCCGCTGACGGAGACCCTCGAGCCGGCATTGCTGGATGGGGTGGTCCGGTCCCTGTTTCCGTCCAGGACCGACTTCACCCCGCCAGTGATGGACCCCCCCCCACGGGAGGCGGTTCCGTCGGAGGAGGAGGTTCTCCCGGTGACAGCGTCGGAGCTCTACGCGGGCACTCTGCGCCTCCGCGCGAAGAACACGGCCCCAGGGCCGGACGGTGTTCCCGCAAGGGTGGTGGCCATAGCCGCCTCTCAGATGGAGGAGAGGCTTCGGGACCTCTTTAGCGCGTGTTTCACGACTGGGAGGTTCCCGAAACCTTGGAAGGAGGGGCGGCTGTGCCTCCTCCGAAAAGAGGGACGCCCGGCGGACTCCCCCTCGGCTTACCGGCCCATCGTTCTGCTCGATGAGGTCGGTAAGATGTTCGAGGGGATTATCGCCGAACGACTAAATAGTCTGCTGGGAACGGTGGGGCCGGACCTGTCGGACGCCCAATTCGGTTTCCGACGGGGTCGTTCGACAGTGGACGCGCTGGCCCTGCTCAAGGGCCAGGTGAAGGAGGCCGTGGAGGCGGGGGACGGAGTGCTGGCGGTGTCATTCGACATTGCCAACGCCTTCAACTCTGTCCCCCACTCGACAATATTGGAGGCGCTCCGGTATCACGGAGTGCCTCAATACCTGCGCACACTCTTGGCCAGCTACTTGGAGGACCGGGTGGTCCTCCTCGCGGACAAGACGGCCAGAGTGAGGCAGTATGGTGCAGAGTCCGGTGTTCCACAGGGATCGGTCCTAGGACCACCGCTGTGGAACATTGGATTCGACTGGCTCCTGCGGGGGACCCTCCTCCAGGGCACGAGCATCATCTGCTACGCAGATGATACCCTCCTCCTTGCCCGGGGGAGGAACTTCAGGGAGGCGGCCATTCTGGCCTCTGCTGGCGGATCCTTAGTGGCTGGAAGGATCCGCCGCCTAGGGCTGAAGGTGGCGCTGCACAAGACGGAGGCCGTGTATTTTCACGGTCCTCGGCAGCGCATCCCACCCGACGGACACATTGTCGTGGAGGGCGTCAGGATCGGGGTCAAGGCCCAGATGAAGTACTTGGGCCTTGTACTCGACAGCAGGTGGCGCTTCGGCCCACACTTCAGCGGGCTGTCGACGCGCCTGCTGAAGGCTGCGAATGCCCTTTCCTGGCTCCTCCCGAACCTGGGAGGTCCGAAGGCGCGATGCCGGCTTTTGTATGCCGGCATCCTCAGGAGCATGGCCCTTTACGGGGCCCCGATTTGGGCGGACTCCCTCCACAGGAGGGAGAACGCCACTACCATCCGTAGGCCCCAAAGGGCCATTGCACTGCGGGTGGCGAGGGCCTATCGGTCGGTGGGCTTCTCGGCGGCGTGCGCCCTGGCCGGCACCCCTCCTTGGGAGCTCGAGGCGTGGGTGCTGACCAGAGTGTACGAATGGACGGCGCGGTGTAAGGCGCTCGGGGAGCCCCCCGCCGCAGAAGAGCGGGAGGCCGTGCGGCAAGAGGTGAGGGACGCAATCGTCCATCACTGGATAGAGGACCTCGCTAATGCCGTTTTCGGCCGCCGAACTCTGGACGCGCTCGGGCCAGTCCTGAAGGATTGGCTCGAGCGGTCCCACGGTTTCCTCTCTTTCCGTCTGGTGCAGGTGTTGTCCGGCCATGGGTGTTTCGGAACGTACCTGCACCGGATCCAAAGGGAGGAGACCCCGTCGTGCCACGACTGTGGCGCGGCGGAGGACACGGCTCAGCACACCCTTGAGGTGTGCCCAGCCTGGTCCGAGCTGCGCCGCGGTCTGAGCGCAGCGGTCGGGCAGGACCTCTCGCTTCCCGGCGTCGTCAACTCGATGCTGGAAAGCGAGGGGGCTTGGACAGCGGTCGCCTCCTTCTGCGAGGACGTAATGTCGCAGAAGGAGGATGCGGAGCGCGTGCGGGAGGAAGACCCTCTCGCAGCGCCGCTCCGCAGGCGAAGACGGGGCATGAGAAGGCGATTGTACGATCGTCGTCTTATGCCCCCTGGTGGTGAACAGCGGGAGACGGGTGCGGGGGCGCCTTCTCCTGCATTGCACAGTTCACCATCCATGTCGGGCGGGAATGACAGAGCGCTCGCGGTCATTCCTGGGCCCCTCCCCGATGGGGGGGGCGTGTCGGGCCCGCCTGCAAGGCGGGCGGTCGTCAGCGGGGGACTGGATGTTATGGCTCTGCCGGATTCCCAGTCCTCCTCCTTGCAGACGAGGTAGGAGCGCCGCTGGGTCGTTTAGTGGGTATAACGGATTTTCCGGGGAGTCCCACATACCCCTCCCATCCCCCGATGGGTGGGCATGCGTAATGCATTTTTCCCAGCGTCAAAAAAAAAAAAAAAAAAAGGTTAGGTTGATCTCATGATTCTCGGTCTAAGTGTGGGAAGGGAACAATGGGGTGGTTTTTAGTCAGTAGGATTCTGACAGATCCCTTCGCCCGCCCCGGGGCGGGGGACTTCAATGAGGATTTTCCAACCCGGAAAAAAAAAAAACTTAGGTTAGGTTAGGGTATGGAGGTAGATAGGGTAGGTAGGTATGTAGATAGATAGGGTAGGTAGGTATGTAGGTAGGTAAGGTAGGAAGGTACCCTTTTTGGTTAAGTTAGGTTAGGTTTACCGTGCCGTGCGGAGGAAGCGGAGTCCCGGGGCAGGGTGATGTCGGCGGTGTCGTTGGACATCTCCAATGCATTCAATACCCAGTGATGATACTTATGCCAAGTTAATACTTTTGGGGTATTGTTTCATTCATACTATGACAGCTAAGTCGAAATCGAGCGCGAACATGGTGTTTTGGAACATTTTCAATACTGAGAAACTAGAAAATAAAATTCATAGTAAATAGTAACGTTTTTCTTGTTTTTTTTTTGTGTAGGTATTTGCGCGTGCTCTGTGCACGCAGGCACAGTATTATAAAGTAATAGTAATAAGTCTTGGCAGTGACCTTGAAATAATTACCAAGGTAGTACGGAAACGCTCCGACGTTTAAAAAAAAAATGTGGTTCAACTCCAACAGGAATGTTTTTAGCCGCAGGTTCTTGGACGTCGTGTATTTCTAAGATGCTACGTTCCTCTTTGACGTTCTGTGCAGCAGCAGCATCGATCCTTTGCCAGCAACGATGACAAATACTTTCGTGTGTTACCAAACACAATCTGCAAAGACCTTGAAATAATTACCTACGGCCGCTCAGTAGATAAACCTTCCGCCTCCGCGCACTGAGACTGTTGCGGACTTCGAAGCGTCGCTTCGACCATTTTCTATGATAACCTTAATTTAATACTGTTATTAATTTTTTTGTGGTATGAAGAACAGGGTGTAAAGTTAACTCATCCTCATTCGAAAAGGTCGAGGATCCTCCGGCCAGACGGGTGTGGTGTCTGGCGGGCAAATGCCCGTAAGTTGATTTCGGATACTCTTATATAAGTCGTTCGCGCGGTAAACTCTAATAGCGCGATGCAGGATTTGTGTGACGTCATGTCTTTGATGAGTAGTTAGTATGTGGCGGTGTAACCGCTACAATTTACTTAATTATACTGTTACGCAAGTAGCAATCTACCTTATCGCCTTTCCCTGCCCCTTCCCCTCCGGCTTCTAACATTACCATTAAAAACAAAGATACTTTTGTTACCTCAAATGTTATTAGGTATTTTCTAATGTTAAGCAAAAATAATTAATTACTTAATTAAGCGTTCAGAGATGTTATTATTATTTTCATATATACAATGCTTACTGTTTTATTGGTCCTTCATTTTATACTTTTTTTTTATGTTCAAAAACACCATGTTCGCACTCGATTTCGACTAAGCTGCCATAGTATAAATTAATTGATACCCCAAAAGCTTTCACATGAGATGAGTTTCATCCCTTGATATGCTTTTTTGTTGCGACCTTGAAAATCCTCATGGATGTCCTCCGCCCACCCGTGGATGTCCTCCGCCCTCTCATGAATGCGCTCCGCCCTCTCATCCCACCTAACCTAACCTAACCTTTTTTGAATGTTCAAAAACACTTAGCTGCCATAGTATAAATTAAATGATACCCCAAAAGCTTACACATGGCATGAGTTTTATCTCTAACCTAACCTAACCTAACTTTTTTTGTATGTTCAAAATCACCATGTTCGCGCTCGATTTCGACTTAGCTGCCATAGTATAAATTAAATGATACCCCAAAAGCTTTCACATGGCATGAGTTTTATCCCTAACCTAACCTAACCTAACTTTTTTTGTATGTTCAAAAACACCATGTTCGCGCTCGATTTCGACTTAGCTGCCATAGTATAAATTAAATGATACCCCAAAAGCTTTCACATGTCATGAGTTTCATCCCTAACCTAACCAAATTTTTTTTAATGTTCAAAATCACCATGTTCGCGCTCGATTTCGACTTAGCTGCCATAGTATAAATTAAATGATACCCCAAAAGCTTACACATGGCATGAGTTTTATCTCTAACCTAACCTAACCTAACTTTTTTTGAATGTTCAAAATCACCATGTTCGCGCTCGATTTCGACTTAGCTGCCATAGTATAAATTAAATGATACCCCAAAAGCTTTCATATGGCATGGGTTTCATCCCTATCCTAACCTAACCTAACTTTTTTTGAATGTTCAAAAACACCATGTTCGCGCTCGATTTCGACTTAGCTGCCATAGAATGAATTAAACAATACCCCAAAAGCTTTCACATGGCATGAGTCTCATCACTGTTGAGCGTTGGTACCAGACTCCATACAAAGTTGCCCATGGTCCTTTAAGTGTAGGTATAGACTATAAAGTACCCAAATTGCGCCTGTAAATTTTCAATTCCCATGTCGTAGAGGGCGAGAATATTGCCCTTAACTGGGCACACACAAAGACTGGGCTGCTGTTGGAAAACCAAAATATATAACAAATTTGTCCCGGGGATCGAACCAAGATTCTCACAATAAGTATTTACAATTCTTACAAATATTAGTGAAGATTGGTAGGAACATATCCTATGGCTTATTATAAAATAAAAAGTCATCTCACAAGAATGTGAGCGCGCTCGACCAACAGGCAAATACACGCAAAAAGCCTCAGGGCCTGAATAGCCACTACTTACTGAATAAATAAAAATAGTTTGGAAAATCCAAAAGTGCACGCCTCATACTTATCACTCATTCATAAACGAAAAAGAAATTCAAAACATAGTTAAAAATGAACAATTTATCCAAATTTATCACTTTTCATGAAGTCGTAATGTCAACGACTGACAAAGATATTTACGTTGGCAGTTGCTAGGCAACGGCACCGGATCAAGGTTGAAAATATTTAGATATTGATATTATATTTTAGTTAGTATTTTATTAATTATTATTAAACTACTATGAATAAAAGAGCCATTTTCAATAGGGTTCCTTCTACGGCTGAAACGAATGTATAAAAAAAAATGGTATATAAATTAAGTAGGTTCTGTGTACTAGCAGGAGTGTAACAATAAAAACAGTTACAGAAATGGGGCAAAAAAAATTTTTCGATCGTAGAGCACACTCTAATGCTTCGCATTAAGAGTCGTGCAAAAATTGACTCAATTAATTGATTTTATCGCAAGCTACAGTGTTTTCAGGGATCATAAATTGACGGACAGGATTTTTTTTTCAACTATTTTGATGTTTTTTCCATTTCTGCTGCATTAAATCAATTGTTATAAAGAACAGTATTAATCTCCATTTAATCATCTATACAATGGTATATAAATTAAGTAGGTTCTGTGTACTAGCAGGAGTGAAACAATAAAAACAGTTGCAGAAATGGGGCAAAAAATATTTTTCGATCGTAGAGCACACTCTAATGCTTTGCATTACGAGTCGTGCAAAATGGAACAGAATTTGTATGAAATTATCTGCCAAGTTAATAGGAACTTAATCGTAGGTGGTGAAACAGGCCCTTAGTATTTCATGTTGGCCGAGCGCGCTTGGCCGACGGGCTCGTCGCCCAACGTGTACGGGCTTTAGACTTATTACAGACTTTGCCAGTCACAAAAAACAATAGTAGTTAATAAAAGAGTACTCACAGTGGAATAAATTCAAAAGCGCCAAACTCAGGATAACACCTACCTGTAAAAAAAAAAAAGTGAGGTTATTTTTAGGGTTCCGTGTTGAAGCGACGTAGTAAGTTTTTCTTCATGAAACTGTTCTGTTGATCTTGGGAAGCTAATTGCCAAGTTTGGCATTGTTGTCATTTTTACATAGTATTTTGTATGTCTGTCCATATCCAATAATGAAACAGCAAATCAATTTTCACGCCTCCCTCTTATGCTTAACCTAGACCAAATATGTTTTGATATTCGGGTAACTCATGACCTAAAGAGGTACCATAAAGAAAATGAATAAAAAATACAAAAATCGCGAAATTTCTCAAGTTAAAGCTATACATATCATCAAGAGAGGTGCTCTGATTTGTTCTTTTGTCCTGTTTTAAAAGAGCCTTTAGCCTCACAATATAACAACGATTTCATCGAATTGCAAATATAACACTGAATTTGATGTTGTAACCGTTTTAGGTGTAAAAAAGGCATTTCGAAAGTTTCCAAATACTTCTTTTACATCTAATACTAAATTTCGGTGTTATGATATTATTTATTGCATTTTATAATCAATATTTTAATTCACTAGTAATATTGCCAAATTAATCATAACTGGTAGATATTTGACAGCTATATGCGACGTTGCCAACTTGTAGACTAAGCGCGTAGGACTAGCACGACGCGACGACGGCGCGAAATAAACGGAACTTATTATAAAACGATTTTTAAATTGGAAATACGAATGTGCATTTTGGTTCAAAATGCGGCAGGCTCAATTAATAGTGTATGAAATCTTCAAACTAAATAGTATGTAAGTATGCGAAATGAGTATTTCCAACAAAAAAATCGTTCACATTTACGTTACGTTGACCTACTTCGCGTGTTCGTGCGTGAAGACGATGATTATGAAGACTCGACGATACAAACAGAAAAAAGAAAAGAACAGAAAAGTAAAAAAAACAAAAGAAAGGTAAAAAAAAACAAACAGAAATGTACAACACAAAAGAAAAAAAAAGTCAAAGAAAAAAAATAAGAAAAAAAATGGAAAAGTAAAGGGAAAAGAGAAGTAAAGAATGCCTAAGCACAAAATATTATGTAAACGATGGACATTTGCCAGCTTATACCGAAATGGGCGTAAAAGCTCCTTTACAAACTGCTGGCACGGCTGCTACGCTGCTGAGTTTCGGATGTTAGAAATACAATAACCAGCTGACAACTTTAAGTTTGGCCAAAGTTAGAATTCGTTTTATAACACGGGCAAAGTTTCGTGCACCTGTCAGAAATTCAGGCAAACTCGACTGAATCTATGGTCAGTAAATTATTGTTAATTAATTTAGAAAAAAAACACTTACAATGAACTTCATGGTGGATGCAGACAGTATGTTGCGTGTGATACTCTCTAAACAAAGTATCTGAATAAGCTCTAATTCGTACTAGCGGTTACAAGACGCGAGTGACACTTATAACGGATTCAGTTATCGAATAGTGACCTCACTCTTAGAAATAAAAATATAGTGACTTCGTAACAATACCTGTCAGAGTTCAAGCATTAAGGTTCAAAATGATGTATCATTAAGGAAAACGATGTTATTTAGGTACAGCCATAATGAGGTATTTGATGATGAACCTAAATAAATCTAAGTTTTCCCCAACATTAATAATTATATTCTAATTTTCCGTCTTACAGTCAGCTCCAATAACATAATTCCAGTAAAATGAATATTATATAGCTAGCCAAAAAATACTACTAACACTGTGGACCTCATCATTATAGTCTGATTAAATAAAGATTATTTTTGAAATGTCTGACATATCTGGGTACCCTGGGGACCTTTGGAAGACGTTCGAGGGGCCGAATCCAACTGGCAGAGGCGTGTTAGACGCTTTAATGAAATGAGGCACCAACCGACAATGGTGTTTATGTCTGTTTATCTATACCTACCCATGCTATAAATCCTCTATAAAAGTTTCTGAAACAGTTAGCTTATTGCCAACATTAAAACAGCCAGTGTCTTAGTAACACAGGTGTTAAAAACATAATGCAACTCCTTTTTACCCGACTACCAGTAGCGGATCATTCAGGGGGGGAGGGGGGGGCTAAAGGGCTCAAGCCCCCCCCAAAAGCATCTGAGTTCTTTCGTGAGAAATTTTAACTTGATATTATTCTAATTAAACTTTTTAGCAAGCTTTACTTTACCTAAGGTACAATTGTCATCAATTATCCTTAGCTTAATAAGTATTATGTTTTCAAGTTTTTTTTGTTTCTTATTTTGCCAAAACCTACCCTCAGCGGGGTCAAGCCCCCCCCCCAAATGACAATCCTGGATCCGCCACTGCCGACTACGCCAAAGCCAAAAGGAAGGGTTACGATTTTAGCAGTATTTTTTTCATCGAACAACCACATTCTCATGGTATCTTTATGAATTTCAAACAAAGAACATTGTCATGCACTGATGCACGCGCGTTACACTACCACAGTGTCGTTCTTATAAAAAAAAACTTACATATAGGTTATTCGAATTCATGTTGTATCCCGCCATTTTTGTTCGATATTAGTATTGTCAAAATTTATATTGTTTTGTTGTTTATAGAGGATTCATATCATAGGTGTAGATAAAATCTTGTATGCAACTGTTATAATTAGGTATTAAAACACTCATGTGAACCCACATTTGTGTTTTAATACCCCTTATTATACAACAGTTGCATAAATAACTATTATTACCTTTTAAGTATGTTGAGTTTATGAATCTTGAAATTAACTTAGGTACTTTAAATAATTTAACGTACGCCTCGTGCAGACTGGCGCGACGCGACGTCACGATGCGAAACCGGTAATTGTTCTACCGTGAAGTTTTCTTAGAAATTGTTTTGTAAGGCTAAGAACTGACGGAGAGGTTTTCATCCGCGCCCGCCGCGTTTGCGAGCCCGCAGCTTCTGTAGGATGTAGATTTATATGCAAAAAGTAAGAGCACATTTCACGACGCGTTTTACACCCGCGGCGCGCGCTGTTTTTGCGGGTCCCGCGGGCGGCACCGGACGGGCAACTTGTAGAATCGCGCGGGCGGCAGTCACCCGCCGCTCTAGAGATGCGTGCACAGGTGCAAAATAAAGGCACTGACAAAACCGCTGAACTGCCTGTATAAAAATATAATAAACATAAAATACTGTTTTAAATACACAAATTAAGGTAAAGTAGTGCAAAATATATAATTTGATGAAACATTATGTTAATTTTCAATGCACTTACTCTCTACTTAATGAATATTTATGAATAAGTATGAACCATCCTTTATTACGGTTCCGGTTGTCATTCGTAAATCTTTGACAGTCGTTACGGGTCGTCAGAAGCCCGAAAGCCTTACCAAGGGGTATCGTATTACCCAGTTACTGGGTTGTGGAGGTCAGATAGGCAGTCGCTCCGTGTAAAATACTGGTATTCAGCTGCATCCGTGTAGACTGGAAGCCGACCCCAAGATAGTTGGGAAAAGGCTAGGAAATTGAAGATTGGATTGGAGGTAGGCTGTTCAGTGCGTTTACCAGTGCTTTTATTAACATCTGCGCACGTATCGCTACCGGAAAAAACAAAACCAGCTCGCCATTTTCCATACATATTTGTTATCGTTTTCGTTGTGTGGTTACATATTAACAAAAATACGAGTATTGTTCCCCAAAATACCAACCGATATAGAAAAGTCTTATAAAAGAAGTGGATAGTGAGTACCTGGCTACAGGGCAGTTGAACTTTATAAATTGAAATTTATCATCTCTATAGTTACGTTATTGTAGTTTTTTACCTATATTTAAGATCTTTCATGCTCGATTTGTATGTAAACGCATGTTTGACAAATAAATTATCTATCTATCTAGCATAAGTTCTTACAACAAGCCTGTTTTTTTCCTCGCACATGTGTTGAAAATCGTTGTATGAAATGCGTGTGCATTGATCATTACCCACTCGGCTACATTATCGCTGGCGACTAATACCGCCTTGTGAGTAATGACCAACACAGCACACTCGTATCATAATGTACTACTATCATATTTTATTTATTTATTTACACAGCAGTCTGAAAAGGGTATGAAGTCTCTTTGATGAGGTTAAAAAAGCGCAAATATAGATAAATATAAACATAATATAGAGAATACTCATTTAATAGTATATAATAGTTCACTTATCCATGTATCCACTGACCTGCGCATGGGATATCTTCTTACCATAACTAAACGTAACGTTTGCTATTGATATATTTTTCTACAAAATCTTGTTTTTGAGCGCCTTTGGTAAAAAGGTTCACCAAAGTCAATTTCTATTAAAAACAAATTCCATACTGAAACGATAGTACTAAGACTTACTAATTCCGTACTGCCATGTAATTACTCCAACTAGTAATATTAATGTGGCACACATTACCGCATTAGTGCGGTAATAAAAACGTAAAAATCACGCGAGTTTAATACACTGCAATATGAACCTAAAACCGGTACAATAAGAGCCACTTTACGAGCAAGTGTGTTGAAATAATAAAAATTGAAATAAGAGGAAAACTTGTATCAATTTAATGTGTTTGTTTTCAAACAGTCAAGATAAACCTTTGGCCAAACTGAAGCGAGCAAGAGATGAAGTTTACTCACGCTAATTATTAACTTGTATGGAACTGCTGTTCAAACAATTAAACAATCGACGCGCGCAGTCGCGTCCCGCATAAAGCGCAGGCCACACCGCCAGCTAGCGGGCGGGCGGGCGAACATCGTTTCACCTCTTTACATACTTCAGTTCACACCGCGAGATAAAATATTTCGCGTAGTTTGTATAGTTTCCTTCGTTCGCTTCGCCCGCTCCGCCCGCCACGCTGGCGGTGTGGCCTGCGCTTTATGCTCGCTCGCTTCTGTTTGGCCAGAGCTTCAATATTATACTAAATATAAATATATAATATAATAAATATTATACAAAAAGTTACATAATAAATCCTCATCATCTACCTAGCCTCTTCCCAACTATGTTGGGGTCGGCTTCCAGTGTAACCGGATGCAGCTGAATACCAGTATAACGACTGTCAAAGGTCTACGAATGTCAGCCGGGACCAATTGCTTAACGTGCTTTCCAAGGCACGGAGGGGTCTTGGTATGTAAATATGGTCACCCATCCACGGACCAACCGCGGCAAGCGTAGCTTAACCTGATCGATCGACTTTGTTATTACTTAGCCCCAAGCCCCTCGAACAAAAAGTATGCTACATTTTGTTAATAACAACCGATAATAAGTATGGTTGATTGACCTTATAATTGTTATTACTAACCCATAAATCGGAATTCCCAAAATGTAAAAATATTATCTTCAGTGTAAAGTAGCATGACTTGGTAAACAATTGTTACTCATTAATTACTCTTATCGCTGGGACTGTCCGATTTTAGAGGAAAAACAAATAGGTTACTTTTAAACTAAATCCACAAATAATAATATGTTAAACAATAACAGGTATTCAACTAGAAACGTCATCGTTGAATACACAGTTATAAATCTAACTACAGCATTTAACCGTCCACCCATCTGAAATTGTATATCGTTTGTTTATGATATCTTACGCTTTGACTATTAGGCGTAAGTTCATAAGTGGGTATATCTGCAATAAAGAAAACAGTTATACCCGCGTTTTGTTTTGTTCTGCGGTTTTTAATTAACAATAATCAGTCGAAATTAGACATTATCGCCGCTCGTTTTGTGGGAAGGATACATAATAGGTAATAGGTAATACGGGCTGGTATCCGCAACTCCACGTCAAAGCGCGTATTTTGCGTACGGGTGGGAAGATTGGTTATTCGATCCACCCCAGCTCCTCAAAGAAGGCCAGCAACGACTTGGTGTCACTGACAATCTCCCGTAGGGTACCTGGGTTACCGAAGTACTTTGCCCTGTAAGCGGCGACCACCGGGCAGTTTAACAGCACATGAGCTGCTGTCTCGTCGTCTTCCATGCAGGCTCTGCACAGCGGACTGTCTGTGACTCCTATGACAAAGAGGTGTTTATTAAATGATCCATGGCCAGTCACGGCTGCTGTGACTATGCGCAGCTGTTGTTTCGTTAGTGAAGGATACATTTGTTTGTTTTAAAACGTTGTGTTACCATTTCTTCGAATAAAACCGAGGTCTTGGGGTGCCGTGATTTCATATTCAACAAAAAAATGCTTCTGGACGCAGCTGGAGCAGCCAGAGCTGTGGCATTTGCAGACGCTGCTGGGCTTAGCCAGCGTCGGAATGGACGAATGCTTGAATATCCACGAAGCGCTCGTTTAGAGCTCACTTTTTTTTAAATAAACATTTTGCTTATTTCTATTTTTGTACGAAAACTACATTTTCTTATTTGATTTTTTGTCTTAATTAAACCATTTCACACCTTACACAATATATTTAATTTTATTTCGTAAAGGTTCACCCAATGTAATATTTTAACAAAATTATGATAGAATTTTGAAGAAATTGACAGAATGTGTGTGGCCGGGCCGGTTAAATGTGCCCCTGAGTGTAGATAACGCAAGTGTAGATAACCGCTATCTGTATGGAACCAAGCGTGCCACTTTTTTCACACACAATTTAAAAACAACTTACCAATGAAAGAAAACATTTCCAATGCCTCGGCCAACTTTTTCTATACAGTCTTTATAGCTCAATATGGCATAAAAAGGCATTTTTCTAGATTTCACTGGTTTTCCGGTGCCGATAATGCTAAATGAAAAGCTCAGATTACGATCATTGATCGTAATTTTACTCCGTTTTTTGACACGCGAAGTACATACACTCGCGTCATCTACATAGTTAGATTTATATCTGTGATTGAATAGCTAAGCTATGAAGTAAAATTAAGTCTTATTAGAAATGGTATAAGCTCACTATTACTGATACTGTAAATTGAGTTCTGAGAACTAGGCAATACCATTGAATTTCACGTAACCACGCGGCTGGGCGAAACTTTTTGTCGTCGCCCGCGCATTCTATATTCCATTCTCCTCACCCGCTGCTGTCAGGGGTAGATCGCTTGCACATTCATTAAATTTAAATCTTACTTAGTTAATAATAAAGCGCACTTTGCTATAGCAGCCAATTTCGTGGATAAATAAACGCGCCCTTAAGCTACGGTGGGACTGTATGAGACATCCATAAGTAACACATGATTTTTGGAGCCTCCCCCCCCCCTCCCCCCCTTGCTTGTCACAGGTTGTTATATTTGTGTGACCTTAATACATATTAAGCTATTTTAAATTAAACCTTATTATAATATTCCTAGAGTTGGAGATATTTTGAAGTTTTTGTTAGGATTGAACGAAGCTTATGCCCGTCCCGTCCCCTTGTCCCACGATGTCGATGTGTCTTTGTTGAACCCCTGCCTCCCCTTTAACGTGTGACGAAGATGGCACTATATCACCGTAGCATGTGCGCTACGCCGTAGCTACGACGTAGCAGTGTGCTACGATTCCGTGAGCACGCTACAGCTTTTTATAAAAGTTGTCAACGTTGCAAAAAGCTGTCAAATATTTGATTAATTTGGCAATATTACTGTATGGAAATATGAAATGCTGCTAACAAGTGAACTAAAATATAGATCATGAAATGCAATAATTAATATCGTAACACCGAATATTTAATTTTAGATGAAAAAACAATTTTTGAAAACATTCTCGAATGGGTCTCGCGATAAATAAAAGCAAGACCAAGCTCCTTGTCGTAGATCGATTCAAAAGCATTCAGCGTGCCAACCTCCTAGCAGATTATGAAGCCGTCTATCAGTTTCAGTATCTCGGCTCTGTAATCCCAAATAAGGGTAGCTGCGAAATAGAAATTCGAAGACAAATTGGCATGGCTAAGACAGCGATGACTCAACTGAACAGAATATGGAGAGACAGAAATATCACCAATCGGACAAAGACACACCTGGTCCGTACACTTGTCTTCTCCATCTTTCTCTATGGGACAGAGACTTGGACGATCAAGTCTACCGATAGGCGAAGAATTGACGCTTTCGAAATGTGGTGCTGGCGCCGCCTATTAAGGATACCATGGACAGCCCACCGCACAAATGTCTCGATCCTGAAGCAGATAAGATTAGAGAAAGCACAACAAATGTCCTCAACCTGCCTGCAACGTGTCGTGAGATACTTCGGCCACATTGCTCGCAGAGGTGCCAATAACATGGAACGGCTAATGGTGACTGGGAAGATAGAGGGCAAAAGACCTAGAGGCCGAAGCCCAAAAAGGTGGTCGGATCAAATATCCAAGAATTTGACAGTACCCATCAGCGCCGCACTCCACCAGGCCACTGATCGTAACAGATGGAAAAAGACCGTTGACAATTTGATACGGAGTCACGATTCTCAGCAGTGAGAGAGCGATTGAAAAGAAAAAGAGAAAACATTCTAAAATTAAATGCCTTCTGTATAGAAGGCATTTAATTTTAGAATGTTCCAAAATTGAATTTGATGTTGTAACCGTTCTATGTGTATACATAGAACGGTTACAACATCAAATTCATTATTATAATGGCAATTCACTATTTAATATTCTAGTTCGCTAGTTAGCCATATTTTCGATTTCCATACAGTAGTAGGTATTGCCAAATTAATCAAAACAGCGAAATAATTGACAATTGACATCTATTTTGTGACGTTTCCCACTTTCAGGAGTATTTTTTTTATGGCCTAGCAAACTATTTGTCAACACAATTTTTATAAAAATCATTAATCTTGAATTGACACGTTATTATTTTTTTAGGTCACAGACAAGATAGCCCGACTTTTTCATACAAATATAAGCGATTCGCTCGTGTTGTAACCGCTAGTACGACTTAGATCATTTACTGACAACATTGCATTTCGTTTGCGGCAACCATGAGGTTACTAGTAAGTGTTTTTATATTTAATAACAGTGATTAATGTGCATGCGATTCATTGATGAGCAGTGGTGGCCCAGTGGTAACGGCCCCGACTTACGAGTTGTAGGTCGTGGGTTTGAACCCAAGCAGGCGCTTTACTTTGTGTAAATAATTTCATCACCACTGCTCTCAAAACGGTGAAAGAAAACATCGTGAGGAAACCGGCATGTCTCAGAACCAAAAATTCGAAGACATGTGACATCTCCAACCCGCAGTGGGCCCGTATGGTAGATTACAGACTGCACACTGACTAACTTACACTCCTCTCATAGAGAGGAGGCCTGTGTCCCAGCAGTGGGAACATTAATAGGCTGATTATGATGAACAGTGATTGCTCTACCTTTCTTTCTAGCTTTGATATACAGGTTGGATTGGTTAGGTTGAGTATTGTGTTTTTCTATTCAAAAATATTCTGACAGCCCAGAGCTTGTTAATAGTTAACGGTATTCTTTATCCCTGTTACATGGAACATTGACTGACGGAACGTGCAAACCTTTGCCTATTCCTTCGGGGAATCCTGCAGGCGTAATGTAACTTGAAATTCACTTGCAATGAGCATTCTAGCGAATGTTACAATACAGAAAAAATTACGGGAGCGTTTTCGCGAGCATTCTAGCGAGCGTTCTAGTGAAAAGGAAAAGAAAAAAGGGCAGTCAATTTTTGCCGAGCTGAGCCATTCTGTCAGTGTACCGTTTCCATCTTAATGAATATTTTTTTGACGAGCATTGAGAGCGCTCGCTAGAATGATCGTGAAAATGTTCGTAGCGATATTTGGCATGGCTCTGTTCATTGTTCAGTTCGACAAAGTTTTAAACGGCGAATGGTCGATGTTCTGTCACAAGTGAATGCTTAAGTCTATCAGCATCATAATGATATGTAAAATAAACACTTGTTTATTTAACACTACCTGTGTCCCGCGGTTTCACCCGCATAAGTTTCGATCCCAAGGGAATATCGAGATAAAAAGTATTCTATGTCGTAATCCAGATCATGGTCTACCGATGTACTGAATTTCATCCGAATCCGTTCAGCCGTTTTAGCGTGAAAGCGTAACAAACAAACAAACAAACTCACTTTCGCTTTTATAATTAACCGAGCGAGCGTAGCGAGCTAAGCGTCTCTGCATCAACTGGCAAAATTTTCTTTCGTGTGTCAGTTTGTACGTACTCCTCTACAGGTCGTATTTTACAACCGATCTGGATGAAACTTGACATACAAGTATTACGATTTTTTTGTAATTTTTTGTCGTCGGCAATTTTTGTTTGAGGGGTACTTCTACCAAAATGGGGCAAAAAGGGGGCTACTGGATATCTCCGCCTTATGAGATCCGATTTCGATGGTTTTCATTTGAAAGGTCACATTACACATCACATTATGATGGTCTCAAAAAAAATTGGTAAGGATCTGATAAAGATTTCTTTGGCATGATGGCATGAGAGAATACCTCCTCAAATGCAGTAAATTGCTCACTCTTTATTCAAACCTATTTGTTAATTTTTCTAGCTGGTCTACATATTCTATACTTATTCTTTGTCTGGTTTTTGGGGTTCCTTGTTGACACAAGGAACTGATATAGTTTTGCCATCTCCGGCAGCCTGTGGCGCGTATTGTGGGGCACCCTGCGGGGCATATTGTGGGGTGCCCTACGGGACGTACTGCGGAGCATAATGTGGGGCAGCTTGTGAAGAGTACTGTGGGGTAGTCTGCGGGGCGTACTGTAATGCATAACCATACTGCGGTGCGTATTGTGGGTCAACCTGCGGCCACTGTTGGGTGTATTGTGAGCTAACCTGTGGCATGTGCTCCGGGGCGTTCTGTTGGATGGGCTGTGGAGCGAACTGTGGGGCACCTTGTGGGGGATACTGTATGTAGTACGGTGAGCCAAAACCTGACTCGAAGTTGTTTGGTGCCGCAGCAACAGCGTGTTTAAGATCCTTTTGACCGTTCTCCTTGTGACCCCCAATGTTAACACCGGGGTGATTTACAGTTCCTAGGGTTCCATGTCCATCTTTATATCCCCCTTCTAAACCAAAGTTAGCATCGAGACCGGCGCTATATCCCCAACTGTTTGAAGTGTGTGTTTCCGTATAAGTTCCATCTTCACTGCCAATCAGTGGTGCACCTGTTTAACATAACCTAACATTAATATCATCATCATCAGCCTATTAATGTTCCCACTGCTGGGACACAGGCCTCCTCTCTGTGAGAGGGAGTGGGCCGTAATCTACCACGCAGGCCCAGTGCGGGTTGGTAGATGTCACATGTCTTCGAATTTTTGGTTCTAAGACATGCCGGTTTCCTCACGATGTTTTCCTTCACCGTTACAACATTATTATGTTGTTGCATAACTGCTATTACAAGCTCTTTGGGAATTCCATTTGTATTATTGTTTGTTATTGTTGCAAATATTTAATTTAATTTATTATCCTGTTTTGATTTAGAACAATGTTCAGCAACATTGCCTTGGTTATGTCTGTAAAGGTGTTATAATTGTGATTTAAATAAATAAATGTCCTGTTTTTGTTGAAAATACTAGGTATGACATACCTACCTACACACTGTGCAGCACCACGTTGTATTTTGTGAAATGCGGGTCTAGGAGCCTGGAGTTTGAAAGTTGGCGGTGTGATACCCCCGTGCCTAGGGAAGCACGTTAAGCCGTTGGTCCTGCGCCTGATCTCTCTTCGGTTGTGTCGGATTACCGTCCCATTGGACTATGAGAGTGAGGGAAGAGAGAGTGCACCTGTGTCTGCGCACACACTCGTGCACTATAATATCTCCCGCGCCGAAGGCTAGTCTCCGTTGAGATTGGCCGCCGCGCGCCGTGGCCGAAATACGGTCTGGAGGACTATAGGTACTACTTACTTGCTAATAACAAACAAACAGTAGAGAGATGTTAAGCAAATGAAAGATTGCAAAATTGGTATTGGTCAAAATGGCATTTCTTATACAGTAATTGTTTGAAACGGTCAGCGACAAAAGTTGATAAAGTAATGCTGCTAATTTCACACATCATCTAAATTGGCACAAAATTATTCGATACTGTATTGTAATACAGCATTTCATATTCAATTTTTTATTTCTTAAAGATTTTTTTTATTTATAAACTGAATTGTGGTCTTTGTTGTTGATTTATTGTACTAGTTCCTAGTCTACAATTCTCTTAACGTGCAGGTTATGAATATAGCATTTTGTCTTTTATGAATTCAGCACCTAGGTACATAGAATATTTTCTTATTTCATATTTACATACCTACACCAAAACTATTCAACTACCAAAATTGCTCGATTCTTCTCTATTTAAGAAGAAACGAATGTCCACTATTTTGTATAGCCATCGTAAAATAGACTTAAATGCATTTGACTTAAAATCCTATCTTGATTGACAAGTTATTTGCCGTGTCGGAGCCGTGCTGCTATAATGAGCGATGACCTTTATTGTTTATTCACAAGCAAGGCGTCACCGTGCGGCCGGCGAGGCGTCACCCCGCGGACGGCGAGGTGTCACCGCGCGGATCGCTAGGCGCCGGGGAGCGGGCTCCTTGCTTGAAGCGTGCTGTCGGCCCGACGTGTGACGACTCGTGGGCCGCTCACTGCTTGCGAGCCGTCCACTATTCTCTATAGCCATCGTAAAATAAACTTTAATGTATTTGACTTAAAATCCTAACTTGAATGACAAGGTATTTGCCGTGTCGGAGCCGTGCTGCTATAATTAGCGATGACCTTTACGTTCAATGCGAGATAACGTTCGTATATAAAACATCGTTGAACAATATTCAGAACTTTATAGCAGTTTGGTATTTGCTAATTACTGTCGTTTTTAAAGTCGCAATCATGCAGTTAATAGTAAGTCTTTTTTTTATTTGAGTACATTATATCGGGTCTAGTTTAATAAAAACCCATGACGCATGAATCGCGATAAGTTTTATCTTTTCTTTTAGTTTAGTTTAATAATACGTTTATTATTTATCATCAATTACAGTTATTAATGCAGTAATTAATTTATCATCGTCATTGTGATCGAGACTCTTTCAATCTTATTTTATTACGTTTATTTTTACGTCTATTTTTACGTTTTAAGTAAAAAAACGTATTTTTCTTCAAATTAAATAATATTTGTGTTATTACCTCTTAATGACGACTAATAGAGAAGTATGGAAAAAAGGGACATGTTGCGCCGACCCCAAATAAAATTGGGATAAGGGCAGGAGAATGATGATGATGATGATGATTACCTCTTAAAATTGGTGAGTTACTTTTAATTATTTTTTTGTTACAGGCGTGCAGTATTGTGCTGCTGGTGATTCTAGAAGAATATTATTGTAAGTATTAATACTATTACTTTGTACTAAAATAAATAATAAGGGGTGCATATAAATTAACCGATTTGAGATTCTTAGTTCGATGAAAGACACTTTATACCTTTGTATTAATGTTGTATCAAATATGTTCTTTGCCCTTCATATTATAACATTTCATCTTTAATCATCATCTCAGTCGCTCCATGTAAAATACTGGTACTTAGCATCTGGTTAGACTAAGAGCTGATCCCAACATAGTTGGTAAAAGGCTAGGCAGATGATCTTTACTGACCGGCACAGCAACGGCACAGCACGACACCGGCAACAGCTAAGATTGAAGAGACAAAATTGTATGAATTTGTAACGGCCAGGGCTTTGCAGGTAGGCTGCGCAGGCCGCTAACTGATAGGTAGGTTAGTAATTAAAACAAACAGCTAGAAAAGTTAATACATATATTTAACTAGTACACGGGTAGGTCGCGGGTAAGGACACTTTTTTCTGAGTCACTGTTCTGTCCCAAGCACTATCACAAAATGTTTACAAGAGGTACCGTCCTTGTCAACACGTGGCAGACGTAGGTGGCCTGCTCAGCGCAGGCTCAGCACAAGTCGGCAGGTAGTGAGCGCCACAGGCTGTAGGCCGCAGGCTTGCCAGCCTTCGGTAGTGTGCGCAGGTAGCGCGCACAGGTAGTGGGCGCAGGAAGCGCGCACAGGTAGGGTGCGCAGGTAGCGTACAGCAGATTAGTGCAATGGCACCTGACCTCAGAATGTACTAAGAACCCTGAAAGCGCCATAGGGAGCGCATGTTAGATACGGTGCAAATAACCGCAAGCCGCAGCCGCATGCGATATACCAGCTTCTAGCTTTTTACCCTTATTAAGCCAAGGAACGGTGTGGGAAGCATAGTAGGTGAAAGCTCAGCACATCGCAGCGGTTTACAGGTAGAGAGTTTGCAGCATAGCGTGGCACATTCGCAGATGCTAAGTTAGGTTAAGTATGAAACACAAAGTAACGTGATCATAGCAGATGGCTCACTAATCACTCACAATAACACAGTATAGGGCACTACACCACCTCGATGCAGCAGTAACACATACATTATTACAGTCTCCTCCAATGGGAAAACACCCATTCGCAAGAAGCAATGACTATCGTAGTACAAACTTCTGTGTCGCGTAGACCCAGCGTAGCAGCGTAGCGCGGCGTAGACCCACGTAGCACTGCGCTAGATAACAAGATATAATAATTAATTACTTATCTTCTCTATATTTTTAAATTATTGAATTGTTTGAATTGTTTTCTGTCTCTATATTCACTTAATACTTCTAAAATATAAATAATGGGGTTCGATGCGGTGTTCATCATCATTTGTAGGTATTTCTTGAAAAAATAAAAAAAAAACATATAAATATTTTCACCCAAAGGTGATATTGAATACTTAATAATATTAGTGAATACTTGACAGTGACTTCCTCGAAGTCACTGTCAAGTATGAATTCTGTGTCCCAATGAATGCAGACTGCTGTCACTACGACTCCTGCGCAGAAGCACATATAGCCACTTACTAACAGTAACTATTAATTTCAGGTAAAACTATATCTACAGTCAACAAGACATCTTCCAGCTGGGGCTATGATTACAGCGCCACTGACACCAATGGGTTCAAGGTGAAACACGACGGTAAAGGATACCAATTTGAACCATTTTACAACAACACCAGTTCTGGCCAAAAAAAACACAACAATTCTAGGTCGGTCTATGATCAGTTTATATCACCAGGGACAACCAACGACAATCAATCGCACAGCTCTACGAATGACGTCATCAATAATACATCGAATGACACCACTAACTCCAGATCAAACGGCACGGTACCCAAAAAAGCACTTTTCGACACATCCGCTGGCACAGAAAACCCCACAGAATCCCGCAGAGTACCTTTAACAAAAACTCATACAATAACCGTGATAGACACACAAACTGCAGCCCCTATTGCAAGTGACAAAACATCATACGAAACACCGAGCTCTTTGCACAGCATCCCTTCAAACAGACCACTTTATAAAACAACATTTGAAGCTCCATATGGCTCACAGAATACTCCAATGTACGCAGCTCCGACCGCCCCGTTATATTATCCTCAAGCTTCATCATACGGTCAAATGTACGGACCAGCGGGTAGCTCAATGTATGGTACTATATCGAACGGTCAAATGTACGGGCCACCGATGGGCCCAATGTACGGACCTCCGATGGGTGGAACGTATGGGCCGACCGGTCCAATCTACGAGCAGCCGTCCTACTCGTACGGGTACGCGCCACAGAACGGTCAAATGTACGGGCCGTCAAATGGCCAAATGTACGTTCCCCAAAATGGCCAAACATACGGCTATCCAACAGGGTATGAATCAAACCGCAATTACTAATTATTAAAGTCCATAAGATCTTCAAGAAGCAATTAATTTTATTTTTCTTGAAATAATAATAAGCAATGTTCATAATACCTACATGTTCATTTATTTTTCTACCTTATAACAATATCTTCACAACGGAAAACCGACAGGATATCAACTAACAGTTGATTTTTCCTTGCATCAATACCTCTATTACATTTCTTTCAATTCTCTTTCTCATACAGAGAAGTAACGATCGTTGACCACCATGCTAGCTCACAGAGACAAAAATAAAGGCTTTGAGTCGCCTTTCTCATGAGTAGCCATGAGTAAACTTTAGAAAATTCAATTGAGAGTCAAACTCACTCGCTAAGGGTTCGGCACCAATAAAACTTTTTATGTATTAAACTACTAGCTTCTGCCCGCGACTTGGTCCGCGTGGAATAGTTACTTTGGGCTAATGGTAAAAAGGGTTATTCCCAAAGTACTCCAAAAATAGTTCCCAAAGTACTCCATGAAAAATATAATATTTTTAATTAGGTTTCATTCTACTCCATGATAATATTAAAATGTTCTCAAAGTACTCTACGCCATTTTAATCAAAAAACTAATTAAAGTATGTACCTACCGGATCACTATGAAAAGGTAGCTGACGTACAGCTAGGCTCAAAAGCTTTGCAAGTATATTTTTAAGTTATAATTCTAAAAGTCAGTCTTTCTTTCATAAACACAAATTTTGAATCCTAATAAAAGTTATAAAATTAAGTTACTACTTTTTTTTTACCCACAACGGCTAAGGTCTTGGCCTGCATCTCACCTGATGGTAAGTGATATACTAAGTGACTCAAGGATAAAACTCAGGTAATGTAGTATTATTTCAAATATGTGGAATCAGACTCAAAACTATTTTGAGACATGTATAATCAAATATACATATAATAAAACAGTAGAATCCGGTGTCTGTCTGTTTGTTTGTTCGTCTCCGGAACTACTGAACGGATTTTTATGTAGTTTCCACAGGTAGACAGAGATTAATTTGGAAGAGAATATAGGCGTTGTTTCTTTAAAATCGGATGTTTCAAAAAAATTATCATCATACTAGACGGTATTCTGTTCACGACGTCAACACAATTTCTGAGAGTAACCTAACCTAACAAAAATTACTAGGCTTGCATGAATTCCAGATAATATTAGTATTATCCCACTAATAGGAATTTGGATGAGGCGAACAAATAGTATATAACTAACAAAAGTACTAGGCTTGCATAAATTTACGTTTAGTTTATTTTGAGGAGGTACATAAAAAAGAACTATCTTTATATGAAAATCTATTGCCGCAAGTATGAAAGATCATCACTAGAAAATGGCTCGACCGATTTGGCAGTTTTTTTTTTGTTGTATCTGTAATCTTTGTCTAGACAAGATTCCCATAAAAGAAAATTTTGGAAAATCCACCGGAAAAGCCAGAAATACACCCGGGCGACGCTGGGCACGAACAGCTACTTTCAAATAATTTGCTAATTTGTTGTAATGATTATAGAACTATTTTTTTCTATTCTATCTTTCTAATCAAAGCCAGTTTCAGATCCCTGTTTATAGATTGTCGACTTCTATTTACGCTGAAATAAACAGTTTCTTCTCTAATAGTCTGTAAGAAAACTTTAACCTTCCTTTTAAGAATTTTTGTGACTGACTGTAATGACTTATAGGTATAATGTATATACTTGTAATTATGTAGATGGAGCAGTTTGAGAATTGATAACGAATAATCGGTGGAGTACTTTGAGAATAATTCGAGATACCTATGGAGCAGAATGGGAACAAAATAATAAGTATTTTTGAATAATAATAATTCCTTGGAGTAACTTGGGAATTAATGTATGAGATTCTTATCTTTTTAGAACAAAAGAATGGAGTACTTTGGGAATAACCCGGTAAAAAAACCCCCCGATTTTAGAAGCATTCTTCATTGGTGCTCTACTCTTATTAGTCTTAGCGTGATGATATATAGCTTATAGCCTTCTTCGATCTATAGACTACCTAACAATTAATTTTTCAAATCGGACCAGTAGTTCTTGAGATAAGCGCGTTCAAGCAAACAAACATTTCTTATTAAATGTCGCAGCATCGTGCTGAGATAGGAGCCTTTTGGCCTCGCACAGGACTCTGCTTCTTTTTTACTTTGTTTTATTTTTATTGTTTTTGAATTTTTATGTTGTAATGATGTTTCAATGTGTCTTAGCTTAGTTTGTCATCTCCTGTGCTTGTCTCAATAAATACTTTTTCTTTCTTCTTTCTTTCTTTCAAACAAACAAATTCTTCATCTTTATATTGGGTGACTGGTAATTAGTGACCGATACTTAAACACGTGACTTTACTTATGACGTGTTACTTAAACACGTGACGTTATATATACATATAACAACTTTTATTATGGGGCCACACATTTATGTTCGCAAAATTCGTCATAATGTTGGGAACAGCTGATTTTTATTTCGCGATTTCTGGTGTGGCCCCATAATAAAAGTTGTTCATAATGATGAGTAAAGTCACGTGTTTAAGTATCGGTCACTAATTACCAGTCACCCTATATATTATATATAAGTATTAGTAATAGATTAATTTTAATAATACTACCAGCCTATTATAGCCTCGCTACAGGGCCAAATACTCGTCTCATTCAGTGAAGGCACGAGCATTGATTACCACGCTTGCTCAAGACGCGTGGGCGATTTTCAACCTGCTGCCCGCAACTTCGTTCGTGTTGAAGTCGTAAGACACCACAGTATATTAAAATACTTATAACATTAAGTCAAAATCTTTTTAAAAACAAGATGTTAATTAACTAAAATGTACTAAATAAATGATGTTCAGTGTATTACGCAAAGTTGCAGAGTTCATTCCTTTTGGATGAACGGATTTTATAAAATACTTAGTACGGATTTCAATAATGAAATGGAACGCGTTCAGCACGTCTAAACGCGTTCAAGAGCTGTCAGTGTACAATTTTGACACTGACAGCTCTTGAACGCGTTTTAGAAATGCTGATCGCTTTCAAATTCATTGGTGAAATCAGCCCTTAGCATTTATTTATCGAAACCCTTTAAAAACTATGCTTTGCCAATGAACGCAAGAATTTTATACGTAAACACGACCAGAAACCATTTATTTAACTTAATCTACATTTATTTTAATGACATTTTTACTATCGTGAATGTGAAATGTAATAAATATTGCATTTGATGTGAAGTAATATGTGGTTATGTAGGTATAA
The DNA here is from genome assembly GCA_948150665.1 of Conistra vaccinii. Taxonomy (NCBI): domain Eukaryota; kingdom Metazoa; phylum Arthropoda; class Insecta; order Lepidoptera; family Noctuidae; genus Conistra; species Conistra vaccinii. The sequence continues at coordinate 7,865,622 of OX411327.1, forward strand.
CATATCGATTTCATACATGTACAACTTTATATAAAATTACTGTAGGACTTAAATTGTTTAGAAATGGTCAAAATTATAGGAATATTTGCTATTGTATTGGTGTACTACTGTGAAATTAATGCAGGTATAGTAAAACCAATAAATTTTTCTGTAACGACTATGTAGCTATGAAAATATGTACCTAATAGTAGGTAGTAGATATCTGCGTCGTACTTTCTAAGGAGTCTGAGTTCGATCTTTTAGAGAGGTTCTCATCCTGGCAGATCATCATTCCCCGGAGAATCAAAGTACCATAATGCAAGTTGAAGTGAAAATGGGCCATGGCCAAATTAGCCGTAGAAACTATGTCTGTTGTGGGAGTAACCTGAAGTCTAGTCATAGAATAAAAACCACGTTTACATGGTGCAATGTAAATGCCTGTGGCATACGTCAAGTTGAAGCAACAATAAAAGTTGCACCGTCTATTTAGACGATACAAATCATTTGTTGCTTCAATTTTATTGTATGCTACATGCTAGAAACTTGCATCGTGTAAATAGGGCTATATATAGTACGTCCTCAAGCATAAGTTTGAGTGGGGATACACTGACAAATCGAAAAGATATGCAGATCAGATTTATTTGGGTTATTTCAGTCGGTCGTATCGCTAGAAATCGAGTAAGTAAATTATGTACTAGAGCCATAATATAGGCAGTATCTTCTTACCTAGAAGTTTCTTACCCATTCACGCTTTAACGGCCATCCGACCATCCGAGTCTTATCCAAATCCACTCATGATTTGGACAACACTCGGATGGCACACAGATCAGGTTGAGAAGTTGCCATAGGTTGCGAAGCGAGGCGCGTTTACGAAGCGGCTTGCGCATTGGCCGTATCGCCCTGAGACCTGGAGCCGAAGACACTCGCGTCACTGCATCAGTACCGAGAGCAGGCCAAGACACGAGGCGAGAGACAGGTGCAGCGACAGATCACGCTGCGCCAATTGGAGATCCGTCAGGTCATGGTTGAGGAATGGCGGGAGAGGTTCTTGCACCCCCCTGGCGTTGCTAACGTCGAGGCGATCTGACCAGTGCTTGAGGAATGGTTCGGGAGGAGGCACGGCTCCCCGTCGTTTCGAGCGATGCAGGTGCTCTCGGGGCATGGCTGCTTCGAAAAGTATCTGTGTCGTATAAATAGGGAGCGGGCGCTCGGAATCGGCCCCCTAAATGGATGGGCGACGGACCCCCATCACACAGGACCCGAGGTGGCGGTGCGTAGTATTCCATGCGCGCCACTCTGAAAGCCAACTCCCACGGTGCGCCATATCGCGGACGCGCACCAGCCCGCACGAGGACCCACCGCCACGCACGCGTACAACGCGCGTCTGCGCTACCACGCACGCTAGGTTTCCCACGGTGCGTCGTGCGCGTGCGTCCGCGATATGGCGCACCGTCGGAGGGCGGCTTCAGACGTAACGGGAGGAGTTTCAACACCTCACTCCCTACGTGACAGGCCCCGCGCTCTATGCGGGCCGTCACCAGTCCGGGGCAGCGGAATTCGTAATTGCACTCGCAGCGCCCCGACGCAAATGTGCGAAGGAACACCGGGGTTTTAGTCAGTAAGAGTGATAGACCCTTCTGCCCACCCCAGGGTAGAGGACATCCATAAGGATTTCCACCCCAACAAAACGGATGCGAAGGAAACCGCAGGCGACAGCTAATTAAAATTATTAATAAAAAAATATTTTCCAGAGTTAAGCAACTTACAGTATAAGTAAGTATTTTTTTATTGGTACGTAAAATTAATTACACCAGGGCTCGGCAACGTTATTTAAAATAACGTTTTTAAAACATTTCTAACAGTTCTCGTTCTTCTTAGTACAACTTTTTATTCGGAACGAAAACGAAATTAGAACGTTTTGAAAAACCGGTTTATTTCGCAGGACGCAGCCACGCACGGTGCGTGCTCCGTGAAGCCTGAACTTGTTAGTTTTTTTTAATTTTTGCTTCACACTAGGAATTTCTCCTGTATCGTGAGTGCATTTACAAACATTTAAAGTCACATACACAAACAGACAGACCCGGAACAACTAATTGTAGGTCATACAAATATTTGTTCCGTGCGAGATTAAAACCCGCGACACGCAGCGTAGCAGTCAATCGCTTAACCACTGCGCGAACCGTGCCGTCATGTTAGTCACGTCAGTTAAATTGCACCTTATCTTGATTTCATTACATCATTGAGTCCAATACGCTTGCCGCTTACGTATTGATTAGGGTTGTGTTGCGAGTTTCCTATCGATCAACCCAAAAATTGTTAAAAACGGTTAAAACGTTTATTTAAATTTTGTTCTTCTTCAATAACGTTTTAATACCGTTCCGTTCGAACGTAACCGAAACAAAATGTTCTTTAGGTTTTTAATACGAAACCGTTTCGACAAAAATGCCGTTATCCGAGCCCTGGATTATACGTTATGAATCTAAATCAAAAACTAAAATATATTTTTTTATAGGAAAAGGCCTACAGCAGATGTGCGAAGAGAATTGTCTTCAAATAAAAAATTGCCACACATAAAACCCGGTGAAGCTCAACTGCATACTAAGTAAAACATTAATTGATTTTAATAATATATAAGTAATTCTTGTAACAGTTCGTGGTTGAATGGATACCGGAAAAACTAAGTGGAGTTGACATTGGGTATGAAATTGTGTTAATAAAAAATTAAGTATCTTTTCTTACAGAAATCTATCATAGAAACACAAGCTTAGAAAGTAAAGTAGAAGTATGTACTTCTAGTTTACTTTCTAAGCTTATGTCAAGAAAAATGTTAGTACAACATTTTGTTTGGAACGAAAACGAAATGAGAACGTTTTGAAAAACCGGTTTATTCCGCAGGACGCAGCCGCGAATGGTGCGTGCTCCGTGAAGCCTGAACTTGTTTTGTTAAATTGTACCTTATCTTGATTTCATTACATCATTGAGTCCAATGCGCTTGCCGCTTACGTATTGATTAGGGTTGTGTTGCAAGGTTCCTATCGATCAACCCAAAAATGGTTAAAAACGGATAAAACGTTTTATTAACCGAGAACGATTTTTTGTTCTGAACGGAACTGTATTAAATAATACAGTTCCGTTCGAACGTAACTGAAACAAAATGTTCTTTAGGTTTATAATACAAAACCGTTTCGAAAAATATCCGAGCTCTGAATTATACGTTATGAATCTAAAACTAAAATATATTGTTTATAGGAAAAAGCCTACAGCAGATGTGCGAAGAGAATTGTCTTCAAATAAAAAATTGCCACACATAAAATCCGGTGAAGCTCAACTGCAAACTAAGTAAAACATTAATTGATTTTAATAATATATATATATAAGTAATTCTTGTAACAGGTCTTGGTTGAACGGAAACCGGAAAAACTAAGTGAAGTTGACATTCCGCGTTGTGCACTTATTTTGGGATGGGTAAAAAATTTTAAACTCGCGTCAGAACGTGCCGTAAGATCCGTTTCCTGGCAACCGACACAGTAAATATCGAAATAAATAGTCTTTGACATTACGTAAAGATTGCGAGGTAAGAAATTTTACCCATATTGATGAGTAAAAAAAAAGCAGTCAAAACATACTTCATGAAAAGTGTTTAAATAAATTGTTTATTTTTGCTAGACTATATTTTGAAAATAAATAAATATACTACTACTACTAATGAATATTGTATTTACCACATAAATTATACTAATAAATAAGGCATTTCGTGCGAAATTATTCCCTAACCATTCAAAAATGCACAACGTTAATGTTCAAGTTTTCACTTCTGCCGGCACTCCCGTAGTGCAACCCGTTGTTTTTTATTTTGGTCTGTCACTCTTAGACAAAAAAATATTTTAGTTAGTTGTACGTGACCAATACGATTTTCAGTATAACTGTTTTTTTCGCCGTGCTGTCTCTCTTATGTTGCTATTTCATGGTTAATAGTGATACCGGCCTCTCATACATAATAGGAATATACTCCATATATTACCAAGTATCACAGGGACAATAATATTAGCATTGACTTATCCAGACATGAGACAGTGACCCATTCCACCCATAGATAATAAATACACTTATTCCCTTATTCAACCTTAATTTTCTTTTTTTTTGGGTGTGATATCTTCCAATGACTTTTTCGCTCCGGAGTGGAAGGGCGTGTCAGACTCTTACTGACTAAAACCCACCCGTGTTCCTTCCCTTGTCTTGCCAGGGGCCACGGTTTCCCCTTGGGACTACCCGCAACCCCGGACACTTATTCCACCTGAGATCTGGATGGCAAGTAGGTAACCGACAATTGCGGTTTTGCATTTTTTATGTTTGTTTTACGAAAATTCTGTTGGTTGCTCTTTTTGAAAATGATTTCAGGGCAACGAAAATGATACCATTTTCTCTGAATAAGCAAAAAGATGAGTACATTATGTGCTCTCTGTAGGACTTCTGATGTAGTCTCATATATACTTTCCTCTACGTGTACTGTACTTGTAGAACAAGATTGCTCCTGTACTTCACGTCATCATTTCAGGCAAAAGACGTCCATTGACGGACGAAGGCCTCCCCCAGATAATGAATAAGCACACATAAAATAAATATAGATAATGTGTTTACTATGATAAACATCGTGAAGAAACCGGCATGTCATAGAACCAAAAATTCTAAGACATGTGACATCTACCAACCCGCACTGGGCCCGCGTGGTGGATTACGTTATTCGCATATAATTTAATCATTCATTTACCTTAATGCTTTTGTCTTTTGTCTCTGCATCTCCATAAGAGGGCCTATGGTGTAGGTTTGTAACATATTTTTGTGACCAAAAAAAAAAGTGAATATTGTTTACACGATGTAGAAACAGTTGCTTTTCTTTCAGAGGAAAAGAAAACCTTAGACAGGAATTGGAGGAGAGTGGATCATCTTCAGCTGGGTCACCTCCGTCGAATCTCAGTCCTTACGCTGTAAGTAATACCATATCTACAAAGTTTTTCTGATTAAAATTTCCATTGGTATAACCAGTTGAGAATGAGTTGCGTCAATCTTCTCTAAAATGAGCACCCGTTATGCAACACGTCGACATCAGTTAGTATTGGTACCGACTTTAATAGTGAACTTAAGAGGGTTTACGTCGTTCGGCATTTCATACAAACTTTCAAGCCCTTATTTTTCGAAATGACCGATCCGATTTTAATGAAACTTCATATACATATGCAGGATAGGAAGGTCTTAAAATTTAGTTAAGAACATTTTCAAAATGGCTTGTTTAAAAGCAGATAACTGGAAATCTCTGTTTCTATGGAAAATAATAAATCGGTCTAATTTGGCTGTGACACTATTTTTCGAAAATGTTCTTAACTAAGTTTTTAGACCTTTGTATCCTGCATATGCCAACGCATATGCAGGATACAAAGGTCTAAAAACTTTGACTACTTTGAATGAAACTTCAACAAGTTTCATTAAAATCGGTTCAGTCATTTCGAAAAATAAGGGCTTGAAAGTTTGTATGAAAAGCCGTACGATCTAACCCTCTTAAAATTTCCATTGGTTTAACCAGTTGAGAGTGAGTTGCGTCAATCTTCTCTAAAATGAGCACCCGTTATGCAAAACGTCGACATCAGTTAGTATTGGTACCAACTTTAGTAGTGAACTTAACTTTTTCAGATAACAGCCCAAATGGAACTACTAATGAAAGAGTTTCCCAACGTGAATGCAACTATCACGAAGGTTGGTCGTACTGTTGAGTACAACGACATAATCCTCCTTAGGATAACTGCGAAGAACCTCGATGATGCAAATTTCCGAGCTAAAGAGAGCAAGTACGTTGATGACGTCCCAGAGAAGAAGATCATATTTATAGTCCATGGACTAACCGTGATGGGATTGAAAGACATGACAAGTCTGGTCAAAAGCTCGGAATTGAAATTACTCTTATCATATTACTTCAAACATTTAGATAAATTCGACTTCTTCCTAATGCCGCTGGCTAACCCCGACGGATACGCCGCTTCGTTTTCTGTAAATATGTTTCGTTATTATGTTTTGCTGCGTATTACACTAACTTATACCTTCGTTTTACCGCATTGAAGTTATTCTTATGATGCTGTTAGTGCAGGAGTACATGGTTGATATTTTCATTTCATCATTCTAACATTATAAATGCGAAAGTGAATTTGTTTGTTACGCTTTTACGCTAAAATGGCTGAACCGATTGGGATGAAATTTGGCACATGGGTAGACCGTGATCTGGATTAGGACATACAATCTTTATATCCCGATATTCCCACGGGATCGACTTATGCGGGTGAAATCGCGGGGTGCAGCTAGTTATTCTACAATTTAAAAACTTACAATATTTTTAATTTTACTCCAATGCCACTATAAGGCTGCCTGTCCACTGAAGCGGAGAGGAGAGGAGAGGAGCGGAGATGTGCCATTATTAACCAATCAAATCTAAACTCAGGGGCGGAATCAAGATTCTATTGGTTAATATTGACACATTTCCGCTTCTCTTTTCTCCTCTCCGCTCCAGTGGACAGGCAGCCTTAGGGTCTTACCTAATGGGCAAGAGTTAGGACCCTCCCAATGCGTGCCGCGTTAAAGACTTATGTCCTGTCAGACTCATGAGGCCGCTGTTGTTTGAAAGCTGCCAAGCCATTTACTGACATAACTGTTTGTAATGTAAAAAGTAAAAAAAAAACATCTAAATTACAATATTGAGGTACCGTTGGTCCCAAACTAGACACAACCTGTATCTTGGGCACCATAACTTATAAAAAGTTAGGCTGCCTGTCCACTGAAGCGGAGAGGAGAGGAGCGGAGCGGATATGTGTCAATATTAACCAATAGAATCAAAACTCCGCTCCAGAGGTGCGATTCTATTGGTTAATATTGATACATCTCCGCTCCTCTTTTCTCCTCTCCGCTCCAGTGGACAGGCAGCCTTAAACTAGTTAGCCTCTTCAAGACGGCAAAAAACAAATTACAAAAAATTTACTAATTCAGGTAGGAAAACTAAAATAATTCTTAAATAATAATTCGTATTCTGTCTGACCAAGGTACGACTGCTGTCTGTTCTGATCTTAGCAGACATGCTTCTTTTTTTAGCAAGCGTAACTGCTCGAAACAGCGACACATAGAAAATACGCAATTTTAAAACTTAATTCGCTCAAACAAGCAGCGAGTCGCCAAAACGTGATTCAAAATCGAAGAAATGGCTGATGCTAAAAATAGCATGTCTGCTAAGGCCCTAGGGTAAAAATGTATGTTTTAATGATTATTCTGATTAAATACACATATAGCACGATCGTACAATATGGAACAAGAATGTCTCCCCACAATCCGTGTGTCCCGGTGTGTTCGTGGACAGGAACTTCGACGTCGCGTGGAACTATACGAAGGAGCTCAGCTCTTGTAGTCAGCTCTACCCCGGAGCCACTCCCTTCTCCGAGGAGGAATCGACCGCCATCCGGAATATCTTCCACCAATATAATCATAAGATCCTGGCATATATACATGTTCATGCCGGTACCTTCGATGATAAAGCTTTTAAGGTAATACCAACTTTTTAAACTACAATGTTTAGGGTTTATTTGATTAGTATCACAAGACTACACTAGGATTGAATGACAAGTTCAGATTGATGTGCCCTTGTAATGTTAATAAGGTACTTTTTAGGGCGACGCAATTTTGTACCCTCGAGGTTATACCGAGACGCAGTCGGACGATGATAAGTACTTCGACATTAAGGCCGAGGTCGACGAGGCGATGAAGAACGCCAGCTTCCGCGTCATGTCAGCGACGGTGGACACCCTCTCTAACTGGTACGGGGTAGTGTCGGGGACGAGTGTGGATTACGCTGCTACGGTGAGGAACTAAGTCGCTTCTTGTACTCAGGTTGCTGTTAATAGCCTCTGCGGTAGACTGCGAACATTAAAAGTAGACTGGACTGAGTTTAATCCTTATACAAAATAATATTCATATATTTGTATCGATTGGCAACATTATGTACAGATAAAACGTAAGAATTGTAATTTTTCTATCTGACTGTACTATTTTTACAAAATCTGTACCTAGATGTACCAACTATTAAAAAAATTAAGGACAGTGTTCTAAGAACGTTTTCCCGTAGCTACAACGGTCATGGTAAATCCAGTAAATCCTGTATTTTTTTTTAAATTGCCGGGTCAGATTTTGATGCCCTTTAGACAAGAGTATTTATAGATGAGGTCAATCAAAACCGTATTGCTATTGATCCATAAACCGTTTCCCATACAAAGTTCAGACTCCTTTCTGTCTTTTTTGCAAAATGCAGTGGATAGACAGTCGTGATAATTCTAATCAGGTATTTTTTTGAAATCATCTAAATATTTGTCAGATAAATTAGAGGAGAATTATAACTACGAGTATTTCACGATTATATCTATTATAGGTTATTAACTTAAACATAAGTTGACCAATATACGGTCAATCTAAACTAATATTATAAAAAGGAAAAAATTGTTTGTTTGTTTGTAAGTTTGTATGTAGAAGTTTATCTTTGGAACTGCCAGTCGGATTTCAATAATTATTTTGACATTGGATAGCTTAATTCTTGAGGAAGGTCATAGGCTCACATACGAAGTCGCGGGCAGAAGCTAGTCTGTTATAAATCTTATTGAGACAAATACAAAAATACTACATAATATGTGGATATTATCCATCAATCTAAAATAATATGCCAGTGGAAACGACCGCGTTTTACGAGTTGTAGGTCAGTTTGAACCCAGACAGACGCTTTACTTTGTGTAAATTTTTTCATCACCACTGCCCTCAAAACGGTGAAGGAAACCGGCATGTCCTAGAAACAAAAATTCAATGACATGTGACATCTACCAACCCGCACTGGGCGCGGGTGACGGATTATGGCCCACTCCCTCTCACCGAGAGGAGGCCTGTGTCCCAGCAGTGGTAACATTATAGGCTGATGGTGGTAACATAATATGATTAATCTGACGCGAATCGAACCAAGGTCGCGGATTGAACTGATGCCAAATTGAACGTCTAATGTCTCCTAACTGGCTAGGAGGTGGGGATACCCTATGCCTACCCCTATTCCCCACGTGAAATACCCGGGCGTAATGTTTTGTTATTTCTAGGTGTTCGGCATTTCTTACGCCATGGAGTTCGTGATGCAGCTGTATGATAGTGAGAGTTTAAATAACAACGCCCTGACGGAGATATGGAGCCGGCTTATTGACGCCACTTTTAATGTAATGTTGAAGAGTCAGCAGGGAAGCAGCGTCGACGCCGAGGCTAGGAAATTCGGTTATTGAATACATTTCCCAACACTGTGATAACGACAGCTAATAAATTAGTTATTATATTATATATACGTACCTACTCTTTGTTTTAAAACTTTTAATTGTTATGCCCATCTGATGTCCACTCGAACAGTCAAGCGGATAACTACAAGACTGATTGACTCTTTGGTCTAGTGGTCGCAATTGCCACTGCTGGGGTCCAGGATGGGATTCCCAGGTCGGGTGCGTTGTTGGTGTGTTTTTTGTTTTTCCATCAGGAATCTTTCAGTAGCAACCCGGAGTCTGAATTTTTGCCTGGTTGATGGCAAGGGGCTCGCCCCCTTTTACATGAGTGTATGTCATTAGTTCGATCAACAGGTGTGCGACATGTCATAAGGTCGACAAGTCGTTTACATGGGACTAAGTGGTCCTGATGTAAACGGGATGTTTAATTACGGAGAAACCCGTAGAGGAGTCTGTAGACAAGTCCACAGATAAGCCCGTTACCATGGCTAATCTTATAGAGATTCCTGCAAACTAACGTCAAGATATGACCGTAAGCGACCCCGCAGACATGACTATATACACGTCTGTAGACAAGCCTGTAGACAAGCCATCTGGAAACGTCTCAGTCAAACCCTAAGGGCGCTTGTACACGGTAAGAAAATTTACCGTGTCTGCGGCAGACAAGACAAATTCTTCGTGTACACGACAAGAATTTTGTCTGTTCTACACACGAAAACTTTTCGTGTCTTCCGCAGACAAGACCAATCGGAACGTGTACACGACACGATTTTTTTCGTGCAGTCGTCAGTCGGGCGTAGGGCGCGCAAGTTTTAACAAATCTGATAATCATTTTCGTTTATTTATAAAAATGGTAAATATAAAGCAAAAAATAATGATAATTGCATATTATTATTATAACAAAATGAAAAAGGAAACATAAAACAAGAGACTTTACTGGCTGAACCATACTACTCCGCCCCCCACCGCTCCGCAACAACGTTCGCCGCGTCGTGTCTTGCGCAGACAAGATTTTTTTTCGTGCACCGCTGCGAGCAGTGTACACAGTTATTTTCTAGTTACGACACGAATTCTTGCGTAGGCCCGGCGTATTTTCTTACCGTGTACAAGCGCCCTTAGATATACCTTTAGCAAACTAAAAAACCTACAACAAGAAGAGAGCTCCTCGGACAACTTGTTAGACAATGCGACAGTCAACCTATTCGATGACATGCCCACTGTTGTGAAATTATTGTATTTGATACCTTTTAAAAATAAATTGTTTTTTGAATGAAAAACTGTCACTAAAGAAAAAATATATGAAAGTCTATATAATTCTGTGATCCTTTTATTTTTAATCGTTGTATTGTACCTAATAAAGTGATTCCCGACCCATTCTGCAATACCCACAGAAAACCTATTAGAAATAGCCGCAGAAAACCCATTCACCGTTATACGGTTACCCTGATAATTAATTTGTATTTTTTCAAAGAATAAAGTACCTAGAAACATTATGTTCTTTTATTTCTAGGCTTATATTGCACGACTCCTTATGCGAAGCATTAGAGTGTGCTCTACGATCGAAAAATTTTTTTTGCCCCATTTTTGTAACTGTTTTTATTGTAGCATGCGCTTTCTATGTCTACGAAGAGTAGACACAGCTGTTTCTATACAAAGTGACATTTCCTTTCTTCATTTTTGACATTGCACCGTAGAAATCTTTCTTCAATCTGTCACTTTGTCTTTCGTTTCTAACTATCTTTGTCTAGGTCATTTTATATGTAGACTATTTCAGAAGAAAGTTTTCTATACCAAATTGTCAAAATCACTCTGACGACTGACAGTTGTCTATGGTAGTGAAATATTCTACTCGACGGTCACAAAGTATACAGGGTTATCTGCAAAATCATAATTTACAGAACAGAAAGCTATCTTAGAAGAAGAAAGCTATCTTCTCCTATTTTACATCATTTAGTTAATATTACCAAGGAAATGGTTAAGGCCAATATTACTGTAATGTTATTTGTTCCAAAACACGGTACTTCGACACACTGAAAAAAAAAAGCTGTATGTAGTTGTGTTTAACGTGACTTAATATCAGTAAAAATTGACAATCAAACAGTAAAAACATCCTATGACAAAACAAAGAATTCTGAGTCGAATTATACTAAAGAGTGAATTTCGTAAAAAGTGCAGTTGCCTCTTTCTACTTTGCTGCCGTCGTACTGTCTACACGGAACGACATTTTTGTCTTCTCTTCCGTCCTCACTTCCGTCGACACAGTGGTGCTCATGCTACGCCTGCTGCTAGTACACAGAACCTACTTTATTTATAGGTATACCATTATGTGAGATTAATACTGTACTTTTTAACAATTGATTTAATGCAGCAGAAATGGAAAAAGCATCAAAATAGTTGAAAAAAAAATCCTGTCCGTCAATTTATGAACCCTGAAACATTGTAGCTTGCTATAAAATCAATTAATTGAGTAATTTTTTTTTTTACATTCGTTTCTGCCGTAGAAGGAACCCTATTGAAAATGGCTCTTTTATTCAAAGTAGTTTAATTATCTATACATATAATAAAATTGTAGAAAAGTGGTGTCTGTACAATGGAAATATATAAAAAAAAAGTAGCAGGGGTTGTTATTATATCGATGCCGAACCCGAGATTGTAATTAATTTTTTTTTTGTCTGTTTGTCTGTTTGTCTGTTTGTCGGTTTGTCTGTTTGTCTGTGTGTTTGTGCACGCTAATATCAGAAACGGCTTATTCGATTTAGATGCGGTTTTCACTAATATATTGTAGTAAGCGTCACTTAACATTTAGTGTTTATTTCATGTCAATCGGTCCATAAATAAAAAAGTTATGTCAATTTAAAGAATCACGGCGAAAATTTGTTATAGGTTAGGCATTTCTTTCCTTGATTTTCGGTATACTTATCTTAATTTTTATTTTAGGGTTTGTATATAAATATTATAAGTATTTTTTATAGGTTAGGCATTTCTTTTCTTGATTTTCTTTATTATTAAGTATAAGTTTATTAGCTCAGGTTAGTAATTTTTCTAGCAATTCTTTTGTTTTATAAAGTTAGTACGTTTGGTTTACACGTCTTAACACTTATTACTTAAACTGTGATAATTTTAGACTGTATAATAATCTGTAAGTATTTATAATTTAATTGTTTACGATAGTACGTGTTTACTATTTTTTTTGGGTGGGAAATCATCCAATGACTTCTCCCGCTCTGGGCGGAGCGGAAGGGCGTGTCAGACTCTTACTGACTAAAACCCACAAGTGTTCCTTCCCTTGCCTTGCCAGAGGCCACGGTTTCCCCTTGCGACTACCCGCAACCCCGGCAGGCATCGGCCCTAGCGGACCCCGTCAGTTTTGCAGACATCTCTTTGAGGCGCGCGTGGAACACGACGCGCTGTCGATCCGGGCCTGGTCCTTATCGGACGGCGAGCTGCCCGTTGCGCTCCGTCCGCAGGCCCGCGCCTACGGTGGCCGGAAATCGGCTATCAATTCCCGATGCCCGGGACGTCTCCTACGGCGGCGGCGACTAGGGCTGGTAGGGCGCGGCCTTTGCCACTCCCTCGCGCGCTCCGCCTCCTCCTTCGCGAACATTACTGCTTTGCAGAAGGAGGTGACGGCTTGCCATGCCCTCTCGCTCCGAACCATGGCCTGAACCAGGGTCGGACGCGAGAGGTCACCGCCGCCGATCGCCTCCACAAGGACACGGCGGTGGTCCACCCAAGCCGGGCAGACCTCCACCGTATGCTACGTGCGCTGCCTAAACCGTTAGAGTTACATGAAGAAAATGTATTGTGGGATTGTTTGTCTTAAAGAGTTCTAAATAAAAGTCCGCGACAGCATATATCTACCATTTATGTGGAAGCCTTTATAACCAAAATAGTGAGCAATAAATACATTTAAACTGAATACTTTTTTTACATTGCATATTTTAGAGTACCTATTTAGTTAATTCTTATCAAAATAAATACCTTCATCGCTTTTGGTATTTAATGTAGATAAAGTTTGTCTTTTACACTAAGGGCCTATTTCACGATGTCCGAATAGCCACTACTTACCGAATAAACTGAAAAATGGAACAGAATTTGTATGAAATTATCTGCCAAGTAAATTAATAGGAACTTAATCGTAGGTGGTGAAACAGGCCCTAAGTAATTTGGACAAATAGTTTAAAAGTTAGAACGATAAGAATGACCTGCGATATTGAGTCGATGGCGCGCAGAACGAGGGTGGAGGGGCGGGCCAGCCTGAGGATGATGCGCCAGAGCGCCGAGTGGAACCTATTGCTTAACAATTATGTTCGAGAAATAACGTAAATAACGCAATTAATGTTGTTGAACTGTCAAAATGAACCCCATTGCTATTGTAAGTGCTACGCAATTATCCCGCTGATTTAGGACATGTTACACGTTCCTGTGGGATAATTTCCGACATCCACGCGGGCGAAGCCGCGGGCAGAAGCTAGTAATTAATAAAATACTAACTAAAATATAATTTCTTTATCTAAATATTTCCAACCTTTGACTTGATGTCCGTAAGTTGCCTAGCAACCGCCAAGTAAATATCTTTGTCAGTCTTTGACATTACTACTTTATGAAAAGTGATAAATTGTTCATTTTTGTTGGAAACTATGTTTTGAATTTCTTTTTCGTTTATACGGAAAATCCAAAAGTGCACGCCTTATACGTAACACTCATTCGTGTTATATAAGAGGCGTGCACTTTTGGATTTTCCAAACTATATTTTAAGCTTCGGCCAAACCTGCGCAACTAAAGCGACTGCGAAGCGGGAGCGTCAGCTGTGTGGTGGAGGCTGCTCGTGCGCCTTGCACACCTACGCGACCGTAACGCGGAAACACCGCGTCGGCAGAGCAGGACGCACGCGTCTTCATGAATTTGATCGAAGTTGGGCGAGGACGAGAGTGTAGAGAGTGAGAGGCACTTTGAAAAATTTCGTGCATGCTCGGCTTACCTAGGGCGACATGCGCGACTTTTTTTTTTTGGGTGGGAAATCATCAAATGACTTCTCCCGCTCTGGGCGGAGCGGAAAGGCGTGTAAGACTTTTACTGACTTAAACCCACCCGTGTTCCTTCCCTTGCCTTGCCACGGTTTCCCCTTAGGACTTCCCGCAACGACATGCGCGACTACAACGGGAATCGAACAATGATCGGAATCGTTGTTCGATTCGCTCTGTAGCTGCGCAGGTGCGCTCGCGGACGTTTAGCCATATAAGCGTATGCTCGTGTTTTATGGCGCTCCTGCTTCGGTCCTGCGTCCCGCGTTGTGGTCGCTCAGGTTTGGCTGAAGCTTTAAACTGATTTCCAAATCCAAATCCATCCAAAGAGACAAGCAAATTGTGAGAAGAGAAACATCCACCACGTACCGACATCGTTTAACCCCAGGAACATTTTCCCCCGGGTTTGATTTGCAGTGGCCATATTTATATGGAAAGATCTATTACGTACCCAAGTATGCCGCTGCAGGCACACTTAGTCGAAGTGATTCCTGACCCATCCAACAACCACTGCGAGTGCGGTGCTTCTAATCAGACTATGTTCTACTTGTTGGAATGTCCTAAGTGCCCCTTCACTTGCACCTTTGATGACCTATGTACCATTCGTAAGAATGTTACATTATATGGAAATGCTCGACAAAATGCGCTAGTGTAAACTCACCTTTAGAATGCATAACCCTGAAGTAGATAGTTAAGTAAGTGGCGATAGAAAGTCAATTATCTGAGATTATGAATTCAATAACCTGCTGTAGGCTATATAAAGGACGGTTCCGTCATTAGAACCTGGCACGGTTTCTGGAACCTTAATAGTTTCAAGTATCTACGGTTCCCGGTCCGGCACAAGGCCTTTTATTACATCTGTAATGCATCTGTAGGCAAGCCAGTGGACAAGACCGTAGACAAGTCCGTAACCGTAGACAAGCTCATAGATGTGGACTATTTAAATATTATTTCAAGTTTAATCGATTCTGTTATTTCTGAACTGTATATTAATCTGTTGATTTAAGTTTTCGAACCTAACATAGAGGCAGATAGAGGCATCTAATAGACGAATAGGCGAGGGGTTAAAGGGGTGAGAAAAAAATGATTGAAAAGACGAAAAGTGTGCTAAAAATAAAAGCTGATACAAAAGGTGTTTATTTCTGCAAACCCAACCAATTCTTCCATCCTACATAGATAAGACCGTAGACAAGTCCATCACCGTAGACAAACAAGTAGAAAAGCCAGTAAAGAATCCTGTAAACAAGTCTTAGAAAAGCTATTTGAGATTCCCTTACTGTGCGTTTGCACTGGCGTAACATGTTCTTGAAATCTCTATTTTCTATCAAATATTATATGGAACATTGACAAAAAAATAGAGATTTCAACATGTTTGAATGTTTCGCCAGTGCAAAGGCACAGTTACGCCGGTAGTACACCTTAGCAGCGAAACCGCAGTAGGTCAATTGAAAAGACTCACGTCATTTTCCGCAACTCGAATCGGGTGCGAGTAGCGTAACAAACTCACTTCCGCATTTATAATAAACTGGCCTTCAAAACTTAGTACCACACTTTTAAAATTATAATATTTTCTCCTAAACTATAGAAGTCAGAGTTTTGAAATAACAAAAGAAGTACCTACTTACAACCACATTTCGCCAAATTAGGTCCCATGTAACGATAAGGGATCAGCTTATTTTCAACGGGTATAAAGCCAGAATACGGGCTGCACCACTTTGTCCTACCCGGGTAAAAAACCCAGAAACCCCACGTGGTTTACAGCCTGTGGCCGATGTGTTTACAACACCCTGGGTTTCTCGAAAAAGATAAGTCTTTATCATTAAACTTCGTTATTAAAACATATCTTTAGTAAGTATTGCTTTGTTACGAGTTCACAGGTCACGACAGCGACGAAGATTAAAGCTAGGTATAAAAAGTTTTGCGAACATTTGTCGCCATTCAGTACGAAAACGTCTATATAATAAGGCACTAGTGTCTTTTGTATTTAAGCAACTATGAAGTTATTTGTAAGTACCTACTTGATTTTATTTTTCTCATATTTATACAGAGTGGGGCAAAAGTAATGTCATAATGTGAACTGGCTGCCATAAAGTTGAAAATGAAAAAAAAATGGGCCCTGTTTTCACAGAAAGATTATTTATAGAATTGATGACATTCAGTCAAAACAAATAATATCGGTCAAATTACAATTATTGATTATTGAGTTAATGGATTTCTGCTCACATTTTGAATTAATCTGGTTCCATTTTGGTGATTTCTTGTTCAATGTTGGCTTCCAAGACTTCTAAGGTTGTGGTTTATGTTGGTAAACGCGAAATAGGGGCTCCCTGAGCTGTGTGGCAGGGATGTTATGGAGCTTCGGTTCCGATTCCGAAAGGTCGGATCTTCGGATTTTCTTACACCTCCGATTCCGACTTCCGTTCTGATAATTTTGAATCGAAGTTCTACCGAAGTTCGAAACGAAGCGATGCACGTGACTAGAGCACGTACAAACTGCTGTTCCCAACATTTATGTTCGCATATCTCGGCAAAATGTAGGGAACAGCTGTTTTTTTTTCGCGATTTCAGGTGTGGTCCCATAGTAATAGTTGTTCATAATGATTAGAATAATAACCCCTTAAGAGGTTGTTGGTGTTTTACCAATAACCCTGTATACAACGTTAGTCTTTGTTTAACCTAAACCTCTTAAGGGGTCATTGTACTCATCATTTTGAACAACTTTTACTATGGGACAACACCTGAAATCGCGAAAAAAAATCTGCTGTTTCGCTAATTTTGACAAGATAATTATGAGAACATAAATGTAGGCAACAGCTGATTTTTTATGGCGTGACATCGCCAAAAAAAATATCTGCTGTTGCCTACATTTACTTTTTGCTTTGGTCCTATAGTGAAAGTTGTTCATAATGATGAGTACAATGACCCCTTAAGAGGTTGTTGGTGTTTTACCAATAACCCTATATATGCTGTTAGCGCAGTAAACTCTAAATGCGCGATGCAGGATTTGTGTGACGTCAGGATTTTGTGTGACATCAGGTCTTTGATGCGTAGTTCGCATGTAGCAATGTAGATGCCGTCACATACGCAGAATTAAGTACATTCGTTTTTATTAATATCACAATTTTTTACAGAGCTGCTTATTCCTGATTCTACTGGTTTTAGAAGAATTCAACTGTAAGTAATAATTAATGTCAAGTTAGTATAGGTGCACCAAGTTAAGTGGGTTCCGTACGAACACTCGAACAGACGGTGCCGACCAGCACTCAAATTGCGTAATACTTTCTGTCATAATCCGAATAACTTTGAATGAAATTCCTAATCCATTGCCTTATAAAATTAAAAATTCGTCTGCTCTGCCACGTAAATAACGCAATCAATGTTGTCGAATTGTCAAAATCATAGTAGGGAATATGCATGTAATTTTTTTTCACTAAATCATTCCAGTTATATAAACCTAAGAAAAATATTAAAAGTCAAATTCAACTACTACTTGTTGCTCAAAAAAATTAAGGTATCTGCACACAGCGGGCGGGGCGGGGCGGGACGGGACGGCGACGTGACGCTGAGCAGTTGTAATGTACTAGATACTACGCACGACTCCACACCGACCCGTCCCGCTCGGCGCGACCGTAACCGTCACGCCACGCCGCCGCCCCGCCGGGCGTGAATACAAGTCATAAGCGGCGGGGCGGGACGTGACGGTTACATTCAGAATTGAGAGATTGTTTTAAAGCTTAAAACTTTAACTTATAACTGTAACTATTAAATTATAAGTTACTTTAACTAACTTAGTTACTTTGAACTTATAACTGTTTACTTTATTTATATTCTTTCTGTCTCAATTCGTGGCGGGACGGGACGTGATCGCGCCCGCAGTGTGACCACTCCCGTCACGCCAGCGCCCCGTCACCACCACGCCACGCCGCGCCCCGTCCCGCCCGCTGTGTGCAGATACCTTTATGAAACTTCAATAATTTTATCAAAGTTCAAACATCCATTTCTGTCGCGGTCAGTATGTGACGTCATTTGGCACGTGACTGCTTTATTTTTAGCCCCAAATCATATAAAAGACCATTTCAGACACTAGTCTACATGGTCCTCATATGGCCTTACCAAGATTATGTCTGGACTTTAAAAGAGACTGTGACCTCTGAGTTTGTTTCGGCCTTTCTTCTCAGAGTAGTCAGATAGGAAACGCCGAACTCATCTAGCTAATTTTTAACATACATTTTAATATGACGTGTAAAAGTGATTCCAATATCCTATTTACAGAATAAACAATTTCATTTCATTTCATTTCATTTCATATAAACTAGAATTGGTAGCCGAAGTGGATTTTTTTTTAATAGAATACGTCTCACTGTGGGCTCTATCGTGACAAATTATAAAAATATAAACTACTAGCTCCCGCCAGCGGCTTCGCTCGCCCGATATCTTTATAAATTATTGCCAATGCTACTCAGTGATAATATAGAATTCAACTGGTGAAAGAATTTTTAAAATCGGTCCCGTAGTTTTTGAGTTAATTCATTACAAACAAAAATACAAATCTCTTCTCTTTATAATATTATAAAAGTGTAAATAACAATGTTGAAGGTACGGTAGGTAAAGTGCTACAAGTATCTTTTGACGTTGACAGACAGACGCTGTTGGTAAACATTTGTGAAATATATTGAAAAACTATTAAGGTATCTGCACACAGCGGGTGTAGTGGGGCGGGGCGCGGCGTGGTGTGGCGGCGACGTGGCGCTGGCGTGTCGACAGCGGTCACAACACTGCGGGCGCGATCACGTCCCGTCATTGAGAGTGAAAGAATATAAATAAAGTAAACAGTCTGTTATAAGTTCAAAGTAACTAAGTCAGTTAAAGTAACTCATTAGGGCTTTGCCTGAAATGCAGTGCCTTTTTTTTTAACGCCACCTTGTTAGATGTACCTACATATAGAGCACTTCCATACAAACAATAGTTACTATGGCAGCTCAGCTGAGCTGCAATAGTATTATATATTGTTCCAATAAAAAAAAAGGCACCAAAATTG
Source organism: Conistra vaccinii (assembly GCA_948150665.1). Lineage (NCBI taxonomy): Eukaryota > Metazoa > Arthropoda > Insecta > Lepidoptera > Noctuidae > Conistra > Conistra vaccinii. The sequence continues at coordinate 7,884,989 of OX411327.1, forward strand.
GGCATGGCCCTTTATTAGTTACATTTATAAGTTAAAGTTTTAAACTTTAATACAATCTCTCAATTATGAATGTAACCGTTACGCCCCGCCCGCGCGCCCCGCCGCTTCTGATTTGTATTCACGCCCGACGTCGCGCCGAGCGGGACGGGTCTATGTGGAGTCGTCTGTAATATCTAGTACATTACAACTGCTCAGCGTCACGTCGCCGTCCCGTCCCGCCACGCCACGCCACGCCCGCTGTGTGCGCTGTGTGACGCCAGCACATCAAGTCACTACAATCTGGCAAATTTCTTTAATAGATTTTCAACTTTATCACTGAAGTGTAAGGTTCAATATTGATTGGGAAAATTTGACAGATTGGAGTAGGTTGATGTGCTGGCATCTGTACATAAACAGCGCGATTTGTCGCGCGACGCGACACCGATTATTGTTATACCGTGAAGTTTGGTATTGTTCGTGGCGCGTCGCGCGACTAATCGCGCTGGTCTGAAAACAGCTTTATGGCGGCGTTAGTTCCGAATTACGCCCACGCGCCAAAAGATCTTTTGACATCATCACGTCAACGCCGGCTGTCGCTGAAAACCAAGGCTGGGGCTCTGTCTCACACAGGGTTTCTTTGCGTCGTGTTTACCGCAAATAAACGTATTTTCTTTCTTTCTTCTTATCCGTGTACACAGGTGTACACGTACAGCTGTAAGTGGGCGAGTCCGGCTCACGCTTGGCCGTTTTTTTATCCCAGGAAAGAATACCAATGTGTGTCTGTATACAAGTGGAAACTGACAAATATTCAAGTTTATTTATATACAGATGCCAGCACATCAACCTACTCCAATCTGTCAAATTTTCCCAATCAATATTTAACCTTATACCTTAGCGATAAAGTTGAAAATCTATTAAAGAAATTTGACATACTGTAGCAACTTAATGTGCTGGCGACTGTACAAGTACGTAAAGAAAAAATAATTTAAAAAATAAAGTGAAGAGCTAATGAGCTCTTCACTTTATTTTTTAAATTATTTATTCTTCTCTTTATTTTTATTTAACATACTTGTACATAATATATTTATTTTAGTATTAGGTTGTATCAAATATTTAAGATTTGTCAACATGATTGTTACATAAAAAGTTAATTTAAAAAAAAAAATGTTTTATACATAATTATAACATAACTTCTTAGAACTCGCTTCGTAGACTTGATCACTACTTGGTATAAAATTTTAGAGTTCAAAATACAAATTAAAGTCTACTAATATTTTATATTTTGTAGAGTAGTCGGAGTAGAGTGGTAGGCTACACCATATTCTAACTTATACCAAACATGTTTCTTGCTCGCTCTGACTATTATTTCAAATTCAATTAAATCAAATTTTCCGATAAAGTTGAAAATCTATTATAGAAATTTGACATATTGTAGCAACTTAATGTGCTGGCGACTGTACAAGTACGTAAAGAAAAAATAATTTAAAAAATAAAGTGAAGAGCTAATGAGCTCTTCACTTTATTTTTTAAATTATTTATTCTTCTCTTTATTTTTATTTAACATACTTGTACATAATATATTTATTTTAGTATTAGGTTGTATCAAATATTTAAGATTTGTCAACATGATTGTTACATAAAAAGTTAATTTAAAAAAAAAATGTTTTATACATAATTATAACATAACTTCTTAGAACTCGCTTCGTAGACTTGATCACTACTTGGTATAAAATTTTAGAGTTCAAAATACAAAAAGTCGACTAATATTTTATATTTTGTAGAGTAGTCGGAGTAGAGTGGTAGGCTACACCATATTCTAACTTATACCAAACATGTTTCTTGCTCGCTCTGACTATTATTAAAAGAAAGTTATACTTTAAAGTTGATTTAGTTGCAGCAGGATCAGCGCCATTGCCAATTTATTAGAATTTTTATGGAACATTATTAATTTCAGGTGCACCGCCGTTGTTTGATTGGTCTAGTGAAAGAGAACCATGGCGCATTCCCGGACATGATTGTGGATTCGGAGGAAGATTCCATTATTTCCTGCACTCTAGACCTTGGCTATTTCGAAACTATTCGGAAAATCCATACTATTACGACCTTCTAACATACCTACCAGACTACGAAACAATGTATTACGAAGACCAGCTATCAAAAGAGACCGAAGACCAGCTATCAAACGAGACCGTAGACAAGCTATCAAAGAAGAGCGCAGAGATACCATCAAATAAGAATTTAGATAAGCTTAAGGATATCCCAACCAAGCCTTTAATCAAGCCCCTAATTGATATCTCAAGTAAAACCTTGGACGAGGCCTCAAGAAAGTTCATAGACAAACCTTCAACTAAGTCTACAGAGAGCCCCTTGGAGAACTTGTCAGACTACGAGAAAATCAGCCCATTCGATGACATTCCCACAGAAAACCTAGATACTATAGACTTTAGTCAATCCTTTTGACATTTCCGTGGATTTCTACTCTCTTGAGAAGGCACGAACCGTAACCAATAGATATTAGAAAGCAAAATAGATTTATTAGTCACAGAAACACACGTGCATATAAAAAGACAAGAGTAATCAGAAAACAAAATAGATCTAAGGAGGGACTTATGAAAGCGCGAGCATAGAACAAAAATAATCGGCAGCTGCACGTCAAGACTGTGACACAAGCCCTTCCACTCAGCACGCTCAGCATCCTACTTACGACGGAACTTTTTGGTACTTAACCCATGTCGGGGTACAGTAATAAAAACATTAGCCTGTAAGGTGTAAATAAGGAAGTGTCATTTTGTAACGTGTTGGTCAACTGTACTTTAGTAAATAATGAGTTATAAAGTCCATAAAATATTTTTTACTGTTTCGATTTATAGGTAAGCTACTTTATACAGATAAAATGTTGAATGTCTGAAGAATAAAATGAACTGAAAATGAATTTTTTTTTTCTACATGGTAGATATAGATCTAATGAATATTAGATAGGTACTATTGATAAATTTTCTCTTATCATCTTATGTTTCTCAATCTTCCTAGCCTTTTTCCCAACTATCTTGGGGTCGGCTTCCAGTCTTACCGGTTGCAGCTGAATACCAGTATTTTACATGGAGCGACTGCCTATCTGACCTCCACAACCCAGTAACTGGGTAATACGATACCCCTTGGTAAGACTGGTGTCAGACTTTCGGGCTTCTGACGACTCGTAACGACTGTCAAAGATCCACAAATGACAGCCGGGACCAACGGCTTAACGTGCTTTCCGAGGCACGGAGGAGTCTCGGTATGTGAAGATGGTCACCCATCCACTGACCAACCCCGGCAAGCGTAGCTTAACCTGATGGATCGATCCGTGCGGCTTGTTATTACTTAGCCACGAGCTCCTCCTCTTCATCCTCCTTCCTATCATCTTATGTTTCTGTTCCACAAAAATAATTATATTTTATACCTAACTAGTTTCCGCCAGCAGCTTCGCCCGCGTGATAAATTTATAAATTATAGCTTACTATATTATGCATGTATTATACATATAAACCTTCCTCTTGAATCACTCTATCTATTAAATAAAAGTTAAATTAAAAATTTAAAAAATCCCCGACTTAAAAGAATTCTTTAAAAAGTTATGAAATAAAAGCCCTGGCCCTTTAAGTTTAATATAATTTGTAGATAATATTTTGACATCGCGTCGGGGGACGGAGAATGAAAAATTGAAAATATATTTTCTACAATAGCATGCAGCATCCCCCGATGCGATGTCAAAATATTATCTACAAATTATATTAAACTTAAAGGGCCAGGGCTTTTATTTTATAACTTTTTAAAGGATTCTTTTGTGTCGGGGGTTTTTTAAATTTTAAATTTAACTTTTATTTCCTGCTTTTTAAACTTTATATACGTATTACTAGTACATACGCTACGATCGACACGTGCCTCGCTTATATCGCTATACGTATTTTTCCCACAGTAAAGTAAGTTACTAATTTACCCGGTTTTTTTTGCTTCTCCATTATAAGACCCTGATAAATATATATCTATAACCTATTCATTGAGACCATTCCAATGAGCCCAAACACAATACCACTGCTGTAAGTTGGTGAGGAGTTGGGTATCCTGCAAATACCAGGTAATGCTGCAGCATCAGTTCAAGGTTACTATGTTATTCTAATACCATTGAAGTAACAGATTACCAAATTTAGACTCAATCAGACCTGTGGAAGATGCTCAAATCCATACATCAATTAGAAAAGACCTGATATTCTTCAAACGGCTGACTAGATTTTTTTTAATCATAGCTAAGAACACTCCCGATCAAGTCACCTTTCATACAAAACAAAAAAAATCTAAATCGGTTCAACCGTTTGGGAGCTACAATGCCACAGACAGATACACAGATACACAGACACACAGATACACAGATACACACGTTAAACTTATAACACCCCTTCGTTTTCCGTCGGGGGTTAAAAACACCTAATCTAAGCATACATAGGGATAGACAGCGGGAAGCGACTTTGTTTTATATAGTGATAGTGATTGTTATCAAGTTCTTGAAAAATCAAATTTACGATAGTCAATTTTGCTTTCGGCCCTCTCTTAATAGAATAATCCACACCCTAATTACGTAAGACACTCGAAATGGTAACTCTATAATCACGAAAATTGCAAGAAGACAAACCCGTAGAGAAGCTAAAGACAAGCCCGAAGGGAAGTCTGTAACCGTGGCCAATCTTTAAAAGACTAATGAGAATGTAGACAAGCCCTTAAAGAAGTCTGAAAGGAAGCCCGTAACCGTGGCCGATCCTGAAAAGGTGACTGGAGAAAACCCTGTAGACAAGCGCGCAAGCCCGTAGATTAAACCTGAAGAGCAGCCTTTGACGGTAGCCACTTAGCCAACATATCAATGTAGCCAACCCTATAGACAAACCGTTGATAATTTCGTGACGTTGACACGCCCATTGTAACGTAACGTTTAGCTCCTCTGGGCTAAACGTTAATACAATTAAAGTAAAGAGGTTAAAATTAAGGTCTAAAAAAAAAAAGGCTAGGTTAAAAAAGGTAAAAGGGTTAAGAGGCCGGCTTCACACAACGTGGGATGCTCGGGATAGGCGGGGTCAGGATCAAGCAGAGGTGCAGGTAGGCAGACAGACAGGTAAGCAGGTAGGCAGGCCGGCGGACAGCAGGGAGTGCGGAGGAGCTTGGCTATCACGTCACACGCCGAGCAGGAGGTTCCTTTACCCTGTTGAACGGAGAGGTAGGTGTGAGAGGTAGATAAGTAGCGGAGGTACTTTGTGGTACCTCACACTAACGGGAGGGACGCGTCGGCGTCACTCGTGACGTCGAGTTGTGAGAACGGAGGTCACTCTTGGAGGGCATCGACGCCTGGCGTCGCGTCGGTTAGCGTCGGCGGCCTCTCTTATTCGAGTAGCGTGACGTTGTGTGAGGTGTGGCGTCTTGAGCCACGCGGCCGGATGGCTGGTGTAGGGCCCTCTATAGGGCTAGGTGAGATAGTCAGTATAAATGAGAAGCCGTAAGCAGAGACACACTAAGAGTTTATTAACACAAAACACAATAGTTTAGATTACACACAGTATTATGCTAGTTACACTGATCTAATCAGGCTAAGATTCAAATAGGAAATTAGATTCAAGGTAAAAATAACAGTCTCTCGAGCTACGGCTAGAGCCCAACTTAAACTGTCAAAAAAAAAGCCCGTTTTTATCGTTCTGTGTCATATTTTAAACATTTCAAACATCTATCAAGTTATTTCTTAATTGAATGATGGCCAGAACGGATAAAAACGGTTTACAAAGTTAAAATGCTATAACTGCCCTTATTGTGAAGATTACAGTGTATTCACCTGCTTTATAAAAGGTTTAGAAGAAGGTGTCCATAGCACATTATGTCTATGGTTAAGAAAAGTAAATTAGGCAGATGACAGCTTTCAATGAAAATGTTAGAATATAAAATATTCGAACATTTTTTACAGAAAACAAATGAATAAATACTAGTATAAAAAAATAGGGTTTAGATGCTAAAACAATCAAAGATTATAAAAGTATGCTTTTACAGGTACAGTGTTATTAAGAATAAATAAAAGGAAAGTTACATGCATATGATATTGGATTTCAATAGGTAAGGTATCTAAAGGTGGTTAGTTTAATATAGTAGCATAAAAGTACCTAGACTAAAAATTGTGGATCTGCGCGGCAGAATGCCACACCATCACAGTGGCCAACCCTGTAAAGACGCCTGTATACAAACCCGTGACCGTGGTCAATCTTATAGAGGCACCTGTAAACAAACCTTATGACATGACTGTAGGCAAGTCCGTAGATAAGACTGTAGAGAAGTATTTAGACATGCCTGTGACCATGGAAAATCCTGTAGAGATGCCTGTAGTCATGTCTGTAGACAAGCCCTCAAGCAAGCCCTCTGGGAACGTCTCGGACAAATCTTCAACAAACTTTGCAGAGAACTCCCCGGAGAAATTTTCAAACCATGCAATTGCCAACCCATTCGATCACATGTCTACAGAAAACCCACTAACCGTTATATAAATACTACCCTGATAATTTATTTGTATTTTTCAAAGAATCAAATGAATTTATTTTAACAAAATTATGATGCGCAACTATAACAAATATGTATTTACAGAATTATAATCATATCTCTAAAGGTATGATTCCTAACAACGCTGCGCGGTGCTGTCGCGGCATTGCTGCCGCGGCAGTGTTGCGCGCCTGTGCTGCCTGCCGCGTGATAACAAGCACAACACTGCTGTTCGCGCAGGCAGCAGCAGCAGGTGACGTGTCGCCACGACACTACTTGTTTCTATGTCATGAATTTCTATGAAATGCCTTCCGTAGTGGCTACTTGGTATTTCATAGAAATACTATCGGTCTATCTACTAGTCGGCTATGGACTTGTACCTACCTTTCTTTCTCAACAGTTGTCAACATTCACGTGTTATCGCTGTGATGAAGGCCGCACTACTGTTCTGCTGGTCCCCATAAATTTGCTATAGGTTTACATGAGATTAAATTCTGAGCACGGCAGCAATGCTGCGACGACACTGCTGTGCAACAGTGTCGTACTGCCGCCGCAGTTCACATAGGGTGCGGGCAGCATTCGAGTTGACCGAACCGCAGGACACAGAATGCCTCCAGTGTGAAAAGTCCTTCAAGGAAAGTTGTCTTGAAGGACGTAGATGTTATGATGATGCTGTATAAATCTTTTAGGTAGCTACATAATACATACTGATATCATAATCTCAGATAATTGACTTTCTATCGTCACTTATTCAACTATCTACTTTAGGGTTATGCATTCTATTAGTATTTAGTATGGAAGTATGGATATGCAATATGCAATCTATTTGCTGCTAAAAGTAGCTAGGTTTTTTCAAATTATTATAATAAATATTTTGTTTTCGACTGTAAGACTGTAATCTGGTATATTGTGAATTAGAGAATCTGGTGGTTTGAGAATCTGGTGGTTTGAGAATCTGGTGGTTTGAGAATCTGGTGGTTTTGGTTTTTGGAATCTAGTATTCTGAGATGGAACCTTCTAAATGTGAATATACACTGGACATCTTGTCAAGCATTTATATGTAATGTAACATTCTTACGAATGGTACAATACAAGCAAAAGCTCAATTTATAAAAGCATTTCCATGTAATGTAACGTTCTTGCGAATGCTCGCGTTCGACGTAATGCTCACGGCGAGTGAGCATTTACCTGTAACATTTACTTTCTACGTTGCTTTCATTGTAACGACCTTCCATCGGCCCGCGCACCTCATTCCACTTATACGCCCGCGCTCGTGCCTTTGCTCGATAAAATATTACTAGTTACACCAATACGCTCGTCTATTTTTAAAATGTTTGTAACAAAACATCGAGCGTCATGTTCAAAGTACGAATCGGTAAAATTCCAAAACGGCGAATGCTCGATGTTCTGTTACAAGTAAATTCTCTAGCCTTTTTGAGTAACCATTTGGAATAAAAAGAAAATGCGAAAATGTTGGGCACAATAGCATTTGAACCTTGTCGAGTATGACATTCTACTTTGTTTTTATATTGTTTGTGCCCAGTAGCTAGGCACGTTAATTGCGTCATCAGTGGCATTATTAGCAGTGATAAACTGTGGTGTGACCGTCGGACTGCCAAGTCATAGGTCTCGAGTTCGAACCCATGGCACACACCTCTGACTTTTCGGATTCATGTGCGTATTGTATAATTATCACTTGCTTCAAAAACGGTGAAGGAAAACATCGTGAGGAAACCGGCATGCCTGAGAGATATTTGTCGACGGCTTATGAAGCCATATCAGAGGCCCATGGGCGGCTTTAAAATTCTGTCACCAGCTTAGTTACACGAAAAGAAGAAGAAGAAGAAGTGGCATTATTTAGGTCATCAAAGGTGCAAGTGACGACACTTAGGACATTCCAACAAGTGGTACATAGTCTGATCAGAAGCACCACACTCGCAGTGGGTGTTGGATGGGTCAGGAATCACTTCGACTAAGTGTGCCTGCAGCGGCATACTTGGGTACGTAATAGATCTTTCCATATAAATAGGCCACTGCAAATGAAGCCCGGGGGGGAAATGTTCCTGGGGTTAAACGATGTCGGTACGTGGTGGATGTTTCTCTTCTCACAATTTGCTTCTCTGTTTGGGTGAATTTGGATTTGGAAATCAGTGTAAAGCTTCGGCCAAACCTGATAGACCAAAACGCGGGACGTGGGACTGAAGTGGGAGCGCCATATAACACAAGCATACGTTTATATGGCGATCCCGCTTCGGTCCCGCGTTGTGGTTGCTCAGGTTTAGCTGAAACTTTAATCTGCGCGATCACAATGCGGAACGCGGGACGCGAAGCGGGAGCGTCAACAACGCAACTACTGTGTGAACCGAACAATGATTCCGATCATTGTTCGATTCGCGCTGTAGTCGCACAGGTCACCCGATGCGCGCCGAAGATGCACGAAGTTATTCGAAGTGCGTCTCACTCTCCACACTCTCGTCCTCGCCCATCTTCAATCAACTTAGTGTAGACGTGTTCGTCCCGCTCTGCCGACGCGGTATTCCCGCGATACGGTCACGAAGGTGTGCAAGGCGCCATATATTAAAACGAGCAGTGTCCGTCGCACAGCTGACGCTCCCGCTTCGCATTCGTTTTGGTCGCGCAGGTTTGACTGAAGCTTAAAATATAAGCCTACAAATAAAAGAACATAATGTTTCTAGGCACTTTATTCTTTGAAAAAATACAAATTAATTATCACGGTAACCGTATAACGGTAAATGGGTTTTCTGTAGCTATGTCTAATAGTTTTTCTGTGGGCATGTCATCGAATGGATTTGTTGTCGCATAGTCTGACAAGTTATCCGAGGAACTCTCTGCTGAGTTTGTGAAAGGTATTTTTAAGTGTTGGTCCGAGACATTTCCAGATGGCTTGTCTACGGATTTGTCTGCAGGCTTATCTACTTGCTGTCCAGACGTGTATACAGTTCTGTCTATGGACTCGCCTACGGTCATATCTTGAGGCTTGTCTACAGACATGTCTACAGGCATCTCTACAGGATTTTCCACTGTCACGGGCTTATCTAACGGCTTTTCTACAGTTCTATCTACGGAGTCGCCTACCGTCTTATCTTGAGGTTCGTTTACAGGTATCTCTATAAGATTATCCACGGTCACTGGCTTGTCTTCAGGCTTTTCTACAGGCTTGTCTACAGACATGTCTACAGGTATCTCTACAGGATTTTCCACGGTCACGGGCTTATCTAAGGGCTTTTCTACAGTTCTGTCTACAGAGTCGCCTACCGTCACATCATGAGGTTTGTTTACAGGTATCTCTACAAGATTGGCCACGGTCACTGGCTTGTCTTCAGGTTTCTCTACAATCTTGTCTACAGACATGTCTACAGGTATCTCTACAGGATTTTCCACGGTCACGGGCTTATCTAAGGGCTTTTCTACAGTTCTGTCTACGGAGTCGCCTACCGTCATATCTTGAGGTTTGTTTACAGGTATCTCTATAAGATTGGCCAAGGTCATGGGCTCGTCTGCGAACTTTTCTACAGATTTATCTAGGGGCTTATTTACAGGCTTGTCTTCAGGCATCATTACAGGATTGGTTACGGTAACAGGCTTCTCTACGGTTACGGGCTTGTCTACGGCCACGGATTTTTCTACAGTCATGGACTCGTCTACGATCACGGACTTGTCTACGATCTTATCTATGGGCTTCTCTATTGTCACGGGGTTTTCTATGATTTTGTCCACTGGCTTGTATATAGGCGTAAAGTTTGGAATAAATGGCTTTGAACCGTAGTGGGAACCGTAGTGGGAACCATGCCTCTGATGCCACGGACCGTGATGGGATCCATACCGGGAACCGTAAGTATCGTACATTGGATGGTACTGCTGTGTACCAAACCGACTGTTATGACGAGAGTAGGAATGGCTATTGTATATACAAAATGGCTGACGTCTGTAAGATGAAAGTTTGCTTGACGAATGAGGATGATGACGGTGTCTATGTCGTCCCTTCGTTCTCATGTACGGTGCACCTGAAATCAATAGGGTTAATAATAAATATTTCGAAGTGTATAGAGTGCCGCGAGTTTCTTGTGGCACTCTAGTGTCACTGCCTCGGCCCGGCTAGGGTGCCGTGAGCGTTGCATTGTCACTGTCACTTGTTATTTAGGTTAGGTTAGGTTAGAACTGGACCACACGACGACGCGGCAGCGGCCGGCGAAGTGCCGGCGAAGTGCGAAGTCAATGTGGTGTTTTACAGCGATCTAACCTCGACAATCAAACAAAATACCAAGTGACGTGACTTAGTGACAGTGACAATGACAATCCAATGCTTGCGGCACTTTAGCCGGGCCGAGGCCGTGTTACTAGGGTGCCTATAGTGGCACTTTATCCGATAGGGATAGAGTGCCAATGGTGGCACTCTATACACTGCCTAAATATTTTGACAATTGACATACCATTACTACAGATTACTCAACTATCTCCTTAATTTTGGTAACAACAGCATTTTAACTTAGACATTGAGTTTGTTGTTGATTATCTCAGATTCTGATTTCAAAACATAGTTAAACATAAATAGGTTCAGGGAATTCTCCTATTTAAACCTCTCCTCTCCTCCTGGGAACCTATTTATGTTTAACTATATTTTGAAACTTGAATTTGAATGTTTATAGTATAAACATTCAAATTCAAGTTGCGAATGGACCCTCTAATAATTTTACAGTGACGATGATCCTGCTATAAACCAATAAAAAAATGAACTAATGTTCAGGTCATCATTCAGTTTTACTTCACAATCACAATGCATAACCTGTAGGTACTGTTTACGAATTACTGTACTAGGTAGGTACCTGGATGATATTATACAGGGAAATATTTAACTGTATTTTTTTAAACTTATTGATCTTATATTGAAGGCCACTTTTTAAAATTTAATGTACTCATAAAATCTGCGCAAAAAGTTTAAAAGAGGTTTACCTCGAGCAAACGGGTTAAGCTTAGGTTGAAACTGTGACTAACAGCGGTCGCTACACTCAAGTTGGTCGCAATCATTTGACTATTTAGTATTTTCAGGACACCAAAAATAGGAATTATTTGAGGTTAAAAAAGGCGCAATCATCATAACATCATATTAGAGGATATTTTTAAAGAATATTTTTAGGAGCACAAAATGAGAATTGTTAGATTTTCAATTAAATACAATGACATACCATAACTAAATACAGATTTCTACTTAAATTTTGGGAATAATAAGGTCAGCAGTAAATAAAACACTAGGTACTATTAGATATTGAAACAAATATGACAAAATTTTGTTACTTACAGTTGTATTCTTCTAATAACACTAAGACCAGGAACACACACACCTGGAAAAATGAGGAATGTTAGTAAGATAGAAAACATAATAAAACGTGAAAGCCCTAAGCTGCGGGTAACGCTATTTTAACGCGTTCGAAACGAACGGAATATTCAACCAGTAAAGATTACACCCGATACGTAGTATTCAAATCACCTGAAAAGTGTCATTATAAACATAATAGAGTGCTACAAGAACGGAGCATGACTGGCACATTTGACATATAGGGGGGTTATTTGTAAACTCAACTGTTTACAGTGTAAAGCTGGGAACAAATTATACTGACAGTCCCCTACGATCTCGTCAATTCACGTCCGCGACTTACGACCGATCGTTTGCACAGTGTAGTACTAAATGTTCTATCCAAATTCAAATAAGTCGCGACCGAGAGTCGTGACTTACGGACGCGTTTGATAATTTGTTCCCAGCCCAAAGTCTACAAGGAGTTTTTGGCGTCTGATTGACATTGACAAGGGGACGTTGTAATGTTGGTAAACATTTGTGAATTTTCACAGAAACTGTACTGAAAAAAAAACAAGATGGCGTCGTTACATCTGCACCTGCACCCTAACTGCGCAACACGTACACGACCAATTACAATCTGAATCATTTTGAAGGATATTGCTAATCCATTGCTTGATATATTCGACATCATTCATTTTGGGCCAAACAAAAAAAAAGTTATATTCCGTTAGAACAAGGTATTCTCTTCACTTTTCACTATGGGACCAAATCTGTAGGGCCATTCCCTGCGCTGTTATACATCTTTGTAAAATACTGTTTTCAGTACGTTTTAGTTAAGAGAATAACAGTAATCTTACTATAATAATAGCTTTTTATGGCAGTAATCTTACAGTCATCATCTTTTATTGTGAAACTAAGGTTCTAGGGTTATTCTCCATATAAGTAACTACAGTATGCGAAATAAAGTTTTTTTTTATAGTACTAGTCTAAGCTGATTGAAATAGGTAGGTATCACTAGTATTAACTGGTTTTATGTCCATTTATGTAGTGGTGTCTATTCACGGAAAAAATGTGTTATTTTTATTTCACTGTTTTTTCGTGAATAGAAACCACAAAATAGACCTAAGTCCGTGTGGTGCCGGACTTAAAGAATCGCACTACCCTATTTCTTCGCATGGGTGTCGTAAAAGGTGACTAAAGGATTACTAGAGAATGGGCAGCAGCGTTCTCTATGCACTTTTAACACCATACTGCGATCGCCAACCCGCCTGCCAAGCGTGGCGATTATGGCAAAACCACCCCCTAAAAATGACAAGCACCAAAAACAAACGGCCCCTAGTGCTCGGCGGCCTACCTACCCTTGGCTACGGTAGCGGTCAAGGTCACGGTGAGGCAAGGGGTACGAAGAATCCCCGGAACAGATCCGGCTACCACAATCACCGGAAACTGGACCTGGCAAAATATAACACGCGTACACTTTCCGGACCGACGAGAAGATCATCGAACTCGAGGAAGAATTAAGCAGGTTACGATGGGGTATAGTAGGGTTATCTGAGTACAGGGTTGGGCAGTATTTGAATTACTTGTAATTGAAATACGTAATTGAAATACAAATACGTAATTGGTATTTGTAATTCAATTACTTCTTATAAATGTAATTTGTAATTAGTATTTCAAATACCTGACGCTGAGGTATTTTGTAGTTAGTATTTCAAATACTTATGGCTCCAAAATACATTTGAACATAAATACATTTAGCGATCTTATGAATGGGTGCGATCTGCAGAAAATAGCGCTCGATAGCTTTCGTAAGCAAAATAGCGACCGCGAAATATGTAATATCTTTAAAGTTGGCAACACTGCACTTAAACTGTACTGTAGTCTGTACTGTAGTCGGTACATACGTCAAATTGTCAATTACATAACTTGTCAATTGTAATTTTCATTCGGCGATGGAGTGAATCCTGTGAATGCTGTGACATATTTTTAGCGGTCGCGATTTTGTAAAATATGATGGTAAGAATTATTCCCTTTGCCTTAGGCTGGGCTGGATTAGTTCTATTCTATTTATATACCTAACCTAACACCAGACTGTATTTTGTAATTTGTATTTTGTATTTTAAATAAAAATAGTCAAAATACTGTATTTGGTATTTTATATTTCAAATACACGACTTAAAAATATTTTGTAATTTGTATTTTAAATAAGTGCGAGATAGTATTTTGTAATTTGTATTTTAATTAAAGCAAAGCATGTATTTTGCCCAGCTCTGTCTGAGTAGTATCTGAGAGAGTCCGAAGAGACGGGGAGGACTCGATAATCCTTAAATCCGGAAACTTGCTCTATTTCCAGGAGGGCGACCAGCAGTCCCAGGGTCGTGTCGGGTTTATCGTCCACAAGTCCCTTGTGAGCAACGTGGTGAAGGTTGAGAGTGTGTCGACCAGGGTGGCGTACCTTATATTCAGAATATCCGCAAGATATTCGCTGAAGGTCGTACAGGTTTATGGAGAAGGAATGCCTCTTTATGATGAACTCCTTCTTCAGAAAACACGAGCACAGAAAGTGGACCTGGCAGAGCCCTGATGGTGCAACAAAAAATGAGATTGACTTCATTATGTCGACGACGAAGCAAGTATTCAATGATGTCTCTGTGATCAACGCGGTGAAAACCGGAACCGATCACCGCATGGTAAGAGGCACATTGAAATTAAATATCAAGCTGGAAAGATCTCAATTGATGAAGTCTCGTCCAGCACCGATCCAAGTCCAAAACCCCGAGACCTTTCAGCTTGAACTTCAGAATCAGAGGGCTAAAAGTCACCCAAAGAGCATTGGAGAAGGCTATGCTTGGAGTTTCCCTGCGTGATCGAATCAGAAATAAAGAGATCCGCAGGATAACCAAAATAACCAACATAGCCCGAAGAATTGCTAAACTTAAGTGGCAATGGGCAGGACACATTGCCCGCAGACCAGATAGCCGATGGGGCCGAACGGTTCTGGAGTGGCGACCACGTACCGGAAGACGTAGCGTTGGAAGGCCTCCCACAAGATGGACCGATGACCTAGTAAAGGCCGCAGGAATCCGCTGGATGCGGGAAGCACGTTAGTAGTTATGTGGAGAATAACCCTAGAACCTTAGTTTCACAATAAAAGATGATGACTGTAATGATTACTACCATAAAAAACTATTATTATAGTTAGATTACTGTTATTATCCTAACTAAAACATACTGAAAACAGTATTTTACAAAGATGTATAACAGCGCAGGGAATATTCCTACAGATTTGGTCCCATAGTGAAAAGTGAAGAGAATAACATGTTCTAACGGAATATAACTTTTTTTTTGTTTGGCCGGCACTTTCACATTTAGCCCAAAAATGTATGGACCCTGAATGTTCTCCTTTGTCTGCTCAACAACGTAAATAACTCAATGAATGTTCTTGAACTGTCAAAATCAAATAGTGTGATTGACCGCGTGTTACGTATACGCAATTAAGATGCTGATCTTGGCCATGCGCCAAAAGATCCTTATACCTTTGTACACCGATTCACTGTCCTAGCAATAACCGAGTATATAGTCCTCTCACAACTATTTTACCTCTGATAGCAACCGTATAGCAACGGGAATAAAGATCACTGATGCTGAAATAAAACTTTTTGGCGCACGCTATAATATTGTTGTTAAAACATTATTTTCACTTTTGTATTGTGTTATTTGTATTTTGTGTTTCACAAACTGTTTCCAAATAAACGTTATACTTTCTTTTCTTTTTTCTACCGCCATTTTTCATTTAAATCACAACCAAAGACTTTTTCACGCTCGCGTTTCCAAGAGGTGACTACGAATAACAAAATTGATGTTTATAAATTATTATTTGATTTTTTTTGGCCCGTTGAGCGATTTGTTTTATGTTTTAATGTATAATGTTCTAGTACGCTAATTGTAAGTGTTGTGCTTTCCTGTAATTTAGATCATGCGAGATCTATGACTGTTATTACAAAGACTTTGGGTTAATGCTGCGTATGTGTTTAGTTGGTAAGCCTTTAAATAAATAAATGCATAAAAGGCATGGTTTGCCTTTTTGCGTTAATTTTGTGATGAATAAATGAATTGTAAAAAAAACACTTACGATTAACTTCATAGTTGCTAATATTAGAAAACACAGATGTAACTCAAACACTAGTGTCGTTGTGGATGATCTACTCTTACTGAATGGCGACTGATATTAAAGCTTATTATTTATACACTACTACAATCTTCCTCGACCTATGAACTCATAATGACAAATATAATTTACTTACTAAAGATAATTTTCTGCGAAATAACAGCAACAGCTGTAATCTCCCGTTTGGTATCACTGACTTTATGAAAATATTATTGTTTATATATTTTGTTCCGAATTATTCGGAAACCCCACATTCTGAATGTTTTTTAGGTTTTTTTATCAAGTAATTCTCAATAACAGAGATAGTAGAACTGACGAAATGTGGGTTTTTTTTATACACCGTGACATTTTAGTCGTCATAAATTAATTTAAAAAGCAACTCACTTCATGTATCCAATTACTCATAAACATTAATAAAAAATGAAAATAAATATACACCTTAGCTGTGGCCTGTGTTACATAGGGTCACTCAATGTAACCGAGATAAAATACCTCTTGGAACAATTAATAAGTCTGTAGGTTATCTATGAAGCCAATACGGCCGTATGGAGAGCAATACATTACTCCGTACAGTATATTTATTCTGTCCACCGGTATTCTAAGGACGGAATTCTGGTGTACCTAATGAATTGGGGTACTCTGAACGGAACCAGCAATTAACCGATGTTTTTTTTTTAGTAATGCCTCGTATTCCGAGACCTGTACCGTGTCGTGATCCGTACCATTTCCTGTACCGGCAACCGTACCGTGGTCCGTACCGTGAATTATTGATATGTTGTGTACCATCTCCATACATGCTGTAGAGCCAACTATTACAGTATCGACTTTTGTATATAGTTGTAAGATAAGATAAGATATTAATTTTTTGTAAAACATGAGTACATATACAATAGATTTGCATGGTCTTAAAATAACATTCGGGAACAGGATCTACATGTTTTGCCATTGGTGGCGTACAAATTTTGTTGGTCAATTTAACAATTAATTTGAATTTATACATAACAAAAAAATAAATTTTTGTAAAATTACGCGCGCAGGCGCTTATACAGATAACAAAAAGATAAAAAAAAATGAACTAAATGTATTACGTATTTGAGGTCGAAGAAATGTCATAATGCTTGGATCTAAGTACGATCATTTAAAAATTCTGTTAGGCTATAATAACATTTGGCTATCAGATGTTTTTTAAGTTGTAGTTTAAATAGAGTTGTGGGCATTTGTCTAATAGTTTTAGGGATTTTATTGTAAATAACTGGTGCTAAAGAGAAGATGCTTTTACGCATCAGCGCCGTGGTCGATCTTGGTACTCGTAATAAATTGTTATCCCGTCGATTGCGGATTGAAACATCTGATAGTTTTTTAAATAGTTTAGGATTGGTTTGTACGAAATTAGCCACTTCAAAAATAAACAAGGACGGCAGATTTAAAATATTATATTTAACAAAATACGGTTTGCAACTATCCGTTTTTTTTTAAACTGAACATAGCCCTTAGGCTGCCTGTCCACCGGAGCGGAGAGGAGAAAAGAGGAGCGGAGATGTGTCAATATTAACCAATAGAATCTTGACTCCGCCCCTGAGTTTAGATCAGTGATCCTGAGTCAAGATTCTATTGGTTAATATTGGCACATCTCCGCTCCTCTTTTCTCCTCTCCGCTCCAGTGGACAGGCAGCCTTATTGAGATCTAAAAATTATTTCCCTATTAGTCGAATTTCCCCAAAAAATAACGCCGAACCTTAATATAGAGCCGACAATTCCGTGGTAAGCCGTGATAAGTGCAGTGGTATATGGGTTTTAGTTTGTAAAGTGCGTAGGCAGAAGAACAGACTTTTTTATTTAATTCCTCTGTATGCGCTTTCCAGTTCAGACGTTTGTCAATGGTTACACCTAAAAATTTCGCTGTATCTACTGTTTTAATTTGTATCCCTTGGTGATTAACATTAATATTTGGTGCCGCCGAACGTTGACTAAAGAACATAACTTTTGTTTTTTCAAAATTGACCTTTAAATTATTGTTATTTAACCAGTTAACTAATGATTTCATCGTTTTATTAATTTCGTTTTCATAGCTGTCTTTATTTTTACAATTTATTGTGACCGTGCTGTCATCGGCAAAGAGTGATACTTGATATTTCGTTACTTTTGGTAGGTCATTAATATAGATAATAAATAACAAAGGACCTAATACACTCCTTTGTGGGACTCCATATGTAACTATTTGTTTCTTTGATAAATAAGTTTCTTCTTTTTTAGTGTGAATGTTTACTTTAGAAATTTCTGTATATTGTTTCCGGTTTTTTAGGTATGACTCTATATGGTTTAGTATGTTGCCTCGAATTCCATAAGCTTCCAGTTTACGAAGGAGAATGTCATGGTCAACATAATCAAAAGCCTGGGTCATTTCACAGTAAATGGAACATACCGGTGTCCTTTTATCTACGCAGGCCATGACGTTATTAAAAAAATCAAAAATAGCCATGTTTATCGTTGTTTTCTTTCGGCAGCCTTTTTGGTCTTCCGTCAGAATATTTAGTTTTTCTAAATAGTTGTAAATTTGATTATACATGTATTTCTCAAAAACTTTTGATATTATTGGCACAAGCGCAATTGGTCTATAACAGTTCAAACTCTGTTTGTTACCTTTCTTGAAGATTGGTTTCACAATAGAAGTTTTTAGACTTTCAGGGTATGTTCCTGTGGTTATACACAAATTCATTATATGACTTAGGTGATCACAAATATGATATGCGACATACTTTATAATTCTAGTAGAAACCCCATCGTACCCAACACTTGTCGTATTTTTTAGCGATCTTATAATTTTAAGTACGTCTTATGGAGTACTTGGTGCCATAAACATTGATTGACTTGATTTAGAAATATGTTCAGTTACTTGCTTGCCAGAGCCTGGTATCGGTTTTATTTTGTTCAAAAAGAAATTGTTGAAAGCGTCTGCGATCTCTTGTGGACTGTTTATAGTTTTATTGTTTGTTTCTATGGAAGTGATCGTGTTCTTTGGTAGATTCGTTTTAGATCTATTTATAATTGCCCATGTAGCTTTGGATTTATTAGTAGCTGTCAAAATATAATAGGCCCGTTTTGTACGAGACTGAAAGAAACAATAAAAAAAGCTGAGAGGTGTCAAGGGACACCCGGATGGAACGAGTTATGGAATTAACCTCACAAAGGCATGCCACTAATTAATACCTGTGGTCGCTCACAGATGGTGTTATAATAAAAAACACAAAGGCATGCCACAAATTAGTACCTGTGGTCGCTCACAGATGGCGTTATAATAAAAAACACAAAGGCATGCCACAAATTAGTACCTGTGGTCGCTCACAGATGGCGTAATATTAAAAAATTAAAAAGTGTCGTTACAACTTTTGGTCCCAATTTTTTCCGTCTAGCCCCCTTTCGCAACGCGCAAAAGGGAACTTCGTTCCAATAATAATTAATTACATAAAGTCTTTATGTAATTAATTATTATTTTATTGTTTCCTTCAGTCTCGTTCCAAGCCACATTCTAGGGTCTTTCTCAAATATCAAAACGGGCCTATTATATTTTGACAACTATATACAAAAGTCGATACTGTAATCGTTGGCTCTACAGGATGTATGGAGATGGTACACAACATAATATCAATAATTCACGGTACGGACCACGGTACGGTTCCCGGTACGGGTGATGGTACGGATCACGACACGGTACAGGTCTCGGAATACGAGACATTACTCCAAAAATGCAACTTTAGTATGCTTAGTGGTCAGCATTTGTAAAATGAAAGTTCTGCAGACGCATGATGTCTATGGTTCCGTCTTGTTTGCCGGTTCCTCGTTGTAATGAACGTAAAGGAAACCTGAAATCATTGACATTAATGATTATTAAATTGGTGATAAATCCTGAATTTGTCTGATTGATTTGGCGGCATATCATATAACTCTACATAATAACTACATCTGACATCACACAAATCCTACATCGCGCAAGCAAAGTTATCCGCAAAGAAAGTGCTCAACAACAACCATCGGGTCCTACCAGACATAACAACCGTCTGGTCGTAGGATCTTTTCTTTTCAATTATAGAGGATGATATTTTTTCACCCTTTTCCTGATACCTCTAAACCCACTTGAGCTTTAATCCTCATTTCTTAACACGTTCAGTGCCGGGAGCCCTCCTAGAGGGTTTACTTAGTCGCATATCGGATGCCGGGAGACCTCGCGGAAGGCTCATTTAATTTAGGAAGCGACTTAATTTAGGGTATTAAGGTACACATGTGACCCTTTGAAAAGAAAAAGAAAGAGGTCTCATTACTTCTTTTACATTTTCCTCTCCACTATGGAAATGATGTAAAGTACAGTCAATCGAACATCAGTGGTAATACTTGTCCTACGAAAATCGTCCTAATGCCTTAATCATACGAACCGAGTTGATGGGCGGGACAACAAAATGGTACTAGGACGAGAGAGCTGTTGTGTGGACGAATAGGTGTTTACACGTATTTTTTTACTCGGCACCGAGTCAGTCAGTCGCTTCACAAAAATCGCGGGAAGTGGTGCTGCGACTGCGAGCGACGCGCGACGTGAGTGCACACAAAGTACTCTGTGTTACGCACCTTTTTTTTTTGACTAGGGCATCTCGCAGTTGACCACTAAAGTCTTCGCTGCTTAACCGGACTTTCCTGTGGCTGCCTTAAGCTCCTAAAAGAACTCAAAGCCTCCAGCCAGGGCATAAACTAAGCTAAATTAAAACTAGGCGAACGCTCGCTAAGGGCACCCCCTGTTGGGTACGAGCCCGGCTTAGGGCGGTCGCTGGGGGGAGGACAGCAAGAGGGACAGGCTGGATCAAGGATAGATCATTATTATTAGACGGGGAATTTAAAGCTACATTGCAGGCTCAGCAAAAACGCGGGCTGGCGCATCGTTATCGAGCAAGGGTCGGGGAGGAGGCGAGTACGCACCGAGGAGTGGGCAAACGTGTCAGTGCGGAGAAGCGCGGGGTTGGGCACTCGGTCTATTAAATTAGGTATTTCTAGCTTTCGCCCGCGGCTACGCCCGCCCGCGTGGATGTCGCAAAATATCTCACGGGAACGCACTACCGGGATTACATTCGTAATAGCCGAAAAAAAGGTCATTGACTCCTACCGCTGCGTCTGTCAACCATGATTATTTTGTTACGCGTAATTTTGAATCTGCGATATCTTTTAAACTATTCATTTAATAATGACATGATGTCAAAATTAAATGCCCAATTTAAATACTTAACCTATTTTATTGGATTTGGATTATAATATAATACCAGTCAAAATAGCTTCGGAAATAACAATGAAATTATCAAATTCCGCATGAATCAATCCATCCATTAGTGAAAACTGTTTGAAAATCCGTTCGGTAGTTTTTGAGTTTATCGCGTTCAGATAGACAAACAGTCGCGGAGGAGGAATTTCTTTTATAATATGTAAGGTGAAGATGATATATTACTGTCATTTAATTTTATACTTTTAGTGAAAAAAACATGCATATTCCGTATGTGGGACGACGGCCGCGGCAGTGGGACGAACGGGAATACACGGAATACACGTTACCTATCACCTCAGACCAGATAAAAAACCAAGTCAACTGTGACGTGAAGCCGGTTTCGTAAACATGTGTGCACTTAAGCCGCCCTCCCACGGTCCGCCATATCGCGGACGCACGCGCACGACGCACCGTGGGAAACCTAGCGTGCGTGGTAGCGCAGACGCGCGTTGAACGCGTGCGTGGCGGTGCGTCCTCGTGCGGGCTGGTGCGCGTCCGCGATATGGCGCACCGTGGGAGTTGGCTTTTAGAGAGGTGTAGTTTGATTGTAGTGTCATTGTAAATGGTTGTAAATGTGTGCGTGTGAGCGTCTGTGCACAAAGCGGAGGTGTAGTTTTGACATTCTTCACGGTATTGTTCGCAGCGCTCTGTCTTGGTTTTTAATTTATCCTATCACTACAATGTATGGTCAAAGGGTATCAGAGACTATCAGGAGAGGTGTAATCATTTATTTACTAACACAATTTGATATCTACGGAAAAACCGAGTGTTAGTCTTTTGAACCTGACATTAAAAATATTAGATAACGACTACTTACTTCAATGGAGATAACCGTTTTTAGAGTTCTGTATGTCCGAATGAAAAAACGTTAACCCTGATAGGATCACTCTTGTGTCTAGGGAATGCAATCTCGCGAGATTGGTGCTCAGGCGAGATCTCGCGAGTTTATGAATAACAATACCACGAGATCTCGCGAGTTTATGAATAACAATACCACGAGATCTCGCGAGTTTATGAATAGCAATACCACGAGATCTCGCGAGTTTATGAATAACAATACCACGAGATCTCGCCAATTTCGAGATCTCGCTAGATTGGCAGTTTTGTGTGTTTATTCTTGCAAATAATCACAATATTTGAAAAATTAGGAAAACAATAAAAAGTATTCTCAAAAGAGCTCTCTTTTTGCGAGATCAATCTCGCGTAAAAGAAAACGAGATCTTGCGAGAACGAGATTGCATTCCCTACTAGTGTCTGTCTGTTTATCCGTCTGTCACAGCCAATTTGCTTTCTTCTTTTCGTGTGGCTAGTGACTAACCTGGTGTCAGA
Source organism: Conistra vaccinii (assembly GCA_948150665.1). Classification (NCBI taxonomy): domain Eukaryota; kingdom Metazoa; phylum Arthropoda; class Insecta; order Lepidoptera; family Noctuidae; genus Conistra; species Conistra vaccinii. Next base: position 7,907,618 of record OX411327.1, read on the forward strand.
GTTTTAAAGCCGCCCATGGGCCTCTGACTTGGCTTCACATGCCGTCGAGAAATATCTTTCGGGCATGCCGGTTTCCTCATGAAGTTTTCCTTCACCCTTTTTGAAGCAAGTGATAATTATACAATACGCATATGAATCCGAGAAGTCAGAGGTGTGTGCCTTGGGTTCGAACTCAAGACCTATGACTTGGAAGTCCGACGGTCACACCACTAGGCTATCAGAAAGAAAGAAAGAAAGAAAAATATTTTATCACTGCTATTTAATTTGCTTTGAATCTAATAGACTGATTAAGTTGAAATTTGGTACCTACCCATATCCTACCTACCTACACTTAACACTTTCTGTGACCCAAACACGGACGTGTTAGGTAAATAAATGAAGTTTGAACATGGGGGTCACTTTCGGGAGACAAATTAAAAAAAGAGTTTTGCACACTGTAGTGTGCAGAACTGTTTTATTTAATTTTCTTACACGGTACACCGTGTCAAATGAAAGGGCTTAGTGCGAGGGTCCCAATTATATGTTTTTATTTAGAAAATAGATGAAAATCTACCATGCCTTATCTCAGAAACTATTGGAACAAATATTTTGAAAAAATATCAGGCATTCGTTCTTTAATATAGATTATAGGAAAACCTTTAAGAATTCTAATAACATGGTAAATCTCCCAATATTGTGCGTACAAACTAACATTTGCAGTTGGAATGCTTCGGAGCACATGTTTTTCAACTACAGTGTTAACTTTGTTCTTGGAATAAATTCATTCCAACTACGGAACCCTTCATTTTGCGTGGTCCGACACGCACTTGGCCGGTTTTTGTATAATATATAATGTTGTCCAGGGAGTAGGTATTGGACAGTCAGTATCTACGAAAGTACGAACCAGCTGGTAGTTAGCACATTCTTTTTGTATCCATAGTAATATACATACTTCATAAACTCGTATTTTCTGAGCCCAGTAGGTCGCCACCTCAATCGCGGCATCAGATCAGCACTATCTTCCTTCTCCCGTTTTGTCAGCAGTCATGAAGTTATTCGTGAGTACCTATGCATTATTTTCCCATTAAATTAAATAATGTGTGTAGCAACCGGTGTCTGACAGGTCGATGTTGCTACTAGCAACATCAGACACCCAGACACCGCAGATTGTGGCCTGTGTACGGACTTCAACTTAAGAGAGTGCATTCTGAAAGTGGGCAACGTCGCAAATAGTTGTAACATATTTCGATGTTTTAATTAATTTGGCAATATTACTGTATGGAAATAAGAAATGTGGCTAACTAGCGAACTAGAATATTAATAATGAATAGCAATTGTAACATTGAATTTGATGTTGTAGCCGTTTTAGGTGCAAAAAAGGCATTTGGAAACTTTCCAAATATTTAAAAAAATCTGAAACTAAATATTCGGTGTTACGATATGAATCATTATCAAAAGCATTTCATAATCAATATTCTAGTTCGCTAGATAGCCACATTTCTTATTTCCATACAGGTAAATATTTGACAGCTATTTACGACGTTGCCAACTTTTAGGATGCACGCTCTTATTTCAGAGTATTTTGGTAAACTCAACCACATGTTACACTCAACTGCACATCATTACTAACAATTTGACATTGACATCGCCTATATGTAGGTAAGTTTTAGTAGTAATGGCTTGATCACACGTGACGAGTAGCAATGCTTAATTTTTTTTGAAGTGAAAACTTCTTTAGCGGCTTGCAGCGGCGTGCACTTTTTTAGGATGGGTAAAAATGTTAAACTCGCGTCAGAACGTAACCGTAAGATCCGTTGCCTAGCAACCGACAAAGTAAATATCAAAATAAATAGTCTTTGACATTACGTAAAGATTGCGAGGTAAGAAATTTTACCCATATTGATGGGTAAAAAAAAGCAGTCAAGTTTTCACTTCTACCGGCACTCCCGGAGTGCAACCCGTGGTTTTTTTTTTTTTAATAACATGACGCCTGAATTCCCCGAAGGGTTGGACAGAGGTGTCCCTATAGTACACCCACATTTCACAGTTATGTTTAAGTCCCATGTAATAGGGGGCGAGCCCATTACCATCAACCGGGCACAAATTCAGGGGGCCAAGTCTACTAATTTACAAACGTCACAATGGTCTCTATCGAGAGACCATTGTGACGTTTGTAAATTAGTAGACTTGGCCCCCTTGGCCCCTTGACTAAAGTTTCTGAATTTAACAAAGCCTGTTTAGAAATCAAAAGAGAACAGTCATCAAAACTGTGCATAAGTATTTTTTTACATACTTTAGTAATCCTTTTTTGTTTCAGGCATACCTTTTCCTGCTGTTTGTGATTATGGAAGGGATCTATTGTGAGTACCTATGAATGAAACAAATAATAAACTGCATATTTTCATGGTTATTTTTAAACACCATATAATACAAGGTGGACACGACAATACAACAAAAAATTTAACGGCGTGTCTATAATGACGTTCCCATTCTGCATACAAAAATTCAATTGAATATATTCAATAGTTTAGTCATTATAGCTCGGCAAAATCCATAGTCAGCTTGGGCTATTCCGTTTATCCACCCCAAAAATCCACCCTAAGGTGGATATTCGGAAATGTATGCCCGAGAATTCACCCAAGGCCTAGTTGGATAAACGGAATTTATAGGCTTAGGGTGGATCCGGCTACATTACATTTAATTTGTTAGAAAAACTCATTTTTTTTTTCGAAGTTAGGATTTCTTTGACAGTTCCAAAATACTTTTATGCATTATTATTATTATATTCTTTATTATCAGATAACAAGATCCAGCGTGTGAGTAAACAATAATTAACTTATTACTAGTGTTAGTAGTTAGACATCATTCAAGTGTCGAACATTTTGTACCCAAAAACTAAAGTGCCGGCCAGAAAAAAAAAACATGTTTTTCTTATGGAAAAAAACACCCTCAACATTTTATACTATTACAATGAGAGTATACAATTAACCCTTCCGCTGCTATTTAAGTTTGAAAAGAAAATACAAAAAATCATATTTTGAGGATTACAATAACGTTTTAAACGAGAAACAACCTAGCTACCTCTTCATCATTATCATTTCAGCTGGAAGACTTCTACTGCTGGACATAGGCCGCCCCCAAACATCGCCACTTTGACTGGTTCTGTGATTCTCGCATCCAGCGGATTCGTACAGTCTTCACCAAGCCGATGACTTAGTGAAGACCGCAAGAACCTCCACTTTGAACCTCCATGCTTCGTCTTCCGGTACACGGTTGCCACTCCAGAACGTTTAGGCCCCATGCCCATCAGTGTGTATGTGCCCTGCCCACTGCCATATTTCTCCTTGGTTACCTTGGTTCTCCTGCCGATCTCTTCATTTCTAATTCGATCACGTCGTCAGAGAAACTCCAAGCGTAGCCCTCTCCATTGCCCTTTGGGCGACTTTCAGCGTTCTAATGAGGCCCGTTGTAAGTGACCACGTTTCAGCTCCATAGGTCATAACTGGCAACATGTGAGACGAGAAGATATTGCGTAGCTTCCCGAACACTGTCCAGCCGAGTAGGATTCTACGATTGACCTCGAAATTGTACCTAACTGGACAGTTTGTCCTTGGTAAACGGACTCGTCCATTACTTCGAGTGTAAAGTCTTCGATCTTCATGAGGGTCGATGTTACATGGACATTTGACATGAACTTAGTTTTGTCCATGGTCATTTTAAGACCTTCTCATTCGGAAGCTCTACTGAGGTCATCGAGCATTGCACTGGTCCTCCGATATAGTAGTCATGGCTGAGACTATCTCAGCCAGGACTACTTTAGCCAGTAGCCAGTATTCATGGCTGAGACTATCTCAGCCATGACTACTTTATCGTCGGCAAACCGAAGGTAAGTGACGTAGTTGTCATTGAAGTTGGTTGCTACGCCTTTCGAGTCCAGAGCCTTGAAGACATCCTCCAATGCAGCGGTGAACAGTTTGGGAGAGATAACGTCTCTCTGTCTCACCTCATCTCGCTGCAGAAGGATAGGTTTCGAGGTCTGGTCCTGGAGTCGGAACGACATAGTAATAGTGTTTTTATATAGACACTGCAGCACCTTGGTTTATCGATAGTGCATCTGGCACCGTTGAAGACACTATACAGCCCAAGTCTCGATCGAATCGAAGGCTTTCTTGTAGTCCACAACCGCACTGCAGAGAGGCAGGTCATACTCTTCAATCTTCTGTATAACCTGCCGCAGCGTATCATGGTATGTGGTCTACGGTGCTAAAGCCTTTACAGAATCCGGCTTATTCGGGAGGCTGGAAGTCGTCAAACTTGCGCGCGAGACGGTTCGTGATGACTCTTGAAAACAGCTCCATGAGCCTATAATTCTTTAACAGGGCATTATCGCCCTTTTTAAAGAAGAGTATCACCACACCTCTGTCTACCCCGCCTATGTCTGCCTGTGTTGTTATACCCTCGAGTATGACGAAATCAAACAGCTTGTGTTATGGAGGGCTTAAGAACAGATTTTCCACCGACCTAGCTGCCTGCTATTGTACCTATAATAAAAAAAAACCCTCAATCTTTTTCTCGTTATTTTATTTTATACTGATCATACCTTATTATACCTAATGCTAATGTCCATTTCTACAATGGGCAATAAAGAATGTCCAAAATAAATTGTTGGCGAAAATGTGATTTTTGGTACCTACTTTCAAACTCCTATATCAGCCAGAGGGTTAATTGTAGACTTTCGTTGTGATATTAAAAAATGCTCAAGATGTTATTTTCCATACGAAAAAAGCATTTTTTTTTCTGGCCGGGCACTTTAATTTTTGGGTACGAATTGAATGATGTCCTTTTGAGAAGAATACAGATTAGAGAGTATAGAAAAAAGACAAGGAAAAGGACATCCCCAAGTTAACGTTTAGTAATTATCCTTCTCACAAAACTTTTAATAATCGGAGAGTCAATAGTCATTAGTAGTGCCAGTATTTAAATTTTTTGTTGTATGGTAGTCTCCACATTTTATATAACATCGTTTCATGAACAAACACATTAAAAGTCCCGTTTAATTTCAGGCAAACCGTTTTGGAATAGTCGCCCCAAAGATTCAGAACTCAGGGTCGAGAGACATCATCAAGTAAGAGTCCTAGGTATGACTCTTGACACCCAGAAGCGTGTCAGTAGAAACAATACTCCACTAGCTAGGATCATTGGATGGTTCGTGCCTCGGGACACCAGGATTTGGCACGAAAAAAACTATCGTATTGGTATACCTAAGCTATTTGAGATTAGGGGATATAGAGGCATTGGTGTTGAGAACTATTGAATAGTTCTGTTTTATTTAATTTTAAGTTTAAAAAAATATATTTTTGTAACACACATTTCCTCGAAGAATACAAATGAAACTAAAACATAAAACATAAGTCAATACTTTTGGGTGTTTTACAAAAACTAGACATTGTACAATAACGAATTCTTTAGAAGTATTAATTATTGTCACTGACTGAACTGAAATGCATTTACTAACAATAATTATTCAAATTATTCAAATAAAAATATCGTTGGAAAAAAACGTATTTTGTTTTACCTTACCTTCCCTAACTATTGATGTAGGTGTGGGTCGGATATCTATGGTGTGGGTCGTCAGGGAAAATAATTGTTTGTCAAATTAATACACTAGGTTTAATTTGCCGTTTATAAAGGCAGTTGATATGACGCTGGTAGAATAGTCGACAGAAAAAGAAGGCATTTGATGCAACCGTCAAAGAGTGACAGTTGTGACACCAAAGCGAAAATGTGCGGAGATGTCCGAAGCGGAGACGAGAAGAGATGTTGTTCAGCTAGAGTGTATCCACCGAAGCTGTGCGGAGATACGTACTGGTTAGACTGGAGCGCAGATGTGTGCTGGGTAGAGCTTAACTGAGCTGAGTGCAGCGAGCGTTGGATGTTCACTGCACGCCGCTCAGATCTTTTCTCATGGTAGCCACTGAAGCTGTGTGGAGACGAGATGTAGAAATAAGGAAATTCTATCGGTTGTTTAAAACACATCTCCTCTCCCTCTCGTCTCGTCTCCGCTTTAGTGGAGCAGCCGGGCCTTAGGCTGCCTGTCAACTGGAGCGGAGAGGTGAGGAGAGGAGCGGAGATGTGTCAATATTATCCAATAGAAGCGCACCTCTGGAGCGGAGTTTAGATTCTATTGGTTAATATTGGCACATCTCCGCTCCTCTCCTCTTCTCTCTGCTCCAGTGGACAGGCAGTCTTATGGTTCTTTTGGCGCCTGACGAAAATTGGAACTAACGCCCTTGTTAGATAGTTTATTTTGAGGTTTTTGAATATTAAAATATTGTTTGTTGGATATTCACATCTGTCACATTTACGAAGCTTGAGACCAATGTAGAAGTGCCTCATTCCACTTTAGGGGGTATGAGGACCAGGGTGTAAAGTTCACTCATCCACCATAGAAAAGGGAGGATCCTCCAACCAGACGGGTTGTTATGTCTGGCGGGCAACTGCCCATATGTTGATTTCGGATAGTCTTATCTATGTTTTTCGCTTGGTAAACTCTAACTGCGAGATGCAGGAATTGTGTGACGTCATGTCTTTTACTGCGTAGTTTTTTATGTCGCGGTGTAACCGCTACATCACTCCCCTCCGGAGACCGGAGGTCGATAGTGGGCTGAGTCTTGGATCTTGCGATGCTTCACAGTGCCAGCTGTGGTTCCAGTGAGTCGGAACCGGGTGCCGCTCAGTTCACAGTGGGTCGGAACTGTCTGCAGTGATTGCGGCGATGGTGATTGTGGTTCCAGTGAGTCGGAACCGGGTGCCGCACAGTTCACGGTGGGTCGGAACTGTTTGCGGTGATTGCGGCGATTTTGGTGATTGCGGTGATTCCCCAGTGAGTCGGGGTGATGTGGCTGAGGGTGATGACCAGGAATGCGCGTTCGCTGCATGCTGGTGGTCAGGATACCCGTTGAAGCCGTGGGTGCTGGCTGGCTGTGTGACTCGCCTCACGAAAGCTTGCGGGAGTGATGATGATGACGTCACGCTGAAGTAGTTGCACGAAGGCTGCGTTGACGTTCATACTCGGGGTCACCAATTTAGGGGGTATGAGGAACAGGGTGTAAAGTTCACTCATCCACCATAGAAAAGGGAGGATCCTCCAACCAGACGGGTTGTTATGTCTGGCGGGCAACTGCCCATATGTTGATTTCGGATAGTCTTATCTATGTTTTTCGCTTGGTAAACTCTAACTGCGAGATGCAGGAATTGTGTGACGTCATGTCTTTTACTGCGTAGTTTTTTATGTCGCGGTGTAACCGCTACACCACCACAGTATTTTCTAACACCCTCATTTTTTTTTTTAGACACATTTCATAAAACAATAAATTGAAAAATGTTTACCAACAGCCCCCCTATAAACGTCATGCGATTGCCTCGTAGCAGTTCAGTCAGATCCGCCGCCCTAGGCAAACCCTTACCGACCCAGACGACCCCATAATCCTCCTCCAGGAGAGCAGTAGGGGCACCAGTACAGCGCACAATCACACACACCGACACGCATTCCGACTTCGCCGACGTGGTCAGTGGCCGTGTGGTCCCGAGTAAATGATACTCCCCCCGACCCTTGCTCGTCGATGCGCCAGCCCGCGTCGATGCTGAGCCTGTAGCTTTAAATCCCCATGGTAATAATAATAATCTTATATTGATCCAGCCTGTCTCATCTTGCTGTCCTCCCCCCAGCGACGCCCTAAGCCGAAATTCGTACCCCACAAAGGGTGCCCTTATCCCGAGCCCCTGGCTGGAGGCTTTGAGTGTAGCACAGGAATGTCCCGTTAAATAGTCATGGCCTCAGAGGCCAGCTTCGGGATGACCGAGTTAAAAAAAAATCGTAGCAGTAGTGCACGGGCAATTTAAATGGAAGTCAATTTGGTTAGCAATGAATTTTCCCTACTTTACCTTTTTTTTCATGGATACCCTCCGTCTGGGCAGAACAGAGGGTTATATCGGACTCCTAAAGACTAAAACCTCACTGTTCCTTCCAGAATCATGAGTCGGGAGTCTGGGAGATATACTTGTTCCTATATTCGCCGTACCCCCGACTGGTATCAGCCCACCATGCCTAGAAGAGAACCCCATCACCAAGTACTGCTAATCCCACGACCGTATGAAGGACGTACGGTCGTGGGATTAGCCGCGAATTAGCAAACTAGAATATTGATTATGAAATATTTAGTTTATGATGTAAAAGAAGTATTTGGAAATAGAATACTGCGTGCCACTTCTTTCCCCGACTTTACCTACATACCCAAATGTCAGTGTAAATCCTTTCAGTGTGTTAAGTGTCAAGGAACAACACATTGTTGGCACAGTAACTATTCATACCATAGTTATAAACTTATAAGCTTGGCGATGTTAAACGTCCAACAATTCAGACTTCAAAATTTTATGGAACGCCTAAAAATATTAACTTAGCAACAACATGCGTAGTCGTGTATTGCCATAAAAACCACTGGTTGGTTTGCTGACTGATACCGATCGCGATACCATAAATACCTATTAAAAAGATTTTAGTTTATTTGATTTTTATTGTTTTATATGTAATTCATTCTATTTATGGTTTCTATGGTCATTAAGGCGACCTAAGAGTCGTTCGTGGTGATCATTTATAGCAGTTACGAGTTGGTACCTACCTATGTGCACTAATGTGTAGTCCTTAGTGGCAATTGGCATAGGTGGCATACACGAATGGTTTTGTTAACTGTTTTAATTTGCAGTAGGCACTTGGCGTTCGAATAGCCTTAGAATTCCTAATGTTGCGCGTGAAAGTTAGGAAGGTCTACAAATTACCAGCCAAGCTATGAGGAGTCTCAAGCTGTGAGGAGTATCGGAGGGTGTATGAGGGGTCATTATTGTTGGAATACAAGTCTTGAATTCAATTTGGTCAACAGTGATAGGTATATAAATAATATATAGGAAGAAATATTATCTTCACTATTTTGCTCTTAATCCAATCAGTAGGTAGGTACAGTACGACACAACTTAGAAGTAGCATAGATTTGAAAATTTTCATTCATTCATTTAAATTTTACGAATGTATTTGGCTATAAGACTTTACAAGTTATTGCGTTTTCGAAAGATAATTTTCATCTAAAGCAGTAATAGCGATTGGTGATTTTGAAGGCGCACTCAGTTCGAATGGTGATCGGTTTTACGAATTTTGCCGATGCTACATCTAAGTTGTGTCGTACTGTACGTAAGTATTTTTCTTCCACTTCTCTATTAGTCGTCACCTCGGTAGTACAGGGAGGATTATACCATAAATAAGAAAAATTATAATTATAATCGGTGTTTGCTAACATTTAATTATAAGACAGACTTAATTGCCAATTTTTTAAATATTTACATAACTTTGATCAGTCCAAAATCTCGTAAGATCTGCCGCTAACCATTTCTATGGAAGAAAGAGAAATGGATGTAGATTATTATCTGGTAATTGTCTAAGACAATAGGGTATCATCACTGGGTCGATTCACTGTTTTTTAGTGCTTTCCGCCACCATAGGCGAGGCCGCCGTGGCCGTAGCCTCCCGAGTAGCCACCGAGTCCTCCGTAACCCAGTCCGTAGCCGCCGAGCCCGCCAACAGCGACGGCCGGTCCAGCTATCACTGCACCACCACCGACGAGTCCACCGCCGCCTCCCAGCAGGAGGGCACCGTCCTGAGCCTGCCTGGCGACAGCGTCAGCGACCGCTTGCGCCTGGGCTGCGCTGGCGGCGACCGCGGCAGCCTGCGCACGAGCAGCGTTAGCGATACGAGCGGCCTCAACAGCGCGAGTGTTCCCAATAGCGATAGCCTGGACGCGGGCAGCGTTCGCTAAACGTTCGGCTTCGGCAGCGCGTGCAACTTCAAGTGCGCTGGCGGCGCCAGCGCGTCTAGCGGCTTCCGCGGCGCGCGCGTTCTCCCAGGCGGCGGCCTGCGCGCGCTGCACGTTGGCTACGCGGGCGGCGTCCAGAGCGGCAGCGTTGTTGATGGCGTTCGCCTGACCAGCGCGTGCGGCCGCCTCGGTGACACGAGCGCCCTGGATGGCGGCGGCGGCCGAGTTGGCGATCTGAGCGGCCTGAACAGCCTGGGCGTTCTGGATGGCGCTAAGCTGAGCTGCTCCTACAGAGCCGGCGTTGTTGAGAGCTGCGCCCGAGCCGATCGTGGGGCCGGTGGCGATGACTGCGGGGCCGGCGATGATGCCAGCACCGCCAGCGATAGCTGCACCCGCCAGCCCAGCGCCACCGAGCCCGCCGAAGCCGCCGCCGTAACCGCCGCCGTAGCCGCCGCCATAGCCGCCGCCGTAACCGCCGCCGTAACCGCCGCCGTAGCCGCCGCCGTAGCCGCCGCCATAGCCGCCTCCATAGCCGCCGTGCCCGATGCTGATGCCGGACTGCTCCGCACGAGAATCTGCTACTTTACCTGTCAAATATAATACGTGATTGTGTTATAGTTGTCAACATAAGGCATTACTAGTTCCCAGATGAGACCAGATAGATTTTACTTACCGTCTGCAACGACTTCATACGCCACAGCGATAACAAAAAGAATCTGAAAGAAATTAAGTATTGTTTTTAGTCCCATTTTTTATATCAATATCCAAAATACTTAATTATATTTATAACTTTGCACTTAACAAAACTTTTTGCTAATTAATTAGAATTATATATTTTAATCAATGATAAAACATGAGATGCCTCATCTTACCGTAAGTCGAGACATTATTAGTAATTATTTGTTTCTTGCTGCTCGCTACGATGCTACCAAATTGGACTGTAAACTGTAATTGTTGTAGTTACCACAAATTGCGTGCACTTTTATACTGCACCGAAAATTATTAACATCGAATTAACAATGCTAAATAGTTGTTCTATGCCGCCCCATTTGAATATCATTAGGTACTTGAGTAAAAACTAATCGGCGAACATGCGTAGTTGGTACATGTTGTATGTTGTACACAATCGCAGCAAGCGCAGGAGATATCAGACCATGTCGGCTGCGCGCGCCGCACATCCCTTGAACACACCAAGCAGCGAACACTCATACTAACGAGGATAGATAAACAATTAATAATATACCTCAGTGTACATCCCAATTGAGATTTCAATTATTAGAAGTGTGGTATGTACATACATCTTCATTCATAGCACCAAGGAAGCTAAAATTTTAAAAAAATCTGCCGATCGTGGGACATATCAGCCTATTGAAAGCCTAGAGAGGAAACTGGTAGATACTGTATAAATGAATTAGATAATTTTGGATTTTTATTAAATTTAGTGAAGCAAAGATAAGACATACAGAAAATCTGTTCAGTATTTAAACTAAATTAATTCGACAAGAAGATCGTTGAAGCTGAAATTGGTGTCATTCGAACACATATTCAGTTAGGTATTACATTCACATACATATTCATTCAACGAACAAGTTTTACTTTTGCTTGAACGGCAACTACTGAAAGAAACGGTTGCTTCACCTCAGATACAGTTAGAAACTAAGGATTGCGATCACATCCTTTCCTGTGCCGAATCAGAAAACATTACAATATTGTGAAACACCAGCGATTATATGATTATCAATTTACGTGTCAAACGGTTTAAATGTATAATCAGGCTATGTTGTTCCTACTGCTGGGACCTGAGTCCCAGCTCTCTCACAGAGAGCAATCCACAGACCGAGTCCAATGCGGGTTGATAGATGTCACATATCTTCGAATTTTCGGCTCTAGGACATGCCGGTTTCCTCACGATATTTTCCTTCACCGTTTTGAGAGCAGTGGTGATGAAATAATTCACAAAAAGTAAAGTGCCTGTCTGGGTTCGAAACTAAAACTCGTAAGTCACGGCCGCTTCCACTGGGCCACCACTGCTCGATTTAAATGCATCTTCGGTTAATACAAAACTGTGTTAAACACAGTGTTATTGAATAATGATTGAATATGGCATGCAAATGAAGTTCGTTTATTGGTTTATTCTGTTGAAATTAAACTGATGTAAAATTCTTTTATGATTGCGTGTTTAGACGCCGCGGCAGACATATTGTTTTGACGGCAGACATCTTGATAATATATTCCCAACTGGCCTGACTTGTCGCTAAGGCAGCCTGGCCAGCAACATGTCAAACAGCAAACCACTAGGATTACGTACTTACTGGCATACTGGATATATGAATAAAATCTAGTGACCGTAAAAAGTCAGTCGCCGTCGTCCATCGCGTGTCATTTGTATTCTAGTTGAGTAATACGATTTTACAGAACGGTTATTTGATAAACTGCTTGAGTGGGTAATTAATCAGCATTGATTATTAAAGATTTAGCTTTACTGTGTTCGTTTTTGGCAGCTGACCTGGTTTTATCATGAGCAGCGGACGTAATGTAATGGGCTATGTAATCATATAGGCACTTATAAGCTGTGTCTCAGCGGAAGATATGTTTGAGTATGAACCAATTGGCGAGGGGAGAGAAAATCCAGAAATAAGTGTCATAAAATATAAATATTCCAATTGTATCTATGGGGACTACGGGACCTAAACGTACCTAAATGCAAATTTTATAAAGCCTAAAAGTATATAATCCACTGCAGTAAACAAAATAAGAAAAATATTTGATATTCTTCAGTGTTGTGTTGAAAACATAACAACTGATTTTATACGATATATTAGTTGTATTATGTTTATAAAAAATCACGAAGACACGTCCTCTAAAAATTCTATTAGCGATTAAAAATCATATTAATATAACATGATGCAATAATTCAGATTTTTTGTCAGATTACTTAATAGTGTTTGATTTTTTTTAATCCAATCAATTGATTTTTTGTGAATAGATAATTGCTTCATATTTTGCAATAAATTACCTGCGTTGTGTCATCGTGCTTCTCTTTCTTTTCTATGCAGTCAGACAGTGACCACGCTTTAGATGTTATAACGTCTTAAGATAATACTATATCGGGATATATTCTCTACTACGAAGAGGTACCATTGCCTCAACTATTTTGTTTTCATTGATTTTGTAACAGGTCCTAAAATTGGACCCTGTGGCACCCCGAGTGGAGTTCTTTGCTTTTGTTCTCGCGTTGGTAAATACCTGAGGTTTATCTTAGCTTCAATGCAAATAATTGTGAATATTTTTGGTGGGAAAAGCCAAAACCACTTCCATATTGCATAATGTCAAAAGGCACGAGGATCAAACAAAGAATTATTTTTTAGTAGTTTTTAACTATTTTTTATTGTGTAATTAGGTTCGTGGATTTAGTAACACTGCGTACGTGGTCTTCATTTCTTTCCGAATTTGAAGGTCTCCATCAGAGGTCCATATACTTGAGGAGTCTGAACGATCCTGGAAAGAAAATTAAAATTAAAGTCTATGTTGATACTACAATACTAGACAAGATCAAAATATTTGTCCTGAATTGACAGGTTAGAATAAAACTCATACTCACTCATAAACGTAGGGAGAGTTAGCAGGGCCGACAATCTCAAAAGAAGGTGCTGCCTCTTTCACGGTAAAGACTGACTGACTGAGCTGAGGGGGTGCTGGGATGTCCCAGAACTGGGGCCTGACGTCCACAGACACTGTGTTCATTGATGGGATCTGGACTGGAACCTGGATCGCCTGGAAAAAATGAAACTTGTTTAATATTGGTTTCTAGAAGAGGTTACTCTTTTATTAATAGAGTTGTTAAGAAGGTTAAGAGCGGGAGGAAGGTTAAGAAGAGCTCGTGGCTAAGTAATAACAGCCGCACGGGTCGATCCATCAGGTTAAGCTACACTTGCCGGGGTTGGTCAGTGGATGGGTGACCATCTTTACAAACCGAGATTCCTCCGTGCCTCGGAAAGCACGTTAAGCCGTTGGTCCCGGCTGTCATTCGTGGATCTTTGACAGTCGTTACGAGTCGTCAGAAGCCCGAAAGTCTGACACCAGTCTTACCAAGGGGCTTTCAGCTAAATCCGGTTAGACTGGAAGCCGACCCTAAGATAGTTGGGAAAAGGCTAGGCAGATTGATTGATTGATGAAGGTTAAGAGCAGTGCTCTTCAGACTTAATTTGTTAATTGTTACTTAATTTGTTTCTTTTAATTTTATGTTTATTTTTGTTTTAAGAATTTATTTAATGCTTTTTGCTGTGCCCTACAGGGTCTGTTATTGTACCTTAGCTGTAAGCCATTGTAACACCTTTATACTTACATTATGGAATGCAAATAAAGATATTATTATGAATATGACTGTTGATAAAAGCACAAATTTACATAACATCACGCCAGTATTCCCTCAAGATATGGGCAGAGGAGTACAGTACACAGACATTTCGCCTATGGAACCTAGCTGGATCGATTTATCGCCCCAGAAACCTGCCTACAAAATTTCATGAAAATCGTTAGAGCCGTTTCCGAGATTCAGATATATACATATATACAAGAATTGCTCGTTTAAAGGTATTAGATGTAATAGGATGCAAGCATAATGTCTTCTAATATTATGGTAATTCATAGCTTGCATATGACTTTTCTCGCTTTGAATTCGTCAATGGGAACACTTCAACATAATATGTAGTATGGTAGTCATTGATGTCCCTACTAATTATGCACAATTTAAACTAAGTATTGGAAGCATCGACATTACTTTTTAAGACATTCATCAAAATAAAGGTAAAGTATGATGTTCACAGCAAGCAGAACGATTTCTCTCGCCGGATTTTCACTTCCTCGTATGAGAAACTAGGTATTATATTAGCTCATGAAATTAGTATGCAAATTGTGATTCAATAACAATTAACTTAATTATCTCTGCGTGATTCACCTAACCCTTTGTGGGTCACAGACAACATTATGACAGAGCAGTGGCGTATTTACCCTAGGGCCAAAAGGGCCATGGCCCGGGGCGGTAGGCTGCGAAGGGCGGAGCTGCCTAACCTATCCGAGCCAGGGTAGTACCAAGCTCGCTTCGATCGCTCTTGCATCAAAGATTTATAGTAACAGTAGTAGAATAGTAACATTGCCTTTTGTACATACTCAAAATGTTTTATTGCGGTAACGTCAACACTCAACCAAAACACCAAGTGACAATGCAAAGCTTTTTTTTTTTGGAAATTATCGAATAACTTCTCCCGGTCTGGGCGGAGCGGGAGGGCGTGTCAAACTTACTGACGAAAACCCACCCGTGTTCTGCCTGTGTGTTGCTAGGGGCGACGGTATCCCTTTCGGACTTTTCCGCGACCCTGGCTGACATGATGATGTGCTGACATTTCTTTGAGGCACGTGTGGAACAAAACGCACCGTCGACCCGGGCCCTGGTCCTTATCGGCGGCGAGCATTGCTCACCGCCCGCAAGTCCGCGCCTACGGTGGCCAGGAATCGGCCTGAGATTCCCGACGCCCAGGGCATCTCCAGCGGCGACTAGGGGCACGAGGGCGCCTAATTTGCATCTCCCTCATGCTTCCCAATGCCTCCCGCTCTGTACCATGGCCTGAACCAGGGCCGGACGCGAGAGGTCGCCGCCGCCGATCGCCTCCACGAGGATCCGCCCAAGCCAAGCAAACCTCCACCGTATGCTCCACCGTGTCCTCAGGGCGATCCACACAATGGTGACACCCGGGCGTTTCCTCCCGCTTTATCCGGAACAGGAACCTCCCGAAGCAACCGTGTCCGGTGAGGACCTGCCTCAGGCGGAAGCGGAGGACGCCGTGGCGTCTCTCTAGCCACTCCTCAAAGAGGGGACTTATCGCCGCAATTGTGGCGTGCCCAGCGCTGGGTTGCGACAATCGCAGTCTCCATGTCGCCATGAGATCCCGCCGGAGCTATATCTGCTGTGCCGTGATTTCTCGCGGCAGTGGAGTTACGCCACTCCCATATGTGCGAGAGGACTTTTGCGTCCAGATCCTATGGCGGCAATCCGGCAAGGAGGCTCGCCGCCTCACCGGAGACCATGCAGTATCCCCGAACCAGCCGGATGGCCATGACCCTGCGGTCTGGCCGCCGCTTCAAGGAACGCGCCAACACCGGTGCCCCATAAAGGGCCATGGACCGCACAACCCCCGCGTGTAGAGCCTCCGGCAGGAGGCGTTAGGACCCCCACCGGCAGGAGCCGCTTCAAGGCAGCCCCAGTCCACTCCAGTCTGGGAGCCAAAAGTCAGAAATGCTCCATAAAGTTCCACCGGTTGTCGAGGACGAGTCCCAAGTACTTCATCGTCAACTCGACGCCGATGTGAACCCCTCCTACCGTTATTCGGGAACCCGACGGTGGCGTGTTCCGAGGTCCATGAAAACACATAGCCATGGTTATATTATAATATTGAAAGTTTTTGCTTTTTTTCGTTAATTTGCCGCCCCCATAAGGGGCGGTAAACCTTACAGGCCCAGGGCACTGAATCTTAAAATACGCCACTGTGACAGAGTGTTTCATTGGCTGTTCGTTTTACTAAGTCCCTGAAATTCTGACTTCTATACACTTTGTATCGTGCGTCATTTTCAAATCCGACTTGGTTTTTTTTTTCTTCATTGCAGTTGCTCTTGGCCTAAAATTTGGAACACTTGAGATTTATGAAGTTTATTGCATATACACCTATAATACCTATCAATTTCAATTTATATTTATTGCATCCATAATGTACACATAGTGGTAAGAATAATTACATAGACACAATTATGGACCCTGTCGGGCACAGCAAAATGTTAATTAATTAAGTAGCAGAGAGGAAGCGTATTACTAAATATTTTTAACAGAATTAGGTATATTTTATATTTATGTTATCGATCATTTATTTATTCTCTGTAAATAATATGTGTGGGTCAATCTATTCATTAATTTTTTGTGTTAAATTATATATTATTTTCCTATATTTAATTTATATACTTAAATACCTAAAACCGCACTGTATAAGTCAGGTTAATTAATTGGTAAGAAACTCGACTACGAAAACTACCTCTTGGAAGGGGCAACTAGAATCACTTTTATTAATTTTTTGTAAATTTTGACGTTCAAAAGTGTGCCTAATTGAAATAAATTATTTGACTTTAACTTTGACTACCAACTTAAATTGTCCGTATATTCAAATCACAACTGTCATTCTTTGACAGTTCTATGAAATGGCTATAACACGACAAATTGATGTAGGGTGTAAATTTCCCTGTCCGTACAGTAGAGACTGAGAAATTATAGCAGATTTTACAATGTTATCTACATAATATTTTAGTTACTCAATACTCACTTGATCATATTCAACAAGAACAGGCTCCTGGACTACAGTCTCCTCCACGATAGTATCCTGCAGCACTGGTGTTTGGAAGACGATGGTAGAAGGCTCATACTTCAGAGTTGGCTTGCCGCTGAACTTGGCTTTGATCATGTTAAGACCAGCTTTCGCGATGGTAGCTCCGATTGACACTGCACCATTGATGATGGCTCCCGCCACTGAGGTGGCTGCTGTCTTCAGGGCTTCACCTTGAAAGGAAGAATAACATTAAATACAAATTATTTTAAGGTTAGCCCAACTATATTGGGGTAAGCTGCCAGTCTAAACCAAAGATTTAAATCGTGAGATTTGCCCTCACGTGCGATTCCGTAAGTCACACAAAAAGTGTTCAAACTGTGAACTAAGTTCGCATAGTCATAATGGCGTTTCCTTGATAATTATGTCAAGTATTTGTGACATTGTGTGTGTCAGTGGTGTCGAAAGGAAACGGAAAGGTGACCATCTTTTGACGCGGTAGGACGAATCTACTATTTAAATCTTTGATCTGAGGGTCAATTCCCGTAATTTTTAAGAACGTTTGTATTCGCATCTCATTCGCAATCTATCAAAAATACAATTTATTAACCAACATTTTTGACAAGTTTGACAGATTGCGAATTGAATGTGAACGTTTTTTAAGTACGAGAAATAACGGTCAATTCCCGTAATTTTTAAGAACCTTTGTATTCGCATCTCATTCCCGTAATTTTTAAGAACGTTTGTATTCGCATCTCATTCGCAATCTATCAAAAATACAATCTATTTACCAACATTTTTGACAAGTTTGACAGATTGCGAATTGAATGTGAACGTTTTTTAAGTACGAGAATTGGCCTTCTGAGCTATATTATCTGATAAAGAATTTGACGTATATTGTCTTTTGTTGAGATTTATTGAAGCAGAGACATTCGTAGTGCCAGTGTAGGTGGCAATTATTTATCACGCGTGGTTGGCGATCGGTAATCGCAGTATTATTAACACTTCAAACGAGACACATGACAAGAATATAGAAGTTTTATTGTTAACAAGTCTAATGGCGTTCAATGTCCCGGAATAAGTTAAAACATTCGATGAGAATGGCACTGCATACTAAAGATGAGTTTTTGAACCACGATTTGCGAGTTAGCTATAGTAGATAGTCCTAAATGTAGCGATGAAACTCACGTATTAACTTGAAGTATCTTTACCGGTACAAAAACGACAATGATATCCTTCAATAGATAGAGAGCCAAAGTCAATCAATAAAAGATCGATTTCAATATCTACAAAAGAAACCATACCTTTAAGAGCAACTCCTTGGGCAGCAATGGAAGCGATATCCGAGGCAGCCTTCGCGACAGCTGCCTTTTTAGCAGCTATAGTCTGGGCGCCAATGGTGGCGATGTCGTCTTTTGCTTGGCTGGCTACTGCCTTAGCAGCCAAGAGATGAAAGGACACTGCTGAAGGAATCAGACAGGCGAAGCAGGCGACCTGGGGAAAAAAAGAGATAATTAATAATAGGGGACAAAGTATGTTTTAATGAAAACTGTCATCTTGATTCTTTGGAGCACCTTAAGGCAAAAAGCAAAGCTGCTGCAGATGTTAATTTGAACAGTACAAGTAAGTACAATCTGAAAAACGCCTTCGTTGTGTTTAAAAGATCGTAAGAATTTCTCATTGAAAAGATAGGCTTTTTAACTGTTTAAAAGTGGGTTTGGAAAACATGGCCTATGAAAGCAATAAACAGAATAAAGTGGAAAGAAATGGAGGAGGCCTTTGCCAAAGTTGGACAAACAGATTAAGTTCTCGGTGTCATCGACTCACCAGGGTCGACAATATATTAAGATTGTTATTTTTGTAATTTGTAATTTTTTTGTGTCTGAATAAAGGCTTATATTATTATTATAAGGGTTTGGAAAGCAATGCTTTAAGGGCCTATACTACCTCAAATTCCTAAGCACGATTCTCCGTTATATCGAAAATACTGCTGCATTAATTTTGAAATAAATACGAGTATGTTTAAGTTGAGGATCAATCATAAGTACTATGTTTGACGAAAATCCGGTTCCATAAAATTTTCTCAATAAAAAATGAATCCAAAGTTACGTCCAAACCGAACAATAAAGCGCTGACGGCCAACCACCACCTCATAAAGCAGTATTATTTTAATGTTAAAATAATACTGCTTTATTGTGGGAAAGAGTTGAAGCTCTACAGGACGTCTAGCTCCATCTCTTTCCCCCACTGAAGTAAGATTAAAGTAATACTGCTCTATGAGATGGTGGTAAGCCCCCTGGTATTAAAATAATTCAAATTAGATCATGAAACTTTGCATAATAACTGAACTAACTGTAAAGCATCGACTATGTTTTTATTTTATTATTTTCGCCGTAAAAAGCAATGAACTAAACTATTGGCACCTTGGAGATGTCAGCTCAAAGAAGATCGCTGATGGTGATGTTACAAATGCAAAAGTGAGTTTCTTCGTTTGTTTGTAACGCTTTCACGCTAAAACGGCTGAAAGAATTTGGATGAAATTTGGCACATGGGTATATACCGTGACCTGGAGAAGCACATATGATACCTTTTATCTCGATAATCCCACGGGATCGAGACTTATGTAGGTGAAACCATAGCAACAAAGTTATAACTTACCGATAAAATGACGAGTCTTAACTGCATCTTGAATTTCTTTTCAAAGTTGTATGTATAGACGAAATATGAATATTCTTCGATGGTGAACTGTGTTCAACTGATGCCCTGATTACTTTCCATGGTAGTTTTATAGTAAAAGTATTGCTAAATTAAGCATATTAAGTAAATGAGTCTCATTAATTAGAGTCTGGTTCACATTGCCTAATTTAATTGTGATGCGCTTACAGGTATTTTAATGGTCTTTAAATCACATTAGTAGGTACTTGCGGATTAACATTCCTGTCAACATTACTAAGTACAGGAACTCAGTAGGTATGACTATTTTTTTGTAGGCAATAGTAGGCATGGGAGAAATGAAAAATGAAATGGACAATTTCAAATATCCTTTATTAGTAATGTTAAAACTAGTTTTACAATTTGTTCATCAGAATTCTCTGAACTACAGGCTTTTCCATAGCTCACGGTCATGAGATTTTCTCCTCCGTGTCACATGACCCGATGATGATGTTGTGTGATGTGTGTCTCCGTGTCCTTCGTGTGACATGGAGGACATGGAGGAAAAAGTCAAAGTCAAAGTTATTTATTTGCTTTAAATGCGGTTATACAAAGATGTTATATGAGTATTCTTGAACGATGACACATTTCGCCATATTTTGGCATGCAAATATTAATAGTAAGGCACATTTAATTAAGGAAAAGAATAGATATCAAACCCTACATAATGGCGCCCATGGGTATGTGACCGCCCGTATTTTTCTGAATATTCATGAAGAATTATCGAAAATTAACTATAAAAGGGGGGTCTATCTTAAATATTTTTCATGTTATTCAATTTTATCTGAGCTAAGTATATTATCTGATAAATAATTTCACGTATCTAGTCTTTGTGGAGATTTAACCCTGTATAAAACTACATACAACTAACCTCCATAAAGTTATTAATCCAACAAATTTACATAAAAAACTATAGGTATACAGTAATAAAAACAATTAAATATCTTAGCACTAAACCTAACCACAAACTAATAGACGTCGAAAATTACCTCCGCATTTCTGTGAACTATCTAGCTAAATAGCTAAGTCAGCGGAATATTCCTGGCATAAAACCAGACGCAGAACTTGTAGGCCTTCAAGCTCTTGTTTTTGAGTAGGTATAGGTACTAACCACAATCCATAATATTGTAGATTGTGATTTCTTAAGGAATATTAGGTAAAAATGAATAATCATCACAATTATCACATGATCTGGCCAAGATAATGTCAATCTGCCTAGCCTTTTCCCAACTGTGTTGGGGTCTACCCGTGCAGCTGAATATCAATATTTTACATGGAACGACTGCCTATCTGACCTCCACAAACTAGTAACTGCCTAACTGGGTAATACGATACCTCTTGGTAAGACTGGTTTCAGACTTTCGGGCTACTGACGACTCGTAACGACTGTCAAAGATCTACGAATGACAGCCGGGACCAACGCCTTAACGTGCTTTCCGAGACACGGAGGAGTCTCGGTATGTAAAGATGGTCATCGATTCACGGACCAACCCCGGCAAGCGTTGCTACCTGATGGATCGACCGGTGCGGCTGTTATTATAATACTTACCCACGAGCTCCTCCTTTGACCAAGATTATGAAGAGACTGCGACCTCTGGGTTTGTTTCAGCGTTTCTTCTCAGAGTATGTAGTCGGATAGGAAAGAATGATCTCATGTCTTTATTTTTTATCTTTATTATGACGTGTAAAAGTAGGTACTGTAGTATATAGCTGTTCTTTTATATATTTTTTTAAATTAATTTATCATTGATAAGTACCTACATACAAGCAAGTAAATCATTATCATACAAACCTATCATTCATATTTAAAGCTAAGAAAATGCGACGTTGTCATATTTTGTTTTTATGATCAAAAATAGTCTCTTGTATATTCACGTGTTTTACATAAATAATCATGTGTCCCCGTTGGTGGAGTGGTTGCAAGCGCTACTGCTGAGCATGAAGTCCTGGGTTCGATTGCCAGGTCGGACAAAGTGTTATTAGTAGAGATGGGCCGAATGTGGTTTGAACCGAATCCGAACCGAAATTGAACCGAAGTCCGGCCGCACTTCGGCCGACCGAATGTTCGGCCGAAGTGCGGCCGGACTTCGGTTCAATTTCGCTCGCTTTCTCGAGACCGACACGTCGTGACTTGTTTACGCATTTACTTCAATTATTGCTTTAGCGACGAGGCTTTAGGCTCAGACCAATAAAGAAGTATAGACGGAGCCGTCGTAAACATTCGCGACGAAAAAAGGGAGGACTAGTTTCGGCTATGTGCGCGTAACTCGGTGTAAGATATCGTAGATTTGCGCATGTGTGCTAGAGAAAAATGTTGCAAGCGTAATTGTGCTGAGACTCCCCAGTGTGAGAGATACTTTGGTGAAAAGTTTTGTTATTAGGTAGTATTGTGTTTTATTTGTCTTGTTTGTATAAAATGAAACGTAATTTATATTTTAATAAGAGTAAGTAATTTATTGTCATAGAAAGAATAATAAAATTACTAATTTAACAAAACACACAAAACTTTCATTAAAACTAGCAATTTGCCCGCGACTTCGGCCGCGTGAATTTCGACTTACCTCTAAAAAAATTTACACAGATTTTCGAAAATTAGTGTTTACGGTCTTTATCATTTATTTCGATAAATAAGTATTCGTGCCACAAGTATTAAAGTGAAAGCGTCAGGGTACCCCGCGTAATACAAATTTTCTTATGTTTTTTGCAACCACCTTTAGTGTTGTATACAATTTCTTCAAAATGTAATGAACAAACAACGCTAAATTTTGAAGGGAACCAGTCAACATCATTTCTATTGTCCCGTACAGCTTTAATCTACCTACTTGTCTTTCCACGTTATATCAGCTGGGGACCTAAAAAATATTATATCAAACAACTATTATTTGAATATATTTTATAATTACTTAGGTATCATACAACATGCCTAATGTACTCGAAAACTAAATATGCAATAATAACATTAATAAAAACGCACTTGGTTGTACTTGCAACGTGTGCGTATAACAATCACAACTTCCCTTACTTTTGGGGAAATGATAATGTTCTTAACTTGTAACACTGACACAATGCCGTCATGATTTCGTGTTCCGACAAATTAAGTCAAATATTTTGCGATTATGTTTAAAATATGCATAAAATCGGTTACTTAATTATGAAAAGTAATCCCAGAAGACTTTTTTTGAAAGCATGAGTTGTTTTCGCAGCAGTTTATAGACACAGGATGGCATAATTCGCAATTATTATTTAACCAAAAGTACGTAGTACACTCACTCGCGGCAGACTACCGAGCGGCCGTCTTCATATGGCCGAATCGTCTTCATATTGCGTGCCTCACTTTTTTGAGCGCAATGTTCCGTCTATACTTTTTTATTGGTCTGAGGCTTTAGGTGATAAATTTTGTTACTGGCTTGATGTATTGTACTGACCATGAGTGAGTAAGCTGACGTACGCACGGACGTAATAAAATCGCGGTGATTATTTTTCATATACTGGATTTTTAACTCTCTGTATTGAGCTGAGCATTGGAAGTCCAACAGAGCGCATTCAGCGCGTATCCCAGCGCGTCAAGAAAACACACTGTTGGATATTCAACTCTCGGCCCTCAGCAGAGACTCGAAAATCCAATACGCGAAAAAAAATCGCCGCGAAAAAAACACGTGCGAACGTCGGCTAAAAGACATCATTTTATTTTACAGTAATGCTATTACTGTAAAACTGCTGCTATTTCTGCTACTATTGCTATCAAATTTCAGTCAAAATAGTGCAAGTAGGTATTATTTTACTTGTGCCGAATGTTCGGCATCTGAACCGAATTTCGGCCGAATGACGAAGTTCGGTTCAAGCTGCCGAAATTCGGTTGAACCGAATGTGAACCGAATTTCGGCCCATCCCTAGTTATTAGGTTTTTCCAGAAGAGGAAAGGAAGAGAAATTTCTCGGGAGCCCGGAGGTTATTTTTGTGCTCGGTTGATGGCAATAGGCGCGCCCCCTATTACATGGGAGTTAAACATCACAGGCGAAATGTGGGTGTATATTATATGGTACACCTCTGCCTAACCCTTCCGTTATTACCTGCGTGATGTTATGATATATTATTAGTAAAAGTGCTGAAAAGTACCGGTGCCCATTACAGGTATACGCAGCATTCACCATAACGACAACGTGGTAGTAGAAAACCTTTAGACATAAATAAACTACAATTATGATACAAAATAAAGTGGATATTACATTATACTGAGTAACGACGACGTTGTTATAACGATAAGAATAATAAGAGTGTCTGTGAGTTTAATATGAACATAATTGAGTTGTAGCTTAGCAAGTTGAATTGAATTAAAAATGTATTTATTTATTGGTATGCACGCACCTCAGAGACTGATCTTCTATATTATTTAATCTAACATTTTATACTAGTAATTTATTTATAGTTAATTAAAACGGTACAACACCAATTACATTAATTAACATAGAAACAATAATTATAACGTTGACAATAATTGAATTTAAAACTAACATGGGACAGTGGACTCCCTAGCATACTTTCTCTCACAGAACGCCAGACATTAGGTACCACAGATACGCATAATTTTACTCCATTCATCCGCAAACACATCACATTCAGGGTTGGCAATCAGAAGCCCCATTTAGCATCTTTAAAGTACGACAGACTGGGGATTCGGCTCTAGCTACAGTTTCAGACGACAGTTGCGCAAACAGATTGTGTCGGCGGCTCTGACGGTGTCCAATGTATTTGTCGGGCACAAATAATCGGCAGAAAATGGCATAGAGCTCTAGTCTTTACCTCCCCAAAAGGTCTTACAAGCTACCGTGAGCTGATCAAGACCTCTTCTCACCTCCAACGAGTTAAAGTCTAACGTCCTTAAGATATAGTTGGTACGGTACATGTACGGAAAGAAATGGTATAACCTTTGGAATAGGCATCTTAGGAATGTCTTGTACCTTTTCTAGCATCAGTGTTTGGGTCGGAGTATAAGGGTGCCAAACACAGGCACTCGACTCGAGTTTGCTTCGCACCAGAGCGGTGTACAACAGCCTAATAACATTTGAATAGCGAAAGTCACAAGCATTTTGCAAAACAAATTCCAAGCGTCTGAGGCTAAGAACTCACGGCGCGGTTTTCACCCGCGCCCGCCGCGGTCGTGGATCTGCGGTTTTATTTCAAAACTCACGAGACCGGTGATTTACGCGCCCGCCGCGGTCATAAACCGCGTCGTGAAAATTAATATCTAAATTTCCATGTACTACGTGTTCGTACGAGTATTTGCGGTGCCGCCACCGCGGCGGGCGCGGGTGAAAATCGCTCCGTGAGTTCTTAGCCTGCAAGTTTCCCTCGCAAGGACAGAAAAGTGATCTCTAAAAGTTAATGCCTTACCCACACTGGAAAGAACCTTTCCAAGGTTGTATGCATACATGGTACATTTCCACTACCTATAGGGAATATATACCTACATGGAAACCCTGGGCCTCATTTAGATTTTGGGTAATACCCAGAATAATAAACAAGCGGCAAGCCAATCAAGTCATACCTTCGCAGTTACGAGGAAAAGGAAAAACCACAAGGTGATCGCAGTTCCAGTATTCAAATTCCGGGAATAGAACCCAAAACACAATCTACAGCTACACATTCTTTAGTTTCACCAAAGTGAGAGTATGTTTACCTTACAAATGATGTCAACCATACATTGTTCTGCAAAGTGAAGCATGTCAATATGTTAGTCATGAAACGCAGATATATGCTAATTGGTTCAGCAAGTAACAGCGAAGTAACACGGAACTGTGGAGTCGCTGTTGAAACTATAATATTTTCAAAATACTATTATTTATGAAAGAATGAGTAATATAGCAATTTCTGCGTCTTTAGTTGTTTACCTTTTAACAATCAACTTTTATTAACCGACGAACGGGGAGGTTCTCAAGTCGACGCGTTTTTTTTTTTAATGTATTGCCCGTATCTTTTTACTGAATAGTTCGATTTTGTATCAATCCAAAATCGAGTCAAAGTTCACATCAAAATTTAGTAGTTTAGTATTAAAGAACATCTTATTATCATCCTAGGCTTCCTGTACATGATGCCGTCTAATTTAACTATTATTTAAATATAAGGTATATGTTAACAAACGAAAGTTATTATATACTAGAGCTAATGACCGCGACTTCGTCCGCGTGGAATAGTTACTTTGGGATAACGCTAAAAAAAACCCCCGATTTTGAAACATTCTTCATTGGTACTCCGCTCCTATTGGTCTTAGCGTGATGATATGTAGCCTATAGCCTTACTCGATAAATGGGCTCTCTAACACTGAAAGAATTCTTCAAATCGAACCAGTAGTTTCGAAGCCTATTCGGTACAAACAAACAAACAAACAAAAAAATCTTTCCTCTTTATAATATTAGTATAGACTTGCTGCTGACTGCGGCTTCCCCCGCGTGGACCCTAATTGACTTTCTAAAATAAATAGTAAGTTACTCCATATGACAACAGCTATCTGCCAGTGAAAGTCCCGTCAAAATCGGTCCAGCTGTTACCGAGATTAACCGAAACAAACCGACAGACAGACAAAAATTTGTAATATTGTTTTTTTTAATAAGTAGGTACCTATATACAATTTCATATGCATTTAGTAAAAAGCTGTTATTTTGACATTACAAACACAGATACCTCAATTTTATTTATTTCTATAGATTTGACCATGACACGTATACACATAAACAAAACCTTTAAAATTAAAATTGATAAGAATACATCTTAACAAATTATTTCCCGTAATTTAGACGTAACAGCATGACTGAACTGATTATAAGCAGCCCATAAAGGCCCTAATTATTACGGAAATAATATTAAAATAACAGTAAAACCAGTTCCAAGAAGGCAATATAATCTATAATGTCCATTATATTGTTTTTGTCCATATTCACACATGCCTAAGAAATTAAATGGAATTACTCATCATTGATTTTGCCGGAAGGAACCGCTGAATCTCAAACTGGTTTATAATAATATACGCAATGGCCAAAGTTTACCTATAATTTAGTAATTACTATTTTTAAGACTGCGGCGACCGTTGAATTATCCATACAAACGTAATACCTAAATCATTTGCAATTTGAACATATTTCCATCATATTATGTTAATATTCGGATTTAGACAGTACCGTAGTATGTTTTTTTTAAACTTACCTAAAATATAGTTTAAGTGAATTGAATTTCGCACATTTTACAGCTTAATGACATGTTTTTTCTGTATTATAAACAACAATATTTGGAATATTGTTTCTTCAGTATAATTATTGTTTCTCCCATAATATTGTTTCTCCCATTTCGACTTGCAGTTGCGGGCGTTCGCCGGACCCTTTAGTAATGGAATCATCGTACGATTCAATAAGCTAAACCGATATCAGCTTGGTCCCCATTTTAGGAAGAGATAAGATAAATCGATTACTGCTTTCTCCAATAGATATGCTTAGGTAAATCCTCCGGCCACGATGAGTGTGTGTTAGCCCAGCAAGAAAATCTCTTCTAGAATTAATTGAATGATTGGCCAATTTTAACGGAGATTAGCCAAGTAGGTACGCAGGAGGAGATATTAAATTGCACTTATAATCCAATCATGGGACGGCAATCCGACATGACCGAGGAGAGATCAGGCGCAGGAACAACGGCTTTGAGTGCTATCCCAGCTTAACACCACCAATTTCCAAACTCCGGGCTGCTACTGAGAAATTCCTAATGGAAATACCCAATAACACATTGTCCGACCCAGGATTCGAACCCAGGACTCCACGCTCAGAGGTCGCGCTTGCGACCAAGCGACCAACAGGGCACTTCAAATGCTTGGGTACCACTTTTCTACCCTCGGCTATTCTATTGTAGCAGCTACCTTGTTAAGAACGCCGTTCCGCTTGGCCTTAGGGAATCTTATCCTACGTTTGGCGAAATTCCCGGTAAAACGAATTTTTGGTCGCCAGTAGTATGTTATCACTGTCATATATTTGGACGACATCCTTTACAGTTCGGCCGTCGACAGAATGCGTTCTTGACACCTGTCAGTTGAGAAATTTCTAGTAGTAATAAAGATCAAATTCGCAAAACACGTTCGTTTTTTTCTCGACACTGTACTGTAGTCATCTTTTTCCTCAATGATGCGGAAGCGTTACTACTGCGCAGCATCTATCTATAGTAATGTTTATTAGCAAAATATTTAGAATTTAGTATACCTATTTTTCATTATTTATGACTAAGTTTTGCCCGTGGTTTCGCGCGCGACGCGTATGTCGGAAAATATCCGTACATCAACATGCATTGTTTGTTGCATAATTGTTTTTATTTTGTATATAACCAAATAAATCATCATGAATGAATATAACAATAGTTGTCGACTCCATCGGTTCTGTTCTACATGTAACCCATTTTTGAGTCAAGTATAAATAAGAAAGTCAAGTTCAAGGCATTTTCACCACCTACATAAAAGTGTGTACACCTTAGTGATGTACAGTGTACCTACTGTCTTCTGGCTATCACTAAGTTGTTAGCCGTAGAAGAATAGATTCTCAGACAGACTCAACATCAACTCAACATGGACAACTTTAGACGAGTTTTAATAAAGGTAAGGTTTTCCTTATTACTAAGTTTTATTATTTTATTTAAATATCGAAGCTGTCGCAAACTGGTTAGTATGGAAACTCGTATGGTTGGTTTTGTTTTGTTTTTTTTTTTATGTTTGATCACACTGTTCCCGTATTTTTGTTCGCATTCTAATCTCAGTCTCAAACTGTCAAAAATACCTCTAATTACCCGACTGCGGCGATGCCAGAAAAGGAGGGTTATGTGTTTGACCTGTATGTATATAAATGTGGGCTAATGCGGATGCATTGCGCCAAAACGGAATGTTTAATAAAAAATAAAGAACTTTTCAAACCTATAACCTAAAGACAATTTATATGTTAAAATGTAATTTGGAACGAGAAATGCTAAAAAAATCCTAACTAAAACGTGCACTTATAATAAAAAAAAGTTTTTTTAATCAAGAGTCGGTCTTCATTGTTTTTAAGAGGATGTTTCCGACTGCATGAGATTATTTTGGAGACAGAAATAGGTCATCTTCTTTCCATCTTTTTTAAAGTTTACTTTTTACGCAGACGGGTTCTTGAATTTTTGAATTTTTTACTAATTTTTTTGAGATTGATTGTCGCTGAGATGAAATAGCGACTAAATGAACCTAATGAATTGTCCTTCTGCACCCTAATTGCGGAACACACGATTAATCACAATCCAAGGGTTTTGAAGGAAATTCCTAATCCATTGCTTCATAGGTATGAAAAATTAATCTGTTCAACAACGTAAATAAAGCAGTGAATGTGGCTGAACTGTCGAAATTCAATGGAGTCAATTGTCAATAGGGAAAAAAAATACTGTTAAGTCCGTCAGTCAGATATTAAAAAAAATTTAGATACGTATTTTTTGCTTTATCTTAATAATATTAACAAAAAATGGTTTAGATAAAAAGTTTGGGAGTGGGGGTTCGCAACGTCACAAGCCAGTATAAAATCTACCGGGGAGTGATGTCATGTCAACTTTTAAGGCTGCCTGTCCACTGGAGCGGAGATGTGGCAATATTAACCAATAGAATCTTGACTCAGGATCACTGATCTAAACTCAGGGGCGGAGTCAAGATTCTATTGGTTAATATTGGCACATCTCCGCTCCTCTTTTCTCCTCTCCGCTCCAGTGGACAGGCAGCCTAACTGTTCGCAACTACCCCACTGGTCTGTGCCATTTATTTTTTCCTGTACTTACTCGTATCAAACCATAATCAAAGGCACCTCCTTCCTTTTTATAAACTTTTTCACCCACATATTTTTTTTATTTTTGTAGTTTTTGTAATTTTTTTTATTAAACTTATAGCAAATGTTAACATCAGTATTTTATTTGCAGATCATCATTTTCACCTTGATTGTCGCCATCATATCTGCCAGCTTTGCAGACGCCAAAAAGAACAAAAAGCACACATCGAAAGCTTCAAAACGACACTTTGAACATGATTTAGAAAAACACCACAACAAAGCGAAAAGGAGCACGTACAGCCGGAATTGGGGAAAGTCTAATTACGGCAATTATGGCTTGCCGCCATATTTGGTTTATAACAGAAAATTAGGATCTTACTATCCATATTTTAAATACCCCGAAAATAATATCAGACGAAGTATGAGAAAAACTAGTTATAATTCTAGGAGATATAGCTGATAACCTGTCTTATATTAAAAAAAAACAAGAATGTCGTTTTTACCTAGAATAACAAAATAACATTTAGCATTTTTTTTTTACTTTTAATATACTAATAAAGAACTTATTAGTGATCGATGACTAAAAGGAAAAATACTTCTAGTTTTAAGATAAACAAAAAATTTGTCTTTTTCGTCTTCTCAATGACAGGACTAGCAAAATACCTACTACTTATGTATCATTTCACAATGTCCTGCAGAAGAAGCCTCGACGAGGATTGATTGTAATTTCTGGGCTTAGTTAGTAGTCTGGCTTTAGGTTCTGAATTGAAATTGAAATTAGAATGGTGAACTAGCCAAACATAAAAATATTGCCAGCATCAAGTGATTAGATGAGTAAGAAGGAAGGACCTCGTCACAACCTAAGCTATTTGGTCACTTGCATACAACTGCATTTTTCTTTGCCAAGAAATATTATTTAGGTATACGAAAAATTATTGTCAAACCTGCTCTACTGCATACAAATGAACACACGGCTACATATCAAGCTATAGGTAAATTTGCAGTTTATGCAGATCTCACATTTTATAGAATTTCCGAACAATGGGAGGTCAGGTTATACTGGAAATGTATAGTTTGATATCTACCCGGGTGTACCTATTCTACGAATGGACAATTTAGAATAAGATATTATTTTATTTTATTAAATTATCAATGCCAATTGAATGTCATCTCTTTTGACTTCAAAAAGGAGGAGGTTCTCAATTCGAATGTATGTTTATTTTGTATGTTTGGATGATAATTATTATGATAATAAGTTCCTGTCACGGTTATTTACATAACAAGTATTGGTATTCGAATTTGTGTGGGGTAGGTACCGCAACTAAAAAGTGAAAAATAAAAACTTTTACAAAAAAAAAACAACCGACTTCCAAAATAGACATTACAACGTCAATTATAATTTTAATTTCGGAAGTCGGTGGCAAAAAACGAAAATTCTAAGCCGAAGCCACCGACTTTCGAAAATAAAGCTATTTTTGACTTGGTAGTATTTTTTCTGGAAGTCGGTAATTTTTTTGATATTATTGCAATGGGCTCGCGCTTTGTTTTTACGCATTGCATATATGCATCTTTATTTATTGAAGTACTTATTTTAGTTTAGCAATAAGGAAATGACTGAGTATTGTATCTTGTGAATAGGGCTCAATCTTTGTACCTATACTTACAATTAATTACTTACAATTGGGGTTTATTTATAAACGTTGCTTAAATTTAAAATCGGTAACGATTAGCGACTGCTTAACCATACATTTTTGACGTTTGAATGTAGTTAAGTGACATTCAAATGTCAAAAATGTGATGCAACGTTTTTATACCCCGATAACGTAGAAAACTTTTTGTAAAAGCTGTGTTCATATTTTGAAATAAACATAAGCTAAAAGAAAACAACTGTTTTAAGTATTTACTTGACGCAATTTTGCAATTAATTTTGATGCTGGTATTTTGAAGAATGGTTGTATGATTACTATAGTTTTTGTGTGGATGGATAATGATTGATGACCTTGAACTACCACTACCAGTTACCACCAACCACCACCACCACCTTGATCCTTGATATATTTTTTGCTGTGTATTTTCTGGTGTACAATAAAGTATATACGTATAAATATAAATATACAGGGTGAAATTGAATTCATGGGCATCCTCTTACGGAGTCATTGTACTCATAGTTATGAACAACTATCACTATGGGAACATCCCTGAAATCGCGAAAAAACAGCATCGTTTCCTACTTTTATGTTCGCATAGCTCGTCAAAAAGTAGGGAACAAATGATTGCTTTTCACGATTTCAGAGTTGTTCCCACAGTGAAAGTTGTTCATAAGGATGAGTACAATGACCCCTTAAAAGGATGCCCATGAATTTAATATCACCCTGTATAAGTAATCAATTATGCCACAAGATCGTTCAACACGTCATCGAAGTAAAAACGTTGATTTGATATTATAATGTTGTAATTATTAATAGAAACCTTCAGATAGATGCCTATCTAAGTAGATTATCTTATTTTATTAAGGCCAGATGCGTAGATATTCATAGATTCCTAAAATTCGATTATAATACGTCACAAATGCCTGTTTTAAGGAGCATTCAATAATTATCTGGTAAGATAGGTAGATGTAGATTCATAGACGACTCCGCCTTGGAGTGTAAATGTGGTGCTGTTCCACAAACGATGGGACACTTGATATCGTATCCTACGTGTCCTGTCAGCTGCATTTTACAAGAACTGATGGACGCTAGTGATGGCGCCAAACACGTAACCAGATTCTGGGCAGAATTGATACGGAAAAAACAAGAATATGCACTATAACCTACTTTCATGATGATTTTTAAATGATTTTCCTCTTTCATGTTACGTAAATTATAAATGCAAGTTCAATGCCAAGTTCTCTCCACCTTTCCACCTGCTTATATGGTAGGGAATGTCTAACTGTCTAAGGCTATGCACTTTTTAATTGCATGCTTATTTTTGAGGCTTCAGTGCACTGGGTGCATCCATGCCTCGGCTTTTATAACTGAAAGTTAACCATAAACAACAAATAATGTTGCATCAAGTGAAGGTTATTGACCTTTAGACTGGCTTGCACAGAATTCCTTTATTAATGGAACAAGTTCTACCGGTAAATGACAGCGCAACTTGTTACCTATAGTAGGGGAGATGGGGTTGGAAGTCACATTTTCGTTGTTTTGATTTTTTACTACCCATGTTCTTGGTATAGCAATGACTATATATCAATGGACAGTGTATCTAATCTAGTCTAATCATAAATAAATACTTTTTGACTTTAACAAAAACGAAATATTTCTTCAATGGACAATCCATTGAAGAAATATTTAATTTTTGAGAAAAAAGAAAACTGTGACTTTTAACCCGTGTGGATGGTTGTCACAGTGTCTGGGGTAGGTAGTCACATAGTAAATCAAGGGGGGAAATCAAATAAATATTCTTATTTAAATCAAATGAGTATTTTTATTAAAAATAGAATGCTGAACTAGTATCAAAAAAAAGAACGTAAAATGTCTTATTACTTAATAAAGAAAAAGAATAGTCATCAAAATTTGCCTCAAGCTAATAACTTCCATGTAACAAAATTAGAATTCTCGTAATGAAAACAACAAAAATATAATCATAGTCACTGGACGCAATATTCATAAACTCAAACTCAAAGCATTTATTTCAATTAAACCATTTACAGGCACTTTTGAATTGTCAAAGAGTCGGTCAGTTAGTCAGAAAGTTGAAGCTAGTCGCCCATTCCAAAAAGTAGATCTCTGTGGAGAAGAACGGGCAAGAAACTCCCAGGACACTCTTTTAAATAAAGACATTACAAAATCCTGGGTACATTATTCTTGTTGCTTCTATATGTGAGAACAATGTGAGAAAAAAAAATAGAGACAATTAAAAGTATAAGATTTAAAATAAGCCTTGGCAGAAAAGAGATGACCAGTCTCAACCGACGGCGCCCGTTCACGAACATGACGCGTGGTTCAGCACCATCCAGCTCAACCATTTTGTAGGGAACCGAATGATCCAACACACTCGCCACCATCGGCGAGACATTTAAGTAAGCATGACAAAGTCTCAACTGCCATGCTCTTTCAAGTCAACATAAAACATAATATAATAACAGAATAAACAGCCCCATGGTACTCACATTTACAAAAACTGAAAAAATGCTTCTAAATTATACAAAACTATAGTTTGCAATGTTAATTACTATCAAAAAGAAAGAAAAACATTATCAAATATTGGAATATTCAACAATAAAAAATTGGTTAATAAAAAATAAAAATAAAATAAACATGTTGTTCGTAATGTCAGAAAAATAATATAAATAAAAATAAGAAAAGGGGTAGCAACTCTTCCAAATACAATAATTTCAACTAGTGAGCCCAAGTGGCTGTGGAGCAGGACCAGCATTAAGGCTGCCTGTCCACTGGAGCAGAGAGGAGAAAAGAGGAGCGGAGATGTGCCAATATTAACCAATAGAATCTTGACTCAGGATCACTGATCTAAACTCAGGGGCGGAGTCAAGATTCTATTGGTTAATATTGGCACATCTCCGCTCCTCTTTTCTCCTCTCCGCTCCAGTGGACAGGCAGCCTAAGCCAAGCATTTTTATCTACGATATAATCATCTAACTTATAATATGCTTGTCTACATAGTGTGCGTTTAATGCATGTTTTAAATTTCTTCTCATTAAGTTGAAGAATATCGAGTGGTATTTTATTATAACATTTTACACAGTACCCCATAAAAGAAGTGTGTACTTTAGACAATCTAAAACGTGGTTGATCTAATTTGTTCCTATTTCTAGTGTTAAAATTATGCCTGTCACTTATCTTACGAAAAAGATGTAGATTTTTCGAACAAACATAATGTTTTCATATATATACTGACAAGGTACCGTCATGATGTTAATTTTCTTAAACAGTTCCCTTGGAGATTCGCGTCTGCGGAGGTTGTAGATGGCTCTGACAGCCCTCTTTTGCAGAATAAAGACAGACTCAATATCTGCAGCAAGTCCCCACAGCAAAATACCGTAAGACATGATGCTATGAAAGTAACTAAAATAGACCAGTCTCGCGGTATCCACGTCAGTTAGTTGGCGGATTTTCCAAACAGAGTAAGCGGCTGAACTTAGCCGCCCTGCAAGTGATGTTAAGTTAGGACCCCACTGTAGTTTTAAGTCAAGCGTGATCCCTAGGAAAACCGTCTTTTCGACGAATTCTAGTGTCTCCTTATTCAATACAACGTGACATTCACTACTTCTAACATTCGGTAACGCGAATCTTATGCAATTAGTTTTCTTCTCATTTAATACCAAATTATTTTCAGTAAACCAGTTATGGACCTTAAGCATAGCGTTATTTACGTCGTCAAGCTCCTGTGCATGTCTGTTAACTTTAAAAATAAGTGATGTGTCATCAGCAAATAACACCATTTGTGGTCGGTTTTGCATAAAAGTACATAAGCTGACGATATAATATTAAGTCAGTCTAAAAAATCATTCAAAATAATTATTAAGAATCGCAATTTTGCTAAATGTAATAAGGTTGCCCAGCTGTGTGCCAACCAGCCCCCGTCAAGCTGAGACAACGTACCCCAAAATGTTTAAAAAAATAACCTTCAAAAATAAATTCAAATCGATTTAATATATTTATAAAACTATTCATCGATATCATGGACCATATATTTAACATAATGAATACATGAAAAGGTATATTACAATG
The DNA here is from genome assembly GCA_948150665.1 of Conistra vaccinii. Lineage (NCBI taxonomy): Eukaryota > Metazoa > Arthropoda > Insecta > Lepidoptera > Noctuidae > Conistra > Conistra vaccinii. The sequence goes on from OX411327.1 coordinate 7,943,068, forward strand.
CAAAATTTAAGTATCCTTAGAAGAATCGGTACAGATGCACAAAAAATTACTTTCACTATACAAAAAAAAATTACGCATTTCTCTCCGTCATAGCGTTTCTGAGCGGACTGAAATGAAGTGGGAAGGGAGATGTTGCCTTTGCGATTCTTCAACGCCGATCAATGTTCGTATTCGTTCGTTAAGTTTTTTGTTATGACTGCTGTGACAACTAACCCGTGAGACAACCATACCCAGTCTCCCCTACCCAGTAGGCATACTGTTAAAAATAAACAAAAAGTTCAATCGAGTGTGTTTTGTGTTTTCTTTTCTCCCGGGTTTTGCCCAGGCGCAGTCCAGTCTTGTATATCTTTAATGGACGAGGTCGATCTATCCTTATGAGAACATGCAGGGAACTTTATGAGAACACTAGAGTGTAGACAACAGGATAATGTGTTAATAATGTAGAAGCTGATTGAATAATTACTAATTGCTTCAAAAACGGTGAAGGAAAACATGATGAGGAAACCACATGCCAGATGAGAGATATTTCTCGACGGCATGTGAAACGAAGTAAGAGGCCCATGGGTGGTATAAAAGCTCTCTAAAACGACACCAGGTTACTTATAACATTATTATAACCCACAAGCAAAAAATGTAATGTAGATGTTAGATGCAGGATTCTAATTTGACGTCCCACAAACCCCATTTGTTAGCTGTAGAAATATTTAAATTTTTTATATTTTGCGCTTGTGGTTACATAGTTTTTACATATAAAGGGTTCAGGGTTCATCATGAATTCTTTCGGTAAGGACATCATCATGCATTCACCAACATTATTTTCAGTCGACATTTCAAACCATTTAGATTTAGAAAGAATGAAAGAAAAATCTTCATTCTATTATGAAAAAGCGCTATTTCATCATTCTACCTGAGATTCTCACGGGTTATTAATTAATATTATGTATTTTGGAAAAAAATTTCGCAATAACCTGGTTTATTTTTGTAATTAAATAAACATGGGACAGTTAGAACACTAGCTTACAATATACAATATGTAAAAAACCCTGTCCGATCCGAAACGGGGTTAAAGGTGGGGCAATAGTATTGTAGCGGTTAGACCGCCACATACAAAAAACTACGAAACAAAAAGACATGACGTCACACAATTCCTACATCTCGCAGTTAGAGTTTACTGAGCGAATAACATAGATAAGACTATCCGAAATCAACATATGGGCAGTTGCCCGCCAGACATAACAACCGTCTGGTTGGAGGATCCTCCCTTTTCTATGGGGGATGAGTGAACTTTACACCCTGTTCCTCATACCCCTAAAGTATTATCGAAAAGTATTTTTTTTCATTATTAAGTATTGAAAATAAAAAAAGTTATTGCTATTTAAAATTCAATTTTTTTGTACCAAAACTACCCTAAATCCATGAAAAAAAAACAAGAGGGGATAAGTTACGACTTTTAGACACCCGCTAAACGACGGCCGCCCGCGCCCAATGTAATAACCCGGTAAGGCTGCCTGTCCACTGAAGCGGAGAGGAGACGAGAGGAGCGGAGCTGTGCCATTATAAACCAATCAAATCTAAACTCAGGGGCGGAGTTAAGATTCTATTGGTTAATATTGGCACATCTCCGCTCCTCTTTTCTCCTCTCCGCTCCAGTGGACAGGCAGCCTTAAAATCCCCATTGAAAAAAATGTGGCGAGTGGTTTTTTTTTCTGAACATTTTCTCATAAATATACTCTCAGTACGGTACCTAGATATAAGTCAAGCCTTCGACAAGGAGTGGCACGAGGGCCTTCTTTATAAAATTAAAAAGTCACTACCACACTCGTTCTTCCCCATATTGATGTCGTACCTTGAGAAACGATGTTTTGAAGTTAAACATAAAAATGGACTGTTGGACCTATATGAAATAAAATCAAGTGTACCACAAGGTAGCATACTAGGGCCAGTACTGTACATTATCTTCACTGCTGACTTGCCTACTACGGGAAAAACTACAGTTGCAATGTATGCAGATGACACAGCCTTACTTGCAACACACAAATCCCGCTACTGCATCTGAATATCTACAGCTCCATATTAACAAACTCGAGGAATGACTTAAAGTTTGGAGAATCAGTGCAAACCAAAACAAGTCCACGCATGTAACCTCATAACGCTCAGAAGAGATACCTGTCCACCAGTGGTTCTGACCAGTGAAGAGATTCTTCAAAATGACAACCCCAAATACCTGAGTATGCACCTGGACAGAAGGTTTAACATGTCGAAAACACATATGGACTAAGAGAAAGCAGCTCGACGCAAAGCTAAAAAACATGTAGGACAGCACTCGCAAATTTTATTTATATATTTATTTAATACACAATTATAACACCTTTACAGACTACATCCAAGGCGATGTTATAAGTCACAATTTCTGCACAAAATGACAAAAGTACCTGTAAGCAAATTACAGAGCACAAAAGATTAAAAATAATACAATCTTAATAGGTACATGACAATGTTTATAATATGCCTACCCTTTCAATAATTATTTGGGCCATTTGAATGAATTTCGGCAGGTTTTTCCCAAATATATCCTCCGATTCCGTAATAACGTTAATAATTCGTGCGGCTCGCGACATAGGGGAAAACTTGAGTAGGTTAGTCCTAGCCGCTGGCACGTCTAACAGAGCGGGGCGGCGACGCACACCTACGCACCCGTCCGCGAAGCCGCAGTGCGCGAAGCCGCAGTGCTGCCAGCACCTCCGGGTGGTGCAGCAACCCTAGCAGTACGCGAGTCACGTACTTGACCAGTGCGACGTCCCTTCTTACTGCCAGCTTGGTGTACCCGACCATGCCCAGGACGAACAGACTCGGGTACATCAGGGGATAAATGTGCACACAAAGCAAGCTAACAGTCTACAAAGTAATTCTCAAACCACTCTCGACCTGCGGTATCCAGCTTTGGGGTACGGCCAGCCAAAGTAATATTGAGATATTGAAAAGATTTCAGACGAAGGTACTTCGAGTTATCTTTAACATACCTCAATATATTAGCAACAAAACAATATATCAAGACTTGAAATTACCCACAGTCAAACAAGAGATAACTCAATACAGCGGCAAATACCAGAAGAGACTCTCAAAATATCAAAATGAACTTGCTCTAAAACTAAGTGGTGATGGTGGCCTGCAATTTAAGAGCTTGAGGACACGTCATAGCGTCCAAACTCTCCTGGACAGATTCAGCTGATTGGATTGAGAAACCACTGCGAAGTTATCACCAAGCTCCAAAACAAAAATATAAAAAAAACCCAGAGATAGCGGACCAAGAAGTAGCTTATTGTTGTAGACGACAGATTGCTATAAAACAGAAAGAACAAAACAAAAAGTACGGTACGTAACATTGGACAGGATTTTTTTTACCTGTTGTATTGTTGTCCAGGCAGCATAGTTATCGATGTCAAAGCAATGAGAAAAAACATCATGTTTTGTTGATTTATTTACAACATAGAGGTGATCCAAGGAACCCGAACAACCTGTAATTCTGCTAGATATAGTTTTCTTATTTTTATATATTTAACATAACCTGAACCGTGATGTTGTCTGTCCTATGTGGCGGTACAACAACAATTGTGGGGGTTTTAGTACATTTACTAAAACATACGGCAAAAAAAATTCACGGCAGTAGTATATACATGCTGGCAGTGACATCGACGCGAAAACTGTTACCATGGATTCAGTACATGATTCTGAACTCCTCGGCGTTGAAATTTTTCGTCGGTTATTATAAAAAAATCTGCTGTTCCATACATTTTGACCGCGTAAGTATTGCAGTTTTCTATGAAACAGCAGATTATTTTTAAATAACACTCTGTATATACTACTGCCGTGAATTTTTTCACATTTCCAGAACAAACCATTTAGCTGGCAGGGTCCCACTAGACTCACAACAACAACAAAAATGAGTACTTTAAAGCTTAATATTTCGCAAACGGATCCTTGACCTAAAAATGGTTCTCTAACAATATTTTTGAACGACCTTTCCTCACACAGAACAGCTGTTTTTTTTTAAATAACCGACGATAAATGTCAATCCAGGAGGGTTCAGAATCATGTACTGAATCCATGGTAACAGTTTTCGCGTTTTTTGCCACCCTGTATATGCAGGGTGGCAGGGACGCGAAAACTGTTACCATGGATTCATTACCTACATGATTCAGAATCCCCGTGTTGAACATTTTAGACGCACATAAAAAAAAAATGCTGTTCCATACATTTTGACCGCGTAGGTATTGCAGTTTTTTATGAAACAGCAGATTATAAAAGCAACAACAACATGCGGTAATTACGATGTATATCTACGTACGGGTCCAGATGATCAAGCAGTTTATATTTACTTCTCCTGAACTCTAAACGAGTATATAAAGAGATGCTCATCTCGCGAAGGACATAGTCGTTGGTTTAACGTGTGTTGATCATATTGTGATACTTGTTTTGTTAATTAATAATATGGCTAAGTTTGCGGTGAGTATTTTATATTATTTTTGTGTGAAATTAGATGTACCTAATACAGTGATGTTGTGTATCAAATTATTGTTATTGCTTTACTGCGAGCGGCTTCATCTTTCTGACTGACCGACTCCTTGACAATTCAAAAGTGCCTGTAAATGATTTAAAATGATTGAAAAGGTGTATAGAGTGCCACTAGCGGTACTCTATACCTATCGGATAAAGTGCCCCTACCGGCACTTTTTTAAGACCTTCTCGGCCCGGCTAAAGTGCCGTAAGCATTGCATTGACATCGTCACTGTCACTAAGTCACGTCACTTGGTATTTTGTTTGATTGTTGAGGTTAGATCGCTGTAAAACACCACATTAAAACAAAAAGTCTTGTGCCTAAACGAACCCTGGCACTCGCCGGCCGCTGCCGCGGCACCGTTCGCTACGCTCGCTCGGCTCGTGCGTTGTGTGGTCACAGTTCTAACCTAACCTACCTTTCAGCCATTTTCATTTGCTAAGCCAAGGGATTATGGCACTTAAGTTTAGCCGGCTATAGATGAAAGAAACTAACCTCAACAATCAAACAAAATAACAAGTGACAGTGACAATGCAATGCTTATGGCACTTTAGCCGAGCAGCGTTACTAGAGTGCCGCAAGAATTTTTGTGGCACTCTATACACTTCCTTTTAGTTTCATGTATTATAGTGCTAATAATTCGGAGTGGAAGAGCCTTGTTTTATAAATGAACGAAGATTCACTTAAATTCTCTAGGACTTACAAGTCCTAGAAAATTAAAGTGAATCTGTGTGTGCATAATTATGGCGTGGTGTGAGTGAACCCTTGTAGATTATCTTAAAGAAAATATTGTAGCTAGCACGACACGACGCGACAAGCAGAGAGCCAGAACGAGGCTTACCTACTCACCGGCTACAAATTCTCAAGCGTTTCAGTTCTAATAAGGCGTTATTCTGAACTTCCTAAAAACAGATAATTTCATAAAACTATGTTCCATTTTGGTATTTATGTAGGTACTTACAAACCTTGTGTCCTATGGGATTTCCAATCACAAATATAAAAAAATTACCATAGAAACTTTCATCTCCTATAAATAACGTGAATTTTAAATAGCAATAACTTTTTTATTTTCAGATATTTTATTACATCTGGACTTATCATAATCAGCCTATGTTCTCACTGCTGGGACACAGGCCTCCTCTCTGTGAGAGGGACTATTAATTTAGAGGGGATATTTTATAACTTTTTGGTAATGTCATTGCAGTCCGTATGTGCCCTTTTCGGATCGGACAGGGTTTATTTGTACATTTTATACATACAAGGAACTTTAGTGCATAATTTCATACTTCAGACCCAGCAGCTTAGGCTGTGGGTTTTAATAGGTACTCCGCTATGCAGATTACCTATTCCCCACCTCCAAAAAACCTCCGAAAACGTTATCATATAAATATAAAAAATAAATCAATTCTATTCCATTTTGAAATTATTTATCTAGTTATTCGGTCTTTGATAAGCAAGTCCATAAAAAAATTATGATATACACAAGTGGGCGCATTAACTTGACACCTGGCTCGGACTAGACACTCCCCCCCCTGCTACCCGCGCGGTCCCTCCTGACGCCCCGCCGTCGCCGTGCGGGGTAGCGAGGGGAATTATAAACGTCATTCGAGCCAGGTGTCAAGTTATTGCGCCCGGGTTTTTTATGTACCTACCTGTATTTTTATAATTTTGCATATTAAAGTTCAAGGAAAATGATTAAAATTAGACAATATTATTAATATTGCAGTAATACCTATGCTACCCAAAAAAAAAGGTATGTATCTGTCTCTCTTCAACCGATCTGATTATATTTTTCTATTTCAGCTAATCACTCTGGCGCTTGTGGCAGCCATGGCAGTTTCAGGTAAATTCCATGAACAATAAATTGAACATGTCTATCTTTTGACTACATTCGGCCTGTTTCTATCTATAATTAATCGGCATGGTCAGAATACATATATAATCTCTATATGACTCATACAATCACTCGCAGTACACGCACACGCACAAATGTTCAATTAATGTAAATAAGTAGCAAATAGTATATTATGCAACTAATGAATAAAGGACGGATTTAAAGCGAGGGCCATAGATGAATCACGATCAAGTGAAGGATTCTAACGACTGAATCACGACCGTAGGGAGTGATTCATGATGATTGAATCACGAGCGCAGCGAGTGATTCAAGTGTTAGAATCCTGAGCGACGCGAGTGATTCATGGCCCTCGATATAAATCCGTTTTATTCAAGAGTTGCATACTATACTTTATACCATGACTACGAGAAAAAGAAAGATTTAAGCGAAAATAGACATTTAATAAAAGGTTAACACGTTCAGTGTCGGGAGCCCTCCTGGAGGGTTCACCTACTTGGATATGGGATGTCGGGAGCCCTCGCGGAGGGCTCATTTAAAATGTAGACATTCAGTGTCGGGAGCCCTCCTGGAGGGTTCACCTACATGGATATGGGATGTCGGGAGCCCTCGCGGAGGGCTCATTTTAAATGTAGACATTCAGGGTCGGGAGCCCTCCTAGAGGGTTCACCTACTTGGATATGGGATGTCAGGAGCCCTCGCGGAGGGCTCATTTTAAACGTAGACATTCAGTGTCGGGAGCCCTCCTGGAGGGTTCACCTACTTGGATATGGGATGTCGAGAGCCCTCGCGGAGGGCTCATTTTAAATGTAGACGTTCAGTGTCGGGAACCCTCCTGGAGGGTTCACCTACTTGGATATGGAATGCCGGGAACCCTCGCGGAGGGCTCATTTTAAATGTAGACGTTCAGTGTCGGGAGCCCTCCTGGAGGGTTCACCTACTTGGGTATGGGATGCCGGGAGCCCTCGTGGACGTTGGAAGTGAAACCTCCCGGAGGTTTCACTTCCCACTACGAATAATAAAAGTCATAGACTTTTATGGCGGAATGATGAGTTATGAGTTCTATGAAAATGGGTGGAGTCGAAAGTGTTAAGGAGGTTGTATAGCATTGAGATACGAGGTCGAATACATTGGTGTGTTCTAAATTCAAACACCAAAATAGTGATTAAAAGAGCTTTTTATTCACTGTTTTCAGTGAATAAAATAAGCTTTTTAGAGGGGGAATGGTATAAATTTTATTTTTTAGTTTTAGTACCTATAATATCTCTCTCTATAAATTACTTTTACTGTATTTTTTTTGTTTTTTTTTTTATGAGTTCACTACGTATTACGTTCGATTTGTTTTTTCTTTTTAAGTAACCTAATTTGAACGCTGGTGTCTGTGATACAATGATTTTTCATTAGTACAGGCCAAACGATACACTTTTTTTTGTGATACATGTTTTTCCTACAATATTTATTTATACAGGGTGTTAAAGTAATTGCGTGCCATAGCTTAGGGGTAGGTTCAGTATCGATAGAGGAAACTAGGAAAAAAAAAAAAAAAACCAGAAAAAAAATTCAAAAAAAAAATATAAAAAAAAATTGCAAGGTCAACCTAATTTAGTTTGGAATCAGGTATTTACAAAGATTAAAAATAAACTTATTTACTCAAGTTTTAATTGATTTGATTGCTATTTTAATTTATTATACTTTATTGTACACCAGATAAAACATTACAAAAAGAAAAAGTAATACACTACAAAATATACAATGGGCGGCCTTATCGCTTACTGCAATCTCTTCCAGGCAACCATGGAATGGACAGTGATATTCTGGACATAAAATGGGGCTGTCTTTGGTGCAAATAAAAAGCCTTGCAATTTTTATTTAATGTTTTTTTTTTAATAATTTTTCTGGATTTGTTTTATTCTTTCCTAGTTTCCTTTATCGATACTGAACCTACCCCTAAGCTATGGCACGCAATTACTTTAACATCCTGTATATTTTTACTTATAATTTACATTGGAGGAGCTTGTGGCTACGTAATAACAGTCGCACGGGTCGATCACTTAGGTTAAGCTACTCTTGCCGGGGTTGGTCCGTGGATGGGTGACCATCTTTACATATCGAGATTCCTCCGTGCCTCGGAAAGCACATTAAGCCGTTGGTCCCGGCTGTCATTCGTAGATCTTTGACAGCCGTTACGAGTCGTCAGAAGCCCGAAAGTCTGACACCAATCTTACCAAGGAGAATCGTATTACATTACCCAGTTACTGGGTTGTGTGTGTCAGATAGGCAGTCGCTCCATGTAAAATATTGGTATTCAGCTGCATCCGGTTAGACTGGAAGCAGACCCCAACATAGTTGGAAAAAGGCGAGGCAGATTGATTGACTTATAATTTACATTCGAAAAAAAAAATTGCAAAATGGTTCTAATTTTAAGAAACAACACAACCAACGCAGCGCCCCGTAATCACGTTTTGTAGTAGAGTATGAAGTTTTGCTAGTTAATTTAATTGACCTTGTAGTTCCAATGGCATCCTATCTCTATCAATTTGCAGGGCCCGGTTCCTCCATTTTTAAGTAAAAGATTTGTTTCCTTATTCAGCAGATACCTACTTCTTACACTAACCATTATTAGCTAAGTTATTCTGCTATTTGTTGTTGCGGGTATCGAGATGGCCAGCTCAAGAAAAAGCAATAGATTTTATTCAATTTGAAGGACAGCCAATTTAAATTCTACAAAAACTTTGTTTTTAAAGCTTTTTATTAACCTTTACAGCGTACGCTAAACCTGGCGGCTACGGTGGCTACGGCCATCATGGCCATCATGGTCACGACAAAGAGGATTCCAGTGAGGAGAAATGGGACCACCATAAGGACAAACACGAGCACAAAAAAGATTCCGAAGAGGACAGCAGTGAGGAGAAATATGGAGGACACCACTCGGAGAAATACGACCACAAAGAAAAATATGACCATCACAAGAAACACGAAGAAAAGCATCACAAGTAACAACCCAAACCTACCATTCCTAAAGTCGAAGTACCTAATTGTCATGGCCATCATGAGCATGGATACAGCCATCATTAAGCCGAAGTAGATTAAAAGATTGAAAATTTACAGATATTTTTGCTCTTTAGGAATTAAATATTTATTGTAAGCATGCAGTGGTTTTATTTTGATTTTGTCTTTTCCTGAAATCCATAAACTCAGTCAAATGTTAGGATTTCTGAACGTTAAAGCAGTTCTGTATTTCTGGACTACTAGCTTATTTATTTACAAAAAAAAACTTCCTCTGCCATTTTTGTATTTGCAGATGCAAAATAATTATTATTTATGCTATGTCACTCACACAATTAAAACGAATCTAACGAAACCTTCTATTAAGTTGAAATCCAACAAGCCGTTTAGGCAGAGCGGTGCGCGCACAAAGAAATAGACATACAGAAATTTCCAGGCCAAGAAAAAACCAAGACATAGCGCTGCCAACAAAACAGTGAAGCATGCCAAAACTACACCTCCGCTCTGTGCATAAAAGCTCACATCCACACATTTACAATCAAACTACACCTCACTTGCACACATGTTTACGATACCGGGCTCACGCTCACGTCATTGTTGACAGCGCTGTCTTGGTTTTATATTTGGACTGAGACATACATACTCTCGAAAAACATTACCCTCCTTCTGGGGCTGACAGGTTAAAACTACCCCTCTAACCCCTAACTAAGGTCAATGTTTTTGGCTGAACAAAATGATAATGATGAAAAACTACCCGAGTGATGTGCCCCAACAGGCGCTACACAGGGGGGTTCTCGACTCGCAGCTCTTCTCTATTATGCTGATGATCGGACTTATCCCGGGCGCCTTTTAAAGGAGCCCCCCTCGACAATAAAAAAAGAAAAAGGTCTCATGCAAAAGGGTAACCTGTTGACAAAATCTACTCATTACAATTATTTTTTATGAGTTGTATTACAATATGTGGTTGGTTAGCTATTATTTTTTGCCTGAGCAACCGGCAGCAAGTTCGTCATGCTCCCTTAGATGTCACTGCTTGCGGTAGCGTCGGGGGTCGGGTCGGGTTGCCTCCTTCCCTCAAATATGGCGAGGGGGATGGCTGATCTTTGCGTTATACTCGTAAACGGGTGCTGCTTGGGGTGACTGGTCGTCTTGTTGATCATGGTTTTGTAACAAAACCATGATCAGCAAGACGACCAGTAACTATAACAAAACTTAATTTGTTATAGTTATTAGTAATTAACGGTGTATTAGTATATGATTTATAACTTCCAGTCACAGCTATATACATATATAGCTATATGTGGGCGGGCACACCCTTAATTCCTAGAGGCTTTTATTCAGTTAATATTTACGTTTAGTTTTTAATATTGTATTTAATAAGTACTGAAATTGTTTTATTCTTCGACATATTGACAGTACTCGACCTTCATTCATTCATAGGTATGCCAACTTAGAGTATATATCACTGGAGAAGCCTTCCTGTTCCTGGAACCCAACCACCGACGTTACCGCAAGCAGTGACATCTAAGGGAGCATGACGAACTTGCTGCCGGTTGCTCAGGCAAAAAATAATATGATCAATTGTCGAGGTCGCTAGCTAACCACATATTGTAATACAACTCATAAAAAACATTGTAATGAGGAGATTTTGTCAACAGGTTCCCCTCTTGCATGAGACACTCGTAATCTATAGACCTTTTTCTTTTTTTATTGTCGAGGAACCCCACCCCACCAGGCGCCCGGGATAAGTCCGATCATCAGCACATGGAGAAGAGCTGTGAGTCGAGAACCCCCCTGTGTAGCGCCTGTTGGGGCACATCACTCGGGTAGTTTTTCATCATTATCATTTTGTTCAGCCAAAGACATTGACCTTAGTTAGGGGTTAGAGGGGTAGTTTTAACCTGACAGCCCCAGAAGGAGGGTAATGGTTTTCGAGAGTATGTAGGTATGTATATTGTATGTCTCAGTCCAAATAAAAAACCAAGACAGTGCTGTCAACAATGACGTGAGCCCGGTATCGTAAACATGTGTGCAAGTGAGGTATAGTTTGATTGTAAATATGTGCGTGTGAGCGTATATGCACAGAGCGGAGGTGGAGGTGTAGATTGGCATGCTTCACTGTATTGTTGCATGCTTCACTGTATTAAAGCTTAATATTTCGCAAACGGATCCTTGACCTAATAAAAATGGTTTTCTAACAATATTTTTGAACGACCTTTCCTCACCACACACGGCACTCCACACCATGGAATAGACGAGAAAAAAAATTATCGCCACTTTATGAGCAAGGGAAAAAGCAAAACAAAATTGTTTGCATGGTTTTATTTTACCACTGTCGTCAGCATGATTAACCCATGCCGAATTGCAGCTCTCTGAGCTAAGCCACCGACAGACGGACAAACAGACGTACATGGCATCCTTGTTGACTACGGAACCCTAAAACTTATCAAGTTTGGTTGATTTATTTACAACTCAGGATGATCCAAGGAATCCGAACAACCTGTAAGGCTGCCTGTCCATTGAAGCGAAACGAGGCTGCGGAGCGGGGCGAGGCAGCGGAGTGGAGCGAAGTTGCGGACAGTGTCTGTCCATTGATGCGGAGCGAGTTAGCGGAGCGGGCTGTGTGGAGCGAGGTAGCGGGGCGGAGTTGCGGACTGTGCGGAGCTAGGTCGAGTTCACGCGACGACAGACGAGTAATGACGACGGTTTCCCCGCTCCGCTTCCCCGGTCCGCTTCTCCACTCCGCTTCCCCGCTTCGTGGTTTTGTATGAGTTTTTAAACTAGTTCGCAAATCCTTGTCCAATGAAACGGAGCGGAGATTTTATGCAACTCCATTGTTGAATATTGCCACAGCTCCGCTCCGCTCCTCTCCTCTCCGCTCCAGTGGACAGGCAGCCTATTTCTGCTAGACATAGGTACTTTTTTTTTTTATAATATACACAGGGTGGCAGGGCGGCAAATACTGTTTCCATGGATTCAGTACCAGATTCTGAAGCCCCCAATGTTGATGTTTATTTTTCGGTTATTTAAAAAAAAATGCTGTTCCATACATTTTGACCGCGTAGGGCGTAGATATTGCACTTTTCTATGAAACAGGCGATTATAAAAGCAACAACAACATGCTACTGTCCACACGAGGTAATTACGAAGTACCTATATTTACGTACGGGTCCAGATGATCAAGCAGTTTATATTTACTTCTCCTGAACTCTAAACGAGTATATAAAGAGATGCTCATCTCGCGGAGGACATAGTCGTTGGTTTAACGTGTGTTGATCATATTGTGATACTTGTTTAGTTAATTAATAATATGGCTAAGTTTGCGGTGAGTATTTTATATTATTTATGTGTGAAATTAGACGTACCTAATACAATGTTGTTGTTTATCAAATTGTTGTTGCTTCAATGCGACCGGCTTCATCTTTCTGACTGACCGACTCCTTGACAATTCAAAAGTGCCTGTACATGGTTCAAAAGAAATAGGTAAATGCTCTGCATTTTAATTTCATCTATTATAGTGCTAGTAATTCGAAGTGGAAGCGCCTTGTTTTATAAATTAACGAAGATTCACTTTTTTCTAGGACTTTTATGCGCTTGAACTTTTTTCTTGAATCGACGAAAGCGTGTCTTTGTAATTACTGGGTTTTTGATACGTAATTTTTGAAATGTAAACCAACAAGGTCCCATTAACATAGATGGACAAACTTTTAGTAATCATTCAGTCCACCAAAATAAGGACAATGGTAAAAAAAAAAAAGAAAAACGCATTAGATACTTACAAGAAAAAAAATCTACTAACGAAAATACACTAAAGCAGAAAGCTAGAACGAGGCTTACTTCCCGGCTACAAATTGCCAAGCGTTTCAGTTCTAATAAGGCATTATTCTGAACTTCCTAAAAACAGATAATTTCATAAAACTATGCATTTTGGTAATTATGTACTTACAAGCCTTGTGTGCAATGCAAAAAATAAAAACTACCATAGAAACTTTCATCTCCTATTTAACCAGGATCAATTTAAAAAATATCCCTCGTTAAGGCTGCCTGTCCACTGGAGCGGAGAGGACAGGAGAGGAGCGGAGATGTGCCAATATTAACCAATAGAATCTAAACTCCGCTCCAGAGGTGCGATTCTATTGGTTAATATTGACACATCTCCGCTCCTCTGCTCTCCTCTCCGCTCCAGTGGACAGGCAGCCTACTGCTCATTCGCTATACAATGTGTAAAAAAAACCCTGTCCGAACCGTAAGATACTGACTCAGTATGATACTTAACAACACGCTTACGGATCTGACAGGGTTTTTTTTACACATTTTTTAGACAAGGAACTATAGTGCATAATTTCATACTTCAGACCCAGCGGCTTAGGCGCGGTTAGCGCTTAGGCTCCGCTATGAAGATTACCTATTCGGGGACCTCCAAGAAACCTCCGAAAACGTTATCAGATTTAAAAAAAAACTAATCTGTTCCATTTGGAAATTATTTATCCAGTTATCCGGTCTTTTAAAAACAGGTCCATAAAAAAAATTATTATCAGTATAGGTAGGTACCTGTATTTTTATAATTTTGCGTATGCCAGTTATTGGTGACTCGCCCGAATTAACTCGTCCGAATCCGGACGAATCGACCATTTTAATAAATAATAATAAAAATAAATAATAATAATAACAAATAAAATATTAATATTGATACAAAAATATTAATTAAATATTAATTTAACAATGGTACTAAAAATGTTATTTTTAAACAGCAATTACTTTTATTTTCAATAATAATACGATTTTTTATTACTTTTAGGTCTTCTTCAAGCAAAATGATTAAGATTAGACAATATTATTAATATTGCAGTTATAGGTACCTATGCTACACAAAAAAAAGGTATGTATCTGTCTCTCTTCAACCGATCTGATTATATTTTTCTATTTCAGCTAATCACTCTGGCGCTTGTGGCAGCCATGGCAGTTTCAGGTAAATTCCATGAACAATTGAACATGTGTAGTCAAAAGATAGCATTTGGACCATTTCTATCTATAATCGGCATGGTCAAATACATCTTTATAATATATAAATAATATAATTCTTCCGTACGTGTGTTTGTCATCTAACTCCTCCTAAACGGCTGGACAGATTTGGATGAAATTTTGTGTGTATATTTGAGTGGGTCCTTGGATGGTTTGAAAATGCAATTGGACCCGACAGGTGGCGCTGTTCGGGTAAGACAACGTCTGCCAGATCCTCTAGTATATCTCTATGACCCATACAATCACTCACCCACTCTCGTGCACGCACATGCACAAATGTTCAATTGATGTAAAACAGTAGGTAACATAATTTTTTTAGTATTAGTATCTCTCTATAAATTACTTTTACTGTTTTTTTTTGGTTTTTTTTTACGACTTCACTACGTATTACGTTTTACGTTCGATTTATTTTTTATTTTTTATGTAACCTAATTTGAAAGGCGCTGGTGTCTGTGATACAATGATTTTTCATTAGTACAGGCACAAACGATACACTTTTTTTTTGTGATACCTAAATGTTTTTTTCTGAATATTTATTTATTTATTTTTACTTATACATTTACATTGGAGGAGCTTGTGGCTAGATAATAACAGCCGCACGGGTCGATGCTACGCTTGCCGGGGTCGGTCCGTGGATGGGTGACCACCTTTACATAGGTATCGAGACTCCTCCGTGCCTCGGAAAGCACGATAAGCCGTTGGTCCCGGCTGTCATTCGCGGATCTTTGACAGTCGTTACGAGTCGTCAGAAGTCCGAAAGTCTGACACCAGTCTTACCAAGGAGTATCGTATTACACAGTTACTGGGTTGTAGAGGTCAGATAGGCAGTCGCTCCATGTAAAATATTGGTCTGGACCCTCAATATCATTTTTGAAGACCTATCCATAGATAGCCCACACGTATGGGTTTGATGAAAAATATTTTTTTTTATAATTTTTGCTGCACCGGTTTGACGTCATCACGTCAACGCCGGCTGTCGCTGAAAACCAGCGCTGGGGCTCTGTCTCGTATGGAGTCGCAGCTTTAGGCTGCCTGTCCACCGGAGCGGAGAGAAGAGGAGAGGAGCGAAGATGTGTCATTAATAGCAAATAGAATCAAAACTCCGCTCCAGAGGTGCGATTCTATTGGTTAATTTTGGCACATCTCCGCTCCTCTCCTCTCCTCTCCGCTCCAGTGGACAGGCAGCCTAAAGCTGCGACTCCATACGAGACAGAGCCCCAGCGCTGGTTTTCAGCGACAGCCGGCGTTGACGTGATGACGTCAAACCGGTGCAGCAAATAGTGAAATAACATAATCAGAAACATATTTACATACATCTACTTACCAAGTTTCAACAGTATAGTTCTTTTAGTTTCGGAAAAAAGTGGCTGTGACATACGGACGGACGGACAGACAGACATGACGAATCCATAAGGGTTCCGTTTTTTGCCATTTCGCTACGGAACCCTAAAAATAGCGAAATGGTTATAAACTACATTTTTAGAAACTACACAACCAGCGCCCCATAATCACGTTTTTGTAGTAGAGTATGGAGTTTTGCTAGTTAATTTAATTTGACCTTGTAGTTCCAATAGCATCCTGTCTTTATTACCTTGCAAGGCCCGGTTCGTCCACTTATAAGTAAAAGATTTGTTTTCCTTATTAAGCAAATATCTGCTAAATAAGGAAAACAAATCTTTTTATCCAATTTGAAGGACATAGCCAATTTAAATTCTACAAAAACTTTGTTTTTAAAGCTTTTTAATAACGTTTACAGCGTACGCCAAACCTGGCGGCTATGGCGGCTACGGCGGCGGATACGGCGGCTACGGCGGAGGATACGGTGGCTACGGCGGGGGATACGGTAGCTACGGCGGCGGATACGGTGGCTACGGCCATCATGGCTATCATGGTCATCATGGTCACGACTATCACGGTCACGACAAAGAAGATTCCAGTGAGGAGAAATATGGAGGACACCACTGGGAGAAATACGACCACAAAGAAAAATACGACCATAACAAGAAACACGAGCATCACGAAGAAAAGCATGAACACAAGGAACAGCCTAAACCTACCACTCCTAAAGTCGAAGTACCTAAACCTACCGAGCCACCAAAAGAAGCTGAAATCCAAGATGATTTCGCCCAAATATTTGGCAGACAGTTAGAAGAACTAACTGTTGTTGAAACTCACTCTGCTTCTGACTTCGTGAGTGGCGAAACAGAAGTGAAAACCGAAGTAACTGATCAACCGAGGTATTAAGGATCACAAAAGTCATAAGGAACACGGAGAGCGCGGAGGTTATCATGGCCATCATGAGCATGGATACGGCAACCATTAGGCTGCCTGTCCACTGGAGCGGAGAGGAGAGGAGAGGAGCGGAGATGTGCCAAAATTAACCAATAGAATCGCACCTCTGGAGCGGAGTTTTGATTCTATTGGTTAATATTGACACATCTCCGCTCCTCTCCTCTCCTCCCCGCTCCGGTGGACAGGCAGCCTTAAGCCGAAGTAGATTAAAAGATTGAATTACAGATATTTTTGCTCTTTAGGAATTAAATATTTATTGTAAGCATGCAGTGGTTTTATTTTGTCTTTTCCTAAAATCCATAAACTCAGTCAAATATTAGGATTTCTGAATGTTTTTTATTTCTGAATTTCAGTATGCAGGCAGTTTTGTATTTCTGAATTATTAGCTTGTATTTGATACCAATATTGTTCCAATTTACTAAAAAAACCTTCCCCTTCCTTTTTTAGGGTTCCGTACCCGAACCCTATTCTAAGCCTCCGCCGTCCTTCTGTCTGTCAGCGAGCTCTATCTCATGAACCGTAATAGGTAGGCAGCTGAAAATTTCACAAATTATGCATTTCTATTGCGGCAAGAACAACACATAGGTAATAAAATTAAAAATTAAAGGGGGTTCTCCCTATGGATACAATACAATGTCGCCCATGCGCATGTGACCGCCCGTAATTTTCTGAATATTCATGAAAAAATATCGAAAATAAACTTCAAAAGGGGGGTCTATCTATAAAATTTTTCATGTTATTCAATTTTTAATTTTTTAAAGATTTGTTTTCTGTTTTTTGACACATCTCCGAAGTTTATGGGTCGATTTGGATTCTGATTATTATTTCCAAAAGCTTATGAGTTATTTTAACAGGTTAATTAAAATTTTTACAAAAATTATCGACTACGAAAGAAAAAACGGAATCGAAGTCATTTTTTCGGTAAAAAATTGTGTATTTATTTTTAAAAAACTAGTGAAAAATGTTATAGATAGACCCCCCTCTTTTGAAGTTTATTTTCGATATTTTTTCATGAATATTCAGAAAATTACGGGCGGTCACATGCGCATGGGCGACATTGTATAATTAGATTTATAAAAAAAAAAACTGACTTTGGCATGTCCCCGTATCATTTTCTAGAGCTCATCGAGCAGAGAACAAATACAATTTTTTTATGTTGTTATCTTCAAAAATGATAAATAAAGGGGGCATAAAAGTTGTCAGTTTTAGACCATTTTTGTACGAGCTCTATCTCAACAACTAAACAAGTAAGGAATTTGAAACTTCTGTACCGTATACTGTTTATAATCAACTACAACAACTAAAAACGCCGATTCATAAGGTGTTTTATTTAAATATGGGTGATTTTCTGCAACTTAAAAAGTTAACTTTGTAATTTCGTACTATTATTATGCAACACAAATTCCACAGATAACAATTTAATAGAGTAATGACAGGGCAACATGGAATTAGTAAGTACAGTAGTAAAGCAGCATGTACTTATATGGCAATTACGTGGTAGCATGTACTTATATGGCTTAATTACATGGCATACATGGAATTAGTAGGTATGAATTATCCTATATTATTAAATGAGCATTCTCTAATAGAAAAACGATCATCTCCGACTATTTACTAGTTTGTGTTTATAATATTTTTTGTATAGGCTGTTTAAGCACAGAATCAGTCGAAGTGGCGGTGCTTGGGGGAGGCCTATGTCCAGCAGTGGACGTCTTTCGGCTGATATGATGATGATGAGGCTGTTTAACTATTTTGCCAGTGCCTTTATTTACACAACCAAAAAAACAAAACCAGCGCGCCATTTTTCTAATGTGCGCCACAGATAACTATTTACTAGTCAGTGAAGTGCGCTTTTTTTAAATCTCAATAAAAAAGACTTCATGCCTTTACTGTACTCACTATGTTAGTTATGCATATATTACCTGATAAAGTTAACTTAATATTTTTCTCTTAAAATAAATGAAATATTCTTCTACTTACATTATATTTTAACACAAAAAATTTTTTTCATTAAAATTAGACAATTTCTTTACAAATCTTTATGTATTTTTATAGCTCAGAATAAGGTGACGCTTTTCAAAGCCTATTGCCAATCCTTTTACACGTGCAGCCTGTGGGTGGACTTTACACAGAGGGCATATACCTAGTGGCCTGCGCACACAATATAACAACACGTTCCGGATGTTGATGGGGCTGCCGCGTTTTTGTAGCGCGTCCGGCATGTTTGCCGACGCGAATGTTGATAGTTTTTGGCCATCATGCGCAAGAGATGTGCATCTCTGCTACGCCGTGTTCGCGACAGCCCCAACACTATTCTTAGAGAGCGTTGGCTGATAGGTGGGACTCTCCGATCTTGGGGCGGTGGATACGACTGCACGCAGGCAAGTAGGCATTCCCCGGGATCGGCGTGCCTCTCCGTTAGTATATAAGTACCTAGCTACTAACACTAGTTGATAAGTTTAAATGTTTCTAACAAATATGGAAGTGATTCTGAAATAAACGTTATTTAATTTAATTTAATTAATTTAATAGCGCCTCTGTTGTCTCTGATTCGCACTTTAACCGATATTTTTTATTTGTATTTTCAGATGCAATACTTATACGAGTATAAATATTATATAGGCTATATCACTCCCACAATTAAAACGAATCTAACGAAACCTTAGCTGTTTAGGTGCAGCGCCCGCCGCGGCCCGTCGATTTTTCTTAGCCTGCGTCCACACTGAACGTGCTGTGACTAGGGCTAAGGCGGGCGCGGCGAGCGGGGGCGTGCGGTGGCCACAGTGACGCGCGAGCTCTTTGTAGCAGTTCGACGTATTTCAGGGGTTGCAAACTATGGACGAGGATTTGATATTTTTACTAGATAGTCCGATCCTGAGATGGCAGGTATTGAACACTCTAGATGGTGTGTGATGTGTGAAATATATAAAAACAGAGAAGTATGTGGTGAATTTTTTAATTTATAAGAAGAACTGAGATTATACCCTACAAAATTCTTTGAGTGCTACACTCGAATGCCCGTATCAACATTTCACTACATCCTAAGTAAAATATCACCTATATCAATCTTATAAACAATTCAGTATTCAATGCCATTTTACAACAAACAATATACAGACGCGCATACGCCGAGCGACAAGACCAAACTGGTTTGATACCCCCGCTACCCGCGCGTTATGTCGCTTGCTGACTAGGCCCGTAGTATGGCCAGAACGCGCGGACGGGAACGTTTGGAAACTACGCGCGGTGTGTCGCTCAGACCCGTCGCGCTAGGCTTCCGCCTTAGTCACTACACTATGGACGCAAAGGCGCGTTTCATATGTTTGATATTTCGCCGCCGTCGCAACCGCGCTAGGCTCGCAGTGTGGACGCGGCCTTAGAGTGTACAAGCGGCCTATGGCGTGCGCTCTTTTTCTGTGCGCGTGCGCCACAGACTCGATCGCACAAAAAGTGTGTCGTCTGCTCTGCATCTTAGACAGCCAAAAAAAGCTTAGGTGCCAAAGAAATAGACATACAGAAATCTCCAGACCAAGAAAAAACCAAAACATAGCGCTGCCAACAATACAGTGAAGCATGCCAAAATTACACCTTTTCTCTGTGCGTACACGTTCACACGCACACATTTAAAACGATAATTATTGAAGTTTTGTTTGTACACATTTCCAACCAGCACTGCCGAGCGATCTTTCTCCACCTTACACCATTTGAAGACATATATCTTTGCAGCAGTATGAAAAAAAGCAGCCAAGTGCGAGTCGGACTCGCCCATGAAGGGTCCCGTAGCAGCAAGTAACATAATATAAAAGTTCTTGTAGTTTGTTTAAGTTAAATTGCAGTTTACGATTTATGACGCATTAAAAAAAAACTACTTACTAGATCTCGTTCAAACCAATTTTCAGTGGAAGTTTATATGGTAATGTACAACATATATTTTTTTTAGTTTTATCATTCTTTTATTTTAGAAGTTACAGGGGGGGACACATTTTACGACTTTGAAAGTGTCTCTCGCGCAAACTATTCAGTTTAGAGAAAAATTATATTAGGAACCTTAATATCATTTTTGAACACCTATCCATAGATACCCCAAACGTATGGGTTTGATGAAAAAAAAAAATTAAGTTTCAGTTCGAAGTATATTGTTTTTTTTTCTATTTTTGTTTGAAAATCTTAATGGGGTTTACAGAATACATCTACTTACCAAGTTTCAACAGTATAGTTCTTATAGTTTCGGAAAAAAGTTTTACCACTTTGGAAGTGTCTCTCGCGCAAACTATTCAGTTTAGAGAAAAATTATATTAGAAACCTCAATATCATTTTTGAACACCTATCTACAGGTACCCCACAGGTATGGGTTCGATGAAAAAAAAAATTTGAGTTTCAGTTCGAAGTATGGCGGGGAACCCCCAAAATTTATTGTTTTTTTTTCTATTTTTGTGTGAAAATCTTAATGCGGTTCACAGAATACATCTACTTACCAAGTTTCAACAGTATAGTTCTTATAGTTTCGGAAAAAAGTGTCAGTGACATACGGACGGACAGACAGACAGACATGACGAAACTATAAGGGTTCCGTTTTTTGCCATTTGGCTACGGAACCCTAAAAAAGAGTGTGTGCTTAAGACCGCACGGCAGAAGTGAAAACTTCATTGTATCTTTCTCGCTCGGGTACACTCGGCGGTCCCGAGTTCACCCGATCGAGCGTTTCACCTCAGAGCGTGACGGATCAGCCTAACTTGCTACCTACGGAAAAATCTGTGTGCGGTGTGCCAAAAGAAGTTTTCAGTTCAAAAAGATCGTCTGAATGGACTGCAGGGCTTAATGTATATCCATCAAGACATTTCTTCAATGATGAGCGCTGAAGGAGTATCTACTGGATATCTTCAGCAGCAGTAGCGTATCCAACTATACTTTCCGTCACGAGAACCTATTTTGGTAAACAAAGAACTTCTACTAAGTTACGTAGCGAAACAAATAATACCAAATTCAATCAACTCAAAGTAATATATAAACTAACGAGCAATTTCACTTGGTCGGGTTATAGTAGTAGTATAACTTCTTTCTCGTGACGGGAACTATACTAAGCTGCAATGCAAAGTGGCGCGGCCAGTTCGTAGTCGGGCTCGTAGATGTCTGCTATGCCAACAATGCACCGGCCTAGAGCCGGCGTCGGCGCGAGGATTTCAAGATAACATATAGGGTTGGCAACCGTCCTGTTTTCCCAGGACATTTTTGTTATTGTCCTGGATTTTTAAAGCATCGTGATTATGTCCTGTTTTTTTTAAATTTCGCCCCTTCAACCTTACGTTAATCGTGCACTCTGCTGTTTGTTTCTTTCTCATTTCATTACTATTTTCGCACACTAGAGCTCTCTATAACTAACGGTTAGATAGAGCTCTAGTCCGCGAAAATTGAGTTTCGTTGAACCTGTTTTCATTGCGTGTTGCTATTAACTACCACTGCTCTTATACTGCGTCCTGTTTTTAATCCAAATTGTCCTGGTATTTTCACCTTCTAATCCTGGTTTTCAAAATTTGGGGATGGCAGCCCTAACATATAAAGCTAAAAAGTAGCTAAATAATAAATAACAGATCCACGGGTCGATCGAAGCCACTGTCGGTTCGTGGATGGGTGACCAATGATCATACATTAGGTGTCGAGATCCCTCCGTGCCTTTGAAAGCACGTCAACCCAGTAACTGGGTCATGGAGGTCAGATAGGCAGTCGCTCCACTTAAAATATTGGTATTGAATTGCAACCGGTTAGACTGGAAGCCGACCCCAACAGTTGGGAAAAGTTTGAGCGGTTGATTGATTGAAATAAAGCAAAAAAAAAAATGTCGCGTTCCGAAGGTCCTCGCGCCTCCAAAGTTTATGCAGCTTTCCTGAACTCATAATTTTTTTTTTTGCAAATGCATACCAAAAAAAACTAACAAAACCAATGAGGTGGGGTGCTAAAATTATTAAGCTCGCTTCTCTCGCTCTTGCAGCGCAAACACTCATAATTCTTAAACTTTACTATCTATGTTGACAAAGTAACTCATAATTCTGTATGTATGGTCAAAAGAAAATCCATCCTGTCCATCTAGCCCATGTGCCCTTCCAAGATATAGATCCTGGATCCGCCCTTGGTCTCATGCAAAGATAATCATAAAGTTAGAATAGAATAGAATAGAATAGAATAGAATAGAATATTCATTTATTTGCTCGTAGGTATTTACAATAAGGTGGACAATAATATAGCAATCCTTGTACATTCTACCATTTTGTAGTAAGATAAAGTTAATTTACTATAAAAAGTTTCACATAGTTATTATTCTTGTAGCAGGTAGGTAGGTACTGCCCTGAACGAAATCCATCCATACTAGTATTATAAATTCGAAAGTAACTCTGTCTGTCTGTCTGTCTGTCTGTCTGTCTGTATGTTACCTTTTCATGGCTAAACCACTGAACGGATTTCGATAAAATTTGGTAAGGAGATAGATGGCATCCTGGAGAAGGACATAGGGTACTTTTTGTCTCAAAAATAGCCCTTAAGGGGGTGATATAAGGGATGAAAGTTTGTATGGGAAACCCAGCATTTCTTATGTTAGGGATATGAAAATTTAAATTTATGCTTTTGGTAAGAAATCCATACTAATATTATAAATTCGAAAGTAACTCTGTCTGTCTGTCTGTCTGTATGTTAACTTTTCACGGCTAAACCACTTAACGGATTTCGATAAAATTTGGCAAGGAGATAGATGGCATCCTGGAGAAGGACATAGGGTACTTTTTGTCTCAAAAATAACCCTCAAGGGGGTGATATAAGGGATGAAAGTTTGTACGAGAAACCCAGCATTTCTTATGTTAGGGATATGAAAATTTAAATTTATGGTTTTGGTGAGAAATCCATACTAATATTATAAATTCGAAAGTAAATCTGTCTGTCTGTCTGTATGTTACCTTTTCACAGCTAAACCACTGAACGGATTTCGATAAAATTTGGCAGGGAGATAGATGACATCCTGGAGAAGGACATAGGGTACTTTTTGTCTCAAAAATAACCCTTAAGAGGGTGATATAAGGGATGAAAGTTTGTATGGCAAACCCAGCATTTCTTATGTTATGGATATGAAAATTTAAATTTATGCTTTTGGTAAGAAATAAAATATTACGCGTATCAGAGTTTTTGTAACAACAAACCCCCAAAGGGGTAAAATAGGGTTGAATTTAAAATCTCCATGTAATTATTTTTTTTGTGTCTTATTTTTATGAGATTTAAGGGATTGGAAATATACTTCATAGTCCGTATCTTGAATTAACATTTAATCTTTATTTCATTACAAGCGGCCCAGTCTGTCAAAAGTTATTAAAATTAATTTTGTTTATGAATTTTAATAACTTTTGCCATCTATCACCTTGCCAAATTTTATCGAAATATGTTCAGTGGTTTAGCCGTGAAAAGGTAACATACAGACAGACAGACAGAGTAACTTTCGAATTTATAATATTAGTATGTATTTTGTAATTTTATCATATATTACTTACCCATGAGAAAAAGCATCATGTTTTGTTGATTTACTTACAACACAGGATGATCCAAGGAACCCGAACAACCTGTATTTCTGCTAAACATAGGTACTTTTATAACTTTTTAAATAATATTCAACATAACCTGAACCGTGCTGTTGTCTGTCTTATGTTGCGGTACAACAACAATTGTGGGGGTTTTAGTAAATGCCAACACCGCCCAATATTCCGTGAGTACTGGTCAGGGACAGGATATGAATCGAATAGTAACAATCTTTATTTTCCCAAGTCGACCAAAAAACTTGTAAACGTTACTTCAGTTGAAGAGCAACTTAGCAATCAAGTGCCTTATGTCGTTAAGAGAGCAACCAATCTATTCTGTAAAAATCAATAAAAAAAACCGAACATGTTCGTGTCGGACTACGCACAATGATGGGTTCCGTAGTTGGGATGAATTTATCCCAAGAACAAACTTAACATTGTAGTTGAAAAACATGTTTCCCTTACGGAATGTATGGGAGAACATGTTTTTGCAACTGCAAATGTACGTTGGTAAATTATTACTCGTTAACTTGTAGAGGCTACTGGTGTAAAGTAATTATATAGGTACTACTGCCGTGACTTTTTTCACATATCCAGAACCAACCATTTAGCTGTCAGGGTCCCACTAGACTCCAACAAAAATTAGTACGTTAAAGCGTAATATTTCGCAAACGGATCCCTGACCTAAAAATGGTTTTCAAACACTAACAATATTTTTCAACGACCTATCCTCACCACACACGATGGCGATGATTTTTTTTTTCTCATCTATTCCATGGTGTGTAGAAAAAAAAATCATCGCCACTTTAACTGCAAGTGAAAAAGCAAAAAAAAAAAATTGCATTCGTTTATTTAACCACTGTCTGTCGTCGGCATGATTAATATGTATAATTGTATACCCGTGCCAAATTGCAGCGTTCTAGTACTAAGAGTATCTGAGCTACGCCACCGACAGACGGACAAACAGACGTACATGGCATGGCATCCTTGTTGACTACGGAACCCTAAAAAGCATCAAGTTTGGTTGATGTACATATTTACAACACAGGATAATCCAAGGAACCCGAACAACCTGTAT
Organism: Conistra vaccinii; assembly: GCA_948150665.1. Lineage (NCBI taxonomy): Eukaryota > Metazoa > Arthropoda > Insecta > Lepidoptera > Noctuidae > Conistra > Conistra vaccinii. The sequence goes on from OX411327.1 coordinate 7,968,423, forward strand.
TTCTGCTAGACTTATACTTATATTTTTTAATAATATATACAGGGTGGCAGGGACGCGAAAAATGTAACCATGGATTCAGTACATCAGATTCTGAGTCCCCCTGTTGTGTTGAACATTTTCGAAGGTTATTAAAAAAAAAATGCTGTTCCATTTTGACCGCATAGTTATTGCACTTTTCTATGAAACACCCGATTATAAAAGCAACAACAGCATTCTACTATCCTTATAAGGTAATTACGATCTATATGCATATACGAGTACGTACGGGTCCAGATGATCAAGCAGTTTATACCTACTTCTGCTGAACTCTAAACGAGTATATAAAGAGATGCTCATCTCGCGAAGGACATAGTCGTTGGTTTAACGTGTGTTGATCATATTGTGATACTTGTTTTGTTAATTAATAATATGGCTAAGTTTGCGGTGAGTATTTTATATTATTTATGTGTGAAAATATACGTGATACGTACGTGAAGTTGTTTATCAAATTATTGCTGTTGCTTTACTGCGACCGGCTTCATCTTTCTGACTGACCGGCTCCTGGACAATTCAAAAATTCCTGTTAATGGTTTAAAATAAATGATCTGAATTTTACTTTCGTCTATTATAGTGCTAATAATTTGGAGTGAAAGAGCCTTTTTTTTATAAATTAATGAAGATTCACTTAGATTCACATAAGATTCAAGAAAAAAGTTCAAAGACCTAGGAGGTCTTTGAACTTTTTTCTTGAATCGACGAGAGGTTTAACTCCTCGCGTCTTTGTAATTACTGGGATTTAGATAGGTACCTATTTGAAGGATCTCGTAGAGACACAAGTTTGAAATGTAAACTAGAACTATATATTACAAAATATTAAATACATAATTATATAACAGTGTGTGCAATGGGTGTGGTGTGACTGGTGTGAGTGAACCCTTGTAGATTATCTTAAAGAAAATATTGTAGCTAGCACGACACGACGCAACAAGCAGAGAGCCAGAACGAGGCTTACTTACCGGCTGCAAATTCTCAAGCGTTTCAGTTCTAATATGGCATTTTTCCGAACTTCCTAACATAAAAACTTTGTTCCATTTTTGTATTTGTGTCCCAACAATCCTTGTGTGCAATGGGATTTCCAATCGCAAAAATTAAAAACTACCATAATAAACTTTCATCTCCCAAAAAGCATGAATTTAAACAAATCCTATATTAGGGCTCATTTTCTCTATACAATGTGTAAACAAAACCCTGTCCGATCCGTGAGAGTACTCTCTCACGAGAGTCTATTTATGAGGTAATTTTAAAGAAAAAAAAAATAATACCCAGATTTTTGTTCAAAGGGGGTTTTACCGGGATACATGAGGCGCGGGCGGCTGTCGTTTAGTAAGTCTACAATTCAAAACTTATGACCCCTGTTGATAATTTTGCTAATTTTTAATGGAATTGGGATAGTTTTGGTACAAAATACGTGGTTTTGGTTTGGTACAACATATGGGCAGTTGCCCGCCAGATATAACAACCGTCTGGTTGGAGGATCCTCCCTTTTGATGTAGCGGTTAGACCGCCACATACAAAAACTACGAAACGAAAAGACGTGACGTCACACAATTCCTACATCTCGCAGTTAGAGTTTACTGAGCGAATAACATAGATAAGACTATCCGAAATCAACATATGGGCAGTTGCCCGCCAGACATAAAAACCCGTCTGGTTGGAGGATCCTCCCTTTTCTATGGTGGATGAGTGAACTTTACACCCTGTTCGTCATACTCCTAAATTGGTGACCCCGAGTATGAACGTCAACGCAGCCTTCGTGCAACTACTTCAGCGTGACGTCATCATCATCACTCCCGCAAGCTTTCGTGAGGCGAGTCACACAGCCAGCCAGCACCCACGGCTTCAACGGGTATCCTGACCACCAGCATGCAGCGAACGCGCATTCCTGGTCATCACCCTCAGCCTCATCAGCAACCTTGGCACAGCACCTGCACTTCCGGCCGGTCTCACAAGCAGAGCCTATTCTACCCTCTCCTGGTCGACGCAAGCAGTCAGCCAAAAACCCGGCGCTGTACCACATCCGACTCACTGGATGACGACGCAGCGCCTCCCCGACTCACTGGGGAATCACCGCAGACAGTTCCGACTCACCGTGAACTATGCGGCACCCGGTTCCGACTCACTGGAACCACAGCTGGCACTGTGAAGCATCGCAAGATCCAAGACTCAGCCCACTCTCGACCTCCAGTCTCCGGAGGGGAGTGATGTAGCGGTTAGACCGCCACATACAAAAACTACGAAACAAAAAGACGTGACGTCACACAATTCCTACATCTCGCAGTTAGAGTTTACTGAGCGAATAACATAGATAAGACTATCCGAAATCAACATATGGGCAGTTGCCCGCCAGACATAAAAACCCGTCTGGTTGGAGGATCCTCCCTTTTCTATGGTGGATGAGTGAACTTTACACCCTGTTCCTCATACCCCTAAAGCAATAACTTTTAATATTATCAATAATAATAAGATATTTTATTACTTTTTGATAATAAGTATTATTGCAGTACCTATGAGCCCTTTTCTGTTTTTCTAATCGGACAAGGTTTTTTTTACACATTGTATATGTATAGGTACAAGCATAGACATTTAAGATAATAATTTAACGTCTTTGGGTACGAGAAACTTTAGTGCATAATTTCATACTTACTTCAGACTAAGCGGTTTAAGCTGTAGGTAATATGTGGCTGTGGGTTTAAATAGGTACTCCGCTAAGTAGATTACCTATTCCTCTTATACCTCCAAAAAACCTCCGAAAATGTTATTAGATAAATTTATAAAATAAATCAAATCTATTCCATTTTGAAATTATTTATCTAGCCGGTCTTTGAAAAACAGGTCCATTAAAAAATTATGATATAGGTCCTACCTGTTTTTTAATAATTTTGCATATTAAAGTTCAAGGAAAATGGTTAAGATTATGAGTAGACTATATTATTAATATTGCAGTTATATTATTAATAGTGCGTCATTTCAACTTAGACAAGCTCAAACTAGTAGTAATAAAGTTTAAAAACTATGTACTATTTAATGTATGTATAACTAACTATTACATAAGCTAAATTTGAAAAAACCCGGGAACCCCAAGTTTCCCGGGAATTTGCCCTCGCTATTCCCCCCCCCCCCCCCCCCCTATTCTACGCAATAAGAAACATTATGTATCTGATCTGTCTCTCTGCAACCGATCTGATTATATTTTTCTATTTCAGCTAATCACTCTGGCGCTTGTGGCAGCCATGGCAGTTTCAGGTAAATTCCATGAACAATTGAACATGTCTATCTTTTGACTACATTCGGCCTATTTCTGTCTATAATCTGCATGGTCAGAAAACTTAAATCTGTATGACTGATACAATCACTCACCCATACAGGCCCACCAAAAGGGGGGGGCAGCTGGGACAAATTGACCCAAGCCCCACCTTGAGGAGGGCCCCCAAATTGACCCAAAATTCTTTATTCCTCTTCTTGATTGACTTTTTCGTTTGGAAAAAAAAGCTTTTTTCAATTTTATATACATGTGGACCCTAGTTCGAAAGATTGTCCCGGGCCCCCCATTATCATGTGGCGGGCTTGCACCCATGCAGAGTGCATGGGTGCACAAATGTACAATTTATGTTGGTAAATAAGTAGCAACATTGTTTTTTTTCTTTTAGTATCTCTTTAAAAATTACTTTTACTGTTTTTTTACGAGTTCACTACGTATTACGTTTTACGTTCGATTAAAGTTTTATTTTTATGTAACCTAGTTTGAAAGGCGCTAGAGTCCATGATACAATTATTTTTCATTAGTACTGGCACAAACGATACACTTTATTTTTGTGAACTTTCCATGTTTTTTTCTGAAATAGGTATTCATTTATTTTTACTTACTACTTAGATACATTCGAAAAAAAAAAATGCAAATTGATTCTAAAATAAATTTTAAGAAACTAAAGCAATAGAAGTTAATTTAACCTTGTAATTGAAATAGCATCTAGGAGGCCTAAAACGGCCACATTCAGTAATAACTATAAAAGCAATTCATTTTCTCTATTCCTCTATGGTGACACATAATGTAGGAACGCAGATAATATTATGAATTGTCAGTTTGTGACAGTTTGTGTGATTCATAATGATTCATAATATACCGTATATCCTATTATGATTCTGCCAATGCGGCCGTCCCGGTTCGTCCACTTACAAGTAAAAGATTTGTTTTCCTTATTCAGCAGATACCTACTTCTTACACTAACCATTATTAGCTAAGTTATTCTGCTATTTGTTGTTGCGGGTATCGAGATGGCCAGCTCAAGAAAAAGCAATAGATTTTATGCAATTTGAAGGACAGCCAATTTAAATTCTACAAAAACTTTGTTTTTAAAGCTTTTTATCCTTTACAGCGTACGCCAAACCTGGCGGCTATGGCGGCTACGGCGGCGGATACGGCGGCTACGGCCATCATGGCCATCATGGCCATCATGGTCACGACTATCACGGTCACGACAAAGAGGATTCCAGTGAGGAGAAATGGGACCATCATAAGGACAAACACGAGCACAAAAAAGATTCCGAAGAGGACAGCAGTGAGGAGAAATATGGAGGACACCACTCGGAGAAATACGACCACAAAGAAAAATGTGACCATCACAAGAAACACGAGCATCACGAAGAAAAGCATGAACACAAGGAACAACCCAAACCTACCACTCCTAAAGTCGAAGTACCTAAACCTACCGAGCCACCAAAAGAAGCTGAAATCGAAGATGCTTTCGCCCAAGTATTTGGCAGACAGTTAGAAGAACTAACTGTTGTTCAAACTAGTTCCAGCGCTTCTGGCCTCGTGAGTGGCCAAACAGAAGTGAAAACCGAAGTAACTGAAGGTATCAAGGATCACAAAAGTCCTAAGGAACACGGAGAGCATGGAGGTTATCATGGCCATCATGAGCATGAATACGGCGACCATTAAGCCGAAGTAGATTAAAAGATTGAATTACAGATATTTTTGCTCTTTAGGAATTAAATATTTATTGTAAGCATGCAGTGGTTTTATTTTGATTTTTTTTAATCCTGAAAACTATAAATTCTGTCAAAATTGTTAGGATTTCTGAACGTTGAAGCAGTTTTGTATTTCTGAATTACTAGTTTTTATTTCATACCATGATTGAGGAGCTTGTGGCTAAGTAATAACAAGCCGCACGGATCGATCCATCAGGTTAAGCTACGCTTGCCAGGGTTGGTCAGTGGATGGGTGACCATCTTCACATACCGAGACTCCTCCGTGCCTCGGAAAGCACGTTAAGCCGTTGGTCCCGGCTGTCATTTGTGGATCTTTGACAGTCGTTACGAGTCGTCAGAAGCCCGAAAGTCTGACACCAGTCTTACCAGTATTACCCAGTAACTGGGTTGTGGAGGCCAGATAGGCAGTCGCTCCATGTAAAATACTGGTATTCAGCTGCAACCGGTAAGACTGGAAGCCGACCCCAAGATAGTTGGAAAAAAGGCTAGGAAGATTGATTTGATACCATGATTGTCGTAATTTATTTACAAAAAAACCTTCCCCTTCCTTTTTTTGTATGTACTCGTATTTGCAGACATAGATAATACACTTTTTGCAGATCAGATGCAATATAAATATTACTAGCTTCCGCCAGCGACTACGCCCGCGTGATAAGTTTATAAATTATAGCTTACTATATTATAAACCTTCCTCTTGAATCACTCTATCTATTAAAAAAACCGCATCAAAATCCGTTGCGCAGTTTTAAAGATCTAAGCATACATAAGGACCATAGAAATATAAATAATAAGGACAGACAGAGGGAAGCGACTTTGTTTTATAATAAGTAGGTAGTTCTAGTGATAGTGATGATGATATAGGCTATGTCACTCCCACAATTAAAACTAATCTAATGGCTCCTACACACAGTGCCGGCTTTTGCCGCGCGGCACGTTTGCGCCTTCATTTTCTTTGCGTTTCTTTCTGCGGCTTTGTGCCGGCACTGTGTGTAGCAGCCATCGATACCTTCTATTAAGTTAAAATCCAACAAGCCGTTTAGGCAGAGCGGTGCGCGCCAAAGAAATAGACATACAGAAATCTCCAGACCAAAAAAACCAAGACATAGCACTGCCAACAACACAGTGAAGCATGCCAAAATTACACCTCCGCTCTGTGCGTATACGCTCACATACACATATTTACAATCACACCTCACTTGCACCATGTTTATGATACCGGGCTCACGTCACTGTTGACAGCGTTTTTTATTTGGTCTGAGACATACATACTCTCGAAAAACATTACCCTCCTTCGGGGTAGTCAGGTTAAAACTACTCCTCTAATCCCTAACTAAGGTCAATGTCTTTGGCTGAACAAAATGATAATGATGAAAAACTATCCGAGTGATGTGCCCCAACAGGCGCTACACAGGCGGGTTTCCCGACTCGCAGTTCTTCCCCATGTGCTGATGATCGGTCTTATCTCGGGCGCCTTTTAAAGCCCTCGACATTAAAAAATGAAAAAGGTCTATAGAATACGAGGGTCTCACGCAAGACGGGGATCCAGGGGGCGGGCACAGGGCAATACCAATAAAATCTTACATGATCAACAGTATGGCTTCACCAAGGGACGTTGTACGACTGACGCCGGTGTCACCTTATTAAAACACATATTTACGGCGTGGGAAGAGGCCCAAGACGCCATAGGAATTTTCTGTGACCTCTCCAAGGCTTTTGACTGCGTCGACCATGAAACCTTAATCTTGAAACTTGAGCATTACGGACTTGGAAAACTTGCGCTCAGTTTAGTTAAATCTTATTTAAATGATAGACAACAGCAAGTTCAAATAAATGGTGTCAATTCACTCGGTTTAAAAGTAAAAATGGGTGTACCACAAGGATCAATATTGGGTCCTTTTCTCTTTTTAGTATATATTAATGATCTACCCCATTTGTTAAAAACTCAACCACAAATGGTGTTATTTGCTGATGATACTTCATTAATTTTTAAAATGAATAGACGTGCATCAAATCTTGACGACGTAAATAACGCCCTGCAGCAGGTCCAAAATTGGTTCACTGCTAATAATTTAGTATTAAATGAGAAAAAAACTAAGTGCATAAGATTTTCTTTACCAAATGTCAAAAGTAGTAATTGTGAGATAGTATTAAATCAAGAGAAACTAGAATTCGTCGATCAAACTGTTTTCCTGGGGATCACGCTCGACTCTAGGCTTCAATGGGGTCCTCATTTAACATCCCTTTCAGGACGACTAAGTTCGGCAGCATATGCTGTGAGAAAAATCCGTCAATTTACGGATGTAGATACCGCGAGGCTAGTCTATTTTAGTTACTTTCATAGTATTATGTCGTACGGTATTCTACTATGGGGACGGGCTGCAGACATCGAGTCTATTTTTATTCTGCAGAAAAGAGCCATCAGAGCGATATATGGCCTCCGCAGGCGCGACTCTCTAAGGGAACTGTTTAAAGATATTAACATCATGACGGTACCTTGTCAATATATCTATGAAAACATTATGTACGTAAGGAAAAATCTACATCTTTTTAGTAAAAGAGGTTCAAGACACAATTATATCACTAGGAATAGGGACCAATTAGTTCAACCGGGTTTCAGGCTGGCTAAAGTAGACTCATCATTCATGGGGTACTGTTTAAAATGCTACAATAAAATACCTCCCCACATACTTCAGCTGAATGAAACGAAATTTAAATCTTATATTAAACGCACACTATGCAGTCAGGCATATTATAAGTTGGGGGATTACATCGCTGATAAAAATGCTTGGCTCAACGCTGGTCCTGCTCCACAAGGGCACATAAACTAATTGTATAGCATCTGAAAATACTGTTGGAGCTGCGGAAGATTTTAAAAACTATCTTTGCATTGTATAAATTCAATCTCTTAGCATTGTATAATTGCATAGCACATGTGTGAGTACTATGTACAGACTATAAAGCTACCATTTAGGTACTGGGTATGTCTTTCATTGACTTGAATGTGCCCTGGCGGCTGAGAGTATGTCATGCTCACTCTAATGTCACGCTGACGGTGGCGTGTGTGTTGGATCATTTAGCTCCCTTCAAAATGGTTGAGCTGAATGGTGCTAATCCATGCGTCATGTTCGTGAACGGGCGCCGTCAGTTGTGACTGGTCATCTCATAGCTGCCATGGCTTATTTTAATTTGATTTAATTTTTTAATTGTTTTATTTTTGTTTTTATCTTTTATTACGGACGCTTTTAACGTTTTGCATCGTTCTCACATGTATAAGTTCAACATGAATGATGTAACCAATATTTTGTAACCAAATTTTTATTTAAAAGAGTGTCCGTGGAGTTTCTTGCCCGTTCTTCTCCATAGGTACCTACTACGCTTTGGAATGGGCATCTAGCTTCATCTTTTCTGACTGACCGACCCCTTGACAATTCAAAAGTGCCTGTAATTGGTTTATTTGAAATAAATGCTTTGAGTTGAGTTGAGTTGAGTTGGCACATCCCCCCCCGCCCCCATTGGTGGGTGATTAAAACGATAACGATTTAATAATATTCTACTTTTTTTTGTACACGTTTCCTGAGACAACCAGCACTGCCGAGCGATCTTTCTCCACCTTACACCAGTTGAAGACATACATATCTTTGCAGCAGTATGAAAAAAGATCGTCTGAATGGACTGAACTTAATGCACATCCATCAAGACATTTCTTCAATTATGAACTGAAGGAGTACAGTGGGCTCCATAGAAACCTCACCCCCCTAGCAATGTAAAAAACAATGCAAGGGGGTGAGGTTTCTCTGGAGGCCACTGTACCTACTGGATATTTTCAGAAGCAGTTATAGCGTACCTAACTACTAAGCTGCAAAGTGGCGCGGCCAGTTCGTAGTCGGGCTCGTAGAGGTCTGGTATGCTAACAATGCACCGGCCTAGAGCCTCAGTCGGCGCGAGGATTTCAAGATAACATATAGGGTTGGCAATTTCCTGCTTTTTGGGATGTCCTGGGGTGTCCTGGATACTTTTTAAGTAATGTCCTGGATTTTTAAAGCATCGTGAATAAATCCTGTTTTTTTTTAATTTCGCCCCTTCAACCTTACGTTAATCGTGCACTCTGCTGTTTGTTTCTTTCTCATTTCATTACTATTTTCGCTCACTAGAGCTCTGTAACTAACGGTTAGATAGAGCTCTAGTGCGCAAAAATTGAGTTTCGTTGAACCTGTTTTCATTGCGTCCTGTTTTTAATCCAAAATGTCCTGGTATTTTAACTTTTAATCTTGGTTTTCAAAATTTGGGGATAGCAGGCCTAACTGAGGTATAAAGCTAAAAAGTGGCTAAATAATAACAGATGCACGGGTAGATCAAGGCTTGCCGCTGTCGGGTCGTGGATGGGTGACCATGCATTAGGTATCGAGACCCCTCCGTGCCTTTGAACGCACGTCAACCCAGTAACTGGGTTATGGAGGTCAGATAGGCAGTCGCTCCATTTAATACTGGTATTCAGTTGTGACCGGTTAGACTGGAAGCCGACCCCAACAGTTGGGAAAAGGTTGAGCAGATTGATTGATTAAAATAAAGCTAATAACCCTTCTTTTTGGCTTTGCCGTAGTCGGGTAAAAAGATAGCGCGGACCAGAAGGGCTCTTAGGGCCTCGCGCCTCCTAATTATATGCAGCTTCCCTCAACTCATAAAAAATATTTAGCTAATACCTTCTATGAATAGTTAAAAAAATAACTAACCAAACTAATGAGGGGTGGTTAAACTATTAAGGTTAAGGTTAAGGTTTAACTATTAAGCTCGTTTCACTCGCTCTTGCGGTTGGTCTCATGCAAAGATAATCATAAAATTAATTAAGTATAAAAACTTCCACATAGTCATTAATCTTGTACAAAGTAGATATTACCAGTGCCGAACCAAATTAACGATAATTTAGGCTTATAACACTTTTTCTACCATCTTCGGCACTGAACGATAGCACACAATCTAGGTACTGTACATCCTACCTAGTACTACATTAGCACCTCTCTACCATACTACCTCTTTGCCAAAAAAACTGCATGTGCTCACACCGTCACAAATAATGAAAAATACAGCAATTTTTTCTTCTATTCTATATTCAAAATTGAAAAACAGAAATCAAACAAAGCAACGGCCCATTTCCCTCAGTATAATTTTAAAACTCATCATAAAATCATATATACTTTAATAAAATCGATAAAAAATATTTTTTATGCACTTTAAAACCATAATTTCTAAAATTTTTTAGGCCATAGCTTTATTAGTATAGTTTCTGTCGTAGTTTTTAATAACATTTAATTTCAAGATGTTCGGTTTCGGAGGTAAGTCGTTTTCCGTTAAGTGTCGTTATTTCCTATCAATAAATTTGTCCTCATACAGCAAAAGACTAGTGAAACTCCACGAGCAGGAAAGTGCTAATGCAGAAGCTTTTCTAGATTGAATATTCATTCGTTTCATTCCACGTTCATACATCTGAAAAAAGGTAGGTAGATACAAAGTTCATTTGCTTCGTTTATTTCACGATCATTCAGTAGTGCCGGCCAGCCTCAGCCGCGGCAGCGAGTGTTACAACAACCTGCTCCTCAACTCGCGGGCCACCTCGCCCCTCCGCGCCTACGCGATTCTAAATTACACTCTGAGCTGATCCAACGATGTTGCATTTCCACATAGACTGTGTGAAGTCTATGTGGAAATGCAACATCGTTGGATCAGCTCGTTAGTGGAACTTCATAGTCATTGTTCACTTCACTTTGGTTCATTCGGCATCTTTCCCAACAAAGTGAAGTGTCTATCGGCCAAAAAGAAAGAGCATATCACGAATTATGTACCCTCTTTGCTGAACTGTAGGCTGGTACCGTTCGTCCGGCTCCTTAGCAAATCGTGCTCAGTGCTCAGGGGCAGTTTCTTTCTCCGCCATTTTGTTCCACCTATAAAACTCCGATGATGCTAACACATTTTAATTCCACAGGTAACTGCGGATTCGGTGGACCGCAGGGCTTCGGTGGTCCCCAGAACTTCGGCGGCTTCGGCGGACAAGGTCAGGGCTTCGGAAATGGATTCGGAATGCAAGGAATGCAAGGGCAAAGCGGATTCAGGCCCGGGTCCATGAGCAGCAATGGCGGTTATGGAGGATCATATAGTAGCGGTCAAGGTGGCTACGGCGGGATGCAGAACGGCATGCAAGCGTCAAGTCAGGGTCAAGGTCAAGGTCAAGGTGGTCAAGGAAGTCAAGGCCAGAGTAACGGCTACAGCAGTCAGCAGGGAGGCTATGGAGGCCAGTCGGGCTACGGCGGAGGCAGCGGATACGGCCAATAGTTCAGTATTGTCCAATGTGCAACGTAGTTTACCTATAAGTGTAACAAGTTTGTGATTAAAAGTCAGCGTTAGCGTCATGTATTTTGAAATTAAATGTTTTAGTAGAGTTACAAACGTTTTTGATTTCTATACACGGATCTGGTAGGTACCACACCACTAAACATGATAGGGTTTTTCTGATTAGTTCCTTTCCTCGCTTTCACCTCCGACAACCTGCCTTGTCGGAGGGAACACTGAATGTTCACTCTTCACTCTTCCCTCTTACTGGGAGTGGTTCCTCACGGAGTGTTCCTCTCCCTCACGGGGCAGGAAGTAATCCGTGCTCCCTTCCCCTCTGAGAAGGGAGTGTTCTCTCTCGAGCTTTTTCCTTTTCCCTCACAGGGTGTTCACTCTTCCCTCTTACTGGGAGTGATCCCTACCTCAGTGTCCCCCCACCTCGCGGAGTGTTCCCCTCCCTTTCTCTCGCAGGCCGGGAAGTGTTCCGTGCTAAGTGCTCCCCCTCGGAGGGAGTGTTCTCTCCTCCCACTCAGAAGGAACGAGTGTTTCCTTTTCCCTCACGGAGAGTTCACTCTTCCCGGGAGTGTTCCTTCCCTCACTGTTCTCTCGGGAGTGCTCCCTCCCCCTCGGAGAACTGTTCTCTCCTTCCACTCGGAGGGCAACAAGTATTCCGTCCCTCACAGGGCAGGAAGTATTCTCCTCTTCCTCTGAGGGTCAGGGTAGATGCTGATATTTGGTAGGACAGGACGTGGATCCACACAGCCCAGCGGCATGCACCGGCAGCCATACCACCGGTCGGCCGGCAGCCTGGCGGCCGCCGGCTTTGCGAGCGGCCATCGCATCAAAGCCGGCGGCCATTTTGCCGGCGAGGCCGCCGCACCGGCTGCACCTTGCGGTAGCGGGGGAACAGTCACCAAGCCACACGGTGCGGTGCGGCGCCGCACCACAAGTCATATGGGCCAGGCCACAACAGTGCGTTGCGGCGTCGCATCGCAAAAATCAACGACGCCTCGCATAGCTGTGCAATGTTGTTTTTGCGATGCGACGCCGCAACGCACTGTTGTGGCCTGGCCCATATGACTATATGGCCATATGGTATGGCGCACCGGACGGCGCCGGCCGGCGTCGTGTGCCATAGAGTCTGGCTAACGAAAGTTGGCCCCAGAATATTGGCGGCAAATTTAAAAAATACAGGCATGACCTGAGCACCAGAGATACCGAACGACAACCTTGTCAAATTGACGTTCACGTTCATACAGAGTTGCTATATAAAAAGTTCGCAAATAATTCCAGGGCCAACTTTCGTTAGCCAGACTCTACCATACATTTTTGTATGGTGTGCTGGGTACTCACTTAGGCCAGCCGTACACTGACTGCTTCGACCGAATGCTTGAAGCCGCGACCGCGCGGTGAACTATAGCCATTCATTCGCTGCCGTACACACGACTGCTCGAGCAGTCGCGACCGATGGCTATAGTTCACCGCGCGGTCGCGGCTTCAAGCAGTCGGTCATAACTGCTTGAAGCAGTCCGTGTACGGCTGGCCTTAGCAGTGTAGCACGTAACGTATCAGATACGGTATCAACCTGCAAGTGGGTACGGTTCGTCCACGGTCCTCCGCGTATCTAGCTACGAGCTGCCGGATCCGCAGTGCTCGCAACGACGTCACGCAATTGAATACGAAAGACCTGGTCCAGAAGGGACGAATTCGCCGCGAAACGTTTCGCGCGAATTCATTCGCGCGTTAGACCTTGTCCAGAAAGGGCGAATTCGCCGCGATTCTCTCGTGCGTATCACGCGCGACCGTTTCGCCCAGAAAGAGCGTACCTACGCGCGAGCATTTCGAGCGAGCAGCAATTCCGTATAAAAATTTTGGCGCTCCATTTCCCTGGATACGTGCATTCGCTCTGGAGTTCGCGCGTCAACTGGACGCAACAAGGAGTCTCTAGTATCTCGACTCGTGCGCAATACGCGCGAATCAAGTGCGAGTCGAGAGTCTGGCGAACTGCACGCTATTTACGCGCTTATTTTGAAATCGCGCGATGCTTGTGGACGCGATGTATTGGCGCCTAGTATCTCGTTAACGCGCGAATTAAGTCGCGCGAAACGTTTCGCGGCGAATTCGTCCCTTCTGGACAAGGTCTTAGTGAGTACCCAGCTTAGGACGTAAAATGTATGGTATGCCATACGGTACGTCCGGCACCGCTCCGGCGCCGCTCTAGCGCCGCGCCGCCGTCGTGTGCGCGCACCGGACAACGGCGCGAGGCAGACGAGGCGGGGAGTGTGGCGAGCAAGCAGTGTGGTGCCGCAGCGGCGCCGCTCAGTTGTTTATACGGCATTGTCCGGTGCGCCTGCGGTGCGGCGCCGGAGCGGTGCCGGACGTACCGTATGGCATACCATTTTTATATGTAGGAAACCGTTGCGGCACCGCTCAGGCGCCGCGCCGGAGCCGCACCGCACCGTGTGGCCTAGAGTGCACGCCAAGCCTGTTGCACAAAAGAACTGAGAATATTGATTTGGCAGTGTATAGAGTGCCACCAGTGGCACTCTATCCCTATCGGATAAAGTGCCACTACAGGCACTCTAGTAACACCGCCTTGGCCCGGCTAAAGTGCCGCAAGCATTGGAATGTCATTGTCACTGTCACTAAGTCACGTCACTTGGTATTTTGTTTGATTGTCGAGGTTAGATCGCTCTAAAACACCACATTCCCAAAACATTACATTCTCTTGTGCCTAAACGGACCCTGGCACTTCGCCGGCCGCTACCGCGGCACCGCTCGCTACGCTCGCTCGGCTCGTGCGTTGTGTGGTCACAGTTCTAACCTAACCTAACCTAAATAACAAGTGACAATGCAACGCTCACGGCACCCTAGCCGGGCCGAGGCAGTGACATTAGAGTGCCACAAGAAATTCGCGGCACTCTATACACTTCGTATTGATTTACAGCCTCACTTGCCGGCGTCTCCCGGCGGCACTTGTTGACGGCTTTGCTTGTGGTCAAGCCGCCGGCAGTGCCGCCGGGCAAACACAATCTCTAACCTCTAAGTGCCTTTTCACACGCCCCGGTTGCCGGTATAGGACTTTTGTTAGGGTGTGAATAGGTCCTATATAATATAAAATGAAATGCTCATTTAGAATAACACACTGAGTTTAATAAGGGAGTATCTATAACTAAACACGGTTTATAAACAAGTATAACTTAGATTAGGTTAATATAAATTGACGCGAGTGACGCGGTTAGCGGTAATGACCGGCTGTGTGTGGTAACGTTTTTGAACTGTCTCGAACTCACAGACTGCAACGTCTTAAGTAGGTGAATTCGCAGGGTGTGTGCATGTGTGGGTTACATGCCACTACATGTCCTCCCCCCTTTGATAAAGACAATTTAATAAAAGGGTAAAAAATAATTACCAAAATAACAATCAGTAAATTGTAAAAATAATTGTATAAACATAGCACATAATAAAATGGTTTGGTGTAAAGTGTGTAGTACTTACATATAACTATTAACTATACTTAACTCTTAAATCTATTATATAAAATAAAACACTACGCTAACAAGAGGTATTAAGAATGTGTATAAAAACAAAACTACACATATGGATGCTTAAACTAAAGACATTTGGTAAAAAAAATTAAAATACATTTCGTCAATAACCTTGGTACAAAAAGCTTTTAAACATGTGAGTTAACTTAACTTAAACATTTCTATAAGTGGTAACGATAACTTATGACTAAATACATTATAAGTTGACATAATTAGTGTGAGAACGCCATATAATTATTAAGTTTTGTTGGTCTATTTTAAAACACAGAACACTACACTGCACTTCACATTTCACATTGATGTCTTTATTGCTTTGGGACTGGCCACAAAAAATGTTTTAAATGGCAAATCTTACTGTTTTTTTAACAACTCGACCCGACCTTGTTGTGACAAGTGGCTCTGTTTTGTCGAGTGGGATCGGTTGGGTTGCAACCGGAGTTTTTGCTGTAGTTTCGGGCGAAACGAAAACTGCAGGTGGTGAGTCAAGTGCAGAGCTAGTAATAACATAAGCAGGTTTGAGACGATCGAGAGAAACAGTGACTTTTCGAGAACCTACTAGAACGACGTAATATTTATCACTTCGTTTGAGAATTTTATACGGGCCTTCGTATGGGGGTGTTAATGAACGCTTAACTTCGTTTTTAATGAAAACATAATCCGAATCTGTTAAATCCTTATGTACGAAAATGTTTCTGTTATCAGTTTGTTTCCTAGTGGTTGGTTGAAGGTTCGCTAATGTTTCCATGAGTTTGCGTGTATAGTCTGTCGTGTTGATGCTCGCTTCGGTGGGAACAAAAAAATCTCCAGGAAGACGCAAACATTGACCATATGTCATCTGAGCGGGGCTGTATCCTGAGTCTTCTTTAATCGTATTACGCATTCCTAACAATACGATAGGTAATTGTTGAACCCATTGACTGCTACCATTGCAACGTGCCATGATGGCCGCTTTTAGTGTTCGGTGCATCCTTTCGACGTGGCCATTTGCCTTTGGATTATAAGCTGTTGTCCTAATCTTTTCTATTCCAAGTAGTTTGGTCAGCTGTGTAAAAAGATTGGATTCGAATTGACGACCTTGATCTGAAGTTATTCTTGCAGGGCAACCAAAACGTGCTATCCAATGCTCGAGAAAAGCTTTCGCGACGGTTTCAGCGGTTATGTCCTTTATAGGAACAACTTCAGGCCATTTTGTTTGACGATCAATCATTGTGACACAGTATGTGTATTCATCGGAAGATGGCAATGGGCCAATTATATCTATATGAACATGCTCGAAACGGTCTGACCTTTCGAACTCTCCAGAGGTGTAATCGTATGTCTTTGGACTTTTTTGGCATTGTATGCAATTTCTTACAAAGTTTGCTACGTCAGTATTCATGTTAGGCCAAAAATAGCGCTGCATGATAAGGCGACGTGTAGCGGCTACCCCAGGGTGGTTAAGTGTATGGACACTTGATATCGCTTTTTCTCTAAATTCCGACGGTAAATAAAGTCGTGCTGTTGAAGTGGATGTTTCAAACGTAAGCTCATGATTTGAATAGGGCATGTGGAACAATTTAAATTCCAAGTTAGGTTTTTGTTTGAGCATAGTGTGACATAGCAAAACGACATCTAGCGGTGAAACCTTGAAGCTCAAGAGTTAATGAATAATGCAGATATATGGCGCTGTGGCTGGTTTTAATAATTACATTTATGTCACTCGAGCTTTCCACATTTATTGACATACTTATGTTAATCAACAACATTTTATAGTCATGCAAGGTTTTATAAACTAAAAATAAATAAATCATAGATTAACAAAAGTGGACCGTCATTGATGTCAAACATTCTGTTTAGTCTGTGGTTGGAAACTTCTCGAAGCTTCCTAAACAATAGTGAGGTCTTTGATACTGCGTCTGCAACGACGAGGTTGATCTTCGGATCCTGGTGAAGCTACGCGATGATGGTGATAGAACAGGTAGGTTATTGGACGGACACCGGTTCAGTGATGATCGTCTGATGTGTCCGATCAATAATCTAATTGGAAATATATCTGTGTCGTTGTTTCAGCTGTAGCTGAACCTGTCTGGCTGTTTAGGCTAGCCTGAAACTGGTACGAATCGTGTGGAGACGTGACGCCTGGTGCTGTCCCGTGGCCTGATGAATTAGCAGTCCGTCCCGAGTCCCGACTACTGTTGGGCCGTGTGACGATTTGACCACGAGCAGTTGGCAGTTCAGAGGTTTGACCCAACGAGCTCGAGTGCTGGCCGTGTGGCCATCCTTCTATTGGAAGTCCTTACCTACCCGGTATCTCGAGCAGGAAAGTCTCGCCGCATCCAGGTACGATTCAGCGTCATCTTTTACGGTGGACCCGTAGGCCACGCGTTCGTGGGAACACAGAGTTCTCTCTGTTGTTCCATGCCAAGGGTCTTGATTCCACAGACTGAGAGGGAGTTATAAACTGAAGTCATACTACTACCTAACGTTTAATTGTAGTCGAACCTTAGAGAGAGAATATACATATGACCATTTTGATAAGGTCTTTTCAGAATATATTAGTTTATAAGACCAGTTGTTGTAAAGTCAATGTGTTTGGTTGTCTCTGGGTGCTTTGCCCCAAGTGTTATATTTCTTATAGGAGCACAACCATATAGGTCATTTACATACGATTGAGCTAAAGGTTACTAAGCGTTCATCTCACGGATCCTAACAAGCGACCTTGAGTTTGTTATTATTAGTCTCATGTTTGTATCTCCTCTGACACGCCTTGTTACGGAGACAGCGCGTGTCAGGGCAGATGCCATTTTAAATTAAGATTGGGAAAGCTACCTTTGTTGTTAATACAATAAACTTTGTAATGTGTACCTTTGTTGATAATACAATAAACTTTGTAATGTGTAATAAGGTAATTGTTTAATTGTTTCTTTCCCAATACCTGATAAATTAACTTTAGCACGGCCACCCAATTCGCCGGGTTACAATAGTTAAGTGTGTATCTTCGACTTGGCTTTTATGTAATTGCTCATAATCGAAAATATCATGTACATAAATCTCTTCTATTCTTGAAAGAGCATCGGCGGCGTTATTGAGCTCGCCCTTAACGTATTCAATTTTGTTGCAATACTGAGAAATAAAATCTAATTGACGAAGACGTCTTGGTGGATCTGATTTTGATTATTTCTTCGCTAAAGCAAATGTTAACGGTTTGTGATCGGTTAACACTGTAAGATCACGCCCTTCAATCATATACCGAAAGTGTTTTATTGCCATGTAAATAGCTAATAATTCCCTGTCGTAGATACTGTATTTTGTTTGGGCGCTACTTAGTTTTTTAGAATAAAATCCTAGCGGCTCTAACCTTTTGTTGACTAGTTGATGGAGTGCTGCACCGACACAGGTATTTGCTGCGTCGGTCATTAGATTAATTTCGATGATGGGTCTGGATGCGCGAGGGTGACGGCTTCACTTATGTGTTGTTTGCACTGATTAAATGCTTTGATTGCTTCTTCGGTCCAAGCGATTTTAGTTTTATCTTTTTTCTTGACATTGTGCAAATAGTTGTCTAAAACAGTTTGAGTGTCGGCTGCTTTAGGAATGCTCATTCCGTAAAAAGGAGATTGCCTAGGTTTGGACCAAGTGCTGCCTAGGAATGTGAGTTGGTCTAGTGGTACTGTAGCATACACATGAACTATAAAAAAATTAAAAAAAAAAAATTGGTCCCAGGAAAAATAAATAAATCCAGTTTTTGTGATAATGACTAATCTTGCATTAAACAACATTTTTGATATATTTTTTCTCAAAAATGTATTAATAAATACCCCCCTATACTCCCATATGGACCTAGCAACCGCCCCCCCCCCCCTCCCGTGCCTTTAGCGAGCGTTCGCCTAATTTTAATTTAGAATAGTTTATGCCCCTGGATGGAGACTTTTAGTGTAGTAGCTAAAGGCAGCCACAGGAAAGTTCAGTTAACCAGCCAGGACCTTAGTGGTCAGCTGCGAGATGCCAGAATAAAAAAAAAAACCGACTACATTTTACTGTCTTACGTCACTTGTGATCCATAGCCTTCTTCATTGCTGTTTGGGTGACTTTTAGTCTTCTGATAAGGCCCATTGTGAGCCACCACGTTTCAGTGCCATAAGTCATCACTGGCAACACGCACTGGTCAAAGACTTTCGTCTTGAGACACTGTGGTATGTGGGACGAGAAGATATTGCGTAGCTTCCCGAACGCTGCCTAGCCGAGTCGGATTCGACGATTGACCTCTTTCTCGAAGTTGGACCTACCTAGCTGGACAGTTTGTCCTAGGTAAACATACTCGTCTACAACTTCGAGCGTAGCGTTTCCGATCTTTATGAAAGTGGGTGTTACATGGGCATTTGACGTGACCTTTGTCTTTTCCATGTTCATTTTAAGACCTACTCTTTTGGAGGCTCTACTGAGGTCATCAAGCATTATACTGAGGTCCTCCATGGCCTCAGCCATGATAACTATGTCGTCCGCAAACCGAATTAGTGATATACTCGCCATTGATGTTGATGCCTAGCCCTTTCCAGTCCAGAACCTTGAAGACATCCTCCAGTGCAGCGGTGAATAATTTCGGAGAGATAACGGCTCCTTGTCTCACACCTCGCTGCAGAAGAATAGGTTTCGAGGTCTGGTCGTAGAGTCGGACTGACATACTAACACACCTTTTTAAAGAAGAGTACTACCACAGCTCTGTTCCATGCGTGTGGCGTTTTACCCCGAGTTTGACGGAAACAAACAGCTTCTCGAGGGCCTTAAGAACGGGTTTCCCACCGGCCTTTAGGAGTTCCGCCGTAATTCCGTCATCACCCGGCCCCTTGTGTTTTTAAGCTGCTTTAGAGCCATCCTAATCTCGTAAAAGCTGACGTCCGGGATATCTTCGGTATAGTGTTGGGTTAATCTAGCTCTTGGGTCGTTTGCCACATTCGTAACAGGGTTACTGGTTGACGTGTATAACTGTCCATAGAACCTCTCAATAGTTCAAGTTTGGCGGATACGATCCTGCCATCATCGGTCTTCAGTTTTGCAAGCTGGCTCTGCCCAATATCGCATCCTTAATGCGGTCTGCACTAAAGCGGTGAAGGTCGCTTTTCAAGGACTTAGAGATCCGTCTATTGAGCTGCCGGTACTTGACCGCATCGTCTAAAGATTGGAGGATCATCTCGCGCCTCTCCTTCATGAGCTGAATAGTAGGATCAGAGAGCTTCTTGTTTCTATTTGTACGACGGGTCTTAAAGATCTTGGACCCGACCGTATGGACAGTTTCCACGAACCCATCGTTAAAATCGTCCACGGAGCTCCCTAGGCAATCGAAACGATTCTGAAGTTCGAGCTGAAAGCTCTCGGGGTTTTGGACTTGGATTGGTGCTGGACGGAGCGTAGACTTCATCAGTCGAGATCTTTCCAGCTTGATAATTAAGTTCAATGTGCCTCTTACCATGCGGTGATCGCTTCCGGTTTTCACCACGTTGATCACAGAGACATCATTGAATACTTGTTCTTCGTTGACATAATGAAGTCAATCTCATTTTTTGTTGCACCATCAGGGCTCTGCCAGGTCCACTTTCTGTGCTCACGTTTTTTGAAGGAGTTCATCATAAAGAGGCCTTCCTTCTCCATAAAACTGGCCAGTAGGTTACCCCGGTGGTTCCGACGTCCAACTCCAACTACAACATCAAAATACAATTACTGCAATTATAACTGAATGCACAATAACTGTTTAATAGTTGATTTTGTACATTTGTTGCTACTAAGTTAATTTTTTCCAATAAAAATATTCAAAACAAGAGACTGTTTTTCTTTGGACTCCTGGGATAGATTTTTATGCGCTTTGGAATACAGGTTAGTGATGGTCTGAGGAACAAAATGCACTATGTGAGTATTCTAGGCAGCACTTGGTCCAACTTCCATACAAAATTAGGCAATGTCTTTTATAAGACCGAGGAAGCGCCTCAGTTCTTCGATGGTTTCGGGCTGCGGGTAGCTTGTGATGGATTTCACCTTTTCTTCGTCCGGCCGTATTCCATCACAGCTAACGCGATAACCAAGAAATGTAAGCTCGGATTTTCCGAACTCGCATTTAGACGTATTAATTGTGACGCCAAATTCATTAAGTCGCTTGAACACCTCTTTGAGATCTTGAATATGATATTCTTCTGACTCTGAAGCAATAAGTATGTCATCCAGGTACATGAATGTATTGCGAGTATTTTTCAAAACTTCATTGATAAATCTTTGAAACGTTTGTGCAGCGTTTCGCAGACCGAAGCTCATTTTCGTAAACTCGAACAGACCAAAAGGATGGCGGTTTTCGGTATGTCCTCAGGTGCAACACTTATATTATGGTATGCACGTCGAATATCAATTTTGGATAGATTTTTTTTATTTTTGAGGATGTATGTGAAATCCGTTAAACGAGGAATTGGGTAGCGGTCGGGCTCGGTGATCGCGTTTAAACGACGATAATCTCCGCATGGGCGCAATTCACCGTTTTTCTTATCAACGACGTGTAAAGCATTTGCCCATGGGCTGGATGACGGCCTACATATTCCTAGTTCTACCATGCGTTGGAATTCATCCTTTGCCGCTTTGTATTTGGGAGCGTTAAGTGGACGTGCTTTTTCGTAAACGGGTGGACCACGGGTACAAATATGATGCATAACATTGTGTTTGGGTGGATCCTTGAAACACTCGGTCTTTGTGATGTCTGGGAACTCGGTTAAAATGCGGTGATATTTATTATCCAAGTCGATGACCTTAATTGTAGGAATATTCGAGGCATCTTCTACGTTGGTGTTCCTAGAGAGTAGAGTGACTTTGTCTATTAACTTTTTTGAGTGAAGATCAACAAGTAATTGATGTTTGGCTAGGAAATCTGCCCCTATAATGGATCGCTTTACATCGGCCAGCACAAATTCCCAGGTAAAAGCTCGACGTAGGCCAAGGTCTAAAGTCATTTTGTGAGACCCATATGTTTTGATTTTTGTACCGTTGGCAGCAAATAATGTAAAATCAGCAGGTTGACGATTCACGTTTTTGTAAGCTATAACTGAAATACCGGCGCCGGTGTCAATAAGAAAATCCGTACCACTTTCCCAGTCGGTGACGCTCAAGCGATGTGTTCCTTCGACACCTGCGCTCGCCAAAGCAGGTGTCGGCTTTAGTTTAATGCCTTTTTGACGCATTGTTCGTCGCCACATTTTGTGGCGTTATCACCATAAATAAAGTGATAGAAGCACTTGAAATTTTTGTCTCCCGGTTGCGCTGTTTGACGCCTGTATTTATTTTGATTTTCAAAATACCGAGAGCGCGATCGTGATCGAGATCGCGATTGGTAATTGTCACGCCTACTATTGTTACTCTGGCGCGTATTTTCTAAATTACTAATTTTTGTGTTTAACGCGGCAATTTCCTGAAGTAAATGATTAAAATGTTGATCCATTGATTGTCCTGGAATAGTGACAGGATTTAGTGAACAGACTTCGGATGGCCGTGACGTTTCGATGATTTTATCAGCAATTACTGCGACATTGTCCAATGTACCATCGCAGACAGTAACGACAGCGCGGACTGTTTGAGGCAGGCGATCTAACCATAATATTTTGATGGTGTCCTCGGGTATTCTGTTCCTTCCGAGTTCTCGCATTTTACGAAGGAGTTGAGTGGGTCGTTGATCCCCTAGCTCGACTTTCGTAAGCAACGAATGTAATTGCTTGGACTCGGACTCTTCATAAACGGAAATTAACCTAACTTTTAACGCTTGATATTTACCGTTCTCAGACGGGTTCTCGAGAATGTCACTAATTTGACCTAACTCGTCTCGACCTAACTTAGCTATAACTAGTTGATATTTATGCAAGTCACCTGCTTTTTGAGCACCGATTATGGCCTCGAACTGATGGAACCATAATCGTGGGCGTGCTGTTCAGAAGTCGGCGATGCGGGAGTTGATGGTGATCGCTCCCGTCTCTGGCGGCTGGTGCTGGTCTACGGTATAACACAGACCAGCTTGCTGAGGTGCGTAGACGCTTCCTGGTGCGGCACCAGCCGTGGCGGCCGTATGCGCAGGGTCGATAGTAACGACGGTAAAGTCAGCGGCAGCAGCAGTGTTAGGGTTGGACATCTCGAAATTTGATAAGCTAGTTCACAGTAACGACACTAAACAAAGTCTAAGTCTGTATTTAACGGAATTGCACTTGCGGATAACAGTATAATAGAACGGTATTTTTTTCGTCGGGGTCACCAATATAGGATTTTTGTTAGGGTGTGAATAGGTCCTATATAATATAAAATGAAATGCTCATTTAGAATAACACACTGAGTTTAATAAGGGAGTAACTATAACTAAACACGGTTTATAAACAAGTATAACTTAGATTAGGTTAATATAAATTGACGCGAGTGACGCGGTTAGCGGTAATGACCGGCTGTGTGTGGTAACGTTTTTGAACTGTCTCGAACTCACAGACTGCAACGTCTTAAGTAGGTGAGTTCGCAGGGTGTGTGCATGTGTGGGTTACATGCCACTACACCGGCTAGCCGGTGCCGGGTAGCCGGCGCGGCGACGGCTGGACTAACCGTGGTGTATGGACATGTACGTTATCTTTCACACGTACCGGATTGCAACCGGTCGCCGGGTGCACACCGGATCCACCACTGTGCGTCCGGTCGCCGCCTACGGCCAGGCGCCAGAGAATAGTCGGTGGGGCCGCTGGTCGCGTACGGCCAGGTGCGCGTGCTCCATGGCGATTTCATACTAATGTATGTATCTCGCGACCTGGCCGCTGCGCTCGCGACAATCGCTGTCTAAAAATATTTATCTGTTTAAAAATTCGATTCTTTATCATACTGTTTGCAGTAAAGTCTAAAATGCTAGGTAGGTACTTATTACTTTTTAATGGTTGTGAAGATGGATTGAATATTAGTGCTATAACGAGAACTATTTCGATTACACCGTGATATTTTGGATTCGACGTCATGGCAAAGAAGGGCAATAACTGATCATAGAAGCAATTCAGGATGTCCGACGCCGATACTGACGATGAAAATTAAATTATGTATTAGGTAGGTAGTCACTACGCGACTGTACTCGCGTCGACGGTACAGACGCTACCGGATACAAAATCGGGTCGTGTGAAAGCTGAATGTGTTACCGGACAGTCGGCACCGGTTAGCCGGCAACCGGGACGTGTGAAAAGGCACTAAGGGCGTTTGCCCACTTATCCGTATTCGGTTCTTATTCGATTCGTATTCGTTTCTGATCCAGTGTAGGTAATTGTATGGACGTTTATGAACCCATACGTTTCGGTTCGTGTTCAATTCGTATAAGGAACTACTCACACTTATTTAGCTGTATTCAGCTTATGCCCCATTCTGTATGGAGACGCGTACGCATCCGCTCAGCTTTCCGCGTCTATTCAGCTTTCGCGGCAAACAAGTATAAAATGAGGACAAATTTTTAAGTGTTATTATCATGCGAGTGCCGCAGCGCGGGTGTAGCGCTGCAGACGCGCGTTTTATATTATATGGATTTACAAAGCAGCGCGGCTACAGCTCTGCAGCCGCGCTGCAAAGTACAAAAAACAACACCAAGTTCATAAAACAATAGAATTTATTTTTCATTGTATTACATGTCGTCTATCTGCATCTGTTATAATTTTCGACGTCACGTGTCGCGTCTCATTGGATCAACTAAAGGCAACTGAAAGTCAAGCACAATGTTTCTTTATATAAATCTATCACGTATGAGAAAATCTACGTTCTGTTTATTATAGAAAAATACACGTCCCCAGTGCTTTAACCACCTAATCTATGTCGAACGCACCATGGACCTGAAGAAAGGCGTAAGTGCAAACACTAATCTATTCTCTTTACATACCACGCCCAATATTAAGCTACAAATAAAGGTACCTTTCCGTACCCGACCGCAGGAGGCAATTGCAGGACACGACTGGTTTCTATGAATTTCTATGAAATACCTTCCGTAGGTAGCAACACGTCATTGGCGGTTACGGGCGAGTGACAGGCGACACAAGCAGCCCGACCGCAGACCAGTAGTGCCGCCAACGCTCTAGTGGTAGTCACGTTTTTACCCGACTGCCCCAGAAGGAGGGTAATGTTTTTCGAGAGTATGTATGTATGTCTATTTCTTTGGCACGCTCTGTAGCCTAAACGGCTTGATGGATTTTAATATATGAGGTATCGTTAGATTCGTCTTAATCGTAGAAGTGACATAGGCTATATAATATTTATGTATTGCATCTGCAAATACAAAAAAAGGGAGGGGAAGGTTTTTCTAAAAATAAATTACAACAATATTGGTATCAAATAAAAGCTGGTAAAGACTGGAATACGGGCTGTTGCCGTATGAGGTCGGGTACGGAATCATGACTGCAGCGTCATGACGCCGCGACGTGTTGCCGCGATATGACGCTGCGACACGTCGCCTGCAGTTGCCTCCTGGGGTCGGGCACGGAATGGTACCTTTACAGTGATTAAATTTCAACATTTGCAGTTACGACTTTCTTCAACGTGCTGGTATAATTTATACTTTTTTTTATCGTTACACTGTGCATATTAATTAGACTGTGATCATAAAATTACATTATAATACTTTATACTATAACAAACGCACCCTCATAATGATGTTATAATTTCCCATTATTAGTATCACTATGATTTAAATCTTAATTCTGTCCAAAATAAATAAAAATCCAAACATCTAAATAAATATCTTTAAATTCTACTATTTACAACTCTAACAATTATATACACAGATCAATAATTTATATTATATGTAATAATAAAACGAAAAAGCGTTTTTATCTATATCTCAACTAACATTAAAGCATTATAGAAGGCGAATAAACGAACACTATTATTACAATAATAATTATTATAAAGCCCCCTAGACACGATGCAAATTTCCTGCCTGTGGGCACACAATAAATTTGAAGAAACTGGAAATCGCCAACCGTCTTGAGCAAGGGTGGTTGATCAATTCTCGTACTTTCTCTGTATGAGAAAGCCTTTGCCCTGCAGTGGGACAATATTAGGCTGGTATTATTATTAAAACTGACTTGCATCGTCTAAACACTATTTAGACGGCGCAACTTTTATTGTATAAATAAGTAACAGTCTTCATAGGAAACGGCCGAAACGCGCTTCGAAATCTTAAGGTCATCGCTCATTATAGCAGCACGGCTCCGACACGGCAAATGACTTGCCAATCAAGTTAGGATTTTAAGTCAAATGCATTAAAGTCTATTTTACGATGGCTATACAAAATAGTGGACGGCTCGCCGGCAGTGAGAGGCGCGCGAGCCGTCACACGGCGCGCCGACAGCACGCTTCAAGTGAGGAGCCCGCTCACCGTCGCCTCACCGTCCGCGCGGTGACGCCTCGCAGTCCGCGCGGTGACGCCTCGCCGGCCGCGCGGTCGCCTTGCTTACTGCGAGTTGACGACTAGATATTTCGAGGCGGTGCCGGGGCGTTACTGTGCCGGAGTGGTGACCTTTAGTCTGTCTCGAGTGCGCGGCAGTTACAGTTTATCTACCGAGCGGCCGTAGGTAATTATTTCATTATTACTGTTACTTTATTATACTGTGCTTCAACTTATGGTATGCCACGGGCAATTAATTCGCACCGTGTTAATCAGGCTTAAGTTCGAGATAATCTCACCACCGCACATCGTAATCAAACGTAACCAATGGTAGAATAGAATCCACATTTCGCACTCTTCAATCGTTACCCTGTCGTTAAGCGATAAAATAATTTAGTAACAACTACGTCACATAAAGATTTTTTTAATATTAATAACTTGTATTAGATACATCTGTTAGTTAAATTATGATTATGAGCAATAATAATTATAATTTTTAATTATTAACGGCCATGAAACAAGCGGTTTTAGTCGCTCGGGGAGTCTTTTAGCCTATACAAGTCAATCGACAAAATGGCTGATTCTTCTCTACATCACTAATTATTGCTATCATTATTTTTCCGTTTATCTGAACTCGTTTCATTACATCTTAAAACAGTTTACTCACTTTCAAATATGGACAATACAATACGATACGACATAAAAAAATGCAAAATCTGAGTTTCTGATGCGCTTATTGAGCGCATCAAAGACATGAAAATAATTGAGACGGTAAAAGCGCCGCGTAAACTGTCTTGGTAATCGCTTCTTTCATGGCCCCACTTCCAACTATTGCTTAAACTCAGTTTAAATGACGCGACGAACAATAGTTTTAAACGATCGTAAAACTATTGTTAGTGACGTCATTAAGCCTCATAATATAATGCAATGGTAATATCCAACGCGCATGTTGTAACACTCGTATATCTGATAATGAATTTTAAGGAACCCTTAGGATTTGTAAATATACCGATATGAATAATTTAATGTTCGAATAAATTTAAACAGCTGCGCAAAAACACATTCAATGTGTATTAACTGCCATTTATAAATAAACTACAAACTGTAGTTAGCTGCAAAAAATGCTAATAAATATAAAAAAGAAAACTTGTGCATTCATAATAACAGTAAAAAAAGTCACGTTTAAATAATACTAAATAATGATTAGATGTAAGTTTCGATGACGTCATAAGACTGTTCTATATGTAGGTGGGGCAATGATCTAGACTAGTGCCACACGCGTCGCACACCTTGGCGTCTCGCTCGTTCACGAGCGTGCAAGCGGGACATTCACGCCCGCCTGACCTTAGCGGCTGAATTTCAGGCCCTCTCTTCGACTTACCACACATCTCACACGCTTGCATACTTCCTCTATTCAAGTACGTACAAGTCCCGCATTCCCATTTGTCTCTTTTCACCTCGCTGGGCCCAGTA
Source organism: Conistra vaccinii (assembly GCA_948150665.1). Taxonomy (NCBI): domain Eukaryota; kingdom Metazoa; phylum Arthropoda; class Insecta; order Lepidoptera; family Noctuidae; genus Conistra; species Conistra vaccinii. The sequence continues at coordinate 7,996,179 of OX411327.1, forward strand.
TCTGGCCTCTCCCTCTCGCTGTTGTGCTGGCTCGGCGTCCTACTGACTGGTCGCTCTCGGTCGCCATTTTGTTGCGAATGCTTCGGCGGGGATCGGCGAACGTGGTCCGCTTCGTCGAGTGATACTATTAGTTGTGCTTTTAGGTCATAGCTCGATGGATGTGTGTTTGTAACTGGAATGTAGAAGAAATACGATAAATTACTAACAGAACGAAAATAATAGAAGCCATTGAATATGGCAACTAAACTTGAATTTATCAATATTCAAATTATATTGCATCCAATATTTTTTAAGTGAAAACTTCTGTAGCGGCGTTGTGCACTTTTTTTGGGATGGGTAAAAAATGTTAAACTCGCGTCAGGACGTGACTGTAAGATCCGTTGCCTAGCAACCGACAAAGTAAATATCAAAATAAATAGTCTTTGACATTACGTAAAGATTGCGAGGTAAGAAATTTTACCCATATTGATGAGCGTTTATTCAAAAATGCGAGTGTTTATTCAAAAATGCACAACGTTAATGTTCAAGTTTTCACTTCTGCCAGCACTCCCGGAGTGCAAACCGTTGTTTTTGATTTTGAATTTTTTTGGCTTTGAAGTATTGCGCATGTTTTCTCACTCACACTCGCCTCATGTCGTCGCCCGACACTTGTAATAACAGCCGCACGGGTCGATCCATAAAGCTAAATTACGCTTGCCGGGGGTCCGGGGATGGGTGACCATCTTTACATACGAAGACTCCTCCGTGCCTTGGAAAGCACGTTAAGCCGTTGGTCCCGGCTGTCATTCGTGGATCTTTGACAATCGTTACGGGTCGTCTGAAGCCCGAAAGTCTGACAACCAGTCTTACCAAGGAGTATCGTATTACCCAGTTACTGGGTTGTGGAGGTCAAATAGGCAGTCGCTCCATGTAAAATACTAGTATTCAGCTGCATCCGGTTACACTGGAAGCCGACCACAACATAGTTGGGAAAAGGCTCGCCTCATGTCACCGTTTGGTTCCCAATAAATATTATTGCGCAGCCTTCTGCGCAAAGTTCAGACCGGCCATGATTCATCGGTCGTATTGTACAGACGCCAGCACATCAAGTTACTACAATTTGTCAAATTTATTTAATAGATTTTCAACTTTATCGCTAAAGAATAAGGTTCAATGTTGATTGGGAAAATTTGACAGATTGGAGTAGGTGCTGGTGTCTGTACATAACGCTACTGAGTAAATCTAAGATAAATTATCTGATATTCTGAATTGAAATAAAGTAGACGCTCAGTAATCCGTTCACAAATCCGACACGTCCATTAGCCCATTTTCTAAGTTAGCTCTCCTACCGGGTACGTATTACAATACCGACACATCATAATAACTATGACTGAAATACCGACGTCCAAAACAACGAAGTTCAAAATACCGAAAGTTTTAAATACCGATAGCCGATAAATCGAAACATGAAATACCAATGTCCAAATGCCCGAAAGGATGAAACCCCGAATGGACGAAATCCCGAATGGTGGTCAAAATACCTAAAATAATGCGTCACTTGCGAACTATTTATAAATCTGTGTATAAGTAGTATATCAGTGGGTAAAATAGGTTAGGTTAGGTTAGAACAGTGACCAACCGCGCGTGAGCCGAGCGAGCGAAGCGAGCGGTGCCGCGGCAGCGGCCGGCGAACGCTACTTCCAAGTTGCTCGCAGAATTTATTTCACCATTTTCTAAGTATCCGGGTTTTCGGAATATCCCAATTACGAAATTACTTAATTGGGATATTGTGAATTATACCACTGGGGAGTATACATGGGGAAGGATGCAACATGCAAGCAGGCATACAGCAGGCATGCAGCGTGCAAGCAGGCATGCATCATGCAAGCAGGCAAACAAGCATGCAACATGCAAGCAGGCATGCAACATGCAGCAAGCATTGTTTCTGTCACGGCTCCGGCGCTGCGGAGTTTAGGCGGCCCCACGCGAGCTTATCGTCGCAGATGGTTTAAACGCTCACCACCGCAGCTTCGGCTTGCTGACCGGCTACGCCGGCCAGCCTCAGCCGCGGCGGCGGGCCTTCAAACCACCTGCTCCTCAGCTCGCGGGCCGCCCCACCCCTACGCGCCTACGCGGGCTTAAATTACACTCTAGGGGTAGGGCAGACAAGACTGCGTGAAGTCGGTTTTGCAGCGATTCGTTTCTATTATATTTAAAATAATAATTGTGTTTTTATTTGGATCTTCGGGTTTTTAAGCTTCGGGATATGGATCTTCGGGATTTTAAGCTTTCGGGCAAACGAACTTTCGGGATTTCAAACTTTCGACCAAACAATCATTCGGCGTTTAATTTTTCGGGATTTCGTCCATAGGTATTTTAAAATAGGTATTTTGAATTTCGGTATTATAATACGTACCCCTCCTACCATAGTTATCCGTCTCCTACACTGTAATCCGGCAGGTTTAATACAAAAGTGCCGGATTACAGAGCGCGCGCATTGATCGTTGTCGTTCTGCAGTCCGGTCCGATTCCACGAGTAGGTATTATTATGTAAACTAATTTAGAAAAAAATACTTTTAAATCTGTGTTAAATTATTTGTTACTAGCTAATATTTCCTATAGAATTCCAATAATTCAGCGTTTCCAACAATCCGGCATGGGCGAAAAAAGTGGGTGCCGGATTACCGAGCACCTATTGTATAATATTATGTTGAACCAAAACTCACCTGGATTACTTTTGGAACTGTGCCCCGTACTGTGAACTCCATTCTCCACCGCCTTACTCTTCGGCTTGTCTGCCTCAATAGCCACTAGTTTCGAGGGTTTCTTGACTTTTTTAACTTCAGCCGCATTAGGCCCCGCCCCATTCACCGTGGTTTGCTGCTTTATAACATCCTTCCTATCTTTTATATCCTTCTTGCTTAGTAGTTTCACTTTGTCTGGTGCAACTTTTGGGGTTATCAACGCATCGGCCTTGGGGTTTCCAACCGGTTCTGGTACTTGTCTCCTGACCTTCAACTCGGCTTGTTTTTTCGCCAACTGTCTCGCTCTCTTGATTTCTTGCTCCTGTTTCATCCTCATAAGGTTCTCTACCTTCGCTGTTCGGTATACCTCTTCGTCGTATGACCGGTCGAGGTTCAGAGCTTGTAAGCCGTCTTCTAAGTCCAGAGTCGTCGGCTGATACTTAGCTCTTCTCTCCTCTTTGTCTAGCCTATCGAGCGTCCTCGAATCTCTATCGAGTGACGGTGAAAATCGATTTCTTCCATCTCCCTCTTGGTCTTTGCTCGATAAATTCCTAAACACGTAATCCCAGCTTTCGTAAGTCCCCATTCCATCCTCCCTTGCTTTGCTAAGAGCAGGTTGTGTGTCGGATCGCGGTAAACTTGGTAGTGAAACATCACTGAGTCCAGATTTCGACGTGCTATTTCTTCGAGAACTTTCCGGATGTCTTTTCTTGTGAATTCTTTCTTCATCTTTGTACCTTTCGAATTTGCCGTTTTCGTAAACTGACGGGGTGTCTAGTTCGATGAGTTGCGCGGTCGGGACAGCGGGGTACCTGTACTGTGCCATTGGGGGGTATCCGTTCACGGGGACCGTAGCTGCGTGTTTGATAGGGGCGTATACTGGGGTGGGGAGCATGTAGGGGGACTGCACGGGGTAGTAGTAGGGGACTCCGTAGGGGGTCATCATAGGGATAGAGCTGCACTGTGGCAGGGAGACGGGCACGTCGGGGTGCATGTGCGGCGGGAGGGGGTACATCATGTGGGGCAGCATGGGGGGCACCATGTAGGGGGAACATTGAAGCACTGGCTGTATTTCCTGGTCTGTTTCGTCGCAGATGTGGTTACAGTGCTGTGTACCATGGTACCTGTCGTCGACGAGTCGGCTTCGGTAGGCGTCGGAAGCAATCGTTGTTGGTATGTTCGAGTATATTTCTGAACCTGGAAATAAAACATTGATATGAATTTGTAGGCATATTCCATAAACTTTGTTAGGTTAGGTTATGGGGCTTCGATCAAGAATACACTAGATACAGTATCACGAACAAAATAATAATAAACAATTGCTTTATGCTTTCTTATGGCTCGGCTGGCCGCGATTTTTAGTACTGTACCTACATTCATATAAAATTTATAATTAAATAAATATATAAACTTATTTTAAACATCATGATTATTTTCAACCTTAATACTCGAACATAAAGCTGAATAATATTTGCGATATGTGAATGTTGAGGACAGTTTGTCATCGGAGAAAATGTAAAAACAAATTCACCCGAAGCATGAAAATAAAGTAATTTTGAAATAAGGTAGGTTATACTCACATATAATATTTCGCTAATATGAAACTCGAAACATGTTTTTTTTTTTTATTGATATTTGGTGTCTTATTTTATTTTTGATCAGACAATACGGCCACGTTGTCTTATTTTTCGGGCCGTTTTTGAGGCCGTAAAAACGGGCTCAAACACACTAGATTCTAGTGTGTCCTTAATCGAAGTGTGGCTAGTAAATTAAACTCCAAGCAGATTCTGCGATGTTACTCGTAGAGATGTGGCGGGGACGATGTAGCCACTGTAATATTTTGACGTTGATAGGCGCACAGTTAGAAAAATCGGGTTAAAGGCTGGTTTCACAGCTGTCCGTGAGACCCGTACCCGGCACGGGCTCCCGGAACGGAGACACACGTGACTAGAACATTGTTCCACAGAGACACACATTAGATTGGTCAAAACGCGACTTGCTCCGGGTAGAGCCCGTACAACATATCGTACTACTCCCTCGTTTCAGAGACTGCGGGCGCTACCCGTACGGGTCTCCCGTGTACGGACGGCCCGTTCGAGTATCCCGGGCAAGTGAAACCAGCCTAAGTGCACTAAAATAAAATAGTACTCACTCTCACTATACAGACACTTGTTATTCCGCTCCACGTGCGGCGGCGCGGCCAGGCGCGCGGCGGCGGCGTGCGGCGGCGCGGCGTGTTGCACTCTCTCGAGCCACACGTCACGCCACGACACGCGACAGCCGCGCGTCCAGGATTCTTCCCAGATGTGAGACATTATCTGGAAGAAGCATCACAAATTGGTTAGACCCGCGTTTACTGTAAGTGATGATATTTGTAATTGATAAATGAATGATTAATGTAAGAAATATTTTAATTATACCAATAATAGATATTTGTACAACTGTTAAGGTAAAATATGGTTAAAGAACTTTTGTTATGTATTACCACCTCATCTATTACCCATACTTATTCAAGCAAATAAACTATTTGATTTTTCGCACTCATGCGCTTAAATATTATAGAACTTATGTACTACACGATTAGGTACAGTCAATCTGCCTAGCCTTTTCCCAACTATGTTGGGGCCGGCTTCCAGTCTAACCAGATGCAGCGGAATACCAGTATTTTACACGGAGCGTTTGCCTATCTGACCTCCACAACCCAGTAACTGGGTAATACGATACCCCTCAAATATCCAAACTGTAGATTCTATACTACAAACTATCAATTAATCCGTTCTAGAGAACACAAACTGCTATATCACGTAGTACGCATTTCATAATGGCTCATAATAGGAATTTTATATATTGTCAATTCAACAATCCTAAATATTATGAAAACATTCGATTGTGTCGTAGAGCAAAGGATACAAAAAGATAATATAGGTAGTAGTTTAGAGGTATGAGGAACAGGGTGTAAAGTTCACTCATCCTCATTAGAAAAGGGAGGATCCTCCGGCCAGACGGGTGTTGTGTCTGGCGGGCACTGCCCGAAAGTTGATGTCGGGAATTTGTATAATGTATATATGTCGTTCGCGCGGTAAACTCAAATTGCGCGAAGCAGGATTTGTGTGACGTCATGTCTTTGCTGCGTAATTCGTATGTGACGGTGTAACCGCTACAGTAGAAATATAATACTTGAAGTACTCATATTATTCACAATGCACAATTAAACAGGTTTCGTTAATAGGAAACAATAATTATTATTAATCTATGTAATTTACTTAGAGGGGCTTGTGGCTAAGTAATAACAGCCGCATGGGTCGATCGTTCAGGTTCATAACCCTTCCTTTTGGCTTTGCCGTAGTCGGATAAAAATGGAACTAACTTTTTACTTCAACACATGACAACCAAGGAGGCAACTCATCAAAGATTTTATTTAAATTTCGAACTGGCTAAGCAAATAGAGCTGTTTAAAGTAAAGATGAAACAAATGAACATATTAGCGCGTGAAAACATTTCTTAGTTCGTCATTGATTCTGGAATTTATAATTAGTTTACATGGTTTGAATTTCCGCGCATTGTTTAAGAAAAGTACTATATAAGCCTTGGCCGCAACCAGGCATTGATGAACTCACGTATGTGTGCGTTAGCTTCGCCTCGGCCCACATTTTCACGATAGTCCATCAATGCCCTAATTGCTGGTCTCGACAATAATGTACTATATATGTATACAGGGTGGACCAAAAAAACCCGTCATAAAAAAAAATTTGATTCCTCATGTCCAGGGGTATTCGAAAATACCCCATGTATGTTCCGCGATTTTTTGTAGTTTTCGAGTTCCTTATTATTTTTTTTGTATTTTTTTTTTGAGTTTTTTTGCCGGTGGAGCCTCAAAAAATCATGTCTTTTTTGTAGTGAGTATTTTCCACTTTTTTTTATGGCGTCACTATTTCGACCACCTATTTTAAAGCTTAAAAGAATTTTTAGCCTAACCCTCGAAGGCCGATTACAGTGAATTATTAGAAAGTTAAGTACTAACTTTTTTTATTTTTTGCGTAGCTTAGGAACCTGCATAGTTTTTAAAGACAGCTAGAATATATGGAACCTCATTTTTGTATTTTTAAATTGAAGTTGAAAATTTCAGTCTTACTACTAAAAACTTAAATTCCTGCTATCGATAGTTTTTTGAGTAACTTGCAGGAATGTTAGCAAGTTTATTATTTTATGTATATGAAAGTAACATTCAAGACGATACTGCCGCAAAAAAAAAACTGGAAAATACTCACTACAAAAAAACATATGAATTTTTGAAGCTCCACCGGCAAGAAAACTCGAAAATATTACAAAAAAAATAATAACTCGAAAACTAAAACATACATGGGGTATTTTCGAATACCCCTAGACATGAGGAATCTATAAAAAAAATTATGACGTGTATTTTTGGTCCACCCTGTATAGATTCTTTTCTATTTTGTGAATGTGAGAACGCTGTAGGTTTAGTGGACTGTAGATTTGTTGACCATCTTCTATTTTGTTAAGTACTTGGTACTTGTTGAAAGACCTACACTGTCCTCCCATACCTAATAACACTGTTATTTGAAAATATTGTAGGTAAAAGCCAATTATTTTTAATTAAAGACCGTAACCGTGGAGTTTCTTGCCGGCTCTTCTCCATAGAAAACGACCAATTGAAAACGTGCACCTAGCTTCTGACGTTTCATAAGTGCCCATGTAGGTTTATGTGAAATAAAATAATTTGAATTTGAAACAAGATAAAATTGACATACCTGACATTCGCACTGCGCGATAAGAGCATCCCTAGACACGGCGGCGACCATGTCCGGACAGATGGGCGCGTCAAGTTCGAACCGACCAGCGCCCAAAGGCTTGTATCCCATCGCTAGGAGAAGGGTCTCGGCTCCTACCATGTTGGCTTCTACTTCGTGTTTGAAGTAGCCGCAGTATAACTGGAATATGTATGAAAAGGTTAGAGCTTAGCACAGTAACGTAAGTATTGAGGGATCTAAAGGCAAAAAGACTAACTTGCAACGTTTGTTTGTAATGTATCGAGTTTTTGTATCGCGTTACAGTAGTGCAGAGACCCGAGTCGCTTGATGCGAGCGCCGGATCCTCCACTCGATTGTCAGCTATTTCGTGAATTCCTTTGAAACGATTTTTTTGTTCTCTATTAATAAGAACTGACGTTCTTAGTAATTGATTACAATCTAGCCTAATAGACTAATAAGTAATTTAATTATAACTTAATATTTTACGAGATAGATTATGTCATTAACTAAGAATAGTGTCAATTTGCACTTTTACACAGGGTCAATTTCAAGGTCAAAACGGAAATATGAGAAACGAAAATGTCATGTGCTCGAAGCGAGCGTTCGCCGCGTCTTTTGTATCGCCGTATTGTAACTAAACTCGCCTCGAATGTTACATTACAAAACGTTGCAAGTCAGTCTCCGCTTTTATAATCGATGTCACCTTATCTTACCACCATTGTTAAAATCTTATTAGGGCTACGCAGGAGTTAAAACGGGCTTGCTATAGGTTTTGGATATCCAGAACATAAAAAGTATTTCTTCATGAACTTGTTCAAAGCAAATATTTTTCTGCTGTTTTTTTTCATAGTTACGAAACGGCTACCCACTAGGCAGATGATGAAGTAGAAACACTGACAAAGTTACTGGTCATCATCAACTCAGCTTATAGTTCATTGCTGGACACAGTGGATATAATCTATGTTCGCAATTCATTTGCCAAACATGTATACAAACACGAGTTTTAGGAAAAACAACTGTAATACCTACCCATAAGGTTCAGTTTGCACTGCAACTTCAAATTTTTATGACTTTTTCAACAGTACTAGTCAGTCTAAAATCAACTTTATTTACACTAGCATAAAGTTGATGTTTATCTGATGTTTATCTAAGTGGAAAACTCTAGTTTGTTTACATATTTGGCAAATACATTGCGAGCGCAGATTAGGCCTCTCCCAAATCGTACCATAACCACAGATGAAACCAGATGGGACACTCCGCAGTTAAGGCAAGCTACAAGTACGCGGCGGGCCCGTCTTGCTGGGCCAATGCAAAGTCAAAGTCAAAGTCAAATCATTTATTTCAAATAGGCCCTTGAAGGCACTTTTGAACGTCAAAATTTACAAAATAAAGTATTGATTCTACCGCCCCTTCCAAAAGGTAGTTTTCGTATGGAGAAGAATGGGCAAGAAACTCTACCGTTACTCTTTTTAAAATGTTTTACAATATTTTGTATAGGTACATTATTTATATAATTATATGTGAAGACGATGCACCTAGAATAAAATTACTGTATAAAGTAAAAAGAATTTAAAGTCGAGCAAACAACAGATAAATTAATTATGTGGTAGATACATGGTGTTCACATATTCACAAACATTGTAAAAATAGACGAATCTACTAAAAAATTACAATTAATAAGTCAGTGTGTGAGGAAGTAATCGCAGGATGTACTCGTAAAATCAATGTCATATAATAAAAAACAAATACAATTAAGTAAGCAACCAGTTTGATTTTGTCTAGACTCTAAATTGTCCTATGGAGCAGGACCAGCATGTTTCCAAGCATTCTTATCTTGGATATAATCCTCTAATTTGTAATATGCTTGTTTACAAAGTGTACTTTTTACATGAGTTTTAAATTTTCTTTCATTTAATTGTAATATATCACAAGGTATTTTGTTGTAACATTTAACACAGTACCCCATAAAAGATGTATGTACTTTAGATAATCTGAAAAATGGTTGATCTAGTTTATCTTTATTTCTAGTATTAAAATTATGTCTATCACTTATTTTATTAAAAAGATGTAGATTTTTCCTTACATACATAATATTTTCATAAATGAATTGGCAAGGAACGGTCATAATATTAATCCTTTTAAATAGTTCCCTGAGAGATTCGCGACGACGGAGATCATAAATGGCTCTGACAGCTCTCTTTTGCAAAATAAAGATAGATTCAATGTCAGCAGCCCGACCCCACAGTAAAATGCCATACGACATAATGCTGTGGAAGTAGCTAAAATAGACCAAACGCGCGGTTTCTACATCTGTCAACTGTCTGATCTTTCTAACAGCATAAGCGGCCGAGCTTAGCCGCCCCGCAAGAGATGTTATATGAGGTCCCCATTGTAATTTCTCGTCTAGCGTGATTCCCAGGAAAACCGTTTGATTAATAAATTCCAGTTTTTCTCCATTCAATATGATGTCACATTCGCTACTTCTAACATTAGGTAATTTAAATCTAATGCATTTGGTTTTATTTTTATTCAGTACCAAATTATTTACCGTAAACCAATCTTGGACCTGAAGAATAGAGCTATTCACGTCGTCAAGATTTTGCGATCGTCGGTTGATTTTAAAGATCAATGATGTGTCATCTGCAAATAACACCATCTTCGGTTGATTTTGAAGTAATTGGGGTAAATCATTAATATAAACTAAAAAGAGGAATGGACCCAATATCGAACCTTGAGGAACGCCTATTGCCATTTCAGACCCTAATGAGTTTATGCCGTTTACTTGAACTTTAACCTTTCTATCTTTCAGGTAAGATTTTAGTAAATCAAGGGCTGTGTTTCTAATCCCATAATGCTCCAGTTTCAGCAGAAGTGTTTCATGGTCTACGCAATCGAACGCCTTCGAGAGGTCGCAAAAGATTCCAATGGCATCTTGTGCTTCTTCCCAAGCGTTAAAAATGTTCTTTATTAGGGTGACACCGGCGTCAGTGGTGCAACGCCCTTTGGTGAAACCGTATTGGTGTTCGTGAAAGATGGAATTTTTATTAAAGTGACGTAACATTTGACTGAGCATCAACTTTTCAAACACCTTACTGAGAACAGGCAGTATTGACACAGGCCTATAATTGTTGGGTTCTTTACTATCACCGGATTTAAATAATGGGACTACTTTACTGTGTTTCATGAGATCCGGAAAGACTCCTTGGTCTACACTAGTATTAAATATGAAAGCTAAATAGGGCGCAATGGTCTCGATGATAGATCTACAGACTTTTACAGACATTCCCCATAGATCTTCTGTTGGTTTAATTTTAAGATCTTTAAAAGCTTTCGTAACAGCCTGGGGGTTTGTATGCTGAAACTTAAACTCTAAAGGGCACGACTTTACATTCTTTCTAAGTAAGGCAGCAGAAAGCGCGGGTGAGGAATTTAAAGCTTCAGTCGTTTTAAGGGGAATATTAGCAAAAAAGTTTTCAAATTCTTGAGCTATTTCTACATCCGAGTTTATGGGGCCATGTGCAGTCTCTAAGTTAAATTTAGTATTACGCTGTTTTTTCCTACCTGTTTCATTATTTATTATTTGCCAGGTAGTTTTTATTTTATCATCAGCTGATTTTATTTTATTACTAATGTAAAGAGCTTTAGCTAATTTGCACACCATTTTAAAAGTTTTAGAATATTTTGCAACATACTGATGAAAGCTTGTATTATTCATATGCTGCTTTAAGCCATAAAGTTCAAAAAGTTTTTCCCTGCTTTTACGAATACCTGGAGTCGCCCAATCACTAAATAAAAACTTTGTGTAAATAGTTTTAGTGTGTATTGGAAAAGTTTCAATAAATTGTTTGTTTAATAGTGAAAAGAACTCGGCGTAGAACTCATTAGGGTCACATATATTATTAAAACTCATGCAGTGCAGTGAGTGTAACGTAGTCAGAAGATCTAAGAGTTACGCGATAGAAAGAGAGGCAACTTCTAGGTGAATATAACTGTATGTGATTAGCGCTGTTCGACCTGAATTACACTCTATTGTGTCGTAGCAAAAGTCGATTTTTATTTAAATTATTTTGTGGAGTGTCTGTATTAATCTGTACCATAACACCCTGTCCTGCACCTTGCGCAACCTATCTAACCCAGTTGCATTTAAAGTGCCTGCCGTGTAGGTTGCCAACTACGTCCTTGGTTGGCGACCGGCAAGTTGTTTCAACGTTTGGTCGTAAACCATTATCTACACGGTTGTAAACCACCAAAGTCACCTCTGTCGGGACACGGTTGGCGACCGTGTGGCAGGCGTTTAAGTCGTCAGTCTACGACTGGGTCAAGGTTACAGCCCATTCTCACACTGGATAACGACAAATAATCTAATGTCTTTGGGTAACGGAAACTCAACCTAAACTGGTTGGCAACGGGCGTTGCTAACTGCGATGTCACTGGTACTCTCACATGGCGCAACTCAAGTTGTATCAGTTTTACTATGCTCCGACGACATGACACACGAGTTCACACGACCAGTCTGTCCTACTCACCCGTATGACTTTATACTCCTTCCTCCAGGGCTGGGCCAGCAAGTTGGCCGCATACCTGGCCAGCGCCGCCCAGCCCAGCCCAGCTCGATACGCGCTGAACTCCGTCAACTCGTTTATCGTCTTTTGGAACACTTTGCCTGTCTCCGCAAGCCCAAATTTGCACTCATGAGGCACTAACGATAGGTATTCTATTATGTAGTCTGAAACAAGAAAAAAAACCTTTTAAAGTAAACATTTTATCATTCATAAGTGTAGGGAAGTATATGAATGTCACCATGACTTTTGATGTAGACTTTAAATTAGAATTTCCTAGGGCTCAATTCAACTTGGTCAAAATCAAAACAGTCCCCGGATCAGGGCTATACCCGGCCACAATAATATGATCTAAGTATTCTGGCTATGTTGACAATGGGTTTAAAGCACTGGCCCACAAATGACAATGCACAATAGCAGCTAGTTATGCTCCATCTATTAGCTAGTAGTCGGCGCTTAACTTTCCACTTTTGCCACTACAACAGCGTCATGGTAGCAAATTTCGTCAAACTCAAAACGTCAAACTGCAAACCATAGTAATTTGTTACTGTCACATAACCATCATTTCAGCCTAAAGAAATGCAGACATAGGTCTCCCCCAATCGCCATATCAATCAGTCCGTGCTTCTCCACCAAGTTATTGGTTCACCTTTTTGAAGGCCTACCCACGACACCATAAAGAGCATTGGATTCTCCTCCAAATACACTAGGTTTGGTTGTGACAACGGACTTTTCGTTTCGTAGAGCGTCCTATATTCAAGGGTATTCTCCTTTCAATTTCGCGAGCTAACCTGGCACTTTCTTTTAAAATAAAATATACAGCTTTGTTTTACCTTCGAGTTTCTTCTTCTGTTTCAACTTTTCTGGGCTATCATCGGTCTCGAGGTAGCTGTAGTGAGCGTCCTCGATGCGGCGCCACAAGGTGGGCAGCCGCTCACGGAGAACCGCGTCACCCATGCCCGACGAGCACGTCATCACCATCACAGAGGTACCGGTCAGGGGTCAACTGGAGAACGAAAGGAGGAGCATATAAATATCTATACTAGATTTGAAATAAAATTGGGCATTTAACTTCTATTGCGTTGCATGACAAATAGCAGCTGCAGTAAACAGTTGGTATTGTAACCACTTTTTTGCTTTTAATGCCATACTTATACCTACGGTATAGAAGTCAGAATCGGTTGAACGGACTGTAAAAAAGATTTGTTTAATTTTCTAATCTTATTTCAAATGGAGTTTATGGAGTATAGATAAAGGAAATGTACGCAAAAAGTTTTCGACTGGCAATGGATCGAATGGGACTCAAAGAAAAGCACTTTCGATCAGTCCTGAAATTTCTAATAAGATCATTTCTTTTGAGGAAAATTTTGAATAATCTCTGGAATGGCCTTACAAAGAGCCACGTAGTTATCAGTGGACCTGTACCGTCAATAGGTAAACATGAATCAATTAGGTCATCGAATAGCGTATTTATTTGTTCATCACACGTACTTCCTGTCTCATTGTTTGCCTTGATGAGTACCTACCTAGACTAGAGCATTTACTTGTAACAGAACATCGAGCATAAGCGTTTTTAAATTTTATCGACCGCTCTCTGAAAACGACGTTCAATGTTTTGTTACAACCTGATTTTTAAAACCAACGAGCGTATTGGTGTAACATTTTATCGAGCAAAGGCACGAGCGCGTGCGGCGCGGACTGAAGTACGCGGGCCGAGGGCAGGTCGCTACAATGAACGCAACGTAGAAAGAAATGTTACAGGTAAATGCTCACTCGCCGTGAACGTCGAACGCAGCGTCGAGCATTTGCAGGAACGTTACATTACAAGAAAACCGACTTCCAAAAAAAACCACTACAAAGTGAAAAATAACTTTAATTTCGGAAGTCGGTGTCTTTCTTTTTTAATTTTCGTTTTTTTCCACCGACTTCCGAAATTAAAGTTATTTTTCACTTTGTAGTGGTTTTTTTTGGAAGTCGGTTTTAATTTTTTTTGTAAAAAGTTTTTATTTTTCACTTTTTAGTTGTGGTACCTACCCCACACAATATCCAAGACCACTAACTGCAATAAATAACAGTGACAGGAAGTTATCATCATATCGTCCATATAAACTAAGTGGGAAAAATATGTATTATTGAAGCTAACTCAAAAACTAACTAAGCAAAGTCAATAAAATTTATATGGGACCACCTCGGGAGCTTACCCATTCAAACAAAAAAATAATTTTCAAAATCGGTCCACAATTGGCGGAGATATCGATGAACATACATTAAAAAAAAAAAAAAAAAACATACATAAAGTCGAACATAGAACCTCCTCCTTTTTGGAAGTCGGTTAAAAATACTTTTTTAAATTGACTGTTTGCTTGTATTATACCATTCGAAAGAATTTTACATTACATGGAAATGCTGGACAAAATGTGTGCTCTAGTGTATAATCACCTTTATAGAAGCAGACAGTATTACGAAAAGTGAACACTTGCGGACAAAATGAGTGAAACACTCGAAACTAACAGAAAGTCCTATAGAACAAAAGTTGCACGTATAAGGCGCTGTCCTAATTGGCTAACGATCATACGAGCAAACGATGCGATTTCGTCGCACGATGAAGATGGTCCAACAGGTGTAGTAATAGATCGCGCGATACCCATCGTCAAATGATGCCCATCGCGCGCATGACCAATTAGGACACTCAAAAGAGTTTTGTAGCTTTGATTGCAAGATCGCACGATCAAACCCATCGTACGATTGTTAATAAGCATTTCCTGTGCTCGCGCGATGACTTGCAAGCTTCAATTAGGACACTCTAAAGAAATGTGTGTGTTTAATCTCCTCGTGCGACGAAATCGCATCGTTTGCTCGTACGATCGTAGCCAATTAAGGGTTGGCCAAATTGATCGGAAGACCGATAGCCGTTGAGTACCTACTTAAGAAATATTCTCCAATACCAACTACGACTGAATGGATCATAAGAAGGTGAACTGCCAATCTGGTGATTTTGGTACTTAAATCAAAAGTGAAATTGTAACTGGTAATAGGCAGTTTCAGTTTTCTCTTTTGCCGCATGCAGTGCTCAGACTTGGCACACAGAACAATAACGAAACCACAGAAGATAATGCTGAAAGGTGAGTAAATCATTCAAAACTAATGACTGGTTTAGAGTTTAACCTACATCTCTTTCAGTTAGTGCAATCCAGTTAAATATAGCCTCGGAAATAGGGTACTGGTACTTCGCATTTAAAAGCTGAAGCGATGAGATAGTATTTCTTACAACGTAAGAGGCCTTTAGTTATGTGTTTTCTTTTGAGCTTAGATTATTATTTATTTACTGTCCTTAGGATATTTCCAGTTACGTTCATTCAATCCGATATGAATCCTCCCTGTCTGTAGCGCAAAAACACAAGCATTTGGGTTGTTAAAGATTGATTATTTTTGGTAACCACCACGCCATCAAACAGGAAATACAGATGGAGTTCGGGGTCACGACCCTGGTAAACAAAAGCGACGGTGCCTCAGCTCGATGGAGCAGGCTGAAGCAAGGGAGGAGTATCGCACCATCGTGAAGGCTCCTAGTGTATATGATTTAAATCGCAGGTATTTAGCTTCTTGTAATGAAGGAGTCGCGACTTAACGAGTTGTACGTCGCAGGTTTGAGCCCAGACAGGCTCTTCACTTTGTGTAAATTATTTCATCACCACTGCTCTCAAAACAGTGAAGGAAAACATCGTGAGGAAACCGACATGGTTTAGAACCAAAAATTCGAAGACATGTGAAATCTATCAACCCGCACTGGGCCCGCGTGGTGGATTATGGCCCACTCCCTCTCACCGAGAGGAGGCCTGTGTCCCAGCAGTGGAAACATTATAGGCTGATTATATGAGTGTTGTGTGGTAATGTAGGTCCTGCTCCACCAAGTTCACGCCACCAGCTAAGCATGGCGATAAAATGGACCGAACTCTAAGATTCCCGAATCTTTCAAACGTAATTTTGGTAACAACAGATTTTGTTGCTACTATAGAGTTTCAGGACCTCAAGTTATTAAAAGGAAGGAGTGATGTTATGTATAATCGTTGCTATAAAAGCAATCCTACGTACATACATACATACATAAACTCACGCCTTCTTCCCATGGGGGTAGGCAGAAACTACAGAACGCCACTTGGTACGATCCTTACATACTCCTTTTTCCTCGTTTACGTTCATACATCTGGTCATACACGCTCGCGTCCAATCCGGTCGGTCGGTCGGTCAATCCTACGTACTTATAGCATAAAAGCCGAAGGCAAAATTGACCGCCCTCTAGTACTACCGAAGCTTTCTACCGTAATCTTGGTAGCAATAGGTTTAGTTGTCACTATCTATAGAGTTCAAGAGCTCAAGTTGTTAGAAGGAATTGGTCGGAAGACACGGATTACGAAAATAGTGCTGGTGTTATTGCAAACGATCGCAATTGTTTCTGTAAGAAGTAGGACAAATACTAATCCTATACTATTAAACGAGCAATATTTGTATTTATATCTGTATACTGGAGGTATACTATCCTAAGTCCATTTTTTTCGATATTCACTTTGTAATGTCATTGAAACAAACATAAAGATTTACTTAGTGGTATACAAACTTTCGGATTCGGTATTATGTTTTAAGTCCAGATCGTGACGTGACTAGTGTTCAAATTGAGACTTAAGACATGTGCCCTGATTCCTGAATAATTAGCTTAATGTGACTTATGAATTTATGATTGTTTGCCTCTGGTGTACAGTCACGAGCACCAATATGTATACACTAAGCAACTTTTAAAAGTGATTTGCTCCTACTGTGTTGATTAATATTTTATGATGTTACGAATATAGTATTTTGAAACCCATATAAATATGAAATAGACCTTATAACAAAGTTGCAGTCAATATTCCACCGTGACTGTACAGATATATATTTGTAATCACTTTCTCGAAAATGGCTCTAACGATTTCGATGAAAGTTGCAATATAGGGATTAAGGCTGCCTGTCCACTGGAGCGAAGAGGAGCGGAGATATGCCAATATTGACCAATAGAATCGAAACTCCGCGCCAGAGGTGCAGTTCTATTGGTTAATTTTGGCACATCTCCGCTCCTCTCCTCTCCTCTCCGCTCTACTGGACAGGCAGCCTTACGGGGGCGTTCGTTTTCTGTGTTTCACCCGAGCAGAGCAGAGCTCGGTCACCCAAAGCTTAGAACAAGAATAATGACATGGCAGCATGGAATTAGTATGTACTATCATGGCAGCATGAAATTAGTATGTACAGACGCCAGCACATCAACCTACTCCAATCTGTCAAATTTTCCCAATCAACATTGAACCTTATTATCCAGCGATAGAGTTGAAAATCTATTAAAGAAATTTGACAGATTGTAGTAACTTGATGTGCTGGCGTCTGTACTATCATGGCAGCATGGAATTAGTATGAACTTTCCTATATTATTAAATGAGCATTCTCTATTTTCACCAGAGCAGAACTCGGTCGCCCAGTTACTTATAATTAAACAATATAAAATGAGTAGTAACTTTATTAGTAAGTCATAGTAGCACTCAAATCAAAACTTACAGTCGGGACAAAGGCACAGATAATAAGTACCCGTTACATCAGATTAAAAATGTTCCACTAACATCTGGAAACTGGAATCGCTTTGAGCACAAACAACTAACAGAGTCACCACATTGTAGCGGTACCTACTATTATATTTACTGTTGATAAACAATTAAATCACGCACAACCCGTGTTATCAGAACAACAGCATCGACTGGACGTAGTGGTATCCATGACAACAAACATTGTTATCAAACATAGAGTGCAATCGAAGAAGTCGTACGCAACTTCAATGCAAAGAGAATATTAAAAACTGCTTGGCCGCATACTACAGCACGGCACAACAACATACTTTGTTCCTTAAAAAATAGAGTTCAAATTACAATGGCATGTACTAAGGTCTCGAAGTCAGGGTCAAGGCACACTGCGACAGAATGTTTCGCGCTATGTGGCATAATATATTATGTTTCCATTTCCTCTTTCTACTGCATTGATCGTCTGATCCATTGCGCCTAGAACTAAAATACCCTTTTTGACATACACTAGGCGGGCACTTAAATAAATGCCTAAATACTTTTTAATGATTTTATATTGAAGATCACGTCTAAACGAGTAGTGTTAATGATTTGGAAAAAATACTGAGAATCACGCAAAATCTGTAAGGAGTATTTTTTCTAAAAACCTTCACCATTTTAAAGATAATTTAATTATTGATCTTTTAATATACGTGCTTTATTAAAATACCTTTTGTTTTATGTATTTATAATAAATTAATAATGCGTCTAATTTGGGAAAGCGCTCCTTGATGGGCGAGTCCTATTACTGGCTTGACGTACGACGCGTTGTGTGAGCTCAGTACAGAACACGCAAGCTAACCACTCAAGGTCACTGGCATATATCTGCATCTTAACGTCAAAAGTTGAGAATCCAACTTAAACCCCTGCTACACGGTCGCCAACCACGTCCCAACAGACGTGACCTTGGTGGTTTACAACCGTGTAGATGAAGGTTTAGGACCAAATGTTGCACCAACATTGCCGGTCGCCAGCCAAGGTCACCTCTGTCGGGGACGCGGTTGGCAACCATGTAGCAGGCACTTTACGAAGTAAACTGCGAAGTTTTGTAGTAACATGAATTACCATTACAAGTAGGTATATAGGATGTTAGACCTCGATGGGTACACGGATTGCGAATCCTTTGTCTTGAAAAAAGTACATTGCCGTACCGTGCTCCGGTAGATACAAAGCATAATAAGAAGGGGTAGGCAGTCAATCAGCTATTGAAGAGCGGGTCGCACAATACGCGAGTGAGTCATGCAATTGTTCAGGAAATACATCGATGGTTCATTCATTCATGACAATGAATTATGTTTCTTGTTGGGTCGTTTTATGCGTTTCAGTATGTTGTAGTATCAATTTCCAATGATTATATTTGTCATCATTTGAACTTTGAACAGATGTTTATTGTTATTAAAGCATGACTAAGGGGTCAAAGTTAGGTGATAGGTCTATTACATTACAAATGACTGTTAGTCATGATAATATTACAAGTATTTTCCAATCTTCAATTGAGATACATAGGTGGCTAGTCTGTCAGGTCGTCATTTTAACTCAATGTAATGCCATAATCTTCTGATTAATGAAAAATACGTGTCCATTTGTCCAATATTTTTTAATAATGTCTCAAGGACACAAAAATTTTTTTGTCAACATCCCTACTATTATAAGTTTATGAAACATGTCATTAGAACTTCGAGGGCCAGAATCAGTGTCTGTTAACAGCACAGGCACTATCTACCAGACTAGCCAGATTTGAAAATATCTCCCAGATAAGTAATTAAACTTATCAGAATTTGGTCAAACAGGCAATTAATGTCCATTACAAATTAATTATAACATATTATCCAGACTGCAAAATTGATTTTTATTACTAAGTATGAGTGTTGTTATAACTAAATAAAAATCAATACGTTTTTTTTACTACATATTGTGCCTCATTTATGCATTTTATTCTAAAGGTATACAAACTCAAACTCTAAGCATTTATTTCAATTAAACCATTTACAGGCACTTTTGAATTGTCAAAGAGTTGGTCAGTTAGTCAGAAAGTTGAAGCTAGTTGCCACACATACTCGTATATATCTCTCCACCAGCTTTGATTGACAAGTAGAAAATGTAAGGCATTACATCTGCCTTTGTACCTTTTAAAATTCCAACTCAAACCATTTATTTCAATGAAACCATAAACAGGCACTTTTGAATTGTCAAAGAGTCAGTTAGTTAGTGAGAAAGTTGAAGTTAATTGCCTATTCCAAAATGGAGATCTCTATGGAAAAGAATGGGCAAGAAACTCCAATGACACTCCATTAAATCAAGATAATACAAAATCCTGGGGACATTATTCTTGTGGCTTTCAAAATAAATATAAAGGAACAATTTAAAATATAAGATAAAATAATAAATATTAGTAAGTTGTAGTAGTATTATTAGTATTGTAGTTAATATTTGTAAGCTGGGAGCCAAGCCTACTAATTTACAAACGTCACAATGGTCTCTCTATTGTTAGTTTTTGACATACAAAATCTGTCAAAAACTCACAATGAAGAGACCATTGTGACGTTTGTAAATTAGTAGACTTGGCTAGCTATATATAGTATAGCTGTATATAGTATAGCGGTATAGCTGTATAGTAGTAAAAGAGTGACTAGACCAAGAAAAAGACTAGCTCAAAACCATATAAGTTGGCCTATAGTGTCTAAACAGTGAGTGGATGTGAGCTGAATAGATAGGTCTGAATTTCAATATCAGAAATGTTAAGAAAACAAAAACAAAAAAAACATTTAAAACTGTAAACTGTTACTTAACAAAACCAGACAAAACTTTAAATTCCAATATTATTTTTATTTGGATTCCGTAAAATTGTTATCAGTCAATGAGCTGATAATGGTGGAGCCTTGATAACAAATGAAGAAGTCAATTTGTTAGGAACATATAATTGTATGATAAGATAACACATACAGATAAATTTATCATATTTTATGATATGAGTCATGCAGGATTGCTTACTGTTTAGTATTTGTACTTAGATTACTCGGTAGGTATTATTGATCCAACTGAAATCATGATTTCGTTTCTGTTTTCAAATAAAATTATGAGACAATCATGTTTTTTATTATTTCTTAAAATTGTGCCCATAAAGTTTTTTAATTTTAATATTATGTTAGAAATTCTGTTTTAATTAATGTAATTGATATTTAAACAATACAAAACATTCCATGCCATTTTTAAAAAAAGGACTCCTAACAATGTAAACAATAAATAAAAACATTAGGTAGTACCATATTATTATGGTTTGCTTAGCAGTAACAAACAATTGAGACCACAGGTAAATGCAATATGATACAATAAAACAAAGAATTGTAGATATGGGAAATTAAGTTCTGACTATAAATTCCTTATTTCATAGTAAATAATTTGATGATGATGGCAAGGAAAACATTCTAAATATTTATAACTTTACACAGCTAATGAAGAAACCAATTAAAGATATGAAGTGTGTAAATTAGAGAAGATACGGGTAGTAATTATCGCATTAAAAGAATCCAAGAAAGCGACGTCGCAGCAAAAAATATGCTAATGATCATACTCCCACGCAATACACCAATGTGCGATTCAAACAAGATTTAACCTAATTCTAGCCTACAGCTGTTATCTATAATGTATACTAGGGTCTAACGAACTTACCGTACAGGAAGAACATTCTTTTCCTGGATGTCAAAATTTATTCCAATGCACCGAAACTAGAGCGGACAAAAATAGTTCACCCAAAATAAAAGCGACCGCTGGGAACTGATTTCCAATTATCACAAACAAATATCATACACATTTGATAATCACAGCTTAAATCAATTTACAATAAAAGCGATAAGTCCCCAGTAAATATCAAAGAAATAAAAAAATAGTAGAACAAATTTTTGGGATTTTGTTTTGACGTTTATTACTACCTCGCACAGACCATCAATGAAATAAGATTTTGACGTAAATAATGACGTTTCGTTACTCGGTTGTCTATACCTTGTTACCGCAGCATTCTTTTTAGTTGTTTTGGTGTTTACCGTATGGACATGTACCGTATGGATAATGGTATATTGTATGACTTTACTACTCTTCATGGGCTCAGGAAAAGTGCAAAAGTAAGATAAACTGTCCTGTAGTTTGGCAGAATATTTGTGAAATACCCACTTGTGTAACTTTTTTGAAATAAATAATTTAAAAAAAGAATTGAGCTAGATAGGGGGCCACGGGGTCTACTAAATACACCTAATAGTTTAATAAAGATGTCCCAGTAATCACCAGTGTTATTAGATTTAAGTGTACTAGGTACATCACGAGATGTAAAACGGGTGATAGACAAGCGGACATTAAAGACCGCGGTTTTTAAGCTCGCCAGCTTTCGTGGCTCGCCGTCGGTGACACACGTGCAGATTCCTCAATCTGTGCTCAATCCAACTAAACAAAAATTACACGAATGACGAAGCAAAATGCTGGCTCGCGATTCGCGGCAATGACAGACGTACGAAACTACGAACCAAGGCGGGCTACGAGCAAAATTTCAAACCTGTTGGATCGCCGGCGAGCGGTGGTTTTAAAGTACGCGTACTTAGGGTGACACACGGGCAAGTAAGGTCGTCGAGCCATAAGACCGCGGACTTGCTCGCCCGTCTGTCACCGTATCTGTGTAAAAGGGGTGAGTCTGCCGAGTAACCTCGCCGGCAATCCAACAGGTTTGAAATTTTGCTCGTAGCCTGCCTTGGTTCGTAATTTTATACGTCTGTCATTGCCGCGAGTCACGAGCCAGCATTCTGTTTCGTCATTTGTGCAATTTTTGTTTAGTTTGGTTCAGAAAAGTCGAAAACATCGCGATACAGAGTGAAAAATCTGCACGTGTGGCACCCACCGACGGCGAGCCGCGCAAGTTTGCGAGCTTAAAAACTGCGGTTTATAAGTACGCATGTATATCACCCGTTTTACATGTTCTGAGTTAAATAAGTATAGACGCCAGCCCATCAAGTTACTACAATCTGTCAAACTTCTAGATTTTTTCAAGGTTCAATAATTGATTGGGAAAATTTTACAGATTGGAGTAGGTTGATGTGCTGGCGTCTGTACTACATTTGCACATTACCTACTATGGAAAAGGTTTTCAGGACGAATTAAGGAGCGAGTCTTTTATAGGTATGTTGGCAAAAAACTCATTGCATGCCTCATCTACGTCGAATTTGTTGTCAACCATAATCTCAATTTGTTTTTTTTTGTTAAATTTAATTTAAAATTTAGATTGAGCAAAACACTAAATATTTTTGAATAATAACCGCACAATAATGGTAATATCCAAAAAAAAATGATCGGTGATCTGGCAGGTCAGGCCTCAGGAATCCACCTGGCTATACATTTTTACATCTATCCGCTGAGAACCGTCGCGGCTCTAGTGCGTCGGCCCGTCTGCCTCATGAATGCCTAGCCTTATTGTTATGGTGGCTGTACACCTCGTAGCAGTACACCCCTGTCCAAGTGGTCTCGCTAGGTCTCGCAAAAATCTCTCGAGCGTAGGACTTCAGCCAGAGTGCGGCCAATATTCACTCTCGCCTAGTTCAGTTGAAGTTGACAGCGACGCACTCGCAACTGCCGCGAGATCCTTTGACTCAGGCACAAAAAACCGACACGGGACAGAGAGTGCGTGAGGAACGCAGGGAAGGGACACCGAGGCGTCACACTCGTCCTGTCTCAGTGTGCCTCGGTGAGAGTGTACAGCCACCATTAGCGGACCGCATCGCGGCCTCACAGATTGAGCGGGCTAGAAACAAAGTTTGTATCCACAGACTACAATTATATTTTGTATCATTGATTCGTTTGGATTGTGGTATGAAATGGTTGACATTATTTGACATTGTTGACTTTTTACTGTCAGAGATAAACATACAAATATTTTTTGATAATGGTTAAATATATTCTATTCTCTGATCCTTTACGGCAAGAAGAAATAGACACATTTTACACGGTTTGTAAATTACATGCCTGAGAATACATGGGTTACTTTCACAGCAATTTTATTTAGTTTACTTACCTCTTTCACAGGCTTGTCAAATGCAACGTAATTATTACAGAGGATATCCTGAATGCTATCATCCACTTAAGTTATTCACAGAAACTGATTATTTGTGGCAATGTCCATCAGAGATGACTCAGTAAGTGCAGTTGCAGACATATTGTATTGGCCAGCGGGGCGAGCACAGCCTACTGTGACATGGCTTGAGTCACACATTTTATCACAGTTTTGGCAATACAACCGTTAGGCCGATCCACACGACACAAACTTATGATGTGCAAACTGTTGCACAAACAAAAGTTTGTACGAAGCCCAGTCCACACGGCAGTGCAGTGCAGCAGTGGCACAAGCAATTCAGTCAGTTGATCGTTGGCAGCAGAGGTGTAGTGTCGCTAATTCAAATCAAATCAAAATCAAATTAATTTATTCACCAAAAAAGAACACATATTACAAAATTGAATATTTGACAATATACAGTAAATAATGGCTTAAAATTTGTAATACACATAGTTAGAGACTATCTGCATCCGAACTAGGTGGTAAAACCTGTCTCTCGGATTGCATTTGATCCCCATACATAAATTGTGAACATTTAGTAGCCATGTTAAAGTTGTAAACATTATTAGATTGCCATGTACGCATGTATGTGTAAAGTATGCATAAAGTATGAGAAATAGATTAAGTGTAGTGTGAGAGTGCGTGTGAGTGTGTGTGGGTGTGAGTGTGCGTGGGTGTGAGTGTGTGTGGGTGTGGGTGTGTGTGTGAGGGTGTGTGTGTGTGTGTGTGTGTGTGCGCGTGAGTGAGGGTGAGTGTCTGATGTGAATGGAATGATTGTAAAAAATGAGCGAGAAAAATAGTAGCTTGTCTATTTTAGAATGTTCAAAATCGCTTCTGTTTCATCATAAGAAAGTTTTAGTAGGTAGTCCTGTAGTTTCTTTTTACAGTGTGTCTTATTAAGTGGGTATATGTTCATAATTTTGTTGATTTTCTCGTATAGGTAAGGACCAAGGAAAATAAAGAATCTCTTAATAAAAGATGTTTTGGGAAAATATGTATGTTTGCATACTGCATGTTTTCTACGTTTGAGTTGAGTATTTGGATCGTATATGAGATTACCGTGTTGCTTTATCACTATACTAAAAATAAAAAGTTGACGCACGTTGAGAACTTTGCATGATTGATTGAGAGCTCCGTTGTAGGAAAGAGAATAGGCCGAAAAGTTATAGTTTTTAAAATAGCTCGTTGAGCTATTTCTATTTTTTTCAGGATGGTTTTCGGAGCGCCTCCCCAAGACGAGATGCAGTACGTTATTATGGACTGGCAAAGCGCAAAGTAGACTTGCTTCAGTAGTTTGGCGTCGGCGGCATATCTGAGATTTCTAAAAACAAAGATTAGTTTCCGTACACGAGCACTTAACTGTTTAATGTGCTCTCTGAAACTAAGGTTGCTATCAATTATGATACCCAAGTACCTGATGTTGTTGACGCGCTCTAGAGATCTGCAAGAGCATTCCACGCCAGATAAGCATTCATGGGATATTATGTGATGATTGTTAATAGCTTCACCAACACAGCGAGCACTAAACGTCAAGTACTTAGTTTTTTCAACATTTAGGGTTAAGATATTGGCCCTGAGCCATTGCTTCACCACATTGAATCCCTTTTGGGCAGAACTGAATACCTCATCCCAGGTATCAGCGGAGAAAAGAAGTGCAGTGTCGTCTGCATATGAGATCAATTCGCCTCGGGGTAGATGGAGGTTAGTGAGGTCGTTAATGTAAACGAGAAACAGAGTCGGTCCCAAAATGCTACCCTGGGGTACCCCATAGTCGACCACATGATCACTACTTGTGTGTTGACCTACTCGGACACACTGTTTTCGCCCAGTTAGATAGCTCTTTAAAAGATTCAGTTGCGTGCCTCTGATTCCTAATCCATCTAGTTTGTCAATTAATCTAGGAACAGAAATAGTGTCAAAAGCTTTGCTTAAGTCGAGAAAGATTGAGAGGCATTTCTTTCCTATATCTAGATTGCTAGATATATAGTTAGTTAAAATATGCACTGCCCCTTCAGTAGATCTGCCCCTCCTAAAGCCAAACTGTTTATCTGAGAGCAAATTGTTATTTTCCAGGTAATTGACTAGCCTTAGATTGATAGCTTTTTCCAGGATTTTTGACAATGCAGGTAGGATTGATATTGGTCTATAGTTAGACAAGATATTTGTGTCTCCACCCTTGTGTATAGGACGCAAAACAGATTTTTTTAATTGCTCCGGGAAGATGCCACTCTCGAGGCAGACATTAAAAATGTATGTGAGGGGAGGAACCAGAGTATTTTTGTTGTTCTTTAGCAATCTGTTTGAGATTTTATCCCAGCCTACTGCAGAATCTGTTTTTAGTCCTACGATAAGACGTTCTATTTCCTCTTCAGTCACGTCACTCATTACAAATGAGTTGAGCTGGGAAGATCTCGAAGTAGTAAGCGGGATTTCATCAAGAGATCCAGGTGCCGGATTTTGGGGCGTTTGGATACAGGCATTGGCTAAGTTTTTACCAACACTTGCAAAATAATCATTGATTTCATTGACCGATAGTTCAGGAGTCGAGCGTAGGTTAAGAAGTTCATCTGGGTTTTTGAATTCTTTTGTTGTGTTGGTGAAAGTTTTTATAGTCTTCCAAAGGGTTTTGGGATCGTCTCTAACTTCTGCAATAAGGGATCTGTCATATTCCCTTCTTACTTTTTTCAGTATAGTATTGTAGTAATTTCTGTATCGGACATAAATGTTATTCTCAAAGTCTCATTATCCGGCGACTTGTTTGACTTTTGGTGTAACATATCTCTGTTTTTCATACAGCGAATTAATCCCTGAGTGACCCACGGTTTGATAATTTTTTTTTTCGCCTCGATAGTTTTATTACTTTAGTATTCTGATCTAGAGCTTCTTGTATCTTAGTTATAAGGTAGTTTAGCAAATAATCAGGGTCTCGAGATGCATAAACGGAATCTAGGTTTATTGAAGAAATAGCCAATTTCAAAGATTCCACGTCAATTTTGGTAACTGTGGTGGTAGCAAAATGGCGTGGTGGCTTAAAATTGATGCATGTTAAGACCGGATAATGATCTGTTAGGTAAGTTCTGGGGATAATTGTGAGACCAGAGTACCTAGTTTTTATTAGTACGTGGTCAAGGGATGTTCCCGTAGCCTCACGGGTCACTTCTGTGTGAGCTGGTAAGAGTCCGTGAGAGGCAGCTAGAGTAAGGTATCGTTCGCCAGGATATTCAATTTTTGAGCAATTTATGGGGATGTTTATGTCCCCGATTATCATAACACTTTCAAAATGTACAAATTGTGACAGAACATCGTTTAAAGACGACAGAAATCCATCAATATTTTTGTGCGAGGGTGAGCGATATATAGATATAATTACCGTGCGGTTTTCGATAATACTGACCAAGCAATTACCGTCCGCAAATTGAGGTTCTTGAATTGTGAAGTTAAGATGGGCTTTGAAGTAGACAACCACTCCATCATTTTGCCTAAGATTTATTTTGGTGGCAGCGGAGCGATATTCTGGCATTTTGGGAATGATGGATGAGGCTGATATCCAGCATTCAGTCAAGACCAACACATCACATTCAACTCGAAGTCGCGTGAGCATTATTTCGAAGCCATGAATGTTACAGTTTATACTCCGTATGTTCTGGGTTAGGATAACTAAACGACTGGATTGCAAATGTAGTAAATGCTTGTGGCAGTCATCAATGTCGGAAACAATCGCTTTAGAGACAGTCACTTTATCAATAACCGAACATATTTCAATAATGTTACCGAATTTTAAAATAAGTAAATAAAAGGATCGAATTAAAGAGCGTTAGATTTAAATTTATATAGTTATGTAATATTTGTATATTTGGATAAGATTCTTTAAGGTTTAACTGAGAACAAATTATCTTTAATGAGTGATTAGTGTTTTTATACAGTAGTTTATAGTATGTTATGTAGGAGCGAGTAGTTAAAGACAGGCACTTGTTTGAGTGGAATTTTGTTTTGTTGTTGTAAATTTGTGTATAGTTATTTTGTAGTTGTAGTGATTTAGGTGTTTTATGGTGCTTGATGAGTGAGAAGTTTTGAGTTTTGTGTGAGATTTGCATTTGCACTAAGATTTGCATAACATGAGAAAGAGTTTTGGTGACAAATAGTTCTTGTAGAATAAACAAAAAATACATGTAAAGTTTAAAGAAGTGACAAAAATTGGTCTGAAGGACCTCCATAACTAAGACATGAAATACAGAATATGAAGTATGAAAACTAGCCATTAGTCATATAGCATTTCTCATCTTCATCTGATTCGGTATTAATTCTTACGGCGTTTTGACCCTCCTGCTTTCGAATGTAAATTTTCCCATACGAAGTCCAGCAATACTGTAGATTGTTTGATTTAGCGTAATCTCGAGCAAGATAAAATAGTCAGCTCAGAATTCAGCTCCACCAAGTCCACCAAGACGCCAAATGCCTCAGTTTTCATATCTTGCCTTGCCTTGTCTCACTAGTCTTGGTGGGACTTTAGCGGTTAATTTTCCAAAGGCCGGGAAAGACTTCTATAAATCTATAAATACTCTGGAATATTTTCTCGGGTCATTTATTCATTTTCAATCTTAATAATTTTGTAATGAACGTTGCGCAAGCTTATGTTGCTGCTGTGTGGACCGGATTTTAAAAGCTAGGACGGCGGTATGAGGTAATTTCTTGACATATGTGTGACACAACTTCGTGACGTTTAGTTGCAACTTTTTTTTTTATATTATTTTATTGCTTTTTTATTCTTTTTGCTATTTTTTTTCGGCTGCAAGACAGGCCGTGGTGTCCGAGGCTGTTGACAACTTCGCCACAATCGCCACAGTGACAGCGATGAGGAGAACAACAAGGAGCTTCTAGTCGCAGGGAAGCAGCGATGCGGAAAGTAGTCGATTATATCTAATTTGCTAATAAGGGTGGAATCATTTTGTCACAAATGTCACATTTCGATAAATGACAAATGAAAAAAATATCACGTTCATTCGCAGGATTAATTATTGCTCTCTCTCACTCTGTTGAGAAAGTGAAGATGTCAGTCAATTTGGTCAAAATGTAAACCAAGCTATAAGCTTTTTTCACATTTTTCGTCATGGGCGTCGTTTTCATAGTTTTCGAGGGTGCTAATTTTGATAGTGAGGTGAAAATGGCAATCCAACATAGCGGCTGCAAAAACTTTGCAAATTATTCGTCGTGGGTGTCGTTTTCATAGTTTTTAAAGGTGATAAAGTCGATAGCGAGGACAACATATAAATACAAGCTGGCGGCTGTTAATATTTTGTTTTTTGTTTTAAATCATAATATATGTGAGAAGGAACTTCATTATTTATTCAACACCAACTGCTATAACAGTAGCTTATTTGCCTGCTTTGGGCCTCTTGCCTTCGGGCAAGAATTTAAGAAATGTGTGCAGCCGTCAGCAAATAAGTTCCTAATCGCACATCCATTTGTCGAGCTCATGTAGTACACTCAACGTGATGTCGAAGTTCAGTGTGTCGCACAAACGTGCATTCGAACTATGGTGAGTCGCAGACGTCGCAGTACAGTTTTGCCGCACAAGCGTTAATCGCACATCCATTTGTCGAGCTCACGTAGTACACTCGTTGTTCCTAACTGGACCATAGTATATTTATTTATTTATCATGTCTTGTCACAAACGTCTTGGGTACCTGCGCCCGTGCTCGCCCCGCTGAGTGTCGTTGTAGGGACGGACCTGACTGTCAATATTCAGGCTGATGCTCATATTTATCTTTAACTTCAATTATTTATCTTTAATAATTTAATTATTTCACAGGGTGTACCTGAGTTTCCCGCCGTTCCATGTGAAGTACAAGCAACCTCTATCATGGCCATTAACTCTGGAACGCACTATTGAAATACCCACACTCCCTGGCAGAACCTTGGCTGGAAAATACAACAAAGGCCCTTGTAAACTTTTTACCCGATAAACTGAATAAAATAAAGGATCCTATCATATTTACATGCTCTCGGAATGTTTTGTTTGTTGTTTTGATAAATAAGCATATTTAAAAAAAATAAAAGTAGCAATTTTTCGAAAAGCTTTTTCCAATAAAAAAGAGATGGTATCAATTTTTCTGGCCATGACTGCCGAAAAATATCCATAAAAAAAAAATACAGTGACACTGACATGACAAGTGACATTGGCACTTGATCCCAGATTTTAGTTGTTGGCAGTTTGGTTGGCTGTCGTGTCGGCCAATTTTTTTTTGTAAACCCACCCGCAAAGATGACCGGTGCGGCGCGGTTTCCAAATTATTAATTCTGTTATCACACTACCAAAATTATAGTAAGCTTTGGAAATGGACATTTTATTCGTAGATAATGCAAGACAAGATGAAATAGAAACATTTTATGAAGTAAGTCCCGTAAAAAGTACATTACAGATTTTTTGTTGGTTGGTTGGTTTGAATTGTTGTTGGGATGATAAAGAAAAATGTTTATTGCATTTTACAGTCCTGCCAACGCCATAGGGACTTCTACCGAGGATATCCCAATGCTCATCATCCTCTCATTTACTTCCAAGATGCAGAATATATGTGGCAATGTCCCAAAGAAATGACTACGTAAGTACTTCGTGTTAGAGAGGAATAGAAACCTTATTATGCTGGAAGTCTTCATCTAATGACTACGGTCTACGAACTTAACACGAACGTACCTACCTACATCGTTGTCTTAGGTCGCGTTTAACTTGTATGCTTCATTTAATAATAGGTAGGTACTTTAGTGGACAACCCAATGGCGATATACCTACCTAGGACAGAGTCAGCCAAACATCGCCCCGAAACAATCTTTATTAATATGCTCTTGCGTCTTAACTTGCGGTTATCTTTCCCCAGTGCATACCTCTCGTTCCCGATGTATCATGTGAAGTACAAACAGCCGGCCATGCTGCCTAACAACCTAGGCCGTACCTCAGGAATGCCATCGTTGCCGGGCCGCACGCTCGCCGGACGATTCAATAAAGCAGCTTGTAAACTATTCGTCAGATAAACTTACGGTAACTGTTTTCATACTTACTAATTTGGTATACCTTTTTATAACATTCTTTGAACACGCGCCATAGTATTAGTAGGTAGGTATTTTTGCAATCAACACGCACGCACGGGACACGGTAGGTACCGTGCACGGGAGGACGTCACCTTATAACTAAGCATTATAAGCCCCTTCTTTCTTGGGTGATAGATAGATAAGTAATCTGACGACGCTATTAGGAGATCGCCGTCCTTGTCACATAATTTCCACCATAACAAAATTCATTTTCACAATATTAATAAAGTGGAACCTTAAAATAGAACGTAAGAAAAGTAGTTTATTCTGCACAAGCAAGAAGCATAAAATACACACATATACAAAGCAGCTAGTTGATTTATTTGCGAGTATCAGAATAATTATGTCACCTATATGGCCGTATTTATAATGCATGAGCTCCAAGGGACCGTTGACCTCCACGCTTTCCTGAGAATAAGGGTCTTGAGTCAAGACCCTTATTCTCAGGAAAGCGTGGAGGTGGACAGATGGACAACCACGGTCTTCTGTCAAGACTCTTGACAGAAGACCGTGGTTGTCCATCTGTCTGGCTAAACAGACGGACAACGAAGTGATACTATAACGCCAGCAGCACACCTCCGCCGCGAAACCATAGCAGCGAAATCGCAATAGTTCAATTCAACTGGCTCGCGTCATGTTCCGGTGCTCCAGTTCTGCAGCTCGAATTTCGAATAACGAAACATGACGCGAGCCAGTTGAATTGAACTACTGCGGTTTCGCTGCTATGGTTTCGCGGCGGTGTGCTACCGGTATAAGGGTTTCCTTTTTTCCGTTTGAGGTACAGAACCCTAAAAAAACCAGTTGATAATAATAATAGCTATAATAACGTATGATAGGTATACAATCGATTAAGTAAATTACATATATTATAAAATAATTATGTAGGTACTTTTTACAATCTAAAATAAAATGACGATGGGAACTCAGGTAGTCTAGCCATAATGAGTTTGAATTCATTCAGTCCAATGCCACCACTCTTGTCTAAATTAATTTCATCTAATATCTGCGAAGAAAGAAAACAAAAAGGGTTTGCAATAAGACAAAAAAGGAATGACGTAACGATTTAGCTTTTTTACATGAGCACAACGGCAAACGGCCAAATGCCTCCTCATATTGCCAGTCTATAACTGTCCCACTGCAAGAAAAAGGTTTCTTCATAAAAAGCAACAAAAACCTCATCCATAATTTAGAAGCAAAATTCACATATTGGTCAAAATAATTACTAAAAAGGAAATCGAAAGTCCAGTCTTAGCCCCGGAATCTACCAAAGCGGAGATGTCCGAAGTGTAGATGAGATGTTTTTCAGCTAGGGTGTATCCACCCAAGCTGTATGGAGATGCGTACTGGCTAGACTTGAGCGGAGATGTGTGCTGGCTGGAGCGAAACTGAGCTGCGTGCGGCGAGCGTTGTATGTTGACCGCTCACTGCCGGTGCCGGATTAACCATGTAGCAAGAGTAGCATTTAGCAATTGCTATTTGCTATGCTGCCCTGCTAAGCACATAGGCGGTATCTCAGAGATAGGCCTTTTTAGTTTTTTTTTATACCATTCAATAGCTATAATAATTTTGCATCTAATGGTATAAGCCAATTTTCTCAAAACTTACTCCGATTGAGATACCGCCTTTGTGCTTAGCAGGGCAGTATGGGCCCCGCGCAAAAAGGGGCCCCGCGTATCCAAACCTACTTCGCCGTGAGCGTAACCCCTTTTCCGACTTCTTAGTGGGAAAAGTAACCCCTTTTCCGACTTCTTAGTCGGAAAAGGTGTTACGTTTAAATTCACGTCAGACAATCGGTAACCGATTATTTCGTTTGCGAAAATATAGCGAAAAAGTTATTTGGTTGAAGTACCTAGCTACTTGACTGTTTAGGAACAGGAAAAGAACTTATTTGTCTAGAAACATTGATTTGGCTAAAACCTAAAAACCAACTAAACTATACACCAATTTCTACCATAGGGGGCCGCCTAGGTAGAATTTGCTACAGGCCCCGCGGTGGCTTAATCCGGTACTGCTCACTGCACGCGGCTCATATTTCTTCTCGTATCCGCTGCAGTGCAGTCAGTGACATTTTGTCGATCTCGATATATTTCTTGGATATGGTTCTCCTGGTATTCAGGCCTTGCACAACATTCACAAATTGACTTCTTCACTCGGTAGGACCAATTTAAGAATTCATAATTTTATGCCGTGGTAAATATATTTCGCCAGTCTGCAGTCAGAAAGGTGATAGTGACCAGTTGACCACCCCCTGGTACACTGCAAACGCGCATAGGTACTTATATATTCCACACGTTCAAAACGGTATATATCCACCGTAAAAATAGCGTTAAATTATACTTACAACTTTAGCAATTTTAAGCTTAGAGTCCCGATCGATGTGATTATCTGCCGTAATTATACGGTTATCTGAAAGTTCATTAACACTCCAAGTCAACCGGTCGACGATCCGGCTGATATCCTTTTCGGTAATCTGACCATCTTCATCCAGATCTGAAAATTATTTCCGGCAATTATCTATTAAAAAGTGATGATATCACCCTGCACTATTATTGTATTGTATAGTTCGGAAGCCCATTGCATTTTGTCGCCCATTGACCCATCACCATGACTAGACTATACGGTCAATACAGGATGTATTGTGTGTTGTGATGTACAAATAAAGTTTACAATTATTTGCTTATACAGGATTTCTCTACGTTATACAATACCTACCAAAAATCCTGAACGCCCAAGCAGCCTTTACTTCGGCAGGACAGCCAGCGCTCATGGCCGAACATAAGTCCACCAGATCTTCGAACGAAAAACAATCATCGTCTTTCGAGGAAAACACACTGAATATCCTGTCTTGAAACGGATTGTTCTGAAAAGGTACGAGTTACAAAATCTACAATAACCACAGTCTGAATTATAAATAACCTCTATAACTGAATTAATGGCAACAATAAAAGTCTGGAACAAAAGTGTTTGTTTTTGATTTTGCAATTTTTTCCTCCTTGTCTAATTCCGAACTCGAATTCAGCAAAAGTGGTACCTATCCTAGTTTTGTTTTTGTTATTATGGCTAAAACAAGCTATCAGCCAATAATCTACAGATTTGCGTACAATTTTGGTTATCTTTCAGAAATGTTGTAAATACAAATTACCTTTAGGACGCAGAACTTGTTCACAATATCTTCTCTGCTAAATCTGTGATGGTAGTTATTTTTTATCATTTCTGGATCAATGGAATAAAACTTTTTCATCAAGCTGAAAAATTATTTTTATATGCTTAGTCTGGTGCAACTTGATGAAATGGCCCTATACAGCAAAATTATGAATCACTTACTACAAAATTTCGCCCTTAGACAGAAAAGTCAAAGATGCATAGTCTTCTAGAACATCCTGGGTCAATCCCGGATACGATTGTGCACTGCCCATTATTTTGTTTGCTTTTCATTTATTTCCGTGTAAACACGCACTGCTTTGATCCGAAACAAACAAAACTATACTAACAAAAACTGAATCGCTCTATAAAAATTATCTTATCAAGCCTATTAGTAGTAATTAAAAACAAAGATTATATCGATTATAAGGTTATTACTTTGTGACGTGGCCGAGTCAGCAGATGCCAATTGTTCAAATGAAACTGCGAATTATATTAAGGAAAAATAATTTATTGTTTAAAAATAACACCCGAGATCATACTCAGCAATAGTAACACATACATACACGAAAAGTCAATGCAATACAATTAGAGCAATACAATGCTCTCTACAATTTGCTAATTTACTTATTCCAGGATAGTGTCGTTTCATGGGCTACTAGTTGCTAGAAAGTCATGCACAACGAAATAAATATATGAGACAAAACAATATACTGTAAACTTGCGATTAAGGAAACGTCAAGATAATATGACAATGACTAAATAGTGGTTCAAAAATTACTAGAAATTCAGGTCATGAGATAAGAATAATATCGTTTTTACTAATGTTTTAGATGATTCCACTTACACTTATGATTGTCACTAATATTTACAAGCGTCGGTATGGTTGTCAATTTCAATTGCGATTAGTCTTGCGACGCTATGCGCCTGCACATCACCTTTTAGGGAAGTCTACATTGTCAAAACTTATTTGGCGTCGCGCTCTCATTTTAGCTGCTTCTTCGAACGAAGGCATGGAATTGGACTTGAAGAGCCCCAGACTGGACTTGTCAAGCATGCTGAGTCCACTGCTGCTATTCGAATTACTATCTATATTCACTAGTTTATCTTGTAGGATATTTTTGCAGCCACTTTTTGGTTGTTCCTGTTTGATTCCGACACTGTGCGTGTTTTCTTTGATTTGGGAGGTGAATGTACTGGGTATGTTCTGCCGGGCTCTCATCTGCTGGTAGGCATTGGCTGAGATGTAGCCTGAAATTTTGCTGTTGGTTTCGTTTGCAATTTTCATCTGTTCCTCCTGGAAACACTCGTCGACGGTGCGACCTTGTATTATTGCGAATACATACTGACGCGCTAGCCTGCAAAAGATGTGATATCGTGTAAATACAAATGGGGAAACTTATAATACGATTGGTTGAGGCTTGGGGATGTGCCTGTACGAATGTTTCTTGTCTAAACTAAATAAGGTGAGAGCCTGGTGATCCGTCACACAGGGTAGTTTTATGCATTTTTGTCAAAACATTATAATTTCTTGTCTCTGTTTATAACGAGGAGCTCGTGGCTAAGTAATAACAAGCCGCACTGGTCGATCCATCAGGTTAAGCTGCGCTTGCCGGGGTTGGTCAGTGGATGGGTGACCATCTTTACATACCGAGACTCCTCCGTGCCTCGGAAAGCACGATAAGCCGTTGGTCCCGGCTGTCATTCGTGGATCCTTGACAGTCGTTACGAGTCGTCAGAAGCCCGAAAGTCTGACACCAGTCTTACCAAGGGGTATCGTATTACCCAGATATTGGGTTGTGGAGGTCAGATAGGCAGTCGCTCCATGTAAAATACTGGTATTCAGCTGCATCCGGTTAGACTGGAAGCCGACCCCAAGATAGTTGGGAAAAGGCTAGGCAGATTGATTGTCTCTGTTTATAACTATGTGAACCTTTGTGAAGAGAGAAATAAAGATTATTATTATTAATGATTGCCGGATTAGGCTGCCTGTCCACTGGAGCGGAGAGGAGAGGAGAGGAGCAGAGATGTGTCAATATTAACCAATATAATCGCACCTCTGGAGCGGAGTTTAGATTCTATTGGTTAATATTGGCACATCTCCGCTCCTCTCCTCTCCTCTCCGCTCCAGTGGACAGGCAGCCTTAAGGTTGCGGGCACGAGCGGGGCGGTGGCGACGGAACAATTTTTACCGTCGCCACCGCTCCGCTCGACCATCGCTCCTCGCCGCTGATTTCGTGCCCGCCGGCTAAAACTACTACGATTTTCAGAGTGGCTTATAAGTAAATGCTAATAAAGGTTCTTACTTTATGGCCTTTTTACCCTGGCAGTAGTATTCATAGTCCCAAGAAATGAAACAGAACTGGCGACTTGTGGGTGTACACTTGCCTGCCACTTATGGGACACAGTTGAGATCTAATGTGATTATTGTTTTCATATTTTTGAGAAATAGTCGTATACTCACTTGAGCATCGTTTCAGATGTAGATAGTTTAGGCGCGGCCAGTTTAGCAGCGTGCGGTGGCAACGCTAACAAGCGGCGCGTGAGTCGCGCGAGTGAGGACGCCTTCTCACGGAACCCTGGCGATGACATGCGCCAACCGTGGACGCGCAGAGCCTC
The DNA here is from genome assembly GCA_948150665.1 of Conistra vaccinii. Classification (NCBI taxonomy): domain Eukaryota; kingdom Metazoa; phylum Arthropoda; class Insecta; order Lepidoptera; family Noctuidae; genus Conistra; species Conistra vaccinii. The sequence goes on from OX411327.1 coordinate 8,032,797, forward strand.
TGATACTGCCCATAATAGTTTCTGCAAAGAGATTTAGAAAGTCATTTATTTAAAAATATTTTGTAGGGCCCAACTAGTCTAGTGGACATAAGAGCGACTGCTGAGCGTTGGGGTTCGATTACCGGGTTGGGCTGTGTCTTCTTCGTTTTACCATTAAGAATTTCTCCATAGCAACCTAAAGGCTGGATCTGTGCCTGGTTGATGCTGAAAAAACTTGTTTACGATACATCTCATTGGTGCTCTAAAGTCCGGTCCCAAAGCAGAAATAATTTCGTACAATGACCCCCCTCATTACTTATCTCTATCACTTGCCCTCAAATGTATTGCCGTCGCGCTCGCGATTAGGGCGGTCCTTCTAATGTGTGAACGCGGCGGCGAATATAGGCGTGATGTTATGATCTGTTGATTTATGTATATTTCCAAAACTTAGGGGAAGGGGGTAAGGATATGCAACATGACCAACCTTCTTATGTGTCTCATTCAATTCACTGGAGGTCCTCGTACCAAACGCCTCAGACGCCCGGCGTGCGAATGTAAGTTGTGAATGCGAACTCCCTATACTATCGCCTCCGAACGACAAACTCTTTGCTATCTTACTCCTTCCATTGTCCGAGTCATCATCAAAAGGATCGCGTTTTCTCTTCAAGAAATGATCGCTTTGTGTTCCATCCATACTTTTTGTTTCTGCAGTATGGACTGGTGACCCGAATAATGCTCGTTTAGATTTCATTGCCTGAGCTGGTACGGATGTCGAAGGAGCTTGAGGCATAGGTCTTCTATTTTCGGGGCTAAATAGAGCTCTTTTGAGAGTTTCTCGAGCAGGCTGTGACCTGGTTAGGTGGTCGGAATCCATGAGCAATCTTCTCATGGCTTTTTTCTTGCTAGAGCCGCCGCTTCGCGTCTTGGGTGTTTTTGCTGGGGTCTTTTTCCCTGGGGTCTTGCGAATCGGTGTCCTCTTGCCCGGAGTGCGTCTGGTGCGAGGACTCTTCCTTTCTGATGAGTTGACCAGCTTTCTGTGCGGGAAGAAACTTAAGGATTTCGATATTAATATTAGATAGTGATAAAACACATAAACAAGTAGTATATGGCATTAATCGGTAGATAGTCTTGTGGCTAGGTAATAACAGCCGCACGGGTCGATCGATCAGGTTAAGTTACGCTTGCCGCGGTTGGACCGTGGATGGGTGACCATCTTTATATACCAAGAGTCCTCCGTGCCTCGGAAAGCACGTTAAGCCGTCATTCGTGGATCTTTGACAGTCGGTACGGGTCATCAGAAGCCCGAAAGTCTGACGACCAATCTTACCAAATGGGTATCGTATTACCCAGTAACTGGGTTGTGGAGGTCAGATAGGCAGTCGCTCCTTGTAAAATACTTTTATTCAGCTGCATTCGGTTAGACTGAAAGCCGACCCCAACATAGTCGGGAAAAGGCAAGCCAGATGATATCTGGTATCAACCCATTCGTGCAGCAAGCAGACGCCGATCAGCATAAACGAAAGAACAAGAACTTTAGAGCTTAAAATAGGCGACGAATCTGGCTAAGAAGTACGTTTTGATTACACAGTAAAAGGGTTAAAAAAAAGAAATTTTGTATTGAAGAGAAGATCGGTAATACAAAAGCTATAAAATTAAAATAAATATCCATACAGAAATGCTATAATCTTGTGTCAATTTGTATTTGTTCGAAATAATATTATTATACTTACTTCTTATCAATGAGCACCATTTTGGCGGTGGACGCTTGCGCCTTCTCGTTAATGGTGGCTGCGCTGGCGAAGGCTTGCCGCCGACGAGCTAAGTGCGATAAACGACGGCCAGGCGACTTGGCTTGAGCCATCCTGTGAACAATTTATTTCTATTACTACAACAGCTCAAAACTTAAAAAATCGCCTACACTGTGGGTGGGATAGTACTAGTTTAGGATCAATTAGTATAGAAATCGGTTAAAGGACAGGAAGGCTTTTCTTTGCCTTGCAATGGCACTAAATATGTTAAAAAAAAACCCGGCCAAGTCCTAGTCGAACTCGAGCACGACGATTTACGTACCGTACTTTTTGTTATAGCGGTAATAGAAATAAGCAGTCTGTGAAAATTTCAACTCTCAACGTATTAGGGTTCATGCGATACAGCCCGCTGACAGACAGACGGACGGACAGTGGAGACTTAGTAATAGGGTTACGTTTGGAACCCTACGGGTATGGAACCCTAAAACTACTACAATAGTAATGACTTAATGAGGTATATATGACCATACAGTTTGCGTAACAATTACTTCCTAAATTACAAACGCAAGCTCATCATTTTTTCTGCTTCATAAGCAAGCAATGTTACAATGATTAATTAGTTTATGAGGGCATTAGGTTAATGGTAATGCCGACTAGTTTATAAACAATACAATATTTGTTGAATGTAACGTAATTTGCAAGGAATTAACAACATGCCTGGCCAAGTTTTTTTTATCCCCATTTGGCAATCCCTTGGCTTGCATGTCACCTGATGGTAAGTGATAATCAGGCCGAAGTTGGACGCGAGCTTCAACCGGTATCCTCAACCACAGAGGAACTGGCTATCTTATCTCCAACTGCCGAAACACAACAATGCTGTTAACATTGTTGTTATGGCGACAGACTTAGATAAGATGGTGGTAACTAGCCAGGTGGACTCAGAACAAGCCCTACTACCAAACAAACTGAGCAGAAAATTTTGCCCCCACTGGGAATCGAATCCGGGACATCTGGGTCTGAAACAGGTGGTGTAACCACTAGACCACAGAGGTGGTTAAAAGGGTGAGGATACATGTCTGCCTGTCACTTCGTAAATATAGGCGTGATTTTGTTAAATAATAATAATATATAGATATATGTATAATCCACTATGATATACATACTTGAGCCTCATTGCTTTCCTCTTGCTAGCACTGTTAGGAGACTGCAGGCCTCCAGAGTAAATGTTTACACTTGTATCAGTCTCGGCACCAACGTATCTCTCTCCATAGCGTAATGCAAGTAATTCTAGCTTCTCTGAGTGCTTTGTCACATTGTAGCTGGAAAAAGGTAAAAACAAAATAAAATTTAGAATATCTAATCTACATATAGTATGAAATAAGTCGCCTAGCCATGTCTTCTATTTATTTGGATAACAATGCAGTTTTCACATTCTTTTGCATCATTAATTGAGGATGGTTTAAAACTCTAATAGCCTATTATAAAAAGGCTGTTTGAAAGTGAATCTATACTAATATTATAAAGCTGAAGAGTTGGTCTATACTAATACTAATATTATAAAGCTGAAGAGTTTGTTTGTTTGTTTACTTGAACGCGCTAATCTCAGGAACTACTGGTCCGATTTGAAAAATGCTTTCAGTGTTAGTTAGTCCATTTATCGAGGAAGGCTATAGGCTATATATCATCACGCTAAGACCAATAGGAGCGGAGCACCAATGAAGAATGTTTAAAAATCGGGGTATTTGTTTTTATTTTGAGAGCTTCCGCTGCGTGCGCTGCGTAAACGGTGAAAGTTTCGCAAAAATCATGTATGACAGAATTGTTTCCCTTTAAAAGTTTTCAAAAAAAGTCCGCGATAGCATATGTCTATCATTTAAGGTGGAACTAGTCGCGGGCTCGAACTCAATGGTGGGCCTGGCCAAAAACCACACTGTCTCACCTGGCATCGTGTCCGACAGAGTTAGTATAGGTGATGAGCAGTTAGAAGCTGATCTACATGGACAACGTATAGTTCGCACGCACAGAAACACCGTACCGACCAATTTTAGTAAAACGAGCTCGTCAAAAATTGAAGCATTGGGGGCAACAAGGGCGTTCGGCACCCAAGGTCCGTTTTGATATTATTGCATCAAATTAAGCATTGCGCTATCTAGTTTCATATGACAAAAACTCATTTTGATTCAATGATTCTAGACGGCGTGACAGGTATTTATTGAGAGGATTGCGCTACGCCGTTGTTGCATGGATTATTGATAAGCGTTTGAATTTCAAACACATTACGATCTACAGCTTGCGAAAGTTTATTTTAATGTAAAAACATGTCTGAAGTCAGTTAAATCAGTGATTTTAGTGCAGATGATGATCAGACTGATTATGTTCCCCTAAAAAAATGGAGGAAAAAAAAGTTCAAGAATATACAGTTAAGGAAGAAAAATGTGCGCAAGGCTAAGAGATCTTTGGGAGAGAGTACATATCAGCTCGAAGTAAAAGAGTAAGTTTTTTATTTTTTTTAATTTTAATTAAATATAATTTAAATAATGAAACCAAATGATTGCTGTGATTTACTTTTAAATAAAAATTATTCTTTTAAGCACCCAAAGTTATTATTTATGCCTAAAAACCTTTTAAAATATGAACGCCCAATTAATTTACGGGTTGGATGCAACAAGGGCGGATAACATGTATTAAAAAAATATGTTATTTTGAAGTTTCTAACTACCTAAAAATAATAATAATATTAGAATCTGATAACTGATTTATGGTACTCTTAAATTTTAAAAGTGCTAGATTTTTATCTTAATTTATTTAGAATTTATAATACATCTAAAACTTTAACTTCAATTATCTCAAAACTCACTTTTTTGTGTAACGCCCTTGTTGCACCCAATGCTTCAATTACGAGAAGGCCTTTGGAAAAAAGGTTATTCTGAAATAACCACTGCTTAAATAAATTACAAATAAAATTTATTGAAATGTTCGTTAATTTTTGTGTCGGTACGGATTTTGTTTTCGAGATTTCTAACTTCTTGTATTACTTATTTACGCCTTTTTAAGAAAAACGAATCTTTGTTGGCTCATAACTTTTTAATGGCTTTTAATTTTACTATTCTGCTTCCGTACAAACAATTTTAATAATGAGACCTAACGATATCATGTTTGACTTTGAATGTACGATGTCAAATAGTGGAGTAAAACCCCTCCGAAGTTTGTATGGAAAAAATATCAAATTGTTTCACCTTAAGGTTGGCTCACTATAACCATTTTTATGCTAACCAAATTTGTTCTAAAATAATGCATTATTTGCGAAGGTGTTTTTATAAACATGAGATTAATCCTTATCCAAATAAATACGTTAGTCATGACAAGTATTTAATTTAAAACAAAATTGCTCTTTACATCATTCGATTTCAATGAATATCTTAGGAGATATCGCAGTTTTAAAATAACATCGCAGCAAAATAATTATCAACCGACTTACGAGTTGTAGGTCGTGGGTTCGAACCCCAGCAGGCGCTTTACTTTGTGTAAATAATTTCATTACCACTGCTCTCAAAACGGTGAAGGAAAACATCGTGAGGAAACCGGCGTGCACTGGGCCCGCGTGGTGGATTACAGCCCACTCCCTCTCATAGAGAGGAGCCCTGTGTCCCAGCAGTGGGAACAGTAGGTAATAGGCTGATTATGTATGTTATGTAAGGCAGTCATGAGGGGGAAGGGCGGTGGCCCCAATTAGCTCTGCGAAATACCATGCCGCGCAGCTCAGACGCGTGGTTGGCTGAGTCGGCTCCTTAGGCCGGTTTTCCTCTCACGCTGCTTTTTAAATTTGTTTTTCCAAAATATCATCGTATAAATACTTTTTAGATGAATAAGTTAGTAATAATAAGTTTTGTTTTAATTTAGTTGTTTTTGTTAATTTCCTTATCTAAATAGATACTAATTTGATTTTGTAGTATTTTAGGGTAATTCAGTCGCGGGTTAAAGTTAGCGTTAGCCCAAAGTAACTATTCCACGCGGACTAAGTCGCGGGCAGAAGCTAGTGTTAGATAATTTTATCTTAATACCAATATCTACTTCCTCAAACATTGTTTGAATCCTTGAGGAAACATTTTTTGAGGAATATTTTGCTCCATTCCTATGCAAAATACTAACAAATAGGTACATACAAGGTCAGAATCACGCAACAGTTTACAGTAAGTTTATAAAAGAATACTTACTACACATCATAGTATCTGCATTTCACCACATCTGGCCATGCTGTCTCAGCTGCCTCTATTTCAGTACACATTTTCAAATGTATACTCTTATCATTTACACTGGTATCTAAATCAGAGGGCTCATTAGATGTAGAACACTTAGATTTCTCCCCATTCGAACTTTTGCTAGTACTTTCATCAGTATCTAGTGTTTTCGAGATTTCAGGGATATCTACGAATGACACTCGTTTCGTAGGTGTTGTAGAGTTGATTTCAGGCACAATAGCCTTTGCTTCTTCATCAAACAAAGGTAGATAAGAATAATACTTCTTGAGCATCTCTGTCACATCAGTCTTTAGGATGGTCACTGAAGGTGGTGGTAAGACTCCTTGTAGAGTTTCCTGTTAGAATGATGACCAATTTAAAATATAGGCGAAATTAAAAAAAAAAACTATCAACAAAAGATGACATAGACAATTATTGTGCCTAGTAAAATTTGAATTTTATGGAATCTAAATAAATTTAAAGATCAGAAAGGCTCCAAAGTTGACCAGGAAAAGTAAATTATTTTAGTAAGCTATTAGTGAGATATAAATTGCAAAAATAAAGTTGTTTACATTACTATTTATCCTGTAATATTATTAGCTAATTGATGAGCTGCTGCTTCTTTGAATCTTTACTTTGTTTACGTTTTTAATCATAAATATTAACATATTGAGTAATAAGACTTTTCATTTCACACACAATTAGTACTAATTAGAGCTCAAGGCCAGCAGAAAACTGAGATTGCAGCATTATTAAATGATAAATGTAACTTTAAACAGTATTTTTAAAGTTAGTGTTTTTATTTAGTGTTAAATAAATTTATTTGAAACAAATAATTGTTTAAATACTTGTTTTAAAGACTAAAGATTCTAAACTTGTCCAATTAGACAAAATGAGGTCATTGAACATGTTAATAATAATAGCATTTGGGTGTTAACCACACAAGGATATTGCTAGCCACATAATGCAATGCTATAAAACTCTGAACAAAAAATATCAGTGTTTATCCAACTGTGAAACATGCAACTGATAAGAACTGCATAACTACTCAGATAACTAAATGCAAGGTGCATAAAAAAATCACATGGCAACACATTCTTACTGATAATTCATGATTGTAATACAATATTCTTTAGAAAGAAATAATTTTATTGCAGTCATCAAATAACATTTTATGTTGACCAAACAGAATGAGACAATGTAGGTTTTCAGGTTATTATGTAAATGACAAAGGTAAGGTTATAAATAATGTTGGCATTCTGCAATATCTATGCTTACCTCAATCTTCCTGACTTTTCTTTTATCATGAATTTCAAAATCTTTGAGGAAAGTCCAAAAAGGTTCTGCATCTGGACGTGGGTCATCATCAATATCGTTATCAGAAAACATATCTGGAGATCTTACTCCACTGTCAAAAGATGCCTCGAGTGATGAATAACTGTGCTCCGAATTCCATTTTGCTGTGCTCCCATCATCATTTGCATTTGGACAGTCCTTCTTATTCTCCTCATAGTGTGAGTCTCCAGTACTCTCCGAGGTCTTATCTAATCTATCACTAACATTGTCTGATGCATCACTAACTCTCTGCTCACCGTAATTACTCTCATTAATTGACTCTGCATTATCATTGCTACTTGTGTACATCCCACAAATTTCATCTTCACGCTTTCGTTCAAAATTAGCTAAACTGGTGCTACTCATTGCGGAGATAGGGTCTACGATAGGTTTCAACTTTTGAACATGCTTAATAGTACCATTAAAAGATAGTTCACTTATAGGTAACTTGAATACATTTTCTGAAGGCCCCACATCTCTAAACATAGGCACACTGTCTACTGCATTATTACTATTTTCCATAGTAGGGGTTATGAACATGGGATGTTTCACTATTTCAGTTCTTGAATCCTCGGACGTCTGAAGATCGGTTTGATTAGATTTCTCGTTTATAAGACTGTGGTCGATCGTTGCGAAAGAATTATTCTCAAGTAATGATGCCGCGAGTGGTGAACAAGGAGAATTGATTTTCACACACAAATCTGTATCTAAACTAGATCCTTTGTCAGTCATATGATCACGAACAATTTGATTTAATAAATTACTCCCAGTTTCAGCTGTTTCACAATGTTTATTTTTAACATTAGTTGATGTTACGATAGATAACTCTATGTTACCTCTGCTATGCGAACTCTCAGAATCACAGTGGTTCGAAGATATACCCTCGTTCGGTTCACGTTTTGCACTTTCTTCTATCAAAGGATCAACAACATTAAAACTTCTCAAATAGCGTTCGTACAAAGAAAAACTATCGCTCATGGAGTGACAATTTGAGTCTTCAAAGGATTCCATCACCACTTCATTCTCATTTGAGAAACGTTGTTTTTAAGGACTCATGTTTTGTTTCTGCACAAGACAATCTAATTTGTAAAATTCTCAAAAAATATTGCAAATTGACTATAGCTCAAGCTCATGATCAGAGATCAGAGCAGCTTACACAAACGCGCCATTTACGCCATGTTGCTAAAACTAAATTGAACTAAAAAAAACTGTCGGTATAGTTGTAAAGTCAAGCAAGCAAGGGAACGGGAACCAACCAAACGAGTGGCGTTTTTAGTCTATGATTTGAGGTTTAGTCGATTTCTAACTTGGTTTCCACATTCATTACTGAAGAAAAAAGTAGTAATATAATGAAAATACAATTACCAGAACTACTTATCTAATCTGTGACCAGAACACATACCTACATTAAATAGTATAAAGTTATAAACACTCTTCAATTAAGCGCTCTTCTCCATAAAATGTTGATAAAACAAATTCTCAATTATTTATTGAATAAAGAATGGAGAATTGAAGTAATTAGGTAGCCAGTTACTTACATCTTGTCAAGATAAAAATTAATCAGTTACTTAGTTACATTACACAGTAAATTAATAAGTAGTAGCAAACAAGACAAAGCCACAGTTATGTGTTTGGTGTTTGGTAAAGATGTAAAGATAAGTTTGTCAATGCGCAATCAGTGCGCTGCCGATGTCACGTCGAATATTTGCTTTACTTGCATTTTGTCGAGATTAAGATCATTAGATAAACATCGTACATTATATAATATAATGTACAGACGCCAGCACATCAAGTTACTACAATCTGTCAAACTTCTTTAATAGATTTTCAACTTTATTACTAAAGAATAAGGTTCAATGTTGATTGGGAAAATTTGACAGATTGGAGAAGGTTGATGTGCTGGTGTCTGTACCATCGTAATGACGTTTTCCTTTACCATTTTTAAAAAGTGTTTTGAGAGCGGTTGATGAGAGTGGTAATAAAGTAAATTGCATGTTAGATAAATACACTTGTGTATAATTATCTGGATTCAATACCTTCAACTCGCTTTGTATAGGCATATCGACCGACAGTTAGGCGAATATCGATACTCGTTATTGATTTTGATTCTGAAATATTATCAGTCTGTGGAACAGTGTTGTTTTTGATGTCAAATAATGACATTATTAGATATTAGAGATGTAGACATCCGTTTTCATAAAATTAAAAAATATCGAAATTACTTGATATTATTTTTCGTCAGAAACTATGAATCTAAATAATTAGACTCCCACCGAACATAATTTTTTACCACTGGGGGGACTAGCAAATCGTTATAACCGAGATCATTTGATTATAATATAAAATTATTCATGAAATACTATGAAAAATAATAATATTACGGAACGAATAGTTCGTTCCTTAATTAAAGTTCGAAAAATAAATCTGTTTAACAATATAAATAACGAAATGAATGTTGTTAAACTGTCAAATGAAACAGATTAGTCTTAATCGTTTACCGAAAATGTTTATGCAATTACATAACTATCTGGCTTATAGCCTATGTGTCACTGCCATCGTTGAATTACTTGATTTCACCCGACAGGCCGACACCATCATCGCGGGTCATCGCCTATGGTGTAAGCACAGACATATAAATTATATGTCTGTGGGTGTAATAGTAGTTTGACAACAATATAAACATGAGAAAAAAAATTCAACGCAAGATCGTAGTTCATTGATTGCAGTATAGTATTGTCGGAAATGAGTACTACTTAGTCTGTGCGGAAATGGTTGAACCATGCATCGAACAGGAAAATAATGTTAATTTTATTAATTAATTTTATCCTTCATCGATATTCGATACAAATTCAAAATTTAGATGGACATCTCTACATATACATGATCGGACTAACTCAAACTCTATTCTATTGAATGAAAAGAAAATTTGTGAACTTGTGAAACACAAACAAAATCCCGGCGTCGAAAATAAATCTTTTTGGTATGTATAATATTATATTAAATCCATTGTTATTGTAAGTAGAGAATCCTATAGGTACTGCACCTTTACGTACTAAGAAAGTTTAGAATGCATTTTGTAACTTTTTAACACGCAATCTTTCGCTAATGAAATACCTAATGCTAGTAGTAGCTGTAGTGTAATATTCTGTGATACTACTGCTAACTCAAAGGAGGACGCATAAATGGTTTGTAAGGGTATCTGCTTTAAAAATAGTGTTATTTTGCTTCGCCGGTATTCCATTTATTTATACTTACCTATCAACATTAATTTGAATCATTTAATTTTATCTGTATGTATGTTACATTACTTTTTTTTGTGTGCTTTTCACAGCATAGATAAATCTTCTTTATTACGATGACCTTAGTTAAAGTCGAGGGCTGCACAGAATTATCATCATCCATAAATAGTAACTTTATTTTAGATCCAACTACCTACATAATATTTAAAAAATTGCTGGGAAACATTATACCGACTGTAAACTGTTGGCCTGTTGAGTTTTTAACCAACTTCCCAAAAAGGAGGAAGTTATCAATTCGGTTGTATTTTTTTTAAAGTGTTTGTTACCTCATAACTCCGTCATTTACAAACCGATTTGTAAAATTATTTTTTATTTGAAAGGATATACTTCTTGTTTAGTCCCATTTTTATCATAATTCAGTTCTGATGATGGAATCAATGAGGAATTGAGGGAACTCCTCAAATATTATAGGCATACACATAGCGATTTTGGTATTTTCAACAACAAGTTAAGCATTTGCATTCAGAAAGTATCATTTGGTGAAGTGGAACTGATGAAGAAGACCATAGATGGCCACTAGAACTACTCAATGATAAGTATTTCACGGGTGGCGATAAGATATCTCATTTAAGGTAATTAAGCGACAAATATAAATAAATGTTTCTGATGAAAATGGTACCATCGAACTGATCTGAAGATGAACCTGGAAGGAAGGCACCGCAACTCCGTCATAAAACAATGTACCTTAGCCGTGTTTGGACATATTGGAATTGCCATGAGATGCACTTTGGCTATAAATGTTTTTAATGGTAATATTCCGGCATCAAATTGCGCTACTTGAGTCATACGTTATAATTATGTGGTCTTGATTGTCAGAAGACAGATTTCGTAGCCTCGTTATTTCCGTCAATGATCTGTCGTCGTGAATCTGATAAAACTATGCCCTCAAAACTTCTGACACGACTAAGCGCGACGACGTTTAGATTTCTTTTTATACCAGATGTCAATCATAGCTCTTTCGAGAGTGGTACCCTGTAATTTATAGACTGTCCGCCCAGCTTAATATGAGAGGCAGCATACGACGCTCCACGTCTCCGTAACCCCATGCCACCTGCTTCGTAGTGCTGGTTGGTGATATGGGTGTCGTAGGATGGTTTGATAATTCAAATTTTCGCGAAAACCCTAGGGATATTGTGGAAACACAGATAATTAGACAATGGTGGAAAACATTTCCGCGAGCAACTTAGAAGTAGCGCTCGCTTGGCTCGCGCAAGGTTGGTCACAGTTCTATCCTAACCTAACCTTTCACGCAGTTCATGATCGTCATTTTGAACTGGGTGAAATAGGTTAGATTAGGTTAGAACTGTGCAGACGGAGCCCGCAGAGGCGGGCGGGCACCAGTCGGGGGCTTCATTGAAGAGTTCTTAAGTGCCCCCGGGCCCCGTAGCATCCGGTGCAAGTATGTTCCCTTCTACAAGACTAGACAAGACTTCTACAAGTCTGACAGACCCTTTCGTCCGCCCCAGGTCGGAGGACATCCATGAGAATTTCCAAACGGTTACAAAAAAAAGCATACTTAGTACTGTGACCAACCGCGCGCGAGCCGAGAGAGCGAAACGAGCAGTGCCGCGGCACCGGCCGGCGAGCGCTATTTCCAAGTTACTCGCAGAAATGTTTTCACCATTGTCTAGTTATCCGTGTTTTCGCAATATCCCTAGGGTTGGGGTATCCATATGGATTTCGCAAAAATTCGAATTATAAAATCATCCTACGACCTTAAATATCTTTAAACACCGCACCCATATTAAAAATTCATTTATTTACGTTACTCGTCCGTGTTTGGGTCACAGAAATATGTATATTATGTATCCTCAAAGCAGAAAGAACAACAAGGATAACATTGTAGCCAAGCGCAGATATAGCAGCATCACAATTCATGCATTAGTTTGAAGAAAAAGAAATGCCCTTGAGGCAAGGTTCTCGGCTCAACGTAAAAGAAATCGACATAAAGGGAACCATTCATTCTTTAATCATCAAGTTTTTTCATCTAGCTATTCATGATTCTCATAAAGACATCTTAGGTAAGAAGTAAGAACCAAAAGTACTTTCATATGAATAAATAATCTAGCACTTCGCCCGCGTCTTCATTCGCTTGCATATCATGCTCATTCCAAAAAAAAATTAAAACTGGGGACTTTAAAAGGTCCTGTTTTTAATTAATAGCACCACCAGCCCTCGCTATTACTTTGTTTTTGCTTAGCGTTCTGTTAAAAACTTCGGCTCGGCTCCTAAGGGTTGTAGCGTGATGGGCCTATAACCTTCCTTATGAATTGGACTATCAAAAACAAATAAGAATTTTTCAAATCTGACTGGTAGTTCCAGAGATTACTGCATTTAAACAAACAAACTCTTCAACTTTTAATCATTCATTTCTAAACCATTCAAGGTCCAAAAGTCTAGTGTCAAAAGTGACATTCTCATTTACTCTTAAGTCATATGTAAATGGATAATATCAATAAGAAGTCTTTATTTAAACAAAGTTTAAGTAAATAGCAGGTATAGACTGTAGTCCGGTACCTACTTATGTACATGTAATATGTTAATAAACAATTAACACACATAAGTACATGTATAATATATTGATCATGTAGTAAATAAAATCATACAGCACTGTTATTAATAATTTTATTGTGATATCTATATGAAATTGTAACAGGTAGGTGTGTTGGTTTGTTCAGACAATATTAATATGTAATAAACCAAGTTTTGTAACAAATGTTCATCGTCTTCACATAAATAATTAATGCATACAAAATATTGTAAAACATTTCAAAAGAGTAAATGTAAGTTTCCTTGTCCATTCTTCTTCCTAAACTACCTTTTGGAAGGGACAACTATAATGAATTCAATTTTCTTTTAAATATTCACATTCAAAAGTGATTTTACGGGCATAATTGAAAAAAAAATACCGATTACATCATTCATTACATCTTTATTCAGAATTTATTATGTAGGTAAGAAGTAAAAATATTATTATCCTGTTAATATTATCCGATTCAAGGTTGAAAGTGGTCAAATATTTCCTTATTTGTGAAAGAATTATTTTCAAATTGTTAACTACTAATTACAGCGAAAATATTTGCTCCATGTTAGTAACAGAAGCACCCGATTACTGCCCCACTACAGCTCATCAGCCGCTTCTCATTCAAAGAAGGCATGAGCATTGATCACCACACTTGCTCAGGATGGGTTGTCACAATTCTGACATTGGTGAAAGAAAACATTTTGAGGAAACTGAAATTGCCAACCCATCTTGACTTCTTGAGTAACAGAATCAAAAATAATAGCTAATTAAGAGTTAAGGCGCAGATAAATGCCAATGACCTTGAGTGGTTAGCTTGCGTGTTCTGTACTAAGCTCACGAAACGCGTCGTATGTCCAGCCAGTAATAGGACTCGCCCATGAAGGAGCGCTGTCCCAAATTAGACGCATTATTAATTCATTAAACATACATAAAGCAAAAGGTATTTTAATAAAACACTTAAATAAGATCAATAAATACATTATCTTTAAAAAAATATCTTTAGAAAAATATGCATGATAGATTTTGGGTGATTCTCAATTTTTTACCGCGTTAGACATAACTTTACAAATTAATTTCACTATGTAAAAACATTATCTTACCCCCTTACTCATAAACGTTGTATAGCGCCTGTATAGTTACACAACGTTTTGTCTTCTTCTTTCGAATGTCAAATTATTGACGACTGAAAGAGAGAAATTGGTGTGTAACTATACAGGCGATATACAACGTTAATTAGTAAGGGGGTAAAAATGCTCTAATTTTAAATGATTTTATACTTACTATATAAAATCATTAAAAGGCGGTCATCGTCTCCTTAAGCAAACATGAATAATTATATTCACACCTAATTAAAGCAATGGGAAGTTTATTAGTGTCTATCCAATTAGCAGTATACTTGATCATTTAAATTAGTTATTTTTGAATCTCTGGCCTGAGAAATAAGGCCTAATAATGGTCTGAATAAACGTGTAAAAAACTATAAAGATAATTAATTTATAAAGATTTACCAACGCAACAGCTTCTGTATACAATGTGGAGATTAAAATACAACAAAAATTTAAAATACTGGCACTAAAATGCATAAGAGTATTTTGGAATTGTCAAATAAATCCTAGCTTCGAAGTTAGAAAATGAGTTTTTCAAACAAATTAAATGTAATGTATGCCGGGATCCACTCTAAGCCTATAAATTCCGTTTATCCAATTAGGCCTAGGGTGGATTCTCGGGCAAACGTTTCCGAATATCCACCTTAGGGTGGATTTTTGGGGTGGATAAACGGAATAACCCGAGCCGACTATAGATTTTGCCGAGCTATATTGACCAAACTATTGAATATATTCAATTGAATTTTTGTATGCAGAATGGGAACGTCATTAGGGACACGCCGCTTAATTTTTTGTTGTATTGTCGTCTCCATCTTGTATAAGAATATGTATAATATCTTAAGTGCTCTAAGTAACAATAGCCTCGGACTTAAACAATCGCCAATTACAGGTTAATAACCAGCATTCTCAGAAAGATATAACTTCTTACAAATAAAAAATAATAAAACTAAATACGAATAAATTAAATTTTGGTTGTTCTTAAGTTCTAATTATTACAGAAATTTAATATTAGCCAAATAAGGCATTCTGTGATTGAAGAGAATAGTATTTTTTTTAACTTGTACATAATTATTATTATTGATATGTATGACATGTATGTACCATCTTTCACTCACTTTCCTGCAATCTAAATCTAAATAATCAAATCTGTGGGAGTGATTTCGTAAAAAGGGATGGAAGTGTGTCACACGAAGCCGGAGAAACGCGCGCAATTTGATTTGACCAATGAGCGCGCTCGGCGTTAGAGGTGGCCGTCAGAAACGACCTTGACGAGGCCCCGCCCCTTTAATGTGGTGTTGGCTTATTACCAAGATGAGATGTCAGATGTTACTCATCATTTATGCTACTACTGTAAGGTTCGCTCGTTTTTTACCCGACTGCCCCAGAAGGAGGGTAATTTATTTAAATTATTTTGTGTAGGTTTACGTCGTAGGTACGGCATTTTATACAAACTTTCAAGCCCTTGTTTTTCGAAATGACTAAACCGATTTTAATGAAACTTCATACGCATATGCAGGATACAAAGGTCTAAAAACATTTTTCGAAAAATTGTGTTACAGCCAAATTAGACCGATTTTAAATTTTCCATAGAAACAGAAATTTCCAGTTATTTGTTTTTAAACAAGACATTTCGAAAATGTTCTTAACTAAGTTTTTAAACCTTTTTATCCTGCATATGCGTATGAAGTTTCATTAAAATCGATTCAGTCATTTCGAAAAACAAGGGCTTGAAAGTTTGTATGAAATGCCGTACGACGTAAACCCTCTTTAAGACTTAGCTTTTAAATAATGTAAATATTTATTATTCATACTGTCTTATAGCTATTGATTTTTAAACACAAAATCATAAGAGCAAAGTCGTAGAAAATCACTAGTAATTAGATATAATGGATATTTGTCTCACTGGCCTCACGGTATCTGTCTATGATTGCACTGACCTCTGCCCTCTGCGCCTCATTATCTATAAGGTATAAAGAAGTCAAAATGATGTATTCACTCTGGCTCCTGCACTCATTACCAGTGCCTCAATAAAAATAAAAATTAAAAGATAACGGTGCATACGACTTCTTTTTTGCGTGCGCATGCACATGCGCTAAGTGAATGATATAACATAGTTTTGTGGTACATGTTAATCGACTTAGATTTTTTCGTGGAAATTGTGAAGGTAATGTTAATATAATACGCTAATTAGTATAGATAGTAATTTAAATAGCTTTTGTTTTGAATTTATTTATACTCTGTGATAATTTCGGGGATATGCAGCCAAGCGAGACTGTCGTTTGTGATGTGGTGATGATGCTTCAGTTGTTTTGCTGTCACGTTTAAGGGTGCACGTGTGTAGGAGTTTGTTATTTATATTATAATAGTTACCTGTTATATTAAGGTAGGTTACCCAACCAAAAAATACCTACTTTTATTACGAGCTTACCTCATTCCCTGTCAGTAGCGGATCCAGGGGGGCGCTGGGGCTCAAGCCCCCCCCCCCCCCCCCCCCAAAAGCATCTGAGTTCTTCCAAGACAAATCTTAAAGCCTGCCCGTTTTTTGTGCTTTTTTGTGTTCACTTTCAAAACCAACCCTTAACGGGATCAAGCCCCTCCCAAACGACCATCCTGGATCCGCACTGTTCCCTGTATCTCTAATCAATGATGTTTCTATTTTCCTATAGCTATTTTTTCGTAGTTACCTAAGTAATGTCTTATTAGAAACCAAGATAATACATGTTTCCTGCTTAAAAATACTACGTGTCTTAAAATTGGCCGCACACGAAGGGTTTCGTACTATCGTACAATATTTAACACTACTTTTTTTACTTTAGTAAAAAAAACCACATCAATTGTATGGGGACCCCTTTTAATTTTTTTATTAACCTTAAATCGATTGTATGGGGTACTTTAATTATTAACTTTTTTTTTTTTTATTATTAATAGAAATACACAATCTGTGAAAATGTCAACTGTCTACCTATTACGATTCATGTGATACAGCTCGTTGACAGACAGACGGACAGCGGAGGCTTAGTAATAGGGTTCCGTTTGGCACCTTTCGGATTTCGGAACCCTAAAAATCTATTGTGAGTTGTTTGAGTTTGGGGCGAAGTGATTTCGACATGCCAATTTTTTTACGATGTTACTTTATCACAAAAATGTTTCCGATGAATGATTTAATTGCTCCAATTAGTGATTCTAAATTAATTAGAGATACAATCAGATAAATGACCATATATTATTCCATATTGGCGTCTAGACACGGACGCTGTAATTACTATATTTATGATGTTTACATCTCCTCAACATATCTACTTAAAGTACCTATTATATTTACTTGCCACTGGAATTTGAACGGGGAAGTAGGTAGGTTATTTGTGATGCCGTGTGCTGCTATTCCGCTATTTAACCAATTCAAAATATACCGTATTTCAAACAAAATAAAGTTTATTTTGTAATAGCGAATTAACGGGAATATTTGTACAAAAACGCGAAGTCTGTGCCCTTTAATAATAGGTCAATTTATCTCTTCCCTTCGCTTTTGTAAGACCCTTAAAAGGAAGAATGGGCGACGTTGGTCGGCTCTGAGATATAAACTTAAGTCTTTTAACAATTGCAGATGTCAAGCGAAGTTTCGGTTATCGTGAGTACCTACGATAAGCGAAACTTCTCTTGATAAAATGCACCTAAATAAAATGAATTGACATCAACTTATCAGAAATTCTCGTGCATGTCCACCGCCCGCTCCGCTATGGGCGGACAGAGGGGTCTGTCAGACTTACCGACTTAAAACCACACCTTGTTCTACCAATTATCTCTGGCCGGGGACAGGAGCGCTCGCGCATTTATCCTCACCCCCGGTAGATGGTTACCGTTTCCCAACAAACCAGCCTTTTGCTGCTTTTATAAGTGCTTTAATTATTTTTCCTGTCTTCCATAATTTCCATGTTCGAACATGCTGCTAACAATTATTTAATATTAATAATTGTCAGCTTAATAATTGCACTCAGGTCAATAGGACATGTTTTGTTTTCTTTTACTCATCGTTTATCAGTAAAGATTTCATCTTTAATGCAGGAATATTGCATTTAAACAAACTTGCTGTTTGTACTGTACACTACTCACGTTAACTCACGTGCTCTTGTGAAACTAAGGAGTTTTTAAGCTGCTTAAAGCAACCGTACTCCCTGTACGGTTGCTTTTCAACATTCGCACAACGAATATTGTCATTTCGGTTATGCTTTGTCCTTCAAATTTCTTATATCACGAACCGGACTGCATGTCTGCATTATCACCTTATTTAAATACATCTACGTTAAAGGTGTCATACACGCGCCGAGCCTACAACGCCCTGTGTGTTCAATTTAATAATGCTGTTGGGACTGCCATGGCGTTGTAGCGCCTCGGGAATGTTGATGGTTTCCATGCCATCATGCGAAAGAAAGCGGTCTCCTTACTACAGCGCCTGCATGGTGGCGACAACAGCATTCTAAAAATGATCGCTGCCAGACCGGACTGCCCATTTCAGGGACACTGGGTGGGGACAGTCCTCAGACCAATAAAAAAGTATAGACGGAGCCGTCGTAAACATTCGCGACGAAAAAAGTGAGGACTAGTTTCGGCTATGTGCGCGTAACTCGGTGTAAGATATCGTAGATTTGCGCATGTGTGCTAGAGAAAAATGTTGCAAGCGTAATTGTGCTGAGACTCCCCAGTGTGAGAGATACTTTGTTGAAAAGTTTTGTTATTAGGTAGTATTGTGTTTATTTGTCTTGGTTGTATAAAATGAAACGTAATTTATATTTTAATAACAGTAAGTAATTTATTGACATAGAAAGAATAATAAAATTACTAATTTAACAAAACACACAAAACTTACATTAAAACTAGCAACTTGCCCGCGACTTCGGCCGCGTGAATTTCGACTAACCTCTAAAAAAATTTACACACATTTTCGAAAATTCCTTTCAAAGGGAAAGGCCCCTTTGAAAGGTAGTTTTCGAAAATTAATGTTTACGGTCTTTATCATTTATTTCGATAAATAATTCGTGCTACAAGTAAACCGCGTAATACAAATCTTATGTTTTTTGCAACCACCTTTAGTGTTGTATACAATTTCTTCAAAATGTAATGAACAAACAACGCTAAATTTTGAAGGGAGCCAGTAACCATCATTTCTATTGTCCCGTAAAGCTTTAATCTACTTTTCTTTTCACGTTATATCAGCTGGGAACCTAAAAAATATTATATCAAACATAACTATTATTTGAATATATTTTATAATTACTTACGTATCATACAACATGCCTAATGTACTCGAAAACTAAATATGCAATAATAACATTAATAAAAACGCACATGGTTGTACTTGCAACGTGTGCGTACAACAATCACAACTTCCCTTACTTTTGGGGAAATGATAATGTTCTTAACTTGCAACACTGACACAATGCCGTCATGATTTCGTGTTCCGACAAATTAAGTCAAATATTTTGCGATTATGTTTAAATATGCATAAAATCGGTTACTTAATTATGAAAAGTAATCCCAGAAGACTTTTTTTGAAAGCATGAGTTGTTTTCGCAGCAGTTTATAGACACAGGATGGCATAATTCGCAATTATTATTTAACCAAAAGTACGTCACGCGCTCTCACTCACTCGCGGCAGACTACCGAGCGGCCGTCATCATATGGCCGAATCGTCTTCATATTGCGTGCCTCACTTTTTTGAGCGCAATGTTCCGTCTATACTTTTTTATTGGTCTGAGGGACAGTCATAGGTCTACATAAATAAATATAGTTCGTGAAAACTAACAATACTAACTTACTAAAAATATGGATGGACCTTATAGTCTGAAATAAAGTTTAATTTAATTTAAAAGCCAATATTCACTTACATGTTCAACTGTTTCAGATATGGAGCTGGTCTCTCTGGCTAAAGAAGTGTTCCAAACAACTGCGGAGCATGCGGCGAGCTACCGGCTGGGGCAGTCGGCACTGAGGCACCTCGACCGGACGCTGTGGGTCGTCGAGAAGTGCGCGAGATGGGCCGTCCCACCACCCTGTTAGTATTTTTCTTTGTACTTAGGTTTTATGTCTGATTCTGGGTCTTCCAAATACAAAAACGAATGAACACCAATAACGCTTTTGCTATCCCTCTTTCAATCGCGCGTTGGACGCAGAAATGGCTGAGTCTATTCGGTTACATTCGTGCCTGCTGTCATTGAAATTGACTGGCCTGGCATATGGCTGCTATTATGTAAAAAATGTATTTTGAATAATTAATATTTGATGAGCAAAGAGCTTGATTAAACGGAAATTACACCCATACGTGTGATTTACGCTTGCGTCTTTCCCAAGTACACTTGACATTTAATGTCTAGTGCTTTTTGTTAAATATTTAAACAAAACTTCGAATCATTTAAGAGCACCTCCAAATGAGTCAAGGCCTTTACGCTCAGTTTTTAATCCTGACGGATTAGATACTAATCTCAACTAAGATGTCCTTTTAAAACGAGATTTGTGATTGAACAATGTTCTAGAATATGAACCTAATCCGTCAAAAATCCAGCTCGTTCAAACAAAATTAATCAATGCATGAACACCCTTACTTAGTATACGTTTAAAGTCCATTTTACCATTTCCTCGTCAGATAACAGAAATAGATAAAACGGTTGAATGGAGACTGCTCTCTATTTTGTTTCTTTTTTCTACGAGATAAAGTTTATCAGACATTAGCTATGTTATGTTAAATCATGCTATCTGTCACATTATCTGCGTATGTGAATCATGCGCCTAATAATGTTCGTCTGCTGATTGCGGCATCGTGTTATTAATATTAAGGCACTGACAAGAGCCAAAGGTTCTAAGTAGGCTTGTCTTAAAAAAAAAGCCTTACCTAATCTAAATATATAAAAATTAATCCCACTTTTCGTTGTAATTTTATAACTCGAGAACGGCTGGGCCGATTTGGCTGATTTTTGTCTTGAAATGTTTGTCGTAGTCCAGGGAAGGTTTATAGGTAGGTAGGGTAGGTAGCCGCAGATAAGTACTTAGTGCTACCCGTGCGAAGCCGGGACGGGCAGCTAGTCTATACATATAATTTGTGGTAAAAGAAAAATAAAATTATTCTTTAATATAAGTACTTCGCAGAACTTGGTTGTTACAAAAACACGTTTTGAAAAAAAACTTGATGCAAATTAACGGCATAGTAACGTTTTACCTTGAGTTACAATCAAAATAATTAAAATAGTTTCCGATATCAACGTACTAATTAAATACCAACATTTAATTAATAACAAGAACGTCTTATTTGAATGCAGAACTTTGCAACTTTGTACGTAGACTTTAAGTTTGACTTTATTTTGCAATAAATTACCAAGCATTGTGTGATCGCGCTTGTCTTTATTTTCTATGAAGTGCAACAGTGACCGCGTTTTAGCTCTTATCAGCACCTTAAGGCTAGATTACTTAGTACTAAGTTGCAGTGGACCCGAACTAATGTCTTTGTTGTCTTGGGTTCATGGCTAGATAACAACTTGTACGCGGATCAATCAAGTGGCGTGGCTGGATGGCGGTTCGTTACACTTCCCGCCTATTCTGCGTGCCCATAGCCGGTTAAGAGCATTTATCCCAAAAGTTGGCAACGTCGCAAATAGCTGTCAAAAATTTACATGTTTTGATTAATTTGGCAATATTACTGTATGGAAATAAGAAATGTGGCTAACTAGCGAACTAAAATATTAATAGTGAATTGCAATTATAACATTGAATTTGATGTTGTACCCGTTTTAGGTGTAAAAAAGGCGTTTGGAAAGTTTCGAAATACTATTTTACATCTAAAACTGAATATTCGGTGTTACGATATTAATGATTGCATTTCATAATCAATATTCTAGTTCGCTAGTGTTAAGTTCGCGGGTGCGCGGGAACCGGGGTACACAAGTGAAACACTGGCTAGCTAGCAACGCACTGCTTTATTCATTATTTGTGACTCGAGAGTTGGACTCGCTTACACAGTAGATGGCGCGCGTGCAGCGCGCGCCTAGCACACATTGACACATACATAACAATTCCTCCCTCTAGTCCAAAAACACCGAATATGATGATGGAGGCGACGACGACGGCGAGTGCGGTGCAGGAGGACCAGATGTCCCAGGTAAGTTCACTTTAGAATTTTGTACATTATCCTCATAATTGTTACTTAATCCTTTATAAAGCATCAACTGATTTATGTGCCTTTTGCAACTTTCTGAACTATTACTGTCTTTAATTATATACAAAACTTTACCTATTCTTTTAAGTATGACGCCCTTACACCATGTATAACTTGCTTTATTAACAAACTTCTTGTATAAAACGACATCGTTTTTTTCAAAATATTTTGTTTTCTTTTTCCCTTGTTGCTTAGTTTGCATACACTGTTGATTTTTTACAACGTTAGATACAGACGGTGACAAGGGTGCCGATGACTTTGGATCCATCAGATCCAATCGCGACCTCAACTTGTGCCCAAATACCAATTGCGCAGGGGACAACCCAGTAGCAGAGTGAACTGAATTACGATAATCCATCAGATATTTGAGTAATTTCAACGATGTTTCTTTCGCGCTATGAGACGACATAATACAAGACTTTATTCCCTTTTTAATTACCTTAACAAAACTCTCGGCCTGCCCGTGGCGAACCACATACAAGTACATAATATTCGTTCGATCCGCGTAGCGTATCGGTAGACGCAACGTACCTAGGCACACAATTTTCCCGCCGTTATACGTTATGAGCTGTTTACATGTACTTGATAATGGCACCTTATTGAAATTACTTTTGTAAAATCCCTCCGAAACAACGGTTACCGCGGACCCGCTATCAATTTCGAATTTGAATGGCACGTTATCAATCCAAACAGTTTCTACCATGGGTTCTCCCCTGAATGAACGGATATAATACAGCTTACCGTCATCGCCATCCTCACCCTTGTCATCGCCATCCACCTGTACGTAATTCACTTTTGAACACATTTTACGCAAGTGGCCTTTTACGTGACACTTTTTACAGACGTAATTTGCGAATCTACAGTCAGACGATTTATGATTCGTATAACCACATACACTACATTTCACCTTCACTACACTACTACCACTTTTCTCTTTATCCGCTATCTTGAACAGCTGCTGGTTTGCTTCAGACACCTGTGCCAGCGCTCCCGCACTGGCCGCGGAGGCAGCGTGGGAACATCGGAGGTTTTCTGCCATCTCCACGACTTTGGCCAGCGTGAGTTCGGCCAGGTCTTTTGTATACAGCTTCTCCTTCTCTCGTCCTGGCTGCATCCCCATGATGAACTTGTCACGGAGTGCCTCCTCCACGTTGAGAAAGCCGCATTTTTCGGTCAGCCCTCGCAATCTCGCTGCCCATTGAGAATGAGACTCCCCTGCTTGTTGAGACGCCGCGTAGAAAGTGTGACGCTCTTACACCATGTATAACTTGCTTTATTAACAAACTTCTTGTATAAAACGACATCGTTTTTTTCAAAATATTTTGTTTTTTACCTGCATCAATACAAACCGCGGGCTTTATAGATTTACACGTTTAGTGTTTGGGTTAGCGAGCGCGCCGTCTATTTTCCAGCGCGCTATCGAGGGTTTGTTATCCGGTATAGACGGAGTGTTGTGCCTGCTAGACGATATTTTAATAACAGGGAAGGATAGGCAGGAGCATTTACAAAAACTAAATTTAGTTTTAAAGCGCTTGGAAGAAGCAGGGTTAACATTACAAAAAGGAAAATGTAGTTTTTTTCAAGACGAAATCAGTTATCTAGGTTATATTATCACTAAAGAAGGTCTAAAAAAAGCGCCGGAAAAAATTAAAGCAATGTTGGAAGCACCGGTGCCCACAAATGTTAATCAGCTTCAATCGTTTTTGGGACTAATTAACTATTACAGGAATTTCGTACCTAACGCATCAACTATTCTCAGTCCGTTGTACGATCTGTTAAAAAAGGGTTGTGAGTGGGCATGGACTGATATTCATGACTCTGCTTTTAGGTCAATAAAAGAGTTCATGACATCGGAACAGGTTCTTGCACATTTTGACCCGAACGCGACGATAATATTAACGGTAGACGCCTCCCCAAGTGGGTTGGGAGCAGTCCTCTCACAAGTAGGGTCAGACGGTGTGGAAAAACCTATTTCATTTGTTTCGCGTACCTTAAACTCTGCTGAAAAGCGGTATGCTCAGATACAAAAGGAAGCAACCGCCATTATTTACGGCGTGCGTCGGTTTCATCAATATTTGTATGGCAGATCGGAACCGTTTATTCTTCGAACGGATCACAAGCCCCTATTGGCAATTTTTGGGCCCCATAAGGGCGTACCAGAAATATCAGCAAACAGGTTACAGCGGTACGCCTTGTTCTTAAGTAGCTATAACTATAAAATAGAGTATGTCCGCAGCGCTGATAACAGCGCGGATTATTTTTCCCGCGCGAGCTTGCCGCGCGCGGTTCATGAGTGCGCATGCACCGAACAGTGTAAGTGTTGTGATTGCACAGTATCATACGACCGCGCGACTTATGTTTGTTTTGTTGTAGACGGAAGCATGCCCGTGACTTTAGAGAAATTGCGCGAGGAGACAAGCAGTGACGTAGTTTTAAGATTAATAAAAGATTTTATTTTGAATGGTTGGCCACCGAAGATAAACGATATAAGGATAAAACCTTACTACTTATGTAGATCACAATTATCCTATGAGAATGGTTGCGTCATGAGAGGCCACAAAGTAGTTATTCCTTCGAGCTTATACAAAATTATTCTTAAAGAATTACATT
Source organism: Conistra vaccinii (assembly GCA_948150665.1). NCBI lineage: Eukaryota > Metazoa > Arthropoda > Insecta > Lepidoptera > Noctuidae > Conistra > Conistra vaccinii. The sequence continues at coordinate 8,057,836 of OX411327.1, forward strand.
CTTCCCATTTAGGCATAGTAAAAACTAAGGCCGAAGCGCGATCAAGATTTTGGTTCCCGGGAATTGACCAGGCTATAGAAACAATGATAGGTTCTTGCGATGTGTGTATTCAGTTGCGCCCCTCGCCGCCGCGCGCGCCGCCGGCTCACTGGGAATTTCCACCTTATCCTTTCTACAGAATACACATAGACTTCTTAGGTCCGATTAAAGGTTGCGTTTATTTGGTAGCGGTAGATGCACATACCAAATGGGTAGAAGCTTACAACATGAACACGGCTACTTCTTCGACCGCAGTGATTGGGAAATTGTGTGATTTTATGTCGAGGTTCGGAGTCCCGAAAACGATAGTAAGTGATAATGGCACAGCTTTTTGTTCGCGGGAATTTGAACTGTTTTGCGCGGCAAACGGGATTTCACATATGACGTCACCGGTCTATCACCCACCTAGTAACGGCCAGGCCGAGAGTTTTGTTAAGGTAATTAAAAAGGGAATAAAGTCTTGTATTATGTCGTCTCATAGCGCGAAAGAAACATCGTTAAAATTACTCAAATATCTTATGGATTATCGTAATTCAGTTCACTCTGCTACTGGGTTGTCCCCTGCGCAATTAGTATTTGGGCACAAGTTGAGGTCGCGATTGGATCTGATGGATCCAAAGTCATCGGCACCCTTGTCACCGTCTGTATCTAACGTTGTAAAAAATCAACAGTGTATGCAAACTAAGCAACAAGGGAAAAAGAAAACAAAATATTTTGAAAAAAACGATGTTGTTTTATACAAGAAGTTTGTTAATAAAGCAAGTTATACATGGTGTAAGGGCGTCATACTTAAAAGAATAGGTAAAGTTTTGTATATAGTTAAAGACAGTAATAGTTCAGAAAGTTGCAAAAGGCACATAAATCAGTTGATGCTTTATAAAGGATTAAGTAACAATTATGAGGATAATGTACAAAATTCTAAAGTGAACTTACCTGGGTCATCTGGTCCTCCTGCACCGCAACCGTCACAGCCGCACTTGCCGTCGTCGTCGTCGCCTCCATCATCTTATTCGGTGTTTTTGGACTAGAGGGAGGAATTGTTATGTATGTGTCAATGTGTGCTAGGCGCGCGCTGCACGCGCGCCATCTACTGTGTAAGCGAGTCCAACTCTCGAGTCACAAATAAAATAATGAATAAACCAGTGCGTTGCTAGCTAGCCAGTGTTTCACTTGTGTACCCCGGTTCCCGCGCACTCGCGAACTTAACACTGGCGACGAGGATGCAGTAATATTGCCAAATAAATCAAAACATGTAAATTTTTGACAGCTATTGGCGACGTTGCCAACTTTTGGGATAAACTCTTTGACAGCTATTGGCGACGTTGCCAACTTTTGGGATAAACTCTCTTATCCTGCTATAGACACGCAGAATAGGCGGGAAGTGTAACGAACCGCCATCCAGCCACGCCACTTGATTGATCCGCGTACAAGTTGTTATCTAGCCATGAACCCAAGACAACAAAGACATTAGTTCGGGTCCACTGCAACTTAGTACTAAGTAATCTAGCCTTAAGGTGCTGATAAGAGCTAAAACGCGGTCACTGTTGCACTTCATAGAAAATAAAGACAAGCGCGATCACACAATGCTTGGTAATTTATTGCAAAATAAAGTCAATGAAGTCTACGTACAAAGTTGTTCTGCATTCAAATAAGACGTTCTCGATAGCCACATTTCTTATTTTCATACAGTAACATTGCCAAATTAATCAAAACAGTGAAATATTTTCGACATCTATTTGCGACGTTGCCCACCTAGGTCTCGGTTGCTATACGAATTATTACGAATGTCCATGGCAAACGTTCGAGTAATGAAAAGCCAGAAAATCTAGCAAGTTTATTGGTGTATTGACTGTATTGTAATTATAACCTTTACTTCCTAGTCTACCTATACTGCGTTTGCAATTTAATTTCCAAAAATGTAAACAAATATGTTTTTCCGAAAATTTACTTTAAAATCCACATTCCACATATAAACTTCATTTTTGCGCCACAACTTGAAACTTTAACCTTCCATAAAGTTAATAATTATATGTTTTAATGGATATAACAGCAACTGGAAACGAATTTGAACATGGAATATAAGTGTTTATGCCTCTGAGATGTCTGTCTATAAACACCGAAATATGAAACTTAAAGTAGAGTAAATGGCCAATGATTTTCAAAAACAACTTTTATGTTTGCAGTGGATCAAGACGAGCGCCCTCAGCCGGAGTTGGTGCGTCCGCTGCCGTGGGTGTTCTTCCTAGTGATGATAGTGACGTTGAGGATCACTCGCGAGGGTATATCGCTGCTCAACCTTGTCATGGGGAAACCGCCGCTGAGGTCCGCTGATGTGGTATGTACTACACATTGATCTTTGAGATTCATTGTAACTCGGTTAAAATATCGTTGTGATGAAGTGGTTTGAGGCCTTTGCTCAGGAGAACAAAATAAAACTTTCCCCCTTTTTTTATGAGGATTCAAGGCACGCAGTGTTCTTTTGCGAGCACTGAAGCGAAAAATCGATGTTCTCTGCCAAATTTTCCTTTTTACTGTGTCATCGAACTGCCCTCTAGATTTGGTCAAAGAAAATATTATTAATTAAAACCAATTTTATAATTATGACTGACAATTTAGGCTTTTAGGATCCAATGACGCAGCGAATAAAAAACAATGCAGTCAAAATAAAATTTTCCATAATACTAAAAAAAAAATAATTGAATTTTCCCCAGGTAATGTACATACAAAGCAAGAGACGGTACCTCCGCACCCTAAAGTACCAAGGCAACAGAATGATGCGCGCACGCACAAGCACTGCTGTAGCTCCGCGAGAGTCCTGGTCCAACGCGTTACACTCCATATTCGAGTTCACGATGTGCTTCCGCCGCCAGCCGCAGCACTACGGCAACAACAACACGACACGCGTCAGTAACAACGACGAAGTATTAGTAAGTTATAAGTAAAATCCTTTCGGTAAAAGCTCAACACACACAGAAAACGGGTGCGTGTCGGGCGCGGGTCGGGACGGCAGTTCGGCGGGCTTGTATATATTGTAATTCCTAGTATTATATGGATGACGGCACATGAAAAGCGAACGCGGGTCGGGCGCGGAGCGGGTCGGGAGCGGAAGCTGCGCACGCTTTTCGTGTGGTGACATTCATATAACACAAGGAATTACAATATATACAAGCCCGTCGTACGTCCCGACCCGCGCCCGACACGCACCCGCTTTGAGTGTGTCTTGAGCTTAAATTGTGGCGTACTTTGGAACATATTCTCAATTCTTTATAGCATTCCATAATGTTGATAAAACAGTAGGTAGGCTTACAATTTAAGAAACAATATGGTCCCTGTCGGGCAGAATATAGTAGGCGAGAGGAGGAAGAGCGCTTAATTGAAGAGCGTTTATATTTGATTAAGTAGGTATGAATTTTAGTAATTGTATTTCCATTTTATTACTACTTTTTATAATATTTAATTTATGTAAGTATTTTAATAATTATTATTTTAAGTAAATATTTTGGCCTTATTTCTTGAAGTTATAAATAAAAATAATACCTGCTTGAGTATGTAGGTCTTTGTTATGTTATACCAATATAGTTAATTATTCCTGTTGTTCAGTATTTATTTATTTATTTAATTAAGGTTCACCAACAGTTGTTACAGATAAACTAATCATGATGATTTAAACTATGATATTTGGTTATGATACTGAACTAGCTTACCACCCCGGCTTCGCACGGGTAGCACTAAGTACTTATTTACAGCTACCTACCCTACCCTATCTACCTACTCAGCTACCCTACCTATCTACCCTACCTATAAACTTGTCCTGAGAATAACGAACACAATAAACAAAGAATTATCCAGTTTGGGGCAGCCGTTCACGCGTGATGCCGCGGCTGTGACCAAGGGAATATGGATTAATTTTTATATATATAGATTGATTGCAAGATTCTTTATTTATTAATGACTAGAACACATTATTCATTTAAAATAAGTTTTAAATACCGCGAGGCGTTGAAGATCAAAAGAAGTTGGCTCAGGAACAAACGACCGCGTGCTGGCGCGGGCGCATCGTTGATAGACTACCATTATGATGAACCGACGACTTGGGACATATTTAACAAAACTGACATGCGAAAGGTGGCAGGAATCCGGTATTCTTACTTTGTAAGTTTGTTTCAGTCGTCTGCGTTATGAAACAGCACCTGTCATGACAATGTGACAATTATTTATTTTCATTTCATTTGCCTAGCCTATCCCAACTATGTTGAGGTCAGCTTCCAGTCTATACAGCTGAATACCAATATTTTACATGGAGCGACTGCCTATCTGACCTCCACAACCCAGTTACTGGATAATACGATACCCCTTGGTAAGACTGGTTGTCGGACTTCCGGGCTTCTCACGACCCGTAACGACTCGAAGATCTACGAATGACAGCCGGGACCGACGGCTTAAAGTGCTTTCCGAAGCACGGATGGGTATGTAGAGATGGTCACCCATCCACGTACCATTTGCGGCAAGCGTAGCTTAACCTGATGGAACGACCCGTGCGGCTGTTATTACGTAGCCACAGCCCTGCGACATTATTTCTTTTGTGGAAAAAAACAGGAAATAGTTCTATACTTATAGATTACAGGAAAACCTGTAAGAAATCTATGGTCTTAAAATAACATGGTAAATCTCCCAATATTGAGCGTACAAACTTACGTTTGCAGTTGGTACGTATGGGAGAATATCTTGTAGAACTACAACGTTAAGTTTGTTCTTGGAATACATTCATCCCAACTACGGAAGTGGCCTTCACCGGTGAAGGGCCAATCGGAACGCCGAACGCGCTCGATACGTTTGATCGAGATGGTAAAATGAAACTCATACTAGGCCCTCTGACGTCACACAAATCCTGCATCGCGCAATTAGAGTACCGCGCGAATGACATATACATATAAGACAATCCGACATCAACTATCGGGCAGTTGCCCGCCAGACACGACACCCGTCTGGTCGCAGAATCCTCCCTTTTCAATAAACGATGAGTGAACTTTACACCCTATTCCTCATACCTCTAAAAGGTGATAATTAATTCAGCAGCCACTTGTCGCATTATGTCAGTTGTGTTAAATAGTTTTCTGGAAAAACTCGCAGGAATCAGTTGGATCACAGGACAGGACCGGTCGTCAACAGTCCCAATTCACCGTAATAACTTCTTAGTTCACCATACTCGTAAACTACAGTAACAGGAAAATAATGATCGTGGTCGTTGTTGTTTAATAATTCCATCTTATCTGTGTACATACATTATAAGCAAATAACTCACTATCACTTCATATTATAAAACAAAGTCCCTCCGCCGTGTTTGTCTGTCTGAACGCGATTAACTCAAAAACGACTGAACGGATTGAATGAGGAAGGTCTCCTAATGATTGCCTCTAAACTTTCTGATAGCCTATTTCATTTGACATGCCAAGTAATCTGTTATCAGCAGCAGTTATCGGGGTTGTAGAATCTAGGGAGTTGTCTAAGGAGGTTTTATTCATATTACAATACTAAAACCTTTATTTTACACACACACACACCTCACAAACAAACAAACACACACACACACACACTCCCCACTACTTATTCCATGTAAATTGATAGGTCTGACTCTTGTGATACAGGAACTCTTAGTACAAGAGCCAGGGCTACATAGATGTTTGTGTTTCTGAAGTGAAAATAAATATATTATTATTTCAATAACCTACAGGTTGTAAAGCGAAGCAAGCGCGGCCGTGAGCACTCGAGCCCGGCGGCGGCCTCCACGAGTGAGACGACCATGGAGCGGCTGATCGAGAAGATGATGGTGGACCTGGATGCCGACTCTGATGAGGACTCCAGTTTTACGGTATTTTACAAATACACAAACACCCTGTGTCGGCTACAGTCCGGCCGTCCAAAGAATGCTTTCGACACCTGTCAGTTGAACAATTTCTAGTGGTAATAAGGATCAAATTCGCAAAACACATATTTGTATGAAACTGACAGGTGTCAAAAACGCATTGTCTCGACGGCCGGACTAAAACGTCTTTTACCAATGGGGTAGGCAAAAACTACAGAATGCCTCCCTTTGGAACGATCTGTAGATACAGTGCTACTTGGATCTGTTAGCGCTTGAATTGTACAGGGGTGCGTTTTGGCACAAATGAATACAGATGGTTCACTCCGCATTGTATGAAGCTAGAAGTAAGCGGCGGGCCCGTCTTGCTGGGCCAATTCAGTGAGTGTAACGTAGTCAGAAGATCTAAGAGTCACGCGATAGAAAGAGAGACAACTTCTAGGTGAATATAACTGTAGGTGAATAGCGCTGTGTGACCTGAATTGCACTTTATTGTGTCGTAGCAAGGGTCGCTTTTTATTTAAATGATTTTGCGGAGTGTCTCATCTGTATTAATCTGTGCCACGCCCCAATATATCCTTGTATAGCTGTACTCCTTTTTGCTTTATCCACGGCCAAACATCAGCCCCCTAATAGCGTGACACGATCAATCATAATCTGAATCATTTTGAAGGATATTGCTAATCCATTGCTTCAAAATGTTCGGAAAATTTGTCTGCTCAACAACATAAATAACGTAATGAATGTCAAAATGAAACTTATTGTGATTGATCATTATGTTACGCAACTAAGGTGCAGGTCATACACGGTTGCAAGTAATTTATAAAGCTAAACAATTCCACCGGGTAGTAATACAAATGTTTATTTATATATTTAACAGTTTATGTACACACACATAAATAGACAAGAAAGGAACAGAAAAATACGTACAAAGGTGATGCGGATTTCTAAAGAATTCTTTTCCAGCATACCTGCGATAGGAAAGTAGTTAAAGAAATGTGGACAACGTGAGTAAGGGTCAGTTCACACCGAGACTTGACGCGACGCGACGATGCTTGAAGAGGACAGTGGCTTCGCGCGGCGCCGTGAGACACATGGCAACGTCACGAGGCGCATCGTAAAGTCGCTGGCAGCCCCGCCTTCGTGATGTGTCGCGGTCCGCTGGCCGATGCCTGCTGGGGTTGCGGGAAGTCCTAAGGGGAAACCGTGGCCCCTGGCACAGGCAAGGGAAGGAACACGGGTGGGTTTTAGTCAGTAAGAGTCTGACACGCCCTTCCGCTCCACCCAGAGTGGGAGAAGTCATCGGATGATTTCACACCCAAAAAAAAAATGTGTCGAGGCATCTCGAGGCGCAGCGCGACGCCGTGAGATATTTTCCAATTCTCACAATTAAATGTGTATCTTATTGAGTAGTACCTAAATAAACTTATATTTTGTATAACTATCTTAAAAAGTGCGCGCAGCGTCGATTCGCGTCACGTCTCGGTGTGAACTGACCCTTAGAGTCGAAGAGAAAACCAAATACATAAAATAAAAAAAACTATTCACAAATTAATGTTGTTATGTTAACAGCATACTAATGTTGTTATGTTAACAGCATACAAATGTTGTTATGTTAACAGCATACAAATGTTTGTATGGTAGTATCTACATTTATTATTGTTTTATACATACGTTTGAAAAGTTATAACGTCATGCTTTTGGCCCTGACACAGACTCACAGTCGACTAAGTAGCTCTTCAATTATTTTAATGATAATTGTGTTTCATTAAATGTGTCTTACAAGTCCCTGACCATTCAAAAGTTCCCCGTAAACTGTAAATGGTCCAATTAAAAATAATGCCTTGACTTTACAACTACAAGGCTTCCTGTACATGACGCCGGAGCTGCACCGGCATCGCGTAGATTTTACACTCAATCAGAGATATTCTGAAATATTTTAATGCCGCATAGGTGATATCCATTCGTATAGGTACACAAACATGCGGTCCAGTGCCGGTGCGGCTCCGGCGTTATGTATAGGAAGCCATAAAGGGCACAATTTAGTCCTCACGTTTTCTTAAAAGAAAATAAAACTATTTATTTGTAATTTAAATGAAACTCAACTTTATTACAGTTAACCAACGTGACAACTCCTAAGAGCGACCGATCAGATTTCACAACAGAGTCGGACCAAGACACGATATACCACAACAACATCCCGAACAAAGAACCCGAGGAAAACTGCCAACAGATAGAGTCACCATTTTCACCCAACATGTCTGAAGCACCCTGCTCCACTCCCGAAAGGTCAGAAGTACTAATACCTGACCCTGAAACACCCCCTATATGGGACAACTCGGAAGAAACGATTATGGAGCAAGAAGTTTTATCACCAAAAGAAGAAACGCAAAAGTTAATACAACAAGAGATGACGCTGTCAAAAATTCCGAGAACTCCAAATAACGAACAGAAAATCGGTACGAAATTAAAGATTTGGTCTATTAAAATGAAAGAGAAATTCTCTAAGCAACGACATACATCCCTTGGTACGTTGGAGTATTGATCAAGTTTATTTTCTTTGTTTTTCAGCGAATGGGCGAGTGGTTAAGAGTGTGCCCAGCAAAAAGAAAGGTATTCTGATGATTTTATAACAGATGCTTTACTTATCATTTTATCATTTCAAATGCGATCAGAATTCTTCATTGTAATTTGCTTGCCCCAAGTTTCCAGTAATGTTTCTCTTTTTAAAAGCATGATTCATTTTTTTTTTCTCTCGCTTTTCTGCAATCATAATAAAAACGAAATAATGAAATCTGTGGGAGTGTTTTCGTGAAAGGAACGGAAGTGTGTAACAAAAAGCCGGGGAAGCGCGCGCTTTTTGATCTGACCAGTGAGCGCGCGCGGTGCTAGAGTTGGCTGTCAGAAACGACCTTGACGAGGCCACGCCCCTTTAATGTTGCTTATTACCAAGCTGAGATGTCAAATGTTACACATCGTATGTTTTTTATAATAACATCTCTATAAGTAAAATTTATCTGCCTGTGCTGATAAAAACGACTTTCATATTTGCCTTATCAATTTCATTGTTATTTCTAAATGTTTTTGTAGTACATGATCCATGAAAATCATTAACGTTGCATTGATTAAAAATCATCATTAAACCCCATTTTTGCGATAAAACTCATTATTACGACCTTCTTTTTACAAACAACTTTGTAAAAACGGCTATTGCATTTGACTGCTTGCTTCATGTATTTTTAAAGTTCCTACAGTAACAGAACATATTACATTTCATATTATTTTTCACACACACATTGAAATAGATAATTTTTTGGTAGACATACATACAAGCGCGCGCTGAGTATCAGTTCCTCATAGAAAATTATGATAACAGTGATTTGCAAACCCCAGTTAAATATGAGGTGAATACACGACAAGCCAAATCTAAATCATTTCAAGTGCCTCGCCAAAATAACTTTTATGGCAGGCGTACCGCTTCTTTCACAATACCCAATTTACTAAACCAAATACCTGTAGACATTAGAGACTCAATGAATAGTAAAAACATAAAGCGTAAGCTGAAGAAACATCACATCAAGTCGATTGTAACATAACTGTTAATAGCGCGTTGATCAAATCACAGGCCATGGCATGCTAAGATAGACGCCAGAGGTCTAATTATGTGCTTTGTTTAAGTGTAAGTTTGTAATTTATAAAGTAAATAAATAAATAAAACATAAACTCACGCCTTCTTCCCATGGGGCTGGGGGTAGGCAGAAACTACAGAACGCCACTTACTACGATCCTTACATACTCCTTTTGCCTCGTTTACATTCATACATCTGGTCATACACGCACGCCGGTTTTTGGTAGATGTTACCCTTATTAACTCCGTCTTCCTCGAAAAATACTTTAACCCTACTCAAGTTCATCAAGTCGTCCAGGAAGTCAAATTAGGGCAAGTACCTCGGAATGAGAGATAGTCAGCTATAAACTTGTATAAACCTTTATTTTGACGCCCTTAAACTTGTCTCAAAACCTACGTATCGTAGGGTGTAGGCCACTACAGATATTCCAAGGACAAAGGTCAAAAAATCGTTTTTTTACACATTTATTGCAAATACCTATCTCGTTTCCCATAAAAAATAACTCCATCAATATTGGGACTTAAAAATAAGTGGTGAAATGTTGGTGTACTACTCTGTCGTACTGTGGTACACCTCTGCCTAACCCTTCGAAGATTACAAGCGTGATGTTATGTTATAAATATTATAAATAAAACAAACAAAATGTAAAAATGCAGCAGCATAATTGAACTTGTCAAGTTATCACGCTTTGCATTTGAAACGTAGTGTTGGTCTACCTCATTTACTGTCTCGATGCGGTCTACGAAAGCAAACAATGTACGGTTAAAAAATCCATTAGTTCTCGCTTTTATGACCCATTGCCCTTGACTGTTTATTTGTCGTGTGACTGTTAAAAATATGGTTATGCTTATCAGAAGCAATCTGTTAGGAATCTTAATAACTTTTGAGATTTATGAAAATGATGGTTGAGAACTAAAGTATCCATCTTAATGTTTAATATCCACATGCATAAGTCGGCGATAGAGGAAAAGAAAATATATCGATAGGTTCACAATCCATTGAATGTAATAAATAATAATAGTTATGTTCAGCGTAGCATGTTCATACTGCTCATTTACACCAAAGTTTACTTTGAGAATGCCTGCTCCATACTTCATAAGAGCCATAACTGCACACATATCTTTTCATACTCTTTATTTGTTACTCAGGATCGCCGATAACGGAGAAAGACAGACGAAACCTAGATGGAAAAAACATATCAGGAAATAACACCATGTAAGGAGGATAAAAAGGTAGCACTTACATTCTCTTTTGAAGATATCTCTTTCCTTCCGCTTGACTGTCACTAATGACACACAATAAAATTTTAATTGTTATCGAGCTGCATCAGTCTTTCGGACAGTTGAGCATGTAAGATGTTCGATTGTTTTGGGTTGTTCCCTACGCTGTCATAAATTACTCAAAAAGGCTTTGAGTAGGTAATTAATTATTAAGACCTATTTCTTTCTATAATTTATTGATGGGAAAACTTATTAGGCGCGTTGAGCTATTTTATAAAATTATGGATTCGCATCACCGACATGCTCGCGCCGTAGTGCTGTACTATAGATGACAGATGGCGCTAACACCAGTTTTAAGTTGTCACTTCTTCTGCTCCGGTTATGCTTGACCTATTTCTTTCTTAAATTTATTGATTTCTTTTCTTTCTATTTATACTTCAGTCATGCTTGACAAGTAAATTATGTAACACACTTTGATAATAAGTAAGTTAAATTTAATTTTGTTATCAAAGTGTCAACATATGAAGTGGCTACATGCTACATGAAAACGCGCAGTTTATGAAAATAACAATCGCGTCGGTGAAAGATAAATGAATTTTATATCAATCAGTATGATTTTAATTAACAATGAACTGTTGTAATAATTTGTTTATACAATGCGACCATTTAATTATCCATTACGGAATGGAATTGTGACTTTTTCGTCATCCTTAGAAATAATGATTTAATTGGCTCACGCACTCTTTTTTTCAAAATTCCTACGTAATTATCGACTGCCTCATTGGTCTAGTGATCGCAAGCGCTACTGCTGAGCATGAGGTTCTGGGTTCGATTCCCAGGTCGGGCAATGTGTTATTGTGTTTTCCATCAAGAAAATTTCTCAGTAGCAGCCCGGGGTCTGGATTTGTGCCCGGTTGATGGCAATAGACTCGCCCCCTATTACATGGGACTTAAACATAACTGGCGAAATGTGGGTTTACTGTCGGTACACCTCTGTCACCTTAAGTGTAGTTATCGTTACAAAAATCATAACAAATTCGCTTTAATATGTATAATATTATAAGTACATTTATTTCTATTTTCAGCAAATCTCGCACAGTCGATCATAGGACGCTGCCGTGCAGTCTGTTACGAGGTTAAGTTATTCATGTGTATTGTCTTATGTCTGTCCATATTATGTATCGTGAATATAATGATCATGGCCGCTTTGAAATAAGCGATAGGAATAGGTATACTAAATATAATGCCCTGTCTCACCACCTATTGATAAGGTCCGGTTAAATAATCTGACAGATAGTTTCGTGCAAAATATTCTAATTTGTATTTTATCTGGTGGATATTTTCTACCCGGATTGTGAAACGGGCTCTAAATAAGCAACTGTATGCGGTGTGTGGCGTTATTGCCCGAAAAAATGTAAAATAAAATGCCTTCATTGTTCGCATAATGATTATATTACATTGTATGATGCACACTGTGTCGTAGACGTCCAATAAGTCTTCAACGCGTATTCACTAAGCATATACCTACTGCAAATTTTCTACATACTGTTAAAAGCATTTAAAATAGGAAAATTGACAAAATTTATTTTTTTCGTCATGTAGATTAAAAAAAAATATTGGTCACGTATTTTTTCTTTTTTTTCGTAATCAAAAGATTACGGCAATACGTTAAAATGTGGCATGACGTCACTCCCCGGTAGATTTTATACCGACTTCTGACGTAACGAGCCCCCCACTCTCCAACTTTAATACGTTTTATCTAAACCATTTTTTATTAATATGATAAAGCTAAAAATACGTGTTTAATATTTTTTTATTATCTGACTGACGGACTAAATAGTTTTTTTTTCCCAATCATCATCCCTATACAGGCAAATTAGTCTAATGGTCGCTTTGCATACAGATTTTTTGTCAAATGAGTTTCCTTATGATATTTTATGTGATGGACGTCAATTATAATATAATTATTTAACGAAAAACATTTCAAAGAACATGTCTACAAAATTATTACATATGTTTTTTTTTCACAATCTGTATTACGGTGATCTACGACGATCTGCCTGTATTGTGTCGCATTCCGTTGTCAACTAGACGTTAAGGCCTGTGTACACTTTAATGCAACACTTCAGTAAATTAGCATAAGTCGTGCCTACATTTATTACAAGACATTAAACCCAGGTTCACACGGGCGCTTTCTTTACGCGATGATTTTTTTCGCACACTTAATTTTCCACTCTCGGTATTTAGAGCGCATCCTAGCGTGCCTAGAAAACACACTGTTGGATTTACAACTCTCCGCGCTAAGCAGAGCATTAAAAATGCAGTGCGCGGAAATAAATCTCCCGGTAAAAAAAGCGCCCGTGCGTACCTGGGCTAACACCACGATACGATAATTAGTACTGCGCGATAATCTTCACGTTTTCCATTATTTATCAAAGTGTAAATAGACCTTTCGACGATGTGTGAGACTGGCAAGCGCTGATGCTGTATACAGGGTGGAGACATCAATTCGGCAATAAATTAACCTTCGTGTATCTAATTTCAAAGTCAAAATAATTTATTTCAATTAAGCACATAACAGGCACTTTTGGAACGTCAAAATTTACAAAAAATATAATTGATTCTAGTCGCCAATTAATGACGTTCTTAATCTACGTACAAAAACTCAATCAAATAAATAGTATCCAATTAGTCACTATAATATTATTAACCGCGCCGCGACTTACGAGGTTCGAACCCAGTCAGGCGCTTTACTTTGTGTAAATTATTTCATCACCACTGCTCTCAAAACGGTGAAGGAAAACATCGTGAGGAAACCGGCATGTCTTAGAACCAAAAATTGGAAGACATGCGACATCTACTAACCCTTACTGGGTTCGCATGGTGGATTACGGCCCACTCCCTCTCACAGAGAGGAGGTCTGTGTCCCAGCAGTGGGAACATTATGGTCTAATTATGCTAGTCACTATAGCTAAAGTCGGTTATTTGGCAAAACTCATAGTCGGTTACTAGCTGTTTAAAATTTTTTTTCATTTTTAATATCAATGTTTGGATATTATATACTTGATGGTTTCAATATATATGCACTAGTATTGTTATTTATTGTCGTATTGTTGTCCCCAAAAAGTATAAGCGCAATTTCTATGATATAAGCGTATGTTTTCTATACCTACCGCTAATTACTTTGTGAATCTCGCAATTTGGTCCATTTTATTATTTCGACAATGTTTAGCTCCCGGGTAATCATATAGGTATTTGTTTTATTCATTTATTTATTTATGTATACGATTTTGATCAACTACTAATCAGTTCATTATTTGGCTCGGTTTTCACTCCTCACTAGCTATCAGTGTTGTGAAAAACAATCACTATTATTCATTTATAGTAAAACTTAGTATGTAAACATGTCTAGCAGTCAATTTTCTTAGTCATTTACTGCGTTCATTAACTGTTTCTATTCTTTCTACAATGTGCATTTTTATCTTCCTAAAAAGAATTTTGAAGTCTATTAAACAATGTCAATATCACTTTTATTATTTTCTTTTATTTAACTTAATAAATCTTTGTGTTACCCGGGAGTAATCTATAATTTTATTGATAGGTAAGCAGATCTGTCGCAAACAGTTACAATACTGAAATCAGTTGCTTGTTGTTGTTGCATTTCAAGACCGCGTCAATCATTGCATTTTCAACCTTATGGCAATGACTTAAAAGTCACATGACGCGCTTGTGAATTGCAACGACTCTAACCCAAACTTGGGTGTAGGTATAAGTTACTTGGAGTTCCTCACGTAATCGTTTTATTTTATATACTTACCATTTATAAAATATAAGTTCTAATAGAGTAAGGTTTAAGGTAAGGAGGTAAAATTTATGATCAGAGATAAATGTTTTTTTGAATTTATGGTAGAAGTCGCAAAGGTCTATAGTAAATGTAAATCATATAAAATCATAGCATAAGAAATTAAAAACATATCTTTTTACATGAATAGTAATCGGAAGACCTAAAATGTATATCTAATCAATGAAAAATGTACGACTTTTGTACATAATTTTTCTTGTTTTACATAATAATAAAAACACACTAATGCTTGACTAGAATACTCAAATTTAGTTACATTTGAACGATCATCGTCTGTAATAGGTACATAAAAATGTTCCTGAACAAGTGCAATTATTATTCCATTAGAATACTCTGTAGAAATTATATCAATAAAATTATTTATTATTTTCATATTTCCAAAGATTTGGCTGTGTACAGATCAAATAATATAAAAGACTGATGAAATTGTAACAACTATTATTATTATAAATGTTTTCGTTTCCTAAATTATATAATCTTATATTTTTTATAAAGTTTGATACGTTGTAAATTATGAAATTATTGTTACAAATATATCTTTAACAATATTGTCGTTGTTTTTATTAAATTCCCTTTCATTTATTTAAATTATAATTATTATTTAGTTGCAGATAATAATATACGATCAAAATGAGCTCTCGTAATTCAATACGACGTTATTTTTGCATCATTCGCTTGACAATCGTTTGTTGCAGCAAACTTGGCCTTGGTAACTAACAATCATAGTTTTCTAAGCGTAAGTTTCAAGGCGACAGTATACTATGATGTGAAACTCTAAACAAAATAAAGTAACTAGCTGACCCGACAGACGATGTCGACAAAAATCCCATAGCAAAATGGGCGATCAGTTTTTCTCCAATTTTAAATTTTTCTGGAATTTAAAAAAAAAAATATTTCCATAAAAACCTAATTCGGACTATTACGAACAATTTAAAACAAAAAATAGCCAAATCGGTCCAGCCGTTCTCAAGTGATACGCTTACCAACGAACAGCATTTCATTTTTATTTATATAGATTATTTTTCAGATATCTCTGTTCAGCCCCAGTTCAAGCATGCGTGAAGATAAAAATGATCATCTAAAAAAATGCAAAAAGTAACTGTTTCCGCCCGGGATCGAACCGGGGGCCTTGTGCGTGTGAAGCACACGTGATAACCGCTACACTACGGAAACTTGATTTACTGTGTCAAAATTATTGTCTAATTTCTGAATTGAAACGAACTAACACAAATGTCGACGTATTTGATTGACATGAGTTGTTTATAACCAAGCAACCTGTCGCTCAATGCTAACCCCGGAGGCAAAACGAGATATTTGTTGCTTCTGACCAAAATAATAAAAGGCATTCTTACACATAATAGTGAGAGCGAGCTGTCCGCATCCCAGTCTCGCGGCAACATCGCCCGCGGATAGTCGCGGACGCGCGTCACCGTGTCACGCTATTGTCGGTGTTTAGTTGTGCAAATAATTGATAATAAACCGTGAAATAAATTAAAATCTAACACCATGGATCCCGAAGCCTTTTTGGACCTGGCCAACCAGGTCATAAAACTAAAAATGTACCCATATTTCGACATAGCACATTCTCTATTATGCGCTCTTGCAGTCAGAGAGGATTTAGGATCCGGTAAGTGGTATTTGATTTATTTTTAAATGGAACCCGCCAAAATAATGGGGTTTATCGTCGCACTTCCGCATCCTGTAATCAATTTATGTTCGAAAAGTAATTTTTGCGGAATGTTCTAAAATAAAAGACACCTAAACGCGTTTATAAATAGATCGTTCCCGCAGCATCCAGACCGAATAGCTCCAATACCAGCTAATGTTAACTGAATACAATATATTTGCATAAACACATTGAAGTATATATAAGAAAAAGACACTATCCTTATGTGTTGAAATTACAGCGTCTATTTATATGTAGGTAATTTTTTTTTATAAATAAATAATTTGCGAAGTATCATATTTAATTTTTATCAAATGATTAATCGCTTGATCTTATCACTGACGTGGACACTTGTAACTTGTTCTGGAAAAAATACCTATAATCATTATTATTCCATGGTGGGGTTAGGTTTGAGATAAGAACCTGATATTGAACTGGCTCCTAATCTTGAAGACTAGCGTCATTCGTCTTGTAACACCTAGCAAACAGATGGCGCTAAACTAAAAAGTCCAACTTTCCTCAAAAAAATTAGGAGAAAAGAATTTGAAAGCTCTAGGTTTAGAAAACCATTTCGCGATCTAAAAGTGATTTCTCACGGGCTCGTCCGGGATTTGAACCCGGGACCTCTCGCACCCGAAGCGAGAATCATACCCCTAGACCAACGAGCCTTACTACTCATCGGCGAAATTACGGATTAGTTTCCACGAAGTCCTACGTCATCATTAATGTTTCACTTCATGCTCGAAAAAGGGAAAAATTTAGCCAAAATATTTATACTAACTTAATCAAGCGTTGCTTCATTGATTAATACTTACACACGCATTATTGTATCCATAAGGTACTGTATAGCGATAGCGCCTGTATGAAAACAGACAAAAAAAATCATAATGGGTAGGTCTAGGTACTTTTTCTAAATAACAGCTTCATGCAAAATTTTGCACCAATATTGCAGGACCTTTTGAGATGCAAAGATCACGATAACCAGTGTCGTTTGCACGGTATTGGCACCTAGTGGTTGAGTTCCTTATGAAAACCAAAAAAATTGGTAATTAATTGTACACACGGCTACATAAATCAAGCTATAGGCACAGATTAATAGGTACTTTTCCAGTATAAGTTGATCTCTCATTCTATAGATAGAAATAGCCGTGTATACCAACCAGTGCACAAAGTTTCTCTATTGAAACAAAGGTATTCCTTTGTTTCAATAGAGAAACTTTAGCATACAGTCTATTTCTCTAACTAAACTATACGTATCTATCAATTCAGGAAGGTATAGAACTTTCCGCAAGTTTGGCTGTGTTCAACTGTTCAAGTAATCTCCCTTGCCTCTTATGTAGCGTTGCGTTGTATCTGTACACGTATGCACTCTATTGCAGAGGCTAAAATGCACTCGTATGCTTCCAACAAAAAACCTGAAAAGAACCCGGAGGCTGTCAGCGGTGCCTTCACAAAATGTAAGAGCAATGCTTCAAAACGCAAAATAAGTTGGTTATCCGGTAAAAACCACGTGTATATAACCTACGGTGTTTTAATATTAAAATGCCAAGAGACAGGTTGTTGGCCTGAAGCCAGCAAACACAGTTGTGTCATGAAGAGACAGACGCGAGACCACTAGCAATTTCCATATTATTATTTTTCTTCGTGATTTATCTGTCTTCCTAGATTAGCATAGGACGCAATGTTATGTAGTGTAGTAGGTACTTAATTTAACATGACGTACGTTCATAATATGGCCGATTTGTGCGCTATAAAAAGCTTCGATATAAACGATAATCCGGGTCGGGAAATACGCACATCCGCCGATGTCAAAAAACAGGAGAATATTAATACCTACTTTATTATCTTCTTTTGTACAAAACTATTGAACTGATGCTACAAACGCGCTAAAAATACGTTCGGGCCCCTTGTCATATATACCTACTTTATTTGTTTATAAAATAAAATAAAATAAATTAAATAAATTGTGTTTTAATTCAGGCAAAATACCCATATACAAAAAATAGAAATACAAATTGAAATTAAAATGGAATGGATTTATAAAGGGCGGACAGTGGATACATCCCTAATTGCTACAGCACTGCACCCTTCTTTCTTATATCTATGACTGCACCCCTCTCTAACGAACAGATACTTCGAAAGACTTACGAACTCTCCGCAATCATCAATAGTACCAAAGTTAATTAGACGACAGATATTTTCAGTTGGACGTTGGACGTCATCCACTTTTTACTTAATTATTTGAATGACACGGTACATATTGGTTCTAAAATATTATTTTTTCAGACGCACAGACACGTACTGTCTCGGTGCCATAAAGGCACCGTTTATTTAAGTTTCTGTGGCTCCAACTGAAAATCAATCGGTAGAGTTTGTTTACACTGCATGGGTAACACCTGTAACACAAATAGCCTGTCACTTAAAACAGTTATAGCTGTTTCGATTACGATCGCACCGCATTATTGCTAATCAAAATTTTATAGCCGCCACATGAGCACAAGCCACATACAGCTCCTACCACGGTTGCAAGACGTTAGAGCGTTATCACACTGACGATTTGCCAGCGTGTTTGCAGCGAGGTGATTTAGGAACTGGTTCTCCGCGTGTGAAAAGCGAGCTAGTCGCGACCACGCCACGTGTTCTCCGCGTTTTCACAATATTTTAAAGATTGTTTATCTCTCGAAGCGACGCGCGCTTTACTTGTGGTAACCAAGGGTACAAACTACAAACACACTGTGTGAAGTATGCATGAAGACGAGTAGCGTCAGCACCACAGATATAGATAGACAGCACATAACACATACACACACACACCACACACTTCCGATTTCGCCATGGTTTCGGACGGTACCAGGAGCTCCTGAGCTTAAAAACATTGGTGGGTACTTGGGTAGGCTTCACAGCCTGGCTCATCTTGCTTGCCTGTCGGTCTTCTACATACTGTACTTTGGAGAATGTCTGCCGGAGCTCCACGACCTGATCCCACCATCGCTCTTTTATTACCGGACTACCAGGCGTACTCCAGGGTACCATCCGCACTATGGTTGATATCCCGTCCAGACGTACTCAGCGCTTCTCCTCCACATTTATTTTGCGCATAAGCAAAGTGTGGAACTCTCAGTCTCAGCCAGTGTTCCCTTCCACATATTCCGTCTGCTTTCAAAGCAAGTGAACAGTCATTTTCTGGGCACGCTCATTCCATCATAGACCTCATCCATAGCTTAAATTTTCATCAGGCGAGATCGAGGTCAAGAGCAGGCCCATTCTGCAATTAAAAAAAACTAGGTATACACTCGCTTGTCTCTATTTGTCTTGTACTCTCACGTCAACGCTCTCGTTCCGCAAACGCGGCAAACACGGTACTATCATTTCTGAAACACGCTCTCAAATGGCCCTTAGGTAGTTGATATAGTGCCCGTGCCAGAGCAATGTTTATGCCCATGCCGTTTGGTTCTTGGTAAAAATAGGTAACGCCATATCGATTTGCCTATGGATTTTAAAATCATGGCAGCAAAATCATAATGTACCTGTTGCCTTTACAGCATGTACCAGAAGGGTGTGCTGTGTGGTCAAATGTCAAATTTAAGGGTGTGGTACAATACAGACCATCAAACTCAACAACTTTCTCCACGGGACCAAAGTCGTAATCGAAAAAAAATAAATAAGCTGTCCCATACATTTGACTCGAGTATCATATCTAGGTATTGAAGTTTTGTATGGGATAGTTGATAATTTTTTATCACACCACACCTTTCTGATAAACGGTATAGGTATTAGTAATTTAGTATAGGTCTCTGCTTGCTGTAGGAGTTAATCATGTAGGAAAGACGAAACCTACCTTTTCAGTAAGTTATTGAGACTGCAAAATCCCCAAACAGACTATCAAGCATAGTATTCATGAGTAAGGTACTCGAAAGACAGGTAAGATGTATAGACCTGTAGGGAGGGACGTTGTAATGACCTACATTGCCAAAACCTAGTTCCCTAGTTTCTCTGCGCCCCGCGGGCAACGGGTGGCAGAGGGCAAACGGTAGTCGCTCTACGTTAATCTGGGTCACTGAATCGAACCTCCAACAGGTAGGTGTTACCGTGTTACGTAGGTTAACACGATTCACGGACGAAGGAACGTGCCCTCCTTAGGTATGGGAGCTACCGAGCTAGCCTTATACTCGTCTGTTGAAAGAACTTATAATTTTATCCGAAGTTTTATAAACTCATAATGTATATTATATTCCTATGAAGTTAAAATAATCTACACTTCCACAGAACCAATAGAAGTTATAAGTATCATCACAAAGATTACCACAGATTAAGATTACAACGACTATTATACCATCTTCAAATTATGGGCAAAGAGGCAACATATCTCAACTTCGATAAACGCCTTTAGGATAATAAATATGTTGCACCGTTTTTAGACTACGAGTATGACTTAAACATCGTGAGGAAACCGGAAAATGTCCTAGAACCTAACATTCGAAGACATGTGACATCTAGGTACAGACGCCAGCACATCAAGTTACTACAATCTGTCAAATTACTTTAATAGATTTTCAACTTTATCGCTAAAGAATAAGGTTCAATGTTGATTGGGAAAATTTGGCAGATTGGAGTAGGTTCATGTGCTGGCGTCTGTACAATCTGCACTGGGCTCGCGTTGTGGATTGGGTACGGCTCACTCCTTCTCACAGAGTGGAGGCCTGTGTCCCCAGTCCCAGCAGTGGGAACATTATTGGCTGATTATGTTACAGACGTCGGTCGCCACACTTATTCATCAGACGGATGGACCCAACTCCAAACTGCTTGGTTGCTTGAAGCTGATCAGGCTATAATTTGTTAAACTTATGGTTTCCAGGTGCGCAAGCGTTCTCCCGGAAGCACCCCCTGTCATGCTGGCTGTCCACTATGCTGGTGATCTTCGCGGGCGGTATGGTGGTCAACGGCCTGCTCGGGGAACCCATGTTGGCACCACTCAAGAACACGCCGCAACTCATTATTGGAACTGTGACATGGTATGTTCTTTCCCTCAAAGTTTTCACGGGCGGGTTTTTGATGGGTCCATACTGCATAGGTATAGGTGGTAAAAAAATATTTATGTACTTATCTACAACTCAATAATAATAACCTAAAATAAATAAACTTTTGAGCAAATAGGTTACCTAGGTATCTATCTACTTAAAATCATAAAAACTCAATACTTGCAAAAAAAAAGGTATTAACTGTGGTGATGCGGAACAGTCGAATCCTCTCGCTTTGTTGCATATTGAGTAAAGGTTACCTACTATATAAATCTATGGTAAAGGTCGAGGAATATTAGAACTTGTTTGGATGTAATAATTCACAAATAGCTAAGTTGATTCGACCAGTTTTGCAGTCAGTATTGTAGTCACAAGTGCGATGCTGGCCGTTTATCGATGTCATAAAATGAATGGCCAATCACATTACGACATTATGCTATTCATTGCCGTATGTAGGACATGTTATTAAAGTTCCTACGACCATTAAGTGCCTACCATTTAAGGAAGGTATTTTTTATTAACAGCTTATCATCTTAGTATTGAAAATAAAAGTAGACTGATCTCATTCATGTCAGATTAAACACCGGCACATCGCCCGATAAAAGCTTTGCACACTTGCACTTAGCAACAGAAGATGCAATGGACGATGGCCAAAATAATATAATTTAAGATAAGATGTGAATATAGATTATGATATGGATATTAGGGAGGATATTATTATAATTTGTAGATAGGGGATTTCTTGCTCTTTGCGGTTTGGCAGCTGCCTTTGAAGGCCAAAGGAACTCGTGATGCGTTGACGACCAGCCGACCTTCGCTAAGCCACCTTTCAGGATAAGATATGGATATTAGACAGGATACAGATAAGGGAGCTCTAGTTTTCTGGTATCTGTATCTCAAGGTTAAGCGTGTGCAAGGCTTGCACTGGTAGAATAGGAAGATGGAAGGGTTTTTGCCTCGCTCGAACAGAAAACCCAGAGAGAGATTAATTATAGAGCCCTGAATTTACTTAGAGGTTTATTTGAACATGCAGAAAAGTAAAAACAGTTCTAATTTGTAGGCCTTGTAGTGTAGGGCAGTATTTGGAGATCAAATTCATGGACTTGGCTTTCAATAGAAAGATTTAGTTGGTGATCGGCCTCTCATTAGAGTTAGATACGAAAACCAGTATAAGCTGGCCTCTTTCTTTTTTCATTCTTTTGAAACTCCGTACTACGCTAGACCAGCTCTAGGTCAAGGTGTTGCCACTGCTGACGTGATGTCTATTGTACATGGATGAGAAAGAATCCTTTTAATTGAAGTAGAGCATCTCTGGATTAGTTAGCCATTTGCAAGCTGGAGACCAGTTTCCCAGACTATCTTGTGCTATTTACTTACCTACCTCCCCTATTCATATTTCCAGGTACCTAGTATTCTACACACCATTCGACGTGGGGTATAAAGTGGCAAAGTTTCTACCAGTCAAAGTAGTTGCTTCAGCCATGAAAGAGATCTACCGCGCAAAGAAAGTGTATGACGGAGTCAGCCACGCCGGTAAACTTTACCCCAACGCTTACGTCATCATGATTATAGTCGGTAAGTAAGATTATCTGTGCTAATCTGGTAGTCTGAATTCTGATAATGTTTGGTTTCGCTAAATCAATGTTTTATTATGATAAGGTGCATTGATAAAAAATGTTTTTTCCCTTCTGGATAGGTTATGGTCCCAGTACATATACATAGATACTTATGACGGATTTCGCGGAATTTATCATACCTAATATTTAATTTATGGCCCGTTTAGGACCCTACAAGCAAAAACCAGAGAGTCATTTAGGATAGAATCAAATCTAAACCTAAACTAGCCTGTATTGTCGCACTGCAAGGCAAAGTTTTTTCTCTCCCTTTTCCATACAAGTCTGTCTTTTTACCCGACTTCTGCGAAGCAAAAAGGAGGGTAATACTAGTTCCGTTTAAATTATCCTAACTAATATTATAAATGCGAAAGTGAGTTTGTTTGGTACACCTTCACGGTAAAACGGCTGAACAGATTTGGATGAAATTTGGCACATGGGTAGACCATGATCGTTTTATCCCGATATTCCCACGGGATAAGTCTCGACTTATACGGGTGAAACCGCGGGGAGCAACTAGTTTAAAATAATATGCATATAAAAATATGAACCGCAAAAACAAATTCTAGAAGTTCGTTATGCAATCATATTTCGCCACTTCCTCGAGGAAGTTCATCTTAATCTTTGGTCTTTCTTTGAAGTGTTCGAATATATTTTTCCTTTTACTTAAACTTTAAATCAAGATAAACAAAACCTTCGTTTATTTTCAGGTACCCTGAAAGGCAACGGTGCAGGTTTCACCAAGTTGATAGAGCGGCTCATCCGCGGAGCCTGGACGCCGACTGCCATGGAAACCATGCAGCCTAGCTTGTAAGTATTATACCTACGACATTTCAAGGATTTAAATTAACGCTTTTTGGGTTTTGGGTTCAGAATTTTGCTGGTATCCACCTGGGTTTTCTATAGACTAAGCGGCTGACTGAAGTCGTTTAACAGTTATTTTACCTCTGAATGCAGAAAAATAAAGATGTTGCAAAATCAGGGGTAAAAATACTGTGAAAGGACTGTTGGGTATGCGTCAAATATGGCGGCTCTGAAGTCCGCTACTCGCTGCGCAGTACTGCGCGCCTCACCCCCGCTGACACGTGTATAATTTTGTTACTGCGCAGTGACTCACCTCATGTTCTGAGCCGCCATAAAGTTTGAATCGGACTGTATCTGAACTTCAGCAGTGCTGTTAGTGAAGCACCTGCTTCACTATTTAAAGTTTTTACCATGGACTGTTTTTTTTTTTTAAGAGAATTATTGATCTTGCCCTTTCGCTGTCTCTTAACCCATCTGAGAACTGTAACACCAAATAAAACCAATAACCTCTGGCTTTCTAAGTAACTTTACTGTACAGGTCCCTGCCGAATCACCAAAGGTAACCCTTTTAACCCTCACTAACCATAGACTTAAGCTCGCTTCTTAACCTGGGTCACGCACGCGTCACTTAAGTAGTTCAAGGGTTAGCTAAATGTTCTTTATTCAAATTATTTTGTATTTTTTTTTCAGCTACACGAAAGCCTCTCTGGTTGCGTCCATTATCTTCGTTTTGGACAAGAAGACTGACCTCATTTCTGCGCCCCACGCTCTTGTGTACTTCGGCATAGTGATATTCTTCGTATACTTTAAGGTGCGTAGCGATTTAGTCGATTATTCGATTTAGGGTGGCCGGTAAAGAAACAAACTGTAATTTTGTAGTTTGCTTAGAGCGACGAGTTCTCAATAAAACATTAATTCATTGTAATTCAGCTCGGAAAATATTGTGTGGAAACCACGCAAGTCCTCGAACATAAATTCGGAAAAAGTGACATCCACAAATCTGCACTGGGCTCGCTCCCTCACAGAGTGGTGCTCTGAGTGCCAGCCCGGGGAGTATTATGCTTTGTTCAGCTCAGTCTGGCTGAGAACTGTTGAGCCTTTATTTAAATGAATTGACCACACTGTCCACTGCAGTGGTTATAACGCATCTCTCACTCAGCTCCATCTGGTAGTGTAGTGTTGAGTGTGTAATAAAAACGTTCTGGCTCATTATCTAGAGCAGGACATCTCACGAATTACCTTCTAATAAGAACTGTATTTCTCCCCAGCTATCATCAATTCTGCTGGGCATCCACGATCCCTTCGTGCCCTTTGAGAACCTATTTTGTGCGCTGTTCTGCGGAGGTATCTGGGACTCTCTCGCCAAGCTGTTGGGCAAGGGACAGCCCAAGGAGGAGACTAAGGATACTAAGAAAACTAATTAGCCAATACTATCAGGTACGTAGTGTACTTTTATGTGTCTATTGGCGTTAGAAGAGGTCTACGAGTGACTATGCTCAAGTATTACTATCGGCAAATTCTGGACAGTATAGGTCCCTATTTCCCGAAGCACGGAATCGGGCGCCAGCAGCGTCTGGAAACGGCAGTAGATACCTACCTACTTATAAAATTCTTGGCGCCGAAAGTTGAGCGTTGAGCTTACAACTTCTGTCACGGACCGCTTTCAAAGCTGTCAGTTTCTATTCAGCGTGTCGTAGTGCGAGTACCATAGATACGCTTTGTTTGAAGGGAAAGTACTGGTAATGCCTCCTCAAACAGCCGAGGCATCTCCGTACTCTGAGAAAAGTCCGGATACCTACAGATCTTGTTGAATGGCTAATCTTTTTACTGCTGTGTGAGGTGGCCCATAAATTAAAGAATTATGTTAATTCGCAGAAAAATTACAGCAGTTTTTTTGTTTTGCCGTTTTGTTTACAGGTGTCACAAACATTTTGGCGTGGTTTCGAATTCTAACCAAATCTTTCATTGTTCTCAGGTCGCATTTTATAATCTGCAATATTTGCGCTACGTAATCAACTGACACCGACAATACAAAATACGACGGCTTTATTTATAGGCAAGGAAATAATACTATAAAAAGAAAAAAGAAAAAAAATAGTAAAACCCTTAAATCCTAAAAAAATGGCACAACGACCAAAGTTTGATTTCATTAGTTTTAAGATCCACTAGTCTTAAAGTTTATAAATGTTTTAGTTAATGACGTGGTATGAGTTTTCGTTATGTACTTAGAGGGGGTGTAAGTAGTTGATATTTAGTTATTCAGTTCCTACAAGCAACTCTTTGCCAAAAATTGTGATACATTTAGTATTTACCCACAGTATCAACTATGCTATAAAAACTTGCCATAATAATTTGTAATACCAACCAATATTATATTATACATATTATAATGTACTTAAGCATAATAAAATTACTTAGTAAAAAATCTTATCGGTGCTTGGTACCATACAGTACATAAATATACCAGTGTTCCCTGAGTGAAAAAAAAAAAAACCATCGAGCATTGTAATTTTATTTTTCTATTTTAGTTCACGAAACGAAAATCGACTAAGCCGACTTCCTTTACATAAAAAAAAAAACAACTGGGAAAATGGCTACCATTTCCCGCGCAAAAATTTAGTTAAGTTTTATATTTATGAATATTCTGACCGATTCGCATGGGTGCACGCGATGAGGAACATTTTATTCGTGTACAAATAATATCATATCAAAATAAAATACATAGGTACATTATTTATTAGAATATATTTTAAATTGTGATGTTAGTAGAAAGGTCTGACCGAATTGCTGGGTGCACTGCAATGAGGAACACATCTTTCAGCACGGTAAATGTTTCATGACATGTATGCTATTCTTATTCAATGATATCTGGGTATGCTAAAGGAAGCAATAAATTGTTTTTATTAATTTTGTAGTTTTTGTTTAAACCTGTTTTTTTCCATTCGGCAACAGACGGGGTAACCATAGACATTCACATAGAGTATATATAGATAGACTGAGCGTTCCTTAATCAGTTGTGAAATTAATCGAAAAGTCCAAGAGAGACAGCGAATTTGCGGCCAGTATAGATGTCTATTTAGTAGTACTACAGGTATTGGTCGCTCAGTCGTTTTGTCTCTTTCTTGAGAGAGGTCATTTTTGTGAAGACAGCGCACAGTCAGTCCATTTGTCTATGTCTATGGGCGTAACTATACGGCTAGAACGGACCTCAACCTCGGGAATGGACCGGCTGGCGAGCGAGAGGAAACAAGGTTTAACTTCGAAATCTACCGGTTGTACTATGATAAGGACGGACGTGACATCACATCACGAGGTTGCAGAGTGGAGCCAACCCAAATGCTGCTGCAGCAAGAAGTCAAATGCTTCGTGTACAATAAATAGTGCAACTGCGTTGCCAAGCAGGCATCAGCTAGTAGAATGATATCCGATAAGTTTGCCATCATGTAAGGAAGGTAATTTGTATATACTGGAAATACGAAAGGGCCAAGAATTAAACCTTGAGGCACGCCCATGTTAACTAGAGACCCCGAGGATAATCGTCAAACAATTAGGTACTTTTCCGTGAAGAAGCTTTTCACGAACAAATGCAACTCTGATATTAAGTATGAATATTAGGTATATCCAAATCATGTTCACTAGACAGTTTAGTGTTGTTTGTTAAAAAAAATGACTATGGAACGTCTTCTCGTAGTTAGCCAAGCCAAGCCACAAAAGACTGATTGAGCTCCAGCAAAACGGACCCTGACACAAATGAACTGTGATTCACTAACGGTTTGAAGGCGATAGAAAGAAAAATTATTGTGATAACAAATTAGGTCGTCATTGGGAATTTTTAAGATGATTATCGTGATAAACGTTAGAAATAATGTTTCAGGTGAAAAAACATTATCCGATAAGTTAATTGGATGAACAAATATAATAAACCGATAAAATCATTAGGCATTAGTAATTGTAAGTACCTACCCTATAACCCTACCTAGGGGGGGGGAGGGGGCAAACCGGGGTACGTGCCCCGCGGTTAGGGGGCGCCAAATTCAAACGTGGCAGACAAGTGCACCACTAGCAACTTTGCAAAAAATGAGACTCGCAGCACTTATAATCTTTCTCTGCGGGTGGTGCACTGAGGAAATCACTGATTAGCGTAGGTATAAGTAGTCAAATGTGATGAGTTGCGGCAGTTGAATTCTACCAGGAACTCAATGAGCGTTTCAGTGTTCTATTTTTTTTAAGTTTTACGAAGCGTAGTGGGGGTACTAGGCGTCCCGCGTCAACGCCTGTAATATGTACAAAGGCGACACGACTTCCTTTAACTTTTAACTTATCTCAGGTAGAGTGCTAAATTTTTCACGCTCGTTTCACTCGCTCTTGCATTCAAATCGAAAATTGGACCGCACTGCCGCACACCAGGCCTTATACAAAAAAATGTCCGACACGTACTTACTAAAAACCGACTTCTTTAAGAAAAAAAAAAGGATTTGGGGAGGGGGGGGCGACAGGCGGCACGTTTTGCCCCGCCCTGAAAAAAATCTAGATCCGGGGCTGCTTTTCAGAAGGAAAACCACGCTCAATTAGCCTGGCGGGTGTTAGCCGGAACTCTGGTAGCCGGTTATCGTACTTGCGATTACTACTACTTATTTACTTTAAAAATCACAGATACTTAGATAATGAACAGGTAAATAAAATCAAGATTAGGTACTTTTACGTAGGTACATAACTCGATTCTATTGCATTGGTGGCATGCAGTTGGTATTGTAACCACTTTTTTGCTTTTAATGCCATCCTTATGCGTACGGTTTAGAAGTCAGAATCGGACTATAAAAAAGGTTTGTTTATATCTCCAATCTACCGTTACGGAGCTCCTGTTCCGATTCCAAAAGGTCGGAACTTCCGAGTAATGTTACACCTCAGACTCCTACTTCGGTTCCGAATTCACCGTAGTCGAAATATACAACGTAGGTCGAAAGTACAATTTACTTACCACTTTTAGAGTCACTGGATTGATATAAGTAAAAAGTTTATTCAATTATCACCTCCCTAGGTAGGTATTACTTAGGTATATTATGATTATATTATTATCGCTAATATTTGACTAATTAAAGAAACAGAATTATATTTCTATTGTTTCATTAAGTCCCTTTCCTTAATACATCATCACACACTACGGTTACGAATTTACGATTCCGATCAATCAAATTTAAAACCTCCGACTCCGGCTCCGGTTCCGATAAAACGACTTCCGTAACATCCCTGGCACGGTAATATTATCATACTGGTATCTACCTACCTAGTATTGAAGAGGTATCAGGGGATCCCACCAACCATCGTCAATTTTGAAGTTCTTTGAAGACGGCAGTGGAAGTAACGTAAGTTAGCACGACAGTAAGTAGGTATACAGGGTCAAATGGAATTAGTTGGCGAAACTACAGAGTATGTATCTTACTTACGTAGCAAAACTTCGCAGACGTGATGGTATCATATCGCTACCTAATGACGATGAAACAGATTTTTTTTTTGTTTATTGTCATTATATTTCGGTAACTATCACATGTATGAAGTTTTGCCAGCTAATTTAATTTGACCCTGTAGAAGAACCTAGGAGCTCATGACTAAATAATGACAGCCGGACGGGTCGATTCATCAGGTTAAGCTACGCTTGCCGGGGTTGGTCCGTGGATGGGTGACGATCTTTACATACCGAGACTCCTCCGTGCCTCGGAAAGCACGTCAAGCCGTTGCCGCGTTGGTCCCGGCTTGTCATTCGTGGGTCTTTGAGAGTCGTTACGGGTTATCAGAAGCCTGAATGCGTGACAGCCTGAGCCAATCTTACCGAGAGGTATCGTATTACCCAGTTACTGGGTGGTGGACGTTAGAGGCAGTCACTCCATGTAAAATACTGGTATTCAGCTGCATCCGGTTAGACTATAGGTAGATGCGAACCTTAAATATCCTGAATATACGTAGGTACCCTGTTATTTTGCTATAGGTCACAAAGCTTTGAACTTTTTCACAACCTCGCATGAGCGCAGTGCGCATTAAAGACGCCAAAAAATACTACTACTGGTTTAAAAAAATAAAATAACTATGCACTATACGAGTATACCTAGCCATTGTTTTATTTTGTCCCCCTACCATTCTAATAATTCCATGTTTATTTTTATCATGATAACGCTCTCAATTTTGTAAATTTATTCCTTACCAAGTTACACTACTAAACCAAAAAGCATTCCGTCAGTTTTTCCTAGAACTTTGAAAGCAAGGAAAAACGGGCTCGTCCGGGATTTGAACCCGGGACCTCTCGCACCCGAAGCGAGAATCATACCTCTAGACCAACGAGCCACACTGACATATAGAAACAACCCTTATTTACCAACCCCAAGCTTTGTTAAATAAATCAATACTCTTTCATGGCGACATGAGCTAGCTTTGGGTAGGTACGGCGAAATAAAAAAAAATGCTCGGACGCAAGGGTGGAAATGGGGTTGCTCAGGGTGTGGCGAACGTAGCTTGTAAGTAGAAACTTAAATATTGTCCTACATTTTACTCTATCGTAATTGCAGACCATTTTCGAGTAGGTACGCCGCAGTAATCAAACTGTGGTCACTACTAGATAGGTTCAACTGCCCTTAACTTCGCCTGGCGTCCTATATTTGCGTATAATGAAAAAGCTGTAATATCTTTTTTATTTTACTTGTATGGCAATCGAAACTTAAAGCTCACTATCAAAACTCAACGTTCGATTGCCATACAAGTATAAAATGAAAAAGATATTACTTACAGCTTTTTCATCATATGCAAACATAAGACTCCAGGCGAAGATAGGATAGTTGACCGTATCTAGATATCATTTTCAAAAGTCTTATCTTTTATATAAGGATGCATTTAAACACACTTATCAAGGCATTAGGATGCGTGCACATAACGCATAATGGCGTACATACATACCTACATAAATAAAAGCCGCAAGAGAAATTTTCTTTTCAGAAGGAAAACCACGCTCAATGCCTGGCGGATGTGTAGCAGAACTCCGGTAGCCGGTTATCGTACGTAAGATTAATACTTTTTACTTTAAAAATCACAGGTAGATAATGAACAGGTAAATAAAATGAAGATTAGGTACTTTTATCAATTAAGTACCTACATAACTCGCATTTTAAAACAGGAACTTCTGATTAGGATTACTATACTGATTGATTATTGATTTCGTTGATTCGTTGAGATTCCAAAATGATGGGGAGGTAGGTAGGTACTATGTTGCAAATAACTTACTCTAACTTAATGGAATCAATCGAGGGCAAGGACTTGTAAAAATCAGGGGCACACACACACGGTCGTATTCACAGAAATTCCGTAGTTGACTACTAGGGTTCCTTGTTGACAAGGAACCCTTATTTTGCCATGTTCGTCCGTGTGTCTGTCCGCGGTCTAGCTCAGAGACTGACTAAAAAGCTATAATTTGGCATGGGTTTATGTACATATTAATCATAGCGACAAAGTGCTAAAGAAAAATAATGAAAAAAAAGACCCCTACCAGCTAAATGTTGGTTTTGGATTAAGTATCTATAAAATTCACAGCAGTAGTATACAGGCTGTTGAAAATGGCGGATCAGTGGGGCCGTCTGCTAAGTTTTAGGCCCAATAACAAGACC
This sequence comes from Conistra vaccinii, assembly GCA_948150665.1. Classification (NCBI taxonomy): domain Eukaryota; kingdom Metazoa; phylum Arthropoda; class Insecta; order Lepidoptera; family Noctuidae; genus Conistra; species Conistra vaccinii. The sequence continues at coordinate 8,089,193 of OX411327.1, forward strand.
CACAGGCTACCACTGATTTTTTTAATGACTTTTTTAAATTTTGTTCGAAATTCAATCGTTGCTCAAACTTCAAACGTTAATAATTTCATTTAAAAATAACATAAAAATTTTTAACAAAAAAAATAAAACCGACTTCCAAAAAAAATACTACAAAGTGAAAAATAACTTTAATTTCGGAAGTCGGTGTCTTTAGTTTTTAATTTTCGTTTTTTGCCACCGACTTCCGAAATTAAAGTTATTTTTCACTTTGTAGTATTTTTGTTGGAAGTCGGTTTTAATTTTTTTATTTTTCACTTTTTAGTAGTGGTTTTGATGTGAAGTGTTCGCTTAGTATTTATTTAACAATCACAGCACATCATTTAACACTATTAAACCTAAACGTTAATGAGATTTACCTTCAACCTAGCCTCAAGGAATACTATTCACTATTCTCTATCCATATGTACGTATAATTTTGAAAGTATTTTCTCTGAACTCCTAACCTTTGAGGAGTTGTACCTTCCATCATCAGCTCATCCATAGGAAATCATCATCAAACGCAAATAATTGAACAAACTGTATGATATTGTCTGAAACGTAACAGTTATATTATATGCTTATAAATTGAGTGTTCTTCTCGATTTCCTTGGGATCCCATCGTCATATGCTGACTAGATGACCAGGGTACCAACTTGAATATGTACCCTAACGAATAAAAAAAGAATTACGCAAATCGGATTAGAAATGTTAAAGTTATCGACATACTATTATACAAAGTATCGTCAAAATGACATCGTCCAAATAACAATAATGCTTATAAAATAAAAACTACTGGACCAAACTGAAAGAAATTTTTATGGGACCACCTGGCAGCTATTTCGCGTCGAACAAAAAAAGAATCACGCGAATCGGTCCATTAACCGCGGCGTAATCGATGTACATACATAGAAATAAAAACTTTTAACAAAAAAAAAACAACCGACTTCCAAAACAAACACTACAAAGTGAAAAATTACTTTAATTTCGGAAGTCGGTGTCTTTGGTTTTGAATTTTCGTTTTTTGCCACCGACTTCCGAAATTAAAGTTATTTTTCACTTTGTAGTGTTTGTTTTGGAAGTCGGTTGTTTTTTTTTGTTAAAAGTTTTTATTTTTCACTTTTTAGTTTTGGTACCTACCTACCCCACACAAGTTCGAATAGCACTACCAGCGACACAATTAACAGTCACGGGAAGTTATCATCTTATCATCCTTAAAATGAATTAAGTCCGAACACAAGGTAGCTACTGTAAAACGTTGAGGAGTTCACTTGACTGTCCTTCGTCTTCATCATCAAACCCCTAATGACAGTCACAACCCATCTAGGTGTAAAGTTCTCATCAATACAAATTAATCAAGCCCAAACACCAGGTAATTGCTGTAAATCGTTGAGGAGTTCCCTTAACTGTCTTTCGGCTCCATCACCAGATCGACTCCAGACCTTCATTAAATAGTAGTGCTTTAAAATACTTAATGAAAAAAAATTACAAACGCACTAGTCGCCACTACGATTTTGAAGGTTCCCCTCGATTTGTCTGGGATGCCATCAACAGATCCTGGTTTCCTTATAATTTTTTTTGAGGATTTCCCGTAAGTCGTCATGAATTTCATCATCAGAACTGAATTTTGATCAAAATAGGCCCAATCTGAAAGTATACCTTTCAGATAAGAAAATAATTTTCTAAATCGGTTCATAAATGACGCCACCCGTGAAATACTTATCATTGAGAAGTTCTGGTGGCCATCTGTGGACTTCTTCATCAGTTCCACTTCACCAAATGATACTTTCTGAATGCAAATGCTTAACTGGTTGCTGAAAATACCGAAATCGCTATGTGTATGCTTATAATATTTGAGGAGTTCCCTCAATTTGTCATGGATTCCATCATCCGAACTAAATTTTGATAAAAATGGGACCAATCGGGAAGTATATCCTTTCAAATAAAAAAAGAATTTTACAAATCGGTTCATAAATGACGGAGATATGAGGTAACACAAATTAAAAAAAAAAAAAAAAAACATACAACCGACTTGAGAACCTCCTCCTTTTGGGGAAGTCGGTTAAAAAAAAAACATACCGGCCGAATAGAGAACCTCCTCCTTTTTGGGAAGTCGGTAAAAAATTGGCATTTTTTTTATTAAGTAAGTATTTGAATCAAAAAAAAAAATATTTGCTTGTCTGAAATTAATTTACTTTTCGCAAATGTTGAGTTCCGTGAAAAAAGGCCCAGGCAGTTAAAATTGGCGAATTATTCTAGTTGTTTTAAAAGAAATTGTGCATATTGTATTAATCTGTGATATTGTATACCGTTAGGCTGCCTGTCCACTGGAGCGGAGAGGAGAAAAGAGGAGCGGAGATGTGCCAATATTAACCAATAGAATCTTGACTCCGCCCCAGAGTTTAGATTTGATTGGTTAATAATGGCACATCTCCGCTCCTCTCCTCTCCTCTCCTCTCCAGTGGACAGGCAGCCTTAGAACGGGCATGCATGACCCAAGAAGTTTTCCTAAAATTAGAACTGTTCTATCACTCTTAGCTTTTTTTTAACGCAGTTCAAAGTCGGGCTTTCGGTATTTATTTTTAATTTGTTTGTAGTTTAAGGGCTCGTATTTTAATTTTCTAGCAATCATCTGCATCAAATAGGAATTTTATAAGATTCTACAGTTACTCTAAATAACAAAAATGTTGACAGTTTTGAAATGATTGACGTTTGAAATTTGGACAAGACTGATACGAAATAAATTGAAAAAATCTTTTTTTATTTTTATTGTGGGCTGGAACTTGTTATTGCGCTTAAACACGTAGCAGACGGGCCCCACGGATCCGCCATTTTCGTATATTCAACCGTCTGTCGAACACCCTGTTTATCGAAATTAAAAGGAAAACTTATCACAGCGAAACAAAACTCTATTAAAAATAAAATATTGGTCCGGCTAATCTCCGAGCTGGCTGGCCGAGAAACGGCTGGATCGATTTTGACGGAACTTTCACTGGCATATAGCTGATGTTAATATATATAGGGCCTAACTTAGGTAGGGTACTTTTATTTTAGAAAAATAATAAGGGTCGACACGCCGCGGGCAAGACCTAGTCTAAAATAAAAGTAGCCTAAGTTACTCAACGTCAGCTCAGGGGGCCAAGGGCCAAGTCTACTAATTTACAAACGTCACAATGGTCTTTCCATTGTTAGTTTTTGACAGATTTGCCATACAAAATCTGTTTAAAACTCATCATCGAGAGACCATTGTGACGTTTGTAAATTAGTAGACTTGGCCCCCAGATATTCAGTAAACAAAACTTTATAATATAAATCACAAATGTTTCGCGCTACTAAACTACTGCCTTTTTTGTACCGCGGACCGCGACGATAAAACCAATGAATGATGAATGATAGTCAGATAAAACAAGTTTTTTTTTTGTGCACAGTTCCGTTCCGTGACCGGTAACGGAAGCTTTTGGGATCTCGGATATACGAACGATGAGACAGCCAAGTTTTTAGATAACTTACGGTATTCTGATGTTATTAGCATAGATTGTATGTGTAGCTAGTTATGAGGTCACTGTCGCTGACTAGCAGGCTGCAGTCACACCGATACGAACGAGGCCTTTCTTTCGACATGGAGTTTATCTTGTTCGCAAAATTCACGTAAAAAAGAAAGGGGAGGATGAATGGGGTTTCCTATGTCCAGATTCAAATATGATGATTTATAGGAAATGGACTAAGTACTAACTTTAGAAAGCTCTAAAACTTTCTTCAGGATAAATTATTTTAAAGGCGCTTCCGTCAAGTCTCGTTTCAGTTTTCATTTTATCGAAGAACACTTAAATAAATTATGGTAAGTCTATAATGACGGTAGGTATCACGTCAACGCCGAGTCTCTGAAAACCAGTGCTGGAGCTCTGTCTCGCATAGGGTCGAAGCATTATGCTGAGCGAAGGCCGTTTTGCGTGGATGATGTGACGCAAATTTTCCCCCAAATTGTTATTTTCGTGTTTTGATCTTTCTTTGCACCATATTTACTAAAATTAAACGTATTTTCTTTCTTTCTGTATGTTTGAGTACAGCGGCGTTAAAAAAAAACGGGTGCGTCTGATAAGGATAATAATTTTTGGTAGGTACCTACTAATTTACTTTTTGGTATTATCACTGGAGTCACCATGTCTGATATTCGCGGCGATAATTCGGTGTGATTGCAATCAAGCAGGTTGCAAACTACACTACAGTGACGTCGACTGAGACACCGAGTATTGCGCGACCGCGGCCCTCAACCCGCCAGATGCGCGAGCGATCAGACTTGGACTGAACGCGCCGCTTATTTTAATAATATTAATTTAGTTTTAGCTTAGTTTTAACGTAACTTAGTGTTAAAATTAGTGTAACAATCAATTAATGGGAATAGTTAAATAAGGTGAGTGTTCAATTATTTATTTTTTCTAACGGTGGTGCTCGAAAGTGAACGGCGATTTCTGTGAAAACAGTTAGTCAGATGGGATTCTCGTGCGGGTGCATGCGATGTGATCACTTGATCAGTTGCTGTATGTTGTATTGGAATACCTACCTAACTGAAAATAATGCCTTCACTAAGGCAGCCCCTAATTTAATTCATTGTTTGTGACTGTAGGTAAATAAGTAGGTACTTTATGTCGGGGTGATTGACATCACAGTACAAAATTTTACTCTTTTATGAAAGAGGTCTAAGTATATAAGGTTTCACCTAACAAGCAAGCACAGGGAAAATTCTACTTATATTTTTTTTACCTGCAAAAGTTTGATGTGCAATCAATACTAAAGGATCTTTGGATTCCAATATTTCCAATATATAGGTACCTATCAAGTTACGATTTATCATTCTACTGATCGTTTTATCCTAAAAGTTGGCAACGTCGTATAAATATTAACCTGATTAATTTGGCATTGATATGAAAATAAGAAATAAGAAATGTGGTTAACTAGCGAACTAGAATATTTATAGTAAAATGCAGTAAGTAAGTACTTAATTATAATATCTTAACACCGAATATTAAATTTTAGATGCCTACCTAATTAATCAAAACAGAGAATTATTTAACATCTATTTTCTATTTGCGACGTTGCCGTTGCCCAATTTCATTCAGAATAAATGCTCTTAATTTCTTTTGGAATGTTAGTTAGCAGTGAGCATGTTTACGGCTTTGAGTTAACTAACAAATCTATTTACAGACAAACCATTATTATTTCTAGTTTAAGTTTAACTCCTTACACGTAAACCAGTCTCGTGCAAAGTGAAGATTGCTCAAATGGAACATGTATTTTGAAGCGAACTTGATATTTTCTTTTTCACCTGCATACTTGCATAACTTTATTGTGCTACGATATATTTTCTTATATCTTTGAAAAAGAGCAGTTTAACGATAAATGTGATGCATGTTGACTAATAAATTCAGGACTTTACTATGCTATTTGAAATCTTAGTGCTGTAGCTTGAGCTTGAGCAAGGCTAGATAGTACAATCAATCCAACAAGTACAATCTCTCAAAAAATTATGTAATGGTCCAACCATTGTGCTGCATGTTTGTAGAATATTTGGATTTACCCGAAGGAGAAAAGATGATTTTATACCTTCCAATTGCACTAAACGGTCAGTGGCGGGTACCTAACTAGTGGGCGGATAAGCCCACTAGTTAGGTACCATTCTCAAATTGCTCGGTCCTCCCTAAGCTCCAAAGATTCGCTCCTCCATTCAGCTCGCACTTAACATTCTTCATCGTCGACGTAACTACACGATATCACATCATGTAAAACCACAAACACTTCTAATAAAAAAACTGTATCGTGCAGTATCGTGAGTCAGGACGAACGGAAGCATCTTTATTAATTCGCCATGTGTTATGAATTATTCATACCATGAAGGCAATGAGCGTTTGGTTTAGACTTCGGTTATCCTATTCCATTTCTCAGAAAGGCTCTCGAATTTGTATATTGTTATTTGTGGTAGGTCTGGCTTTTGAAACTTATTCTGTACAGATGGGATTGCCAATCCAGGCCCTTCGCCTTCGTATCTGCCGCAACGGTATTTCCGGGACTCGTCTCTGCTATTTCGTGAACTTCGTTTCCGAAAGTAAATCTACAACTTTATTTTTTGTTTATAAGTACTAAACCTCTTAAGGGGTCATTTGACTCATCATTATGAACATCTTTTACTAAGGGACCAAGGCTGAAATCGCGAAAAAAATTCAGCCATTTGCCAACTACATATACAATTGTAAGTTATCCAACTATAGTAAGTTACTAACATACAGATTCCGATTTAGTTAGACAAGATATGCGCGCTAGCAAAATGTCGCTATACCTATTGGTATACTCTGCGATTTAGTTGGCCAACTTAAAATTGTATGCCTGCGGGAGCACTTATAGTTCGCATATAACGTCGTTGTTCATATATGATTTCGTCGTTGTTTAGATTAGGTAGGTGCCTATACAGGGTGGCAGGGACATCGACGCGAAGCCGGTTACCGTTGAAAATTTTCGTCGGTTATTTAAAAAAAAATCAGCTGTTCCATACATTTTGACCGCGTAGGTATTGCACTTTTCTGTGAAACAGCTGATTTTTTTAAAAATAACCGACGAAAAATTTCAACGCAGGGGGGTTCAGAATCATGTACTGAATCCATGGTAACCGGCTTCGCGTCGATGTCCCTGCCACCCCGTATAGAGCTATGTTTTAATCTAATGGTGCTACCTATGGAAAAGGGTGGAAAAATCTGCTGTAGTAAATAAATTCATAAGTTTATTAAAGTCTTATAATTTGTACAATACATTCTTTGAGCCGACTAGAATAACTGCCACTAGTGCTACCTGTATTGACAATATTTTTACTAACTTAAAACCTTCATGCCATTTAATTATAAATGAGTTGGACTCTGATCACTGTGGCCAGTTAGTCACTTTCCCTCAGAAAACAATCAGAGCTCAAAGAAAACTTGTGAGTTTTGTTCCTGTAAATAAAAGTCGCTTGGGACAATTTAAAAATAATTTAATGGAAAAACTACCGGGTTTGCCTTATCATAACGACCCGGATCAAGATTATGCTTCCCTATTTAACGTCATCAATTGTGAGTTTAGGAAGGTTTTCACCTCAAAAACATTGCCTGTTTGTGACCGCGTTATATTTAGTGATTGGGCAACACCAGGTATTTATAAAAGTAGGCAGAGGTTATTTGAATTGTATCATGAAAAAACATATAACCATGATGAAACTTTCAAAGAGTTTGTTAAGAATTATTCTAAAACTTTTAAAAGAGCCTGTTCCTCAGCAAAAGCCATACATATTAAAAATAAAATAAAATCTTCTGGAAATAAAATTAAAACAACTTGGAATATTATTAATTCAGAAACGGGAAGAACGACAGTACGGAATCGTGACTTCCATCTAAAAATCAATGATGTAGATATTAAGACGGACGTGGAGGTGGCAACTGAGTTTGAAAATTTCTTCACTAATATTCCCATTTTAACAACCAAAACTCTGTCATCGTCGTCCTCCACTTCTGCTTACTCAATACTTAAAGAATGTGTACCAGAATGTGACAAGACTTTTGAATTCACAATTATTACTGCTAAAGACATAATAGAATCTTTTAAAAATCTTGATGTAAAAAAAACTGCTGACCTTTGGGGATTATCAGTACATACCATGTCTTCAATAATTGATGTTATTTCACCCTTTTTAGCAATCGTTTTTAACTCTTGTATTGCATCTGGTGTATTTCCTGATTTGATGAAACTTAGCAAAGTGATTCCACTGTTCAAATCTGGCAGCACAACTGATCCCACAAACTTTCGGCCTATTTCGATATTACCTACTTTGAGCAAAAACTTTGAAAAATTAATTTTAAACCAAATGTTAGGACATTTCAATGCACATAATTTACTGCATCTGAAACAGTTTGGCTTTACAAAGGGTCGTTCAACTACAGACGCGGGCGTGGAATTACTGAAGAGCATATTCGAGGCCTGGGAGGAGTCGCAGGATGCTCTTGGCATTTTCTGTGACTTGTCCAAGGCCTTCGATTGCGTACATCATGATACACTCATCAGGAAACTGCACCACTATGGTATGAGGGACAAGGCTCTTGACCTTCTGACTTCTTATTTGAACAACAGAATTCAGAGGGTCGATGTTAATGGCAAGAGATCTGCAGGATCCGCGGTCACCATGGGCGTTCCGCAGGGTTCAATTCTAGGTCCTTTCTTATTTCTAATTTATATTAATGACTTACCTTACCACATAAGGGATAATCACAAGATCGTATTATTCGCAGATGATACATCCCTCATTTTTAAAATCAAACGTCAGTTAGTCAACTTTGAACAAGTTAACGATGCACTCTCTAAAGTTGTGCATTGGTTTAATGTAAATAATCTTCTCCTGAACGAAAAAAAGACTAAACTCATTAAATTTTCAACGCCAAATGTCAGGCAACTAACTACCAATGTTCAAGTTAACGGAATAGAGTTGAACCCTGTTGAGTCAACAGTTTTTCTTGGAATAACTATTGACGGTAGATTACAATGGGGCCCACACATAGAAAAATTGTCAGGAAGGCTAAGTTCGGCCGCATATGCTGTTAAAAAAATTAGACAGATAACTGACGTAGATACAGCCAGAATTGTTTATTTTAGTTATTTTCATAGTCTGATGTCTTATGGGATTCTTCTCTGGGGAACCTGTGCGGACATTAATTCTATCTTTGTTCTACAGAAAAGGGCTGTCCGAGCCATTTACAACCTAGGTCCAAGAGAGTCCCTTCGAGAGAAATTCAGAGAAATAAATATTCTGACTGTAGCCTCACAATATATTTTTGAAAACCTATTGTATGTACACAAAAATATATCAAATTTTAAGAAAATGTCCGATATTCATAGTTTAAATACCAGGAACAAACACAACCTTGCTGTACATCGCACACGACTCCATAGAGTAGGCAACTCGTTCATGGGTCAATGTATACGCTTTTACAACAAACTTCCCATTGACATTCGAAACTTACCTATTAAACGATTTAAAAGCTGTATTAAAACCAAACTTTGTAAAAAAGGGTACTATAAAATTTCAGATTATTTAGAAGATAAAAAAGCTTGGGATTGAGCTGCTCGCTCTGCTAAGCCTTGTGATAAAACCATAATACTTGAAATTTAAATTATTACTTATAAACATCAAAATAAACCAGATTTATATTCACATTGACATTATTTAAAATTTTAAACAAAATGACATGATTACTTTGTAAAGTATTAAATTATTTTTAATTATTGTGAATGTGAGGACTATGTGGGTTTTTTTTTCCTCTTTAAATTTTATTTCTCAGGTAGTTTTAATGATGGTCTGGCAGTTTGAGTAGTTGATGCGGCCTACCCAAATGTCCTTTCTTTGGTATTGTTCGTCGATTTGAGCTCCTTAAGTTCTGAGTTGAGCTCCACGATTACTGACAAATGCTTGCACTGACTGGACAGGTCCACTCAAATCTGTGTGGTTCTTTCCTCAAAAGACCATTTCAGACACTAATCTACATGGTTCTCATATGGCTTGACCAAGATTATGTCTGGACTTTAAAAGAGACTGTGACCTCTGAGTTTGTTTCGGCCTTTCTTCTCAGAGTAGTCAGTTAGGAAACGCCGACCTCATCTAGCTTATTTTAAACATTTTTTTTAATATGACGTGTAAAAGTGATTCCGATATCCTATTTACAGAATAAACAATTTCATTTCATTTCATTTCATTTCATTTCATTTCATTTCATTTCATTATGTCATTAAAAACAAACTGAGCTTAAACTTTGAAACAGCGTTTGCTTATCCTGGGGCAATGTCGTTTGCTGGGTAGACGTCAGACGTGTCATTTATTGTGCAGCTTACTGCTGAGCTTTAGCTAGTTATTACAAAATTCAAGCACTCGTTTATGAGAAATCCCTCAATATAATTTAGTACATTACAAACTTTTAAATTGTTTTCCTTAAGTTAAAGAGGTACACAAAAATTTCCATGCCGTTATACTACATAGTTACTGGATTCGTCACATCATGTCAGACAATCAGTCAGACATTAGGTAGGTAATATGGGTAAAACGAAACGTGTTGAATGTAGTTTTAAATAAATTATGCTAATAAACGATTAACGAGATCAGCATTAACAATCCAATAATTTTGTAAAGGAAAAAACACCAATCCATCTTGAATTGGTGTTTTTGTTAAATAAATTAGACAATTCTGTCACACGGTCACATCATGGCAGGTAGGGATTAGGATAATTATAGGTACTTACCTAATATCAAAATCATTCAAGACGAAGTTCCGTAAAATGAAATAAACTATTTTCCTTAAATACCCATACGATCTGCATGTCCTAGAACCAAAAATTCGAAGACATCGTGACATCTACCAACCGCACTGGGCCCGCGTGGTGGATTACAGCCCACTCCCTCTCACAGAGAGGAGGCCTGTGTCCCAGTAGTGGGAACATTATAATGGGCTGATTATGTATGTGATGTACCCATACGAGCTTATTAGCAAATATTTGCAACTGTAATATTAGCTTCTAGCTGCATTTCTGTATGCGTTTGGGGTGCATGAACTCAATTACGCGGCAAGACAGGACGTTGTAAAAAGAGCAAAGCAACATGGACCCTTGCTCCTTGCAAGCGTGGCTAGTAATTATGGTTAACGTTACTTTAAATCATGGGTTTTTCCCGTTCTTTTCTTATTTTGAAGACATTTAGCGAAGAGCCGTTCCGTCGAATTTGATTAAAGTCTTTCCGAGATAATTGCAATGGGGGCCAAAGACCCGCGTTTTAGATTTTTGCGAAGGATTTAAACATGAGTCATATTTTGCTTCTGCTTTTTACTCAGAAACTTAGTTTAACTTCTGGATTTAACTCTTTGCTTAGAAAACAAAAACACGAAAATAGGTACTGAAGCTAGGCCCGTCAGGGCAACACAACTTTGTGAGGAACTCATACGCTACTTAATTACTATAAAACTAGATGTAGCTATACACGGCAATGTAGCTAAGTACTTAATTGCCTACATTTGCCTACAGGGTTATTTATAATGACGTAAATGCGGAAAAGATTCTAAGAAAATAATATAAAGATAAAGTTAAAAGCCGTGATTGATAAATTGTTGAGCTCATCATTTTGATAATTGACCAACAACGGATCCGTATTTATTTCCGATAAAGTACAATTAAAGTAAGTATAATTTTAATTACACTCACACGTACCATATCAATATCTTATCACGATTTTGACGGTAGGTAATCGTGATTTCTGTTTATTAATTGTTGTTACGATGACGTTAAGACTCCCGCAGACAGGACGACGCGAACGGTGCGACTCGACTCTGGTGGAACAATTTTGACTATGAAACTTTCACACATTGTTATATTGGTGTCCCGTCGCACCTGTCTTCGAAAGCCTTTATCGTGGAGCCATACCTACTCTTTGGTTTATGATAGGTACCTATGTTTCAGTGATAGTGAGTCATCTAGAAACTGTTTTACAGTACCTCCCCTTCTCTATCTCTACTTTACTGATACCTATTAAAGGTCATCTCATCTTAGATTCTGGATAAGAGCTTTAAACCCACCAAAAACATTTAATGTAAAGTAGGTTGCCAAAACATAACGCTTTCTCTGTTAAAAAGTTATCAGATCTAGGTCATGTAGAGCCCTCTACAAGGCCTAGTCTACGAACTTTACATCTTGGTTAAAATGTAGAGTTAGGCATTGTAGAGCTAGGGGCTTGGCTCTGCATTACATCTGTCTGGCAAGCTGGCAACCTACTTTACATGAAATGGTTTTGGTGGGATTTAATTTATTTTTGTATGGTGCAATATTTCTTTTTTTTTGCTGTTATCCCTACGACATCATACTGATTTGCACCTCCCTTTAATACATATAACAACAAACAATTCGCCCAACTCTCTCTGTTGGGCGAATTGTTTGTTGTTTGTGTGCGAATTAGCTTGCATACCAAATTTTAGACTTCGTGAATTGCCCTAGAGGTTTTGATGAGTGAGTTAGCCAGTCAAAGTCAGTGACGAAATTATGGGAGAATTTTAGGTATTAATAAAATCGAAAGTATAAAAGCTAGACAAATGAAACTTAGTGTGTTTTATAAGTCTGTTAACTACATCTTATCCTGAGAATTTAAGCTCTCTAGCATATCCAGGCCGAAGCTATGAGGGGTAGTGCCGTTCTGCTTTTTATGTTTCGGTTGTGCGGTGGTACTACCGTGCCCCCAGATATCTACAACAGCTGCGATTTGGAACATCTTCAGATGACAATCAAGACAAGCTTCTATTCTCAATCGAATAAAATAGACTTTTTCAAATAGGTTTGCTACAAAGAGGTGCTAAGTTAGTAGGTAACTGTAAGGTTATGTCGACAGTAAAAACACGACCGTGGCTTAGAAGTTAAATTGAATTGCGACAAAATACGACCATCTCAATGAAGTAGGTTCGTTGTCCTTTGCACTTGCGCAAGCGCAACTTTTTGATGGACGTTTAGCAACACTAGTCTACTCATAATTGTTAGTTGAAAACAACTTGCCTTAATGTTGTTATGATTCTGTGAGTACTGTTTATAGGATCATCTTCCTGCCTTTTTTATGTTACTTGCGGTCGGCGCAACGCGTTTTCTTTTTCCGCCATGCTATCAATCACTTCCTTCTCTTTCATATCATTCCTCACACAATCCATCCATATTTTCTTTGGCCTTCCTCTCCCGCTCCAACCATCAACATTTATGTTCATCACTCTTTTAGTCACATGAGTTTCCAGTGTGAATTCGAAGTACCTACCCACCTAGTTACATACAGTATATAAGTTACAGTTGCAACCAGACTATAGCTATTTCGTCGTAGAAGTGTAACTTAAAATGGTTACAATCGCTCTTTGTCAAAGTTATAGGTAACAACAAAAGCCCCTGCAATGTGCGTGCAATTTTTTAAATAAAATAAACGAACTTATGCATTGACCAGCTATAAATATCCAAAATGTCCTCACTTCCTTCCATCTTTAAGGTCGATTGATTAAGGAAAACAGAAAAAAATAAAGCTTCCATGTGCACTTAACGACCAGTAATCGCAAATAACCGACCGTCGACCTTAAATCATTAATTAACAAACAACGGACGATCAAACGTAAAGAGTCGGAGTGAGACATGATCTTACTGGATGTTCTTGACTGAATCACGAAGACACAGCTGGCTAATAGCCCATTGTTTTAGATAGATCAATAGGCATTGCATTAGGAAGTGGGTTATACTTGCGGATATTCCTTCATATTTTTAAGGTTGCAAATTATAATAAGGTTTCAAATTGTCTAGAAGTTATTTGGTAGATATTGTAGATAACCATAACGAAAGTTTTATTAATAAAAGGGTTTATTTATAAACAACGTTCAAACGTCAAAAATGTATGGTAACAAGTTGAGCAATGATTAACAGTCGCTAAAACGTTGCTTAACTTTAAGCAACGTTTATAAAATTAAATAAACTCCATAACATTCAACTTGGAAGAGTTATATTATACCTACGGATGCCGAGTGAACCCAAGTTAAATATAGCTCATTCCTGTTTTAGTGGCTAACTACTTGAGAAGGTAGGCTTATGGGTTTTCTGGGAAAATGAGCTCTGAGTGCATTGTGAAGACGGTATAGAAAAAACGGTACCTACCTATGCTAACTATCATTCATCCATTATAAGCCCAAAATTTGGAAAATACCTACGGAAAAACCTTGCTATTGAACACCACCCATTCCCCGTTTCCTGAATTAAACATTTACGGAAATACATATTTAGGTAAAGAAAGAAAGAATAATGTTTATTTGGATACAATTCGTGGAACACAAAATAACAAAATAAAAAACAAGTGAAAATAGTAGGTATTTTAACAATAATAGTGTGTGCCTCACGGCTGCGCCAAAAAGGTTCATTTCAGCATTAATGCCAGACAGATGTTGTCTGACGCTGGTTTTCTAATAATGAACCTATAAGTAGGGACAAGTGACGGCGAGTACAAAACAGCTTCAACATACCTAATACATAATTTTCAATACTTACTTCTAAATAAATAAATGGTGAAGTAAAAGGTGAGGTAAATAAAATTTTCGCAGGGCAAATTGAATGTGTGCCTCACGTGTCCGTGTCTATAACACGATCAAAAGCGTTGCGTGCATGGTGCATACACCTGACTTTGAAATTAATAACGAGAATACGAGAATAACGGGTCTTGACCATAGCCATTAACTATTAAGTATACGTTATTTGTTGCTTTCATTTTGTGCCCGTTCACCTAGTAGGTACATCTGTATGTAGTGAGGAGAAAATGTGAATCCCCGCTTAAGCTTGCCTGCAGGCAACATCACAGAGCATGGGCAACATTGTCGCCGCGACACGTCGCGGTGTCATGTCGCTGCAGTCATGATTCCGCACCCGACCGCAGGCAGCAGCAGAGCAGCCCGTTTTCCAGTCAGTAGATAGAAGACAAAAATTATCGCTCGAGCGTTGGCGGCACTACTGTTCTGTGGTCGGGCTACACGTGTCGTCTGTCGCTCGCCCGTAGCTGCCAATGACGTGTCGCTAGCTACGGAAATTTCATAGGAATTCAAAGAAAACAGTCGTGTCGCGGTGACACGTCGCCTGCAGTTGCCGCCTGCGGTCGGGTACGGAATGGTACCTTTATGCTTAGCCGTAGACGCGCTAAAACACAAACTGAAGAAATCATATTTTTTACAGAACAAACCACACTCAAAATGTCACGATTCAAGACAATACTGGTAACTGGAGGCGCAGGCTACATCGGAAGCCATTGTGTGGTGGACCTCCTGCAAGCTGGGCATGATGTCGTTGCTGTTGACAACTTCGCCAACGCAGTGGGCGATGATGATGGGTCACCAGCACTGCAGAGGGCGGAACAGATTACGGAAAAGAAGATACATTTCTACAGAGCAGATTTGCTGGATAAGCCTCAAATTAACGATATTTTTGATAAGGTGAGTTTTTTTTCGTAACTCCTTTTCTGATTGTTCGTCTTTATTTTTGCCTTATAGGACCCCAAGTCCCAAATACATGCAAGACATGAATTTTACTATGATCTAGGCCTGATTAAAAAATTCCAGACAGTTCGATCTGCGCAAGAGTTATTTGATCACTATTTGCTTTCTCTTTCTCTAGGATTTCTTCAACTATAATGCATTCACTTTGAAAGTTTGAATTCTAGAAATAACAGTCCCCTGTCCCCAGCTGCTATCCAGTAATAAAATAGCGTCCCCGGATTTCCTTTAAATGCTAAAATATCAATTTATTTCCAGCACCCAATAGACTGTGTGATCCATTTTGCTGCGTTGAAGGCTGTCGGGGAGTCCATGCAGCAGCCTCTGCTGTACTATCAGAACAATCTACTCGGCATGCTTAACTTATTGGAGGTAAGAAGTACCAGTTGTTCACCACTATGATAGAATTCCAATGATCTACCACACACTACCACATGTAGGACAAAGTAGGTATGACGCTGAAGTCAATTTATTCCTAGTACCGTTTTTATTTTCGAGCCTTATGGACCATTTACATTTATTTAGCATCCTCAAATGGAGACTAAATAGATCCGTCATAGGAAGGTGGTTACTCACGGATTACCAGTGCGTAGACACATACTTCCTTTCAGGTGGAATGGTGAGAAAACAACTCTACTGGGTAGGATTTATGTCTTATATAGTCTTATTAGGCAAGCTCACCGGCATGAAACAAATACAAGAACAGCGTATCTAGTGAAAAGATTAGCCTCTAGCAGTCAGCAAGGTTGGTCGCCAGTTAGCGAGGCTGACTGCCAGTTTTAATGCATCATTGTAGATACGGATAAAAAATTCCGCCAGATCTTAATCACCATCATGTACAAAGCGGCATGTTTTGTTAACTTTTGATAAACACTTAGCCCAGTCAATAACAACATGAAACATCGCAAACGCTCTACGATTCTTATATATGTTGTTAGGTTCCCTGAGAGTAGTTTATACCCAAGTTTGCAACCCTGAAAACCTTGTGCTTCTCCCATGGTGCTCGAAAAACTACGAAATTCTGGCACTTTTTTGAAAAATATACCCTAAGGACGCGTTTTTAGGTTATATTTGATCAAGTTTTTGTGAAGTTTGATACAATCTGAACCCAACCCAAGCACTCTTGGTCTATTGGTTGCGAACATACAGCTAATCGAAGATTGGCATTTTTTTCCAAAAAGAGAAAAATTATCGGTTTAGGGTCATGTGCCAAGACTAGTGTCGGCTGAACTAATGGTCCAAGAGAAAGTGCTGTAGTTCTTGTAGTGCTGTAGTTGAGTAGAAGGAAGATTACATATGCCCTTGCGCATTACTTCTTCAGTGAAGAAGGACAAGGGATTATAAGGGATATGGTGCTAGCTCATACGCAAAACGCATCTGATTGTTTTGTTGTCACGCAGACCTTCTGAAATATGGTAAGGGGATCAACATAAATTCTCTTGTTTCTCTAAAAGGACCATTAGTTCATCCGGTAATTTTTTTATGTCGATATTGACTGGGCTAACTGAGTACTTACCTATTACAGTTGAAAAATGCTAATCAGTTGAGATTGTAACTTGATAATTGTAATATGAGTTTCTCAATTGATATTTCGTGTAGAGTTTCTTATCGTATGGAATTTACTTAAAATGATCTAATTCACAGCGTTAATCGCAGGAAATGCCGATAATTAAAGGTAGATAGGTACCTGGGTTACAATATTTTATTTACCGAATTATTATAATATTTACCTTAATTACTATCTTATCAACTTTCTGGCATTGCTTATTTTAATGTCTGATTCATAATCGATTGCAATGACCTATTTTAAAAGAGGAAAGAATATGTACTTCAAAAATAGCTTGTGAAGTTGAGACTTCCGCGACGCAGAATTTATGTTTTTATTAGTGTCCGACCGAAACAGAACTTTCTACCGAAATCGAAACCGAATGTTCGGTGTCTCTCTCAGTTTCGGCCGAAACCAAAACCGAAACTTTTAAGACATTTGTTAAAAATCTATTGTTTACTGAAATTTGGCTTATTTTTTACACTTATACAGTCCAGACAGTTAACGTGTTAAATTAAATGAAAAACAATAAATGATCTACGTGAAAAAAAAAACGGTTGTTTTGTTTTGGGAACACACTTTATTTTAAATTAACTAGTTAACTACCTATGTTAACCACTTCTTGGAACAAAAATTTGTGAGTAGATAACAAAAAGCTGATGATGGCTGGTGATGTGGTGAATCACCACATCACCAGCCATCATCAGGTGATACACGAGCCACGAACTCACCCGATACTGTTATTGTTAGAGTCACGCTAAGACTTACTTTACAATTACAATATGTGGAAACAATAAGTAGGCAAATGTAAATTTCTAAGATACGGCCGAGTTACAATACTGTATGATAATATTACCGTGGTAGTGTTGTATCTTGTATCATGCAAAATACGCGAAATCAGCACCCTAATTACGCAAGACACGATCAATTTTAAATTGAAACAAACAACAAAAAAAAATTACCAGATTTTTTTTGTCGAATTTATGAAGCAATGGACTGGCAATCTTTTTCAATTGATTTCAATTTAAAATTGATCGTTCATTGAGTAATTGGGGGGCTGCTTAGGTTCGCTCGCCAACCGCCGGGGCCGATGGTTTTGAAGGAGCCAAACATAGGTGACGATAAATATTCATTCCATAACCATATCAAACTACTCATGTAAAACATGTGCGTGGGACCCGGCTTAAGAAATTTCTGATAGCCCCTCCCGAACGCCCATGTCACAAGTTCTTGCTAAAACCCTCCTAAAACGCATAAAAATATTTACCATTCCAGATAATGCGGTCACATAACTGCTATCAAATGGTGTTTTCTTCATCCTGCACGGTCTACGGCGAACCGGAATACCTGCCCATCACTGAGAGCCATCCTACTGGCAGCATCACCAACGTGTACGGAAGAACAAAATATTTCATCGAGGAGATGCTCAAAGACCTTAGCGCCGCTGATGAGGTAAATGTTCTGTGCAATCACTGATATTACTTTACTGTTACGGAGGTTACACATTACGATGTAGTGTTGGTTAATTTTGGGCAGTTACAACATGCATGATATTTGCATACGGGTACTTTTCTCGAAGGATTTATTGCACATTTTTATGGAAGTGTCTATAATCTATATATGATAACCGCAATGGGGGATGCGGGATCTTTTGGAGTGATCAAAATTTCCTTCTAAACGGGGCTAAGCTAGACGTCTAAGGGCTGATTTCACCAATGAAACTGATGGCGATCAGCATTTCTAAAACGCGTTCAAGAGCTGTCAGTGTCAAAATTGTTATGGAATATTGTACACTGACAGCTCTTGAACGCGTTTTAGAAATGCTGATCGCGTTCAGTTTCATTGGTGAAATCAGCCCTAAGTTATAAAAGGACCAAATTGTTTCATCTGGGTTGGTCAACAAATTGCTCAAGTCTCAGAGCTAAATTAGGATAATCTTTAAACCAGCTTAGGATCTATGTATGATTGGTTTGGTAGTACTAATTTTTTTAAAGATCAATGAGCAATTCCCTATTTGTACAGAAGGACCAAATTTTTCCGAAAGATTCTTATACAAAATATCTACACCTGCTACTTTAGACGTAGATGTTTTCTAGTTAACAGCCAGCGGTGAATGAGTACGCTTTCTAAATCACATCTCCAGCCGATGTGATTCAATACCGGTCTTGTTGGCCTACTACCGCGAATGCCAAGGTCGAAAGATGCCAACATAATCGTATCATCCGCGTAAATTATGTCATACCAATCACATATTTCTATAAATGCTCTAGATAGGTATTTAATTAAATGCATTGATCAATATGTTTATATGTCAAGTGTCAAAAGAATAATTTATCGCTATATTTTATGATATTTTTAGCCATTTGTGGTTTATTTCCTGCTCTTAAAATTATGCACGTGTTTATAAACATATTATATATTTGTCCCTAGTAAGCGCAATTTTTGTGCGGAAATCGGTTGTCATGGTATGGGCATGTGATGCGGAGGAATGAGGAAATGAGGAAAATGTCGTGAAGAAAGTTTTAAGTATGAATGTCGATGGCTATAAGAGTAGGGGAAGACCAAAGAAGCGATGGATGGACTGTATGAAAGATGATATTGCTAGGAAGGGGGTGACTACTGAGAAGACGACTAATAGAGAAGTATGGAAAAAAGGGACATGTTGCGCCGACCCCAAATAAAATTGGGATAAGGGCAGGAGAATGAATGATGAAGCGCAATTTTATGCAAGAAAAATTCAAAATTTTAACCGTAGAACTATTAAACTTTGATAGGACCTTTATGGCTTGATTTACCTACTGAATTTGTGATAGGTAGTGCTTTAACTTAGATTTAAACTCATACAAAGCTACATTCATATTATTTGTCTTCCCCAGAAATGGAACATAATATGCCTCCGCTACTTCAACCCAGTGGGGGCGCATCCTTCAGGCCTGATCGGAGAGGACCCGACCAAAGAGTTCACAAACCTGATGCCGTTCATGGCACAAGTGGCCCTCGGGAACAAACCTGTGCTCACAGTCTTTGGAAACGATTATAATACGCCTGATGGAACTGGTAAGCAGATGTTTTAAATGTGGCAAAGAAGAAAAGTACTGTCTCCTATTCGTTTAATGCCTGAGATAGAAATATGTTTGAGTTATCCCTGTTTTGTCTGAATCTGAATCTCCTTTGGTAACAGGCGCTAAAGCGTTTCAAGCCAACAGCATTCCTGTTAAAAAAACCTTTTATTAATTTTGTTGTTTTTGCGTGATCAGACTTTATTATTCATCAGCTGTTTGTTTCTTACTCCAGGGCAAAGGCCTTCCTTTCCTCCTTCCACTTACCCCTATCTAGTACAGCACTAAATAAACTTGCTACGTGGCAAATCTGAAGAAAGGAGTCGAAGTCATCCCGCCGTTCAAAATTGACTAACGAAATGATTAATGCTCATATTTGCTACCCTTGGTTTCAGGTATCAGAGACTACATTCACGTCATGGACCTGGCAAGCGGACACGTCGCAGCACTGAACTTGCTCGGCAACAATCACGTTAAACTAAAGGTAACGATTGATTCATTCAATCACTCAATTAGGTAAATCCGGCTGGTGCTCGGGTATAAGGATAATTCTGATAGAATAAAAACTCACCACAAACGCAAACCCACCTAAATTCTGGAGCGATAAACGTTTGGGAACATGATTAGAGAAGTCCAACCAAGATGTCTCTAGGTTGAGTCTTCTATAGATTGAGCGCTCTCAAAATAAATGAATTTATACACAGCGAATTTCGCGAAGGCCTTTTCCCTCTCGTTCACCGGATGGTGTTGTGTGCGCACGGGCATTACCTCAACCCAAAAAAGCATATGATATTCAACCTATTTGCCTTGTTTTTATTTTAGGTTTACAACCTTGGAACCGGCAGAGGGGTATCAGTCAAAGAGCTAGTGAACGTGTTTGAAAAGGTGACCGGTACTAAGATACCTCTGAAGTACGTAGCCAGAAGACTGGGCGACATCACAGCTATGTGGGCGGACGCGACGCTTGCTAAGGAGGAGCTAGGCTGGTCTACCAAGTTGACCGTTGAGGAGATGTGTGAGTATTGAAATGTCTTGTTAATCAGATTGTGGACATTTGCCTGACCCAGACACAACCTGGCGAATGGTGGTAGACCAGGAATCTATCAAAAATGGCCAATAACAAACTTAGACTGGTAGACTTGTCTTTTTGGACAGAAGGAAAGACTAAACTAAACTAATGACCTTCTTTGTTTAGAACGTGATACAATAAATGTAGCGGAAAATCATTGTATTTTTTTAATGCCAACGTTACGGCATAAGACTGATCTATTTTAAAGTCTGTAGGCTATTGAACTTTTCGTCAAAGAAGAACGGTAGTTTTTGATGACCTTCATTTCAGATTTAATTTCGACATATGCTACGCATGCAATTTGATAACCTTCTTTATAAATTCTAGGCACTGACTTCTGGCGATGGCAGACGATGAACCCTGACGGCTATCCCAAGAAGAGCAGGAAGACGAGCGTCATCGTGAACGTGAATGGCAACAGTTAACATGCATTTCATATCCATCCTTATTATTTATAGTTCATTATTAAATAAGTATACCTACTATTTATAACACGGTGTTTCATTGCCCAGTCATCAGGCTTTTATATGCACAGGGCGACTAAATCAGGGTTGCGCCACGTTACACTGCGAGGACAAAACCTTTGTCACGTGCTAGTGCTCGGCGACACGACGCCGTCACCGTGCCGCCACCGCGCTGCCGCCGCATATGCAACGTTGCCGTGCCGCCACTGCGCCGCCGCTGTGCCGCCGCTGCGCCGCCTATTGTTACTGTTTTTTCATTCCGTCGCCGGCCGCTTGCAAAAATGCACGCGCTTTATTAGTGATATGGCAAAATCAAGCGAAGATAGCGCGGCGGCGGCGGCGCAGCGGCGGCGGCGCAGCGGCGGCGGTTCTGTAGTGCCGTGTACACGAGCCCTAAGTTAGCCCGGCGAGACATTATTATTGTCTCCAAAATTGCTGGACAGAGGTGTACGTAACCTGCGTTCGCAATTTATTTGCAAGCAAACACGAGTTTTAGAAAAAACAACTGTAATACCTACACTTATGGTTCAGTTTGCACTACAACTTCATAATTATTTTTTACTAGCTTTTACCCGCGGCTTCGCCCGCGTGGATGTCGCAAAATATCCCACGGGAACGTTCTACCAGGAATACATACCTAATAGCCAAGGAAAAGATCATTGACTAACTTTCAGCGGACGCAGTGGTAGGCTACAGCGCCCGCGTGGTCAACCATAATTATTTTGTTACGCGTAATTTTGAAACTGTGATATCTCTTAAACTATTCATTTAAATGATGTGATGTAAAGGCATATTTTAATCGAAATTGAATGCCCAATTTAAATAACCTATTTAATTGGATAAGGATTAATAAGATACCGGTCAAAATAGCTTCGGAAATAACAATGAAAATTTTATACAATTTTGAAAGATAAAAATGGTTATTGTGGGTCACCCTTAAAAGATAGACATATGCCATCGCGGACTTTTTTGTTGCAATTTTTAAGATATACAATACTCTAGAACATAAATTTGATTTATCTCTCACGACTTACGCTGCGCACGCCAGTAAAGCTCCCAGTCGGCATGATTTTTTCCGACATCTTCAACAATAATCGTCATATTTCAGCCAATTTACACAAAACCTTAATGAATTATACACTAAAACCTTCCACATGAATCACTCCATCCAATGGTGAAAACCGTTTGAAAATCCGTTCGGCAGTTTTTGAGTTTATCGCGTTCAGACAGACAGATAGACGCGGCGGGCGACTTTGTTTTATAATATGTAAGGATAACTTTTTCAACAGTGCTAGTCAGTCTAAAATCAACTTTATTTATACTTGAATAAAGTTGATGTATGTTAAGTGTCAGTGTAAGTGTGTTAAATAACATCAATTGGAAACAAGGATTTGAAAAGACCTTATGTGCTTTGGCCATAACTCCGTGAGACTATGACAGACAGTATGTGAGTTAAACCGCAAACCCGTGGTTCTGGGAAAGAGACAGAGGGTTATGTCAGACCCAGGAGGAGCTCGTGCGTGGCTAAGTAATAAAACGACCACGGGTCGATCCATCAGGTCAAGCTACGGTTACGGGTTGATCCGTGGATGGGTGACCATATTTACATACCGAGACTCCTCCGTGCCTCAGAAAGCACGTTAAGCCGTTGGTCCTGGCCGTCATTCGTGGATCTTTCGACAGTCGTTACGGGTCATCCAAATAGACAGAAACCAGAGTCTGACAGTCTTGCCAAGGAGTATCATATTACCCAGTTACTAGGTTGTGGAGGTCAGATAGGCAGTCGCTCCATGTAAAATACAGGTATTCAGCTGCATCCGGTTAGACTGGAAGCCGTCCCCAACATAGTTGGGAAAAGGTTAGGCAGATTGATTGCTCATTGTTTCCCCAATGACGCACTGCCTTCATAAAATTTTTGAGTTTCGGTGGTTTCCGGCCTTTATATTCACAGTGTAGATGGATTCGACTGATAGGTAAATAATTAAAATAAAAATATAGTTTTGTATAAGTACCTGAGTTTCTTTATTTTTATTATTCATGTTATTTCTTCATACAAAGAATCATGCTGCCATTTCAATGGCTCATAGCCGACACTGGTTGTATTCGGTAGTAGATATCTTGCAAACAATTCTAGGGTCTGTGGATTTTCTGTCTTCACAAAAGGAGATAAAATATCTGGAACAGGCGCATAGACAAGGATTAGTTTGAAAATCTTGGGACCATTTTGAAGAGAATTTGTTAAACAACTAGCTGCGCCCCGCAGCCTCCTCCTCAATCTGATTTTTTCACTGACTGGTGAAATTCATCAGCTAGTCAGAAGTTTTGTTTCGTGGCTACAACTTTCAAGTATTCTTTAAAAACTTATCCAAAACCCATAACACGATTTCCTATAGTCGGCTATAGGAAATCCTTAAAGACGGAAGGCGACTTACCTAATAACGGCGGTTTATGAGAATGCAAAGCACTGGGCACACTGACAACCAGCTGACAATCCGGCACAACATTCACATCACCAACTCTTCCCAATATTATCCTCTCATACGGCTGCTTCTTACAACCAGTTCCAAAGCCACATAATGGCTGCAAATCTACTGTCACTTTCAGCCAGTACCAAGTAGCAACATATTCCACTCCCCATTTTGGAAATATTATGTTTTTTACAGCGGCAATGTTGCTTAGTGCATTTGTACACCATACAGCAACTAGGCAGTTTTCTGAAAGGAGGTTTTTTACTGGTATTGCTGCTATGTCTTCGTTGTACATCATTGAGTAACTAAAAAAAGAATTAATAAATGTATTGATTGTAATACTTGGCCTGAAACACAGGTTTTCATAAACCTAGATCAAGGCAAGTCTACATTACAGTTAGAATTAAATTTTTCTCGATTAGAATTAATGTCATAGTCATACTTTATACTTGATTTTTTTTTTATACTGGCATCTCTTATATCTCCGTTGTGTATGGCTGTGCCACCTTTTTTTTTTTTTCGTGTGTGTGTTTTATGCCGCCCATGGGCCTCTGACTTGGTTTCACATGCCATCGAGAAATATCTCTCAGGCATGCCGGTTTCCTCACGATGTTTTCCTTCACTGTTTGAAGCAATTGATCATTACAATAGGCACATGAATCCGAAAAGTCTGGGTGCGTGCGTACACTGCGCGTCACGTAAAAAGAACGCTAGCCGTTTACCTGCGCACTGAGCGATTTATCGATTCCAGCCTATTCCATAGTACTAAGTAACTAATAAAGTACCTATTATGAATCTACAATAAAACAGTTACACTTATATTATAAAACCAATAGCCTAGTACTTTAGGATATGACTGTACCCAAGCGCAGACACATCCCCTGCACTGTCGCTCAGCGTTCTTTTTACGTGACGCGCAGTGTACCTTGGGTTTGAACTCGAGACCTATGACTTGGCAGTCCGACGGTCACATTATTGAACTATATTCTTCAACAAAAGAGTGTGAAAATATTTGTGGTTTGTCCCTCTAAAAAGGTTGCAAACAGTCTATAAGTACTAGGATAAAAAAACCACTAAAGTAAAATTTCAAATACTTGTATTCTGGGATCATAAAATTCATCTAGAATGGGTTGAAATATTTGTATTTATTAGTATTCATAATCATCATCATCAGCCTATTAATGTTCCCACTGCTGGGACACAGGCCTCCTCTCTGTGAGAGGGAGTGGGCTGTAATCTACCACGCGGGCCCAGTGCGGGTTGATAGATGTCACATGTCTTCGAATTTTTTGGTTCTAAGACATGCCGGTTTCGGTTTCGGTTTCCTCACGATGTTTTCCTTCACCGTTTTGAGAACAGTGGTGATGAAATTATTTACACAAAGTAAAGCGCCTGCTTGGGTTCAAACCCACGACCTACAACTCGTAAGTCGGGGCCGTTACCACTGCTCTCACCTTTATTAGTACTAAAGGACCAGTTTTTCTTTTTCTATAATCTTCTGAATTTTCTTAGCTAAATTTTTAGCTTATATGAAATAAGAGGTGTTTTACCTTAATTTATCATTAGCACTCTTCAGCCTCCTTATGTACTTGTTCCACCAGGGTGGATCTGCAACGAGTATGTCAAACTTACTGCCCTCTAATTTTAGGCACTGTTCCTTTACACATCCACAATAAAACCTGAAAAAGTAAATGAGAATAGATATTGTATTGTATTGCTCTCTCTAAAATATAGTAACATTAAAAAAGTATTTTGTATCTTATTTTTAAGGAAGTTTCTAAATGTTGTAGCAAGATTTCAATGAAAAAAAATAAAATTATTCTTACTTTAACTTGAACAATACCTTGAATTGGGTGGTATTAAGAAATTATTCTCTTTCACCATGCATTTTAAAGAAGTATCAGCATTATTACCACCCTTTACATCCCTTATGTCAAAGATGGTGGATTCAAATGACTGTTTGGAAAGATCCCTAACATCCGAAGTGTCCAGTAATTTGTATTTACTGATCAAACTCTCTTTTATTTTTGCGGGTATTTCTTGAATGAATTTTTCATAAATTCCCTTCACTGTTGCTGTCTGAAAACATATGAAACAATAATGTGGATTTAAAGTTCAGGAAGTCAAAACAAACTACAGGTAAGCTCAGCTCATTATTCATTCAATTGAATAATGAATTGAATTGAATGAATCAGTGGACTGCTAGTCTGCTCTATGTAGTCTGACCTGATGATGATATTTCAAAATTCGAAATAAAAGCAACAGTTAAGAAAGAACTATAAATTAGGTAGGTAGGTACTTACCTCTTCTTGCAAACTTTCAGAGTTGTGTGTCCTTTTCCTGTTGCTTTGATTCTTATCAACATGTTTAATAGAGAACAGTTTTGATAGCATACTTAGTGACTTCGTTTCATTTTCGTTAACTAAAGTATTTTTATAAACGCTAGTGATAAATTCTCTATGATCAATCAAGTAATAATCACGATTCATAAAAATTAAAGCCATTTTTGTTTTTCTGCTTATAGAAGTGCAAACCAATGGAAGTTCTGTGGAATATATATTCAAGGATCAAATAAGGCTATTGCTTACACAAAACTGGAACACTTTCACTCATGTTTTTGATTTATTACGCTACGATTAGCTCAATGCTCAATGCATTGGAAAAAAATAAAGGAAAATGACAATATCTATTTTGATTGACATTTCTTTTATTTTGGTTCTTATCTTGCTCACACTACAGTCAAAGTTCTAATACTCTGTCCTTGTCTAAAAGAGACATTTTTAAGAAAAGACATAATGACATGACAAGTTAATATTGCCAACAATAAATCAAATAACATGAATGGTAGTTATTTTTTTCTACATTTGCCTATTTATCTAATTAGTACTTTGAGTAAATATGACTGGAGAAGCCTTACGAACACTTCCCCTCTACAACAACAAAATGTTCGTATACTAACTACTTTCTACTATACTACGTTCGTATACTTACTACTATACTACTTTCAAACCGATTCTAACGCACTTCGTAAATTGGTACATGGTACATAAATGGGGACCTGTGGCCCAGGTATACAGAAAACTTTAAGAACTAGAAGATTTGTACCCTACACTGCCGCATATTCAGTGATGGAGAATAAAGGATGCATGAATCGAAATCTTTTGCATGACATTCCATTCGAATAAGTTAGGTTTTCTTTGTCTATGTACAGAAATAAAAGTAAGTTTACCGACTAAAGCAGAATAGTTTGAAAATTAAGAGAATACAGGATGCAAGAGCGACCGAAGCGAGCTCGAAAATTTTTACACTCCTCCTTGGATAGGTTAGAATCTCTCACAGAATGCTGAAGTTGTAGGAATTCATTAAGACTCGATAAAAATACAGATGTACCGCTTTTGTTGTAGATTATAAAGTACCTACTCATAAGCGAAATAGACTACAATTATCAGATGTACGGAGGTACCATAAGAGGGTCGATCTATGGATTAAGATTCTGGTTTCTCACATTTGGGGGGGGGGGGTTAGAACCCCCAAAAAACCACCCCCCCTGCCTACGGCACTGCTCCTATGACTAGCTGTGCTGTTAAATTCTGTTAAAAGCGTTCAAAAACTTCAAACTTACATAGAGAACCGAATAACCTTCCATATGTTAATATGTTTTTATTGATATTAAAAACCCTAACCTCATAATACATTTCGATTTTTCTTTTGATCCAAACATGATTCAATATAAAACTTGATTCATAATCGAGTATTTTCCTCACATTGCTTCTGTAACGTCACCGAGTCTTAGAGTTAGAGAGTAGTCGAGGTACATCTCGTTTTTATGTTCATAAAGATCAAAATACTTTATTTTTGTAAAAATATACGCAAAATCAGCAAAATTTACATGCGCTTGACATGCGATTATGTCATTTAGTTAAAATTATAACGAGACTACCGTAGGATTGAGGTTATGTTTGAAACCTAAATTGACATGTCAATAATTCCTTATTTTCGATAATTACATACTCATTATTTTTGTTGTTTTTTTTTTAAATTATTGTTTCGTGTTTTATATGTCCATTGAAATGGTTTACTTAGCATTATTTTTTTTACTTGTCCTATTTTATTATTGAGATTATAATAATTTTTAATTTAGTTACTTTTATGTAATTGTAGTTATTTTCTCTTCTTATTAGAATTTAAATATTTTATCCAAAAACTGTTTTATTTCATGGATTCAAGCAAAATACCGAATGAATATCTATATCGATAAAAAAAAATTTATGGTATGGACTCCTCTTAATCTTCTCTAGCTTCTAGGAAATAAAACATTGTTTTTTTCGTAGAAGCTACCTCGTCCCCCGCCAAAAGTGACAGACTTTTTTGTTCGGAATATTGCACATAAGGCTTCTCCAGTGATATATACTCTAAGAATTAGTAATTACACCACAGACATATTATAAGTCTGTGAATTACACACATCCTACGGTCCTACCTACTAAGGTAGATTTTAGAGTGAATTCACTACTACTATCTATAAAAACTACATGTCAATCATGGCTGAATGAATTTAGTTATCGTAGAAACTAAATTCATTCAGCCATGATTATGCTGAGCCGCTAAAGTGTCGACGGGCGGGACTGTGATTATGCTATAATTGCTATACATTGTTCACGTGGGCCGCGGGCTGTATCCGCAGTATGTAGGTTGGGTCAGTAACGTATTATTTTACTCTAGGGAGGTCAACAAAAACTGAAAAAAACAGAGACGATTTTTGAATAGAAAGAATGATATGGAACAATAGTACTTTTTTTTCTTTGGTAGATTTATATTTTTTTACTGCTCAAAACCCGTTATGTTGCTGTCAAGTAAACTGTCAAAACGAGAAGACTCGCTCGATCTCAAAGCTAAAAAAGCAAATCAAGTTGGAAGATTCACGATCGCTTCCTACGCTAATTCAACAGTTTGTTGTATATTCAGTTAGCACGAATTATAAGACTGCAAATTACCATCACGTGCATATTACGTGATCAAATACGCTGAATTGTTGATTAGCTCGGAAGTTTGTTTTGAAACAGAAACAATCATTTTTTGAAGAAGTTGATGACGATGTTTTGTATTGGAGGATCTTTTATTTAGATCATGGCTGTTAATAAAGGTAACTCTCTTTTATACATTTGCTATAAATTAATTTCTTATTATGTATTTTGGTAGTAAAGTATTCCACGTAATAGACGGCCTTGCTATTCAAGAACGCCGACTCGGTTTTGTAAATAACTATATTTTACTAAAAAAATATAGCCTTCCGGTTTTTCCGGTTTACCAGTGGCTTAACTAAGATGTATTATATTAAATTCTTAGCAATATACTTACACTTTTCACCTTTGATGGTAATAACTTGAGTAAGCATCATGTTTGAAATAAAACTAATTAAATATTAATTTGTCTAAGTAGTTCTTAGAGAAATTAACCATTACTCTCATTACATAAAAACTTATTTAAAAGAGTTCACTTTCGTAAGTTGGAAAAACTTAAATTCAATTTATTTCTTTAATGAAAGTATTGACTACTCAATTTATATAAACAATCCAGAAGGTATAATTAAATTATTGACTAGTTTATATATTAGATTATATAAAAACGTAGATATATTTAATTTATTAGGAAGTAGGAAACAATATTTTATTCGGAATAAATAGTAAAAAAAATTGTTTTAATATAATGGTGATTGGTTGTTACATAATTAAAAGTGATATATAAAATTATAATTTACCATAAGTGTTTGGAATATTCAACAATACTAAGGATATTTTATTATTAGCTAATCAATAAAGTTTTACCAACTCTATCCTATTGTTGAATGTGATGTAAAATTTTTATAGGTTTAGCTTGTGTAGTAAGTAAGGAATTTTAAATGTGTCCTTTCCTATGTGGTGGTGGTTTAGTCCTGTTTCTTGCTTTTGTTTGTGATACAAAATTAAATGGTACCTATTACATAATACTTAATAATAAAAAATAAAATAAAAGTTTATAAGACTATTTTAAAAAGCACTTCTGTACAAAACATGAATAAAATGTATGTATTAATATTTTATAATTTTTTTAAATAATTAAACAACGTTAATAATTGTGAAATTGGATAATGAGGATTGATTTGCAACAGAGCATGAGATTTAGCTATTATAAGGATTAAGTAATAATAAGTAGGTAAACATAAATTATATACTTCATTTATATTAAAAATAAAGCAATTTAATATACACAACTATCATAAGGAAAAACTGTATCCAAAACCTACATAGAAAATAAATAATACAAAATATTTATATTATATCATCATATTGAATTTATATTTAGGCTAAACAGGCATTATAATTTCCCTTTATTGTTTTTCTGTGTAATATTGATAAAAAATCATGGTGTCATCTACAATAAATTAATGTTGTCTACCCCATTTCCTTTCAACTCTTACATTATCTTATCTGCACATAAACAAGCTGACACCATCAGCCGGGGGATTATTTCTCATTTTATCTTGAAGCTGATAAACAATAAATTTAAAAGTTTACTATGATGTATTTAAATAACGAAATATTTATGAGTAAAAACTCAACATTACATAATAGTCGAGACAGTTGAACCCTTTTAGCATTTCAATTGCGCCATATAAAAGTCCTCTCAACAGAAAGTAAAAAGTCGCATTCATATTTACAAGTCCCGACACAGAATATTGAGCACTGTTTCATTGAAGGGAACCATAAAAGTTGTACGAAGTGGAGATCGGGAGCGAATATTGATTAGGGGTGGTTGCGCGCGCGAGCGGCGCGGCGGGGGGAGCCGGCTGCGCGCGTCGCCGCCCGAGTGCGCCCATGTGGTGCCACCGCTGCGACCCTCCATTGCCATCCCAATTATACACTAATGTTAAAATCCACAAAATATCAACTATTCCTGCCTGATTCGCCCACGACCGCGCCACTCCATCATGTGAGCCGGTCCGCAGCCGCGATCTAACGCTTCCTCACATATTGCGAGCGACATCGTAAAAATCAATAAATCTCCCAGTGAAACTTGGATATTGCATTTTCATAGGAACAGTGGCTGTAATGTAGTCGCGCAACGGTGTGGAGTGTGTTCCAATAGTGTATTTGTATTTCAGTGAAGATATAAAAAGTTACCGATGTTCAATCACAAGTTACCGACTGACTTTCCAATGCAAACCCTTCGTAAGAAAACCAGCCCTTGCAAATGTGAGTCCGTAACGCTAACGTTAGATCGAGCAGCTTCACGATCACCATGTTTTTCTATACTTTTGATATTACGGTAATGCGGTGTAATTAGATAGCGCTAAATGTTCCCGAACACGTAATTCGCATATCTTAGCTTTATTATATTTTGCGGTTTATGTTGTAACCTGCATGAATCGGCTCAATACTATCACCCTACTAAATAAGAGGTGGCCCAGCAGCGTGTAGACGAGTGGCGTGCTAGTCCATGTCATAATTAGTGACCCTCGTGGTGTTTTGGACAGAGGGTGTGTTGTGGGCCCGTGGCGGATGTGGAGCGGCGGTGCATCGGGGGGACTAACTCCATAACTTGCTATTTGTCGGTTTGTACGGGAATTATGCAGGTGTGTCATTTCCAGCACCTCTTGCGGCAGTTCGGTGAGTCCATTTGTCCTTAGAAACGACAATCATGCTTGTGTGCTGTGTATCTACGTATGTAGTTTTGTATCAATGTCATCGCATGTACTCAGTCCTTTATTATTCCTGTTGACTGCTTCGTTTATTATTTTTAATTAATGCCGCTACTGTATTCGTTAACAACGTTGTCCGCTAAATTATCTTACGTATTCATTTAGAATGAACAGACACTGTGTGTACGTCAAATATATAATAGACGCCAAATAATTTAGAGCACATTCATGTGATAACTTTGCTGATGTCCCTCTGTTAATTTTATATGTGTATCACTCTATGTAACAATATTAAAAGAGGGTTCGGTTGGTCAATTAAAAATTAAAGGCTAGGTTAAAAGTCTCTCTATCTGCTCTCGCTGCAATACCAATCTAATCTGCAATTTTATCTCATTTTAACTACCGGTTGTATCTCAGCAAATAGGTTTAGAAACAACATGCCGCTCTTACTGTTTAGTAACATTCGTCAAAATAGAACTTCAACAATATAACATCGAATTCCGCGGCTAGACTATCATCTTATCCTCAATAACAAAGCATGCTCTTTCGTAAATAACATACATCTATCTATGTAATGTACCTATATGTATGCAATGATTGCGCAGTTTGCATACAACATTCTTGAAGTATTTCTGTTTCCTCACATTTGTGAGAAGATTAAAAACATATCACTGTGAATCTTCAGTTCAAAGAGGTCACATCCAACAGGTACCAGCCAGTGCGACAATCGTGGTTCTAAATTTAAAAACAGGATATTCAATTAACTGGGAATGATGGACCGTAAACAGGGGCCAAAATAGGACACCCGCGCTCACTTTTATTTGCGCTGAACTTCAGCGAAGGTGTAGTGCTCTCGAAAAAAAGAATTGTAAAAATATAACCATGACATTGAAACAGATTGAATCAAAAAGTCTAATTAGCAAAGGTGATATGCAAACTACTGTTATGTGTGTGCACTTGTGCTCGACTAATGTGCTTTGTGCTATATAGATCGCTGGTTGACTTGCTTAGTTTATAACTCTCTGGTACTGTTTACGATTGTCTTTACGACGCTTTTATTTCCACGACCGATGGGTAATCGAGCTGATTATGCCGACTGTTGAAGTAATTTATGTGAAGTCCTGATTTATTCTAAAAACAATGCTGTTGAACGACATTGGCATTATAGTTCAAGTCATCGGCCCTTATAAGATATGAGTGACTGTTTTTGTGTGAGTGTGTGTCTTTAAAGCCGTTTTTTGTGTGCATCGAAAACCAGCAAAGGGCTCTTATTGTAGGGTCAGCACGTAGACCTAACCGTGTGTCGAAGAACTCAAAACGTTGGTAGTGACTGCAGAAAAAGGAAGCGCCAATTTTTGACAGCGACATCCCTGAACTCGCGTCATTACAGGTCAAAATTCCCTGGCAAAGGTTTTTTCTTTTCTAATAGTATTTAAATATGACTTTAAACAGACAAGAACGAGCCGGGCCGGTTCTTAGGCGAAGGAGTTTCGTTTCGCGCGAAGCTGATCGGTGTACTGGAAGTACCCGAGGCCCGGGGGGACAGGATGTGCCAAGAAGCCCTGGCTGATCTGAAGATGGCCATCAGAGCCGCTGGAGAGCATAAGCAGAGGATACAGGTCCACGTCGCTATCGATGGTTTGAGGCTGCGCGATGATAAGACTGGGGTAAGTAATAATTATTTGCACATAAAAATCCACAGATTAAAAATGGTTCCGTACATGACTGAAAAACAAAACACCGCCGAAACTAATATCATGATCTTTTAAAACCCATGCTCCAAATGATTATTCAACATTCGAAAAAACGCCGTGTCTAAATAGGTGACGATAGGTATCATGTTAAACTCTGCTACGGGATTTTCGAAACTCTACCTGTGTCCGGGTCAAACGGGGTTCGAAGCAAACGAGGTTGTGGTCTGTTAGTATATAATGAAGTACCGGCTTCCTGTTACATTTTTAATTTGATTGTCGACAATCCGTTTGGCGTTAGCGGTTGAGCCCAATTTTTTTTTGCGTTAGGCATCGCGCTTTCGGTTCCCGCACTCAATTGGTATAATTTGGGTCTATAAACGAATCTAGCTGCTTAAATACCTTTGTTTTCATATCGAAAGGGGAAGTTAAATTCTAATAACCAACCATCATCATTGACGTCTTCATCAGCATCTCTGAGCGTTAAGGTAGTGCGTAGCATTAGGTGATTCCGAACAATGGTGCTGCTGCGTCATTACTGGTCCCCATACATTTTCTATAGGTATAAATGAGATGACATTCCGAGCATGGCAGCAATGCTGCCCGACATTGCTGCGTCACATTGCTGGCGTGCTCGGAATTTAATCTGATATTAACTTATAGAAAATTTTTGGGGACCAGTAGTGCTGCCGCGGCAATAACGCCGCTCCAGCACTACTGGTCCCCATAAGACAATAAAGCGATGTTATTGGTTAGTTTCACTCATCTCTGGTGGAAACGCAGCGTGAAGGTATGATTCCGAACAACAAACAGCAGGTGCTCGGAATCAGCGGCCAGCGCCAGTCGCCGGCAGCACTGCTGCGTGCAGTGGGGTTCGCATCATACCTTTATCCGGCCACGACCATTACGCTGTTATCACACTGACGCATTCCGCTGAGAGACCGGCCGGTGTGAAACCAGAAAGACTAGGCCCGTGTTTCAGAACTTCACTCAATACTTAAGCTACTTGTAACTAACTTGAACTAATCAATTGACTTTTAACTAGTTTTAGTGAGGTTAGCTTAAGTGAAGTTCTGTAATACGGGCCTTAGTCTTAGGCCCGTATTACAGAACCTCACTCAAGACTCAAGCATCACTTAAAACTAGTTTCAATCAACGTTTTAAGTAACGCTTGAGTCTTGAGTCAAGACTCAAGTCAAGACTCTTGACTGAGGTACAGAACCTCACTCAATACAGGCCTAAAACTCCCAGTTTTTCACACATTTTGGTCCGTAATATTTTCATCATCGCAGTCAGTGTACTAAAAGCATTGTAATGTAGCGATCTATGCCCATGTTGTTTGTCCATGTCCTATTTACATGTAACATAGATGGCTGAAACATGTGTGCCGCCGGCGCCGAGGCTATTAAAGGATTAGGTCACGAGGATATAAAGTAGGACTCATGTGTGTTCTACAAAAATAAATACGATCAGTTATCCGTCCGCTGTTATTCTGCTCGCGACTTCGTCCGCGAGCCTATAAACTTCCTCAAGAATTGAGCTATCCAATGCAAAAATAATTTTTAAATCCGACTGGTGTTCCCGGAGATACCCCCTACATACAAACTTTCAAACAAGAAGTATCGATGAATCCTATGGTTTTAAATTGATTGATGATTAATGATAATAAAAAACGAAGTGTATAGAGTGCCGCGAGTTTCTTGTGGCACTCTAGTGTCACTGCCTCGGCCCGGCTAGGGTGCCGTGAGCGTTGCATTGTCACTGTCACTTGTTATTTAGGTTAGGTTAGAACTGTGACCAGGGTCTGTTTAGGCACAAGAGAATGTAATGTTTTGGGAATGTGGTGTTTTACAGCGATCTAACCTCGACAATCAAACAAAATACCAAGTGACGTGACTTAGTGACAGTGACAATGACAATCCAATGCTTGCGGCACTTTAGCCGGGCCGAGGCGGTGTTACTAGGGTGCCTGTAGTGGCACTTTATCCGATAGGGATAGAGTGCCAATGGTGGCACTCTATACACTGCCATAAAAAAATATAATAAGCATTTATTTCAGGCTACAATAGTCCATAGATATCTACACTATAATATTATAATGATGAAAGATTAGTATTCTTGTTTGTAATGAATAAACTCAAAACTACTGGACCGATTTAAAAAATCTTTCACCAGAAGAATGCTACATTATCACTGAGTAACATACGAGTAGGCTATAATTTATAAAGATATCACGCTGGCGAATCCGCTCCGCCGGCGGAAGCCGTTATAAACAAAAAACTTACCTAAAAAGTACCTTATAAACTAACATCATCATCATCATCATCAGCCTATTAATGTTCCCACTGCTGGGACACAGGCCTCCTCTCTGTGAGAGAGAGTGGGCTGTAATATACCACGCGGGCCCAGTGCGGGTTGGTAGATGTCACATGTCTTCGAATTTTTTGGTTCTATGACATGCCGGTTTCCTCACGATGTTTTCCTTCACCGTTTTGAGAGCAGTGGTGATGAAATTATTTATACAAAGTAAAGCGCCTGCTTGGGTTCGAACCCACGACCTACAACTCGTAAGTCGGGGCCGTTACCACTGGGCCACCACTGCTTTCAAATATACATATATGTGGTATAAACTAACATAATTATCATATAAAAATTTAATAAATAGATAAGGGTTATAAATTTATTTACACCAGAAAAATACATTAGAAGAAATAATTAAACTCGGCTTACAACTAAGTTAAAGGCGGAAAGGCTGTGATCCAAATATTTTTGATGCGTGAGAATCCAAGTGGATACTTTGGCGCAAGCATCTGGTATAATCTTAGTACCTGCAAGTACCTACTTACGTAATCTCGGCTCGTCAAACTGAGCCGACATTGGCTCACAGTCTTGTATTGGTCCAATATTCCAAACGCTCTGTTGCGTTTGTCCAATAGTTGTCCATACATAACCAAACATGGTACGTACGCAAAATACGCGCTTGGACGTGGACACCAGTACCCTAATTACGTAATGCACGATCAATCAGAATTTGAATCGGTTTGAAACAGATTTCTAATCCATTGCTTCATAGGTTGGAAAAAAATATCTGCTCAACAACGTAAATAACGCAATGAATATTATTCAACTGTCAAAATGAAACAAATTAATCGGAATCGTTCACGAAAATGTGTTGCGTAATTAGATAGCAGTTCGTTTTACAATACAATACTACAATATAGTTGACCCAAAGAAATACAAGTGTTAAATTGTATATTATTTACTAGGACTCCCTGTATCACCACCCGGTCCACAAGATATCGTTCATCGCGCAGGATATGACGGACTCCAGGGCTTTCGGCTACATATTCGGCTCTCCCGACACGGGCCACCGGTTCTTCGGCATCAAGACTGATAAAGCTGCAAGTCAAGTAAGTTGCATTACCATTATCTTTTGGGTCTTTTGACCCATAGCACAGATGAACACAGATGGTTCACTCCGGATAATTATTTAAATAAAAAGGAACTCTTGCTACAACACAATAAAGTGCAATTCAGGTCTCACGGCGCTAATTATTACCTGCTATACTATATTCACCTAGAAGTTGCCTCTCTTTCCATCGCGTTACGCTTGTATCTTCTGACTGCTTTACGCTTACTGAATTGGCCCGACAAGACGAGCCCGCCGCGTACTTGTAGCTTTATACCTAAAATGCGGAGTGAACCATCTGTAATCTGTGGCATATTATAGTCATTTATTGTCCAATAAATGACTATCATATCAAGTCATCACAATAAACATCATTACATTTAGATGTTACAAAAATTGACTCCCTCGTTGGTCTAGCTAGTGTGGTCGCAAGCGCTACTGCCGCGAATGTGGTCTTGGGTTCGATTCCCGGGTCGGGTAAAATATTCCTGGTTTTTTCCATCGGGAATTTCTCAGCAGCAGCCCCGGGTCTGAATTTGTGCCCGGTGCGTGATGTTATGTTATGTTATATTACAGAAAAAATATATAAAAACATTACCCTCCTTCTGGGGCAGTTAGGTCGGCACGTAAAAAGACAGGACATAATGGAACTGTAATTTACCTAACATATGTCTGTATAAGCTATGCCCACAATAAAAAGGTTTGATTTGGTTTAAAGACATAAGAAGGCCTTACAGGCCCTAGACCGAACGATTTAAAGCTGAAATACGATGATCCTATAGCAGTTAAAAAAAAAATTTGCAGTACTCCGATTAAAAATGGTTCCGCGCATGACTGAAAAACAAAACACTGCCGAAACCGGATCATGATCTTTTAAAACCCAAGCTCCAAATGATTATATTCGAAATTCAAAACGAACGATTTTTGTAGCTGAAATACGAATATCCTATACCATTTATTTTTATACCTATAGATTTGAATAAAATCTTAAAACTAATTAAATATTTTGTAAAAATGGGTATTTTCAATTTTAATATCGTTCGAATTTACGATGCGTTTACTGCGCGGGTTTCTAGTAGGCCTACTATTTAGCGGATTAAAGTTTAACTGAGACCACAGATTAATACAGATGGGACACTCCGCAAAATCATTTAAATAAAAACTGACTCTAGCTACGACACAATAAAGTGCAATTCAGGTCGCACAGCGCTAATCACCTACAGTTATATTCACCTAGTAGTTTCCTCACTTTCTATCGCGTAACTCTTAGATCTTCTGAATACGTTACACTCACTGAATTAGCCCAACAAGACGGGCCCGCCACGTACTTGTAGCTTCATACCTAAACTGCGGAGTGTCCCATCTGTATTTAACTGTGCTGAGACCACTAAGCGGGAGAAAACGGGAGGGGGCAGTGGAGGCCACTCATCCATCAACGCTCATAGCGTCCCGCCGCTCATTCGTCAACGCTGCCCTCCACATCGCCGTGTATTCCTAAGGCACGGAACAGTGGTTTCGGTCAAACTATAGTTATATTGGACAGTGAGCCATCTCATTATCCTTTTAAAACATTTCTGTTATAGGTAGTAATAGCGATGAGAGACTTATTCCAAGTAGTATTCGAGCTCAAGAAGAAAGAAGTGGAAATGGCGAAGCAGCAGTTGGAAGGCAAGACCGTCACCAGCAGTTTAGTCCGGCACGCGACCAATGCCTCTACTGAAAATAAAACGAAGGTAATTATTGGAATTAGAAACATAATTAGCGCAATTTTATAGTGTAATAAAGTAAGTTTCCTCATTAACGCTTGTGTTTATAAAGCTTCGTTTACAAGGTGACAGTTTCTCGACTCGAATAGTTGATATAGAAATGAGATAAAAAGTTGACTCGTGTAAACAATTAATAATATAGTTGCATCTTGAAAGGCAAGATTCACTTCGGCTTTTAAAATAGCTTCCGAGAAAACTAAAAAATTTATTTCCAGTTGTCAGAATCACAGTTCGAGAAAGTCTAGTATGACATAATGGTTTTCGAGAGGATAACGAACCTCTGAGTCCCGCATAGACATTCTCATCTATCAACTGTTGAGGAATTCTCCTCGTGGTAACGCAGCTTTAGTGTGTGCCTATATGAGGTAGCGAACCGAACGTTAGGAACGCGAGTTTGCCACGTGTAGCTCATTATGCTGCGTTGTTACTTGCAGGAAGTTGCAGCGTAGCGTTTTATCTAATGTAGAAAAGGGGGATGGCTTAAAATTTTTCTCTATTATACTTTAGAGTCTATAATACCTCAATTTTTTTAATAAATTTCTGGTAAAGTTGGGGATTAATGTTAAGTACTAGTTTGACAAAAACGCGATGCCATAAACATTTCTCGATAGAATAAAAATCCAAAGTTACCTCCAAACCGAACAATAAACCGCTGGTATTCATAAAAAACTTCAAATTAGATCATGATTCTTTGTATAATAACTGAACTAACTATAAAGCAGATGTTATGTTTATTATATTACCTTTATTTTCGCCGTAAAAACAAATTACCTAAACTATTGGCGCCTTGGAGCCTTCTCCCCGCCTCGCTCAGTCTCGCTCTCACTCAGTCCGCGAGCAGTATAGTGCGAGCGAGATAAGGAGTCAATTTGAGCTGAGACATTATGGACTCTTAACGCTCCGTTCCTATGTCGGCGTGTGACCGCTGCTTAACGTAAACGTTCTAAACTATTCAGGTATCCCCGAAACATTAACACATACTAAACCGAGCATTTCAAACTCATAAACATATTTGGCGTTCCATAGATTTTTAAGCGGCTGTTTTGTAAACAATGTTGGTATCAAAGGAATAGTAGCACGGAGTTGTGGATTTTAGAAGGAAAATAACTAGACTTTTCATGTGTTTGCTAACTGCTAATGCTAAATATAACATACTTCACTTTTCTCGCTGTGTTTATCTGACAACATCATCTGGAAATATGCTTACAATTTTCTCAAAGGATGATTCGGGGTGGAACAGTTTAAATAAAAATACTATTTTCCTAAGGGAAATTTAACATCCTAAACATTTTTACGATTTGTAATCGAAAGTAAGATAAACTCCAAAATGTAGGACAAAATTAAGATTTCTGGTAATTCCGAACGGCACGTATTTAATCGAACCTCAAATAATACCCATTTTGCTTTCCTAAAAATATTATTAAACACTTAAGGCGCTTCTTTTTATTAACCTTAGATAACTAAATAGCCAAGTAACTGCGCTCGCCGGCCGCAGTCGCTGCAGCGCTCGCCTCGCTCGCTTGGCTCTCACGCGTTTGGTCACAGTTCTATCTAACCTATCCCTATTGCTCGGGGCGCC
Source organism: Conistra vaccinii (assembly GCA_948150665.1). Lineage (NCBI taxonomy): Eukaryota > Metazoa > Arthropoda > Insecta > Lepidoptera > Noctuidae > Conistra > Conistra vaccinii. The sequence goes on from OX411327.1 coordinate 8,129,029, forward strand.
CTTGTTTGGTTACTGCGACCAATTCGGCTCGCGCGTCTAGTCCCATTCCGAACTCAAAGCACCCTGGGGCTAGTTGGGTGTTTCTTGTAATAGTATAAGATGTTCAGGATGTTATTTCCCGTAAGAATCTTCTTATTTCTTCTTATTTATCATAAATTTCTCAGTTCTACTACTTCTGACGTAACGTAGCGTGTACCTACCTACTTTAACAAATTAACAATATTACAACGTAAACAATCGTGTCATCAAATAATCATTGTGTAGTGAAGCACATTCGATTGTTGAATCGATTCGTCAAAACATTGAATAACTTCAATCATTGCCCAGTTCACATAATGTGCATAGCTGGTACAGAATGATCGTGACATGTGAATATGGAGACGTGGCTCCTTATACCGGCTTGGTCTGTGGAGATTAATAAAAAGGTGCAGTGTTGGCTTTGTGATTGGTTCAATATTTCGTTTTGTATTTTAAATACGCGTGCGTGCGACTTAGATTTTTAGGTGGATACACAAACAGGTTACGTATTATAATACCTAAGTTTATTTTAAAAAATTTCAAGATATCTACAGTCAAAAGACCTACCGTTTAAAATACCTAAAGATTGTTTCACCGATTTTTGTAATAACTACTGAACGCAATCCATAAAGGAGAATTCATTTACGGTTTATTCAACTACAAGTAATTCACCTAAGGTTGATTAAACTAACGGATGATTCACCTACTGTTGATTTATCTGTGGTCGTGTGTTAGATTTACTGATGATTTTGTATATGTGAAAACATTTCTGCGAGCAACTGGAAGTAGCGCTCGCCGGCTGCTGCCGCGGCACCGCTAGCTTCGCTCGCTCGGCTCGCGCTTGTTTGGTCACAGTTCTAACCTAACCTATTTCATCCAGTTCAAAATGACGAATCATACAATCTGCCTGCGACTAGATAATAAGACAATGGTAAAAACATTTCTGATGCATATTGCGTATAATGTGAATCGAAGTGAACATACGTAACCACACAAACAGCATCTGTGTTTTCAATATTGGTGTTTCTTGCAATCTTGTTTAGTAGGGCAGGAAGGCCATGTTCGGTTGTGGGCTTACTCTAACACTCAATTACGCATGGTATTTAAAAACATTAGACTATTTCTGATTCCGCAAGTTATATTTTATTTATTAAAACTTTTTTATTTGATAGTAAGTAAAATTTAACTACTGTCATGTCGTTTAAAAATCAAAAAAATATTAAGAAACTTATGGATAAAATTCACTGAATATTAAATTACTTACATCCTTTTCCTTTTAAACAAAACAGACAAGTTACGACGGTCGATCAATGTCATAATGCGAAAAAAGGATAACACTATAAGTAAGTAAGAGCGAGAATTAAAGCAAGATGAGCTAATAAATTTCAGTCTTTTAGGACTCAAATGACGTAACTACCTATTTTATTTATATAACAGTATCGATCTTCTTTGAAAACGTTTTCTTCATACGCCGCTGTTAATACTCTACTTACTGAGAGCAGTGGTTTTGTTTTATTTTTTAGCCTTTGCTCCACATTAGGAATTTCTCCTGTATTGTGGGTACGTTTACAAACATTTAAACTCACATACACAAACAGCCAGACCCGGAACTACTTGTAGGTGATAACAATATTTGTTCCGTGCGGGAATCGAACCCGCGACACGCAGCGCAGCAGTCAATCGCCGACAAAGTGGTCCCGACGATTTGTGGGTAATTATTCCATTGCCACTATTTTAAAAACAGTGAAGGGACGATGGCCCATTCCCTCTCACAGAGAGAAGGCCACTGTCTCGAGTCCTGATTATGTAGGTAAATACTGCCATGTTTAAAAATAAATGTCAAATAGCTGCCTACGCTAATCGTCAATCTCCTGTCATTTAAATCTTGAATCTAATGGACGATTGACCTTTGCTGAATCATTCATTTTATAGTTCTTATTTCAAATGGAAATTGAATACTCGTCTGTTTCTATAGCGTAGGGCAGTGTTTTTCAACCTTTTTCATGACGCGACCCCGCCCATAATCCTGCCTGTTTATAATCTGTATTTTATTATAATACAAATATCAAATACAACATTTTTATTAGTTTTTATAATTACGTATCGGCTAATTACATAATTAACAGACATATTACATCGCCAAACGCCTCCACAGAAAAGGAATACGATGGATTAGTGCCTCCTAATTAAAATCCTAAGTATATTTTAAGTAAACTTTATGAGGGTCATGGCTACGAGGGTTTTCCCAGTTGCGTAATTACGTTTTTAAATGCAGCTATAGATGAGGCAAGTTTGAGAACCTAAAAGAAAGTCTGGCATTATTTATTTATTTATTAAACTTTATACACAAGTAAAAAAAATACTGTACAAATGCGGACTTAATGCCTACCAGTCATTGGGGTTGGTGGGGCATTATCTAAACTTTAGATAGTTTCAGACAAAAAAAAAGTTTCAGAAATGATTTGTAAATTTTTTTTTTTTTTTTTGCTGAAGCCTCGTGGCCCCCCCTTTTAGAGGCTATCCCACTTTGAAAAACTCTGGTGTAGGGTTAAGCTCAGACAATTTGAAATAATATTTCGTTTCGTTAAGATTCTGTTTGCTCGACGACCTGCTAATATATTCCGAGCTGTCTGTGGTGTACCTACTGAAGGTCGCGGGATCGATGTTCGAGCTACGTAATTTATTTGTGTGACCTACAGACTGTTTGTTTTGAGCCTGCGTCTGTAACTCTGCACCTATATGAGATTTATTTATGTTATAATTATGACGAGGACGTTATGGTGCTTTATTTTCAAAGAAAACACATGCATAAAGACTACACCACATTGAATGATTTTAAATCCTGCAGCTGATATTATTATGGCCGCACATTGGTATGTTTTGTAGTGCTAGTGTAGTGTATTACTTTTTCTTTTTGTAATGTATAATCTAGTGTACAATAAAGTATTGTATATAAATAAATAAATTATTTATAATTTACAACGTCTTAATTTCTTTAAAGTAATTTAACTGAACTGCAGTTTTCGCATAAAACCTTTTTTAACATTGTCATGGCAAATTCGCAAGGAGCTATAATTTAAACAGTAGGTACATTAATATTCTCGAACGATAACTTTTATATCTCACGCGATTTGTTTTAAATCTTCGAAGTCATGCAAACGGGGTTTCGGCGTTTAACTGGTCGCTTTTCAGTTCATTTTGCAGTTAAATTGACTACAACAAGGACTTGACTGGGATACCTAAATTGATTTTATATGGTAGTTTCAAAAATTCGACCAAGCCACCCGCTGTTTAATTTTGTGGAAAAGACGTCCGTAGAAAGGATTCACTACTTATCAGTTTATTCTGGAAGTCGTTTTCTACTTGGGTTGCAATCCTAGATCGTCAGATTCCGCAATGCTACATCTACGTAACATAATATGCATCTAGCTGAATCTAGCATGCCTTGATCTTTGTGTTCGCACAAATACTTATTTACAAACACGTAAACATAAATACAGGCCAGTGAACGTATGCATTATATTTAACTAGCTGCCCGCCCCGGCTTCGCACGGGTAGCACTAAGTACTTATCTACGGCGCACCTACCTACATTCATACCTACCTACCCTACCTAGCTTACCTTCACCTAACTATCCTAAGAACCTTCTCCTTACTATAACAAACACAACAAAAAAAGAATTAGCGAAATTGGTCCAGCCGTTCACGCGTGATGCCGTGACCAAAGAAATAGGGATTCATTTTTATATATATCATTTATATATATATATATAGATAGATGGCAAATATATTTATTTTTTCCCCTATTATATGCATTAAACATTTATATCTAAGTTGTTCATAACTTGTACTTACGGTACCTACCTATTGCAATCTGAAATACCTACAAATAAAACGCATTTGCCATAACCACAACCCAAGAAACTGCACCCTAATTGCGTAACACACGATTAATCACAGTCTGAATCATTTTAAGAATATTGCTAATCCATTGTTCATAGTCATGAGTGTCTGCATAAAAGCGTAACAGACTGCTACTGCTCGCCCATAGAGCAAGTCCCATATCATACCTATATGGGATTAATAATTGGTAACCGATTCAACTGAAGTTACTAGATGGAATCTGTTTGCGGTAAGTTACGTGCGATACGCACTAAGTTTTCCATTATAAAGCGCAATATGCCGTACATAACGGGTTCCTTCATATGTACACAGCTTTTGCTGAGTCGATAGTCTCCTATGGATTCACCAGTTATGGACAAACATTTAAAACTTATCTAGATAAAATACATAATTTGCAAACACGTTTGCTGAAACTTGTAGTACCGAACTATGTAAAAAAAATTAATACCAAGACACAATTACACAGGGCTATTAAAATATTGCAAGGTATTACCTAGCGCGCGCTGAGTATATGTTCCTCATAGAACATTTTGATAACAGTGATATCCAAATTCCAGTGAAATATGACGTCAACACGACAAGCCAAATCTTAATCATTTCAAGTGCCACTCAAAAATAACTTTTATGGCAGGCGTACCGCTTCTTTCACAATACCCAATTTACTAAACCAAATACCTGTAGACACGAGACTCAATGAATAGTAAAAAAATACATTAAGCGTAAGCTGAAGGAACATTACATCAAGTCGATTATAACATAACTACATATTAATACCGCGTTGATCAAATCACAGGCCATGGCATGCTAAGATAGACGCCAGAGGTATAATTGTGTGCTTTGTGGAACTGGTAATTTATAAAATAAATAAATAAAATAAGTTCGAAAAATTTGTCTGTTCAACAACGTAAATAACGTAATGAATGTTGTTGAACTGTCAAAATGAAACAGATTGTGATTGATGGTGTTTTACGCCATTACGTGCTCGTAATAATTACAAGAATTATAGACACACATATTATGGAACTACGAAGTTATCATTAATTAACTGGTCCGAGACAAAAGCTAAAGCTTCAATAATCATCCCACTATGTCCTTCCGAGATACGCACAATAAAACAAAAGGCTATCAACCTGATAACGCTGTCTGTAGTAGTTTCTTTGTATCCGCTACAGTCACGTTGTATCCCTAGTTCATGGTCAGGGAACATTGATATCCGCTGCAGGATATTGTTGTGTTACATACCAACCGCTCCCGTGTTTGTGATATTTTTGTAATAATATTTATTTTGATACAAACTTATGATACTTGTACAGAGGTTTAATTAAAAAATAAATAGAGTGTGGTGAGATTTTTTTTGGGGTTGGCTGACTTGGGCCACCGCAAAAATAAAGTTGGCTTACATCCAAATTAATTCCAATTTGAAATCGATATAAGTATAGAACCTAGTCTCAACCTATAGGAAAAACGCGCGTCCCGAGGGTTAGTTAAAAAAAAAAATAGAGTGTGGTGCGATTTTTTTTGGGGTTGCCTGACTTTGGCCACACGCAAAAAATAAAGTTGGCTTACGTCCAAATTAATTTCACATCGATTTAAGAATAGAACCTCAACTATCAACAAATAGGAAAAACATGCGTCCACAGAAAAAGAAATAAAATAGTTTGGAAAATCCAAAAGTGCACGCCTCATACTTATCACTCATTCATAAACGACAAAGAAATTCAAAACATAGTTTAAAAATGAACAATTTATCACTTTTCATGAAGTCGTAATGTCAACGACTGACAAAGATATTTACGTTGGCAGTTGCTAGGCAACGGCACCGGATCAAGGTTGAAAATATTTAGATATTGATATTATATTTTAGTTAGTATTTTATTAATTATAATTAAACTACTATGAATAAAAGAGCCATTTTCAATAGGGTTCCTTCTACGGCTGAAACGAATGTATAAAAAAAAAATTTACTCAATTAATTGATTTTATCGCAAGCTACAATGTTTTCAAGGATCATAAATTGACGGACAGGAATTTTTTTTCAACTATTTTGATGCTTTTTCCATTTCTGCTGCATTAAATCAATTGTTAAAAAATACAATATTAATCTCCATTTAATCATCTATACAATGGTATATAAATTAAGTAGGTTCTGTGTACTAGCAGGAGTGAAACAATAAAAACAGTTGCAGAAATGGGGCAAAAAATATTTTTCGATCGTAGAGCACACTCTAATGCGAAGCATTACGAGTCGTGCAATAATACTTCGTATAGCAATTAAACTCCCGCTCGTAACCAAAGATTTGAATCATTAGATTCGCCCTATTGCGTCAAGAGATGGTCACGTTTCTATTTATGTACGCTGTAGCTGTTTCCTACATAGTGTTCGCACAGCTCGTCAAAATTTCATTTCATTTCATTTCAAAATGTAGGGAACAGCTGTTTTTTTTTCGTGATTTCAGGTTTGGTCCCATAGTGAAAGTGGTTCATAATGATGAGTACAATGACCCCTTAAGAGATTGCCAACGAATTAAATTACACATGGTCAAGGTTTTGATACGCCGGCTGCACAATCCTGACTGGCTGACTGTATCATCATCATCATCTGCCTAGTCTTTTCCTTACTATGTTAGGGTCGGCTTCCAGTCTAACCGGGTGCAACTGAATACCAGTATTTTACATGGAGCGATTGTCTATCTGCCGGTGTCATAGCCTTAGTTTATTTTCTTTACGAACTATTATTTCTTTTTCCTCGCTGTCCCTCTAATGGGAACTGAACTACTTTCCAAAGACATAAATAATTTCAAAGATAGTATCGCAATCTTCCTCAGAGTATCGCTTCGGCTGGTGAGACCAGCTCATCCACATCCAAGGTCGTGGATGTTGGGGCGGAAGGGGGCGTGGCCGAGCTGGTGGATTTGGAACAGGAGCTCAGTTCCCTTAGGAGAGGACTGACCCAGGTCGAGGGTCTGACCCCATCTAACGACCCGTTTGGAGACTCCTTCACGGCTTTGCCTTCGCAGGTAAACTTGGGAACTACTGCACCTTTTCCACCGCTGACGAGGAAGCGACTAGCTATCGACTATTTTCTCGATCAAGAACAATAAAGAGAGTTCTCGCCGGCAGTGTGGACAGTCAGCAAACAACTATTCATATATTATACAGAACGTTAAATAACAGAGGGCGTTCCTGTTAACTATTTAGTATAGTTATATATTCATTAGTGTAGCGTCCATAAATGCAACATAAGAAACATTGAAAAAAATTAGGTTTATTTAATAATATATATATATATATATATTTTTATTGATCCGTTAACGAAACACTCTGTACACGTCCACTTGTTTTTCAACGTGGAAAGACAAGTACGACAAGTGCACGCGTACAGAGTGTTTCATTTACGTATCAATTTAATATTTTTGTGAATATTTTATAACAAAAAAAATAATGTTTTTCATTTTCATGTTTTTTTTTTTTTAATTTGTTGATGATAAACTATTGCGGTTTAATGGAAATGCCCTCTGTTAGTTAACATACTGTAATATCTCTTTTACTGACTCGGGACCTAAATCTCTTGTACGTTTCTAGAGCGAGAAATAGTCGATAGCTAGTCGCTTCCTCGTCGGCGGTGGGACAGGTGCCTACAGTATAGTAATAAGGGCCTGTTTCCCCATTTCAGAATAGCCAGTAGTCACCGAATAAAAAAAATAAAAAAAAATAACATTAAACTCCTTTTTTGGGCAGTCGTGTAAAAAATGAAACAAAACTGTACGAAATTGTCTGCCAGTAATTTAATGGGTACTTAATCGTAGGTATTGAAACAGGCCCTTAGAGTATTAGTAATTAATGTATTCAGATTTGGTAGTAAATGTCCACAGCTGAACTTGGCTTTTCCCTTTATTATTAGGTTTTTACAACGATTTTGGCATTACGCCATTATTATGATGCACTGAATTTCGAGTTAAAAATAAAAAAATATCATATTCTTATAATGTTAAGTACGAAGTTTATTCAGACTGAAAGTTTTACCAGGTCTCCCTCATTCGTTCGAGGTCGCGCACTAACGTACCTACGGCTCGCGTTTCTCCGGGGCAACAAAAATCCAGTCGGTACTCACGGGCGTTTGCATGGACATTTTAGCGCACACGAAACGCCCGTAACATTTTTGTAGATAAATATGGCGTTAGCTATTTATAGAAGTGAAGTATCTGACTTAATCTTCGGTTTTACACAATTATTATGGGTGATATAGAAGTCCGACTCTTCCAAGGTTATTAAATGAATTTAAAATATAAATTCATATTCATACATTTTCATGTTTCATCTTTTCCAAAGCTAACATCGTTCAAAACTAAGGTAGCTTAGCCAATGATCGAACGTTTGTAAACATTCTTAAAATCTCCAACTGTGTAGTTTATTATATAGACTAGAATCATTCTATTCAAACTTTAACAGAATAATAATAATTCATTTATTTTACAGACGGCCATTACATTAAATTAAAACAGATAAAATTGATATATAAAATTAATTTATGCTCCCTTCTTTGCCTTTCCAGAAGGGTCTCCTCCCGCCCCCTCCCTCCGGCGCGTCCACCCGCGGCCGCAGCACTCCCGCAGCCCCTCCGTCCTCCCGCGGCGTGTTCAGCCCGGGCAAAGCTGCGCCCGCACTGCCGTTCGACCTCGCCACCGTTGCTGCCGAGTTTGAACCTACACCTGCTCTAGTCGACAATCTTAATGATACACCGGTCAGTGGAACTTGCTTTAGAAGTAATGTAAAGATGTACTTTAATGTGGGAAAAGAAATATTACTTTGTATGGAAGTGAAACTTTGCCCCGAATCGGCTTAGAACGATAAGACCGTTTCATTGTAACACGCTATGTAACTTTCAATGTTTCTGATTGTATTTTATATGGTGCAATAGAGATGTTGACTGGGAAAAAAAAACTATTTAGTCCGTCAGTCAAATAATAAAAAAATATTAAACACGTATTTTTTGCTTTATCATATTAATAAAAAATGGTTTAGATAAAACGTATTAAAGTTGGGGAGTAGGAGCTAGCTACGTCACAAGTCAGTATAAAATCTATCGGCTAATGACGTCATGCCACATTTTAACTCAATGTAATCTTTCGAATACGTAAAAAAAGAAAAATACCTGTCCAATTTTTTTTTATAATCTACAAAACGGACAAAAAATACTTTTTTTTGTCAATATGCCTATACCCCCACGTCCTATTTAAAAGCGATCATCGAGCGAATACACGATCGTTCGAACTTTGTGTACGCGTGGTTGCGCCGACAGTGGGCGCTTTCCGGTTTTCCGATAAAAAATTGACATATGCACGCGACCGATCGCATATTCGCGCGACAATTGCTTTTAATTAGGATGCGGCCTACTAGTCGACCTCGTCACCGCTTCAATTCCTAGTAGGTATATTAAAAAGTTGCTAACGTTGTAAATATCTGTTACATAAGCAAATATACCTTGTCGTTTTATGATGTGCAAGTGAAATTCAACCTTACAGTGGTAATTACAAGGTCGACTATAGAATGTACAGTTACAAATCTATTTGTAGTCAAATAGCGCGATTTGTAACGCGTTATTCGCGAGAGTTTCGCTTCCATACGTTGTAGTATTTCATTTTCTATGTCCCCCTTATTTATTAGAACCGTTTATAAACGTTTTATAACTCTGTCCTTGTCATTTGCATGTCATTGAATTGAGATGGCAAGAGAATATAACACTATTTTAGTTATAAGACGTTTGTAATGCCGGGTACAGATTGGTAGAAAGTAACATGAAATGTTAAAACAAGGCGAATTTGTTTTTGGCGGCATCTACAACGCCACATGCGAACTACGCATCACCATGACGTCACGGAAAAATTCTGCATCGCGCAAGCAGTTTTTACGCGCGACGAGTATACAGGGTGGCAGGGAGACATAGACCCGAAAACCGGGGGCCTACTCTCTAAGCGAAATTGTTACGGACGGCTGTCGTTACGGGCGCTTCGTTCTCCGTCTCACTTACGGACCTATCGTAAGTTAGACAGAGAGCGAAGCGCCCAGTTTTTTTAATAACCGACGAAAAATGCAACGCAGGGGGGTTCAGAATCACGTGCTGAATCCATGGTAACAGTTTTCGCGACGATGTCACTGCCACCCTGTATATGGAACGTCCCGACATCAATCGTCGGGCAAGTCCGGCTGAGCAGCCGACAACCTTAGGTTGAGCTGCGAGATGCCATTCATAAAAAAATCTATCGTCGGGCATTTCCCCACGAGACACAACACCAGTCTGGTCGGAGGATCCTCCCTTTTCTCCAATCTGTACCTGCCATAAGATTATGAAATGTGGATAACTCTATACAGTCGGTTCATTTTAGTTGAGTAATCGTACGGTGAGAAATGAGCAGAGCTTATGTTCTAAGACGCATCAAACACTGTTCTGACTTAGCCACCGCTTTGTATGGTTAATTTAAAATGATCCGCAAATAATTAGCAATGAACCGTTGTATGGAGTAAATAGTTATAGCGAAACATGACATCACTTGCGTATTATTGAAAAAATTCGTAATCAAAGATTTAAATCGATGTGCCCTCACCTTAAGTATATTCCATAGGTTATGGTAGGTAAACAAAAAAACCACGTGACGGGACAGCTGTCAAGTAACCGACTAAAAGTAATACCTATCACTTCAATTGTCATGCTAGTTCACAGTTGTACTCATCAATTTAGCAACGTTATAAATAGTTATAATTCGTTGACATTTAGAGCTCGGGCTCCTTACAATAGACAGGTTACAAAATATTTTATTATTATAATAAATCTAACAAAAAAATTGTGATCAATCAGTTACATCTACGAAGAGTAGTTTAAGAATAAATGATAAAGTTTAACATACTTTAATAAAAAAAGAAACTTTTGTAAAAATCTAAAATAAATTTAATTTGGTTTTATCGTATTTTTGAACAAGAAAGTGTAATTTATTAAAACCAGATTACGATTTGTTTACCTTTATACCTTTTTTTTAACTACGTTAATCTATGGACGCGGTAAAAAGTGTTTACACTGAGCACATCCCGCATGGAACGATAGATACGATTTTCAATATGAGTGAGCGAGACAATACTATTCAAATGTCATTGTCAACGAAACAGAAACGTGATCACTTCTTGTCGCGTTAGGGCGAATCTAACGATTTAAATCTTTGTTTGGAATAATTTATTATTGTTACGGAATTTGTAAAATTATTAAAAATACACCTCGTACGGTAGTGGTGCCATTCGTTTCACAGTTGTATACTCAATTGGAACGATTGTCGTAAAAATATTTATTCTTAATGACTCTACAGATCTCCCAGAAAATGTATGCGCTTCGGCGAGCATCGTTTATCTTCGGATATACGAACGCTCTATGATGAAAGCTAATATAGAGCTGTTACAACCATGGATGTTCTTACCTATTTATTATTACAATGGTTACAAAATAAAGAATAAAAAATCGTAAAAAATACCAAAAGTTTTGAGTGACAGAATGATGACGAGATGCAACCGGATTAGGTACCTCAACCGAGAGAAAGCTTCATATAAATGCGTAATGATTGGTGCCCTATTACAAAGCGGGGTAATACAAAACTTAGCAGCTTTGCCTCTGTAGGGTGTTACTCTGTGGCCCGACGTTCGTGTTAATTCGGAAACACTGAGATTATCGAAGCGCAAACCTTTTCTGTATTAACTGTAGTACTCTTTACCTTTAATGTGTATTGATGTGCGTTCGTGATCTCAAGAGGCTCGTATCAGGAGAATCGCTAAACCAGCTTGAGGTCGCGAATAAAACGAAAACCTTGTTTCACCACTCGTTTATAAGGTTTAGATTAATACGGAGGTTAATCTGCCTATTTTTCCCTTTAGTTTATACTATTGTCCATTTGAAATAAGATTAGACATTTAAACAAACCTTTTTTACAGCCCATTCAACCGATTCTGACTTCTATACCGTAGGCATAAGGATGGCATTAAAAGCAAAAAGTGGTTACAATACCAACTGTTTACTGCAGCTGCCATTTGTCATGCCACCAACGCAATAGAAGTCAAAATACTTTATGGCGTAGTGGTGAAACGCATGAAATATATATAATATGAATAATCGTATACTCTATGAACTAATATTTACTATGCCTAAATATATCTTAATTTATGTTATGAAACGGCCGTTTGGACAGATGTAATAATTATTTATCAATTAAAGTTTTTCTTGTAGTTGTGTACTTATTTTGGCAACGCTGTGTACTTTATGTTAATGTTATGTGTAAGTGATAATCTGTTTTAGTACCCTATAGTGCATGATCTCTCTTGTATTGCTTGAAAAACACTGTTGTGGAATGTTATTGCGATAAAAGTTATAGGAAATGATCGAATCTACTTTTTCATAGCCCTTATTGTAAGGGCAGATGCGTTTGTTAGTAGTGTATTATACGCGCGATATCACGCTACCTAATACCATCAGCGAAAAATGGTAGACACAGTAGAATTCTTATTCCTTTTATACATTGTTCTTCGCAATAATATTTCACAGTCAGTAGTAGCTCCCTGTGCTGTGACGTCTGGTCTGTATGCTATAAGACTGAATTATGTGGACGTGACGCTTAACTTTACTTTACCGAGAACCGTTTACCTGAAGCATGACGCTACCTCGCGAGTCGCGGTGTCAGTATGGCTGCCGAAACTATCGTCGAGTATCCTAAGCTAAATGAACTACCCCGCACGACTCAATCTCGCCCGGTTTACGTTACGCACTACGAAACGCACAATCTACGGTTATGTGTTTAGACGCACGCTTTCATCATTGTAGAACGAACTTTTTTGTTTATTAACATTTCAAATGTTTTATTAAAATCCCTGGATTACTTGCATCGCCAACGATCGAGTAATTCTTGAACTGTTGAACTATGAATGCGCTCCACGTCTGCATATACTTAGTGTTATGGTGACGGCTGTTACAGGTTTGCCAGGCCGGCGCGTCCACGACGCAGTCGCTCAGTTACGACGTATTCACGGAACTAGACCCCCTCGGCACCGGCCGGAGTAAACCTTACGTTGACAAAAAACTCTTCTTTCAGGAGCTCAAAAATCCGCCAAAGAAAGTGCTCAAAGACCTCGTGTCCACACAGAGTCTTATATCAGACATATTGCCGGTCACCACAGACACTAAGATTGAGCATTACGGGCCGGCGACGACGATGACGTCACTCTCGCGGCACTCGGGCGGGTCCGTAGCGATCGTCAAGCCGACGCAGAGCGCTCTGTTCTCGGGGAACTTTTTTTCGTCGGATCCGTTCGCGGAGACCGATCCTTTCGATAACACTGATCCGTTTTCGGATTCGTTCAAGGACGATCCGTTTACGAGCATGCAGGAGTTCCCGAAGTCGAGTGTATTGCGAGTGGATGAGCTTAAGAGCAAACTGAGCAGGGAGGCGACTGTGGACAAGCCTGAGGTGGTGGAGAATGGGAAGAGTGTGTTCAACGGACCGCTGCAGGTCAGCCTGCCGCCGGAGCCCGCGCCCAAGTCGCCGCGGCTGCAGAGACAGGTAGGAATCCCTGATGGAAAATTTTGCAGAAATATCTGTTTATACAGATTCGCAAATCTACAGATATTTTCGCAGATTTATCGTAATCTTAGGTACTTTTGCACCATTTCTCATTAAATAGTAAATGCATTTGGCGCTGAACATGGTGATCAATGGTGCAAATGGACTTTATACTTACCTTTATGTTATACCCGGCAAATTATCCTGCTCCTGTCGCGTTCAACTCCAGTTTTTCCTGATGCCTCATTTTGTTACAGCAAATAACCAAACGTTGAGTATGACGTCATTGAAAATGACGAACGCGTATCGAGCTTCAATTAAATAAAAGTGTCATAACGCGCTTGTGATTTGTATCAACTGTAAAATGACATTCGCAGAGCACAGAGGGCAGCACAGTCCGAAAGCGTCCCCAAGCGCACAAGCTGACGTCGGACAGCGCGTCGCCGCCGCCGCCGCTGCCGCCCAAGAAGGTGGGCGAGCTGCCCGCCGCGCGCCCGCCGCCGCGCCCGCCGCACGAGCGGGACGACGACGTGGGCCCGCCGCTGCCCAAGCCGGCCATGCGGAGGGAACCACTGGTGAGATATTTTGATTATGTTTCTGATTGAAGTCGATGCAGACACTTTTTTAACATGGCACAAACTATGTTTTTATATTTCTCAATTATTTGTTCTCTGTATTGTAGGTTTTAAACCTAGTAAAAGACGTCCACGACAAACACAATTTGCTATCATCTTTAATGTTGGGTCTTTAGTATGTATGAGTAGTCGAACCATAGATATAAGAAATAAGGAGATATGCACGGTAGTTGAAAAAATGTCTCCAGTTTGTCTCCACTACCTCGCCACAGCTACACATGCAGCTCAGTAAACCCAATAAATACGAAGTCAGGCTCACACTCGCAATTCATAAATCAGAACACAATCAATTATAAACCTTATTCCATCAAACACAGCGTGCATTTACCATGCACCGTACAATTCACTCACACGAAGACATCGATCGCAATCGTTGTGCTGTGCAAAAGCCTTTTATTTTACGTAGACGCTAGTGACCGACTAAATCGGAAAGTTATCGATTCTTCCATTTATTACTGTATTAAATTTTTTGAGAGATACTGAAAAATTAATACTAAAAAAACGATATGCATGGTATAAATAAACAATACGCAGCTAAAAACTAAAAATTCTAAGTAAATAAAAAAAATTAAACATTATGAGAAAATCAAAATGAGTATAAAACAAGATTTCACATCGGTTTTCCCACCAGGCTATAACTGTTGACAAATTGAAGAATAAACTTCAATAGTAATATAAATTGATACGACAATCGACATTGTTGTCGATAGCCTACGTTAGTGGATTTGCACAGACACATCGCTGCCGCGGCCGTACTACGCCAAATAAGGTTTGATGTTTTTCATGATTTTCAACACAAATATAGAAAAATACTTGTGCTGATACATGATAAGTGGTTCTATAATTTATAAAGTTTCTAGTTTGTCTTCGATTTTTACAAGAAACCACTGAACAACACGACATTCTTCAATGCTGTTATGATCGCGGTCGAAAGCGCACTAGTTCGCTGAAACGGCCATTTGGCTATGACATCAGCATCGTGGTCACGACCCGCGGACACAGACCCCCCCATGCCATTTTTCCTGTTTTTTATATTTCTATGATTCGAACAGTCTTTAATTAAAATGATAGGAAAGACCTAGACCTGCCAAGTGTATAATATTGTTTCCTCATTCAGTACGCGTTCGAGCATTTGTTTCGCGAACCGGCTCGATCGGTCTTTGCCAACTTACTGGCAGTATTTACCGAAAATTTATCTAAGAAAAAATATTTTGTCTAGGCGGACCGCAGCATGAAGCCACGCCTATCCTCTGCAGCAACCAACAGCAGCGAGGACGAGTACCTCACGCCGGCGCCGCCGCCCCTCCCCACCGCGCGGCGCTTCGACATCACGCTCAGCCAGCTGCTCACCTGCACCATGGACGAGCTGGCGCACAGGTACCGACCACTACCCTGGCGTAGCAGCTAGTCGCCACCCGAAACCGAAAGTAAACGAGAAACTAATACATCCTAAGCAAAGCGCGATCGATACATTGTAACGAGCGTTGAGGGCGTCGAGCAACGGTGGACACGGTGGAGCATACGGTGGAGGTTTGCCCGGCGCGGGCGGGGCGCGCCGGGTCGAGTAGGGGCGAGGCGGCGGTGACCTCTCGCGCCCGGCCCTGGGCCAGGTCCTCCTCCGTCCTCACGCCCCTAGCCGCCACAGGAGACGCCCTGGGCGTCGGGAATCCATAGTCGATTTCCGGCCACCGTAGGCGTGGGCTTACGGACGGAGAGCAATGGGCAGCTCGCCGTCCGATAAAGACCAGGCCCGGGTCTACGGCGGTTGTGTTCCACGCGCGCCTTAAAGAGATGTCAGCACAACTGACGGGGTCCGGTAGGGCCGATGCCTGCCGGCAACGTACAGGCAACCGAAGGAAGGGTGGGCTTTAGTCAGTAAGAGACCGACAGTAAGAGACACGCCCTTCCGCTCCGCCCAGAGCGGTAGAAGTTATTCGATGTTTTCCGACCCACAAAAAAAAAGGCGTCGAGCAACAAAAATGAAAACAATTTTTTTTACGGATTTTTAAAATTTATTTAAGAACGCGGCGACGATTGAATTGTCCATACAAACGTAATACCTAAATCATTTCCAATTCGAGCATATTTCCACCAAATAAAGGG
This sequence comes from Conistra vaccinii, assembly GCA_948150665.1. Lineage (NCBI taxonomy): Eukaryota > Metazoa > Arthropoda > Insecta > Lepidoptera > Noctuidae > Conistra > Conistra vaccinii. Next base: position 8,145,274 of record OX411327.1, read on the forward strand.
GAATGCCAACTCTCCATAGACACTTCGGCCTCAAGTGCACACAATTCAAAGTATATGGATAGGATAATATGCGATTTAAATAATGAAACGGTCAAGGTCAAAAAAGTTGGGGTTATTTAGATAAAATCGTTTTTTTCAATGAGGCAAAATCTTCAATTTGTGCTGCACTAAATGTTTTAATATGATTATATATTGATTCTAAAAGTAGATTCCAGGGGTTAGGTACTACTTAAATGGTAATAACAGATTCTACAATCCGGCGGTACATAGTAATTGTACTTACAAAAAAGATGTACCCGCAGTGCTGACGGGACAGCGAGCCGATTGGTCTTGTTACAGCCAGGAAAGAAACATTGATTTTGAGTGTTTGGTGCTCTTACATAATAAGGCAGCAGTATACTGTTGGATGTGTTCAAGCTTTGTCCCGCTTGCTATGCACTGTCAGCTACTTCAGCAGGGCTATTGCGTATCTCTGTTGACAGTTCATAATGATGATCACTTCGCAAAGTGTCTAACGATTAGCTGTCAAACAGTTCGTTTCGTATTGGCTATCTTCAGTGGCTAACTAAGATGACGTCATAAGCACCCAGTATCGCTGATGGCCACCGTAACACATTTTGACAGCTGTTGTTGTATCGATACATATAAGATTGCGATTGTCTAAGCTTAGTGGACATCAAATTGATAGTCACTTAGTTAATAGTGGCTTTCATGAAAGACACTACTCAAAGGTAGTGTTTTTGAAATTCTAGTGATGAACACCGAAGCCGGTATTAAGTGAAACTTGTAAATATTACGTCTTTTGTTGTTTTATTGTGATTCTTGTTCGTGGCTGATGTATGGAAAGTCAATTTTTGCCGGGATTTGCTGAAGAAGAGCGAAAAAATGAAGTAATTGAGAGACGCCGCCGCTTACGCGACGCTAGTAACCCATTGCAGTTGCCGAGAGAGTGATATTGATAATTTTATTCTATTGTGTGTATATTGCTCATAATAATCTAAATTCTTATTTTATTGTTGTTACTTAATTATATTACTTTTTTTTTTTTGATTAATTTATGTGAATAAATTCCAAAATATGCTAAATAGTTTTTAATATTCTATTATGTGTAATTAATTGGTCATAATAATTTAAAATTCTTTTCTTATACTTATTTAATAAAAATAAAAAATGATTAAGTACTTTATGTATTAAGTACATACAACTATATTTATTTTATGAATTATGTTAAAAAAACCAATAAATAATAATAATAAGATGAATAAAATAATAAGGTACATTACCTTCAAGTATTTATTATTTTAATATTTACAATAATATAATGTAGCATTCCGATGTATGGTTTACCAACAGATTCTGTATACAATAAATATAAGTACCTATAGAAACAAATAACCTTGGACAAGTGTAGATATAAACCGCTTAATTTAAAATGGTCCCTAAAATTAAGTATTGTAACGCTCAAAAGGCGTCACTCAACTTAGCCGCATAATAGTCGATAAGAACTAGAGGTGTCAAGTGTTGGGATGAAGAGCACCGTGCCCGGCCTGTTAGCCACCGTAACGTGATAGCCACTTACGTTGATACGCAATACCAATGTTATGAAATTCTCAGTTGTCATCAAAGTTCGGTTGTACAACTGAAGCTTGATAGTCACTGACCATGAAAAAGATAGCCAATAGCCCTGCAGATTGCACCGAAGGTAGGTTGGATGGTTCAAATTGCTCCATAGGCAGACTGGATGGTTCAGATTCCGGTTCTGTAGTTGAACATGATGCTGCTCTAAACTGCTCTAACGAGATGATGATGGCAACTGAAATAATAATAAAAATTAAAGCTCAGTGCATAAAGACAGTAAACGTGAATTACTGTGGTTTTGGTACAAATAAATACACAATCAAAAAAATATCTATCACATTTTATATTATTATTAATTAATTTCTAAAAAATCTTTCTCAAGTTTCTAGACAATCTGTACTATGTGAAATATAACTTGTGCGGACACGAAAGAAGTTGAATATTACACTATAGACTCAGAAGTATGTCAGTATCAAATCTCAGAACTACGCTTGTATTAATTCTAAACTGTTGATAACTTACCGCTCTTGGTACAATCTGACAGGCAATCATTTCGAGTTGTTCATGTGGAGAATCAGACCTGAGTGTATGTGATCTTATTCTCAAAAGCAATCTGCCGCACGCAGCTGATGCACACTTGTCCATGATCTGTACATTTTGTTGTTCGCACACTTAACTGTCACTCGACACTTGTACCTAATAAACAAGTCATAATTATTAGATATCCTAAAACAACACTAACTTTGATAGTAGGTACTCTGTCTATTTATTTAAAAATCATTTCTCAGAGGAAGACATGATACTGACCTGTTGTGTCGAATTGTTGTATAACATTTTGCTCTTTCTGCTATTTCCAAGAAATGCCTTCGTATTCTCGTGACGTTTAAACCACAATTAACACAGCGTAAATGACCTTTTGAATGAATTACTTAGGGAACGGAAGTACTCGGGCCAGCGACAATGCCGGGGTCTTCATAATTTGTGGATATCGAGTCAAAGTTCGTGCTGAGGTTATCGTTAGAAGCGGGAGCGGAATCCATGTTCAGGCTGTGGTCGTCAGGGCTCAGGGTTCAAAGAATCTTCGGAGTCCATTTAATAAGCGTATTCGATGGTTAAAATAACAAATTCGCAAGAAAATAAAGTTATGCAAACGAAAACAAAGAAAGTCGATTTGTGATTTGACATTGACATTGACTTGACAGCCGGCCGGCATAATTCAATGTTGCCACACCACACACAAAAAATTGATAGATCGATATCGATTTTTTTATCGAATCCTAATTTTAATACAAAATTATAATCGCCACTGTGACTCTTTAATCTTAACGACGTCAACTCTGATGACGTAACATTATTTGGTTAAAAAAAATGGATAAACAGTGTATTTTAGTTCAAATAATAAAACGATTAAGTACCTAATATTAAAAAATAAAATAAAGTCTTACCAGCGATTACACGACACGAAACACACACAAAACTCAAAATAATCACATTCACTTTTTCACTCACGGGTTCCCGACGTTTTTTTTGGTCGGATCAAAATAGGTATTTAATAAACGATGCTAGTTAGTGCAAATATTTATCTACCACGATGTATGTAGAAACTACTTATGGAAATAACAACACTTCCCGTCGATTTACACACAAAAATAATAAAAAATAACGAAATACGATGCCGAGCGCGCACTCGTGACTATAACGTTTTACCTGCGTGTGACGTGCGACATCAGTCAGTTTCAACATTTTTTTCCAATGTTGGCTATTGATATTTTTGGATATTGGTTTTTATGATAAAAATCGTTAAAAAAGGGTGTATTCCCGTTCGTCCCACTGCCGTCGTCCCCCTGGTGGGACGAACGGGAATTTAATAATTAAATGATTTAGTTGACGAGAATATCCGTCAGGCCATAGAGTTAAATTGCTCACCGACCAGTTTAGCCCTAATTTCATAGTAGAAATAGAGATTTAAACCGTGTGTACCTGCGTCGGCCGTATGTCCGCCTCGGGGTTTGAAGGACAAATAGTTTGCGGCAGCCTTGCGGCTGCCTCGGGAGTTTAAAGGTTAAGAAGTTATGAACGTCTTTGTAAATATGTTTTCTTTAACATATTCTATCTTTATTGTGCTGAACAGCTAAAGAATTATATGTAATTAAAATGTGTAGTAGCGTTTTTGTTATGATCCTATGCATTCATTATTATATCAACTATCAATTCGCTTGTTCATTTAGTATCAATAGTAAAAACATAACAACGTATTTGTTTGAATACATCGAATAATAAGCATTACGGATCTGATATTATAAGTAAAACATCCATGAAAACATAATCGATTATTTCGTGAACGGAATTAATAATTATTGGCAACACTGCTGATTTTATCCACAAAAGGGAATTATTTTCACGTATTTATCGTTTCGGTACTTTTTATTTGTGCAAAAATGTTCCCATCTTGTTCGGATAAATGAATATCTTGTTAGATAACTAGAAATAACGATGTTTTTTTTACATAAACGTAAATTGGTGGGCGTTCTCGGGCCATAAATGGGCATCCTTCTTTGATATTCGGATTGAGACAATAATTATCTAGGCTTCCAATTCTTTTTTTTTTTTCAAAAACCTACCTCTACATGAAGTTTAAGCGAATTGCATTTCGTACATTTTTACAGCGTAAATGACTTGTTTTCATATTGTTTTTTCTTTATTATAAACAACAATATTTGTAATATTGTTTCATCACAAGCATAGCTTATATTATCAAGTTACAAATTATAGAAAAAAAATTGGAAAAACATTAAGTTTTCATTCATCATTTTTGGTATTACGGAACACATCCAAATTTCTCATAATTTCAGATAGCTAGTAGTGCTATCGCGTCAAGCAAAATTGTCAATGTGTGTGTGCTCCCTGTAGGTGTTTATCGCTCCGACAGGCACAAGGCACACTAACGCAACCATCGCAACGTTCTTGGTTGGAGTTCGTTCATAGTATTTTTTGTCAACTTTAGACGATTAGGTACTTTACAGTGTGCTGTACCTGTACGCGCGTACTTATTTGTTTGCTAAATTGTATTGTATGTAATATTTCTGACAATCCTCTTGACTTGACCTATTTTTAACCGACTTCAAAAAAAGGAGGAGGTTCTCAGTTCGTCCGATTTTTTTTTTAACGTTTGTTCCCGGAAATCTCGAAGACGGCTGGACCGATTTAGAAAATTATTTTTTTGTCAGAAAGGGTATACTTCACAGGTGGTCCCATTGTCATCAAGTCAGGATTGGATGATGGAATCCTGGAGAAGTCGAGGGAACTCTTGAAATATTACAGGCGCACCTATAGCGATTTAGGTATTTTTTATAGTTACTCTTGAATTTGATCTCGGAAAGCACCATTTAGTGAAGTGGAAGTGATGATGAAGACCACAGATGGCCACCGGAACTTATCAATAATACGTATTTCACGGGTTGCGATTAGAGAAGATTACTTTAATATGGTTGCCAAGCAATTTATGCCCGTCACAATACATAGGGTGAAGTGGAGCTAATGGTGAAGTACCAGGAGAACTCCTCAACAATGAACGTCCCTGCATCGGGAAAAGCAATATTTTGTAAAAGGTGATGAGCAGTTGACATTAGGCTATTGTAACTTAGATAAATTACAAACCGACCCACTAAATAGGAAGAAATAAAAACTTTTTCACTCTTCTTGCTCAAAAAATCCGTCATTGTAGCGTACCAGAGCGGAGATAAAATAGCATATCATCCTCTAGGGGAAAAAGTTTTATTTTTTTTATTTTTGTCTGTTTCCAACGAGCCTACCACTCAAAAACGAAAAAGTCTTTGTTTGATCTATATCTTAATATATATAAATCTCGTGTCACAATGTTTGTCCTCAATGGACTCCTAAACGACTTAACCGATTATAATAAAATTCGCACACCATGTGCAGTTCGATCCAACTTGAGAGATAGGATAGTTTAAATCTCAAATTATAGTCGCAATTTTAATTTATTGCAAATTAGGGCTACCCGTGCGAAGCTGGGGCGGGCAGCTAGTATATTATATAAAAAAGAATCCCTATTTCCTTGATCACGGCATCACGCGTGAACGGCTGGACCAATTTCGCTAATTCTTGTTTTGTTGTGTTTGTTATAGTAAGGAGAAGTTTCTTAGGATAGGTAGGTCGAACGAAAAAAAATATCTGCTGTTCCATACATTTTGACCGCGTAGGTATTGCACTTTTCTATGAAACAGTTGTTTTTTTTTTACATAACCGACGAAAAATTTCTACGCAGCGGGGTTCAGAATCATGTACTGAATCCATGGTAACCGGCTTCGCGTCGATGTCCCTGCCACCCTCTATACATATATAAAAATAAATCCCTATTTCTTTGGTCACGGCATCACGCGTGAACGGCTGGACCAATTTCGCTAATTCTTTTTTTGTTGTGTTTGCTATAGTAAGGAGATGGTTCTTAGTAGGTAGGTAAAGGTAGGGTAGGTAGGTATGTATGTATGTTGGTAAAGTGGGTATGTAGGTAGGGTAAGTAGGTATGTATGTATGTAGGTAAGAGGGTAGGGTAGGTAGGTAAGTAGGTAGGTATGTAGGTAGGTGTAGGTAGGTAGTTAGGGTAGGTAGGTGCGCCATAGAGAGTGCTACCCGTGCGAAGCCGGGGCGGGCAGCTAGTCTATCTTATACATATATGTATATATATAAAAATGAATCCCTATTTCTTTGGTCTCAGTATCACGCGTGTACGGCTGGACCAATTTCGCTAATTCTTTTTTTGTTGTGTTTGTTATAGTAAGGAGATGGTTCTTAGGATAGGTTGGTGAAGGTAGGGTAGGTAGGTAGGTAGGTATGCAAGTAGGTAGGTATGTATCTTGGTAAAGTGGGTATGTAGGTAAGGTAGGTAGGTAGGTATGTATGTATGTATGTAGGTAAGTAGGTAGGTAAGTAGGAAGGTAGGTAGGATAGGTAGGTAGGTAGGTAGGTATGTATGTAGGTAGGTGTAGTTAGGGTAGGTAGGCGAACCGTAGATGAGTACATACCCGTGTGAAGCCAGGGCGGGCAGCTAGTTACTAATATTATTCGATAGGTAGTATAGGTACCTACTTATGTGTCTAAAGAGCCTCAGCTATGGCCTCAGCGAGTATTTTGTAGTTTGTAAGTTACACAATTGACATAAAGTTCATTATGCTTTGACCTAATTTCGTGCCAAAAACTCGCTTCCATTCCGTTCTGCGCCAATGTAATATGAGCCGTAGCGTGGTGAGTATTGGCCGAGACGGTATAAGCTAGTTGCTCTCCGTACGCGACGAAGCCATAGCCACCACCAAGTTGTAGTATTGTACCTACCTATCATAACGCGGTTGTACGAAGTTTTGTCATGTCACTGTTCCTTTTCTTTACTTCTGTGACCGAGCGGGCGTAATTATTGTCTCAAGGACACTATTGAGAACACTGCTCGCTCTAAATTGAGTTCGAAATGTATTTGCCAAACATGTAAACAAACACGAGTTTTCCACTTAGACAAATATGAACTTTATGGTAGTGTAAATAAAGTTGATTTTAGACTGACTAGTAATGTTGAAAAAGTCATAAAAAAATATGAAGTTGTAGCGCAAACTGAACCTTATGTGTATAGATTGTGCAATCCACGAAGGCGCGCCCCACTCCACTCCGCTCCGTACTAAAGTACAGCTTACAGTACAGTAATCGCGGAGTGGGGCGCGCCTTCGTGGATTGCACAATCTATAGTCCATTACAGTAATTTTTTCAAAAACTCGTGTTTGTTTAGATGTTTGGCAAATGAACTGCGAACGCAGATTTTTATTTGTCGGTGCAGCAGCGGTGCGACATCAGTATGTTCGGATGATGAAAATATACCGCCACCACGTGTCGCTTGCACTTACGCACATGTCGGTAAAAAATTATGCAGAGCTGCTTGTGCCGTCGCAAAATAATGTCGAGTTCGCCCAGGTTCGCACCGCACAGGCTGTTATTTTCCGCGGGATTTTTTTTTGCACACTGGATGTTCAACGCGCTAGGACGAGAGTGTCCCAGCGCGTTGGATTCTGAACGCTCGGCTCAACACCGAGAGTTTAAAATCCAGTGCGAGACCACCAATATGAAGTGGAGACCACTCTAAAGGAAATAAATAAACACAAACAGACTTAAAATAAATAATGACAATAATAATAGATATCCCAATAATTTATATTTACGCGACGTGCGTATGACTACTCTAGCGTCGTCCGTCGGTCCGCCGATTTACCCACAAGTCCATGCTCGATAACGATGTAAGTATTACTATATATATACTTGGCGTCAAATAACTTTGCCGCTCTGAAGTTAGGTTGCGCATGCGTACCTACTGGCATGCGCGCTACTGTTTTATAAGACAGATTGACTACTCCGCAGTCATATAGAGTCTACTTCAGAGCGACAAAGTTATTTGACGCGAAACTGTTGGTACCTACCTTATTTGAATGACGTATCTATTAGCTAGGTTTTCTCTACAAGGCCTTCTATCTTGAGATTAGTCGAGATATCCTAAAATATTGAGACATCGGCATGGTAAAGAAATTTCCAAAAAACGCATTACTAGTCTGTACATTCACTAGCGATTCCCCAAATTAGTCAACAAAAATAAAGCAAATAATGAACATACCTAATTATTACTCATAATAAATATTTATGCTGTCGACTCGCTATGAATGAATGGCATACAGTACCTACATCTAGTATTATCCGCTCACACACACTGCGAAGCGCGCCCGTAATCTGTGGCTCCGCCTTCTTTTGTCGAACAGAGATAGCAATATTCCAAACGCATTTTGCTCACGTCTCGAGTTTGCATTTCGTGCCGTAGTACGTCGGCCTCTTAAGTGGAAATAACTGTTTTGTCGTGTGTAACGAATAATGCACTAAGCAGTCATTCTGATAATGTTATTTATAATCAAACTATTATAGCATGACTACATTTTATGAACAGATCTCCACTATCGTATTACTTCAAACATCGCCAGGATTTGACATCAAGTGTGTTTCTTCCAGGTTACGAGTTCCTGCCGCAACTTTGTCTTCAATGACTCTACCTCAACTGACCGACTACCTCAGATCGTATCTAGCAGCCGATAATGATAGAGCGGTAAGTTTTATTATACATAAATTAGCATTTTAACTCGTAATAATTTTATTTGCTTTTTTTTTTCTGCTGCTGACAGTGAGTTTAACATTATTATTCTAAACATTACGCCAATTACGAAGTTCACAGAAAAATATGATATACAGAGAGTGATATAATTATTAAGTGTGTGCGGGCGTATATCTGTGCGGTGTAGTTGTTGTAGATGTCTGTGAAGGTGTGTGTATGTACACAACCTAGCAACCAACCAACCTCCCATATGTCATCCTAGTTAATGAATAAAACCTATAACTCCACTTCTGAGGGCCTAGACAAAGTAACATTCGATTAGCGACAACGCTAGTAGAAAAGTCAAAAATGTATGGGATTGACAAAAGCTATCGAAACGTCACGTGATCATAGCTCAACGAATAGAAATTAGCTAGACAATATTTAACATCATTCCATTCATACAGCCTCGAACGATAACTTGCTAACGAAAGACCAGAGACAATATGTAATTTTTATCGAAGAAACCAATGGATCAGACGATAGCGAAACGTAGTGTAGGTATGTCGTTGAAGCGATAGCGATTGTCGAAATAGAATCGCTCCGAAGCGAATGTCATTTGTCTAGGCCCTCAGGACAAACCAATTGGTGTTCTCACATCCTGTGAATACATGTTTTAAAACTGACGATATCTTCTACAATCTACCCTATTTTTTGTTTTCATTCCAGCATATCCACGTAGAACCAGCAACAAAGGAAACCACGGAAAAAGAGAAACCCTTACCAACGGTGACAACAATACCAGGACTAAAAACACCAAGCGGTATCCTCAACAAGCCAGAGAAAATAAAAATACAGAACGACTTCAAACCGCAATTCGAAGACAACTTCACACCGCCCGCAGACATCAGCGACACTTTTGTCGCTAACTTCGACGATTTCGATAAGAAAGCAAATCCTTCGTACGACAGATACGCAGCTTTCAGAGAAATACAGGAAGAAGAATTGAAAGCGAAATCTATTTTAGACCCTATTGACGCTTTGGAATCCGAACCGAAACAAGACTCGGACGAAAAAGAATTAGCAGCCATAGACAATTTAATAAGAGCCAATCAGGACCGAGAGATTGAAAACAAGGAGACTGCTCGTAGTCCTTTGAAAACTTTAGACGAATTGACGCTAGATTCGTTCAATATGTTTAGAAATTCTGTGAGTCCTAAACCGTCGCAGATCGACGCGAAGATCGAGGATATTAAATCTGTTATGAAGACGTTGCAAATTGAGAAGTGTAGGAGAAGTGTGTCGCCGCGAGATAATGGACATGTTGATGTTAAACATGAGGATACTAATGATAGGTATGTAGAACATTTATTTTTCCTTATTCTACGTTTTCTTTTTATATTTTCCAATACTAGTTCATGCTTTGGGGCTCCGATTTAAGTCGAGGAAATCCATTTAAATATAACTTGTATTTTTACTAAAAAACGAATTTCACCCCGAAAGTCAGCAATTTTTTATTTTATTATTTGTATTTTTTTTTTCTTTAAACTAATATAATTCAATTGAATTCGCTTCAATTGCAGCACGCTTTCCAATACTTCCAGGTACGCAGCCTTGCGCGAGATCACAATAACAGAACCACCACAAGACGAATTCGAATCATTACCACCAGAGCTTCCAAAGGAAAGAAAGAGATCCGACGAGAAATCGGACGGATTCGACAATTCCGACTTTTTCGACTGCATCGACAATAGCTCCCTCTCTTTCACACACGTGGAGGACGCGTTTAGAAAGAGTCCTATTGTGAAAGAGAGAGAGAGGGAGGAAGAGAAGAAAGTTGAGGAAAAAAAGGAGCCTATTGTGGAGATAGTGCCGTTGCCTGTGAGGGATTTGGCTCCGCCTACTAGGTTGTCTACGGGGTCTATTAGTGATGTTGTTAGTGGATCTTCGCCTGATACTAAAGGTATGTTTCTTTAAATATTAGATTTATTTTCACTTTTAAAACATTTTAACTTTATAGTGACGTTTTTTATTTTTGTTTTGACGACTTCCAAAAAGTATGACTAAAATAAAGTAAATTAGAACTTGTCATACAGATTTATTTATCACAAACTCTATTTCCTAATCTCGCGACAATCTAAGAAGCCCGATTTGACGTTTCTGATTATACATGCCGCGATAACTTTGTATGAACGTCTAAGTAATAAATCGAAAAATCAAATTCATAATCCTAATTTATTACTATATTATCTATACACTATAACAATGAGTATCATTCATAAGCACCAAGTTTCAATTTATATTGGAAAAATGCACTCAAAAATACAAATAAATCGTTGATGATATTGATTATGAATATTCCGACAGGACGTTATTGCAATGTCATGTCTTTAGGCTCGTTGAATCGTTACCGTATATTGAATTTGATGTTTTATACAACATCAAATTCAATGTTACAATATTGCAATTCATTATTAATAATATTCTAGTTCGCTAGTTAAGCCACGTTTCTTATTTCCATACAGTAATATTACCAAATTAATCAAAACAGTGAAATATGTGACAGCTATTTGCGACGTTGCCAACTTTCAGAATGAACGTTCTTAAGATAAATCGATATGTCGAGAATCGGTTTTTAAAGCAAAGTATTTTTTCCCATCACTACAGAAAGTATTTATGTTCTTAGATTGTCGCGAAATTAAAAGTTAATTTGGTTTAAAAAAGTCAGTGACTCTCTCACGTTGGACTTGGAAAGACAAAAAGAACGCAAATTATTCAAATTGATAAAGGATCAACACGTATCTAGAATTTGGGAACCTAATCACTTGAAGGATCTGGTCTTTTCGTGCGTATTCCCACTGCTGGGACACATGCCTCCTCTCTGTGAGAGGGAGTGGGCCGTAATCCACCACGCGGGCCCAGTGCGGGTTGGTAGATGTCACATGTCTTCGAATTTTTGGTTCTAAGACATGCCGGTTTCCTCATGATGTTTTCCTTCACCGTTTTGAGAGCAGTGGTGATGAAATTATTTACACAAAGTAAAGCATCTGTTTGGGTTCGAACCCACCACCTACAACTCGTAAGTCGGGGCCGTTACCATTGGGCCACCAAAGCTCCCAAAAAAAACTATTAAAACACGTAAATAGGGATGATGCCTGGGTAAAAATAAAAAATAAAAATTTTGACCGGCAGTCAGATAATAAAAAAAATTTGGGCTCGTATTTTTTGCTTTATCATATTAATAAAAATTACTTGTATAAAATGCAATTGAAGTTGGGGAGTGGGGGTCGCTACGTCACAAGTAAGTATAAAATCTACATACTCATGACGTCATAGCACATTTTACCTCAATGTATTGCCGTAATCTTTTAATAAAGTAAAAAAAGAAAAAATACGTGTACGTTATTTTATCATAATCTACATTCTGGACAAAATAGTAGATTGTTTACTAAGGGAGCAAACAACTATTTTTAAAGCGAGAGTGTTTCTTTGAATCCAAAGCGGAGCGAAGGATTCAAAGTACATCACTCGAGCTTAAAATAGTGTTGCTCCCGAGGTGAACACTCTACTTTTTATCACCCTCTATGAGAAAACAAACGTGTGCGGTCCGACCCCCATCAGGAACGAATTTCCTACTCACTGATTTACACAAAATAAAAAAATATGAAAATAAAAATAATCGCAGACGTCATGTTGGATTCACATTTTGACTTCACTATCGGGTTTACCACCTTCGAAAACTATGAAAACGATACCCATGACAATTTTTTTTAAATTTTTGCATCCACCATCTTGGATTTAAATTTTGACCTCACTATCGGCTTTACCACCGTCAAAAACTACGAAAACGATACCCATGACGAAAAATTTGATAATTTTCGCATCCGCTATCTTGGATTTAAATTTTGACCTCACTAGCGGCTTTATCACCCTCGAAAACTATGAAAACGATACCCATGACGAAAAATTGGAAAACTTTCGCGTCCGCCATCTTGGATTTACATATTGACCTCACTATCGGCTTTACCACCGTCAAAAACTACGAAAACGATACCCATGACGAAAAATTTGAAAATTTTCGCAACCGTCATCTTGGATTTAAATTTTGACCTCACTATCGGCTTTACCACAGTCGAAAACAATGAAAAAAAAATACGAATCCGCCATCTTGGATTTTAATTTTGATCAAATTCACACTTTCTCTCTTGCCAGCCTGTTACTTATTCATACAATGTTCGTGATCGATCTCTTTGGTGAATAGAACTTTTACTAACAATTTCTACATTAAACGCTATTTTGGTCCCTGTTTACGAGGATTAAACTACGTCTTTTTGAATAGATGTGATAAAAAATCATTTTTAGTCATCATCCCTATTGTGGCCTAATTGTTTCTGTTTGTCGTTTACAGAGAAGATAGGCGGCGTAGTAGTGGGCGGCGCGGTGTGCACGGGCGTGGTGGGCGCGGTCCCGGGCGCGCGCGGCGCTCGCTGGGCCGCGCTGGCGCCGCGCGCGTCAGGCGGCTCGTCCGACTCGCGCGACTCCGAGCCGCGCGTGCGCATGCGGCGCGCGCGGCACCACGAGCCGCCGCCCAGAGCGCCCATTGGTAACTTACTCATCATCTATACTTGAATTACTTAATAATAACGATTAATCTTATAACCTCAATTTTCATCTATAATTTTTCCCATGTGTTACTAATAGCCATTACTGAGTGATTGTGTAAGAATTTAATTAAATCTGAACAATTTTTATTTACACATTCATCTGATACTTCTGGAACATACCATATCTACTTTAGCGTTGTTTAAAAACCGTTTGTAATGAAATGGTCCTAATTAAAATTTTTGGTTGCAATGAAATTTGAACTTCGTCGTCAACATTGAGTTTGTGCTCTAAAAACTTGATAACAAAATTATTTGTTATTCTGAATTCAAATTTAACCTTTTCCCAAGTATTTTGAAGCTTCCAGTCTAATCGGATGCATCTGAATACCAATATATTTATATGAAACGACTACCTATCTGACCTCCACAGCCCAATTTCTGGGTACCACGATGGCAAGACAGGTTGTTTGGCAGCCCAATTTATGGTTTAATTACTAATAACCGACTCAAAAACATTTTGTAGGTAAAACTACTTGATGCACCAAAGCATTATCATAAAAAATATAACGTTTTAATTTACGAAGTTTCAAAACCTATTTCAGTACAAACCTCGTCATCTTCCCGCGATGTGTCTCCGTGGGAGGAAGAACTGCCGCCCGTGACCCGACTGCAGAGACCGCCGTCACATCGAGATAGAGATTCAAGGTAACCTTAAGGCCGGCCAACCCGCCATACTTTTCATACAAACGCTCGTACGTGATCATGGCGTAGTATCACACCTTTCTTTGAATTTTTTTATGTAATATGTATCTTGTGCACTATATCTAGGTTTCTAGGAGAACAAAAAATAAAATAAATTAGAAACAAATTCAGTATAAGCCTCCAAAAATCAGCTTTTTTGCACAAATTTTACCTGAACTTTGGCCGGTCATGATGTACTCATGAATTGGAAAGTAAAAAAAACATCTTCCTAGAAACCTTGCACTTGTAATGAAGATTCTAAATAACAAACATTTATTTCACAAACTTGTAAGGCTTACTCAAAAACACGTATGGCCTGAAACAAATCTTTACACACTATTCTTCGTACAATGTTATCGCGTTCTCACTTGCTCGTTAGCAGTTCTCACTTGCGCTCGATGAAACAGCATGCTTTTCGACCATGCTCGCGTTGCCGATAGACGGACCGGGAAGGGCCCTCTTAAGAGCATTCATCTAAAAAGTTGGCAACATCGCAAATAGCTGTCAAATATTTACCTGTTCTGATTAATTTTGCAGTATTACTGTATGGAAATTAGAAATATGGCTAATTAGTGAACTAGAATATTAGTATTTTTTTTTTCCAAACCTTTAATGAATTATACACGTAAATCTTCTACATGTATCACTCCGTCCATAAGTAAAAACTATATGAAAATTTGATCAGACAGATGATGTCTGATCAAATTTTCATATAGTTTTTCATCATCATTATTGCGTTCAGACAGAGAGACGCGGCGGCGGCTTTGTTTTATAATATATAGACCTTAAAAAACAAGAATAAATATTGGATTATTTATTTTCATTATCATCTTTCAGGCACAACTCATCCGGCTCAAGAGAATGCCTCGATTCAGGCAGCGGCCGAGAAAAAGACAAACTTCGAGACAAACGCGACATGAGAGACAGAGAGCGAGACATGAGTCGCGACAGCCGGGACTCCGCGCGGGACCGCCGAGATTCAGCCCGGGACTCCGGCAGCGGCCGGGACCGCCGTGACGTCAGCAAAGAACGGGACCATAGAGATCATAGAGATAGGAGGGACAGAAGGTCCAGGGATAGGGAGAACGATTCGTGGGACAGAGACAGGACGTATAGTAGAGAGAGAGAGTATAGGGACTCGAGGAGTAGAGAGAGACTGCCCAAAGACTACAGAGAAAAGGACAGGGATAGACATAGGAAGCCCAGGCATTCGTATGATGAGGATGAAGAGTAAGTTGATATTATTTGCCAATATATTCAAATAAAACTCGCATGAATGCTGAATAATGTTAACCGCGTCTATGGTCTAGTGGTTAGACCACCTGTCGCAGACCCAGAGGTCCTGGTTTCGATTCCTAGTGGAGGCCAACTTTTTCTGCTCGGTTTGGTTGGTGGTACGGCTTGTTCTAAGTCTGCTTGGCTAGCTACCATCTTCTCTAAGTCTGTCGCCATAACAACAATGTTATGTTTCGGCAATTAGAGGTAAGATAGCCAGTTCCTCTGTGGTTGAGGATTCCGGGTGAAGCTCGCTTCACCTTCGGCCTGATCATCACTTACCATCAGGTGAGATGCAGGCCAAGAGTTTCAACGTAGTGTTTAAAAAAAAATACCAAAGAAAAGTAAAAAAATAATCACATCACTTGGCAGAAAAATATCAGCTTTTTGAATAAAAATGCAACGTGTATTATAAAATAACGATATGTTTTGTGTTGTTCAGTTACAGTGACGGGTGTGGGTCAGGACGGTCGTCACCCCGGGACAGGTGGCCGGACCAACGGTGGAGGAGAGATGGTCAGTGTCATAAATAAATCCTCCTGTAAACATTTTGACGAGATATGCGAACATAAATGTAGGGAACAGCGGTTTTTTTTTTTTCGCGAATTTAGGGTTGGTCCCATAGTGAAAGTTGGTCATAATGATGAGTACTATGACTCCTTAAGAGGTGTCGCATGAATTCAATTTTATATGCCGCGCGCGACGGCTGGTTACCGCAGCGGTGAGACGAGGGAGGGCGCGATTGACAAGATTGGCAGATTGAATTAGCTTTGCCTTTGTCTACCTGCCACATACCAACAGCTATAAATTATATGATTAACTACTTTTAAAATTGACCTCGTCTCTATCACATGGAAAGAAATTTCTAAGAAAATGTAAAGAGTAAAGACACTGACTAGATGCATCCGAGACCAATAGCAAACACAATGTAAGAACGAGTGTTCTTTAGGTACACTTCTGCTTAGCTTCAGGGATTACAAGCGTGATTGTATGTTATGTAACGAGTTCTGCTTTTATTTTCAGAGAGAAATTATGGTTCTCTCGGCTGGCGGGAGACGAGGCGTCGTGCTGAAATGAGACAAAGTGAAGATTCTAGTGAGAGAAGGTATGTGCCCGTCGATGTCCCTGCCACCCTGTATAGTTGCCTTGAACAATCTACCTGACGTCAGTAGTAACTTTTGAACTACAAAAACCGTTCTTTCTGGCACGACATAAAGAGCTATTTTAGGCTAAGCGTATGCTGAGAGCTTAGTGCGAGTTTCATTTAACCATCTCGATCAAACGCATCGACCGCATTTGGCGCTCCGATTGGCAGCCGGCCGGCCTTCACCGGTGAAGGGCCAATCGGAACGCCAAACGCGCTCGATGCGTATGATCGAGATGGTAAAATGAAACTCGCACTAAGCCCTCTGTGCTGCGTCCCCTGCGTAGTAGGGCAGGCGAGTGAGACATAGGCCGTTAGCGCATGCTGCGACGCAGCTACACAGACACATTCGCGTCCTAGCTAGTACAAAAAATCTCTAATTGAAACAAAATTATGAATCAGTGGTAAAAATAACAAGTGACGACCTGCACGCGTCGCGCAGAAATCTGTGCCGGATCTACAACGAGACGCAGAGCAGTGCAGACACATTTCTGCGTCTTACGTGTCTGCGCCGCAGCGTACGCAGCTGTCAGTACGTTCATGCATTACAAATCTGCTCTGCCCTGCGCTGCGTGAACCTGCGTCACATACGCTTAGCCTTAACTTTGTCCGACATAATGCAGCTCATTCTTTTGCCCGCCGACTTACCTACTGTCTATAATGCCGATATCGTACGCTTCATGTGAAGGTTCATTATAGTTTCATTCCACGTGTACACGACACCGACAAAATTATTTAGGAACTAGCTTTTGCTCGTGGCTTCGCCCGCGTTGATGTTGGAAAATATCCCACGGAAACGTCGTACCGGGATAAAAAGTAGCCCAGGTTTTTATTTCATCGAAATCTGTTTAGCCCATGACATGAAAGCGTAATCAAACAAACAAACTCACTTTCGCATTTATAATATTATAATATACTAACTTTGCCCGCAGTTTCGCCCGCGTGGATGTTGGAAAATATCCCACGGTAACGTACTACTACCGGGGTTAAAAGGAAGCGAAGCGATGATCGCATACCTAATAGCCAAGGAAAGCGATGCGTTACGCGCTGCTTGTTTATGCGTAATTTGAAATCTGTGATACCCTTTATAGTATTCATTTGAATGATTATGATGTCAAGTTTAAATAATACATTTTATTGGAAAAGAATATATATAATACTGGTCAAAATAGCTTCGGAAATTACAGTGTAATTTTTATCAAATTCTGAAAGATAATAATGGTTACTGTGGGTCATCCTCAGACGATAGACATGCCATCGCGAACTTTTTCGTTGAACTTTTTAAGATGTACAATCCTGTAGAACGTTAATTTTATGTTTCTCTTACGGTTTACACGTTCCGTTAGGTGAGTTCCTTTTGAGTTTATTGCGTTCAGACAGACAGACGCGGTGGGGACTTTTTTATAATATGTAAGGATTAGGTTAGGATGAACGGTTCATCTGCTCTTTTCATTTCACTTTTTCGGTTATTCTGAAGCCGAATGAAAGATGCCGAGTGCCGAAATCCATGGACCGGTCCTTGGATCATCCTTTGATTGGTTCACTAATGAAAGAATTTTTAATGTTTGATTCATTTTGTGTTCAGACGTTTCAGTTTGAGTGAAAGATGAAAGGCAAAAATCAATGAATAGTGAAGTGTCTAATATCGGCTTTATATACTACTTAGCAGCATATTTATAACAAAAACCAATAAATAAACCCCTCTTATCTCCTAGGTACGGCTCCACTCTAGGCTGGTCATCCCGCCGCGCGGGGACACGTCGCGAATCTTCCCGCGAGCGCGACGTCGCGCGCGACAGCCGACGTCGCGCGCGTCGCGACGACACACGTCGCCTGCGCGACTATCGCTTCTCCAATGACTTCTCGCCGCGGGACAGAGAACATGCCTCGCCCTTTGATAACGACTTCCAGGATACTCCAACGCCGACGGGGAAGAAGAGGGCGCCGTATGCCAGTTTGGAGGGGACTAGGTATGTTTTGTGGATTATTTTTCTATTATTTCTTTAAACGAATTCATGTCGTAATGTATAAAAATACCTTAGAAAAGGGTGTCAGCAATGAATGCAACTCTCTTCATCCATTTACCTAACTGGTCAGGATTTAACCTGTTGATGTCGAAACCTGCCCCATTATAAATTACAATAGACGTCGTATATTTTAGTACCCTAATCCGCTTTACAGTGGGAACATTAATAGGCTGATGATGATGAATCCGCTTAACTGTTCTTAAAGAATCATAAAGAAACTCGACACGTGTTTCACCTCTCAACGAGGCATCCTCAGGATGACTTTTAACTTGTAGCAAACCCGGACACGACGTGTTGCCACGACAAGAGTCGATCGCAAAGTGAGCTACAACCGCCTGACAACCCCACTTATATAAGGTTGCTGATCGGCCCACCTCGGCTAGGATCGTTAGGTTATGTTTATGTTAATAAATATCCGTCGTCTATTGTATTTTATAATCGATTTCCTTGATTTCCGCAAAGTTACGCCTGATACAATTAACTACCTGTCCCATTATTAATATATAGTCCTTAATTCTAGATTCGCATTCGAACCAGAAGACGTAACAGCCTCCCCGATTTCTGTGAGCAGCGCCCGCGCACGAGACAGCGAACAGAGCACGACTCGCTTCCGATTCGATTCCGACTCGATCTCACCTCGCTCCATGTTCGAAGACGACTTCGCCCTCGCCCCGCGGCCGCGCACCGCGTCCATCGCGGAGGAGGAGGAGGGCGAGCTGCCCCCCCTGCGGCCGCGCCCCCCTCCCGCTACCACGAGAGACATTCGTAAGTCGGACTCTATAAACATCTTCACTCGAGAGTCGGATCCGTTCGAAGGAGATGCGTTCTTTGCGTGTACTGGGTCGGATCGCGCCGCGAGACGGGAGAACTGGCCCGGAGACTTTCAAGGGTTTGATAATGCGTGAGTTCGGGTCCGGTTTGTCCTATGAGAATTGACAGGTATTTTGTGAAAAGGGTAGTGGGAACGGGGATGAAACCGGGTAGGGGATTTTTTACAGTAGTAAATTAAAAGGTTTTTTTTATTAGGAAAGAAATGTGATACTGTTGAAATGGCTGTTTATAGGATCTACAAAATGCAGTTTGACATTCCATTTCTCCCCTGTTCCCACTTTTCGATCTCTATTTGCACTCCATCGTACTAGTTTTTAACTCGCTTTTAAAAGTTCCTAAAATTATGTCTCGCTGCGAGGCTGACTCTTTTCATGAAAATGTTTTTCTTCGTATTTTAAGAGTATGGTTTTGATATAAAAGCGGGATGAATGATCGCGTCGCCAATTTCATTGCCACAATCAAAATATGCTTGTAATAAAAATAGCGCGTAAAAATTTTAAGTATTAGGATACGGGAGAATGCAAATAGAGGATAGTTCCCTTAAAGGTCGTAAAAAGGAAGATTTATAATAAAATGAGTCTTGCCATAGAAATTAAGTATTTTTCCATGGATCTCGTGTACCCTGTACGATAGACTCCCAGATATATGTCTACAATAATCTCACGGTCGTTCTCAAATTCAAGGCTTTTTCACATCATTACACGTCAATTTTTACCTGACTGCCCTAGGAGGGTAATGTTTTTAATGATGCATTTTTATAAAATTCTCGAACGTTTTTGTATGGCCATAGATAATAGTCCACTTATTACAAACAGGTGTGATATGATGTGAAAAACCTTTGATATGTTAGATATCTTAGCTTTAAGAATACATGCCGCTATCGATTACCTAGTGTAATATACTTATTTTATAACCACTGACCATTGTCGCCCTAGTATTATGTATATGTTGAGACATGTACAGACAAGAGTTGTCTCTTGCCTGTATATGTCTTTAAACGCAACCTGTGATATATATAAGCAACGCCCTTTATTTTATTTATTTCAGCGCTTTCGTAAAGTGTATTTTCTTGTGTTTTTACCTCAAATAATTGTCACAAGTCGTTAAAAGTAAGTAGTGTTGTATGAATTTTGAAATAGTCGTTTAGGTAATACATTCATTGCAATGCATTTTTAATATATTTTTCTTTACAGTGAAATTCTATACTCATTTTATACTTTTGAACGCTTATTCTCTTTAAATTGTATAAGTGCCGATTTGTAGAAATTATGATTTGTATTAAAACATCTTGAATCGTGAATAAATACAATTCACCTGTGTATAAAAATTTAAGGTGTTTATAAACCCTTTATTTAGAAGACTGCACATATTCGTAGACGTAGTGGATCAAATATTTAATATATCTTATAATAATAATAAAGAAACAATCATTCCGATTTTATATTATAATTCTCCGCGCTGAACGAAAACAAACTTAGTTGACTACCTAAGCGGTACCGTAGTATTATATTATCTGTGGCGGTACATTACTAGCAGCATGTGCGCGGCTCAGGGACGGCAGTGCTCCGCTCAGTCGGCAACGCTCACGGCCCCTCACCTCGCCGCGCATTCCTAAAGTCAAACTATAGTACGAATAATCTGGTAACGCTGAAGAAAAATACACTTTATCAATAGTGACATAAAGTGCACAATTGAATAAACAACAAACGGCTCTTCTGCCCTCTTGGAGAACGCCCGAAAGGGCTCGTTTGCACTTTATGGTACTAATAATAAAGTTTATTATTCAATGTCATCAGAAAATTCTCTTCTATGCGTTCCTTTCGGTCTGCAGTGAGCCTATGATATTTACTTTAGTATATTTTGGTCTGTAAATGCTAGTAAGTCAAAACTATGGAATAATAAAATTCTAAGTATGGAAAGGCATCACTAATGCAAGTTTGGGCACAAATCTGTACAGTATTTAATTGGTATGTAAATATTTTGTTACAATGCAATCATGTGCCGCTGTGTAAAATGTAAATAATTAATAATATTGTGTAAATTAATTGAACTACTTATATACGTCGACGACGCGACGGTACTTGTCCTGCTAAACTATTTTTGAGCACATAATCAAGAAATATTAGAACATTTTTTAATAACTATAAAATTGAATAATTTTCGAAAGTGTTTAGGTATCAACTGGTTATTATAATTTGCTGATCATACCTTCTTTGTTAAGTGTAGCTTATTTCGTATTCTAAATACAGTACAGTAGTTTAAAGTAGTCGAAAGTTTTGCACACTTTTTGATATAAAAAAACCACGCATTTTATGAATATGTTGTACGTTTTCAAAGTCTGATGCATTTTGTGAATTAATTGTCTATCTCATTAATTTAATAAAATTTCATTTTGTAATGTTTTATTGTAGTTTAATTAAAAGTTTTTTGTGATAGATAGATATACTCTGAAAAAGCGATATATTAAGCGTCAATTGTGCTTCTATGGAATTTAAGTTTAGTGAATCATTACTGTGATAATTTTAATTTATTGTGATTTTTTCCGGAAATCTTTTTTTTTACTTAATTTTTTATGCACTTGTTTTTATGTAAAATCAGCATAAAGCAATTAAATAATATTCTAAATGAAAATGCATATTTCTAACATGATTAAATTACCTATTAAAATGTTGACTTAAAATATTGAATATCTATAGCATTCATCAATCAGAAATGTAACAGAGTAACTGATTTATGATAACCTGAAAAGTTACTGAAATAATCAGTTAAACTGTTGTACTTAGTTCTGAAAAAGAGGAATGTAATGTTATCTGATAATTATAATTAATGTACCTTCAGTATGAACGTAACGACCCATAATCATTTTATAGCGATTATATCGAATGTATTCATGTAAACTAATGTTACCTATAAACTAGTGATGACGTCGATTTTGTATTAATGTATTTTTTGTACATAATGTAGCTAGAGGAAATTAATTATGTGCAATTATTACCACCTCTATGGCGCAATACCAAAGGTATTTATGTTCTGTAACTGTTGTGTAAAATACTCGGAGTTATTAAAATTATAACGAAATGATCGAAAACTATTTCTGTGTTTTTAATTCGTTTACCCCTGCAAACTCATCGTCAGCATCATCTTTTTGCCCTTTTTGCGTGTTACTTGGGGCACAGATTAGTAGGTACAGATGGGACACTCCGCAAAATCATTCAAATAAAAAGCGACTCTTGCTATGACACGATAAAGTGCAATTCAGGTCGCACAGCGCTAATTACCTACAGTTATATTCAACTAGAAGTTTCCTCTCTTTCTATCGCGTAACTATTATATCTTTCTGACTACGTTACGCCCACTGAATTCGACAAGTGGAGCGCGACGCGTACCTATTTGTAACTTCATAATACGCACGGTTACACATCAAGCTATACATTTCCAGTTTACGGTGATCTCGCATTGTAAACGATTTCCGTACAATGCGAGGTCAGCTTAAACTGGAAATGTATAGCTTGATACACATCAAGCTATACATTTCCAGTTACACAGTACACACGGCTACACAGCCGTGTGTCCTTAAAATATGGAGTGGCCCATCTGTATGCATCTGTGCTTAGGGTTGGCGCAACACGTTTTCTTCTTCCATACCCATGCAAACTAATAAGACCTAAAACACAGTAAACAAAGGGCATTCTTAATCGACGAGAAGTAAGAAGACCTTTTTATGTTGGTTTCGTCGTTTCTTCTAACACTTTTACCTGCAGCCCGAACATTAAGCAAAAATTACGTCTTTACTTAGGATACAGACATAGAAATGAAATCGATGGGCTTATAAGTTCGTACTTCGTGTTTTGTATACCTGATATAGACCTAGGAAATACCAGTCACGGCCTACTCACAATATCTTTTTGGTGCATAATAAAATACTGTCTCCATCATTTTTATTGTTTATTATCAACCTCAGCACGAGTCACGACTTACAGTCACGCACGGCACGACCCTCATTAAAGTCTATTCAGCAGAACCAGTGGCGGATCCAGAGGGTGGCTAGGGGGCTCAACCTGTCAACCAAAACAAACAGACAAATCATAAGTGAACCTGATATTACTCTAATTATCTTATCCGAGGAGGCTTGTTATGCGTTAAGCAAAACATAACGTTGTTTGGTTTTTTGTGTTTACTTTCCTAAAAGCTACATACCCTCAGCGGCCCCAAACGACAATCCTGGATCCGCCACTGAGCAGAACTGCCTCACACAACAATCACCAGCGGCAATAATGTCGTCGGGCAGGGGCCGATATCATATGAAGATTGCTGTTCCTAGCTGCTTAATGTGGCGTTGTGGCAGCCACAAAAAGCGTGTCGTTATGATATAGGTTACAAAGCCTTGTTCATTGTTACACTAACTAGACCTATTTTTTTGTTTGGGTTCGGACCCAAACAAAAGTCTTCAAATAACTAGTCCCGCTCTGGGCGGAGCAGGAGGGCGTGTCAGAGTTTTACTGACTAAAACCCACCCGTGTTCCTTCAGTTGCCTGTACGTTGTCAGGGGCCACGGTATCCCTTTAGAAATTTCCCGCAACCCCGGACACCAACTAAACCTCACAACTAAATCGTATTCGATGCACGGTTGGTATTCATTCATGCATTTGCTGTGTGGCCGAGATTCGGTGCTACGATCGGTAAAAATACCGCCGATATAACTTGGTAGTTTCTAACTTCGCGTAGAAGGCTGCGCAATAACATTTTTTAGGAGCCAAATGGAGAGATGAGGCGAGTGTGAGTGAGAGAATATGTAAGAAAGTTCCTCGTGCCATGTTCAGAACTGCCAAGTTATATTAGCCGTATTTGTACCATACGTTGAGCTGCTTTGAATACGTGGTCCGAGAATATAATTGTGTGTAAATTCACACACGCATTATGTAGGTATATGTGTTACGGCTAAAGGTGGGTGTGAACATAAACTTAAGATTAGCCGGCTAAACTTAGGTTTATCTTCGAGGAGGTATTAATGTTAGTTTCTTCTATCTTTAGCCGGCTAAACTTAAGTGTAACTGGAGGCCCTTGGCAAAAAATGTAGAAGGAAATGAAAAAGGAAACCATGTAATAATGTTTACTATTTTGACACGAAAACTTTTATTAAAAAAATAATCACTCTCATTAATTACACATAAGTACTTTAAATGTACCTATGTAGGTATTCAAAATTACAATAATTATTACAATTACAAAATATTAATTAAAACAATATCTACCTAATCATAATAAAATAATAAGGAACCATTTGTTCATAACAAATACTTCTGTAGGTATATAAAACTTCTTCAGTGTTAATTTCTTAAAACTCGTGTGGTCACAGTTCTAACCTAACCTAATCTACCCGTTTCGAATTTGACAAACTGTTTATTATCTAAACAAGAAAACCTAAAAATAAACCTAATCTGCCATGCATGCTTGCTTTGCAAAAGAGGAAATGTAGCACTCGGCGGCCGCTGCCGCGGCACGCTCGCTACGCTCGCTCGCCTTCGCGCGTTGTGTGGTCACAGTTCTAACCTAACCTACCCGTTTCGAATTTGACAAACTGTTTGTTGTCTAAACAAGAAAACGAAAATTTTAGCACTCTGCCAAGCTAAGCCCCAGTCTAGCTAGCTAGTCGAGCCAGTCAGTGCTAGTCTGTCTCTGATAAGCTAGATTTTCTTTTGCTTTAAGAGTTACTAGGCTGCAAGAGCAAGCATAGTGAGCTCGAAATTTTTGGCATATTACTCAAAATCGATCGAAAATGCGCCAATCCAACAGGGTCGTCAAAACTGTGTTAAAAATTAAAGGACGTCGTGTCGCCTTTGCACATACAGGTGTCGACGCCCAGCTACCCGAATACGCAACGCTAGTAGAACTGCTAGCGCTCACAACCCGCTCACACCGTTTGATGACCTATACCTACACTAATCAGTGATTTTCTCAGTGCACCACCAGCAGGGAAGGATTATAAGTGCTGCGCGTCTCATTTATTGCAAAGTTGCAGTGCGTTGGGTGGTGCACGTGTCTGCCACACTTGAATTTGGCGCCCCAAAATGCTGCCGCCCGGGGCACGCGCCCCGGTTTGCCCCCCCTAGATCCGGGGCTGACTCGGTGGCTGCTGCCGCGGCACGCTCCCCACCGCCCCCTCAAGCCCTCCGTCTGCCCGGCGCGTCCATCGAATACATTTTTAGCCGTTTCGTTTCGGTTAATGTGCACATTAGCCGGCTAAAGATGGAATATCACGACGCAAACTAACATGATATCGAACTTTAGCTGCTTCTCGAAGATAAACCTAAGTTTAGCCGGCTAATCTTAAGTTTATGTTTACACCCACCTTTAGCCGTCGTAACATATGCATCCATATCCATATGCATGGCCCATTTTCATACACAGTCATACAGGAATTGCATGGCAACATTTATGCTGATGAGGATGTGACAAGACAGAACAAACCCTACGAGACAGACGCGAAAGCTTTATTGAAAAAGATCTAAAATTCTAAACTTAGTTTGCGGAGCTCTTGGCTAGGCGCCACATGGTGTCATGCCACATTGTACTTTGTAGCTATTCAAGCTGTTGTAAAGTAGGTATTACTGATTGCTGTTGATATTCTTAGAGTTCATTTGATGCATTATAACAATAACTAATTTACTACAAAGTAATAAATAAACGAAAAATAAAAACTATTTTTTCTTTTTGCTTTTATAATTTTAATTCTGGCAACTTCAAGCCATACGTCATACATCACTCTAAATGGAAGTTGTCGTCATTGTCATTGTCAAAATTGTCAAGACTGAGTGAATCAACAGCTGTTTTACATTTTTATAACTTAAAATTTATTAAAACTGGGTTAAAACAGGTAGTTTTGTGTTCCTTATTCAGGTCATGGTAGATTTTATTAGAATTAGTGTTGTATTTTAACATGAAACAAAGGTAAGTGTAGCAAAAGATTATCCAATTTAGTCGTGTTAAAATGTTGTTTACGTGTTACTGACAAAGGTGTTTGTTTGTGAAGGGCTCGCCCAATGCAAGGCGGAGATGACTTGGTGGCTTACGCCATGGGGAAGAAGGCAGACGACCTTGCTGACCATACTGAAATACAACTGCATAGAATAAAACCCCTGGATCATTTCATAGAAGCGCAAGTTCAAGAGGGGGACTCCTTGCAAGCAATTGCGTTGAGATTTTATTGTTCTGTAAGTTATAATAATGTATTTTTATTAATAATACTTCGTTCATTAATTTTTATACACAAAATAAAATTGTACTTTGATGTTTCAAATTAAATATATATCGGTCACTTCCTGTTATCATTGTTATCTTATATCTAGTTAATACATCGTGTTTTAAACACATTTCAGATATCAGAGCTAAAAAGGATCAACCATATACATAAAGATAATGAAATTTTTGCCCGACGGACTATAAAGGTGCCAGTTACACCATACTCAGTGCTGACGGAGCTCATACCAACACAGAACCCAGAGCCTGTGCCTTCAACCGCAAACAGTACATCTCACTCAGTCCTACAGGAATTGTCAAATACTAATAATTACAATGGACTTATAAACCAAAATAATGTTTCAATAAATGCACCTCCCAAGGAAAGTGTGGAGTGTTCCATAGATTGTAATACAGTAGTCATGAACAGCACACTGGCGCCATCTGTTGCGCCATACACAGACTCTGGGCACAATGAACAACTACTAGCTACAGAAGATACTCAACTCTTGCCAAGTAATAAAGAGAAGATACCTGTTGAATCAGTAGTGGTGAAGGAACTGACGTCACATGGCGCTGACTTTGGACTCAAATGGTTCCATTTAGTGTGCTGTATGCTCATCTTAGGTGTTGTGATACCGCTTGTGTATGTTATGTTTTATTTAGATAAACATGAACATTCCGAAATTTCAGATCTTCCACCATTACACTCAAATCGATGACTGACTGATATAACTCGATCTGATGAAAAAGCTTTAAGTTGTAATGGTATTCATTATAAATCAATTTTATATGTCACTGTAAGAGGATGCAATGTGATTCATTTAATAAAATTTATCATTATAAGTACTAAAACAATGCTACTTTTATTTATACACATACATTTCTCCGTAAAAAAGATACCTATTGATTTTTAAGTCAATTGGATAGTATTTTAATGTAATATTTAGTATTGGATGGTCAATGATTAATTTATATTATAATAAACTTATCATTTCACTTCAAATATAAATCTAGCTTGTTTGTGTTTAAAAATAAAATTGTTTGAAAACAACAACCCAATGGAAAATAAGTAAAACTTTTGCCAGGATACAGGATGGATTTTTGAGATGGGGCAGTAAGAGCAAGAGCAGCTACCTGAACCATTGTAGCTACAGGAAATCGCTCTTAGGAGACTGCCCTTAACTTTTTGAATCATTTTGATTTGCATTCACAGATTTTGAAAATAATGTAAGTAGGTACAGTCAACAAGAAAATGGGCAGTTTTCACAAAAACTTTTTTTGTTGCCAATCGATCCTGTTTCTTATAAGGATCAAAAAACTCTATTTGACCAATTGAGGTTTGAGTACTTGAAAAGTCGGAAATAGCAAAAAACATTTTCCATACTTTAGGTAGGCAAGAATTCCTACTTACTTTTTTATGATGGAAGACTAGCGATACCCGATGAAAATTTTCGCAACCGCCATCTTGGATTTACATTTTGAGTATTTTGACCTCACTATCTGCTTTAGCACCCTCGAAAACGATGAAAACAACACCAATGACGCAACATTTGAACAATTTCGCAGCCGCCATCTTGGATTTTCATTTTGACCAAATTCACACTATCTCTCTCTTGCCAACCTGTTACTTGTTCATACAATGTTCGTGATTGATTTCTGGAAATTGGACCTTTTACTAACAATATCCACATTCATAATAATAATTAAAAATAAGTAATTTGGAAAAAAGCTATTTTAGTCCCTGTTTATGAAAAATAAACTAGCTGTTTTTGAATAGATGTGATAAAAAATGTTTTTGCGGAGTGTCCCATCTGTATTAATCTGTGACCTAGTCCCGGATAATACCAATACCTACGGTAGGCGGTGCACGCACACGTGCTCTTACTCTCGTAGGCATGTTAGTAACCTAGATAGGGGATTCCCTGTGTCACGCGCGTATTGCACAAAATATCAAGAATGAGATTTTAAAAGGATTTCGACGTAGTTTACTAGATGGCGCCTACTCTATTATGGTTACGACTTACAAAATGTGTTAAACGGTAGAAAAAAGGAATTAGATCCATTTTTCTTGGGCAAAGAACAAAGTTATTTGGTATCAAGAGCGCATACAAACAGTACCTTCTTTACCATAACGGCAGGGGGGGGTCTGGATTTATGCTTTCGCGGTTGCACAACGACATGCTTTGCTTTGCTTTGCTTGGTAGTATAGATGCAGGCCTACCTTGCCGCCTCCTTCAGAGGCAGTAGGGTGGCGGGGTCTTGAGGGTGAGCGCTACAGTCGTGTAGATCCTCAAGGCAAGTCTGGCGGATGCACCTTCCCGAGGTTGCCACCCCGTTATTGGTCTAATTCCATAAGAAATAGACGTAACAAAAACCACCAGGCGTCATCACATCCCCTCCCCATCTTCTCCCCTCCTCACCTCATCCCTTAATCCTCTCTCCTCCACCTTTCCAACTTCCCACTCCGAACCGTTACCCCTCTGTGACTGGGTGGTGGCGGGCTCGACTATCACTACAATCAGCTGATGGCGAGTAGGAGTAAGCAGTCACCT
The DNA here is from genome assembly GCA_948150665.1 of Conistra vaccinii. Taxonomy (NCBI): domain Eukaryota; kingdom Metazoa; phylum Arthropoda; class Insecta; order Lepidoptera; family Noctuidae; genus Conistra; species Conistra vaccinii. Next base: position 8,174,397 of record OX411327.1, read on the forward strand.
GCGCTAGGACCTGCGCAGTTGAGCGCCGTGAGCGGGGATGAAGGAGTCCTGGGGGGTTGAGCCGAACGGCTCTGGCTGTAATGTGTCCGTAAGGCAACACGCCCCCTTTGGTCTGGATTTCAAGCAAAACGGTGGCCCTACCCATTAGCCAGGGGTAGGGAAATGGTCATAGTGTCCCGTCAGAGGGCCACAGGCGAGGTGCGTGAGGTCCGCTGAGGTCGTCTTCGGACGGCTGAAGCGGTAGGTTAAGGTCATGCTGACGGTGTAAGTGAGGGTTGATCAGTTCGTTGGCCAACGCCAACCCGATCGAGCACCCGATGTCGCACTGTAAGCCAGCCTTGCGCCCCTATATCTCTCTGGTAGTCCTAACGATCGAACTTTTTTATAGTGAGACGTTCCCAGTTGCGGGCTCCATGGAGGGTGGGAGCCAGAGAGACGAATTCGAACGACTTTTTTAACATGGATAATTTAAGGCCAGTTAAAGACAGCTACACCGGAGTGGAGGCGAGAGCCAATGATACTCTGAAGGGAGGTGCTTGCACTTCCCTTGCCCCTGGTGGCCTGGCGGCTAACGCCCCGGGTACCAGCGCGGGCGCTGGTCCGGCTGTGGCGAGAACCACAGCTAAGACCAAACCCAAAAAGTCCCAAAATAAACAAAGGGCGTCGGCGCTGATTGGGACCAGTACCGGCCCTTCCAAAACGCAGGTGAAGACGACGGCGACGATTAATGCCACTGCCGGTCCGACCCTGTCTAAACAGATCCCGGCGCTGGGTAACCCTGGCACCGGGCTTCCTGATAAACACCCTTCCACTCCTGTGGCTCCTCTAGCCGCCTCCCATCAGACGGCCGTCACCGGTCAGACGGAGACGGCCAGCTGCACTGAGGATGTGTTCTCGCACGCCTGGCAAGTGGTGCAGAAAAGCAAGGGCATGGGTAAACGCACTCAAAAAGCCCGATGCCCTTGCACCGACCCTTCAGGTCCACCGGCAGCATCCTCACAAAAACGCAAGGGCAAGGGTAAACAAACTCAATTAGCCCGTTGCCCTTGCACAGACCCTTCAGGTACACAAGCTGCCTCAGTTCAGGGCAAAAAGAGGGGTGGAGTGACGAGGAAGGAGCGACGCCAGGAGCGACGCCAGGCTCGTATAATGGCAGGTAAGTGCTCTGGTAAGAAACAGATCACTGCCAGTTCGGACAAACCGACCAGCGGTAAGCTGTGCTTCTCCGCCGGAAAGGGGTCGCAGGCAGAGGCCGGCACTAGCCGACCAATGCCCAGTCAACCTCCAACCGGTGCTCCTGAGAGGCAGGCTGCAGAGACCAGCACGCAGCGACCCGTTTGGAAGGATCAGGCTACGGCCAAGCGAGCTCTCAACGAGACTTTGACACCTCGTGGAGAGCATAAGCGGCCGCGACTTGATCAATCCAAACGAGTCGAGAATCGAAGCTACGCCCAAGCTGCCAGCGCTACTCTCGACGTCGTGATCACCTGCGACCGTACGGGAATCCTCAGCAAGGGCGTATCGGATCAGGTACTCGCTGCTATCCAGAAGCAGATCATACTTGAGGCCTGCTCCCCCAAGCAAGACACTCCAGGGCCGACCTTCAACGCCAAGCCGCTGTTCGCCGGGGGTGTCCTGAAACTGTGGTGCGGTAACGACCACACTTTAGCCTGGCTGAAGAAAACTGTCTCCGACCTGGTTCTTCCAACTAACATCCCGTTAGTCGTCAAGAGCCAGTCGGAGATCATGAAACGAGCACGATGTGGTGTCGTGATCCCAAATGAACAGGGGGTCTTCGGAGAGGCTACCAACATTGGCCGCGTTCTCTCCTATCAGAACCCGTGGGTCGACATAAAGAGGTGGGTTCTTCTGCATGCCGACCAACAAGCAGCGGCATGGTTCGTGGTGGTCGGTGTTCCCGTAGACCAAATCCCGACCCTGATGGAGGCCGGACGCCGTCTCTCACTGGGACTTGGGACGGTGTACGTAAAGTTCCAGGGTCGGAACGGCAGGTTCACCGACGTCCCCGATGGATGGGACCCCGACACGGGATCCATCTGCGAGGCGCTGCCGCTAACACCAGCGGGGGAGTCCACTCCCCCTTCACACAACCCGGAGGCATCCGCGGCGGAACCTGCTCTGGTAGAGCCCGCTGCCCCTGCTGCCGCCACCGTGGGCGCCGTCCCTTCATCGGGCGAGGAGCTGGACGACATGCTCCTTTCCCCGGTTTCGGGCCAGGGAGGGGACGGCTTCGACGAGGGCGACCTGTTTGCCGGGCTCAGACTTGGGGGGGACGAGGAGGGTTCGACCAGCGATGGCGTCCCTTTCGTCGAACTGTAGTGTCCTCCAGGCAAACCTCCACCACAGTCAGACCGCGACGGCTCAGCTTCGCAAGTGGCTGGAGGTTCAACACACGGCCATTGCCCTGATCCAGGAGCCGTGGATTAGGGCGGGTCGCATACAAGGGCTCTCCAATCTTGGCGGTAAGCTACTGGTCACTACTGATCACGATCATCCCAGATCGTGCATCTATGTCACAGGTAACCTTAAAACACAGCTCTTAACTGACTTCTGTTGCAGAGATGTCTCTGCAGTAAAGCTGCTTATACAGCGTGACAACGCCAGGGAGATTGTGATCGTTTTCGCCTCGGCCTACATGCCCGAGGCGGAGACTCCACCCCCCCACGACCTCGCCCGTCTCGTGAGCCATTGCGAGAGGTGTGGGTTCGAGGTCGTAATCGGGGCCGACGCAAATGCTCACCACCAACTGTGGGGTATGGACACGCAAAACGAGAGGGGTAAGGCCTTGGTTGACTACCTATTCTCAACTAACCTATCCCTACTAAACACTGGCTCTGAACCAACGTTCGTAACTAGGCGAAGCCGCACAATCATTGATCTCTCTCTGGCAACGGAGGGCGCGGCGGAGATCATCACCGGGTGGCAGGTTTCTAAGGAGGCCTCCTGCTCTGATCACAGGTGGATCCGCTTCGACATACAGGTCTGTGTGCTACCAACACCTCCACGGCGTAACCCGCGTAACACGGATCGAGCCACCTATACCCGCAACCTTGATTGTAAGCTTGCGACTTTAAACAACCCGTCGACCTATGCGGACACGACACAGATTGAAGTACAAGTAAGCCACCTTACAGAGTCAATCATAGACAGCTATCAGGCTGCATGCCCAGAGACCACGCCGCGCAACACACCAGGTAAACAACCCTGGTGGGGCGCCGATCTGGAGCGCAAACGCAGCAAGGTAAGAACTGCTCTGAATAGAGCCATGAACACATGTGCGGATGAGGACTGGGACAACTACTACGCGGCCAAATCCAGCTACAAAAAATGCATCAGATTCAGGAGCACCTCGGGATGGCGTAAATTCTGTGGTAGCATTGAATCTTGTCAGCAAGCAAACAGGGTAAGGAAAGTACTGGCGCAACAGAATACATCTGGGCCCGTCACGCTCCGAAAACCGGATAACACACTCACTTCGTCGCCTGAAGAAGCAAGACGCGTCCTAATCGAAACTCACTTCCCTGGATGCGTCTTCGCGCAGGTAATTGACTGGCAAGATGAAACCCAAACACCGTCAGACAATGATTGGAGGTATGCACACAGGGTGATCACGTTGGAGAAACTCCAATGGGCCATCCGGAGCTTTCATCCTTTTAAGGCAGCTGGTCCTGATGGAGTATTCCCCGCTTTACTACAGTGGGGGGGTGCTCTGGTCGCAATAAGATTGGTACCTTTAATGAGAGCGTGCCTGGCCTTCAGATACGTTCCAAAAGGATGGAGGGAAGTGAAAGTGATATTCATCCCCAAGCCAGGTAAGGGTGACTATACAAACGCCAAATCCCACCGACCAATCAGCCTGACCTCCTTTCTCCTAAAAACTATGGAAAGGTTATGTGATAGGGAGCTGAGGGACGGCGCGTTAAAAACTATACCGTTACATGGTAATCAACACGCTTACAGCTCAGGTAAGTCGACCGAATCCGCTCTCCACCAGGTGGTCAGCCAGATAGAGGACGCGATTCATCAAAAAGGCACCTGCCTGGGCACTTTCATAGACATCGAGGGAGCCTTCGACAAAACCAACTTCTCCAGTATCAGCAGCGCCCTCTCCAGACATGGAGTAGAACAGGTACTAACGGACTGGATTACAAACATGTTAAGCAAACGAGTGGTTCGCCTTGAGGATGAGCGGCAGTTGGCTATGATAGCCAGAGGCTGCCCCCAGGGAGGGGTTCTGTCCCCCCTTCTATGGAATCTGGTAATCAATGACCTCATTACTAAACTCAACGCTAACCGCTACTACACAATAGGGTATGCAGATGACCTCGTAATCCTTGTATCGGGGAAGGTGACGGGAACGATCTGTAACCTCACTCAGCAAGCACTACGCATCGTAGAAAGTTGGTGCAGGGAATTTGAACTATCAGTGAACCCCACTAAAACTGAACTAGTCATGTTTACCCAAAAACGGGCATTAGGCCCTTTTCGCCTACCCAAACTGTTTGATACAGAACTTCAGTTGGCCAACGAGGTCAAGTACCTCGGGGTCATTCTTGACAGTAAGTTAAACTGGAGTAGTCACGTGGACAACAAGCTAAACAGGGCCTGCATCACCTTCTGGCAGTGCAGGAAAATGATAGGTAAGAAGTGGGGCCTATCCCCCAAAATCATAATGTGGCTGTACACAGCAGTGATCCGCCCCATGATCGCTTACGGGGCCGTGGTCTGGTGGCCCCGCACTGAGCTGGTTACAACTACCAACAAACTACAGCGCATGCAAAGGCTAGCCTGTGTGGCGACCACGGGCTGCATGAGGACTACTCCGACCGCAGCAATCGAAGCCATGCTGGGTCTGCCCCCGCTTCACCTGTTTATACAACAGGAAGCGACAATGGCGGCGGTGCGCCTTAATACAATTAACCTCTGGGGTAAGAGGAAAACACAACACACCGCGTTGCTTGAGGGGTTCAATAATGAGTTCCCTATTACGAAAGCCATTAATGACCGGATACCCAAACAATTTATCTTCGATAAAAAATACAAGATCCAACTTCACGAGGATAGCCGGTGCGAGGGTTTGCGCCCCGCAGAGCTGCGGATCTTCACCGACGGATCCAAAACAGGTAGTGGCACAGGTGCCGGAATCTTCTCGGAGGACTTCAACATACACATAGCCACGCCATTGGGAGTCCACAACACAGTGTTCCAGGCCGAATGCATGGGTATATCTCTTGCCGCTTCAGCCATCATGGCCAGGGAAGTTAAGGACCACTCAATACGCATACTCTCGGACAGCATGGCTGTTCTGCAAGCGCTTAACAGTTACACTGTTGACTCCGGGTTGATATACGAGTGCCACCAGCGTCTTAACCAGGTGGGTAGCCTCAATAATATAACCATTCAATGGATCAAGGGACACAGCGGCTCGCGGGGCAATGACGCAGCTGACGAACTTGCCAGAAGGGGGTCGAGCATGGCACCAGTGGGGCCTGAACCCATCGCGCCACTCCCCTTCGGGTACCTACGCACTTTGGTAAGGAAACGAACCAGGGACCAACATCATAAACTATGGTCGGATCACGGTGAGTGTAGGCAAGCCAAGGAGGCACTCCCTACAATCGATGGCCGCCTCACGAAAAAGGTTCTCCGGCTATCGAAACAACAGCTGCGCACAGTCACAGCAGCTGTAACTGGCCATGGGTCATTTAATAAACACCTCTATGTCATAGGAGTCACAGACAGTCCGCTGTGCAGAGCCTGCATGGAGGACGACGAGACAGCAGCTCATGTGCTGTTAAACTGCCCGGTGGTCGCCGATTACAGGGCAAAGTGCTTCGGTAACCCAGGTACCCTGCATGAGATTGTCAGTGACACCAAGGCGTTGCTGGCCTTCTTTGAGGAGCTGGGGTGGATCGAATGACCTATTTTCCCACCCGTACGCAAAATACGCGCTTTGACGTGGAGTTGCGGATACCAGCCCGTTTTACCTATTACCTATTACCTATTACCATAACGGCACAGGGGGCCCGTGCCCTGGGCCCCGCACGTAGGGCCCCGGAAGCGCGGAATATGAAGAGCGCTCATTTTCACAAAACAGAGAATATTTTTTTTATTACGAACTTCATTGTTACAAGAACGACTAAGTAACTAATTTGTCAATTATGTCCATAGAACATCACGTTCTATGGACATAAAAAAAAAAAAACATTTCAATCGTAAAAAAAAAATACTGAGGATATAGCAGAGCAGAATTCCCGATTGAAACCATCATCGTTAATTCGAATCCAACTCATACCTGCAGCATTTTATTTAATAACTGGACACAGCAAAGTGTGACATAGAAAAGAGTCGAAAAAGCAGTTAACCCCGGCAAAAGATACATCGGCGAAGCTGGACACAGGCTGGACTTGAAACAATCCGGCGGCAACGTCGTAAAAAGATGCCCATCCATAGATAAATATCACCCGTCTCTCCACTAATCCATTGCCTACTCAAGGATGCATATTCGGTATGGCTCGCTAATCCCTCCTGATCCTTCGGGCACGGTCTTATCCTTACCATTACAGCGCTCCCCGGTCTACTCTCCCTGATATGCAATGGCCTCTGTATCCCCATGCATGTGAACCCCAAGATTTGCATTAGCCCCTGGAGATGAGGCTCCAGGGGCTAATGCAAATCTTGGGGTTCATTTGATTTATCGATTCGAGTCTGGTTAAACCACGCTAGGATCGGTGCAATTCATTCATTCATTACCTACCTAAATATCTTACCCATAGTAAATTTAAGATCTTCACTTTTTTACATTCAAGGGGGCCCCAAATTCTTGTTTGCCCATGGGCTTGCCCTAAAACGGCCTTGCATACAAATCCTTAAAATTAAAGGATATCACGTTTATAAGTAACACTGTATCAATGCAATTGAGACAGAAGAGTCAGGAAACCGCCCTTGGGCGGTCGCCTAACTAACCGCGCTCTGCCCTAATGCCGCTGTCTGACGCTCTGGAACCCCTATAATTGGCAACCTGCACCCTAAATACCACACCACCACCACAAAAAAAAATCTGCTCAATTTTTTTTGTCGAACTTATGAAGCAATGGACTGGCAATCTTTTTCAATTGGTTTCAATTTAAAATTGATCGTGCATTGCGTAATTGGGGGGCAGGCATGGGCGTACCCAGGGGGGAGCAGGGGAGGGCAGCTGCCCCCCCCCGGATTTTATATAAGTAGCGCCGACTTTTAAAAAAGGAGGACGTTCTACTGTTGTTTTTTTTACTATGGTTAACGATATTATCTTTAGTTATTACTCTGAGGATATTATCGTCAATTGTGAATCAATTTTGAAAATTCGTGTATCATTTAAAAAAAGAAGATTATATTCGGTCCACAATTGGTAAAAAAAAGTACGTCCTTCGTTTTTGAAGTCGGTTAAAAATACACGAACGCAGCAGCTGCAATATCAAACGATGTAAAACATGTGGGGGGGGGGATTTCTGATTTACCCCCCCCCCCCCCCCCCCTGGGCCAAAAGATGTCCGTTTCAACCGCTCGGCCAACTCATAAAATTTGATGAAACTTTGCCAATTAGTGGTAATGTTTGTTGTTAGTAATTGTTACTATACACACCTCTTGTCCTGAATTTGTTGCAAAAAAAACTAAGACGCTATGACCAAAAATAGCTGGCCGCTAGAACCGCCACTTGCCGTAGTCATCGCTTGTGATTACACAGAAACTAAACAATGCAGATAGGCGAACGATGCATCAAAAGAAAGGTCTTAATTTGTTGTACTTGTTGCAAAAATAAAAAATAACAAAACGTTAAATAACAAAAAGTTATGCTATATTTAGTTTCCAGGTTAAGGATAGGTAGGTATCTCACCATAAATATCAAATTAATAGGGGTTAATGTGTATGGACAATTAGTTGCTAATTTGTTGCAGCGAATAAACAAGAAAAATACTAGAAAATAAGTTCAGAGTCTATTTTAGTTGGCCGCTCGGACGGCAATATGCCTAAAATACAATGGCATTTATTTCGTTATTAAAAATAGGTTCAAGCTTAGTTAGTACTAATCGACAGGTAACGTAACCTAGTTTGGATAAATGTGGCGAAAATAACGGTGAAATTCATATTTTAGGAGATATTCTCTGAAATATAGTAGTATGAAACTGTATTAGAGTAGGGTGACCATGAATTTTCACAATGAAGTGTGACTAAATCGTGACTATTGGAATGTTCGATAGTCATTCTGAAAATTCATGGCACCCTACTCTAATACAGTTTCATACTACTATATTTCAGAGAATATCTCCTAAAATATGAATTTCACCGTTATTTTCGCCACATTTATCCAAACTAGGTTACGTTACCTGTCGATTAGTACTTTAACTAAGCTTGAACCTATTTTTAATAACGAAATAAATGCCATTGTATTTTAGGCATATTGCCGTCCGAGCGGCCAACTAAAATAGACTCTTAACAAATTATTGAACTTATTTTCTAGTATTTTTCTTGTTTATTCGCTGCAACAAATTAGCAACTAATTGTCCATACACATTAGCCCCTATTAACTTGATATTTATGGTGAGATACCTACCTATCCTTAACCTGGAAACTAAATATAGCATAACTTTTTGTTATTTTACGTTTTGTTATTTTTTATTTTTGCAACAAATACAACAAATTAAGACCTTTCTTTTGATGCATCGTTCGCCTATCTGCATTGTTTGGTTTCTGTGTAATCACAGGCGATGACTACGGCAAGTGGCGGTTCTAGCGGCCAACTATTTTTGGTCATAGCGTCTTAGTTTTTTTTGCAACAAATTCAGGACAAGAGGTGTCATCATCATCATCATCAGCCTATTAATGTTCCCACTGCTGGGACACAGGCCTCCTCTCTGTGAAAGGGAGTGGGCTGTAATCTACCACGCGGGCCCAGTGCGGGTTGGTAGATGTCACATGTCTTCGAATTTTTTGGTTCTAAGACATGCCGGTTTCCTCACGATGTTTTCCTTCACCGTTTTGAGAGCAGTGGTGATGAAATTATTTACACAAAGTAAAGCGCCTGCTTGGGTTTGAACCCACGACCTACAACTCGTAAGTCGGGGCCGTTACCACTGGGCCACAAGAGGTGTGTATAGTAACAAATTACCACTAATTCCTGGCAAAGTTTCATCAAAATAATATGAGTTGGCCGAGCGGTTGAAACGGACATGCCAAAAGCTGGGTACGCCCATGACCAGGCTCTTCGATGCGCACGGCAAGGCGCCGCCGCCGCTGCTGTTTTAGCAATTTAGCATACCTACCTTATTTTGAAATCAGCACGAATTGATATCGGTCTTCAATTATTCAGATGTAAAAGTACCTACTGTTTTGTACAAACAAAATCAGGTTAGTGATTAGTCGATTACCTACTAACGGTGGATTGCACCGTTCGTATGACAAAACGCGTTTAATAAAACTATACAGGGTGTCAGGGACATCGCCGCGAAGCCTGTTACCATGGATTCAGTACATGATTCTGAATCCCCTGCGTTGCCTACTGAATCCATGGTATCAGGCTTCGCGTCGATGTCCCTGACACCCTGTATAAGTTGACACGGTTTTGGTCGGCAAGTACCGTATAGATAAGTATACCTATTAAAAAAAAATACTCTGTCGTACCGTGCTTATAAGTGGTGACTTCAGGCCAAATTATACGCTAAGGGTCGCGCCACACCTGCCGAACGTACGGTGCGGAAGGTTCGGTCGAATACGCTCCTATCTAATGTTTTTCAAGTTACCTATGACACATCAGCCGAATGTTACGTCGCGTTCATGAGCAAGCGTCACATGACGCAACGGAACGTTCCGCTGGTGTGCCGCTACACTAAGTCGTCTCGTTGCTACATAATTATCCTTCTATTCAGTTGCTCATTTATATTGACAGAACAGTTACTTACCTACTAATAGATCAGTGATATTACCATGCATTGACCAGTCTATTTATATAGGGTGACACGTGACTTTACACATCATTATTAACAACTTTTACTATGGGACCAACCTAAATCGCGAAAAGAAATCTGCTGTTCCATAAATTTTTGACGAATTTTGCGAACACAAATGTACGGAATAGCTGTTTTATTCTAATAGATCTGCGGTCGTAATTATCGATGTGGTTAATTACTCACGATTTGTAATAAATGTCAAGTACAAAAATAAGCAATATTGCTGATTGTGTGAGTAGGTATAGAAGCAACCTCAGGTGTTCGATTCCATACGATGAGAGCGTGATTCTGGTTTTTATCAGACTTACGAATCAGGAAGGCAAAGAATCAGGTACTTAATAAAAAACATATTTCACAAAATAAACTATTTATTTGCCATTTCTATTTGCTATCACTTAAAATACATCGATGTAACAAAGAAATCGGTAAATCCATTGACACAATCTTAGTTAAAACTCTTTTAACAATTATTATTAATAATGATAAATGCATTCTTAAATAGCTAAAACCTGACCAGAGAAATAATATGTTTATATTACACTCTTATTGCAACCGTAAAGGATATTGCAAAAAATTTAAAACAAAATATAGCCTATTATTTAAATAAAACAATCAAGTTCAAATTTATTAAGACAAGGTACATTAAAATGCCATAAGTGCGACTAATTCGTAAAGTATTTATTTTCCTGGAAAGGCTTAGTCACTATGTACAGATATATAATAATAAGGTGAGCCTCGCAGAATTGATACTGTATAAAATTAATGACGTGATCTGAGGTGACTAAAGTAAAGCTTTTAATAATTTTAACAACGCACTTCGCGATTGCGGCTGTAATCAGAAGTTTCCACGACCGCCGAGATTCGGGTTACTCTCGTGCACACTGCGAAAAAAATTAAGGGAGCGTTAGTAATTATTCTCTATGCCCAAGGCACATAATGTGCAATGCCAAAAATGGATAAGAACCGCCAGGAAAACTTGATACGGTCTTCCGCCCGAAGACCTCGTAAAGAATAATGTGAGGCTCAAAACAGGCAGAATATGTGTAAAAATAAACTCGGTCTGGACGTCAGAATATACGTTCCCCGCTACTTAGAAATGGGTAGATATAGTTTTAGTTGTAGCATTTTAAGTTAACTTACGTTTGTGACTTTTATGTCTCTGACATGATTATAATTAAAAAATAAAAATACAAAATGCTACAACTATGAATATAGAAGTTAGTTACACAAACACAGTAAAATTCAAAAGCACACAAGAAAATAGACATTGTTAGTATAACAGAGATCAGCAACACAGAAGATTATCTTGATCCGAAGAGCGGGCCAGCGTTTTGTAGGGAGATTAGTGATTTCTTGTTATCAAAATCAAAACAACAAAATCACTAGTCTTCCATACAACGCGCGGCCGGTGGCTGAAGCCCATTAGTTGATGAACACCTAGAAATGTTAATCACCAAAGGAGTTAGTCACAATAAATGTTAAAATGAGTTAGAACATACAGTTGTGATGAGTGATCGTTTCTAAGTTACACTAGAATTAGGTTGTACAGCGAGAATAATACAAGAATGGTAGGTACATGTGTGAACACTCTCGAAATGTCTACGCTCCCTCTACTAACAAGTGTGTGCACATTACCTTAGCATCACAACATCGACGTCACACAGTCAAATCCGTTCAACAAACTCTACTTAATCTTAGTTTGGTTTGGTGCCAACTCAGGGAACTCTTCAAACATTCTATCGTCAAAATAATATTGTGTTAGTTAAAATATTGAATTATTGTGATAGCAAATGTCTCAGGAAACTCCTCAACCAAATAAAATGTTAACAGCACAAATTAATCAGTTTGACTCGCAATATTAGCAATGATACAGTATGGTAGTTATTGAAATTAATGTTGACATGCTTTTTCAATTATTTTGATATGAAACAATACACACGATGTTGAGGAAACATGGTGAAATTGGAGCCTTCAAAAATCAGCTGAAGTAATTTATATTCACCTTGTATTCTCACATCTCTGAAGTCAGTTTTGTGTTTACTTATATGGACAGACATGAAAGGGGTTCATTGAACTCATTGGATGAACCTACCTCTGTTGCAGGAGATACTGCGCCATCTGTATGCGCTGCGGGGTGCCGGTGATGGTGATGATGCGGTCGGTGGAGCCGGGCAGCGGCTCGGCGATCTCGATGCCCGCGCCGCTCTCCGCGCGGATCTTGCGTATGCGGGACCCGGCCTTGCCTATTATCGCGCCGGCCAACTGGAACGGAAATAATAGTGTCACATTTTATTTACCGACCTAGTTAAGTTAGACTAGATAAGTTATATTGGATCGTGAAATTGTGATTTGCAGTGAAGTTATGAAGGGAAGTTTGAATGATGAAGAGCAGTACTAACGTCCTTGGGAATGGTAACTTGCGTGGTGGTGTCCTGCTGGCTGCCGCCGTTGTTACTGAAGCCGCCCCCCCCGCCGCCCGCGCGGCCGCCCCCCCCGAAGCCCCCCCCTCCGAAGCCGCCGCCGCCACCGCCGCCACCGCCGCCGCCGCCGCCGCCACCGAAGGCGCCGCGCGGTGGGCCGCTGAAGCTAGCTCTAGGTCCGGGGCCACCGAAGTCATTGAACGCAGCTCTAGGGCCGCCGGGTGGACCGCTGCGACCTAGGGGCGGTCCTCTAGGCGCGGGCCCCCGGCCGGCAGGACCCATGGGCGGCATGCCACGCGGAGGGCCGCGGGGAGGTCCGCGAGGCCCTCCTCGTGGTCCGCCACCGCCGCCGCCGCCGCCCGCGCCGCCTCCCTGCCCGCTACCGAATCCTCCGTACTCGTCGGCGTAGAAGTCATCGTAATTGTGCGGGTCGTAGTTTTGTACTGCGCCTTTTACGGGGACCTGCAAAGTTTAAAAGCAGTTCTAGAATGCTGAATGTGTCAATATCGTCGACATACATTGAAAACCTCGTAAAGAGAAAAATATAGTTTTTCTTTCTAACATGCTTCTAATACCTTCTTTTGGTGATAATAAGAAACTCACAACTCGTGAATGACTGCTTCTTTCTGACAGTCTTTATCTTCCTCAGTAAAATTACATTTATTGCAATCACGAAGTTTTCACTGCATGGCAACGATATTTATGTTCAAGGAACCAGTGAACAAGAAAATTGGCCGGACAAATCAAAATGATAAAAAAAAAACATTTAAAGATGAGGTCTGATATGAATATATTCACCTGTCTAATAAGGTCGAGCACCTCCTTGACGCCGGCGGCGACGGCGTCGGCCTTGCCCACCAGCTGCACGACGCGCTCCGTGCTCTGCGGCGCGGGGTTCGAGAATATCTTCAGACGGGCGCCTGTTTTCTGTAAGAGACCAACGCTGTTGTCAGATATTGTTAAGACACAGGTTATTTTTATGGATATTGGTATTTGTTTGATTAGTGACACTGAAATAAATTACTGATTTATAAATGCTACATAATAATCTTGACCAAAGAATGTTCGGAAAAATAAATATATTTTATTAAAAGTCAACCAGATAACTTCTAGAACTTAGTCTAAATCTAGTATAGTCTAGTCTAGTAGCATTAGTTTTCAATCTAATTTCAACAATGACCATTTACTTAACAATTAATGGTGGGTAACCTAATTCCGACCAAGTCTAAATCCAACGCCCTAATTCCAAAACAAATTACATAACATACACTTAGTTCAGTTGTTTACGGCAATCTGTCGCGACAGAGTCGGGGTGTTATAGAGTGGCAAGAGAAATCGATGTGTGATCAATTACCGATATTAGATAACGTCAGAGTACGTGTGTGGTGTGTGGTGTCGATGACGTTTGACAGGAGGCAGGGCGCATGCGCGGCGACATCGACCGGCGCACGTGGCTGCCGCCCGGTCACGCACAAACAACCGCTGAAACCCGCCCTCCGCACATGCGAGCGACGCACCGCAACGCACCGCCTAATAAGAGCCATTGCTCAATACTGACGCGCGTCAACTGAACTCACTACACAGTTCTTCAGTTTCCAAACACTACACTGTTCCCTAGACCCAAAAACTAATTATCGAACTCGACCGATTATAAAAAAAAAAAACACGGGAATTAAAATTATTTGAAATACGTCGAACGAAGTATAAAGTCGACACTACAATAAAATTTTACACGGACAAGGGAGCGGGCGGAACGACCATCCCTCGAGGGTGGTCGGACGCGAATGAGCGGGCGACCGGCGGCGCGTGCAACACCTGCCCGACTCCCCTCCTTGCACTTGTGGGGCTCCGCGGAAAGCTCGCACGCGCCACGCCTACCACATGCCCCAAGTAATGGACAGACAGAATTCCCATTCGAAACAATTCAGAAGCGAAATTGGGACAGTCTGCTAATGGGAGTCGCCATAGTCGGATAGAATTCTGTCAATTCAAACTGCTTTTGTTTGGTTGGGTTTGGTTAGGCTATGTCGATGAGCTCAGCATTGTATACTGTTGAGAAAGGAGTAAGGACTTTCTGTATATTACTACACACTCGTATTCAGCATCCATCACAAAACTAAACCACTTCAGATCCTCGTCACGAACGCGAGTCCGAGACGTCACTCACTATGAAAAGGATCCGTTGGCGAAACGTCCGCGACATAATTTATCAGCACACTCTAAGCTTATATTCGCACGAAAACTAGGAAGCTGAAGTATAGAGACTAAAACTGCTTCGTGACCCGACTTTCAAACTTTGACTGAAGCAGTAACAAACTAAAGTTGACTATAAATCATAAACATGCCAGACTAATATAACAACATACTGTACTTTGCACCTACAATCAATCATAAAGTTCGCTCGGCTAACCATAAAAGCTGCTGCAAATATTTGAACACAATTTGTCTTGATCAAAAGTGAAGCCGTCTCTGCGCTGAAGCTAAACCGCTAACCGATAGGGTGGCTCAAACCTTTGTCTAAGTTTAATGGTGCAATTTGAGGGAACAGTTCAGTGGCAGAATGCATTTGGCAGAGTTGATAATGGTATTGATTAAGTGGCCAAAACGAAAAAGATTCCTAACCGGAGCTAAACTAGGTTACCAAAAAGCTAATCAATAGTAGGGTATAGCATTTCGTAAATAATTAATACTATTCACAGGCATGTTTCAGTACACACAGCAAGCCCAAAATGTGTTGCTGGCAAGATATTTCCCCTGAGAGCATGCCGCTAATCAGCTACTGAGCAAGTCGTAATATTTCCAAACACGCCGCGTTAACATTATTCAGATCAACGCTATTATTCCCTGAACCACTAAACAATGTGGAATTATAGGGAGAATTTCCGAAATTGTTGACACAGTTAACTTCGAAATTAGAATACGGATCAACAACCCTCCATCGATCTCTTGTCGTATTGATCCGAGCTCTCGAATTTTACCTGTTGCTTGTATTTCGGGGTTGAGCTTTTCTAGGGGCAGGATAACTTCCAAATTCGCTGAAGAAGGGGCCATTTAACCCAAATATTTAAACAAAAATTGGTGTACCGGTCGATACGATTCAAAGTAAAGAAGCCGTATGTGAACCGGTGCGGTTCGATCGGAAACGGAAGCGGCTAGCTCGCGTGCTGCCGTAGCCCGTAATTGTCGGCGACACCGCCACAACCCGGTGTCACCCGCGCCTAATTACACCGACGACATATGCGCGCCGGCTGCTATCTGTCTAAATGTAAATAACATTCCAATTGTATACCTAAAAGCTGGTTTCATTCCCATTTCAACCCTCAATAACAATGTATTAATAATTGTGGTACTGTCATGAGAACTGTTTAACATATCCGCTGTAACATTTTTTTGTGGAGTACATCGAGGATGTGGAGGAGGTTCACAAAACGTTTCCTGCGTCACGTGCGCGTAGCTCCGGTAACCCGACGCCAGCGCCGCGCCGCGCGCTTCCGACGGATGAAACCCTACATGTGATATTACCCTACGGCTATTTCACAACTCTACCCAGAACCGCGATTTCATCACAAGTAGCACGGGCCTTAACAAAACGTTTTGTTTCAATTTCAAGTTTAAAAGTGAAGCCAAACGTAATAATGTTTACGGAACCTGACGAAAACAGACGGGAGAACTTGCGCTAATAAGGTTGCTCCAAGTTTATTAATACCAGAAGACTTCAATGAGCGATGTTTGAAATAAATCTGTCCTCATTGCCGTAAATGCAACGCATTGTACAAAGTTTACCTGCACGATTCAAAGATAGAAGCGGCGGATGCGGTACCATATGTTCGAAATTTCTATTTATGTAAGAAAGGAGGCCTCTGAGGGGCGACGAGCATTGTGCAAGTAGGTAGGCTGGGTGAAGCCCAGGTGCGCGCGAGCTTTTTGTGAGGCCTTCCGGCGGCTGCGCGCGCACCTGCCGCCCGAGTGACGGCAGCTGCCGCCCGCGCACGCGCCGGCGACCCATCGCCCGCGACAACAACACACTTCAAGAAAACTGCTGCCCTAGGTACAGTTGATAAATTAAGGTCGGTAACCTCATATTAATTCCACCTCCATGTCGATTCACTTGTGTTCTGAATAGCGCCAATAATAATAGCCATTGCGCGAAAACACAATGTTACCTTTGTCATAAAGACATCTCCATTCATCGTATTTTTTATTAAGACAGTATTTCTTTGAGGATATTGTTGATCATAAATTGAACAAAAGAGTTGCGAGAACAGCTGATCGAAAGCAAAAAAGGCGCAAAGAATAAGGGAGCAAAATGGACTCAGGTAGATCACGATCGAGTTTTTGAATTGTTTCCGGAGAAGATCAACATTGATGCATTCTCAAATGCATTGTTCGCGAGGAATAGGCAAACTCGTTCATAGCAACACCCCGAGGCATCGCGCCGCGACTGTAGCACCAGCCGTCGTTACTCAAATCTCCGGACAAACATCGGCTAACTAGCTCGAGTTATGAAACGCAACACCGCTAATAGCTAGATTGCGAAGTTGTCGGCGTCGCGACTACGCGGCACGTACACGTTTTATAACTTCCAGCGAAGTTGCTCGAGTGGTAATTGATCCTACGCGATGCACTCTGCAGTTATGCAGGACGCTTTGCCTTGTTTGTTCGACTTGACGACAAATTATGAAATCTACTGTAGCTTTTGTGGAGGGCGATGCATTTTAAGTTAACAATTTCCGACGTTGGTCGCGATTTAATCTAAGAGATTCCACGAACAAAGAAGTCTACGTTTTGTTACAGTAACATTATTAAGTGTATCAAAAAATTACATTGTCGATAAAGAGATAAAGGTTCGGGATTCGGGACGGCAGCTGCTTTCACATCTGCCTTGAAGCCCGTGCAGCGGCACCACGTGGCTGAATGCCATCGGTGTCTACACGATAAAAAATCCTTAAGTATAACTGCACCTTCGCTCGGCAGATGACTGCTAACAAGTCGTAAAGGCTCGACGCATCTGCTCACCTCAATTATTGCCCGTAGATACGGGAACAAGAACGGGATGCATTTAATGGCGAAAGATATGAAGAAGACACTAATAGACATGAGCGGAAATTCTGCAGTTCAACGAATAATATATAATAAATATTATACTAAAATAAAATACACCCTTTTACGCGTACTAACCAAGTTTATCAACATTGGTACTATTGGAATGATATCATCCAGTGGTCGATAGATATTGTGGTTCGCTAGAATATAAACAAGTTTGCTTCCCTAATGTTTTCGGGCGAGATCAATTCCAGTGATTGTTTCGACTTATTGACTGTCGACCGCGCTGTTGTTGTGGCAGATTGATGAAAGACTCATGGACTTTTGAAATACACCGTATTTTTGCGTGAAAAACATTGGAGATGTTGTGCTCCAGAAATCCTAGGGATCAAATATTTTATCCGTAACATCCATTTTCATTCGTAGGTTATTTTATGATTATGCTTACCTCTCGCAGCTCTTTTATCTTGGCCCCTGCCTTGCCGATGACACAGCCGGCGCGGCTCTGGTGGATCAGTAGGCGGACGTCCAAATCTTCGTTACTGCTCTTTGGACCTCCCTATTGAATAATTTTTGTTTGTCATTTGAATACAAACTAAAGATATATAGATACTTTTCTGAGTAGTGGGGGAGTCAAACTGTTTCCATGATTTAACTACGACGACAAGTATTATTTCTCATCGTAAAACATGAAAATGTGGTTGTGAAAATGACTAGAAATTACATTTATGAAAATAAAAAAATTCTCAACTTAGTATCGCAACGAAAATCACGTATTACATAATACTTACATCAGCCAGACATGGCAGGATTTCTTTTACGATTTCCAGAATCGTGTCGACATCCGGCGCTGTTATCGATAGTACCCTGGAAAACAAGAATCATTAACGCAAACAATTTTCGCAGTTCGTGGAAATAAAATCACAGCACAATATTGAACAACGGTACAGACGTATCAACGGTCAGGGAGGTCTGGACTCATAAGTAAATTGAAGCATGATGGCGATGAAACTTGATGTCCGTACGTGTCGTACTCAGTAAGTAAATGCCTTCCAGCGTGGACAGAAGTAAGTCAAGTGAGAGGATTCAGTCCTAAGGGAACAGACTTATAGCGGCTAATGAGCGAGATGCGAGGACACCGAGGTCGTGAAAGTAAGATCAGAAGGCGTCCAGTGCGACACAGTGCATCCTGCGGAGGTGATGAGGACGGGAGCTCGACATACGGAGTTAAGCGCCTAACGCCGGGAGCTAATGATGTATTACAAGATTCCAACTCCTGACTGTTGACGAGTAGAGTGCAAGAGCTCCACTCGGGCTGTATTAAGATTTGAGAGTAGATGTTGGCGATATAGTTTACCGTTCGGGGCCGGGGCAATCTGGGACTGTTATAGAGGCTTTGTACTGCGTGGCGGGGCGGCGGGTGCGGGGCAGCGGCGTCCAACGGGGCGGGACCGGCAACCAAGACACGCTGTAGCGGCGCACCGGGCGCCTACACTCACTCGCCCTAGGCGCGCTTTGACCAACTTCAACTCTTACTGCCACTCACGTACCACTCCCAGTAATAAGGTCAGTTGAAATTGGCCAACGGCGTCTGTATGAGTGTAGGCGCGCGGCGCGTCGCGCTACTAGCCACAGGGGCGTCTCGGGGGCGCTAATGACCTGCAAACTGGCTGCCGGGGGGTTATTCTGTCTATAAGTCTACGGACTCGCCGCTGTCGCAAGACTCGATGCCGAGATGAACCATCGAATCTTACAGTCTTCTTCGTTCATTTTAGTTCTCTTTGCTATCTACAAGACAGACTAGAATAGCGTAATTGATTAAGCATAGAAGATACGGGTCTGACAGGTTTTTGTATTACCCAATAAGGCACAGAGCAGTACAGTTTTTATAGTTTTTAAGATTTGTGGACGTACCTGTGGCGAAAAAATGGTTAAAAGTTAAATATATAATCTAAAAAAAATATATTCAGATAGGCATACAAAGAAAAAAAAAAACTAACTGCGAATATAAACTTACTAATGTAATGAAAATATATTTTTTTATTTAGATGTCTAAGCAACTTTAATCAGTACCTTGTAAATACCTGCTATTGCTTGAAAGCTTACAAAAATACATTAATACTTAACGAGGAACTAGATTAGATTACCTATAAAGTAATACTTTATGGTTCAAGCTTATTTATTGAACGAGTCTACTCGCAACTATTCGCTACTTACTTCATGTGTAGCTGCGGACATTATTGTAAATACTGACCTGATTCCTTAGCTTGGAAATATTTGCGCCTCCCTTCCCAATGATGGAGCCTGCCACCTGACGACAACGAATTCATAATGGAAATAGTCCCTGCAAATCATATCGGTTGATATGATGAACAGATAGAACTTAGAAGTTATTGAATAACAAGCATTTTTTTTTATTAATTTTTTTCTTAATTTTTCGAGTTAAGACCGCGGCGACCCTAGAATTTTCCATACAAACGTAATACCTAAATCATTTGCAATTTGAGCATATTTCCATCATATTATGTTAATATTCGGATTTAGACAGTATTTATCTAGGCTTGTACATCTTTTTTTTCCAAAAAAACTTACCTAAAATAAAGTTTAAGCGAATTGAAATTCGCACAATTTTTAGAGCTAAATGACATGTTTTCGTACTGTTTTTTCTGTATTATAAACAACAATATTGGGAATATTGTTTCGGCAGAAGCATAGCTTATATTATCAAGTTACAAAGTATAGAAAAAATTATGAAAGAATATTAGGTTTTCATTCATCATTTTTGGTATTACGGAACACATCCAAATTTATCATAAATTGCGATAGCTAGTAACAACGCTAACAACACACAACACACATAACACACAACAGACACAGACAACAACAACAACACAAAAACACAACAGAACAGAGATAACAATATTCCAAACGCATTTTGGAATATTGTGTTCGCCGGACCCTTAAGTATTAATTGATACTTTTGAGGTAAGATTATCGTATCGTAAAAATAATATAATTATTATATTATAACTAGCTGCGTCCCGCGGTTTCACCCACGTAAAATAGTTTTTCCTTTTAATCCCAATGTTCCCGTGGGATTATCGGAATTAAAAGTAGCCTATTTTACGCCCAGTGACCTCAGCTATCTTCTAGTGAAAGTCCCGTCAAAATCGGTCCAGCCATTTCGAAGATTAGCCGGAACAGCAGGCAGACAAAAAAATAATAATTGTGTTTTTGTTGTATGGATCGCATATACTTTCATATGCATTTAATAAAAAGCTGTTATTTTCACATTACAATATTATTTGTATAGATTATGCTGTTGCATGTAATAAAAAAAATTGTCTAACTGTAAGCACAGTTTCAAACCAATTTTACAGTTCCTAGGTCGATTTTACACGTTCAAATGCTACGCAAAAGCTTCCATTCACAAATGAAATCCTGAAATAGCTACAAGTGGAAATAGCCGCCTATTACAGCCGGACCTAATATGCTAATACATGTTCAGCAAACTGTACATAAACACGACCCGAGCGAACTGCAACCTCACGGGCTTGAATTGATTTTATGCAATTTTAATGACATCGCCGACGAGGGTTGGCTAAAGGCACACAACTGTAAAGTTATTTAACATGAAATCCTGATTGTGCCTTTTGTATGATATTAGCTG
Organism: Conistra vaccinii; assembly: GCA_948150665.1. Taxonomy (NCBI): domain Eukaryota; kingdom Metazoa; phylum Arthropoda; class Insecta; order Lepidoptera; family Noctuidae; genus Conistra; species Conistra vaccinii. The sequence goes on from OX411327.1 coordinate 8,195,537, forward strand.
TTCTCCTACTACTTGATTGAATTCTATTTCATATTATTAAATATGTATATTGTATACAATAAAATCCCATAAAAATATAACATGTAAAAAAAAGCAAGTCTCACAACGCAGTTCTTCTACCGCAAAAATATGTGAGATCTAATGTAAAACCAAGTTTGTTAATTTATTCAGTACCTTATAATATTTGTCATCTTTATTTCTTTAACTAGGTAGCTGTTACACCCGACTTCGTCCGCGTGGAATTCTATACATCAAGTATATTTATTTGTATAGCTGCCAGTGAAACTCTCGTAAAATCAGTCCAGTCGTTTCGGAGATTAGCCGGAACGGAACAGACAGAATGACAGACATATATTTTTTTTATTGTGTTGTAGTTGTATGTATCGTATATACTTTCATATGCATTTAGTAAAAAGCTGTTATTTTGACATTAATTACTATCTTAAATTTTATTTATTTGTATAGAGTATAGATAAATAGAATGACTTGGCAATCGCAATGTAGATTCTATTGCGCACGGCAATAGAATCTACATTCTACATAACAACAAAATCTACCTAATGCGCTGCGCTTTATTTAATTAGGACTATTTTAAAAAGTAGATTATTCTTATGTGATTGTTGCCGTGCGCCTACTACTTGATTGATGTGTATTTCAATTTGTTAAATATGTATATACAATAAAATATCGCGTTATATTTGTTAGCAAATGTCGTGGGAAGTGGAACACCCTTTGTCCAGTACCCTAATTTCGTAACACACTAGGAATGACAATCCCTACAAAAAATCCTTTGCTACATTATGTTTTAAAAAATTCGTCTGCCCGACAACAAAAATATATAATCAATGCTTATAACAATAATGTTGTGTAGTCAAAATTAAAGTAATTGAAATTCCGAGAATGTTACGAAATTACCTAGGGTTCAGGACTGGGTAAATTTAGGCGTTTTATTTGTACCTAAATGCCCTTTGATCTGCTCCCTCCTCATGCGAATTTAATGAAACTACAATAACATACCTTGCTCGGTATCAGAAAGGTAACTTCGTCGTCGGTCTGCCGCGGACGTTTCTGCATGGGCCCCCCCTCGTCTCCATATGCGTCGCGCTTCATGTTACCTGTACAACAAAACAATTCCATGTTATTAATAATTTAATCGCTCAGCTTCTAAATTCATAAGTCAGATGAAAAACGTCCACTGCTGGTCATAGGCTTTCCCGAAGCATCACATCGTCACACGGTCCTGTGTTTATCCCATCCAACGGATTCCGGCGACCTTCCTTAGGTCATCGGTCTAGTTTGTGGTGCAGTAGTCCGCTCGTACCTTCAACAATTTTTTGGCAGTCTCTAAGATCATGGCTGAATTCCATCACTGTCAATATCAAAATTTATTTTCTAGAAACGTCAAAAAAAATCATCTTCGGAAAATGTTAAATCCGCACGCACCGGGAAACTAATTGAATAATGTACCGTAGCGGGTGTTTCCACGTTCGGCTATCAGCTCGGCAAACGGGTCCATCTGTTCATGTGTTGCTCTATAACGCCTAAAGAATTGCTGTTTTGTCTCCAGCCTTGTTTAAACGTTCTTTGAATTGAACAAACGGTACTTATGATTCGTTCAAATCGCGAGAATTTTCCACGTGTCCATTTCTGCGCGCCTATTGAATAACTACAACAAATCGAACCAACTTTATGAGGGCTCGTATCGATTTAACTGCATTTTGATTGATTACTAACAAGTCTACGAGTGTTTAATGGTTATTTTATTATTATAAGAATCGATTTCGATGAATTCAGTTCTGTACAGTATTTCCAACATGATTTAACTTAAGAAATACTGTTATTATTATTACTGTAAATTATAGGATTATTTTCTGACACCCGTTCTAGTATTTTTAATAAATGCTAAGTAATACATAAATATAAATGTACATAGGTGTAATAAGGTTTCAATGTAACTAGATTATCTGGATAATAAAGGACTGCGAGACCTTAGTCCTGGGTACAGGATGTGGACGTGACTTGGCGAGGCGAAGGCCGGATGACCTACATCCTCTCTGGACTCCTATTAACCTTCCTAGCGAATAGATTACAAATGAACTTATACTACACATACGTTTCATAATCTTACGCTATTTAAAATTCAGAAGAGAGCTTGATACATAAACAGAATAAAAAAGTAATTAAAGATTTTTACGAGAAAAGTATCCATATTAGCTCGCAGAAGACCTATAAAATCATTAATGAAAATAAAGTACTCAATCACAAGCGTACATCAAGCGAAACATAATGTAATCTGTCCCATTGATACGCCTACAGAAAAGCTTAAAATAAAATACAATATTTTTCCTACTTCTCGGAAAATTTATTGAAATGTCTTCAAAGTTTAAATTAGTATAAATCACAATTTGATTGAGTTAATGCTTATTTTTAGTATAATCTCGTTTTCCTTGGGACTAATAGTTACGTTTCCGCTTTCCGTATTGTCGCGCGTGCGGTGACCGGTGATTTCATTATGATAGGAATCTAGTTATCTGCTGTCACAATTTTATTGAATAATCCAGATAAAATAAAATTAGGAGATGAATGAAAAAGTTGACAATAAATAGGTAGTGGTTTAGTACAAAATTAATTAAATAAAACCCAAGCTAGTTGTTCTTGTGAAGTAAATAACAGGGATGTCTAGGGGATCGTTGTTAGTTGTAATAAACATGCGGGACAGTCTTTGGGGACTGCCGATTGAAGCGAAAACTAAGTAACGCCATCTAACAAAAATGTCACGAGTTTATGTGCCTTGCTGTCAGTACAAGAACGAAATTTTTAGCTCCATTAAAAAAAATCATGACACGAGTTCAGTTCAGCGTAGATGGCGGGACGAACTTGACGCTTATAGGAGGGATTGGTCCATATTGGCTCAGGATCGAGTTTAGTGGAAAAAGGAAAGGGAGGCCTTTGCCCTGCAGTGGGACAATATGGGCTAATTATTATTATTATGACACGAGTTCCATGATTTTTGTTCACCCAAAAAATGCTCAACGCGCCTAAAGATGTTTTCACTTTTTTGCTACTAACCCCTAAATAGTATAAAAATATATCAATAGTTGGGAATCGTACTTACTACCACAGGTTTGAAAAGCAGTCGTCGGACCACTTAGCTATTTGCTTTGTTGAAAGTTGACTGAAATAGCCGTTCTGAACTATGTCATGAGTCATGATTGACTGCTTAGCTCCATAAAGGTATAGCGTGATGATAATAAAAAGGTTAAATCTGTAACTAAGTACTGCCTTTGCTCGTCTTTTTACAATTGGCGATAAACTATTAGAAGAATACGAACATAAAATATTGCTCAACCCCCATAGCAAATAGTGTGATAATTTATAGCCTACAGACTGACCCGTTTGGCCAGTCTGTAGGCTATATAGCGGAATATCAATGCAAAACTTGAAGAAAATCTATTCGGTAGTATTTGCGTTTTGCGTGATGCTCGACCATACATTCAGACAAACAAACACAAATTCTAAAAACTATATTTTCGGCATAAGAATCATTCCCAGACCTCGTAGAAATTACTAGAAATTATTACATAATTATTTAAAACGTGGCTATCTTGATAATCAGTTTATTTGCACGGTGGTCCCCTAACTAGGTAGTTACCTGTATCTTGAGGACCTAAAAACATCAACAAAGGTCGTTATCGACCTCCTAATTAATTTTCACGCCTAAACAACACATCTTCTTAATGGTTTTCGAAATAACGAGCAACTAGGGGTTCCGGGAAAATATGAATGCAATAATAAGAGCGTTTCATTACCGGGTAATACTGATTTATAAGCAGAACGTTTCTCAAAAGACCGAAGGAACGTATTTTCTTCTTTTATTGTTACCTGTGACATTGCATCCACATGGAATTTAATTTCAGTTCACAAAGCATTGTTGCATGTCGCAAGCACTCGAGTATTTTTCTAGCTAACTGTAGTTCGTGTTAAAAGTTTGCTAGCAAACTATTAGAAACAGGAGTTGGCGTGTCGAGGACTGCGATAGCAATAAAAAAAAATGCAGTCGCAAAACTGCACATATTTCAATAATCACTACATTACATAGTAAGTCGCTTCCCGCTGTCTGTCCCTATGTATGCTTAGATCTTTAAAACTAGGCAACGGATTTTGATGCTGTTTTTTTTAAATAGATAGAGTGATTCAAGAGGGAGGTTTATATGTATACATACATAATATATTATAGTACACAAAAAGAGTCCACGCGGGCGAAACCGCTGGTGTATAATAAATTAATAATGCACGCCAAAAGATAAACGAACAGAGATTTATATTGTGTTAAAAGTTAAAATCAATTTAATAACTACCTACCTACATCATTTTAATTTATTACGTTCTTAACTCAGTTCCCTTGTTTAGGGACATAAACTTTATTTTTGTAATTTTGGAAAAGCTGGGATAAAAAAATTCTGTTTAATTTTTCTGTTGTATAAACGATTAATAAATGGTTAATTAATTAATTAATTTATAAATGGTTCTTTTGTGTTTATGAACACGAGACGCCTGTTATTTAGAAGACATTTAAGAACTTATAGTACGATTATTATAAAAAATCTGCCCAAATTATAGTTCCAGAAAAATAAAAAAGTTTTTAATATTCTACACCACAACCTTTATATCCCTAAACATATTGTGAGTGTAGATAAATGGATAGTAGACCCAATAAAAACTGAGGTCTGCGAATTAGTCCAAGGGTGTAGATGGCACGTTTGGCCCAACGTATGCTAATGTGACCGTCTGCCGGGCAGCAGGTGAACGAGGTCACTGACACCCGCAGGTGCACGCCTACATTCGCAAGTCGCGTTGGCGCCACAAAGGGTACCACTGTGCCAAACTGCCAAGTATCTACCATCGACAAAGCTTGAACTTTCTTCATTTCCTGCGACTTCGCTTTTTCGGTACGAAATATAGAGCAGTCAAGTTTCGCCGAAATGTTAGTTCCACTTCCACACTAGTGATAGTTTTGGAATATTAGGTTTCGCGGAGTTGTTAGAATTAGTTTTGTATTTTAATTAAAAGTAATTTATTATTTTTTGCGGGCCATACCCGATTTTCCTCGAATATTGTAAAAAATACGTAACACAGAAATGGTTCCCATAAATATTATAATATTCGTAATACATCAATAGTATAAAAAATAAATGTAAGTACAAATAAATCGCAAAACTCGGCAAAATAGAGCGGTAATGTTTGTTATTTAGTACAAAGAACAGCAACGAAGAGTTTCTGGAATTAGAACCAGGTTAAGGACGATCAAAAGTATAATCGAATGCGTGAATAGAACTGGCGGGAGTGAAACGGGGCCCAGAGCCCGGCAGGTGTTCGACGCACAAAGACCGACATACCGGTACCTAAAGACCAACTCGCGCAAAAAATATTATAAAATAAAACCCTACAGCCAACCGTCGCTCAAAATGTCACTACCAGCTGTCCCACCTCACCTGTGTACCATTCCTTTACCTAGCCAACCCTCCGCCTTTTACTTAACCTAATAAACATAATGGATTCTTAAAGTCATCGTTCCCTTTTAATGTATTTATTTTTCTTTTAGGCTAAACGTGAACGGCGGTGTAAAATTAAAGAGTTATAAATTAATTGTTGGTCCAATAAAAGCAGAAAAGCTACCTTAAAATTAAAAAAGCATTGGAAAACAGGCGATAACGAAAGAAAATTTAAACCCAAAATAAAGAATGTCCACAGAGAAAAACTAAAAATTCAGAAAAACTAGAACAACAAAAAACTCGGAAACAATATACTCACCGACTTTCATGAGAGATTAGGCCACGGCGGTTTACAGGTAAAACCAAACATGAGCCTATTAGATTTAAGAACGAATTGTTTGTATTCAAAATCTTGAAACGCGAAAAAAATTAGAACTGTATGTAGTGACTTATTAAAATAAAGAGCGCGTGTGGCTTCATGTTGTTGGGGTTGGTTCGCGTCTAGTTATGAAGACGTCCGCGGGTAGACTGACATCGTTTGTGTTCCGACGGGCTTTAGTAAAGCACCCCCGAGACGCCGGGGCGCCGGAGGTGCACATGCGCGCCACCCGCCGCCCCGTCAATAACACCCTGCCTCTCATTGTGCCCCGGAAACGACGACTTAACGAGTCACGCCGCAAGACGACACCCTGTTCTATGTCTAAGCCTATCCAGATATCTTTAAAAATGTAAGTAAGATTAGTGTTGATATCAGTAGGATAAGCATTCTGGTCTCGTATGCTATGAGACTACTCTACTACTTTGTGCGAGCGTTTGTCAGTCAGTTAGGTACACCTTGCACAAAGGTTCCGCCTTTGGCCAATTAGATAGCCTCACTCAATGTCAGGAAATATAAAGTCAGATTTATAATATAAGAAGACACAACTGATAAAATTTTCAGAAAATTATAATCGAGCCCAAAATAAATTATAATGAAACTTTAACACCAGGAGGATGAGAGTCAGAGCAATCTACATAATAAACATCCTAGGTGGCAACTCTTGCATGCGACACTGTCGTTACGACCCACTAATGTCCACCTACGACTTCACTTAACAAATTGACCACAATCAATGGACGTTAAATTCGTTGTTACACGTCCACCTCAATAATAATAACATTAATAACCTTTTAGTTAAACGCAGTTGTGCCTAAATCAGTCGTTTTGGGACTGATGAAGTGATTTAGATCTGGGCCAGTCTTATTAATTTGCAAATCATGACATTTTTTTTTTTTTTCAGAAATTACTCAATTCACCATTCGCAATTTACAGGACAAAGAGGATTTCTTCGATGTTATACCAAAAAGTTTATGATCAGATAAGGCAATGATTATTTTACATAATTTACATTAACTGGATGTGACAAAATTCAATGTTCCTAATGACTGCAGTCGATAGTAAATTACTTCCACTGCGGACAGAAGATCAATCAGACCATCCAAATATTCGTGCGATCGAAGTCCGATATATGTGTTTGGACTACATTTCATAAATGTACCTATGTATGCATACCAACATTTAATGTTTGTAGTTATATGTCAATAGCTAATAGCCTACCGATGAGCCACGTCGAAGACAATCGTTGCCTAGGCGACTTAATGACAACAAAAATGCGCACTATAATAATATTCTGCATAGGGACAGCGGATTATGATTGTCACGTGACCAATTTGCAAGACAACAATTTTAGCATAATACTTAATCTAAAGGGCTTTATTTGGGCATTTCTATTTTCTGAAACCTTGATGAACCACAACTTAATTTCTTCTGATGAAATCACAGCAATAATCATTTATGCCTTATACATACACGGCAAGGTGCCAGTGCGCCATTCGACAAGGGTGTCTGAAACAGTCTGACGGGGCTCGATAAGTATCTTAACTTTTATTGATCTTTTCCTATCCGAAATGAAAATCTTGCAAGTAAAATACGAAATTGTCACTGCCTTTGATTAAATATTAACGTGGGATAAAACATGTGCTCCGAAGGTAAACTATCAGTTCATGCGTGAGAACCAACGGCTGTAGGGACAATCATGCGGCGCTGACCTAATTGTAGCTCGCATTTCTTCCAGCGACATTATTTTAAACGTGTAATTGTAGCAAGGTCTGAGGGCTGAAGTGAAGTCTGTAATTTACCTGACACAGGTCGCTAAAATATTCAGCAACAATGGGAACCTGCCAGGCGCCACCGCGCCATCGACCACCGCCTACGCTGAGACTGGACACGTGATGTTGCTAGCCTACACCACCACCACCCATATCATTAATTCCCTCCTTCTAGAGAATATGCAGGTGTCTTTGAGGCCACTTCTTTATAATTCAAATGGCCGTAATTACACGTCTCGATGTTTCTTCTGCATTTTAAAGTGAAAATGCACGATGTAAAACTGTCTGATTGAACTGTGCAAAGGAAATTTCTCGGTGCATGCATTTTTAATATGATAATACGTTGGCGCATGTTTCAAGTATTTCTTGAATATTGCGTCGTTGCTAACATAGGCAGCATTTATACAGTTTATACAATTTTTATGCCCAAATGTATGTACGGAATAATTCGTGGAATATCGCAGGTGGTTGATCTTGTGAGTAAGGAGAAGTACACGCCTGTCTCATATATTTTGCGAAAGCGATTCTTACGCTATAAATTTGGGGACGTTTAGAGAAAGAGGTCCGCGCAAAGGTTCGTAAGGACCTAATCTATTATTGATAGAGGCTTTGGCAAAAGCCTTTTGGCCAAGGGGAAATTCGATTATGGATGATGTTGTGAAACACCTTGCTATTTTTTGTCATTTAATACAGGTTAGGGAAAAATTATATTATTCATCAAGGATGAATGTATTTTTAAAACCATTTTGCCCTAAAGAGCAGTACAGTAAAAAACTTTTGAAAGTCGGTGTCTTTCGTTTTAAATTTTCGTTTTTTGTCACCGACTTCCGAAATTAAAGTTATTTTCCACTTTGTAGTGTTTTTTCATGGAAGTCCGTTATTTATTTTTTGTAAAAAAAAAAAAACCCTTTTTAGTTTCACTAATTCGAATACCTGCTATGCAAATAACAGTGACAAGAAGTTATCATCCATATAAACTAAGTGGGAAAAATAAGTATTCTTGAAGCTAACTCAAAAACTATCCAAAAAAATCGGTCCATAATTGACGGAGAAATCGGTGGACAAATATAAAAAAATAGAAACAAACATACGCGACGAACATTATAACCTCCTCCTTTTTGGAAGTCGTTTAAAAATGGAGAATAGAAGCAAGTTAGTGTGCAACCCGCGAAATCTCAACTGGCCTTTGCAATTTTACGAAAAAGCTGTTTTCCCTGTTGAACCAATTGTCAAATGACCCAGTCAATCTGTTTCGTAGTTTATTCCTTTGCGCGAAATAATGAATGTTCAATCAAGCTTTAGGAAGAAAACAGGTGAACGCTATTCGCACACCACACATTGTTAAATAAGATGAAGTAACAACATCAGCATAAACGCACCGTTGTTTTTCTCCCAGATTACATTACCATTAACGTTTTTCGTAAATGGTGAAAGGATCCACTTAACCCTCTGCGATTGACGACTAAGATTTTATCCGACACCGTTCATTTATTCATAACATCACCAAGCGCTCAGATACGTCGTATAATAAAATCTACAGAATATTTTGGCAAAATCATCGTAGTTTTCTACTCAGTATGTCGTGATTGCCACTTCATACAAAGCAATCGCACTCATTTCACGCTCGAGGTCCCACGTTGGGCGCCCGTGTCTGTCGTATCCGCTTTAGTATAATGTGCAACGAACCATGAAAGCATTACAACCTTACTTACGACGTTACTAGGCTAATATTCGCTACGTTTACAGCTCTCTGCGAGCTAAACGATCTTGTAAGTGTAACCCTACCTGGACAAGAACTTAATTCGGATATGTATGTCATGTAACATAAAAACTAGGGTAGGACAATGGTTGGACCTTTTGAAGCTAATCTCGAACATAATAGAAAGGGTTCCGGAAGGTTTCAGCACTTAATCTAAACATTCCTCTCGGTCTCGGAGTAACATGACTGTATTATTTTGATCACTGTTGCGAAGCCGAACAGGCCTACTCTTCACTTCTGAAGGAGAAGAGTAGGCGTTTAGTGGTTCAATACCTCAAGGCCAAAATAAGCGTTCAATGGGAAGACTGAGGCATCATCAAATTAGCAGTAAATTAGAACTTCCAGAGGCTACATTGCCAAAAATCAGATGTTTTTTTGTTCCTCTAACAAAAGCAGTTTGGGAAAGATCAAGTAGAGTTTAAGTCACGGTAAACAGCATTTTATTTGCGGTACCGATCCCTTTGCGGTCAATGTATTCGAAAACAGTCGAAAATTCTATGGAATCACCTATTTAGGTTTAAAATCTGATTCCACACAAGTTGGATGCGTGCAAGGGTTTGTAATTTAATATGAGTTCTAAGAATGTTCGAAAGCAGCGTTTGAAGTTGTCGAGCGCATTACGAATTCCTAATTATTGCCTAAAAATGTTAAGCGCGCCGTTAAAGAATTGTTTCTATTTGAAGAAAACGTTTAGGTAATTAGGAGAAAGGGGCAGCGTGGAGGGCCTCGGTCGCCCCCTGTGGCCTTTCAGACAACAGTTATCCATTTCGTTTCCTCGTGGGCCGGTGTGCGTGAATATTTGATGTTTCTATCGATCATAACTTCTTTGCCGGGCACCGAGGTACCGAAGAAGGCCCTCTACAGTAGCAACTGTTGTTTAAGAATTATATCAGGCGACGTTTACTTGAAACGACAATTGCGTTCACATCATACATTTAGGACAATTGTAATTCCCTGGATTTTTATATTCTAAACCATATTAAGACTACTGTTTTTCTACGAGTTGGAGTTCATCAGATTTCTTTGCTAGCCACAGCGTCTGTTCTAATTCTATTACTTAGAATTATTACGGACCCTACACCAATATTGCTGAGGGTAAGCCGCGCGACCGAATTTAATAGTGAGAATGTTTGTCTATCGTGCTAATCTCGCACTACAATTTGTCTCCCAAATTGATTACAGTGATTATCAATTTGGTCGACATACTTTTTGAACATCCGGGGTATAGCTTATTTATTTATTATTATTACTAGGTACTTACATTATTGTTTTTACAGGTAGGAACCCAATACAACAATGTAGTCACAATTTCCAGACTCCAGAGAAGTCACCCAAAAACCGATTAAACACAACCACCAACAAAAATGAAGTCTTTTTTTAAACTGTAAAAAGTAATATTAAGGATTAGTCAAGACCAATTAGTCAACTTCAAAACTATTTTTTTTGTTTTAAATTTCTGTTCAGTCAAAAAGAGGCTTTAATTAATGCCGTAAACTATGTTAACTGATTAGTTAGTCCGCCTCTGCACGTTTGTGCTTTAAGTATTAAATATATCAATAAATTAGATGAAATGTTATTTCTCCAATTCTAGTATGATTCTAATTACATCATTAATATTCTCCACTTGCCAGCCAATCGGCCTACAATTAAGTGGCGACGGAGTCCCAATTCTTTTTTCCAAGCAGGACAAGAAAGACTTGCATAATAATAAATGTAAACCATAATATCCCTTTATACAATTCCGTATCAGATATTTGCGTACAAGTCTGTCTATAATGTAAAAGGAATATCAAATGATGCATTTAAGGGCGTAATGGGGTTGTCTTCATGACTTATGGAGGCGACGTGGTGGTTACGAAGGAAAAATTGTCTAGAATAGCAAGAAAGGTATCGGACGGACGTTTCGTGAGTATAATTGGAGAGGTTCGTGGGCGTGCCGCACGCTACGGCAGCGCAGTCGGGCGGGAGACATCTTGTATGTATTTGCCTCTCTAGTAATTTCCCCGTCCGTCCGTCCTTGTATATTTAAGCGGCGGCGTCGTCGTCCGAGCCGCTCTCATGCATATGTCATGAGCAGTTGCCGCGCGACGGTTTGTTGACGGTCGAACCGCGGGAACCGCGACCACCGGCCCCCAGCCCAGGCCCACCAGACCCACCACCGATAATTATTATGTTCTACTTTCGATTCCGGTGGCTATCGGCGCCACCCTCACCTCTCTGTGGTGGTGCCACCACGACCACAGGGATGAGGCGACAATTAGATTCCCGTTTTCTCCAATACTGTATTGCATGTACGGTCAAATTAAATGGCAGGCACCGTAAAAGCAGTCATAAGTCTGGTCCGGTGTGCGCACGCAAGGCAATAAATAACGTGGCTCTATTTAATGTCCCCGTGGGCAAACAGCGTGGATAGGTTATTGAATAAAATCATTAAACATTTTTATGTCCTACTTAAATACTCTCGCAGGAGTCAATTAGTTACTTCGGGAGATTTTTATTTACTGAATTATATTTAGAAGGTATATAATAGATTGATACGTATAACATTCGAGCCCCGACGGATCCATCGCTTCCCTCGAGATAGATTACTTAGGAGATTTCATAGATGTTTGACTTTGTGATGGATTGCCTCAGAACCCCGCTACGTTTTAAGGGCGAGAGGGAGTCAGTCATTAATTAACCACTACTGTGAGAAAGAGTTACTCTGTATTAAGATAAAATGAGGCCAATGGTTTTTTTATATTTCCCTTTCAGGCAATTTTTACTGCCAGCTTTTATTACGTTTACATGGCTGTATTAGACTGGACGCAATTTGCGTCCTCCAAAGATAACGTTATCTAATCTAAATTGGTACAATATTGGTTTAGACTTTTAATTTCGCTTGAAAAGCGGCATTTTTTTATTGTTTTCAAAACAAAACCTGCATGATTGATTTGTTAGTGTGCACTACGATAACATAAAAACCTCGCAGGAATAAAACAAATACATTAGGCATAATATTTATCAAGAAATATGCTGCTTTGTAAAGTATTTGACATTAAACAAATTGATTTGATGTGTCTGACTGCTTGTAGGTGAAGTTATTAGTCATGATGGTATTTTATTTCAATAAAAATAATCGTCACCACTGCAGTGTCCGAAGGGTAGGCAGAGACGAACTGTTACTGATGTCAATGTTTTTTGGTCCCTTAATGAGGGAATAAACTTAATATATTTAAGGGAAAATATTTCTATCTGCCATAATATATAATGAAAGAAAGACAATTGCATGCAGCTGATCTCAGCTGCATTTCTGCAGAAAGACGAAGAAGAAGAACGACTTCTTATTATATGGAAGAAGAAGCTATGTTTTCATGACCCCAAATAAGTTGGGGTAAGGGCAACAGAATGTTAATATTATAGCCTATTAGAAAATTCAATTGCCTGATTGGGAATTCAATTTAAGTAAGACTGCTATGCTATGGCTAAATCCAGTGTGAACTTACAGAACTTCTAAATGCCAAGCTCAAGCCAACTTAAAACTACACCCATATCAATCTGCCTAGCCTTTTCCCAACCATGTTGAGGTCGGCTTCCAGACTAACTGAATACCAAACCAGATGAAAACTCCACCATATAATACTGATGAGAATTATTAAAAGAGAGTGGAGAACCAACAAATATGAGCTTTAATGTACAGACGCCAGCACATCAAGTTACTACAATCTGTCAAATTTATTTAATAGTTATTCAACTTTATCGGTAAAGAATAAGGTTCAATGTTGATTGGGAAAATTTGACAGATTGGAGTAGGTTGATGTGCTGGCATCTGTACATATCAGCAGAGAAGAGAAGTTGTTTCCATAATTAATGTGTATTTAATATACAGCTAGTCAAACCAAAAACCAGCACCCTAATTACGAAACGCAAACTCAATTTTAAATTGAAACCAATTGAAAAAGATTGCCAGTCCATTGCTTCATAAGTTCGACAAAAAAAATTAAGCAGATTCTTTTTGTCGAACTGATGAAGCAATGGACTGACAATCTTTTTCAATTGGTTTCAATTTAAAATTGAGTTTGCGTTTCGTAATTAGGGTGCTGAGCTCTGATAGTTGTGATAGTCTGAATGCAGAACACAAAAGCAGTTTTAAAATAGCTACAAATAAGGTGATGTGTGGTACATGTAATATTCAACAGTGGACAAGATTAACTGGACACTATAACATCATATTGGTACAATGGAGAATGTTTATCAATAAAAATGATGTATCAGTTTGTTGTTTTATTTTATTGTGTAGCAGAATTTTAATAATGTAACAAATATCTACATAGTAATGAATTAAGTTCTGTTTAATATGTATGAATGACTCATTTGTGTTATTCATACTTTTCATTCAAGTTATTAATTAAAATTAGATTACTGACCTTTGGAAGTAAGGAACTAGTGTATTTTTATAGTATTAATTACAAAACCATGCATACAGGAATAAGGAATATTATATGGAATTTCCGGTTTCAGGAATTTCTCAGTAGCAGGCCAGTCGTGATTTGTGCCAGGGTGATGGCAATAGGCCCGCCCCCTATTACATGAGACAAAAACATAACTGGCGAAATGTGGGTGTACTATAATACACCCCTGTCTAATCCTTCCGGGATTACAGGCATGGTGTGATGTTATCTAGTGATGCATGATAAATTTCCATAAGTGCCTTGAATTTGAGTGAATTCAAACTAGACTAATGAATGACAGATGCAAATAAGTGCCTCCACCATTTTTTACAGACCCACAGAACACAATGGTATGTGCTGACAGTTAAACTATTATGCTTGCTTAGCGGACAGTGAACATCCTGTCTATAATATTTCTCGCTATTACTCGCTAATAATACCAATTTGCATGTTTTATACAGTGTCAGGAATTCATAGGTAGTCTTTACTTTTAGAAGAGACTTAACAATACAATATCATTACATTTTATTGTACATACATACTCGTGAATTAGAAACATGAAAATTTGACTACCTATAAAACAATTTAAGCAGTTTCTCAGCTTAATTTGAAAAGCACTAGTATTTTACATGTTAGATTATGTTTAACCCGTAGGGTAGTGCAAGTATTAATATTATAAGGAAATACAATAATTATAAGGAAATACAAATAAATATAATTATATATTAATAATAATAAATATATCGATATTTGAAAGCAGAAATAGTTTTTAAATCACGAATGCTAGGCGGAAGCGAGTACCACAATCTTAAAGTGGCACCATTTGGTGCCAGCAGGACGATACCGGTTAATCATAATAATTTATTATCTACATTAAAAATAAGTCATATTCAATCATTTGCATTCTTTTATTGGTAGTTTGCTTACTTTAGTTGGTAGACTCAATAAGAACACCATTGTATCAGAGCGTTGTCTTAGGGCCAGGGGTTGATTCCATTAGTCATCATTTATCATATTTAATTCTAGTTCATCACAATATTTTTCTGACCAACAATTTGAAGGAGAGGAATATGAACATACATCATTACGAACATTAACATTAATGTAGCCCAGATTCCACTCATTGGGACTTTATCAAATATTTTAATGCATAGCAGAATCTTCTACTTACTACTTCATACATCTGTACTGAATAAACAGAACGCTGTAAGCCAATTTTTGTCATTGTAATAGGTGTAATAATAGCAGGCAGCAGAGCTCTGCTCGGGTGAAAGTAGAGAAAACAATTTTTTCCAGATAAGAGACCTAACTAAATCGATTTTCGCCTCCGTAAACCCCTATACTTATTGCAACTTTCATCGAAATCGTTAGAGCAGTTTTCGAGAACGTGATTACAAATATTGCTTATTTAATAGTATAGGATGTTATTTAGGAACAAAATTCGAGGTTTTTTGTTCTAATCCTAAATCCAGAACATGCCTAAACTAACCCACTTACGTTACGACTTTACGAGTAAACAATTATTGCATGTAACTAATACCAATTTAGTTTTACCGAACCTTTAGCTTGCCAATTTCTACGATAAATACAAACCCAGTAATCTTTTAAAAGTAATTATGAATACCTAATAGCAATTAAATCAACGCCGGTTGCAAATTAATCGATAACATGACATGACGGTCGTGACTTGTAAAATTAACGTTTTAATAATTATAACTTGACGTACCTTTAGTAGACAAAATGCAACAATTATTATCTTCTGCACAAATACTTAGGTATATAAGCAACGACTAAGTTTTGCTATAACTTGAATTAAAACCAAATAAATTGCGAAACAGGAAAACCACAAAAAAATGGCGGCAATGGTAAAAAAAAGATGTTTGGTAGGTTTTCTCGTTGTATTACCACACTTCTTATTATCTACCATTTTGTTAATCGATTGAAAACCAAAGAAATTAAATATTTTAATTATAAACAAATATTCTTAAAGTGGGCGACGGCCAGTCCTTCTTTAACTTAGTAAATTGTACTTACCTATTTTACTACTAACAATCCAAAATTATTTAGTTGTGGTAAAGTATGTTAGGCGAGCCAGAATATCTGCATAATCTTGTAAAAGTTACTGTTGCCTCTGCCTTTCTGATATTAAAAAAAATTTGATAAATATTGTCAAACGTCATTGTCAAACAAAACTGTCAAAATTGTGTGATTATTGCCGATGCCGATTGGGTTTTTTGTAAGAGCGAGAAAATTTTATTAAATACAAACTGTGTGTATACAAATATAATTCACTTTATTTTTGTTCATTGTAGTTTGTATTTAGGAAGATGCTTACCATGAGAAATACCTAGTGAAAGTACTACAAAACATAATTAAATTACGATTTCTGAATTCCGAGAAATGAAAAATGAATAACAGCTCGGATTATATTTACTGGTCTGAGCTACATTGCTCAAAAGATGCTCTTACGGATAACTATGGGTGGTTCATGCAGTTCCTGTTGGCGGTTTTGGCGTTTACTTGTCTAGTAGGTAAGAAGTTGTGACATACTGGCCGGAGTTCAAGGTAGTTTGATAGCGATACCATTATTGCGTACGTTTCTACAGTACGTTGCTCAATGAGACTCAGTTCATTTTCTATGCTAACGATGATTTTTTTAAACCTACTAAGTTCCTAACACCCGTAATAAAAAACTTAAGTGATTAAACATTGACAGTTTTAAGATAATTACCTACTTATCTTGTACTGGACTGGACAGTAAATGATTATCATTATCGTATAGTTCACTGTGTTTCCCTATCTATATTATTATTAAACAACTACTGTTTGTATAATAATGATGAGATAATATATTTTCATTGAAGGAAAAAGATTTTGCGAGCCGCGGTATGCACGGAGGCCATGGCTTATTTGGTTCTATGACACTTCAAAGCAAGGATTGGGAGCACTGATCATACATGCAGCCAATGTGTGGCTGTCACCGCACCTCACTGGGAACCCATGCACATGGTATGCAAAGTTAATGAAACAAGTAATAATATCATCAACATTCTCTATTTACATACCCCCTTACACACTTGGTTCCGGCCCGTGTGCAAGGTTTTTGTACTCTCTTATATGAGAAGAAAATTAAAGAACTCGAAATAATAATACTACCAGCCTGTTATTGTCCCACAGCAGGGCAAAGGCCTCTTCTCATACAGAGAAGGTAAAAGCATTGAAAGGAAAGTTTAAAATAAGTATTATACTTATTTTACAATATTTTTGTATCAGCAAAGAGGCATGTCCATATTTTGATATTTTAGAGTATATTCTAACTATGGGTAAAAAATACTATAATATGAGTTCCATTATTTCTTCATTACTTTTGTGAAAAAAGGATGGTCACAAACTGTGAAATGTTATTCTTTCTTAAAATGTTAATACATCTTATAAGTTGGCAGTATAGGTATAATATACTTGGCAAGCATACAATTAATTCTCTAATATTGGAAGGAACCTGTGCCTAGTTTTAGATTGCAGCAGACTTGATAAATGATCGAAAGTTTACTTTCGCTACCAGCTTCACCAGCGTGATATCTTTATAAATTATGGCCTACTAGTTGCGCCCGCTATTCCCACGGGATCAAGACTTATGTGGGTGCCACCCCACATAAGTCTCGATCCCGTGGGAATAGCGGGATAAAAAGTATCCTATGTCCTAACCCAGGTCATGGTCTAGCCATGTGCCAAATTTCATCCAAAGCTGTTCAGCTGGTTTAGTGTGAAAGCGTAACCAACAAATTCACTTTAGCATTTATAATAGTTAGGAAGTTACTCACTGAAAATATAGCATTCTACTGGTGAAAGAATTTTTTAATCAGTCCAGTAGATTTGAGTTTATTCATTACAATAAAAAATACAACCATACAAAAATAGAAATCTTTTCTCTTTATAATATTAGTGTTACCGGTAGATGTAGATTAGTGTAGATGTCGTAGAGTTGAGTCTGTGGAAAGGATGGGCTATACTTGCAATCTTGCATGAATTCAGAGTGTAAAAAATAAATTTAAAACTGTATGAACAAAATGAACATTGACCATGACTCACAAATTACTATCAACACATCAATGTGCAAAATCAATTGGGAACCTTAACTTATAGAAATAAGATCTACTATTCCATGTATCTTTACTGAAGCCTGTCAAGTACTTTTACCAAGATATTATTATTCTTTGCCATGTTCTAAGTATGAACAGCCTTTGTTAAAGTGACTGTAATTGTCTTAACAGGTACATCGTGAACTTTATGCTGGATTCCACACTGGGCCTGCTAATAATATGGGCAGGCATCAGATTAGCTCAGCATTGTGCAAGAGCTTATGACATACCACTCATTAATTTTGGTGAATATGGTAAGTGTAGAACAGTATTTTTAATTACATTTAAAATTTAAGTGATTGGACTCCACGAGCGCGCATTTCAATTTAAACCTTATGTCAATGATTAAATTTACATCACAACTACTCGTAATTCGCTATAATTGCTACTTTGTCGGTTGTATAATCATAATTATACTGCTAGCATTTTCAAAGCAGGCAACTTTAGATTAAATAGGGTTTTATGATATAACAAGAAATTACTGTAAGATTCAACCAGATGTTAGTCAATAAAATTCTGACCAGACCTCATAAACGCCTGACAGGCTCTTAAAGGCACGAACTCATATTACTTATTAGGCTTACAACGGCGAACTTACTGGGCTGACCATATATAGCTCATAAGGCCCCATGAAATAGCTCATCAGGCCGCACGAAATATCCCATCAGGTCTAACGAAAAAGCCCATCAGGCCTAATGAAATAGCCCATCAGGCCTAACGAAAGCTCAACAGGCCGCACGAAAGATCGACAGGCCGCATGAAATGTAGCTATAGACATTCATTGATAAATTATATTTATTTCTGTAAAGTGGTAAAAATAAACACATAACGTCAAAAATAAAAATTACGTTTTGAAACATGACGAGGGTGCTGTTTCCTATCCGACTACAGGCTAAGAAGAAACACCAGAACATCTCTTTGAAAGACCAGACATAATATTGGTCAAACCATATGAGGACCATGCAGTTAAGTGTCAGAGATGGTCCTTTGAGGAAAGAACCACACAGATACATTAATGCAAAATACAACTAACTACACCTCTTTGTCTATCAGGAAAGCCACCAATGTGTGCAGCATGGATATGCCAGTGCATACTGTACGCAGCTCTGGCAACCTTCGCGAAGTCAGTGCTAGCCCTGGTGCTGCGGCTACCACCAGTGGTAGCTGTGCTGTCCAACTTGCGACTGTCGCCCGTCTCAGACCCTCGACTGGAACTGGCGGTCGTTATGCTTATAATACCCTTCTTTGTTAATGTAAGTATTTTTTTTTACTTTAATAGCTCTGCGCGAGAGAAACTTTTTTCTGTATATTTGATTCTTTTTTACTTTACGAACAAAATAATGATTTAGATATTTACTAAAAACTGGGAGAATGTACCTATCCATGAACCGGAAAAGCCACGGCGTCTTCAGAACACCTTACCATCAAAATCGGTCCAACCCTTTCGGAGTACATAGAGGACAAACAAACCAAAAAACAATTGATATTTATTTATACATATAGAATATAGAAGATAGAGAAGATAGTCAGTGTCAATCTAAAAATAAGTCTTTTTAAGTACTTATGAAAATTAAATAGTAGGTAGGTAAGATCTTCTACGTATAAAATTATTTTTCATTGAAATAATCTTGAAGCAGTTCGTTTACACATAACATACGTGTAATCGGGCGGTATTTACTCGCCTCGTGCGATAACAACTACTTTAGCTACATCATCTATACATAATATTATTATAAATTAAAGTCGCTTTTCGTGTTTTGTCTGTATGTCCGCATTTCTAAACCATGCAACAGATTTTGATGAGGTTATCACCATTGTTTAGAGAATTTATTCCGGAAGGTTTATGTGTACTTATACTAAGTCTTCCATCTGGGGGCCTACTCCCTAAGCGAAATCGTTACGGGCGCTTCGTTCTCCGTCTCACTTACGGACATACCGCAAGTTAGATAGAGAGCGAAGCGCCCGTAACGATTTCGCTTAGGGAGTAGGCCCCCAGGTCCGGACACAAGGGTGGGGGGAGAGAGTCTAACCTATCCAAGGTAGGGTGCAAACTTTTCGAGCTCGCGTCGCTCGCTCTTTTGCATCCTATATTCTCTTGATTCTCAAAGGGGTTTGAAGATTTTTGTATGGAGGGTGGCCCTAACATGATGGCGCCATTTTGATTTTTTTTCAGAATCGCGGAAAAAATCGAAAGTTACATATTTAGATAGAAGACACTTATACAAACAAAAAATGTCATATTACATAATATCCTAAAGCGTCAGGTTTCGGAGTTATTTACCGAAATATAAGTCAAAAACTAAACCAAAAACAAGGATTTTTTTGTTATTTTCCCTTCAGGTAAGTATATTGAACTATGAAAACATAATTGCATCATGTTGTATAGGTAATATTTTAGTTAAGAGCGAAAGAGACAAAAATATATGTATACCCTCCGCCGAATGAGGACGTATGTTATATGGTATATGTATTATATGGTGCATGGCATGGACGCGACACCAAGAAAATCCTATTCAGCCTCCCGCGGCCTTCTTGGATGATATTATTAATACCGAATATGATTAAAAATCTTAATGTTTTATCCACTAGGTGTAGTCAATTAATTCATGTGTAAATAACTTAATCAACATGAAGTAACTACAACATAAATACCTAAATAAATTCGAAAAAATTGATATTTTTATCTTTGAATATCTCAGAAACGTGACGCTTTATGATGTTATGTTATATGAAGTTTTATGTTTGTATAAGTGTCCCCTATCCAAATATATGACATTAATTGTGCACCTTGGTTTTGAAAAAAAATCATAATGGTGGCTGATTTTAGGGCCAAAATCTTCAAACCCCTTTCCAAGTCGATAAACTTACTTCAATTTCTGTACGAACGGTCAAAGACAATAAAACCCAACCCCCCCCCCCCCCCCCGAAATGAATTCCTGGCTACGGCCCTGTGTTCCATCATTTATAAAAACAAATCAGTCGCAAACCCGCAAGTTATGCAGAAACTTAGTAGGTAGGTAATGTTTGGAGGTAACACTTGAGTAAAGAATGACTTTTCGTTTTCAAATATTCGTCACAATCATGGAACATGGGTAAAATAAGTATACCAATAAGAGAAGGTCAACAAAACGTCGCAGGCCATACGTAAAACTATAAGTCGCTAAGTAAATTATTAATGTCCGGAACATGCATTGGCTATACAATTTACTTACTTATCTATACGCCTTGTTTCCACGGGTGTAGGCAGGAACTCCAGAAAGCCTCGTTCTTCGATACTTATATAGTCCCATCGTCTACGATGACCCATGTTACTGTGCCGCCGGTACCTTCGTTACTAGTCTCTAACTATTCACATACATAGGTCATTAAGTTTCCCTTTTATAAGCCTGTCCTACACCACTCGCGAAGTTAAGCGAATACGAGAGTGCAGAAGAGCACTTCGGTTCGCTTCGTGCAACCTCCGCTCGCCTCGGCGACTTCCAATCGTTGCCGATTTTTGAGCCCGAGTAAAAGGACTCGAAGCGTCCTGTAGTTCTTCGCACGAGTGTGAAGTCACGTACTTCGGAGTTCGGTCAACTTCCACAAGTATTTCGTCGAAGCAACTACGCGAGTGGTGTAGTTGGGGTTTTACGGTTTTACCATAGGTTTTTCCGTTCAGGAAAAGTATCCTCGACTTTTATTTACCCTATTTATAGCGAAAAAAGACATGCATATGTTCACAGCGCTATAATCACGCATTTATGATTAAAAGGACGTATTCTAGGCACGTATATGAAAGTAATGTACTTATGCGTTGCGTTCCCACCCAAAGCTAGCCTTTGTAGGCTGTAATTCAAGGCTAAAATAACATCTACTTCACACAATACATAATTATCATTAAATACTTACATAAAAGACAGAATTTTTTTTCGACTTTTGACTCGTTATCTTTAAAAGGCCAATAATGACGAGGTTATTGGCCTTTTAAACATACAATCAGCAAATAAACTTCACAAGGTGATTGCAGTTCAACTAAAAACCTAAGTTTTGAAGAACGTAACAGACCTGGACCATTAACTTATTGATTTGCTCCCCAGAGGTCGCACAACTTGTGTCCCATCATTTGTCAAGGCTTAATAGATTTTATTTCAGATCAACTCAGAAAACCTTTAACTCTCTGGCTTTTAACTCAAAGAGATATAGAATACTGAAAATTAGCTATGTCTTCTTTTTTATGTGTCATTGATAGAAATAAGTATGTCTTGAAAGTTGAATTAAATTACTTATCATGAACAGAAAAAACCTATTCAATGATCTGATTGTAAGTAAGATGATATGAAGAGATGAGATTAGAAGATGTACTTGTGTAGGGTTGCCAACCGTCCTGTTTTCCCAGAACATGTCCTTTTTTTTGGGATTTCGGGGTGTCCTGGATAGTTTATAATGAACGCCCTGGATTTGTTTTTTAAATATCAACCTTACGTTTATCTTCAACCTTACGTTTTTCGTGCACTCTGCTTGTTGTCTCTTTCACACTACTATTTTCGCGCACTAGAGCTCTTTCTATCTAACGGTTAAATAGAGAGCTCTAGTCCGCGAAAATTGAGTTTCGTTAAACCTGTTTTCAATGCGTGTTGCTATTAACTACTACTGCTCTTATACTGCGTCCTGTTTTTAATCCGAAATGTCCTGTCCTGGTATAATTATTCACCTTCTTCTTCTAATACTGGTTTTCTTTTTTTTTATTTGGCGCTGGCAACCCTATACTTGTGTATCCAATTGCAATGTACAGACGCCAGCATATCAAGTTACTGCAATCTGTCGAATTTCTTTAATAGATTTTCAACTTTATCGCTAAAGAATAAGGTTGAATGTTGATTGGGAAAATTTGACAGGTTGGAGTACTCGTAGGTTGATGTGCTG
Source organism: Conistra vaccinii (assembly GCA_948150665.1). Lineage (NCBI taxonomy): Eukaryota > Metazoa > Arthropoda > Insecta > Lepidoptera > Noctuidae > Conistra > Conistra vaccinii. The sequence continues at coordinate 8,218,407 of OX411327.1, forward strand.
GCATCTGTACTGTTTATTATCGGGGTTGCTGTCTATAAAGCGAATTTTTAAAAGATAGATAGATAGCCTTTAAAAAATCTTATCAAATCAAATGTTAATGATGGTCAACCGTCTTGTGAACACTAGCTTATCTACATTGTGTAGGAAGGACATTAACAGTTTTTGTCGTGGAATCACTTCTTAACTAAATACTAATATAGAGAAGTAAAATTGTTTTTTTGTAAAAGGTTTGTTTATTATTGTTTGTTTGTTTTTCTTTTTCGTGTGATTGTGACTAACCTGGTGTCAGAGTTTTTATGCCGCCGTCGAGAAATATCTCTCTATAATTGTACAATACGCACATGAGTCCGAAAAGTCAGAGGTGCTCGCCTTAGGTTTGAACTCGAGACCCATGACTTGGCAGTCCGAGGGCGACAGTCACACCACTATGCTTTCACTACTATCTGTTTGTTTGTAAGATATAATCTCTGGATGTACGATAGAAGATCGATTACAAAAATTCTTTCACTGATATAACATAACATCACGCCTTGTTTCCCCGAAGGGTTGGCAGAGGTGTACCTGTAGCAGATACACCCATATTGCGCCAGTTATGTTTAAATCCCATGTAATAGGGGCGAGCCTATTGCCATCAACCGGGCACAAAGCCAGGCTCCGGGCTGCTACTGAGAAATTCCAGATAGAAAAACCCAATAACACTTTGCCCTACCTGGGAATCGAACCCACGACCTCCTGCTCAGCAGTAGCGCTTGCAACCACTAGACCAACGATGCAGTTCACTGATATAATGCTAAACTATTGCTGAGTACCATAGGTCATGTTGTGACTTCAACGCGGATGGGAACCGCATGCAGACGATTGTTAATAATAATTTACAGTCTGTTTATTCCCAGCAATCCCTATTATAATAATATTATAAAGGATGATCGGCAAAAATGTATGGAAGCTGGTCCAAGCACCAATAACAACAACACTTATGCCATTAGATAGGTATTTTAATATAGAGTAACAACTACTATGGCGGCTCATATCAAATCGCTGTGTGAAAAAAGTTGTGGCGATGTTTCGCAGGCCTGACCTGGACGGTAGATAACGGAACACTTGAATATTAATCCCTTCTGGTAGTCTAGTTTGAATATTTTCAAATGTATACCTGGCGATGATAATACAATAATATGGTACCATCGAGCTGATCTGATGATGGACCTGGACGCTAGCTAATGGAACTCTTGAACAGCTACTAGTAAACCCATCGAGTGTGGGCTCATTAGATTTGTCTCAACGAGTCCTGTTCATTTTACCGTTTAAATGAACAGAACTCTGTTCATTTTACCTGATGACGATCATGACCTAATGAGGCACCAACTATCGATTATCTCTATATGCACTATGCAGGTGCACCCAAGGACAATCCCCGGTTGGTGCAGGACTATTGCATCCATCGGGGACATCGAAACAAAGATTATGGGTTTGGGGAACTAAAGACAGTTTACTAGTTATCTATAACTATAGAAGCGGTATGGCCCCATTTTGACAATAAAAATTTTACTTACTTGAACACTCATTATTGGGCCCTGTGAGGAGTGGAGAGATATTCCACGGCTATCAGAACAATCTCGGAAGTACGGTCAAGATCCCTACGGTCATCTCACTGGAATACATCCTTCCTCTGAGCATGTTTACTCTTGCGAATCTCCATTCAAGCCGGCCCATAAAGGCAAGACAGACATGAGGAACAAGACTTCTCCCGGGAGATAGGTACGTAGGGTCGCTACTGCCCAACAGATCGCCACATGCTGTCTTGCGGGTTATGTATCTGGTTTTGTCTGGCTTCGCACCCCAGACCTGTTTTGGCAAAGTAAACTCTACCGACACAGACCTATAATAGAATACATAGGAGCGCGCAAACCCTACCACGACGTGAACATAGAGATACAGCAGATTATTATTATGAGCCTGTTGTATCCCACTGCAGATGCAAATGCCATTAGATTTGTCTCAACGAGTCCTGTTCATTTTACCAGATGACGAGGACCTGATGACTGACCTGGACGCTAGATAATGGAACTCTTGAACAGCTACTAGTAAACCCATCGAGTGTGGGCTCATTAAATGTGTCTCAACGAGTACTGTTCATTTGTAAACACTAGTAAACCCATGGAGTATGCCCACACTCGATGGGTTTACTAGTGTTTACAAATTGGGTTTACTAGTTGCTATTCAAGGGTTCCGTTATCTAGCGTCCAGATCAGTCATCATTTCCTCGTCATCTGGTAAAATGAACAGGACTCGTTAAGACAAATCCAAGGAGCCCACACTCGATGGGTTTACTAGTAGCTGTTCAAGAGTTTCACTATCTAGCGTCCAGGTCAGTCATCAGGTCCTCGTCATCTGGTAAAATGAACAGGACTCGTTGAGACAAATCTAATGAGCCCACACTCGATGGGTTTACTAGTAGCTGTTCAAGAGTTCCATTACCTAGCGTCCAGGTCCATCATCAGATCAGCTCGATGGTACCATATTATTGTATTATCATCGCCAGGCATATATTTGAACATATTCAAACTAGACTACCAGAAGCGATTAATATTCAAGTGTTCCGTTATCTACAGTCCGATCAGGCCTGCGAAACATCGCCACAACTTTTTTCACACAGCGATTTGTAATGAGCCGCTATAGTAGTTGTTACTCTATATTAAAATGCCTATCTAATGACATATGTGGGGTTGTTATTGGTCGTGGGGACCATTTTGTATGGTCCTCCTTTGAAAGTTTGTATGTTTGTTACTCAATCACGCAAAAACGTCTGAACAGATTTGGAAGAAATTTGGCAGACAGATAGTTTATAACCCGGATTAACACACGTTTTACTACCTGTTCAAGGTTTCTACGACCCTAAACACTCAGATATCTTTGAAAGCTGTTTTTCAGGATACTTTTTATTATCCCTGTAATACGTTCCCGTGTGGTAATTTCCGACTTCCACGCGGGCGAAGCCGCTGGAAAAACCTAGTTACATAATAAATGTTTTCTAGATCTAGGTTGGTATTATATGAATATGAAGACAATAGACTAAGAAAACTACGGATAAGCTAATTTTGCTTCGTCGATTGACCATCGCTGGCTATAGAGGTTGATCTTTACTGTCGAGATAGATAAAATAGTTCGAATCTTTGTTGAATATTAATCACACTACATGTAAATCCGACGTAAATAAATTATTCATTCCTTAATTATTTATTACGTCGTACTGTCGTTGGGATGTAGGTTAATTGGTTCCGACATCGTCTGCTTATTAGCACTAGTAATCCAAATATTGATAAAATATATTTGTGATTGAAGATTCCCCTTTTGATCTACCTAAACTAATACAGACAGATGTACCAACCTAGTTACAGTTAGATATGTATGTAATATTCATAAGAAGCTATTGTATAACAAGATATTGTTTCAGATATTAATATTCTGGGTGACGGACAACTTCCTCATGTACCATCCGCGAGGAGTGAGCTCAAAACTAAAGACCAAGGTAATATAGATCATATTTTTTTATTCATAAGGTTATTAATGTATAAGCAACCATGCTGCATAGCGCTTTCAGGGGGCCTTCCACCACCTTTAAAGCAGTAAGTATTATTTTAATCTTACTACAATGGGGGAAAGAGATGGAGCTATACGTCCTGTAGAGCTTCATCTCTTTCCCACACTTAAATAGTAGGCCCCCTGAATGCTCACACCATATCTGAGTAAACCAATTCGGCTGAATGCTGATGGTGATCTGATGAGCATAGGTAAGTACCTATGCTCATCAGATCACCAGTATACAATATGGAGACTGCAATACAACATTCAATGAAAATACTGGCACTACTAATGCATAAGACTATTTTGGAACTATCAAAAAAATATAAATTTGAAAAATGAGTTTTTCCAAACAAATTAAATAGGAGTGTATCCCGATCCACCCTCTATAAATTCCGCTTATCCAACTAGGGCTAGTGTTTAGGAATTAAACAAACTTGAATTTATATTTAAAATAAAACTGTATATTGATGTAAATCTTTATGTTACAATTGGTAGCACTGTCGCACTGGTTACAATAATAGGATTATACGACGTTTCTACGCGGTCGTCATTTGCGGAGTCTCGGCGAGCGGCGCTCGGGCGATCCCGCCCCTCGTCCCTCTCTTTCCCCTCGCTCGCCCTAGTGCGCGGCGCGTACACCTAGAGTGGATTCTCGGACATGCGTTTCCGAATAATCCACCTTCGGGTGGATGTTTTGGGGTGTATAAACGGAATAACCCGAGCCGACTATGGATTTTGCCGGTCTTAGCGATTTGCAGATCTAGCTATATTGACTAAACTATTGAATATATTCGATTGAATTTTTGTATGCAGAATGGGAACGTCATTAGAAACACGCCGTTTCATTTATTGTTGTATTATCGTCTCCACCTTGTATACAAAAGTGACCTTTTAAGTCCTATTCTCATGACAAAAATAGATATATATTTCACTTTTAAAGCACACTTACAATTCCTCCCATGGCCTATACATGTTGCATGGGATAACTGGAACTGTTTATACATCGTATTCTTTGTTAATTTTGCAGGTGAGATATCAATCCATCAAGAAGGAGAAATCAGGTTCGGAGGAGGAGAGAGACTCAGCGGACGAACGCCTTTTAGGAGCCAGCGTATGACCCTACAGGAAGCCCAGTGTATTTCGGGCTTAAATGGTAATCTCTTAGAGTAGTACTAGCAATCCTAGTATATTAAACAACTGTCTGTTGTGACGTCACCCCCAAATGTGTGACGGATTTTAACGGTACAAAGATAAAACCTGAGGGGGGGGGGGGAATCCACTCAATTGTTTAATTTTCTCGGTTGCCTAGTTATAGAAACTACTGGTCCATTACTGACTTGCCATGCCGAGTTCCTCAAACATTGATTCACGACTCTCCGACCAGCCTTCTAGTCGGTCAGTCTCAGTAGTCCGCTCACGATAATGAAATGATCAATTAACGATACGTACTTGACTTTTGATCAAATGATCGTTAATCGATTATGAATTTCTCACTTCCTTATACATACTCGAATTTTAATCGATACGTCATGTAAAATTGTGTGTTTTGTATATATGTGTAAATTAAAGGTATATTAGTGGGTATGGCAAGTTATGTAGTACTTTGCGATGAAAATAGGAATGATCTTTCGCCATGTGGTAAAGGATCAGCTGTCAAACCAAATGTTAAAGTATCATAAAAAAAAAAAAAATCCCGTACATATCCATTTGAAGTCCGGGCGAAGTCAGTCCTAATTTTATTTTGATCGCAGGGTGGATAGTTAAACATGGTGTATAATTGTATAATATATTTATAATGTAACATGGCACCTATTATAAAAATACATATTTAGACATTTCAAAATTAACTTTACTTTCAAAATTAAATTAACTAAAACTTCCTTATACTATGACATAAGTAATATCGAATCACAATTATTTTAGTTTTTATAAAAGCTTATTGTATAAATAAACATAAAATTATTGTAAAAAGACTTTATATTGATATTGTTGCTTCTTTTGAGGGCAAGACTTGGTAGTTTGAACGATTGTGCTAGCATAGTATATTTGCTATGTATAGTGTGGCCATAATTTTAATAGATTGTTTTTTTGTTGTATTGAAATGAGGTATTTGTACCCTGTGGGATGTTTGTGAATATTATCTCTGATTAAAGAAGTTAGAGAACTAAACAAACATGTTTGGAATTGAGATGTCGCTTTACTAATTGAACGCTAAAATAAAAATATATCATGTACAAATATGCCATTTTGCTTCAAACAAATTTTATATTAAATAAAAAATATATTTTTATACGTTTTTCTTTTGAAAATATGATAATTTTAATGTTCCTACACGGTATAGTACTTAGATCCTCATAGTAGTGCCATGTATTTTGATTTTTTTATATATTATGTACACCAACATCGAATAAAGACTGAGAAAGTCGTGGGAATCATATCTTCCTTTCAAATTCCATTTGAATTCCACTTGATTAGGGTAGGGCTTTACACTTGTTTAGTATTACATCTACATTACGTTACACTTCGTGGCATTTGTGAGGCAACCTGCGCGTGCGCTTGTTAAATAAAAATAAATAGTGCGTTTGTTGCCATTTCTAAGGTGACTGGCAACCAGTGTTGGGCAAAAGTTAATTGTGAAAACAATTAACAATTAAATTGCATATAAAAATTAATATAATTAATTGTAATAGTAAGATAGACAATTAACAATTAATTAATTGTGCTTGTAAAACTTTGCAATTATAATTAATTAATTGTTTGATGCATGTTTACAATTACAGTTAATCCTATCCTACTTCCTACTAATATAAAAGTGAAATGTAAAAGTTTGTATGTTTGTGTGTTTGTTACTCAATCACGCAGAAACGGCTCAACGGATTTGGATGAAATTTGGCACACATATCTATTACATTATACTTATTTCATCCAAATCTGTTTAGCATTCTGTGTTTGTAACCTGGATTAATACCTGGATTAACACATAGAATACTTTTTATCCCGGGAGTGCATCCCCGTGCGTGAGTTTTTACATTCATCAAATAGTATTATTTGTAATACACAATTGACGATTAAGTTAATTGTAAATAACAATTAAGTTTTAATTGCAATTAAACTAATTGTAAACCACAATTAATGTATTTAATTGTAATTGATTTCAATTGCATCTCACAATTAAAATATAATTGAATGAAATCAATTGCAATTAAAATTGTAATTGTTTGCTTCTACAATTAAAAAATTAATTGTGCCCAACACTGCTGGCAACTATCTGTTAATTCAGAGCTCATATCTTCGGTCAAGTGTATTTGATCGAGGGCTACTTGCAGGGTAGCTAAATTTTGTAATTGTTAAATTAATTGACTAACAGATTTGTCATATTATTTAAAACATACTAATTTCTCATTGAATAGATAACAAATTAGTCACATTATTAAAATTGATTAAATACCTATCTGACTACGATCTGATTTGATTCAACAAAAAATAAAATGATATTACTTTACTAAATATTGTGTACCACTATTTTATGAAAACAAAAATCATCTATGATTGTGATGTAATGTAAATATTGATAATCAGGACAAGTTTTATAAAAACTATGATGTATATATTGACCCATTATTATAACATACATTACAACATATTTGTGCATCTGTTCATTGTTTGTGCGAATATAATTCACCTACGTGTTCATTGTAGTTTTATTTTAAATGGTATTTTTTTTATATCAAGTTTACCCGGCCTTTAGCTACCCGTCCCGCCGCGCGCCGTCGGCGATTAACGAGTAGCGTGTAGAGCTAGCCTAGCAATCGTAAACGATTAGGCGAGCAGCGACGGGTGATTACTCGCTGGAATACGTATGTGAGTCTCTGCCCGCCAAGCGAGCGTCCCTGAGCGAGTACTCTCTTTGATAGCTCTTGTCGCTGCGACTAACAGATACTCGCCGGCGCGGCGGTGTAAACAATCAGCGATCAACAAATTAATATCTATATATGTATATCTCTTTTACTTACACGGGACTGTATGTTTTTAACCGACTTCCAAAAGGAGGAGGTTCTCAATTCGTCTGTATGTTTTTTTTTTTGAGCGAGAAAATCGTTGATAGCTAGTCGCTTTCTCGACAGTGCAGCTGTGGGAAAGGTGCCTTTCGTCAGATCAGCGGTGGGACAGGTGCCTTTCTCGCCAGTGCAGTGGTGGGACTGGTACCTTTCTCGTCAGTGCAGCGGTGGGACTGGTACCTTTCTCGTCAGTGCAACGGTGGGACAGGTGCCTTTCGTCAGTGCAGTGGTGGGACAGATGCGTTTCTCGACAGTGCAGTGGTGGGACAGGTGCCTTTCTCGTCAGTGCAGCGGTGGGACAGGTGCGTTTCTCGACAATGCAGTGGTGGGACAGATGCGTTTCTCGACAATGCAGTGGTGGGACAGGTGCCTTTCTCGTCAGTGCAACGGTGGGACAGGTGCCTTTCGTCAGTGCAGTGGTGGGACAGATGCGTTTCTCGACAGTGCAGTGGTGGGACAGGTGCCTTTCTCGTCAGTGCAGCGGTGGGACAGGTGCGTTTCTCGACAATGCAGTGGTGGGACAGATGCGTTTCTCGACAATGCAGCGGTGGGATAGGTGCATTTCGTCAGTGCAGTGGTGAGACAGGTGCGTTTCTCGACAGTGCAGTGGTGGGACAGGTGCCTTTCTCGCCAGTGCAGCGGTGGGACAGATGCCTTTCGTCGGTGCTGTGCTGAGACAGGTGCGTTTCTCGACAGTGCAGTGGTGAGAAAGGTGCCTTTCTCGTCAATGTAACGGTGCGACAGGTGCCTTATGGCGCAATTTCATTAGTCGATAACTCGGTCGTTATACAGCATGCGGGGACATGATTCTCGCACCCGATTGAATCGTAATACAATCCATGATCGGATCTCTCACCCCGCATGCGGGCCCTATCGACAATTTAGTGACAACATTATAAAGACTCATCCAGCCTAAGCAAGGTATCCTTCGCGTCCTGCTGTGTCGGCGTGTGTCCTGCTGTGTCGACGTGTGACTTTAGGGTGCGTTTCCGTTGAAGCAGAGACGAGCGGAGCGGAGATATGCAGGCATCGACGCGACGTGTTGGTCGATTCCTACTTGTCTCCGTTTCAGTGGAAATTCACCCTAAACCAGACCTTGGTGAAAAGATTAAAATGCCATTATATTTATTTATGTGTTTCTGGCACCCACATGGTTACAGGCATGCGACCACGGCTTTACCCTGACCATTTTTGTACCTATGTCTTGATTTCTGTCAAAATTATTTTCTTGTTTTGTACTTTTTAGATCACCTTTATTTTCCCGTAGTCGGGTTACAGTTTTTTAAACTTATTTTTTTATTTAATATAAGCAGGTCATCATTGGCATTTAAGTAGCTAAAAAACGTCCTCTGCTGGGCAACATCGTCGCAACGACAGGTCCTGTGCGACCAGCCTTCTCTGGTCTTCGGTTCACCTACCCACGCTGCGCCTACCGGTACGCAGTTGCCATTCCAGATTTGTTCGGCCATCCGGCAAGCAGGTATCCTTTTATTATAAGTACAGGTACCGTAAATGTATGAAACATTTTTGACAGCCCAGATTCCGGCTTGTCCTATCCCAGAACTGTGTAGATAGAGCCTTATATGTACGTAATATCCCGACTATCTCCTATTATTTTCTTTCGTTCGGTTTGTTTATTATCTGCATATAAGTAAACAAAACGGTCGCCATGGTTTTATTGAGTTCCACATTCAAATGTGACATCAATACACAGCGTTGAATCAATTTCTACGTCGGAATGACTTTTGTTGCAATGCTTTATATTTGTTAAAAACAATATTTTGTTTCAAATAATTGTTTTATTCATTTAGAAACTATCAAAATGGACGAGAGGGATTTAAGAAAGCTGCTGACGACGAAAAATGGGTGTCGTGTGCCTTTGATGCGGCCTATACCCGACGTACACCAGATGGACAAACTGCCGTTCGTACCGCTACCGCCATATAATAGAATCAAGGTAAAACTATTGATTTATTGCAGAACTTCATGTCTATTGTCTTCAAGCGTCTGGGAGCTAATAGACTTTCAGTAGAGTTTAGACGTACCTAGTTTTGAGTTCATCCACGAATCCCAGCTCATATTATAAATGCAAAGGTGAGTTTGTTTGTTTGTTACGGTTTCACGCTAAAACGGCTGAACAGATATGGATGAAATTTGGCACATGGGTAGACCTTGACCTGGATTAGGACATAGGATACTTTTTATCCCGACATTCCTACGGGATCGAGACTGCGGGTGAAACCGCGGGGCGCAGCTAGTATCACATAATGCTATGTGTATGATGTTAGTCCTATATCTACCTACTTATTGAACCGATATCTACGAGGTGGAATAGAACAATATGACAAGTTCTGGGTTAAATTCCCAGGTAGGGCCAACTACAAACACTGCGTTACTCGCACATATTTAGTAGTGAAATCTGTTTAGTAGTTTTATTGTGACATTGATGGACACGGGAAACACCGCACTGGGGGCCTACCACCACCTCTAAAGCAGTATTACTTTAATAATATATTACTTTCGAATTTGGGAAAGAGATGAAGAGATGGTCGTTAAAATATAGCGACGCTTGGGGGAGGCCACACACATCCACTGTTGGCCATAGCAGCAGTGAACGTCTCTCGGCTGATGATGATGATGCTACATCGATTAAAATGCTTCTTTCTTAACACTTTCGACTCCACCCATTTTCATAGAACTCATAAGCCATGCCGCCATACATATTGGAAGTTTACCCTCCGGGAGGGATGCCAGCGTTACGTTTGCGCTTTTAACCATCGCGCCATCGCGGACGGTCAACGGCAATAATTATAAAACCGTGTTATAAAACACTGTAAAACAAAGTAAAATAGTGTTTTCAGGGGGTCTTGTCGCTTAAATACGTAGTTTCCAACCTTTTAATTTTTTTGTGAATATTGGTATCTGACACCAAAAAATTAAAACAAAAAAATAATACTTGGATTTTAAAAGCAACGCATAAATCTCTCACACTAATAAATCTCTCAGATTTTATTTTCACGGTTTTAAATGCTGTATTCGCTAACAAAAACCTACATTAAAATGAGCTCTCGGCGAGGGCTCCCGGCACCCCATATGTGACTAGATGAACCCTCCAGGGGGGCTCCCGGTACTAAACGTTGAGCACGTTCAGTACTGGGAGCCCTCCTGTAAGCTAAAAAAGAAGCACTTTTTTACGTGACACTGTAACATTGAGCACCCATTCCTTCACGTTCTTCAGGTCTTAATTGACACAAAGCTTTATTATTTTAGGATAAACAACAAAGCTTCCGCAAGATCCTCGAAGAAAAGGCTACCGAGAGAAAAATAGAGATAGCTCGGCCGCCGCCTCAGAGGAGAGAACGAGACAGGTTAGAGATATCACAGTCACGACACATCGCAGTGCTGCGGGAATGCGCACAGAAAATACAACCGCCACCCATGTCTAAAGTTTGGGAGCGAAAAATTTGCAGCTTGGTCCCCTTCAAACTACGAAACACGTTTCCAATTTTGATGGACGAATTAATCAATGAGAGCAAACTCGAATGGAACAAAAATCTCCACTGCCTCGCGGTCAAGACCATCATTAGAGATGAACCCGGAGTTTCTAGGATAAGATATCAAGAACCTTACTTTAAATATAATGGCATTACAGAAAATTATGAGAAAATGCTTTTGTTTCGTAAAAAACTAGTTGATGGTGCCCTTATATTACATCCTTTTATAAGGCTAGTGCTAGAGTCTTCCGAAAGAATGTTTCCCAAATGTATCATTGACTTAGCGAAGTATAGGTCACAGGGTGCTTTAAAATTGAATGAATTTCTAGCAAAAGTTTTGGAAGAAATCAAACGCGCTGAGTATCTTGTTTCTAGCTCATGGTATGGGATCCTTGTTAACTGGCTCAAAAATCCTAGATGTCTCCGAGGAATGCGTCATAAGAAAATACCAGATTTTGTCAGATGTGCGACCAAAATGATAGCAATGTCGATTCAAGAGCTGATGCGAAGATCTGTTGAAGCTATTATAGACGGGCTTAAAGATCCAGACACGGTTCTTATTCTGAATTTAGATCTAGATTTTGATGGAGAATTTATTTACGATCCAACACTGGAATATGTATACGAAGTGTTTCATAATATCGCAGACAAAATATGCAACATTTCGCAAAGACTTATGCCTATAGAGCAGTATCTTAGAATACCATATGACTTTGACGCATTACCAGTGCATTACAACAATTGGCTACACAAAGACGGCCATAAAAGACTACAAGAACAATTAGATGTAGTATTCGAACCACTAGTTCTTTATTTAGAAAAGTTACGAGTCGATTACAGTATGCTATACGGTTCGCCAGCGAAGGAAGCCTTGCTCAAATTTATTCAAGCAGAAGAAAAATTCGAAGTGTGTCGGGATAAGATTAAATATTTTCAAGAAATAGATTCCGAAATAACGGCGATTTTAGAAAATGAATATTTTAATTGTGCAACCGTTCGTCAACTCAGAATGGTGGACGGTTTGAAACGGAAAGCTTTGGAATTTGTTAATGACTTAATAGCGGGTATTATCTGCGCCCATTTAAAAGAAAATGATAGTATATGTGCTGCATTTGAAGAGATAAAAGCTAAAGCTCTTAAAGACCCAGCAAATGCGATAGAATTAATAGAACAAGGAATTTATATTTTACACGCAAAAACAGTTTTAGTTGAAGCGTTAAAGGAAAGAATTATGGTACAAATTAATATTATATCCAATCTTCTCGAGATGACTTCACTAACTGAAGAACACGTAGCATCTAACACACGAACCGTCAACTGGCTCAAAGACATTAAACCCATATTTGAAAGAAACGCTGCAGCATACGAAACCCACAAAGCAGAAATGGAGGAATTCCTACTTGCTCAAATTGCATTCCTAAACCAAGAAGTTCTTGCAATGACACCGTATTTAGAGCTTTTAGACAACATGGACGATGTTAACCACACACTTGAATACCTTGAATACTTGAGAAAACTTGTGCATCGATTAGACGATTGTGATAAACTCGTGACTTGGATTAATGCCGAAGAAACAACATTTAAATTTCCAAATACGAAGTATCCAGACTTAGAAGAATTAAAAGATTACATTAAACCTTTTCACTGTCTTATATTCTTAGCTCATAAATGGAAGCGGAGCTATTATACTTGGATGGATGGACCTTTTGAATATATGGATCACAATGAAATAGAATATCAACACGATTTTTATTATAAGGAGTTCCTAAAGACATCAAAGGGTTACAGAAATAAGATTAAGCAACAAATTGCTGAAGGCGTGGAAAAACGTTTCCAGGGACTGGTAGATGATCCTGATGTCAACAACCTTCCGGCTCCAATGAAGATGTGTGCTCAAGCTATTGCTGAATTAAAAGAATGGAGGCCTAATGTACAGATGGCCCATATAATGTGTAATCCAGCCTTAATGCAGAGGCATTGGGATGAAATGTCTGCCATTGCTGGTTTTGATTTGACTCCTACGGCGGGTACTACGTTGCGAAAGATCATTAACTTCAATCTCTGGGAGGACATTGACGAGTACGAAATTATAAGTGTAGCAGCAACAAAAGAACTCGCTTTGATAACAAATCTCAACAAAATGATGGCTGAATGGACAGACATATGTTTTAAAACAAATCCATTTAAAGAGACCGGAATAAATATACTCACGGCACTTGACGATATTCAATGTGTTTTAGACGATCATATTGTCAAAACGATTGGTATGAGAGGTTCTGCATTCGTTAAACCTTTTGAAAGTCAAGTTAAAGCATGGTATGAAAAAATTTTGAGGACTAACAGAACCATCGATGAATGGGGAAAAGTACAAAGTCAGTGGTTGTATTTATTACCCATATTCTCTTCTAAAGACATAGTTGCCCAGATGCCCGAAGAAGGAGTCATGTTTGTTGAAGTAAATAATACATACCGCAGATACATGACTTGCGTGGAAAAAGACCCTCATGCACTTGAGCTCGCAGGTGCCACGGGTGTGTTAGAAGCTTTTCAAGTTGCAACAGGACTACTGGAGAAAATTAACGATGGCGTCAATAATTACCTAGAAAAGAAAAGATTATATTTCCCAAGATTCTTCTTCTTATCTAATGACGAAATGTTGGAAATTTTGTCCGAAACAAAAAATCCTCTTAAAGTTCAGCCTCATTTAAAGAAATGTTTTGAAGGAATAAATAAACTAGTATTCGATGAAGAATTTAATATATCTGCTATGATATCTCAGGAAACTGAACAAATTGAATTCCTTGAAACTATTAGTGTTCAAGCTGCAAGGGGGTCTGTGGAAAAGTGGTTGGTTCAAGTCGAGGATCAAATGCTAAAAGCCGTTAAATCAGAGACCGAATTATCTTATTACGACTATCCAACCATAACCCGTAATGAATGGATACTTTCGTGGGAAGGTATGGTTGTTCTAGCTATATCTCAAATTTATTGGGCTGTTGATGTGCACGAAGCTCTGGAAACACATAAATTAAGTGAATTAGACGCGTTTCATCGTTCGTTGAATAAGCAACTGAATGAAACTGTTGCCGTAGTTCGACGTACAGATTTAACGAAACTAAACAGTATTACAATAAAAGCTCTCATTGTAATCGATGTGCACGCCAAAGATGTAATATTTGATTTAGTAGGTAAAAGTGTTACTGAAGTAACTGATTTTCAGTGGCTAGCACAACTTCGTTACTACTGGGAAGAGGAGAAGGTTTCTGTAAAAATTATAAATGCCGTAGTGGATTATGCATACGAATACTTAGGCAATACTGATCGTTTAGTGATAACACCTTTGACTGATCGATGTTACCGAACTCTTATAGGAGCATTCTATCTCCATTTAAATGGTGCTCCCGAGGGCCCCGCCGGAACAGGTAAAACTGAAACTACAAAGGACTTAGCCAAAGCATTAGCTGTTCAGTGCGTTGTATTCAACTGTTCTGATGGATTAGATTACAAAGCAATGGGTAAATTTTTTAAAGGGTTGGCTTCTTGTGGTGCCTGGGCCTGTTTTGATGAATTTAATAGAATAGACGTTGAGGTACTCTCTGTCATTGCTCAACAAATATTATGCATAGTTCAAGCCATTAGACAAAATTTAGAAACATTTTATTTTGAAGGCACAAAATTAACTCTAAACCCTGCTTGTTATGTTTGCATTACTATGAATCCGGGCTATGCAGGACGGTCTGAGCTACCTGACAATTTAAAGGTACTATTTAGAACAGTTGCAATGATGGTACCAGATTATGCAATGATAGGTGAAATTTCCTTGTATTCTTTTGGCTTTGTTGATGCTAGAAGTTTATCAGTAAAAATCGTCACTACATATCGACTGTGTTCCGAACAGTTATCTTCGCAAAATCATTACGATTATGGAATGCGAGCTGTGAAAACTGTTTTATCGGCTGCAGGTAACTTGAAAAGAGAGTTCCCTAATGAAAGCGAGAGCATTCTACTCCTTCGATCTATAACAGATGTCAACTTACCCAAGTTCTTGTCTCATGATGTACCTTTATTTGAAGGCATAATATCCGATTTATTCCCCGGGATTACACTACCAAAACCGGATTATGTGAACTTCTTGGATGCATGTCATGTTACATGCGAAATCAATAATCTCCAACCTATGGATTGTTTCCTTATTAAAATAACACAAATATTTGAAATGATGATCGTGCGACATGGATTTATGATAGTAGGTGATCCTTTTTCTGGAAAATCAATGACACTAAAGATATTATCAGAATCGTTAACATTGATGGAAGAGAGGAACCAACCTAACGGATGTGCATGCACGTACAAAGTGTTAAACCCTAAAGCAGTCACCATGGGTCAGCTTTACGGTGCATTTGATCCAATTTCGTATGAGTGGACTGATGGTATTGTGGCAACCATCTTTAGAGATTTTGCTTCAGACGATACACCTGTCAAGAAATGGATCGTCTTTGACGGCCCTGTAGATGCAGTTTGGATCGAAAATATGAATACTGTTTTAGATGACAATAAAAAGCTTTGTTTAACGTCGGGTGAAGTGATGGCTATGACTAGTGTTATGTCCATGATATTTGAGGTTTCCGACTTATCTCAGGCCTCGCCCGCTACCGTCTCTAGATGTGGAATGATATACATGGAATCAGTCTCACTTGGCTTAAAACCGTTCTATACATCCTGGGTGAACACCCTAAATCCTATATGGTATGAAGAAAATGAGGACTACATTTACACAATGTGCGAATGGCTATTTGACCCATTAGTTTATTTCGTAAAAAAACACTGCAAACAATTAGTGACGGCTGGAGAAGTCAATTTAGTAATAAGCACGCTCAGACTTGTGGTCATGTATATGGATAATGCGATCGAAGGTGAAGAAGACACAAGGTATACTAGAACGTGGTTTACTGCTGCGTTGATGAGTGGTCTCATTTGGGGTGTTGGCGGCATACTTAATACCGATTCACGTGAAAAATTCGATATTTTAATTAGAGAGTACTTCAGGGGCGAGAAGGGTTTGCCACCCTCGGTTGACCGCATCGATGTATCTGTTCCTGTAGAAGGTATGCTTATTGATCATTATTACATGTTTAAAGGTAAAGGTTGTTGGAAACCGTGGATAGAAGCTGTGAAATCAGTTGTTGTGAAGGAACAAATTAATTTACTTCAAACTGTTATTCCAACGTTGGAAACCGAAAAATACTATGCTCTATTAGAGTTACATACTCAGTTCATGCAGCCTCTGCTTTTTATTGGACCTACGGGTACCGGGAAAAGCTTCATAATCCAAAATTATTTGATGAATCGCATTTCAATGGACCATTATACTCCAGGATTCATAACTTTTACAACTACAACCTCGGCCAATCAAACGCAAGAGCTAGTTCTTTCAAAACTAGTCAAGAGAAGAAAAAATAATTACGGTCCAACAAAAGGGAAAATAGCTATCATATTTATTGATGATATGAACATGCCTGCCACAGAACAATATGGTGCTCAACCAGCAATAGAGTTACTAAGATTATATTTCGATCAGAAACATTGGTATGACCTTAAAACAACGGATAAATTGTACGTACATGACACCATCTTCTATGGGGCTATCGGACCAGTTGGTGGTAGTCGACAACTTATTTACCCAAGAATGCTAAGACATTTTAATATTTACTCAATTAATGAGTTTTCAAAGGAGAGTATGACTAAGATATTTACTACTTTGTTACAATTGGGTTGGAGGAGAAATGGGTTTAGTCAAGAGACACAGCCAGTTATAGTTAACATTATTGCTGCTACAATGGAAGTTTATGATAACGCTACGGAACAATTAAGACCAACGCCTGCTAAATCGCATTATACCTTTAACTTAAGAGACTTTTCGAGAGTTATCCAAGGGTGTGCTTTGCTAAGAAAAGAATCTGTTGATAACAAAAAAACATTCATAAAGGTTTGGGTTCACGAAATTTTACGCGTATTTTATGACCGGCTTGTCGATGATGACGATCGTTCTCAGTTTTTCGAAGGTCTTAAACAAACTACCAAAGATTTCATGAGAGACACGTTCGAAAGTGCCTTAGATATTTATAAAAATGATAGAGGGGAGGTTACTCGTGATACTATCAAAGCCATGATGTTCGGTTCTTACCTAGACACAGACAGTCTAGAAGGTGAACGACGATATGAGGAAATGCCTTCAAAGGAAGCTGTACTAAACGTAGCAATCGCAATGCTAGCCGAATACAATTCAATGCACAAATCAAAAATGACTATTGTACTATTTGACTATGCTTTGGAACATTTATCAAAGATTTGTAGGCTTTTATGCATGCCTTCAGGAAACGCTTTACTTGTGGGTGTTGGTGGTTCTGGACGACAATCTCTTACGCGTTTAGCCAGTACTATATTGGGTCAACAAGTATTTCAGCCTGAGATAACAAAAGCTTACAGCGTGAAAGATTGGCACGACGACGTAAAATTGGTCCTTCGTGAATCAGGTGGCTTGAATAAAGACACTACTTTCTTGTTTACTGAAGGTCAAATAAAAGAAGAAGTGTATATACAGAATCTAGATAGTCTACTTAACTCTGGTGAAGTACCTAATTTGTATGGCTTAGACGAACAACAAGAAATTCTTGAATTAACGCGTTTAGCAGCACAAGGTGGTAACAGGAATCTTGACATAAGTCCTTTACAGATACTGTCTTTCTTTGTTGGGCGCTGTAAAGCAAAGTTACACATTGTATTGTGTTTTAGTCCAATAGGAAGTGCTTTTAGAACAAGACTACGACTTTATCCGTCTTTGGTTAATTGTTGTACTATTGACTGGTACGACAGCTGGCCCGAAGACGCTTTAGAAATGGTTGCACATTATTATATGATTAAAGTTAATGTACCCGATGCAGTGAAAGCAGCTGCGGTAATAGCTTGCAAAAAGTTTCATGTAGACGCTCGAATTATATCGATTGAATTCTACAATACACTTGGGAGAAAAACCTATATTACGTCAGCGTCTTATTTGGATTTAATAAAATCTTTTACCTCGTTAACTAACAGAAGGCAAAGAGAGTTAAGAGCAGCGAAACTTAGATATACCAATGGTTTAGATAAACTAGGTCAAGCAGCAGAGGCAGTAGCAATAATGCAACATGATTTAAACATTTTGAAACCTCAACTTATATTAATGGCTGCTAAATCAGCTAAGATGATGGAAGAAATAGAAGTAGAAACTGCAGTCGCCGATAAAGCTGCTGCTCAAGTAAGAGAAGATCAAAAAGTTGCAAATGTTCAAGCAGCGGCTGCACAAGAACTTAAAAAAGATTGTGAAGCGGACTTAGCTCTCGCGTTACCAATTTTAGAAGACGCTATTTCAGCTTTAAATACTTTAAAACCAGCTGACATAACGATTGTAAAATCCATGAAGAATCCCCCATTTACTGTGAAGTTAGTCATGGCAGCAGTGTGTGTGATAAAAGGTATCCAACCTGATAAAATCCCAGATCCAGACAACCCTGGAAAAAAAATATTAGATTATTGGGGCCCTAGTAAAAGAATACTAGGAGATATGAGTTTCTTGGAGTCTTTAAAAAACTTCGACAAGGATAATATCCCTATTCCTATTATGAACAAGATTCGAAAAGAGTATCTTTGTCATAAACAGTTTAAGCCTCACATTATTGCAAAAGCTTCGACAGCTGCTGAAGGTCTATGCAAATGGATTATTGCCATGGATATGTACGATGCTGTAGCAAAGGTCGTAGCCCCTAAGAAAGCAAAATTATGGGCTGCTGAAAAAGAATTCGCAGAAACAATGGCTATTTTAGAAGAAAAGAAAGCATTAGTAGCCAGATTAGAAGCCAGGTTGGCAGAATTAAACGAAGCATTAGAAGAAGCTAATATCAAAAAGAAAGCATTGGAAGACGAAGTACAGATGTGTCTTGATAAATTGGCTAGGGCTGAAAAGTTAATCGGTGGCTTAGGTGGCGAAAGAATACGTTGGACACTGGCTGCTGAAAATTTACAGACATTATTTGATCATTTAGCTGGGGATATCCTTGTGTCATGTGGCATTATGGCTTATTTGTCACCTTATACGTTGCCTATCAGAATCAAGATGATTGACCAATGGCGTGACTTAGTTATAAAATTACAAATGCCACATTCCGAACAGTTCGTATTTAAAGATATATTAGGCTCCGATATCAAGATTCAAAATTGGTGTATAGCTGGACTACCCAGAGATTCATTTTCCGTCGATAATGGTGTCATACAAGACAATTCAATGAGATGGTCTTTAATGATTGATCCGCAAGGTCAAGCAAATAAATGGATAAAAACGATGGAAAAAGGTAACGATTTGCAATTACTTAAATTTACTGATGGCAATTACATGAAAATTATGGAAACTTGTTTGGAATACGGGAAACCTGCCCTCATAGAGTGCGTTATGGAAGAGATAGATGCACCATTAGACCCAGTTCTTTTAAAAAATACATATACGCAGGGAGGTAAAGATTTTATTGCCCTTGGAGATAATGTAATAGAATATCATCCAAACTTCAGGCTTTACATGACGACTAAATTGAGGAATCCACATTATTTGCCCGAAGTTTTTAACAAAGTAACGTTAATAAACTTTGCGCTTACTAAAGATGGATTAGAAGATCAGTTATTAGGCATAGTAGTAGCAAAAGAAAGACCAGATTTGCAAGAAAAAAGAGAGAAATTAATCGTTCAAAGTGCTGGTAACCGAGCTGCATTAAAACAAGTAGAAGATGATATCTTACGTACTTTACAAGAAACAAAAGGGGATATATTGGAAGATGAAACTGCTGTTGAAGTTCTAGACTCTTCGAAAATTTTATCTGATGATATTACAAAAAAGCAAGAAGCTACCATGGAGACCGAGATTATTATAGAAAAATTCCGTCATGGTTATAGACCGATCGCTTCACATTCTGCTGTATTATATTATTGTGTCACGGAATTGCCTAACGTTGATCCTATGTATCAATATTCCTTAGTCTGGTTTATAAATCTTTACATAATGTCAATAGAGAATGCGAATAAATCTAAAGATTTGGACAAACGATTAAAGTTTTTGAAAGATACTTTTACTTATAATTTATACAGCAACGTATGTAGATCACTCTTTGACAAAGATAAGTTGATGTTTTCTTACGTTATGTGCGCTAAAATGAAACTTTCTACAGGTGAAATGAACACAGATGAACATATTTTTCTTATAACTGGAGGTATAGCAATTGAAAATCACTTAAAAAAGCCCGTTGATTGGTTACCTGATAAAAGCTGGGACGAAATATGTAGAATAAGTGACTTACACAATTATGCTGGGTTTCACGACGATTTTGTAAAAAATATAAGGAAGTGGCAAGAAGTATATGATGACATGGAACCACACAATAGACCACTGCCCGGAGTGTGGGAAACGAAATTGAGTCAATTTCAAAAACTATTGATTGTAAGGGTATTGAGACCTGACAAATTGACAACAGCAATATCAGATTATGTGGAAAAACAAATGGGCAAGAAATACATAACACCACCGCCGTTTGATATAGGTAAATCTTTTGGAGATTCAAACTGTCTTGCACCTTTAGTATTCATATTGTCTCCAGGATCCGATCCAATGGGAGCTTTGATAAAATATTGTGAACGAATGGGATATTCAAATAGATTCAACTCCATATCGTTAGGACAGGGGCAAGGCCCAATTGCGCAAGCAATGGTTGAAAAAGCCCAACTTGAAGGTGGCTGGGTATGTTTGCAAAATTGTCACTTAGCGGCTTCATGGCTCCCAGCTATGGAGAAAATTATAGAAGGTTTCGATTTAACCAACACAGATTTAAGTTTTCGATTATGGCTGACTAGTTATCCAACTGAGCAATTTCCTCAATCTGTTTTACAAATAGCGGTTAAAATGACGAACGAGCCACCTACGGGACTTCAACATAATCTGAATCGATCTTATATTTCAGAGCCTGTAAAAGAAACTGAATTTTTTGAAGGATGCCCTGGCAAAGATAAAACTTTTAGCAAACTTTTATACGGCATCAGCTTTTTCCATGCCGTAGTGCAAGAAAGAAAAAAGTTTGGTCCGTTAGGATGGAATATTCAATACGGCTTCAATGACTCTGACTTTCAAATATCAGTAATGCAGTTGCAAATGTTTTTAAATCAATATGAAGAAATTCAATTTGTAGCTATTAAGTATTTGACCGGTGAATGCAATTACGGTGGCAGAGTGACTGATGATTGGGATCGTCGTTTAATAGTTACAGTATTAGATAACTATGTTAATGCTGGGGTCGTAAACGACCCAAATTACACGTTCTGTGACATTGGCCCACAATATGGCTTGCCGCGGAGATGTGAATATCAAGATTACCTGAAGCATATTGAAACCGTTCCCGTAAATCCTCCACCTGAAGTTTTCGGACTGCATATGAATGCAGGAATAACTCGTGATTACAGTACTTCCATGGCATTAACGGCAGCTTTGGTTCTCGTTGAAGGTGGTGGCAGCGGCGCAGAGGGTGGAAATACAGAAGTTATTATTATTCAAATAGCCGAAGAAATTCTTTCTAAGCTACCACCTAAATTCGACGTGGAAACTGCACAAAAAATATATCCTGTTGATTACAACGAATCTATGAATACAGTTTTAATTCAAGAGATGGAACGTTTTAACAAATTGTTAAATGAGATAAGGAATTCTTTACTAGATATGCAAAAAGCAGTCAAAGGCCTTATTGTGATGTCCGCATCATTAGATTTACAGTCCGTTGCAATGCTGCTTGGGAGAATTCCAAATAACTGGTGTAAAGTTTCATACCCAAGTTTGAAGCCACTTCCTAGTTATATAACAGATTTCATAGAACGTTTGGCTATGTTGAACGATTGGTATAAGAATGGGAAACCACCGACATTTTGGCTGTCAGGATTCTTTTTCACTCAGGCTTTCCTCACCGGATCAATCCAAAACTACGCTAGAGCTAAGAGAATACCTATAGATTTGCTATTATTTGACTTCGAGGTACATAATGTTGATTATGAAACAATTCCTCCTGGTTCAGGAGTGTATGTGCAGGGTCTATATCTGGATGGAGGGCGTTGGGATCGGAAGACCCACGCAATAGGAGAACAATTCCCAAAAATATTAAATGATAATATGCCAGTTATATGGTTGTATCCTAAAATTAAATCAGAATTTGAGGAGGGCGAAAGATACAAATGTCCCCTGTATAAGACTTTAGAGAGAAAAGGAGTATTAGCTACAACAGGGCATTCATCTAATTTCGTATTAGCGTTTTATCTGCCGTCTGATAAACCTTCAGCTCATTGGATTAAACGAAGCGTGGCCTTACTGCTTCAGCTCGACAATTAACAGATATGTTTTTAACAGTTTCTTCTTTCGGGTCGGCGAAAATTAGTGCTTCGTAGTGAAAAGTAGTTCTTCGTGTTGTTTGTGTGTTCTGTCTGCAAGACGCGCTTTATATTATTCGAAGCTTTTGTTAGTTCCTTTACCCACTGGTGCGTCGTCTTTCCGAACTGAATTTCAATTGATATTATAGAAATGGTATTTCATCGTGAAGGAGGTCATTTATAAGTCCCAGTCAGAGATTTTTTTCGTACCTACGAAAAAAAATACTCTGACAGAGGATTAACATTTGATATTTTGTTCTTGTCAGTAAAGAATTAAAATACAACACAAAGTTTATCTTTAAAAGGTTTAGCACCTTTGAGCCAGTATTATTATTAAAAAAATATTCTCTGCGGTAAAATAATTTTTGTTATATTAGGTACCTACTGTCGACGTAGGGCGGATTTTTCAATCGTCATTCGTCAGATAAGTTTTATCTGAAGAATCAAAAAAGAGCAGTATGACATTATTTTCTATACAAAAATTGTAGAACCGCAATTTTTATTCCTCAGATAAAAGTTAGGGCCGTTACACATGGCGCCGCAGCAGCCGCAGCACCGTCGCGCGTCGCGTCGTCGCCGCTTTATAAAGTCACCCTTGGATTTATTTCTTTATATAAACTTTTCGCACTCAAAAAAGGTACAAAGGCGGACTTAATGTCTTATAGGCATTCTCTACCAGAATTGGATTGGATTTGTATATTTGACTCTTACACATACTCTTGATACTGCGGCGGCGAAAAACGCTGCCACTGCGGCGTCACGTAACTCTCGTATCAGGGGACCTACCACCACCTCTATAGCAGTATTATTTTAATCTTACTTCAGTGGGAGAAAGAGATAGAGCTATACGTCAAAGCTTTATCTCTTTCCCACACTTAAGTAATATTAAAAATAATACTGCTTTAGGCTGCCTGTCCACCGGAGCGGAGAGGAGAGGAGAGGAGCGGAGATGTGTCAATATTAACCAATAGAATCAAAACTCCGCTCCAGAGGTGCGATTATATTGGTTAATTTTGGCACATCTCCGCTCCTCTCCTCTCCTCTCCGCTCCAGTGGACAGGCAGCCTTAGAGGTGATGGTAGGCCCCCTGAACCTCATCTAGCTTATTTTTAATATGACTTGTTTAAAGGGATTCCGATATCCTATTTACAGAATAAACATTGTCATTTCATTTGAAAACTTTGTTTTAAGACTATATTTTTTGCGACAACAAGAACTGCCTCACACACAGATGTCACTTTAAAATAATTGGTCATGTCCTTACAAGTTGTGAAGTTGTAGTTAAGTATGACGGGTAAAACGATTTAACCCCATTGGTGGATGCTAAGTGACTAAATCGCCAGCCTAGCAAATAGTAAGGCCTTTATGGGTTAGCAAAATAACTCGGAGTTAAAAGCTAAGTCAGGGTTAATCCAAAAAGAATTATTGGATTAACCCTGGGTTAGCCGTTAATTCCGAGTTAGCTGTTAACGCGCAAGTGGGCCTTAAGGACTCAACATATTGCCTTGTGGCACAACAAATTATTTATCTTTATAATTATCTTATTTATACCTACTTGTATGATTTGATTGCCTTTATCGATGATTAGGCAATCAATAGATCTAACAAATTACATTCTCACTTACACCATAACATGGCTTCTTTTGTCTAGTAAGTAGGTATGTACAGACGCCAGCACATCAACCTACACCAATCTGTCAGTTTTTCCCAATCAACATTGAACATTATTCTTTGGAGATAAAGTTGAAAATCTATTCAAGAAATTTGACAGATTGTAGTAACTTGATGTGCTGGCGTCTGTACTTAGCAGGCACGAATAATGTAACCAAAAAAGTCCTCTATTAGGTATAACGGGGGTTACCTTATTTACTGTCATTAATTTTATTAATGAAACTGTATCTCCTGTTTGGGGCCATCCTCCCGCCTCCCAGAATCAGGTGTATTTATTTATGAATGAAAAGATCTGATATAAGTAAGTTTTTAGAATCTGTTTTTACAAAAAATATTTCTGACGTCACACATTAAATGTTTTTTTTTTCGTGGCACAAAAAGTGATTGTCACATAATAACATCCAATTCCGCCATCGTTATTACGTAGTAATTTTTTCTGACTCCTTGTCTTCCCTTTAATCACGTGACGTTCGACCTCACCTGATTAAAGGGAAGACCCCTATTTCACGTAGGGTGTATCGATTGGTACAATACCCTTTATATCGGTACGTAATTAGGTATGATTTTATTTATATATGTTATAGCATTGTTTATATTTGTTATAGCTGTAGCATTACAGGCATAGCTAAGCTAAGGGCTATGCCCAGTGTTATGTTGGTATTATAGTAAACTAAAATCAAATTGTTTCGTCTAAAGTTGCTGTAGTTGCGAGCGGCATGTAGTTTGTATTTACACCTAAGTTTTCCCGCGGCTGATTAGGTTCAGAGGGCTTAGTGTGAGTTTCATTTTACCATCAAACGCATCGACCGCGTTTGGCGCTCCGATTGGCAGCCGGCCGGCCTTCACCGGTGAAGGGCCAATCGGTTAAATGAAAGTCACACTAGGCCCTCTGAGGGCTTAATGTGAGTTTCATTTAACCTTCTCGATCATATGCATCGAGCGAAACTCACACTAAGCCCTCTGGTGTCGACGCGGTTTAAGAGCCCCGACCGTGAATGCGCTGATGTCGACTTTTGGGTCTGTTTGGCGGAGGAAGTGATGTGCGATGGGGGAAGCGACCGGCTCCGAAATTGTTTTATTAGAGTCGCGTAGCACTTGCTTGCAGGAGCCTTTAGGGTCGCGGCACACCTTCCGAACATTCGGCGCTGAAGGTTCGGTTGAATACGCTAGTAGTGTTTTTCAAGTTACCCGACACATCTGCCGAAAGTTACTTCGCGTAACGCGCTAAAGTAAACGCCGCCGACCGTTCGGCGCGTTTGGTGTGTCTGTGTCATGCCAACCGAATACTACGACTGATAATTCCGTCGCTGAAGTGTCGGCGCCGAACGTTCCGCCTGGTGTGCTGGCTACACCTATGCGTGAATGGAACATGCGCGAATCTCCCCACCACTTTTGCCGAGAGCTCTAAAACCGTGCCGATAGGTACCTTGTAAGAGGAAGGTACCTGCATTATACTTGAAATGTGTACATGAAATACACGTGTTGCCAGTTGCCACGACAAGAGCCGAATGCAAAGTATCATTGCATTCGGCTCTTGTCGTGGCAACACGCTAAATATAAGTAGGTACGTCGTCTATTGTTTTTTTTTTTAGGGAATTACTTTTTTGGTGCAATCTAAACTTTTAATCATGGTTTTAAAATAAAGTCATTATAATTGTGCATTTGTTTTTATTTAGATACGTACCTATAATTTAATATGACACATTTTCATTGTTGCTGTTCATCTGCGGAGCGTTTAGCTTCGTGACTTCGCGTCTTGCGTTTTCAGCCTCGAGCAATCTTTTTCTCAACTTCAACATTATAGCGTTGTTTCTTTTCTGAAAATGCACACTTTATAATTTCCAACGTGACTATATTATCATCGTGGACGTCAATTACAACAATAAAATTTATAAAAATACGTGCACGTTACGTATTATGATATCGTGGACTACGTCTGAATGAAAATACGATAGGTACCTACCCTTTAACTGTCTGTCCGTCTGTGATAGCCAATTTACCTACTTCAAATCTAATGGACCGATTAAGTTGTTTGGCAATGAATTTCTGTGACCCTTTTTTTTCTTTTCTTTTTTTTCGTGGGGAAATCCTCATGGATACCACACACATTTAAGCTTAAATTTTAAAGAAACACACACACACACACACACGTACACGTACCTACACTTTAAAATTTAGTTTAAATTTCTTCGAGAGACTTTTTTCGTTCCATATCCGCATTGGAGCGCCGTCTTGAGAAAATCGACGGTTATGTTGGACTCCTACCGACAGCCGACTACAACCCCACTGTTCCGTCTGTTCCCACTACTACCATGTGTCGGGGGCCCGGGAGATACTTGTACATTCGCCGCACCCCCGACTGGTATCAGACCGCCATGCCTAGCTAGCGGGCCCCATCACCCAGTGCGGTGCGGCCAATCTCACGACCGCACGTCCTCCTATAAATGCGTGCATGCATTGGCGCATACAGGGGGGGGGGGGGGGCGCATAGGGGCCATGGGCCAAACGACCGATGAATTATTTACTTTCGATTTAATTCAGGTGCACTGACTTTTACACAGCATACTCATAGCCACTCATAGGTAGATATATCACGAAACAGAAATATACTCTATACAACATATCACTATCAAGCAACAACATACTTAGGATTACTGGCAACTCTAGCAAGCGACCCACCTCGTAACCACGTCCACTTTGGACTGGGACTTTGAAATGAACAAAAAGATAATAATGCAAATTTTTACACTCTTGGGTTGAATTTCTAAAAACGCTGAAAACGTAATTTTTGAAAATAAAAAAAATTCAAGATATAAATACTTTCTTTTTGTTTATTTGTGATTTTAACTCTAGTTCCAAACCTTGTCAGAATGGCCCCCCTCAAAATGAAATCCTGAATCCGCCCCTGCGCGCATGCTTCGTGCCCCCTCTTTAGGCAATAAGTAAATGAATTTAGAATATGGGGGTCACTTTTGGGAGGCAAACAAGAAAAAAAAGAAGGTTTTCCAAGCTGTACTGTGTGATAAACTGATAATATATCAAGTACGAAAATTGAATCCTAGATGAAAATTAAACATTCCTCCCCTTTGTTCGCTTTGCTCGGCTCTTTGAGTATTTAAGTTCCTTGCTCTTTGGGTCGTATCGTGGTATTATTAGCCATATAGGTAATATCCTTCCTCAAAAATTGGATTTTTTAGAATTCGACTGGTATCTAGTTCTTGAGATTAGCGCGCGTTCCAACAATAAACGAAACTAAACAACAACATAAATAATTAGGTAATTAATATGCCCCGTTGCGCAGCTGTTGACTGCAATAATACGTGCTAGCTTTAAACAAAAAAATTGTAAACTTATTTTAGATGGAATGCATTTTTTTAACATACCTACAAATAATTACTGCACAAACAGGGTCTGTCTTACAAGAGGTCGTTCGACTACTGATGAATGTGTTGTGCTTTTAGGACATGTTTTGCGATTTGTCCAAGGCATTCGATCGCGTTATTCAATAAACATTAATCAGGAAACTGCACCACTGCGGAGTCCGGAAGCCTGTCTGGATCTTCGTACTTCATACTTAAGTGATAGGATTTAGAGAGTTGATGTTAACGAAAAAGGATCACCCGGATCTGTAGGTAGTAAGAATGGTCCCCCAGGGCTCAACTCTTGGACCATTTTTGTTGAATGACTTGCCTTACCTCATAAGGATTATCATTGATAGTGTTCTCTGCAGACGACACTTTAGTTTTATTTGAACTCAAACGTCAGCAGCTGGTTAATGACAATGTAAATGCGCCCGCGCAAAAGTGACATAGGACAAGATGCCGCCGGCCCGAGACCAGTATTTTAGAATGGAGCAAAATCTAAATATAGCGCCCTTAGGCACTTACTTTTAGTACAGCGCACTCTCGTTCAATAACTTCGCATTCTTCTTCAATGGCAGCTGCTTCTCTCATCTGCCGTAGGTTTTCTTTAGCTATCTGCTTCTCTTTCTGACGCAAATCTTCTTGTATTTTAGCTTCCTTGTCTCTTTGCTCCTTTAAACGCTTCTCTATTTCTCTTTGATCTGGGATAAGAGTTCACACGACGACACATTAAGCTACAAGTTTCCAGTATAAGTTGACCGCACATTGTATACGCTTTCGCTACAGTGAAAAGTCAGCTTTTACTGGAAATATCAATCAATCTGCCTAGCCTTTTCTCAACTATATTGGGGTCGGCTTCCAGTCTATCCGACGTGCGATTGCTGCGACCAAATTCGGTCGTAAAGCGATCGCTATGTAAGTCGAGACTGCAAGGCCGACCAACGAGGCACGAAGGGGTGTCGGTGTGTAATGGATCCCATCCACGAACCGACCGTGGGCAAATACTGGAAATATCTATTGCAGCTAATTTAATTAAAAACAGTTTTTTTTATTTGCTGGATACTTAGTGCCTGACCGGGTAACTACTGTGAAATAACACATGCGATATCAGTACACAAACCTCTGTCGAACAGCTGTTGAAATCCTTCCAGGTGGTCATTTAGGATATCAATGTGCGTTTCTATTTTCAAATCTTCAGATGCCATGCACATATCGATCATTGAAATCTGGTGCTTACTCTGGGTTATTTGGTTCTTCAGGAGCTGGATAATAAGCAACGAAATATTAATGAAAAAAAAGATTAGTTAGCGAAACTCCGCAGACGTACGGATATTTTGCTAAAGTGTCGTTTTGCTAGTAGGGCCATTTGCTTTTAGGGGAGGGATAATAGTTATATCCAAAAACGACAACTCATCCTTACATATTATAAAACAAAGTCCCCCGCCGCGTCTGTCTGTCTGTCTGTCTGTCTGAACGCGATAAACTCAAAAACTACCGAACGGATTTTCAAACGGTTTTCACCAATGGATGGAGTGATTCATGCGGAAGGTTTTAGTATATAATTCATTAAAGTTTTGTGTAAATTGGCTGAAATATGACGATTATTGTTGAAGGTGTCGGAAAAAATCATGCCGACTGGGTACTTTACTGGCATGCGCCGCGTAAACCGTAAAAGATACGTAAAAATAATATTTTAGAGAATGGTCCATCTTAAAAAGTTCAACAAAAAAGTCCGCGACTGCATACATCTATCTTCTAAGGATGACCCACAGTATCCATTTTTATGAGCCGCTGTTATCGGTTCAATTCGAACGCTTTTTTAACGCGCGTGAACTAGCTCTGGCAAAGGGCTCCACAACACCCCGGGATATCTGCTTCAATGCCGACCTTGACTCCATTGGATTTTATGAGACGAACCCTAGATACTGCTGTTAGCTAAGTAATTACCTCCAATTGTTCTGATAAATTTTCTACTTCGGCTTTTGTCGTATTGAGTTCGTCCATATGCGATCGTTCTTCGTTGCGTAGTTTTAATACTTCTCTTTCTTTAGATAACTTCTGTTTGGTCACTGAAATAAAATATCACAAGTAATTTTTAGGATACCTACCGTTGATATTGCCGTTGCCCCGAAACCCGCTTGCCCGATCGCACGAAAACCGTGACGTTCCTCCCTTGTACCAGAGATGTATAATATAAGCATCCCGAACCTACATTGTAATAAAATTATGTATGTATGTTTCTGCATACCAGATTTCAGTCTTAACTTTAATGACTGAAGCGTATCATTGTCACTAAACATTTTTGAGGCGTGATGTTCTTCCAAGCAGAATATTATCCAAAATCTCTCGTCGTAAGAGTGTAGTTTAATCTTTGACCAAAATTAACTCGTATTTGCCGCCAGCGCCAAGTTCTGTTTGAATAATCTACATCTACTATCTGTGGTTTGAATTTGAACACAGAGTAAAATAGTTCTGTTTTTTTTTAAACACTGCAATAAAAAAAAAGGTTTTTTACTCTGTTGGTTGTGTTTCTGACGTTTCTGTTTCTGTTTTATCTGTGGAAAGAAAGCGTGTGTGGTGGTTTGCGAAAAATGTTTCACTAAAGTTCTTTCTTTCATGTAAATTACACAAGATGTAGAATCAAAATGGTTTCTAGATACAGCTAAACCTCATACTTAAGTTGTAAGTGTTCGTCATTTGTAACTTTAATGTGCAAATCGTCGAAAATGGTTTCGGGCAACACGAGGGTGATTCAAGTCACCAACATCGCACCCCAGGCCACCAAAGATCAGATGCAAACACTCTTCGGGTATTTGGGGAAGATTGACGACATCAGATTGTATCCAACTATCAGAGACGTGTCCTGCCCAGTGCAGTCTCGAATATGTTATGTAAAATATTACGATTCGGCAACCGTAAACGTCGCCCAGCATATGACGAACACTGTGTTCATTGATCGGGCACTTATAGTGATTCCTATGCAGTCAGGAGAGATTCCGGATGAGCACAAAGCTTTAGAAATGTCTAGCAACGGGACCTTAGTGCCGGGATTGAGCACAGTGGAACCGCGTCTACCGGCGCATGTTATCAACGCCCTGGATGGCGTTCCTCCCAACCAGGTAATCCAAACACACGACCCTAAGATGATTGCGTTAGGGTTGCCGCCATATCCGCCGCTACCGGCTACCTACGACTCCAGAAAGATAGAGGAAATAAGAAGGACAGTCCTAGTTGGTGATGTGGACAATTTAACTTCCCAGCAGTTAATAGATCACTTCTGTCAAGTTGGTGAAGTGAAATACATGAGGTTTTGTGACCGGGACATAGACAAGCAGAGGTATGCACTGATGGAGATGACAGAGCAGGACACTATCATAAAAGCACTTCAGTTGAATGGCAGTCTGGTTGAAGGACAGGCCATCAAGGTGAGTTATTAATTTTTAAGCAGTTAGATATTTAATCAACAACAATAATGGTTTATTTTTGTTTGTCAATTAGAATTTTTCCCAATTTCAATGGTTTTCTATTGAAAAATTGTTTTAGCGAGAGTGAAGCCATAGTCATTAAACAGGCATTCGATAAAACTCTGGTAGTCCTTATGCCTGTGTAATAAGTAGCAAGTACTAATTATTACCGGTAAAGTTAATGATATTTATATGATATGAAAAACGCAAATAATAATGCCATAATATTACAGGTGCACCATGCAACGCAAGCTATTTGCAAGCCACAGACGAAGAGCAATGAGGCAGCTCAACGAGAGATTGAAGAAGCCATGTGCAGAGTGAAGGAAGCACAGAACTTGATCTCAGCTGCTATTGATCCAGTCATAGGGCTTCTGTCTAAGGATAAACGGAGGTAAGATTTGACTAGCTTATTGCATATTAGTGTAATCCTATTTTATATATTCAGGTGGCCAATGACTACCTAAATACTGGTATTCAGCTGCATCTGGTTAGACTAGAAGCCTACCTCAACATAGTTGGGAAAAGGCTAGGCAGATTGAGGTGGCGAATGACTTGTATAGTTTGATTCAAACTAAATGGCAGCGCAGAAGTTAGCTACTCGCTGCGCAGGACCCCACCCCTCACCCCCCGCTGTCACATGAATTTGTTACTGTGTGGCGACTCGCCTCATGTTCTGAGCCGCCATTAAGTTTGAATCTAGCTATAACATTTGGAGCGAACATGTTTTATGAAATCATAACAATATGCACTGTACTGACTAACCTCAAAGTTAGTATCAAAACAATATTACGCGTATTAACAATATTAATTTCAGGTTAAGCTAATAAAAACCAGTAAGGAATAAGAATTCCAAGCCTGTGATTTAAGGCTAAATTAGGTTCTGTATATTTAGAATTGGATTTGAAACTGGATACTAAAATCAACAATTTGTGTATTGGACAGTATTTTTTTTTAATCATAATTAGCCATATAATTATGTTCCCACTGCTGGGACACAGGATTCCTCTCTGTGAGAGGCAGTGGGCTGTAATCTACCACGCGGGCCCAGTGCGGGTTGGTAGATGTCATGTCTTCGAAATTTTTGTTCAAAGACATGCTGGTTTCCTCACGATAGTGGTGATGAAATTCTTTACACATGGGTTCGAACCCACGCCCCGTAAGACCACACCACGACTCGTAAGTCTGGGCCACCACTGCTCTACACTGCTCTTTTTTTATAAAATAATATAAATTTACAAGATTGTACTATAATATGACATGAAAATGTGTGTACTTTTAAAGAGATAACATTTTCTTGGTAAGGAAACTTTGCTCAAAGAAACACGGTTTCTAGTCCTTGACCTAATCTTGATCTACCATTGTTTTCAGGACACGGTCTCGCTCGCGGTCGCGGAGGCGGTCTCGGTCTCGCTCACGCCGCTCTCGTTCGCGCCACCGCTCTAAGCGCTCCCGCTCTCGCTCTCGACACCGCTCCCGTCGCTCAAGGTCACGTCACAAGCACCATTCGACCAGGTCAGTTTTAACCGCTTCAATGGTCCTTCACTTTCTGAGTCTGTTGAAACGGCTGAAACTGCCTGGTTGTTGGGAATCGGGAATTTATTCTTTTATTTGATAAGTTTAGATATTCATTCTAAAAAATTGGCCTCTGACTGCAGTAGTAGATAGACCAATCAGTGAATACAATACATACATACATAAAATTGAAGTGTCTGTTTGTAATGTCAAAATAACAACTTTTTACTAAATGCATATGAAAGTACCTACTTATAAGTTTATAACAATAAAAAACATTTTTTCAAATTTTTGTTCGTCTGTTTGTTGTTTAACTTTAGCTTGCAAAAGTACATGTCAAAAACATAATTTCAGTTATTATAATTTATCGGCTAAGAAATCTTGTACTAAATAATAAAGAATATCTGTCTGGTAGCTAGTTTTTTTGCATTGTTACTAATTGAATATTTTCTTATTACAGATCTCGTTCTCGCCACCGCAGCTCCCGGCGGTCTCGCTCTCGGTCCCGCCACCGCAGCTCTCGCTCCAAGCGCGACCGCTCGCGTGACAAAGACAAGGATAAAGACAAAGACAAAGATCGCAAAGACAAGAAGGAATCCACTGAAAAGGAGAAGAAGGAAAAATCTAAGTCTCCTCCCAAAGAAGTAGAAAAAGAGGAAAAAGAAGAAAGTAAACCAGAACCAGTCGTCGTCGAAACCAATGGCAACTCGTCTGACGTAAAGTCCAAGGCGTCCACGCCAGCCGACGACAAACCAGAAAAGGACGTTGAAAAAGAAAAAGAGAGGTCACCGTCAAAGAAACGAGAGCGGACCAGATCTCGTGACAGAAAGCGCGACCGCTCCCGGTCTCGGCGCAGATCTCGTTCAAGGTCTCGCAGGAAACGCTCGCGGTCCCGCAGGAGGTCGCGCTCTAGAGGAAAGAGATCTCGATCTAGGGAACGAAAGAGGTCTAGGTCGCGAGAGCGCAAACGTTCTCGCTCAAGAGACCGAAAAAGAACTAGATCTCGGGATAGAAAACGATCTAGATCGAGAGACAAAAAGCGGTCTCGATCCAGAGATCGTAAGCGTTCGCGGTCGGACAGTCGTCAATCTAAGACTCGTTCGCATAGGGACTCTAAAACGCCTCATGACCGAAAGTCGCGAGATCACACTCCTAATCTTTCTATTATAGAAGAAAAGGATATTTCTGTTTTAGAAAATAAGATTTCTGATGTATGTGATGAAAAGAATTCTCCTGATAACATGGACATTTCCAACTCTCCATAGTTTGTTACCTAAAACATTCTGTTGTTAATCTAGTAACGGATAAACTGCTTTTTGTTTGTAATATTGGATTATTAGATAATAATTTTCAAAATTTTGATGTATTTAATTCGAAAGTACATTTCAATCAACTTCGTATTTTATTATTATTCTGCGGACATGTTATTTTTGACACAAGATGTAATTTTTTTTGTAAGTATAAAATTTGTTTAAATTCTTTCGTAACTTTACTTTGATCAATTAGTTGCCTCGGGCTTTTGACTTGTCATCAACAATAAAATGTGTTTTAGTTATAGTTTTATTTTTAAGAAGCAATAAAGAATGATCCATATTAGATGTTTTTTTGTAACAGTAGTACGGTACGATTCACGAAAGATGACTACAAATGGCGGCCGTCTTTTTAGGTCCCTTTGGAGGTGCGAGGTGAGGCGCGGGCGGAATGCATCAAGACCGGAGCGACGAGCGATTATTTAACCAACATTAAAATATTATTTTGTCTTAAGTCTTTTCTTCATGAGTGTACATGCGCAAGACGGCCGCCATTTGTGGTCATCTTTCGTGAATCGTACTGATTCAGATATTTCCAACCGATATTATGTTATTGACTATTGTCATCATTTTTGACCGTAGGTATACATCCCCAGCTAGTTATTGGGCAAATGCTGTCAATTATCACCTATGATTAATTAAAGGCAGTGTATAGAGTGCCACCATTGGCACTCTATCCCTATCGGATAAAGTGCCACTACAGGCACCCTAGTAACACCGCCTCGGCCCGGCTCAAGTGCCGCAAGCATTGGATTGTCATTGTCACTGTCACTAAGTCACGTCACTTGGTATTTTGTTTGATTGTCGAGGTTAGATCGCTGTAAAACACCACATTCCCAAAACATTACATTCTCTTGTGCCTAAACGGACCCTGGCACTTCGCCGGCCGCTACCGCGGCACCGCTCGCTACGCTGGCTCGGCTCGTGCGTTGTGTGGTCACAGTTCTAACCTAACCTAAATAACAAGTGACAATGCAACGCTCACGGCACCCTAGCCGGGCCGAGGCAGTGACACTAGAGTGCCACAAGAAACTCGCGGCACTCCATACACTTCGTTAATTAAATAGCAGATTTAAATTTTCACTATGATGTCTGCTATGAGCCTATGATAGAACAGTTTCACTTGATAAGAGATAGCAGAAAGTGCTAGTGCCAGTTTCATATTAATGAAGAGTAGGTACAAAAAAAAAAGAAAAAAAAAAAAGGTTGGAGTTAAGATAAGACTAATCCTTACATAAGACGGTATGACTTATTTCATAATATTGTGACAGAAATAATAAGAATTACAGTGGAATTTTCCAAAACCCTCTACTGGAATGGTTTTTATTGCACAATACTGATGCAATTTATGTGCCCCGTCTCGGGGTGTCCAGCGTGACTGCTGAGCGTGGCGTCCTGGGTTCGATTTCCAAAGTTGAATTGATGATTTTGAATTTCGCGGGCTGCCTTAGCGCATCCTTTGGGAGGCGTAACATTGTACGGATTTATTATTTTATTTTTCAGCGGCCTCTATTTGGATTGGTATTTTTTCTAAATTCTCAGCTCTGGGTAAAATACTACTTCTTTTCTTTGGCGAATTTTGTGATAAGTCCGAGCTTTCTTTTCGGCATAATATAAATTATATAGAACGTGTGCCCAAAATAAACACAGCGTTTTTACCAAGCAGAAAGATGTACTTTTGGATACACAATGTTCCAGAAACTGAGTGACAAAATAGAAGGTGTTAAACAGAACGAAACGAATCTCCACGGACGTGATGGGTTGATTGATACATTGATACCCATCTTGTTTGTGGAGTTTTACTAGCTAATTTAATTTGACCCTGTTTAAGTATGACTAATTCTGCTTACATGATTTTATAGATAGGAAGGTTCACTCCGCAAAAATTTTTAAATAAAAAGCAACTTTTGCTACGACATAATAAAGTGCAATCAGGTCGCACAGTGGGCCTGCTGCGTACTTACTGCAATATTGCGACAATTTATAAGTACTTAGGTAGGTCTAATAATCTAGAATTACAGTGGAATTTTCCAATCCTGCAGTGTGTATTGCGCAATACTGTGCAATTCGTGCAATAATTATTATCTAACATTTTGAGTCGCCCCAAGTAAAATTTGACAAAACGAAGATTTCACCCCTCCCAGTTTCTGGACTCTGGAGTGATGTTCCTACTTAACCGAGTAAGGCTGCCTGTCCACTGGAGCGGAGAGAAGAGGAGAAGAGCGGAGATATGCCATTATTAACCAATCAAATCTAAACTCAGGGGCGGAGTCAAGATTCTATTGGTTAATATTGGCACATCTCCGCTCCAGTGGACAGGCAGCCTTACTCCGGTAGTACCAAATTAGAAAGGCCCTAATAACTTGTTTTATTACAAGTGATGTGCGATCCAATAGGTAGGGTGTAGGATCTAGGGGGGGCAAACCAGGGCGTGTGCCCCGGGCGCCAATTTCAGGGGGCGACAAATTCAAGCGTAGAGACAAGGTACTATAAATATCAAAACAGGCATGTAATCCCGGCTTATGTTATAACTAGCATGACCTATTTTGAGTGCAGTGTCTTTATTCGCAATTTGCTGGTCTATTTTGAACTCTATAGCAAGAGGTAGCGTGGCCGAGCGGTCTAAGGCGCTGGTTTAAGGCACCAGTCTCTTCGGAGGCGTGGGTTCGAATCCCACCGCTGCCAATTCTTTTTATTTACTTAGTTCCTACCTAATTCAGTTAAAATTAGGCCAAAATTATTTTTTCCGACTTTATACTTACAAATCTACGGTTTTGGAAGAAATAAATGCCTTGCGAGCACGCCTATATTACTCGAAATGGGTAGGCAGAGGCGGCCCCGGATCAATTTATTTTTTGAGGCGGGGCAACAACTGTTTCGGTTAACTATCTATTTCAACTTAACTATTGCCACCACGCGTTCCTGAGAAAAAGTGTTACGCAATTAGGGTGCTGGACCTAAACGCACTTTGTAAAGTTTGGTCTGGGTTTTAAGGTCCGCCCGCTGTGTGCAAATACCGCAGACGCGTCCGATAATTTGTTCTACTCTTTACGTTTCAAATGATTTGAAGTTGTGATTTGATTCGGTCTAGTGAGATGACTGAACAGGTATTGCTCCGTTATTTATGTGTTATTTCTGAATAATGAACGAAAATGCTGATTAGATTATCTAGATATAAGCAATAAACGATAAGAACTATTTTATATGCTTTGAAATATTTTGGGTTAAGTTGAGATCCTTTAGAGTTGTTTTATGATACCTGGCTAGTGTTTTTTGAAAATTTCTATATAGCAATCATTCCTAGTGAATATTCAACTCTCGGCGCTAAGCAGAGCGTTGAAAATGCAATACGCGAAAAAGCAACGCCGTGATAAAAATATGCCCGTGCGCACCTTACCTTAGCTTAAAGTTCACAAACTGTTTTTTATTTTTTTTGTTTTACGTGTGGAAATCCTCACGGATGTCCTCCGCCCTATGGCGCGCGGATGGGTCTGTCAGACTCTTACTGACTAAAACCACACGGTGTTCTTCCAACTACCTCTGGCTGGATACGAGGTGGGAGCGCTGGCGCATTCTTCCTAAGCCTCGACAGGCATTGTATGTTCAGGCGGGTCAAGTCACCGCCGAAATCCAGCTAAGTTTGATATTTCTCCTGAGAGGTGAGGAACACGGCGCGCCGCCTTCTCATTCCTGTCTTTTCAGGCGACAGACTCCTCAAGTCTGCCACCCGTAGGCCAACACTGCTCTACCTATCCCTTCATGTAATACGCGTAATGAGTATCTAGGAATGTTACTCAATTGATAGAGCAGTAGGTTGTCTATTGAACGTTAGATGATGTCGTCAGCTATTTATGCATTCAATCATTTCATGTGATAGTGTTTCTATTGTGATGCTATCAATCTATACTTCTATACTAATATTATAAAGCTGAAGAGTTTGTTTGTTTGTTTGCTTGAACGCGCTAATCTCAGGAACTACTGGTACGATTTGAAAAATTCTTTCAGTGTTAGATAGTCCATTTATCGAGGAAGGCTATAGGCTATATATCATCACGCTAAGACCAATAGGAGCGGAGCACTAATGAAGAATGTTTCAAAATCGGGGTTTTCTTTTTCCTTTTGAGAGCTTCCGCTGCGTGCGCTGCAACGGGTAAAGTTTCGCAAAAATCATTAACCGACTTCCCCAAAAGGAGGAGGTTCTCAATTCGGTTGTATGTTTTTTTTTTTTTTTTTTTTAATGTGTGTTACCTCATAACTCCGTCATTTATGAACCGATTTGGAAAATTCTTTTTTTATTTGAAAGGATATACTTCCCGATTGGTCCCATTTTTATCAAAATTTAGTTCTGATGATGGAATCCATGACAAATTGAGGGAACTCCTCAAATATTATAGGCATACACATAGCGATTTCGGTATTTTCAGCCACCAGTTAAGCATTTGCATTCAGAAAGTATCATTTGGTGAAGTGGAACTGATGAAGAAGTCCACAGATGCCCACCAGAACTTCTCAATGATAAGTATTTCACGGGTGGCGTCATTTATGAACCGATTTAGAAAATTATTTTCTTAACTGATCTGAATTTTGATCCCCAAAAAAAAATATAACGAAACCAGGATCTGTTGATGGCATCCCAGACAAATCGAGGGGAACCTTCAAAATCGTAGTGGCGACTAGTGCGTTAGTATTTTTTTTTCATTCAGTATTTTAAAGCACTACTATTTAATGA
Source organism: Conistra vaccinii (assembly GCA_948150665.1). Lineage (NCBI taxonomy): Eukaryota > Metazoa > Arthropoda > Insecta > Lepidoptera > Noctuidae > Conistra > Conistra vaccinii. Next base: position 8,257,076 of record OX411327.1, read on the forward strand.
AGGTCTGGAGTCGATCTGGTGATGGAGCCGAAAGACATTTGAGGGAACTCCTCAACGATTTACAGCAATTACCTGGTGTTTAATTGGGCTTGATTAATTTGTATTGATGAGAACTTTACACTTAGATGGGTTGTGACTGTCATTAGGGGTTTGATGATGAAGACGAAGGACAATCAAGGGAACTCCTCAACGTTTTACAGTAGCTACCTTGTGTTCGGACTTAATTCATTTTAAGGATGATAAGATGATAACTTCCTGTCACTGTTAATTGTGTCGCTGGTAGTGTTATTCGAACTTGTGTGGGGTAGGTAGGTACCAAAACTAAAAAGTGAAAAATAAAAACTTTTAACAAAAAAAAAACAACCGACTTCCAAAAAAAAACACTACAAAGTAAAAAATAATTTTAATGTCGGAAGTCGGTGGCAAAAAAACGAAAATTCAAAACCAAAGACACCGACTTCCGAAATTAAAATTATTTTTTACTTTGTAGTGTTTTTTTTTGGAAGTCGGTTGTTTTTTTTTTTGTTAAAAGTTTTTGTATGACAGAATTGTTTCTCTTTAAAAGTTCTCAAAAAAAGTCCGCGACGGCATATGTCTATCTTTTAAGGTTGGCTCACTATAACCTTTTTTATGCTAACAAAATTTGTTCTAAAATAATGCATTATTTGTGAAGGTGTTTTTATAAACATGACATTAATCCTAATCCAAATAAATACGTTATTCATCACAAGTATTTCATTTAAAACAAAATTGGCCTTTACATCATTCGATTTCAATGAATATCTTAGGAGATATCACAGTTATAAAATAACATCGCATCAAAATAATAATCAAGTACTACGCGCGCATTTATGATGGCAATAGGAGCAGTGGTGGCCCAGTGGTATCGGCCCCGACTTACAAGTTGTAGGTCCTGTCGTGGGTTCGAACCCCAGCAGGCGTTTATTAAATGTAATGAATTGTGATAATTAGAATTAATATATTATAGTATGTAATTTAATCATTTGATATGAAACATTTGCAGTGCCCTTACAGGGTTCATGTCTTAATACTGTGTCATAAAATTTTAATGCATGCCTACTAACCAGTTTTTTACATGTTAGCAAATAAATAAAAAAATAAAAAATCTTTTCTGGAAATTATAGCTTTTTATTATAAATATTGTTTGTTTTATTTTGACTATACCTAAAGTATTTTTTCTCGCACTTAAACCTTTTTCTGGGATTTCGTCACTGTTTTTCACTTTTCCTGGTGCTCTGTTCCTCTTCAGAAGACACATCGATTATTTCCTTCCATAATTAAGTAGGTACAAGTTAGCATTATTATTATTGTCTCTAGGTAATTTGAATATTTACACTATACAGACTTTACTTACTTTTATAGATAATTTTTAGTGGTTTTCCTTTTTTGTTTGTTTTTTATTTTTTTTAGTTAGGTTATTATTATTTTTACACTTCAAGAACTTATCATATCTTGAACTTATCTTTTCTTGATTTTTTATCTAGAATGACCTCTAGATTTTCTTCTGGAACGGTCCCTAGATTTACCTCTAGAGTGACCCCTAGATTTTCCTCTAGAGTGACCCCTGGATCTTCCTCTGGAGTGGCCCCTGGATCTTTCTCTGGAGTGGCCCCTGGATCTTCCTCTGGAGCGGCCCCTAGACCTTTCTCTATCTCGTCTGCCTTCTCTTTCTCCGCGTCGATCCACATCTTTTTCTCCAGACCTTTCCCCTGTTCGTTCTATAGATTTACATCTTGATGCTCCTTGAGGTCTTTCCCTGGAGTGGTGCGGAGATCGGCCTCTAGAGTTGCCACGAGATTGGCCTCTAGAGTGGCCACGAGATCGGCCTCTAGAGTGGCCACGAGATCGTCCCCTGGAGCGGCCGCGAGACCTTCCCCTGGAGCGTCCTCGAGATCTACCTCGTGATCGATCGCGACTTCTCGATCGATCTCTAGAAGAGAGAGAGTCTCTGCAGCGAGAACACCTCGTATCAGCTTCTACTTCTGAACTTACTAATTCTTGAATCTCAGTACTTCCTTTCCGGTGGGTGTGAACTCCAACGACGACTGCTTCCATCCTTATGGCGTCTCCGATTTCTGTAACAGACTAAGCAGAACTGTTTGCTTTGTTAATGACTGGTTGTGGTAGTATTACTTGGGTATCTTACTTGTGACGACTCTCCTGAATGAATGGTGGCAGGCACACAAGCATTCCGCTTATATTCATATTTATTATCTAATATTATATAATTCTGTTGCGCAATAATTTCATAAGTTGTGCCATTATTGCATAATCATTTCAGGTATTGCATCAGTATTGCGCAATAAAAACAATGGAAAATTCCATAGTTGCTAGTAGGCTAGGGTAGTAGATCAGATACCTATACCAACAACAGTGGGATTTTCCAGTATTTCTATTTGAAATTCTTCCATGATTAATTTTGATATTCAGCTCAGCTCTACTTAGTCGATTTTGATCCCTATGTGCACTGTCAATCTTGTCCTGTAAATGATAACTACGGACCAGCACCCTAATTGAGTAACACACGATCAATCACAATCTGTTTAATTTTGAAGGATATTATGCTAATCCCTTGTTTCGGATGTTCGAAAAATTGGTAAAGCAATGTATGTTGTTGAACTGTCAAAATAAAACAGATTGTGATTGATCGTCTCCTATACGGGGTGTCCGGGACATCGACGCGAAGCCTGATACCATGGATTCAGTACATGATTCTGAACCAACCTGCGTTGAAATTTTTCGTCGGAAAAAAAAAAATCTGCTGCTCCATACATTTAGACCGCGTAGGTATTGCACTTTTCTATGAAACAGCAGATTTTTTTTTTAATAACCGACGAAAAATTTCAACGCAGGGGGGTTCAGAACCATGTACTGAATCCATGGTAACTGGCTTCGCGTCGATGTCCCTGCCACCCTGTATATTCTATTGAAACTCCGTAGTTCTACTTCAAAGTGAAAATTATCGATCCATCACCCACATTGACTAAATATGGCCTTGCATACTCATTATGGATCTCCTGAGCATATTTTTCCCCCGTCAGGGTGCCATTTCATATGATCACTAGCTCTGCGCGACCTTCTGAAGAGATACCAGCCTACAGCTTCACCGTATTGGACTCTTTCTGAGAAACAGGCTTGAATGTATCGCTCACCAGGTCGCCTGTACACTCTTCGCTTTCCATCGGAAGTGAATAATAAGAATCGAGACTCATCTCTAAGAACTTTAAATATCTTGTGTACCTACTTTAATATTACAGAGGGTTTATTCTGAAAATTGGCAACGTCGCAAATAGATGTCAAATATTTCGTTGTTTTGATTAATTTGATAATATTTCTATAGGGAAATAAAAAATGTGGCTAACTAGCGAACTAAAATATTGATTATGAAATGCAACAATTAAAATCGTTACTCCGAATAGTTAAGTTTTAGATTTAAAAAAAGTGTCTGGAAACTTTCCAAATGACTTTTTTACACCTAAACCGAGTACAACATCAAATTCAATGTTATAATTGCAATTCATTATTAATATTCTAGTTAGGTAGTTAGTTAGCCACATTTCGTAGTTTCATACAGTATTATTTCCAAATTAATCAAAACAGGTAACTATTTGACAGCTATTTACGACGATGCCAACTTTTATCAAAAGTTTTGACAGACCGAGTATTTTCAAAATAACTTAAATTTCGGAAGACGGTGGCAATAACGAAAATTCAAAACCAAAGACACCGACTTCCGAAATTTTAGTTTTACACGAAAAATCTTCGATCAATAAATTGATCGATATTTTTCACTTTGACGGAGTTTCAATAGAATAATAGGAGACGATCAATCACAATCTGTTTCATTTTGACAGTTCAACAACATTCATTGCGTTACCAATTTTTCGAACATCCGAAACAAGGGATTAGCATAATATCCTTCAAAATTAAACAGATTGTGATTGATCGTGTGTTACTCAATTAGGGTGCTGGTCCGTAGTTATCATTTACAGGACAAGATTGACAGTGCACATAGGGATCAAAATCGACTAAGTAGAGCTGAGCTGAATATCAAAATTAATCATGGAAGAATTTCAAATAGAAATACTGGAAAATCCCAATGTTGTTGGTATAGACAGGTATCTGATCTACTACCCTAGCCTACTAGCAACTATGGAATTTTCCATTGTTTTTATTGCGCAATACTGATGCAATACCTGAAATGATTATGCAATAATGGCACAACTTATGAAATTATTGCGCAACAGAATTATATAATATTAGATAATAAATATGAATATAAGCGGAATGCTTGTGTGCCTGCCATCATTCATTCAGGAGAGTCGTCACAAGTAAGATACCCAAGTAATACTACCACAACCAGTCATTAACAAAGCAAACAGTTCTGCTTAGTCTGTTACAGAAATCGGAGACGCCATAAGGATGGAAGCAGTCGTCGTTGGAGTTCACACCCACCGGAAAGGAAGTACTGAGATTCAAGAATTAGTAAGTTCAGAAGTAGAAGCTGATACAAGGTGTTCTCGCTGCAGAGACCGTTCTAGAGATCGATCGAGAAGTCGCGATCGATCACGAGGTAGATCTCGAGGACGCTCCAGGGGAAGGTCTCGCGGCCGCTCCAGGGGACGATCTCGTGGCCACTCTAGAGGCCGATCTCGTGGCCACTCTAGAGGCCAATCTCGTGGCAACTCTAGAGGCCGATCTCCGCACCACTCCAGGGAAAGACCTCAAGGAGCATCAAGATGTAAATCTATAGAACGAACAGGGGAAAGGTCTGGAGAAAAAGATGTGGATCGACGCGGAGAAAGAGAAGGCAGACGAGATAGAGAAAGGTCTAGGGGCCGCTCCAGAAGAAGATCTAGGGGCCACTCCAGAGGAAGATCCAGGGGCCACTCCAGAGGAAGATCCAGGGGCCACTCCAGAGGAAGATCCAGGGGTCATTCTAGAGGAAAATCTAGGGGTCACTCTAGAGGTAAATCTAGGGACCGTTCCAGAAGAAAATCTAGAGGTCATTCTAGATAAAAAATCAAGATAAGATAAGTTCTTGAATTGTAAAAATAATAATAACCTAACTAAAAATTATTGAAAACAAATAAAAAAGGAAAACCACCAAAAATAATCTATAAAAGTAAGTATTATAAAGTCTGTATAGTGTAAAAAATTATCTATAAAAGTAAGTATTATAAAGTCTGTATAGCGTAAATATTAAAATTACCTAGAGACAATAATAATAATGCTAAGTACCTACTTAATTATGGAAGGAAATAATCGATGTGTCTTCTGAAGAGAAACAGAGCACCAGGAAAAGTGAAACACAGTGACGAAATCCCAGAAAAAGGTTTAAGTGCGAGAAAAAATACTTTAGGTAAGGTACCTAGTCAAAATAAAACAAACAATATATAATAAAAAGCTTTAATTTCCAGAAAAGAAATACCTACCTCTCTACTACTCTGATATGTTAAGTAGGACTAATAGGAGGAACTACCTCTTACTCTACCTACCCATTAACTTTCAATTACTTTATTAAAAGAAAGAGTTATTAAAATTTAATAAAAATACATTGATAGCATCACAATAGAAACACTATCACATGAAATGATTGAATGCATAAATAGCTGATGACATCATCTAACGTTCAATAGACAACCTACTGCTCTATCAATTGAGTAACATTCCTAATACTCATTACGTACGCGTATTACATGAAGGGATATGTAGAGCAGTGTTGGCCTACGGGTGACAGACTTGAGGAGTCTGTCGCCTGAAAAGACAGGAACGAGAAGGCGGCGCGCCGTGTTCCCCGCCTCTCAGGAGAAATATCGAACTTAGCTGGATTTCGGCGGTGACTTGACCCGCCTGAACATACAATACCTGCCGAGGTTTAGGAAGAATGCACCAGCGCTCCCACCTCGTATCCAGCCAGAGGTAGTTGGAAGAACACCGTGTGGTTTTAGTCAGTAAGAGTCTGACAGACCCCTCCGCGCGCCATAGGGCGGAGGACATCCATGAGGATTTCCAAACGTAAAACAAAAAAAAAAAAAACAAGTCTGTGGTTTGTGAACTTTAAGCTAAGGTAAGGTGCGCACGGGCATATTTTTATCGCGGCGTTGCTTTTTCGCGTATTGCATTTTCAACGCTCTGCTTAGCGCCGAGAGTTGAATATTCAATAGTTTATTTATTTATTTATTTAATACTTCAAGCACACAAATGTACAGAGGCGGACTTAATGCCATAGGCATTAAGTCCGCCACGTACCTAGTACCTAGTCATTCCCTCTACCGCAGCCTCGATGATTGTCTCATAGTTTCACCACGGGACGAGCTAAATGAAATTGCCCCTATCCTCCCAGTCCTTCCAGTTAGTTTAGTATCCAATCAAATCGAATGCCTATATTCTTCAAGAATGGGACCTTATATATAGTTATCTGCAGAAAATCAAGTCAGTTTTAACTGACTTCGGCGAAGCAAAAAGGAGGGTTATGATTTTGACCGGTATGTATGTATGTATGTTCATCTGTAACCTTAGATATAACTTCTAAACCACTGATCATAATTTGACAAATGAGGTATCGTTATAAGCTATGTGACGTTACATTAAATTCAATATGGCACCCTCTAGAGGACATTAAGTGACGAATGAACAAAACATTTTTTTTTATTCATACCATGTTTGGTATAAAATGAAAGGGCTTGACGAGCACATTACAAGTATGTATATATATCATATTTTCAAAGTAAATAAATACACTTCTCATCAGAAAAATCGAAACACTTTCGTTTTTATGGTTTGTGTCCTAATTTAACACAAAATAATTTTCATTCCATGAATAAAATCACATGATTGTGTAGCTGGCAGTTTGGCCATTACAGTGATAAGCGAAAATTCTAAATTTAAAATTAGAATTTCATTTGTTTGTCCTATAAATTAAATGATTCACTGTTTTGAGACAAAGGTGTGTTTAGAGTTGGAGTACATTTCACCTTTGAAAACTAAAAATTAGCGTTGTTCTGTGTTCTGTATACTCAAGTATACTGTGTGTGTACTGTGACTTTGGGACATCTGAAAAAGTTTTTTTTCTAAAACATGGATACTTCGCCCGCAGAAGCCGCCCAAGTGGTGGCATTGCTGGATTCTGGACTTAGTCAGCGTGTTGTAGCTGAAAGATTGCATTTAGCCTTGATTAAGCCTGTCTACAAACGCTATCGAGAGACTGATTTGTTCACGCGCCGTTAAGGATCTGGTAGGAATCGGGTCACTTCTGAGCGAGATGATCTATTTATTGTAACAACTTCTTTACGAAATCGACACCTTAACGCCTTTCGCTTTTCAACTGCAGCAGCAGCTTCATGTTGTACGTAGGGTGGGCTGTAAGTAACTCTACAATTAGAAGAAGGTTGAAGGATCGTGGCCTGGTACCGCACAAGCCAGCAAATGGGCCGAAATTAACTGCAGACCATCGAAGAGCGCGCCTTAACTTTGCACATGAGCACCTAACTAAATTGGTCATATCTCCAGTAGAACAAAGTCCTCTTTTCTGATGAGTGTAAAATTATGCTGTATGGTAACGACGGAAGGAACAAGGTCTACAGAAGAGATGGAGAATGCTTTTCACAATGCTGCATTGAAGAAAAGGTCAGCTATGGTGGCGGTTCGTGGACGGTTTGGAGAAGAATCAGCGCCGACGCTAAGACAGAGCTTGTCTTTGTGTCTGGGCCACGTCTGCCTGCACTAAACAGTCATCGGTACATCGAATAGTGTTGTAGCGGTTATGCCGCCACATACGAACTACGCAACAAAGACATAACGTCACACAATTCCTGCATCGCGCAGTTAGAGTTTAACGAGCGAAAAACATAGATAAGACTATCCGAAATCAAAATATGGGCAGTTGCCCGCCAGATATAACACCCGTCTGGTTGGAGGATCCTCCCTTTCCTATGGTGGATGAGTGAACTTTACACCCTGTTCCTCATACCACTAAATTGGTGACCCCGAGTATGAACGTCAACGCAGCCTTCGTGCAACTACTTCAGCGTGACGTCATCATCATCACTCCCGCAAGCTTTCGTGAGGCGAGTCACACAGCCAGCCAGCACCCACGGCTTCAACGGGTATCCTGACCACCAGCATGCAGCGAACGGGTCATCAACCTCAGCCTCATCAGCAAACTTGGCACACCACCTGCACTTCCGGCCGGTCTCACAAACAGAGCCTATTCTACCCTCTCCTGGTCCACGCAAGCAGTCAGCCACAGCCCGGCGCTGTACCACATCCGACTCACTGGATGACGACGCAGCGCCACCCCGACTCACTGGGGAATCACCGCAGACAGTTCCGACTCACCGTGAACTATGCGGCACCCGGTTCCTCATACCCCTAAAGTGTCTTGAGCCTCACGTGATGCCCTATGCACATTTTATTGGCAACGGCTTCATATTCATGCACGACAATGCTAGGGCTCACACCGCGAGCGTCGTACGAGATTATGTTACCGAAGTCGGTATCTCCGTTATGGAGTGGCCAGCAAGAAACCTGGATATGAATCCGATTGAACATCTATGGGATGAATTAAAGAGACGAATTCGTGCAAGAGATCCTGCCCCAGAAATACTTAGCCAGCTGCAAAGTGCAATCCAAGAGGAATGGAATGGCATGCCACGACATTTGATCGTGACTCTCATCCAATGAGATGAAGAATCGTATGGAAGCAGTAATAAGAGCTCGGGAAGGGAATACAAGTTATTAAATAAACGTTTCTTAGCTTTTTTTTTCATTTACGTGTGTTGTTTTATCAATTTCCTTCATACTCCATACAGGGTAAAAATGGTTTGGGCGGGCGTTCGGTGGGTGGCCCAGTTTGGCACTCACGGCCCTAAAGTGGGCCGCCCAGTCTGGTAGCCGCTCTACTACCAACGGAGGGTAGCGCGGCTGCTTCTGTTTTTCCGCACCTTGTGCGGGGGCTGCAGCGGAGGTTGTCGGGACCGGAGTGGAGTCAGGTCCGGCAGGTTGCGGCGAGCGGCGTGCTGCTTCGGCGAAGGATGGCGATCCCACCGCCTCGACCGCACGGTTCGCGCTGCGGGAGTGGGGGGTCGGTGCAGTAGCGCTTCGCCTCTTTTACTTTTACTTAAGTCTTCATAGGTAGGTACCTGATTGCTCGAATAATAACTGATTTGTCCAAGCTGTGTTTTTGTGATGGTCACCCTACAATAACAATGAATGTCGAAATTATAACAATGGAACGAGTTGCCAATTTGCCTTAGGCATTTTGCAAAACCGCAAGCGTTTGTAAACGGACGGCACCGTTTGTAAAATGACGAATCATACAATATGCCTGCGACATATAGGTACATTGCATTTAATTTTGTGTTTATAATTGAGTGTATAGTACATTCTGATTTTGAAACGAAATGTGTGAGTGTGACTTCGTATCTATTGGGTTTACTGATGTGCATGCAGTGCATATTGTGTAGTTGTGGCGCTGTGGAAGGGAGGAGTTGGAGACATTAGGTTTTGATAAATTTTCAACTACCGGGCATATCTCCTTTTTTCTTATATCTATGGTCAGGGCCAATACCACTGGGCTACCACTGCTCCACACCAACTCAACATACATACATACTCTCGAAAAACATAACCCTCCTTCTGGGGCAGTCGGGTAAAACTATGAAGTTGTAGCGCAAACTGAACCTTATTTGTGGGCTTTACGGTCGTTTTTCCTAAAACTCGTATTTGTTTACATGTTTGGCAAGTAAATTGCGAACGCAGGTTAGTTAGGTATGTAGAGGTAGTGGAATTTTCCAAAACTCTGTTTTTGTCATTGCGCAATATGCGCAATACTGGTGCAATATGCGCAATGATTATAAATAATAATTGCACAATTTATTAAATTATTGCTCAATTGAATTACACCATATTAGATAACAAAGATGAATATAAACGGGATGCTTGTGTGCCTACTATCATTCATTCAGGAGAGTCGTCACAACCCACAAGTAAGATACCCAAGTGATCAACAACCAGTCGTTAACAAAGCAAACAGTTCTGCTTAGTCTGTTACAGAAATCGGAGACGCCATAAGGATGGAAGCAGTCGTCGTTGGAGTTCGGACCTACGGGAAAGGAAGTTCTAAGACTCAAGAAGTAAGTACCGAAGTACAAGCTGATACGAGGTGTTCTCGCTGCAGAGACCGCTCTAGAGACCGTTCTAGAGATCGATCAAGAAGCCGCAATCGCTCACGAGGTAGGTCTAGGGGACGCTCCAGGGGAAGGTCTCGCGGCCGCTCCAGGGGACGATCCCGTGGCCACTCTAGAGGCCGATCTCGTGGCCACTCTAGAGGCCGATCTCGTGGACGCTCTCGGGGAAGGTCTCGAGGAGCATCAAGAGGTAAATCTATAGAACGGATAGGAGAAAAGTCTCGAGGAAAATGTGTGGATCGCTGCCAGCAAAGAGGAAGACGAGATAGAGAAAGATCCAGGGGACGTTCTAGAGGAAGATCCAGGGGACACTCAAGAGGAAGATCCAGGGGACACTCAAGAGGTAAATCTAGGGGTCACTCTAGAGGAAGATCTAGGGGTCACTCCAGAGGTAAATCGAGGGACCGTTCCAGAGGAAGATCCAGGGGCCATTCTAGATAAAAAAAAAACAAGATATTGCAATATTCTTGACGAGTGCAGTGTAACAAAAAAATCAACAACAGAAAAGATCAATAAAAAAAATACAAAAAACTAAATCCCCAAAAAATCTTTTAAAGTTAGCATAAATTAGTGTAACTATAAAATAATATATGTGATGTAAAGTGTCTGCTGATGTGGAAATGTAGGAAAACCACTTACTGAGGACTTGGAAAAGTGAAACAGTGCAGATGTGCCACAAAAAAGTCAAATGGGTCACAATATAAAGAAACAAACATGTGAGGTAATAAAAGTAAGAACAATGTGCTTTCGTATAGTTTCTAGCTATCCCCATGGGTGACTGGATGTTATGTATGTAGTAATAACTTACCTAGGTATAGATACAGATAGTATGTATATTTTATTAAGTTTTAAACAAAAAAAATATAAAAAATTACAAAAAAAGTATATGTCTACCCACCTAGATATTAAGAACAATATTATTCCATGATTATATGAACGTAGGATTTAGAAGGGATAAGGATTAAGTAGGTCGTAATGATTATGTCTATAAATATAATTTTATTGTCATTGTTATCTGTATTACCGATAATGTTCATAATTTAGCATTTATTATACTACCCATTTAAAAAAAAAACTGATATTAAGACTAGGTTAATTCTGATATTTAGGCTGCCTGTCCACTGGAGCGGAGAGGAGAAAAGAGGAGCGGAGATGTGCCAATATTAACCAATAGAATCTTGACTCCGCCCCTAAGTTTAGATTTGATTGGTCAATAATGGCACATCTCCGCTCCTCTCCTCTCCTCTCCGCTTCAGTGGACAGGCAGCCTTATAGGCTTATTCTAAAAATAAAATATAATATTAAAATGAAACAATCACCCTATTTATTGTTTCTAGAATAAAAAACAAAAACACCATCATATTTTCCGTGGAATATAGTCCCAAAATATCCCTAATCCCTATTACCTACTCATAGTTTTTATCAAAATACAAGAGTATAATTTTTTTTTTTATTATAGCACATAAAAACACTATCACACATACCTAGTATGACTGACTGCATTGTAAAATAAGCGTGTCCGATAACAGTGTAGGTACCTAGGCACTGCTATTAATAATGTCGATCCATAAAATTCACTCTGAAGTTATTGACATTCAAGTAAGTACACTCCTGGATACACACAGATCATACTTGCATTACCTGAACGGCGTAGGCAGACATGTGTTCCCTTGTGAGCAACGGACTTTGGCAGTCGGTCGCCTAAACAAACTCAGGCCATACACAACGTTCCTCTCAGGAGGAACGGCTACAGGGTGATGGCCGCAGAGGGTGACGGGGCCCGTCTGAACTTCTGTCGGGCCAATAGCCGCATTAATGTCGGGGAAGTTATTATATGCCGTTTGCACGGTAAACTCTAATTGTGCGATGCAGGATTTCTGTGACGTCAGGTCTTTGAAGCGTAGGTCGCATGTGGCGATGTAGAGGCCGCCACAGATATATGGGTATCAATAACTGCTGATCACATCTGCGGAGTTTCGCTAGCTAGTTTAATCTGACCTTGTACATCAGAATACCGATTTTTCCACTCGACTATAATATTATGTTCTAATTTCAGGGGATCTTTACAATCGCTGTTTACGTTCACTATTTCGTACCGGGCAGTATAAAAATCCAGTCCAAACTTTACAAAGTACGTTTAGGTCACCTGCGGGAGTTCATAGATGACCCTTTGCGTTTTGTGAACACAAGAAGATGGTTGCCTAAAGGTGAAGCGCCTTACCCGGGCTATTGTAGGGCACCCGGAAGTGGAATATGTATACCAGCCCTTTGTAACTGCAAGAAACTCAAAGAACGATGGAACAGCCTTGTCTTGAAAAAAGTAGAGGAAAACTTAAAGGAGACAACAAAAAAGTCTTAATTTCGTACAACATGTTTTATTGTGGTTATATTTTCATTCGAATATCTTACACAGCATTTCTACAAATAAGTTGAAGTGCGTTTATACATATTTTGTCTTTTGCCATGTGTAATAAATACGATGTGTTCCAAAAACCCTGTCCTATCCGAAAAGGGCACATACAACCCGGGCGCAATAACTTGACACCTGGCTCGAATGACGTCAATGACGTTTATAACTCCCCTCGCTACCCGCTACCGCCTCGCTACCGCACGGCGACGGCGGGGCGCCGCGCGGGCAGCAGGGGGGAGTGTCTAGTCCGAGCCAGGTGTCAAGTTAATGCGCCCGGGTTGTAGGTACTGCAATAATATTAGCAAAAAGAAATTAAAAAACCTTGTTATTAAAAATAGAAAAGTTATTGCTATTTAAAATTCACGTTTTTAGTACCAAAATTATCCAATGCCATTAAAAATTGGTAAATTTTCAACAGGGTTCATGACTTGTAGACCCGCTAAACGACGCCCCTCCACGCCCCATGTAAAATTCCCCATTTAAAAAAAGGGCGGATTTTTTAAATTCATTTTTCCTTTATTATTACCGCATAAGACTCTCAGTACCGGATCAGACAAGGTTTTTTTACACGTTGTAGAAAACATCGATTTTGATAGTTCACAAAAGTATAAATATGTGACATTAAAACATACTATCTACAGGTATATTACAATACCGTACTTCCTTGATTCGTCTCCAAAAATTGTTCCAAATACAGGGTCAAATTAAATTAGCTAGTAAAACCTCACAGACGTGATGGATATTGGGTATCGATAAGTAAGGACGATAAAACAAAAAAAAAACTAATCTTAAGTAACTACAGTTGACTACGGCCGTTGGTCTTGAACTGGACTTGAAATGAAGAGTTTAGAAAATATTGTTCTTCTTCTTTTTAAAGAAAGAAAGAAAAAGTATTTATTGAGACTCGCACAGGAAATGACAAATAAAAAAAAACAACTAAAATTTTAATAAACGCAGAAAGTCCTGTAACAGGCCAAAAGGCTCCTATCTCAAAATGATACTGCGACAATTAAAAATAAATGTCGCAGCACTAGTATTCTGATAGGGCCCGCAGTGATGACACGGATAGATACAGAAATAAATATTTTATAGTGTTAAGATATCGATACTTATCAAGTCTGCGGAGTTTCGCTAGCTAATTTTATTTGAACCCGTTTAAGAACAAAATTCTCAATAAAAGCATAGATTAATACAGATGGGACACTCCGCAAAATCATTTAAATAAAAAGCGACTCTTGCTACGATACAATAAACACCAATTCAGGTGGCACAGCGCTAATTACCTACAGTTTATTCACCTCGAAATTGCCTCTCTGTCTATCGCGTGACTCTGAGATCTTCTGAATACGTTACACTCACTGAATTGGCCCGACAAGACGGACCCACCGCGTACTTGTAGCTTCATACCTAAACTGCGGAGTGTCCCATCTGTATTAATCTGTGGTAAAAGGCAATAAATATAGCTTGCCATTTCACGTTGTTTGTCTTAACACGTTTCATTGACAGTCTTTGCACTGGGAACAGAACACCATGTTTTCACTCAGTAAGGCAGGATGTCATGCATCGCGTATCGCCATGTCCAGTTCCTCGCGAGGGTCTCGAAGCGCGCCCTGTCTCGTACATACATCTCGCCTAGTTCGGGCTCCATGCATACCTGGTGAACAATGATGCTTGTAGTAATAGAAAAATGTGTTGGAGTTTACAGTATACAAAATTCAACCTTATGCAGGTAGGTGATCATTTCAGAATGATAAAAATGAGAAATTAATTTCAAGTCATAGAGACTCATAGAGTTGCCTTTTAGCGATCGTTGCAGCTTATTACTTAGTATATTATGACGAGATTGTTTACCACTATTATGTTTGTAGATACAAGCTTTCCACGGGTGTTCGAATATATAACAGAAATGCTACTTATTTACAAATCCCGTTTGACATTATTTCCCGAGTTACCAAAACACATCAATTTGAATTATTGAGTCAAAACAAAATGATAACACTATCTAATTGGATCAAGTTATAAACGTCTGTTAACATTGAATTATTCATTCAGTTTTAGGTAGATATAATAGAAAGATATACATTATGTACTGTACAATTATGTACTTGTAATAAAATGAATAATCTGTAAGCTAGGATAACACAGAACATAAATAAAGATAAAATGCTCAAAATATATAATTTTTTTTAAGTGACAACTTCTTTAGTGGCGTTGTGCACTTTCTTTGTGATGGGTAAAATATGTTAAACGTCAGGACACGTGACCTGATCGAAGATTTTTTTTATGGGGCTATAGCTTTCGTTCTTGTACTGACAGCAAGCCATGAAGCCACATAAATTCCTGACATTTTCGTTTGATGGCATTACTTAGTTTTCACTTCAATCGGCAGTCACAGACTGCCTCGTTTTTTTTTTTTTAATTGTGTTGTCACTAACGGGATATAATATTTCGAGCTTTTTCATAAATTATAATTTCTAAATAAGTTAGTATATTGTAAGTACGGGTTAGTGTAGTTCACCCAAACACAAAAAAAAAGCTTCACATTCATTCGAATTCCGCGCCGAGCGACTCGAGCCACAGAATAGTACAGTGGCCCTAGTGTGAGTTTCTTTTAACCATCTCAACTTTACGCATCGACCGCGTTCGGTGCTCCGATTGGCAGCCAGCCGGCCTCACCAGAGAAGGGCCAATAGGAGCACCCAACGCGGTCGATGCGTTAAGTCGAGATGATTTAAAGAAACTCACACTAGGGCTTTAGAAGGCGCACTCTGTATTTTAGGTATGAAGCTACAAGTACGCGGCGGCCTCGTCTTGTCGGGCCAATTCAGTGAGAGTAACGTAATCAGAAGATAAAAGAGTTACACGATAGAAAGAGAGGCAGTTGCTAGGTGAATATAACTGTAGGTAATTAGCTCTGTGCGATCTGAATTGTACTTTATTGTGTCGTAGCAAGAGTCGCTTTTTATTTAAATGATTTTGCGGAGTGAACCATCTATTAATCTGTGCTCAAGCCTCAATTTGTAACCCTATGGAGTTATTACTGCTATGACATTTGTCTTAGACGGCGATGACTACTTACAATTATAGTGAGCCGCCTATTTTTGAACTGAAAACTTTTTTAGGTACCTTGAGCGATGTTTGATAGGGGAAAATCTTATGGGTTCGCGTCACCGACATGCTAATATCAAGAGTATATCTGTACAGTACGTTCATTATAACTTAATCCGTTACGCGATTGGTAGCACTGAATTTTGCAGTCTTAGTTTCAATACCTATAGAGTTCAAAATGGCGACTGACAGAACAGTACTACTATCAGTATCAATCACGTGAATACAAAATACAGTGCTACCAAAGCTATGAATATGAAGTGTTGCGCTTGTTGTTGCTCGGAACGCCTATAGATGTGAAAACCAGACTAATAATTCCAACCAGAAAAAAAGACAATATAATTTGAATTTACAAATTACGAAATTTGAATATTTGATACTGCAATTAATTTAAAAAAATAAAAAGAACACTTATTTCATAGTTTTAAGTGTTCACTTTTGTCGGTAGTCTCAATGATTGCCTATTCTTGTTATTTCTGTTTTTCTGACATGACGATAAGGGTTTTGCACCGTTTATAGAAAATAACCCAGAAGATTTGCAAACGTAATACGTTACTATAATAGAGAAATAGGTAAAATGTGTCATGTGCCGGTTTTTAACACGCCGGCACCCATCCCCTGCAAACCGGAATACACCAACGTTGCTTCGCGGGAGAAGGTATACAGGGTGGATTTTTGAGATGGGGCAGTAAGGACAGGTTTAAACCGTTGTCGCTACAAGAAAACGGTCTTAGCAAGACTGTCAAATTTGAAATTCCGTTTATTTTCAGCCAATTTATCCATCGTGAAAAGTAGGTTGGAGTCTCATTTCCTACGAAATGTATGTGAAAAGTTTTTACCAATTTTTCTTACTCAAACCTCACTTGGTCCAATAGAGTTTTTTGATCCTTATAAGAAACAGGTTCGATTGGCATCAAAAAAGTTTTTGTGAAAACCGCCAATTTTCTTAACGACTGTATTTTTTTTTTTCAAAATCTTTGAATACAGATCTAAATGTCTCAAAAAATTAAGGACAGTCTCCTAAGATCGTTTTCCTATAGCTACAACGGTTAAGGTAGCTGCCCTTACTGCTCCATCCAAAAAATCTATCCTGTATACCTATGTGATAATACTTCCCTGAACGAGCTACTTTATAAGTTCACAAGAAGATTAAGAAAGTAAAACATGGCTTACGTCTAGAGCATGCGTCTGTTATGGCACACTTAAACATGCTCCAAACGCAAATTGAAACAACGGATGCATAGTACCCAAATATCACATCAATATTTTGAATGAGACGATCACACAATAAAATGAGACAACGCTCTACAAAGCTGAACTCTTTCTACAACTGTGTGTCATATTACCGGGTATTGTAAGTACCCGCGTATAGAATTGCAGTACGGAGGTAATATAAATAACTCAATTTTCCAAAAATCCTTCCTAACAGCGTTTCTAATTAGCACGGCAGTATTATACAAGATGGATTTTTGAGACAGGCAGTAAGGGCAGGTACCGCCACCGTTGTAGCTACAGGAAAACGTTCGTACGAGATTGTCCTTAACTTTTTAAGTCATTTTGATCTGCACTCACAGAATTTGAAAAAAAAAAAGTCGTTAGCAAGACAATGAGCACCTGTTTTATAACACTCGATAATCGATCCTGTTTTATATAACGATTAAAAAGCTCTAAGCGTTTGAGTACTGGAAAAGAAAGAAATCGCAAAAAAACCTTTTGCCATACATTTTGTAGAAAATAAGACTCCCGATTTACTTCTTTATGATCCTGTCTGAAAAATCCAAACAGTATACCGGGTATCTTCTGAGTACGCTCATGCAATCGTATACCTCAGCTGGCGAGATCGAGGTCAAGAGCAGGCCATTTATTAATAACTAGCTGTGCCTCGCGGTTTCACCCGCATAAGTCTCCATCCCGTAGGAATATCGGTATAAAAATATTATATGTCCTAACCCAAGGCATGGTCTACCCACATGCCAAATTTCACTCAAATCCGTTCAGCCGTTTTAGAGTAAAAGCGTAACAAACAACATAACATCAGACCTTGTTTCCCCGAAGGGTGAGGCAGAAGTGTACCTGTCGCAACACCCACATATCGCAACAAACAAAAGTACAAAACATCAAATCGATTCTCTTTATTTATAATATTAGTTTAGAAGATAATATATAAAAAACATGTAATCTAGCTACATTCATGCTAGAAATACAAGTTTGCTTACACTCACCGCGGTGTATGGGTCGGTCAGCAGACTTTGTATCGAGATGAGGACCTTACTGATGGTCAGCGCCAGCGACCAGTTGTGGTGCACGGAATCTATGCCCACGTCACCGTGACGGGAGATGTTCGGGTGCAAGATGCGTGTGAGGAAACGTACCACTGGGGGACTCATTGGGTACCTGGGGACAAGTATTTTCTACTTAATATAAATCTTAAATTCATTCAGTGACAGACAACGTACAGTCGAGTCAAGACTAGAAGCTTCAAATTTTGCACAAGAGTTCCTTTATTAACGAAAGTCAGCGAACAAAAATTCATCTCCTAAGGGCCGATACACACGATGCGTTGGGGCGGCGCGGCTCCGGAACAATGACGCTGCGGCGTCCTACATAAATATATCCACAAATCATTGCGTTGCGGCGCAGTAAATCATCGTGTGAATAGGCTCTCATCATTATCATTCTCCCGCCCTTATCCCAATTTATTTGCAGTCGGCGCAACATATCCCTTCCTTCCATTCTTCTCTATTAGTCGTCATCTCGGTAGTCACCCCCTTCCTACCCATATCATCTTGCACACAGTCCATCCATCGTTTCTTTGGTCTTCCCCTACTCTTATAGCCATCGAAATTCATACTCGAAACTTTCCTGACGACATTTTCCTCTGCATCACATGCCCATACCATGACAACCGATTTCCGCAAAACTTTTCTGTCACCGGTGCCACTTTCACAGTTCTTCTTATGTACTCATTTCTTATTCTATCCATTCGTGTAACACCACACATACCTCTTAGCATTCTCATTTCAGCTGCATGCTATTGCCTTTCATTCATCCCTTTTGTGGCCCAACATTCTGATCCATACAAGACACACGTGTGAACAGGCTCTAAAGGGGTTAAATAGGGTATAAAAGTATGGCAGTTCTCGATTTTTTTCCGATGGAAATCTCTTCAGGCACACGACTTGTTTTCTATAAGATTTCAGTCGAAGTGATAGTTTAGTCTGACCAGAAGGACCTATAGAGTAAATAAGTTATTTGTCATCGACAGGGTTGGGCAGTATTTGAATTACTTGTAATTAAAATACGTAATTGAAATACAAATATGTAATTGGTATTTGTAATTCAATTACTTCTTATAAATGTAATTTGTAATTGGTATTTCAAATACCTGACGCTGAGGTATTTTGTAGTTAGTATTTCAAATACTTATGGCTCCAAAATACATTTGAACATAAATACATTTAGCGATCTTATGAATGGGTGCGATCTGCAGAAAATAGCGCTCGATAGCTTTCGTAAGCAAAATGGCGACCGCTAAATATGTCAATCTTGAAAGTTGGCAACACTGCACTTAAACTGTACTGTAGTCTGTACTGTGCTGCAGGTACATAAGTCAAATTGTCAATTACATAACTTGTCAATTGTAATTTTCATTCGGTGATGGAGTGAATCATGTGAATGATGTGACATATTTAGCGGTCGCCATTTTGTAAAATATGATGGTAAGAAACCCTTTGCCTTAGGCTGTTAGTTCTATTCTATTTAAATACCTAACCTAACACCAGACTGTATTTTGTAATTTGTATTTTGTATTTTAAATAAAAATAATCGAAATACTGTATTTTGTATTTTATATTTGAAATACACGACTTAAAAATATTTTGTAATTTGTTTTTTAAATAAGTGGGAGATAGTATTTTGTAATTTGTATTTTAATTAAAGCAAAGCAAGTATTTTGCCCAGCTCTGGTCATCGAAAACTTCTGGTAAATTTTTACTTTCAAAAGTGCCTTATAAGTGCCTAATCGATATTAATTATTTGAGTTTGAATTAGACAAGAGCATGACCAGCTTCAGTGTGTAGTTAACGGTGGCGCTACTTGTCACGGAAAATGTAACAGCATGACAATTTAGTTCTGTATTTTTCCGCCTGCACAGATAAGTTGGACGTGCTGTAGCAAATTATACGTACGCGTACGGCACTTGTATGTAGAGATAGAAGACGCCCCCCTCGTACGGCGAGCCGATGGGTCCTGTGACGCTCGCCTGCCAGTGACAACACTTGGGGTCCAGCGGGGTCGCCGCTATGCCTTCTGGGGGGTCGTTACGTAACATCTAAAAAGATGTAAGAATGAAAGTAACATGTAATGTAAGATGAAAGAGATAATATTTATTAGCCTTTTGAACAATATTTTTTTAAACGTACATACAGTTCGCGTCGAATAACTTTGCTGCTCTGAAGTTAGGTTACGCATGCGTACTGGCATGCGCGCTACTGTTTTATAAGGCAGATCGACTTCTGCGCAGTCATTTGTAGTCTACTTCAGAGCCGCAAAGTTATTTGACGGGAACATTATGAAATTATAATTTATAACAGAGTGACTTTTCAAATATACAGGGTGGATTTTTGAGATAAGTCAGTAAGGGCAGCTACCTTAACCGTTGTAGCTACAGGAAAACGGTCTTAGAAGACTGTCCTTAACATTTGAGAAAATTTGATCTACTTACATTCACAGAATTTGAAAAAAATTGTATAGTCAGCAAGAAAATAGGCAGTATTCACAAATCCTTTTTGTGATGCCAATCGATCCTGTTAGTTATAAGGATAAAAAAACTTTATAGGACCAACTGAGGTTTGTGTGAAAAGTCAGAAAACGCAAAATACTTTTCCCATACATGTCGTGGGAAATGAGACTCCAACCTACTTTTCACGATGGCCGGAAATAAACAAAAAAATTGAAATTAATTCTGTTATTTTTTAAATCATGTTAATAACATGTAAGTACATAATCTGCATCAAATAAATACATTAATATAATAAAAACATCGGGCAGTCTTTGGAGACTGCCGATAGAAGTGAAAACTAAGTAACTTTTTGATACAACGTAACGCCATCTAACGAAAATGTCAGGAATTTGTCTGGCTTGCTTTCAGTACAAGAACGAAAGCTGTAGCTCCATCAAAACATACCAAAAAATAAAACAGAGTGCGCTGTCAACAACATTTTTACTCTCCGTCTCCCGTCCGTCCGTCCGTCTTACGAACTTTCGATCAGGTCACGTATCCTGACGCGAGTTTAACATTTTTTACCCATCTCACGCATTAAAGAAGTTTTCACTTCAAAAATGGAATATCAAATTTCGAACGAATACGTGTTATAATTTTATTTGATTTGAGCTCAAAATGTTGGTAGGTTGAAGAATGTATTATGTAGCTACAACTAAGTACGCAATGTATAATATGTTTTGTGGCTACACAATGACAATTATAATATTTTGGAACAAAGATAGTAGACAGTTAAATTAATTCTTGTTGGTCTATATATATTTTTGAGGCTGAGTGAGTGTACCTTGAGTTCAATCCTGAGTCGGTTCCGGCGCCACGCGTTCTCTTCACCAGCGGGCTGCGCCTGCACACACATTTGCACCAAACAGTTGCGGCAAAAACACGACTCTACCAGGCATTGATATTTCTGAAACAACAATTAAAATCTGTAAATATTTACTCTGTTTCTGTAACTACAACATTCAGTGATGCTACCAATCACGGGTGAAGGTATAATGAATGCACATTACCTAATGTAAATCTGTCAATAGTAAAGGAAAACATGAAATCCAGTTTTTTTTTTTCCCGCCCTCTAGTAATTTCTCCTGTATTGTGGGTGCGTTTACATACATTTAAACTCACATACACAAACAGCCAAATAGAATTGGAGTTGCTGTTTTGTTTGTCAGTTAAGAATAGTTTGTACCTTAGTAAATTATAGTAGCCAGCCAAGGTGGTGACGGGGCTGAGGCTGACTACATATAATAATCATTTTGTTCAAAGTTATAAGGTAAGTTCAAAATGCAGATCAAACCAGAAGGCGCCTACGATCATAATTCAATGACGCGGTGTCCAAAAAGAAAACAAACATCCATGTACCTCTACCTGCTTATCCTTGCCACAAAAATAGAGAACTTTTTTTTTACTCCACAGAAACTGATACAGAAACAGACTTAGGGGAAGTTTCTCGAACAAAAATGAACACAGGATTAATGTGACAAAGCGCGCGTAAAATGCTGCCATTGGCTGCTGATAAATTGTTCAACCAATCACAGTAGTTTACGCGTGTCCGTTTCGACCGCGCGGCCACGGCGAAATTAAAAAAAGAAAACAATGCCAAGATTTTGTAAAAATTTGTAGAAGTTGATTCCCAAAACCATAAATTTGTCAAAGTTATGGTTAAAAAGTTATAAGGGTTTGAACGTGGCCGCGCCATTGAAACGCGGCGAACCGCGCGGCCACGGAGATCTTTAAAACTAAGCGTTGCAGAGATCTGAAATTCAGGTAAATAACAGATTGAATTTGTAAAAAATTTGTAAAAATATAGAAAAAAATCCTAGGTTTATATTTTGGGAGCTATAAGACTAAAACTCCATGGCCGCGCCATCGAAACGATGAAAAATACGTTGTCGCCGATATCTCGCTGAAAAAGCATCGCAGGGGTCTGAAGTTTTTTGTAAAACGTAGATTTGAATTTGTCGAAACTTGTAAAAATACTACAAAAAATCCTAGGTTTATGTTTCAGGAGCTGTAAGACTAAAACCTCATGGCCGCGCCATTGAAACGGTCATAAAACACGTTATCGCCGATATCTCGCTGAAAAAGCATCGTAGGGGTCTGAAGTTTTTTGTAAAACCTAGATTTGAATTTGTCGAAACTTGTAAAAATACTACAAAAAATCCTAGGCTAATATTTCAGGAGCTGTAGTACGGTATCGCGTAGAAATAAGTCGTGATTATTTATCGAAGAAAGTAATTGTAAAGCGAGTTTTTTGTAAACAACACCAATTAATATGTAAAACTACCGATACTAGGCAAAAAACATGTATTTTTTCGGTATTTATAACTTTCAATACGTTTTGAATATTTCGATAGGGTGACCATGGCTTTTTGTTTACAGAAAACTTTCCACCTATCGTTTTGGAAATTGTATCTCAAGGATTCTAAATTCAATTAAAATGAAACGGATAACATACAAAATCATATGTTTATTTCTTTTAAATTCACTTAAATTTATTCGCTCCAGCGGCCATGGAGTTTTAGTCTTATAGCTCCCAAAATATAAACCTAGGATTTTTTTCTATATTTTTACAAATTTTTTACAAATTCAATCTGTTATTTACCTGAATTTCAGATCTGTGCAGTTTTAAAGATCTCCGTGGCCGCGCGGTTCGCCGCGTTTCAATGGCGCGGCCACGTTCAAACCCTTATAACTTTTTAACCATAACTTTGACAAATTTATGGTTTTGGGAATCAACTTCTACAAATTTTTACAAAATCTTGGCATTGTTTTTTTTTTTTTATTTCGCCGTGGCCGCGCGGTCGAAACGGACACGTTTACGCGCGCTTGACAATTTGTCATGTGTATACAGGGTGGCAAGGACATCGACGCGAAAACTGATACCATGGATTCAGTACATGATTCTGAAGCGTTGAACTTTTTCAACGGTTATTTTAAAAAAAATCTGCTGTTTCATAGAAAAGTGCAATACCTCCGCAGTCAAAATGTATGGAACAGCTTTTTTTTTGTTTCATATACTTGCAGTAGTCGCATATGATGTGTAACATCTGATATCTTGGCTGACCTCCTCCTGGAGTACCAACCTCTCGGAAAATGGGTTGGTACCATATGACAGCCAACTCTAGGATCACGCGCGCTCATTGGTCAAATCAAATAGCGCGCGCTTCCCCGGCTTCCTGTTACACACTTCCGTCCCTTTTCACGAAATCACTCCCAAAGATTGCAGGAACGTGAGAGGAAAGATGTTACACATCAAAAAAATTGTTTCCGCCTCATGGTTCACTCTCTCTGTATTCTGTGAAGACAAAATGTTACCTTATGCCAGTCGATGTTGGACATTAGGGGTCGGTAGAGCGGGAAGCGCTTGTTGGTGAAGACTGCCCAGCGCGGCGGCGCCACGCGCGCGCGCACCAAGCGCCACCAGCGCGCACAGACGCACGCGCACGCGCATAGGGAGAGATCGTCCAGGTAACTGAATATGCACAGCAGCACTGCAACAACCACACATAAGAGTTCGTTAGAACTATTGACTTGCTTGTCATTCTTTTCATGACAGTGATCAACAGTGATCAATATTCCTCTGGAAATGCGTTATTTCAAATGTCAAGTTAATAACAGCCGCACGGTTCGATACATCAGGTTAAGCTACGCTTGCCGGGGTTGGTCAGTGGATGGGTGACCACCTTTAAAAACCGAAACTCCTCCGTGCCTCGGAAAGCACGTTAAGACGTCCCGGCTGTCATTCGTGGATCTTCGACAGTCGTTACGAGTCGTCAGAAGCCCGAAAGTCAGACACCAGTCTTACCAAGGGGTATCGTATGACCCAGTTACTGCTGCAGCTGTACTAAAGATGAAACACTGATGTCTGATGTGTTTACTTAAATCGTTTGTTTGTTTGTTTGTTAAGCTTTGACGCTAAAAAGGCTGGACGGATTTTGGTTAAATTTGGCACATGGGTAGACCTTAGTCTAAGGTCTACCCATGTGCCAAATTTCCATGGCCTAAGGCTTAGACCATGAGGTCATGGTTTAAGCCTTAGGCCATGGAAATTTCATGGTTAGGACATAGGATACTTTTTATCATAGTATTACGATCCCGTGGGATAATTTCCGACCTCCATGCGGGCGAAGCCGCGGGCAAAAGCTAGTAAGTGATGATTGTTATTATTATCTAGTCATTAATATACAATTTGTTAACTAACAGAGGGCGTTCCCGTTAACCCGCAATAGTATAGCGTTCATACATGCTAGAAAAAATATTAACATAGTAAAAAAAAAGAGTTTTTTTTATAAAATGTAAATATCTATTTTTTTTTTTATTGGAACGTAATTGTAACGCCCTGTACACGGGCACTTGTTTTTCAACGTGGAAAGACAAGTGCGACAAGTGCGCGTGTACAGAGTGTTTGTTTTACGTATGAAAATAAAATTTTTTGTGAATATTTTATGATTATGATATATTAATAAAAAAAGTTTTATTTTTTTCTATTTTAATATTTTTTCTAGCATGTATGGACGCTATACTATTGCGGCTTAACAGGAACGCCCTCTATTAGTTAACATACTGTATATTGCTGTACTGTACTAATTAAAGAGATTGTTTCTTTAATAAAGCCATTTTAATTTTTGCAATGATATTAATTTACCTGCTTTCATAATTATAGCTGTTATAAAATTACCTCAAATAAGTAAATACCTTCAGAAGGCAACTGCTCCACAAGTCCAGCGGCAAGATTGTCGGGCGGCCTAGGCGTTGATAGCGCCTGCAATGACCGCGCCAGACAGGGCGGGTGCGGCGGGGGGCCTAGCCCAGCTCGATCGTCACTGGCCGGTTCAGGCCCGTCTGGGAGGCCCGGGGCCGACCCCTCGGCGCGTGCTGGTGCATCAGCATGGGGTGGATCATCAAGGAAAGCAGCGACGTCGACTCGCATGGATCCATCAACACGAATCGGCCCATCAGGACGCAGTGGTCCATCAATTCGCAGCGGCCCATCTGGACGCACCGGCCCTTCGGCGCGGCCTGGTCCATCAGCGCGGCCTGGACCATTAGCGCGGCTTGGACCATCAGCGCGGCCTGGTCCATCAGCACGGCCTGGCACATCCGCGCGGCCTGGCCCATCGGCGCGGCCTGGCCCATCGGCGCGGCCTGGTCCATCAGAGCGCCCCGGCCCTTCAGCTCGACCCGGGCCACCATTACCTCCAACCCCACTGCCACATCCACTGCTGCTTGCGCCTGCGCCTGAGTTACTTGCCCGGCTTGCTTCGTCTTCTGGACTTGTTTCACTGTCCATTGAGCTCTATAAAATAGCGATGTATGTTCAAAATTCGCGCGTATTAATTTGGATTTTAGGCTTCAGTGATTAGACCATATTTGGTGATTTTTGATACGGAGCAAGAACTTAAAGACAAGGACATCAAAATTTTACTGACAATTAATGAGACTGTAAGGAGTTTGAAAATGCAACAATAACATTTTTATTTTGTATGCTGTGCATCACTTGAATTGTACACATGTGCAAATTGAGTGCTGTAGGGTAAAACCCTTTTTTTTTCGACCTGATTATTACTGCTAATGAAACACGTGTTCACCAATTAGGCCTTGAAACCAATAATAATCCCTACTGTAGAGGGTCTGTCTACTGATATAGGGGTTAGAGACATTCAAAATCACTCCATAGACTGGAGCTACACTACAAGAAAATAAAATTGGAACGTCAATGAAAATGGATTTGCCTTAATTAAAGTAAGAGTACAAGAACAAATAAACAAAATACTTTGAACATTTATTTCTTTAGTCTCTCAGGGTTTACTAAAGTATCAAGCAATATTTTCACTTCTGCTTAGTTCCGGCATTGAATAACAAACTAGGCTTTTAGCTACTTTCTGTGTGTGTAATTTGTTTTTTTTTAAGGTGCGTTTTATTTTGTGTAGAATAAACAAATTTTCTTTCTCTGTGAAAAGTTACTTTGTCTCTAGGCTCATACAAGAACAGATTATCATAATCATAATAAATAAAAGCTAAATAAAATCAGCTGTTTACTGTTTATTATGAGGAAACTTACTCTGTAATACCACCAGGAGGGTACTGCAGCACAGGCTCTGTTCACTTTACGTTCTGAACTATAGTTCAAATCCGAAGGCTCATCATTCCCTGAGTCACCATCATCTGTCTTTTCACTGTAGAAATATGAAGATGGCAAGTACGACGGGAAATCCGGGAAAAGAAATGCGTGGCAAGTGACACAAACTGGTTCCCCGAAGCTAGGACCGTAGTACCCATTGCACACGTGACAAGTAGAATTCTGTAACAAATTGATCACCCTCTAGTACAACTGAATATTTGTCACTTGGTTTTCTACTATTTCGAAGTTCATCATACGTACATCAAACTCAAACTCGAGAGGCTGCTCACTTGGAGTACTACAAATAAGTTTGTCACCATTTTCTTCCAGTTTCTTCATAAAATGAAAAAACTCGGGACCCATTGCAAACATGTTTACACTTTCCAGGCAAACAGTTTATTGATGGATATGTTTTACAATTTGTACGATCATGGGATCAGATTTATACAGATGCTCCAATTTTAATTAGTTCATGTAACAAAAATAAGCAATACCACACCACTTTATGACTCAAACAGTAAAAATAAATGAATAGAACATGTATTTTAAATGAGAAATACTCAAAGTCCTCAAAATATGCTCGAAAATACTCGAAATCAATTTATGACAACTGTCAAAACAGAATTTGACATGACAGTGTGACAGCAACAATGATATTTTTATTATTGCTAGCAGTAAAAATAAAACAATCGAAGTGAGTGAAGGGCTATGTTGCTAGTCCTTACCATGGAATTAGTATGTACTATCTAGTACCATGCCCCTACAACCAAAACTGGATTTAGGAGAAAAGCAATTACCGTAAAACGCTGTAACTTTGCCAACTAGCCCCAACTTAGCCTATTACGTTTCGATTACGATATTTCGCGTTTGCTTAGTTTTTTTGTATGTTTTACCATTTGGTATTGATTTTACATTATTAGGGCAACATATTTTTCATTTTTTATAATGGTAACTTTATTGTTACTCCGTCAGTTGTGCGACAAACACCGGTGCGAGTGGGTGAGTATTTTTAGTGTCCTATAACTTTTGCAGTTTTAACTACAGAAATGGTGTTTTCGTGCAAGTATAACATTCCAGGGTAAGAAAATACTATCTATTTTCCGTATGGCTTGATATTTTTATGAAGAGGACACGATTTCATTAAAATAACTTAGAAGGCAATGTTGTGCACTGTTTTGGAAACTTGAGTGACACAACTTTGCCTGGGTCTAGGGTTGTCACTAGTCGAATTTTATTAATGATATATTTTTATTATGTTAATGTTATATTTGCATGCAATTTATCCAGTTTGGAACCTGGTCGAATCAATGCATGCGCCGCTCGGCTCCACCCGTGCGTGATCCGTTCGGCTACGACCGAGTACGCTCAAGTGTCGTCGCCGGCCGGCAGGCATTGAAATCGCTATTGGTTGATCTAGGCATGATAACTTGCCTAGATCAACCAATGGAAGCGCATGCACGTGCCTGGTAGGCCTAACATGACACACGCGACAATTTTTCTCTCTCGCGCGAGTAATTGTCGTCTATTGCTGCACTTTTATGTTTTCTGACAGCGCTGCCATACAAAATAGTCGACTCGTTCTGTCAAACTTGATGTTTTATCGACAAACCCTAACATGGCACCTTAGTTATCTCGATTTTTGACAATTCAATACGAGATAATCTGCGATTTTTCTGCCATTTAGTCGTTCTTGATTTTGACGAGAAGAGTAGACAAAATTATTATACAAAAGAAACTCCAAAATAACATGGCAGTTTCACAATTAAAAAAATAAAATTAATTAATTAAAATCATAATCTTACTTTATACTTGAATACATTTTATTTTATTTAATAAATAAATAATAATACTTAATAAAATCTTTATTATTATTCATTATTATTATATCTTTATATTTATTCATTATTATAAGTACTGTTATCTACATAATTTACAAGATTTTTGGTTTTTAATTTTATTATAAGATAGTATTTTATTAAAATACTTTGCATTACCTATTTATTTTATAATAAAATTAAAAACCAAAAATCTTGTTAATTATGTAGATATACTTAACTGTAATATTTTTAGGTAAAGCCATTTTATAAAACATTGCATTTGTGATTTTTACTCATAAGTACTGAAGTACCAATTGAAAAAAGTTAATAAATTTGATTTTTTTAAACACGTTTGTTTTTTTTGGGACAACCCTACAGGCAACGACATTTTTGTATGAAAAGTTTGTGGTACCTGCTACAACATTGCCTAGTAATTATGAAAAAAAAAATACTACCTTCATGGCACTAATGTAACTGTCGGGGACAACCATGGTGTGTCATGCGCACGGAATTAAAATACTGGAAAGATCAACAATATATTTATTGAGATATCCTTCTAGGCAAACTTGTGTCTTTTACCTACAACTTTGCCTACGACTTTGAGCGTTTGTAATTCGGTAAAACGGCATGATTTAAATAGATTTGAGTTCTACTATGCTAGGCATAAGGTCTGTTTTCCATCTGAAATTCCTTAAAAGCCATAATAATAAATAGGTTCAGAGATACGAACAAAAAATGTCAAAATCCAGGCAAAGTTACAGCATTTTACGGTACTAGCAAAGAACAGATTTATAGCACGCGATGAACCAGAATCTGCAGTGCAGCTTGACAATAAATAGAAATAGAATGCGTCACGTCTCGGTATCGCTTATGAACACAGAACATAAATATACTCTAAGAGCTTATGAAGCACCCTCACAAGTGGTCTCTGCGGTTGATAACTAGATATTTAGAATTTGAGAGCAGGTAGGTATGTATACCTCTAATTGGCACTTCTACTACTACAAGGTATTATCTAGTAGCCTCAACATTAATAGTATCGGGGAGTTTTTTTTTCCTTGTGTGGCAACTGAGCCGATGTCGACTATTCTGCCAGCGTCGGAAGAGTTGTGTGCGATGTACCCGATACGATTTCATAAGTTTCACTTTTCTAAGTTTCTCTCAGAACGAAGGGAAACAAACATACTTACAATGGCGAAGTCGAAACTGTGTGTTGTGTATTATATTGATACCCACACCTCTAGTCTTCACGCACACATTCACAGCGTGTTTGTTACACAAGTAAAGCGCGCGCCCCGCGCTCGTTCAAAATAAAAATACTGTACTATGTACTCACTCATAAATCTGAAGTTTTTAGAGATGTGTTACTCAATTATATTACGCCGGCTGAACAGATTTCAAGTTATGTAGACGTCCACGTTATGTGTATCCAGATATGTAAGTACCTCCCATATTATTATTATACTCTTTGGTAAGTACTGTAGTATACGTAAAATTGAACTTTTTATTTGGGTAGTTCTTTAGAAGTTTGGTAGTTCTAGTAGATGCGGCCAGTTCTTCCGGGGTGCGAGTGAAACCTTGCGTTTTGTTGTGGGTGATCTTTAGATTCAGTAAAAGTAATTAAAGGTAAATGAAATGAAGTGAAATAAAACAACAGCATCATTCTTAAAATTATTCTTAAATTACTCTTTTTCCGTTTACTTCTTTCGAGCTTTTCAATGTGCCATTTTTATCAATATCTTTTGAAAACAAAAATTACATAGTTATAAGATAATTATATTATACGCGTACATTGTACTTTATAATTAAATTGATAAAATCCGAATTTCCATTTGTATAATAAACGAGTATAAACAAATTTCTGCATTTCTAAGTTTTTAGTAATACTTTTACTAGGTACCATTTTGATATTTCAAAAACGTAATAGTCAATATTTAAAATCATTACTTACGCGGTGTGGACGAATACGAACTAATACTACCATGAAAATACTAATAAACACAAACATATTTGAGTTATGGAACCTTATCCATAGTCCAAGTAATATACACAACATAGTCAAAGTAGTAGATACAGTCAAATATTAAATTATAACAATTCTTCGACACGAGTGTAAATGTAACTAGCTATTTTAATACATAATGTTAGCTAAATTAGACAGCTGCCACCTTATATTTAGCTTTTCACAATGAAGCTGTCCCTACGGGCAGGTGCGAGGCGGCGCGGTCCGTGCTCGGTGACGCGAACACTGCTCGAGCATGTTGCACGTACATTTAAAAATATTTACCAACCGTACAGCCTTTAAAATACTTCATATTGCGACTTTACTAGCATTTCTATCGGCCTATGCAGCACTCACAACGGCTACAATAGGTACGACCCTTACTTTAATTCTAAACACCTAAACGCGATATGAACAATGATTGCCAAAATAGTATTCACAAAATCACTAACGACATCTTTAAGGCGAATATAATACAAAATTAGTGTGAAAGTAAATATTTCATCATTATCTAAGTTGTGTGGACACATAATCAGACATTCAGGCGGTCAGCAGCGGAAGTCAACATCGTATATTTTTATTATATATTCGCTAGACTTATTTTATACACATCGCCCTAAACGAGTCCTAGGAAGTGTTTTTTTGTTCACAATCAAAAACAGCACATCTTCAAAACAGTCACTTCATCTCAGTAATCTTATACAAATAAAAATAAAATCCATATTTCCTTAACACGATCCGTCATAAATACACCGGAGTCCGTATATTTTCCTTACCTACATAATCGTAACAGACGACGTTTAGAAAGTAAAGGTAAAAGGTAGAGCTAGAGTCCAGTGGCGCAGGCGAGCAGCTCTAGTAGAGTCGACGTCGCGGCGTCCACACACTAACTTAGCTATACCGCACACTCGCACAAAGCTACCGCGCGGCGGCCGGGGAGGGCCCCTCTACCGCACTCAGTACGGAGAGTAATACATGCCGCGCCTGTAACCTCTGCAAACAAGGCACGCCGTTAGTCACTACAGCTACGTGCTACACGTTACAGATACCAAACTACCGCTACGCACTGCCATGCAAGCTACGTCCACGACGAAGGAGGGGCGCCGCATTGAAAATACTCAGTTTTCTATTACAAACTTTATTTGTAAAAAGTGTGTATAAATATTGTCTTTCTTTTGATCAATTTACAACAGTTTGTACCGAATTTTACAACAGTGTCTACTGTCTACAGAGTGTTTAATTGCTTAAGATGTCACATCTAGTTAGCGTCAATATTCAATTGACTGAAATCCTTCGACTTCTAAATCTATAAAACAGAAGTAGAACAAGTGAGGAGAGAGGCGACATCTTCCACAAGTTAGTGTAGAAATTGGTGTAATTTGCAACTGTTAATGTATTACAATAATTGGTACCAAACTTCGTCTCTCATTAGTGTCACATCAAACGTTGTAAGCTTCTTTCAACTATACTGATATTGGAGCCTTAGTTTATTTCAGACTTGTCGATTGCACATAATGACTTAATGACTGATGATAGTAATGACAATACCTTGCAGTATGTCTATGTGGAGGTAATAAGATGCGTTGTTTTATTTAAATAAATAGAGATGAGATGAAAACAAAATGACAAACAAAAATACCTATTAACTTGATAGGTTAAATAACAAAAATAAATCCTAACAAAAAATGAAATATTTTCTTAGTTCAGGGATGTAGTATTTAAATGACAAGAAGTCATCCTAAGTAAAACAATTGAATTTATTTATCTTGATTTATATTTTGTTATCAATTTTAAATGACTACATATTTGCATTTTACAATTTTTGTATAAATTAATAAAACATAATTTTTTGGACAGAATTTAGGCTACAAATATTGAGTCATAAAACACCAAATAAGTCATAACTATAAGTCTCTGACATATTTTCTTCATAAAAGTCAAAATTTTACAATCTGTTTCAATATAAAAAGAGTGATGGTCTCTCAATAAAATGATAAATATCGTTTTGCTATCGGTTTTTACAAACTGTCGTATGATATTATATCCTGCTGGCCTTTCACGGACAATGTCTTGAGATCGTATTATTAAATATTATAATTATAATACACTAAAGATAAGTTTATATCCAAGGCTCATACAGAGACAATTCAAAACAATTTTTGTACAAAGATCGTTAGCTACAACACTTTGTGTATCAAAGTGTTGTTTACAGGACAATTTCATTCTCGTAACAGTTGCAAATTATGTAACAGAGTAAAAAAAAAACCACAGAAGTTCAAGATGTAGACAGTGTTAATATGGATTGTACCTGCCGCGGCGCACGGGCCGGTAGCCGGAGTAGTACGGGGAGAAGCCTCCGCGGAACGAGCGCCCGCGGCCCCGCATGGCGCGCGGCGGCCGGTTCGTGGTGGACAGGCCCGGCTTGTTGGTGCGCTTGGGCATCACCTGCGCACACAACGACATGCCATTCTAGAACTTGCTACATTCAAATGAGGCGGATATCAAACTCATCATCTGCCTGGCCTTATACCAACTATGTTACGGTCGGATTCTAGTCTAACCGGATGCAGTACCAGTCAATTCAATATATTTTTAACGTTGCCCCACACTAGGAATTTCTCCTGCATTGTGGGTGCGTTTACAAACGTTTAAACTCACATACACAAACAGTCAGACCTGGAACAACTTCTTGTAGGTCATACAAATATTTGTTCCGTGCGGGAATCGAACCCACGACACGCAGCGCAGCAGTCAATCGCTTAACCACTGTGCCAACCGTGCCGTCAATAGTAAGCTATGTAGCTTCATCACTACATTATTGTAAAACAAAGTCGCTTCCCGCTGTCTGTCCCTATGTATGCTTAGATCTTTAAAACTACGCAACGGATTTTGATGCGGTTTTTTTTAATAGTGATTCAAAAGGAAAGTTTATAATGTATAAAACATGCATAATATAGTACGCTATAATTTATAAATTTATCACGCGGGCGAAGCCGCTGGCGGAAATCAGTTGAGAATAAACTTGTCAGTGGGGTAAACGATGAAAATATGCTAGACGGTAACGGGTGCGAACCGTGATGAACTTCACGAACATTATAATAAATATGAAGCAGTTCATGCTACACCGTGTAGCTTCCGTGTCCCAACCGTGTCTTGGTCCAACAAATTGCAAACTTGACGGTCTAGCATATATATCATCTCTAAAACAAATAAAATCAACTGTAAAGGTGCGTCTACACTATATAACATAACACGTTATAAGACATAGTTATGTAACATGTTTCAATAGAAAGATTAGCAATGTTAAATAATGTGGACGTGTTATATAACACAAGTTTGTGTTATTAACATAATCTGGACGCACCCTTATTATTTTATTATGTTTTGGGCCCATGAACAGATAGCATGCTCCTGGCAGCAATGCGTTGAAGCATTGACTGTCCACATCCTAAATTTAAAAAAATGGGTTCTGATCCAAGTAAAAAAATATATTGTTGATTCAATATTCACACAATTTTTTGTAAGACACAGATTGTTGATCCACTTGGTTATACTCATTCTTAAAAAAAAATCTTCAACTTACCTTAATTTGCCGTCCTCTAAATAATGATTCGTCCATTGCCATTGCAGTCTGTACACTGTCTTTGTCGCCGAACTCTATGTAGGCGAATCCCTTTGGGTGGCCGTCGAACTTATTACATAATATTGTAACCCTGAAAGTTAGCAAGATTTTGAATTAGAATAAATAATTTTCAATATACGAGACATTTCAAGATGTTGAGGTATTTTTGGCCTTATTTAATTTTAGATTAGTGCCAGGTTTCCATGACAACGTAGGCTGTCGCGTGCTTCCGAATTGTTCGTGTAGATTCTGCTATCAGCCATGCAACCACGCGTACACGCACCCGACGCACGCTTTGAAAACAAGGCAATCGTCTAGGTCAGGGGTCGCCAACCTGCGGGTCGCCCAGTTCCATACGCAAAAATTATAGTTATGAACCAGATTTAACCAATCTTTCAAAATGGCTGAAAAGCTAATGCTCCTAGTGACGGAACTATCTATTATGAAATAGCTGTAATTAACAACTTTAAAAAAAAAATCTGCCATTCCCTACATTTTGACGAGACATGCGAAAATAAAATAAAAAACTAATAAAAAAAAAATGTATGGAAAGCAGATATTTTTTCGCGATTTCAGCGTTGGTCCCATACTAAAAGTTGTTTATAATGATGAGTAAAATGACCCCTTAAGAGGTTAAGTATAAACAAAAACTAACGTTGTATATTAGCGACTGTGCGAACCAGAGGGCGGCCCCTGCTTCGCTCGGTTGGGTTGGGGGTACGACTTGACAAAACATTGAGCTTCCTTTGTTATTTATGTAAGTTTTATATTAATGACCCCCTTTTCAAGTTAATTTTTCATGAATATTCGGAAAAATACGGGTGGTCACATGCCCATGGGCGATATAGTATAAAACTTTCGGAATAAATTCAATGTTGGTGATAACCGCATGAAAATCCGTTGCGTAGTTTAGAAGAACAACGCGGACATAAAGATAGACACGAAAAGTGACTTTAATTTATATTATGTTTAGATTCTTTGAATATAAACAACTAACGGACAACTAACGGACAACTAACGGATCGAATTCGCAACACAGCAATACGCTCGAGGACAGGCATTGCCGAAGTTGGCGATAAACCCGTGAGGCCGAAATGGAACTCGGCGGGCCAGATGGACCAGGTTCGTCACACAGTGGGGTGCCTGAAGACGGGCGTCCTCACCGAAGCATTCCTAAGAAACACTGTCGCGACGACCTAGACTCTTTCTTGGCTGATTGGCCGGAAAAGGCAGTAGGCAAAGATGAATGACTTTAGCCCAGCAGTGGGACAGTAAAAGTAAAAAAAATAAAATATCTTACCTATTAATAGATCCACATCCGTGGAAGTGCTGTTCCAGCTCCTCAGCAGTGGCACCGTAGTCCACGTTGCCGACGTACACTGATCTGTTGTCTGCCTCTATCTTCTCCTCAATCGACATGTTTAGCGGACTTGCTGTGAAAACAGAAAAAAAACAAGTATAGTAAAAGTTCGTTTTCTAAAAATATTATAACATTCACTTTATTTTTGTATAACAACAGATAAGTGCAGCAGGCGATGTGTCGAGAGCTCGTTTATACAACAGAGTATTGTTAGTTTTCAGTAAAAAGTTTCATACAAAATGATTAATTTATTTATTGATGAAATAAACAATCCTGTACTTTTATACTGCAGAACTTTTCTCTAGTTTTTCAAATTTACTCTAAATTCCTGAATATTCATAGCTCTCCGAAACTGTCGCGTATTGCACAGTCAGCATGTCATTATAATACAACGTCAACATATGCGCCAGGATGCACGAACGAAACATCCAATTTGTATACAGTTCCTCTTTTTAAGAGACCCAGTTCTCCTCCCGGGTTTGTTATTCAGCCATTAAGAAGGTACTCAGTAAGAAGATGAGAAGGTGCACATCTCGCACATCTCGCTCATTAAGTGTTATCTTAACTGACGTCAAAAAAAGAGGAGGTTATAATGTTTGTCTGTATGTTCATGGATAGTTTCGTCAAATTGTGGACCGATTTTGAAAAATCTTTTCAAAATCTTTTCAAATTTGGTAGAGGAAGCTTGCGCGATGATCCCATTTATTAATTTTGCTTGGGTAGTTTTTTGAGTTATAATTTTATTGATAATATGTATTTAATTCACTTTGTTTATCTTGACGATGTTGTTTACATAGCAAGTAAGTAGTGGTAAGTATACGAATTGGTGTGGAGTAGGTACCATAACTAAAAAGTGAAAAATAAAAAACTGTTACAAAAAAAAAAAACACTACAAAGTGAAAAATAACTTTTTATCTTGGAATTCAGTGGCAAAAATATTTTGTATAATTTTAATTCATTTTTAATTATTTATTTTAATCTAAATGTATTAATTGATCTCGTCATTACTAACATAGTTTTAAGAAAATTGAATCGGTACTAACAAATATGGACAAAATTTTTTTTTTTTATTTTTTTTTTTTTATAAACAAAATCTAAAATATAGATCCAAAAACACCAACTTCAGAAATTAAATTTATTTTTACCTTTGTAGTGTTTTTTTTTGGAAGTCGGTTGTAGTGTGTTACAAAAGGTCAATTCTTTTAAAATTTTGGTTGACGGAGAGATTAAAGCAAGTAAGAACAGTTAAAGGAAGGTTCTTAAAAATTGCGAGGCGCACATGTGAATGTTGCAAAAAGTAACATCAATCATGCAAATCCATTTTATTTTTCTTTCTCAGAGCACCTTGTTTTACCAGAAGTTATTTTAAAGTTTACCAGAACAGATCCTTAGTATTTTGTAGCAAGACCTTTGAATAAAAAAACATTAAGAGCAAAGAGCTTGTAGTATACTAAAGGCTTTTAATGACACCATTCCTAACTATTTTAGTTCTAAGGGACAGTGAACCTGTATTTACTATACAAAAGTAGAGTCAGGGAAATGAATTCTTTAGAAAATTGACTACCTACCAACTGAAATTGTTTGCATATTCAATTATAAATGTTATTCTTAGACAGTTTTATAAAATGGCTATTACACGGCAAATAAACATTATATATGTATATATTTGCTTATCAAAAAAATTCTGTGACTGTACTAGGTAGGTGAACTAGGTATCTAACATAGGCTTCATCATACTCAAAATATTGCATAACTACAAAACTACTATTCAGTGACTACATTTTTTTGTACAACGGTCTGTCTTCAGTTCCTCACCTTATTAGCAATTCTGGATAATATTGTCCATGCTGGGCACAGTGACAACCAATCTCATTCAATGTGTTTAAAAGAAATACAGTATTTTCTAGGATATGCATGTTATTTCATCAAACATCAACAGCAAATTTTCTTTTCAGATTTTAAACGTTGCTTTGCAAAATTTTGTGTTGTACTGCCCAGGTAGGACAAAGCCTATTTCTATTAACCTATAGTCTATCTATGAGGGCCTACATTTTGCAGACGAATGTAATAATGTATAGAAACAAAAACTTACTAAGTCCTGGTGGGCTACCCATACTCATCTGCTTGTCTACTTCAGTTTGCATCTGTTTTAGTTTCTCAGCCTCCTCTTCCATTTCCCGTACTCTTGCCTTGATGGCGGCCAGGTCAGGTACTTCACCGCCAGCGGCTTCATCCCCACCCTGAGCAACAATATTATAGATAGAAACTCTTTATTGAATGTCCATGTACACCTTATCAATAACAAATACAAATGATGAAAATTACATCTGTATAATTTGACACACAACAAATACACACTGGCTTCCCATAGGAGTATGCAGAAACTACAGAATGCCACCTGCAAATTTTCTTTAGCTATAATGTCCAAAATTAACCTAGCACAATATTAATGCTGAAAAATGTTTGACACAGCAATAAAACTTGAATCTTTGAATCTTACAACTTTTGAGTTTTGTCAAAGGACAATGATCAAATCCCTATGGGAAGCGGTGCATTTGGTTTTATACTGCGGCCATTGTTGAAACCTTAGTCGGTATTGGAAAAACCTATCATCACTAAAATGAATTGATAAACAGTTTTTCTACAAATGCAGTCCGAGATGATATATTTCAACTTGATTTCTTGTGTAACTCTGTAACTCTTCTATATAACTCGGTACAGACCTGATGTTTGGTTATGTTACAGCATATTACCTTTTGGTTGTCATATTATCATTCTGCATCGAATTAATATTGTTAAATTGATGACCGTGAAAAAAACATAAAATTGCAACATTTTTGGTCATTGGCTTTTGTAGTATTAATTATTGAGTTTTGGATAAGGATTTACTTTTTAATTGCTCAGTTTCACCCGCGGCTTTGCTCGCGCGGAGGTGGGAAATTATCCCACGGGAAAGTACTACCGGCATAAAAACTATCTTATGTGTTAAATCCAGGTTATAAACTATCTGTGTGCCTAATTTTATCCAAATCCGTTCAGCCGTTTATCCGTGATTGAGTAACAAACATACAACTTTCACATTTATAATAAATATTAAGGAAGTATGATGCATGTATACCATAAGCTAAATTGGCCCATGTCTTCATGGAAGACTAGCTAAACATCAAGTTTCTAATTACGAACGAAATATAAAATCAATGTAGAATGTAGAGAAAATATTTGATCAGCATATTGATAAACAAATGAATAATCAATATGCCCCAGTCAACATGATTTTGAGTCTTATCATTTGACTTACTATTTCAACCAAATCAAATGATGTATCTATGTTATCATCTTTATGTTTATCATCTACAATTTATAATAATAAAATGCCACAAAACTGGGATCTTGCAATTGCTGAAAATAATGAATTCTCGTTAAATTGCACAGTTATGTTTATAAAAAAGTTGTTACACGTACGTGTAATCGATGATTTACAGGTTAGCTTTGTAAACCAGTCGTGTAAAGGCCGATTACCGTTAATACTCAGTAAGTGTAACATTTCACATCAGATTAACTGTTTTCTTCTCCTGCTTACTGATAAACTGTGTTTGTACATCTTTATACACAAGCGTTATGTTACTTTAGACGAGAGAAAACCAAGAAATACTCACTCCAAGACTATTGTCAGTCATGTTTAGGGAACCGTTGGTCCCGTCCAAATGATTGTTGTCAATCGTCTCTAAATAATCATCATTTTCTGCCATGGCCATTATCTGCCTCTTTCATGAATTCAACACTTAGTACTTCACACTTCACTAAATCCCTGAAACAACACGTAATTAGTGAAACTCTACGTTGTAATAATTTTGATGATTACGAAGTTACTCTGACGTACCGGTAACCAAATCCGTTAGAACGCAAATGGCCTACTTTTGAAATACTATTCACATTGACCACTTATGGTTATTGGCTTTCACTGTAAAAGTGGTAATTTCATGAACATCCTATTATTCCTTTGATATTTACAGATTCGTTTCGGCCAAAATACCTAAAAATTAAACGCCAAACCAAACAACCAACAATGTGACCATACTAAAAAAACATTTTCATTTTCCAAAAGTGCGTGCTCAATAAAAATTCGTAAAATGTACTTAGAAGTTTTGTTTTTTTTATATCTTGTATATAATTTATCTTGCCATATTGACGCCGCCCATCGTGTACTTAGGGTTTCTTCCCTCCAATCCTGTTTATTTTCTTTTTCTTATGTGGTGTTGCTAACCTAAATTATAGCAACCCCTAGTCTGAAGTTGACAACATGTTGACAAACATTGGTTGCCCACCCTCGGCCGAATTCCGAATTATACCATAATCGCTCACAGCAGCGAGCTCACATCAAAATGCGATCCGATATACTTATCACGATTATAACAGCTTGAAGGCTGTCAACAAATCGGAATGCTCGTGAACGCGCTTACAGTGCTTTTAATGTATATCTTTGTGTATAATATAGAGCACCAATTTCTTCTTCTTCTTTGGTTAGGTGGCGACGCCAGTCAAAGACACAATTTCAGAGAAGACACGTTAGTTATGTGCTTAAGTGTGATGATGCGACTCAAAACAAAACAGCACAACTGTCATTTTTTACTGCGCTCACGGTGATATTAATTTACGGCATGGTCGGCGTTATTGCAAGATGGCGCATGTTATGACGTCATCTATGACGATTCAAGTTCATTCCAGAGGCATCGTTAGTTATCGCGCTCACGCTAATTCAGAACGGCTATCTAATTACGCAACACATTTTTGTAAACGATTCCGACTAATCTGTTTCATTTTGACAGTTCAATAATATTCATTGCGTTATTTACGTTGTTGAGCGGATTTTTTTTCGAACTTTTGAAGCAATGGATTAGCAATCTGTTTCAAAACGATTCAAATTCTGATTGATCGTGTATTACATAATTAGGGTACAGGTGCTAACACGCTCAAATTGTTTACAGCCTGGCTACGACTTTGGGCGGCGCGGCAAGCGGTGCGGTGTGGGAACTAAAAAGTTGCCGCTGCGAGCGGCGCGCCACCGCCGCGCCGTGGCATGCTTCATACATTTCTGTGCATTTGTTTTCGCCGCTCGCCGCGCCGCCGCCGCCGCACTGCTCACCGCTACCGCTGATAGCGGCAGGGTCGTGGCCAGTCGTGGCATCCTGTCTATAGCAACGTAGCATAGCACATCTCTGGTGGAAAGGCACCCTAACTCTCAAGATCACGATGGTCTTCGTTAGCGCGCAGAGCTTATTGATATAAAAGAATGAATAATTGTTTTGAAAGGCGATGAACCTTATCGCGTCGATCGTGGCTGGGGGTCGGCTTGGTAATTGGTTGACAAATTCTACAATTATTTGCCTTTCCCTGTCCATTTCCTGATTTCTCTGTTAGTCCGGGCAGTGGGTCATCTTAGGGAAGTTATTCTATATTAAAATAGCATTTCGTTAAGATTTTTTATTGTAAATCCTCTTCACAATATCACAAGTTAGTCAGGATTGGGAGCGCCTTAAAGGACTTTTTAAAAATAAAAAAAATGAATTAATTAATTACTCTATATTGAGACGTGCTACAGATTCGGATGTAAGTCACGAAGTAAGTCTAACTAACTAAAACTTAAACTAAACAATCATTATCTGTCAAATATGCAAGCTCAGCGACCACACAGATCGTGCTGAGCAAAAGTGCTTATATACGCAAAATCTGTAAGGGCTGTGGTTCCATAACTCCTCCCTCACCAAGTGCGAAATTATCGGTAATATTTGGATTCCGATGATTCCGCATACAGGACAATTTCCTCCAAAGTACTATACTAAGACATACTATAACTAAAATTACATAGAGTAATACAGTTGCTAAACTAACACTATTTGTTTTCACTGCACTATCACTTTCCACTATTTCACTTTTTAATGTGTAGGATAGGTGTTTTAAATCGTCAAAGTCCAAGTTGTTTAGATTAACTGTTTTGTTCCAATTAATAGATGTTTCCTTTAATTTGGGTAGAACCGCGATTGGAGTTACTCGATATTGTATTTTCCCTGAATAATGTTGCATTTTGTGTAATTTAATGTCTTTCAGATAGACACTGCAGTTTTCGTCAACTTCCAATAAATATGTGCCCTTGATCGGTTTCCTGATAACATCACCGGCACATGTTTCGGTAAGCATTATCTCATTCCTTGTGTAAATAATCCAGTTGAAGAAGTCAATAGGCTGTACTTTTAGATTTTCCAGGTTAACTGCAAGGGGTTTACATAAACTGAGGTTTGAAGCAAAATTCATTAATTGTTCTATACACGTACTTTCAGGATACAATACAACATCGTTTTCCTTGCACAGGAACTGGTTAGCTGCCATCTCTTCACATGGGTTGGCTAGCGGTAAGTATGTAGGACCTTTCACCATAAGGAACGGATATTTAGGGATAATGGTGGTAGTTACGTTTCCATTGAAAATTGGTAGTGAATATATTTTGAAATAATTATAATTATTTTTATCTATTAATGGGATTTCCATAATGAATGTTATTTGGTTTTCTTTTACATAAGCTTTAGTAGACATTGTTCTTTCTAACATTAATAACGTTTTCTCTGTAACAGGGTATATTAGGCTTTCAGTTTCAGAAATATTGCTTAACAGTGCTAAGAGTTCAGATGGCTCAACAAGGGCTTGATGTACAACAGACACTTTTGTAAATGATAATGCAGTTTCAATCTCATTTAAAACAATATAAATTGACCTAAAATTACTTATAAACATATCAAACATACTTAAGACATATACAGAGTAAATAGAGTTATTTTCTTTAGTACCAATATTTTTTACTATTCTTTCTATGCGTTTCATGCGTTCATCCATAATTAGAATATTGTCCTGTACAGATGCAGATTTGTTAATAATAGAGTCAAGCATTTCTGAAATTATGGTTATTTTCTTATTTACGTGTGTTTCACCAATTTTTAGCTGTGAAATTTGAGCATCGTACTTAATCGCGTCTTCGTGGTCTAGATTACCGGTAAGTATTTTAATCATTGAGCCAAGAGGATTAATGAGGCCGCGTTTGAAACGTTTTGATGGAATAAGCTGCCTGAATTTTCTGACTGTCGAATTGCGTAAGTATTCTACCTGTAATTTCATATTTTGGAACTCTTCTGCGTAGGGCTTATGAATGTCGACTATATTACTAAATTCTTTATATCTATTAATATTTAACGCTAAATCATAATCTATCTCCTTAAAATCTAATATCTTAACTATGGTCCACTTATCTTTCTCTATAACCGCCTGTCCTTGTTTAACAGGTAATATGCCTGGGTTATTTTTAATCTCTTGAAGTTGAAGGCCTTGGGTCTTGACCGTCAGTTTCAAGATCACGATGATCAGCCACAACCTGTGAAGGACGTTTAACGTTCTTTAGAGGCACTTTAGTTTGTCTTTTACCTATCTGTACTGGTACTACGTTCCTATTTGTTTTTCCTGTTACTTTTGCTTTATGATATCTAGGTTTATCTTTACTTTTCCTAATGTTAATGTCCTTTACAAATATATTATCTTCCTCTTGTAAGCTTAACTCAATTTCACCACCTTTCTTCTCTCTGGCTTTTTGTTTAGTGTTAAGAATCTTTTCGGCTAGGTACTTATACAGATATTTTGTTCGTTTTGCATGATCTTTAACTAACTGCTGTGTATATGCCCTTTCTAAGTCTACATCAAATATTTTATTGGAGTCGGTGTGTCCAAATGCTACTTCAAAAGGGGTTAATCCAGTAGTGGAGTGTATTGTATGATTGTATGCCATTATGGAATAGGTCATGACGGAAGCGGCGTCCGTACATTTACGTTCATATTTTGCAAGCCTATATATCTCTATTATGGTGGAGTGAAATCGCTCTACGATACCAGTGGAGTTAGGATTGTTTGGCGTTGTTATGTGAATTTCTATTTTATACATAGACAAAAGTTCGCGCATAAGTTCATTGTTAAATTCAGTGCCAGGGTCACAGGATATTTTCCTGGGAACACCGTATATTGAAAAATACTTTAATAAGGCTCGTGCTACTTCTGTCGTTTGCCTACTTGAAATTTCAATAGCCTGTCCTAATTTGCTGAATGCATCTACCAGTGTTAGGTAATATTTACTTTCTATATTAAATAAGTCAATGAATATTTCTTGGAAAGGGGCATCCTGTGTTTGTGTTAATTGTAACATTGGTTTTATGGGCTTTCTATCATATTTCATTAGTTTGCAAGGCTCACACATATTTATAATTGCTGCTACCGTATCTTGCATGTTTTCCCAATAATAGTTTCTGCGAATTCTAACCACAGTTTCTTTAATTCCCCTATGGCACGTTTTTCCTTCGTGATGTTTTAGTATAACAGACTTTTGTTCTTTTTCATCTTCTATATATATGACTCTATCTGTACACTCAAAGAACTCTACTGAATCTTTCTTAAAAATTTCTATAATAACTTTAGTAAATAGCCGTCTATGTATGTCATTCTCAAAGTAAATAAAATATTTACGCTTGGGTATGACATATTCTTTTAAAAATTGTTTAATTAATTCTTCATTATCTAATGGAAGAAATACTTCTAAAACTTTTTGATTCTTTCTAGATAAATTTTGAACTTGTATTTTATTTTGAAACCAGGTAAACACTAATATTTGGTTCGGTTTGGTGTCGATTGCTTCTCTTAAGATTGGGATCCCTAATGATTCTGGTTCTATGTTGGAGGCTACTGTATCTGTTTTACTGCTACTGGTTATGGAACGAATAGGGAAGTTATCTTGAAAAAGGTC
The DNA here is from genome assembly GCA_948150665.1 of Conistra vaccinii. Classification (NCBI taxonomy): domain Eukaryota; kingdom Metazoa; phylum Arthropoda; class Insecta; order Lepidoptera; family Noctuidae; genus Conistra; species Conistra vaccinii. The sequence goes on from OX411327.1 coordinate 8,301,337, forward strand.
TGCAGGTGTAGTCACGTCAGAGTCAGAATCTGAAATGGTTACTATTTCTGATTCATTTTCTATTTCAGCTTTAGTTGTAAACTTTTCAAGTTCCTTTAATTGTTTTATTACTTTTTGTATTTCAGATTCATCTACATTAACATTCATTGATGTGTCATCTTCGGAATCTATAGCGTTAAGTTTTATGCGTGACAATGCATCTGCATTACTATTTTGTTTGCCATTTTTATAAATAATTGTGAAGTCATATTCTTGAAGGCGGAGGCGCCAACGAGTCAATTTACTATTGGGTTCTTTCAGGGAATAAAGCCAAGCAAGAGGTCTGTGATCTGTAAAAATTTGGAATTTATGTCCGTACAAGTAGGGTCTAAAGTGTTTCACGGCCCAAATAATAGCTAAGAGCTCTCGTTCTATTGTGCTATAACGCATTTCAGTGTCGCTAAGGGTTCGACTAGCATATGCGACTGGTCTGTCTGCTCCGATAGGTCCTTGAGATAGGACAGCACCGAGTGCCACGTTAGAGGCGTCAGTTGTCAAAATGTAGGGTTTAGTCGAGTCAGGGTATTGTAGCAGAGGAGTATTAGTCAGTACTTCTTTGCATTTTTCAAAGGCATCTATGTAGTTTTGGTCTATGATAATTTTGTTTCGTTTCTTAAGGCAAGACGTTAAGGGATGGGTGATTTTAGCGAAATCTTTAATGAATTTTCTATAGTATCCGACCAGCCCAAGGAAACTTTTTATTTCTGTTGTTGTTCTAGGAAGAGGATAATTTATAACAGCTACAATTTTATCATTGTTTGGTTTTAGTCCGTCTCTTGTTATCGTATGACCTAGGTATAAAACTTCCTTTCGTAAAAATTCAGATTTGTCTAGTTGTATTTTTAAGTTAGTCTGTCGTAGTCTTTCAAAGACGGCTCTAAGTTTCTGTAGGTGGTCTTGAAGGCTAGAAGAGTAGATGATGACGTCATCTAAATAAATGAGGCAATGTATTCCTTGGAGACCTCTCATAATGTTGTCCATGGCTCGTTGAAAGGTTGCCGGAGCTGTTTTAAGTCCAAACGGCATTCTCAAGAACTCATAATGTCCGTTTTGTGTGCTAAATGCAGTTTTTGGTATATCGTCGTTATTCAATTCAATTTGGTGGTACCCACTCGCTAAATCGAGGGTTGTAAAATAGATGCTTTTGCCCAGTTTGTCAAAAAGGTCAGTAATGTTAGGAAGGGGGTATTTGTCGTCAACTGTAATGTCGTTAAGTCTCCTATAGTCGATTACCATTCTGTATTTGACTTCACCAGAAGCATCTGGTTTTTTGGGGACGAGATGGACTGGTGAGCTCCAAGGGGAAAAGGATTCTTGGATCACGTTATCTTTCAAAAGTTTTTCAACTTGTTTATTAATTTCTGCTGCTTGAGCAGGGGCTTGTCTATATGCTTTGGTATAAATCGGATCTTCATTTTTTGTCCTAATGCAATGTTTTACCTGATTAGTGAAGCTTAAAGGTATTTGCTCACAATAGAATATATCCTTATATTCTTCACATAATTGTCGTATGGATGCTTGTTCTTCATCATTCATATGGTCTAGTCGTAATTTAGTTAGATTGTCAAGTAATAATTGGTCAGTCTCAATATTTTTGTCATCTATGGAATTTACATGGCATTTGTTTTCCTCGAAATTAGATACTATGAACGGTTTGATGACACATAATTCTATTTGTTTATCAAGAGTGTTTTGTATGATGGTTGTTGCAAAACCATTTACACATTTCACAAGAGCAGTAGGCATTCGTACTCCTTCACTGAATTCTGTGTAATTTAATATTCCTACCCCATTTAATAAATTGGTTGGTAATTTTGCTCTAGTTTCTGATCTCGGTGGAAGTAATACAACATGTATAACATTAATATCCGTATCTATGCATATAGGTATTTTAGCTGACTTCGTTAGTAGTACATGTTTCTTTAAATCTATTACGGCTTCTAACTGTTTTAAAAGATCATTTCCTATCAGCCCGTCGTATAATGAATCGACATTGTATACGTAGAACTTATGGTGATCTTTACTCTGAAATACAGGAAACAAAGGAATTTTCAATACCTGATTATGTTTGCTCGAGGCGTGCGTACTTACTACTTCAAATGGTTCGTATGATATGTCGTTAGGAAAATAGGTAGTCGCTATTCTAGGGTGTATAAATGAACGAGTACTACCAGTGTCGATCATGAATTTTCCGTCTATTTCCGGTATGTAAATATGTGGTAATTTTAATTTTACAGTATTATGATTTAATATTATTCTTTCAGGTGTGTGCTGGAGGCTCGCATGTAAAAATTTTTGACGTTTTCTGGTTCAGTAGTATTATCTTTATTTTTAATCTGTTCGTTTCTATCCATAACTTGAGTAGGGTTTTCAGATACTGAGTCTACTGGAAACTCATTTTCTTCACTAGGGAAATATTCGGATAAATCATAACAATATTCGTATTCCGCAGGGTAAGTAAAATAGTCATCATAAGATGGGTAGAGTTCTAATTCGTTTACAGGGAAACCATGCTGAGGTGCTCTTTGCGGAGCAGTTCTCATAGTAGCATCGGTAATGTCTGGTTGAGGTTTGTTTTGTGTGTTTTGTTGAGGAATCGGAAAACGGTTATTGCTACCAAACTGATGCGGAAGCATTGGCATCCTTTGTTGATAAAAAGGGGGTCTATAACCAAAATTAGGTCGGTATCCAAACTGCGGTGGCACCAAATTTTGTTTACTCATACCGAATTGACCTTGGTTGTGCCCTGGCATGCTAATTGGCCTATTAGGTGGAATACCGAAATTAAATTTAGGTGTTGCACCAATATTATATTTAAATGGCTGATTTTGTTGCATCATTGGCATCGGTCTGAAACCTAGTGGTTGTGGGGGTAAACCAAATTTAAATATTGGTTGTGGTGCAATTGTGCCGCTGGGCTGCGGTTTAGTATTATGGTTTGAATTTAACATTTTACCGCGCATCTGATACTGATCATAGAAGTTAACTTCTTCTAAAACTACAGATAAGGCCTCTTCCAATGTGCGTGGATTTTTCAGACGCACAATGCGTACCATGTTTTCCGTTAAGTTATATAAAAATACCTGCAGGGCTAAGTTGTTATAAATAGTAGTCTTACTTACTCGTAAATTTTGATCACTAATTTGGTTAACCTTCGACAACAAAACTGATTTTACTGTTTGAATTCGTGCACAAAAATCACTGTGACTCTCATTATTTTTAATCTTTAAACATTCTAATTCAATAGCCAAGCATTCTTCACTTCGCGGATCGCCAAAGTGTAACTCTAACAATTCCTTGAATTCCGCCCACGATATTATGTCTGCACGCTCGCTGATAAGCGCGGCTGCTTCACCCGTTAAGCGGCTAGTCACAGCATGCATTAAATATTCCTGTTGCAATTCCGATGACTTAAGCTTATCAATAATATACTCGCATTTGCGTAAGAATAAATTCAAATGGCGTTTATTACCATCAAAACTGGGTAGAATTTTGTATAATTCATTTGGAATAAGTTTTATTTCCGACATTCTGGTACTTATGTAATAACTAACTCTATGAACTCTACCAATACAACTTATTACAATAATTACTACTAGTTATTAAGTGTTTCTGAACTCAATATTTTTATAGTAATAATGTTTAAAGTGGGATAAAAACTTATGATACAAAACAGTTATATGTTAAGTATTCTTACTTTACACTTACTACTTAATTATTTAAGAAAACCATCAACAGTCAAAATGGAAAACTTCCAATTCCAAGTTTAACGAAAGGATATGGACACGGATATAAAGGAGGTGAAAAGTCGTACTCACCAGCCTGCCACGCCCATCATCAGCTCGCCTCCCAGCACTCCTCGTCACCGACGATATTTGTTTGGTTCGTTGGATCACCTCGCCGCACCACGCGTACCGTTGTGAAAATCGGGAAAAGTCTTATCGCGAAAAATCACTTAACGCGGGACAGCTTCCTCAGTGATCCTACCGGCTGCGCCAGTCAGGATTGGGAGCGCCTTAAAGGACTTTTTAAAAATAAAAAAAATGAATTAATTAATTACTCTATATTGAGACGTGCTACAGATTCGGATGTAAGTCACGAAGTAAGTCTAACTAACTAAAACTTAAACTAAACAATCATTATCTGTCAAATATGCAAGCTCAGCGACCACACAGATCGTGCTGAGCAAAAGTGCTTATATACGCAAAATCTGTAAGGGCTGTGGTTCCATAACTAGTTTGTTAACTTACGAGTACATGAAAATATCATAGTGGTGTCTTATTATACAAATTTTTAATTGGAAAATGTGGCATAATTGGACATTCAAAGAGTGATAATTTTGCCTACAAAAATACCTTTCTTCATGTTCATTAGGTCTTACTATAGCTATGTGAGTCCCATCAATGCAACCTATTACACCTGGGATACCAAACTTTTCATAAAATCTGCAAATAAATCATTGGTATCATTTAATGACTATTTTATAGTATAAATAATATCTTATCACCATTTTTATATTTAGTTATTATACTAAGTACCTTAACTTATTTGCATTCCGTTCAGCTGCAGTTTGAGGAAATTTTATAAAAGTATTTGTTTTACATTTCTATGTGGTTTATGGCAGCAGTAACCTCTGCCAATACCGCAGACACTGTTTGCTGGGCAACTTGTTGAGCACTCCTAGTGGGTTTCTGATAGGACCCATGTGCATAAATATATATTGCAGTTAAAACCTGTAAACATTTATAAGTAAGTAACCTATTTTTAAGGAAAGTAATCGCATATTTTAGTGTTCATGGTAAAACACAATAAATTCTGACTGGTGAAATGTGGGTGTACTATAGGTACAGCACTGCTCAAACCTTTGGGGAAACAAAGTGTGACGGTATGATAATTACCTATTAAGGACCTAGGAACCTACATAGTGTTGACACATTTGTGTGGAATTCATTTAAAAAAACCACTCACCTTTGTCTATATGCTTAAGTCACTAGACTTCTGAGGATTTGTTTTCATTATAGGTTCCAAATCAAATCCTCACACAAACCACGGACTAAATCTTTTGATAACCTAAAATAAAAATAAGAAAGTATTGTAGTGTGAATTTAGTTAGTACACTATACCTACTTAATAAATAAAATAGGTTATTTTATATGCTTTTATCTATACTTATTGATTTATAAATTCAAATCCGCCCCTAAGGCTACCCACCGACCATAAATTCCCTTTCATTCATTTCAAAAGGGTTATTTCTTAGAATAATAACGCATGCGTTATTATTTATTTTTTATGTTATTTATTTCCCTTGTGTGACGCCGTCGGTTTATTTTTTCTATTCGATGTTCACTCTCCAAATATTCAAATATTTCATACTCGTCGCACATCTTTGGGAAATAATATAAAAGCTTTGTTTGTTGTCTAAATATAGATATATTCCTTTGGTAGGCACTTATGCACTTATGTTATCTTTTTTTTACATAAACCAACAGTGGGTCGTCCTCAGTCCTTCACAACAACTTACCTCGAACCTGGAGTAAAATTAACAATGTTGTGTAAAATAAAAAATTTAACAATTATCAAGTTTTCAACAAAACAATGTTGAAAAAGCTTGTGTATTAGTAACTTTTTCAAGATGGTTTATTTTGACGTTACAGACGTTCAATACTCGTTTTGCTGCTGTCAAATAAAGCGTCATGGTATGAAAAGTCTATACAAAAAAAAAGGTGAACGATTTTCGTAAACGTCAACGCAACAAGCCTGCTGCAGGCCTGCTATAAGGATGTCATAGTACAAAAAAGCAGGACAGTTCAACTTCTGTCCTGCTTTAAGAGCTCATGGTTAGCCCCCTGGCCCTAACTCAGAACGCAGCCCCCTATTTGCCCTGCTGTCACTGTCACTTGCATTGCTTTCTGTTCTATACAATCTGTGATTGCTTTGCTGTCAAAGTGTCAACTGTCACAAATAGAAGCTCCAGAATTCCGATTCTTGAGTTCGTGAGTGAGTTTTTCATTAAATCGCCGGGAATCCGCCCCTAAGGCGACTCACTGACCGAATACCTGAATAAACTGTTACTTACAGTAAAAATAACGAAGTTTCTATACGTTGATAGATAAAAATATATACTTATCACTAATCAAGTAATCAATCACAATCACAAACAACAACATCAAATATACTACTTTAGTTCTTTATAATCATAAAACACTGATGGTGTATTCTAGCTTATACAAAGTATTGGTTGCGGTAAGTACCTATGTAAACAAAAACCCATTCAGTAGGTATCCAATATTCCTAACAAGGTTTGTTTGTTGACTTATTAATTTATTTTTCTTCTTTTCTATTTTGTTTTCTTTTCTATTTTGTGAATGTGAGAACGCTGTAGGCTTTGTGGACTGTAGACTTGTTGACCATCTTCTATTTTGTTAAGTACTTGGTACTTGTTGAAAGACCTACACTGTCCTCGCGTACCTAATAAAGTAATAACACTGTTTTTTTTTGTTTTTGAAAATATTGTAAAACCCAATAATTTTTAAAAGAGTAATCGTGGAGTTTCTTGCCGGCTCTTCTCCATAGGAAACGACCAATTGGAACCGTGCGTAGCTTCTGACGTTTCATAAGTGCCGTAAAGTGCCCATGTAGGTAAATAAGTGAAATAAAATATTTTGAATTTGAATTTGAACTTCTCTTATTTTGTATGTTTCAGGTTTTTGTGTGTGTCTGTTGGTTCCATGTTATATATTTGAGTTGGAGTTTATCACCAGTGCTGAAAGATGCCACTCACAGCTGATGTGGCTGCTCAACAAGTGCAGGTGGTAATCTTTAATAATAATATGATTAACATTGTCTTCCGGCTCAGTGTTGACTCTTGACCTCTTTTCATACCAGTATAATGTTTCCATTTTATTACCTGACTGCCCCAGGTTGGTTATTCTTTTTCAATGAAAAACAAATAGTTTAATTAATGTTTATGCTAAACTAATTGTGTAATATTTACAAAGAGCAGTGGTGGTTGTGGGTTCGAACCCAGGTAGGCGCTTTACTTTGTGTAAATAATTTCATCACCACTGGAGGAAACCCGCATGTACTAGAACCAAAAATTCGAAGACATGTGACATCTATCAACCTGTGCTGGGCCCACATGGCAGAGCACTGCCGACTCCCTCTCAAAGAGAGGAGGCTTGTATCCCTGCAGTGGGAACATTATAGGCTGATTATGCAAATATTTATTTACTATGTGTTAATTTTTCATTTCAGGAGCGTCTCAGATCCTTGCATAGACTGATTTATGACATTGAAGCAGAGAGATCTCGCAATGAGCAGTGCATAGACTCAATATTGAGAGCAGAGAAGACTGTGGAGTCACCTCCTTCCAATGAGGACTCCTCCAGTTCTTCACAACAGGTATATGTTCTTTTATATATTTGATCTGCGTGGGGGTTCACTAATCTTAGTTAAAAAGTCTATTAAATCTAAGACTCGTAAAGATATAGTTGATTTGTCGGTTGAACATAACATTGAGTTGTCCTGTGTTGAGCTAGATAGGTATGTCATAGTGTGCGTTTACAGACCCCCCAATTATCAAAACTACTCCATATTTGAGGCAGTAATGGAAGATGTTCTAGCAAAACTTGCAACGGGGAAAAAATCAATAATTATCTGTGGTGACTTCAATATTAATATCTTAGAAAATAGTTCAAATAGCAGTCGAATATTAAGTCTCTTTAAATCATTCAATCTGTCAAATGTGTTCTCAGAACCAACCCGCATAACTACAAATACTGCTACATGTATTGATAATGTTTTTTGTTGCTGCGACTACTTAGATAAAGCTATTGTAAATTATCTGCCTTCGGATCACAGTGGTCAAACTGTTGCTTTCAAGTGCAACACACCATTACAAAGATTTCAGATACAATCTAGACAAGTAACAACCAGCAATCTAAGTAAATTTAATAATAACTTAATTAGTAAGTTAAGTATACCGGGTCATATTATAAACAATGTTAATGAATTATATGAGGAATTCTTTTCGGTAGTGCGCACCGAGTTCGATAATACTTTAAAAAAGAAAACTAAAACGATTTGCCCAAATTTTCTGTTCAGTGACTGGGCAACTAAGGGTATTAGGAAAAGTAGGGAAACATTGTTTGAGCTGTATGGCCTTAAGCCTTTTATTAACTCTGACACTTTTAATAAATACGTTGCTACTTACTCTAAAACTTTTAAAAATACCTGCAAGGTAGCTAAAGCCTTGTACCTTAGCAACAAGATCAAATCAGCCGATAATAAAATAAAGACGGTTTGGAAAATTATCAATGACGAAACAAATAGGAATAAAAGACATAACAGTGATTTCACACTAGAAACTTCACGTGGTGTCATAAGCACTAACAAAGAAGTTGCTCAAGAATTTGTAAATTTCTTTACCAGTATCCCACTTAAAACTACTGAAACCTTAAATTCCTCGCCCTCGCGTTCTATTGATTTATTAAGAGCCAACGTTTCATCCTGCCCGATTGAATTTAAATTCAAGCATATAAACCCCATAACAGTATTAAAAGCTTTCAAGCAAATTAAGATCAAATTAACCGAAGATCTATGGGGAATGTCAATCAAAGTTTGTACCTCCATTATTGAGACTATAGCGCCGTACTTAGCCTTAATATTTAATTTGTGTGTGGATCAAGGAGTCTTCCCTGATCTAATGAAATATAGTAAGGTAATACCACTTTTCAAATCCGGGGACAGTAAAGATACCAATAATTATAGACCCGTGTCCGTGTTGCCAGTATTAAGCAAGGTGTTTGAAAAGGTAATGCTTAATCAAATGCTCAATCATTTTAATACCAATAAAATCTTACATGATCAACAGTATGGCTTCACCAAGGGACGTTGTACGACTGACGCCGGTGTCACCTTATTAAAACACATATTTACGGCGTGGGAAGAGGCCCAAGATGCCATAGGAATTTTCTGTGACCTCTCCAAGGCTTTTGACTGCGTCGACCATGAAACCTTAATCTTGAAACTTGAGCATTACGGATTTGGAAAACTTGCGCTCAGTTTAGTTAAATCTTATTTAAATGATAGACAACAGCAAGTTCAAATAAATGGTGTCAATTCACTCGGTTTAAAAGTAAAAATGGGTGTACCACAAGGATCAATATTGGGTCCTTTTCTCTTTTTAGTATATATTAATGATCTACCCCATTTGTTAAAAACTCAACCACAAATGGTGTTATTTGCTGATGATACTTCATTAATTTTTAAAATGAATAGACGTGCATCAAATCTTGACGACGTAAATAACGCCCTGCAGCAGGTCCAAAATTGGTTCACTGCTAATAATTTAGTATTAAATGAGAAAAAAACTAAGTGCATAAGATTTTCTTTACCAAATGTCAAAAGTAGTAATTGTGAGATAGTATTAAATCAAGAGAAACTAGAATTCGTCGATCAAACTGTTTTCCTGGGGATCACGCTCGACTCTAGGCTTCAATGGGGTCCTCATTTAACATCCCTTTCAGGACGACTAAGTTCGGCAGCATATGCTGTGAGAAAAATCCGTCAATTTACGGATGTAGATACCGCGAGGCTAGTCTATTTTAGTTACTTTCATAGTATTATGTCGTACGGTATTCTACTATGGGGACGGGCTGCAGACATCGAGTCTATTTTTATTCTGCAGAAAAGAGCCATCAGAGCGATATATGGCCTCCGCAGGCGCGACTCTCTAAGGGAACTGTTTAAAGATATTAACATCATGACGGTACCTTGTCAATATATCTATGAAAACATTATGTACGTAAGGAAAAATCTACATCTTTTTAGTAAAAGAGGTTCAAGACACAATTATATCACTAGGAATAGGGACCAATTAGTTCAACCGGGTTTCAGGCTGGCTAAAGTAGACTCATCATTCATGGGGTACTGTTTAAAATGCTACAATAAAATACCTCCCCACATACTTGAGCTGAATGAAACGAAATTTAAATCTTCTATTAAACGCACACTATGCAGTCAGGCATATTATAAGTTGGGGGATTACATCGCTGATAAAAATGCTTGGCTCAACGCTGGTCCTGCTCCACAAGGGCACATAAACTAATTGTATAGCATCTGAAAATACTGTTGGAGCTGCGGAAGATTTTAAAAACTATCTTTGCATTGTATAAATTCAATCTCTTAGCATTGTATAATTGCATAGCACATGTGTGAGTACTATGTACAGACTATAAAGCTACCATTTAGGTACTGGGTATGTCTTTCATTGACTTGAATGTGCCCTGGCGGCTGAGAGTATGTCATGCTCACTCTAATGTCACGCTGACGGTGGCGTGTGTGTTGGATCATTTAGCTCCCTTCAAAATGGTTGAGCTGAATGGTGCTAATCCATGCGTCATGTTCGTGAACGGGCGCCGTCAGTTGTGACTGGTCATCTCATAGCTGCCATGGCTTATTTTAATTTGATTTAATTTTTTAATTGTTTTATTTTTGTTTTTATCTTTTATTACGGACGCTTTTAACGTTTTGCATCGTTCTCACATGTATAAGTTCAACATGAATGATGTAACCAATATTTTGTAACCAAATTTTTATTTAAAAGAGTGTCCGTGGAGTTTCTTGCCCGTTCTTCTCCATAGGTACCTACTACGCTTTGGAATGGGCATCTAGCTTCATTTTTTCTGACTGACCGACCCCTTGACAATTCAAAAGTGCCTGTAATTGGTTTATTTGAAATAAATGCTTTGAGTTTGAGTTTGAGTTTGATGTTCAACAGTGCCTTACAAGGGCCTATTTGAAACAAATGCTTTAACTAATCACCAAATTATTTGCCCTAGAGACAGTCAACATTTTAATGTTTTTAGGATTTATCCCTCTTTGTTGACAAATATTACCTCTCTGCACACAAATATTAAAATTAATTGTTGAGAAGCATAGAATATTCTACTCTTATGAACCCTGAAGACTGAAGTTTCCCTAAAGAATTTGGTTCTTTTTCATCCAATGTGTTATGATCAGAATTAAGGTGAACGCGTAAGGGTGTTTGTGCACTACAAGGAATTTTACCATCCGCCAGTCCGATTCCGACCAAACTAGTAGAAATATTTATATAGGACTGTAAAAAATCAGACTGCCGGACGGTAAAATTACGTGTTATGCACAAACGCCCTAAGTCAAAGTCAAAGTCAAATCATTTATTTCAAATAGGCCCTTGTAAGCCCTTGTGCCCTAAGGGTAGCCCAAGAAATACACATATTCTTACGTTTTTCGAATCATATTTTAATTCTGACACTGACCTCCAAATTGCAAAAAAACTAACCAAACTCGCGGGCTACCTTAGCGCAACCTCCTTAATGATGCGCTAAGAAGATCGCGAAATTCAAATTTTCTTTTGTTTTCTGCAATTTGTAGTTCAGTGTCAGGTGTCAGGTTGTAAGTTGATTAAAATATGATTCGCGACCGTTAAAAATATGGCTTTACAGAATAATAATCATTAGAATTAGGAACACAACTCCTAAGTTAGCAAAAGTGTCAAATGTCGTGATTTCATGAATTAGTCATTCAATACAATTACATGAACTTAGATAGTTGTATTGATGACTTTTATTATTAGAATTCTATAAATAAACATTTGATACGGCCGCGAATCATATTTAGATCAACATACAACCTGATACTGACCTGCAAATTGCATAAAAACGTAAGAAAATTTGAATATCGCGGGCTACCTTGGCACATCCCCCCTTAAACCTAGATAAATCCAGGGTATCAGTGTCCCTACACTGCAGCACTGATTACCTGTATTTTGCATTCTTGTTTGATAATAATACGTTATGTTACAGATGCAGTTGAAAAGCTTGTATAAAGCTGGATTGTCAGCAGCAGAACAAGAAGAGAACCTACTTCGGAAGGCTTTGTCGCGTATCTACGAGATTCGAAGCATCAAAAATGAGAGAAGAATACAGGTACAATTACAACTAAATAAATTATTTAAATAATCAAATCACTACTGCATCCACAGGTGCCTTTTCTGATCCAGTTTTAGGGTTCCGTAACTTCCGTGTCCGAAGGGTGTGATTTTTCAGCATTTTTTGCTAACTATTGTACGGTAGTAACTAGTAAGGATCCCTTCGTATGCCTGTCCGACTCGCACTTGTAAGGCTTTTTACCCGACTGCCCGAGAAGGAGGGTAATGTTTTTTTCACATTTTAATCAATAGTTTTGGAACAGCCAATAGTAGTCTCAAAGCCAAATCTCAAATATTGCTGTTTTGTATAAACCATTTCTGAAACATTTTCTAAAACACTTCAAATTGTTTTCAGGCGCGTTACGCAGGCAATAAAGAGACAATAGGTTGCGGAGCCCTAATGAAGATGTTGCTAAGTGCGGCACAGACGTTGCCCCTACACGTAGGCCGTGTGGGCGAACGAGCGCCTCCACTGTGCGGGGCCGTGCCGCCAGACTCTGGACATGTGGCGAAGGCCGGGGATGCTGTTGCTGCACTGGTCAGGGTGTCAGAGAAGGAGGAGAATTGGATATTGGCTGAGGTAAGTTCATCATCATTCGCTTGACCTTATCCTAATTAATTTGGAGGCGGCGCTAAAATGTAGGTTATGGATAGATTTAATTTTTATAAGGCCAGATTGTTTAAAAAACGTGATTTTCATGATTTCCCATCCCACAGTACAAATGCATAACCGTGCGGCGATCTCTGTGACGCACGCACCTGTGTATGCGCCTATAATAATATCACTAAGATTTCACGATCTGCAGCGTTCATTATATGAAGTGTTTTTTTTATTTGCCCCTTATTAACGTGGAGTACCGTTACGCAAAAATAACCTCGAAAAAAAATGATGGTTAAGACCAGGCACTCCAAACACAATTTCCACGCTAGCTCCACCCTCCCGCACCCCGCCACTCCGATATGTGCTAAACGCTAACGCATCAGTAATAAAGTTGTATATCGCGTGCGCTCTTTGACCATGTACGAGTTCGAAACTAAATGTCGTAAGTCTCAATTCTTATTTCGTTTATAATTAAAGTAATAATCGATCTAGAGAAAAAATATTTTATATTTGGATAGTAAACTATATTTTCTTACTGTAAATAATTATTTTAGACTAAAAGTCGAGTAATCTTGTTGTGGTTCTTAATAATCTTTAAAAAACACATGATTTTCGAATAAAAAATGAATCGAGCAAAGAAATTCCAATTACGTATCTGTCTTATTTTCGGAAAGATAAAGATCCAATAAATCATATACTAAAATTCCATTTTGATTGTATACGCGACTGTTTCAGAATGTTAATGCAAATAACATACAATTTAGGGAGCCTCCTCTTAATCTGAACGTTATACTGGTTGTTTTAGAGGGATTAATGTTTTGCTTTATGAATACAGGTAGTAAGCTGGCTGCCTGCTCAAGGCAAATACGAAGTCGACGACATAGATGAAGAACAAAAGAATCGTCACATTCTCAGCAAACGCCGGGTAGTCCCACTTCCTCTGATGCGCGCCGACCCGCGCGTTGACGAGCATGCTTTGTTCCCCAAAGGCGCCGTCGTTATGGCTCTGTATCCACAGACAACTTGCTTCTATAGAGCTGTAGTGAATAGACTACCGGCTAACGCTTCTGATCCTTATGAAGTACTGTTTGAGGTAAGTTCATTGTTTCTATTATACTTACATTTGAAGTTCGTCTAAATGGAAACATAATAATAAAAAGATTGCCATGTCGTGGGAGCGAATTTTAGCAGTAAGATTTATGGCTTATTTACACGCTAGTGTTCCAAGCTAGTCTCGCTATGGATACTCAATTCAACTTGTCGCCGCTAAGCGAGAAACTGTGCTCGTGTAAACTAGCCTTTATTTCGCTGTTCAACTTGTAGGAGCCAGGTAGCAAGATCTTAATGATCTCAACCCATTATACAACATAATTATTTTAAAACATTTTATACACTATGGAGTTTTTTGGCCATTCTTCTCAACAAGGAAACTACTACTTTGGAAGTGATGAAAATTTTAAAAATGGTAAAACAAAAGAAAGAAAATTGATTTATATGCGTCAAAAATTTCATTTTTATTATTTATTTTATTTAATGTTGATGGAAAATATGTGTCACATCCACACAAAACGGACACTATGCGAAACAGCTCTGGTTTTCAGCGATTTGACTTGATTTCGACTTCAATGTTCGACTCAACCCATATAAAATTGATTTTAGGACTCATCATACGCAGACGGCTACTCCCCGCCGGAGCGCGTGGCGCAGCGCTACGTCATCGCTATCAAGGAGGGCAAGGGCCGCGCCACCTGACCTTCCGCCGCCGAGCGCCCGCCCTCCAGCCGCTCCGACGCCACCTCCAGCGACTCTATGCTGTAGACGTGTAGCTATACTAGCCGATATTACATGGACTTATAAAGTGCTAGCGAAATGCGGGTGTACTATGGGTATACCTCTGCCTAACCCTTCGGGGAATGTTATAAACTGACAAAGGGCGGGCAAGAAATTTCGAAAAAGTAGTAGTTTATTTATGACGTTTGTCAGTCATATTTTATGGTGTAATTTGTATGTAGTGCGAATTTAAGTCAAGTGGGAGTTGTATTTGACTTTACTTAGTAAGCGTCCCATACGAATTTAAACCTTGTTCATATGCACATAGAGGTGGGTTTAGACCAAACGAACATAGAACCAGAGCAAGAGCTAGAGCATTATTTTGTTGATGTTCTTCACATTTTTGTATACAGAGTGGCAGGGACATCGACTCGATTAACGTCTGAACTCCCTGCGTTGAAACATTTTTGCGGTTATTAAAAAAAAAATCTGCTGTTCCATTCATTTTGACCGCGTTTAAGTATAAATCAGCAGATATTTTTTTTTATATCTGGCGAAAAATTCGACGCAGGTTGTTTCAGAATCATAAGTACCAGTTTTCGCGTCGATGGGGATGCCACCCTTTAGAGAGACCAACGAAGGAATGTTCTATGCCTGTTTACACAAAAACTTTTGATAAAAAAATAAAAACCGACTTCCAAAAAAAATACTACAAAGTGAAAAATAACTTTAATTTCGGAAGTCGGTGTGATTTCGGAAGTTTTGAATTTTCGTTTATTGCCACTGACTTCCGAAATTAAAGTTATTTTTCACTTTGTAGTACTTTTTAGTTGTGGTATCTATAACCTACCCCACACAAATTCGAATACCACTACCTGCTATGCAAATAACAGTGACAGGAAGTTATTATTATATCATCCATATAAATTAAGTGCGAAAAATATGTATTATTGAAGTCAACTCAAAAACTATCCAAGCAAAGTTAATAAAATTTACATGGGACCACCTCGGGAGCTTACTCTATCAAACAAAAAAAAAAATTCAAAATCGGTCCACAATTCACGGAGAAATCGGTGAACATACATTTAAAAAAAACTAAGTCGAACATAGAACCTCCTCCTTTTTGGAAGTCGGTTAAAAATAACATGCTACAGTGGGGATAGAATGTGCATTCGCTCCTTTGGTCTAAATCAACCTTTATGTCCATAATTATGTTGGAATAGGGCTAGTGAATGATGATTCGTATAAGCGAAAGTTAACAATTGTTTCATTGGAATATGAACTGTAATGCTATACAAAATAATCATGTTCACATCATATGGGGTTTAAGCAACGTTTTAGTGTGGTCTGAATCTCGCCCTAATACCCCAAAAGAGAATGTTGAATAGTAAGTTTAAAGTTCCAGCTACAGAAGCGTCTCTGACGTTTAATGGGTGCGTGTGATACGTTGATTGACTCGACAACTTGGGACTGCTTGTTTTGTTATTGTATGCATAATATGTGCTGCGTGTGTGTGATTGGTAGATTGTACAGGGATCTAAACATTTTGTAAACACCTTAATTTATGTATGTACCTACTTTCAAAGCAAATAAATGATTATGATTAGAATAGTATAGTAATCACTTATCCAGATCCACATTTCCGATCCGAATCTTGCGAATTTCCTTACTCGTAATAGTTGTAATATTGTGTGTAACTTGATAGATCTACTATCTAAATAGGTATGATATTTTGTTTTGCGATATTCGTAGGTCATCGCCCATTATAACAGCACCGCTCCAGCACGGTAGCGCCCCGGCACCGCCTCGAAAAATCTAGTCGTCAACGCGCCGTAAGCAAGGCGACGGCTAGCCGCCAACGCGCCGGAAGCAAGGCGACGGCTAGCCGCCAACGCGCCGTCAGCAAGGCGACCGCTCGCTGCCGGCACGCCACCGGCGAGGTAACAGTTTATTGTTTATTCACAAGCAAGGCGTCACCGTGCGGCCGGCGAGGTGTCACCGTGCTTACGGCGAGGCGTCACCCCGCGGACGGTGAGGGGCCGGCGAGTAGGCTCCTCGCTTGCAGCGCGCTGTCGGCCCGACGGGTGACGGCTCGCGGGCCGCTCGCTGCCGGCGAGCCGTCCACTATTTTGTTTAGCCATCGTAAAATAGAATTTAATTTGACTTGAAGTCCTAACTTGATTGACAAGTTATTTGCCGTGTCGGAGCCGTGCTGCTATAATGAGCGATGACCTTTATTCGTGTAAAACAGTATTTTATAAATTTATAGAATGTAATGTCTCCCTATTTAATTCTAAGCTATACCTACTCTATTTAAAACAAGAATAGACATTTAAATAAACCTTTTTTACAGTCCGTTCAACCGATTTTGACTTCTATTGCGTTGGTGGCATGACAAATGAAAGCTGCAGTAAACAGTTGGCACTGTTACCACTTTTTGCTTTTATTTCCATTAAATATTTTGAATGTCTAATCTTTTTCAAATTTTTTATATTTAGTTATTGAACGCTGTAAACATTTTGGTGTGTAATTAAAACAATGTATTGGATACAATCTTTTATTTATTATCTAAGGTTAAAATCTAATAGAATACATGATATATAGCGCTTAAGTCCGAAATATACAATCATTTAATTTTGATTGGTAGTTAAAACGAATTGATTTTATAATTTTCTCTGATGACTTACAAACTAAGGAATAATAATACAATTAATGGAAGAAACTAAAATATGTCAGATTTTAATAAACAAAATTTATGAGGAACTCGTTTTAGGTACAGCTACAGTGGGATACCTACAATATGGAAAGTCTATGGGATAAAAAATAAATCATTTGCTTCAAACAAACCATTCAGTCATAATCGTGGTAAGATGGAAAATAAAAACTCAATTAACTAAAGTAGGACGAAGTTGGTTGCATTATGTAATCTGGTAAATAAAAACAATAAGTGTCCTTGCCTCAGAAACACCAATTCATTCCGACACAGCCGTTGAAGACTCGCTTATTATTATAACTTAAATCTTACGTAAGCGATGAGCAAAATTCAAGTTATGGCATATCAATACTATATGTATATCAACATAAATAAAAAATGAGATCAATATGTATTTTTCTCAACATTATGGGCGCTAAGTACGCGGGACACTGCCAACGGGCGGCGTGCAAGCACCACTTGTAACACAAATTGTGACAAGTTCAACATTTGTCATTACGGTCAACCTTAACGAAATTGATTTCACATTTACATATTAAATTCGTCAAATAATCAAATCATTTTATAAAGGAAAGACGACGGCTAGAGAGCTAGAAGCGATTTTTGGTACTAAGTGAAACGAAATAAATATGACTAAGAACGTAAATAGACTCGAATGTTAATGTGGATGGAGTCGGTTGAGTCTGAAAAGAAAGAGAAACAAAATATTAAGTAAAATAAATAAAAACTAGGGCTTACAAGACTCTGTGTGCGGTTTTATAATTTCTAACGTGACGATACTATCGTAGACGTCCACGTCAGAGCCTCATGATAACACAGGGAAGTAAAACATATGCAAATATAATGAAGACCCTTTTAAACCGTCCACGATAACATTCTAAAGTGCATTCGTGCACGTATTTCCATATAGACAAACCATTTCAGACACTAATTTACATGGTCCGCATATGGCCCGACCAAGATTATGTCTGGAAGAGACTGCAACTTCTGAGTTTGTTTTGGCCTTTCTTCTCAGAATAGTCAGATAGGGAACGCCGAAATCATCTAGCCTATTTTTAATAGGCAGTGTATAGAATGCCACCTCTATCCCTATCGGATAAAGTGCCACTACAGGCACCCTAGTAACACCGCCTCGGCCCAGCCAAAGTGCCGCAAGCATTGGATTGTCATTGTCACTGTCACTAAGTCACGTCACTTGGTATTTTGTTTGATTGTCGAGGTTAGATCGCTGTAAAACACCACATACCTAAAACATTACATTCTCTTGTGCTTAAACGGACCGTGGCACTGGCACTTCGCCGGCCTCTACCGCGGCACCGCTCGCTACGCTCGCTTGGCTCGTGCGTTGTGTGGTCACAGTTCTAACCTAACCTAAATAACAAGTGACAGTGACAATGCAACGCTCACGGCACCCTAGCCGGGCCGAGGCAGCGACGCGACACTAGAATGCCACAAGAATAGTCGCGGCACTCTATACACTTCGTTTTTAATATGACGTGTAAAAGTAATTCCGATATCCTATTATTTTACAGAATAAACAATTTCATTTCATACATTCTATAGACGAGGACGTCCACGATAATATGGTTATGTTAGAAATTTTAAAAGCGCACATTTTATTTATTATGTTATGGGCCACCTCTTGACCCCGATCTCGCCCCTTGGAAAGCGATGGATGAGGGGGACGCTGGCAGAGAGTTCCATACTTTGGCGGTACGCATTAAATGTGGAGGAGAAGCGCTGAGTACTACTAGTCGGTATATCGACCAAGTGCGGATGGTACCCTTCAGTACGTCTGGTAGTAAAAGGGAGATGGTGGGATCAGGTCGTGGAGCTCCTGCGCACACTCATCGGTAGTAAATAGGCAGCTACCTCTAGACAGCCTGCCGGTCGGTCATGAGCCCCTGCAGCTTGCGCGCCACGTGCGCGTTGGCCAGGCGCGCGCGCTTCACCACGTCGCCGCCCAGCTCCGCGCCGCGCTTCACGCCCAGCGCGCCCAGCGACGACGCCAGGCCGCCCACCTCGCACGAGACCATCGTGTTGATCGCGTGCAGGTCCTGGGAATATGTGTTTATAATTTACTAGTGCTTAAAGTATGAAATGAATATGGTGATTAGGCATGTAGACTGTTCAGCTCGCCGTCCGATAAGGACCAGGCCCGGGTCGACGGCGCGTCGTGTTCCACGCGCGCCTCAAAGAGATGTCAGCAAAACTGACGGGGTCCGCTAGGGCCGATGCCCGCCGGGGTTGCGGGTAGTCCCAAGGGGCAACCGTGGCCCCTGGCATGGCAAGGGAAGGAACACGGGTGGGTTTTAGTCAGTAAAAGTCTGACACGCCTTTCCGCTCCGCCCAGAGCGGGAGAAGTCATTGGATGATTTCCCACCCAAAAAAAAAAAAAGGCATGTAGACTGTTAACCTAGACGTCGAAATTTTATATCCAGGATAATTTTTTACTAGGTATAAAAATTTGGTCGTATTAGTATTTAATACTTTCAGTGCCACCCCTATTTTTCCCCCGAGTAAATAATACTCCCCCCCGACCCTTGCTCGATAACGAAGCGCCAGCCCGCGTTGTTGCTGAGCCTGTAACTTTAAATTCCCCGAATAATAATAATAATCTAATTTGATCCAGCCTGTCCCTCTTGCTGTCCTCCCGTTAGCGGACGCCCTAAGCCGAGGTCGAACCCCATAGGGGGTGCCCTTAGCGAGCGTCCGCCTAGTTTTATATAGTTAGTAATAACACGCCACTGGCTGGAGGCTTTAAGTAAATAACTTAAGGCAGCCACAGGATTGTCCGGTTAAGCAGCTACGACCTCCTCTGAGGTCAACTGCGAGATGCCAAACACAAAAAAAAAAAAAAAAGGTGGTGCGGCGGCGGCGGCGTGGTGAGCGGCTTGACGTACAGCTGGTGGCGCTCCGACACGCGCTGGCCGGTATGAAGGTACCGGCAAGTAAGTAGTTACCTTGGCCGGACTGCGACTGAACCGGTACGTGAGGTGGTGGTGCGGCGGCGGCGGCGTGGTGAGCGGCTTGACGTACAGCTGGTGGCGCTCCGACACGCGCTGGCCGGTATGAAGGTACCGGCAAGTAAGTAGTTACCTTGGCCGGACTGCGACTGAACCGGTACGTGAGGTGGTGGTGCGGCGGCGGCGGCGTGGTGAGCGGCTTGACGTACAGCTGGTGGCGCTCCGACACGCGCTGGCCGGTATGAAGGTACCGGCAAGTAAGTAGTTACCTTGGCCGGACTGCGACTGAACCGGTACGTGAGGTGGTGGTGCGGCGGCGGCGGCGTGGTGAGCGGCTTGACGTACAGCTGGTGGCGCTCCGACACGCGCTGGCCGGTATGAAGGTACCGGCAAGTAAGTAGTTACCTTGGCCGGACTGCGACTGAACCGGTACGTGAGGTGGTGGTGCGGCGGCGGCGGCGTGGTGAGCGGCTTGACGTACAGCTGGTGGCGCTCCGACACGCGCTGGCCGGTATGAAGGTACCGGCAAGTAAGTAGTTACCTTGGCCGGACTGCGACTGAACCGGTACGTGAGGTGGTGGTGCGGCGGCGGCGGCGTGGTGAGCGGCTTGACGTACAGCTGGTGGCGCTCCGACACGCGCTGGCCGGTATGAAGGTACCGGCAAGTAAGTAGTTACCTTGGCCGGACTGCGACTGAACCGGTACGTGAGGTGGTGGTGCGGCGGCGGCGGCGTGGTGAGCGGCTTGACGTACAGCTGGTGGCGCTCCGACACGCGCTGGCCGGTATGAAGGTACCGGCAAGTAAGTAGTTACCTTGGCCGGACTGCGACTGAACCGGTACGTGAGGTGGTGGTGCGGCGGCGGCGGCGTGGTGAGCGGCTTGACGTACAGCTGGTGGCGCTCCGACACGCGCTGGCCGGTATGAAGGTACCGGCAAGTAAGTAGTTACCTTGGCCGGACTGCGACTGAACCGGTACGTGAGGTGGTGGTGCGGCGGCGGCGGCGTGGTGAGCGGCTTGACGTACAGCTGGTGGCGCTCCGACACGCGCTGGCCGGTATGAAGGTACCGGCAAGTAAGTAGTTACCTTGGCCGGACTGCGACTGAACCGGTACGTGAGGTGGTGGTGCGGCGGCGGCGGCGTGGTGAGCGGCTTGACGTACAGCTGGTGGCGCTCCGACACGCGCTGGCCGGTATGAAGGTACCGGCAAGTAAGTAGTTACCTTGGCCGGACTGCGACTGAACCGGTACGTGAGGTGGTGGTGCGGCGGCGGCGGCGTGGTGAGCGGCTTGACGTACAGCTGGTGGCGCTCCGACACGCGCTGGCCGGTATGAAGGTACCGGCAAGTAAGTAGTTACCTTGGCCGGACTGCGACTGAACCGGTACGTGAGGTGGTGGTGCGGCGGCGGCGGCGTGGTGAGCGGCTTGACGTACAGCTGGTGGCGCTCCGACACGCGCTGGCCGGTATGAAGGTACCGGCAAGTAAGTAGTTACCTTGGCCGGACTGCGACTGAACCGGTACGTGAGGTGGTGGTGCGGCGGCGGCGGCGTGGTGAGCGGCTTGACGTACAGCTGGTGGCGCTCCGACACGCGCTGGCCGGTATGAAGGTACCGGCAAGTAAGTAGTTACCTTGGCCGGACTGCGACTGAACCGGTACGTGAGGTGGTGGTGCGGCGGCGGCGGCGTGGTGAGCGGCTTGACGTACAGCTGGTGGCGCTCCGACACGCGCTGGCCGGTATGAAGGTACCGGCAAGTAAGTAGTTACCTTGGCCGGACTGCGACTGAACCGGTACGTGAGGTGGTGGTGCGGCGGCGGCGGCGTGGTGAGCGGCTTGACGTACAGCTGGTGGCGCTCCGACACGCGCTGGCCGGTATGAAGGTACCGGCAAGTAAGTAGTTACCTTGGCCGGACTGCGACTGAACCGGTACGTGAGGTGGTGGTGCGGCGGCGGCGGCGTGGTGAGCGGCTTGACGTACAGCTGGTGGCGCTCCGACACGCGCTGGCCGGTATGAAGGTACCGGCAAGTAAGTAGTTACCTTGGCCGGACTGCGACTGAACCGGTACGTGAGGTGGTGGTGCGGCGGCGGCGGCGTGGTGAGCGGCTTGACGTACAGCTGGTGGCGCTCCGACACGCGCTGGCCGGTATGAAGGTACCGGCAAGTAAGTAGTTACCTTGGCCGGACTGCGACTGAACCGGTACGTGAGGTGGTGGTGCGGCGGCGGCGGCGTGGTGAGCGGCTTGACGTACAGCTGGTGGCGCTCCGACACGCGCTGGCCGGTATGAAGGTACCGGCAAGTAAGTAGTTACCTTGGCCGGACTGCGACTGAACCGGTACGTGAGGTGGTGGTGCGGCGGCGGCGGCGTGGTGAGCGGCTTGACGTACAGCTGGTGGCGCTCCGACACGCGCTGGCCGGTATGAAGGTACCGGCAAGTAAGTAGTTACCTTGGCCGGACTGCGACTGAACCGGTACGTGAGGTGGTGGTGCGGCGGCGGCGGCGTGGTGAGCGGCTTGACGTACAGCTGGTGGCGCTCCGACACGCGCTGGCCGGTATGAAGGTACCGGCAAGTAAGTAGTTACCTTGGCCGGACTGCGACTGAACCGGTACGTGAGGTGGTGGTGCGGCGGCGGCGGCGTGGTGAGCGGCTTGACGTACAGCTGGTGGCGCTCCGACACGCGCTGGCCGGTATGAAGGTACCGGCAAGTAAGTAGTTACCTTGGCCGGACTGCGACTGAACCGGTACGTGAGGTGGTGGTGCGGCGGCGGCGGCGTGGTGAGCGGCTTGACGTACAGCTGGTGGCGCTCCGACACGCGCTGGCCGGTATGAAGGTACCGGCAAGTAAGTAGTTACCTTGGCCGGACTGCGACTGAACCGGTACGTGAGGTGGTGGTGCGGCGGCGGCGGCGTGGTGAGCGGCTTGACGTACAGCTGGTGGCGCTCCGACACGCGCTGGCCGGTATGAAGGTACCGGCAAGTAAGTAGTTACCTTGGCCGGACTGCGACTGAACCGGTACGTGAGGTGGTGGTGCGGCGGCGGCGGCGTGGTGAGCGGCTTGACGTACAGCTGGTGGCGCTCCGACACGCGCTGGCCGGTATGAAGGTACCGGCAAGTAAGTAGTTACCTTGGCCGGACTGCGACTGAACCGGTACGTGAGGTGGTGGTGCGGCGGCGGCGGCGTGGTGAGCGGCTTGACGTACAGCTGGTGGCGCTCCGACACGCGCTGGCCGGTATGAAGGTACCGGCAAGTAAGTAGTTACCTTGGCCGGACTGCGACTGAACCGGTACGTGAGGTGGTGGTGCGGCGGCGGCGGCGTGGTGAGCGGCTTGACGTACAGCTGGTGGCGCTCCGACACGCGCTGGCCGGTATGAAGGTACCGGCAAGTAAGTAGTTACCTTGGCCGGACTGCGACTGAACCGGTACGTGAGGTGGTGGTGCGGCGGCGGCGGCGTGGTGAGCGGCTTGACGTACAGCTGGTGGCGCTCCGACACGCGCTGGCCGGTATGAAGGTACCGGCAAGTAAGTAGTTACCTTGGCCGGACTGCGACTGAACCGGTACGTGAGGTGGTGGTGCGGCGGCGGCGGCGTGGTGAGCGGCTTGACGTACAGCTGGTGGCGCTCCGACACGCGCTGGCCGGTATGAAGGTACCGGCAAGTAAGTAGTTACCTTGGCCGGACTGCGACTGAACCGGTACGTGAGGTGGTGGTGCGGCGGCGGCGGCGTGGTGAGCGGCTTGACGTACAGCTGGTGGCGCTCCGACACGCGCTGGCCGGTATGAAGGTACCGGCAAGTAAGTAGTTACCTTGGCCGGACTGCGACTGAACCGGTACGTGAGGTGGTGGTGCGGCGGCGGCGGCGTGGTGAGCGGCTTGACGTACAGCTGGTGGCGCTCCGACACGCGCTGGCCGGTATGAAGGTACCGGCAAGTAAGTAGTTACCTTGGCCGGACTGCGACTGAACCGGTACGTGAGGTGGTGGTGCGGCGGCGGCGGCGTGGTGAGCGGCTTGACGTACAGCTGGTGGCGCTCCGACACGCGCTGGCCGGTATGAAGGTACCGGCAAGTAAGTAGTTACCTTGGCCGGACTGCGACTGAACCGGTACGTGAGGTGGTGGTGCGGCGGCGGCGGCGTGGTGAGCGGCTTGACGTACAGCTGGTGGCGCTCCGACACGCGCTGGCCGGCCGGCGACCACGTGGCGGCGCCGCGCCCCGCCGGCAGCGGCGACAGGCTGCACTCCTGTGGGACACACACGGACATTATAAGCGATTTATAATGAGATCCACTTATGACTTTAAGCGGACCTCTTCAGCAGAGCCCTGAAAGATATGGAAGATCTCACCAGATTAGCTTACACGGGGTCATTCGGCACACAATTAGTCTTTCGTATGAACTTTAATAACTCTCTATACTTAAAAATAATCCATGACACTACACACCACTCGAAATAAACACAACAACAGTGGTTCGAACGCATCGCAGCACAAGTGCGCCCCCGTCTACGGTCGACGCGCTAATCTCGACCTAGATGAAGTTGGTGTTTCTTATATTATTATTTTTTGTTTTGTAGTGTAAAAATGTTTGTTATAACCAATTTATAATATTATCATTCTGTCTTTCAAAGCGGATATAATGTGTTAGTGGGATAATATTATTGGTTGTTGAGCTGACTGACAGCCTATGGAAGGCTGAAAATTGAGCTTGTAAACGGCCTCTGTCAAATAGTGGGAGTCTTAACTAATATAATTATAGACAAAAACATAAGAGTGAAAAGGAAAAGTACTATGATACGATAGGGTACTTACATCTTTATGTTTCCCAGTAAACCTCAATGCGAAGTTTTGCATACATTGCACATAAACCTTATTATAAAAATTAATCAAATCGCCTCTCTCTGGTGAACCTGAAAAACAATAAATATAATGAAATCATATTTGAAACACATCAATATCATTCAGGGGCAGTATAAGGAAGTGCCAAAGTCATCATTCTTCTTCTTCTTTTCGTATCTATGGTACATCTACGTTGCTTGCACTGTTTGGGCCCAGGGGGTCTACTCCCTAAGTCCGTCAACTAAAAGACGGGCCCGTCCGAAAGTAGTCCGAAACGATGGCGTGTACCCTACTCCCTATTGATTTCGGATTCATAAGCTTCGAACGGAATCATAGACAATATTTGTGCGCGAATGATACATGACGGTAGAGTTGCGCTATTTTACCGGTCGATTACCGGTTTACTTATTTTGTGGTTATCATGCTTACTATTCCAAAAATAATATTGTTGTCGTTAGAAAATTACCACATTTTTAATAATTTAGTTTTTATTACGCCTTTAGTTGAGCAATTGAATTATTTTTGCCATTTTTGTCCCGATGGTGGCTTTATCGTGTTGATATCTTTGCCTTTTTTCTTTTTGACGTTAAGTGTGTAGTATCTATGACGGCAAAGTATTTTGACGCGGCGCGTCTTTCAAGACTTTCAGTTTTGTCAATGAATTTGATATTGAAGCGATGAAAACTTTTGATAATTACCTACATGTACTAAATAAACAAATGGAATCAATACCGGAGACTAGTTCCAATTAAAGGCTAAGAAGTGCAACTTGGTTGGAGGAGGATAAGGTTTGTACTGTTACAGCTAGAATAAATTTTGTTTTGTAAACATTCTCAATTTCTCATAGTTACATGCTTGCTTTTGCTTCTGTTCGTTACATTGTTTTGAAAGAATTGGTCAGGAGAGGGTCTTCTTAAATGGAAAATCTAAATACGGACGTAAACACCAACGCGAAGAAGGTGGCGGCCCGGCATGATTTACGAATTAGACCTACCTATCCAATTTACTTTTACGTTACAAAGTTCATAAGAAGGCATGTCAAGAATTTTGTTTGCCTGTACAAAACTCATAATATTACTTAGTTATTCTTATGCCTCTACAGATTTAATTAATTTGGTATAACTATAATTTGCAAAAAAAATATTACATTAATTTTGTATTTCAGGTTAGTAGGACTAGTAAGGATGGCGCTACACTACAAATAGCAGAAACTGAAACAGCCTGCAGAAAAGAATTACATGAGGCACAGAGGGCAAACAAACTAGATATATGTTTGTTCTAAGAACAAGTTCTAACAGTCAAATTAGAGTATTATAAAATAAATTAAACTGATAGAATAGACATGTTTTTTTATTAATGAACTACTCGCTAAAATATCTTCTTATAAAAGTTTGAAAAATAGCATTTGCATTTCCCTTGCAACTTCTTGAGTTGCTTCTCTTGTATGATATTCATTGATATTACTGGGTACCCTCTAACTGCATGTCTCCATGGTGAACTGCAATGTTGTGAAGCACTGCCATTATGGTTGTTTTCACATTTTCTAGTTTGCATGTAATGGTCATAGGTTGTGCCATGTAAAAGGCATTGAAAGCTTTGTTTCCACACACCAAAGCACCGTTCCACAGTATATGTCGAAAGTAAAGTAAACAAAGCCAAAAGGGGTATTATATCCTCACACAAGTCCTCAAAAATGTTCTCGTGTGAGCCTATAGTTCCCAACGAACTCAACGTCGGAAATACTCGCCAACCGAAAGTTTCGGCGGAACTATAACCGGCGTCGCCGCCGCTCTTCCTGTAGAGTTTTTTCGAGCAATTCCAGCATTAAAAAAGCAGGCATCGTTTGGATTATTTAAAAAAAAAATACTTTCGTCGACAGCACGACAACTATTGTGATGTCGTATCAACTGACATATATCTCCGTCAAAACAAGTGTCAAATTCAACTTTTCGGACGGGCAAAACCACATCGGGAGTAGGGACAACTGTCAAATCGTATCGTCATTCATTCTTAGGTCGGGCTTCCAACTAATCGTATGTCCGTAGGTGTTAGGGAGTAGGAAACGCCCGTAACTAAGCCCGAAATGACGGACTTCGTGCTTAGGGAGTAGACCCCCAGTAGCAGCCCACATTAATTGCGGCATCCGAGGCTTTGTTCAGATCGTCAAGAGTGCAACATATACAGCCTATAATGTTCCCACTGCTCGGACAAAGGGCTCCTCTTTCTGTGAGAAGGTGTGGGCCGTAATCAACCACGCGGGCCCAGCGCGGGTTGGTGGATGTCACATGTCTTTAAATTTTTAGTTATTGGACATGCCAGTTTCCTCACGATGTTCTCCTACATGGTTTTGAGAGCAGTGGTGATGAAGCTTACACAATTTATAGTCCTTGCTTGGGTTCGAACCCATGACCTACTACTCGTTAGTTGCGGCCGTTACCATTGGGCCACCACTGCTCTAGATGTGCAGGTAAACGAACAATTGGGACATAGTCTGTTCAGAAGGCGCACAGGATGTTAGATGAATCGATAATGCGCCATTTCGCCAAATTGTGTTTGCAGAGGCATCATTATCGCAGTGTGAAGAAGGGATGGATATTATTAATCTTTTTTATTTATAAAAAGTTTTAAAGACACACTTAAGCCCCACAAAACCGTCATCACGATTTGTCTGTTGGAACAGAACATACAAAAAAGAGTATCTCTTTTTCGCTATACTGAGATAAAAGGAAAGCTACTCACTCTCTCCTTCACTCTGTTTGATAAGAACAGATCTGTACACATGATTGTCAGCTAAAGGTCGCTGTCTATAACAACGCATGATTTCTGCAAACGTCCTCTCTACTTGATTAGTAGGATTATTCGACACCTGAAAATAATCAAGAATTTTATTAAGAGACATTTACCAGGAATGTGAGCCTCCTACACGCGAGATCATGATCCTAAAGTGGGTATCAAGTGGTGTAGACTTACTAGGAAGAATACACAGATTCACAATCACAATCTGTCATTTTGTCTGTTCTTCCGTCAACAAAAACCGTTTCTATCATCTTAGAAACGGTTTTTGTTGACGGAAGAACAGACAAAATGACAGATAGATAGTGAATCTGTCTCTGGCTGTGTACCATAAAAGACGAACTTCGAAACTGGAATACGCCCCGATGCGGTAAGCGGAGCATGATACGTTAAACCAGTCATAATTATTGTATTCATAATGCTTGTACTGAAGAAAAGTAACATTACTAGACGTTGTATAGTAATGAACGAAGATCTACGAGAGACATAACGCAGATTTTATTGTGACAATAGCCGCAATCATAGGCTATTGTACGGTTCACGTACAGGCAATTAATTTGCTAACGCCGAGACCTACTTTCTGCGATTAATTTTAGGCTGTTTTCACAGCTGTCTGGGAGACCCGTATGGGCCGTCCGTAGGCGGGAGACCCGTACGGGTAGCGCCCGCAGTAAAAAAAAAACAAGTGCAAAACAGTGCAATGAAATGAGGAAGTAGTACGATACGCTGTACGGGCTCTACCCGGAGCGGGTCGCGTACAGACCAATCCGCGTCGCTGTGAAACAATGTTCTAGTAGCGCCTCACGTGGGTCTCCGTTCCAGGAGCCCCTACCGTCGGCTCGTACGGGTCTCCCGGACAGCTGTGTAACCAGCCTTATATTCATTTGTTATAATCAGGGACCGAAACCCGCATGATCAATACGGATATTTTTTTTTATACGGTAACTTTAGTTGTAGAAGTAACCAAAATTCTTCCATACCTGTACCATAATTTATAAAGGTTTTCAGTCCCTGGTTATAATAAATGTTAGTTGATCAATAGCTGCCATAGCAATAAAACCGCGGATTAGCATCCAACATAACTTTCGTGTAACTTTCACGAATAAACTATCATGAAGTGTATGGTTATACACTTCATGATAGTTTATTTCAAATTTCAAAATAAATTGGCATATGGGCAAGAGAATGATGATCAATGGGGCATAGAGAGA
Organism: Conistra vaccinii; assembly: GCA_948150665.1. Classification (NCBI taxonomy): domain Eukaryota; kingdom Metazoa; phylum Arthropoda; class Insecta; order Lepidoptera; family Noctuidae; genus Conistra; species Conistra vaccinii. Next base: position 8,330,233 of record OX411327.1, read on the forward strand.
TTGTAAGAGAAATACTTACTCTACATATAACATATACGGCACACATGAGGATCTGGTCGAGGTGGCGGTCCTTCATGAGCTGCGTTTGATGCATGATAGAGTACTCGAGGCAGGTCCATATCTTGCGCTTTAGTTCCTCGTCGGTGAGGCGCAGCCGGGTGCATAAGTCGTTTATACGGACTACTGCTAAGCTGTAGAACTGCAATAAAAAGTCTTGTTATTCGTGCAGCAAGAAGAATAAATAGACTGCGCGGCTACAAGTAGGATTTCTTTCATATAATGCTCTTTGACTTTTTTATTTGATAGAGCCTTCCTGATTTATTTGTGGGTTTGTTGAACTGCTTGTCAGCAGTAAATGTAAGCCCTGATACGTTCAGACAGTACATAGTAAAAAGTATTCTAGTTTAAAGCATTTAATTTTAAAATATGTTTACTTTTGACTAAAAGAACTCACAATGACTTGTTTTTTTACATAAATTACCAATTTAATCAAAAGGAAACGATTAATTGTTTTCTGTATGAGCCATTTAACATGATTGTTTGTGGTAACTTTTATAATCAGATACCAAACTCAATTTGAGTCTTATTAAAATAAGGATAAGACTTGAAACTCCTTACTTTTCTAAAGAAGAGTATTAATGAGTTATTCGTTTTCTTAGGTGTGGACGTATTGCTGTTCGTTTCGCCGTTCGAACAACTCGGTGTGGGCTGTGATGTACTAGACTCTTGCCTGGCCGGCGTATTGTTTGTGGCAACTGAAACAATAAATTATAAGATTTTAGGTGTAAATTGAGACTTAAATGAAATTGTCATCAGGTTAAGTCACTGGGGTTATTCCGTGACATAGTTACAATGGCAGTTTTGACAGCTCAACAACATTCATTGCGTTATTAAAGTTGTTGAACAGGGGAATGTTTTCAAGTATATGAAGCAATGAATTAATAATTTCCTTCAAAGTCCTTCAGGTTCTGATTGAAAGTGTGTTACGCAATTAGGTTGCAGGGTTTAATTACACTGACTGAAGTACACTCGTGATATGCAACACCAATTAGAAATTACTGACTTGACAATATTTTAACAAAACGTAATGCCAATATCAATCTGAATAGCCTTTTCCCAACTATGTAGGGGTCGGCTTCCACTCTAGCTGGATGCAGCTGAATACCACTATTTTACATGGAGCGACTGCCTATCTGACCTCCACAACCCAGTAACTGGATAATACTATACCCCTTGGTAAGACTGGTTGTCACACTTTCGGGCTTCTGACGACCCGTAACGACTATCAAAGATCCACGAATGACAGCCGGGAGCAACGGCTTAACATGCTTTCCGAGGCACAGAGGAGTCTCGGTATGTAAAGATGGTCACCCATCCACGGACCAACCTCGGCAAGCGTAGCTTAACCTGATGGAGCGACCCGTGCTACTGTTATTATTTAGCCATGAGCTCCTCGTGCCGATTTAAGAGCAGTAAATTAAGTACTAGTAAAGATATTGTTACTAAACATGTCTTACCCAATAATGATTGCCCAGGTTTGATAGGGTCTTTGAATAGCTGCTTTTTGGCCTGGTCGGCCATTGGTGAGAGGTAACGATCAATATCAGCCGAGACAGGAGACTGAAGACCATCTGTAAAAGAAGCACCTGGTGTCATATAGGCAAAAGCAAAATACAGAGAAATGTTATGCTTAGTTCCTACATATAACCAATTAGCTTGGTTTTTAGTTCACTACATTTGAGTAATTTTCCACGGCGTTTAAGTCTTGAAAAGTAGTTTCTAAGTTTGACTCTAGCTGGATGGATTGTCTGAAAGATGAGATGGCCAGGAAGGAACTGACCTCTAAAATTATGGAAGAGACTTATGGAAAAACAAGATAGGTCGGCGCAACTTGACCTCATGGGATGAGGGCAGAAAGATAAGGTACTCACTTGACCTACGATGCGGCGAGTCATGTACTCTGACGTCATTGGACGGTGGCACCGGCGTTTTACTGAGTTGATCCCACAATGGGCTGTCTGATATCCACACCAGAGACTCCAATACTTCTTCCTCCACCTAAGAAAAACCGAAATATATCTTTAGATGTTTTGTTTCGAAATTTTTTCACATTTAAGTTATTAAATCAAGTATGTTGTAGACCGAGACCGCTGTTCCGCGGCGAGACGGGGGGGGGAGCAATGCAGGCCATTCATTCGTCGCTCACGCCGTCCCGTCACTCACAGCACTTTCGGACAAAGTATATTGTACCTAAATGTTTATAGGGCAAATAAAGGTTTATTTGTTTTGTTTTTTATCTTTGTGAGGAAACTTGCTTGGAATAGTTTGAATGGTATGAGCACTATGCTAGACTCTAGCATAGTACTCAAACTATAATAATATCTCAAGTGCCTGTAATTACTGTAGCACCTAGTGTAATTACAGGCACTTGAGATATTTCAGTTAGCGATGACTATTGCAGATATTCAGAGGCGGCAGCAAACAGTTATCACCAGGATAATCAGCGTATAATGTTCCCCACTGCTGGGACACAGGCCTCCTGTCTGTGAGAGGGACCAACCACGCGGGCCCAGTGCGGGTTGGTAGATGTCACATGTCTTAGAATTTTTGGTTCTAAGACATGGCGGTTTCCTCACGATGTTTTCCTTCACCGTTTTGAGAGCAGTGGTGATGAAATAATTTATACAAAGTAAAGCGCCTGTGTTCGAACCTACAACACGAAATTCGCGGCCGTTACCACTGGGCCACCACTGCTCTTTGTCACCCAATAAAATAAAAGATAAGAATTTACTTACAGCATTCAGATGTTTAATAACATCCCGACTGAGTTTCTCTACTACTGCCTGTACTACCAGCTCGATAATCTTGTAAAAGTGGAAGGCACTGAGTCCGTATATCTGTAGCACTCTCGGAAACTTAAGCGAGTGAACGCCGTACGCGTGTAGAACAATTTCTGTACAACACGCGTATACCGCTAGCTGGTATGTTTCTTGATTGAGCAGCATCTGTTGGATAAAGTTTTTGTTTTTAAACATAGCCCTAAATAGGAGCTTTTAAGCAAGCAGGTCTCGTCGTTAGGGAGGTCGAACAAGGCTACATCAGTATAGAAAAGAAGTAAGCCTGACTGCCGCGAGAATCAAGGCAGAACATAATGCTGTTCTAATGGATGTTACAACAAATATGTAATATTTTTATGCAGCAATCAAACGGCCATTGCATGGCTAGTAGTTAAGTATTTTCTTTTACTTTCATTGTTATACAATATGTCGAAATTGTATAATTCGTCTTTTTCAAACGGCGCCATCCGTTAACAAACGCTGGTGGTTTTGCAAAATGCCTAAGGCAAATAGATTTGCATCAGTAAGACATAACACTGACATAATTTATACTGCAATCGCTGATCAGCTGTTTGGACAGATTATTGCGATTTGCATTACCATTCAGTAGGTATTAAAGGACCATACAAAACAAAATACGGGTCGATAATAATGATTAACCTAGGTCATAGCCAGAAAGATAGCACAACGTCAGATGATAACAAAATATTTATCTTATCTTCAAATTTTTGCATTACTGAAAAAACAGCTGATATGATTTGCATGCACAATGCTGTTGCAGTGTTATGATAAATGAAAAAATATGGACATGTTATTTATTTTTGTTATCTTGGTATAACTGCAATGTGGTTTACACAACTAAGTTTAAAATAATTTTAATAGGAATGACGTCAATATTGCAATAGGTGTTGAGTCATGAATCTGAACTTATGACTGCCCTTTACATCACTTGGATATAACATAAGAACATTAGGATTATTTTATTTATTTTATTGAACTGATATAGGTAGACACTTGAAATTTTCTCATAGTATTACTACTATGACCGCTATAACAACAAATAATAAAAGAATATTTTCTTTAATTATTTATGCATACAATAAATGTGTTTTTTCGGATTTTTATGCTAAAGCTATAAAAAAAGTGTGTAGTGTTAAATATTGTATGTTGCTGAGGAACTCATCGCGTGAGAAACCGACTCGTACTTAGCCGCTTTTTTGTTTCAATTAAAAAACTTTTACGACTTACATTTAAAGACACTTGCGGTTTTTTCCTGTGCTCCTCTCTGATGATGTGTTCAAAGACTTTGTAATACAGGCATGTGACCATATTGCACCGAAACCTGATTGTTTCGTTACTGGAAGTACTGTTAGTCTCCCTCAGACTGCTTGCGAACTGTTCCATCCAATTGTTGCATGGCTGTACAAGATTTGTGTTGATTGCATCCATGTTCACGTTACAATCACTGTGGACAAGAATTACAAATTCAAAATGGACCTATTACCAAGCAGAAATGGCCATATGACATAAGCCTTTAGCCAACCCTGATGTTGCATTTCACGAACGCGCGAAATTTATACCTTATCACAATGACATAAGATTCAAATGAAGCGCGTAGCTACTTTATACTTACGTGAACAACTTCAAAAGATCTCTTGACGGCTGCGGCTTGGCGTTTCTAAGGTACGCAGCAAGGCGCGCCAGACTGTTCTTAGCTTCAGACACCGGCGTCAGTTCCTCACCACGTCGAGCTAAGTAGCGCCGCCCGGTAAGAGGAGTCTCGTGGCAAGCGCGACCACTCTGATAAAATAAACAAATACATAATCAGCGTATAATGTACACATGACGACATAATATCTAGCAATTCCATTCCAGTATAAGCCCACCCCACATTGTATGGGCTTTCCATACAATAAGAGCGTAGAGTCAGTGTATACTAAAAATATATAGCTTGATACGTGCGACCCACTGTTCAGGTCTATGGATGCCACATATCTCCGATTTTTCGTTCACCGTTTTTAGAGCAGCGAATAACCAAATTGCACTTAGTTGAGAGCATGCCCGCTTGGGTTGTAGGCATGACAGATTCGTATGACGGAGTCGTTACCCCGCCCACCACAGCTCATATTAACAATAGGAAGAATTCTTGTGTCGCCACAAACTATTCGAGAACACGGTGTGGTTAAAAACATAACAATACCTACAACGCTTAGTAAAGTATAAGTTCTGTTTCTAGAAATTTCGAGTTTATCTGAAACTACCAAGTAGCAACCTGCCTCTGCTTCATACAGGGTGCAACTGACATTTATAAAAAATAAAACATACCTATGCTATTTTTTATGTAAAAAATTAAACTATACACATAAACCTTCCAGAAGAAATTCTCTAAAAATGATGAACTGCATCAAAAGTGTATATAGAACTAAGGCCACCCAAACATACGCGGAAAGCAGCTTTGCTTTATACTATTTTTAGAGTTGTTATTATTACTTATCATCAATTATTTGCAAAGCTTTATTGCAGATAGGAAAAAGGTACTCGCGCAGGACCATATCACAAGCTGACTGGCAGACAAAAGATACAATTTCATTTATTTGTCCAGAAAAATCAGTTTATTTATTTATTAAAGAACACCAACAGCATACAGTACATGCAAGATGCAGCACATTTTACACACACATGGCATGCAAGATGTTTCATTATAAAATAAATAAATATCAGTATCACAATCATGTTAACAGGATGAATAATAATATAAATGCAGTTGCAAAGGTAGAGTTGGGTGCTTGATTAACTTCAATGGGGATTTCAAAATATACAGCAATAAGGAGGAGTTATACTTACAGGTCCAAAAGTAGCAATAACTTGTGATATTTCATCTCCAGACACTTTGTTTGAAGTACCGATTTGTTCATTTGCATGTTCACCTAAAAATAAGCCATAAAATTCTCAGTACTTACACATTTTTGACTTAAAAAGTTTTTGTTTTTATTTTTAATAATGTTTATCGATAAATATTATGTTATATAACATTGTTATACCTTCGTAATCTACAAAGCAAGTTAAAATTGGATTTAAATAATAAATATTCGACATTTTCGATTTCAAGTAAATAAGTTTTCAAAAATGTCACTTATTTTTTTTATGATTGCTTGTGGTGTCAGTGGCCAGTATGACACATTAAAACCTTTTTTATCGATTTTTCATAGAACTTTCATTTGCTGGGGACAAAGTTACGGATTTTTTTTACACTATCATCAACAATTGAGGTAACTCACCTAAGAATATACGTTCATCAAATTCACCAACACTTAGCACATAAGTTTCATATAAATTGTTCAATGATTTCAGATTTTGGTCAAAAGTGCCGATTTTTAGGACTCCACTAAGTTCGTCAATATCGCCTTTTAGAATCTAAAGAAAAATAGAAGAAAAGGATTAATACAGGAAGTTTAAAATATGTTGCAAAAGGAGATCCTGCCAATATTTCTGCTGAATCCAATGGCCAGTAAATGGGCATATAATGGTGAATACCTAGGTATTTTAACAAGTTAAACCTTATTATAAAAAAGGCGGAGTTAATTTATGTCAAACTTAAACCTCGATAAATGTATGGTTAATCTTGGAGTTAATACTCGGTAAAATGTTAGCATAACAACTTACTTGTTTTTCGAAAAATTTCTTTAATGCTGGTTTCCAGGTGTATTCTTTAGAGGCTGCAGCATCTACCAGCAGTCCATTTTTGATTTCACATAATACTGACATAATGCAGGGTGCCGTGGATGGCATTTCGAAGTCTTCTTTTAACCACTCACTCGGCAAACCTAATTTTTTTTTTTTAGAAATACATATTTATTACATTCATGTTATATATATTTTTTAATATTAACTACGAGTTATGTGGTATACCTTACATTTTAGACAGAAATAACAAAGTTGAATTTACTTTAACTTTCTGAGACCATTTCTTGAATGGTGGTCAGGAAAAGACAAAACAGGCATGACAAATCACACTTATTTTTGGTTTTACTGATTAATTTTGAACTTGAACAAACCTCTTACCCAAAATAAATATGTAATCAAAAGGGCAAAATATATGAATTAATATAGTGAAGGTATTCAATAATTTGGTTTACAAACCTTTAAATGCAGGATTAATTAAATCTACCCTTCTGTCCATAAAGGCATTTGCAAAAACGAAGTCTAAAGATGCAAGCAGTAAATGGTACATATCCACAAGATCATGAGCTGACCTGTGATGCTCCCCCTTCACACATATGTACAAACACCAGGTGAACTCAAACAGAGCATTTGTAGTACACGGCTGTGTCCTGTGAAGAGAAAATGTTCAGTATTATAGTCTTTACTGTAGCATTGTTGGGTGTGAAACACATAAATTTTTCAGGCCACCCACATGAAGTTAGTTATAATAACAGACCTGAACACACTAATTGATATTTAAATTTTCTGTAAAAATTTTTTTGACTATTCAATCGACTATAATAACATTATAATCAATGCTATCACCAAAATTACACTGAGATACTGATGACTAACAAGTCAATTCACATTTTGGTTCAGGACATTAGATTCAGTTGACTGGTAATCAACAATCAGCAAACAAAACAACGATGAACATCCTGTCACCTATTGATGTGGAAACCAGTTTTTGGCATTCTGAGTTACCAGACAAACTAAAGTAATACTAGCAAGATTTAGTGATCAACCTGTTTATTTGATCCAGTAACCATCTGCTTGAAAACAAATGTACTGTATATGTATATTGGAGTCCAACGTGTCCACACACCTGCACTTTTGAGGACCTAAAAAATGCCACTGATACCGAGATTGGCTTGGCCACCTACTGGACCCAACTCATTTAACATAATACATGTTTTACTATTGACTCAAAAAAAAAAAAAAAACTGTATATTACTGTGTATACTATTTTTTGTTAATGTATTAGATGTGTTTCTCTCATGCTGTACAAAAAAGCATTAATACCATTAACCTGTTCGACGGCGCTTTTGAGGGTATTGGGGATTTTTTACACATCCACACCGCAGTGCGGTCGAACCGGTTAATTTCAATCTACATGGACATAAATAAATCACTTACTTAGGTCTTCTTTTAGTACTAGTTTTCAAAGGTTCATTTGTTAAGCCTGAGAAGATCTCCTGGAAGATTGGTTGGAAGTTCCTGTACAGTACAGTGGACACTGCAAACTTGTGCTCCAAATGAGATATCCTGTCTCTGAACTCAGTTGACATTGAAGCCATCTCCATCCAGTTTTTGATTTTTTTGAAGAACTGGATTAGACTGTGAAGAAAAAAAAAGAGCTGTATTCATTTGCCAAGATGCAAAAGTAAAGATCAATATGCTGAACTAAGGAATATTGAACGACTCATAATGCGAAGCATTAGAGTGTGCTCTACGATTGAAAAATTTTATAAGACTATTTATAACAGAGACAATATAGTAACCTTATGTTGCATAATCTTAGAAGCTTGGTGAGACTGACACAGTTCCCTTCCACAGCCTTCCCAGACTGCACTGTAGGAGTAATGGAGGTTCTGCATGCCACATACAGGGCACATGCCATCCAGTGCAATGTATCACCCTAAGGAAACAAGATATGTGTAATGAATTACATATGATTTGAAAACATATCCTATCATGACTTATTTTCAAACAACACAAATTGGTATTGTAAACAAAGGCTTAAGGAAAATGATGCCTGCAAATATTGTCTCAATGTTTGTGTCATCTATGGAATGCTTTATTCCCTGATAAGTGAATATGGTTAGTGAGCATCCTTAGATAAGGGCCTCATGTGGATTATGCAGGTGAAAGTAGTTAAGGTTAAAAAAAATCACATGAGTAAATATCAAAGACATGAAGTCTTAGTAACATCTGCCATAATTAGGATTTATTACACGTATTTAGCAGTCTCAATATTAACCTAAATATTATAATCAGTTCATTTGGAAGCACTAAATAAATCGACGCGGACGTGGGGAGTGTTATGATGCTCAAGTATTTGTAACAAAATGTACCTAATTAAGAATAGAGGAATATTAATAGCAGTTTTATTATGAATAGACTAGACTAAAATACTTACATCTAAAGAATAATTTCGTTTTATCTCTAAAAAGGACTCCTTGGATTTTTGTGCTGCAACTGGGTCAACATTTAAATCTGAACAAAGACTGTCCATTTTAGCAATGCAATTTTCTTCACTGTCTTCTAATATAGACATTTTTATAGTGAATTCACTATTGATTTAAATAAAACATAAAAATAAACAACCTAACACACGTAAACTTATCCCGATTTTGACAATTTGACAGGTATTTGGCGGGAATACCACGACTCCTCCCACGCGCGGCAATATTGTCTTTGGTTTTAAAACATGGCTGCCAAAAGGGTTGGTTTTACTAACGCTTTTATCTCTATGCAAACATGGGCCTAAAAAGTACTCTGTGCATGGGCCACTGGACCATTTGTTTGTTTCCCATGTTGATGTTTGGGAAGACACAAACGCAGATAGTAGCGTAATATGTCGCACGGATGTTCCGTGTTAAAACATACATGAGTAATGTTACTGGCGATAAAACACCTGCTAAACGGCATGCTCTGTGCTACACGGTCGCCAACCACGTCCCGACAGAGGTGAGCTCCTATTGCACGACTCATAATGCATTAGAGAGTACAGAGAGAGGCATTAGAGAGTGCTCTACGGTCGAAAATTGTATTATATTCTATCTGTTTGACAGTACTTCAGAATACACCCAAAGAACAGAATCGCGTATGCGGTAGGCAGTGTCGCACGACTATGTCGGTGTATATGCGTGCGTGTCGACCATTGGCAGTGTAGGTACGAAATAGGCACGCAGCGGCGCGCCGTTATCAGAGCCTGATATAAAATGTTAGTTTTGCATTACGTACAATTTATTTTATTTTTGATACGGGCAGTAAATAATGAAATTGTAAATGTTAGACCTTACTAATAAAAACTTGTAGGTACCTACAAATACGAACGCGCGGTGTTTGGATTCGTAATCAAAGTAAGTACTTAATAAAGTGGTGGTTATCAGGTAGGTATTCTAGGTATTTTTGGCGTCGTTAAAAATTTGAAATCACCTTATCACCAATAATCAGCTAAAGTCCCACCGTGCCAATGAGGGTACTCAATTACGTATTAAACATTATTATCTATGTACAAATAAATAAATTACCTAAGCTAGCCAGAGGTATTGTTCCTTCACGTTCTAGACACAGAAGAGTTTAGCTCAACGTCGCTGGTTTTCTTTTAGCTTTCGCAACACAAACACATTCGTTTTTACAGTGTCGAAAGCACTTACCACTTTTTCCCTTAATTCTGTAACACTTGTTATTTCGTCTCGATCGACAGGCAGACCTCGCAAGCTTGAGCATGCCATTTTCAGTTAGTGATCCTAAGTATGTGTATGTATGCTTATTATATCTTTGTATACACCTGTTGTAAAGAATATAATATATTGTTTCCTGATAGATACCTACCTATGAGTTTGCTGTGTAAAAGTAAGTGCACCTGAATTAAATTGTAAGTATAGAATTCCTCGGTCGTTTGGTGGGGGGGGGAGCATGGCCCCCATGCCCCATGCCCCCTGTATCCACCAATGCGTATACACGGCCGCGTTATTCTGTGTGGAAGGGACAACTCGGGTGCTTGTTATGACTAGTCCTAGTAGTAACATGCGTGTCCCACACAGGCCGATTTCCGAAAATAAGAAAAAGTAAAAAAAAAACCTACTTATTTTTAGTGACCGAAACCGAAACCGAAAACGAATCTTCCGTATCTGTCTCAGTTTCGGCCGAAACCGAAACCCGCATCTTTATTATGTTAAAAATCTGGCTTATTTTTTACACATGAACAGACAGTTAACGCACGCAATGAAAAAAAAAAACAATAATTGAAGTACGTGAAAAAAGATCTTTATTTTTATTTTGGAAAGCCATTACTTATAGAAATTATCAAAACATATTAACTACATCTTGGAACAATTTGTAAGTAACAAAAAGCTGATGATGGCGGGTGACACACGATCCACGAAGTCACCTGAAGACAGCGCAACGACGAACACAGAGTTTCGGTGTGGCCGAAGGTTCAGCAGATTTTCTGCCGAAACCGAAACTGATGCCGAAACTAGATTTTCTTGCCGAAACTTGCAGAAACTTGCCGAAACTGAAACCGAACCTTCGGTCGGTTACTACTTATTTTATTATTACCCGACTGCCCCAGAAGGAGGGTAATGTTTTTCGAGAGTATGTATGTATGTATGTATGTATGTCTATTTCTTTGGCACGCTCTGTAGCCTAAACGGCTTGATGGATTTTAACATAGGAGGTGTCGTTAGATTCGTCTTAATCGTAGAAGTGACATAGGCAATATATTATATTTATGTATTGCATATGCAAGTACAAAAAAAAGGGAGGGGAAGGTTTTTTTTTAAATAATTTTCAACAATATTGGTATCAAATAAAAGCTGGTAATGAGTCAATTCCAAATTAAGATATATTAATAAAACTAAAAAACTTGAAATAAAGAAAATTATTCAAAAAACAAAAAACCCGACTGCAAAAACACATAACTGAAAAGAGAAAAACAAGCATTATAATCTATAGAATTTTGGTATCGCAGGCGGGGACAATAATAATATAGCAATGATAACCAGAAATAATTATGGTGTACCTAACTTTTGTTTGTCCTGCCTGCGATACCAAAATTCTATAGATTATAATGGGTCCATATTGGCTCACCTAAAGTTCTTTACCCGAAATTGTTCTTCCTAACGATTTGTAATCCGAATGATCACTCTCCCTAAAATTTTTCATCCTAAAGTTTTCATTCATACTATTTGTAGTGCTACCGGCGATGTTCATAACACTCATGTTTCCGAAAATTGTAATTAATAATATCATTAATGTAAATATATTTAAACTCCTACTGTTTTTTATCATAAAACGCTTTTATGCTACTGAGAGAACATAATCATGAACCAGATGCTTTGAAGGAAAAGGTTTGTTTTTAAACTATTTCTTGTGATTACAAAACAACTGTTAACGTTTTTACATTTAGCCATTTTATTTTTGGTGTTGTATTGTCTAAAAACCAACTGTTTAGAATGATTAAAGGTCGTTTCACTGATTTTTGTCTTAAATGAATGAAATTCAGGTCAAAGTGTCGTCTTGGGGGCACTATGAAAAAAATTTCGCGACCAATTTCGAGGTAGCGCTCGCCGGCCGCTGCCGCGGCACCGCTCGCTTCGCTCGCTCGGCTCGCGCGTAGTTGGTCACAGTTCTAACCTAACCTAACCTAATCCTAATCTAAACAAAAAAGATATGACTTTGAATAATAGTGTAAAAGATGGTTATGTTGAGAAAATATAGGAAAACAAATAAAAGTATAATAGATGTTTATTGCTACTGACATTATGAAGTTGAATGCTTCGGAATTATGAACATTAGAGACTGAGTGGTTAGGAATTGTGATTGTTAGGATGAAAAATGTTAGGAAGAACATTTTCGGATTTCCAATTATCGGAGTTGAAAATTTAGGTGAACTTTGGCGCACCCGATTATAATGCTTGTTTTTCTCTTTTCAGTTATGTGTTTTTGCAGTCGGGTTTTTTGTTTTTTGAATAATTTTTTGATTCGTGTGGACAGAGATAATATAATACTACAGTGTGGAGAATCATTAGCATAGTTAGCTAGCTCCACAGACTACAATTATATATAGGGTAGCTAGCTCCTTGAATATGACGAGGATGCAAAACGGCACCTATATTATTTAAGATGATGGCACTACTTTGCCGACAAGTGCTGGTTTCCCAATCTATTACTATACTCTATTATGCTAGTAGGTTTTGAGTCGCCCACAAGCAGTGTTTTTAACAATAATTGTTTATTTGGTTTGAGTGTATACTACAACCCATGTGTTTTCAGTTGACAGTGGTTGACTGACATTGATTTGATTGTACTCTATTCTAATACTCTGTTTAGATAAATTTATTTGAAGTGTCTGTTTGTAATGTCAAAATAACAGCTTTTTACTAAATGCATATTTATGTATATTATATACGCTGTGAGAAGAAATATGCTGGTTCGCAGGTTTGCGTGTTGTAGTAAGGAGGTTAAAATCACGTTGTTTAAGGCTTATTGCCAGACCTTGTACACAAGCAGCCTGTGGACCAGCTATACGCTGAAAACAATGGACGCCCTGAGGGTCCAATATAATAACAGCTTCAGAATGCTTTTAGGGCTGCCACGCTTTTGTAGTGCCTCCGGCATGTTCGCGCAGGAGCATGTTCATGACTTCCACGCAATGGTGAGGAGAAAGACGGCGTCACTATTGGAGAGAACGCGGTCTAGCCCTAATAGCATTCTGAAGATGTTAGTGGAAGTGGACAAATTTGACTCACCGATAATGAATCACTTCATGCAGGTGTTGGTTAGGCAGAAGTGATTCATTAACCGGTGACATGTAAAACGAATATCAAAGCTGCTAACCAAATTCATCCTTATCAACGTTAACAAAAATCTATAATATGGGTGAATTTGGATGTGGTTGTTGTTTAATAAATAAATAATTATTTTCGTTGTGATAAATTCACATTTATGTGTAAATATTGTATCTTTGTTAGCTTAGTACCTACTTATAATAATGAATTAATGACATACTAACATAGCATTTAAGTTTTTGTAACTAACCAACTAACATAAATGGATCATTGTTGTCTTTGAAATAAATAATTTAATGTTAATTTAATTTAATTATACGATACATCATCCATACAACAATAACACAATTATTATTTTTTGTCTGTCGGTCTGTTTGTTTGTTCCTAATCTCCGAAACGGCTGCACCGTAGATAGCTGAGGCCACTGGGCGTAAAATAGGCTACTTTTTATTCCGATATTCCCACGGGAACATAGGGATTAAAAGAAAAAACTACTTTACGCGGGTGGAACCGCGGGACGCAGCTAGTATTTAATAAATGGCAAACAAAGATAATGAAACTCCTTGCTTGACAAAAACATTGACAGATTTAACGATTTATGATAAGGGACTAGTCAAGTCCTAACAAGCGCCCGAGGTGCGCGCCACAGATTATATAGGGAACAGGTGCGCGCTTTGCGCGCTGCGTTTTGTGCGCACAAGAAAGTTGCATATGACAAGCGCCCGAAACCCCGAAACGTAGCGTTCTGTGCGCGCGCCTCGTGCGCTTGTTATGACTAGTCCTTATGTCATTGATTGGGATGCGCCAAGGTAGCCCGCGAAATTCAAATTTTCTTACGTTTTTTGCAATTTGCAGGTCAGTATCAGGTTGTATGTTGATTTAAATATGATTCGCGGCCGTATCAAATGTTTATTTATAGAATTATTAATTGTATAGAGAATAAATAATTGATGCAAATTGCAGAAAACCACAGAGCACGTAGCTTCAGAAAACGAAAGAATTTCGCGGGCTACCTTAGCGCATCCCCCTTAAGTTACATGCCAGTGTGACCATTTGTGGCAGATTTCGCTCCAAAATTTTGGCTGTGGCAGATCATGCTGACGATTTACAAAAGTGGCAGATTTTGGCAGATTTTAAAGATTCCAAGGAAATTCACATTACTTTATTTTGAATTTTCAATGAATTCATCTTTTTTAAAGTAATTACATTAGGTTTTATATAAAACGTTAGTTTTTATTTATACTAAACCTCTTGAGCGGTCATTTTACTATTTTTACTCATCATTATATTATGCACAACCTTGGGACTTTTACATTGGGACCAAAGCTGAAATCGTGAAAATAAATCAGCTGTTCCATACATTTATGTTTGCATGTCTCGTCAAAATGTAGGGAACAGCTGATTTTTTTTTCGGGATTTCGGCGTTGCTCCCATATTGAAAGTTGTTCATAATGATGAGTACAATGAACCCTTAAGAGGTTTAGTAAAAAAAAAAAAAGGTTGTATTTATTAAATTACAAATAATTTTATCGAACTGGCAACTTCTGTTTCATGGCCAGATTATACGGGGATTTGAGATTTCCCAAAACAAAACAAAAATAAGCAATAGGTTCCTAAACCAATATGTTTCAGTTTACAACAAAATAAGTGATTAAGGAACACGGAGACTGTGTCTCCCACAGAGCACTATTATAATGCTGGGTGTCTCCTTTAATTAAACCAACTCAAAAAATGATCTAAAAGATGTCTTCCAAATCTATGTACAGACGCCAGCACATCAACCTATTCCATTCTGTCTTTCCCAATCAACATTGAACCTTATTCTTTAGCGATAAAGTTGAAAATCTGACAAGTTGTAGTAACTTGGTGTGCTGGCGTCTGTACATACACGGAAAATGAAGACGAAAATTTGGAGGCAAATATTGATACGTAGACTAAGTATTAAAGGTATAATAATGCTTAAGAAAATGGTTAAATATTATTGTTGATTTAAAGAAATTTCATTGAATTCGTGTGTATTTTTTTCCGTTTCAATAAGGCATATTTTTGGCATTTTTGGCGCCAAGTGTGGCAGATTTTGGCAGATTTTTTGACCAGTCTGGCAGATTCTTCATTTATGAGATGGTCACACTGTTACATGCTCTGTGGACAGATTGATACTCCTTGCTTGACATCAGACATGTCAAAGTCAAAATTTCTCTTCCAGATTCAAATTTGAAAACCTGTGATATTCTTTTATTTTTGCCATACAAAATGTATGGGTGATGTATTGTATCAGTTTTGTATGTGCGCGACGTACGTGTCTCCGATTTTTATGATTGATATTAGCTTACAACCTTAGAATAATCTTACAGCGTCTACTTTTTGTAAAGAAAATGATATCGTTCCATCGACTTTACCATGTTTCCTGCGTAGCTCTCAATCTCAAAAAGCAAGGGCTAAAACTATGTAAAATGGTGAATCCGAAGAGTAAAAGGTGATTTTCATTATAATTAGTAATATTGTAATGTTCTTAGAATAATGTTATTGTTTTGAGGTTATATTGTTATTGTTTCGATGTTTTCTTAGGCAATGGCATCCAACTCAAGCGTTCGCATTAAATGCTTTGCCTTCAGTAAAGAGTTTAACTCAACAGAAGCATGAGCCTGGCAAGCGTGGGCAGCGCAGAACTGCCATGCTGAACAAAATGTTTATGAAACAGATCACTGACTTGATGTCTACTGGCACTGTTGCTTTGGATATAGTTGGAAGAGGCATTGAAATCTCTAAAGTAAGTAACCATCTCGTTACTAAGTTTTGGTTGCTATATCTGGTAGATCATTTTATAAAACTTTTTTTATCTGATCAGCAAAGCCCCCAAAAGAATGGTAATAAATCAATAAGTAAGACAGTGCTTATCTGAGGGATAGGACAGATCCTTACTAAGGCATGTGTTTTAGAATGATGCACAATCATGACTCATTATTATTCTCCTGCCTTTATCCCACCTTCCTAGGGGTGCAGAGTCTAAGGCCCGTATTACAGAACCTCACTCAAAACTCCAGCATTACTTAAAATTCGTTTAAAGCCTTTTGATTGGTTGAAACTAGTTTTAAGTAATGCTTGAGTCTTGAGTGAGGTTCTGTAATACGGGCCTAAGTGCTTGGGGGTTTCAGCACCCATGAGAGGTAAATTTGAGCATACTCATTCAAACTGATGAATCGGCTTTGATTGATTTATTTTTACCATCCTATGCTGCATCACAAGTCATCTAATTTCTTACATTATTATGTGGAAAGCATTATAAACTTTTCTAAAAAAAAGCGAAATTTTTCTTACTTGCTTCACTCTCTCTTGCATTGTGAATTTTCTTAATTCTAAAACTTTTGTGCATAAGTCAGCAAAAGTAACAACTATTTCTGTACGAATGGTTTAAAGAAAACTGAACATAATATACAGACAGTCTTTTAAAATTTTCACAAAAACATTTTTTTAGGAAAATTTTTGTTTGAGTTCTTGCATCAGATATAATATTCAAATTTACAGGTAAATGTAACTCCAGACATGAACACAGTGAACGTGTTCTGGGTGTGCAAAGGTGATGCTTCAGATGATGAGACGGAGAAGGTGCTAAACAAAGTAGCTGGTGCTCTGAGGCATGAGTTGTCCACACTCAGGGTCATGGGAGAAATACCTTTCATTGCATTTGTTAAAGGTACTAATATAAAAATCTGAGCTAGTTTCACCATACTCTGTAGGTTAGTTCAATTAAATAGATACTGACTGATTTCAGAGCAGTGGTGGCCCAGTGGTAGCGGCCCCGACTTACGAGTTGTAGGTCGTGGGTTCGAACCCAAGCAGGCGCTTTACTTTGTGTAAATAATTTCATCACCACTGCTCTCAAAACGGGGAAGGAAAACATCGTGAGGAAACCGGCATGTCCTAGAACCAAAAAATTCGAAGACATGTGACATCTACCAACCCGCACTGGGCCCGCATGGTAGATTGCGGCCCACTCCCTCTCACAGAGAGGAGGCCTGTGTCCCAGCAGTGGGAACATTAATAGGCTGATGATGATGATGATGATGACTGATTTCAATAATACCTTATAAGCTTTACAGCTTGATAGTGCTTGAGATCATGGATTTGGTAAATGGTTTTCAATTGTATTTGTATACAGAAATGTATGAATTTTGAAAAAAGAATAAAAGGGTTGAAACTTACTGACACTAGTAAGAAAAAAGAAGAGTGGTGAAATAGAATAAGCAGCCAATATACTGGATAATTAGCATGTAGACAAAGTGTATCAATATTTTTGACAGACTAGCTCTAGCATATGGGCCAATATAGCAAGTTGTTTTTGTGGGGTTTTTACAGCGCTTTATTGCTGTTATCCTGTCCTGAAGTGCAGTGATGTTGATGATCTTCAACCACCCACCAATATTCTAGACAGAAACAGCGGAACTCTCCATGACAGGGGGCAAATGTGACCCCCTTCCAAAAATAAAGTACTTCATAACAGGGGCATACTTCTTTGGTCACCCCTTCCAAAAACGAAGTACCTACTCCACGACGGGTAGGTAAACTTCTTACCAAGTAGTAAAATTGGAGGCTCCCCACCCCTGTTTGATTTTAGGGGGGCATTTAACCCTTCTGCCCCAACTTCCGCGGTCCCTGATTCTTGGTGATAAAATGCTGCTTTAACCCTTGCTTCCTTGTTAGGAATCTAGAATAAATTGACCATTTGAATGTTGCAGTAGCTACATCAACCCTTTAGCCACTTGGAAGAAATAAGATCATCTTCATTCTCTTGCCCTTACTTGAGGTCAGGGACTCAGGGCAGTAAGACTCATTCTTCCAAATATGTCTAGCAATTGTCATCTTTTTAAAATTATATGAAACTAACTTTTGCCCGCGGCTTCGCTCGCGTGGTTGTCGGAAAATATCGCACGGGTTAGTACTACCGGGATTAAAAGTACCCTTTAGTGTTAATCCATGAAAGCAATGTATTAATTCCGTAATACATTGTTGGTTGGTTCCTCTCTATTGGTTTGCGCGGCGGACGCCAGTAAAGATTCCAGTCGGTTTTTCCCGACATGTACAACAATCATCGTCATAATATGACTTTTTGATTTGGCTGATATATGATATCAGCCAATTTACACAAAACTTTAATGAATTAACCTCTTCCTCATGAATCACTCCGTACCATTGGTGAAAACCGTATGAAAAACGGTTTGGTCGTTTTTGAGTTTGGCGGCGGCGGGACTTTGTTTTATAATATGTAGAGACCGGACAGACCTTGTGCGGTCCATATTTAAATAATTCATACAAAAATCCCATAGATGAAAACATTTTCAGTTCTCCCCGAATTTCCCATTTTTCCGGGCAACTCTTCCTATTTTTCTTTCCCTAAAATCCCGAATCAGACTGACGAACATTTAAAAAAGAAAATTAACCAAATCAGTCCAGCTCTGTTCTCAAGTGTTGCGGATACCAATGAACAGAAGTATTTTCATTAAACTTATAGATACAATGTATTAAAAAGATTCATAATAAATGTTTACAGATAAACAAGAAGCTCACATTGTAGACTTGGATCGTCGCTTAGCAATGGCTGACTATGGCGAGGACTACGTGCCTACTGATATGGGACATCTACTGAAGTCGGAGTTCACCTTAAACACACAGTTATCACCTGAAGTGAAGGTAAGCTTTGTATGTTAATAAGTCAATGCTGAAACCACCGGAGGTCGACAACGCATTGGCGCTTGTTTTAACGAGCGATGATAAGACGGAAACTGATAAGTGCGGCCGTCATAACTGATAAATGATTGTCTGTAAGAAGGCTTGTACAAATACTTTTACACATCAATCCGAATTTAAATACTAGATGAGGTCAGCGTTTCCTATCTGACTACTCTGAGAAGAAAGGCCGAAACAAACTCCGAGAGGTCAGTCTCTTTTAAACTCGACATAATCTTGGTCAGATCATGCGAAGACATGTAGATTGGTGTCTGAAATGATCTTTTGAGGAAAGAACCACACAGATTGAGTGGACCTGCTCAGTTAGTGCACGCATTGGTCAGTTATCGTGCAGCGGAACTCAATGATTCAACGAACAATACCATAGAATGACATTTGGATAGGCCGCATAAATTACCCAAACTGCCAGGCTATCATTAAAATTTACTGAGAATATTATGTAGTCTGTTTGTCGAGCTAAAATATTGATACTTATGTAGTTGCGTCTAATGTCCCCAGTACACGTTGAGCGAGCCCGTCGCTGGGCCAACGTATACTGGGCCTTTTTGCGTGATTTGCGTGTATAAGGGGCTCGCCCAACGTTTACTGAAGGCTAAGGGCTCCATAAGGTGAAGACAATTATATCCTGGAAATAGTATAGCAGACTCGATATGTGTAAGCAGCAAATGTATGAAAATCTTAACTGGCGGGTCTGCTTTTCTTTTGGAACCTATGAAGTCTTAACTGACGGGTCTGCTTCTTTTCTTTAAGACTTTTACACAGTTTTAAGTAGGATAGCAATCTGTGGACAGCGAAGTAGGCCACGGTGGATGTAGAAGCGAGCACAGTAGTCCTTGGCTGTCTGCGCTGTGCGGCCCTATGACACATCGACAAGGCTGTCGAGAACTTCGACACTTCAAAGACATGGTGATGCAGCTTCGAACTGGTTTATCAATGCAAGCAAAAGGTTTCTTGGAAGTAGCACGATACCATTGGACATTTTAATATTACTGCCTACCCCCAGCAGAAAACGCGTGATATTTAGGTACAGGGTTTGCAATAATATTGATTGTGTTTTCATCAGGCAAAAATAAAGATGCTAGAAGAAGAATTACCAATATTTGAAGAGCCTTTACCTGAAATGACCCACAATGTCTTTGGTCTGGACCACTCCAGGATAATGAGCAGACTCCTAGCTGCTAGGAAGAAGACCCGCGATGCTTGGAGCACGCTGAACACGAATAGTGACGTCATATCGTATCGAGTGACGCCCGATCAAGTACCTGAGCCTGTTGGGAACCAGAGGAAGGAACTGGCTGATTTCTTACAGAAGAGACAGGTTAGATATTTTTTATAGTACCTGTTGGTTTTTATAGTACCTAGTTGGTTTTTTTAGTACCTAGTTGGTTTTTATAGTACCTAGTTGGTTTTTATAGTACCTAGTTGGTTTTTATAGTACCTAGTTGGTTTTATAGTACCTGTTGGTTTTTATAGTACCTGTTGGTTTTTATAGTAACTAGTTGGTTAACTACCACACGGGTCGATCGAAGGTCAAGCTACACTTGCCGCGGTTGGACGATGGCTATTATTTCAAATACCCTCCGTGCCGCGGAGAGCAAAGCACGTTAAGCTGTTAGATCGTTGACAGCCACGGGTTGTTAGAAGCCAAAGTTTAACAACCGGTCTTACCAAGGGGTATCGTATTACCCAGTATTTGGGTTGTGGAGGTCAGATAAGCAGTCGCTCCATTTAAAATACTGGTATTCACCTGCATTCGATTAGACTGGAAGCCGACCCCAACATAGTTGGGAAAAGGCTAGGCAGATTGATTCCTTATAAACTTACCTTGAAAGTTTTTTGGGAGCTATAGTTGATGTGAAGGGAAACTGAACTTCCAGCTCATCAGTCATCAAGTCTATAGCAGGCCACTGCTAGATATCGCCAGTCACCATTGATGTCGTTTTGTGCTATACCTCCCCGGTCTGTGAGAGTTTGTCGATATAGACCGCTCCAGTTGCACGCCACTGAACAAGACCCTCGGGCACTCTTTTATCATCCAGCTTTTTCATTTTTCTACAATTTAAATCTGTGCAGCATGAGAGCAGTGGTGGTCCAGTGGTAACGGCCGCGACTAACGAGTTGTACGTCGTAGGTTCGAACCCTGACGGGCATTTTACTTTGTGTAAATTATTTCATCACCACTACTCTCAAAACGGTGAAGGAAAACATCATGAGGAGACCGGCATGTATTAGAACCAAACATTCGAAGACATGTGACATCTACGAACCAGGACTGCCCCCGCGTGGTGGATTATGGCCCACTCCCTCTCATAGGGCCTGTGTCCCAGCAGTGGGAACGTTATAGCCTGATTATGCAGCATGACTAAGATGATCTTCTTGTTTTACTGTAAAGCTACCTTTCTTATAAGAGCAACTGTATTCGATCTGTGCGGCTCTGTTGTTCCTTGGAAAGAAAAATGGCCAAGCTTTTCCGATATTTTACCTCGGTAAATGTAAAGACGGGTTTACATCGTCATAATGTGCTATACACATAATAAAAACGTCAATTACCAATCTACTTGCGAAGATTACGATTATTTTTGTAATTATAACGTAACCGAGCGCTTGTCCTTTCATTGCGGTTAAAGCTCGCGACACGCACCCGTGTTTGTGTGTGTGTGTTTTGAGCTTTTACTTCGCTCTCAACGACAATTTGTATGTCTAACATCTTGATGAAGTTTTGACCCAGAGATAAAAATCAAACATTACATAAAAAAAATACATTCGCATTTTCCAGATCGAGCAAAAGCGTCTCCACAAGCGAATGAAAGACTCTCGCCAAGAATGGCAGCTGTCCGAGGAAGAGGAGGAAGCTGATGATATTGCTGATGATGACGAATACGAAGAAGGCTACGAAGAACGGAACGACGAGAGCTACAACTACTACACCGGACCCAGGGAAATATCCGACCTTGTTGATAGAAAACCTCAATTGTAGCTTAGTTATAACGTAGATAAATAAATTATCGTAGAATTTATTTATAGTTTGATTTCCACGTAGGCAGGTGGCGACAGATTTGCTTAATTTTGACATCGCGTCGGTAGTATCTAATATTGAAAAATAGGAATGAATTAAGCAAATCTGATGCCACTTTTAGAAATTGTAGTTATTAGTATGGAACAAATCAAGTTTTGGTGATGGGCGTCTCATTTAGGCAGATCAGTAGGCCTAAAATGAGGTTATAGAATGAAGATGAAGAACTGGATATAACATTGCAAAAATTGACTACGATGATACCTATACCGTATTATACCAATTAATTAAAACTGCAAGCCTTTCGTAGGTCTATTTAAATACTTGTGTCCAATTGCTGTTATTTCCGCTTAAACAAACATCAACTTAAAGCTAGTGTAAATAAAGTTGATTTTAGACTGACTAATACTGTTGAAAAAGGCATAAAAAAAATTAATTTGTAACGCAAACTGAACCCTATTGGTAGGTATTACAGTTGGTTTTCCTAAAACTCGTGTTTGCAAATTGCGAATGCAGATTAGATAGATTGCACGTCCTCGTGGTGTTTTGTAAACAGCTGCCTTATAAGAGCCCACTCATTGATTAGACGTCCATGAATTTAAAGGCTCATCTATTTAATTATCACTACAAGCTATTGTAGTGTCATGGTATGTGTCTCAGAAGTTTGCACAGGCAACTGCTACTGCCGTAGACTATTCCAGTTTTTGAAGGGAACACTTCTTTAGGCGCGTTGACCACTTTTTGGCGAACAAAAATCGTGGAACTCGCGTCATCGTCACTTTTTTTATTTTTGTTTTTTTATGGAGCTACAGCTTTCGTTCTTGTACTGACAGCGAGACACATAAATTCTTATTAATTCTTAGTTTAGAACTGTGACCAATCGCGCTCGAGCCGCGAGCGTAGCGTTCGGTGCCGCGGCAGCGGTGGGCGAGCGCAATTTCCAAATTGCTCGCTGAAATTTATTCACTATTTGAATCACTTGGCTGAGTCTTGGTCAGTCATCTTCAAAGGGCTGACTTTCAATACGCCAAGTTGTTCCTGTTAGTGTGCATCCATATTAGCTGGCAAATTACCTGGTAGCTGCGACATATATTCCATTTTATCGACAATGATCTGCTATGATGATTTAGTAGAAACAATGTACAATAGTAAAGATGCTGTCAGCTCTAACCCTTTGCGGAAGCAAAGCGTGATGTTATGTCATGTTATTTTGTTATTTTATTGTGGGACACATGCACAAGAGTTTAATGAGGTATTCCTACACAAATATCAAAACCGCATCACTATTCAGGGTGGCAGGGACATGACGCAAAAACTGATACCATGGATTCAATACATGATTCTGAACCTCCCCTGCGTTGAAATTTTTCGTCGGTTATTTTAAAATAAATCTGCTGTTCCATAGAAAACTGCTGTTCAATACCTACGCGGTCAAAATGTATGAAACAGCAGATTTTTTTTTTATAATAACCGACGAAATTTTCAACGCAGGGAGGTATTGTCCATAGACCACTCTTGCCCAGTCTCCTTTGCGTGAAATTATCTGCTAGATATGTTAATTGGAACTTATCCGTAGGTGGTGAAATGGGCCATTACCATTCAATTACATTACCATAGTAAATAAATACATACACAATATACATTTTATAGCGGCTACGCACGCTGAGATAAAGGCATTGAAAACTGAGGGTTGGTTTGTCAAGAAATGGGCGTAACACATTCTTTTTGACCGCTTTTTTCAACTTACTCTTTTTCAAGCGTTAATTTCAACATAAATTATATAAGTACATATATATTATATACAGGCAGCATAGGTAACAATTATGAAATTAACAGTCACTAAAAAGCGATAAACGGAAGATTTTGACTGAAGTAAGATTAGTAAAAATCAAAACTTCCTTGTTTAATGCTGATTTATCTATTGTAACTCATAAATCTCGTATTTTCAACAAAAAAAGATAAAACCTTTTTGTTTAGGGCTCTTTGCAATAGATGGCGTTTTACATCACTGTACCACATTTATGCTATAGCCAGACAATAGCCCGACTTAGGGAGGTCGCATTTCTTTGTATGGGATTGGTTATCTGTACGTAGTATTATATTATCTGTGGTAGAAGTGAGCTAGTACGTTTTATTAGACGAACGTGGACAAATAAGAAAAAATAAAAAGAAATGCGCCATGTTTATAGCAAAAAAGTTCATTTGGCGCAAAGAAAGGACACAAAACAAAAAACAACATGTTGAGGGAAAATATGCGTCGCATTCACGCAAAACGGCCATCGCGCAACATAATGCTGCGACCCTATGCGAGACAGAGCCCCAGCGCTGAACACATTCTTTTTGACCGCTTTTTTCAACTTACTCTTTTTCAAGCGTTAATTTCAACATAAATTATATAAGTACCTAATTATAATCTTAATATATATAAATCTCGTGTCACAATGTTTGTCCTCAATGGACTCCTAAACCACTTAACCGATTATAATAAAATTCGCACACCATGTGCAGTTCGATCCAACTTGAGAGATAGGATAGTTTAAATCTCAATTTATAGCCGCAATTTTAATTTATTGCTAATTAGGGCTACCCATGCGAAGCTGGGACGGGCAGCTAGTTATATATAAATTATAATTAAGTACTTATTTTTAAACGCCTATTCCAACAAATTTTTTTTTCGTGTGTTTATTTCAATATATTTGTTTTTAACCCTTATTCCAACTTTCTTCTCTTTGAGTGCTAATTTAAACTTTTTGTTTTTGTGGTTACCAACCCTTCCATTCCCGCTTTTTCGTGGTTGATGCGGGAGACACGCAGATATATGGATATAACATTCTCTAAATAAAATTAGGCGTTTCTCTATCCCGTGTTCACATAATATTATTATTATGATTCATGGGTTCATTTGTGTGCGTCACGGACAGTGAAGATGTTAAGGATCGTCCTAACGTGGTCCTAACCATAATATTTGAGTTAATCTTGTGGTGAATTTTAATATAACATCATGCTTTTATTTCACTGAGATATCCCTTCAAACTCTCTGCCTACCGGCAGCTGCCATCACCTGCCCCCCACCCCCCCCCCCCCCACCCCCGCGTTACACCCATACAGGAGGTGTATAGAGTAAACATTTCGCACAAACCAGGGAGTTTTAGCAAAAATAGAAAAAAATCATCTTATCACTTTTTGTTTACCTACTTGTTTTTCAACACACTCAATACAATACGCTGTAACGAGTCATCTGAATTTCTAGAACTTGTTACACCAATGTAGATGACACATTGAAAGTGCAATTCATCATATCCTGTCTTAAAAGATTAGAATCTAGATAGTCTTTTGTCCGTAACTTTATCAATATTTCTTCATGTCCTCTGTCGATACGCGATAGTAGCACATGTATGTGGCCTGATAAACAAATTGGAGTCCCCCACTTTTCATAGATCTATACCATGCCGCCATACATATTGCTAGTGGATCCTCCAGGACGATCATCGATCGGTTTGATACCGTGTTGTAAAACACTTTGGACCTATTTCACGATGTCCGAATATCCACTATTTACCGAATAAATTCATAAATAGGACAGGATTTGTATGAAATTATCTGCCAAGTAAGTTAATAGAAACTTAATCGTAGGTGGTGAAACAGGACGGCGCGTCGTGTTCCACGCGCGCCTCAAAGAGATGTCAGCAAAACTGACGGGGTCCGTTAGGGCCGATGCCTGCCGGGGTTGCGGGTAGCGGGTAGTCCCAAGGGGAAACCGTGGCCCCTGGCATGGCAAGGGAAGGAACACGGGTGGGTTTTAGTCAGTAAAAGTCTGACACGCCCTTCCGCTCCGCCCAGAGCGGGAGAAGTCATTGGATGATTTCCCACCCAAAAAAAAAAAAAAAAAAAAAGGTGGTGAAACAGGCCCTTAGTAAAATAGTGTTTACACGTTCGTTCGTTAACTAGTCAGCGAAGATGGTAGCGAAGCTGACTGCCCTGGGTGCGCCGGATGTACTTAAGTATCGCTGCTCATAGAGGATAATGTCACGGATAAATCCTCTTGACAATATTAGTCAAGGAACAATTGCAATAGGATTACTGTGGTAACCAAAGGTTCAAAGGATCTATGTGAATTTCGGAAAGGGATTAAACTTATAACCTTTTTTACTGACTGGAGATGTCCGAGGTTTTTGGCGTAGAAACGAGTTTCAAGTTTTTTAGAGGTATGAGGAACAGGGTGAAAAGTTCTCTCATCCTCTATAGAAAAGGGAGGTGTAAACGTGTAAAAGTGATGTAAAACATAGGAATGTCATCTCTTTACAATGTTGTGGTGTGTTGGTGATAGTGGTAGAGTAGCAGGCACATACCATAGTAGGAACCTAAGATTATATGGAACTGAATTTGGTATGGTTAGGTAGGTAGAAGTGAGCTAGTACGTTTTATTAGACGAACGTGGACAAATAAGAAAAAATAAAAAGAAATGCGCCATGTTTATAGCAAAAAAGTTTATTTGGCGCAAAGAAAGGACACAAAACAAAAAACCACATGTTGAGGGAAAATATGCGTCGCATTCACGCAAAACGGCCATCGCGCAACATAATGCTGCGACCCTATGCGAGACAGAGCCCCAGCGCTGGTTTTTAGCGACACGGCCGACGGTGACGTTATGCCGTCGACCGGTGCAGCATACAATGAGATACAAATACAAACTAAATATACAATAATTAATTCTACATGTTTATATATTAAATATAATATTTAAAATGGCATCATTCTGTTCAGTCGACATCGACTCGCGCGCCATCGGCTTAGAGTAATCTCTGCGCGTAATAAGGATCGTAACACGTGTTATTCTGTTCGTTTCTGCAGTCTGTGGTTTCTGCCTATCCGCTGTGGGCGAAAGCCGTTAATATATGTATGGATGCTTTGAAGTGTTTTCTCCAGTTTCATTTAGCACTGTCAAGTAATACAGAAAATAGAAATTGGTTTCAATACAAGCGAATGAAAGTTACTGCCGATTTATTAATTATATCGTTTTAGTGATCCTTACGGAAATTGGCAAAACTTATGGATTCATTCCTGTGTGATGTCTCTCTGTCCCGAACGTCTCGTACCAAAACCGTAAACATTTTCAGAAATCTAGTAGGTGGGTAACCCCCCACCTACTAGATTTCTATCGCAAGTATAGTCACGACTTCACATGCTCTATACTCTGATTTTAATTTGCTAGACTAAAATCACATTTGGTGTAGATGTTAGTGGCATTCAGTTGGTAAATCCTAGGTTTTACCACAGATACCGGTAAATGTTAGTTTTCAGAGTAAAACAATGCAGTTCATAATCAGAAACAATTTTTTCAACATTACTGTTTTCGTTTATTTATTTCTATACTATACTATACTATTATTAATTAAATACATTTTTAAATAGTTTTATAAAAACAATTAATCAAAAAAAGGTTTTTACTTTACTACTGGCTGCCCTCCCCGGCTTCGCACGGGTAGCAGTAGTTATCTACGGCGCACCTACCTATCTACCTACCCTGCCCTACCTACCTACCCTACACTGCCCGACCTACCTACATACCCCGCCCTACCTACCCAACCTACCCTACACTGCCCGACCTACCTACCTACGCTGCCCTACCTCCCTACCCTACCCTGACCGACCTACCTACCTACCCTAAAAATTGGGGTAGACCACCCTTATCATTTAGGGGTACGAAAAATAGTTTACGTCCTATTCTCAAACTTACCAAATTTTGGTAAGTTTGAGAATAGGACGTAAACTACATATTTTTACCAACTTTTGGTAAGTTTGAGAATAGGACGTAAACTATTTTTCGTACCCCTAAATGATAAGGATGGTCTACCCCAATTTTTAGGGTAGGTTTTTTTTTTAATGAAATTTTTTGTGTAATAAATTATTTATACACAAAAAATTTCATAAAAATCGGTCAAGCCGTTTCGGAGGAGTTTGGCAACAAACACCGTGACACGAGAATTTTATATATTAGATTAAGTATTATTATTTCTTTGACATTTCTCGGGACACTAGGGTCCCGGACCTTTG
Source organism: Conistra vaccinii (assembly GCA_948150665.1). Taxonomy (NCBI): domain Eukaryota; kingdom Metazoa; phylum Arthropoda; class Insecta; order Lepidoptera; family Noctuidae; genus Conistra; species Conistra vaccinii. The sequence continues at coordinate 8,358,384 of OX411327.1, forward strand.
GAAGGCGTACGAGAGGCCGAAGCCGACTCGCAGAGGCCCATTAGACGTGTTTAATCAAACGAGGCACCAACCGACGATTTTCACTGTTCGCACTATGCTATGGGGGCAACATGTCCTGAGGTGCTTATGAGGAGTGGAGCGGTATGCCACGGCTATCAGGACAATCTCGGAAGTACAGTTAAGATCCCTGCCAGCATCTTACTGGAATACTTCCTTCCTCCGAGCACGTTTGCTCTTGCAAATCTCCACTCCAGCCGGCCAATAAAGGCAAGCGAGAGGTGAAGAACAAGACTTCTCCCGGGAGATAAGGTCCGTGGGGTCGCTACTGCCCAACAGCTCGCCACATGCTGCTCTGTGGGTTTTTGTATCTTTCTTGGTCTGGCTCCTCATCCTACACCTGTTCCGGCAAAGTAAACTCTACCGGCACCGACTCAAAGTTCGGAGCACGCAGGCCCCACCACGACGTCAATTATTATTAATCAAGTCTTAAAAAATGTTTAACATGCTTTAGAAAAATAAAATGCAGAAAAAATTACTCATATAAAAATTAAGACTTCTCACTAATATAACACCGCACCTCTCTCACTAATATATTATTTAGCTGAGTCAGTGTCGAGCGAGACACGAGTTGACACGACTATTATTAAATTTCAATCTTTGATTCCGGACATTTACCGGTGTCTGCGGTAAAACCTAGGATTTACCAACAAAATGCCGGTAAAAGTCCGAAATAAAAGATTATTATAGAACAATTCGGATTTTTACTGGTGAGACTTGGTAAATCTTAGGATTTACCGGTAAATCTTAAGATGTACCGCAGTTCGGGCTTTTACAGTAACATCGACATAAAATAGTAAATAATCTAGTTACCGAGTGACTCTCACCAAGGACCACTCCGACCACTGAATCATTATCTGCAGGAGAACCTTCACTATTGTCGCGTTGCCTCTGTAATATTATTTATAATTTTATTTTTAAAATATAGCCGGCCAATTGCGAGTCAGACTTGCACACGATGGGTTCCGTACCACCGTATTATTTAGCTTATAAATGAAAATACTAAACAAAGAATATTATTATTTGTCATATTAATAAAAATCGCAAAGATTTTGTATTTCATAATGATACTATGAATTTTTTGTATTTGTTGATTATATTATTATAATATATGTTACATAATATACAGAAGTTTCAAATTCCTAACTTGTTTAGTTGTTGAGATAGAGCTCGTACAAAAACGGTCTAAAACTGACAACTTTTACGGCCCCCTATTTCATCATTTTTGAACATAAAATATATATATCTGTTCTCTACTCGATAAGCTCTAGACAATGACACCCCACATGCTGGGGTTAGTTTTTTTTTATATAATAGTTTATTGTATGGAGATTATTTGTTGTTATAGCGGCAATAGAAATGCATAATCTGTGAAATTTTCAACTGCCTGCCTATTACGGTTCATGAGATGCTGCTCGCTGACAGACGACAGCGTGTACTTAATAATAGGGTTCCGTTTGGCAGCCTTCGGGTACGGAACCCTAAAAAGATCCATGGAAGCTGTCATTTTGGTCTAGAAAATTAAAAATGAGCATTTAATTTAAACATACTTGGCAACTTTCAATACCGATTTTTTCGTGAAATAACTTTGAAATATAAGCCTATTTCAAAGTTACTTTTACTAAACCTATGGGTTCGAAAATGGTTTACTAATGTTTGCCATAATTTAAAATGCCATAATTTTATTTGCGATAATTTCATTAGTAATAACGCTTCAGTTGCCATAATCGTGAAATGACATAAAAGCATTTTCACTAATTTCATTGGTCATAATCGATCAAGTGTCATAATAATTTTAATCCATAAATTCATTTGCTATATTTTTCATTTTCAATAATGTCGTTTTCCATAACATTTGACTTTTTTTTTAACATTAGCAAGCATGCAACATGTTAGTAAGCAAGCATGCAAGCAAGCATACACCATACATGCAGCAAGCATGCAATATGAAAGTAAGCATGCAAGCAAGCATACAGCATGCTAGCGAGCATGCAGCATGCAAGCAAACATGCAGCAGGTAAGCAAACATGCAGCAGGCATGGTTTCTGTCACGGCTCCGGCGCTGCGGGGCTCCGGCGGTCCCACGCGAGCTTATCCTCGCAGATGGTTTAACGCTCACCACCGCAGCTTCGACTCGCGGCCCGCCTCGCCCCTCCGCGCCTACGCAATTTTAAATTACACTCTAGGGGTAGGGCAGACAAGACTGCGTGGAGTCGGATTTACAGCGATTCGTTTCTGTCACTATTTCACTAAAACCATTTTTTTGCAAATGTACGTATGTATGTATTTAGATGAACATTCGAAATAATACAAATATCATATAATACAATACTGAGGATATCTGTCTGTAACGTTTCTAAATTATGTTAAATGTTGCTTATGTCAAGTGTCGATTATGTAATGTGTTACTTATAGAATCTAATGATTATGACACATGTTATTGTGGAAACTAATATTATGGCAAATAAAAGTTATGACAAATAAGTTGATATGGCAAGCGTTATTAGTATAAATGATAATAGTGCAAGTAAATATTATGAGTGGGGACGATTATGGAAAACAATAATAGGACAAATGATATTATAGAAAACAATATAATACCGTTCGAAAATACTATGTTCGAAACAACATAACATTTCATTTAATAATTAAGAAAGAAATCAAAAATTTAGAGCTACTTGGTGATTTGCCCGAAATGGCCGAATCGTCACAACTTATATAGGTAATATTAAGTTGTCTTAAGGCGATTCACACGAAGCTAATTTATTTGTAGGCGAATCGATTACATATTTATGCTAGTGACTGTACCTATGACTTGCACTCTGCAGGCTTGTATATTAGACTATGCGGAATGCGGCGGTGTTAGGGATATCATAAGGATAAAAATATATCCTACCGTTTTCAGAGACACCACCGTTTTGCCAAATATGTGCTTTACCAACGCATCATTTAATTCCGGCTCATTGGTACTAGCTCTGAACGGTGAAGTAATGATATCTAACATCAGTCCCTCGTCCTACCACTTATTGTAACTTACGAGGGAGCTCGATGTTCAGCGGAGGACGTTTCCTGGCTGTTATTATGATTACAATGACATAAATGCCGACAACTTAGCCTTTACGCCAGCTCTGCCCTGATAACAAAGAATGCAGTAATCGTCATTTTTGAGATTTTCACTTTTTTCCAGAAATGGCATCCCAAGAGGTTCATGTACATGATAAAAATATATTTTCATAAAAACAATCATTCGAAGTATGTTTTTTATGTAATGATTTTCGCCGTACTTGCATAAAAACTGCTTCAATGATAAGAAAAAACGCAGTATTAAACATGGCCTAAGAAAGAATGCAGTACTTGCAAGAGTAATACGCGCAAGTGCTGCATTTAGTTTTAGTATCATGTGACTCGGAAACGACCTGATACTAAACCGAAACGCAGTAATACGTATTATAATTGCATATATTAGTAAATTAAATAAAGGAAAATTATCTTGTAAAAGCTTGATTTTTTTCCGAATTTTTAGATATATATTATGACCAATAAAATACGAACATCTTGCTCAGATGATATAAAATATGTTTTTTGCGTTTATCTCGTAACCGCCATTTTGCGATTACTGCATTCTTTGTTATGACGGCAGAGCTGTGGAGTTGATGAAGTGATAATTATATAATTATGTATAAGTACAACGTTATTTTTTATTCATTACAAGCCTCTTAAGGGGTCATTGTACTCATCATTATGAACGACTTTTACTATGGGACCAAAGCTGAAATCGCGCAAAGAAAGCTGTTCCCTACATTTTGACGAGTAATGCGAACTTATATGTATGGAACAGCAGATTTTTTTTTCGCGATTTCAGCTTTGGCCCCCACTTCTAAAAGTTGTTCATAATGATGAGTACAATGAGTGAAACCCCTTAAGAGATATGTAAAGAATAAAAAAAAAAGACGTGTGGCACTCGGGGACTGCCCCGGCGAAGCTATTGCATAGCATTTTTTATCAACTTACGCAATTGTAAAATATTAACCCGAATACAAGAAATAGCAATGATGACATTGACAGGAACTGTTATTCACATTTATAGTTTTTAAAACTTGACACAACGTAATGGCCGGGAAAGGTTTTAATTTAACTATTAACAGTCAAGGATCATTCGTCTAAGTAAATTTGAACTTTATTGTCAAACAGTTAAACATAATTTTCAATACAACACTCTCGTATCATTCGTCTAAGTAAATTTGAACTTTGTTGTCAAACAGTTAAACATAATTTTCAATACAACACTCACGTATCATTCGTTTAAGTAAATTTGAACTTTGTTGTCAAGCAGTTAAACATAATTTCCAATACAACACTCTCGTATCATTCGTTTAAGTAAATTTGAACTTTGTTGTCAAGCAGTTAAACATAATTTTCAATACAAAACACTCTTTTCTTAGGTAGTATTTTCGTTACGAAATTTCTGGATTAGGTCTCCACGCTCAAGGCCCGCGATAGAAGCTATGCAATAGCTTAATAACGTTGTATATATTTTATTTTTGGATCGGCTTGAGAAGCCCATAACAGATTTGTTATAGTAGTTTATTGACAGGAGAGAACTGTTCCTCCAGGTAGGAAGCTGTCTCTTATCAGATTATTAATATCTGGTCAACCGAGCTCTGCTCGGGGTGAATTTTTTTCCCAGATATGAGACCTAACTAAATTGCATCTTTCATCTAAATCATTGGAGCCGTTTCCGAGATAAATATACAAGAATTGCTCGTTTAAAGGTATTAGGTACATTTGTTAGTGAACAAGGTCCCATTTGTCTTTTGAGCCTTCTGTCATTTATTGTTTCACATTATCTAACGCTGTTGCTAGGGTGTTAGTATGAGCTTTTATACGGTCTTTGTATGCTTTTGCTTTGTGTTCGACTTCCTCCTTAACTGTTTTCATTTCTGTGTACTCATGCAATTCACTGGTTCTGATAAATAGAGATGCATTAGTTATCATTTTGAGTGTTTTATTCTGGAACCGTTGTAAAATCTCCACATTAGAGTTTTTTTGCTGATCCAGAGCTAGAAAAGAGTAACTCAATTCCATAATTCTAAACTGGCTTGATTATTTTTTGCCACTGACTTCTGAAATTAAAGTTATTTTTTACTTTGTAGTGTCTATTTTGGAAGTTGGTTGTTTTTTCTATAAAGTTTTTATTCATAAACGTCTCTTAGCTTTAAGGGGTTAATAATAGGGTTAGTTGAGAGTGAACTTCACTAAAATGAGCCTGTAACTTCCGCAGTATGGTGGCATTATTTCCTTCCCTCGAATACTATTTTACTTCGAACACTATTCCGGAAAAAACTGGCATTATCAGAATGGCAAAATTCCATAGTGATTCCATTCTATTGTAATAAAACTAATAAAGCACACGTTTATGTGACGCATCAAGAATCCACGTGGAGCTTATCAGTTATCAGGGTTATCACGAAATCCGATAAGCTTGTAGAAATTGACTATGCATTCGGCATTCTTCGGCCTATTGTTTGGTACAGTCACGAGCATAAAAACCTTACAGTTACGCAAAAATCATACGCGATTTTCTTCATACCGCCTTACTATGTGTACGTATATTGCTAAAGCTTCTCAGCTTACACGTTCAAAATACCTACCAGCAATTTCTATTAAGTATACGTATACATTGTAACAGTGAATCAGTTTTCACGTTTGATATTCGGATAGCTCATACTCATGACCAAAAGAAGTCCCATAAACTTCATGGCATAAAGAATATGTCACTGCTGAGTAAAGGCCTCCCCCAAATCTTTACAAGCATCCTTTTCCAGGGCCTAGTAGATCCAACCCTTGTGGTACGCGACTAGGTCTACTCTTCCTGGGCCGGCCTTGGCGGCGCCGTCCATCTTCAGGCACCTAACGTGTGGAGACTGTTCTGCCGCTATGCATGAGGCTGATATGACCCACCCAATCCCATTTTAACTTGGCAGCCTGTTTGCTTATGTCTAAGATCCCCGTTTTGGAGTTGAGAAACGTGTTTCGTATTCTGCCAGTTCGTTTTACGCCCAGAATGCTGCGCTTTATTGCTCTTTGGCAAGCCCCAAGGCTAAACTTTTGCGACTCGGTGAGCGATTAGTCTGAGTATCGTAGGTCAAGACTGGCAGAATACCTACACCCATCTATGAGTTTTCGCTTCAGGGAGAATATGAATGAAAAAATGAAGAATATGAATGAAAAACCTAAAAAACAAAAATCGCGAAAGAGCGTTTACGCCGTACGGAATTTCATACAAACTTTCAAGCCCTTGTTTTTCGAAATGGCTGAACCGATTTTAATTAAACTTCATACGCATATGCACATGCAGGATACAAAGGTCTAAAAACTTAGTTAAGAACATTATAGAAAAGTAGAGTTACAGCCAAATTAGACCGATTTCAAAATTTCCATAGGGCTTCAAAGTTTGTATGAAATTGTGCCGTACGACGTAAACCCTCGCTGAGATATTATCGCGACTAGATTTTGAACGTTTTTAAATACGGGAATTGCCATTTTGATCTACACAAATCTCGACTAGATTTGACTGTTACATCTGTTAGTTTTAAATCTAGATTCAAAACAGCATTGTTCTAGAATACGGGCGGCAATCGGGCATTAATAACTATTTTGCTGTGAGAACTGAGAATAGTTACGAATAAGCAATTATAACATAACGCCAGTGTATTCCCCGGAGGGGTAGGCAGAGGTCTATGGTGCACCCACTTAATGCCAGTCATGCTATAATTCCTTTACAATAGGGGGCGAGCCTATTGTCATTAACTGGGCACAAATCTAGACTTACTGAGAATTTCCTAATGGGAAAACCCAACATATTGCTTGACTCAAGGGTCGAACCGAACCCCACGCTCAGCAGTCGCATTAGCGACCAATAGCGCCAGTGAAGGCGACGTCAGGGTAGCTGGCGAAATTATTATTTTTTGCAATTTGCTGGTTAGTTACAGGTTGTATCAATGTTGATCAAAATATGATTTGTGGAACTTTTTAAATATGATTTGAATTTCGCGCGCTACCTTGGCGCATCCCCCTTAATATAATTATTTATTTGGTATCAAAATGCGCGTTAAATAGAGAAGCTTCTAGAATTTTAGACAATGAAAGTTGATCTGAGCAGAGTAAATCAAGTTGGTCCAATCTAGTAAGTGCCTCCGTCAATCTGTAGGTAGGTACGTACCTACTGTCGTAAATAGAGTACTTAGCTGTAATTATGTTAAGTAGTGTTCTATGCTTGCCTATTTGTCCCAATCTAATTAATGCAGCCTTTTCTAGGGCTATGTCTATTGTGGTAAGGATAATTTTAGTTTAGTAAATTTTGCTGGCGTTTTTTTTTTTATCACAACTGGGAAGCTCTTGGCCTGCATCTCACCTGATGGTAAGTGATATCAGGCCGAAGGTGGAAGCGAGCTTCACCCGGAATCAACCCAACCACAGAGGAACTGGCTCTTACTGCCGCTAACAATGCTGTATGGAGTTGGTGGGGTTTGTCAGCAGCTGGATAGTCTATTCAAACTGTTGATATTAAATTATTCTTTTGCGCTGAGATCAACTTTGCTGTGGTATTTAAATAGTTTTGAAGGCTTTAAAGCTAATCAAGCCTTCAAAAAGAAAATACAGGCGTAATATAAGTAAATATTATACAGGGTGGAAACTTTCAACTGTCAAAATGTGATCAAAACTGTCAGTTTTTCGAGACTGATATTTTATTAGTTTTATGAGTGAAGTAATAAAAGATTCCAACAAAATATTTAATAATAAAAAAGTGATCTTATATAGGGTCTGTTTTACCTGGTGTTTAAAGATTAGAACCCTAAACACATCCTGATACTCAGATGTTACTTCAAATCTCATGTGTTCGCTGGTGTATTGGTTCGATACCCGGATCAGTCAGGCCATGGAAAATAAAATTATTAACAAATCTATACAGGGTGGCAGGGACATCGACGCGAAGCCTGTTACCATGGATTCAGTACATAGAAAAGAAAAAGAAAGAAAGAAATTAAATTTATTTAGCACAGACACAGACAAAGGCACACAACAAAACATATTGTACTACAAGAAAAAGATATAAAAAAAAAAACAAATAAAAAGTACATGATTCTGAACCCCCCTGCGTTGAAATTATTCGTCGCTTATTAAAAAAAAATCTGCTGCTCCATACATTTTGACCGCGTAGGTATTGCACTTTTCTATGAAACAGCTGATTTAAAAAAAATAACCGACGAAAAATTTCAACGCAGGGGGTTCAGAATCATTTACTGAATCCATGGTAACAGGCTTCGCGTAGATCTCCCTGACACCCTGTATTTAAAGAAATTCTTTAATAAAGCTGTGAATTCAGAAAAACATACTGTCTTAGACATATTTCAGGGTACTGGGTAGTTTCGTTTTTTCAACCCTGACTCACCTGTATTCTTAGAAGTAGGTAGTTAGTTAATAGTTAGAGAAATTATAACAATAGGTACCTACTTATTATCAAAGAGCTTTGCATAGGGATAGTAATAATTAGGTAGGCACCTACTTAACAAGTAACACAAATACTTATTTGTTTTGACAATTAATAATATTTTACATTGTAATATAATATACTATCATAATTACATTGTTTACGCTTTCACCGCCGAAGGTCGCGTTGATAAAATTAACAACCTCATTTTTATCACATAAACAATGCGTTTATGACATTTGAAACATAACAAAGGCGAAGCAGTCCACATGCATATCGTACCCACTGTACTTACTATATGAACCGACATATGACTTGAATAAACAATGAAAATATTTGCTTTTATTGGACCAACTTTATCAACGTTAATCAACAGGTTGCCTTTAGACTCATGTATGCTGACTAATGAGGGTAGCTGTACTTGAAACTTTTAGTTAATCTAGCTTCGTCTACGTCTGTTCCTGCCTAGCCTCGTATGCTTACAGCACAGTGGTTGGCCACGGTCGCTCAATAGCACCAACATATGCAACTTTACTCGCAATAGATTACAATATCGATCCCGCTGCCAAGTCACGTTCTGGGTGTGTACACAGTTTCGGGAGGTGTCGATTCGAGGCTACAGCGCGTCTACTCGGTGGACCAGTACATAACTAATACTGCTTTTTATATCGACCTCCGTGCAATAAAGTTAATCCAGGTCCTGTGTAGTGTAATATCGGGCGGGGGGCTGCGGGGGGGTAAACCGGCCGGCGCGGTGGCCACCTGTCGCCGCGCGGTGGTGCGCGTGTGCCCCCCGGGCCGCCGCGCCCCGGCCCCCGGGCCCCGCGCACGGCGCCCCCGGCCCCGCCCGCGCCCCTGCACCCTCGATGCCGCTGCGCGCGCTACTCCCTTCTCTCGAATCATTCGTTTCGCGACGCGTAAACTTGCCGGCCGGCCTCCGTTGCACTCGCCCGGGCTCATTCCCATCGCGTCCGCTAGCCGCACCGCTCAGATTGCACCACCTAGCCGAACACCTCGCCATCATGACGGAGAGCACAGAAACCCCTGCGGCAGCTGCGCCTGAAAAGACACCCACTGAGAATGGAACTACCGAGACCCCGCCCGAAGAGACCCCAGAGAAGGCAACCGAAGAAAAAGAAAAGGAGACTCCTCCACCCAAGGAGATGCGCGCTGTCGTCCTCACCGGCTTCGGCGGACTCAAAACTGTCAAGATTCTGAAGAAACCTGAGCCCACTGTCGGAGAAGGCGAGGTCCTCATTCGTGTGAAGGCGTGGTGAGTACTCTTTACATATCCTTACTTCAAATTAATTATAAATATGTAAATATGTATATTGAAAATTTCAAGTACCAACACTTTTACAGATTAAAAGACGTTGCGTTTGAATATTTCTTCGTTCCGAGATTGATTTTTCTCAATCAGCCATTTAGTTGTGAAATAATAAGTGGGTGCAAACGACCCTTGTAATCTACGAGCATGTTGGTCTTGAAGAACGTGCTATTTTTTACACCCTATTGTTTTTTTTCATCGTTTTGGATATTTTTTGGGTAGGCCGGTGTTCTCTGTGTAGTGTACCCACTTAGCCGGTGTCTGCGCGGACGGGTCCCGTTCGTCCGTCGCTCGCCGCGTCCCGGGCTCTCGGCTGCCTCATTAACATCTGCCTCTGTCGAGATGCACAGCTCATGCACCCGACCGATTGAAATTTCTGCACGCACACTGGCACCCACTCCTGATCGTGCGACGCGCCCTACAGCGGATTTACACTTCGTCGACCGTCTGCCGTCGATGCGACTACCAACTATTTATGTGCCTGTTTTAGCCTCTCTCTTACTTGATGTACAATATGTTTACATAGCCGTGTTATTTCATTCGATTTCGCCAGATTATTTATTCAATAGGCTATGGAAATTTGTTTTCAATCGGCATCGGAATAACTGCATGCATGTGCGCACCGGAGCGCGTCGCTGCGTGGACGCTGCGTCGCCGTCGCCGACGTTTGTAACAAATTAATGTTATTTTGTCATTCGAAGCCCGATCGAGCCGAGTTCGTGCGAAAGGGAGTTGAGCGCCTACTGACATTGTTCTTTGTTCGTTTTTATCGCTCCACTGCTTCAGATAATGCAACGGACGAGTCGCGTCAACGTGCTACTTGCAACCGCGACACATGAGTTATCTGCCACTTTTCTCGTTAACGTTAACTGCTTCGTTAGAGGCTTAACAAAACACTCACTTAACTGTGAAGTATTTGTTTCGTTACACCACAAACGTTTAGTCATGAATGAGATACTTTTTTATGAGAGGCTACTTTGGGATAAGGTCAGACGTTCAACGGCTTAGGATGTTTGATAAGGCAGGCAGTTTTTTCTTTTTTGCTTGCTCCAAATGTTATCAGGAATTTTATCAAGAATTGATAATACAAACTCATTCCATGAAGGATTTCGGGTGGAAGAATTTGGACTGTTTAAGAATCCTTTAAAGGTTTACAATCCTATTATCTTTTTGTATTAGGACATGTGCAAAAAACTTAGCTTAGAATTGAAGTTAGATTTAAGTTCACGAGAAATGTTTGTGACTAGTACCTTTACTGCAACTTGCAATAGAATGGTACGGAGGCGTACAAGAGAGGCAAGGGAGGAATGGAGGCGAGGTGTGTAGGTGCAGTGCGAGGTGCGAGGCAGGGCCGGCCAGGGCGCATCCCCGCGCGTGCTAAATATAGCGCGCTTATCGTCGACTTACTATGTAAATGACCGCGACATAGCCGACGCCATCTGCCGCAAAAATATTAACTGACTGGTTGAGTCCCAGACCGGTACCAGTACAAGTTTACTCTCTAGCTTTGAGCCGCAAAAACGTGTGAGTTCCGCCTACATGCCGAGCGAACAATCCAAGTTTAGCGGTCTACAGTCTGGCAACTCTGGGTCAATCCTTTGTGACAATTTGCAAGTAAATCGGCCATTTAGAACTGATTACCACAGGAATGTGCATAACGCTAGCCTATCACTATCATGAGGCGACTCCATTCCACTCAACCTTTCTCAAGGTTCCCAGAAATGTAATCAGTGTTAAGAATGATTATTATATGGGATCTATGGAAAAAGAAAGACAAATTTCAAGAACCATTGAACATTTCCAAAGAATTGTACAAAGAAATTCCAAACACAGTAAACCATTGATTCCTGGTATTTCAGGATAAGACCAAAAGCTTTCATACAGCAAAGTTCTCGTCAAAATGAACGCTCTCTAGAGTGCAGTGCGATTTGATACGAAACTCGTTTCACGGATGACGGAGGTCCAATTTCTACATTCCTTGTTATCGTCGGATCTTCGAAACCGTTTGAGTTCGTTGCAATTACAACGGACTTAATCGTACGAGGAGCTGTAATCTAAGTTGTGTAAATAAACAAACACAGGACTGTAGCTTCTGTAGAAGAGTTTTGAGTAAATCCTATCATAAATTACACACAACAGTGAATCCTCAAATAGATATCAAAAACTTTGTTTGAAGACACACGCAGACACATCAATTTTATTTATGTCTTGATAGGTACTGAAGTTTAAAAAGTTGGACCATTATAAAGTACCTATGTCAGAGTGTGTTGAACCGCAATTATGGTGTCGTTATATTACATCAGTAGTTTAAAACTATACCTGTATTAAAGTCACGCAGTCGTCGCTCGCTAGGGTCACCACAAATAAAGCTCTTAAAGAGACATCCCTTTTAAATACCGTAAAGTGATGGTAAATATTAATATTTAACAAAGTTATTAATGAGCTCTAAATTCTAACACGTGCTGATTTGGTTTACACGGAGTACTACAATATTTTATATATTTCGGAAGTCCCTTGACAAAACTTGAGTTCAAAATTAACAACGGTGTTTTTTCTAATCGTACATAAAACTGGTTGTTATAATGCGGTCTAAAATAAATGATACGTTACAATTTATAGAATGATGAAATTCATCTTATTACGATACGGACGTGAATAGTCCCGATGCCTACAGGGATCGCTTTCGTGCAGCCGCCTTTTCGGCTAATATGTTTTGTAAGACTTCATAAGGGATCCAATGAATAACGCGTTATTATTTTCAATTAGGTCAAGCCGGTGTCAGTACGAGATGTCTTCCAAGAACAATGGTTGTACTCACGCCTCGGATAAGTGGCTTTCTTTTTATATGGAGAGTGCTTAATTGTATGTGGAGATGATGGGAAATGTGATGGCTGGACTTTTGTTTTTTGTTTCGTCCATGTGCTCTGGGCGTCTGGCCTACATCATTTCGAACACGTTTATTTTGGGGTCAGGGATATCGTAAATATCAAGGATTCCACTGTGTACTTATCAGTACAAGATCGTGGTACTTTTTGTATCGAAAGTGCAGTGTTAATTGCTCACATCCTTTCCTTTGTTGGCGTATCAATTTAAAGCCTAAAAATAACATCTGCCCCTCGAGTACAGGGGCCGGGCTCTATGGTATAAAGTGCAGTATTGTGCATTTTAATGGGCTCCGAAGCCGCATAAGATGGGAGAGATGAATTTGTTTATTACCCTCTTCCTTATTGAGAGCGTCTGCGCAAGATAGCTCTCTTCCTATGAGTCACTAGAAAGTTATGTTCTTGAGCTAACTCGATTCAAATAACTTGCTGTGGTACCTGACTGCGACCGAGTGGGTGGATTTGCAAGCGATTCAGTACCGTACTGGACACTATGGCTTGTTTGTGTGTTTCAGACGTCTGCCTTCTGGTTTAACAACTCTCCTCTTTTGTATTCAATAAACAGGAAAGGTTGTTTTCATTGCTTGTTAACTTTTAAAGTTAAGTTAGTAATATAAAAGAACAATTTATTGTTATTATGTATCCATTGAAGTCAATTTGATAATGGGGGTATATTGTGTTCTTTTATTAAGTTGTTATTCATCATAAATGGTAGCTTTATCAATTGATCATTGTATTCAATGCCCTCATAATTTATTAATCTCGATTAACTTGCCATTGATATTTGATTCTTCAATGTTTCAGCAATTTAAACTGTAACACCTACCCAACTCGTAAGTTCAACACGAAGTATAATTTGTGGTATAATAATAACAACGCCTATTATTATATTCGTATTTTTATAATAACATGTTATCGTTAGCATGACCTGTGGGATACGGTTCATCCATCAATCAAACATGATGAGAGACAGCGTTGCGTTGCACGTGCACATGAAAACTTCACATCAAGCTAATTCTTCAATAGTTTGTTGTTTTAACATTATTTCATTTGCTGAATAATTAGTGTGTATGAGTGCTGCGATGCGTCACGACCTTATTCCCGTATTACTTGCACAGCCAACTTATACAGATGAGTCAGAGCAAGTTAGGCTATCACGACTGACTCACCTAACAACGTAAATACGGAGTTAACAACGATATCCGTGATTTGTAGGTGATCCCTTCAATTAGGGCACTTGATACAACAAACAATTCTGACCTTCACCAGATTCTGACGGTTTCTGGCGTACTTACCCTCTTTGCAGAAGTAGCCGCACTGAGATTAATATATATTATTATTGTGCTCCCATTAAAACTACACATACGATTAGTTTTGAACAAGGATAAATTGTTAAACAAATCTCATTAATATAAGGAGGATTCATTATTGCTAACTTCGGTAGTGTGTGGTGTGTAGGTGTTTACACATCAAGGAAAAGCGTCAAATCAGAATAAATTGAAGTATACAATGTTATTAATTCATACATTTATTTTGTGGTTTGACAAATTCCTGCTTGCTTTCAATTTTGTGGACAGTGAAGTTGCTTGAGTCTTGACACGTATGTTCGGCCATTATATTCATATTACTCGAAAAGTTGTACTTGTCGGAAGCTGTAGCTGTAACATATGCTGTCTCTATAAAATCCATCGTCGGACAGCAGATGCGGCAGGCGGGGTCGCGCCGGCACATTGTTCGCGGAGTCAACGAACTTACGAAAATGCTCCTTCGCTTATTGTGACCATAATCGAATCAAGTCGCTACTGTATATGGTAGTAAACACGTCGCATACTTTCATCTTTTTTGACAAATAAAACAGTCATGACAAGATGTATAACTCCAGAACATTCGGAAAGCTCTTCTGGAAGCAACAATCTTCGTGAATGGCTTATTGAATCTTAATCTGTAATCAATCTTGTGGCGAGAAAGTTTCGCCTCTATGGTTTTGTCCATAATTTTGCCATCGAAGAGAATATGCCTGCATCAGTCTCGTTATTTATTACATTTTCTATCCATTATGATCTCAACAGCCGTTGCTTATGTTCTAGATTGCTTAGCAAATTGAATTGGAAAATCCCGTGACTCGATTCTGCATGAAAAAGGGGTGTGGTTGCGTTATACTCGGGTGCCGGCTAGGTGGTGTGTGTCGGGCTCGGGGGTGGGCGGAGGGCGCGGGGGTGAGGGTTGCGAGTGCTTCTGTAATGTCTGGCGAGCCCGGGCCCGGGGCCGGGGCACGGGGCGCGCGCCGGATCAATACGGCGCGTCCCCTACCCGCGCCATGCCGCCCGACCAATCTCCGCAGGCCCTACGTCTTTCGACGCCAGTGCTTGTTTTTTTATAGCTCCCATTAACCATGCTCTTCGATAAATGAATAAAAGCATGTGTTGGTATTTTTTCTAACCACTAGTGGTACTAGTGTTCTTATTTTGACTTATTTTAAGAGTACTGTTATCGCAGTCGCCTTTACTTCGATTATCTACGAACTTTTGTTATCACGTGGATGATAAACTTTAAAAAGTTTTTTAACCAGCGCTTTCTTGCACTTCATCATTCTCCTGCCCTTATCCCAATTTATTTGCGGTTGGCGCATCATATCTTTTTCTTCCATAAGTACTTCTTATTAGTCGTCATTTCGGTTATCTCGGTAGTCACTCTCTTTCTAGCCATATCATCTTTCATACAGTCTATCCATCGTTTCTTTGGTCTTCCCCTACGTGCACTTGATGTCTGCAAATAAAAGTTACATCGTTTCAAAAATATTAAGATATATACCTACTTAATTTTTTAAACCCGGTTTGAATAGGACAATTCCTGCGTACTCAACTACCCCATGGTAACCCTAATCCGAAGTTCGTTTCGTTATTGACCTTAACCTAAAGATTTTAAAGTTATTAATCATGAAAAATATGATAAGTAGTAATATAATCAGGATGATAGTTAAACATAGTGACAACGTGTTATCAGAATCGTGAAAAACTGGGAGTAACTCATTTGTAACGTTATCTGTCCCAAAAAACAATAGACAGAGGACGAGGTTGGGTTAGTGGTAGCTCCACAGTAATCTGCTCAAAGCCAGTAGGCCGTGGGTACATCGCAGACGTGTTTAGAGTACAAATTCCTGTAGCGGAGTCGTTGCGGATCTATATTTAGTTAGGTAGCAGTAAGGGCACCCTCTCGTACAGAATCGACGCACGCCCTAATATGCTTCGTTCCGACACCTTTTTGCTTGCCGACTTTCGGTTCGGCCACTATATGATATTCCGTTTATTACCCCACAGCGACGCGTCACGCTGTGTAGATGACTTTTTTGCCGACCCGCATATGTTCCATAATAAGAGGGTCTGCTACATTGATTTCGGATATTATAGCTTTGTTAAAACTTTTACGGTTACCGTAATGTGGGAGGTTCGGCTTGTTTGCTTTTACGTTCATGTAACATTTATTTTTATTTGAATGCGGGTTTTGTTCTTGCACTTTTTGAGAGATTTTCTGTTTAGAATCTAATCGTAATTGTATCGCAGTTCTTATGAATTTGTTATTGTCAGAGAGGGGTGGCCAACGCAACAAGTTTTATTGGTCACATCCGAAACGTCTGCTATTTGAACTTGAAGTTATCCTTGTTTGTTTTCGTTATCGTTCGATCTTCGGGTAACAAGAAAGAAGATAGTTTTCTGAACAAGAAATGATTCATAGAAACCTATTGTTATGTTTACCGATGTAAAAGAAATGTGGAAAGCAAATAAGACCAAGACAGACAACCTTTTAGATGAGATGATTATTGAGATATAGTAGGTAACTGTCTGACAACTCTCACATCGACTTTTGCAATAAAATGAGTCTTGATAAATAAATAAGCACATATAAAAGCTCCTTTACACCGAAGCGAAAGCCAACTTTCGCTCACGTAGCTTTTCTGTAGCTCCAATGAAAATTATCTATCCAAGCCTTAACAGTAGATGCGAAGGTAATTGGAAGTACAAAATCGAAAGCTATTATCAGTAATTGTGTAACACACATTTTGAAAGCGATAATTGCAGTTCTGAATCGAATTCTTGTCTGTTTTATAGAGCACGGCAGTGCGTGGCTAATGCGTGCGCTTAATGTGGAGTGGGCAACAATTTATGAAATGGATGCTACGTACGAGATCGGAGAGCCGGCTTAATGATGGCTCAATTGAAATTATTTAGTCACCCTAAAGTTAAACGTTGGACGTTCAGTCATCTGCGGAATGCAAGTTCACTTCCTGAGTCGACAATTAAAGCCGATGACTGACGTACGGACAGAAACATCGTTGACATGGTTCACCATTAGTATGAGTGACTAATGAGGTTGCAACTACTTGCACATTACAATTAGCTTCGTCTACCATAACATCATGTAATTTTATGCAACACAGATTTTTGAGTTTATTTATTCGTGGTTGTATTTGCTGGTACGCTGGTTTGAAGAAACTAGCCAAAGCAATTTGCTACCACATGTTGCGGTTAATTTCAATGTGTCTCAATCTCCCGGAGGAATGGATTTCAGGTTGTTTTAGAAGAAGAATGTAAAAGAAAGCGTTCCAAACTCAAAATATACATTTTTGCCTAATTCGCTTCAGTGAATCCTGCGGTCTCCTCTAAACAAACTTTCACTCATTAACGTGTGTTAGCTGTTTTAAACGAAAAGTAAACATTAATTAGAAATGTCATTTAAACTCAATTTGGGGTGCATCTATCAGCCTAGCATTATCACCATCAGTTAATTACGGCCGTAATAGTAAAGCGGGTGTCACACGCGGCTGGCTTGCATTCTCGTCATAGCCACTGATCGGAAGTCGATAGCTTCGTCACGCGTGTCATGGTGTATTCATTCTGGTCAGCGTCACGGCCCGCTAACCGGATATTAACGCTTTTTCGAACCACCTCAATTATTCCTTCCGAGCCTTTCATAAGCCATGCGCCCCCACCAAATCCTTTTGCAGTTATTTGGTCGCATTCTTTTGTTTTTGCTTAATCCTTTTTATTTCTTGCCATATCTGGCGCTGCTCATGTTACTGCTAGCATTTTGGTACGTATAAGTATATGATACTCCGCTGACTCTGGTGTTCTGGACCCTTTTACGGGTTTGATTGATGATTAGTCCAATCATGGTGGGGCATCGTGATAAGACCAGTCATAGAAAACGTTATAATTTCTTACAGCTATTAATTGACACTATGTAGGTATCAAGTAAGTGTGGCCTAGTTCCAACACTTTACCTATTGTATTGTATTTTCCTTTGTTAAATTGCATGTTATTATGAGCACTTGCATGTGGTTTGGTTCTAGATATAAAACAAACACCAAACGAAGGCTTTAGTTAAATAAGGTCATATTGTAAGTCACGCTAACCATTAAGCATTGTGGCACAAATACCTTAATGTGGCCCAATTTGATTATTATCTAGGGTCAATTTCAAACTCATGAAACTAAAGGCTATGTTACTCGTAGTTACCACACGGCATATCAGAGTCAGAGGCCCATGTGCGGCATGAAAACTATATGACATCAGGTTGGTCACTGACCACACGAAAAAGAAAGAAGATGGCATAGTTATATTGTTTCTTAGGCAGGCTAATAATGATTAGTAATTATTTGAAAAACAAAAAAATGTACCAAACAGTTGTATACTTTCTATAAACCTGCCAAACTGCGTGACAGTTTGTCGGCAGGTTTAGCGCTCGTCTTAAAACATTTGGTATAAAATCTAATTAAACATCATCATACTGATGATGATGTTTAATTAGATTTTATTTTAATTAGATTAGTAGTAGTAGTATGGTACATGGTATAGGTAATAACCTATACCATGTTTTTCGCCCGTGGTTTTGGTTAGAGCCACACCCACCCTACTCCTACGAAAACCTGGATTCTGTTCGCAAGTTGGCTACACCGCAACTAAGAACAGCCTTAGTTTTTCTCCTACATTTAATTAAAGGACCAGTCTTTGTGGCATAACGGGAAAATACCAAGATGAGAAGGAGCATTTCTTTGCGGTAAAACGGGAAAATTGTAGGATGAAACTGATTTAAATAATATAACTCATTCGCGCGTTGGAATTTCAAAGACCGCATATTCCACACCATATAGGAATACGACTGAATAAATATTGTCTTAGTACATAATAAATAACGACAATTGTTTTAATTATCATGCAATGAGTCCACGACCACATAGATGCGTCAGGACATTAGGTGCAGGCATTGAGCGATCGATCCAGCCAGCTCAACTTCCGGTGCCTATTTTATAAGCTCATAACATAATAGTTAATGTATTAACTCGGCAACTCGACGTCGATTCATGTCAGTGAGGAATACAAATGAATCAGAAAGTACGCGAATAAGGAAATTCCATTCGGTGCATTCGTACTAGTGTGCCTCCACATTGTATGATAAACTAATACTATGAGCTATTCCTATTCACAAGTCGTACTCTTTGTACGGACTGGGAGGTTGTGAGTCACCGCCATGGCTCGAACATCTACACAGAGTAACCCCTAATTACCACATTTGTATGTAATTATAATTAATGAAGAATGAAGTAATATTTTTGTAATCTGAGACAAAGAGGCGTTTTGGAAGGACGGTTTCTCAAGAAGGACTTTTTTGTTGCGAGTTTTTATAGTTCGTTGCATGTTTGGAATAGGGCTTGGGGATCCCAAATCCCGGATTTAGTTTTTGTGGTGTTGCCCGTTGCATTCGAGGACAATGTTTTGAATTAGTGAACGTTTCCGGAAACCGAAATCCGGATTAGCTCATTTATTGTACTTTTTTGGTTATTTTATAAAAATATCGTTAACTCAGTCAATCTCGGTCACAAACGTACCTGGTCTAGCTTTTTTCAGGTCGGTAGGTACATAAATATTTTTTTAGAAAGGATAGTTAGAAGAGATAGTAAACTTCAGCTCTTGATTAATGTGTTTTGTCAAAGAATCAACACAATTTTGCCAATACCAATCACGTAAAAGACATGATATTGATAGACCATTATATTATCTATTTCAGTCGCCACTAATAACTGACCACATCATTTGACTGTTCCTAGAGAACCCCTATCGGATCCATACCCCTTCAGATATTTGACATAAATCCAATGACGATATCTGATGAATGGTTTGTCACTAAGAGTTTGCCAAACTCATAAAAACCGGCCAACTGCGAGTCGGACTCGCACACGAAGGTTCTGTACCACCACCGTATAATATTTAGCAAAAAACTCCGAAAAAATCACGTTTCTTGTATGACCCCCTTTAATTTTTAACTAATATCACCAGTTTCTCCACTATTCCATGGCCTACTCAAAATCAATCTGCCTAGCCTTTTCCCAACTATGTTAGGGTCGGCTTCTAGTCTAACCGGATGCAACTGAATACCAGTATTTTATATTGAGCGACTGCCTATCTGACCTCCACAACCCAGTTACTGGGTGATACGATACTCCTTGGTAAGACTGGTTGTCAGACTTTCGGGCTTCTGACAACTGAATGACAGCCGGGACGGCCAACGGCTTTCCGAAGCACGGAGGATTCTCGGTATGTAAAGATGGTCATCCATCCTCTAACCAACCCGGCAAGCGTAGCTTAACCTGATAGACCCATGATGGATTCCATTGCCTACTCTAGGATGTATATCCGGCACGGTTAGCTAATCCTTCCATATCCTAAGGGCACGTGTTTCCTAACATTACCGCGCCCCCCGGTCTAGTCCTTGACATGCAATAGCCTCTGTCTGTAGCCCTATGAAACATAAAGGCTCCAGGGGCTAGTGCAAGTCGTGTTGTTATGTCGGCGATAGAAATACACAATCTGTGAAAATTTCAACTGTCTACCTGTTACGATTCATGAGATACAGCCCGCTGACAGACAGACGGACAGCGGAGGCTGTTCCGTTTGGCACCCTTCGGGCACGTATCCCTAAAAACAAGTGAAACTCAAGAGTTTTGACGCGCTATAACAAAACAATACACCGAGCAATAAACATCTTCGTGAAAGACACGAGTTTGTCGGAGTTGTATTTGTAACGAAGCGATAACAGTCACTTCCAGTATCGTGAACACGTTTTGAACATGAAACATGAGCGCGGGCGGAAGGAGAGTTTAACTTATACGCGGTACATACGCTGAATTACAATGATGTTCGCGCTCTCAAGTTTTCGTAGGAAACGCTACACGCTGACGAATCGACTGAACGTGGTTTTATGTTCTTTGATGTGTTGATAACACGCTAGACTAGAGATCATAGAAGGTTTACTTTGTAGGAATGTGAATTTGAGTAGGTATCATTTTGAACGTAAACACCGGATATATTCTTCGTGGGTTTCCCTATAACATAGGTATCTGAAAAGGAAGGATGTTTCAGCGGTTTTAGCTACCTATTGATATTGTTTTCTAGGAATGTTGTGTCCCTCTTGGTCATTTGGACGGGATTTGAACTTTAGCACCTGATAAATTGACATCGCGGGTTTCCCCAAACGTAAATCTGAATAGGAAGGAAGTTTCAGTGAGCTGAATTCATTAATTTTTCTAGGAATTTTCTGCCTCTTCTGTTCTTTTCGACAAATTATTACTAAACAGCTGTTGCCCGCGAGTTCGTCTGTAATCCAGGATGAAAAGTAGCCTATGTCCTTCTCCAGGTCAAGGTCTACCCATGTGCCAAATTGCATCCAAATCCGTTCAGCCGTTTTAGCGTGAAAACGTAACAAACAAACTCACTTTTGCATTTATAATGTTAGTTAGGATTACTAATCTATTGAACTTGTGCAAAGTACAGTCTAGACTAGAGCTAGCCAATTTTAGTTTATTTAACTTGGCAGGTGTTAATCATAAAAACTCTACGACGAAAATTACTAAATTGCAGACAGTGCAAGTGATCGGTTCGGTTCAGTAGTTTTCACTGTCGCACGATGAAAACGAAAGTGCAAAGTTCAGAAAAGCAATTTCGCTCGTGTAAGTGCGCGCGGAGTGGATTTCGCCGAAGTGCACTGAAACGTGACGCCCGACATTCGACTTGTGCAAGTTCCTCCACTGAACTGAACGAGCCACGATACATTGCAGATTGGAACAATCATTCTGTTTACGTTCCTACTGAAAATCGATTAGTTTGAGTACTGAGTACTGAGAACCCCGAACTAGAACATATCCACGAATGTTTTCTCTCAAGTCATAAAAATTACAGTCAAGAAGACATCTAAACGGTTGCCTGCATTAATGTTAATGAACATGAATTTCTTATTGCAAAACTTTCCCTAGGTTGTGAGCCATTTCTAGTACCTACGAGCTAGCTACGTACCTACGTACCTACCATGGTATACTTGGTATATAGGTAGCATGTTGGAAGGCGTCGCGCCGACGCCGTCGGCGACCCGCCGCCGCCGGTCGGTCGCGTCATACCACCGCCAACCCCGATGCAATTTTTAAATTACACCGCACTGAGGGTGTTCATTCGTTCATTTTAATGTCCATTCTAAATAATCGTGCACACGTGAGGGGGCGAACAGCAACGCAAATGATAACATATTCAAAATTATTCTCCACATATCATTCTGCTAGTGTTCAATAAACCGTGAAGCTATTTGAATTGCGTGAATAGAAATTGTATGCAACGCAACGCATTAATCGCATTAGCACTTTGCTGGGGTTGTGTACGTGCCAATAGCGAAGACCCTTTCAGTAATCCTGAACTTGTTTGTAGCAACCTACGTGATCCAATTAATTGCCGCAGGAGTTACCGCGGCCAATGCTTTAATGCCTATAATAAGACAATATTTTATACGCACATTTCCTTATTAAATTCCATGTTTTACGGTTGTCTTTAATTATAATTACGAACGTTATTAACCTAGGTAAATAAATAAATAAATACCTACGTGACTCATGCTGATTTAAAGTTAACATTCAATGTTTAACTCGTTTATCTTCAAATTTGTGGAAATGGCTCCGTAATTAAGATAATCGAAGGAGGGCAGGGTTGATGACTCGCAGTTTGGCCTTTTGGCGGTGCGACGTCGTCGGTTTTATCGACCCCGGGGCCTTGACATAAGGAGTCTGAAGCACGCGACTGGCAACAACACTTGGAAACAATGTTCTAACATAATAATTTATTCAAGTGCCAACCGCCCCAACACTATTACCTCCGTGCTTTAATAGTGTATAACAATTAAACCTTGCTAACTGTGCGTAGGTTCACAGAATGTTTCATCAGGGAACACTTAATCGTCCTGAACGTAGAATTAGCATTATTTATTTTCAAGTAGTGCAAGCGTCAACAAAAACTAGTCTACCTGCGCGTGACGTGCTCGTAACGAACTATTGTTGTAGAAGGAAGCCATTCAATGAATGTTGAATAAACGCTCAGGTAGCGTGCGTAAAATTCGATACGAGCGAGACTCGCCGGAGATTATCTCAGATTAACATTCCGACCCTTGGGTCCCAGGATCGTCGCATATGGAGGACCAATGTAGGACAAAGCTTTTTCCATAATGAAACCGTAGAGCCCGCGCCCAATTTACCCAATAAAACGTATGCGGGTGATAGACGTGCGACAGCCGACACCGTGGCGACTTGCGACTCATTCGACTCCCATGTCGCACTAATTACCCCGAATTGAAGGCTTCAGTATGCATTCATATCATATGACATGCTACGTGCACAACAAATTTTTCTTTAACTCCTTCATGCGTGATACAAAGTTATATTGCATACAAAGATGCGAATGAATCACCAGTTGAGTGTTTTAACAAAGGCGTAATATTTATAGAGAAATTATTCATCGAGATGATTAATTTCCTTATTTGTTTATTGTGCATAATGGCAGCTCAATTAATTAATGAGAAAAGTACTTAACAGCGCACTAGTCATAGTCAGCCATTGATAGCAAGTTAAGGACAAAAGTCCATTAACCCTTTCAGGATCATTAAAATGTAGGATTACTTACGCAGTTTGAACGGTAACTTAAGAGCATGTAGCAACATTTAACAAATTCATACCGTAGATTATCGTAGGCGAGGGTTAAAATATAGGTAGTGACGCGACGCCTACTCACCCCAGGACAGCAACTATAGATCAACACATTTACATAATTCGCTTCAACGTTATAATTTCCGACTACTCATTGAACCTTGATTGAATTGTAAATACTTCACCGAGAAAATAGTTCCGAAAAGCTAGAAGAATGACTAACCTTACCAAAGCTGCAAAGCTATCAATTATACCAAAATACTAAGTAAAGAATTATAAATTGCGATTTGCGGGTAGTTTAATACCGTCGTCGGCGCGGCGCCGATGACAAATGATATCGAATTTCCGCTTTCACCACAATGCATCGATACTGCGAAAGGGGTAGACGATGACTCATGAAAACACTGGAGGGACAGACAAGGGGAGGGCAGTAAATTACAGTGTTTGCGTGTACGTACTTCCTACATTACTACCTACGTTAGGACTACAATTTGGCTAGATTTAATCAACAAAGATTCAAAACAATTGGTTAAATTAGTACCTACGGTGTTCAGTATGTACGTGTGAAACCTCTCGTATATCCACATAATTCTGTTGCTAGGTAAACTCTGTTCGTTACCGTAATACGAGTTCGGAGTTTTCCAGCTTTCATTGTTTGTTGTTTCGTACACTATGGATATTTTCGGAGTTCTATTAGCCGACCAATGGCATTTCCTTGTTTAGTCGTAGGTACAATAGGCTTTTGGAAAATTAAGCATTCCGTTGTTTTAACACAGCAGACGTTTATTACTTTCGACTGTAAACTGTTAAACGATGTTACAATAAACAGAGTTTCTGGAAGTGTGCTTGGAACAGAAAATTGGAGTTTTTGTATCGATTGTTTTTATCATTTCAAGCCGTGGGTAAATACAGTGCGGAAAATAACGTTGAAGCGCAGCTTTAAAATAAACGCAACTGACAATAATTTGCCAAGGTAGGGATTTGGATAATGAGCACGTAATACACGAGAATTTAGCGTTGATTATAAAACTCGATACAAAATAATAGTTTGATTTTACAGAAGCTGACAATGTAACTTTAAATCAAGTTTTATAAATGCAAGCAAATAAAGCTGTTGTGCAAGTAAATGTATTGTAGTCAGTATCTATAGGTAGGTACTTCGGTACTTCAGGGAGCTCCATCGAGACATATCGATCAGGGACGAGGAGGTAGAACGCCCGCAGTGACTGGATCCAGTATGGCGGCGTGCAATATTGTTACACGTGTTTATGTCTTTGAATTCTGCTGGTTTAGCTACGTGTTGTTATTTTATACATCGTACTGACAATATTGCTGATCTTCATGTGTTTAAACTTCCGTGAGATACTGTTTTCAGTTCAATATCAGCGACGTCTTTGTCTGGGCCTTTTGGCGTAGCTATCACTTTCATGTTTATATTTTCTTTCTGTTTGTCGTTTGTGCGTTTGTACGTAGGGAAGCATTCGTCAGCTATACTGTCGTACGATAATAATATGTGGTTCTACAGTCTGAAACTATCTTTATGGCCCATTCCATTAACCATTCATCTTTCGTCCAGATGGGAGACCTCGTAAAAGTGAGCTTTCAATAATAAAAGCAAAACATTTTTATCGTATACAACTGCACCACCAACTTTGACATTGGGAGTGAGTAGTGACTTAAATTAACCTAAATTATCGAGTCCTTTATGTGTTACAATAGTGAGGCCACCTATGTCCTGCCATATTCATATTGATTGATTCGTTAACACGTTTTAAAATTTAAATGCGGGCTTCTTTATTCTGTGCGCGTGTTCTAGAACATAATAACAAATGGCTGCCGCATTCCTGACTCCAGTCTTATAATTAAGTAACTACCTACCTACGCACTTGTTTATTGATATTGTTCACCACGATAAACTTGAATGATTACTTGAATGAGATTAATAAATTCAAATTGTATCGTGTATCGGTCGATTGCTCCAGTTGGTGTTTCGACAGGATTAAGACATCGTTTGTAACAGCATTCAGTAAACTAGCGCTTTTCAGACTATATAGTATAAACTATGAATACTCACTGGTGGTTCTATGGTGATGGGTGGGTGGTCTGATGGGTGGTGATATAAGGTTCCTCCTGCTTTAAAGTTCTTTATTTTCAGACTTAACTTAACACATCATGGTTCACACTTTGCTCTCCATCTATATCCACAAATACTTATCAATATTCTGAATGCGCCAAAATTTGTTATTCCTCTGCAAATTATGAACATCTGGAACAGTACTCATCATTATATCAGACAAAAGAATTCAATTCTTTGACCCCTCAACCTTCTCCACAGTACTCCATACCAAACTCTGAAAATACTTATCTTACCTTTACTTGTTCCAGTGGCCTGAATTTCCAAGACCTGATCGTGCGACAGGGCGCCATCGACTCACCTCCTAAGACACCGTTCATCCTCGGCTTCGAATGCGCCGGTGAGATCGAGCAGGTCGGCGAGGGAGTCACCAACTTCAAGGTAACTATAGACACTTGGATAAATGACCAACGTGGACAAAGCAAAAGGGATGTGTAAGGATAGTAGCAGAGCACGTGATGTTTTGTAGTTTCCGCCTAGTCGTATTCCCATGATTTAATTCCCAAAAGAGTTCTTTAAAGAATGAAGAGGTAAACAGTTAAATACACACCTAAACAATCACGGTCTTTTGTTTCTGTTATTTCCCCTTTTGTTGAAAATTCCGGAGACATTGCAATTTCACCGCATTTACCGCTAAGCAATTTTAGGAAATTCTCGAGACATTTGGGCAACCCTAATCTTAATTAGTTTCTCCGATACGTCTCCTTGTGCAATTCCTCACCATCACTATGTGAAATTTCGCACGCCTTCAGAATATTAATTCGGTAATGAATAATACAATTAATGTGCAGAACAGAGTCCCTACTGGCTGGGAAATTTATTTTAATTAAAATTTCTTCCTTTCTGTTGATGTTTTATCGCAATGTTAAATTAATTGCACTTCGTTCAATGCCTTCTTTGATAGTTTTGCTCAAAGTAAATCGGTCACGGGCTCGTTGTATATCGCAACGGATTGCAACTGCCGCTATTTCTAATTTAATTTAAATTAGTTTTAATTGCAATGTCTGTGGGTAGTAAAACTTCCGTTTCTATAGTTGTAAAAAGACTTAGCAGCTAGCACTGTATTAATTGCCACTCAATTAGCGACTTAAACTTCATCGTCAACATTATCATCCCATAAGGCTGCCTGTCTGGTCTCGCACCTCTGGAGCGGAGTTTTGATTCTATTGGTTAATATTGACACTTCTCCGCTCCTCTCCTCTCCTCTCCTCTCCGCTCCAGTGAACAGGCAGCCTGAACGTCCACTGTTGATATTGAAAATGGGAACCTTAGTTTATGGGCCAATCATCTCGTTATCATTAACTTAATTTACCCCAATCCATTGCTGGGGTCCCTTAAAAAAGTACCTTCCTTATTCATTCTTCCCTAGCTGACTTCATCAGTTCGTAAATCAAAATTTTAGTTCATCAGTCGGGCAACAAAAACTACCACCGATTAATCTTCTACCCGATGATTCCCGATTTATCTTCTACGAATAAATGTGAAATATACATCAAAGCTTTGTAATGGATGGCCCTATAAACACTTCTCTTTTGTTTCCACGCCTAGTGATACATTGTTATTCTTATACGATTTAGTGTTATGGGTGGAATGCATATTTAGTTCCAAATGATTAAGGATACCTTTCTGTTCGTGATTAACTTTATCGACTAATTTATCAATTAGAATTCTAGGACTTCCCATCTTGCTATTCTGAATTCCATGAATTCGTTAACTGATATCCGACTGGCTCTATGATCAGTGATCACATAACCGCTTTGCCAGATTATGACATCTGTTACAATTTCATTTGCGCTTATCCTAATCTTACCAACATTTGCAACTAGGTTGGCGACCAAGTCGTGGCTCTGCCAGAGTACCGCGCCTGGGCCGAGCTCGTCTCCGTGCCAGCTCAGTACGTTTACGTGCTGCCAGAAAACATGACTGCTTTGGACGCAGTTGCAGTCACCACCAACTACGTGGTAGCCTATCTGCTGCTGTTCGAGATGGCTAACTTGACTTCTGGCAAGAGCCTGCTTGTGCACTCCGCTGGAGGCGGTGTGGTAAGTTATTACTACTTTATTTTTTAATATCTTTCTATAATATCTAAGTAAGAATATATTTTGGAGGAGCCCTCTTCAATAGAAGCAATAGACTCCGGTTAGTAGTCGTTTCACAAAAAATGCATTTAAAAAACAGACATGAATGTAAAAATACGACAGAAAAAAAATACTCATTGTAAAATATTATCTACTCCACAAGCGTATCTTCAGAAAATGCAAGTGAAGGTCAAGAGCACGTCGTTTTATCGACCATAAAAACTGACTCACGCCCAAAACTCATGAATGCAAAGCTAAAATTAAGTTTATTCAGAACTTGACAAATACCGAATGAAATCGAAAATACTCGTGGTAGCATTGACCCTTCTGGCTGAGCACACAGCACGCTTCACACACTTCTGTGTACTTGATAATTACTGAGCAAACAGACTAATGAGATGTCTAATTGTTGCTCTAAATAGTTCACCAAATATTCATGTTTGCTGGTATTTTAGTTTCCATATGACGTGACCGACCACCCTCGCGTGTCGGCGACCGGTAATTTGAAGCTCGGTCGCTGGGCGGGGTGACAATACCAATTAGTTGACATTTATTAACAAGGGAAACCAATTTACAGGCAAATAACGTACGACTATGCCAACTATTGATGATAATGTGATGGTAAATGTGGATATTGTTTTAGTTTCATTGTGGCTGAAAGCTTTGGGTAACTTTGGGACGATAAACTTGCCATGTATTCGATTGAGTTCGGCAAGTTTCAGTAGGACTTGAGAACAATGGACGCCAACAGTAGATCCGGAAATCAATAGTTTGAAGACAATCTGTGACTATTGAAATTGACTTGCTTACAATAGTGTGTCTTTGTTCGATGTTCGTATCGTAAACCAAAGCGATTTGCGGTATCTAACACCTATTTGATAGGTACTTAGTATTTAAATCATTTAGTATCTACAGCCCGATTCAAACTTAATGGCGGCTCGGAACATGAGGCGAGTCGCTGCGCAGTAACGAATTCATGTGTCAGCGGGGGTGAGGGGTCGAGTACTGCGTAGCGAGTAGCTAACTTCCGAGCCGCCATTAAGTTTGAATCAAACTATACCTATACAGGGTGTTAAAGTAATTGCGTGCCATTTTAAATTATTTTTCTGGTTTTTTTTTTAGTTTCCTTTATCGATACTGAACCTACCCCTAAGCTATGGCACGCAATTACTTTAACACCCTGTGTATTACGAACACTACAAAAGAATATCGACTACTAAGTAGGTACATGTTGAGACATCCAATAACCATCGGTTATTAATATAGGAACCGGTCCAGGACATCTCCTAATATTACCGTTTCCATTATAGGGCCAAGCAGTAGCTCAGTTGGCTAAGACCGTAGAGAACGTGACGGTGTTCGGCGTATGCTCAAAGACCAAGCACGAGGCTCTGAAGGCCAACAACAACAACATCGACCATCTGCTGGAGCGCGGCAGTGACTACACCAGCGAAGTTAGGAAGTAAGTCCAACACGTTTTTAATTTTTATGAGTTTTTAAAACTGGGACTTCAAAACTGAAAGTATGATAAATAGGAAAATATGGTCAAAAGTATCATGTTTTTTTTTTTTGAGAACAATAAAATTTGATTATTTCTTTTTTGAAAAAGCACTGGGTTTACCCAGGACTCGCAGTTAAACTTTTTGCAAAAAAAAAAAAACACCTGTAAGTATTATCGCAGTCTGTGTGATCTCAGTGATAATGTTACTGGCTGGCAAAAAAAAAAACTTGTATTATTGGTCTCAGTTGTTGCTGGTAAGGATCAAATCTTCCAAAGGAAGGTGTGTGTGTGTGATGTTGATGAGACCTTTTTATGGAGCAACATTATGCAGGGTCTGCAGGACACAATATCCTCTTTCCACTGATCATCTGATCTGACATTTTTATAACGAAACCCACTCCTCCCACTTGTAAACTGGGATTACGAGATTGCTTATCTCAATTTGCCTATACCACGTTATCCGCTGTATCGGCCTTTCCAGGGATATCCATTTCCACTATGTATTTATAAACGTACGTACGCCCACACTCTTTACTTATAACAACACCATACAAATTGTATGATACAATGTTACAAATAGGGACTTTACATAATTTTTTGGCACAAATCAATGACTGGTCAACCATCCAGAGATGTAAAGAATTTTATTAGTTGATTCTATGAACATCAGACTTTTTTAATGGGTAGAATTACATCAAATGACTTCTCCTGATCCCCTCTCTCCCTTCTCCAAATGACGCTCTGAGCGCAGCGGGAGGGTGTGTCAGACTCTTACTGACTAAAACCCACCCGTGTTCCTTCAGTTGCCTGGACGTTGCCAGGGGCCACGGTAACCCTTTAGGACTTTCCGGCAACCCTGGCAGGCATTGGCCCTAGAATATTGTTGAACTGTCAAAATGAAAGCTATTGCGGAGATGTGTCAATATTAACCAATAGAATCGCACCTCTGGTGCGGAGTTTAGATTCTATTGGTCAATATTCGCACATCTCCGCTCCGCTCCTCTCCTCTCCGCTTCAGTGGACAGGCAGCCTAAGTGTGGTACGCAATTACCCCGCTGATGTATAAACGTAAACGAAGCAAAATAAGTATGTAAGGATCTTAGTCCTAGTGTTAGTTGTAGTGTGTGTAGTAGTCTTATGCCCGTTTTCACCTTCACTAAGTGACACTTAAATGAATCCCTAAATAAAAGTGCCGTGTTGGATTTTCAACTCTCAGCGCTGAGCCGAGCGTTGAAAATCCAACAGTGCACTTTTATCTAGGGATTCATTAAGTGTCACTTAGTGAAGGTGTAAACGGGCATTAGTCTTAGTGTGTAGTTGTGGATCCTTCTGTAGTTTCTGCCCATCCCCATAGGAAGAAGGCGCGAGTTTATGAATGTTTGTGTTTGTTCAGTAGAGAGGAGCTCGTGGCTAAGTAATTAACAGAACGGGTCGATCCATCAGGTTAAGCTATGCTTGCCGGGGTTGGTCCGGGGATGGGTGACCATCTTTACATACTCCTCCGTGCCTCGGAAAGCTCGCTAAGCCGTTGGTCCCGTCTGTTATTCGTGGATTTTTGACAGTCGTTACTCGTCAGACTCGTCAGAAGCTCGAAAGTCTGTCACCAGTCTTTCCAAGGGGTATCGTATTACCCAGTTACTGGGTTGTAGAGGTCAGATAGGCGGTCGCTCCATGTAAGCTACTGGTATTCAGCTGCATCCGGTTAGACTGGAAAGCCAACCCCAACTAAGTTGGGAAAAGGCTAGGCAGATTGATGAATGTTCAGTAAATTACTACATTCAACATTGAGGTAAGCACCGCCTCGTCCTTGCGTTCTTTCACAACACGATCGAATTTTAAAGTTCATATCAAGAATTCGGTGAGATCATCAATAGTTTGAATGAGCATCATTGTGCTTTGAACACGTGCCAAAGTGAAAAAATCAATGCGGTACCGGCCCATTTATTACGAGTTTATGAGTGATCGGTCTTGTACTATTAACAGTCGTAAACGTGGTACTTTTACATGTAATCTTTAAACAATCACCATTTCTTGAAACAGTGTCGCATTAAACTGATAAAATGTAAAGCCGACCGCAGTGAATCACAAGAACAGATTAATTTGTTCAGCAATCAGGAAGAATTCTAAAAATGAAGGGAAGGATCGGATTCGTGATATGACTGAGCTAAAAATATCTGTTCAGTGGCCCTTCATCTTACTAATAATACCTTTGTTTACGTTACACGCACTAAATGTGGGGTATGAGAGGATTTTTATGCCCGTGCATTCCTATTAGCGTCACAATCAATTCTTGCTAGTTACGGCATTTGTCAGTTAATTTTATTACGGTGTTACATAAATCTCTTCCGGATTCCTTCGGGCTATAATCATCTGTTTCGTCATTTAAGAATTCAAAGTTGAATCATTGATGATCCAGTTCCCGACGCTTCAGAGCTAAAGTATGTTGTTCCCAATCCCATACTTAGTTAATTGGCGCTTATTACAGTTACATATTTCAGTGCGAGTCCTCCTCGTGTGATATGAGCAGCACCAGTTTATGAAGACCTCTCTCACCCCCCTAGAGCTTTTATTAATTGTTTTAAAGAGGGGACATATAAGTTGGAGTTGAGGTCTGGTTAAGTTGGTGTCGTACCACGTTAATTGTTCGCTTTATAACCCGCTCCTTAGGGCAGCTGCTTCGTAACAAGCGCGTCATTTAATTCTCGTAAATAGACGAAGATATTTTTATATCTGGTGAGCACTTTACAGCGTAAACAACGAGCCACACAAGTTCAGTGTAAATAAATAAGTCAGTTATCTACTGCGCGTAGAAATGCTCTTACAACAATATTGATTTAAAATATAAAGTGTGGTTATACATGTAGGTATTACTAGCATCTTTGTTTTAATATTTAGAGCCAAAATCCGCTGTGGTTAAAATAATCAGAAGTAGTTATCTGCAGACTATTAGCTAGAAATCCTTGCGTTTGATTTATCATCATTTATTATCTACTACCGTTACCGTTCGTGGATGGGTCCATCCAATCATCCATTTCATATCGAGAGACCCCTCCGTGCCTCGGAAAGCACGTTAATTAAGCCTTTCGTCCTGGCTGTCATTCATAGATCTATGACATTCGTTACGGGTAGTCAAAGCCCAAAAGTCTGACAACCAGTTACCAAAGGTATCGTGCTCCCAAGTAACTAGTTTGTGGAGGTCAGATAGGCAGTCGCTCCATGTAAAATACTGGTATTCAGGTGCATCCGGTTAGACTGGAAGCCGACCCCAACATAATTGGAAAAAGTCTAGACAGATCTATTCCATTACTAACTTCACATAAGTTACTTTACTTTATCTCAAAATTACTGGAAAATAACCATATCGTAAACCTTGGGAAACGCTCTACATTGTTTTATATAGTTAAATGTTTTAATAGCCAATAAAATGGCGGATGATCAGAAACTCGTTTCCTTTAAATAATAGGCTGAGATGATTGATAGATTCCTGTAAAATATTCTATGCGGTTCCTCTATTAGAAAGCATTTAATTTCCAAGGTTTCGAAATAGCTAACAGCATCAGAATGCCAGTTCTGGCAGTCTGCTGAAAAAATGTACGACTTTCGCCTTCCGTTTATGGTGGATTAATCATTAAATAATGTAGGTAAACTCCTTAAGTCCTTACACATGTTTACGCACCCCCAACAGCCTCTGTTGCAACTGTCATTAAAGCTCAACACAAACACACAAGGCGGGTGCGCGGGTCGGGAGCGGCTGTAACGCACGCGTTTCGTATGCTGACATCCGAATAATACAACAATACAATGCTGTGTGTTGAGCTTAAAGAAGCTATAATTTCTGGATCCCTACTAAATTAGGATAAGGGCAGAAGGATAACGATGATGAACTACAAATATTGTTTCTCATATCGCTGGTCTAGTGGTCGCAAGCACAACTGCTGAGTCGGGTCAGGTCAGGTCGCTGAATTCGATCACCAACTCGAGCAAACTGTTATCGGGTTTTTCCGATAGGAATTTAGCTGCCTGGAGTCTAGATGTTGGTGATGAGATACCCCGTGCCTCAGAAAGCGCTTAAAGGCGTTGGCGCAGCGCTTAATCTCTAACAGGTCGTGTCGGATCATCCATCCATCATCCATCGGACTGTTTGAGAGTGTGGCAAGAGGGAGTGCACCCGTGTCTGCTGCGCGCACACTTGTGCACTATAATATCTCTTGCATACTTGGCTAGTCTCCGTTGAGATTGGCCGCCGTGATCGATTTTCGGTCGGGAAGATATTAATATTATTATTGAGCAGTATGCTATGCAGCCATGACGAACCTGCCATGTTTCATTGATAACTTTGTCTAAAGTCATGTGATGTCTCCAGGGTGTCTGCCGATGGAGTGGATATCGTGCTGGACTGCCTATGCGGTGAGGAGTGCAATCGTGGCTACCAGCTGCTGAAACCGATGGGACGATACATCTTGTATGGTATGTATTGAATTATTACCTTCTCACAGAATTCTTGAGGAATTGACAAATAGTATGAGAACCGATTTTTAAAAATTTTGTTCAAGATTACCTCTAAAAATAAAAATAAATTGCTGACCAAAACAAAAAAAAATACAATTTAAAAACAATAATTTACAATAAAGTGGCATACATACACAAAACATAAACACGCCTTTCTTCACTATGCACATTTTTTTTTAAATTTTTGTATTATTTTGAGAATTTGGGGGCTAGTAGGCCTGTATTTTGGAACCATTCTCAAACATTATCTCTCAACTCAATGTATAAGGTTTCATACTAATCTTTCAGATTTTAACACCTATACTCCATTTGAAATAAGATTTAGACATTTCAATAAACCTTTTTTACAGTCCGTTCAACCGATTTTGACTTCTATTGCGTGGGTGGCATGACATTAATGGTAGCTGCAGTAAACAGTTGGCATTATAACCACTTATTTGCTTTTAATTCCATCCATATACCTACGGTATAGAAGTCAAAATCGGTTGAACGGACTGTAACAAAGGTTTATTTAAATGTCTAATCTTATTTCAAATACAGACTAGATGAAAGTTTGAACAACTTTCAAGAATAACTTCTGTCTATAACATTTTAAAAATTAATAAGTAAATTATTTTCTACTATTAGGTATTAGGTAGTTAATTTAGTAAACGTGATTTCCTATTGAGTGTGTGTTTAAATAAGTGTTAGTAAACAATGGCGTGTATCACAGGATCATCTAACATCGTGACCGGCGAGACGAAGAGCTTCTTCAGCGCCGCGCGTGCTGTGAGTACTCAATCACTAATTATCTGATTGTACCGGGCTGAGGAGCAGTGGTGGCCCAGTGGTATCGACCCCGACTTACGAGTTGTAGGTCGTGGGTTCGAACCCAAGCAGGCGCTTTACTTTGTGTAAATAATTTCATCACCACTGCTCTCAAAACGGTGAAGGAAAACATCGTGAGGAAACCGGCATGTCTTAGAACCAAAAAATTCGAAGACATGTGACATCTACCAACCCGCACTGGGCCCGCGTGGTAGATTACGGCCCACTCCCTCTCACAGAGAGGAGGCCTGTGTCCCAGCAGTGGGAACATTATACGGCTGATGATGATGACCGGGCTGAGGTGCGTGCGCGCAGGCCCTAGTAAATAATACTATGATCGATTCTCTTCAAATTAGATTGTAAAGCGTTGTGTAGTTTTTGTTACTGAACACTTCAATGGGTAGTTTAGAACATTTTTATATTGAGGTTTAAAAAAAAAACACTTTGTTATTTATTTTTTGCCTTTGCACCGTAAGTCGATACTGGGGTTGCCTTGCCTTGCCATATAGTTGCGAAGAAGTCTTAATTAACTAGAAAAGTAAACCCTTTTCTTCATATATTTTTTTAACCTGACATAAGGTTGGGTCTCAATAGCAGGAGGGTTCTTGTTTCAGTTTGTATTACGAATGTTCGCCATACATACCTAAACCTTGACCTTGAATCTTGAACCGTGCATTGCATAAGAAATCATCTGAAACTATTCCCAAGGGATACCACCTGGAACTCTGAGTTTATTACGTAATTTATTCCTCAGGTTTGACCTGAATTGTTATTTATGACCGGCCAGCCTCATTTGAACTGCTCTAACGCTTTCGAAGCTTCGTATAAACATATATTTCTAATTCCAGTGGTGGCAAGTAGACAAGGTGTCCCCGATCAAGTTGTTCGACGAGAACAAGAGCCTGGCGGGTCTGAACCTGCGGCATCTGCTGTTCCAACATGGCCGCGCTGAGTATGTGCGCCGCGCTGTGGAGCGCGTGTTCACGCTGTGGGGAGAGGGGAAGGTCAAGCCACTGGTTGACTCCACCTGGGCGCTTGAGGACGTAAGTTAAACATTCATGTGGTTGAATTTCTAGGTGGTGGCAAGAGACATGATTGGAGCAATGTTGATGATGATATAACAATAGAACTGTTCTGTGACAAAGGTTTCTTTTTTATTTGTTTGGTTGATTTTTCCATTCCCGTAGAAGAGATCATCGAGTACAAGGGGAAATTAGGAGGCATTTAGAACTGTTGGAATTTTTGCATACTTGCGACTCAATTCAGCGGTATAAATTATTGTTAGTTCCTTACTGTTTAAATACTGTCCTCATTAATTGTATGTACTGTAAAATTAACATCCACTTCCACCATCAGGTCGGCGAAGCCATGCAGAAAATGCACGATCGCAAAAACATCGGCAAACTTGTGCTCGACCCATCATTGGAGCCGAAGCCCAAACCCGCCACACCCGCCAAGGGCAAATCCGGCAAAGAGAAGAAACCAGCCAAAGAGAGCTCCGAGGACAAGAAGGACAAGGAAACCAAGGAGGAGGAGAAGAAACCAGCTGAGAACGGTGAGAAGAACGGGGAAAAGAACGGTGAAAAGAATGGTGAAAAGAACGGTGAAGAACCGCTCACTAACGGTAACAGCGACGAAGGTCAGTCTCGAACTATTGTGACCAGGCATGCGTAGTGCGAACACGCTTTGACTGCTCCATTTTTGAATCGCCTGTGACGTCATCCCTTGTAGACCACATAGTTGAGGCTGCGGTGTAAACGGGGCACGATTTTCATAGACAATTCAATAGTGTTGCTACAAGTAACGAGTATTTATTCATTATGCGGGTGAAATAAACAGTTGTCGGCATGATACTTTTTTTGGCTTCTAAAATTATAATGCACCCTACGAAATAAATTGATATTGATGACCTTTTTAACTCAAATTTGTCTATCTATTCAAGGGACCGCATTTTATTCAGAACCAATTAAAGCTTGTTGACCGCAGTTGTGCGTTTCACCCTATTATTATTTTTATTATGGCTTTTATTTTAATTAACTACGCACGCATTTATTGGCTAAACGCATATATTGGCTTCTTGCGGAGCCCTATATTTAAGAATATTCAAGTATTTATACAGCCTTTAGACTTGCTAGTAGCATTTTTTTTTTCATTTTTCTTGCAACAATTTTGATCATAGGTTCTGTCATTTTTTTTGTTTAATTATCGTGTATGCAATCAAGTACAGAATGCAAAACTGAAATAACACATTTCGTTTACACAAAATGTTGTTTTAAAACATTTAATATAATATATTATGCTTTATTTTAAGCTTTAATAAATAAAGCAATAGTATGCTCTAGACATTTAGAATGCATTTATATTTCTTTTTTAGCTGCAGCATGTAACGTTGAGTGAGGTTTTGCTTCTATTAATCTATATTATACCTACCTACCTAGTTAAATATATTGGTAGAAATTATAATATTTTGGCCTTGATAATTTAAAATATCAATTAAAGACACAGTTTCAAGGCCTTGTTAATTTTCTTATTTATTCGAGATTTTGTACAGTAAAATGAAAAAATAAATAAACGTATTGCGAAGACTATAAAATAACAATGGTACAGGACAGTCAGTACGCACCCTTCTTAGGCCAAATTAAAAACTGATTTGCTGCCCGGATGGTGTTTTTATAGTACATAACTTTGCCACCATTAGGCATTTTGACAAGAGATAACATATCATCACGCTTGAAATCCCCAAAGGGACAGGCAGAGATGTAAGTACCCTATAGAGTACACCCACATTTCGCCAGTTAGGTATGTTTAAGTTCCATGTAATAGGGGACGAACATACTGCTAAGAGAAATTACTATTATTAAGAGATATTTTGGTAATTTACTTCTCAATTAACAGCGCTTGTCCTAAAAGTTGGGAACGTCGCAAATAGCTGTTAAATATTTACCTGTTTTTATTAATTTGGCAATATTACTGTAAGACTAACTTATAGAAATGTGAAATGTGGCTAACTAGTGAACTAAAATATTGATTATGAAATGCAATAATTAATATCGTAACACCGAATATTTAGCTTTAGATGTAAAAAAAGTATTTGGAAACTGTCCCAATGCCTTTTTTACACCTAAAACGGTTACACCATCAAATTCAGTGCT
The DNA here is from genome assembly GCA_948150665.1 of Conistra vaccinii. NCBI lineage: Eukaryota > Metazoa > Arthropoda > Insecta > Lepidoptera > Noctuidae > Conistra > Conistra vaccinii. The sequence continues at coordinate 8,396,333 of OX411327.1, forward strand.
ATAAATATGATTGCAATAAATTATTAATATTCTAGCTCGCTAGTTAGCCACATTTCATATTTCCATACAGATACAGTAATATTGGCAAAATATTCAAAACGGCAAAATATTTGTCATCTATTTGCGACACATTCTGCATTTTTTGCATTTTAAACAATTTTCTTTCTTCTACAACATGGTACGTAATTTGTCACCAACAAACTATGTCTAAGGGCTGTTTAATCACTGAAAAAATATACGTTTAGCCAGCTTGGTCATAAAAGTCGGGTCTGAGTTTTCTAGGTTTACATAATTATAGGTTTAGATATTGATAGAAACTACTAACGATTGTGTCATAGCTTTAGCATTAGTTTGAGAATAGTGTTCGGTTTATAGGATGTTATTATGCTTATAATTATTATTATGTTTATATCGTTTTGATGCTTAGAATACATAGGCATGCTTTTGAAAATAATTAGAAAACGATTGTAGATTTCAACTAATTGAAGATGATCTCTTGGATTTCTCTCATATTGTTATCCATATTGTTTTAACATGGTTTTGGAGGATCCCCAGCTTATCTAGGCTTTTCAAATATGTATAAGTTAAAGTTTTTATATAAACCTACCGATTAAGATTTTGAAAATATTTTATAACGTTAGTTACAGATATTCTTAGTCTGTAAAACAATCTGATAATTTAAATCTCGGAGCACACCCCATGTGTTGGTTCGTTACCCATCGTTTAGTTTGATTTAGTCTTGAAACTTTGCGGGCGCCTATTAAATTTTAATGAGCCATCCCAAACTTATACGGGATGCAGACTCGAAGAAATGAAGGCGCTTAACATACCGCAGCGACACATGTGGGGGTGATCCTGGGGCCTACTCCCTAAGCGAAATCCGTAGTTGCGGCTGTCGTTACGGACGAGGCGCCCGTAATGACGGCAGAAACTACGTATTTCGCCTAAGGAGTAAGCCCCCTGTATCTTGTACACTGCACGTACATGATAACAGCTTGACATTGACAGCGCCTTTATTTCGTGGCAGTAAGGGTGGTTTTCTTTGTTCAAGTGTATTGACGTCTGGTTGACTCTTCTTAATTTCTGGTTCCTCTTCTTTGTAAGAGGGGTCGGGTAATGCAGAGTACAGACCGTAACTGTCTAAAGGGTGACCGTGGGCCCTGGCAACGTTCAGGCAACTGAAGGAACACGGGTGGGTTTTACTCAGTAAGAGTCTGACTCACCCTGCCGCTCCGCCCAGAGCGGAAGAAGATATTTGATGATATCTCACCCACAAAAAAAAAACCGTAAATTTAAGTAGGTACTTATTGCAGTGCCCGATCTTGTACTCATTATGTTATTGTTTCTCAACTTGCAGAGTCAAAGGAGAAGGAAAAGGAATCTAGCTGAATTACTTCTCTCGAGGACTGAACCAGATAAACCACCGCCAATTGATTATTTTAGAGTTGAAGCTGTCCCGAGGACGCCGCGCCTCGCTTGCTCCGCTGGCGCTCCTATATGTTGCCTCACCTTCTTATCTTACACAAGTCTGATTACCCGACATCCTCCGATCGCTCCTCCTATTTATAAATGTTTTCCATCATTGTAATCATTGAACAAGCGATCGAACGATGTCGCACGCTAATTTTAGTTTTTAATTATTCGATTTATTGTCTATCATCACATTTCCTACTTTTTTTTTAAGAACTATTATGAAATTAATCGTTGAAAATGCGACAGCGAAACTACAATGAATTTATTTTTTAATCAATCATTTCTTTTATAAATTAATTTCATAATTTGGCCTAAGTTAAGAAGAATCGTCTCAGATAATACATACGGTCTTTTTTTTATTATAGTTTAATGTTTAAGACTTTATTTTTAAGATGAGATATTTTAATCTGCAGTTATTTTGAATGGCTATTGTATATCTAAGGTGCAGAGATGCTTAATCTTTATGTATGTTAAGCTTTAATATTTTATTAGTAAATGTTTAAAATTTGGCCCACGAGAGCTCAGCCGCACCCGCCCGGGTCGCGTCCGACGTCCGACTGTCTGTTGTCAGCGACAAACGAACGAAAACCTTACGTGTGATATTTTGTGGTAGGTATGCTAGATGTTTTGCGGTATTATTATGCTGCCTTTACATGACATTTTATTTTTATTACATTGATTTTAAAAACAAACGATTACTTTATATTTTTATACTTAACGTTTTGTAAATTATTTTCTAGTTAAGAAGAGATTTCACAGAGTTTATTTGAACGCACCGGTCATTATGTGGCAGACACGATCGTCCGCCTAACTAGAGTCTTCTACTCCTGAACCTAACATAGGACGAGCTTATAGTATCCCAAATGTGAAATATTTTTGTGGCTAAGTTCATACGAATCAACATATAATCGATGTCACCTATGATGTAAGTAATATTTTTATATTCCAATAATAACGACTGTACCGCGGTCTCATCTCATATAATGAAGCTTTTATGTATCTTTCACACGATTATCACATATCTACTCGAACATACACATTCACACGATGTATATTAGGATTAATATTTTGATACCAATATTCACTGCATTTCTTTTGATATAACTAGCATATTGTATTTGTCTACCCCTTATTTCTTAAGGTTGTAACATTTTCGGCCATATAAATGTACAGTATGGTTGTAGGTAAATGTACCCAGTACTACTTAAATATTTTATCTGTAAACACATATCATGCGGATGTAAAATGTAACTCTCAGAGGCTGAACGTAGTCCGGTGCGCCGGAGTAAAACATCCACTGCACCCACTGCTCAACACTTGCACCGCGCTCTGTACTAATGTGTGTTCATAATACCGCCGACTTGTTTGACAGACTTGAATTTTTATAAACTTTTACCCTTTTTGAACATTTTTGCAAAAGCATAGTTTACATGAGCGCGTGTTGTGATCCGACCGATAGTACCGCTTCCAGTATCCGGTGATCCGGTGCGAAGTACCGACCGCCGTAGGTTGTGATGACTGCGAGTAGCATGGCAACACCGGAGTGACGCACTCGGACTCTCTCCAGGTAGCTTTTGTATCAGTAACAGTAGTGGCACACGAGTGTATGACGCTGCTTCGTTCGTACGGTGGCTTGGTGCTAGTTTCGTATCGCACGCGGATACATCTCGCTTCAGTGTCTCGGACCAATATCTTAAAGCTACTTTAGTCTTCTTATCAGTAATATTCTTCGCTTTGTGTGTCAAATATGTGCGAATTTCTTGTAATGTAAACCTATATTAATTAAATCTTGTGTATATCGACCTGTATAATGGTTTAGAATTATCTCTGAATTTTCTTCTATAAGGATATTTGATGAAATTCAATAGTAATAGAGCTGGGGTGACTGCGCCGTTTGTGATTGTGTCCAAATTGTTGTAGGTTAGTATCGAAATTGATGCCAATATTTCCGTGGCTGGCGTGAATATGTTGACATGTCTAAAATGGCAATTTTTCAGGGCGGCCATTTTAAACTTTTGAGCTCTTCTGGTAAATCGGTAAATTAGTTTAACGTATGTGTTCCAGTTGTTTTATAGGTTATTTTATGCCATCTTTTGAATGATAACAGTAAACAAACGAAATTCCCCATAGTTTCCATAATAATAGACTTGTCAAGTCGTTCACCAACGAGTTATCAACTTATTCACCAACTTGTCAATTTGTTCACCACAGTTATCAACTTATTCACCAATTGAGTGGGAAATATAGAATATAACTGGTAGGTAAACAATGTTATTTTAATGACAAACACAGTGAATAATAACGTATTTATCAATAAAAAAATGTGGGGTAGCAAACAGATGATGAATATCTATCCTATGTTTTAAAAAGGTAAAATTTGTTTGGTTGTTTGTAAGTTCGTATGTGGAGGGTAATCTCCGGAACTAATGATCCAATTCTCAAAAATTTTCACTGGTAGCAAGCTACATTATTCCTTAGTGCTATAGGTTATAATTTATGTTTATAACATGCATAATAGCTGAGATATTACAACTTTTGTCTAGCATGTCGGAAAGAAATATCTCTTAAAACATAATTATTTGCATGCGCTACCTAAACAGTTGTATATAATTGAAAACAATGTATGGCAACCTGGTCCGCCATATATATTTCTACAAAAAAGTCCACGACACCATGTTTCTATCTTTTATATTTTATCTTTTATATTTCATTTATGTTTAAAAAAAGTATTTTTTCGACATCCTTACGTTTGGATGATTATTTAAACAACAAAATACTAATCCTTCTCAAAATAAATTATTATATGATCACAAAGATATCATAGAGATAAGATTTACCCTTTACAGTATGTCAATTGGTCATATAGTTTCGGAGATAATATAATTAATATAATAAAACTGAAGAGTTACTTTTTTACTAGCAGCAACCCGTGGTTTCACCCCCATAAGTCTCGATCCCGTAAGAATGTCGAGATAAAAAGTATCCTATGTCCTAAAACACGTCATGGTCTACCTATGTGCCAAATTTCATCCAAATCCGTTTAGCCGTTTTAGCGTGAAAATTTAACAAACAAACTCACTTTCGAATTTATAATGTTAGTTAGGGGTCTCCCTTGTTTCATCTAAAAGAAATTGACAAATTATCACTTCCCAAACAATTTTCCGCATTATTTCAATTGCCAAATTATTACTTAGCAAATAAATTCTTCACAAATAATTGTAACGCAAACCTAATGTTTTGCAAGTGAACGTTTAAACAATAACTTGCTTACCAACTAGTACTTTTACCAATTTTAATTTAGTCAAATATTTTAGTAGTTATATTTTACGCAAAATAAAATAAACCAAATATTTAGTTTCGCCAGTTTTCAATTTACGAAAAAAATACGTTACGATGTGGGTGTAGTAGGGTGGGGAAACACCATGGGACACCTTAAGGGCATTGTCCTTGTCCTTGATGTTATTAACCTAGAGGTCAAGGTCAATATTCTGAAAGTCAAGATCCGCGATTCTCAGGAGCTGTAACAGGCCAATATCATGGTTTGTGACCTTGAGGTCAAGGACAAGTGACTATGAGGTCAAGGTCAAGTGATCCTGGAGATCATGAAACTGGAGGTTAAGGTCGAGTGCCTTTGGAGGTCATGGTCAAGTGACCTAAGAGGTTAAGGTCAACTGACTTTTGAGGTCGAGGTCGAGTGACATTAGAGGTCAAGATCGAGTGACCTTGGAGGTAAGTTCGAGTGACCTTGGAGGTCGTGGTCAAGGGAACTTGGAATGTCTTTGTAATTCTATTGCCCTGACACTACCAACCAGCGTGCAAGCAGGCATGCAAACAAGCATGCAACATGCAAGCAGGCATGCAACATGCAGCAAGCATTGTTTCTGTCACGGCTCCGGCGATGCGGGGTTTGGGCGGCTCCACGCGAGCTTATCGTCGCAGATGGTTTTAACGCTCACCACCGCAGCTTCGGCTTGCCTTACATGCTCCTCAGCTCGCGGGCCGCCTCGCCCCTCCGCGCCTACGCGGGTTTAAATTACACTCTAGAGGTAGGGGCAGACAAGACTACGTAGAGTCGGTTTTGCAGCGATTCGTTTCTGTGTATTTGTTTTACGACAAACAGTTGGTCGGAGACAAAAATTACCAAGACGCTTTTAGCCTTATATTTAGGTGTTTTAAACGATTGAATCGAGAAAATAAACGATATGGGAAAATATAATTTTTTTTGCTAAAATTTTGTTGTGCCCCGTTACGTATTTAAAAAGATATAGGATTCTAACCTAACCTATAGTTCTGGTAGCAGTTCATTTTTCGTTCGTCGTTCGTAACTATAAATTTGACTTGTTTCAGTCAAATTCAAGCACATAAACTTATAAAGAAGTACTCAAAATACCTTTGTACTCAAAATTATGATTGTCGTATCTGAATGTATTTTACTGTGTGTACATAAATAATAAAATAAATAAATAAATAAATAAGAAGTACGCAAATAACATCGTAAATAAATGATTATATTAAAATAAAAGTGCATTTTTTAATTATATAATTACCAAAAAATCTTAAATTTGTCTTTATGTTTTTTGTCATAACAAATCACTTGACTAAATGTTTACTGTCTAAAGATGGTTTGCTGTAAGAAATCATTTGATTAAAGACCAAATGCCTTAATGACAGTATCCTTGGTTAATATTCTGCCAAGTAAAAATTTGACCAAATGAAAATGTGCGTACTAAAATCATTCCTAATATTGCATTGGTATAAAAAAAGGTTGCTAAAATTTGTTTGGATAATGAAATTTTGTCAAAATCCTTTAGGCAAAACGGGGGGATCCCGATAACTATTCCTATTACATTTAGGATTTAGAACTTAGTTGGCCGTAACCGGATATCTCAATAAATAAAATTTTAAACAGAAAAATTTCGGTAGGCCTTATCTTGACATGTCAATTTGTCACGATTTAAACAGAAATACTTCAGTTGGCCATAACTTGACATCTCAATTTGTCACAATTTAATCAAAAAGACCTCAGCTGGCCAAGATTGACACTTCAATTTGTCAATTACTTACAGGTTTATAAGTTGAGCTATCAACTAGCAAATAATATTTTGGTTACTGAGTAAAGGTTGATACAACAAAATATCAATGTTCGTTTACAAAAACATATGAATTGATAATTTGACATAAGGTTTTGTCAAGTTAGACACGTTAAAATGGGAGATGTCAACATACTACCAGAGTCGATTGCTCCAAAAGTTATGTATATTTGGGGCTGTCAATTTTTTTCATACAAATTCCGTATGCGTAGAACGTATTAAGCCATTAAAAATAAAAACATAGAAGTCGACATGTCAATGTATTCACGCCAGCCACGGATTTATTACCTTGAGGATGGGTTTGAGAAGGAAGGTTAAACTCGCGTGGTCACGCCAGCAGGCTCATAGCAGACTGGGTCGTTATTGTATTACACATTTATTTTTATAAGGGCGGGCCAGTGTGATATCTATACTATGAAATAAATAAATAAATATGTATGATCTGTAAAAATGCTTACTAAAGTCTTTCATTTCAACATTCCTCTCTTTTTGGTTTGTGCCACATCAGCTGACAGCCGGATGGGTGTCGCCAAGGGGGGGCCGTGTCCCCCCCTAGAGATCAAATATTATTTTTCGTCAGATACAAGGCTTAATATATATTGGGTGACTGGTAATTATTGACCGAAACTTAATCACGTGACTTCACTCATCATTATGAACAACTTTTATTATGGAGCCAAACCTGAAATCTCGAAAAAAAAATCAGCTGTTCCCTACATTTATGTTCGCAAATTTCGTCAAAGTGAATGGAAAAGCAGATTTTTTTTTTCGCGATTTCAGGTTTTGTCCCATAGTAAAAGTTGTTCATAATGATGGGTAAAGTCACGTGTTTAAGTATCGGTCACTAATTACCTGTCACCCTATATAGTCGTACAAACAATATTTTTGAACGACCTTTCCAACGACACCCCACACCATGGGATAGATGAGAAAAAAACAAACCCACTTTACACTTTACAGCCCCTTTCAAACATAATGGCGGCTCAGAACATGAGGCGAGTCGCTGAGCTGTAACGAATTCGTTTGTAACGTAACTAACTTCCGAGCCACCTTATGAATCGAACGATTGAAGGAAGGGGGTGACCAAAGAAGTTCCCCCCCCCCGTCATGGAGTACTTCTGCGGTACCTACCCATGACATACTTTAGTGCTCGTCTGTTTCTGGAATATGTAATATCGTCAGGATACAATTTCAATCCGAGGAGAGGCGCAGCGGAATTCCCGCCCCAAGTCCAAAAAGAAACGACTTAGAATACATAAAATAATAATGCCCCCCACTCGTCATAGGAAGGGACAGGGGATCAAAGCGGAAGAGGAAATTAGTGACTATCTATGGTACCCACCATGATCTACAACGGCAACGGAGCGTGGTAGAACCTACCTAGAGATGAATCTTAAAGTTTAAAAGCAACGTTTTAAATCGCTTTGACACCCCTTTTGGTGCAATGTCATAAAAAGTAGGGATTTGACGGTGTGAGTGAGCTGAAGAGATGATTAAAATCCGTAACGCCTGATAGTTTAAGAGCTACAATAGTTGAAACTATGAAACAAATCTTGTTTACACAATGAATAGGCGTTCTTGGAGTTTCAATTTTACGATTTATTACATTTTTAGTCTAAATAAACTCCATAGACGACGACATTCGCAAATATATGAGGGTTTTCATAATTGTACGAGGTGAAGGCATCCCGTTCGTGGTCCCATAGGAATGTATGGAACACGTGGACGCTCTGCTGCCGACGCTGTCCGATACACACACTTACAATGATTCTGTACCTGAAAAGACAAAACAGAAACATGGAAGAAATTCAGTTTGTTATAATATAACTGGACTGAGATGAGAATTACGCTTCGACCAAACCTGCGCGACCATGCCTCCTGCGTTGTGGTCGCTCAGGTTTGGCCGAAGCTTTAATGGTGCCTTTCCATGCTTGCCAAGGCTCGGCAAGCGTCCACAAGTACAAGCGTGTAAAGAGGGCGTTTGGCTTGGCTTGCGTGAGCTTGTGGACGCTGGTCTAGTGTCGGTTTTTGGACACATCAAAGGGCGTTTGCGGCAAGCGATTGCGACGCATTCGCACGTTGGTACGCGTTGAGTAGCAATTGTGATCTCGCGACGAGCGCATGATTAGTTCTTTGTTTAAAATGAGTGGCTGGTCGAACGAAGAGAGTTTATCGTTTCTGGAATATTACCAGAGCGAATCGTCTATCTGGAACCCCAAAGACGTCAACGACACAAGTTCGGTGTTCACCAAATCACCATGCTTGGGTGTACGTACCACGTAGCGCACACTGAACTGACGCATTCACAAGCATGTTAACGACTTCCAAATGCCAACGCTAGGGGCTTATAGACGTTTGCCAAGGCTTGGCAAGCATGTAATAAGAGATGGCTTTCACTCCATTAATACATAAATTCACGCCTTTGTCCCATGGGGTAAGCAGAAACTTCCAAACGTCTACTTTTACGATTTACGATTTTTACTTCACATTTATTGAGTTGGAAGCAAACCTCAACAGCCTGCTAGGTTGGCGACGACTAATCGACTTGCAGCGCGGGAAACGTTGGTGGTAGGTGTGGATAATGATTGTTCACAAACACTTAAAAGAGTCCCCAGAAATATCAACGAACACTGACCTAACGACATCGGCAGCATCGTAATTCTATGAAGCACACACACATGATTTTGACAATTTACAGGTCAACATCGACTTCTTCGAAAGCAGCAACAGTATAAACATGAGAATGCCGAGAAGCCGGCCAAGAGCGGCAAAATATACATCATGGTAACTAGGATGTCGTGCACATGGTGCACATTGTCCCGAAATAAATAATGTATACTTTTTTTTACAACAAAATCATGAATGAATGTGTCTTTTTTTGATGAATCTACCTTTTTTACAGCAATGTTATGATGAAGTATTCTGTCATGGCGATGCGTTACCTGTCATAGTTTTCTTCTTTCACAGCGTTACGCAACGTTTCTGCAAGGCTCAAACACAAATCTGGAACTATTTTCTCGCTATATTCTATTTCCACCAACTCTGCGTCCACCACTCTCTTCAGAACTTTTTGTATTTTCTCAGCATCGAAACGATTCTTTGGGTTGAGTCGGTAGGTAGGTTGATAAATACGGACCTGTTTAGGTTTGCTTTCTTCAGTCATATTGTTTGGTCAATACAAAAATACATCGGGGAACATAGCAACGCAACGTGACTTTTACCAAGTTAAGTTACTATTGGTAGGTGCTTTCTACTAGCAGAGGTTAAGTGGGTATCGGGGCTCTAAATATGCAGGTGCAATACTAGGGCCGCACTCAGGCCTCTCACCCTCAAATGATGGACTAAAACTAACTAACTTCGTTCGTAGTGTGGTGGATGTTAATCAGTTGGTAGCTTGAACCATATAAGTATATCCTAAATGGTTCACACCTTGGCAAAGTAAAAGTTCAACTTAACTTTATATGCCACTAAAATTCGGTCCGGGTAAAGGCCTACTGCTAAACGGAGCTTACCCTTGGAATTGGAATGACTGTCATTATGGGATATTCCCACTATACACTACTTTTGTCAGCGTGATTGGTGATTATTACTACAAGCCAGAATCAGATGTCGCCGATCATCGCAGTGAGGTTGCCCGTCCACGCGAAAACATTGGTGGCTCTGGCCAATGATCGCCACAAACATTGTAGTCATAAATAACCCACTATTTAGTAAGTGCAGGCTCTGCAATTTTTTTACCGCTTTGGACCTTCTGACGCTGACGTTTCTGCCTATTACAGTACTTGTTCTACCTACTGAATATCTCAATTCACGAGACATTTTTCAATTTACTTTTTTGCAGCCTACTCGTTCTTAAATTAGATATAGGTAATTAATTTTAAATTAAAATAGGAATCTCATTCAACGCGTGATACAATTTTGCCACATCTTGAAACTGTCGTAAGGCGCGGCAGTGGGCGGTAAATAAGATTGCTTTTTGTGATCGACTCCTAGGAGCCTGTATAGAGTCCTGCCCAGTCCATTTTTTTATTTTGAAGACCATTTTTGGGCTCCATGATACTGAGGCGCTAATACCTACCCACCCTGTATAAAAGACTGTATTGCACAAGCAAACTGGAGATGACAATGTAAGGATAGCAAAAAAAAACACGTTTTTTAAAAATCATCAATCAGTCAGTCAGGGGAGGGGACTGCCGACAGAAGTGAAAACTTAAAACTTTTTGAAGTGAATTCTTCTTTAGCGGTGTTGTGCACTTTTTTTGGGATGGGACACGTGACTGTGAAATTCGTAAGACGGAGGGAGAGTAGAAATGCACAACGTTAATGTTCAGTTTTCACTTCTGCCGGCACTCTCGGAGTGCAACCCATAGTTTTATTTATTTTTTCTAAATCTTTCTGGCTGTGTATCCGAATTTTCAAGTTGCTTTTGACAGCAATCAGCTGACAGCATGTCTACCTATTGTTTCTGTCACTGTCACTGCCAAAAATTGGCGCGGATACGCCGCGAAGAGGCGAAGCGAAGAAAACAAATAAAATCCACTTCCACAACACAACAAGTCGTGATTTCGTGAACGTGATCTTGTTCCAAAATAATAAAGCAACGGGTCGTCATAGAATTGTTAAATCTTGAACGTGTTTGAGGATCCTTGTGAGCCGAGAACTCACCTACCACAATAGTCCAATACAAGTAAAGTAACCAGGTTTTCGACTTTCTATTCTACGGCAGGTGTCATCGGTATGGTGCAATACAAGGTACAACTTGTGCATTCATAAGGTTCTGATCTCTTGATCTTTTGTAAGTGTAAGTATATTTTGTATTATTTTATACAAAATATACCTACTGGTCAGTGGGACGTCTGGGCGCTCTCAAAATGAGTCGACAACCTACATTGACGAACTATTTTCAATCAATATCTTCGCCGATCCCACTGTCCATGAGTAGTAAAAAGCGTAGTTTGAGCTTAAAGAGAACTCCGAACAAGTCGCCCAGTATACAGGGTAAGTCACCTAAAAATCCGATAATCTCACCCACAACACCGAAAATGTCACCCACAACACCGAGCAAAGAAGTGGTAGAGGTGAAAAAGGAAGAAGAAATCGTAAATTTGTCAAGTGATAGTGAACATGAAGCAACTCCATCAAAAAGAAGGAAGGTTGGAATCTCTGTCAGAAGTATAGAATCACTACGAGACAAGACACCAATGCATACTGCTCAGCAACAGACACAGGAGGAATTAGGAGCCAGTGCTGGTGCTTCAAATACATCTGTAGAAATAATGGAGTACAATGTATCTCCTGGGGCGGTATTGGGCCGGTCACCAAGGACTCCTTCATCTCAAGGCTCAAGTACCAAAGAGTTCTACTCTCCAACTAAAAAAAGGGTTGTGAAAAAGAAATCTCCAGCTAAGAGAAACTTAGCAAGTCAGTTTAATGAAAACTTTTCTCCTAACTCCTCATCTGGGAATAGAGCTATTGCTCAGAATTTTGAAGGCAGAGATGACAAGAGTAAGTAAACATTGTATAATTTAATACATAAAATTACTGCAAAATCTTAATATATATAAATCTCGTGTCACAATGTTTGTCCTCAATGGACTCCTAAACCACTTAACCGATTATAATAAAATTCGCACACCATGTGCAGTTCGATCCAACTTGAGAGATAGGATAGTTTAAATCTCAAATTATAGTCGCAATTTTAATTTATTGTAAATTTAGGCTACCCATGCGAAGCTGGGACGGGCAGCTAGTGTTGTATAAATTTCAGAATATTTGGCCTACTATAGTAGGTAAACTTGATTTAATTTCATGTCCATGTGTTCTGTTTATCTTTATGAACACAGGCAAGACTTGAAGACACTAAAATTAAGATTCTGTTGGGAAGCTTAGTAGCAAACGCTGTTAAAATTTTCAACAGTATTGAATCTTCTTCTTTCTGATGAAGTAGTAAATAATTTCAAGAATGTTGGAAATGGACATATTACATTTTAAAGAATAATTAGATTAATTGCCCAATACATTAACGCATCGCAGAACACTAAATGCCTCCGGATATAATACCAATAAAACTTATATTGTGTCTTGTTTAGTGTCCTTCAACCGATTATGCAACAATAGTTAAAATATCATTACAAAACTTTAATAACTAGAGACATAACTCCATTTATAATCAAATCAACTAACATGAAACACAATTTATTCATTACAGCTGGATTCCTTCTATTAATAATTGACAAGTACCTCAAGTCTGAAACTCTAAAACCTTTACTAGAAGAAGATTCACAAGGACTACTAGAAAAATGCATGCAAGTGACAAAGCCAGGCATGAGGCTTATGTGCCGCTTATACTGGCGTCAGCCTGGTTGGTACCGCATGGAGGAACTTGGGCAGATAGCTATGGAGAAGAAGAAAGATGGCGATAAGGATGGGGGAGGCATAAGTAGTCCAGACCTTCTGAATATGATCTCCTGTTTAAAAGGGTATGGTTTGATAACGCAGGCTGGAACTGATGGTGAGATCCTCGTGCTTCTTACATTTTAATAGGTATATTGAAAACTTCAATTTCCTGGGAGACATTTTAAGTTGCATGGGCCTCTCAAACATCATATTATACTATTTGTACCTGTATTATTTTATTACCACATGTAATGCTGTTATAATTCCAAAAGAATTATAAAAAAAAACTTGTACAAAAATAATCCTCAACACAAACTAAAATATATTTCAGGTGAAGCAAATCTACAGTTTGATGAGTATGTGAAGCTGCTGAAGAGACCAGACATTCTCCAAATAGCCAAGGAGCTAAAGTTAAAAATTCAGTCCAAACAGGATGCTGTAGAAGCACTGAGAACATTCTCCAAGTGTGCACCCATCACCAACTTCTTTTCTAGAAACAAAGTCAGTAATAATAGTAACAGAGTTTTGGAAATGTAAGTTTAAACTTTTATTTTTATTTTTGTATTCAACCTTGTCCCACTGATGTGCAAATGCCTCCCCCAGGCCATAGGCTTCCACTCGTCCCCATATTTTGCCTTGTCCGTAAATGTAAGTTTGCAGTCATGTAATATGTTGTCATTGCAGCTAAGATATCAAGTCAATTTACCTCAATTTACAAAAACAGATGTTATTAACATTGGTAGTGAAAACATAATCATTATAAACATACTGATGAACCTTTTTTAAATAAAATATAATTAGTCATACTTTATCTTTTGAATCCAGTTATACTCAAAGTGGTCTATATCGACCCCCAGGGGTCGAATATGACCTGCAAGGGGTCCATGACAGCGGGAAAAAGAATAGGGGTCCACGATAGTGTATCTCATTTAATCAGGTTGTTACTTTAATTTTGGCTTTCTATGAATAGAATAATCCACAGATAATAGATATCTATTAACTTCCATAATACTTTCTTATAAATATATAAATAAACACAGATATCTGTGTTTATAAAATTCTAAAATATAACCCAACCAAGTGAAATTGCTCATTAGTTTCGTTTTACACATATAATATGTTACTTTGAGTTGATTGAATTTGGGATTATTTGTTGTTGATTGAATTGTGGCTACGTATAGTTCGATTCAAACTTAATGGCGGCTCGAAAGTCAGTTACTCGCTACGCAGTACCCCACCCCTCACCCCCGCTGACACATGAATTCGTTACAGCGCAGCGACCCGCCTCATGTTCCGACCCGCCATTAAGTTTGAATCGTGAACTTACTTAGTAGAAGTTCTATATTTACAAAATTTATAGCTTCTCGTGATGGGGACTTTAATCTATTGTGATTTTTATCCACTGAGACTATTTCTAATACAAAAACCAAATGTTACTTTGCAAACTGGGGATTGAACCCAGAATCAGGCTCAGCAATCGCTATTCCGACTATTATGATGTGGCAAAGTATTTTTTTTTTTAATATTGTAATGCTTTTTTTTTTCAGATTTAAATCGAAAACGGGGCATTGTTACAAGATGTCAGATCTGGCGCGGACAACTTTCTACAATTTGTATGTCTTGATGTATTTGGGAATTGATTATACAACCATACGGGAAAAAAGGCTTGAGTTAACTCTAATAAACGAAAAAATTAATAGGGAGACGTTTCCAGTTGATAAAGAAATGGTTGTTGACGATGCAAGTGTTGTGTTCCAAGACAGGGAAGAATTTTATAGGTAAGGTTACCAAAATAATATGTTTTTAAGATTTGGGAATCTGTTTTTCCATGAACAATTATTATAATTATAAATTACTAGAGCTTCTGCCCGCGACTTCGTCCGCGTGGAATAGTTACTTTGGGCTAACGCTAAAAAAAACCCCCCGATTTTGAAACATTCTTTATTGGTACTCCGCTCCTATTACTCTTAGCGTGATGATATATATAGCCTATAGCCTTACTCGATAAATGGGCTATCTAACACTGAAAGAATTCTTCAAATCGGACCAGTAGTTTCGGAGCCTATTCGGTACAAACAAACAAAAAAATCTTTCCTCTTTATAATATTTGTAGATTAGTGACAATTGAAGAAGAAAATACAATGATTAACGCGCACTCACGAAATGCAGTTACAATAGTTCAATCCAAAATAAAACTATTTTCTCTGCTGACTAAGGAACAAATTCAAGTACAAACTTAAAAATAAAATACCATTCAGAATAATTTGTTATGTAATTTTGAGAATCTCTCTTATATTTTGCAGATATCTTCAGGCACATATGGTTTACGAGAAGTATGTAGAAGAGACTGATTTAGATAAAAAGTGTGAACTAATCAAACAAGCGCACAACATGTTCAAAGGAATGGAAGAGGAGCATATGTCACGGTAATAATAATAATTATGTCTGTTATTGTTTATCATGAGTGTTAGATGTATTATTTTACTATAGTAAATTAGGCATTGCGGATAGACATTTTCTTGTGGTTCTTAAAAATGTAAAGGCTACCGCAGCGGTCGCGGCGCGTCTGTTCGCTAGAGTCTTAATACTCGTAATTTCACAAAAGTCTAGCAGTAATTTTCCTTCATAAGTACCTATAGCACAGAGTTGAGAATTATTATTACTATTTATCCAACCAGCATAACAAAACCAATATCCATATTAAAAATTGTCTAATTTAAAATTCCATTAAATCTCATTTTCATTTGTAGTTACAAATCATTGCCGACATGGCTACGTAGATTCACTCCGCCAAACATTTACGTAAAAATCCTGGAGAGTGGTGTGCAAGAACTAAAGAAGCAGAAGTCAGAAGAGTATTACAAACTCGCAGTGGAGATGCTTGACACCTTGATTGGACAGACAGGGTTCAGGCAACACAAGAAAGCTCGATGGTATGCTGAAAAAGCGCTCATATTGCATAGCCATTTGGATAGCTCTAAACAGGTAATTTATATTAAACTGTATGATGAAAGCCCACGTAAGAACGGGAGCTTTTGAACGCGACGTTTTTTTTACCGTGCACTGGATTTTCAAATCTCTGAGTGTTGAGAATCGAACAGAATGCATCGGCGCGGCGGTAAAAAATTGTACTTATTGTTTAATTTTCGACTTTAGCTGCTTAAAAAAAGCACCCGTGTGCACGTGAAGTAAAAATTATTTGTCTGGTCTTGGAAATGATTAAATTAATTTTGAAATTGAGGCAAACATTTCTATGAGCAATCAGTAGTTTTGGCAAACTCTGGACACAACAAAATTGGTGAACATTTGCTCATTTGAAACTAAAAAAATATCTTATCTTATCATGTTCAGCTAACCAAATAATCTAATAATATTATAGGTAGGTTAATCTAATATTCTAATCTTATTGATATTATTGATTCGTTCCATTTTGAGTCTTATGTTGTCCTGACATCCAAAATATCTTTCTTTTCTAGGCAGCAAAGATTTTATTGATAGGATTCAAATCTGAAGATATGACAGAGGAGATGAAAGACGAAATGCGGCCGCGCGCCCTAAAGATCGCTAACCAGCAGAATATACTATTGAAGGAATCATTGAGGGAGGAATTAAGAAAATATGCAGATAAGGAGACGATACTTGAAAGAACACTGTCGGGTGACCATCTTTATAAACAGCCAATGGAGTAAGTGATAACTCACGACCGTACAAATGTATTCAATTAGTTGTTTTGAATTATTCCGAACTGTCACCCTGCTTGCTCTCCCTTAGAGGGACAGATCGGAGACAGATAATTTTAAACTCAAACCACTAGTCTTTTATTTAATGTAATGTTGTTTATAATGTGTGGCATTACTTTTAAGAATTAATATATTAAATTCTATGGGGGACAAACAGGAATAAAAAGTATCATCTGTCCCTCTAAGGGGAAAAAACAGGGCGACTGATCGGAATAATTCGTTATTTTCTACTCAAGATTATTAAATGAAATTTTAAGGTGTTATGCACATAGTATTTTAGAGGTATGAGGAATAGGGTGTAAAGTTCACTCATCATCTATAGAAAATGTATCCTCCCTCCGATCAGGCGGGTGTCGTGTCTGGCGGGCAACTGCCCAACGATTGATGTCGGGAAAGCTATACATATATCTTGTTCGCGCGGTAAACTGTAATTGCGCGATGCAGGATTTGTGTGACGTCAGGTCTTTGTTGCGTAGTTCGCATGTTGGCGGTGTAGATGTCGCTACAGTATTATATTATTATGAAATAGTTAAAGTCTTCGTTATTTCACGAGGAAATCGATATTTGTTTTCATCATCGTCACAGCCACTGCGGAGAATTCCCAAAATTCGCTACAACGACCGGTCTTGCGCGTATTTACATATATATAATTAACATTATTAAATTGTGTTGTTGCAGTAACTACAACCAAAGAGGTAAACTGAAGTTTGAAATGCATACTAAAGAAGGAAGGTCTACGTTAACGTGTGAAGAATATTGTATTGCCCACTACATCAATAGTGGGCAGTATACTAATGGTGAGTAACAAATTCTACCTATTTCTCAGTCCGATACTTTAGATCTTTTTCACTAACTTCTAAGATATGTAACACATGCGGATCGATATGATTAGTGGCGCCATATCAAGTAAACCAACAATTATAGTCAGCCCCGGATCTAGGGGGTGGCAAACGGACAAACTGGGGTCCGTGCCCCGGGCGCGAACTTTAGGGGGCGACAAATTCAACCGTAGCAGACAAGTGTACCACCCAGCACTCCGCAACTTTGCAATAAATGAGATGCGCAGCACTTCTAATCTTTCTATTTCTTACTTTTTTACAACAGTTTTGGCGCCCCTGTGGAATTGGCGCATTATCGATCGATAAAATTTGATTAATATGTTGCTTCCAAAATTTTCATTACGAGAAAATTTGTTTTGTACCTTAGTGCATCCCCCATGTAACATTGACGGGGGGCGGCTGACGGCAGTTTTAGGCTGCCTGTCCACTGAAGCGGAGAGGAGAGGAGAGGAGCGGAGATGTGCCAAAATTAACTAATAGAATCGCACGTAAGGAGCGGAGTTTTGATTCTATTGGTTAATATTGACACATCTCCGCTCCTCTCCTCTCGTCTCCGCTCCATTGGACAGGCAGCCTTAGCCCCCCGCCTCAAAAAAAATCTAGATCTGGGGCTGATTATAGTGACCACTTCGATTCTTGATTTTTATCTAACCTCTTGGCCTATTCCATTGGCATTTATTTATCTAAAGTCAATTCCAATCGTCATTTCCAATGGACGTTATTTCCATTTAAACAAATATCAACTTTATCGTCAGTGTAAATTAAGTTTTTTTTGGAATGATAAATGATAGCAAACAATTGTACATGTCAAAAAAAAATCGATGAAGTAGATGTTTCCTAGCTGTCTACTCTGAGAAAAAACATTGAAACAAACTCAGTAGTCACAGAATGACTTGTACTATTGAAAAAGTCATACAGATTTGATGCAATGCAAACTGAACCTTATGTGTTGACAATAAAGCTACTTTCCCAAATACACGTAATATTGGAAAGACACTATTAATATTTTGCTATTTTCCTTTGCAGGCGAGCACTGGGAAGGCCGCATAGTCTCCACATTATTCTTCCTACTATTTTGGGACATTATCTACAGTAAGCCGCTCGGTGTTTCCGGTATCTTCATGAGCCACTTACAGCGATATCCACTGGACATGTTCTCTAAAAGCTTCTACCTTAATCGGAAGACGTTGATCGATGAGAGGCTGTTGTTCATACAGGAGTGTACCGAGAGCATGTTGTTAGCGATCATGCAAGCGAATTGGGATGGAAGGCCTGAGAGTGAGTATTTAAATTATGTGTGCGAAATTATGATTTAGTGAACAGTGTGAGCTTCATGTGTGCACTTACAGTCAAAACCGTTTATAACGACTGCGGTTTAAGCGACGTACCAGTTAGAACGACGAAATTTTGAAGACCTAGCATATTTCTGTTTATTTAACATAGTATTTGGTTATAACGAATATCGGTTATAACAACCGTAATCTGACGGTCCCTTTGAAGTCGTTATAAACGGTTTTAACTAATTGCTAAAGTACGTAGCAGTGTGCAAAGCCTTTCTTTAACAGTTGATAGGAAATGTTGTGATTTACTTACATAAATGTGGTATTTTTACTTTTATAAAGCTAAGGGCGCGTTCAAATTTGCCGCAGAGTGGCGCGCGGGGTTAGCGCGGCTGCAGCGCTGCGGCCGTGCTGCTTTGTAAATTCATAAAAATAAAATCAATGAAATGATGCGCGGGTGTAGCGCTGCTGTCGCGCGTTTTATATTATACTAGCTTTTACCCGCAGCTTCGCCTGCTTGGATGTCGCAAAATATCCCACGGGAACGTTCTACCGGGAATACATACCTAATAGCCGAGGAAAAGATCATTGACTAACTTTCAGCGGACGCAGTGGTAGGCTACAGCGCCCGCGTTGCCGTCAACCATAATTACTTTGTTCCGCGTAATTTTGAAACTGTGATATCTCTTAAACTATTCATTTAAATGATGTGATGTAAAGGCATATTTTAATCGAAATTGAATGCCCAATTTAAATAACATATTTTTATTGGATACAGATTAATATGATACCGGTCAAAATAACTTCAACGTCATATTTCAGCCATTTTACACAAAACCTTAATGAATTATATACTAAAACCTTCCGCATGAATCACTCCGTTCAATAGTGAAAACCGTTTGAAAATCCGTTCGGTAGTTTTTGAGTTTATCGCGTTCAGACAGACAGACAGACACGGTGGGTGACTTTGTTTTATAATATGTAAGGATGGATTTACAAACGTCCCGCGCTGTAGCCGCGCTGGCTCTTCGCAGCACTTTGCGGCTTTGAAGGCGGTATGATGTAGAATAATTTAAAGTAATAAAGAAAAGGTAGGTAAAGGGGCGTTTTATTGAGAAACTAGCTTTTTCCCGCGGCTTCGCCCGCGTGGATGTCGCAAAATATCCCACGGGAACGTTCTACCGGGAATACATACCTAATAGCCAAGGAAAAGATCATTGACTAACTTTCAGCGGACGCAGTGGTAGGCTACTACAGCGCCCGCGCGGTCAACCATAATTATTTTGTTACGCGTAATTTTGAAACTGTGATATCTCTTAAACTATTCATTTAAATGATGTAATGTAAAGGCATATTTTAATCGAAATTGAATGCCCAATTTAAATAACCTATTTAATTGGATAAGGATTAATAAGATACCGGTCAAAATAGCTTCGGAAATAACAATGAAAATTTTATACAATTTTGAAAGATAAAAATGGTTATTGTGGGTCACCCTTAAAAGATAGACATATGCCATCGCGGACTTTTTTGTTGCAATTTTTAAGATATACAATACTCTAGAACATAAATTTGATTTATCTCTCACGACTTACGCAGCGCACGCCAGTAAAGCTCCCAGTCGGCATGATTTTTTCCGACATCTTCAACAATAATCGTCATATTTCAGCCAATTTACACAAAACCTTAATGAATTATACACTAAAACCTTCCACATGAATCACTCCGTCCAATGGTGAAAACCGTTTGAAAATCCGTTCGGCAGTTTTTGAGTTTATCGCGTTCAGACAGACAGACGCGGCGGGCGACTTTGTTTTATAATATGTAAGGATTATACAATTATTATAACTTTATGATTTTTTCCATCACTAACTTAAAGACATTAATTACAAACTGAGTAATTCTTGCTGTGTCCCTTTCTATAAGAGAATAATACACAAACTACTGGCTTATTTAACAATATTCTGTATTTTATTCACAGGCGAGATATCAGAGATCCAGCGCAGCATAGGGTGGGAGTCCGTCCGCGAGGTGACGGCGTGCCTGGGCGCGCGCGGCGTCGCGGCCGTGTGCGGGCGGCTCGCCGGCAACTACGGGTACGCCAGGAGTGGCTTCCCTGACCTTACGCTGTGGAATATACATAATAAAAAGGTATTTATTACTTTATTTTTTTCTATGTTTGTAAATAGCTTTTTAAGAAAGCATTCGGACAATACTACCATTATATTACCAGCATTTGCTCTGGTATGAGTGCCGATGTGATTTCAACTTTGTCTATAGAGATAACAACTAAAGTCCAAAATCCAAAATAATTATTCCAAATTAATGTTCAACTTTATGCGACTGTAAATGACTGACTGTAAGTTGATTTTAGAATAAATTGTACTATTGTTAAAGTTGTACCTTAAACTGAACCTTATTTTGTATGAATTAAAGTTATTTTTACACATATGAACCTATTTCTTTACATTTTTGGAAACAAATTTGCAAATGTAGAAAACACGCGATAATTCAAGTATGCAGATGTCTAAAGGTAGCGGTGATTAATCACTACCAGGTGGGTTGCCTGCTTGGTGGCCATTTTATAATTTAAAATCCAAGGTCACTTGAATGTAAATAAGACTTACTCTCAAATCAACTCTATTCAATGTAAATTATACTCGTATAGTTTGACCGAAACAGCTGTAGCCTGTACCGCGCCGTAGGTACGTGCGCGGCGAGACGGGGAGGCAGTGCAGGCCGCTCATTCGTGAAGGCTCACTGCTGCGTCCCGCCGCTCATTGGTCAACGCAACCACCTGCCTCGCCGCACATTCCTAAGGGGCCGCCTCCACGAGCGAGAGCATCGCGGCGATATTATCGTTGCTCCCCGTATTTCTATACTCGCGGCGATGCGACGAGCAGCTGAGTGCGAGCGAAACGTCATCGTATACTGGCGCGCTCGTCCCTCGTGGCGGCGCGCCCGCCGCTGTTGGCGCCGGACGTGGCGCTCAGCAGCGAGAGCGCGGCGAGCGCGCTGGCTTAACGTAGACGTCCCCCGTCAAACACGGCGATTCCTCGTGGAGATTACCCGACGTAGAAGCGCGAATCCGTCGCGATTCTCTCGCTCGTGGAGGCGGCCCCTAAGGCGTGATACAGCGGTCTCGGTCAAACTATCGTCATTCATTCTATCTTCTTTCTTCACAGATAAAGTTCGTAGAAGTAAAGACGGACGCAGACAAGCCATCAATCAAGCAACTGCAGTGGCTGCAGTTTCTGCTAGAGCACGGCGTCGACGCCGGCTTCTGTTACGTGGGCGTCAACACCACGCGCTCGCGGGCACGACCTCTGAACGACCTCTGAGGAGCTCTGACTTGTATAATTAATTATAGTAAAGGTACAAGAAGCTTCTGAAGGCAACCGGTACCCGATTGCTAGGACAGACCGCATGGACTCGACAGGTTTCTATGTAACTCTATGAAAACGCTTACGTAGCTGGCAGCATTGCCTCGTTGTGTTACCGTTTTCATAGAGGTACCATCGCGGAAAGCCATAAATAACTACTGTAAGGACTATTCTTGTTTACAGCGCTAGGCCGCTGTAGAACCGGGGCGGTAACAGATGTAGTCATCGTGTGCACGGGATTTTGTTTTCAAACTGGTTAGTTATGGGTTTCCGGGATGTTATCACGACCTTATTGCCTAAGCAATAAGGTCGTAAAGTAGTCAGGCGCCAGTGTCCGCGATAGTACATAGCAAATAGTGGTGTCGCTGTGGTCTGTCGTTGCGATTGGGTGACGTTGCCGCTGCGTATGTGGTTGCAGTCGCATTCGGAAAAGTACTTTGATACTAAATTAATTAAGTAAGGTTTAGGGAGTAAAATTACCGTGAGGTTATACGACGCGGAACTTTTTGTGTCAAATAAACGCGCGCTAGGGTGACTTCTCATAAAGCTATGTTGTGCTGTGCTGTGCTCCATTTGGCATTTGGGTAAAATTCGCTTCGACATATTTCAATGAGCTATGACGAAACAAACAAAACTTTGAAAGGACAACAGGGCTCTGCAGGTAATCCGATCTGACCCAGACGCAAAGCAAGTCTCGGGAAGCTCACAAAACATAGTATGAGACAGTCAACTTAGCTAATAGTACGCCCGTTCACCTTTATGACACTTAAATGAATCCCTAAATAAAAGTGCACTGTTTGATTTTCAACGCTAGGCTCAGTGCTGAGAGTTGAAAATCCAACAGTGCACTTTTAAATAGGGATTCATTTTGGTGTCACTTAGTTGTCGGTGAAAACGGGCATTAGTCACCCAATGTATTTGGTTCTCTCCTACAAAATATTAATTAAAGGTGGCAGCTCGATTTATTAGCGGATACATAAATCCATGAAGAATTTATTTCTAGTCTGAATAAAAATAATTACTCACAAATTCGATATTGTTTAAAACGTCTCGTTAATTTTTTTTTATTTCTTGAACATAGGTACCATTTTATTATTAACTTACTCAATTTAAAATATTCCTTAATTTCACTTGAAACATGATTGAAATAGTAGTATAAGAGAGCGTTCAAGTATTACGTAACACAATTAAAACTCCCAAACTGGCAACCCTTTTCATTTACGTTACGGGGAATCCCTCGATTGTATTAGTCTGTAAAAAAATAAACAAAATATGCAGGTGTTGCGAATTAAAATTTTCTTTTTTTATTTAGTAGAAACTATACCAAGTGTAAAAACTATTACATAACTTTTTACGACTAGGGTAAAAATGATCACTTGAGTGTTACGTAACGTTTAGAGAGGGGGATTGGGGGGTACAGAAAAACGTTACGGTGCGTTACAAGGGGGGGAGGGCGGGTCAAAAATCTTCAAAAATTGCGTTACGTAATACTTGAACGCTCCCTAATAGAGTAAACTATACTCTATTATACAGAGAGAGAGAGTATACAGTCACGTATGTGATCGTATACTTACTTACACCTACTCTTTTAGTCCGTCACAAGCTAAGATGGCGGGTTAGTGATCTTAGTAGGTGTTTTAATAGAAGACGACCGTGTAGCGTGCTACACGTATGTTCCGGTAGGCATGATTCAGCACGGTTCGGCACGGTTCGGAAAATCGAATGAATATTTTGCCGCCGTGTGTGTAGCACCGACATGGGAACTTCTGCCAATATTTTTGACAAAACCCCTTTTGTAAGCCAACCGAAAGGAACCTACAACTAATATAGTGAAGGATAATAGTTTTAATTTGCAGGTGTACATTTCCATTCCAATGCTTAACTATTGTGTATTTTTTATTAGTGCTATTTGTAACCATGTTTTCTTTACACCCTGTTAGGTTGAAAAAGGAACAATACGCCACTTTTCAATAGTTCAGTGTTATTATTACGTATACATATTGTATTGTTGAATTATGATGTTAGCCTTTCCGACACTAAATTACTTATTATGTTATATATTTTTTATGTTTTCTCTAACATTACAATTTCTATGAAGATATACTAGATACCGTTACTTTCCTTTGACATAATTATTATGGTATTGATAACGTTGTGTAACCATTATTATGACTAATTAAGAGCAAAAACTATTGATCAAAGTAAGCAGCCATAGAGTGTGCTCTACAATCGTTTTTTTTTAATATGTGATCTCAAAATTCTACATTAACCTATTTGGTTTGTTCCTTTAAAAATATGTTTAGACATGTACAGTCAACCGCATTCCAGTGATCACAATTTGTCATTGATTACGCCTTTTTATGCCGTAGCGGTAAGGGCGATTTTCGTAGTGCTAGTGTTGCCACTATAGTGCGGTTGACTGTACCTATAGGTATTTAAGAAATCCATCACATGTGAATTGGTGATAATCGCATGAAAGAAATTATAAATTTTATATTTTTATATCTTGTGTTTCATTTAACTGAATTGAATACTCATCATCATCATCATCATCATCATCAGCCTATTAATGTTCCCACTGCTGGGACACAGGCCTCCTCTCTGTGAGAGGGAGTAGATTAGGTAATATTGAATAATCAATATTACCTAATCTACTCTCTATCTTTTTTAGATTAGGTAATATTGAATACTCAATATTACCTAATCTACTCTGGATAATGCCCCCCAACTTACCTGACATAAAGGTTCGTGCACACACGTCCGTCATTAGTCTCTGATCAGTCACGTCAATTTCAGGGACGTGTGTGAACAGATAGTCAATCAGTCAGCCCAGGTCCGGACGAAAAACTATTCTAGTAAACTATTCTAATTAAAACTAGGCAAACGCTCGCTAAGGGCACCCCCTGTGTGGTACGAACCTCGGCTTAGGGCGTTCGCTGGGGGGAGGACAGCAAGAGGGACAGGCTGGATCAAGGATAGATCATATTATCAGGGGAATTTAAAGCTACAGGCTCAGCAGCAACACGGGCTGGCGTATCGTTATCGAGCAAGGGTCGGGGGGGGGGGGTGCTTTACGTCCGTGCGAACGTGGACTTATATAGCAACGCTTGTTTCGTTCGTAGCAATATAAGTTTTGACTTGCTGGTGACGCGGCGTGGACTGAAACGCGCGCATGTTGACGTGTGTAGCCAACGTCCTACACCTTCTAATTTGCGTTCGCACTTTATTAGCCAAACATGTAAACACACACGACTTTTAGGAAAAACAACTGTAATGCACATAAGGTACATAAGGTTCACTTTGCGCTACAATTTCATATTTTAAAGACTTTGAACAGTACTAGTCGTCAGTCTAAAATCAACTTTATTTATAATTGCGTAAAGGTTGCGTAACAAGGTTATAAATGGTAACTATATTTTTTGACGTGTGTTCATAAACCCTTAATTTCATACAAACGCTCCATTGTTTACCAGATAATAATATATTGTACACAGTATAGTCAACCGCGCGTCTATGGTAAGTGGTAACAGCCTTGTTTTTTGCAAATATTTCAAAGCCGACATGCGGCATCCCTAAGCATTCGGCAGTTTTATTTTTGTACCTACGATGATTATAATCGTTGCATAAAAAAAATCCTTGCCGTACATGGGAGCAGCAGACCCTCTAGATGTAATCAAACTTTGAGCATTTGAAATTTTTTAACTTTATACATATCTATAGCTTATCTCATTTTAAAGCCGACCGGTCATTGAAAAACTTGCTCAACTATGCGAGTTAACTTAGTTTAGCTGGCGGTGGACGATCGGCTTTAGACTATGACGCGAACACAGACTACTATTGACAGACTAGAACGCGACCCTAACTTCGACGAGAGTCGACGCGTGTCGGCGCGTGGGCGGCTGAAGTTGCCTCTGCCATTGACGTGTGCCGCTCTTATGAGCACTTATTGATGAAGAAGTTACGCGACTATTCGCGCCTGTTTCAAAACCTGCAACTACATACAAGTTAGTTGCCGCAATCAGCGCGAGCGAATTCCGTGCCGTATCCCGCACGGGAATCGCCTGTTTGGCCCAGGATCTAAGGCTCTGGCCAAACCACAGAAAACTATTGTGTTCTCTGGTTTGGCCAGAGCCTTAGATCTATTCTATATTGTTCTTTATGGCAATCGGTGCCGATTCAGATAAAAACTTTTTCTTGAAACTTTTCATAAACTCTTTTCCAAAGACCACGTGCCTGTCAAATCATTACTGTCAAGACCTTTCAGAGCACGTATCGAATATGATTTTAAAATATTTACAAGAGTATTGGAAAAGTCCATACCAGTCCAATTGTGTGGATTAGGCAATGTTCCCGGTGTACATTCCACTGCTGGTCATGTCTGCTGTGTCCGCCGCCTCGGTAGTATTCCTGTACTGCAAGAACAGAAGCAGCAGCCGGCAAGGCTACATGGACGTGCGGGAGAAGCCCTCGGACGGTGACTGAACTACTTTAGTGATTATCTTATGTTTTATTAGTTATAATTAATAATTATACGCGTTGATCTTTTTGTTTTAGCCCTTTGATTGTGTTGATAAAAAATAGGTTTGTTATGAGCTGCAAGTTTCATCTGTAAGTGATATTTCCTTATCATAAATAACTGATTTTTCGACCTTGTTCACCTGAGTGAAAAGGTGCATTTTCTCATTCAGAGAAAGTGCTAAATTAGCATGGTCAAATTATATTCAGATTAAGTAACATCTGCTGTGCTCATGGAGCATTCCTCTATATTAGTGTGTATGATAGAATGACGTTATCTGTGCACAGATCTATGCTTCGCATGCTCCTGACATATTCGCTTCAGCCGCTCCTCACGCCCACAGTGGTAGCCGGGAATAGCACGAACAAATAAATAATAAAACCACAGTTTTTGTAACATTATTTATTAAAATATATTCTACTAAAATTCATAACATAGTATGTACATTTTCAACAGTACACCTCAATAGGACAATAAGGCACCTATTTCTTAACTTACATGACATAAAAACTACGACTTTTTAAACCCATAAAATAATTAATGACAATAATTCATACGCAAGAGTAACTTTCACCTCATAACGGTATACACCAATCGAGTAACAAGGAAATATAACATACCTACTTTGAGCATTTATTAACAAATGGTTCAGCTACATATAAACTATGTCCACACAATATAATATGTAGACACATTACAAAAATCACTTCTCTAACTTGTATAGATATAATTCTATTTAAATATAATCGAGATAAAATGCCTATATATCATATCTTCACTCCTACCTAAACTTTGAATAACGATTTCTAGTGATTTCTTATAATACCATCACCTACTTTTTACTATTTTGGTAACTTACATAGTCCAAATACTAGAGCGAAATACATATTGTAGTGCTTAATAATTTTGACTTGACACCAAATAAATTAAGATATAATCTAGTAAATAGTACAAAAATCCAACAAGTGTAGGCATGTAAATAATTTCATTAACTTTGCTACAAAGTCACACAGCCGAATGGATGTACAAGCACTTGTAGAATCCAACACCTACTCTTAAAGTAATAAAATGTTTATATAAAAATTGGCAAACGCTCTTCCTACACCTACACACAAAAACAATTATATAAAATACAAGCACAAAAAGTTACTTCTAAACATCTTGTATAAATAATTCATAAAATTATTTGATCTTTTATAAAAGTTACATAATTTTCTCATTTTAAATACATATTGAATAATAATATCTATGGCTACATTTTTTCTCTTATATAAATCATTGCATTTCCCACAATTTCCTTATCTTTAAAGCTGCAATTTTAATCTGCCCAATATAGCGATATGCTTGATTCTTTTGATACGAATTCTTATTTACAAATTGGTTAATTTAGGCATTATTCTAAGTCTAATTTACGAAAAAGTACGACAATTATTACGTAAAAAAACTACTACAAGAAATAACCAATGACTTTGGTTCCTCTGGGAATACCTTCACAATTAAAACACATGAATTGAAATCATCACCAAATAGGTATGATTTATAATTTTAAAACAGTCATGTATATCGATACATTCATAATAATTATCTCAAGATATTTCATTTCAGTTTTGGATATAACCATGGTTATTATACTTTGTAAAATGCATATGAAGAACTTTTCATCACATTTTCACCATTTTTCGGGAGTAGCCCAAGGATGTTTCCATTCTCATAAAAGCACATTGTGAGTGACGATTTGATAAGGTATCATATAAGTCACTATAACAACGTAATATCGGCAGTCTTCAGCATTGTCGAATCGTGTTCGGGGCTCCTGGTCAAACAATAATGATCATTATCTATATGTTTTATAACATTCTTAGCCCAGAATTAGGAACTAATGACCACCGTCACCCAACCACCACGATTTACATTAGACATGTTAGTTATGATTTTAAAACTAAGTTAATATTTTAATGATTTAGCTCGTACGCTTGATCTCTATAAGATAGAAAGAGAGCACAATTTGCAATGTCTTCGCACGTCATAGGTTCTCTCGTAGCTAATATTAATGAAATTAATTAATTATTTAAGGTTTAAAACTACACTTTGTTCAATAAATTGCGCACATCAACACTAAGAATAAATCATAATTGTCGAGACTACGAAATCTTAAACATACTAAACATTGCATTCTTGGACAAGTTTTATGACTTATGGGCTATTATGGCTGTTTATAAGGGAAATATTTCAAATTATAATTTGATATTGCTAGATCGCTACCTGGCATTTAGGAGACTAATCTATTTATATAATGAGATCTATTATCAGCAATGCGAAACTTGAATTACATGGTCAAGACTTTTCCTCGGAAAGGCAACAAGGTCATATCATACTGAGAGGATTTTATTGTCCTACATTATAAAAACTACATTTCATAGTTATAATGGCAGTACACCGCCTAATCCCTGTTTATTTCATGATGTTAAGCACGATACATAACAAATACCTACTTATTTTAGAGCTGATCTTTCGATTATCGATATTTATTTAAACTTTTTAAATATCGATAAACCAAAAAGTTTGTTTTTGGACGTGTCATGCAAATCATCCTAAGAGCGAACGCAAACTACCGTGTAAAATTGGTCCGTACAAAGTCGGACATTTGACATTCAATAAAGACATCCCACAAAAATCGGTCTTACAAAAAATGTCGGTTAAAAATCGTTCACTGACAACAAACGGTCGTGTACGTTTTTAGTAAAACTTTTACCCCCTTATTCAAAACGCGGAGTAAAGTTACAAGGAGTATCAACTGTAAAACCATTCATTTTTCGAGGTTTCAATTTGGCTTTACTCGGAGTTTATTACTAAAGCCCGCTAGCACCACAAATCACAAAAATGCGTTTAGCGCTAAACTTATTTAAAACATAGTTCTGTTTCTGTCAACCGCTTGAAGATGACAAAGACAGAATGATGTTTTAAATACGTTTAACCGTCGATCAACAATAGCACTAGAATATGGATTAGCACCATCGCTCAAGTGGCTGCGATTGCATATAACTGATTATAAACCTTAACACTCAAACATAAAGTTTATTATCGTTTACAATATTTTACTACTTCAATTGAAAAGTAAAGGTATTTATGGAAAAATAAAACATCATTTCTTAGCAATTTTTTTGTCCGTTTGTGATGCGCTCATCGGAAATCTAGTACTATGGTTAATCGAAGCGATTAACGTAAAATTAATTGAGGGATTTGTGGTTCAAGTGGTTCTAAGAGGGTTAAAGAATAGCTGTTACAATAAGGCACTAGTTAATCGATGATGAACCGTAGTAAGCTCACATATTAGGCTCCTGCTTGAAGGGAAGGAAGCTGGGTTCGGGCAGCGGCAGCTGCGGCACGAGCGGCGGCGACTCGGCCGACGACATCGGCGACGCGTCGGCGCCTGCGTCAGCGGAGGGCTCCTCTATTGCCGCTTCTGTAGACGCCCCTGCGTAATACATTAGTTGAAGTTACGAATGTACGGCCACAGTTGTGTATGTGAGGTTAAAATTATGGCTGCTTAGGGCTAATTTCACCAATGAACTTGAACGCGATCACAATTTCTAAAACGCGTTGAAGATCTGTCAGTGTCAAAATT
Organism: Conistra vaccinii; assembly: GCA_948150665.1. Taxonomy (NCBI): domain Eukaryota; kingdom Metazoa; phylum Arthropoda; class Insecta; order Lepidoptera; family Noctuidae; genus Conistra; species Conistra vaccinii. The sequence continues at coordinate 8,426,675 of OX411327.1, forward strand.
GTTATGGAATATTGTACACTGACAGCTCTTGGACGCGTTTAGATGTGCTGAACGCGTTCAATTTTATATTGGTGAAATCCGCACGTAGTAGTGTGCAGATTCGTAAGACTTGTAAGTATTTTGGCAGATACCAGAAAGAGTCTGGTTTAGTCACTGTCTAGTATCTATCAGATAATGTTGGAATATCTGGCAGATAAATAAACTAAAATACGACACTAACAACGGAGCAATTCCTGTAATTTTAAGAACGTTCGCATTCGCATCTCATTCGCAATCTGTCAAAAATACAATCTATTTACCAAAATTTTTGACAAGTTTGACAGATTGCGAATGTGAACGTTATTTAAGTACGAAAATTGGCCTTCTGAAATCGCGAAAAAAATCAGCTGTTCCCTGTACATTTATGTTCGCAAAACTCGTCAAAATGTAGGGACAACAGTTTTTTTTCGCGATTTCGGGTTTGGTCCCATAGTAAAAGTTGTTCATAATGATGAGTAAAGTCACGTGCCTAAGTAATTAAGTATAGGTCATTAATTACCAGTCACTCTATATACTAAAAACCACATGACATGGTGACCGACCTCCAAGTAGCATCTCCTGCAGCAGACTGTCGACATGGGCGACTCCGAACAGCTTGGCGAACTGTATCTGCTCGATCATCTGCCACGTGATGCTCTGCAGCGGCGGCAGGCACAGCAGGAGCTCGCCGAAGCGGCCGCGCCCGTCGTACTGCCGGTCGCTGATGTAATCTTCTAGGTTTATCTGGATCTGGTAGCGGAGTTGCTTTATCTTCTGTGGCTGGGAGAGGCCTTTCGCGTCTATGGAAAGAGTAGATTGTCAATAGAATATGTAAAGGGGGATTTGATTGGCTAGTGGGTTAATCCTAACTAATATTAACATCATAACATCGCGCCTTGTTTCCTCAAAGGATTGGGCAGAGGTACACACACATTTCGCCAGTTAGGTTTAATTCCCATGTAATAGGGGGCGAGCCTATTGCCATCAACCGGGCACAAATCCAGACAACGAGCTGCTACTGAGGAATTCTAGATAGAAAAACCCAATAACACTTTACCCGACCCGGGAATCGAGCACAGGACCTCTTTAGCGCCAAGAGTCGAAAATCCAACAATGTGTTTATCTGGCGAGCTGGGTTGCCCTCTGCTGGATTCTCAACGCTCGGCTTAACACCGAGAGTTGAAAATCCAGTGCGCGATAAAATGTCACTGCGTTATTATTACTGTCCGTGTGAACGTGGGTAAATATCTATTAGATTTATAAATATGAAGGTCCCATTAAAAATAGATAGACAAATTTGAACACAGCGTTCAGTACGTCTAACCAAAGATATCCAAGCAAAAAAAACAATGATTAAAGTGATTTCATTTTGACCTAAAATAATAAATGGCATTGGGTAAACCAACATTTTTAGTGTATTATCGTTAGCAGATTTTTTTCTTGTAAGTATTTTTTTTTTATGGTTGTCCTTACTTTGGTGGTCTAAATTATTTCTAAAAGTTTATCCATCTATTTTAATGTGGACCTTATAATATAGCACTTCTACTTACTGGGGTCGAAGAACACGATGGCCTTGAGACACGCGAACTCGGTGTCGTCGATGTCGATCTCTCGCAGCGGCTTCACGATCTCGTCCATCACGCGCATGCCGATCATGCTGATGTCTATGTCCATTCGGCCGTCTAGAAATAAAGCAGAGGTTATGAGAACTTTTATTTATGGAGCTGTAACCGTGATGTCTTGTAATCGAGTGTTTATTGGAAAAGAAGCAATAACAAACATAACAAAATAATAATATAGTGTTTAATTAATCGCAATTTATTTTGGGTTTCATTCTGTTTTGAATTTAATTAGTTGTATGCATGTGTGAACTAGAAACTATGGACTATAATTGTCTGTGTCCCTATAGTACACCCACATTTCGCCAGTTATGTTTAAGTCCCATGTAATAGGGGCGCGCTTATTGCCATCACCCTACACACCTATGACAATGAATACCAGTAAAACAAAGCTATTATCAAACTCAATTCCACACGAAATTAAAATCAACAACCAACCCCTAGAATATGTGACAGAGTACATTTATCTGGGACAAATAATCTCTCAAACCGACCTAACTACCAAAGAAATTAAAAGAAGAGTAACAAATGGATGGAAACGATTTTGGTCAGTGACAGAGATTATGAAAGCAACAGACTTCAGTAATAAAACTAAGTGCAAAGTCTTTAACACCTGTATTCTCCCTTGCCTTACGTACGGATGCGAAACCTGGGCACTCTCCAAACACCACAGGAATATGTTGGCACACTGCCAGAGAGCTATGGAGAGGAGCATGCTGGGTATTAGGAAACTGGACAGAGAAAGGAACGCATCTATAAGAGCCAGGACAAGAGTGACAGACATCCTCACTAAGATAGACCAAATGAAATGGAGCTGGGCGGGTCACATGGTACGGAGCCCCCAGGATAAATGGAGTAAAATTCTGACTGAGTGGTACCCTAGAGATGGTAAACGGAATAGGGGTCGGCAAAGGAAAAGATGGGAAGACGAACTCAGTCTCACAGCAGGTCCAAACTGGAGAAGAGTTGCAAGGGACAGAAAGCAATGGAAAGCGTTAGAGGAGGCCTTTGCCAAGAGGCACACTGAACTCCGAGATATATTATAACTGAGGAAAGAAAATAACAGAAATTAAACTAGCAAAAGAAGGGAGTTTCAGGATAGAAAGGGCTATTGTTGTTGTGTTGTTGTATTGCCATCAACCGGGCACAAATCCAGACACCAGGCTGCTACTGAGAAATTGCAGATGGAAAATCCCAATAACACTTTGCCCGTCCCGGGAATCGAACCCAGGACCTCATGGTCGGCAGTAGTGCTTGCGACCACTAGACCCATGAAGCTGTCAACAAATAAATCAGAAGAAATAAATTGTTACAATTGTGTGTAATATTGACTTGAGAATTATTCGATAATCGAAAATCGAACAAACCCCGAAATAAAGTCGTGTCGATATCGGTTTGAATGAATGAAAAAATTGTCTTCGACGTTTGTTTGAATCTTGTGATCAAAACGAAGACGAACGAACGGACGAGAAAAAAATATTTCGGGATCGGGATAGGTACTTCTTGCTGATTGTTTTACGATATTTCTCGGGTTCCTAAAGGCCAATCTGTTCTCAAGAAGTAGGATAGTTTTCACATACCTATGTTGTGCTTGGTGATGATACAGTTGTTGCCGAGCAGCAGGATGTCGTTGAGGTGCAGAGAGCGACGCGCGCAGCCTAGTAGCAAGTGTTCACCTGCGTGTGCGCGTAGTAGGGCCACCTGGGAACATTACAGATAATAAGAATGACTTGTTAAGAAATATTCTATAGCCCGCTTGATAAGCTTCTTTGTTTGGCCGCCATTTTTAATTCGTTTCTCTAATAGCGCGGATAGTCTTATACAATATGTCGTTCGCGCGGCAAACTCTAATTGTGCGATGCAGGATTTATGTGACGTTAGGTCTTTGAACTCAACTCAACTTCAACTCAACTCGGTCAACTTTTAATTTATTTGTATAATGAATACGAGGCTTTTGGCTAAGCTGTCAAGGAGTACTAAATATTATATTTTTTGTCTTCTTCTTCTTCTTCCTAGCCTTTTCCCTGTATGGATTAAAGTAAAAAGGAGAGACAATACTGCAGGTAGTCAGTGGTGTACCATTTATGTACATATACAATAAATACAAACACACATAAAGCATATACTTATCTATATATATATATATATATATACATACAATAATGAACAAGAAACAAGAGCAAGGAACTACCTATATGTAATGATGATTTAAGGAGAGAGGAAGTGTTTTTTTACAAGAATTTTAAAAGTGGACAAAGTGGCTTAACGTGCTTTCCGAGGCACGGAGGAGTCTCGGTATGTAAAGATGGTCACCCATCCACTGACCAACCCCGGCAAGCGTAGCTTAACCTGATGGATTGACCCGTGCGGCTTGTTATTACTTAGCCACGAGCTCCTCTTACTAAAATATAATAACTAAATATTATATTTTTTGTAATGTGCGTTTAGTTTGTGCAGAATAAACTATTTTTCTCTTTGATAGTTCACAAGTGGCGATTTAGATGTCGCCACAAGAATTAAATATGTACAGTAAACCCATATTTCGCCAGACGCGTACCTCTGCCTTTGTCGAGGTATACAGGCGTGTCATTATATTATGTTATTCTCACCTGGTCGTCTAGATGCAGCTCGGTGAAGGCGGGGATGTACTTGGCCCACTCCACCAGTATGAGTAGCTGCTGTTTGATGGAGTCGCACACGTCGTTGATCTTCGCGAGCTTTCGGTTGTTAATCTCTGCGTCCGTGACGTTGTTCGTCTGTGAATGAAGGAGCAACATTGAAATAAAAGATTTCATTGGAGTCGAGGGTAGAGAGAATGTCTATTAAAACATATTCGCTTTATTCGATGACGTGTTGAAATGGTCGGGTTTCCTCATAACCACGAATGTATGAAATTTTAAATAGGTATCCTATTACTCATTTTCAAGAGCGTGTTTAAAAGCGCTGTTAATTTCAATAACCTACTATCCTATTACTCATTTTCAAGAGCGTGTTTAAGAGCCCTATTACATTTTGACTGATTTCGACGGTGATTTTTGCGTTAAATGGGCAACTTTGGCGTTCTTGTTCTGAGTTACTGAAAGACTTGGACAACTATGACTTATAGAGTTGTGGAGAATAGTTATTAGTATAGTACATAGCGGCGTCGTTTTTTGCAATTTTTTCTTAATTGTTTATATAAAGCCAAAATTCCGAAGCAAGTTGTTCAAAAAATGCGCGACGGCAGTTTTTTGAGCTCGTGGGTAGAACTATTGTACATAGCAAATGAAATGAAAAATTTAAAATAAGATCTTTTAAAATGTGTTGTAGTTCATAGCGGCCTCAGAATTTTGAAACATTTATGGGATATCTAGAAAAAATCCAATTGAAAATCATAAAAAACGCTCAGAATTAACTGTAATTTTCTCCTTTCTACATTCATATTTTTACGTAAAATTTATACCAGAATAAACGTTGGTTCATAGGAAATTAAAATTGCATACTTAAAAAACAAAAACTTTATTATATAACTCTTAAGCATAATTACAACTGCCAAATTGCTAATTATGCGATGAATCGGGCGCTCGAACTGTCAAAACGCAATTTTGTGATAGCCCTCTTAAAAGCGCTGTTAATTTCAATAACCTACGAAGCTTCGAACCGTCCTGCGTTCAGTATTTTAAGTCGGATAACAATTTTAATAATAATTTTTTCGTCACTGTCAAGTTCAGAAACATACTTTACATAAATAATAAACAGCTTCTTCAAAATATGTAGATTGAAACTAAAGTTTGTGACGTTTCAATGTCATACATAAAGTGAATAAGAAAGACGTTATTGGACGATTTCTTAAAATTATCGTTACTTAGCAGTTTAATTTATATATAATAAATTACATATAGCTAATAGGCTAGATCGTAATGTGAATAAAGTATCGTCAATTGTGGTACTTCAAAACAAAAAAAAAAAACACAAAAAAATGACTATACTTCTAGCACTGCCTTGAGTTTCAGAGGGTCGTTCTAAAAGTTGGCAACGTCGCAAATAGCTGTCAAATATTTACTTGTTTTGTTTAATTTGGCAATATTACTGTATATAAATATGAAATATAGCTAACTAGTGAACTAGAATATTAATAATAAATAAATAGTAATTATAACACTGAATTTGATGTTCTAACAGTTTTAGGTTTAAAAAAGGCATTTGGAAAGTTTCTAAAAATACTTTTTTACATCTAAAACTGAATATTCGGTGTTACGATATTAATTATTGCATTTTAAAATGAATATTTTAGTTGTCTTGTTAGTCATATTTCATAATATTTCCATACAGTAATATTGCCAAATTAATCAAAACAGCGAAATATTTGACAGTTATTTGCAACGTTGCCCTCTTTCAGAATAAACACTCTTTATTATACTGTGTTTAGTACCTAAGGTTCTAGCAATTCAACATTGTGCCCTCTACTGCCTTAATATGCTAACATAATTGATGTTTACTAACCTCATCAATAACCTTCCTGCTGAGTAGCTCGGCGTTGAGTAGCGACACGACTGACAGTCCGTTGGCTTGGGTGGGCTCTTCATAAGATGGCCGTCTGCAGTTGATACGATCCCGCTCATTTTGTACCGCTGAAAATATACACCAATATTTAGGACACAGAATTATAGTTTTAGCATGGTTACGTAAATATGGTTAAATAAAGAAAAAAGCCTCTCCCCACACACAAAGAATGAGCATTGATCACCAAGTTCCCGTCAAATACAAATTTTCTAACGTTTTTTGTAATTTGCAGGCACAGTAAACATTGTGTTGCAGGTCTGTGTCAGGTTGTATCATTATCAAAATATGATTCGCGACCATAACAAATATGTATTTACATAATTAGAATCAGAAATACAACTCCTGTTAGAATTAGAATTGGCCCCAAATGTCATACTCATGATTTCATGAAATAGCATTCAATAGGGTATAAAGAGCGTAGAGAGTTGTATTGATGATTATAAATATATAATGCCATATTTGTTACGGTCGTGAATCATATTTTAATCAACATACAACCTGACACTGACTTGCAAATTGCAAAAAAACGTAAGAAAATTTAATTCCATTCCACATTAGCGCATCCCCCTTAAATCCAGGTTTTAATAGCTATAAGTTGTTTTAAAAACATGTCTTGTATACAGGGTGGCAGGGACATCGACGCGAAGCCGGTTACCATGGATTCAGTACATGATTCTGAATCCCCCTGCATAGAAAATTTTCGTCGGTTATTTAAAAAAAAAACAGCTGTTTCATAGAAAAGTGCAATACCTACGCGGTCAAAATGTATGGAACAGCTGATTTTTTTATTAATAACCGACGAAAAATTTCAACTCAGGGGGGTTCAGAATCATGTACTGAATCCATGGTAACCGGCTTCGCGTCGATGTCCCCCCTGCCACCCCGTATACTTAAAAACTACATTTTGTCGTCTGCATAATATATGTCCTTTAGATAATTACGTAGGTACGTAATGCATAATATTATTGTATCCCTTTGTTTTTATTTAAGTAGGTATATTGAATTATTGAGTCGAGGGGAACCACTTTTTTTCGCATACAAAAATAACTGTGCAATAATGTAATCAATATTAATTTCTCACCAATTAATTTAAAAGGCAAAATAAACATGTAAATTTCCTTGTTTTTAGATAAATACGTACGTAGAACAGGGAAAATAAATAAAATTACATATTCCCGAGTCTGAACGTCATTAATTATTGCTGAACAGTTCTGTGTTAGCAGTAATTCTGAAATATGCGGTTACCGTATGACGAGAAACGAATAATTCGAATGAATTGAATTAATTAAACGCATAAATATCCATTTAGATTAGCTTCCAATGAATCTGTTTGCGTAGTAACGATAGTACGGTGAATAATAAGTTAATTATTTATTATGTTGAGTCTGTCTTTTTTATGCATTTGTCATTCTGTTTAGGTTTTTAAATAAAGACTGTAGATCTAAAATTAATTCTAACTAGCTATTCTATAACTAACTAACTATAATCCCAGGCTATCTCCTTACCATTTTATAAATAAATAAAAAATAAAGTTTATCAAAATCTGTTCAGTGGTTTATGAAAGAAAAGGAATATTATGCACGAGCTACTCTTATGGAGGAGCTCGTGGCTAAGTAATAAATAGCCGCACGGGTCGATCCATCAGGTTAAGCTACGCTTGCCGGGGTTGGTCCGTGGATGGGTGACCATATTTACATACCGAGACTCGAGGTTTCACAGTCGTTACGGGTCGTCAGAAGCCCGAAAGTCTGATAACCAGTCTTACCAAGGGGTATGGTATTACCCTGTTACTTGGTTGTGGAGGTCAGATAGGCAGTCGCTCCATGTAAAATACTGGTATTCAGCTGCATCCGGTTAGACTGGAAGCCGACGCCAACATAGTTGGGAAAAGGCTAGGAAGATTGATTGACTAGCTTCCGCCAGCGGCTTCGCCCGCGTGATATCTTTATAAATTATAGCCTAGCTATAGCCTATGTTACTTAGTGACAATATAGGATTCAACTGTTGAAATATTTGTTTAAATCGGTCCAGAAGATTTTGAGTTTAATCATTACAAACAAAAATAAAAATGATTTCTCTTTAGAATATTAGTTTGAAAGTATGGATTTCTGATGCTAGCAATGTCCATGATTACTGCACGGTACAGAATACATTATGTATATTACATACGTACCTACTACATTGTTCAATAAATGCGGTAATTAAAGTATTATCGTCTGCTGAAGATAATATGGGTTGGCGACCTATCCACTGGTTCCGAGAGCATTGAGGACAAACAAATACATCTCATTAATATTATGATTATGAAGGGACATATTGTCTGAACTATTAAGGCTAAGGGAAATTAGCGCGGGTCGCGCCCGCAACGCAACGCATTGCAAGAATCCTCCTTCATCACTTTCGTACATTTTCTATGAACCAACGCACACTACAGGCGAGCAGCACAGCACTTTTTTGTATGAAAAATGCGGTGCGCTACGACCCGTTGCGACATGCGCAGGTAATGTGCGCTGGGCTTTAGAAGGCTTTAAGATTTTTCAGATTCGGTTTATAGGTTTTATCGAACTGTTCTGAGTCTGTTTTAAACATTTTGGGCAGGCATTGCAATTTTTGTATAACACAGCAGTACCCTAATTGCGTAATACACGATCAATCCGAATCTGAATCGTTTTGAAACAGATTGTTAATCCATAGCTTCATAAGTTCGAAAAAAAAATCTGCTCAGCAACGTAAATAACGCAATGAATGTTGTTGAACTGTCAAAATGAAACAGATCAGTCGTAACCGTTTACGAAAATATGTTGCGTAATTAGATAGCAGATGTTTTTTCGATATTTTCGAATTGTTTAGTCGACCTCGTAATTGCTTTAACACTCAGCTTCGGCACACGACTTCGTTCGTGAAGTTACTCTTTTTAACGTAAACATATTCTATGGCACTCAGGAATAGTGTAGCTCCTCATTAGTGAAAGAATTTTCGAAATCGGATCAATAGTTTCGAAGATTACCCCCTACACCTACATGCAAACTTATATTTTAACTCTTTATAATATTAGTATAGATAAAGTTGAATGTCACTGGCACGTCATGAAGCAGCAAGGTCTATTTATCTATGTATGTGACAGTTTTTAGTGAAGTTTTAATTTACTGGGAATCGTTGTCAAGACTGGAAAACATTTACGAGGTCAACTATCCCTACCTATACTCCATTTGAAATAAGATTTGACATTTAAACAAACCTTTTTCACAGTCCGTTCAACCGATTCTGACTTCTATATCGTAGGCATAAGGATGGCATTCAAAGCTAAAAAAGTGGTTACAATACCAACTGTTTACTGCAGCTGCCATTTGTAATGCTATCAACGCAATAGAAGTCAAAATCGGTTGAGCGGACTGTATAAAAGGTTTGTTTAAATGTCTTATCTTATTTCAAACGGAGTATTAAGGTATAGCATAATTTGTTTATACTGAGGTATACCAATGATTTCAAATAAGTCCTTAAAGTATCACACAGAAAGCATGCAGTCGTTTCGAGAACATCGGTAGGTACCTATCGGCTTAATGTTGTATTTCTCACCTTCTTTCTTCATGCCCGCCTTGAAGCATTTCCTTAGCCTACAGTATCTACACTGGTTTCTCTTGTCTTTGTCCACCACACAATTTCTGCTGAACCTGAAACAATTGAACATAAATAGGTTAATAATTAATATCTATTTATTAAAAACTAGCTGAGCCCCGCGGTTTCACCCGCATAAGACCCCGTGGGATTATCGGAATAAAAATTATCCTATGTTCTAACCATAGATATAAGAAAGAAGGAGATAGGCCCGGTAGTTGAAAATGTATCGGAACCTAATGTCTCCACTTTCTCCCACCACTTCTAGCAGAGCGCCACACAACTACACATGCAGATCAGTGAACCCAATAGATACGAGGTCGTGCACACATTTGCATTTTATAAATCACAACGTACTACACAATCAATTATAAACCTTATCCCATCAAACACAGCGTGCATTTACCATGCACCGTATAATTCACACACACGAAAACATCGATCGCTACCGTTGTGCTGTGCAAAAGCCATTTATTTTACATATACGCTAGTGATTGACTAAATCGTAAAGTTATCGAATATCCCATTTACTATCGTATCAAATAAAATGGGAGTTCCTGAAAAACTAATACTTAAATAAAAAACGATAGGTATACATATAATAAGATGATATAAATAAACAATACGCAACTTAAAAAAAATATTAAGTAAATCAAAAAAAATTGAACATTATGAGAAAATCTAAATGAGTATAAAACAAGAATTCACATCGGTCTTCCAACCAGGCTATAGTTGTTGACAAATTGAAGAATAACCTTTAATAGTAATATAAATTCATACGATAATCGACATTGTTGTCGATAGCCTACGTTAGTGGATCTGCACAACTACATCACTAACTCGTCTCACGACACAGCGGCCGTACTACGCGTGCAACCGCTAAAATGAAGTATCGTTTTGTGATTTTTACATTGCTTGTTCAGTACCGTAACCACATACTTAGGTAGTGGTTAAGCGGCAATGTATTTATTGCAAAAATAGTACAGTCGCTGTGATACATAAAAATCAAAATAACGTAATAAAGGCATGAATTATTTTAAGATGTGTTGTTTTTCATGATTTTCAACACAAATAGAGTAAAATACTTGTGCAAATATATTTTAAATGGTTCTATGATTTATAAAGTTTCTAGTTTGGCTTCGATTTTTACAAGAAACCACTGAACAACACGGTATTCTTAAATTTTATCACGATCGCGGTCGAAAGCGCACTACTTCGCGGAGACGGCCATTTGCCGAGAACAGGCGCAACGTGATCATGACGCGCGGACACTGACACGCCCCCATGCCACTTCTCCTGTTATTTATATTTCTATGGTTCTAACCCAGGTCATGGTCTACCCATGTGCCAAATTTCATCCAAATCCATTCAGCCGTTTTAGCGTGAAAGCGTATCAAACAAACAGCGTAGCGCGTAGCATAGCGTACAAAACTCACTTTCGCATTTTATAATATTAGTTAGAATAGTTAGTATGAAATCCTGTATGGTGTACATAATAAAGAGTATTCTATCTATCTATCGTGTTCGTTACTAAGCGTATCATTTCAGAACGGCTGGACACGATTTGGAAAATTTTTGTTTCAGAATGTTTGTAATAGTCCGAGTGAGGTTCTTTAAAAAATTAGAAAATCGGGAAAACTGAAAATGCATTTTCTATGCGATTTTTGTATTGTACAGGACAATATGAATCGGGTCAGCTAATCCTTACATATTATAAAACAAAGTCGCCCGCCGCGTCTGTCTGTCTGTCTGTCTGTCTGTCTGTCTGAACGCGATAAACTCAAAAACTGCCGAACGGATTTTCAAACGGTTTTCACCATTGGACGGAGTGATTCATGTGGAAGGTTTTAGTGTATAATTCATTAAGGTTTTGTGTAAATTGGCTGAAATATGACGATTATTGTTGAAGATGTCGGAAAAAATCATGCCGACTGGGAGCTTTACTGACGTGCGCTGCGTAAGTCGTGAGAGATAAATCAAATTTATGTTCTAGAGTATTGTATATCTTAAAAATTGCAACAAAAAAGTCCGCGATGGCATATGTCTATCTTTTAAGGGTGACCCACAATAACCATTTTTATCTTTCAAAATTGTATAAAATTTTCATTGTTATTTCCGAAGCTATTTTGACCGGTATCTTATTAATCCTTATCCAATTAAATAGGTTATTTAAATTGGGCATTCAATTTCGATTAAAATATGCCTTTACATCACATCATTTAAATGAATAGTTTAAGAGATATCACAGTTTCAAAATTACGCGTAACAAAATAATTATGGTTGACCACGCGGGCGCTGTAGTAGCCTACCACTGCGTCCGCTGAAAGTTAGTCAATGATCTTTTCCTTGGCTATTAGGTATGTATTCCTGGTAGAACGTTCCCGTGGGATATTTTGCGACATCCACGCGGGCGAAGCCGCGGGTTAAAGCTAGTTTTATATGAAAGAAAGCCATTTTCTCAATGGGATTTTCCGTCGGCAAAAATGAGGAACTTCCATCTCTTTCTCTCTTTCATCTGTTTTCTTTATTCCTTCCTTAGTGCTCACCTACGCGTTATATAAGGAACTTTTGTGGAAAATTGCATGCTTCTAGACCCATTTAGGTGGTGCGTTGTCTGTCAATAAATTTAAGTTTTTTATTATGTAGATTGACGGTGGAAATATTATATGGATGCATAAAATTATGGAAGAGTTTCGATAAAATGCCAGAAATGTCGTTTGGGGGCTGGAGAAAAGTTATTAATTTAATGCGAACTAGCGGAACCACGAGGCACATAGTTGATGTGTGAATTCGGTTGTAAAACATGTTCTGATCTAGAACCACTTCTGCCCATGGTGATAAGCTGTAGTATCAGGTGCAATACCAAACTACAGCCTATAAGGTACTGAGAATTTTCCAGAAAATGATCCATAACTGCCAGACAAGCAATCTGAATCAGCTATTCTAGATCAAAGCATAATGACATGAGCCTATAACGTTCCCGCTGCTAGGATGCAGGTTTGCCCTCGAGAAGGAGTGCACACAGCCCACTCCTTCTCACAGAGAGGAGGCCCGCGTGGTGGAACACGCGGGCCCCGTGCGGGTTGGTAGATGTCACATGTCTTCGAATTGTTGGTTCTAGGACATGCCAGTTTCCGCAAGGTGTTTTTCTTCATCGTTTTGAGAGCAGTGGTGATGAAATAAATTATACAAAGTAAAGCGCCTGCCTGGGTTCGTACTTACGACCTACAACTCTTAAGAGCCCTATTACATTTCGACTGATTTCGACGGTGATTTTTGCGTTAAATGGGCAATTTTGGCGTTCTTGTTCTGAGTACTTCCGAGTACTCAGAACAAGAAAAAAAAAACAACGCAACTGCTGGTAGTTGTCCGCAACTATGACTTATTGAGTTGTGGAGAATAGTTATTATTATAGTACATAGCGGCCTCGCCTTTTGCAATTTTTTCTTAATTGTTTATATAAAGCCAAAATTCCGAAGCAAGTTTTTCAAAAAATGCGCGACGGCACTTTTTTGAGCTCGTGGGTAGAACTATTGTACATAGCAAATGAAATGAAAAATTTAAAATAAGATCTTTTAAAAAGTGTTGTAGTTCACGGCCTCAGAATTTTGAAATATTTATTGGATATCTAAAAAAAATCCAATTCAAAATCATAAAAAACGCTCAGAATTAACTGTAAATTTCTCCTTTCTACATTCATATTTTTACGTAAAATTTATACCAGAATAAACGTTGGTTAATAGGAAATTAAAATTGCATACTTAAAAAACAAAAACTTTATTATATAACTTATAATAAGCATAATTACAACTGCCAAATTGCTACTTATGCGATGCATCGGACGCTCGAACTGTCAAAACGCAATTTTGTGATAGCCTTCTTAAGTTTAAGTCCTGTTACCACTGGGCCACCACTGCTCATTCTAGATCATAGTGGCAGTTAAATGTCAGTACTTAAACTGGTTTGTTTACGAAAATATATAATTAATATTAATAACAGAAAGGCATCTGAATAAAAACCATCAAGGTTATACTTATTATTTACATATTTAAGGTAAACGCGGGTGAAGTCGACAGTGACCCAGAAATCGTCATATTATATAAAAACATCAATATCTTTTTCTACTAAACATTAAACTAGCCGATTTTTATGGCAACATATTTTTAGTAATATATTGCATAATTAAAATAACAACACAGAGTTTTAACTGTAACGGCGTCTGAAATATTAGACTTGAAAAGTTTGTCTCACAATTTATTAATTTTTTTGCAAGTTTAGCTGCTAAATGTGGAACTCGGCAAGTAGTTTTGTGATTTGATTTATGAAGCTTCAGTGGGGTGAACGGTAAGTCTGATTGTTTGATGAATAAGTTAAGTTAATTAACTAACGATTTAACTTAAAATTTGAAACCCTTTTAATGTAAAAGTATTTTTTATCGAGTGTGACATTTATTGGTACCTAAAAATTCCTACTAGACCTAGAACTCGTCATTTTATGTACTATTGTGACGATAATTGGGACGTGCTTGATAGCTGCCTCTAAACTCGTCATGTTGTAGATATTTTTATGTTTTATGCCACAAAATACGAATAATAACTATTATCGGGACCGTTTTATAGTTTCATAGGTGTTAACTCTCTTGTACAAACAATTTTATTATATATGGTTTGGACTACATTTGACGATAAAACTGGGATGTCACTGACTCTTAACCTGCTATCTAAGTACGCAACACATTATCGTAAACGATTCCGACTAATCGGTTTCATTTTGACAGTTCAACAATATTCATTGCGTTATTTACGTTGTTCAGCAGACTTTTTTTTTCGAACTGATGAAGCAATGGATTAGCAATCTGTTTCAGAATGATTAAAATTCTGATTGATCGTGTATTACGTAATTAGGGTACTGTTTTCGCTTCACTCGCTCAACGCCTGAATAAGCGCGCTTTGTTCAGCCGTGGCGTCATTGGGCTCGGTTCCCAGGCTCGGTATAAAACTGTGCTTGCGATTTTGTCATGTGAAAGCGCGCTCGGCTCAATTAACTCAGCCTATCGCAGTCCACTGCTGGACATAGGCCTCTCCCAGGCCGTGCCACAATACCCTGTCCTCCCAGCTAACTTTTTAAGGTCGTCGGCACATCTAGCTGGGGCGCATCTCACACTGCGCTTGCCAATATGTGGTGTCCACTCTAGGACTCGTCTGCTCCACCGGCCATCAGTCCTTCGACAAACATGGCCACTGTAATGCCACTTCAACTTGCTTACGCTGCAGGATATGTCAATAACTCCGGTTTTTTTCCGGAAAACTTCATTTCTGATCTTAGCCTTCAAAAAAATCCGAATCCGACATTGAATTTATGGACTAGCCCGACTATCAATGTCCACGTTTCGGCACCGTATGTCCTAGCGGGTAGGACGCACTGGTTGAAGATCTTAGCCTTCAAATACTGCGGGATTGACGACGAGAACACTTGGAGCAGTTTTCCAAACGCTGTCCAACTTAACCAGTGGACCTTCTGTCGGCTTCTTTCTCAAAGTTGTGTCTACCGAGCTGGATTACTTTGACTTGCACTAGGTAGATGTACTCCTTCACAACTTCGAAGAGAGACCCTTCCTTACAAGATATAACAAATGAATCTATAATTTTATTTGATATAATGATCAGCTAATATAATAAACGATATAATTTTAAAATAACTAATTTTTATAATCATAACATTCATTTAATATAAAATCGTTTGTTATACCACTCAAAAGACATAAAACCTATTTAGACCAATATGTAATTTCTATCATAGTTAGTAACCTGATACCTAGTAACTGATTACCACCTGCCAAGAGGGTCACTCGCTACGCTCGCTCGTCTTTGCGCTTTAATGATCACTGTTCTAACCTTAACCAACCCAAATGATTCACCAACAATAGAGGGGATCTGGCACTCGGCGGCACGCTCCCTACGGTCGCTCGCCTTCGTGCGTTAATGGTCACTGTTCTAACTTAACCTAACCTAATCCAAATGATTCACCAACAATAGAGGGGATCTGGCACTCGGCGGCCGCTGCCGCGGCACGCTCCTTACGGTCGCTCGCCTTCGCGTGATAAATGGTCACTGTTCTAACCTAACCAAACCTAACCTAACCCAAATGATTCACCAACAATAGAGGGGATCTGGCGCTCGACGGCCGCTCCCGCCTTAGCTTCTAACCTAACCTATCCGAGTCGGATTGCTTTGAATCGGGGTGTACTGTTAACCATAATGATGGTATCAATATATATTTTAAACGATAGGCCTAATAACTTTCGATTAAATAAACGTTATATCCAATAACGTTATACGAAATAAGTTTTAGAGTATATAAATGTTATATGTAAAGAAATTATATCAACAGTTGGTATACCTCACGTTTATTATATCTTGTGAACGTTATTGAAATGAAAATATACCAAATAACTTTATATGACATGAGACGCTGGGTGCGTCTCATGTCATATAAAGCATTATTAGACATTACATGACTTTAGTCTTGTCCAAATTCATGCCGAGGTCAACTCGCCGAGAGACTCCATTTAGGCTGTGCAGCATCTAGTCTAACTGTTCCAGCGTTCCTGACGATGTCATCGGTAAAACGAAGGTGTGAGATGTACTCGCCGTTTACGTTGATACCCTGTCCAGTCCAGTCCAGCGTCTTAAAGACGTCCTCCATCGCATTGGTGAACAATTTGGAGGATATCACATCCCCCTGTTTCAGCCCCCTGTGCAGTTTGATGGGGCTGGCTTCCTTATCTTGGATCTGGACAGTCATCGTTGCAGTGTTAAACAAAGTATACAAACACCTTAAAACTTCGATGTAGCGCCAGTCAATTCGACATCGCTGAAGAGTTGCCAGAACTGCCCCTTTTTTCGATGGAGTCAAAGACTTTCTCGTTGTCCACAAATGCCATACACGAAGAAGCTGACTTGCTGCTGCTTTTTCTGGTGGGTGGAACTCTTCAAGTCTCCTGGCGAGATGGTTCGTGACGACCGTCAAGAACAGCTTGTATACGTGGCTAAGAAGTGAGATGGGTCTATAGTTCTTCAGCAAGGATTTGTCACCTTTTTTGAAGAACAGAACCCCGTATCTCTGCTTCTCGCCTCAGGCGTGGTACCTTCTTGGATGCCGGAGTTAAAAAGACTGGAGCCCCTGGTTTAAGGAGCTCTGTCGTAATTCGCTAAGCCTCACTCGTGTCCAAGTACACCAAGTACAATGATCGAAAACACGTTTTTACGTCAAAATTTATTCTAATAAAAACAGATTTTGTGATTCTGCCTGATCTCTTAATTTTATTAGCAAAATGTATTAGAATTTAATTTATCTTGCTGTTTTTATTGCCTACTTGCTCTGCTAACAGCTAACTACCTTCAGTGATAGGGATGTTGACAAAATTTGTGTTTTGTTCTATAGATAGATTATTAAAATAAAATGAATATGTATTTTTTTTTTACCTTATCTAAAGATTACGGCATTAAATTGAGTGAAAATATGGCATGATGTCACTCTCCGGTAGATTTTATATTGAGTTGTGACGTAGCGAACCCCTACTTCCTAACTTAAATGCGTTTTAAGTATCTTAATATTTTTTTTATTAATATGATAAAGCAGAAAATACGTGTCTAATATTTTTTTATTATCTGACTGACGGACTATATTGTATTTTTTTTTCCTATTCAACATTCCTATTTCTTGGGATTTGGTCTTCTTTCTAACTTTTGTTTCTTAGACTTGCCACTCGTATCAAAGACAATCACAATTTGTTTTAATGGGTAGTTATCTTGACCTTTATGTTCAAGTCCTGAGAGTTCATATTAGCATCAAAAAATGACGATTACTGGGTCCTTTTGATGAATAATAGTACAAATCTGACGGCTACTGGTACAAATCACCCTTTTTTTACATTTGCCTTAATAAGTATTTATTATCACCCAAAGTTATAAAAATGAACTAGTCAATTAGAATAACAGATAAATTTCCTATTTAATTATGCAAAAATTTTAATTCTAAATGAAATACTTTTCACACAGCAGTTCTTTAAAGTCAGTGAATTTCAAAACCCGACGAGTATTGGTACATTTACCTTAGTTACGTCAATAGAAGCCATAGAAAGGTTGGTTATCTTTTTTTATAAGTTTTTTTTGTCATACAAATTAATATTGAGAATTTGAGATGTTGTTGTTATATATGGTCCTTTATATAGAAATTACATAACAAATTAAATACAGAGGGCGTATCTGAGATAGAATCGCAGGGCTAGAGATATCATATTATAGTCAAAACCTAAAAAAAAAAAGCTATAAACAGACAGACAAATTAAATATCCGGAGTATCACGTCGTGTTAATAAATATATAAATCGAACAGATTACGTGTGACTCCGGATTTTTAAAGTGTTCTTAGCCAATTATTTAATGAAATAATTTTATTATAAACTAGCTGTTACCCGCGAGTCCGCGTGGAATTCATGAACTTTATTTATTTGTATGCCAGTGAAACTCACGTCAAAATCAGTCCAGTTGTTTCGGAGATTAGGCGGAACAAACAGACAGAAAAAAATATTAAAATTGTGTTTTGTTGTATATACTTTCATATAAGCATTTATTAAAAAGCTGTTATTTTGACATTACAAACATACACTTCAATTTATTTGTAGTATAGATGATTTATGAGCGTTTATCCTAAAAGTTGGCAACGTCGCAAATAGTTATCAAATGTTTACCTGTTTTGATTGATTTGGCAATATTACTCTATGGAAATATGAAATGTGGCTAACTAGTGAACTAAAATATTGATTATGAAATGCAATAATTAATATCGTAATACCGAATATTTAGTTATAGATGTAAAAAAAAGTATTTGAAAACTATCCAAATACCTTTTTTACACCTAAAACGGTTACAACATCAAATTCAATTTTATAATTGCAATTCATTATTAATATTTTAGTTCGCTAGTTAGCCACATTTCTTATTTCCATACAGTAATATTGTCAAATTAATAAAAACAGCGAAATATTTGACATCTATTTGCGACGGTGCCCACTTTCAGAATAAAAGCCCTAACTGTTTTAGTTATGGCATATTTCCTGAGAAGAATCTTATTCAATGTTGTTAATATGAAATTTTACCTCGGAATGATAATTCCCAGTAATCAATATTATAAATGACGTATTAAGAACCGACAAGTCGCGGGCTCGAACTCACTGGTGGGCGCGGCCAAAAAGCACGCTATCTCATCTGGCATCGTGTGCGACAGAGATAGTATCAGTGATGAGCAGTTAGACGCTAGTCTAGCCGCACGTCTAGTTAGCGCGCACACAAACACCGTTCCGAACTGAAACGATGTTATACGAAGCACACAATAGTGCACCGCCGCGGCGCCGCCGCCACAGAGTACTTTATAAGATACCGCCGCCGCCCCTTTGTCGCTCGCCGCCGCGCCGACGAGAATTATAGATATGTACCTATGTGTAATTGTTATAGTTGACTACCTATAAATTGTTTACAAAATTACTACTATCTTCTTATTTCTAGGTAAGTAGGTACCTACTTACTTAGTTACCTATTCATGGACGTACGCATAAGGTAGGTAGGTACCTACTTACCTACATTTTAGTGTTCACGACTGTTTGTGATATTTTTGCTTGTATACTAACCTTCATACAAGCAAAATTATCACAAACAGTCGAGGTAATTATTACATTAGGTACCTACTAAGCAGAATGCAAATGTGACGAAACTGTTTTGTTTTTGATAAGATTTAAAAAAAAAAATCCAAAGATAAAATAGGATAAAAAAAAACGACAAATAGATTATAGACTAACCAGGTGCGAACTTAGACCCTCTGATTTCGCAAGTGCCACATTACACCGCTCGACCACGGAAGCTATGAGGACAATGATTAAAACAGCAAACCTATTCGCAATTTTTTTGCGCGTATCAGATTTTCGACGCTCTGCTTAGCGCCGAGAGTTGAATATCCAACAGAGCGCATTCAGCGCGTATCCCAGTGCGTCAAGAAAATACACTGTTGGATATTCAACTCTCGACGCTAAGCAGAGTGTCGAAAATCCAATCGCGAACGTCGCGTCGGCTTACGAAGACGCTATCACGCAGCTCGAACGAAAGCGCGAGGCGAAGCTACCTCATAATCAGCTGCTGCCAATTTGTTGATTTAGTAATCTATAGATAGGTACTATACTAGGTTTATCTAAAAATACTAATATTATAAAGCTGTACAGTTTATTAGTTTGATGTTTGAATGCGCTAATCTCACAAACTAGGTAGGTACCTACCAGTTTAATCATTTTTTTGTAGCCTTTGGTAATGTTTTAGGCTATAAAACATCACACTGCTGCTCATGGGAGCCGAGCAGTAGGATAGGTTCCTACGGGAACGCGGGTAAAAGCGTGGGGAACAGTTGGTATAAGTATGTACCTACCTACATATAGTACATACCTAAATACGTTATCAATAGAATAAAGTTTTACCCGACTGCCAGAGGAGGCTTACCTATATATATTTTTTTTCATATCGTTGTAATAGGTATTGATTTACGATTTAAAATGTTATAAGTACCTACATAAACCTTTATAATACATATACAGTAGCTTCTGCCTGCGACTTCGTCCGTGTGAAATTTCGGCCCCCGACCCACCGCATCGCATCCTATCGCCCCGCCCGAGCTTTTACTTCGTTTTCGCTTAGCGTTCTTTCTGACTTTTTTCTTTTTGCTCGGCTCCTAAGGGTTGTAGCGTGATGTTAGCGTGTTGTTGCGTGGTGGCCTACAGTCTTTCTCAAGAATGGAGCTAACCAATGTCCAGATAGAGATAGGTACCTACTAAATACCTACTACTCGAGCACTCCCCCCCATTTCCACGACCACAAAATAAAAGCCATAGCGCGCCGTCGTCGGCGTCGGTAAAGAGTGGGAATGCAAAGAGCGTAGGTACGTCTTCTCTTGCCTACATAGGGTACCTACCAACGTACCTACACAACGTGGCAACGCCGCGCCGCGCCGGTCGCTAAAACGCCTGCTAAACGGTCGCCTACCGCGACCCGACAGAGGTGACCTTGGTTGTTTACAACCGTGAAGATGATGTTTATACGACCAAACGTTGAAACAACTTTGCGGGTCGCTAACCAAGGTCACCTCTGTCAGGGACGTGGTTGGCAACCGTGTAGCAGGCACTTTAGCCTCAAGCAAGTCGTGGCCGAGCAGTAAGGTAGAAAATGTAGGTACCTAAGTAGGTATTGGCCAAAAGAAGATATAATTATATTATAATTTATAACAGAAAATATGCTCGAGGAGGTAGGTAGGTACCTACGAAAATAGATTACGTATAATAAATTGTACAGACGCCAGCACATCAAGTTACTACAATCTGTCAAATTTCTTTAATAGATTTTCAACTTTATGGCTAAAGAATAAGGTTCAATGTTGATTGAGAAAATTTGACAGATTGGAGTAGGTTGGTGTGCTGGCGTCTGTTACACAACACATTTTTGTAAACGATTCCGACTAATCAGTTTCATTTTGACAGTTCAATAATATTCATTGCGTTATTTACGTTGTTGAGCAGATCTTTTTCCGAACATAGGAAGCAATGGATTAGTAATATGTTTCAAAACTATTCAAATTTTGATTGATCGTGTATTACGTAATTACGGTACTGTTCTTCAATCTTCTGAGGAGCTCGTGGCTAAGTAATAACAAGCCGCACGGGTCCATCCATCAGGTTAAGCTACGCTTGCCGGGGTTAGTCAGTGGATGGGTGACCATCTTTACATACCGAGACTCCGTGCCTCGGAAAGCACGTAAGCCGTTGGTCCCGGCTGTCATTTGTGGATCTTTGACAGTCGTTACGAGTCGTCAGAAGCCCGAAAGTCTGACATCAGTCTTACCAAGGGGTATCGGTACCGAGGTCAAATAGGCAGTCGCTCCATGTAAAATACTGGTATTCAGCTGCATCCGGTTAGACTGGAAGCCGACCCCAAGATAGTTGGGAAAAGGCTAGGAAGATTGATTGGTAGGTAGGTACTGGTCTTCAATCAACCAACACAAATTCACTGACACAGCGTCCACTCAAACCAAAAATTTTATTCTAATTTCAAACGATACCTACGATAATTTTCTCAGGGCGAAGTCAAACAGATAAAGTAGGTAAAAGTGGAAACACTACAACACGCACGTGTGTGCCTGAATCAAACGAAAGAGCTTCAGGCGTGCGTGTGACATTTCGTGCATGTGTGCGCGAGCGTCACCCTCCGCACCGCACCGCGCCACCCGCGCCGGGGGAACATTATTGAGTGAAACGCACAATAGTTTATAGTAAAACGAGCGCGTCAAAAATTACGAAAAGGCCTTTGGAAAAAAGGTTTTTCTGAAAAAACCACTGCATAAATCAATTACAAATAAAATTTATTGAAATTTTCGATAATTTTGCTGTGTCGGTACGGATTTCGTTTTCGAGATTTCACACTTCTTGTATTACTTATTTACGCCCAAAGTTGCGTTAAAATTAGCAAGAAAAACGAATCTTTGTTGGCTCATAACTTTTTAATGGCTTTTTATTTTACTATTCTGCTTCCGTACAGACAATTTTAATAATGAGACCTAACTATATCATGTTAAACTTTGAATGTACGATGTCAAACAGTGGAGTAAACACCCTCCGAAGTTTGTATGGAAAAAATATCAAAGTGTTTCACCTTAAGTGCATAAACTAAAAACGTCCCATGAATTACAATTCTTGGATTTCGTTGTTCATACATAACGAACAGGTAATAAAGATCCAACCATATAGGTAATTAATGACGTAAAGAAACTGACACAAAAACACGATCATATTCAAGAGGAAACATGTTTGTCTCAGTCATGGTAAACCGCATTCTACTCACAAGCTATTAAATTGACGTAATACCATACAAATTATACGTAATAAAAAACATTTGACTGTATGGACGTCTGAAGGACTAATCACACTTCATTTAATTTATTTTGACAGCGACTGTACGAAAATTTATGAATTACGAATTCACTCTTTCGAGTACGGTGGGTACTGGAGGCTTCCCGCCACCTCTAAAGCAGTATTATTTTAATATTACTTTAAGTGTGGGAAAGAGATGAACCTCTACAGGACGTATAGCTCCATTTCTTTCCCACACTGAAGTAAGATTGAAATAATACTGTAAAGGTGGTAGGCACCCTGAAAGTTGGTTATACGGTTTTACTTTTATCTAAAATCTAAATTGCTTTTCGGCATAGGGATGATTTCTTAGGATTTAAAAAAAATAGATTATTAAAAAATATTGGACATAATTTTTTCTTTTTTTACGTACCTAATCAAAAGGGTAAGGCGATACATTGTGATAAAATGTAGCATGACGTCACGCTTATGTAGATTTTAAAATACGTGCCTAATATCTCTTTTTTTTTTATTCTGGCATCATCCGTAGGTATTCAAAGTTATTACAAGAGTCAACAGTTTGTGTTATTTTAATGTTACCTATGATTATGTTTTGATTACTCAAAAATGGAGGTTACTTTCGATGTTGACGATTTCGATTCTCATTTTACTGCAACAACGCAAAACTACGGTGTTTAATTTGTAAAGTGCGAAATAGCTCGGAAGTGAGATTGAAAATATGAAGTTAGAATAACAGCCTTGTCATTTTTATGCATACATATATTTTATGCATATATGTATGTGTAAAAATAAAAAAGTGCAATAAAGTGTTGTGTTGTTGTTTTTGTTGTTGTTGTGTGTTGTGTGATTTTATTTAGTTCCTTTCAAACATATATATAACATTTTTATAATTATTCGCACTCCCGCGCTATCTAACGTGCGAATTATGCCTGAAGAGTGTGAGTAGTCCCTGTTTGGCGTGCTCCCAGATTCAGCTAAGGTTGTGCGGTTCCCACCGATGCAGATGAAGCGAATACCTCAGGCTTGCCAACTCCTATCATTCACCAGTTTCACAAGTGCAGTCGTGAATCCACGATTAGTGATACAACGTAATGGGATCATATTTTATTAGATCATGTTTAGCAACAAAAATCTGTTATTTCGTGATCCAATTTGTTATTCATGCTCATCCGAAATTGGGGAAAAAAATGTGAGCAATATCCCGTGTGAGTCAATTTCAAACAGTTTGGTATTTGGGCGAATGTCTATAATATTTCAATATTTGTTTATATACAGGGTGTTTTTAAAGGCACTGTGTTTTTTTCATTAAAATATTTGTGATGAAACTAAATTAATAAGCAGTACCTTTGTACTTAAATAGTAAACATGTGGTATGTTTATGTATTTTACTGTGTGTACATATCAATAAATTAAAAAAAAAAAACAATTAATCCAAGTCTAGTTACAGTCTTATTTACAAGAATTTTTTGCTTTTATAAGCATGATAAAAACGCATAAATGAGAAATAAGACACTAGTAGCTAAATATACTCCACCTACTTACTATCAGAGTGTGAAACAGTAGACGGATAAATTACGCCTGCCTTAATGGGCTGTGACAAATCAAGATGGATCACGCCTTCAACTAGCGCCTAGTCCTGGGCCGACTTAAACAATTGACCATCATACATTACATTAATTCCAATGTTTTCCACTACGTTGATTAACCAAACTATTTCAATGAATCAGTGATTATAAAACCATGACCTTGCCTAGTGGAACTTATCAAAACATGTGTAGTTTGAGTTGATTATGATCCTTGACATAAAATCGTTGCGTTTCCGTCTCCTGTACAATAGTCAATATTATTGTAATAGCGTAGTACGCAACGCACTACTGTGTAAGAGGATTCACGACACGTGTCTTATAGAAAATCAAGAAAAATTTGTATAGTGTCCATTGTGCATTGAAATAAGCCACCTTCAGGTAGACTGCACGTTGTGTTTTTTCTCACGTTTCATTACGCTATTTCTTAGCCATCCTTCCTGACCTCTATACAGTGGTTTATGGACGACATCATAGAGTACGGCCACACCTCGGCGGCCGCCGCTAGAGGCCGCATTGTTAACACCTTTCATATAAACCAAGCATGAACCGTTTAGTAGCGCCATTAATCCGATCCACCCTGTCCCTTGCTGTCTTCTCCAGCGACGCCCTAAGCCGAGGACCGTACCCCACAGGGATGCCCTTAGCGTGTAGTCGCTTAGTTTAGTTTTTAAGTTTTATGCCCTGGCGGAGGCCTGGTGGAGGCCTTAATTTATTGAGGCACCCACAGGGAAGTCCGGTTTAGCACCCGACAACCTCCTAGGCTGACCACAAAAAAAAAGTTTACTTGCACCAATTACTTTTAGTACTGGCTTCTCTAGACGCAGCCTGATTCCGTGCTCTGTGAACTAAACATTAATCCATAATTTCATTATGTTTTTACCTGCATGTGTATAAATGGTTTTTCCTGACGCTTCTTCTGAAGAAGCCCTTGCAGCCGTCACAGGAGGAGGCCCCGTAGTGCTTGCCGGTGGCGCGGTCGCCGCATATGGCGCAGTGCTGTGACAGCGCCGCAGACGACGCCGCGCTCGCCTCGCTGCTACTCGTCTCCAGCTGCATGTCGCTGTCTGGAACAAAAGAGTGATAAACTTTAGTATTTGTGATATAACGAAGCTGGGCATACAAGATACAATATGATATTGGTAGGTCTAGGTACATCGAGAACCGTGCGTAGAACCCTAACCAAGCATAAGTAGTTCGTATTTTGACAGTGGCGGATCCAGGATTGTCGTTTGGGGGGGGGGGGGGGGGGGCTTGACCCCGCTGAGGGTAGGTTAAGAGGGTTTACGTCGTACGGCTTTTCATATAATCTTTTCTTTCAAGCCCTTATTTTTCGAAATGACTGAACCGAGTTTAATGAAACTTCATACGCATATGCAGGATACAGAGGTCTAAAAACTTATTTAAGAACATTTTCGAAAAATGGTTTTTTAATTTTCCATAGAAACAGAGATTTCCAGTTATCTGCTTTTAAATAAGACATTTTGAAAATGTTCTTAACTAAGTTTTTAGACCTTTGTATCCTGCACATGCGTCCGCTACTGCAGCCGCATACTCCGCTACTGTATTTAGATACAATTTGTCTACCCGAAAGCTTCTCTAGCACAACCCCGTACAAGTGTTAGCATGAAGAAGCATTTGTAGACACGCATGTTGGTATTAAAAAGATACTGAATTACAACTTTCAGTGTGTGTTTTCAGAAGTAGTTCAGTTGCGGCGGTATAGATGTCAAAGACCACAATAGGAGTAACTGGTGGTCAGATCTTAAAACCCTGGACGATTGCTTAACAGTTGTAGCATAGCATACGATCGATATTTTCTAGTTATTATGTTGTAAATAAAACATTCACCCCGGGTAAAAACCAAACCTCTCCGTATGACTAGAAACGATCACATCATAGTTAGGAAAAAGACGTCAAACAATGTGGCTATATACGTCATTGTTCGCTTCATTATTCAGCTGCACGTATGTGAGTTTGGTAAGCTACTGAAGTAAACAATAAAATAATATCGTGAATTTAATACCTAATTGTTATAGACTACGTCAGTATATTTTGCAGTAACTAGACAAGGTATTAGTCTAGTAGGTAATTATGTTTATCGTATTTCATTGTATACTAGAGCTTCTGCCCGCGACTTCGTCCGCGTGGAATAGTTACTTTGGGCTAACGCTAAATAAACTCCCCCGATTTTGAAACATTCTTCATTGGTACTCCGCTCCTATTGGTCTTAGCGCGATGTTATATAGCCTATAGCCTTACTCGATAAATGGGCTATCTAACATTGAAAGAATTCTTCAAATCGGACCAGTAGTTTCGGAGCCTATTCGGTACAAACAAACAAACAAAAACAACTTTCCTCATTATAATATTAGTATAGAACTATAGATTGATGTCTTTCCGTGTCTCGGAAAGCACGTAAGTATTGTTGGTCCCGGCTGTCAATCGTAGATCTTTGATAGACTGATAGTCGTAAGGGGTAGTCAGAAGCCCAAAAGCTTGACAACCAATGCTACCAAGGGGTATAGTATTACCCAGTAACTGGGTTGTGGAGGTCAGATAAGGACCATCTAAAAAAAATCAATAAATTCAGCTGCATTCGGTTAGATTGGAAGCCGATGTATATTTGATTGTGTAATGATTTTAGTTTAAGGTTCATGTTACCGAACTTATCCGAAGTTCGACAAAAGCCTCTGAAGAATTTTAATGAATTAAAACATGAGTAAGTATCTATTTTTCTAATTATTACAATAATTTGATTATAATATTGTAGCAAAGAACCAGCAGCCTGTATAACATGTATAAACAAAGCTGACTACAACTATTACTATTTAGTAGTTAGTTACCTAATATTAGGCTAATACTAGCTGAGTTTAAATTAATTGGCAACCTTTCAGGTGAAAGTACGAGTATGAACCACTTTCATCTCTGTAATAGTAAATATTTATAGTAATGCTCTAATTTGCCTGTTAATGAAAAAAATTAAGAAAAATATTTTTGTTATACAGGGTGTTTTTTAAGAAAATGACATTCCATAAAAAGGAGTTGCCAGAATCTTTAGAAAAGTTCACAATTTAAAATAAACATCGAAAACAATAAAATGTGATCACCTATTTATAAAATTTTTCGCACTACAAAGGCGGCATTTACTAGTCAACCAAGGGTGGTGAAAAGATATAACATGGCAGACCAGGGGGCCAAGTCTACTAATTTACAAACGTCACAATGGTCTCTCGATGGCGAGTTTTTGACAGATTTTGTATGGAAAATCTGTCAAAAACTCACCATTGAGAGACCATTGTGACGTTTGTAAATTAGTAGACTTGGCCCCCAGGTGTATTGTTAGTATTTTATCTTTTTTCGGATTAACTTCACTAAATCAAGAAAGATAATGAACTTTCAATAACTAATTCATAATAATTTCATTCACGTGATTACGTTTTCACGTAAGTAGGTACTTAAAGTACAAGGTAAATTACTAGCTAGATAGTGACGTAGAACGATAGATATACCTATTATTCCAAATGATTATTGAGAGTAAGAGGTTTATCTTTCTTTAACCCTAGCTGATAGCACTCAGACTTCGACATATCACTGTACCTATTTCAGATTTACATGTATCGTGTAGTTCTAGCTAGAAAGTACAGGTCATCCCTTTTGCACCCGCGGTTTGACTCCAATCGTGTCAAAAAGATGGGTAGTCGCGTGGTCGATTTGCGAATAACAAACTGCGGTGACTTACTGTGCGTTTGCACTAGCGAAACATTCACAACAAAACATGTTGAAATCTTTATTTTCTGTCAATGTTCCATACAATGTTTGACAGGAACTTGAGATTTCAACATGTTTTGTTGTGAATGTTTCGCCAGTGCAAATGCACAGTAAGTCGTAGTAGTATAAAACGCAGAGTAGGTAATAGAGACTGCTAAGCGTGTTGCCATGTTGTTCGGACAATATCTTCTTTACAAATAAATATCTGTATAAATAAATAAATAAAATTAAACAGCTTTTTACTAAATGCATATGAAAGTATAACGGATAAGTAAAATGTACTTTACAAAAAAAATTGTGCGTCTGTTTCCGGCTGATCTCCGAAACGGTCGGACCGATTTTGATGGAACTACTTTTATTTTAGAAAAATAATTAGGGTCCACGTAACTATATCAGTTACGATATTGTCTGAAAAGCATGACACAAAAGTGAGAAGGCCTATTTAATTCTCAGTAGCGGGTTGAACAAGGTTGCCATTTGCCAATGATGATGCTGATTATTGTCCGAATATGTCAGCTAAATCCTGTCCACAGTCACCAGTCACCATGTCTGGCAAGAACGAAGTTATGGTAATTCCAGTTTTAGTGAACACGACTTGTAAACCCTCTAAATAATTGGAGTAATTTTATTCTTTGATTATGCTATTTTTAACATAGATCTACTGTCATTCTATTGTTTAAAACTGTAAAGAAAAGAGAATAATTAGGTACGCAGTGTTCCATTAAGCAATCCGAATTGTATTGTTGTTATTGCATCATATACCTACTTCTACATGATAACGTAAAAAACTGTAATTAAACACATCATTCTTTGTAAGGTGTCAACTGTTATCAGCAAAGATTACAATAAGCAGCTGAAAACAAGATAAAAAGGACAAATCGTCCAAATATATTCAGTCATCAGTATTTTTAAACGCTGATAAATTATTATTTTTAAAATAATTGTATGCAAATGGCCGACATAACAATATTAAATAGCTAATGTCTAAATAAAAATGTGATCACTGGAGTGTGATGTCAACAAACCTTCGTTGAACGTCATGACAGGCCGCGCCTCCTGCGGGGGACTGCGTACTACGGGCCCGTAATACGGCGTACTGGCGTGCTTGTCCCACTGCGGCTGCGCACCCATCATGTAATCCACCGCGCTGTACATCGGACACAACTCCTGTGACGTCATCTCGTAACCGAGCACCGGCATCTTCCAGCCGCCTACCACTCAACAACACCCACGTCCAACTGTTATCCACTAATCGAAGTAACGCAACAGACGATAACCCCGATAATGCTCCACATAAACACGATTAATCAACAGGTGGTTTAGCCAGACCAAATAACACAACCCCTTATCACGGAAAACTTTACGAAACGTGGATCATAACAAATATTAAGTTTATCACAGCAAATAATGATCCGATAATGAGTTTGGTGACAGCTACTGCACCGCTTCCGGGTAATGTTTTCGTTTTTATCACACAGTAATTGTGTACCAGTTCTCGATAGTGTTGTTTATAGAGAATCACGCCGGTCTCGGGTGACTAGCTGTTGACACGACGCGACCTTCCGCGCTCACGGTAAAACTGCGACTGACGGCCGCGGTCGCCATCACACCTAACATCCGCTTCGCCAATCTGCTGACAGCACCTATGAATGACCCGCTCAATGTGTCCAAGTCAGCAAATGGTAGCGATTCGCGGCGCGCACCCGACACCACGCTGACTCATCCGTTATCGGAAATGCAGCGGATGTGGAATCGAATGCGGCGCCCGAGGAGTCACTCGGTAGCAGCTGACGAACAGAGTCTTTTGCCATACATAACCGTCATGAAGCAGTAAGTAAACAAACTGCGGGGTGACTAATTAGTTGTCACACGCACTGGCTTTGTTCGCATGCTCCTTTGTTGCTATGTGTGCATCTATTGTGTGGGCTGTTATCTATCAGGATTCTGATAATGTTCGTGGAGATGATTTATCTCAAAGATGATAAGGAGTAATGACCGACACGACACATCATATCATACAATTCTGTCACTGTCACTCATTCCACACAGATACCAGATATTTTTTTTAAAACAGCAGCAACAATTACTGCTATTGTTTGAAAATCATAACCAAGTAATTAATATAGGTACCTAGTATAAACGTCCACAAGACAAAAACAACTCACAAGCACTCATGAGCCAATTAGTCTAAATTATATTGTAAGTTCTTATGATCCTTGACAAACAAAGCTAATAGCCGTCTGCATACTAATAACGTTAAATGCAGTGATTTGGTATTAAAACGTAATAAATAAGATGTAAACAGTGGCGGCATTCTGGAGCTATCGGCAGGCGGGGCAAGTCGGGGTCGCGATATCTCGGCCGAGCGACGATGCCGATACTCCTGCCATAATAACCCTTTCTATCGTAAAACACGAGTTTTTAGATAAACGTTCGTGGAAATCATTGTAAAATAGTAACAAATATAAAAAGACTTAGACATCGTCAGGAATTCTGAAGTAACATACTAAATTCAGGGGTTCAAAAGCCCCTTAAGGCTTGGAAAAACAATTTTTGACGAGGAGAAACGTCCATTTAATTTGAGGAATTTAAACACCTCTTCGGACTGCTCGGAAAGCATAATGTCCATACATGGACAACTAATTTTCGGTAGATCAGACAGAGATTCGAGTTTGTGGTAAATTTTTCTTAATATTCAATAACGTTTTGCAAACTTTGGCTATGTCTTACCTTCTAAAATCATACTTCAGTTATTTTGCTACTATACATTTTAGTCCTACAAAAGTTTAAAAAAGCTTTTGTTTGTTTTAAATACTTGATAAAAATTCATAACGACAAAGGACAATATTTTTATTTATGAGTCAAGGTTGCACTTCCTTATACATTTTCCAAAAATAATCGTGCCCTTAATAATAAAACAAACATATACGGAAATCTGAGAGGTTAAGTACCTAGTCACATAATAATTACGTATGTATAAATTAATTAACTATTTATTTTCAAGGCAAGCAAGTACAGGCGCAGTAGAAATAATTATTTTTTACCAGATCATGGTGTATGTTAGTCATCGAGTGAGTAAGTCAATACGTATTTTAGTCTCTACCTAACTAATGAGACATCTTTATAGGCTGTCAGAGTATTTACGAAGATTCGTAAGTGTTATGTAAGTGGCGTTTACTTAGTATTTTACACGTTCGAAATATTATGTAACTTGCATAAGCCACAGACTCTAGAATTCACAGATATTCAAGACACGCTAATTTGTGTTGAAATAAAATAAAAGCATATACGTAAAATATTTCTTTACTAATCATATTGATCTAACGTTCATGAATCAACATCGTGATCAAATATATAATATTCACCAAATATTTAATTTCCAATTTTTTTTCATCATTCATCACATCACCCTGTATGTATAAATTTTACAAATTTATTTTCATCGGAAAATGACGTTTTTTTTTTCGTATTCATAGCTTGTTTCAATTGACTACGATTAATAACTTAGTTAAGGTGATAAACAACAAGTTAATAGATTGTAAAAAAGACTGTTACCATCCCACATAAATCGGCTTGTGTTAAGAAAAAAATATGAGGAAAATCCGGTTCGAACAAAACGTTTCTTACTATAAGGCTAAGAAAATTATAAGATAAGTCGTGTTATTATTGAAATCTTTATGTCTTGCTTGGCGCTTAAGGTATTATTAGCTATGTTGTACTCAACATAGATTACTTAAGTGTGCTCAACTCACATATTTACATAAAAGTTATCGAGGAAAACTACGCAGCTGTTAGATATAAAGTAAGCTTAAATAATAAGTTGGCTTCGGACCCTCGTACATCCAGAGGATCGGTACACCAGTGTAAACATAAACAAAAGAGCCCTGACCACCGGCAGCTTGGACCTTGTTCCTGATGCCGATGGGCCACTATTTGTATATTTTAAAATGTAAAAAAAAAAGTTTTTTCATGAAAGTATTTAAAAACATAATTAATATGTATGAAGATGTAATAAAGGAAATAATAAGTAAGTAAGTTTAAATAAGACTTAAAACAAACATTTCAGATAATCATTTATTGTAAGCCAAAAAGTTCAGTAAAATTCCTCGAGGTTTTTTCATGATTTTATTTTACCACTTTGTCGGCGTGATTAATATGTATACCCATTACCCATGTCAAATTACAGCTTTCTAGTACTAAGCTAAGGGTCGCTGAGCTAAACCGCGGACAGACAGACACACGGACATGGTGAAATTATAAGGGTTCCTTGTTGACTACGAAACCCTACAAAGTGACCATCCCGTAGGTATAATGGCACATTGCAGTGGTGACTTTGCCTATAATTATGAATTATTTTTAATTGATAAGTAGTTTTCTGTAATAAAATAAAACCACGATTTTATTATTTAAATAAATCAAATGAAACGCTGGTAACTTGCGAATAATAATAATTTTCCGTTTTCTTACTTACGTCACATTACATACATACTCTTAGTGACCCATACCTTGACATCTAGTTGTAAAACACATAAGTAAGTACTTGAGCGAGCTAACAATAATATGAACAATTCACTTACGTAAATCAGTATTTTGCTAACATAATAATTATGTATTACTAACGTCATTGTAGACAAGATTTTAATAAAATTTTAAGTGAGATGTTTCTATTAAAATATACTGACAGACTTGTTTCAATAGCTTATAAGACCTGCATCCTAATTGCTCGCATTAGAAATAACTTTCATTTAAACATTGCAACTTAATTCAAAATTGAGAGAGTATATCAGTTTTTTGGACTGTTTTACAAGTTTGGTTTTGCCACACAAACTACTTTTTTACAGAAAACGTTTATACAGAAAGTGCGCAACGTCGCAAATAGCTGACAAATATTTCGCTGTTTTGATTAATTTGGCAATATTACTGTATGGAAATACAGTTCCTCTGTGGTTGAGGAATCCGGTTGAAGCACGCTTCCACCTTCGGCTTGATCATCACTTGCCATCAGGGGGCCAAGTCTACTAATTTACAAACGTCACAATGCATGCAATGGTCTCTCGATAGTGAGTTTTGACAGATTTTGTATGGCAAATCTGTCAAAAACTCACCATCGAGAGACCATTGTGACGTTTGTAAATTAGTAGACTTGGCCCCCAGGTGAAATGCAGGCCAAGAGCTTCGCCGTTGTGGGTAAAAAAAATATATATTAATAAGAAATATGGCTAAATAGTGAACTAAAATATTGATTATGAAATGCAATCATTATTTATTTATTTATATTTATTTATATATACTTTATTGTACACCAGATAAAACATTACAAAAAGAAAAAGTAATACACTACAAAATATACAATGGGCGGCCTTATCGCTTACTGCAATCTCTTCCAGGCAACCATGGAATGGACATTAATATCGTAACACCGAATATTTAGTTTTAGATGTAAAGAAAAGTATTTGGAAACTTTCCAATTGCCTTTTGTACACCTTAAACTGTTACAACATTTAATTCAGTGTTAAAATTGCAATTCATTATAAATATTCTAGTTCACTAGTTAGCCATATTTCTTATTTCCATACAGTAATTGTCAAATTAATCAAAAAAGGTAAATATTTGGACTGTTGCCAACTTTTTGGATGAACGTGATTTAATTCAAGATAAAATAATAAAAATAACATAAAATAACTAAAAAACAACAAAAACACATAATAATAATAGTATAAAATTGAATCATGCGTTTGGCTTTGAACTTTGACTACTGAAACTGTGATAATTTTCTGATATAGCCTTTAATTAAATATTAGGTAAATATTTTCCAGCTTGCCCATTTCTGCACCTTGTAGATACGAATCGCCGGATATGTAGCGACGCACACGAATCAACAAACGGTATGCGTTTGTTGAACGTCCATTGAGGACATGAAATGCTTGGAAGCGCCTAGCGCTAGACACGCGTGTTTTTATGATTTGACTTCGGTACCTGGTAATGTGTAAGTTAAACGAAGCAGCTATTAGCGCTGTTCTGACTGCACTGCTTTAGTGAAATTTAAATAGCTTGAAGTAGGTACTATCAAGTACCAAAGTCACTACGAACAAAACTGGAAAGGTGCATCCGCTATTATCACTACATCAGTCATATTATAAAACAAAGGCCCCCCGCCGCGTTTGTCTGTCTGAACGTGATAAACTCAAAAACTACCGAACGGGTTTTCATTCGGTTTTCACCAATGGACGGAGTGATTCATTAGGAAGGTGTAGGTATAAATTCATTAAAGTTTTATGTAAATTGTCTGAAATAATGACGATGATTTTTGAATATTTCGGAAAAAATCATGCCGACTGGGAACTTTACTGGCGTATGTCGCGTAAACCAATTGAACAAATATTTTACAAAAAAACTGAAACAAGTGCCAGAAATTCGCAGTTTTTCGAGCACTAAGGTGTTCAGGGTTGAAAACTTGGGTATAAACTACTCTCAGGGGACCTAACAACCCCCTGAGAGTAGTTTATACCCAAGTTTTCAACCCTAAACACCTTGGTGCTCGAAAATATGAAAAAATCGTAGTTACATGCGCGTTTGATGTTATTATTGACTGGCTTTAAATGAGTTAACTTTCATTAAACATAACGAAAGTGAACTCATTTGTGCTGAAACTAAGAAAAACTATACCTCTTACCTACCGTTTAGCGCTCTTAGAAGTTAGAATAGTTTGTTACTTCTGAATTGAGCTACACGATTACTTACTGACAAATGCGTGCACTGATTGCTGAGGTCCTCTTAGATCCGTGTGGTTCTTTCCACAAAAGATACATCTCCGACACTAACCTGCATGATCCTAAATTATGATCTGACCAAGATAATGTCTGGACTTTAAAAGAGAATGATCTCTGAATTTGTTCGGTGTTTCTTCTCAGAGTAGTCGGATAGAGTTTACGTTCACACGAACGTAAAAATATCGCGGCAGGATTTTATCGCGCACTAAATTTTCAACTCTCGGCGTTGAGCCGAGTGTTGAGAATCTAATGCGCTGGGAGGCACTCTTATCCCAGTGCGTTGAAAAAACACACTGTTCAATTTTAAACTCTCGGCGCTAAGCAGAGCGTTGAAAATCCAGTGTACGAAACATAATCGCCGCGGGAAAAAATCGCCCGTGCACCTGCGACCTGGGCTTAAAGTGTTTGTAAAAACCAATTTACAGAATTAAATATCATTTATCATCATCTTTAATTAAGGTACCGAAAAAAAGTTGTTTTCATCGATTACCAAATAATTGCACAGAATATAATTAGGTGTGTAACTATAAGCCTTAAAATACCTATAGGTATCCGTCATTTTAAATTATGTAGACGTCCTTGACGTGTACCTAGTTACCTACCTTCTAAAGATAAAGATACTTATTAATTATTGACGCATACTTTAAATCCACCCTGTATAAGCCCCTTACGACTTTTAATTTTTTCAAGACAATAATCAAAAAATTAAGATTTCTATCTATTATCTGTTACGGTAGACATGATAACAAGCGAAAATGATTAATTGACTAATTATTGCGCAGTAAAACAGCAGATGTAGGTACTCGTAGGTACTTATTTATCAATTGATATTATTATTTATAAAGCAAAATTTGAGGCAAATCCGCAAGCGGTTTGGTCACGCGGTGCCTTACATAATCTGTGATAACTTGATAAGTCCAGACAGTGCACATATCACTAATTTAATCAATCGTAATCCAATTCTATTTTTTACTCAGAGATAAGACCAGACAAATGAACCTTAAATTTTTAAATTGATTTTTTTGTGATACATGTTGCCTATTATGTACTAGTTTTTGCCAGCGTGGATGTCGGAAAATATCCCACGGGAACGTACTACCGGGATTAAAAGTAGGTACTCCATGTATTAATCCAGGATAGAAACTATTTGAGTGCCAAACATCCGAATCCGTTGGGTTGTTTAGCGCCAATCCGGAACATACATCCAGACAAGCGGACAAAAATTCAAAAAATTATATTTTCGGCAGACTCGTTCCCAAACCTCGTAGCAATTACTTTAGTTTTAAACATTAAAGTTTTTGTCTTCGTTACTATTTTATTAGGATTATGTATCTTTTATATTTATAGCAACACAGTCAAAAGAACCCGCTATTATTATACTATGTATTATGTACTATGTATGTATTATGTACTGTATATTAAAACTGAACAGGGGGTCAAGTCTACTAATTAACAAACATCACAATGGTCTCTCCATTGTTAGTTTTTGACAGACATACAAAATCTGTCAAAAACTCACAATGGAGAGACCATTGTGACTAGATTTGGCCCCCAGTTTGTTTGTTTGAAGCGCTAATCTCTGGAACTACCAGTCGGATTTG
Source organism: Conistra vaccinii (assembly GCA_948150665.1). NCBI lineage: Eukaryota > Metazoa > Arthropoda > Insecta > Lepidoptera > Noctuidae > Conistra > Conistra vaccinii. The sequence continues at coordinate 8,463,154 of OX411327.1, forward strand.
AAAAATTATTTATGCATTTGATAGCCCAATTCTTGAGGAAGGCTATTAAACATCACGCTACAATTAAGTAGGAGCCGAGCAAAATTAAATTAATCAGAAAAAACGCTAAGCGAAAGCGAGGTAAAAGCGCGGGCGGTCAGGGGCCAGGGGCCGAGGCAGATTTATACATATTTTTATATTGTGTATCTTACGACTTCACGCGAACGAAGTCGCGGGCAGAAGCTAGTTAGAGATAAATATTATTTTTATGTTATTTCCCACTGCAATTGAACTGCGAAGATGTAATAGAATAAACTAAGAGTATCACATCCAATTTTCTCTAATATTAATTACCGCATTTAAGGATTATTTCCCTACATATTGCTGTAGTGAATCTGATGGCAAGGAAGTATTTACGTATGAAGCTAAAAATAAGACATCTGACAAGTGTTTTCCTCATCAGGCAAAAAATAGCCAATCTAAAAAAAAACCAGGGTTACCAACATGCTATTAGAAAAAAAAAACTATAATTATTATTACCACACACACGAATTAAGGCCCGAATCACGATGACTTGCGAGTTAGAAAACGACCGCTTTTTAGAGATTTACGCAATACCTGGTTGGACTTTGGACCTCGATTATGTACACAGATGTCAGGGTCCAAAGTCCAATCCTCCGATTGCAGAGTGGGGAAATCACTAGCGAACTAGATTTAATAGATAGTTGCGCTGCATCTTTGCATTATTATAAATATTAAATTAGAAATTTGTTTTGTTATGAAATTATTTTATGTTTTGTATATAAATGATTAGATAGGTACTTATTTCTTTTAAATTATTATATTTATTTAAAAAAATTGCTCATGTAATTAAAGTATTAAGAGTGTTATAAGGGGGTTGCCTAGTGATTTGTTCACCAAGTGTTGGTTACCTATGACCTGTTCATATAAATATAAAAGACGCAAACCAAAGGTCATTCTGCAGTTACTAGTCAAGTTTTGCTATAAAGAAACAAAAGCAGTCTAGCTATGAGTCTCCTACTTAGGTAATATACAATAATATTTTTTGCTTGTAATAATACTGAGTAAGTAACAAGGCGTACAGTTCACTTACTGTACAAAGTCTAGTTCCACTTATTGTACCTACTGACTAAAAACTGTATATAAGTACGTGGTTATATACATGTAGGTATGCATTTTAGAGTCAATAAGGCAATTTGAATAGTGTGCAAATGTTTATGATAGCTGAACTGAACGTATCGAGATGAACATTTTGCACATAGATAGACTATGAATGTATAGGTAGTATAGCCTATAGATGACTAATTATAGCTCACGCACAATGGTTCATCTGAAGGACTAAGTGCGGAAACCAGACCCAATAACATAGAACATAGACTAGGTATGACCTGGACAAAGGATATTCTTCATCCAGATAAAAAGGAATTTCTGAAAGAATATCCGAACACATGCGAATGAAACCTTTAGTAACAACGGTTAGTCGTTGATAAAAAAACTCAACATACAAGTAGTGGTCTGCTTCGTCCAATTATACTATGTCCAAACATAACTTAATAATAGCTCATAAAAACATACAAGTTCGGTAACATACAATCATAAAGGTTCATTATCAAGCTTGGACTTTAATCTTAAATAACTCCAGAAGTTTCAGGGTCCAAAGTCCAAATAAATAATAACAAACTGAAAACTAAAGTGACCTTGACCTCCAAATGTTTTGCGGATTAATTTTAAAACGATGAGTCACTATGAACAACCAATGTGAGTCAACAAGACTTATTAAGGAAAATATTTTTTTTTATGATTCAGGTCTTAACTACCTATAGGCCTATATGATTATTTATTAACGTCAATGACCCATGCTTTTGAACAGCCAGTGTTACAAACACAATTAATTTATTTTAAATACATATTTATTAGGTACAATCTTGCAAAATTAGAAAAATAAGCAATAATAAAAATGCTTTGTGGTTTCAAAACAATGTGTGCCTACTTGTGTCACTCATTGTCATTAGTCAGCCCAAGATAACCCAAGGATGTTATTTATACTTATATAGATAAGTATAATACAGGAACAATTATCTTTTTTAGTAATAGAAGCACTGTCATGATGACTGTGCAAGAAACGGCTATAATTATTTACTACTAAGAAATAAACCATAATTACTGATGGCACTGGGTTTTTATTGGAAAATTCCTAACTGATTTCAATAACAACAAAAATTATGCCGACAAGGCGAAGAAACATAAAATAGCATAGGTACCTATCAGAACTGAAGCATACTTACTTACCAAAACAGAAGAATTTAAAATTTAGTTTATTTACAAAAATATTGTGACCCAGATAGGGTTAAATAAAACTTGATCAAGGACTACAAAGTATTTAGAGGGGCAGTCACACCGTGCACCACCTCTCAGAGTTGACATATAATACGGAAATAAAAAACACCCTGTATTTTTTTTTCACGGTTTCTCATGAAATGATAAACCAATGAAATGATGTAAATAATTTGTAATATTAATTTATGATTGGAAACTTTACATGTTTGTAATCCAGTGAGTCAGTATCGGGTTGTTTGTTTGTCTTTAATAGTTATTAAGATAAAGTCAAGGGAGAATTTAAGTGATCAGAAAACATTTTGTAAATATTTGAAGTTAATTATAGAAAATGCTAATGATAATCGCATTCTTCAATATCATATTTTTAAATACGAAATTAATTATAGAGCATCAAGCATGCATGAGTAATTTTGTTTTGCTTTGAACTAGTTTTGGTTGAGCTCAACTGCACTCGGGCGGTCCAGATAGTTAAATAGATTTTAAGTGTGTACCACAGGGCTCGATATTGGGTCCATTCCTCTTTTTAGTATATATAAATGATTTACCTCATTTACTGCAAAACCGACCACAAATGGTGTTATTTGCCGATGACACATCACTTATTTTTAAAGTTAACAGACATGCACAGGAGCTTGACGACGTAAATAACGCTATGCTTAAGGTCCATAACTGGTTTACTGAAAATAATTTGGTATTAAATGAGAAGAAAACTAAATGCATAAGATTCGCGTTACCGAATGTTAGAAGTAGTGAATGTCACGTTGTATTGAATAAGGAGACACTAGAATTCGTCGAAAAGACGGTTTTCCTAGGGATCACGCTTGACTCAAAACTACAGTGGGGTCCTCACTTAACATCACTTGCAGGGCGGCTAAGTTCAGCCGCTTACGCTGTTTGGAAAATCCGCCAACTAACAGACGTGGATACCGCGAGACTGGTCTATTTTAGTTACTTTCATAGCATCATGTCTTACGGTATTTTGCTGTGGGGACGGGCTGCAGATATTGAGTCTGTCTTTATTCTGCAAAAGAGGGCTGTCAGAGCCATCTATAACCTCCGCAGACGCGAATCTCTAAGGGAACTGTTTAAGAAAATTAACATCATGACGGTACCTTGTCAGTATATATATGAAAACATTATGTATGTTCGAAAAAATCTACATCTTTTTCGTAAGATAAGTGACAGGCATAATTTTAACACTAGAAATAGGAACAAATTAGATCAACCACGTTTTAGATTGTCTAAAGTACACACTTCTTTTATGGGGTACTGTGTAAAATGTTATAATAAAATACCACTCGATATTCTTCAACTTAATGAGAAGAAATTTAAAACATGCATTAAACGCACACTATGTAGACAAGCATATTATAAGTTAGATGATTATATCCTAGATAAAAATGCTTGGCTTAATGCTGGTCCTGCTCCACAGCCACTTGGGCTCACTAGTTGAAATTATTGTATTTGGAAGAGTTGCTACCCCTTTTCTTATTTTTTTATTTTTATTTATATTATTTTTCTGACATTACGAACATCATGTTTATTTTATTTTTATTTTTTATTAACCAATTTTGTATTGTTGAATATTCCAATATTTGATAATGATTATCTTTCTTTTTGATAGTATAATATATATATAGATATATTTCTTTTTGATAGTATAATACATTGCAAACTATAGTTTTGTATAATTTAGAAGCATTTTTTCAGTTTTTGTAAATGTGAGTACCATGGGGCTGTTTATTCTGTTATTATATTATGTTTTATGTTGACTTGAAAGAGCATGGCAGTTGAGACTTTGTCATGCTTACTTTAATGTCTCGCCGATGGTGGCGAGTGTGTTGGATCATTCGGTTCCCTACAAAATGGTTGAGCTGGATGGTGCTGATCCACGCGTCATGTTCGTGAACGGGCGCCGTCGGTTGAGACTGGTCATCTCTTTTCTGCCAAGGCTTATTTTAAATCTTATACTTTGAATTGTCTCTATTTCTTTTTTTCACATTGTTCTCACATATAGAAGCAACAAGAATAATGTACCCAGGATTTTGTAATGTCTTTATTTAAAAGAGTGTCCTGGGAGTTTCTTGCCCGTTCTTCTCCACAGAGATCTACTTTTTGGAATGGGCGACTAGCTTCAACTTTCTGACTAACTGACCGACTCTTTGACAATTCAAAAGTGCCTGTAAATGGTTTAATTGAAATAAATGCTTTGAGTTTGAGTAAGTTAAACAAATTGTGTCCAATATTAAAGTGCCTGCTACACGGCTGCTAACCGCGTCCTCGACAGAGGTGACCTTGGTTGGTTGGCGACCGGCAAAGCTGTTTCACCATTTGGTCGTAAACCATAATTTACACGGTTGTAAACCACCAAGTTCACATCTGTCGGGACGCTGTGGGCGAAAGTGTAGCTGTCTTAAGCGACTGCTACACGGTCGCCCACCGCGTCCCGAAACAAGAAGCAAGTTTCTAGCGAAATAAACATGACTATAGTGTTTTTTTTACCCGATTGCGCGATACGACAGCACTGATATCACTGAATTTGCACGCGTATCCATGTATATTTTTTTTCTGATTTAGTGATCTATGTTTTTGCTTCATCAGCAACCATCCTAGCCTTTCTAGTGTAACCAGCTATGGCTGATTATTTCATACGCTTTGGGCGCCATTAAACTTCCGCACATAAGTTACCGGGTAATCTAATAAATTAATGATATTATAAAGTTAGGCAAGCAGCCATTTGCGTCACAAAATCACAATTTTATTGCTAACTTACATTTGACAGTTTAATATTTTTTTGCCATAAAATTAATCGTTCAAAAAAGCTGTGTTAGAGTAAACTGGTTTTTAACCGACTTCCAAAAAGGAGGAGGTTACTACTTGGATGACCCTCTAACGTCACTCTGAGTTACTTCATACAATAAATAATTAGTAATTTTTCCTCAATTATCTGTTATCTAATAAACAAAAAAACTCAATCAATAGTATAAAATAATTGATAAAGTTGAGCTAATAGAATATGTTTGTACATGCGATAGCAACAATAAATGGGCTGGCATTCAATTGGGTCTAGTGGTGCAAGCTTACAATTGAAACTAATTGTGTCCTTAGGCCGCAGCTAAATGCACAATGCTCATACATCACTGCAATTACCTATTTGAGCTTCATTTTAACATCCAAGCATGTATTTACTCACCTTTTTGTGGTGGTTTATGTTTCAATGAAGTTTTTAAAGTAATTTTTTTTATAATAAATGAACAGCCTCTGTTCTGGAGAGAGAAATCTCGATGTTTTGTCAAGTCCAAAACAAAACATCGATATTTCTTTGTAAGCCCAAGTTTGCACGGACGTGTTTTTATCGCAGCGATTTTTTTTCGTACATTGCACTTTCAACTCTCAGTATTGAACCGAGCATTGAGAATCCAACATAGCGCATCCAGCGCGTCAAGAAAACACACTGTTGTATATTCAACTCTCGGCGCTAAGCAGAGCGTCGAAAATCCAGTACGCGAAATAAAATCGCCGCGATGAAAACATACATATAATAAACCTTCCGGAATAAATTCTCTAAATGATGATGAAAACCGCATCAAAATCCGGTGCGGAGTTTAGAACAGCGCGGTCACAATAACAGGCTCGAAAAGCGACTTTAATTTATAATAACTATAGAATAGTCTGCACTTAAATCAGAAGGTACTTATGTGAATAACCTTATCTAATTAACAATTAACTGTCATTATATTAAACAGAAAACCACAACATAATTAATAATCTGAACCTTATCATTAGGTTTAGAAAAATTTGATATGATCAAATTTTTCTAAACCAGGGGCTGGAAGGGTTAAAGCAAAAAAAAAATGGTTTTTAATAACCATGAATGCCATTACCTCCTAAAGCATTATTTATTTCAGTTTCATCAACCTTGTGTAACTTATGCATGTACAGACGCCAGCACATCAACCTACTCCAATCTGTCAAATTTTCCCAATCAACATTGAACCTTATTCTTTAGCAATAAAGTTGAAAATCTATTAAAGAAAGACAGATTGTAGTAACTTGATGTGCTGGCGTCTGTACTTGCTTCAGTTATTAAACAATACTAGGTAATTCCAACATACCTATTCCTTTCTAGGAAATAAGCAGGAGTAAGACTTGTTTAGTTTCCATAAGGAAACTTGGTTGTTATACTGTTGTGTTTTAGCTGGCTCATGGTGAGCAATAGCCTTTTTTACCTGTGTGGGTAAATATTATATTTTTATCAAATTAATCTTTATATTATGTACTTATGATAAGTTTTTATATGGATTTTTGTGTACAAAACTGAGACAAGTGGCTGTAGATTTACTTTTAGATTTTTTAATTTACAGTTTTATGACTTTATGTATTACACCAGGGTTCAGTCTTTGTCTATAAAATTAATCATGAATCTTTCAACCACTCTTCTACTCGTTTCAGGCCTGAATTCTCAACAAAAACTCTCAACACTTTGTGTCATAGAGCGATTCCCATTCAATGAGCTTTATCATAATGATACAAGGTTGTAGTGGCATTTCAACATACATAATTGGCAAATGAATTATCTCATACGCAGGTGATTTCAAAAGGCTGATACATGATAGGACGATAAAGTCAATGTCAACAAAAAAAAGCTTAACCCTCCTTCTTTTTTGAAGTTGGTTAAAAACTAAGATAGAGAAATCTGTAAACAGATATTTATTAAGAGGAAAACTGTTTTGCAAATTGCTTTTCCAAATGAACAATTAACTATTAAAAATGAAGTTTTGAATATCTTATCTCTTTTACAAAATTTATCACTAGTTTCATTTTATCAACAAAGATAAAAATAATAGCTGCATGGTCTGATATTTAATCACAGTCATGTCAGATAAGCAGATTATTAAAAATGTTGTGTAAAATAAATATTTTAGTTGCATCATGTGTTTACCAATACGTACTGAACATCGAGTAATAGGATGCAAGCGGTAAGACTGATAAACAACATTATCATACTTATCTACGTAAAATATATTAACATGTAAATAATTACATAATTACATTCCTTTGTCATATAAACTGTTACTATTGGTGATTAAAATTTATATTATGTCCGAATAAGTACTTTTTAAACTACTATCAAATCAAGATAATTATATTACCCAAGGATAAATTTAATGGTTATACTAAGTAAGTAAAAACTGTTCTTCAACCAGAGCCAGGTTAAATATAGGCAATATATAAATGCCCAAGTATGTTAAAACTACTTTATTGACCTACATAGTTAAGTAACAGATAACCCATTAAACATAAATATTGGGTAACAACATTTAGAGGTCAAACCTGTTCTCGCACATAATATATCCGCGATCAAGCTAGTACACAAATATCGTAAGATTCGTAAGTGTTACGGCAAACACATTTACCTAAACAAACGGAAAACACGTCGCGAAGACCTCAAGTTGTACAACGGCGTAGTACTGCACATGGCAGTTATCAATAATATGTTTAAATGATTCCTATGACATTATAGAAACGATTAACGCAAGAAATTATACGAAACATACAAGGCATGCGCTCTAGAATCAGTAAGATATATTGATAGTAATTAATTTGTTTACTACTATCATGTTCTCATCAATAACTCGGTAATTATTATATTTAAAGTGTCCTACCTTCGTCGCAGAGTCCCATTGTCGAGTCAATCTTTACGTTTATAAAGCAATCCTTGGAATAAATACAGAATTCTCTAATTTTTCACTTTTAATAAATTTCATTGATGATTAATTCTCAACAATTATGACAGCTGTCAAATCCAATTGTCAGGACGGGACATATGCGATGACGGAAGAATGAATGAATGATAAACAAAACCTGTAAATAATTTAACATAGCGACATCTATGTTTGTGCATCTATATCAAAAATAGTTGTCTTTCTTATTTGTCACTAGATAGAGCCACTTACTTATTAATTAAAATTGATCAATATAGTTACTTCCAAATTATGAAAGTTATTCACTGATTTTCTATTCATGATAAATAATATTGGATTGAATTTATTTAATTATTTTAGGATCAGGACCTCCTTCAATTTCAGGCATGCGTAATTTTTAGACGGAGGGGTAGGGGTCTGAGTCTATCTAGTGTTTCTGTCTGACTCTGTCTTCTCCTACTAAGAAGAATACCGTGGTAGTTGTTCCCAGTATTATTAGAATGTATTCTGTGTCATACCGGTTAGCGTTTACAACTACCTCTTGCCGGGGCGATTAAGCACTACCGCATTTCCTCTCGCTCCCCTCCGGCAGATCTTGGCCACTCTCAAAGCCGTCTACCCTGACCAAAGGAACTGAAATTCATTTCAGCAATTATTATTTCCGATTCAATGACTCAGACAGACACGTGTCTCTATTTTTTATACCGACTAGATAAACCCATACCTGCATTTCATCTTACACACGCAACCAGACGGAAATTCTCTACTTAGATATAGGTAATAGATAAAGACCTATAGAAGCTGGTGGTTAAAATAAAGAAAAAGATAATTTATTTGTCAAACATGCGTTTACACACAAATCGAGCATGCTAGATCTTAAATACTTACCTATAGGTAAAAAGTCCATACATATTTTGCATGACAAGGCGTAATTTTTATTTTATTATGTACCTATATCATTACCTAACCATAGAAAAACAAGCAAAAATGTAGTCCCAGCAATGGCAGCAATGCGGAAAGTTACGGTTTACCCTATCTACAGAGGGACGTTCATAGATTCCCAATATCTCATTGCTGTCTTGTAAAGCCTACCATAGCTGCTATCTTAACTGCATTTCAAAAACCAAGTGCAGCCACTAATTTTCACAGGCAGGTTTAGGGACCAATAGGTAAAAAAAGGTTCAATAACAATAGGCGTGGAATACTTCGTGCTGATCTGAAAGGCAGCCAGAACTCTAGCAGTAGGTCTACCCACTTATCATACGTATGAATCACTCAATGATTTTTTCAGTTACAGGTTTCGTGCACTCATATTACTCGTATTATACTAATTAGAGACAGGTTGGGTACTTCCATAGGCAGCACGTCAGAAGCCGCGGGAAATAGCTATAAGTACCTAAGAATGCCTGTAGAGCAGTTATTCCTAAAGTAGTCCAGGTGGACCCCCAGGGGTCCACGGGAGACGCGGCGGGGGTCTACGTTGGCGTGAAAATAAAATGGGGGTTCACAAGTTGTAACTGGGGGTCCACGAGAATTTATCTGGTTTCGATAGTAAATAATAAAAATGTTGGCTTGACTTTACTATCCATGTAGGGATAACAAATTACTTACACAAAAAAATTAATTGAGCATAAAAAAAATCCCTTCGGTGATTTTTGACAGGCTGTTCGGTGAAAAACGGTCGTATTTAAACTTTAATAAAAGCATTTTGATGCTGTACAGATAGGTGGCAAACTCTTTTTAGGGGCTATGGTTTAGATGCAGTCCTAACAGATAGCGCGAAAAAATTAAATCGTAATTGTAATTTTCGTAATTGTCCTGTTTTCGCTGGACACCCGTCCAGCGAAAACAGGACAATTACGAAAGTGGTCTACGAGAGAAAAAAGTTTGGGAACCTCTGCTGTAGAGTAAGCAGGCTGAAGTGGCATTGGGCTGGCCATGTTTGTCGAAGGACTGATGGCCGGTGGAGCAGACGAGTCTAGGCGCGTATTACAGAACCTCACTCAAGACTCAAGTATTACTTAAGGCTAGGTTTTCCGGGCCTATACGCCTTTGAAACACTACCTCCGCCTCCCCCAATTGCAGAGCGACGTATATATTTACGATAAGTTGTCAAACATTTCGCGGAAAATCCATGCCACAGCATAAAATATTTGCAGTTGACCAACTGAACTAGTTTTTTAGTTATTTTTTTTCCCTTAGGTTTCCATTATATGGTACCTACAGTGTAGTGAACTAAAATAATTTTTAAAATGTCCTGTGTACCTAATGGGCGTTTTCACATTATCAGATAACGACACCAACCCGATACCGATATGCTGGCAGCTATACCGACATCAATTCCATACCGATATAATTATTATCGGCCCAATGATATTGGTGAATATCGATGACCATCGTGACGCATCAAACTTCCGCAGTGGGTACCTACTAAGAATCAACGTGTCGAAGTCGGCAGTGCTAAAAAGTGTTTTCAATTGAAAGAATGCCCCCTACTCTCACCCCATATTGTGTCTTCCCCGGTAGATATCGTGCCGATATCGGTTACGCCCGCTGTCTGCGATATAGCTGACAATAACAACACAATGTTAAATTGTTTCGTTTGTAATCCCGTGTGTACAATCTACTGTTATATTGCACGACTCATAATGCGAAGCATTAGAGGGTGCTCTACGATCGAAAAAAAATTCTTGCCCCATTTCTGCAACTGTTTTTATTGTTACACTCCTGTTAGCACACAGAATCTACTTAATTTATTTACCATTGTATAGTATAGATGATTAAATGGATATTAATACTGTACTTTTCAACAATTGTTTTAATGCAGCAGAAATGAAAAAAGCATCAAAATAGTTGAAAAAAAAATCCTGTCCGTCAATGTATCAAACCTGAAAACATTGTAGCTTGCGGTAAAATCAATTAATTGAGTAAATTTTTTTTAATACATTCGTTCCAGCCGTAGAAGGAACCCTATTGAAAATGGCTCTTTTATTCGAAGTAGTTTAATTATAATTAATAAAATACTTACTAAAATATAATATCTATATCTAAATATTTCCAACCTTGACTTGACATCCGTAAGTTGCGTCAAAGTAAATATCTAAATAAATAGTCTTTGACATTACATGGATTGCGAGGTTAGAAATTTAACCCATATTGATGGGTAAAAAAGCAGTCAAAAAAACATACTCCATGAAGTGATAAATGGTTCATTTTTGTTAGAAAGTTTGTTTTGAATTTCTTTTTCGTTTATGAATGAGTGTTATGAGGCGTGCACTTTTGGATTTTCTAAACTTTTTTTTTTGTGATAGCCGGTTTCGTCAGGAATAATCTATAAGAATCAGTTAGTGTGTGAGTGTTGGCCAATTAGGTACTATTTGCTGGAACTCAGGCGTTCATTAATTTACAAAAAACCGGTCAAGTGCGAGTCAGACTCTTGACAACCTTTACGCGGCGCCCTTTTTCCTCATAGTGAAGAGAAGAAAAAAATAGACAATAATTTCAAAATCAATTTTTTATTGGTTGGAAACCCCCTTTTAATTTTTACCTTTATATTTTTTTATTATTTTGTTGCTAAAGCGGCAATAGAAATACATAATCTGTGAAATTTTCAATTGTCTACCTATTACGGTTCATGAGATACAGCTCGCTGACAGACAGATAAATGTACGGCTAGCGGAGGCTTAGTAATAGGGTCCCGTTTGGCACCCTTCGGGTAAGAAACCCTAAAAGCGAAAACTTTAGCAAGCAATGGGAAATTGCTACTGTAGACTGCGGGTGTACACCTCAGAACGAGCTGCTTCTCACACGGACAACTGTACGTCGCTTGCTTCCGCGACACCAGTCCTGAACTCCTGACTCTCTTCATATTTTGGCTGCTGAGACCAAAACTACAAACATAGTAGGCCGAGGAAATTAGGTTAGAACCCTGCACTAAATCCTAAGAGCGTTTTTTTTTTCTCGAATCGTGTTTTCAAATTAAATATTTTCCAGGACTACATCAAGGTAAAAAAAAACCAAATATAAATAATAAAAATAATAAAAACTGAGGCAAAATACACAACAGGAAAATTTTGATTACATTATGTAAAAAAATTGTAAAACTAATAATATTACTTCTGAATTAAACATTTTACAACAACAAAATCCACTACCAATCCATCCATAACAGTCAGTGCTATTGGTTCCATTTACTGAATAAATCAGCTTTATGGAACGAAGTTCTTTAATGCTTGCGGTAGGAGTAAACTGGCAGAAATCGTCACGGTAAAAAAGCGTTCATACTTGCCACTGTCGCCTTCTAATTCGATAGAGACAGAGAGAGAGAAAGTGTGACTTTGGTCAAATTGTAAATCCAAGATTTTTTCTGGTGGATTTTCCATAAGTTTTCTTTCGTATAAACCTTGTAGGTACTGACATTTACGAACACAACCAAAAACAAATAGCCATATACCGATATGGCTATTTGTTTTTGGATGTGTTCGAACCGTTCTCAAGTGATGATTTTTCATTCATGCGGCCATTGATTTTTATTTATACATACTAGCTGCCTGCCCTGGCTTCGCACTGGTAAGCACCCTAACTACCTACCTACATACATACCTACCTACCTACTTACCTACACCTACCTACCTACCTACTTACCTTCACCTACCTACCTACCCTACCTACTTACCTATATTCATACATACCTACCTACCTACCCTACCTACATACATACTTTACCAACATACATACCTACCTACTTGCATACCTACCTACCTACCCTACCTTCACCTACCTATTCTAAGAACCATCTCCATACTATAAGAAACACAACAAAAAAAGAATTAGCGAAATTAGTCCAGCCGTTCTCGCGTGATACCGTGACCAAGGAAATAGAGATTCATTTTTATATAATACTAGCTTTTACCCGCGGCTTCGCCCGCGTGGATGTCGCAAAATATCCCACGGGAACGTTCTACCGGGAATACATACCTAATAGCCAAGGAAAAGATCATTGACTAACTTTCAGCGGACGCAGTGGTAGGCTACTACAGCGCCCGCGTGGTCAACCATAATTATTTTGTTACGCGTAATTTTGAAACTTTGATATCTCTTAAACTATTCATTTAAATGATGTGATGTAAAGGCATATTTTAATCGAAATTGAATGCCCAATTTAAATAACCTATTTAATTGGATAAGGATTAATAAGATACCAGTCAAAATAGCTTCGGAAATAACAATGAAAATTTTATACAATTTTGAAAGATAAAAATGGTTATTGTGGGTCACCCTTAGAAGATAGACATATGCCATCGCGGACTTTTTTGTTGCAATTTTTAAGATATACAATACTCTAGAACATAAATTTGATTTATCTCTCACGGCTTACGCAGCGCACGCCAGTAAAGCTCCCAGTCGGCATGATTTTTTCCGACATCTTCAACAATAATCGTCATATTTCAGCCAATTATCACAAAACCTTAATGAATTATACACTAAAACCTTCCACATGAATCACTCCGTCCAATGGTGAAAACCGTTTGAAAATCCGTTCGGCAGTTTTTGAGTTTATCGCGTTCAGACAGACAGACAGACAGACAGACAGACAGACGCGGCGGGCGACTTTGTTTTATAATATGTAAGGACTAGCTGACCGTCCCGGCTTCGCACGGGTAGCACTAAGTACTTAGCTACGGCGCACCTGTCTATCTATCTGCCTACCTACACTACCTACCTACATACCTACCTACATACCTACCTACATACCTACCTACCTACCCACATATCTATCTACATACCTACCCTACCTACCTACTTACATACCTACCTACCTATCTATCTACCTATCTTACCTACACACCTATCCTTTCACCTACCTATCCTAAGAACCTTCTCCAGTGACGCTTATACTTATCATTTTACTTTCTTCTATATATAAAAAAATGAATCCCTATTTCCCTAGCTGTCCGCCCCGGCTTCGAACGGATAGCACTTAGTACTTACTTACTTACTCTACCTACCCTACCTACCTATCTATCTACCTACCTTTCCTACCCTCCCTACCTACTTGTATACCTACCTACCTTACACCCTACCTTCACCTACCTATCCTATGAACTTTCTCCTTACAATAACGAAAAAAGAATTAGTGAAATCGGTCCAGCCGTTCACGCGTGTTCAAATAGGGATTCATTTTAGGCCCTATACTTTAGTGAGTGAGAGAGAGAAAGATTATGGTGTGAGAACGACAGGAAACCGGTTTCGTTCTCATCCTTACTCTATGCTGTTTACGGGATGAGAGAGAAGTGACACCAGTACCTATACGCCTGACGGCAATAACTGATCGAGTGGTAACTTATCAAAATTATCGACCGCCAAGAGTAGAAAATTAATAAAGTACTAATATCGCTATTAAAAAATAGAGGTTGGTAGTAGAAGGGTGAAAATTTAGGGTTGTATGTATTTTTTATGCCGAATCATAAAAAAAACTACAATAAAAAAAATTGTCCAAAAAAAAGAAAAGAAAAACTTGGGGTGGACCACCCTTATCACTTAGGGGTACGAAAAATAGTTTACATCCTATTCTCATACCTACCTAATATACACAAAGAATTTCATAAAAATCGGTCAAGCCGTTTCGGAGGAGTTTGGCAACAAACACCGTGACACGAGAATTTTATATATTAGATAGATATATAGATTAGATAGATGAGCTAAGTGGTCGGACTGTTATGCTTATACTGTAACCATATTCTTTTGTTTTTTGACGTTTGCCCCCGCTCATGAAGATCCGTAAATATTCGTAGCTAGTATGAAGAAAAAATTGCCGTACTTTATTTTCAATAGTGTCGTACCTACTGCTACGGCTATAATTTATCGAATCTTTGTTCTAAGACAAAACAAACAAAAAAAATTTTGTCCCCGGTCAATTCGGTTTGCCGTTCCTTCAGACTATTTACCACCAGAAAAATGGCACATAACATAACATAAATTCACGCCTGTATTCCCCGAAGGGTTGGGCAGACGTGTGCCTAAAAACGGCACAAATGTTTCCAATCGTCCTAAACAGACTGTTTTTGTTTCATAAATCCTGACATCAGCTTATACTGATATCCTAGGATTTTTACAAAGTTTCGTTTTTTCTAATTATCCTCAAAAAATAACTGCCGTTCCATACATTTTGACCGAGTAACTATTGCAATTTTGAATGAAACAGCAATTTTTTTTTAAATAACCGACTATACATTTTTTCTCTGGGCGGTCCTATCATCATGCGCTGAATTCATGGTAACAGTTTGCGAGTCAATGTGCCTGCCATCCCGTATACCTAATTAATGTAGGAGATTATAGCAGCGACGACGACAGCTTGACAGAGAGTGAATACACAACCCAAAAAAATCTGCTGTTCCCTACATTTTGACGAGATTATGCGAACATAAATGTAGGGAACAGCTGATTTTTTTTCGCGGTCCCAGTTTTTGGTCCCATAGTGAAAGTTGTTCATAATGATGAATACAATGACCCCTTAAGAGGTTTAGGGTAAATAAAAACTAAGCTTGTATAATGGATTTGGATAAATTGTTATCATGTATACAACATGTAAAACAAAACCCTGTCTGATCCATGAGGGTGTTGTTAGGTATCGTACTGAGAGCCTATTTATGTGGCAATTATAAATAAATAAAAAATTGTAAAAAAAAAAATTAATAGGGATTTTTACCAGGTTATGACATGGAGCGCGGGCGGCCGTCGCCGCGTCGTATAGCGGGTGTCTACAAGTCATAACTATAATGATGCCTGTTGAAAACTTGCTATTTTTTTATTGGATTTGGGGTATTTTTGTTACCAAAAATGTGATTTTTAAATAGCAATAACTTTTTAATTTTCAATATTAGTAAGATTTTTTATTACTTTTAGGTAATTTTATTGCAGTACCTATGAGCCCCTTTCGGATCGGATAGGGTTTCTTTTACTTTTAAGGTATAAATAATAATAGACGAATTAAAAATGTGCTTTACTAAAACGTCTTTATGTAACAACCTACTTACTACTCGCAAAGATATATATAACTCACACTTGACTATAATTTTATCGATAAAAATTTGAAATGAAAACACTAATGTCAGATGTCAAAAAAAGTCATCACAATTCACAACGCATAGAAATATTTTCATTTTCGAAAACAATAATTATGAATTAAAGCAATAATATAATTACGCGATGTTTTGTCTGATCTTCCGCAATTTAGTATATGTGTTTTGCTTCCTTTTGTTCTTTTTATTTGCCATTTTTTTAAAGACGGTGAGGAACTAATTTTTTAAAATAAATTGACACAGGTCCAATCTCGACAACGTCCCGCAGGACACTGAGCGCGAGCCGATTTAGCCCGATTTACAAATATTGAGTTTACTTAAAAATTTTTTATTAAACTCAAAAATTCAACCAATAAATTCCCTCCAAAATACGATTACCTCATCGTACATGCAATTTTCATATTATTTTGTGCTGTAATTAGGAAATGAGATCGAAAATGGTTTTGAAATCGACCCTGTTTCGGATTTTTTTTTCATCGAGCGAATTACAATTTATCGTGTTTTGAACCAATCATTTCCCTCAAACAAAGATGTGTCCATCACATATATTTTTTTCAGGACCTAATACACTAATTTGACGATTTTAAATTGATTCTAAAACAGGCAAATTTTGGAAAACCCCCCGTTAAAACTAGTTTGAACCAATCAAAAGCCTTTAAAATAGTTTTAAGTAATGCTTGAGTTTCGAGTGAGGTTCTGTAATACGGGCCTTAGACTAGAGTGGAGACCGCGTATCGGTGAGCGTAGTGTGGGGGGGCGCCCTGTAGCTAGATGGACCGACTGGCTGGGACTGGTTGCGGAGGACATGGGGTTGCCGGTTGTGGCGCAGCCTGGGCGTCCAGCCATGGACTGCGATAGGTTGACTTGATTGAAGCGTTTTTAGAACAAAATGCTACACCGAGAAATCGGCGACTTTGAATTGAAAATAGATAGTCTATTTTCAATGCTAGTTTCCATCGATGATTATATAACAGAAGGTATTATTAAAATTGAAATAACAGACAAACTTCGTAGCAAAACAAACATTTATAGATATAGGAATGTGTGTCAAGTACGGCGGCGTTATAGACGAATTTGTTAGATTAGATTTTGTTGCTCCAGTGGCGAACGTTGGCTTTTTGCGCCTCAGATGAGGGTCAGTAAATCAGTAGGTAATGAACTAATGACTCATAATTATACACTTCTTCTTTAAAAATCTGTGTAGTAGATAGGTAAATTATGCATCAAGTATTTTGAATGTTTAAAGTTTTCAGAAAACTCTCCAACTCGGTTTCAGGTTCTGTTCTAAACGTTAAGAATAAGAATAACAATAAGAATCGTTTATTTGCAGAAAATACAGGTGTTACCAGTTGTAAAAGTTGGTGGTTTATGTACAGTCCATATTTTGCCTGTTCAGGGCATGCAAATTAATTTTACATAGGTACCTACAATAAACATAAGTTTCTGTTACAATAAACATAAGTTTCATTTACATTTCTGTTACAATAAACATAAGTAAAACACATAACAAAAATTAACCTAAAAATAAAATTTTATGTAAAAACTTTAAACTAAATAAGACACCATAAAACAAATAGGAAAGTTAAAATATTTTTTTTTCTTTATGCTGCAGAAACTCTTTTAAACTATAAAAACAGTTTTCTATCAACCATCTGTGTAATTTAATTTTAAAATATTGAAATGGGAGCTCCCTTATGATCTTTGGTAACTTATTAAAAACTGTACTACACATATGATATACATTACTTTTTATTAGGCTTGTATTACAGAAAGGCACTAAAATTTTTGTTGCGTCTCTTGGTCTCTGTTTTGTGTAGTTGTCACCTTTGAATCTAAAGAATTCATTAAGTTTCCTTACAAAAACCGATACCTCAATCAGATACATTGTCAATGTCAATAGTTTTAGTTTTTTGAATAAAGGCCTGCAAGACTCAAGCGGACCGACACCGCATATAGCTCTTACACATTTCTTTTGTACAATAAATGTCTTATCATTGTCTGTAGAATTGCCCCATATGATTAGTCCGTATCTTAATATTGATTCAACATACCCACTATATGCTATGCGAGCTGTTTTTTCATCTGACACAATGCGAAGTTTTCTTAATGCATACACAAATCTATTTAATTTACTGCATACGTTGTTAATGTGTTCTTTCCAGTTACAAAATTTGTCTAATGTTATAGATACCTACCTAAGAATTTAATACTTTCTGTTTCTTCTATGTTTTTGTCTAACAGACTAGGACTCAAATGACAAATGAATGCTATGATTCTATCTGTGGTAGTTTTAAAACTATTGGAACCGACAAGCTTCCTCAACCTGAAAAAAAAACATTCCGAAGCTTTGGTAGGTTTCCAGTTTTCCACCACGTTCCCACTTATTGAATTTATCAGAAAAATACCTGTAAAGCTTTGGCCAGATTTCTATTTGGATTTTACTATTAGGGATTATTATTTATGAGTGTTTATTCTGAAAGTTGGCAACGTCGCAAATAGATGTCAAATATTTCGCTGTTTTGATTAATTTGATAATATTTCTGTATGGAAATAAAAAATGTGGCTAACTAGCGAACTAGAATATTGATTATGAAATGCAATAAATAATATCGTAACACCGAATAGTTAGTTTTAGATGTAAAAAAAGTATTTGGAAACTTTCCAAGTGCCTTTTTTCAGCTAAAACGGGTACAACATCAAATTCAATGTTATAATTGCAATTCATTATTAATTATCTAGTCAATTGGTTAGCCACATTTCTTATTTCCATACAGTATTATTTCCAAATTAATCGAAACAGGTAAATATTTGACAGCTATTTACGACGTTGCCAACTTTTAGGATGCACCCTCCTGAATTAATGCACATTATGAACGTAGTTTGTTCAATTCAGAAGCGTTTACTGAATCGATTTAGGATGTAATTTTTAACCGACTTCCAAAAAGGAGGACGTTATTATGTTCGTCGCGTATCATGTATGTCCACTGATTTGTCTGTCAATTCTGGACCGATTTTGAAAATTGATTTTTTGTTTGAAAGGGTATGCTCCCAATAATAAAATTTATATTAACTTTGCTTGCATAGTTTTTTTAGTTTTTGAGTTAGCTTCAAGAATAGGTATTTTTCCCACTTAGTTTATATGGATGATATGATGATAACTTCATGTCACTGTTATTTGCATAGCAGGTACCTAGTGGTATCCGAATTGGCGTGGGGTAGGTACTACAACTAAAAAGTGTAAAATAAAAACATTTTACAAAAAAAACAACCGACTACCAAAAAAAAAACACTACAAAGTGAAAAATAACTTTAATTTCGGAAGTTGGTGGCAAAAAACGAAAGACACCGACTTCCGGAATTAATTATTTTTCACTTTGTAGTGTTTTATTTTTTGGTACTTAATCGGTTGTTTTTTTTTGTAAAAAGTTTTTATTAATTTACCTATGTAATTTTTTGTCCCAAATAATTAAAAAAACCGTAAAATACAGCCACTGAAGGTACAGTCAAAACAAACCAAAATGGATGAAGTACCGGTAAACTGCCCCAAGTCCCCAAGTTCGCTTTGCGTCCATCATGTTTGCCTATATTGAAAAAGATGCAGTATCTTTTTCATTTGGGGTGTTTGGTTGTACGCGGACATGTCGCACGTAGTACCTATTACTTACTTACCTACCTACCTGTGAATAATTATTTCTCGATTATATTCGGCATAATTATCTCATTTGTACCTAATTTTGTTGTGGTTTTCCTGTTTCTCTCATCATCATTATGAACGACTTCCCCAACTTCTTGTGGTTACACATAGCAGTTCGATACGGAACTTCGAATTTCCCTACCTACCTATTTTTTCATGACTCATAATGATAGAAAGAGTCTGTCTAGAACTCTAGACTCTAGAAAGATATTACTTTTGAAAATGAATGTGCTTAACTTAACTAGGTAATAGCCCAGTCAATAACAACATCGCAAACGCGCATGGTAACCACGATTTTCCCGTATGCAACCCGGAAAACCCCGTGCCACACTCATGGTGCTCGAAAAACTGCGAAACTCCGGCCCGCTCAGGCCCGCCCAACTTACCCCAGATTCCCCGAAGACACAATATGTATTGGCGCTGTAGAATTATTTAATTCAGTGTGTAACTATATTCTTATTCTGTTGACAATAATTACGTGTTTCGAGCCACATGTCGTTCAGCGACACAAATGTGATGAAACTAAATGCTGGCTCTCAGTCACGACTAATTTACGACAGACGGTTCACGGTTTTTTGAGGCGAGTCATAATACAGGCACAATTGATTTGCTCCACTTGTAAATGTGAATTTGTGTTGAAAAATAGAAAAACAAAACATCTCGCTTGTTTCCCCAAAGGGACGTAGTTGAATGCTACTAAGTAGCATTTGCTCGAAAGTAGCATGCTCTTGTACTACTAGGTAGCCTGTGTAGGTATTCCACGCTTTAAGCGGTCGACCATAGACAAGAAATATTCTAAACACAAAGTATCTTTTCCCGAAAGTACCGAAAGAACCGGGATTTGGTTTTTAAAATCCCGGTTCCTAATACGACGCAAATTTCCGGGATTTCCCGGTACTTTCGGTTCCGGGATTTCCCGGGACTATTCACTAGCGTAGACCGCCATTTAGCCAGTAATGTTTAAAAGTAACTCATACTATGTACTTATTACAATTTTGGCTTCTTTTAACCCCGATCAGAAGACACAGGAAGGTAAAATAAAAAAAAATTGTGCTAAATGCTAATTAAATAGGTACTTAATGGTTTGTTTTCAATACCAGTTTATTCTAATTTAATTATCAGTAAGTAGAAGTTTCGAGTTTTGCCCCGAAATCCCATGAAAAAATACGGGGTGTCAGGGACATCGACGCGAAGCCGGTTACCATGGATTCAGTACATGATTCTGAACCCCCCTGCGTTGAAATTTTTCGTCGGTTATTTAAAAAAAAATCTGCTGCTCCATACATTTTGACCGCGTAGGTATTGCCTTTTCTATGAAACAGCAGTTTTTTTTTTTAATAACCGACGAAAAATTTCAACGTAGGGGGGTTCAGAATCAAGTACTGAATCCATGGTAACCGGCTTCGCGTCGATGTCCCTGCCACCCTGTATAAATCTGCTACTTTAGTAAACAGAGAAGTATGAGTGTACTGTATAACCTACCTAGAGGTACTTAGTGTTAGTTTAGTACACGTTTAAATAAAATACACTACAAAAGCTTCACTTTAATTTACGTAACCATTTTTTGAGCGCAACCCTTTTGCCGGTTGGCAATGCACCCGTGTCAACATAGCACTAAAAATGGAAATTCTAACACTTATAAAAATACCCAATAGTAACTCCGGTGCATCATGTGGTAATTATGCAACAGTCTAATTATAATGAATCATGATTTACACCGCTACGTCACTCTGAAGTTGGCAGGCGGTGGACAACGACTTGGCAGCGGTGCTTCGGTCGTTCAATGACATGGTTTTTTGACAGAACCATGTCACAGTTCAGAATGACGCGATCCATTCATACCTTGAATCTGGTAGTTTATGATCTTTGGTTACAATCGTCACTAAACGAGGGTTCACTGACTTGCTCTGTTGAAAAGAAACTCGCAGTACTACGTAGTTGGGTCACTCTGTTATTAAAAGTTATAGGAAGTGTTATGCGCTAGCTTGGCAGAAGAATTGATTGCACTGGGGTAGGTAGGTACCTATGTTGTTGTGCAGACAGGAGGATCTCTTGATAAATTAAAAGTGTTTAGTTTACATTACATTGTGCTTAGTACCTAGAGCTCCTTGGAAACCATGCACTGTGGTAAAAAGAAATAGATTTCTTAATTTAGCTTCATAAAGAGGTAATCTGCAGCCTGTACATATTAGTTACAATTTACATGACCTTTTATTTGTATCTGTCTGTGCGACACGCACATTGTTTTCTATGACTAAGTAGGATACCTAATATACCTATAACATTCTTATAAAAGTTACCTTTAGTTTTATTTGTATCTGTCTGTGCGACACGCACATTGTTTTCTATGACTAAGTAGGATACCTAATATACCTATAACATTCTTATAAAAGTTACCTTTAGTTTTATTTGTATCTGTCTGTGCGACACGCACATTGTTTTCTATGACTAAGTAGGATACCTAATATACCTATAACATTCTTATAAAAGTTACCTTTAGTTTTATTTGTATCTGTCTGTGCGACACGCACATTGTTTTCTATGACTAAGTAGGATAGGTACCTAATATACCTATAACATTCTTATAAAAGTTACCTTTAGGTTTTTTTTTAAATAGGTCATAATCAGCCTATTAATGTTCCCACTGCTGGTGCTGGGACACACACTGACACATGCCTCCTCTCTGTGAGAGGCAGTGGGCTGTACCTAATCCACCACGCAGGCCCAGTGCGGGTTGTTAAATGTCACATGTCTTCGAATTTTTGGTTCTAAGATATGCCGATTTCAGAGCTGTTTTGAGAGCAGTGGTGATGAAATTATTTACACAAAGTAAAGCGCTTGCCACGACCTACAACTCGTAAGTCGGGGGCCGTTTGCACTGCTCTAAGTAATAAATAGATACTAGGTATGTTTTATATGTAGATAGATAAGATCAAACACCTTAATCCGTTAATCTCCTTAATCAAATAATTATAAGTACTTAGAAAGAGATAGCGATCGATGTACCTAACTATATAAAATAACGTCAAAAATAACTATAATACCTACCTACCTAAATATAGATGACTCTATTGTTACATTACATATGACGTCTCTAAGTACCTAAACTCTTTATTGTTCAGAGCTTATAGAGTATATAATTACACTACTGTAATTATATACTCTAATGCGGGCGCCAGACATAGCTTCAAAGATTTTCACATATCTTTGACGACTTTGCAAAGCATTTGAACACATATTGACGTAACCTGCCCGACTTGCTTCGCAAACATTTTTCTCCACAGTATGCTGGTAGACAACAAACAAGATTACAAGATGGACGACGATTTCGTAGACTCAGTGTGCCTGTATTATTTGTGTGCATGTAATTATTTTTTACATGTGCAAGAAAACAATAATTACGAGAAACCGAGAAGAAGTTCACACACAAGCACACAACCAATCCGCTCAACAACGCTCGAGCAACTGAACACTGAACAAGTGTGGCAAGCTACGCAAACATTTGAACACATTCAACTTTGAACGCTTTGATGTGTCGAAAAAGACCGACACCGCATGGCAAAGTGCAAATCTTTGTTCAAACTTTGAACACATACCCAAAGTCCCGTGCCACACTTAGCAATCAAACATGTGTTCAAACATGTGAAGCTAAGTCTGGCGCCGGCTTAAGGTTCAGAGGCAACGCTTTGCCATACAATGATACAACGCCAAGTTGCAACGTGGCAATGTCGCCAGTCACTTGGGTACATTACCAGTCGACAGCGATGCTGATGAATTTTTCAATGCTATATTTTAGTTTGTGAATAGTTTTAGTTAAGTTTGTATATTATTTTCCAATTTTTATTAATTAATCAGTTATAACTTGTTATGTACCCAATGTACCCACTTATAAAAAGTATTTAAGTACAAAAAAAAGTCGAAAAAATTACGTTTAAGTATTTGAAAAGTTGAAAACTTCATATGATCATTATCACATCGTTTGAAACACCTAACCCTAACTAAATAAAAAACATTATAAAACCACGATAATGTTGCTTTAAAATGTTAAGATAATGTTATAAACAGTATGTTTGTTCAAGTTATAAACACAAACTGTATAATTACTTGGTTCAAAACAGGTGTATTTTTAGGTAGGTAACTCTTTAAACAATATGGCAATATTTACATGACACCTAAACAAGCAAGGTCAAAACGAGATTGAAGGCTTTTCGAAGGAGATATCAGATACTTATAGCTCTACAACTGTACAAGGGCATTTTGGCGCGTGGCAAAAATCAGTTATCTAATAACGCAACACATTTTCGTAAACGATTCTGACTAATCTGTTTCATTATGACAGTTTAACAATATTCATTGCGTTATTTACGTCGTTGAGCAGATTTTTTTTTCGAACTTATGATGCAATGGATTCTGTTTCAAAAGGATTCAAATTCTGATTGATCGTGTATTACGTAACTAGGGTACAGTACCCTAATTACGTAATGCACGATCAATAATAAATTGAAATCGTTCAGGCTCAGAATGTCCCTTTCCCAAAATGTCCCTTGGTTTCAAAATGTCCCTTTCCCGAAACGTCCCTTTCCCAAAATGTCCCTTTCCCAAAATGGACTAGCAATCTGTTTCAATTCATTTCAATTTATTAGATATTGATCGTGCATTACCTTTAGGATGCAGGTCTAATGCCGCCATCTTGTTTTTCGTTACGTACTACAACTATTACAAAAAAGTTTAACGCAGCAACGCCCCCCTGTCAATGTCTTTCAATTCAAGCACCAAATTATGAGTGTTTATTCTGAAAGTTGGCAACGTCGCAAATAGATGTCAAATATTTCGCTGTTTTGATTAATTTGATAATATTTCTGTATGGAAATAAAAAATGTGGCTAACTAGCGAACTAGAATATTGATTATGAAATGCAATACTTAATATCGTAACACCGAATAGTTAGTTTTAGATGTATAAAAAGTATTTGGAAACTTTCCAAATGCCTTTTTTTCACCTAAAACGGGTACAACATCAAATTCAATGTTATAATTGCAATTAATTATTAATTATCTAGTCAATTGGTTAGCCACATTTCTTATTTCCATACAGTATTATTTCCAAATTAATCGAAACAGCTAAATATTTGACAGCTATTTACGACGTTGCCAACTTTTAGGATGCACCCTCTTAACCTTGTGTTAGCTTGTAGACAGCGTTTCCAACATCAGCAAATTTTTATGACAGGCCCCCACAAAATAAAAATGTTCTCCGAACTCCCGTGCCCCAAAGGCTTGCGCAGGTGGGATTATCCTGCTAGATAGTTGACGTGAAATCTGTCAATATCGTAAGTAACCTTCGCAGTTATGCAAACTCGTTATCCTGACTTATTTGAAAATGATATCTTTCAATGGTGGGGCCACAGACGTAGCTATATCTCAGGGGCGTAGCTAACGCCGTATCAGCCGTATCAATGATATACCCCCAAGCTACAGGTGTGTTAGCAAAAATTCGTACAATATTATCCAAAACCTGAAATTCTTATTGATGAGGAGCCGGTAATGAATAAATAAGTCCCTAACGAAAATATGAAAATAAACGTTATTTGTTTATGGCTTACTGAGGCTTCAGGCTAAAGGCACGGTCCAACTCTCAAGCTTTTATTTAACATTAAACATTCATTTAAAATAAAATTACACCGAAAATCTAACTTACGAGTCAGGAAAACGAAAAAAACAAAAACAGATAAAATAATGCTATGCTACGACAAAATAGATACGCTACGTTTGCTACGAAAATAGCTACGAAATAGCTACGAAATTCATTGTTCTGAGCAAGATTTTTGATTCTTTTGGTTAGGTACCTACTTAAATAATTTACATCAATTTGTGTTACTATTATTTATCGATCAAAAATTAAATTAAATTATTCATATTCATAATGAAACCTCATTATGAATATGATTACATTGTAAAAAAATATGAAAAAATTGCTATTGAGCTACGATTGCACTACGACATAGTAATTCATCGTTCTTGAGATTTTTTTTTTGTACATATACTATTATGTAACCTAACGATGTTTTGGTCTCTGATTGATTGACAAGGTTATGGCTCATTATACAGTAATTACCTTCAATTATTGATAATGCTGATCACATCAAGGAACTAACGATAATGATGTTGGTCATTAACATTATTGAAAAAATTATATACTGTTGTGTTGTGGGAACGGCGCATCTTTGAAGAGGGTTATGTCGAGCAGTGGGCTGAGGTAGTTGATCAAGAAATAAAATAAAATAAAAATGCCCTTTATTCCACTACTTACAATTTAGAACTTGATTAAGGGCTGATTTCACCAATAAAACTGAACGCGATCAGCATTTCTAAAACGCGTTCAAGACGCTGACGCTGTCAGTGTCAAAATTGTTATGGAATATTGTACACTGACAGCTCTTGAACGCGTTTAGATTTGCTGAACGCGTTCAATTACATTGGTGGAATCCGCACTAAGTGTAATAATATGTTTAAATATTACAAATACTTCTAAAAGAAATTGGTTTTTCTTCTCAATAAATTACTTCCTTCTTTTCCTTTCTTTTACTAGCATTTGCCATCGCTCTTCGTAGCAGTCGCCTCTACGGCGTAGGCTTCCCCTAAATTGCTCCGCACGCTTCTATCGCGCGCCTTTTTGCATCCAGTCCGGTCCACAACATTGAGTAAATAATGTCTCGCCATCTCTTTCTTTCCTTCTCTCCCTTTCTTTTAACTTCTAATGGGATGCCTTCTGTGGTACCTAGTTGATTACTGACTACTAACTAGACCCATTTGGACCCGGTGGCACCCGTGGTCGCAAGCGCGACTGCTAAGCGTGGGTGGGGGTCCTGGGTTCGATTGCCCGGTCGGCCAAAGTGTTATTGTTTTCAAACAATCTGGATATTACATATATGCGTGAAAAAGCAATAATTATGCTTGAGTTTTGTGTATGAATAATCTCTGAATAAATGAATTGAAAGTATTGACTTGCCGGCACTTATTTTTTTGGCCATCTGCCACAAATATTCAATTTCTTTGGGCCGGTAACGAGAATTAACAAAATTGTTTCAATTCAACCGAAATTCGATTGGAGTCGACGGCGGACTCTACTTCTTGCCAGACTTACCTCTGACATAGCGAGTTAGCACCTGACTGACACTCTCTGAGTTAGCTTAGACTGGAATCCTACGCAGCTCTAAGTACATAGTCTGTTTACCTGATACGTCGGCTCCACCATGGCTTCATGGAAAAAACACAGCTGATTTACCTACTTGAGGTAATTACTGTGGTTTACACCGCCATCCACTTACGGACTTATTTCAAGGTTGAAACCTGTTTGGATCGTAGTTGTATAGGTAAATGTAAGTCATTCTTATTTTGGCCTTGACAATAATTAGGTATATCATAATTTTAAAATCATACTTTTTTTGTTCATTGCAAATTAGGTAACTAGTCTACCTATCTTTAGCTTTAATTCACACTTTATGAGTTGTAAGGTAGCTTATTAATCTTGGGGAAACACATTTAGGTGATATAGTAGTACTGCTGTAGTAGTAGATACCTGCTTTTTGCACTTTTGCAGTACTGCTAAGGGCCACACTGGCGTGTTTCCAGCGAGGCGATTGTTTAACGCTCTCGCTGCGTGTGCGTAGCAAGTACGCCATGTGTGACCAACGTGTTCGCCACGTTCGTGGAACGAGAGCGATTGACGTTAGTGTACAAGAGAAAGTCAAGGCAAACAGTCGGACGCGACTCTAATAAGACAATTTATAAGAAAACTTCACGGTAGAACAATTACCGGCGTCGCATCAGTCCGCACGAGCCTTGGGACAAGCGAGGGTACAATTTAGGGCTCCCACACAAAACTGCGAATTCGCATCGCATCGCAAAAATCTGCGAGCTCCTAAAAACAAAGCTCCTCTAAAAATTTGCGATGCGGCGTCGCATCGCAGTTTTGTGTGAAAGCCCTTAATAATCGTGAAAACGCGGAGAACACGTCACAGAGTCGCGGCTTGCTCGCTTAGCACCCGCGGGGAGCGCGTTCACAAATCGCCTCGCTGGAAACACGGTGGCAAATCGCCAGTGTGATAACGCTCTAACCTACGCTGCTGTCTAAAGATGATATCTATAAATAAGTAGGTACCTAGTTTTTTCTTTTCTTTTTGTCGCGGTATCTTTAATTACTTTCTGCATTTACCCTATTGTGCACTTCCGTTTGTCAAGACTAGCTCCACTATCTGGGTCACGGCAGTGCCCCCGCCAAGTTGAGCAAAAACAAACAAAATTAATTATTGTTCGAAGATGTTTTGTACACAACTGAGTAAGTACCTAATATTAGTTATTAGTAGTTTGTTATTTAAAAAAAACAAGACGTTTTTTTCTTACGTTTTAATGTTACTGTATCAATGTTATACGTGTTAATGTTACTGTGTGTGTAATACGAGTGCTATACAATAGACTAAGCTGCCGGAAACTTAACACTAGTTGACCAGCGGAAGTAGGACAGACGAACAGACGCTCCTATTACACCATAAGTAGGTAGTACTGCATATTATATATTTACATATCTACCGGCATAGTGATGAGGCTCTTTGACTTTTGTCAGATCATCGGAAAAGCTGTCAGGAAAGCTTTTTATCCTTATTATGTGAATCAGTTGCTCATTAACGACCGAATCCTATTGGGTTCGGACTGACAATATACCTATTGTCAGTAAAAGACAGCTGATCGCTATTGATGGTAGACAGTATAATTCTATCTGTTATTGTGTCATATTCCATAAGATTCCTAGTCTGACAGATTATTGGGACGTTAAAAACTTAAAACCATAGATAGAGGTATTTCTATCTCCAGTATGCCAAAACTGAATAGATAGGTTATTGGGTTCGGTCATTAATAGTTAGCTCTACAGCTGTCGATAGACTTATAAAACTACGGTTGAGCTAAACGCATTCTATGCGCAACAGCTTAGGAAGGTAAGCCGAAGATGCGCTGATATGCAGAAATAATAGCTTTTAAAATGTACATATTATATCAAACTATAAAATCAATCAATAAATTATAAATTTTAATGAAATTCAAACGGCTATACATATACCTATACAGTATTATATAAAATAATTAGTCCAGGTACAATCGGCACGTAATTAGCATACAAATCAGAAATGCACGTCACTAGCCCGCGAATGACGTAAGTAAATGATTTTCCACCAGACAGACCCGTTAATAAATAAATAAATGCACACGAATTATCATTTTGATGACATATCAAGCTTTTTGATTACCTCTGTAATTTTCTCACATTACAAGACTTTTCCTTCCGATTATCAATTTGATCTAGAGGTAGAAGTTACTTTTACTTCAGATCTATAAATAAAAAACTGTCTAACAAGCTTTTAGCCAATAGTTTAATTTATTATAGAACAAAGTTCCTCCTATCTCAAGGAACCCATGACAAAAGTCATAAAATTTCATCATCACATGATGATGAAATGCCTAGCATTTTCCCAACTAAGTATGTTAGGGTCGACTTCCAGTCTTACCGCAGTATTTTACATGGGGTGGTAGCCTATCCCACCTCCCCGTTTTACCCAGTAAGTTAGGTACTGGGTAACACGGCACTGACGACACCCCTTGGTATGATTGGTGCCGGACTTTCGGGATTTTACTAACCCTAACGACTTCAAGGCTGTTATGCGTTGATCTACTGTCAAATATCAACGCACAACAGCCTAGTACTCAAATTATCAAAAGTGATAGTACAATTTGTCACACCAAAATCGAACACTTAGTGCGGATTCCACCAATGAAACTGAATGCGATCAGCACCCCAAAACCGCGTTCAAGAGCTGTCAGTGTCAATATTCCATTACAATGTTGACACTGAAAGCTCTTGAACGAGGTTTAGATGTGCTGAACGCGTTCAGTTTCATTGGTGAATTTCGCCCTTAGTGGGACAAAGTTTTGTCACAGGAGTGAATGCTACGTCGACACTTGCAGGGTTATCAAAGAACTAAATATCAAGCATAGCTTTCTACTTAAGGGGGATGCGACAAGGTACCCGCAAAATTCAATTATTTACGTTTTTTGCAATTTGCAGGTCAGTGTCAGGTTGTATCTTGAATTCTTGATTAAAATATGATTTGCGATCTTAAAAAATATGACTACAGATTTCTTATCATTAGAATCAGCAATAAACTCCTTAAGTTAGCATAATCCTCAATGTAGTTAAGTAATAATAATAGTCATTCAATAGGTATCACATGAACTTAGAGAGTTCTATTGATGATTTTTATGATTATAATTCTATAAATATTTATTTGATACGGTCGCGAATCATATTTAGATCAACAAACAACCTGATACTGACCTGCCCCCCAATTACGCAATGCACGATCAATTTTAAATTGAAACCAATTGAAAAAGATTGCCAGTCCATTGCTTCATAAGTTCGACAAAAAAAATCAGCTCAATTTTTTTTGTCGAACTTATGCTGTAAATTGCAAAAAACATAACAAAATTTAAATTCCGCGGGCTACCGAGACGCTTTCGCCTTAACTAACACTAGATATAACTCAAAGAGAGCGTTGAGCCAATAATTTATGCGGCCGATAACGTTCGCCTCTTATCCTCTGTAATGATAATGAGCAACAATACAATACAACACCTTTTGTACAGATAAATGGGGATCTATCTTTGACTCTCTCATTATCATTATTGTCTTAAATTAAGTATATCATCTGTTCCCGCTTGGTAGATATACCGGTAAATTATAAAAAAAAAGAACAACCGACTTCCAAAAAAGACACTACAAAGTCAAAAATAACTTTAATTTCGGAAGTCGGTGTATTTGGTTTTGAACTTTCGTTTTTTGCCACCGACTTCCGAAATTAAAGTTATTTTTGACTTTGTAGTGTCTTTTTTGGAAGTCGGTTGTTCTTTTTTTTTATAAAAAGTTTTTATTTTGCACTTTTTAGTTGTGGTACCTACCCCATACAAATTCGAATACCACTAACCTGCTAAAATAACAGTGATTGGAAGTTATCATTATATCATCCATATAAACTAAGTGGGAAAAATACGTATTATTGAAGCTAACTCAAAAACTATCCAAGTAAAGTTAATAAAATTAATATGGGACCACCTCGGGAGCATATCCTTTCAAACAAAAAAACAATTTTCAAAATCGGTCCATAATTGACGGAGAAATCGCGTAACAAACATACAAAAAAAAAAAAAAAAAAAAAAAAACATACAGACGAATTGAGAACCTCCTCCTTTTGGAAGTCGGTTAAAAAGGTGTCTCACTGTCCATTTGAAGTCCTGCTCGCGGCGTTGCCCGCGGCGATGCATGCGGCGTCTGATTGAGAAGTAAGCTGAATCTTATAGATAACATTATGGTGGACATATACGCTACGAGAAATCGTTACGATCAGACTGTACAGTTCGAACGGTACAGTTTATCGTACATGGCATACAAGCCATATACGCTACGAGAAATCGTTACGATCAGACGGTACAATAAACGGTGCCGACTGCCGACACACACGTGTCAGCGATGGCTTCGAATCAGCGATATTCTTACGCTCTTTTTTGTAATGTTGTTTATTTTTTTTACGACAGCGTCTTTGTCAACACTAGGGTCTATTTTCAATTAGTTTATTGTACGCTGAACGATTTAAATCGCGATTGTGATACTCTTTGCCTTTAGTATTCCAAAGACAAGGTTCACTGCGATATAGCTCAATAAATTGTTCTAGCCATTCGCGATTAGTTTGAGACGCCATCTCCATGACGCGTGCGCACATCCATCAGAACTGCGAGTGACAATAAAACTGAACACAAAAACTGACGAGCGCATACACGTTACGATCAGTCGGCACAGTTCGTCCGATTCCGATTAATCAATTGAAATTTTCATACTGTTCCGTTCGACTGCACCACAATATAACTGTGACTGCACAGTCTTAAAAAATCGGACGAAACTGTACAGTTTTATAACATACATGTAGCGATTTATCGGTACCGTTCGAACTGTACAATCTGATCGTAACGATTTCTCGTAGCGTATATGTCCACCATTAGAGATCTATGATTGATTTTTAACCGACTTCCCCAAAAGGAGGAGGTTCTCAATTCGGTTGCATTTTTTTTTTTTTTTTTAATGTTTGTTACCTCATATCTCCGTCATTTATGAACCGATTTGGAAAATTCTTTTTTTATTTGAAAGGATATACTTCCCGATTGGTCCCTTTTTTATCAAAATTTAGTTCTGATGATGGAATCCATGACAAATTGAGGGAACTCCTCAAATATTATAGGCATACACATAGCGATTTCGGTATTTTCAGCAACCAGTTAAGCATTTGCATTCAGAAAGTATCATTTGGTGAAGTGGAACTGATGAAGAAGTCCACAGATGGCCACCGGAACTTCTCAATGATAAGTATTTCACGGGTGGCGTCATTTATGGACCGATTTAGAAAATTATTTTCCTATCTGAAAGGTATACTTTTAGATTGGTCCTATTTTGATCAACATTCAGTTCTGATGATGAAATTCATGACGACTTGCGGGAAATCCTCAAAAAAAATTATAAGGAAACCAGGATCTGTTGATGGCATCCCAGACAAATCGAGGGGAACCTTCCAAAATCGTAGTGGCGACTAGTGCGTTTGTAATTTTTTTTCATTAAGCATTTTAAAGCACTACTATTTAATGAAGGTCGAGAGTCGATCTGGTGATGGAGCCGAAAGACAGTTGAGGGAACTCCTCAACGATTTACAGCAATTACCTGGTGTTTGGGCTTGATTAATTTGTATTGATGAGAACTATACACCTAGATGTTTTGTGACTGTCATTAGGGGTTTGATGATGAAGACGAAGGACAGTCAAGGGAACTCCTCAACGTTTTACAGTAGCTACCTTGTGTTCGGACTCAATTCATTTTAAGGATGATAAGATGATAACTTCCTGTCACTGTTAATTGTGTCGCTGGTAGTGTTATTCGAACTTGTGTGGGGTAGGTAGGTACCAAAACTAAAAAGTGAAAAATAAAAACTTTTAACAAAAAAAAAACAACCGACTTCCAAAAAAAACACTACAAAGTGAAAAATAATTTTAATTTCGGAAGTCGGTGGCAAAAAAACGAAAATTCAAAACCAAAGACACCGACTTCCGAAATTAAAATTATTTTTCACTTTGTAGTGTTTTTTTTGGAAGTCGGTTGTTTTATTTTTGTTAAAAGTTTTTATAATGATTGAACACAGACTTAACAAGTTCAGTGCCGGGAACCCTCCGGGAAGGTTCACTCAAGTCGCACATGGGTTAAAAGCAGGTTTTTCTTAGCGAATTCGGAAATATAAACTGTGATATTTGTTGTATATTTTAACACGATTCGGCGACACTCCTCGAGGGTTAACTTTAGCGCAAACGTAGGTAATGCCGGTGCCCCTACTGGAGTCAACATGCTATATGTATGGCAGCATGGCGTACTTATGAGCTCTATGAAAATGGGTGGAGTTCAAAGATGTCCAAAAAACAGGAGACACCACAGAAGTTACAAAATGTTATGAAGTTAAAGACAACAGACAGTCTGTCTGTCTAAGGCTGCTTGTCCACTGAAGCGGAGAGGAGAGGACAGGAGCGGAGATGTGCCAACATTAACCAATAGAATCGCACCTCTCGTTAATATTGGCACATCTCCGCTCCTCTCCGCTCCAGTGGACCGGCAGCCTAAGGGTCAGCAGCGTCCTTCTGTCTGATAACAACCATCCTGTACTCCGATGCTCTGCATCAAACTGCTTCACATTTATTGGCTCGATGTCAAAGAAATTGACGGCTCAGTTCTCACTCAACGAGTCTCGACACATTGACAATTTGTTTGTCCGCTCTATTGCAGTGTTAAAACGTTACAATTAAGCTTTATGGGGCTTTAAATATGTTAGTTGTGGGGCTTTAAATGTGTTACTGACTGGACAGGTCCACTCAATCTGTGTGGTTCTTTCCTCAAAAGACCATTTCAGACACCAATCTACATGGTCTTCACATAATCTGACCAAGATTATGTCTGGACTTTAAAAGAGACTGTGACCTCTGAGTTTGTTTCGGCCTTTCTTCTCAGAGTAGTCGGATAGGAAACGCAGACCTCATCTAGTTTAAAAAAAAAAAAACGTTGGTTGGTTGCACAGGTTGCACTCTGGGAGTGCCGGCAGAAGTGAAAACTTGAACATTAACGTTGTGCATTTTTGAATATTTTGGAAAGGATAGGGAATAATTTCGCACGAATTGCTTTATTTATCAGTATAAAAGTACTATAATTTATTTGGTTGAATACAATAGTCATTAGTAGTACTTAGTAGTACCTATATTTATTTATTTTTAAAATATAGTGTAACAAAAATAAACAATTTATTTAAACACTTTTCATGAAGTATGTTATGATTATGACTGCTTTTTTTTACCCATCAATATGGGTAAAATGTCTTACCTCGCAATCTTTACGTAATGTCAAAGACTATTTATTTTGATATTTACTTTGTCGGTTGCTAGGCAACGGATCTTACGGTCACGTCCTGACGCGAGTTTAACATTTTTTACCCATCCCAAAAAAGTGCACAACGCCGGCGGCGCTAAAGAAGTTTTCATTTCAAAAATATGATTGACGTGTAAGTGTTTCGACCTACAGAAATAAAATCATTTATCATATATCAAGAGTTGAACTACCTACTAGGATTTGTAATTTATTTTATCACCCATGGCCCTTGCCTTCAGAAAATTCAGACGCGCTCAACGTTATCGATATCTTAAATTTATATAAGTCTTATCATAAGTCAGTATCTTAGGGTGGGGTAATCTGTGATAAATGACACTTTATCATTTATATTTATATCCACGTCTACTTGTATCTGTATGCAAACAGAATCACGCTGCGGTGAGCTGATCTTGCGGATGTAAATAAAAACGTAGGTAACTATGTAATACCGTATCTCTATTACGATCTTAAAGATAAATCAGATAAACAAGAGCTTGACAGAAGCCTTGACCTTGCACTTGACACCGAGCCACAAGGACATTACAATTTAATTCTGAAAGAAACGTCAAACAAAAGACGTCACAGCTCCCGTTCGTGTGCAATAAATTAATACTGAAAAAAAAAAAACTGAATGAATTTGTTGGCAAGTCGGCAGCAGGCAGCATGTAAATGCAATGCAAACATATTATTAGTTTTGAAGCGGTAAAATGTATATAAGGTGTTAAAAAATTTACTTTAGAATCTGGTGCTTAGTTTAGACCATCGAACTGAATGAATAACTTTTACTATGGGACTTATGGGACCAACTTTGAAACACAGAAAAAAATCTGTTCCAACTGTTTTAAATGTACCTATTATTATTATTAATTTATTTATTCAAGTTACTATGACTCATTACAATATTCAGAAACACACACATACACCAAACAATACATTAAAATTACATTACAATCACAGCACATTTAATACTTACACTAACACACCATTAGGTAACCCGACGACCGTAAGTGACCTATGGGACAGCTATTTTTTTTTTCCTGTCATAGTAAAAGTTCTTTAGTTCGATGGTCTAATGCACCTCTTAAAGTTTCAAAAGTAAGTTCAAAAGTACGGTCTACTAGAGTACTAGCCAATATCGGCACTAGTACATTTTCTGATTCGGTGCATGCCGATTCAGTCAATTCAATGCTACAGTCTACAGCGGATGTGTTTCTGATGATGGTGATTCTATGTAATTTCGGCCACAGCGACATTCTATGGCCTTCGCTTTCGTCATGGTGATTGAGATCTCTTGACTACATGACTATGTGTGTCAATGAATCAACTCAGCCTATCGCAGTACACTGCTGGACATAGGCCTCTCCCAAGCTGCGCCACAACGCCCTGTCTTCCGCCTTCCGCATCCAGTCTGTCCCACCCAGTCCATCTAGCTGCCGGGCGGGGCGTCCCACGCTATACGCTTGCCGATACGCGGTCTCCACTCCAGGACTCATCTGCTCCACCGACCATTGGTCCTTCGACAAACTTGCCATTGCCACTTCAGTTTGCTCATTCTGCAAGCTACGTCGGGAACTCAAGTTCTTTTCCGGATAGTTTAATTTCTGATTTTATCCTTCAAAGAAACTTCGAGCATAACCCGCTGCATAGCGCGCTGAGCGACCTTGAATTTGTGGGCCAGCCCGCCTGTCAGTGTCCACGTTTTGGCACCGTATGTCATAACGGGCAGGACGGACTTGGATGACCTTATTTTTCAAACACTGCGGGATAGGCGACAAGAAGACTAATGACGAAGTAGGTACTATGTGTTTATTATTACTTAAAAATCTTTTTAACACTATAACCTTGTGACCTTCATCTGTCATAATGTTTATTATAACGGTTAAGAGGGTGCATCCTAAAAGTTGGCAACGTCGTAAATAGCTGTCACATATTTACATGTTTCGATTAATTTGGAAATAATACTGTATGGAAATAAGAAATGTGGCTAACCAATTGACTAGAATATTAATAATGAATTGCAATTATAACATTGAATTTGATGTTGTACCCGTTTTAGGTGAAAAAAAGGCATTTGGAAAGTTTCCAAATACTTTTTTTACATCTAAAACTAACTATTCGGTGTTACGATATTAATTATTGCATTTCATAATCAATATTCTAGTTCGCTAGTTAGCCACATTTTTTATTTCCATACAGAAATATTATCAAATTAATCAAAACAGCGAAATATTTGACATCTATTTGCGACGTTGCCAACTTTCAGAATAAACACTCTTAAAAACTATAGTATCGTTATGATTTATCTTTCTCGTCTCGTAAAGATGGAGTGCGGTTGACTTGTAACATTGAAAATAATCATAAACATTGACATGACCTCGAGTACCACAACAGGTTATTTCACCGTATAGAGTTATGGTAGCAATTATCATTTCATGATTTCGTTTGTTCATTAGTTTCCACAACTAAACACTCAAACAAGGCCGTAAAAGAATTAACTATAATTCTTTATTGTAAAAAACAGGTTACAGAAAAGAGCTAGGTTAGAGTATTTACCTGTATTTCAGCACCCTAATTACGTAATGCACGATCAATTTTAAATTGAAACCAATTGAAAAAGATGTCCAGTCCATTGCTTCATAAGTTCGACAAAATAAATTGAGCAGATTTTTTTTGTCGAACTTATGAAGCAATGGACTGGCAATCTTTTTCAATTTGTTTCAATTTAAAATTGATCGTGCATTGCTTAATTGGGGGGCTGGAGCCAAAATTATATCGTTCGATACCATAGCTATCCGTGTTCGATACAATATAATGCTGAGACTTGCTGAATGTCAGTCTATTGCCAAAGAATTACGATCTTAATAGTGGAAGTTTTTGGGCATTTCCCAAGCTAATCAAGACATCCCACTGTTAGTTGTGACGGCCAGGATTCTCCCATAAACATCCATTAATAAAACTATTCTCCCGTCTCTATGTAGAGTTGGGACGTTGCCACCAAAATTAAAATTACCTACTGTCATTAAATTAACGCATTCCGGAAGTGCACTCAGCTTTAAATATAAGGCGCTTGCGTTACATAAATAGTGTGTCTCCAACAACAGCATGCGCGCACGCATCGGTGCGGTGTTTGACGCGCCTCCGCTCCGCGCCGCCCGCGCTGCTCGCGCCAGCCGATGCGTTGGCATAGGTTAGGAACCCACTGGCAGCTCAACGGCATGCCTTTCCCGCTTTGAACTGTCTTGGCTTTTTCCGTTGACACCGATTTATGCATCTATGAACATAATGTCAGCTGAGATAATCCTACGCCTGTAGGAACACATATTGTAAATAATTCTACTAAAATAAAACGCGAAATCGCACTAGCATAAAATTTAATATTTATTTAGTAGGTAACAATGTTTGTATGCTAATAAAAGTCGTTCAACTCTGCATTTTCATAACAAATGTCCTTCAACAGATCATTAGCTACATTTATTGCAGCTAACACTTGTTTACACTACATTGTTTTGAAGACGTAAAATAAATTGTGAGATTTCACGTAGGTAGTGAATTTTCATCTATGTAGGTATATATTCCTCTATACAGGGTGGCGTGGCAGGGACATCGACGCGAAAACTGTTACCATGGATTCAGTACGTGATTGTGAACATCTTTTTTTGGGTGGGAAATCGTCAAATGACTTCTCCCGCTCCGGGCGGCGCGGAAGGGCGTGTCAGATTCTTACTGACTAAAACCCACCCGTGTTCCTTCCCTTGCTTGTTCGTTGCCGGGGCCACGGTCTCCCCTTAGGACTTCCCGGAACCCCGGCGGCAGGCATCGGCCCTGGCGGACCCCGTCAATTTTGCAGACATCTCTTTGAGGTGCGCGTGGAACACGACGCGCCGTCATCGACCCGGGCCAGATCGGACGGCGAGCTTGAATGTGAACCCCTGCGCGGCTGCGTTGAGATTTTTAGTCGGTTATTTTTTTTTTAATCAGCTGTTCCATACATTATGACCGTGTAGATATTGCACTTTTCTATGAAACAGCAGGTTTTTATTTAAATTACCGAAGAATGATGTCTCTGCCACCCCGCATATAACTTTTTTGGTTTATATAATATACTGACACAGTGTGTCTATCTATAGTCTTTAAAAACTTAGCGTGGGAAGTAGGAACTCGTTAACAGGTAAAATTGGCTGCACAGCAGAGCAGAGGCTTTCCAGAAAAACCAAAGCAATGATGAACAACGAACAAGATGTTCGTCTAGCAGCATGACAAATTGCTAATTAAAATAAATCCTCCACGTAATAATCTAATCCGTGATACGAGTAGTCATGTAAGATCAAAATTATACGGTCACAGACCGTCATGATTCGTTAACAGCCACGTCCAAAAATAAGTCATCGGCCTGGCCTTGGTGTGAACTGAACACTATAATATTATGCGCACTCCGATGCATGATAATTGTACAACAAAATATTAGACCTGAGATTTATAGCTTTACTGAAAGGTAATAATCATATTTTGCGAATGCAAACAAAGAGGTAGGTAGGTAATCAATATAATGGGATCCTGCCGTTTTGCCAAAATTATTTTGACAAAACATTATCGAAACAAATTTTAGCAACCTTTTTTAT
Source organism: Conistra vaccinii (assembly GCA_948150665.1). Lineage (NCBI taxonomy): Eukaryota > Metazoa > Arthropoda > Insecta > Lepidoptera > Noctuidae > Conistra > Conistra vaccinii. Next base: position 8,502,140 of record OX411327.1, read on the forward strand.
ACCAATGCGATATTTGGAATGATTTTAGTAAGCACATTTTCATTTGGTCAAACTTTTACTCGGCAGAATATCACCAAGGATAATGTCATTATGGCATTTGGTATTTAATCAAATGATTTATTACTTACAGGAAACAATCTTTAGACAATAAACATTTAGTCAAATTAATTCAACATTTATTAAATTAATCAACATTTATTCCTTCTTCTAGGATCTCAACCAGTCATTAAATGTAATCTCTATTGATTACATTTAATGGCTGATTGAGATTCCGCCGATAAATATAGATTTTCCATTGACGATACACAGCCAATGATATTATAACGTTTTAAGTTTTCCGTCATAATCTGTTCGGAGCAAAAGATCTTTCATCTTATCATGATATTTACGGGTTTAAGAACTTCTAATATTGGCAGGTTACCCATTTAATATTTACTGTAACTCGTAACCTGTAACATATGTTTTTCCTAAACATACATCAGGCTCGGCTCGCTACAACATACTTCTCAAAAGGTTTATAGTTTAAAACTGTCAAGTGCTACAAAATCTATTTGTAAGAGAAAATAAATAGACCTATTAGATATCTATTATTATTTCGTTTGCTTAGTATTATTCTAAGCAAAGGCATTTAAAATATTTACTGAAAGGCCTACCGAGTTTGTAAAAAGTTCAAATCATAACTTCATGCCTGTTTTCCCCGGAGGCTTAGGCATTCCGCACAGGTCTACCTACCGATAGGCGATAGTACAAAAATCTCCTGTTCATGGTACTGGAAGGTTAATTTAGAATAAGTTTTTGCCCCTGGCTGGAGGCTTTTAGGAGCACAGGATCGACCGGTTAAGGTGAAAGCGTCAGGGTAGCCCGCGACTTACGTTTTTGCATTTTGCTCGTCAGTATCAGGTTGTATGTTGATATAAATATGATTTGCGACCGTATCAAATGTTTATTTATAAAATTATAATCATAGAAATCATCAATACAACTCTATAAGTTCATGTAATCCCTTTGAATGACTATTTCATGAAATCACGACATTTGGGGATTATGCTAACCTAAGGAGTTATATTGCTGATTCTAATGATTATAATTCTGTAAACCCATATTGGCTACGCTCGCAAATTATATTTTAATCAAGATACAACCTGACACTGACCTGCAAATTGCAAAAAACCTAAGAAAATTTGAGTTTCGCGGGCTACCTTGGCGCATCCCCCTTAACACACACTTGCAGCACAAATATCGGTTTAATTAAATCTCGATTTTGCCCTAAACTTGACTTAGCTTAAATCTCATTAAGCATGTCTTGCATTAAGTAGTCATGGCCTCAGAGACCGGCTACGAGATGCCATACAAAAAAAAAGGTACTGGAAGGAACAGTGGGTTTGGTCGGTAAGAGACGTAAGCGTCCGACATAACCCTCCGTTCTTCACAAAAAAAAAGGTTAGGCACACTGAGGGATGAGTAGGTAATAATAACATCGTATTACATTAGATATTAGTAAGTAACTATAAACATAAAGTCATAGGTAAATAGTTATAAGGTCCAGCCTCTTGTCTGATAAATTACGCGTTAGTAGTGGAAAATAACACGTGCGCCGGGAAACACGCGGCTCGTGAGACAGCTCTATCAATGAAAACAGTTTATTTTTATAGCAGACACGCGATCAGCTGGTATTCTATTTAATATGTGAAATAAATATAGAATGATTCAAGCTATACTATCGTAGACTAAATAAATTATTTAGTACTAGCTTCTGCCCGCGGCTTCGCCCGCGTGGATGTCGGAAATTATCCCACAGGAACGTGTAACATGAATTGCGTAGCACTTACAATAGCAATGGGTTTCATTTTGCCAGTTCAACAATTAATTGCGTTATTTATGTTATTTCTCGAACATAATTATTAAGCAATAGCTTCCACTCGGCGCTCTGGCGCGTCATCCCTTGGCTGGCCCGCCCCTCCACCCTCGTTCTGTGCGCCGTCGACTCAATATCGCAGGTCATTCTTATCGTTCTAACTATTTGTCCAAATTACTTAGTGTAAAAGACAAACTTTATCTACATTAAATACCAAAAGCGATGAAGGTATTTATTTTGATAAGAATTAACTAAATACTCTAAGATATGCAATGTAAAAAAAGTATTCAATTTAACTGTATTTATTGCTCACTATTTTGGTTATAAAGGCTTCCACATAAAAGGTAGATAGATGCTGTCGCGGACTTTTATTTAGAACTCTTTAAGACAAACAATCCCACAATACATTTTCTTCATGTAACTCTAACGGTTTAGGCAGCGCACACAGCATACGGTGGAGGTCTGCCCGGCTTGGGTGGACCACCGCCGTGTCCTCGTGGAGGCGATCGGCGGCGGTGGCCTCTCGCGTACGGCCCTGGTTCAGGCCATGGTGCGGAGCGAGAGGGCATGGCAAGTCACCTCCTTCTGCAAAGCAGTAATGCTCGCGAAGGAGAAGGTGGAGCGCGCGAGGGAGTGGCAAAGGCCGCGCCCTACCAGCCCTAGCCGCCGCCGCCGTAGGAGACGTCCCGGGCGTCGGGAATTGATAGCCGATTTCTGGCCACCGTAGGCGCGGGCCTGCGGACGGAGAGCAACGGGCAGCTCGCCGTCCGATAAGGACCAGGCCCGGGTCGACGGCGCATCAACGCATTCGCATTTATAATATTAGTAGGATTAATGTAGGGCAGTGTTTTTCAACCTTTTTCATGACTTGACCCCATTAGTATGAAAAAAAATTTTCGCGACCTCGACCATTCAAGAACGATTTGAACTCAGTCGAGATTCCCGCTGAGTCGACGTTTCTGCAGCACGAAACCTAGCCTGATGTTCCCGAGTTGCAGAGAGCCTTGCCTCACGACCTTCCTCAGATTCCTGTGATCGAACTAATCTCATCCTTTTAGCATTTCTGCTACATTGGGAGAGGTTGGATCTTCTTCGAGGCATTCTTACAATAAAATAGTACTTACTACTTAACACACAGTTATTTCGTAAACACGTACTATCGTAAACAATTAAATTATAAATACTTACAGATTATTATACAGTCTAAAATTATCACAGTTTAAGTAATAAGTGTTAAGACGTGTAAACCAAACGTACTAACTCTATAAAACAAAATTATTGCTAGAAAAATTAATTACTAACCTGAGCTAATAAACTTATACTTAATAAAGAAAATCTAGAAAAGAAATGCCTCACCTATACCAAATACTTATAATATTTATACATATACAAACCCTAAATAAAAATTAAGATAAGTATACCGAAAATCAAGGAAAGAAATGCCTAACCTATAACAAATGTTCGATGTGATTCTTTAAATTGACATAACTTTTTTATTTATGAACCGATTGACATGAAATAAACACTAAATGTTAAGTGAAGCTTACTACAATATATTAGTGAAAACCGCATCTAAATCGAATAAGCCGTTTCTGATATTAGCGTGCACAAACACACAGACAAACAGACAAACCGACAAACAGACAAACAGACAAAAAAAAAATTAATTACAATCTCGGGTTCAGCATCGATATAATAACAACCCCTGCTACTTTTTTTTCATATATTTCCATTGTACAGACACCACTTTTCTACAATTTTATTATATGTATATAGATTTTACGATTTTCAAGGTTGTTTCTGTGATTTACCTAGGTTTATTTACGCTCTACTTTACTGGGGGTGAGGTATAGATACAGGCTAGGGTGTCGGCAGGTTTTTTCTCAGAGGGGTGTTTCGTCAGCTCCACGAAGCGAGCTTGATCATTTTTACAGTTCACTTCGGATATGTCAGGTTCTCATATGTCCATTCATACAAGGAGTAACTTTGTCAACTTATGCAGAAAATCTTAACAAATAAGAGAATGTAGGATTCGATAATTTTTGCATTTCGACTTGAATGGGATAGGTTTTATTTTGACTATTCATACAGTAAGATAAGAAGTAGACTAACTGTGTCGATTTATACAAAGAAGCTCAAGATAGAGTTACAAGAGCGAGGGAAGCAAAGTCGATAATTTTAGCATCCCGCCTAGGGCCGATTAGATTTTCGGAAATCGGAGTTCGGTACTTTGTCGTATGCACAGAATTTTAGAATTGAGAGATTGTACAATGCAAGAGCGAGCGTAGCGAGCTCGAATTTTTTTGGATCTCATTTCGAATAGGTTAAGTTCTCTAATTATTGTGTTAGGCGTTTTCGGATATTTCTTTTGTTTCAGAACAAAAGAAATATCCGAAAACGCCCATGACTACTATAGCTACTACACCTCTACTTAAACCTCCGGGAAATACAGGCGTGAAGTTATGTTATAACTTTATAAGCTATTGTTAATCGAAAAGTGATTCCTACTCGCAAACTTAGCCCACTTTCTTAAAAAAAATAACAACTAGCATGATCCACAGTAGGTAATTGTGTAGAAGAGAAATTACAAACATATTAACGCCGATGTTGTTGTTAGATTATGCTATGCTTTAGCATAATCAGCCTATTATTTTCAGATATAGTGGGACACAGGCTGAGAGAGGGAGTCTGCCATATATCACCACGCGGGCATAGTGCGGGTTGGTGGATGTTACATGTCTTCGAATGTTTGGTTCTAGGACATACCGGTTTCCTCACGATGTTTTCCTTCACCTACACAAAGTAAGGTTCCTGACTGGGTTCCAACTACGAACTACAACTCGTATAAGTCGCGGCCGTTTCCATTGGGCCACCACAGCCCGATAAGGTACGTGATGCAAGTCATGCTTACTTACTTAAATAAAATTCTTCCCGTAAATTAATAGAAACTTGATGAGCATACACGCTGGCCTGCAGCCGTGGCCCGTGGGGCACACAGGGGTAACTAATTAACTACTATTTATTACACATTTTGCTGGCTGGCTGTTTGGCCCTGATTTTGTGACGGATTATACTTAGGAAGTTTTTACATGCTTTTTTATCTTTAAAATAATTACCGACTAACTAAATATTTATTTATTATCAATACATGACCCTTCCGCATTTAATTTACTTAACAAATTACATTAATTAATTGCTTATAGTTTTTATTATTACTAAATTCCCAAGAGTGACCTTTTATAACGTCTCAAGGTGTCAGGTTGTGAAAAATAAAAACAAGTGAACTTTTAAATGATTTCCTTGTATTTTATTAGGTATTCTTTTGAAGTTTGATGTAAATAATAGTTAAAATGTGATTTTGTACAATTTATATTAATTTATTCAATCGTGATAGTGTCGTAAAACGCATAGATAAAACAAGAACACTCAATTACTTATTTTACTATCTTTCAGGGTTCAAGTTTAAGTATACATATATTGCCAACTATTTAGTCTACTTACTTATTACAGTTATTACCATATTAGTTAAATGTCAAAGAAATGTATAGGTACTTAAGTTTTTAATCGACTTTTTCTTTTTCAGAAGACATAGTTTTAACGAAGTAGGTATTGTTAGGAACAGTCAATCATTTTCCTATTTTTAGGGCTTTATGACATCATAATCATAGTTAGCGTCATCTACTTGTTTCTCTTCTCCGTGGTCTTCAACACGAACAGCTAATCAATTCTTTAAATTTCAGGATGGGATTCACGGTATTTATAGTAGGATCAGTCCAACATTTTCACATTCAGGGCCCAACTTTAACGATTAAAATATTAAAGTTTACAAACTCCAGTAAGTAGGTGCCTACAGGGTGACAATTTAGACACCTGCATCCGTGGGGGTGGTTCTACTTGTCATACTAAACAACCTTCACCATAAAACTAAAATCAAATTAGTGGAAAAAAAACATCTAAGTACAACTCAAACTCAAACTCAACAGTAGAGTATTTCGTTAACGTATGTTTTTTTTTGTCGAATCTTACTTATTTGTGTTTCATAGCGAATCTTCATAAGCATAGTATCTACAGATAGGTCACTAAATCGGCGGTCTTTTTTTATTTGGGTGGGAAATCGTCAAATAATTTCTCGTGTCAGACTCTTACGACTAAAACCCACCCGTGTTTCTTCCAGTGTGACCATTTGTGGCAGATTTCTGTGGCAGATTTCGCTCCTAAATTTTGTCTGTGGCATATCATAGATCCTGCTGACGATTTACAAAAGTGGCAGATTTTACCTTATTTGAATTTTCAATGAATTCGTCTTTTTTTAAAGTAATTACATTAGGTTTTATATAAAACGTTAGCTTTTATTTATACTAAACCTCTTGAGGGGTCAAAAGTTGTGCATAATGAGGAGTACAATACAATGGTACTCATTAATAGGCACAACTTTCACTATGGGACGAAAGCTGAAATCGCGAAAATAAATCAGCTGTTTATGTTCACATATTTCGTCAAAATGTAGGGAACAGTGACTTAATTTTTTTTTTCGCGATTTCGGTGTTGGTCCCATATTGAAAGTTGTTCATAATGATGAGTACAATAACCCTATAAGAGACTTAGTATAAACAAAAAATAAGGTTGTTTACTTATTTAAATTACAAATAATTTTATCGGACTGGCAACTTCTGTTTCATGGCCAGATTATACGAGGATTTCCAAAAACAAAACAAAAAAAAAAGGAATCCTAAACCAATATGTTTCAGCTTTAATAATTACAACAAAATAGGGGGATTAAGGAAACGTTAATTAAACCAACTCAAAAAATGATTAAAAAGATGTCTCCAAAATCACACACCCACTTGACGCACCCACGTGTCTATGTAGGTACACGGACAATTGGAGGCAAACATTGATACGTAGAGCAAGTAGTATAGGTATAATAAAATTCTTAAAATAAGTATTTTTGTTGATTAATGAAATTTCATTGAATTTGCGTGTATTTTTTTCCGTTTTCATGAAGGCATATTTTTGGCATTTTTGGCGCCAGATTTTGGCAGATTTTTTGCCCAGTCTGTGGCAGATTCGCCATTTATGAGAATGATGGTCACACTGGTTCCTTCAGTTGCTTATGTACGTTGCTAGGGGCCAAGGGCCAAATTATACAGGGTTGCGGGAAAGTCCAAAAGGTGTCCCTTTTATATCCCTGTATAACTAAAAGTTATTGACCGTAAGCAAACATAAGTATGTGTTCGTATACGTTATAGCCAACTCCCACGGTGCGCCATATCGCGCACGCGCACCAGCCCGCACTAGGACGCACCGCCACGCACGCGTTCAATGCGCGTCTGCGCTACCTACCACGCACGCTAGGTTTCCCACGGTGCGTCGTGCGCGTGCGTCCGCGATATGGCGCACCGTGGGAGTTGGCTATAACATGTACCTACCTACTTATTACACTATAACATTACGTATTACATTCACTATTTAGCATTTTCAGTTAGTTGTAAGGTCATGGGGTCAGGACCCTTATTGTTCTTCCAATTTTATTATTCATCCTTCTTGTTTCAGACTTAAGTTTATTCTACACTCATGATTGGAAAGCATTTGAATTCGATGTACGAAGTAAATCTATAAAATCTGTTGATGGTATGCCTATTTATTTTACTTACTGGTTTCGTCCTAATTGGCTTACGATCGTACGAGCAAACGATGTGATTTCGCGATGGTCCAACAGGTATCCTAATAGCTCGCGCGATACCCATGGCGCGATGCGCATCATGCGATGATGCGATGCATGCCGCCGCGTTTCTACCGTGGTGTTGCTGTGCTCGCGCGATGACGCGTGACCAATTAGGACACTCAAAAGAGATTTGTACTTTTGATTGCACGATCGCACGATCAAACCCATCGTACGATCGTCCTGTGCACGCGCGATGACTTGCAAACTGCAATTAGGACACTCTAGCACAGATTATTACAGATGGGACTCTCCGCAAAATCATTTAAATAAAAAGCGATTCTTGCTACGACACAATAAAGTGCGATTCAGGTCGCACAACGCTAATTACCTACAGTTATATTCACCTACAAGTTGCCTCTCTTTCTAGCGCGTAACTCTTATACCTTCTGACCACGTCAGGGTTGTCATCTTTTAAAGAATAATTAGATAATTAAGTAGGTACCAGCTCTTGGTGTATTTTTAAATGTACCACCAATCCGTAACCGACCGCAGGCGACTTCATAAAAATGCGATTCGATTTCTTAAAAATACAATAGACACCAGTGTCGCGGTGGCGTCACGTCACCTGCTGCTGCCGCCTGCGGTAAATGGAGACTAAACAAATTAAAGTACGTCGGTACTTTAATTTGTTTAGTCTCCATTATTTATTAATATGTACCTACCTATGTAACTGGGCAAATAAAAAAGTATGTACGAATACCCTGTTGTCTACATAATAAAAAATTTACTAAGTACATAATATTTAGTTATGGTTACACTAAGTCCGTGGTGTACCTACCACGGATACGACCAAAAAAATATTTAATTATGTACTTTCCTACCTATACTTATCGAAGCCTGAACCTGACCTTGTAAACAGAACTTGTAAGTACCTAACTATACTAAGTATAATAATAATAATAATGAATATTTAAGAACTACGTAAATACGTGTGCCTTATATAAGAATAACCATTAATGTAAACGTTTGGTACCTATACTACCTACCAAACGTTTACATTAATTGCTATTCATAGGTCATTACTAATTACTTAAAGGTAGACGTGCATTTCTTTACCTTTTCGTGTCCTTTGGAAGTGAGAAAAACGTGAGGTTCGGATTATTATATAAGCAGCCAAATGGGATGCAATAAACTGCTGCCTTCATTTTAGTATTATTAGTTTTAATATCTTGCGACAAACGGCGCGCGGCAGCCCTACTAAATAGGCACAGTGAGACGAGCCCGCCGGGTACTTGTAGCTTCATACCTAAACTGCGGAGTGTCCCATCCCGATATCCCTGACTCTAGAGAAATGTGTGTGTTTAATCACGTCGTGCGACGAAATCGCATCGTTTGTTTGTACGATCATAGCCAATTAGGACAACGCCACAGTGGTCTACCTACCTTTGTTATGACTAAGTATGTACAGACGCCAGCACATCAACCTAAACCAATCTGTCAAATTTTCCCAATCAACATTGAACCTTATTCTTTAGCGATAAATTTAAAATTTTATTAAAGAAATTAGACAGATTGTAGTAACTTGATGTGCTGGCATCTGTACAAAGAATTCGATCCCAATTCATCCAAAAGTGTGATCAAGAACAACATGACCTTTTTGCCATAATATTTTACAATACGACCGATACCTATAAATTGGCAGGTCCGAACATAGGCTCTGCGAACTTTCGCGCATGTCACGAGACATGCGCGAAAGTTCCTAAAAAATGTTATTGGCGTCAATTTGTAAATCAAACTTAAGTTATTACGATCCTCAAGGCCAGGACCTAGACATTTGATAGCATAGTAAGTAGGTATTTACTTTTCTAGGAAATTTATAAAAACAATAATTAATTTATCTACCGTAATTAATAAACAACACGTTGAGCATCAACATGCAATTATAAGTGGAATTTTAGTGATACTTTATCTGTAACTTATGGAAATGTCGTATGAATGAGTTGTAAGTATATACGGAAAATACATTCACAGATTTTGTTATTACCTAGAAGAAAGAGAAGATTATGAAATATGTAAGTAATGAAAGTTGTCTGAATTTAAAAATTCATAACAAAACATAACATTTATAAAACATTTTGATCAGAGGATCAGAGTTACGTGACTTGGGTTCAAATGTCTTATTCAAGGTTTCCCGAGCATTATATGCTTCAAATTTTATCCCCGATACCCGTAATGAGCAGGTAGGTACTAGGTGGTACTAGGCATATTGAACATTTACCTACTAACACGATTACGACATCCGTGAGTGGTGATAACACTGATAATAGGGCGCAACGACCCGGATTTGTATAAGAAATAATGTAAACTACTTATAAGTAATCACAAAGTTAAAATATCGAGTGTCTCGTCAAGTCTCGTGGCAAAACAGCTGACGCGTAGTAAGAAGTACCTAAGAATATCTACGCCTTAATTTAATGTATTCTCTTGTGTGGAGACAAGCTACCTATACGATAACATTATCGTGAAATGATTAGCCATTCAGCAAGGTTGTAATAAATTGCCAGCAAATACCTAAACATTACCTATCATTTATGCATTTTACAGAGACTATCTATGTATAGGTAGCTGCACTATGGAAGACCGTTGTGAGGCTAAAGGCTTTTACAGACCAGCGCGCAGCGCGACTTGTCGCGCGACGCGACACTGCACCGGTTATTGTTATACCGTGAAGTGCCAAATAAAAACAATTTTACGGGAGATATTGCAGACATTCAGCACATTTGTCAAATCGTTTTTTGGGGCTAACAACCAGACCCTTCAATGCGGAATACACCACTGACCGAGGACCTTATGCATGCATCGAGGCACCTGATGTGTTCCTTCCTGGGAGTGCACCAGACATGATACCATACCCGTATAGATACCATGTTTAAATTACTTTAGCCAAAGTGACCGTAGACCAGGGGGCCAAGTTTACTCATTTACAAACGTCAAAATGGTCTCTCCATTGTTAGTTTTTGACAGGTTTGCCATACAAAATCTGTCAAAAACTCACAATGGAGAGACCATTGTGACGTTTGTAAATTAGTAGACTTGGCCCTGAAAAAAGCGCGGGAAACGTTGAACTTGGTGGACGCGTCTTTTTAGGGAAAAATTGAAAATTTTAAAACAGTGTATTATAGGATCAGTAGTCGTAGTTTTAGTAGTTTAATTTCTTGTATCTATATTTTAATATTAGTTTTGTACAGTTTCTTCGCTAGGGTAAGTCTTTTTACATTCTTTTTTACTAAGGAAAATGAACCGACCGCCTGACCCGGGGGAGTTTGTTCCCCCGGCAGGCAAATTTGTTACCATTTCAAATGAATCGGGCATGGATACCGATGGATCGTCTTCGTCTCGTCGGTTAAAACGAAGTCGTATACAGGTGTGCAAACACTGTAACAAACGCCGTCGTACCCGTAAACACCAAGGTTCCGAGTCTTCGGGTTGTGGTTGCACGGAATCTTTACATACTGAATCGGTGCCTAACTGCTCCGAAATAACTGTCTCTAACACCGATATCCCTGCTCCGTCCATAGTTGTTCCCACTCAGATAGGTCGTAAAACCTACGACAAAACTGACAGCGCGCCTTTTGTTGTTAATGTTCAAAAAATAGTAATCTCACCTGATGATGGTACTACACTGCACCCTATTACATTTGGCAAGTTTTTAAAACACAACGCCTTCCAAAATATAATTAATGGTAGCGTAAAAAAAATTGGGCGCAATAAAATATCTTTATCCTTTTCGAATTTCCTGGATGCGAATTCTTTTATTTCCCATAATAGTCTTACAACATATAATTATAAAGCGTTTATACCCACTTTTAATGTAACTAGAATGGGTTTAGTGCGTGGTGTTCCGGCGGAATGGTCTCCGGAGGAAGTTATAGATAATATTACAGTACCAATTGGTTGCGGTCCAATTTTAAAAGTCAGACGCCTCAATTTTAAAACCATTGTTGACGGTACAACCGTTTGGAAACCATCCCAATGCATAGTTGTTACATTTGATGGGCAGATTCTACCGAAAAGAATTTTCATGTGTTATAATGCGTTACCTGTAGATTTATATATTTTCCCTACTGTACAGTGTTTCAATTGCTGTCGTTTTGGTCACACAAAAATTCAGTGCAGATCCAAACCTCGTTGTTATAAATGTGGCCAAGGCCACACCGGGGATGGCTGTGAAAGAGAACAAGAAAGTGCTTCTTGCTGCCTTTGCTCTGGTTTTCATTATGCCACTAATAAGTCTTGCCCAGAATTTTCTAGGCAAAAATTAATTAAAACATACATGGCACAAAGTTCAGTATCTTATGCGGAAGCGGCAAAAGTATATCCCCCAGTAACTAAATCATATGCTGATACACTTTTATCTTCTCCTTCCAAAGACTTTGCAGATTCTCCATCTATCTCTTCACCTAATAGAATGCCTACTTCAAATAGCTATAAAAAGACTGTCTTCTTAAAACCCCGCTCCCCTCCCAAAACTGTACAAGGATATAATAAAGAGGCTCACAATGCTATTATTAAGGATTTTAACATTCCCCAACCATCAAATGGTTGTGCTTTTTCTAATAATTGTATCAATGATAAAAATGACGTAAATTTTTCCATAAACGATTTTCTTTCTGCATTACACAATCTTCTCTCCCAGTTCAACATTACACCGTCCAACGTTGCCCAATCTTTAAATGTACCTGAATCCATTCATAATGGACAACAAATCCAAAATAATCCAGTGGAACTGCCGCAGTCTAGTAAACAAAAAGAGTGATGTTATATATCTTTTAAACAAATATGAACCATTTGCCTTTGCCTTAGCAGAGACATGGCTCAAACCTTATCATGTTTTTAAAATTAATGGTTATTTAACCATTAGAGAGGATAGATCTGATGGGTATGGTGGAGTAGCTATACTTATCAAGAATTCTATCCCTTTCTCTACCATTACATTACCTCATCATAGTGAGGAAATTTCAATTGTAGCTATTAAAGTGCAGCATACTTGTCTTGTTTCTATTTACATTCCTCACCCTTCTTCTTCTGTTCTTCAAGAGTTAAATAATCTCTTTTCTTTTCTTCCAAAGCCAATCTTAATATTGGGGGATTTTAATTGCCATCATCAATCATGGGGTTGTTCAAGTTCTAATTGTTATGGAGATGAATTACTAGATATAATAGACTTACATAACTTATGCATCTTGAACTCAGGAGCTGCCACACGTCGTTCAGATCCCAATCAGAACCAAAGCGCAATTGACCTTTCAATATGTTCTCCAAACTTAGCCTCTTCATTAACTTGGCATACTCTAACCTCTACCTATGGTAGTGACCATTTCCCAATAGTTATTTCTTATCCTCTTTCCAAACCAAATGCACTATTAAGGAGATCAAACTTAAAACATAAACTACCTAATAGAAATAATAATGACTGGGACAAATTCAGAAATATTGTTGACAGAAAGCTTTGCTCATTGCCTGTTATTTCTGATGGCAATGAAAATAGTTGTGCGGAAGCTTTAGCACGCATTTTAATCGCAGCGGCAGATGAAGTTTTTCCTGCAAAAAAAAACAATGTTAGTACAATTCCCTCGCCACCGTGGTGGGATTCGGAGTGCACAGAATTGATAAACAAACGTAAAGAGGCTGAATACAATTATAACCTTGATATGTCCGATATTAATTTTGAAATTGTAACTAATTTAATTAATGAAACTTATAAACTTTTTAAAAAGAAAAAATTTGATTCTTGGCGTAAATTTTGCTCATCAATTTCACCGAATACTCACCCTACAATTGTCTGGCAAAATATTCGTAGATTTAGGTCCATTTATAACAACCCTTCTCCTATTCCTGATTCTTTAGCCAGTGAATTTTTAGATAAACTAGCTCCACCTTGGGTTCCTGAGGCTATTAACCTATCTCCCGTATCCAATAATCAAGATACTCATACGCCGCTAGATCTTCCATTTACTCTCACTGAATTAAAGGGTGTTATAAATAAAAGTAAGGATTCTGCACCAGGCATTGATGGGATCCCGTATTCCTTTTTTGCTAATTTAAATGATGATGTCCTCATTTATTATTTAGAACTTATTAATTCTATTATGAATACAGGAAACATCCCAGTTGAATGGAAACGTCAAATGGTGTTGCCATTCCTTAAACCAAATAAAACTCCATCTGATGCTTCTTCATACCGTCCCATAGTTTTGTCTTCAATTCTGATGAAACTAGCGGAACACTTAATTAAAAATCGCCTAGAATGGTATGTTGAAAGTAAGGGTCTTTTGTCAGAATCACAATATGGCTTTAGAAAAGGTAAAAGTACAACTGACTGTTTAAGTATTTTAACATCCGACATTCGCTTATCCTTCTCTAATAACTATTCCACTGTTGCAGTTTTCCTTGATATTGATGCGGCTTATGATAATGTCTTATTATCAGTTTTACAAAATAAATTAAAAGCCTTAAAAGTTCCATTGAATTTGTTGAATTTCATTATTAAAATCCTGACTGAACGTTCTGTTAACATGTTAATAGGAGATCATGAGGTTTCTCATCTTGTATGGAGAGGCCTCCCACAGGGTTCTGTCCTCAGTCCCCTTCTATACAATATTTACACTTTTGATTTAGACTCGTCCTTAACTAATCATGTTAAGGTTCTTCAATATGCCGATGATTTACTACTATATTCTTCAAATCAATCTGTTGAACAAGCTAGTTATGCTATCAATTCTGCATTATCCTCTTTGGAGTCATGGTTACATCTAAACGGTTTGGAATTATCCACATCTAAAAGTGCGGCTGTTTTATTCACCCGGAAGAGAAATATTCCCTTACTAAATCTCTTTTATAGAGAAATACCTATCCCAGTTAAAGATAATTTCAGATATCTAGGTATAATTCTTGACTGTAAATTAAGTAGTGTTCCTCATTGTGATTACATTGTTAATAAATGTGAAAAACACCTCAACATGCTTAGATGCCTCTCTGGTGTGTCGTGGGGTGCACATCCCTTTTCTTTGAAACTTATTTACAACGCAATCATCAGAAGCACTCTGGATTATGGATTGTTCGTTCTAGAACCTGGTAGTGTTATGGCTTTTAAAAAATTAGATCGCATCCAATCTAAGGCATTACGCATTATTTCGGGTGCCATGAAGTCCAGTCCCATTAATGCACTCCAAATTGAATGCGGGGAAGCTCCTTTACATCTTAGAAGACAATTCCTGTCTGATAAATATTTGTTTCGAATTCTTCAGTTTTCAACTCATCCTCTCATTCCTATACTAGAATCTTTAGTTTTGCAGATAGATTCATCAGATTATTGGTCCCATAAACGTGCTCCTTGTCTAGTTGTAAGCTATAAAAAATTCCTCTCACTTTCTTCTCCTATTCACCGTTCTAATAAACTTCCCCTATTTAGCAGTAGTTTTGAGAGTTTACTGTTCAGTCCCATTATAAAATATAACTGTGTAAATAAATCAGATCCCGATTGTCTTATAGTTTTTAATAATTTTCTGGCCGAACACAAAGAGTACCACCATATATTTACGGATGCTTCTAAGCGTTCTCCGACGGGTTGTGTTGGGATAGGCACTTACCATTCTCAATACAACATCGTTCAAAAAATTAAACTGCCTCCTGAAACTTCTGTTTTTACGGGAGAATGTTTCGGCATTCTAAAAGCCATTGAATATTCTCGAGTTTTAAAGCTCAAAAATACCATCATTTTTACAGATTCCCAAAGTGCTCTTCTAGCCATTAATAAATCCCCTTTCGAACACAAATCGCAGTTTCCTATAGTTTTTTTAATAAGAGAATTTACGTCCAGAACCATCTCCGAGGGTAATACACTGCAATTTGTATGGATTCCAGCCCATGCTGGAATCCATGGTAATGAAGTGGCCGATAGACTTGCCGGTGAGGCGATGCAGTGTGGAGACCTATTTCCTTATACTAATTTTTGTTATGACCTCGTGACATTACCTAAGACCTATCTTCGGGACACTTGGAAGGTAGCTTGGGATATCGGAAGTAAATCAAAGGGACGATATTTTTCTTACATTCAACCCGACGTTCCGGAAAAACCGTGGTTTGGCAGGGCAAAGTTTGGCAAGATGGAGACTTCCGTTCTTATAAGAATGAGACTGGGACATGTTTGCTCACCAGCACATCTTGCCAAACTTCGTATTATCAGCGACCCCATTTGTTCGTGTGGCACAGATGTTGGCGATTTAGACCACATTTTTTTCTCCTGTCCATTATATGACCGTTCTTCCTTTCTCAGTAATCTCTTGTCCCTTCGTACTCCTTTTCCTACCTCAATACTTTCTTTACTTTGTACAAATAGCTTTCCTGTTTATAAATGTATAGTCTCATTCATCACCTTAAATAATATTAAGTTGTAATTTAATCATTATTCACTATCTTCACCTTTATATATTATTATACTGATCCTATTTAACCGTCCTATCCTAAATCCAGATAAAATTTACCTAACATTTAAAATTATTCGTTTCCCTACCTTTATTTCTTCAAAGTACAACTAAACTGAACCATAGAACACTATGAACTGAACTAAACGTGACATTGGCTAAATGCACAAACCGTGCGAAGCCAAAGAAAAAAAAAAAAAAAAAAAGACTTGGCCCTCTGCACTTGAGGCGATATAAGATCGTCAGAAATTAGTTTGGTTGGTCATACAGAAGTCCATTAAGATGAACCTATAGTAATGAAAAAAAAAAACTACGATGATGGTTACATCAGAAGCCCAAATAGTCTGGCAAGCGGTCTACATTAAAGAATCACTACCCAGTAATATGTCACACAGGTCAGATGCCAACAACTTCGTTTTGATCAGTCACATCCATCAGCCCATTCAGCCCTCGATTTATTTTTGATGATGTTTTTTTCTCAATAATGCTGTGAAATTCGAGCATTATTTTGACAACCTTCTTCGAGATAAATCGAAAATGCTGTGTTGTATTTTGCGGCCAAATAATTAGATACTATGAAAACTCATACACAATGTTTACTGTGACTCATATCTGTCCTGTAATTTAAAAATGGAACGAACTTTATACTTCGCCACATAGCAAACAAGGAGGTTTAAATTTCGATTTGGGTTACAAATGAGCTGTATAAAGTAAAAAAAATAAAAAACAAGTGAACACATTGGCGCGTGAAAAATTATGTTCGTCATTGATTCTAGAATTTATAATAGGGTAGGGTAGCACTAAGTACAGTACTTAGTGCTACCCGAAGTACTTCTCTACGGCGTACCTACCTACCTACCTAAACCTACCTACCTACAATACTTACTTACCTACCCTACCTACTTTACCTACCTACCTACCCTACCTCCACCTACCTATCCTAAGAACCTTCTCCTTACTATACCAAACACAACAAAAAAGAATTAGCGAAATTGGTCCACGCAGTGGCCGTTCACGCGTGATGCCGTGACCAAGGAAATAGGGATTCATTTTTATGTATATCGATTTGCTTAGTTTGAATTTCCGAGCTTTTATGAGAAAAGTACTATACAAGCCTTTTTTTTTTTTTTTTTTGGGTGGGAAATCATCAAATGACTTCTCCCGCTCTGGGCGGAGCGGAAGGGCGTGTCAGACTTTTACTGACTAAAACCCACCCGTGTTCCTTCCCTTGCCTAGACCAGGGCCACGGTTTCCCCTAAGGACTTATCCGCAACCCCAGTGGTAGGCATCGGCCCAAACTATACAAGCCTTGGCCGCAATCAGGCATTGATGGACACACGTATGCCATCTATGCTCCTTTTGCAGGCCGCGGCAGTAGGTACTGTACTATTTTAGCTTTCGATTTTGCATCACTGTCAAAATAACAGTGATCTATATTCTCGTTAAATTATGGTTCATATTATGTTGCTACTGTTAGAGGTAAAATAGCTTTTTGTGAAGGAGCTCGTCCAGGGAAGTGAATTCATATCTACCTACCTACATACCCTACTTACTTACCTACCCTACCTACTTACCTACCTACATACATACCTACCTATTTCGTTTCCTATACCCTACCTACATTCCCACTTTACCTACCTACCTACCCTACCTCCACCTACCTATCCTAAGAACCTTCTCCTTACTATACCAAACACAACAAAAAAAGAATTAGCGAAATTGGTCCACGCAGTGGCCGTCCACGCGTGATGCCGTGACCAAGGAAATAGGGATTCATTTTTATGTATATAGATTTGCTTACTTTGAATTTCCGAGCTTTTATGAGAAAAATACTATACAAGCCTTGGCCGCAATCAGGCATTGACGGACACACGTATGCCATCTATGCCCCTTTTGCAGGCCGCGGCAGTAATGTACAATTTTAGCTCTTGGATTTTGCATCACTGTCAAAATCACAGTGATCTTTATGCTCGTTATATTATTTATTTTTATTGTTGCTATTGGGTTGCTAGGTTGCTACTGTAAGAGGTAAAATAACTATGACAGGACTGTAGAGGTCTTTGTGAAGGAACTCGTCCAGGGAAGATCTACCACCGCACCAAAACTATGTCAGCCTCTAAGCTGAAATCAACTTTCCTCTTTGTCTCTTGGATAGCAGTTGTCTGTAGGCAGTGAACAATTATCATCAGGTAAGCCTTCGGGTTGTTTACTATCAAATAACATTTTAAAATACAAACAACCGAGTTAAGTTAGGTATAAGTATAAAAAAAGTTAGAAAAAAGAAAAACATTTATTTGCACAAAACATGACGCTTAAGTAAAGAAAAAAAAATAAAGCACACAAAAACATAAACTTTGGGTAAAATAAGCACACCTCAGCATTAGTTCAACAAAAAACTGTATAAACTGAAGGACTGGGGAGAAACGAAAGTTATGATGAAAAGAAATATGACTTATAGTCTGCGCATAATCTATTTCATATTGATTCGTTATCAGAACATACTGTTTTTCTAAGAGACTAATTAGTCGGTCTAGACATTAATAGCACTATTAATTGGCACTTGAGGACTAGAACTACTTTATATTTATTCACGAGACATCTTTCATAAGTAAGTACTTTTAAATAACCCGATATGAGATTGCAGGGCTTATCTCACGACATTTAGTTCCGGCTACCAATAACATGTATTATTAAATGACTCATTAACTCGTTAGCCTTTACATAATTAATATGAGAAAACTATACCAATAGACACTGGCGTTTTGGCTTTGCCTTAAACGCGTCGTTTTGCATAAGAGTCGCATTTGTTGCATGCTTGACTGGGAGCCTACCACCACCTTAGTAAAGCAGTATTATTTTAATCTTCCTTCTGTGGGGGAAAGAGTTGGAGCTATACGTCCTGTAGAGCTTTATCTCTTTCCCACACTAAGGCTGCCTGTCCACTGGAGCTGAGAGGAGAAAAGAGGAGCGGAGATGTACCAATATTAACCAATAGAATCTTGACTTAGGATCACTGATCTAAACTCAGGGGCGGAGTCAAGATTCTATTGGTTAATATTGGCACATCTCCGCTTCTCTTTTCTCCTCTCCGCTCCAGTGGACAGGCAGCCTAAAGCCTCTTAAGCTATAGAAGTGGTGGTAGGCCCCCTGGGCCTTTTACCTGTCTGAAAACCATTTTACATAAAACGCTTCTAAATTCTCCAAAGTATAATGTAATGATGAAAATATGCACAATAATTCATTCACGAGAAAAAAGCTAGAAATATATGCAGTTCTTTATTTTTTGCGTTGTCTACAGTTCGTTTTTTAATCCCAGGCAAAAATTTGACAGGTGCAAATGTCAAACTCCAAATTGAAAAACAAACAACAATCACTTGAAATGTCAAATTAGTATCTGGGATAAAAGTTGTTCCTAATGATGAGTAAAGTCACGTGTTTAAGTATCGGTCACTAATTAGGTACCAGTCACCTTATTGTATACGTGATAAATATATTGATGCATAAACTATGCAGTTCTTACTAAATTAATGATCTCTGGAATAACACAAATTATAAAACACCTTACACAGCTGATAACGTTGCACTATCTAGTTGTAAATGTGGTTTTATCACTTACTTACGAGTGATATCACAATCTAATCTATCAAATGTATTTACACACTTGGGGGCGCCGCCCCCTGTCTGTGCAAGGAGAAGGACGAACATTTTATACTTTATGACAAGTGTCAGTAGCTCATTCCTGAAGATTGAGAGACCGAACAAGTTTCTTTCTTCTTCATTATACTATCTACTAGTAGTCCTACGAATAGTAGAACTTGCGAACACAAATTTATTGCATTTTGAGGATCTATTCTGCGTATCACTCCGAAGATTCTCATCAGATTTTCACCTTTATGGGACCCACCTAAAGTTACTAAGTACCTTTTGAGTAAAAAAAGGACCATCGAAATCGGATCTCATAAGGCGGAGATATTCAGTAGCCCCGTTTCTTCCCCTTTTTTGAGGAAGAACCCCTAATCAAAACTACCCGACGAAAAAATAAATATAATCAAGTCTTGAAACCTGTATACTAAGTTTCGTCCAGATTGGTTGTAAAATACGACCTGTAGAGGAGTACCAACAAACTGACAGAGAAAAGCAAATTTTGACAGACTTGAAGTAGACGCTTCACTCGCTCGGTCAATGAGCTTTACAAGACTTTTCCAAATGTAATGTAAAATCAGCGCACATATTTCAACTCTACACAAATCGAAGTAAAATATCGAAGTCTCTATCCAAACAAGTTCTAGAAACTACACCCTTACTGCGTAACACACTTTCAATCAAAATTTTGAAGGAATACTATACATTGCTTCATGTGTTCGAAAAATTTGTCAGCTCAAGACCGCAAATATCGGAATGAATGTTGTAAATAGAACTGTCAAAATGAAAGCCATTTTCCCGCTGCTCTACCGAAAACATCCCGACTCTATTATTAAAACGTTTGTCTACCAGACAAGACCATTTGATATTAATACACAGGGTGTTTGACAAAGGTGTTCTATTGTAATTTCTAACGGAAACAACTGGGTTAACAGCAAGATCCGTAGACAGAGTTCTAGGTTCTGGCAGGCACCTCGCATCTTATGTATTTGTTTTATCACTGTTTCACAATATGTATTTACAAAATAACAATAAAATGTTAACAGAACAAACAACAGTAGGTATCACTTCACTTCTGCTGTACCTATCTGGAATAATACATTTATAAGACGATGCCACGATGTAAACAAATTAAAATTCAACGTTAAACAAGTTATATTGTCAAAAGAAACAAAAATAGACGGAGAGCTATTAAAATAATGACGCGACCGACTTATGTTGTTTCATAATATTAGATACACGTAAAAATCTGAAGTAAATTAAATAGGTTTTTGTGTCAATTATTGTCTCCGACGATTAGCTGTAAGTTTTCCTAAAAGTAATAAAATAAAATAAAATAAATAATATTGATAGTTAAAAGGTTTCGATTTCGATCATCAGAGCATTGGCCAGCCTCGTTCCACGTACACCTATCTACTGAGAAGAGTACGTACAGACCTCCTTCCTTTGTGCCATCCGTTCTTGGTATGTGCGTCTCATTCAGGTCTTACCAGCGGCCTTTTGTAAATCATAAAGTTCAACAAAAACGTCCGCGATGGCAATTATGTCTATCTTCTAAAGATGACCCACAGTAACCATTTTTATCTTTCAGAATGTGACAAAAATTTAATTGTATTTCCGAAGCTATTTTGACCGGTATTAAGTATATTAATCCATATCCAATAAAATATGTTATTAAAATTGCGCATTTAAAAAATATGCATTCACATCATATCATTTAAATGAATAGTTTAATTAAAAAAACATATCACAGATTCACAATTACGCGTACCTAACACAATAATTTATTATGGTTGACGGCTCCGCGGGCGCAGCGGTAGGAGTCAATCACTTTTTCTTCAGCTATTAGGTATGTAATCCCGGTAGTACGTTCCCGTGGGATATTTTACGACATTCACGCGGGAAAAGCCGCGGGTAAAAGCTAATATTAATATAATGGAATAGAACATAGGGTCCTTATGCTTCGTGTGTTGACTATCCGTGACTACGTGAGGTGTCCGCACACTTGACGTGTCCCCTCGTCATCATTTTAGGTGTCATTACATCACATTAGCCAGGTCAGGGGCAATTTGAGTAGTGGGCGGCGGCAGTGTGAACTTAGGGCCCTAATCTTTACTACTTCCTCGTTTATATGTATAGAGTTGTCCCGTTTCAAAATAACTAATACTTACGTGATCTATTTAAGAACGAAGATAAGAATTTCCACGGTAAAAATGTAAAATTATATATAATGCTTTACTATTTTGTTGTGTAGGTAAAATCTACGGACTCTTGACTATGTGTAGTAATTTACAAAGGATTTATACTGTGAACATGGTCTCTATAATGGAAGAGATGACAAAATTAAATACCTGAAGAAAGAAAATACATTGAAGAAAATCTTATGTAAGGGCACTCCTATGAGAAACCAGAGAAAGATGTGGGTTTTCGGAAATTAATAAAAATGTGTAATCGGTGGTTAGGAAAGCGGTGTTACATTTCTGATCGATATATTTATTTAGGTATGCTATGTAACATTATGAAATACTTAATATCGCGAGTCATGACATAATGACTAAAACCATTAATAAAATTATTCACAACAGTTAAATAGACATTCCGTATTTTACCTTTTTTTATTTAGTTTATCACACGAAGACGATTAATACGTTTTTAGGTTGAAAGATATTGGATGTTATGGCGGCTTATCTTACCGAAATATTGCGTATCTACGGGCTATAAATCTAGATTAAGCGAATATTTTTTATCAGAAAAATCCCAATAAATGTGACATGATAGCAGTTTTGTGCTTGGTGAAGGTGTAAGTATTACATAATGTAGGTAGATAAACATTTTGAGTTTTTGACTCCCGAAACGAAACTTTTTGCATTCGTTGTTTTTAGTTTGAAATAATTTACTTTTAGATTGAAATAATTTACTTTTAGTTTTGAAATAATTTATTTTTAGTTATGAAATAATTTACTTTTAGTTTTGAAATAATTTATTTTTAGTTATGAAATAATTTATTTTTAATTAAAGTAAAGGTAATTTTGATTCAGATTGGGAAGAATAAGATAAAAATGTAATTAGTAATTGGTTTTTAAAATTAACTGTCAATCGAATCTGGGCAAAATGCAAAGTAATCTCCGGCCGATGAGAGAATGCGTTCCTGACACCTGTCAGTTTTATTTAAACAGTCCTTTCACAGTTATTTTACATCTGACAGTAGCAACCATAAAGCAACAACATGATAGATCACTGTGATTCAAAATCAGAGGTAAAATAACTGTTTTTATGAATGTGTGTTTTAGGTATTTAAATATTTAGTTGGTTTAGTAGACATTGGACTTATTCGTGAAATGACCTGTAGTCGTTTATGGACTTAATCGCGATATGCCTCATTGTGAAAATGCCCTATTCGTGAAATAACGGAACCTATTCTACGTTGGACTAATTTTCAGAAAGACTTATTTTTTAAAAGACCTAGATTCTCGATATGCTTTATTTTTTACAAGATTGTCCAGCTGACAGGTGTCAGAAACGCATTCTCTCGGTGGCCGGAATATAGCATATAGGTAAGGAGGCAGATAAATTAATTAGGTATCTAACTGAACATCTACAGAATTTTGTTTTGAATGATAGTTTAATGTTACACAAAAATAACTGACCCTTATTTGGATTGTTAATATGATGTATTTTCAGCAATAAACAGTGGTACGCAAAAAAAATTATCAGAAAAAAGAAATATAGGTAGTCACAGAGGCACAACACGCTTTGCTAATTTGCAAGGCAAATTATAGACCCTCGTTCAGATATTTGGTTATACAATTAAAATCAAAACACGTTTCTGTCGAGCTTCCAACTTGGTAACGAAGAAATATCCTGCTCGACTGCTTTCATTCTGCTTATCTGAATGAATTGATTGCATTTCTGAATGAAATGAGATTATGAATTAAGTCCTATTTTATTTAAGATTTTTTAGATAGTTAGCGGACTCAGACAGAAGGAAACTGACAGATTACTCTTCAGGCAGTAGATAGGCAAAGGGTTTAGTCAAAGACAAATCATTTATTTCAAATGGACATTGTCCGAATCCCTTAACCCAATTTATTTGTAAGCCGCGCAACTTGTTTTTTCTCCGCATATTCGTCTATTAGTCGTCATCTCAACTGGAAAACAAGGAATGAATGAATGAAGTAAGAAGGTCCTCCTAAAGTGCTACAGTTCTTTATCATTTATTCGTGTTGCTAACTGCTAAGTACCTACCTACTTGCAGCTGTCACAGACAATTGTCTGCTAAATGCACTTGTTTAGTAATTTACAAACAGACGGATCGTAATCTTTGGTCACCTCTTCAGTTCTATTTTCCCTCTTTATTTTACCGTATAGGGCAGGAAGGTAATAATTGCAATGTACTAAATAAGTAAAGTACTTACTATAGTCTGTTTAAAGCACATTGGCGTTGTGACAAGATGAAACGTTTCGTAAATGCACTAAGTTACAATTTCGTGCACAAATATGATGTTTCAAGACGTGGGTTGCATAAGCTACTGCATTGGAAACTCCATACTAATCTTAATCTATGGCTTTGTATGAGTTTGTAGTATTTAAGTTAGAAGACTAAAATATACTAGTATTATACAGGGTGACAGGGACGCGAAAACTGTTACTATGGATTCAGTACGTGATTCTGAACCCCTGTGTTGGAATTTTTACTCGGTTATTTAAAAAAAAATCTGCTGTTCCATACATTTTGACCGCGAAGGTATTGCACTTTCTATGAAACAGCATATATTTTTTTTATAACCGGCCAAAAGTTTCAACGCCCCCTGCGCTGAAATCATGTACTGAATCCATGGTAACAGTTTTCGCGTCGATGTCTGCCACCCTGTATAGTCTTCTTTAGATATTCATTCAATGGCGTGTGATTGTGGCATTCTATTTTTGCTAGGCTTGGAAGTTTATCTAAGCAAGTAGGTATAGTTCTTTTTCTTTTGTGATGTAAATAACTTATTTTAGTCTCTACACTGCGATGTTTTGTCCCTCAATTCCGGTTGTACCTATAAATACAAGTAAATAAATCTTGGACTGTTTATACTAGCTTCAACTAGTGTCTATTAACCTTGGCGTAGGCGCGTGTCATATCACGGAAAATGTACAAGCGCATCGTTCCTAACTCATTGGTAAAAAACAATGAGTTTTCCTACATTTATTTAGCAAAAATAATTATAATTTAAAAGAGTGTTCATGATGGAGTGTCTTGGGGGCCGTTCAAGTATTGCGTAAGCAGATTTACTACAATTATTTACCCCCCCTTCCCCCTTTTCAGCAAAAGTAATCGAAGCTCTTACCCCCCCTTACTTACGTAAACATTGGTAAGTATATGCATTTTTCTTTTAATGTATTCTGTTTTTTTTTATTAATTCATGAGCACACAGATATAATTCTAGAAATAAGAAAATGGGCTTAGGATAGAGGACTTTAACGCAGATAATATTAATTTAAACAAACTTTATTGACACGATATTCAACATAGAGTAAGGTACAAATATTCATAGACAATGTGTGGGTTGAAATATGTGTAAAAAACTAAATAACTACTGCTGACGTAATCACCATCTGGACCCAAAGCAAAGACCCCCAGCCCCCCTATAGAGCTTACGTAATATAATCCTTAAACGACTCCGTATCAAAGTTGCGACAAACAAAGGCGCGACAAATGCTAGGGCGACAGTACGAAAGGTCGACCATCAGCGGTGCGACAGAACATCAGCTCGACAAACGTTAGCGCGACAGATTGTTTTCATGACAAACGATGGCACGACGAAACTTTTGATCGACTAACGTTATTGCGACTGATCGTTTTCACGACCATCGATGGGACGACGAAACTTTTGATCGACGAACGATAGCGCGACACAATTTTCGCTCGACAAACTAAAGCACGACAAACATATGGTCCCTTGCTCGTTCTTCTCCATATGAACCTAACTTCGACACTTTGGTATGGCAAGTATAATAGCTTTATCTTTCTGAATGATCGACTTCTTTGATATAGTTTAATAATAGTAGTATAATTTAAAAGTGTTTGTATAATTATGGTTAGTTGAAATAAATGTTTTGAGTTTGAACCTATATTTTGTATACAATGTTATTAAGTATCAGAAAATCAATCGCTGTAGTGGTGTCACCACATACGCAAATATGTATTTCCAGTTTTTGTTGCAATTCGGAAAAAGTACTATGATAATTATAAAAATGTAGACGACCTAGGTATATAAATATCGTTTCGACAAAGGTTAAACCATCATCAATGATTTAAATAAACTTGAAATTTATCATTTATTTCGTAATATTTACTTAATAATTTAAATTACTTACGCAAAGAAAAGAATAAGCAAATAAAATGAAATATTCGAGTGGGTGGAACGACGTGACTAAAATACATACTACGCTGATAGAATATGGTAGACCACAGAAAAGGTAAGGTCAATAAACCCATAGTAAAGTCCACGTGCGATTTTAATTTGAATATTAATAAAATTGGACAATTTTTTAATCTTATTGGTATAACTGAGTTATACAACTTGGCTGTCAATAAATAAAAAATATTTTTCCTGCCTTTCGCTTGTCATATATATGCGTGGCCGCTACGTAACCATAGCACAACAACAAAATTGTTTGTGACAATCACTTTTAATGTTCATAAAAACAATAATAATATAATCTGCTGTCTGTAATTGACGTACAAGAAAATAACGCATGTTGCCATTGTAGTGCATGTGCATAATTGCTCCGGCAGAGGGCGCCTCAAGTTCAAGGTGTTGCACATGCACGCGTCTTGCCCCTCTCTTGTTAATGGGAAACGCTCTTCGACTGCTGTTTTCTTTTGCGCATACGAGTAAAAATTGTGCATAAACTGATAATTTATTAGAGGTATTGTTTGACTTTAGCTACTGTTGAAAGTACGTGTAATTAAAACAACACCTAATTACAAATAACATATCTGCTGTCGCTGTCTGTAAGTGATGTAACAGAAAATAATGCATTTAGCCATTGTGGCGCATGTGCATAATTATTAATTACACAGGCTGAGAGCGCCACAAGTTCAAGGAGTTGCCCTTCTCTTGTTAATGTCACACTCAAGGAAACGCTCTTGATATTTTCATTAATAAATAAAGCACTATGTTGTATATTTTTTGCACATATTGCTGAAAAATCCTGCACACATTGATAATTTGATTTTGTTAAAAATGTCAGTGTAAGGTGTTGTTTATAACTAAGTAAGAATTATTTTACATGCAAATTATGATATTTTTGCTATTATGTTGGTACCTATTTGTATTCTTTTTTTTTGTTCCTCATAAACTCATAATTTAACATGCATGCATTTTTTTTGCTGACTGTACTGCACTGACTGGGAGGGACGACGAAAAGAAAACAATGATTTAATTAGCACAGTGCGATAAAATAATTGTCATTTATTCTGTTTAAAGGGATTAACTCAATATTACTCTATCTCTGTGCCTTTTTTAATAGCATGTACGAGTGTTTTAAAAATAGCCTGCCTTATTGTTTAATACTGTAAGTACTAAATGACTCTGCACTAACAGAGACTTAATAGTCTATTAAGTAAGAATACCTACTTGTAATTTTATCAAACTAATTTTAAATCGGCTTCTTGCTTTTTTGACGATCACTCTATGAGTTTTCATTTTTGTTATCAACTTGACAGATTGTTATTAGTACAAGTAAGTAGGTAAGCTCTATTCAAATCCTTGTTTCCAATTGATGTTATTTTCACTAAAACAAACATCAACTTTATAAAAGAGTAAATAAAACTCATTTTAGACTGACTGTTGAAAAAGTAATAAAAAAAATAGGAATTGTAGCGCAAACTGAGCCTTATGTGTAGCCATTACAGTTGTTTTTCCAATAACTCGTGTTTTGTTTACATGTTTGGTTAATAAATTGAGAACACAGATTAGGTACTTAATATTTTTTTTATCAGAATTTTTGTATCTAGGTACTATACAATTACACACCCATTTTTATTATTTTGTTGTGAGGGGTAACAAGAGGGATGAATTGTGTGAGGAATGATATGAAAGATAATCTGTACGTGAGCGTGATGGTTGACAGAGGAGGAAAACGTGTTCGCCGACCCCACGTAACATTGGACAAGGGCTCCGCTTGACTGTTCAAGTGGACATCAGGTGGGCATAACAATTAAAATTCTATTGTGTCTCGTTAATGACAGCTGAAGGTCTATGATGATGTACCTCATCTTATTATGTAGGTATTTGCAAATTGTTCATATTATACCTATACCGTTTGTATTCGTAACATCATTCTGTCATTTGATCTTTTCAAAAGACCTCTTCACCGTGTTATCCGTAATCATTTATTAATTCGATAATCTATGTAAGTACCTAGTGTACATACTTCAACTCTTGTATAGATGCTTATTTACCTTAAGGTTTTTGTTACCATTCAGATGAATACCTATTGTGTTTTTGTGTTTTCACTGATTTTCATGTTTGCACTGACACAAAATATGGTAAGTTTTCAACGACGATTCTTATGTCAAAAAACTTTGTTAAAACAAAAATTAAAGACAAAATTGTGTGTCAAGTTAACAGTTCCATGTAGGTGTGGGCACTTACCGAGTATTTGCAGAAAGCTGTCCTCAAGCCTCATCGTGGAGGAGAGAAGGTAGTCTGTCCCCTCCAGCTCGCTCGGTGCCAACACGTCGCTCCTCATTTTCACCTTATTACCACTGCACAGAGTTCAAATTACAACAACTCGAGTTCCTAGAAAGGAGCCATAATTTGTTTATATCCTATGAATTATTTCCTTGACGGAACACTACACTGTATCTTCGTTCACACGCGCTCGGTTGTTGCGTAACTAATGCTTGGTTTTATATATTTTATTTTAATTTAATGCACAGTAAAAACACTAAGATGAAGTTACGTTATCTGAAGTCACTTTCAAGTTGATATAATGATATTTGCAGTCAGTTCAGTTTGACGAGCCTTGTAATTGTGCGGCCGGTGAGTAGTCGGGTAAACAAGGCTGCGGAGCCGGTTTATTGGTGGTTCACGTGTATATTATTTGATACGATAACGCAGATAGTGTCGGCGCGGCGTGTGCGCAGGATGTGCGGTTGGCTCGCGCGCGCGGCCGCGACTCGCGCGCCACGCTGCTCCATCAGCTGATCCACTATACCACTATAAATAATACTGGATTGTATGCAGTTGAATACGCTCTCGTATGATTTATCATTACTTTATGAGTTTACGACCCCTATCGCTATGCTAACGGTTATCAGATTATGCAGGTGACAACGCTATACCATTGACTGATGGAAGATTATTAACGGGTTTAGATAAAGTCTATCCGGTAATCCTACTGTAGGTTTTTGGTCGGATTATTGATAGGCCTGCGCTTTCCTTATGCTATGGCCGTGTGTACAGTTAGCAAAAATAAAATACAAAAATCTCAAAGTTGAATTTATGACTGCTGACGGGAACCAATACAATTTATTCACTCAGAACAAAACAATTAAAAAGAAAACGAATACAAAAAAACGAACAGCAAATAATCCCAATTTTATCAAGATCTAGAAGAATAATCATTATTATAAAACTTGGTGAGTTACTCCATTTACTTTCTAACCTGACTGTACTTACACGAAAATAATAATAAATATAGATTGATAGCTATACCAAAAAAAAATCGGTTTAATATGATCAAAATTACATAGGTAACCGAAAACTGCGGAACTTGTGGATGTTGCTGATAATATTGATATAATTTTACTGCAATGCGATTAAATGATACCAGATATTAAGCCTAGGTGTGTTTATTGCCCCTTGTTAGTTGTTATCATTTGTGACGTGCACCTGTGAATTGTACCGTTAAGGCTGCCTGTCCACTGGAGCGGAGAGGAGAGGAGAGGAGCGGAGAAGTGCCAATATTAACCAATAAAATGTAAACTCCGCTCCAGAGGTGCAATTCTATTGGTTAATATTCGCACATCTCCGCTCCTCTCCTCTCCGCTCCAGTGGACAGGCAGCCTAATAATTAGATTTGGTCCAACAATAATACTTAAGGCGAAAGCGTCAGGGTAGCCCGCGAAATTCAAATTTTCTTAAGTTTTTCGCAATTTGCAGGTCAGTATCAGGTTGTACGTTGAGTTAAATATGATTTGCGACCGTATCAAAAGTTTATTTATAAAATTATAATCATAGAAATCATCAACACAACTCAATCCCCAAATGTCATGATTTCATGAAATCATGTCATTTGGGGGTTATTCTATCATACGGAGTTGTATTGCTGATTCTAATGATTTATAATTCTGTTAAGCCATATTTGTTACGCTCGCAAATCATATTTTAATCAAGATACAACCTGACACTGACCTGCAAATTGCAAAAAACGTTAGAAAATTTGAATTTCGCGGGCTACCTTGGCGCATCCCCCTTAACATAAGCATAATTAGCCTTAGTTCCAGCTGCTGGGACACAGGCTTCCTCTCTGTGAGAGGGTGTGGGCCGTAATTTACCAGGCGGGCCCAGTGCGGGTTAGTGGATGCCCGGCATATACTAGAACTAAAAATTCGAAGACGATACGTAACGTTACATTACATACATATACATAACATGACCCCTGTATTCCAAAAGGTTTAGGCAGATGTGTACTTATGGTACACACATTTTACCAGATAATATATTATGTTTAAGAGCATTTATACTGAAAGTTGGCAAGTCGCAAATAGCTGTCAAATATTTCGCCGTTATGATTAATTTGGCAATATTACTGTATAAATTTAATAAAAAATATAAAAAGTCTATTTAATTAAATCTGTTTATAAGTTACTGCAGATTCTAAAATAAGAACTTTTACTAGCTCCTAACTAGTGAACTATGGTAGATTGCAATACTGTAACACCCAATTTGATGTTGTAACCGTTTTAGGTGTAAAAAAGGCATTTGAAAAGTTTCCAAATATATTTTTTTATCTAAAACTAAATATTCGGTGTTACGTTATTAATTATTGCATTTTATAATCATTTTTTTAATGTTCTTGTTTTCAGTTTCAGGATTGGTCAATTAGCTTTTGTTAATTTGAAGACTAGCACCCCTGAAAATATTTTACACTACTATTATTAAACCTTTCATTTTAACGATACAGAATATGGGCGTCGTGTTGTCTTTAGAACTGAATACTTAGTGCATTGCATAACGTAGCCGCGTAGTCTAGGTCTAAACATAGGATACCTGAGAATAGACGGATAGTAGATACTGAGTCGAGAACTTCAGAGGACATCACAGATAATACTTTTAAAAGATTAATTAGATTAAATCATCATGATTGGCGCACTAGAATTGGGTGAGTAGGTACCAGTGAATACTTATCTGATTAGTGATAGCGCCATTCCGCCAGATAAGTATCGCAAATAGGCCGCAACGAATATGGTACCAATATACGTACTACGCAGTCAGTAACTTTAATTTTTTTTTTGGGTGGGAAATCATCCAATGACTTCTCCCGCTCTGGGCGAAGCGGAAGGGAGTGTCAGACTCTTACTGGCTAAAACCCACCCGTGTTCCTTCCCTTGCCTTGCCTTGCCAGGGGCCACGGTTTCCCCTTGGGACTACCCGCAACCCCGACACGCAGTCAGTACCTAAGTTGTTTTTTTCATTGATATCCGCACACAATTCACACTCAGCAGTAACATGTTATGATTGGCCGTAGATGAAAATGTTCCCGAAATTACACTTTTTACATTGTTTTTTTTTTTTACGAATGCGTTGTGGTGAAAGACTGGTAATGACGGCCAAAGTTCGTGAGCCGTTAAAACTTCTAATTTCTAAACTCTTGATTGAGTGGAGACTGCGATTCAGTAACCATAGATACTAGACCTCCAACCGTATAAGCTGATGATGTAAAGGAAGCTTCATTAGGATTTGGGCGGGTTTGTTGCTGTAGGTACTACTGTACTTATAATATGTCCAACCAATGGATAGCAGTAAGATGAAAAGAAACAATCGATTTTTGGTTGTCCCATGAAAAAACGGGACGGGAGCAATTTTGATCTAGTGGCCCAGAATAGTACAGAAGGTGCACTTCCGCATTTTGGGTATGAAGCGACAAGAACGCGGCGGCCTCGTCTTCGGCCAATTCAGTGAGCGTAGAAGACAATAAAAGTTACGCGATAGAAAGAGAGGCAACTTCTAGGTGAATATATATAACTGTAGGTAATTAGCGCTGTGCGACCTGAATTGCACTTTATTGTGTCGTACCAAGAGTCACTTTTTCTATACTAATATTATAAGTTTGTTTAATTTTGTTTGTAAGTTTGTATGTATGGGGTAATCTACGGAACTACAAGTCTGATTTCAAAAAATATTTTTGCATTGCATAGCCCAATTCTTGAGGAAGTTTTTATGCACGCGAACGAAGCCGCGGGCAAAAGCTAGTATTTAAATATTTTTTCGGAGTGAACCATCTGAAATCTGTGCTAGTGGTATCAAATTTTTCGCATTTTTTGTCGAATTTAGCACAAAAATTGCAAGTCAACGTAACAATGCGATAATTATTGATAAAGATGTTTTTAAGCCCTTATTGGAATTAGAAGGCAAGGCACCAGTTTTTGTTATCGTCAAATAAGACTAATTACGATAAAATGAAATTATTGTCATGTTTCAGGTGATATTTTTTATCACTTATCTGTGGTAGGTACTTGTAGACCTAATCTACTAGCCAAGTAGGAGACAATGAAACATACCTATCTAGGTAATAATCTAATCTTGCTAATGTTTTAATGCGGTGTTAAGAACGAATGTCGATGGGTGGGGTAACCTTATTCTGGTGATGCAGGCCATAAGCTTGGGTATTATGTCTTTTATTATTCTGCTATCGATGAGTTTGGCTCATGGCCGCGTAATAACAGCCGCTAGGGACGCGGTATCGAAAAGAAAGTATCGATACTGTACTCATGAGTAGTATCGAAAAAAAAGTATCGTACTCATAAAAATATCAAAACAAAAGTATCGATACTTCAAGGTATCGAGTATTTTTCTTAGGGCCTAATGCGCATAGAGCATAGGTCAATATCAGTCAGTAAATAACGCTAGTTTAACATCAGTAGGGCAGGACATGACAAAACAAATGGTATTGGTACACACAGTTAATACAATAATAGAAAAAGACAACCGTAACTTCAAAAAATTGGAACAAAATTAAATTATTTCGTACTTTAGGCATATAAATTAAAGTTCCCATTCCTCCTCCGTACAATCACTTATGTAAGAGTGATTAATTAGTATAGTAAATGAATGAAGGAAAGGTTAGGAATTTAACTGTGAACGGAAGGAACGATTTCGAGCAAAGATTGATGTATAGTTTTAGAAGGTTCAGAACGAATGAACTAGATGGCATTGTCATAAACATAAGCCGTAAGGTCGCAAGTTTAAAATGGGTAATTTCTAAGATTACCAATTTAAAACTTAATTTCTTATTTGATACGATATCTGCCAAAAAGTACTCATTGAGTAAAAGTATCGAATGCAAAGTATCGAGTACAAAAGTATCGGTATCGAATGGAAATGTACTCGATACCACAAAGTATCGATACTTTTTTCGTGTCCCTAACAGCCGCAAGTGTAGTTCTACACACAGAAAGCGGGTGCGTGTCGGGCGCGGGTCGGGACGGGAGTACGGCGGGCTTGTATACATAATTTGTAATTCCTTGTATTATATGAATGTCACCACACGAAAAGCGTGCGCGGGTCGGGAGCGGGAACACCATACCTACATAGGCGACCGCGTACCCGAAGACGTAGACGTTGGAAGGCCTCCCACAAGATGGAACGATGACCTTGTAAAAGCCGCAGGAATCCGCTGGATGCGGGAGAACCACAGAATAGGTCGAAGTGGCGGTACTTGGGGGAGACCTATGTCCAGCAGTGGACGTCTTTCGGCTGATATGATGACTAGTGTAACCTTATTTTCTGCAAATATTCTTATTCTACTCAGTCTCAGTGTGAGTAATAATAAGTCAACAGTACAACGGTTGGGCTATAGCCATTTTAATTAGCGTAAAATGTGCGCGCCAACTGTAGATTTTAAACCTTTCATATAAAATGGTTGGTTTCTTTGTGAACACGTCTTAATTAACATTTTGTTAGGTCAGGTCACCGTCTGGTTTAAAAGTTAAAAAATAATTTAATTAAACTACACTTAACGGTCGCTTCAAGATATTCAAATGAAGAATTAACATTCTAAAATAGCTGTTAGCATGTATATTGGAAGTATATCCGCCCGCTTCAGCGTTGTAGGTAAATGTGCGTTAAAATTAATTTAAAGTAATGTTTAAATAATTCATGAAAGTTAATTCACAATATTATAGGTACCATTGAAGAACTTCACATGTATACACCGTAAGGACTATTTTTGTTTGCAGTGCTCGGGGGCTATAGAACCGGAGCAGTAACAAATATGGTCAACGTGTTCACGGGATTTTGTTTTCAAACTGCTTAGATACGAAAGTTCTTCAATAGTATGTATGATTTCGAGGACATTTGGTAGGTGATATTTGAATACTATTTTTATTTCTTTTAAAAATTTATCCGAAGTCGTGGGAAAGGTGAATGATCGCTGGCCACGCATTGGAGTAAATGCAGTTGAACAGGGTACAGTACGACACAACTTAGATGTAGCATCGGCAAAATTCGTAAAACCGATCACCATCCGAACTGAGTGCACCTTCAAAATCACCAATCGCTATTTCTGCTTTAGGTGAAAATGATCTTTCGAAAACGCAATAACTTGTAAAGTCTTATAGCCAAATACATTCGTAACATTGAAATGAATTAATGAAAATTTTTAAATCTATACTACATCTAAGTAGTGTCGTACTGTACCGTATTTTTTTTAAATCCATACTAATATTATAAATTCGAAAGTAACTCTGTCTGTCTGTCTGTCTGTCTGTCTGTCTGTCTGTATGTTACCTTTTCACGGCTAAACCACTGAACGGATTTCGATGAAATTTGGCAAGGAGATAGATGGCATCCTAGAGAAGGACATGGGGTACTTTTTGTCTCAAAAATAACCCCCAAGGGGGTGATATAAGGGATGAAAGTTTGTATGGGAAACTCAATATTTCTAAGTTGGGGATATGGAAATTCAAATTTATGCTTTTGGTAAGAAATAAAGAATTACGCTTTTCAGCGTTTTTGTAAAATCATCCCCCAAAGGGGTAAAATAGGGGTTGATTTTAAAATTCACATGTATTATTGATTATTTTTGTTGTCTCTTATTTTTAAGAGATTTAAGGTGTGGTTCCAGTGAGTCGGAACCGGATGCGGCACAGTTCACGGTGAGTCGGAACTGTCTGCGGTGATTGTGGCGATTGTGGTGATTGTGGTTCCAGTGAGTCGGAACCGAGTGCCGCACAGTTCACAGTGAGTTGGAACTGTCTGCAGTGATTGCGGCGATTGTGGTGATTGTGTTGATTGTGGTGATTGCGGTGATTGAGCTGATTGAGGTGATTGCGGTGATTGAGCTGATTGTGGTGATTGAGGTGATTGTGGTGTTTTCGGTGATTGAGGTGATTGCGGTGATTTCGGTGATATCGGTGATTATTTTTGTTGTCTCTTATTTTTAAGAGATTTAAGGTGTGGTTCCAGTGAGTCGGAACCGGGTGCGGCACAGTTCACGGTGAGTCGGAACTGTCTGCGGTGATTGTGGCGATTGTGGTGATTGTGGTTCCAGTAAGTCGGAACCGGGTGCCGCACAGTTCACAGTGAGTTGGAACTGTCTGCGGTGATTGCGGCGATTTTGGTGATTGTGGTGATTGCGGTGATTGAGCTGACTGAGGTGATTGCGGTGATTGAGGTGATTTCGGTGATTGCGGTGATTTCGGTGTTTTCGGTGATTGAGGTGATTGCGATGATTTCGGTGATTATTTTTGTTGTCTCTTATTTTTAAGAGATTTAAGGTGTGGTTCCAGTGAGTCGGAACCGGGTGCGGCACAGTTCACGGTGAGTCGGAACTGTCTGCGGTGATTGTGGCGATTGTGGTGATTGTGCTACCAGTGAGTCGGAACCGGGTGCCGCACAGTTCACAGTGAGTTGGAACTGTCTGCGGTGATTGAGGTGATTGCGGTGATTGAGGTGATTTCGGTGATTCCCCAGTGAGTCGGGGTGATGAGTCTAAGGGTGTTGACCAGGAATGCGCGTTCGCTGCATGCTGGTGGTCAGGATACCCGCTGAGCCGTGGGTGCTGGCTGGCTGTGTAACTCGCCTCACGAAAGCTTGCGGGATTGATGATGATGACGTCACGCTGAAGTAGTTGCACGAAGGCTGCGTTGACGTTCAGTCTCAGGGTCACCAATTTAGTGGTATGAGGAACAGGGTGTAAAGTTCACTCATCCACCATAGAAAAGGGAGGATCCTCCGACAAGACGGGTGTTATGTCGGGCGGGCAACTGCTCATAAGTTGATTTCGGATAGTCTTATCTATGTCGTTCGCGTGGTAAATTCTAACTGCGCGATGCAGGATTTGTGTGACATCATATCTTTCATGCGTAGTTCGTATGTGGCGGTGTAACCGCTACAAACATTACCTCCTTACTAATAAACGTTGTATAGCGTCTGTATAGTTAAACATATAGTATAGTTACAAAGCTTTGTCTTCTTCTTTCGAATGTCAAATTACTGACGACTGAAAGAGATCATTTTTTCATTTTGAGGTACGCAACCCTAAAATGTGCCTGTTACTTTTTCATGCCGTAAGGGCTGAACGGATTTAGTTGAAAGGCGTATGGTCTTTTAACTAAATCCGTATAGGCCATGATCTGGGTTAGGATAGAGGATAATCTGAATCCCGGTAGTACGGTCCTGTGGGATATTTTCCGACCTTTACGCGGGCGAAGCCGCGGGTAAAAGCTAGTGATTAATATATGGATGGGACACTCCGCAGTTTACGTATGAAGCTACAATTACGCGATGCGTCTGAAGATCTACTACAGGTGCTGATAGACTTGAGCATTCACTTTTAATAACCATTCTAGCGAATTTAATAATTAACGGTTTTACCACTGTTTTTTGTGCTAGCGGTGTTAACCTATAATTAATTGTTGCACCCGCAATTGTATCATATTATAAATAATACTGCTAATGTACTGGTGTAAACAATTGTTGGTTAACCTTAATAAATAAATAAATAAATGTTCCATTACAGAAAAATTTACGGGAGCGTTTTAGCGAGCATTCTAGTGAGCGTTCTAGCGAGCATTCTAGTAAGCGTTCTAGCGAGCATTCTAGTGAGCGTTCTAGCGAGCATTCTAGCGAAAGGACAGTAAATTTGCTTCGAGCTTTCTGCCGAACCAAGCCACAAATGCAGCACACGCGACCGTCAAGTCTGACATCTTCGTGAAGCATATTTTTCTGACGAGCATTGACTACCTAGAGCGTTCGCTAGAATTATCGCTAAAATGTTCGTAGCAATGTTTGGTTCTATGCTTGGCTCTGTTCGTTGATCAGTTCGACAAATTTAATAACGGCGAATGGTTGATGTTCTGTTACAAGTGAATGCGTAAGTCTATCAGCACCTTAAGATTTACGCGATAGAAAGAGAGGCAACTTCTAGGTGAATATAACTGTAGGTAATTATGCTGTGCGACCTGAATTGCACTTTATTGTGTCGTAGTAAGAGTCGCTTTTTATTTAAATGAGTTTGCGGACTGTTCATCTGTTGTCTGACAGCGAAATCGAGTAAACTTGGTATCACCTGTTGTGTTTTTGAAATAAAAATTTAGCGTTCGTCTTTTACACTACCCTCAGTCCTTTCATAATAGTTTTTCCTCTGACAGAAAACCAAACAGCAACCTTATTGCAACGAGAAAAAGATCACTGTGGTGACAAAATCGGTAGTATAACTGTGACAGAACTGAAGTTATTTCATCAAACGGATTCTATAATAGGTAGTACCTCAAATTGGTTAGCATGATCCTCCTAAGTTATATCGAAAATACTGTAACATTAATTTTGAAATAAGTTTAAGGTAAAGTTGAGGATTAATGTTAAGTGAGTACTAAGCAGCACGAAATACGACCACATTAAAAAAAAATCGCCCTATAAAAAGAAATTACCTTAACTATTGGCGCCTTGGAGTCTTCTCACCGCCGCCGCGTCGCTCAGTCTCGCTCTCACTCAGTCCATGAGCAGTATCGTGCGAGCGAGATAGAGTGAATTTGACGATTTGTACGCCCGTCAAGTAAGATTGTTATAAAATTAAATAATATAATCATGATCCATATAAAAATATTGTTTATTACGATTCACAATATTGACATCAAATATAAACTGTGTATAAAATACATCAAAAAGGCACTTAAAATAATTAAAAGTACTAATTATGGCGGCAAAAATCCGAGAGTCAAATATAAATCTTATTCCGATTATAATAAAAAATATGAGGCAATGTTTCCACAGGGTATAATTATATTATATCTGAAGTTTCATTATCATCGCCAGCCAAAATCTTTATAACTAATTATGCAATTTTTTAACCCTGTTATCTTATTAAAATGGTCATTTATTTTTACGTGACGATTGTTTTATAAAAATCTTCATATTTATTAAACATTTTGTTATCATCATGTGAAAAGAATTTATCATTACCTACTGAGATTTTTTCAACATGTTGATTATATTTGCTGTTTAAAAAGAAGTTCATTCATTTTTTTAATAATTTATTTGTCAGGTCTATGTCTTCGTTTCTTTTTTATAAACCCGGAAGTGTAAACAAAGCCTTATAATAAATAATAGTCGCCTTACTAAGATTCCTACTCCAAATTACGTATATATTAAAAAGTAATGGCATTTTTTGTACAAGCAATACATTTGGCACTTTGAGATTCCTTCTCTCAACAGTATAAAAATACAAGATCACTTATTATCTACCTACAACGTAAACATATTTAGGCGTTGTTAATTTCGTCGATCAAGTATTCATGGTTAACAAATTTTGAGTAACAGTTGCTCAAAATTGTTGATAACAACTTTAAATGTTGCGTAACAGTTGTTCGACAAGTTGCTCAACATTTTTGATAAATACTACTTCAAATGCAGCCCAAACAATATTTTTTCAACGTTTCTAATCTAAACAGTCAGTCTGCATGATATTGGCAACTTGTTTGGCAACACGTTGTTTTGTTGCCAACACATCATAGAAACATCTTGATGCAACAATAATGTTCAAAACATTTTGTTTACCAAGAACACGTGGTTTAACTAATTCACTACTTAAAATGTTAGGGACGGAAGATTATAATAATAATGCTTAGATAAGATTGAGAATCTTCTTGTGGCAAACAGTATTTCCAACTTGATTTGTTCAAATATAATAATATTATTGTTCGACAATGTATAAGCTTAGAGTAGTTATAAATATATTACCACTGGAAATAAGTGTAAAAGGTACAAAATATACTAAAAACTATCTTCCAATACACGCTTATGAACTAACGACTGGTATGAACCTATTGCTTAAGACTACTGATGGATAACCTAATTTATTTATATACGGCTCGCAAATCCTTCCAATTATCCTAAGGGCACGTCTTCCCTACCATTACCGCGCCCCCCGGTCTAGTCCTTGATATGCAATGGCTGCTGTAGCCCCATGAAACTTGAGGCTCCAAGAGCTAGGCTGTAGCCCCATCAAACATAAGGGTCCAGGGGCTAGTACAAATCTTCGGGTTCATTTGATTTGGTTAAACCACGCTGGGGTTGATGATTTTTTTTTGTTTTTTGCCTATGGTGCGCTTACGCCCGGTAATTTTCAATTCTTATGTATGATTTTTCGCTTTTTTAGACTGACTCAGTCACTCATTTTTATTCTGGAAATGAACGAATTCATTTAATTATTCAGCATTACAAATAAAATCACTGGCACTATTTGTCTGGAGCGTGATATTGGTATAAAAATATTCGCATGCTGCTTTTCACAGTGCTGCCTTTTTAAAGGCTAGTACAGGTAAACCATAAAAGGTATGCGCTTGGGTAATCTTCGTGTTTCCGAATTAGTACGAACGTCGCACCACAGAGTAGACACAGAAGCAATACTTCTAATTGTTATCTATCATTACGCGTTTGTATGCAGCTTTATCTCTGTTGGGTTACCCCTACTCTGATAGTAGATCGTCATCAGAAACTCTGAAGTTTTAAAAAGTTTTTTAATATTTAATTTTAAACCCATGGTAAGTTGAGTAAGTTCTTCGATGATTGTAATTTATATTTTGGATTTCATCATCGCCGCGTTCGTAATTCCGAAGATAGAATATGATTGCCGAAGTGCATAATTTTTTTGGGAGATCTGCACTTTGCCGTAAATTGGCAGTGATATTTTAGTTGGTTGGACATGACTGCATCTGAACGCTTTTAATAGGAGCTCAGAACATAGCAGTTCGTATTCATTAAAAGGTTTACATTTTCTAAGTTCAAGCTAGTTTTAAGTTATAATACCAGTCGTTAAAACATTAAAAGTTTCTTTTTTTTTACGATTACAACAATCTTCATCGTCTGCGCGATTATAATTTAAATTTCAAATACACTGTGGCACGAATACAACTGTTTTTCTAATACTACGATAGTTGGACGTTTACGTCATAATATTATTAAAATGTCCCATCTACAGTGAAACAGATTATTTCTAATTTAGAGAACAGTCTGGAAGCATCAGGAGTTACATCGTAGGCTCAAAACGTGTCAACATTGATTAGCTTTTGCCTGAGATAAACGGAAAATTGTGTATTTATTATTTATTTAGGGCAATAGCGCACTAACGGCCAGGCCGCAGGGGTCAGGTCGCAGTGGTCATGCAACGAGATATATTAGTATGAAGTCACCACGGAGCAAGCGCAGTTGGCCGCACCCGACCTGCGGCCCCACTGACTATCTCGCTGGCCGTTGCGGTTAAATATCCTTAGGCCAGCGCGCACTAGCGGCCAAACCTAACGCTATTACTATTATAGCATTCTCTTTTTTTTATTATCCGTACCCCACAGGAATGACATAAATAAAATCTACTTAAGCAAGAATATATCCATCATCTTCAATTTCTGGATATTCATTTGTTTCGAAGTATCTAATTTGAAAATCAATTCATACAAGACCAAAACGCGAATCAATGCTAACTACGTTTTAGCCTAATACTACACAACTAACTACATGAAACAACTTGTTATACGGACTGCGTTTCGACCTCTTCGCCGTAGTCAAGATCGTCGTACGTCAGGTCTTCGTCGAGAGAGTTCACCGAAGTCTCCTTGCCGCCGGGGCACGCCAGACATCTGTAAATATAGAGAGTAAATATTATGTAGTGTTTGTTTTAATGTTAGAAATGCATAGATATGGTTAGCATCTCACGATCGATTTTGAGAACATCCTGTTTGTACGGATAAGAAATGCATGCACATAATATAACATGATGTTTGAAATGCAAAATATTTAGGTATCAGAAATTATCTATATTTGGTTGATTGGCTTAGGGAAAATATGGCTAAGTAATAACAGTCGCACGGGTCAGTCCATCAGTTTAAGCTGCGCTTGCCGAGGTTGGGCCGTTGATGGGTGACCATCTTTACATGCTTCTGCCATCTTTACTTCTCTGTGCCTCGGGAAGCACGTTAAGCCGTTGGTCCCGGCTGTCATTCGTGGATCTTTTACAGTCGTCACGGGTCGTCAGAAGTCCGAAAGTCTGACAACCAGACTTAACAAGGGGTTGCGTATTACCTAGTTACTGGGTTGTGGTGGTCAGATAGGCAGTCGCTCCATGTGAAATTCTGGTATTGAGCTGCATCCGGTTAGACTCGAAGTCGACGCCAACATAGTTGCGAAAAGGGTAGGCAGATTGGCTTAGAGGTAATTTTAAAAACTACGAATCGATCTACAAATTATTGTAACTTATGTGTTTTTTTACTTCTAGTTTTAATGTGCAATTGTGGTATAAGATTCAATTTTGATTGCGAATAATTAAACTGTGGCAATAAATAGATAAAAGTAAGACACAACACATATAAGAGTCAATGTCAAACCATCCCAACTAATATTATAAATGCGAAAGTGAGTTTGTTTGTTACGGTTTCACGCTAAAACGGCTAAACAGATTTGGATGAAATTTGGCGCATGGGTAAACCATGTTCTGGAGAAGGATATAGGATATTTTTATCCCGATATTCTCACGGGATCGAGACTTATGCGAGTGAAACCGCGGGGCGCAGCTAGTAAGGCATATAACTCAGAAAATTTACATAACTCGAATAAAACCAATCGCACACAATATTGATATGACTAGCTAATAAATTATTAAAACATATTTCACATAATACCATCACAATAATTTCCGGTTAATTAATAATAATTGATTGGCAACACCTGTTCGTAACTCGATACGTCTTCGGCGTACGCGCAGGTCAGCGCTCAATATTATAATATGCTAATGTCAAGTTGACCTCGTTACGCAGGTGTGCCTTCGCAATCTTGTCAACCTTTCATACTATTCCTCGCTAAAATTAGATTTTAGATGATTTTAGTATATGAATTTTCGTATTTAGGGTGAATTGGAATTAATTTGAGTCGTTGCGGGTGGTCAGAATCACGAAAGTCTGACAACCAGTCTTTTACTAAGGTATCGTGTTACCCAGTTACTGGCTTGTGGAGGTCAGGTAGGCAGGTGCGCCATGTAAGATACTGGTATTTAACTGCATCCGGTTAGACTGGAAGCCAACCCCAACTAAGTTGGGAAAAGGCTAGGCAGATGTTAATTCGAATTTACTTGAATGCTTATCGCTACAGTTCGCGATTTTCGCCTGAGGAGGTTATGCCTAAGGTCTTTATTATATCACGCGGACGAAGTCACGGGAAGCTAGTTATTGACAAATCAATAACTAGCTTCTACCCGTGACTTCGTTCGTGTGAAAGTTAATGGTACAATGCCTATAACGTTCGCGCAAATTGACAAGGTTTTATCCCAATCGGATAAACGATATGGTAGCGCATAAAATATGAACACAACAACATTGATTTTGAACAGACTTCCAAAAACGAGGGGATTCGTTCATGTGTTTAAATATTTAAGTATATATTTTTTTAAACGTATATTCATCTATTTTCGAACTAAGGACCGATATTCAATAGAAAAGCCTTCCAAAATTAAAAGTTATTTTTCATATTGTGTTTTTTTTTTGGAAGTCGGTTGTTTTTTTTTAATTTAGTAGAAAAGAAAATTACCTGCTCTGGTTGATTCCATAAGATAAACATTTATCTCCGACACATTCACAGCATCCGTCATGGAACCACCTGGAATAGGTACATAAATAATTAACATTAGTAAAGAAATTATATGACTAATTAGGTAGTAGATTCTACTATCCAAGTCCAATTATAATTATTACTCGGTGAAGAAGGTTTACCAAGTGGTTTATTGTGAGCAGCTAAGGCTGCCCTTTCCATCTTTACTGTAGTAGTTATAAGCGTGCATTCTAAAAGTGAGCAACGTCACAAATATATGTCAAATATTTCGCTGTTTTGATTATTTTGGCAATATTACTTTATGGAAATATAAAATATGGCTAACTAAAGAACTAAGATATTCATTATAAAATGCAATAATTAATATCGTAATACCAAATATTTAGTACTTATATAAAACAGTAACAAGTACAACATCAAATTCAGTGTTATAATTGCAATTCATTATTAAAGTAATATTCTAGTTCACTAGTTACCAAATTAATCAAATCAGGTAAATATTTGACAGCTATTTACGACGTTGCCAACTTGTAGAATGAACGCTCTTAAATACGACTGAGCACTACATTGCATCAAGGGGAAGAGTAACATCATTATGTCTGTCTACTAAGTCCGTACATCAAACTTTGCTTACCAATCCGACTTACAATTTTCTCTTTGATAGTACTTTAGGAGGTTGGCGAGTCAATGTTAGCAAACTGACTTCTGCAACGTTGATAATTTTTTTAAATAATTGGCTACTTGATTGTACCTACCCCACACACAGGGATCCCTGTAAATATCCATTGTGAAATGGAGCGGAGCGGGTTTTGTTAGAGGCCCAGCACCGCCAGTTTTAACTATTTAACGGTCTTAGAGAGAGGGTTTGTAGTCAGGTCTGCGGTCATCTGTCATATTATATTAAAAACCTGTTATTTCTAAGAATGGGCAGCAAATTAGTTTACTTTACCTCAAACTGTTAGCGCCCATAGACCGGCAGGAGGCACGACATTTATCGCAGGACATACACTGCGACATGTAGGCGACCGTGCAGTTGAGAGTCACCACGTCGCGGCTCACCGGCTCCGAATCTTGTTCTACGCTCTCTGTGGAGTGAATGAACGGAGTAGCTTAGTTTGATGTCTATGTTCTTTTAGCTTTATAGTTGATAACTTTTATAAAGCTAAGTAATACGTCGTGGCATAGATTAGTACAGATGGCTCACTCAGCAAAATCATTTAAATAAAAAGCGACTCGTGCTAAGACACAA
Organism: Conistra vaccinii; assembly: GCA_948150665.1. Lineage (NCBI taxonomy): Eukaryota > Metazoa > Arthropoda > Insecta > Lepidoptera > Noctuidae > Conistra > Conistra vaccinii. The sequence continues at coordinate 8,546,346 of OX411327.1, forward strand.
TAAAGTGCAATTCAGGTCGCACAGCGCCATTTAGGTACCTACAGTTATATTCACCTAGAAGTTTATTAATTGATTAATTAATTTATAAATAAGTTGGCCCACAATTATTGTTTACATATAACATTTCATTTAAAAGTACACGATATACATTTGTAAGTGCAACAATTAATTACAGGCTCACATCACATGCACTACAATATTTAATTTTAAATTTTTTATTACGCTAATCTAGCAATATAACACACCAATAAAAAATCTAATTATATTAATAAAAAAAAAAACAAAAATCTAATTAAATTAACAAAAAATAATAAAAAAGTGAATAAAAAATATCACATAGAAGTTGCTTTTATTTCTATCGCGTAACTCACCTACTTGTAGTGTAGCTTCATAACCATAGCAATCTTCTTTCTTACACCTATGTTCCTAAAATGCGGAGTGATTGGAGTGAACCGTCTGTATTTATCTGTGGTCGTAGTTGGAAATATTAATTCCCCGAAAGGATTTAGAAGTTTTTCTGGCAATAGAATCATTTTTAAAATAAATCCAACAAATAGACAAATCTTTATTGTTTTGCAATTGCTACAATACCCTTCCTACTGTTTCTAGATAACCGACTTACCAATGGTCTTTGCCTTTAGAAATGTTTGCTGAATTTAGTAGGACTTCGAAATTCCGTTGTTCGGAAACAACGGCATCGAATTCTTCGGATGGAGTATATTTTAACAACAGGATCGCTTATGGTAACGGGAAGTGTTAATGACGCTAGATCACACGGCTACACATCATGCTATACATTTCCAGTTTATGCTGATCTCGCATTGTATAGGATTTCCGTACAATGCGAGGTCAGTTTATACTGGAAATACTGGCTTGATGAGTAGCCGTGTGATCTAGCGTCAATATACAGGTGGGTTATATTATAGTAATAAATAGTAGACAAGACGTAATACACCTTATTTCTCAAGAGCAACTCAAGTCCTGTACCCTAATTACGTAGTACACGATGAATCAGAATTTGAATCGGTTTGAAACAGATTTCTAATCCATTGCTTCATAAGTTCAAAAAAAAAATCTGCTCAACAACGTAAATAACGTAATAAATATTTTTGAACTGTCAAAATGAAACAGATTAGTCGGAATCGTTTATGAACATATGTTGCGTAACTAGATAGCTGGTTCATAATATGGGTATAAGGCTGCCTGTCCACCGGAGCGGAGAGGAGAGGAGAGGAGCGGAGATGTGTCAATATTAACCAATAGAATCTAAACTCCGCCCCTGCGCTTAGATTCTATTGGTTAATATGGGCACATCTCCGCTCCTCTCCTCTCCGCTCCGCTCGTGGATAGGCAGCCTTACTGGCTGTAGTCCTAACCAGGGACCGAAAACCTTTATAAATTACGGTACGGGTATCGAAGAATTTTTGTTACGTCCACGACTGAGGTTACCGCTATCTGGGTAACCAAGAAGAAGAAACAAGTTACCTCTATTTAGATACCGGTTACACAAACAGGCGATGCGCGCCCTTTGACTTATAGCGACGGCACGTGTGAATGTGTGATGCGGGTAATTTTTATTTCGATAATCGGTATTAATACTGGTTGTACTGGTTGTAGTATTAATACCGAGTACAGGTTTACTGGTACAGGTTACCTTAAATTTTAAGGTAACCTGTAATAAATATAAATGTTGTAACCAAAAAAAATGCTGTATTGAAGTCCCTGGTCCTAAGTTAGGACCAGGGACTTAAATACAGCATTTTTAGGTAGTTAGGACTCCTAACTACCTAATATCATAATTACTGCAAAATTGAGTTTTCACTTCTCTTGCTCAAAAAATCCGTCATTGTAGCGTACCAGAGCGAAGGGACTTAAATACAGCATTTTTAGGTAGTTAGGACTCCTAACTACCTAATATCATAATTACTGCAAAATTGAGTTTTCACTTCTCTTGCTCAAAAAATCCGTCATTGTAGCGTACCAGAGCGAAGATAAAATAGCATTTCATCCTCTAGGGGCTAAAGTAATTTTTTTTTAATTTTTGTCTGTTTCCAACGAGCCTACCACCCAAAGACGAAAAAGTCTTTGTTCTTAGGTAGGATTGGTAGGATAGGTAGGATAGGTAGGATAGGCGAGATAGGTGAGATAGGTAAGATAGGTAAGATAGGTAAGATAGGTGAGATAGGTGAGATAGGTGAGATAGGTGAGATAGGTGAGATAGGTGAGATAGGTGAGATAGGTGAGATAGGTGAGATAGGTGAGATAGGTAAGATAGGTAAGATAGTTGAGAAAGGTGAGAAAGGTGAGATAGGTGAGATAGGTGAGATAGGTGAGATAGGTGAGATAGGTGAGATAGGTGAGATAGGTGAGATAGGTGAGATAGGTGAGATAGGTGAGATAGGTGAGATAGGTGAGATAGGTGAGATAGGTAAGATAGGTAAGATAGGTAAGATTGGTAAGATAGGTAAGATAGGTAAGATAGGTAAGATAGGTAAGATAGGTAAGATAGATATATTTATGATTTTTCTCCAATTATTATAAATTGCATCATCATCATCATCATCATCAGCCTATTAATGTTCCCACTGCTGGGACACAGGCCTCCTCTCTGTGAGAGGGAGTGGGCTGTAATCTACCACGCGGGCCCAGTGCGGGTTGGTAGATGTCACATGTCTTCGAATTTTTTGGTTCTAAGACATGCCGGTTTCCTCACGATGTTTTCCTTCACCGTTTTGAGAGCAGTGGTGATGAAATTATTTACACAAAGTAAAGCGCCTGCTTGGGTTCGAACCCACGACCTACAACTCGTAAGTCGGGGCCGTTACCACTGGGCCACCACTGCTCTTAATTCTCTGCTCTGATAAATTGCATTGGTGACCTTAATATAATTTACAACAGTGAAAATGTCTTCATCTAGTGAGAATGGAGACCCTAATTTGCAGATGGAAGAGAAAGGAAAATAAATAATTTTTAATAAATAATTATTATTTTATTTACTATTTTATTTTCTCGCAATCGTAGTGAAAAGTAGAGTGTAAAACACGGCGCTAAAAACCCATTATACCTCGGTTTCTGTTTACTCCCTCGCTACAGCTCGGGAGTAAAACTACCTCGTTATAATGGGTCATTTTAGCTCCTTGTATAACAATCTACTATTGTTTGTTTGTTTGTTACGCCTTCACGCTAAAACGGCTGAACGGATTTTAATTAAATTTGGCACATGGGTCGATCATGACATAGGATACTTTTTATCCTGGTATTATATTACGTTTCCGTGGCAAAATTTCCGACCTCCATGCGGGCGAAGCCGCTGGAAAACGCTAGTTATAAATAACTCTAATTGATAACAAAGTTCCAGAAATAAAAGACGAAAGACAGACCACCCAATGCCCAATATAACATCGATCGTAAGTTAATAAAGCCACCTCAGGTGCAGGTAGTTGTTGTACATTCCACGTTAATGAATCATGCGCATCTCTCCGTGGGACGCCCGACGCCTGCTCCGTTTTTGTTTTTTTAGGCCTTCCTCTAAAATTGAATGAGACATAATTGTCGGCAAGGATTAACTAATTGTCTTCTGTTAAGCGACTTAACTGTACTTAAATTTTTGCTTCCTACTGAATTTGTCTGGGAATGATGTGTAACGGCTGTTTTTTTAGATAGGTTACTGGTATTAGCTACTTAGGGGGGCTTGTGGCTAAGTGATAGCAGACGCACGGGTCGATCGATCAGGTTAAGCTACGCCTGCCGTGGTCGGTCCGTGGATGGGTGATCATCTTTACATACCAAGACCCCTCCGTGCCTCGGAAAGTATGTTAAGCTGTTGGTCCAGGCCATCATTTGTAGATTTTTGATAGTCGTTAGAAGCCCGAAAGTCTGACAACCGGTCTTACCAAGGGGTTTCGTGTTATCCAGTAACTAGGTTGTGGAGGTCGGATAGGCAGTCGCTCCATGTAAAATACTGGAATATACATAGCTGCATCCGTTTAGACTGGAAGCTGACCCAACATAGTTGGGAAAAGGCTAGGCATATGGATGGGCAGATTGGTATTAGGTTCTTATTTTGTCTGCGTTTATAAAAGTCGACAGAGAGGTCTAAGGTTCTGTTCAATAAAGAATCAAATCTTAGTTTTACTCTTCCCTAACATTTTACAAGTACAGTCAGCAGAATAATTAGCAAGTTTTAATCCATATAATTAATAATGTATTTTGAAACTGGACTGTATACTTACAACTTTTTTCAGTGTCTGTACAAAAAGATTTTGGTTTTCCAACTTTATTGCTATAGATACTTCTAAATTTCCATATCATTACCAACCCATCTGGCGACCTCCCATTGTGCCAAACTAATTAAACATGGATTTGAAGAAACATAATACATGGTAAACACTAGTAATCGGATCTGAGCAATATTTTAATATCTAATGCAAATTATAGGAGTGCTAATGTCTATGAAGTTCACAAATAAATTAAAATCTTGTTTTATGACTCACATAACTTGTTTACTTGATCTTACATGATTTTATAAAATCTTTCGAGCTAGTGTTTCCACTTTTAGGGATTTCTCCCTTTTTAGGGAAAAATGGATAATAATTACATGGTTTAGGGATATTTTATTTTGGCAGGGATTTAGCGAATTTTGGGGAAAAACTGAACTGACTTGGTGACCCTATTGTTTATAGTAGGCACCACCCAATGTACTACTTTCCTTGATGGCACCACCACTTGATTAATGGGGATTCTCTCAAACTCATAATGAATGTAATTAGTAAAATTTTAGTTTACCAGGTTATTGGTTTCTATTACCGTGGCTAAAGACGACATCTGAAATAAGTCGCATTATAACTAGAGTTGCTTTGTTTCGTCTCTCTCGATTAATAATGAATGTTTTGTAGGTATTTAATAATATAATATATAAAAATGAAAAGTTCCCTAAACCAAGGAATTTTATATTTTTTAGGGCATTTTAAACATAATTCATTAAGAAACTGGGGAAAAAGCCAAAACGTAAAAAAATGCTTTGACCTGACTTTTAAATAGTCAAAAAGCAGTTTCAATGATCTTTTGAGCAAAAGCATTGCTGCCAAGTTCAATATCCAGAAGATGATAGATTGATAAAATTACTTTAATTTACAGTACGTCAGCAGGGTAAATTGGCACTTTTTATGAACCATAGAATTGATGGTCTTGTACAGTACAGTACCTGAACGTTATAGACGTAAACTCTCATTAGCTGACTGGGTTCAGAAACTATGTTGTGATTCTTGAGATTGGTTATAGAATTAGGTATAGTCATCTTAGTTATGAGCAATGTTGCTGATAGTTAATGATTTTTTACATTACTCAAGATACTTACGTAAATGGAAAACAATTGTCTTCTCCGGAACAGCCCTGTACGCTGACAGATCAATATCTACTGGATAGGTGATGGACAACCACCTCTGCTGAGGGTCTGGGTCACTGGTGAGGGCAGCGAACAGTCCGGGAACACCATCTGCTAGCTCTTCTACGTATGACGTCTTTGATAATTCTGTTTGCGTGTCATTCGGTTTCGGACACATGTCTGTAAAGAAAATGATAATGTTATCAGTTTTAAAGATATACAATGTATTTTTGTGAATTGAGTGTATTGTTTGATTATTCTTGTTTTCCTGAATACTACGTACTGTGGAAGAATAGTATACTTCAATAATTAAGCTGCTATAAATGTGAGAGAAATAGACTTTTTCTAATAAAAGGCGCCTTTTTATACTATGTGTGTTTCCTAATACTAAAACGTTGGACAGACAGTTGCCGTATATGGATGGAGTGCATTATTTATAATAACTTTCCAATGTATTTGTGATGTGATGATCATTACCACGGACAACCCACTAACCAAAGAGTTAATAAATTTAATGTACTAACCAACACAACTGCAGCACTCGCTGTACAAGTAGCTGAGGCAGTTGAAACAGTCCTTGCAGCACGAACAATCCTTCAAGTCGCATTTACAAGATTGAGTCAGCATACATTTTGATACTACACTGGCACAAATAGCTTCATTACAAGCGTATACTATTGGCACTATGCATAATAGAGCTACGACGAAGTAGAATTTCCCAGCCATTGCCACAGTTTTAGACAAATTGTAAACACGACACTTGAGGAATTTACAAAGTTGTAAAAATAAACAACACAAATACGTATTAATTTTCTCAGTAATGTGAGAGTTCACTAGGCAGAAACTTGCAAGTAAGACTTGGTACCATATTCATTTAAAAATACATGTAATATTCATGCAAGACACAAACATAAAATAATTTAAATTTTTTAGAAACAAGTTTGGCGTCAAGCACCCAGGCCAGAAAGTTTACTTGTGAATGAAGTAGAGATGAGTCCGATATCATGTCACATGTAAAAATCATCGATATTTTAAAATCATTTCATCATGCAATGACAAAGACAAAATCATCAATGCTTAAAAATCATTACAAGAATGACAATGAACGCGAACTTCGGTGATTCGGATCGGACGGTATCGGGCCGTCTCGGGCGCAGCGGGCGGTGTGACTGTGAATTGCGAGTTTGCGACGTTGCGAGACTGCGCGATCGGCGATACTGGACTGGAACTCACATGTTTCGATAAAATGACCGGGACTGGGCGCACGGAACGGCAACAATGCTTTCACTTGCATTGTTTATGTTTGCGTGCGAAATGCGCGGCAAATCACGAATGCAATTTATCTAGCATTTAGTAGTCCTAAGCTTGGAAAAAGCATGAAGGGAAGATTGGAATATTACTTGTTGGGGGGGTTTTTACGACAAATTGCCATGATATACTAAATAGTCATATCTTGCAGCAAATATCACTAATGGAAACATATTGATGATTTCCATAACGATAAATCAATACCTAAATAACCTGCAATGAATGTCACAAACTAAGAAAATTTAAATTACGCGGCCAACTGACAAACTCGACTCATGCCTACATAAATAACTAATGATAATTTCACTAAGCCGTTCCGCGATCATTCAGTATCTACTCACAAATGAAATGACGAGATCTAATACTCAAATAAAAATCATTGATGATTTTGTCATTGTTCCCGTCACCGATATTTTTTTGTCATTGTCATGCAGTCACCGATACAGAAAAATCATCACTCAGCCCATCTCTAGAATGAAGGATGGAATGGAATGAATCAATGAAGTTATAAGAGAACGAATGACTTGAAAGTTGACCACAGATGATGAATGAAATAATGAAATAAAAATAAATGGATTCGGCTACATTCGGACAGGGGACATAGCAGACAAAGGTAACTACAGGCCTATTTCACTGGCAACTGTAATAGCCAAAGTATTTGACAGTGTGCTCGACTCACAACTCAGTAAATAGAAATAAAAGTCTACCAAGTAGCGAACATTTTGTACCGTTGATTTGATTCACGAACCATTTTTCATAAAATCACTAGCAGCTTTTTATATGTTGGCAACATGAAGATAGAAACAAAAAGCGGGAAAAAAAGTTGGTTGGCGTCGGCAAGATTGCCAGGCCAGGCAGGATTCTACAAAAAATTATCTAAGTCGAATCCTTGCAATAATTATAATACGTATAGTACACAGACTAGAATATTATTTCCGCTGGGTGCTGCATGGACGCAGGCACAGAGTACATAGAGATACTGGTCGCAGGCCTCATCTTCGAGAGAAGGAGAATAGAATTGATTGCCGATTTATAAAATTTGCACCGTTGCCTAATGATTACTTAAGTAGGTACTTAAGTAAAAAATTATGATTGGACACAGGCCTCCAATCTGTGAGAAGGAGTGGGCTGTAATCTACCACGCGGGCCCAGTGCGGGTTGGTAGATTGTCAATTGTCTTCGAAATCTTCGAATTTTTGGTTCTATGACATGCCGGTTTCCTCACGATGTTTTCCTTCACCGTTTCGAGAGCAGTGGTGATGAAATTATTTACACAAAGTAAAGCGCCTGCTTGGGTTCGAACCCACAACCTACAATACAACTCGTAAGTCGGGGATGTTACCACTGGGCCACGGGCCACCACTGCTCCCTGGGCCACCACTGCTCCAATGCCTAGCTATCAAAGTTAAATTAATTTGAATGCCCTAAACAGGCAAAATATGAACTGTACTCTAACCTCTTTTGTTTTAAAAATTTCGTAAAAATTTCTCGGAAAATCCTCTGGTAAACACTGAACAATGTCCCTTTTTACCCGACTACGGCGAAGCAAAAAGCAACGTTATGATTTTGACCGGCATAATATGTTTTGTATGAATTATTGAATTTGAGCAGAACAACTTCTGTCGGGTCAACCAGTAATCAATTAATAACAAAAGCTGTCAATTTTATGCTGATAAAAAATCCTGCTCGGTCAGCAGGGTATCGAATTATCGATACAATCTAGAAAATATAAGATTGATTTGCAAACGAAATACCTCCTACTTATTACACTGACGAGCAATATAAAAAAAATCACTAGCTAAAAGTGCCAAAAAATCTAAATAGGTGTCTCCTAAACCACACAAGTTAGCTTATGAAGTAAAAAAAAAAATCGGGCAGTCTTTGGAGACTGCCGATAGAAGTGAAAACGTAAGTAAGTTTTTGATAAGTACTTACAACGTAACGTCATTTAACGAAAATGTCAGGAATTTATATGACTTGCTGTCAGTACAAGAACGAAAGCTGTAGCTCCAGTAAAAAAATCCAAAAAAATAAAACAGTGCGCTGTCAACAAAAAAGTGCTCAACACGCCTTGGGTGACGATGCCGCGAGTTCCATGATTTTTGTTCGCCCAAAAAGTGCTCAGCGCGCTGCGCGCCTAAAGAAGTTTTCACTTTAAAAATCTTGTAAACCCATAAAACTGTTTTCAAGATTTTTCATCATACCTATTCAATATACGACAATTGTCTATAGAGGATAGCAGAAGCAAAATTAAATTTTGCTCCCAAAGGACTGTTTGAGGTTTCTCTCTTCTGATTGGTCCGCTCCGTGCTTCTGATAGATTTGCGTAGTTAGGTTGGAGGCGCTCGCGTCCCTCGCGTGAAGGTTTACTACACCCTGTATATCATGAAAAATAGTCGGGGACAATAGTTATTTGTGTTACATGGAAACAAAGTAATATTTGGTTCTTCGGGCGTTATTTTGAATTCTGAGCTAAGCGAAGGATTCTATAGTAGAATCTTGAGGTTAGCGAGGAATTCAATATACGCCGCCCGAGAACAAAATATTTTGTCCCCGAGTGATACTATTCTTCATCACTACCTATGAGAAAAATAAAAAGCTACGTACTCGATTTTTTTTTACATTAAAAACCTTCCCGCGAGAATCCTTCGCTTCGCTCTGAATTCAAAATAACGCCGGAAGAACAAAATATTACTTTGTCTCCCTGCTGTTACAACTTTACAAGCGAGGGATGAAAATAACTATTTCTTACTTGTATTGTAGCTAACTTGTGTAGTTTGGGGATTCTTTATTAACCGACTTCCAAAAAGGAGGAGGTTCTATGTTCGACTTTATGTATGTTTATTTTTTTTTTTTATGTATGTTCACCGATATCTCCGCCAATTGTGGACCGATTTTGAAAATATTTTTTTTGTTTGAAAGGGTAAGCTCCCTAGGTGGTCCCATATAAATTTTATTAACTTTGCTTAGATAGTTTTTGAGTTAGCTTCAATAATACATATTTTTCCCACTTAGTTTATATGGACGATATGATGATAACTTCCTGTCACTGTTATTTATTGCAGTTAGTGATATTGGATATTGTGTGGGGTAGGTACCACAACTAAAAAATGAAAAATAAAAAGTTTTTACAAAAAAAATTTAAACCGACTTCCAAAAAAAACCACTACAAAGTGAAAAATAACTTTAATTTCGGAAGTCGGTGGCAAAAAACGAAAATTAAAAAACAAAGACACCGACTTCCGAAATTAAAGTTATTTTTCACTTTGTAGTGGTTTTTTTTGGAAGTCGGTTTAAATTTTTTTTGTAAAAACTTTTTATTTAAAACACAGTTTTGTTTTTTTTTTTATGTCGGTAGATATGTAGGTACGGTGTCGCATTTTATGTGCATGACTGGTTTATGTAGTTTTGTGTTGTTAGTGACGTACTGCTTGAGTTTAGCTTTAAATATGTTAAAGGGGGATATGTTAAAGGGGGCTATGTTAAAGGGGGATATGTTAAAGGAGGATGTGCTCCTGTTATCTGCCGGTAGATTATTATAAAGTTGTACGCCTTCGTATTTTATATTTTCCTGCCTTATTGCGTGCGTGGCGGGTGCGTCTGTATTTGGTTGGGGTTTCTTTGGCTGTATCTGGATGTTTTTATGTTAAAAGAAATTGTGTGTGTATGGCTTTAAAAGAATTTTTCTAATGAGAATGCAGGAATTGAATGTGTAAAGTTGATGAATGCTCATTAGTTTGGTGTGTTTGTATAGTTCGGATGTAGGTGTGTGATAATCGTAGTTGAATATAAGTTTAATTATTTTATTTTGTGCTATTTGTAGATCTTTAATAGTAGATTTGGTAGCGCATCCCTAGATTTCGATTATATAAGATTATGTGTGAGCGAACTAATGAGTTGTAAATATTGTAGCGGGTTTTTTTGGAATAATGTTAATGTACCCGCGCATTGATCCCATTATCGATGTCATTTTTGTTTTTATGTAGTCAATATGTGCTTGCCAAGTGAGTTTGTTGTCTAACCTAAGTCCGAGGTATTTCTCACAATTACCTACTTTTGATGATTTTAGTGTTGTTTATGTGTAAGGCTGGGTGGTCAAGATTTTTTTGTTTTTAGCTGAGAATATCATTTACGATGTTTTGGATGCGTTTATGGTAAGTAAGTAAATTAGAGCTAAACCAGTTGTATAATACAGGGTGCCAGGGACATCGACGCGAAGCCTGTTACCATGGATTCAGTATTTGATTTTGAACGCCCCCAGCGTTGAAATTTTTCGTCGTTTTTGGGGGGATTCTGAAACCCCTGTTTTCAGAATCATGTACTGAATCCATGGTAACAGGCTTCGCGTAAAAAAAGTATTTGGAAACTTTCCAAATGCCTTTTTTACACCTAAAACGGGTACCTACAACATCAAATTCTATGTTATAATTGCAATTATTCTAGTTAGCCACATTGCTTATTTACAGTATTATTTATTTCCAAATAAATCAAAACAGGTAAATATTTGACAGCTATTTACGACGTTGCCAACTATTAGAATGCACGTCTTTAAAATTGTTTATGTAAATAGCAAATAAGAGGGGAGATAGCAGAAATCCTTGGGGAACACCCATATATATAAGAAATTTCTATGGGAACACCAAATTCTATGGGAGATGCATCGCGTTTCATATTTTAACTAGGTACTTGTTTCCTGTTGTCAAGGTAGGCGAGGATTTAGGTATAATACATGTCTCCGGTAATGCCAATGCTAAACAGCATTGGCAAATTCTTTTATTAAAGTAAAACTGCTTTAATAAAAGAATTTTATGGGATACCGTATCAAAAGCCTTAAAAATACCGAGTACAGTGTTTTTTTTGTCAATATATTTGTTTTAATGGAGCAGTGGTGGCCCAGTAGTAACGGCCCCGACTTACAAGTTGTAGGTCGTGGGTTCGAACCCAGGGAGAACCTAGAACCACAGATTACCAAAAATTTGAAGACATGTGACATCCACCAGCCCGCACTGGGTCCGCGTGGTGGATTCGGCCCACTCCCTCTCACAGAGAAGAGGCCTGTTTATTTATGTATGTGTCGTGGCCAGATCTTAGAATTGATCATTTCATGAAGTGTTCGACCATTTCATGAAATGGGTGTGTTTCATGAAATGGCCAGCTAAAATTGGCCATATCGTTTCAACGTCAACGTTTAATGATAATTATGTCAGTCGACGTTTGGCCATATCATTAATGTAGGGTATCCATGCAATGGTGTATGGTAATCCAAGTTGGTCGCTTTCCATAATAATAAAAGTCCATCGAGTTTTTTTGCGTGTCACCCTACTTTGTTTGATTTGTTGTATGTCGCCGCCATGATACACAACAAAAACAAAGCGACATCAACGCCTATACCGGTGGATAATCTAACTATTTTACGATATGATCAATAATTTTTGGCCACATCATGAAGTAGTCGTGCGTTTAACTATTCATATCGTCAAACGTTGAGTATTCAATGATTTGGCCAGACCACATCATGATGTGACCAACGGTCGATGTGGTATTTCATGAAATGCACCCATTTCACGACATATGTATGTTGTTTGTTTGGCCCACAAAGTGTTGATTGATGTGATTTGGGTCGGAAACCGAACTGCCGATCATAAAATATAATTAATGTCGTTTAGGTATTTTTCTAGTCTCAATCTTCCTAGCCTTTTTCCCAACTATCTTGGGGTCGGCTTCCAGTCTAACCGGATGCAGCTGAATACCAGTATTTTATATGGAGCGACTGCCTATCTGACCTCCACCACCCAGTAACTGGGTAATACGATACCCCTTGGTAAGACTGGTGTCAGACTTTCGGGCTTCTGACGACTCGTAACGACTGTCAAAGATCCACAAATTAAATGACAGCTGGCACCAACGGCTTAACGTGCTTTCCGAGGCACGGAGAGTCTCGGTATGTAAAGATGGTCACCCATCCACTGACCAACCCTGGCAAGCGTAGCTTAACCTGATGGATCGACCCGTGCGGCTTGTTATTACTTAGCCACGAGCTCCTCGAGGTATTTTTCTAGTCTAGTGTAAATTAATCGTTCAAACATTTTTGATAGTACGAGTAATACCGATAATTATGTGGTTTAGGAGATAATTATTTAGATTTTTATGGTTGGTGGATTTTTTATACTGCTCGTCAGTGTACCTATTTCACATTTCTGGCTTATCGCGATAATACTCAGTTGGTGGATTAAGTATTATGATACGGAGTAGGATAATTACATTGCCTTGTTTATCGAATAATAATAATTGCATACAATAGGTTTATTTTCATGCGAAGCATATTTTATTAATTAGTTAGTCCTCGGTTGTAACTAATTTGATAAGGTCGCAAGATGGTAAGTCCGCTCTTACATCACATTTTGTTTATAATTTTATTATTAAAAATATTACAATTTATCAGTTGTTGTTAGTGAGTATTTAGGTTCAGGTATTTTGAGTGAGATATACTTAAACTTATAAGTAGGTACTTAAGTACCAAGTTCATAGGTATTAATTATAAGTTTTACCCTAGAGAAGTTTTGTAGACCTCTTGTGAAAAGGCTCATCCATAAAAAAGGTGCTATTCTACCGTACCTACATGGTTTTGTACTAGCATTTAGGTAAGGCAGTGTATAGAGTGCCACCAGTGGCACTCTATCCCTATCGGATAAAGTGCCACTACAGGCACCCTAGTAACACCGCCTCGGCCCGGCCAAAGTGCCGCGAGCATTGGATTGTCATTGTCACTGTCACTAAGTCACGTCACTTGGTATTTTGTTTGATTGTCGAGGTTTTGAGAATCGAGGCAGGAATTGCTGTAAAACACCACATTCCCAAAACATTAAATTCTCTTGTGCCTAAACGGACCCTGGCACTTCGCCGGCCGCTACCGCGGCACCGCTCGCTACGCTCGCTCGGCTCGTGCGTTGTGTGGTCACAGTTCTAACCTAAATAACAAGTGACAGTGACAATGCAACGCTTACGGCACCCTAGCCGGGCCGAGGCAGTGACACTAGAGTGCCACAAGAAACTCGCGGCACTCTATACACTTCGTTTATATAATCCAAGTGGCTATTATAATTTTCTATCAAGTTTACCGTCGTCGGTTTGTTTTTCGACCATAAAAACCTTTTTTTGCCTTTCGGACATCCTCATGGATCCTCTGTCTGGGAATAGAGGGTTATGTCTGATTCCCACCGACTAAAACCACTCTGTTCCTTCTAATACCATGAGTCGGGGGCCGGGAGATAATATACATTCGCTGCACCCCCCACTGGTATGTGCCATCACTAAGAGTGGCCGATCCCACGACCGCACGTCCTCCCATTTAATGCGCCCATTCAATGCGTGCCACCTCTATGAGCCTTACTGCTCTAGCGACGACACAGCCCCAATTTCGCCACCCGCAGGCCTTACCTATGGTGGGCGCCCTTGTAAGCCCGGCTGCTCTTCTGGTGCGGGTGGAAGGAGAGGTGTGCTCTCTCTCTCCCTTTCCACCGCCTCCTTCGCATGCATCACCTCCTCGCAAAAAGAGGCGACAGCATCCCATGCGTTTTCCTTCCGTGACCTTAAAAATCTGACGGCGCCTCAATTTGTGACATAACTAGTTCAGCATCATCTGCCTAGCTATTTCCCAACCTTCTTAGGGTCGGCTTCCAGTCTAACCGGATGCAGCTGAATACCAGTATTTTACATTGCCTATGTGACCTCCACAGGCCTAGTGACTGGGCCATCCCTTGGTAAGACTGGTCGTCAAACTGTCACTGAATAGAATATTGTTTACTGTTGCTAGTTGGTAAAAAAAGGATCTCTTCAACTTCTGTAATCTCTACAAATCTTGTTTAATTTCCAGCTGTGGCAGTCAGTACTCTGCAGCCTGGCGGTGGTGGCCACGGTCTCCAACGCGTACAAGAACCCGTACTACGCGCCGGGGAGGTCTGTGAACGTGCACCTCTTTGAGTGGAAGTGGGACGACATCGCTGATGAGTGCGAGAGGTTCCTTGCTCCTAGGGGCTATGGAGGCATTCAGGTCAACAACTCAACTCAACTCTAACCTAACAAAATTCCTATCAAAAAATTAATTAATCGCTGACAACCAGTACGGATTTCGTGCGGGTATCTCCACAGAAGATGCCGTCTCTGAATTTACCAACACCCTGATTGACAAACTGAACACTCGTCTTAAATGCTATGGTGTCTTTTTAGATTTAATGAAGGCCTTTGATACAGTTTCTATTCCCAGACTTGTGGCCAAATTGGAGCATATAGGAATACATGGTGTGGCCCTAAATATTTACAAAGATTACCTCAGTGGGCGTAGCCAGTGTGTTAAAATTGACTCCGTCTTTAGTGACGAAGAATTTATCAGCTACGGTATACCTCAAGGAAGTATCTTGGGACCCACACTATTTCAAATATATATAAATGACCTCTGTCAGTTACCCCTCATTCGTTGTGACATTTTTACCTACGCAGACGACACAGCACATTTGATATATGATGAGACCTGGGACAAAGCAAAAAATAGAACTGAAATGACTTTGCGAACTGTTATGAGGCTTTCCATTAACCTCCTGACGCTCAATGTTTCGAAAACTAAAGTAATTCAGTTTTTACCACCTAATGCACCTAAAACACCAACGGATTCCACCAAAATAACAGCACATATTTGTCATGATGCGTCACCATGGAATTGCAATTGCCTTGATATGGTTCTTATTTATTAAATATTTAGGTGTTCATATCGACGAGAGGCTAGATTGGCGTGTCCATACGGATACTCTATGCTCGAGGCTTCGCAAACTAATTTATTTGTTTAAAGAGCTCAGACACTCGGCCGACATTGAAACAGCTTCGCTTGTATATCGTTCCCTGTGTGAGTCGATTATTACTTACTGCATCCCAGTGTGGGGCGGGACTTTTAAAACCGTGATGCTTAAGGTGGAACGAGCTCAGCGGGCTATCCTCAAAGTTATGTATTTCCGTAAAAGGGACTACCCCACAGCCCAGCTGTACTCCGAAGCCCAAGTACTCACGGTGAGAAAACTCTATGTCCTCCGCACTGTCTTGCGTCGACACTCCACGATGCCGCTGGATAAAAATCTATCCAATCGGCGGATTGGCTTTCCTATCTGTGAATCCGTTCAGTGTCGTACTGCACTTGCCCGACGACACTATCGTGCCCAAAGCTCCAAAATTTACAATAAAATCAACAAGGACTTATCAATTTATAAACTTACCTTGCATAAGGTCAAGCTGAGTCTTAAACCATGTCTACTGTCCCTCAGTTACGAAGAAACAGAGCAAATTCTAAAAACTCTTTCTTAACCAAATTCTACGCTATAAGAGACACTCAACTTACCATTACTCGAGATCCCGTTCAATCTTCCTGAACATTCAATTCAATTACACATACACTCACACACACACCCTCACACACACGCACACTACACCCAAACACACAATCATCATTACAGGCTATTTCTAACCATTTTTTTTGTATTATTTTAGTCTTTTTTATTTCTTCTTAATTAATCATATTGCATAAGTTTTAATAGTATTTCCTCCCGGGAGAGGGCGCTGGCTCTTGTAACACAGGTTAACCACCTAGCACAAGTGTCAGGGACTTCACACAATTTGTAACCATTTCTTATGTAATAAAGATTAAAGAAAGAAAGGTAAGCTAGTATCTTGGAAGTCAAATTAAAGAAAAATTTTAAGATCTGTAGGAAAACAAAATAATCGTAAAAACACAACCGCACTGGCGCGGTAACGACAAAAAGCACTCTAAGAGCTCTTACACACGAGCGGCATGTTCCCAACGGCAGAGGTAACTGCAGCCGTCGACGCGCGTCGGCGGCAACCGTCGACGCGTCGACGGCTTCCGTTGACGCGTCGACGGCAGCCGTCGACATTTCAACTTCGAAGATCAGCGGCAGCCGTCGTCTGCTCTCTTAGTATAGGAGTCAGTTGTAAAATGGATTCCGAAGAAGAAACACTGTTATTGCTTTTACTTCGTCGACGCCGACGGAAACGAAAAATAAAAACACGTTCATTGTGGGTTCAAGAAATATTAATCAATAGAGATCAAGATGGGCATTTACAACTTCTTCACAAACCGCCATCCATGCTCTGTTTTTTATTGTTTTATTACTATAATCTTTCAATTTATAATTCCAAATACAAGCATTTTTCTTTACTGCCATAATTAGCAATTCATTATCAATTTCGTCAGTAGAACTCATTTTACAAATTTGCGACGTGTGCGCACTCTTGAACTATTTGCAGTCGACTGACAAAATGGCGGACGCGGCAAAGTGTCGTTATAAGTCGACTGCTGCCGTCGACGCGTCGACGGTTGCCGCCGACGCGCGTCGACGGCTGCAGTTACCTCTGCCGTTGGGAACATGCCGCTCGTGTGTAAGAGCTCTAAATGTGTTTTCCAGCAAAACGTAGCGCGGTAAACTCGCACTGACGCAAAACGTCGGGCCGCGCCGTGCTTGCCTTGCCACACATTCAAATAGGAAAATAATCGGGCAGTCTTTGGGGACTGCCGATAGAAGTCGAAACTAAGTAACTTTTTGATTCACCCAATGATGTCTTTCGTTAAGTAAGTTTTTGATTCTCGCGTTGATGTATTTCGTTCGAGCGTTAGGTGACGATGACACGAGTTCCATGATTTTTGTTCACCCAAAAAGTGCTCCGCGTTGATGTCTTTCGTTCGAGCCTTAGTTGACGATGACGAAATCCATGATTTTTGTTCATCCAAAAAGTGCTCAACGCGCCTGAAGAACTTTTCACTTCAAAAATCTACCTACGTAAACTATTATTATCTACGTTTGTGTGAGCGCCGCACTCGCGTTTGGTTAGTAGACATAGAAACACAACCTGCATAGCTTTTCGCAACCATTCGACAGGTTTCCGAATATTCCTCGATAAAATATCGATCGAAGTTCGATTGGGTACGGAAGAGTATCGAACAGCTATGAAAAGCTACGCTGGTGTGTTTTCCAGCAGTCAACTAGGTTCAAACGTTTTCAAAACACCCTGTATCTTCAGTCAATGGCCCACGATTACTTCAAAAGCAGTATTAGATTTACGCCTAGCTGCGAGACGGCTTTTGTACAGTCAGCATCTAACGTAATTTTTAATTTTCATGAAAGTTGTGCTGCTGATTTCGTGACTAAACCTTCTACCGTTCAAAGCTTGGAATTTGTAATATTTCCAGTAAAATGTTATTCGTGAAAGTTACGTTTTCTCCCAGATTTCACCGCCCAACGAGAATGTGGTGCTATGGACATACAATCGTCCGTGGTGGGAGCGCTACCAGCCGATGTCGTACAAACTGGTGACGCGCTCCGGCGACGAGCGGCAGTTCGCCGACATGTTGCGAAGATGTAATGCTGTAGGCGTCAGGTACTTAAATGAAACTAGCGATCCGCCCCTGCTTCGAATTTGCTTTGCTTGCTGTCGAACTGAACAAGGAAACAGAGCATACTGCCAAACATTTTCACAATCATTCTAGCGACCGCTCTATATAGTCAATGCTCGTCAAAACAATATTCTTCACGAAGATGGAAACGGAACGGAACAATGACAGAATGGCTTGGCTCGGCAAAAAACTCCAAGCAAACCAGCTATCCCTTCGCTAGAATGCTCGCTAGATCGCTCGCTAGAACGCTCGCTAGAATGCTCGCTAAAAAGTTCGCTAGAATGCTCGCTATAACGCTCCTGTTTATTTTTATGTAATGTAACATTCGCTAGAAAGCTTTTTTTTTTTTGACTTGCCTCTCCCATGGTGGTAAGTGATGTGGTGAACACCTTCGGAAGTGGAAACTTCATCCGGAATCCTCAACCACAGAGGAATTGGCTATCTTATCTCTAACTGACGAAACATAATTTTATGGCGACATACTTAGATAAGATGGTGGTAGCTAGCCAGGCGGACTTAGAACAAGCCCAGCTACCACCAACCAAACCGAGCAGAAAATGTTGCTCCCACTGGGAATCGCCGAGACCTTTGGGTCTGAGACGGGTGGTTTAACCACTACACCACAAAGGCGGTTAGATTTAGATTTCTTTCTGTTTTTATTCCAGGATCTACGTAGACGCCGTGATCAACCACATGACGGGCGAACCTCCAGAGAACGTGGGCACAGCCGGCAGCACAGCTGTGTTCAACGAGTGGTACTACCCCGCCGTGCCCTACAACCGCCAGCACTTCAACTGGCCGCACTGCGTCATCGATGGCATTGACTACGCTACTAACGCCTGGAGGGTAAGTAGCTGCAAATGCTGCAATATGCACTTGTATACATACTATATACTAGCTTCCGCCAGCGGCTTCGCTCGTGTGATATCTTTATAAATTATAGCCTTACTCAGTGATAATGATAATATAGCATTATATTGGTGAAGGAAATTTTAAATCGATGCAGTAGTTTTTGAGTTTATTAATTACAAATTAACAAACAAACATAGAAAAATCAAATCTTTTCTCTTTAGAAAACAAGTTATTTGAAAATAACACTTATTGTTATTGCCAGTAGGTACGTGAATTATGACCGGGATTTGGGGACTGTCTAACAGTTACATTCCCGACACTTGTCATAGGAACCTACTAGCTGATATTTTCAAAAACCTAAAGTCGTTGCCACACGCGCGTTGCGGCTACGCTTTGTCGCGTCGCGCGTCGTCGCAACGCAATGATTTCAACGCAGTCAGTGCCACACAAGCGCTGCGTCGGCGCTGCGCTATCCTTCGATATACTATTTCTGCGCTACCGCTCTGTCGTTTCAACTCAGCTCTCTTCCCCACCTCGTGTCCCGCCTATCCTTGTGCATGTCGTTCAGCCCCCCAATTACGCAATGCACGATCAATTTTAAATTGAAACCAATTGAAAAAGACTGCCAGTCCATTGCTTCACATGTTCGCTAAAAAAATTTGCTCTTTTTTTGTCGAACTTATGACGCAATGGACTGGCAATCTTTTTCAATTGGTGCTGATTTATATGTCGAACGACGGAGCGTCACCGTTGTGCATCAACGGCGACGCCAACGCAACGCTCCGACAACGCCCGTGTGGCACCGCCCTAAGTAGTTACTCTTACAATAAATTACCAAATCTCGCAAGGAGCAACTGCTGCAGCAGCGTGATCACCCACTACCTTGTTAAATGCCTGTTATACGTACTTTAACCACTATCTACTAAGACTTATTTTCGGGGAACCCTATAGTTTGACCTCACCGATGTACCGCGCCTTAGGAATATGCGGCGAGGCGGGGGGCGGGGGCCGTGAGCGTTCACGAATGAGCGGCCTACACTGCTCCCGTCTCGCCTCGCACGTACACACGGCTACACATCAAGCTATACGTCATTTCCAGTTTAAGCTGACCTCGCATTGTACGGAAATCGTTTACAATGCGAGATCACCATAAACTGGGATTGGAAAAGCTTGATGTGTAGCCGTGTGTACCATCGCGGACACTGCTGCACTCCCTGTCAAAGTGTCAACCTATGTGCAATTAGTTTGCTCGACCGCGCCTTAGGTACTATCGCGGACACTGGTGGTTGACCACTTTTCAACCTTATTTCCTAAGCAATAAGTTGCACATAAGTTGACAGGGAGTTAAGAAAACTTCTTTATTTACTGCTCTATTAAAACACTAAAGTGCCCAAAACAGTTTGAATTAATTCTTTTTCATATCTCATGCTCGGAAAGTAGTGTTTGTTTGATCCGAGTAGCGGGTGGGAGACGCTGCTTCCCGCTCTAGGGCGGGAAAGACTCATAGTAATTGCTTCCCGCCCTAGGGCGGGAATGAATTTTAAATATAGAACTTATGGTTAGGTAGTCGACTACGAACACAGATATAAATCTAACTAGATATCGCAAGTCCCTCCATCTTTATGAAAACCAAGCGTGCCACTTTTTCACACACAATTTAAAAACAATTTAAAACTTACCAATGAAACAAAACATTTCCAATGCGTCGGCCAATTTTTCTAAACAGTCTTTACAGCTCAATATGGCTTAAAAAGATTACGATCATTGATCGTAATTTTACTCCGTTTTTTGACACGCGAAGTACTTACTTACAATCGCGTCATCTAGTTAGATTAATATCTGTGGGTACGAAACTTTTTAAGAAAAATATCGAATAGAATAAAAATAAAAGCTGCGGCAGTGTTTCCACTTACGTTTTTGGTTTTCCCCAGTTTCTTAATGAATTATCCCTAAAATTCCCTAAAAAATTTAAGTACCTATGTTTAGGGAATTTTTCATTTTTATGTCATTAAATACCTAGAAAACATTCATTATTAATCGAGACAGACGAAACAAACCAACTGTAGGTATAATGCGACTTATTTCTGATGTCGTCTTTAGCCACGGAAATAGTACTATTAACAATAACATGGTAAACTAAAATTAGACGAATAACAATCATTACAAGTTTCAGGAAATCCCCTTTAATCAATCGGTGGTGCCATAGAGTAAAGTAGTACATTGGGTTCTGCCTACTAATTAAACAATAGGGCTACCAACTCAAGTTAAATTTTTCCCTAAATCCCTGCCAAAATAAAATATCAGTAAACCATGCTTAATATTAGCCTTTTTCCCTAAAAAAAGGGAGAAATCCCTAAAAGTGGAAGCACTGGGCTCCGGTCTTGTGAGTATATTATAAACAGCCAGTGTGAATAATAAAAAAAAAAAACTTATACGCGGGACGGCCCGCAGCGGTGATGCGGTGCGTTCCATATTTAAACATTTTTACAAATTGTTCTAACTTGTTAGTTCATTTTAAATAGGTACTACTCATGTTATTCAATAGGTATCAATAAATATAAACACAATTTTTTACTTTCCTTATATTCGAAATGAAAAGTAGAGTGTTTAACACGGGTGAAAGATATCAATTCTTACTCGGACTATAGCCGCCCTCGCTGCGCTCGGGCGTCTAAATACCTCGTATGGGAATTGATTCCTTTCCACCCTTGTATAACAATCTACTATTTCAGGTGCGTAACTGCGAGCTCGTCGGACTGAAAGACTTGAACCAAGCAGACGAACACGTGAGGAACATGATTGTCAACTTTATGAACGAACTCATTGATTTGGGCGTTGCTGGATTCAGGTGAGCTGTTGGCTAATTACTTTCATCTTCATTGAATATGAAATAAACTTTACACAAGTTTTACAATTAGTCTTATACCTATGCTAGATTGTAATGAACCTGTACCCTAATTGCGTAAGTAATACACAATCAATCAGAATCTGAATCATTTTGAAACAGATTGCTAATCCATGGCTTCAGAAGTTCGAAAACAAAACCAGCTCAACAACGAACTAATGCAATTAATGTTGTTGAACTGTTAAAAATGAAACAGATTAGTCGGAATCGTTTACGAAAATGTGTCGCGTCTTTTTAACATGACATACCTTCACGACGACGCCTGCATTCCTCGATGGGTTAGACCTTAGGCTAAGATGTTCCTATAGGTACTACACCCACATTTCGCTAGTAACCAGTATAAGGTATAAAAAAATCTTCATAAAAACGTCCACTGCTGGACCTATAAGCCTCTCCCAAGCGTCTCGCATCCAGCAAATACCTGTGACCTTCTTTTAAGATTCCATCAAACCATAATTCTTCTTGTATGAAGACTTATTTAGTTTATTTCTCAAATACCCTCAGAATTGACGCCGCCAAACACATGTGGCCTGAAGACCTCCACGTCATCTACGACCGTCTCAACAACCTGAACACACAGCACGGCTTCCCCGCCAACGCCAGACCTTACATCTACCAAGAAGTCATAGACTACGGCACTGAAGCCATCAGTCGAGACGAATACACTCCTATAGGAGCTGTCACAGAGTTCAAAGTTGGCTTAGAACTGAGTAACGCGTTCAGAGGGAATAACCAACTCCGATGGCTTTCAAGTTGGGGTCCACAGTGGGGCTTGCTGGCCCACGAAGACTCTCTGACCTTCGTAGACAACCACGATAATGAAAGAGGTCACGGTGGAGGAGGTGGCATCCTGACGTATAAACAGCCTCGTCAGTACAAGGGAGCTATCGCGTTCTTGCTTGCTCATCCGTATGGAGAGCCTCAGATTATGAGCAGCTTTGATTTCTGGGACTCTGAAGTCGGACCACCTATGGATAATAGTGGGAATATTATTTCGCCATCTATAAACTCCGTAAGTGACACATTTTTATTCATAAAAAAATCAATTCACCTAGCCTTTAACCAACTATGTTGGGGTCGGCTTTCAGTCTAACCGGATGCAGCTGAATACCAATATTTTACATGGAGCGACTGCCTATCTGACCTCCACAACCCAGTAACTGAGTAATACGATACCCCTTGGTGAGATTGGTTGTGAGACTTTCGGGCTTCTGATTACCCGTAACAACTCAAAAGATCCACGAATGACAGCCGGGACCAACGGCTAAACGTGCTTTCCGTCCGAGGCACGGAGGAGTCTCGGTATGTAAAGATGGTCACCTATCCACGGACCAACCCCGGCAAGCGTAGCTTAATCTGATGGATTGACACGTGCGGCTGTTATTACTTAGCCACGATCTCTCCCTGTTTGAATGCATGTCTCCTTATTTATTGATTTACCACCATTCCTGATTGCTTGTCTTGTCTGACTTCTTTTACTCGTCCATTATCTAACGCATATAATAAGACTTCAGAGGTATGAGGAACAGGGTGTAAAGTTCACTCATCCTCATTAGAAAAGGGAGGATCCTAAGACCAGACGGGTGTTGCGTCTGGTGGGCAACTGCCCAACGATTGATGTCTTTCATACGTCGTTCGCGCGGTAAACTATTAGATTACAGCGCAATTCAGGATTTGTGTGTCATTAGGTCTTTGATGCGTAGTTCACATGTGACGATGTAGATGCTGCCACGATTCTAAATTAATCTCAACTTTATCACCACTAGTGGTGAAATTCAAACCAATCAACAATAACATTTTTAATTTCCGTCACCAGGACGGCACGTGCGGCAACGGCTGGGTGTGCCAACACCGCTGGCGCCAGATCTTCGCGATGGTAGCCTTCAGGAACGCGGCTGGCAACACCGGCCTCAACGACTGGTGGGACAACGGCTCCAACCAGATCGCCTTCTGCCGGGGAGGGAACGCCTTCATCGCTATCAATAACGATTATTGGGACCTTAACCAGAGTCTTCAGGTTTCAAATGATTCTTTACTGTTCTGGGTTTATTTTATCTACAGCGTATTCATAACCGTTCGATTTGGTTTCAGATTTGATTGGGAAGGTTCGTTTAGGTGGAACGCTACAAAGTGGTAACTTTTGTGGTAGAAAATGTTTGAGTGCTTTGGCTGATAGCGAATCGAAAGGTTGTGATTATGCCAGGGTGTGTTTAAACAATGATGGTAACCTTAAGAATGAGGCAGATATAGTTAGTAGTCTTCTCAGTCCCATAACTATTAACACTGTTATTTGAAAATATTGTAAACGCAAATGATTTTCAAAAGAGTATCCGTGGTGTTTCTTGCCGGCTCTTCTCCATACGAAACGACCAATTGGAACCGTGCTCCTAGCTTCTGACGTTTCATAAGTGCCCATGTAGGATTATGTGAAATAAAATATTTTGATTTTGAGTATCAAAGATAGTTTGCATATGTGTCGACGTGGAGGCTAGTAATATTTGAATATTATTAGGTACTAGCTGCACCCTGCGGTTTCACCCGCATAAGTCTCGATCCCGTGGGAATATCGGGATAAAAGGTATCCTATGTCCTAACCGAGGTCATGGCCTAGGGTATGTGCCAAATTTCATCCAAATCTGTTCAGCCGTTTTAGCGTGAAAGCGTAATAAACATACTCACTTTCGCATTTATAATATTAGTTAAGATCATAGGTATTAGAATATTATTAATAAGTAATACTAGCTTCTGCCCGCGGCTTCGCCCGCGTGGATGTCGGAAATTATCCCACAGGAACGTGTAACATGTCCTAAATCAGCGGGGTAATTGCGTAGCACTTACAATAGCAATGGGTTTCATTTTGACAGTTCAACAATTAATTGCGTTATTTACGTTATTTCTCGAACATAATTATTAAGCAATAGCTTCCACTCGGCGCTCTGGCGCGTCATCCCCTGGCTGGCCCGCCCCTCCACCCTCGTTCTGTGCGCCGTCGACTCAATATCGCAGGTCATTCTTATCGTTCTAACTATTTGTCCAAATTACTTAGTGTAAAAGACAAACTTTATCTACATTAAATACCAAAAGCGATGAAGGTATTTATTTTGATAAGAATTAACTAAATACCTACTCTAAAATATGCAATGTAAAAAAAGTATTCAATTTAACTGTATTTATTGCTCACTATTTTGGTTATAAAGGCTTCCACATAAAAGGTAGATAGATGCTGTCGCGGACTTTTATTTAGAACTCTTTAAGACAAACAATCCCACAATACATTTTCTTCATGTAACTCTAACGGTTAAGGCAGCGCACGCAGCATACGGTGGAGGTCTGCCTGGCTTGGGTGGACCACCGCCGTGTACTCGTGGAGGCGATCGGCGGCGGTGGCCTCTCGCGTACGGCCCTGGTTCAGGCCATGGTGCGGAGCGAGAGGGCATGGCAAGCCGTCACCTCCTTCTGCAAAGCAGTAATGCTCGCGAAGGAGCAGGTGGAGCGCGCGAGGGAGTTGCAAAGGCCGCGCCCTACCAGCCCTAGCCGCCGCCGCCGTAGGAGACGTCCCGGGCGTCGGGAGTTGATAGCCGATTTCCGGCCACCGTAGGCGCGGGCCTGCGGACGGAGAGCAACGGGCAGCTCGCCGTCCGATAAGGACCAGGCCCGGTTCGACGGCGCATCGTGTTCCACGCGCGCCTCAAAGAGATATCAAGGATTGAAGGAACACGTGTGGGTTTTAGACAGTAAGAGTCTGACACGCCCTTCCGCTCCGCCCAGAGCGGGAGAAGTCATTGGATGATTAATCACCCAAAAAAAAAAAAAAAGGCAGCGCACGCAAAGATAGATCTCAGAGGGCAGGAATTTTTCCGACTTACTTGATACTTATCGTTATATTATGGCCAAATCACATAAAATCTTTATAAATTGTAGCAATTATGTGTTATTCTGATGTATAAGCTACATTATTGTAAAGTTTCATCAAAATCCGTTCAGTAGTTTTTGTGTGAAAGAGTAACAAACATCCATCCATCCATCCATCCATCCTCACAAACTTTCGCATTTATAATATTAGTAGGATTAATGTAGGGCAGTGTTTTTCAACCTTTTTCATGACTTGACCCCATTAGTATGAAAAAAAATTTTCGCGACCTCGACCATTCGAGAACGATTTGAACTCAGTCGAGATTCCCGCTGAGTCGAACTTTCTGCAGCACGAAACCTAGCCTGATGTTCCCGAGTTGCAGTGAGCCTTGCCTCACGACCTTCCTCAGATTCCTGTGATCGAACTAATCTCATCCTTTTAGCATTTCTGCTACATTGGGAGAGGTTGGATCTTCTTTAGATCCAACCTCTCCCAATGTAGTATTCACACAGTTATTTAGTAAACACGAACTATCGTAAACAATAAATACCTACAGATTATTATACAGTCTAAAATTATCACAGTTTAAGTAATAAGTGTTAAGTTAAGACGTGTAAACCAAACGTAGACCTACTAACTTTATAAAACAAAAGAATTGCTAGAAGAATTAATTACTAACCTGAGCTAATAAACTTATAATAAATAATAATAAAGAAAATCAAGAAAAGAAATGCTTAACCTATACCAAATACTTATAATATTTATATACAAACCCTAAATAAAAATTAAGATAAGTATACCGAAAATCAAGGAAAGAAATGCCTAACCTATAACAAATGTTCGATGTGATTCTTTAAATTGACATAACTTTTTTATTTATGAACCGATTGACATGAAATAAACACTAAATGTTAAGTGAAGCTTACTACAATATATTAGTGAAAACCGCATCTAAATCGAATAAGCCGTTTCTGATATTAGCGTGCACAAACACACAGACAAACAGACAAACCGACAAACAGACAAACAGACAAACAGACAAACAGACAAAACGACAAACAGACAAAAAAATAATTAATTACAATCTGGGGTTCAGCATCGATATAATAACAACCCCTGCTACTTTTTTTTCATATATTTCCATTGTACAGACACCACTTTTCTACAATTTTATTATATGTATAGATTTTTTCCAGACCTGCTTGCCCGCGGGCAGATACTGCGACGTGATATCGGGCAATAAAGTGGGCTCGTCGTGTCAGGGCAAGACGGTGACTGTGGGCAACGACGGACGAGCGCATATCACTGTTGGGGCCAACGACTATGACATGATGTTGGCCATACATGTGGGGCCTGAGGTAAACGTGTTAAAGTTATTTATTAATAATTGTCATACAAATTACTGATTTCAAAATGAAAACTGAGACATTTCTTTGTTTCATGCTTTTCAGTTTTTTTTTTAGTACTTACCTAGTCTGGTTTGAGTTTTTTTGGCGATATACCGTCCCTAAATAAAATTTTATTTAATTTAAAATGCCTTTTTTGTTTCAGAGTCGACTGTAAATAAATGGCGTATAAAGAACAACAAGAGAGAAGAACGCAAATATGTTTTCATGATAGGCTTCCATCGTTATTTCTGTAAGATTTTAAATTAAAAGACTACCTAACTTACTAAAGTTTTTAATTATTGTGTGTGTGCTTATGGTAAACGTACCTACTATAGTTTGAACGAGACCGCGGTTCCGCGCCTATACTTATGTGCGCGGCGAGACGGGGGGCAGTACAGGCCACTCATTCGTCAACCCTCACGGCGTGTGGCATCCGGCCCACCACTCGTTCGTCAACGCTCACAGCGTGTGGCGTCCTGGCCGCCGCTCATTCGTCAACGCTCACGGCGTGTGGCGTCCCGCCCATCGTTCATTCGTCAACGCTGCCACCCCGCTTCACCGCGCATTAAACCGCGAGTCAAACTATTTAAAAAAAAGGCAGTGTATAGAGTGCCACCAGTGGCACTCTATCCCTTTCGGATAAGGTGCCACTACAGGCACCCTAGTAACACCGCCTCGGCCCGGCCAAAGTGCCGCAAGCATTGGATTGTCATTGTCACTGTCACTAAGTCACGTCACTTGGTATTTTGTTTGATTTTCGAGGTTAAATCGCTGTAAAACACCACATTCCCAAAACATTACATTATCTTGTGCCTAAAGGGACCCTGGCACTTCGCCGGCCGCTACCGCGGCACCGCTCGCTACACTCGCTCAGCTCGTGCGTTGTGTGGTCACAGTTCTAACCTAACCTAACCTAAATAACAAGTGACAGTGACAATGCAACGCTCACGGCACCCTAGCCGGGCCGAGGCAGTGACACTAGAGTGCCACAAGAAACTCGCGGCACTCTATACACTTTGTAAAAAAAAAAAACAGAGTTTTTTATGTTTTTCCCAACACCCAAGTAAGTAAGAGTACTTACATGAAAATGCCCCAGAGATACTCAGTATAGCAACAAGACCCCATGAAAACACTATGATGAGAACAGTAGTATTTTTTACAAAACGGTTTTGTAAACCCAATGCCAAGAACCCTCCTCGAGGGTTCACTTTAGCGCAAAAGTAATACCGGTGGCCCTCTACCATATGATTTCGGTAAACAGCGCTTAGAGGACTTCTTCGACAACGTTGATTGATGTTCGATTCGGCACGAAAGCGTGTCGCTGTCGATTTGTCGAATGTTTTTGAATAGCTATGCAGATAGTACCTTATAGTACCTACTAGAGACGATCGACGACCGCGGACGTTGAGACGGTAACCTGCGAGTGAGTGAGTTGACAAAGAAAAATAGGCCCGACCAGGTAGATTATTAAAAAATATTGGACCATAGTGATGAGTGGCGTCTCCTCTAGTACGTTAGTACATAGTACCTCAATGTATTGGACACGTATTTTTTCTTTTTTTACGTAATTAAAAGATTACGGCAATACATTGAGTTCAAATGTGGCATGACGTCACTCCCTGGTAGATTTTAAACTGACTTGTGACGTAGCGAGCGGGCTCCCCAACTTTAATGCGTTTTATCTAAACCATTTTTATTATTATGATAAAGCAAAAAATATGTGTCTAATATTTTTTTATTCTAACTGACGGACTAAATAGTGTTTTTTTCCCCATTCATATTGTCTGGGTCTGATCAATGGACTATGATCCTTTATCTATTGAAAAATCTGTGACATTTTTTTTTTCGTGTCTGTCTGTCTGTCTGACCGCGTTGTTCTTCTAACAACGTAACTCCGTAACGGATTTTGATGCCGTTTTCACTACCATTTAGAGAATTTATTCCGGAAGGTTTATGTGCATAATATAAA
Source organism: Conistra vaccinii (assembly GCA_948150665.1). Lineage (NCBI taxonomy): Eukaryota > Metazoa > Arthropoda > Insecta > Lepidoptera > Noctuidae > Conistra > Conistra vaccinii. The sequence goes on from OX411327.1 coordinate 8,575,456, forward strand.
CTTACATGCTAAAGAAATCTCGATGTTTTGTCAAGTCGTAACAACCGCGCGAATCGCTACATATGTAGGTACGTGGCAAAACAAAGTCATAATCATATTATGGACATAAATCTATCCATTTGAAGGATTCGATATAGTCACATTGTGTTATACGAAGCTATGACGTAACGCGTTCGGTGGCAGGGTTATAATATTATGTAGGTACCTATTTATGTATGTGGATAGGTATTAATTATGTATTATATGGAGATAAAACGTCCTCTTTGACTATCATACTAGACTGACGAATTTGTTGACTGGGTTTTGTTGGCTTTGCCTACATTAGGATTAGGAAAGCGAAAAATGATCTTGGGGTTACGTCTCCTCCTCGCGTCGACGCAGCATCGATGCTGCTAGTGTAGGGTCGCGAAGACGTGCGTGACCAACTATATTTCTATTTTGTACATGTAGTCATGCATTGTATCGATCAGCGTGGTTTTTGCGCAGCGTCTGAAGGATTCCTAGGTAGATTAGATACGCTAAATGCAAAAGGTCCCTCCAGCTCTTCTTTCTTATATCTATGCTCCAGCTAATTAAAAGTACCTACTAAGGAACCTGTGTCTTGTGTAAAAACTTCAAAATAGAAAACCGCTTCCTCCAAATCACATATAATACATATTACCTATACCTTCACCAATTGCGACTACCTGGGTTCCTTTTGGTAACACCCATGAAAATGTTAATCAGCCAAAATGTAACAAAAAACAGGTGAATCCATTCGTGTTTGAAAAACGGCACGCCAGCGCGTGAACAAACAAATTCTCTATAATAGAACTCTATATCAAACCGCCAGACACTCCAGTCAGGTATACATAACCACAGTGCAATGAAAACAAAATACAAGTCGAACACACGAAACAGAACAACCTGCGTGACTGGTCTGCTAAAGAGTTGATCGTCGCCCTCGCCGCACCGGGCCGGCGGCAGCCGCGCCCCCATTCGACGCGATGGCGCTACGCTCGCAACTCCTGCGCAACTGTGAGTATTTACACGATAAAATAATTTTAATCATATTTTAGGCTTTTCCCTTCAATTTTTTTCAGCAAAAGTGTTTCTAAGTGAGTGTATAGTGTAGCAAAATATTGGTGACCGAAAACGTCAACAAAGGATTTTTTTGTCGACCTTGTAGCGTCTTTTTTGGAGCTAAGCATTACAGGTTTTTGATAGACAGTCTTGTTTTTCGAAATTTGAGTTGAGAAATCTTCGACTTATTTACATTTTCAAATATCAATGTTAATTACAAAACGAAAGGAATTTGTAACGAGTGTTCGCGTGCGAAATTAATTAGTGTTTCCAAGCATTGAATACGTAGAGCTGATAAATTAAATATTTAATAAAAAAACTTATGACTGAAACAGACTGTTTGTTCATTCGATACTGAGGCCCGATGTTTTTTCCATACATTTTGTTAAAATAATGGTTTGTTTTTGTATTATTTAGTTATGTTTAGTTCGTTGTTCTGTAGCTAACATCTGTATTTGTCAGACTTGCCATAATAGGCTGTTTATCTAAGCAGACCTTGTACAAAGAAATTGCATTATAATTGGCTGAGCCGTATGAATATAGATAACAGTTATTTGCTTGTTTGCTCTTGTGTACCTACCTATGTGTGACATTAAAATGACAATCGTCGGAAACCTACACTTATGTCTGTGTGATGAGCACGATATTATGATTATAGTCAGATAAGTACGACAGATCACACCTCGTAGAGTAATATGTTCTGTGGATCACACGCAACTAAATGCCTTCTTGCACTGTGTTCTGGCGGACGTGTCCTACAATTTACAGGAGGTTCGTATTACGCGATAAAATCATGATCCCATTAGTCGTAGATTCCCTGATTGATGGGAGACGTACAAGGAATCTCGATCACCAAGGGAACTATAGAGACCAGTAAACTTGTCGGTAAGAAAACATTTCATAGGTTGGTTACTTTATAGTAAGACTACTAATTCCATGTTAGGTTACGACATCAAAATGTCCAATAAGTAGTGCTTTTGACAACTACTTTAGTTTATAGAGGTATGAGGAACAGACAACAGTGTCTAAAGTTCACTCATTCTCCATAGAAAAGAGAGGATCCTCCGACCTGACGGGAGTTGTGTCTGGTGGACAGTAGTCCACCAGCCCGACGGTTGATGTCGGGACTTTGTATTTATATGCTAGTCGCGCGGTAAACTTCGCTTGCGTGATGCAGGAATTTGCATGACATCAGAGTGATGCGTAGTTCGCATATTGCGATGAAGTTGCTGCCACAAGTCTATTACAACAACCATTACCACTCAAAAAAAATTTTTTTTCCTCCTCGATGGCCTACCTACAGTAACCACCCTAATTCTACAGGTATCAATGGCACCCAGTCTCGTCAGCTGCACGAGCTACACAAGGAGCGTGCAGGAGTGGCTGCACTGAGAGATGTGCTAGAAGATCGCTTGAGGGACATCAAGCGAGCCAAGACCTGGAAACATGAGAGGGTCCTCACTTCTCCGCAAGATACTAAGGTGAGAATACATCTTGGATACTTTTTGTCAGGCGTAGGCCCTATATACCTATTAACACTGTCATTTTAAAATGTCGTAAAAGCAATTATTTTCAAGAGTTTCTTACCGGCTCTTTTCCATACTAAACGCCCAATTTTTTGGAACCGTGCATCTAGCTTTTGATTTTTCAAAAGTGCCCATGAGATAAAATATTTTTAATTAGAAAATTCAAATGCGAATTCTCTCCTTGGCCTTGCGAATTTCATTTAACTTCAGTAAATATGGCAGGTACGAGGCCTACCTCTAGTCCTTCTGAATTTTCGGATACGTTCATGATTGTCATAAAAAGTTTAGTTGGAGTCATAGGCGCCGGGAGCGGGGTGCATACACAACCATGCAACCCCCTGGCTTCAAAATAAAATATAGGTGTTTCAGAACTAAAGAAATATTCAAAAACGCCTAACACAATAGTAGAAAACTTAACCCATTCGAGGAGAGATACTAAAATATTCGAGCTCGCTTCGCTCGCTCTTGCATTCTGCAATCTCTCAATTCTAAATCTTCTTTACATTAGTCGACAAAGTGCCGAATTTCTATTTCCGAAAATTCAATATAACTGAGGTGAACTGAAGATCCGTGGAGCTAAAGATGCACCCCCCTGGAAATAAACCTGCGCGTGGCGCCCATGGTTCGACCGATAAAAATGCTGTAAAATACAATTTATTAGCTGTTGGCTTCAATAACATGGAAAAAATTCCAAACACGATTGTTTGACTACATTTGGCACACAGCACACCATTATGCTAATTTAATTAGTTGTCGGCGATGTCGCTTCTCCAAGTATCCGAAACTTGACTGTGTTGTTATGTAGAGACATTTGTGTTTGACTTTCGCGATCGCGACGAATAGATTTTCATCTTATTAGGTACTTGAAAAGATTTCAATGCAAGCATGTAAACATACCATTTATATACGACGAGGTATATACGACGAGGTATATCTACGACGTGTCTACGACAAAATACATGTCGTAGCCTCTGTTAAATATGATATGAGTATTCCATTTATTTCGTAGTAGGTATGATGGCCCTATATACAGGGTGTTATTTTTGCGTTCCATAGCTTAGGGGTAGGTTCAGTATAGATAAAGGAAACTAGGAAAAATAAAAAATAAAACCAGAACAAAAATAAAAAAATAAACATTTAAAAAAATTGCAAGGTCAATCTAATTTTGTTTGGAATCAGGTATTTACAAAGATTAAAAATCAACTTATTTACTCATGTTTTAAGTTGATTTGTTTGCTATTTTAAGTTAGTAGGTACTAAATTAGGTTCACCTTGCAATTTTTTTTAAATGTATATTTTTTTTTTTTTCTGTTTTTTTTTTTTTCCTAGTTTCCTTTATCGATACTGAACCTACCCCTAAGCTATGGCACGCAATTACTTTAACACCCTGTATATATATAATAATAGGAATATAGGGTGAAATATGTTATGGTTAGAAAAGGTGTATATGACGGCAGATGTAGAGCTGCAATAGATAGAAATATAATATGCCCAATAAGTTGGAATAAATGAATGAGTATTTTACCATCGCGCGCCATAATTTGAAAAAAAGGTCCGTTTTTGCTATCAAAATATTCGAGAGCAGTCTCGATTTTACATAAACTTGAATAAAGTTCAGGGAATACGTGCAATTGGTTATTTTTGCACACACATGTGCTGATTGCGAAATTAGCGATTCACTTATCGCGTCCTCCGTCGGATGTGTACATACATTCGAGTGTACGGGTGTACCGTAGACAGAATGAGTAGGTACCTATACTGCATCGTGCGATGAAGTACCTAACCTCATGGTATGAAATGAAGTGTTTTGGCGAACCGCGGGCGCCCAGACATGTATGTAAATTGTAAACAAAGTTTTTCTCACGCCATTCAGGAGCTAGACGAATTGGTAATAAGAGGACTACTTAGTACTAACCACGTTAAAACAACAACGTTCTCATACAGTTTTCGCTTTAACCCACAACTTTGTTTTTAATTGCTACTAGTGCTTAAGGCGACGATAAGCCACTTTTAATGATTTTATATGGAAGATCACGTCCAGTGGCGTATTTACCCTAGGGCCAAAAGGGCCATGGCCCGGGGCGGTAGGCTGTGAGGGGCGGAGCAGCCTAACCTGTCCGAGTCAGGGTGCCCCAAGTCCCAAGCTCGCTTCGCTCGCTCTTGCATCTAAAGTTTTCCTAGTAACAGTAGTAACATTGCCTTTTGTCCATACACAAAATGTTTTATTGTGCTACCTGAGGTGCTACCACTCAACCAAAACGCCAAATGACAATGCAATGCTTTTTTGTTTTAACCTCTGCTCTAGGCGGCGCGGGAGGGCGTGTCAGACTCTTACTGAGTAAAACCCATCCGTGTTCCTTCAGTTGCCCGTGTGTTGCCAGGGGCCATGGTATCCCTTTCGGACTTTCCCGCGACCCTGGCCGGCATCGGCCCTAGCGGACCCCGTTGTGTTGACATTTCTTAAAGGCGCGTGTGGAACAAAACGCGCCGTCGAGCCGGGCCTGTCCTTTATCGGCAGCGAGCATTGCTCACCATCCGCAAGCCCGCGCCTACGGTGGCCGGAAATCGGCTATGGATTCCCGACGCCCAGGGCGTGTCCAGCGGCGACTAGGGGCATGAGGGCGCCTAATTTGCCTCTCCCTTGACTCCCATATATGTCCTCTCGCTCCGTACCATGGCTTGGACCAGGGCCGGACGCGAGAGGTCACTGCTACCAAACGCCTCAACGAGAACACAGGCGGTGTTCCGCCCTAGCCGAGCAGGCCTCCACCGTATACTCCACCGTGTCCTACGGGCGATCCACACAATGGTGACACCTAGGCGTTTCACCTTTCCCAGACTGGAGCGGGCTGTGGCTGGGAGGTTCCTGTTCCAGATAAGGCGGGACCTTATCTGGAACAGGAACCTCCCAGCCCCAGCCCGCTCCAGTCTGGGAGCCAAACGTCGGAAATGCTCCACGAACTTCCACTGGTTGTCGAGGACGAGTCCCACCTACTTCATCGTCAACTCAACGCCGATGTGAACCTCTTCTACCGTTATTTGGGAACCCGAATATGGCGTGTACCGAGGACCATGAAAACACATGGCCTCGCAAATGTGCAGGGCTACCTCGAGTGCCAATTGACGGATCCTATCAACGATTGTCGTTACCCCGCGTAACGCTAGTTCGGCCTCCGCCTGGTGCGACCTCCCCTGCGCTGGGACCAACGTGTCGTCAGCGTAGCAAACCATACTGACGCCGCTAGCAGGTCGGCGCGCAGAACCCAGTCGTATTCGACATCCCACAGATGCCGCCCCAGGACCGATCCCTGTGAGACATCGCAAGACATCTCTCGCCGGTTCCATTCTCCCTCGTGACTGGGGTAGATGACGGCCCTGACCGTCAAATAGGCCTCGACCACACGACAGAGGTAGGTCGATCTGGTGATACTGGAGTGCTTCATTGATGCAACTCCAGGGCAGGGTATTGAAGGTATTGGCGATGTCTAGAAACACTGCCAAGACGACCCCACCTCGGGCCACAGCATTCCCTGTCTGCCGCGGCGTCCACCGTAGACCTCCCCCTGCGGAGATCAAACTGGCCAAATCCGGCCTCTCTCGCACTAGCCGCCCGACGAGACGGTCTGCAATGACTCTCAAAGAGCTTGCCCACCTCGTACAATGCAAAGTTACGGCACTATAAACGGGTCTAGGTAGCGCCACTGCTTTGGCACTTTATCCGATTGTGAGGAATATTGCTAAAATGTAGCTAGCTATACACTTCCTAACAAATGTATTTACAGAATTAAAATCGTTATAATAATTATAACTCGTATAGGTAGTTATATTTGTTCTCAAATGTCATGATTTCATGAAAAAGTCTTTCAATGGACACACACTGGGGTTTTAAATTATTATATTAAAATTTTTGCTTTTTTTCGTTAATTTATGGGGCGGCAAACCTTACAGGCCCAGGGCGCTGAATCTTAAAATACGCCACTGATCACGTCTAAACGAGTAGTGTTAATGATTAGGAATAAATATACTTAATGTTAAATTAGAGCATTTTCTTAATAGCTTAATATACGAATATTTTAGATCACGTTTATATTACATAGTGAAATTAATTTGTAAAGTTATGTCTAACGCGGATAAAAAACTGAGAATCACGCAAAATCTATCAAGCGTATTTTTCTGAAACATTGATCATTGATCTTTTAGTATACTTGATTTATTAAAATACATTTTGTTTTTTATATAATAAATTAATAATGCGTCTAATTTGGGACAGCGCTCGCTCCTTGATGGGCGAGTCCTCTGGGATGTTGCGAATATTTTTCTTATAAATAAATCATTACGTGTTTGTTTGCGCTGCTAATATGAACATTAGTAAGTGAAGTTTAAAAAAAATAGGAGCAGTAGACTTACCTAATACTAATTTTCATTATTAAAAATGTTAATCATTCTTTTAATTCTTCATTCATATACTTACTATATTTATATAAGATCTTAAACATCCACATCCGCATCCGCGGATGTGACCCATCAAAAATCCGCATCCGCGGATGTGAAATAATCGGCATCCGCAACATCCATGAGTCCTATTACACGGTAGACGGTAGGCCAACTTCATAGAAACGGACGAAGCGCGAGCTATACCTACGCGCCTCGATCGAGGTATGCGCGAGGTACGCAGACAGTCGCGTCTGTGCCGCAGTGACGAACGAACGGTGTGTTGTTTTTTTAACAATAACCGCGCGATTTTTACACTAAAAATAAATTCAAGTACATATTTAATATGACGAGTAGGACATATTGTTGCTGTTTTTGGTTGCATGAATTTGGTAATAACGCATCCAGAGATAACTTTTTTTAGATTACCTGGAAACTTTGAAAGGTATTATTATTAACAAACAACAACAACAAAATTATTTTATAGTCTTACCATAAAATAATTTTACTTACTGGTAGGTAGGTACATTTTGTGTGTATTTTTAATGGATAAGTATTTCCTTTTATCTCCCGAAAAAAAGATGTCTGGATTAATAAATAAAGTGAATAGAGTAAAGGAAAGTGATAACACGAGTGAAATAGGTAGTTATAGGAGGTTCATGAATTAATACGGTAGGTACGCTTGTTTTAAAACCTCGGGCATTTGTGTTTTGTTTTGTTATTCAATTCACAAAGTATTTTATTTATTTGTGTAGATAAAAAAAGTATATTTACAATCACAAAACTAAATGGAAACACAAAGTAGGCAAATGTAATTAAAATACTGGAGGCGGGCAGCCCTATCGCATGTTTACGTACCGCGCGGCTGTAGGCATTTATTTCTAAGATATGGCTTAGTCATTCTACCGTCTACCGTGCTATTACTGACTGGACGTACGACGCGGACGCTTTGCGTCAGCTCAGTACAAAATACGCAAGCTAACCACTCAAGGTCACTAGAAATGACGACGGAATCGGACATGGGTGAATACTTGATTGAAGTCGAGTTTCCAAGTGCCTATTAGGTGCCCGAGAGATCTCGACAACGTACTTCATTGGTTAAGTTTATTGAATGGATTATGACACTTTATACAAGGACAAGGGCAAGAAGATTAGACTCCGCAATAAACAAACGAAAATAGTCCCCCTTTATATCATGCGAAGTCGGTATTCTTAAATCCCAGGTGCCATAGATCTTATGGGCCTTGTTGTTATGCGCTTGCGTTTATTTCTGACCAGTCGACAAGTAACCATTTTATTGTTCCGTAATTTTATTGTTCTATGATATCCATTTGAAGCTACAAAACATAAGGGTTTATTTAGGTATAAACGTTGCACTGTTTAACCAGCTATCTAATTACATAGTCGTTACGGGTAGTTAGAAGCTCAAAAGTCTGATAACTAGTCTTACCAAGGTATCGTGTTACTTAGTAACTGGGTTGTGGAGGTCAGATAGGCAGTCGCTCCATGTAAAATACTGGTATTCAGCTGCATCCGATTAGACTGGAAGCCGACCCCAAAATAGTTGGGAAAAGGCTTTATAGGCAGATGATCTAATTACGCAACACATCCGACTAATCTGTTTCATTTTCACAGTTCAACAACATTCATTGCGTTATTTGCGTTGTTGAGCAGATTTTTTTTCGAACTTATGAAGCAATAGATTAGCAATCTGTTTCAAAACGATTCAAATTCTGATTGATCGTGTATAACGTACCTAATTAGGGTACTGGTTTAACCGGTTTAACCATACAGGACCATACATTTTTGACGTTTGAACGTCACTTAACGTTAAGCAACGTTTTTATATAAATAAATAGTGATATATTCTCCATTTCTCTATTTAAAATATCGAATACAGATGCAACTTATCCTTCCTGTTCACTAATTGCCTTAATATTTTCAGGTGACAGTTCAAGGCATCGAAGGAGAGTTCCTGAATTTTTGCGCTAACAACTACCTAGGACTTTCTGTAAGTTAACTTATTGCTGTATCCCGTTAAAAGATAGAAGACATAGTAAAAAATATACTATCGAGGTTTACGCTGCAAATGTCTATTTACTTGAGACGTGTAGGTACCTACTTATAATGTTTTGTTTTGAATACAGAACCATCCGGAGGTGGTAGAAGCTGCTAGAGAAGGCTTGAAGAAATATGGCGCAGGACTCAGTTCTGTTCGGTTTATTTGTGGCACGCAAACAATACACAAGGTAAGGATAATAGTTTTTTTTGAGGTGAAAACTTTTTTAGCGGCGTTGTGCACTTTTCGCGTCAGGACGTGACCTTAAGAGCCGTTGCCTAGCTTTAGTAGGTAAAGATTGCGAGGTAAGAAATTCTTACCCATAATGATGAGTAAAAAAAAGAACTCAAAACATACTTCATGAAAAGTGTTTATTTTTGTTAGACTATATTTTGAAAATAAATAAATATACTACGTTGTAGTACCTACTACTAATGAATATTGTATTCAACCACATAAATTATAGTACTTTTATACTGATAAATAAAGCAATTCGTGCGAAATTATTCCCTAACCATTCCAAAATATTCAAAAATGCACAACGTTAATGTTCAAGTTTTCACTTCTGCGGGCACTCCCGGAGTGCAACCCGTTGTTTTTTTTGTTTCCCTCGTCTGGACGCCAAGTGCGACCTTGACCTTAGTGCGAGCTTAGGACATCTAAATTACTAATAGAACGCACCTGGCCGGTTTTATATCAAATTACTCCATAGCAAAAACCTCATGAGGAAACCGGTATGTCCTAGAACCAAAAATTCGAAGACATGTGACATCTGCCAACCCGCACTGGGCCCGCGTGGTAGATCACGGCCCACTCTCTATATCAGAGGAGGCTTGTGTCCCAGTAGTGGGAACATTATAGGCTGATTATAGTACTTCATAGCAGCCATTTATGGCGGAGTTAAGTAGATACTTATGTGCACAGGATTGCTTACCAATTTTGTATGTAAGCACGTAAGCACTTAAGCAGTATCCTTGTCCTCACTTTTGTATTGCAATTTGACGGCACGGTTGGCGCCACAGATATAGAGGTCTATCTATATCTGTGGTTCGCAGTGGTTTAGCGATTGACTGCTGCCACGCAGCGCAGAGTCAATCGCTAAACCACTGCGCGGGTTCGATTCCCGCACGGAGCAAATATTAATTGTATGATCTACAATTAGTTGTTCCGGGTCTGGCTGTTTGTGTATGTGAGTTTAAATGTTTGTAACACCCACAATACAGGAGAAATTCTTAGTGCGGGACAACGTTTCTTTAAAACAAAAATTTGCATGCGAATAGTCGTCACGTTTTTGGTTTAACGAGCGAGGTCACATGACAAGTCCTTGCATAATTCATCACAAAAAGCCTTTTAAGTATTTTGTTGCACAAAAAATGCGACCTAAATGCCAACGTTCTAAATTAAAATGTCTAAAAAAACCATAGATTTACATTTGGTAGCAATGAAAAAAAAAACAGTTTTAAGAAATATTTCCACTTACCAACCCATTTATTTCGTTAGGAGCTAGAGAACCGTCTGGCCAAGTTCCACGATCGCGAGGATGCGATCCTGTACGGGTCCTGCTTCGACGCCAACGCTGGTCTCTTCGAGTCTATGCTGACGCCCGAAGACGCCGTGTTCTCCGACGCCTTGAACCATGCCTCCATAATTGACGGCATCAGACTGTGCAAGGCGCAGAAGTTCCGGTATCCTCATAGGGATCTGAATGGTGAGTTCCTTTTCAATACATTATTACATTTAGGTACTTGCCACATGAGTTCAATCGTTTTCGAGCTCACATAATTTTATTGGACCTAACTTGCTAACTTCATCTGTTTGTCATTAATTGCTGCACCTTAAAATACTACAAATTACATATAAGACTATTTCTATGTAGGTTTTTGTGAATTCATCCAGAACCTTTAAAATCCAGGTTTTGTAGTCTCTTGACAAGCAACTGTCTCCATTTCAGTATTTACACCGTCTTCAAAGTCACATGCAGGACTTGAAACATACCTATGACACCACAGATATAAATCTAACTAGATAACGCAAGTCCCCCCATCTGCATGAAAACTAAGCGTGCCACTTTTTCGCACACACAACTTACCAATGAAAGAAAACATTTCCAATGCCTCGGCCAACTTTTTCTATACAGTCTTTACAGCTCAATATGGCATAAAAAGGCATTTTTCTAGATTTCGGTGGATTTCCCGTGCCGATAATGCTAAATGAAAAACTCAGCTTACGATCATCGATCGTAAGTTTACTCCGCTTTTTGACACGCGAAGTACCTACATACAATCGCGTCACCTAGTTAGATTATATCTGTGTATGACACATCCCAAGTAGCAAAATTTTCCTATAGTAATCGACTTATAAGAATAAACGTCATATAGGAATCTAATAAACGCTTTGTCTAAGGTAGTGGTCTTACAACAGCATCTTACAAGACGATTTGCGCTACAAGTACATACGCTCATATAATTAGTTTCATAAATGTTTACAGGATTACTTTATAAGATTCTTACTAGAGCGTGCAGTCTTATAAGAGCATGTTATAAAACTAATTAGGAAAGTGTCGCTTTTGATCCTATAAATGCATTTAATATAATTATTTGCTCTTGTTAATGTCTTGTTTCATTATAAGACATGCACTTTTATAAATGTCTTAGATATAGCTGCTATAGGTCAAGGATATTATAGGATTGATTTGACTTAGTTGTGATCTTATTTGCTCTTGTTAACGTCTTGTTTCATTCTTCTATAAGACATGCACTTTTATAAACGTCTTAGATATAGCTGCTATAGGTCAAGGATTTTATAGGATTGATTTGTCTCAGTCGTGACGTTTAATGGATTGTTAGCACCAAACTAGCATGCCCTCCGATTTTTATAGGTAAGATTCTACTTATTAGTGTCCTACATTTGCTATTACCGGTTTGCATTCCTACACAGCTCACTCTTGACCTATTTTGTATTCAATTTTATAGATAAATATAAAATCGTTTTAAAGTAATTTTGACACTATTCTGAAAATATTAGTTCTGTTTAAAACATTATCTTAAATGTACTGGCATGCGGAGTTCTTTCTATTGTATTACTAAGAACCTTAAAACTTAAATATGGTGGCGAAGTATGTATATCCTGTAGTAGTCTTAACTTTGACTAAATTGTTTTATAAAAGTTTTGATAATGCAATATTATGACACGTAATCCAGATCCCATGGCGGCTTAAGTATTTGTTCATTATTATCGAATAAAATAATAGCAAATATGTTTAGTTTTGAAGGGGCGTGATATTAGCATCGAACACTTCATCAAGAAAATAGATTATAAGAATGTGGAATACTTCCTCTTTGAAAATATTTTTTTTTTTCTTAAGTTACTAGCACGGCATCGTTACAAAAAGATGATCGAACGAATGCTCTAGTAATAGCATCGCGCTGCCAATTATTGGATGAATTAAACCAGTAGCGGCACTAGTCAGATCATTGGAGGACTACCCAACTAGCACAAACTGGTTGCTTAAGAGCTTTGGAGCCAATCCGATTAATCCCAAAGGCGCCAAGCTCAAGCGCCAGAGCGTGCACTGCAGACCTTATGCAGCCGCTTTGGAGCCAAAGGGGCACAACTTTTTGCAATCTATAGTTCCATTAGAACTTCATAATACTGGCATAAAAGCGCTACAGGAGCTGCAACTAATAATTAACACCACACTAAAGCTCTTGTGGCGCTTATTGAATGAATGACAAGTTTAACTGAACGAATAAAATATCACTGATCATTCACCTTGTCTCTCATTTATTAAATACATCTGTTGTTCCTGAGTCAGACATTCTGAATACAAATAAATAATAAGTGAAGTGAAGGTAAGTGTTTTTGAGTTATATTTTGTATTATATGCAAGTGGCTACAAACGCAGATCAGTTTATCGTGCATATAGTTGATATTATTGGAGTATTTTTAACGCGCCTCAATAATTACCTCAGAATATCGTAAAATATGTAAAATATTATTATATAAATATTATTATATCATATACCTACACGATATTGAAATTACATACTTGACTACATTTGTATTTAGTAAGTTGCTGGTTCTATATTTAGTTATATTTTACTACAAATTGCGAGAAAAACCTATAAATTTCTCAAGTAATGATAACTAATTGTCTTGTAAACATGTCGTCTATGAGAAGCAGCTTTAATTTGCAACTTCAACCTTAATACTTTCTCTCTGCGCGTCAAAGCGCTAAGTTTCACTCTTCTGAAGGTCCAAGTAATACCTGTACCACTAATGCAGTTCAAGTCTTTACAATCACTTTTATTTCGTACTTACTGCAGATATCGAACCACACTAATGGTTATTTGTTTTGAGATCCGTAGAACTCGTTGAAAACCCTAAAATATGATGATCATTTGTAGCTGCTTCTATATTTTTCGCTCTTTCAATTGTTTAACACTTACTATATCTTAACATGTTTTCAGAATGCCTTTCAAAATAATTCAAACTTATAATGAACAACAAAATAAACAAGAACTTTGCATCTGTCCATATTGGGAAAAACATGGAGTGTTACACTGGCCGAACAAAAAAAGTAAAAAATTATGTAAAATAGAAGATTCAACTCCACAACAAAACTGGACTAAAATAAACTGCATTGTTAAGAGGAAAAATATTATGTCGTACGAAATTGCTGACAAACAGTTGACAGAAATGTTAGATTGTCTCTCTGACTCTCTATTTTGATTTCAAATGAGTAGTCAATGTCCATTACTCTCCTGCTTCTATTGTGAAGCCTTAATGTCGCTATTAGTAAAACAGTCGATCAAATTCCTACTTAAGTCTGCGCAAACGAACAAATCACTTCTGCAATGAAACTTTCAGTGGCAGAACAGTGATAAATATATCTTTTATACAGTTCCGTTAAAAAGTCTGCAATTCAAGTCTTTATGCAGTTCTGAAGCGTACAGCAGGGGCAATAGAAGCTTTTTAGAAGCTTTAAGCTTTAACATACATGTTTTAACTCTCTTTTAAAGCTATAGACGGCAAATGGGTTATATAATGAACTCTTATAAAACCTAGAGTGGCATTTGGTTCAGTTTCTGCTACCCCTAGTGATATTTACAGCTATGAGCAGTTACGGAAGCAATAGTAGAACTTAAAACCACTTTCTGAACCCCTAAAGCGCTACTGTACAGCTAAAAGTTGCAAAATAGGCTGCTATTTCCACTAGTGTGCTAGTTGGGTAATCCCGCTTATTCAGTGCGTTTACCGGATCTTTATAGGACAATTATATCTAGTAAAAGCATCTAATAAGATAATTATACAATTGAATTGCACTTTACCTGACTGTAAAAAAACGACTTTAGTGCGTAATGGTCCTTATATTGCGCCCAAATGCGGCTTTATAAACGTTTGTAGGATTTAAATAGGACAAAAAAATACATGCTCCTATAAAAGGATATTCACATGACCAAATTTTGCTACTTGGGATATTACCTATGATTCAAATCCCAAGTTTTTCCTCGGATTTCGCAGACTGATTAAAGATCCTATTGGTGATCATCATCTCGATTAGCGGTCAAACCAAATAACAACCAATCCAATAAGATTTAACTACGACTTATGTCTTTGTAGTCTCATAATCGTCACAAGACTGCTAATGTTCCATTATCTTTGTTAAATAGAACTAGAGCACCTCCTAGCTCACAGCGAGGCTCGGATCAAGCTGATCGTCACCGACGGCGTGTTCTCAATGGACGGCACTGTGGCACCGATAAAGGGACTACGGGACTTGGCCGACAAATACCGCACCTTACTGGCTGTGGATGACAGCCATGCCACTGGATTTTTTGGAGAGACTGGCCGGTAAGTTGGTGACTGGGTGACTGTAGATTCTCCACATAAGATGTGGTTCTTTTTTTATTAAATGAACTAATCCGTCAAGATGCAAGAGCTCTTGCATGAATCCGCATTTCAGAAGTAACGATTCGGAGGTCCCAAACACCGCAAACACGGAACTTTTTATTACGTGGTTCCAAGTGTTCCAACTAACCTATATCCTATTTGTGTGATACACGATCAATCAGAATCTGAATCGTTTTGCAATAGATTCCCAAACAATTTGAGAACACTGCCGATAAACTTTCCTGCAGTTTGGCAGAATATTTGTGAAATACCCACTTGTGTAACTTTTTTGAAATAAATAATATTTAAAAAAAAACCACAGATAATATAATACTTAGGTACTTACTACAAATCATAGCTTCATAGGTTCGAAAAAAAATCTACTCAACAATGTCAACAACGTAAATAACGCAATGAATGTTGTTGAACTGTCAAAATGAAACAGATTAGTCGGAATCGTTTACGAAAATTTGGAAAGCTAATAATAGCTGTAAGTTATTTTCTAATAGAATAAATAAAAATACAGCCCTGCAATGGTTTTTTCACAGGTTGCAGACTGATAACTAAAAAATAATTCATTGTAGGTATGAATGACGATCTAAGTTCCGCGGTCTTGATCGATGCGTTCTTATCGCAGGAATTGAATAATATTACGTATATAATTCGATGCTTCATATTGCATCAAGGTTGACTGACTATCGTTTTGAATCCTTATCCTAAGTTCGAGTTCAGATTAATAATATCGAACACAAGTTACTATGATGGAATTGGAGCACTCTACGATTTTCCTTATTGCTTGAACGGCCAAAACCGGTAAATTGTTACGGTTTAGTGCAAATGCTTTTGTAACAACATAGTTTTTGTGGGTAGTTTGCTAACAAAATACTGCCGCCAACACGTACAGTCAACTGCACGTAAATACACACATGAATCACGAAAACCGCCCTTACTGCTACGACATAAAGACACGTCCAAGGTCAATCTGCTACCATTGACGTGCGCTTGACCAATAATAATTTTACAGACCGTTTATATACAAAATTGCTCGGTTTGTATTCATTTTGTACATAACTCAAGGTCTGTTTGAGACCGTGACATTTTCTGAATAAGGAGTTTGCTCTTGTCATTAAAAAATTAAAATAAAATGTATACATTTTTCCTCATTGCAATCATATCTACACGTGTTTACAACTATTCACAACCGTTCGATACGCTTCCGTACCGAATCGAAGTTGGCAAATCGATACGCGAAAATGTTGTCAGTCAAATAGATAGACGACCGCCATTCTTCCGAAAGCTATTTGCAGTCGGGGCACAGCTAGATTCTTCTGAAGTTCTGACTATGCTACGCTCACTAAATTGGCCGGACAAGACGAGCCCACTGCGTACTTGTAGCTTCATATTTAAAATGCGGAGTGCGCCTTCTGTACTATTCTGTGGTCCCCCGCAAGGGCCAAGACAAATTAGTTATTGAAAACTATAGTCATAATTACGATTCGATTCCCTGTCGAATGGTTGTGAATAGCTATAAACATGTGTACTATGCACGTGTAGATAATAATTATGATTGCATGTGTTTTTTTTAGTTTTAATTAGGTAAGTAGGTATGTTTCTTGTTGGACCTTCACTTTTTGTAATACCAAGTTAATTATGGAGGTAGATAACTTAATACCTAGCTTACTTGTAAATGCAATCGAGAAAAGATGGGTACGGCTGCAGCCTATGTTTATTTGTTTTTGCTTAACTTGGCGGGGGCACTGCCGTGACCCAGATCGCCATTATAAAGATAAAACTTTAGAAAGTTCCACCCACCACCTGAGCCACCTCTAGATATTATTCAGGCTAACTTTTAATAAGTGGATCTTTGCGGATAGAGCCTTTCCGGGCACTATATCCATTAATCTTCGAATTCATCCTGAATCTTCAAAAATGTTCTGCCCAGCATACAAAGCGACCAGAAGCTGTATCTAAATTGGCCTCAAATGTAACTTTCCTTATTCCAGGGGTACAGAGGAATACTGTGGCGTCTTGGGCGCGGCAGACATTATCTGTTCGACCCTGGGCAAGGCGGTGAGCGGGGCGGCCGGCGGGTACACCACGGGGCCCAAAGAACTCATCACTTTGCTGAGGAATGTGTCCAGACCTTACCTGTTCTCTAACGCACCGCCGCCGCCTGTGGTCTGTGCTTCGTTAAAGGTACGAAGATATTGCAATTTTTGTGGGCAACGTTGCAAATAGCTGTCAAATATTTCCCTGTTTGTACTAATTTGGCAATCAATCCCTGTGTCGTGGAGAAGAGGTTTAGTATAAACAAAGAATAACGATCTATTTTATTTTTTGATTTGGTAGGTACTCTTGTTTTTTTGTATGCACGTGTTTCTGTCAAAAATAAACCAATTTTCTTTCTTTCATTTCAAATGAAACACAACACCTTACCTTCTTTTTCAGTCTCTAGACCTCGTAGAACAAAGTGGGGAGCTTCGCCAACGTCTTCGAGACAACACCAGATCCTTCCGCGAGGGTGTGAAGTCAGCCGGCCTGACGGTGGCGGGCGACGAGCATCCCATCTGTCCTGTCATGGTGGGCGAGGCGCCGCTGGCTGTGGAACTTGCTTCGAACATGCTTAGTAAGTAATAAGTAGTATGGAAATCTTTAAGAGTTATACCTGAGCTCAAATTTAATCGTTATCTCGGTCGCACGATACTGTTCGCGGACTGGTCTCCGTGGTATTCAAGAAGAAAAAACACTTTTTAAGGGTGACCGTTCATTCTGATATCAGGACGGCCGGTCACCGAGTCGTAGTGTCCCCGATAAATAGAATAATTATTGAAATTCTGGGAGGCCATTAATTACTTCCCATTTGCTTCTCTCAACGTTTTACAACGATAATACTGTAACTATCACGTCAATAAAGATATCGACAAAAGTTTTGTATAGAAGCGATTTCCATAATATAAATACACGTAGTAGACATGAAATTGTGATACCCAAATTTAGATTAACTAAAACAAGCAAGTCATTTCTTATAAACAGCATCCGATTTTATAACAAGTTGCCAAAGTCGGTTACAGAACTTAGCGATGGGAAGTTCAAAACCCTTCAAACGTGTCCTTATCAGGAAAGCATATTATAAAATTAAAGACTACGTTGAAGACAAAGAAGTTTGGCAATAATTCCCTCTGCACATGTGGCTTCCCTGGTACCTCATTAACGGCAAAATATGTAAGATTCTATTAACTGCTCTCAAATTACCATGTTTATATTTTTGTTTTATTTACATTCTTCCTTGACATAATCATAATTTTATTTGATATTATATACCTACTATTTAATTTTCAACTCTATTAGTGACTTTTGTGGACATGTTAATTATTCAGATTTGTTACAGTTGTAATAGCAATCATGTCATTTCGTTTAAAATAGTTTTTATTTTTATTAATTTATTTATCTTTTATATAGATTCTTTTCTATTTTGTGAATGTGAGAACGCTGTAGGCTTAGTGAACTGTACACTTGTTGACCATCTTCTATTTTGTTAAGTACATACTTGGTACTTGTTGAAAGACCTACACTGTCCTCGCATACCTAATAATACTGTATTTTTTATATTTTTTTTGTTGTAAATATTGTAAAACCCAATTATTTTTAAAAGAGTAACCGTGGAGTTTCTTGCCGGCTCTACTCCATAGGAAACGACCAATTGGAACCGTGCGTAGCTTCTGACGTTTCATAAGTGCCCATGTAGGTTTATGTGAAATAAAATATTTTGAATTTGAATTGAATATATCAATATTATTAGTGCCTGACAAAAAAAATTAGCAAAATTCTTATTTAACATTGCAGTTATACTCGAGTAGGCGTTAAATCTATCGTATTGTACCGGTGACCTACAGCTAAGTATTATGTTATTAAAAAGCGGTGCCTATCGTATTTAGGGACAAAAAAAAATCATACAAATGTAATTTTTTATGGAATTGTGTTTTCGTCAAACTTAACATTAATCCTCAACTTTACCAATATTAATTTCAAAATTAATGCTGCAGTATTTTCGATTTAACGGAGCATCTTGTGATCATGCTAACCAATGTGTAATGTGAGGTATGGACTCTTAAAGGAATTTGTTAGTAACATAACGATGGCAGTTTACGGTGGACTAAAGTCGGCCAGAATAAGTGTGGCGTGAAAATTGTCTGCACTCCTATATTTGAAGATATTGAATAATAGACTTTATCTCAGTTCCATAAAGTCCAAACAAGTTTCTTTGCCAATTGATGTGACTTTAGTAGCTTTTAAATGTTTCTTAATTTTCCTTTTCCAGAGCGCGGTATCTACGTCGTAGCGTTCAGCTACCCGGTGGTGCCGAAGGGGGGCGCGCGCGTGCGCGTGCAGCTGAGCGCGGCGCACTCGCCCGACGACGTGCAGCGCGCAGTGCACGCGTTTGGAGAGGTCGCAAGGGAGATCGGCATTGTTAAGAAGTAGACTTGTGTAGGTTGATCTCGAGAACTGGATTTCTAGATACAAAATGAATGGATGGTATAGAAGTGTCGGTCGAAATACTTCGCAGAAATGACTTTTGCTACAAACTTTGAATGTCAATGTTCTTGAGATCTATACCTTGCATTTTGTCTAGCTCATTATGTACTTCTTACTTATGTAATATTTGTAAATATTATCAAATCGATTGCTTATGTTTGTGTATGCATGGAACTATGGGACTGAATCAATAAATGTTTTTACTGTTATTGCATTTGAAACTTATTTTTTACTCTTCAAGTCTTCACTCCCTCCCTATCAATCTGCCTACCCTTTTCCTAACGTAGGTCGGCTTCTAGTCTAACCGGATGCAGCTGAATACCAGTATTTTACATGGAGCGACTGCCTATCTGACCTCCACAACCCAGTAACTGGGTAATACGATACCCCTTGGTAAGACTGCACAGACTTTCGGGCTTCTGAGCAGACCCGTAACGACTGTCGAAGATCCACGAATGACAGCCGGGACCAACGGCTTAACGTGCTTTCTGAGCCACGAAGGAGTCTCGGTATGTAAAGATCGTCAACCATCCACAGACCAACCTCTTCAAGCGTAGCTTAACTTGATGGATCGATCCGTGCGGATATCATTACTTAGCCACAACCTCCTCTTCTTCACTCCCTATCAATATTCTTAAATCGTTTGGAAAATCCAAAAGTGCACTCCTCATTCATAAACGAAAAAGAAATTCAAAATATAGTTTCTAACAAAAATAAACAATTTATCACTTTTCTTGAAGTCGTAATGTCAAAGACTGAAAAAGATATTTACTTGGCGGTTGCTAGGCAACTTACGGACAGCAAGTCAAAGGTTGGAAATATTTAGTTAAAGATTTTATATTTTAGTTAGCATTTTATTAATTCTAATTAAACTACTTTGAATAAAAGAGCCATTTTCAATAGGGTTCCATCTACGGCTGAAACGAATGTATAAAAAAAAAAAACTCAATTAATTGATTTTATCGCAAGCTGCAATGTTTTCAGGGTTCATAAATTGACGGACAGGAATTTTTTTTTCAACTATTTTGATGCTTTTTCCATTTCTGCTGCATTCAATCAATTGTTAAAAAGTACAGTATTAATCTCCATTTAATCATCTATACAATGGTATATAAATTAAGTAGGTTCTGTGTACTAGCAGGAGTGTAACAATAAAAACAGTTACAGAAATGGGGCAAAAAATTTTTTTCGATCGTAGAGCACACTAATGCTTCGCATTATGAGTCGTGCAAAAGGTGGAATATAATGATAAATGAAACAATACAGTGTAATAATAACTGATCTATTAACAATAATTTATTACAAGTAATAAAACTCACACTCGTACTGACAACATGACACACAGTGCGGTCGCGTGTATAACTACGCTCATTTAAACTATTCATTACAATTAATTATTTACATTGTATCGTACTGAATTCTCACTCGACGATATTGCATTGGTGTATCTCACCCTTCGTTGACATATCTCATGCAAGACGTTCACAATTAAAATTAAAACATAAAGATAAACTGTCCATAAATAAAATTAAAATATCTCAAGTTCAATAAAACATGTCATATAAGTACAAACACTAAATATAGTACAATAATTATTGTAAAATTAGAATGTCACAAATTGGGTTTTGGAAATTTATATACATTGAGGCAGAGTCAAAGAAAAAATATTAAAAATACTGACTGAAATGTATGGCCGAGTCAAAACCACGTCCGTCCCGCCCGAAGGTTTGTTGTCGAATGCGACATTTAATTCCTTATTATATTTGGAGGGTATCCGTTCCCTATGTCTCTCGGTTACGTCTACGTGTGTATATTTGTCGTGTGGACGTATTGAGATCAAGACTGAGCGTTTCTCTCGCCATCCGAGTCCGGTTCACGAGTTTGGAGGAATGATGGATATGTGTGTCCCTCATTGTAGCACAGCGGGCTTCCCTGTAAAGAAGGTTTTAAATTAGCATTGTGTAAGAAAATGAAGAAACTGAATAAGGATATTAAATTTAAAAATTACAGTTTTTTTTACATGTTGTATAGGAATACAACATGTAAAAAAAACTGTTCGATCCGTAAGGGTGTTGTTAGGTCGATACTGAGAGTCTATTTATGTGGTAATTATAAGAATCGAAAAATAAAGAAAATTATTCAAAAAACAAAAAACCCGACTGCAAAAACACATAACTGAAAAGAGAAAAACAAGCATTATAATCTATAGAATTTTGGTATCGCAGGCGGGGACAAACAAAAGTTACACCATATTTCCGGTTATTATTGTTATATTATTATTGTCCCCGCCTGCGATACCAAAATTCTATAGATTATAATGCTTGTTTTTCTCTTTTCAGTTATGTGTTTTTGCAGTCGGGTTTTTTATTTTTTGAATAAATTTCTTTATTTCAAGTTTTTTAGTTTTATTAATATATCTTAATTTCGAATTGACTAATTACCAGCTTTTATTTGATACCAATATTGTGGTAATTTATTTAAAAAAAAACCTTCCCCTCCCTTTTTTTTGTATTTGCAGATGTAATACATAAATATTATATAGCCTATGTCACTTCTACGATTAAGACGAATCTAACGACACCTCATATGTTAAAATCCATCAAGCCGTTTAGGCTACAGAGCGTGCCAAAGAAATAGACATACATACATACTCTCGAAAAACATTACCCTCCTTCTGGGGCAGTCGGGTAACAAAAAAAATCGTTTCACCTTTTTTCAATGGGGAATTTTATCGGGTTATTACAGGGGGCACGGGCGGCCGTCGTTTAGCAGATGTAAGTCTAAGAGACAAGTCATATCTTATGACCCCAGTTGAAAATTTGTTCATTTTTAATGAATTTGAGGTAAGTTTGGTACAAAAATGCGCTACATAATAGTAGATTGTTTGCCAAGGGAGCAAACCACTATTTTTAAGGCGAGAGTGTTTCTTTGAATCTAGAGCGGAGCGAAGGATTCTAGAACAGAGAATCCTGAGCGCAGCGACGGATTCAAAGTAGGTCAGTCGAGCTAGCGAATAATGTTGTTCCCGAGGTGAACATTCGTTACTTTTTATCACCGTCTATGAGAAAAAAAACGTGTGCGGTTCGACCCTCGCCAGGAACGAAGTTCCTTTTCGCGTATGCTTTAAAACAAAAAAAAATCGCAGGCGCCATCTTGCATTTACATTTTGACCTCACTATCGACTTTAGCAACTTCGAAAACTATGAAAACGATACACATGATGAAATATTTGAACATTTTCGCAGCCGCCATCTTTGATTTACATTTTGACTTCACTATCGGCTTTGGCACTTTTGAAAACTATGAAAACGAACCCATGGCGAAAATTTTTTTATATTTCAGTGCCGCCATCTTGGATTTTCATTTTGACTTCGCTATCGACTTTAGCACCCTTGAAAAACACGAAAACGACACAAATGACGAAATATTTGAAAATATCCGCAGCCGCCATCTTGGATTTTAATTCATACTTTTTCTCTGGCCAGCCAAAAGTTACTTGTTCATACAATGTTCGTGATTGATCTCTTTGGTGATTGGAACTTTGACTAACAATATCCACATTTCCAATCACTTTTAGTCCCTAGGGATTAAAAAGCTATGTTAGTCCCTGTATACGAAGAATAAACTAGCTTTTTTTTAAATAAATGTAATAAAAAGCAAGTTTTTCTCACTCGAGTGCACCACAGTAAAGAGGTTCAAAAAAAGGGAAGATTCCAAAAAAAATCGGACTGCATCAAAAAGGTTCAAAGCCAGCTCAGTTTTCAAGCCGTCTGATGCGGTTGGTGACATCAAGTTTGAGATTGAACTAAAATAACTGCCACCAACTTACTAACTCAGAATCGGACTCAGACTGCCCAGATCTTGCTTTGAACTTTTTAGTAGCAGTCTGGTTTTTTTATTTTTTCGATGTTTTGCGTGTGCTGTCCTGAATAACTTTTCTGTAAATATTTCCAATCCCGCCCGCTTACCTGGCGGCAGCGAGGTGGTGGAGGTCCCGTTGCCGGCGGGCGGCGCGCTGGGCGCGGCGGGGGCCGGCGCCGGCGGCGGCGCTGCTGTAGTTACAGGCTTCTGGAAATACATACAAAATATTTGTTAGTAAATCTTAAAAACAAAGAAAAAAATAAAGCACACAAACCAAAAAGAACAAGTTCGGGGCGGTTCAAATATGCGTCACATCCAGCATAATGCTGCACATAGCTCAGTATAATGCTGTGACATCATACGAGACTTGCTACAGCGATCTTGAGTGAAAACTTGGAGTTCTCTGTCGAGGCACAGATTAATACAGAAACGTCACTCCGCAAAATCATTTAAATAAAAAGCGACTCTTGCTACGACATAATAAAGTGCAATTCAGGTCGCATAAAGCTAACCTACAGTTATATTCACCTAGAAGTTGCCTCTCTTTCTATCGCGTAACTTTTATATCTTCAGACTACGTTACTCTCACTGAATTGGTCTGACAAGACGAGCTTGCCACGTACTTGTAGCTTCAAAGTTTCAAACCTAAAATGCGGAGTGCACCTTCTGTACTATTCTGTGATCCAGAGGACGTTTTACGGCTGTAGTGTAAGAGGCAACGGACTTGAGTCATAAGATGACACTACTGACCAAACCAGTCTAATCCAAGGATGTTATGATACTTTCCTGTAACTAGGCTAAAGAAGTCACAGGCAGGTAATATAAAATTAATGCAGTAATCAGTCACGTCTGGCCAGATAGTGAGCGAAACTCTTTATATTCAGGAATAGGTTAGAGTCTAGAAAAATTATAAGTGCTTAGAGCGTTTGCGCACTCGAATTTCAAATTCTAGACCCATAGAAATTGTTTTTTTTTCGAAATTAGTATCTAGTGCGCTACCCGTTTACCCGTCTTAAAAATAGTACTACAGGCACTTCGGTCCGTCATTTCTCGGATTTTGGTCAAGTGGAAGCAAAGCTGACGAAGTGTACCTACTATAGATACTATCTTAGAACTTCATATCTAAGCAATTTGAAAACAAAATCCCGTGAGCACGATGACCACATCTGTTACTGCCCCGGTTATATAGCCGCCGAGCGCTGCAAGCAGAAATAGTCCTTACCATGGGGTCTCAATTCGAATAAATTATAATTAGTCTTGAAAAAAGATCATAGATGGCAGCATAGGTAACAATTATGAAATTAACAGTCTACTAAAAAGTCAACTAGAAAGCGATAAACGGAAGATTTTGGCTGAAGTAAGATTAGTAAAAATCAAAACTTCCTTGTTTAATGCTGATTTATCTATTGTAACTCATAAATCTCGTATTTTCAACAAAAAAAGATAAAACCTTTTTGTTTAGGGCTCTTTGCAATAGATGGCGTTTTACTCAATTTGTCATAACTGTAGCACATTTAGCAAGTCAATAGCCCGACTAGGGAGGTGTCATTTCTTTGTATGGAATTGGGTATCTGTACGTAGTATTATATTATGTGTCCTTACGTTGTATACATATTGTTCTTCGATGGTACACACGTACACCTCTGCCCAACCCTTCGGGGAATACAGGCGTGATGTAATGTTGTGTTAAAATTAAATTAAAACGGAACTGCGCAAACCGCAATCAGTGAAATATCTATCTGATTTGCTACGTATATTTAATCAGTGTTATCAGTATGAATTGATTTAAAACGACTCTATCACTACATCGCTTTGTGTTATGATTAGATACTGTAGATACCTTGCAGAGACCCAACTTAGTACTATGGTGGCAGCACGGAATAGAAATTATTTATTTTAGAACTAGTTCGCGTCGATCATCCTCTGAGTGGGAATTCCAAAATAAACCTAATATCCTAGCCTAAGGTGAGGCCTGTATTCTATAGAGCGATGATCAAGCTTGAATTTCGATACAAGTTTAACGAAGCCAATGGGGTCTCAATTCGAACAAATTATAATTAGTCTTGAAAAAAGATCATAGATGGCAGCATAAGTAACAATTATGAAATTAACAGTCACTAAAAAGCGATAAACGGAAGATTTTGGCTGAAGTAAGATTAGTAAAAATCAAAACTTCCTTGTTTAATGCTGATTTATCTATTGTAACTCATAAATCTCGTATTTTCAACAAAAATTGATAAAACCTTATTGTTTAGGGCTCTTTGCAATAGATGGCGTTTTACCACAGATTATTACAGATAGGACTCTCCGCAAAATCATTTAAACAAAAAGCGATTCTTGCTACGACACAATAAAGTGCGATTCAGGTCGCACAACGCTAATTACCTACAGCTATATTCACCTACAAGTTGCCTCTCTTTCTATCGCGTAACTCTTATACCTTCTGACCACGTCAGGGTTGTCATCTTTTAAAGAATAATTAGGTAATTAAGTAGGTATCAGCTCTTGGTCTATTATATTTTTAAATGTACCACCAATCCGTAACCGACCGTAGGCGACTTCATAAAAATGCGATTCGATTTCTTAAAAATACAATAGACACCAGAGTGTCGCGGTGGCGTCACTTCACCTGCCGCTGCCGCCTGCGGTGAATGGAGACTAAACAAATTACAGTACGTCGGTACTTTAATTTGTTTAGTCTCCATTATTTAAAGTATGTACGAATACCCTGTTGTCTACATAATAAAAAAAATACTAAGATAATATTTAGTTATGGTTACACTAAGTCCGTGATGTACCTACCACGGATACCACCAAACAAAAATATTATTTAATTACATATATGTACTTTCCTACCTATACTTATCGACGCCTGAACCTGACCTTGTAAACAGAACTTGTAAATACCTAACTATACTAAGTATAATAATAATAATGAATATTTAAGAACTACGTAAATGACGTGTGCCTTATTTAAGAATAACAATTAATGTAAACGTTTGGTACCTATAGTACCTACCAAACGTTTATGTAATTGTTATTTATAGGTCATTACTAATTACTTAAAGGTAGACGTGCATTTCTTTACCTTTTCGTGTCCTTTGGAAGTGAGAAAAACGTGAGGTATATAAGGTGGGTCCTTATTATTATATAAGCAGCCAAATGGGATGCAATAAACTGCTGCCTTCATTTTAGTATCATTAGTTTTAATATCTTGCGACAAACGGCGCGCGGCAGCCCTACTGAATAGGCACAGTGAGACGAGCCCGCCGGGTACTTGTAGCTTCATACCTAAACTGCGGAGTGTCCCATCTGTATTAATCTGTGGTTTTACTCAATTTGTCATAACTGTAGCACATTTAGCCAGTCAATAGCCCGACTAGGGAGGTGTCATTTCTTTGTATAGGATTGGGTATCTGTACGTAGTATTATATTATCTGTGACGAAGCCGAGACTCACTTGCACTCCCAGTCATTGTGTATTTAGTTTTAGATGTAAAAAAAAGTATTTGGAAACTTTCCAAATTATTTTTTACAGCTGAAACGGGTACGACATCAAATTCAATGTTACAATTCATTATTAATATTCTAGTTCGCTAGTTAGCCACATTTTCTTAATTCCATAAAGTAATGTTGCCAAATTAATCAAAACAGCGAAATCTGTGACAGCTATTTGCGACGTTGCCCACATTCCCAAGATAATGCAAAATGGACTATGGGTGTCTGTATAGCATCCGCCTTTGTATTTACGCTACCTGAGAACCTTCTGGAAACGGAGATATTGAAGGACAAAGTTCTAACTGTTTTTTTCTCACGAAAACTAATTTTAATGTACTTAAATGTAAAAACTTGTTTACCCATGTGATTTTAATTCCAATGAATCTGAAGGCTGTTATATGGTACGCGTTGATAACAATCACTCACGCACGTCACACTCAATTATAGTTCACATAAGTTTACATTGACTTTGAATGATTATACTCAATTATTGTTCTCAGTCATTAATATTTTTAAGAACATATGAAAAAGCAACAAATTTTCAATCTTATCGTATTAACTACAAGGTCGAAAATTCAAAAACGTATAAAACATACACATTAAATACGTTTTAATTAAAGCACGTTTTATTAGAATTTGGTAAAACTCCCCTCATTTGTAATTACCTAATTAATCCTTAAAAAAAAGTTAACAGTCTAAATTCTGAAAGATTGCCACAGTAGTCAGCTCATCACATATAGATAGCTTAACTGAGACCTAAATAAAAAAAATAATATAAGCTGTATTCGAATGCCATAAGGTTGAAATTCACAACCTCAAGTGACCTGTCATCAATTAAATGCCAAACCTGTTTTAATTATCAACAATTATTCTATTATCAGTTCAAATTGATAGCAATTGAGTCCTAAATCAAAATAATTCATACTGTATTCGAATGCCATAAAGTAGAAATTTAAATTTCAAGTGACCATCAATAAAATGACAACCTATTTTTTCATTCACCTATTCACCTTTATTGTAAGTAAATTTTCGTCTCACATTGAAATTCAAGGGTATCATAATGTCCCGGAAATACCTGCATTGATAACTTAAGTACTGATTATCCTTAATTTCAGAACCTAGGCTTATGAATGCCTAAATAAAATCGTGCTGTTGGATTTTTAACTTTCAGCGCTGAGCCGAGCGTTGAAAATTCAACAGCGCAGCATTAGACTTACAGTAATTTCCTGTATCCTGTTCTGCAAGGCTTCGACTTTGCTCGTGAGCGTCGTGTTAAGTGTTCCGATATCTGCTCGGATTTCTTCGTCTCTCTTCGTGTTTGCCGAGACGTTTGCGATCGTCTCGTTGGCCTTGGCGTCGAGTTGGTGAAGAAGAGTCCGTACTTCCTCCACCCCTGCCACTGCTGCTAAGGCCTGCTTGTGGGTCGAACTTATCGAACTGTCGAAACCGTTGATCTGGAAGAAGAGAGAGAAGAGGGGTTAATTTGAGCATAGAGAAGCAATATTTTATTTATTTAGGCACAACGAACAGCTACAACATAAAATTGTTAAATACAAAAAGTATTAAGTATAGGAATTTTAACAAGAATTATCAACAACTATAATTTTAGAGGAGTTGGTATAATATGGGAACCACTGTACAATTACGCCCGGCGTTTTTTTATAGTAGCTATTTTTTTTTGGGTAGGATAGACCCTTTTTAGTGTATTTTTAAAAACCCCAAAGTGCGCAAATCCATAGCAGACGAGAAAAAAATCGCCGGTATTGGATAGTGGGAGTTTTAAGGGCGGGGAAGATCAAGTGGCGGGTCTAAATTTGTTTCCAAACAATACCTAATAAGCGTAGTCGACTATTTCTGAATTGTTAAAAAAAAAATAACCACGAAGAGGATGGCGGGGTCTTCGTTCGCTCGCTTCGCTCGCTCACTAGACCCCGCCATCCTCTTCTAACCTAACCTGTCCGAGTCGGGGTGCCCCCAAGTCCGGAGCTCGCTTCGCTCGCTCTTACATCCTAAGTTTTCTTACTATAAATTACGTAAAAAGTTCAATTTTTTTAAACATTCGGATTTTATTTCTCAAAAACTAGGCGTTTGCGCAGTGTGAAATTTTGCGAAAGCGTTTAACTTATAGTTATCTATAACCAAAAAAAATTTGAAGCTTCGGACGCGCGGGCGTAATTGTACAGTGGAGCCATAATATGCAGTCCACTACATTATCTCCATAATGACAAAACATAAAACGTATCCAAGTAACGAATTATGGTAATACAGTGATATTAGAAACATAATTTAGTCTAAATTCGTCGCTTTTAGTCATCTAAAGCCTTACTAATATGAATGTATTATCTTGTTCTACTTAAAATAAATATTTGCTAAATTGGAGTTACAGTAAACATTAGTTTTTATTAAGTCAAGTCCCCATGACGCTGCTATCTTAAAAAGTGTTATCTGTTAACGATTCTGTTCTGTGCAATAAAGTGCTATCGCATATGACGTGTTTTATTTGCAGAGACAACAAAGGCCCAAATCCTTCCTAATCCAGTCTCAAAGAATCTAGAAAACACCTATTTATAATGTTGTAACCGATAACTGAAGATTATCCGGTTTAAGACACTAGGGCTGTCATCGTTGGATGCGAGATAGCGATTAGATTAACAATATTGACCTACATACCAATAACAACATTTTACATGCTTTGGATGATCTGAATACTCTGATAATACTCGTAATTACCATGAAGTCACGAGATAAAAACATCTGGAAAGACAACTTTGTTCTTTGAAAAAAGAAAACATTTTAATATTTTTTATTTTTCGACTGATCACAGGTCACATGAAGATCGAATTATTAATTAGCTTTAAGGCTAATTTAAACCCAGACGTCTCATTACTAAACTTCAAATTCGTGTGAAGATTTTTGGTATACATAATTGCAGCATAAAAACTTAGGTTTTTCCGAAGATCTGATCAATTTACATCAAAACAATACTGAGGTTCAAGGCTGTATAAAACGTGACACATTGAGTGATAACTCATTTAGTCGTTTTCTAAGATAAGTGTGGTCTGGAGAGTTTATTATGAGCTGATAACTATTAACCCTCGTTTGCAACCCAAGTCGGTGACCGTTATTGGCATATCTGCTACTTTCTGCGCGTGTATATTATGCGTGTCACATTTATGAGAAAAAATAAAGACTGCCTTTACTTTTGTGGTATGCATTTTGACAGGTACAGAGCTATGCGCAATGGAATAAGGGCCGCACAGCCCGCAAACAAATAAGTTATACCCGAAGCCACGTCATTTGTTACTGGCCAAATGACGAAAAACGGCTTCATGACATGAAATGTAGCCAGTGAGCACGCTAGATTGACGTCACCTGGGTTGGCGTGTTATAAGTCTGTTTCCGCGTATAATTTCGCTGTGTTTATACTGCAGTTTGGGGTGCATTCAAATAACCACCACGAATGGCGCTACATATACAGTCAAGGAACTTACACCCTTCGTCAATTTATTATTTGCCGTGTTAGATCCATTTCAGACAACTGTTAAAAATTATATTTGTGATTTGAATATACAAACAGTTAAAATTGGTAGAGCTCGCCTAAGCTGAAATGACGCGTCTCACTAGCGCATTTACCGTACTGCACGTACATTACTAATTAAGTAGTGAGGCGCGACATTTCAACTTGGACGAGCTCTAGTCAATTCGCTAAACAATTGATTCCCTTGACTCGTCCGTCCCTGGGCAGTGGACAATCAGCCTCGGTATCAACTTGCTGTCTAGCTAATATTTTTACAACAGCATTACCAATTCTTACGGTTCGAGTCGAGACGAGAGGTGAACAATAGACTCCAGTTTATCAAGACCCGCCGTTTTACGTCTAGGTATAGTTAGGCATAGGAGAGTATTGATCTCTATTCCCTGCCTACCTCTAATAATAGAATAGAACCCTCGAAGGGCTGGCTACGAAAGCGCTTATACATACCTATATGCATAGAATGCAGTATATTATATTTTATTGAATCTCTCATTAATCGATAGACTTCTGTTTGACCTCTATCTCATAGTGCAGACAAAGATTGTGCACATTTGCAAACAAAAAAGACCAAAATGTAAGTAAATTACGGTGGCGCATAGCTACATCGGAAGCACTGGACTGATGTAGCGACGCTTGGGGGAGGCCTATGTCCAGCACCAGACGTCTTTTGGCTAAAATGATGATGACGATGATACGGTCTACATCTGTTGTCTGATGAACATAAGGATTTGGAAGAATATAATATGGATGTTGAGAGGAAAAAAAAACAACTATTTAGTCCGTCAGCCAGATAATAAAAAAATATCAGTCACGTATTTTTGCTTTATCATATTAATAAAAAATGGTTTAGAATAAACGCACTAAAGTTGGAGAGTGGGGGCTCGCTACGTCACAAGTCAGTATAAAATCTACCGGGGAGTGACATCATGCCAAATTTTAACTCAATGTATTGCCGTAGTAATCTTTTGATTAAGTAAAAAAAAAAAATAGGTATGTGTCCAATATTTTTTAATAATTTACCTGACGGATTTTTTTTAATACCTATTGTATAATGCCAAATTGCCAACACACACGTACGCTAATGAGTGTTTACAACTTGGTCAATACGGATGTTGTCATTGTTTCAAAGAAGTTGAATTACCTGTGAACCAAACGTAGCGACAGTTCTCTGTAGCTCGCCGAGTCTTCTCGGTGTGTCAGCTAGTTTGGGCGCCGCAGACAGCTGTTCCGATACGGCTGCCAACTCCTGCGCCGCCTGCGCCACCCGCTGTGTCAACTCCTTGTGCTCCTGGTCTAATGCAGCGAATTTCGCGCTTAGATCGCTGGCGTTCGCTCGTAATTCTTTGGCAGTAGTGTGGCATACTTGTAGGGCGTCGTCGACGCTGTTGCTGCTTCTTGAGACTGTTGAAAGAAGATATAATGTTAGTCATTATTGCTCCAGTATAGCTCAGACTTGTGTAAGGAAATGTTCTTACAATTATGGGTTATAAATAACGATGAAAATGGGTTGAAATGGGTACCTAGTTATTATGCAAATCAGATCTTATGTCATCACCTGGCAATATGACAGACTGTATAGAGAAAGAAAGATAAAACAAGTTTATTTGTCACATAAACTCGTGCATACAAAAAGATAATTAACTCGAGTAATCAGAAAAATAAAATAAAATAGATCTACATTATAATGACGAGCAATCAATTTGCCTATCTTTTTCTCAACTATGTTGGGGTCGGCTTCCAGTCTAACCAGATGTAGCTATGTTGATACATCTGGTTAGACGCATTAAATACTAGTATTTTATATGGAGCGACTGCCTATCTGACCTCCAAAACCCAGTTACTGGGTAACACGATACCCCTTGGTAAGACTGGTTGGCAGACTTCCGGTTTTCTGACGACCCGTAACGACTGTCAAATATCTACGAATGACAGCCGGGACCAACGGCATAAGTGCTTTTCGAGGCACGGAGGAGTTCCGGTATGTAAAGATGGTCACTCATCCACGTACCAACCCCGGTAAGCGTAGCTTAACCTGATGGATCGACCCGTGCGGCTGTTATTACTTAGCCACGAGCTCCTCTTACATTATAATGACGAAGACAACAAAAATTGTCGGCAGGGAGGCGGTAGTCGGGAGAGTAGATAGATTAGATTATATTCTTAGAATAATAACGCTATTCTAAGATTATATTATTATAGTGCCAAAATTGGAACCATAATTACCTACTCATTTACTGGCTGAAATAAAATTGTCGTTGCTATTGAGCGGCGAGTAGGCAGCGGGTAAATGAGTTACCTTTCGCTTTGTATACCTATACAGATTCTAATACAACTTGTTTTTTACTTTTTTAGTTCGTTTTTTGGCAGGGCAGTAGTGTTTTTAAATTGTTTAAATTATTTATTTTATTTTGAAGAATTTAATTTATAAAGATATAGCAAAAAATATAGTAACCTCTTTTAGCAGTTTAAAAAGCGCAGAGATTCTGATAATAGATAACGACCAGTTCAAGAATGATCTTCCGAAGCCATAAAGTTATTTTTATCAGTGCCTAGGTAACTAAGGAATAATAAAAACGATATGTCTCAGCTGTTTATCGTTTTATAAGACACAGTCGGTTGACGGAAACATTTGTGTTCAAAGGAAGCGAGTTTCGTAATGCAGCTCACATGTGTGGGATTGGCAACATACCTCGGATTTCAAGGGATTGTCTGATTGACACGGCTTTAAGACCATTGCAGTTTTAGGTATTGATTCCTTCCATTTCATGTTAAAACATCATGGAGGGGTGAGCCCCAATTGCTTTATAAAAATAGGCCTTATGGTAACTAAGTATGATTGTACGTTAGAGTTTCAGCCAATACCTACGATAACTTAATAATATATCTTGTAATTATAGGTATCAGCGCCCACCCTCGTTATTATTATAGGCGATGTTATTATACCCAACTTATAGAATAATTAAAAAAAAAGAGAAAATACCTTGTAGCACCAACAAAACTGATGAACTGAACAATAAGTGAAGGTATAAAATATTTAAATTACAGGAACAATTTTGAATATCTAAATGAGTTATATTAGGTAAGTTAAGTTACTACTTTGGATATTTTAAAGCCTCCCCTAAAGATCCTCTTTGATGCTCTTTTGTCAAGTAGAAATATCCCCACGGCTAGAGTAAACCATATTTTCTAGCCGCGATTCCATTGGGCAAGTCTTGCATACAAGTATGATGTCACATTTGCGTACAAGTTTCTTGCATTGGAAACATAACATGTTTTCGAGAGTGTGCAAATTGCATATAGGTTTTACTTGCATACAAGTGGAGATGTTCAACAATTGAGTTGATTTTGGTTCGAATTTTTGGTTCTAGACTTGTTAATGCGCAACTAACGTTTGCGCGTTCAATTTGCACGTCACTTGAATTCAAAAACGTGCAAGTTCAAACTACCTCGTACAAGTTGTAGCTTGTTTGTTCAAGTTGTATGCAATTTGCAACTTGCATACAAGTAACTTGCCTAATGGAATCGCGGCTTTACAGTAGTAATACCGCTAGACAAGCGCCTATCACCAACCTTACTACCTACAAGTGAATTGTGCAAGCCAGAATTTATAGTGGCGCCCAACTAAAAAGCGCCTAGATTAAGGTCCAGAATATTTTTGAACAGCCTTGTAAACCGCATCGAAATTAACCCAAAACAAAATTGGAATTTGAAAAATAACCACTAGGAAGGCAAGCACGGTGTGTATCAATGATACGATAACTCGATTCAGTAAGTAGAAACATACAAGCGGATACAACTTTAGCGAATCAGTCAATGTTTTTAACGGAACTGGTCTATAATCAATACATTATGAAAATTCACACACTCAGAACAGGAGAAATTCTAAACATCCTTTCATTTGTTTGTTAGAGTAAAGAAACGATAGTGGACAACTGCAATGGAGAAACTATAAACTAACCGCGGGTTCGCCCACGAGGTCGGATATTATCCCACGGAAACGCACTACCGTGATAAACAGTAGTCTATGTCCTAACTCAGGTTATGGTCTGCCCATGTACCAAGTTTCATCCAAAACCGTTTTAGCGTGAAAGTGTATCAAACTAATTCACTTTCGCATTTATAATATTAGATTAGGATACTTCATTGTCAAATAATTAAACTTAAAAAATAGTGACAGCCAGACTTAGTATTAAGAAGCCAAGATAATCTTATCGAATTAAGAATACCTTCTCAGGTTGCTTTAATTGAATTCAAGTTTGTTTTCGGACAGAAAAACATGCATAGCCTCCATGTTAAACATGTGTATACTATAGTCCTGCTCCAAATAAACGTTCGTCCTACCCCAGACGGCTAATAAATTCTAACACGATAATGTTTAGCAAATAAAGAAGTATGGAAACCACGTGAAAATACTTTTGAAGCCCCATGGCATGTAAATTGTGCGGTTATTCTTTGCAGTGCGGGGGCGGCTTTAGCAATTTTTCCATGGAATTTCTTATGATAGGGACTAAAGTTAGGTGTATATTACAGTTGTTTAGTTTGACGCCAGTCACGCGCAAAGCAAGTCATAGATCTAATGGCCTCCTGCCCGTGAACGCTTTCCAATGGCCTTTAGCTTTGTTGTTATAATAATGAATAATAATATAATAACAAAGAACATTTTAATGTGGGACTTGTATGTTATTACTTCTGTACAATTCGTTTCTGCCTTCACGTTTATTATTTGCAGCATAACACAATTTGTAAAGAAGATTTTATTATACACTGTCTTTCCTTTAATCATTTCACTATCGACAGACTAAGTTTGACTTTTCAAGATCGTTTGATATAGGTACTCATGGCAAAACTTTACCCAGCTTGACCCAGCAACGGGTTTTCGCGGGCTAGTTCTACCTAGATAGCACTTTATTGATATAAAGAACTTTAATGTAAACTAGAATGATGGGACTACCACCCGCGCCTAAATTAATGACTACTAATATGATAAAATAAAACAGGCGTACCACAAGGCCCTATATTAGGTACCATACCGACCTTAATTTTATTAGACATAGCGTGGGTAGGTAGGTAGTTACCAGTTATTAAAAAGGTTAACATAGTAAACAGGCTTTATTACACAAACAAATCGTACCCTTTGACCAGGAAGTTGCACAAAGCCGTTACTAAATAATTACTTATTAGTGGACATAAAGGTACTCTTAGTTCCTTATTTGTTCGTCTATTTAACTCTATTCAATGTCAAGGCAAGATGATTGGTGTGGCTGGCACATGGATTGCTATAATTTCTTGTCAGGCTATCATTATGAAATGGACGTCATTTATAGTCCTATATGGACACCATAAACATACAGGACATGCACTGCAATAAACTACGCAGTCTATGACCTCTAGATTATACGGAAGCGTTGTAAGTAGATTAATTGTTAAAAACGTAAATAGTCCAGACAGTATTGTTCATCGCAAGCTTGAAAAGTTTCAGTTCAAAGGTGTCAAACGCCTTGTGTGAATCTGAATAATGCAGAAGAGCAGATTTCAGGCAGTCTGCGTTAATTTTGTGCCCAATTTGACTATGACACATGTGGTCAATTGCCTGAAGAGTAGAATTAGGACAGCATCGGTGTACTTAATTAACAATGCAATCAGTACTGTAATGCAAGGTATCACAGACATTGAGTAAAGATGATAGTGGCAAGTTTTTGGAATCTCTAATTGGATCTGAAATCGGAATCGACATATTATTTTATCAAACATTACACATTGGCGTAAGTCGTTGCATCGAACTACAACATCCATTAAATAGGCATTGCTGAGTCTGACACTGTTACTACTCTGACAGCATGATTCATGACGCGTAACATACAATGCCTCTATCAAGTTATTAAAAAAAAACACTTTAATAACAAAGACCCTACTACAAAATATACTAATAATTGAAGTAAATAGCTCGCTATGAAAGGAATATAATTGAGAATGCAAAACAGACATCATACTGCGTAGGTGTGACTCCATTGTTAAATATTAGCATTGTATGAGAATCCAAGTAACAACACGCGAAGTTGACTTTACATAACGAGATGAGTTTCCACCCACGCTTAGACGTTCACCGTTGTTATTATTCACGAGAACCACTTCAAGTTTAATTTGATTAAAATGTCAATGGAAAAGCAACTGTGTAAAATGAAATGAAAGACGGAATGGCTAAAAGAGGATGAATAGTGCCATGATAGCTGATACAGATGTAAGGAAGACGTACTTTGGCCGACCCCAAATAAATATGGGCAGGAGGACGATGATGACCATGCAAAAGCAATTTAAAAACAGTTGGACTAGCCTTAATCCAAGTGTATCCACAAAACTAACAGAACTAACATCAGATACATATAAGATAAAATTTCTATTAAAAATGAATCTTTTAGCGTGCCTTTCTTGTATACGTGCTGATAGCCTGTTCAAGCTAATGGCCCATTACAGGGTCTGACGCAATCTGAAAGCTTTTTCTAAGAAAGGTTAGACCTTCAAACTTCATTATGTTGATTGTTCTATATATTCAAGGTGAACGAATGTAACGACTAACGGTATCGACTCTGATAATGTTTATATTATACTACTGGCTTATAAAGAGTTTTACGACACTTCAGGTTACGCAGATAATAACCATTATCTAAATGAAAATTAATTCTGCACCGCGTTGAACTGCCAAGATGTAGAGTCAATTCTGATGCATGTTAACACTTCATGAATAATAGTTTGGTAGAAAAACATTTATAAACCCTAACCTCTGTCCATTTCAATGCGTAGTGAAGCAATTTGTCGCCTGACATCAACAAAGAGCCAGAGGACGGTTGCAGCTGAGACAACGCAGACACAGAAGGCAAGAGCTGCAGCCAGGCGCACGAAGGGTCTGGAACGGCGGCGGCGGGATGTGCGGCGGCCCCAGGGTTCCCCTTCATCACTGGAGGCAGATAGCAGTCGACCACCACGGGAGCCCCCGCCTCCTACTAGAGCATCTAGCTCCCGCCTCTTCCTCATCTTCTTTCCCACCCGCAGCGGCACTGCCGCGTGCACCGCACTCTCCATAACGCACCACAACGCTACCGCAAACGCATCCGCACACACCCGCACCAAGCACTCACTTTCACGCCACAGACGATCGAAAACTCTGAAAGGTCCGACACGTGTGATCCGCACCGCGGCGACTTGCCGAATGACCGTAAATGATACTCAGCATATGAAATTACGATTTGTAGTCTACTTATTTGTTACACTGGCTATTAAGAGCATGTCCAAGGTGCAATATTGTGGAAATTGCAACTACTGTTTGTCTGTGTGTTTATTACAAGGTGCTGATGTTTGGTTTGTACACTTTCAAGTTAGGTGCATGATAGACTGAAATCTGGTAGACCGCGGATATACATATGCTTGCAAATCGAGTCTTGGCTTAATTTTATCGCTTTTCAGTGACGATTCATTCACAACGACCGATAACATTTAAATGTTTTATGTTGCTAATTCATGCATAGGTATTACCAATGTTTAATAATAATAACATTGTATCTTGATTAAAGAAATGAAAAACATATATTTAAGTATACTTTAAAGCTAAGGCCATGGGCCTTGAGAAGTTATCTTTGATAAACTTGACAATGCTATTCTAAAACACGCTGTCCAATTTTGTCAAAAAAATCTCCAGATTGACATAATTAATTAACAGAACGACGTAATAGCAGTATTTATAGACACTATTGTATTTGATTAGGAGGCGGAGAAAACGTGATTACGTTGATAATGTGTTTGAACAGTTTGATCACATTCAAGTACATTAGCGTTATTAATTCTAAGAGTACAATCACGATGGAACCTAGACGTCTAGGACAAGTCTGTTTCCTTCTAGAATAGACGAGAGGAAGTTTCCTAAGGCATTGATACTCAACCTTAGTGTCTTATTTATTGGTCTCTCACTCATCTGCCTAGCCTTTCCCAACTACACACATCAAAAAAAGTTTGCGATCAATTTGAATAATCGAAATCTTTTTTATTACGGTTCATCATCATCATCATCATCAGCCTATTAATGTTCCAACTGCTGAGACACAGGCCTCCTCTTTGTGAGAGGGAGTGGGCTGTAATCTACCACGCGGGCCCAGTGCGGGTTGGTAGATGTCACATGTCTACGAATTTTTGGTTCTAAGACATGCCGGTTTCCTCACGATGTTTTCCTTCACCGTTTTGAGAGCAGTGGTGATGAAATTATTTACACAAAGTAAAGCG
Organism: Conistra vaccinii; assembly: GCA_948150665.1. Lineage (NCBI taxonomy): Eukaryota > Metazoa > Arthropoda > Insecta > Lepidoptera > Noctuidae > Conistra > Conistra vaccinii. Next base: position 8,614,120 of record OX411327.1, read on the forward strand.
CCTGCTGGGGTTCGAACCCACGACCTACAACTCGTAAGTCGGGGCCGTTACCACTGGGCCACCACTGCTCCTGCTCCTTATTACGGTTGAATATATTTTAATTTTTTCTTCTTTTATATTCTTTCAGACAGTGAATTTCTATTTTGAAAAAGATATAACGTAAACAATTTTATTTGATAAAGACAAATTTTAAAAATATTTCAGCTTTTGCTAGTGATCACAAACTTTTTTTGATGTGTATGTTGGGGTCGGCTTCCAGTCTAACAGGATGCAGCTGAATACCAGTATTTTACAGGGAGAAACTGCCTATCTGACCTTCACAACCCAGTAACTGGGTAATACGATACCCCTTGTTAAACCGGTTGTAGACTTCCGCCCTCTGACGATCCGTAACGACTGTCAAAGATCCACAAAAGACAACCGGGACCAACGGCTTAACGTACTTTCCGAGGCACAGAAGGGTCTTGGTATGTAAAGATGGTCACTGGTTACCCGTCCACGGACCGACCGCGGTAAGCGTAGCTTAACCGGATTGGTCGACGCGTGCGGCTGTTATAAGGTACTTAGCCACAAGACCCTCATGTATTGGCATCTGTACATTCAAAAACCCTTTGTATGTAGTAAAGCCTGCCTGCTTTATGGCTACAACGGATGGTGAGTGCTATTCTCAGATAGTTCGTGCCAATCTATACTAATATTATAAAGATGTACTTTTTTTTTTGTAAGCTTGTATCAGCAGAGGTCCAAGCTCGAGGTTTGCCAGCGAGCCATGGAGCGCAGTATACTAGGGGTCCGAATATCGGACCGTATAAGATCACGGCCGTTACCCAGAAAGCCGCTAAGCTTAAGTGGGACTGGGCCGGACATGTCTGCCGCATGTCAGATGACAAATGGGCTAAGAGAACCACCGATTGGGTGATTGGGTCCCACGTCCCACTAAAAGCACTGGCCTGAAAGGACCGGCCGATACTAGCAACAGACAGAATTGTGTGGAAGAGGGAGAGAGAGGCCTTTGGCCTGCAGTAGGACAATACAGACTAATTAATAATAATAGTTGTATGTAGGGGGTAATCTCTGAAACTAACAGTCGGTTTTGAAAAATTCTTGTTGGATTGGATAGCCCAATTCTTGCGGAAGGTTATAGGCTGGCAGACGAAGTCGCAGGCAGCAGCCGGCCAAGTGCGTGTCGGACCACGCACAATGAAGGGTTCCGTAGTTGGGATGAATTTATCCCAAAAACAAACTTTGTAGTTGCGAAACATGTTCTCCCATACATCGATATTCGTCACGGACTCACGGTCAATTCTCCAACTGCACATGTTTTTTTTAATGCGTTGACTTAGAAGCTTGATTTTTTTAAGTTCTAAGGGTACATCTACGTATTTGATATTAATTTCAACTTAGACCTCCACGCGTTCCTTTTCGCCTCACGCACCCATTTTCCCATGGGCCTTGACAGACTGACAGACGGACAACGCGGTGATCCTATAAGGGTTCCGTTTTTTCCTTTTGAGGTACGGAACCCTAAAAAGAGTTAGGAATAATTATTTTACTAGCTTCCGCCAGCGGCTTCACCTGCATTATATTTTTATAAAATATAGCCTATGTTACTCCACCAGCAATGGATATGTGAAACAATATTTAATGTAAGACCTTAATGAACCATGTACTCAGAAATAGATAAATACAATACAATACTCAGTGATAATATAGCATAGCATTCTAGTGGTGAAAGAATTTTTACAATCGGTTTTGAAGTTTTTCAGTTTATTCATTACAAACAGTGGAGTGCAGTTTCTTGCCGGGTGAAATAAAATATTTTGAATTTTGAACGAAAATACAAATCAATTCTCTATATATATATAATATTAGTGTAGATGTTCGTGTTATCCAAAACCGGACCTTTTATTTACCAGGCGTTTTTTTTGGACCATGCTACTTGAATGTGTTTTGCATGCAGACTAATTATCATAAAAACATTTTCGAAGTAGGTATTCAATTGGTGTGTTCCTCTGTGGCCGGACCACAGTTTAGTACTCAGATGCAATAGTTCGAAATAAAACCTACCTAAAGTCTACTTTCATCCGAATATATATATATTTTTAGTACCTCAAGAGATATCGTTTTAATTAACAATTTATGTGGTCCGGCCGCCAGGCAGTGCTCTCTGGCCGCGCCACCTCAAATTAAATAGAGTATAATGAACTATTCATAAATCAATATCCCGAAAAAAACTACCTAAAGAGTACCTTGCATACGACAAATATGGTCCAATAAATCCATTGGTCGTAGGGTGTGGTCCGGCTGGAAGGTATACTCTGCAGCAAGTCAATTTTGCAATATTTAATATTAACTATCCATAAATCAATTTATATAATAGTACCTTTTCTCTACTCTTCGTTGATACTTTTTTCTCTCAAGAAACTATTCATTTTGATTAATTAATCTTTAAAGTATGTGGCGCGGCTAGGGAGGATTACTTTCAGCAAATATAACGAAATATGCTTTATTTCTTTATGCCAACGAAAACTGCATAATAAGTACTTTATAAAAAAACCTGGACTTCATCTATAAACTTTTATTTTTATTACCAACAATGATTTTGAAAAAGGTGCACTTTTTGGTTTTTGTTTACCTATCTACCTAAGAATAGGTAGTTAATTTGACGAAGTAGATTGAATTTAAGCATTTAACCCTTTAAACAAGAAATAACAATGAAAAAAAGTTAAATTAAAAATTTAAAAAACCCCCGACACAAAATATCCTTTTAAAAGCTATAAAATAAAATATACTGGCCCTTTCAATCCGTTTATTTGTGAAACATAGGTATTTACATAGGTGTTTATATAAAAAAGTGCGCTATGTTTTGTCATAATTAAGACGTACAAATTTATAAGTGGCACATAGGTGTCATTAGATTATTAAAAAAAAACAATATTTTTAAATTAATCAAATACATGCATACAGAAAAGAAACATCACATACAATAAAATCAATAAAAAAGTCATAGTACTTATTAACAAAAGGTATAAAATTAAATGCAATATTATAACAATTGGTCGTTCAAAAATTCGTCTACAGTATAATAACATTTGTCAATTAATAATTTAGTCAGAGTTTTTTTTAAACTTATATAATGTCATGTTTTTTATGACATCAGGAATTTTATAAACACTTTAGGTGCCACTCCAAAAAAACTTTTTCGCATCAATGCAGTCTTACATTTTTGATGACATAGTTTATTTACGTATTGGGCACGTAATGGAATTTTTCTAGTGGAAGATATTTTTCCAAACAATTGTGTGTTTCTTTTCACAAACAACGCAGTTTCCAAAATGTATAATGCTGGAAGGGTCAGTATTTTTAAAGACTTAAAATAGGGTCTACAGCTATCCGTTGTTTTTATATTACACATTGCTCTGACACATCTTTTTTGCATCCTAAATATAAGCTCACGGTCAGTCGACTGCCCCCAAAAAATCGCGCCATATCGCAACACAGAAGCTACAAGTCCATGGTATGCTACCAGTAACGTATCTTTATTGACCTTTTTTGATAACTGAAAGAGTGCATAAGCAGATTTACTCAGGCGTTTACAAAGTTCTTCAAACATGGGTTTCCAAGTAAACTTACAGTCGATGGTAATACCTAAAAACTTAGCATTATTAACTTCTTCTATTTCATGGTTATTATAAGTTACTTCAATATTTGGACGTGGTTGCCGTTGATGAAAGTGCATCACCTTAGTTTTATTTAGATTAATAACGAGATTATTATTATTCATCCAATGGATGATATTGAGAAGGGATTTATTAATATCATTTTGATAGGTTGTCACATCATTACATTTTATAACAGCTGTGCTATCATCGGCGAATAGGATCATTTTGTGTCGTATTATTTTTGGCAGATCATTTATGTATATCAGAAATAATACATTTAAATTTAATATAATTTGTAGTTAATATTTTGTCGTCGCGTCGGGGGACGCGGCATGCTATTGTAGAAAATATATTTTCAATTTTTCATTCGCCGTCCCCCGACGCGACGACAAACTTCATCAGGAGTTTTCTTGGTGCCTATCCATTGTTTGAGCCATTTGTATATATTTTCTAACGTATGCAAATCAGTTATCATTTGAGTTACCGGTACACAAGAATTTCCTGTTTGTAATACAGCCACGTAAAGAAAAATGTGCTTAGCCACATATATTTGTGCAGGATCTCTAGGTGGTATTATTTTTTTAAATATTGACCCTGTAGCGTCAATACTGAGCTTTATTCTTTTATAACAATTGACAAGATGATATTTGTATTTTTATGTAGATTTTATTAAAAAAGTGTATGGAAAAGAATATGTAAGCCATACCATTGAATAAGTACGCTGATGTTTTATATTTAAAAAAATATTTCATTTACATCTACCCGTTTTATATTTTTGTGTATTTTAAACAGTGTCTTGAGGTAGCTTAACTGGCCAATAACTATACCGTTTCCCCTACAAATTGCTTACAAAATATTGGAAGGAGTTTAAATTGATACTAAGTTCCGCAATTTATAAAACCTATCGTATTAACAATTTTTTATTGTTAATATTTGATTATGAAAATATATATTTGTTTTTCGTATACTTATTGTTTATTTTAAACCAAAATTTTCACTAACTTCGTCTAATTAATTACCTATTCTTAGGTAGATAGGTAAACAAAAACCAAACCCTTTTTCAAAATCATTGTTGGTAATAAAAATAAAAGTTTATATATGAAGTCCAGTACCCTAATTAGGTAATGCACGATCAATTTTAAATTGAAACAAATTGCGAATCCATTGCTTCATAAGTTAAAAAAAAAAAATTGAGCAGATTTCTTTTTCGAACCTATGAAGCAATGGATTCGCAATTTGTTTCAATTTAAAATTGATCGTGCATTACGTAATTAGGGGGCAGGTCTTTTTATAAAGTACTTATTATGCAGTTTTCGTTGGCATAAAGAAATAAAGCATATTTCGTTATATTTGCTGAAAGTAATCCTCGCTAGCCGCGCCACATACTTTAAAGATTAATTAATCAAAATGAATAGTTTCTTGAGAGAAAAAAGTATCAACGAAGAGTAGAGAAAAGGTACTAATATATAAATTGATTTATGGATAGTCAATATTAAATATTGCAAAATTGACTTGCTGCAGAGTATACCTTCCAGCCGGACCACACCCTACGACCAATAACTCCTTAACTAAAGGGATTTATTGGACCATATTTGTCGTATGCAAGGTACTCTTTAGGTAGTTTTTTTCGGGATATTGATTTATTAATAGTTCATTATACTCTATTTAATTTGATGTGGCGCGGCCAGAGAGCACTGCCTGGCGGCCGGACCACATAAATTGTTAATTAAAAAGATATCTCTTGAGGTACTAAAAATATATATATATTCGGATGAAAGTAGACTTTAGGTAGGTATTATTTCGAACTATTGCATCTGAGTACTAAACTGTGGTCCGGCCACAGAGGAACACACATTCAATTGTCGATCTTCTAGACAGAAATAATTTCCCACTCTAATAAATGGATGTGTTTATTCCGAAATAAAATGATTATTATATTATAAAATAATTATATTATTTATAATAAAAATAAATTACATATAAAAAAAAAATTGGATTAATAATAAAAAAATAACGAAATAAAACAAATAGAATACCTTACATAATTAATAATTTAAAATGAATTTATTAATATTTTTACCTTTCTGTTCGAGAAACAATGATCTAGGGACCTATCATAGTCTTAGACTAGATTAACATATGATACGTGTGAAGTAGGGTCAGCAACTCAGCATACTACTCATACTCGCACGTATAAGGTCATATTACACGGTGACATTGGACTCGACTGGTAGCAAGTCATGTCTTATGCTGGTGACACCTTGATCTTGAGAATCGAGTCTATTATTGGAAATCACTTTACATAATGAGAATCTAATGCAGATTTGTATAGATTAGATTTACTGTTTTGGACTTTTTAATAGAACTAGATGAGGCAGATTTAGGACTTGGTTCTATTTAAAAAAAAAAACAAAAAAATAACAGGTGATTAGTTAATTTAGATTCAGAATCTATACTATAAAGAGGAAAGATTTTTTTGTTTGTTTGTACCGAATAGGCTCCGAAACTACTGGTCCGATTTGAAGAATTCTTTCAGTGTTAGATAGTCCATATAACGAGTAAGGCTATAGGCTATATATCATCACGCTAAGACCAATAGGAGCGGAGTACAAATGAAGAATGTTTCAAAATCGGGGGTTTTTTTTAGCGTTAGCCCAAAGTAACTATTCCACGCGGACGAAGTCGCGGGTAGAAGCTCTAGTTAATAATAAAAACAATAAATAAGATGAAAATAAAAAATTACAGGACATGATTTGGGGTGTATAGTGTAGGGTGAATGGGTGTGTGAGTGAGTGTAATTGAGGTTTGCGAGGGGTGTTTATGGTGTTTGTGGCATGTGTGTTGTGTGGTTTTGTTGGGGAGTGTGAGGGAGTGATGAGTATTACAAAACAAGGTAAAGTTTCAATACATGAGCAACTTATCAAATATTTTTAAATTATTCGTTGTCATAGGGATTAAGAAAATCATCATCACAACATTACGCCTGCAATCCCCAAAGGGAGAGGTAGAGGTGCGCTTATAGTACACCTACATTTCGCCAGTTATGCTTAAGTCCCATGTAATAGGGGGCGAGCCTATTGCCATCAACTGGGTACATCCAGATTCCGGACTGCGACTGAGAAATTCCTTTGCCAGAGTTGGAAATCGAACTCAAGACCCGACCAACGAGGCAGTCGAGTATTAGAGAAAATAATAATATATTCTTAAAGGTACATAAATAATATAATTATAGGCATTATATTATTGGGACTTTCTGAAATTATTATCTGCATAATCAATCAATAATGAATGTAAACAAGTTATTGTGTGTATATTATCAAATGTATAGTTTTTCCTGTTGAATATTTATCATCATAACTTCTGTGTGGAACTGATCATTGCTACCGTTCATCGATATAATTAATAAGCCATTAAGATTAACCAATCATCAGCTTTAATTTCCTCTGTAATTTAAATAAATTGGTCTATTAAAGACACGAATAATAGGAGCATGTTTTTTAAAACCACATCATAAACGATTGAATGTTAATGACCTTAAAGTAGGTATATAATCGCATATAAAACTCGGAATAAATTAGACTGACTAACAGGCCTATGAAAAGCATCCTTTCTTTCGCGCGCTGACCACTGACGTCAGAAGTCAGAATAAGACGAGAGCATAGGTGTGATAACATTATTTACGAGACAGTACCGTGGCATTATCGACCTACGGGCCAGCCGGACGCGGTGAATGAAAACCGAGCATGCGCAGAGCAGTCCTCGACTTGCGACACCATTGTATTCGAAACAATACTCTAATATTAATATTAAACTAGCAAGAGACAACACCACAGGTATAACAATATACCTATAGAAAAAAAGGAAAATAAAATATATAAAGTTAGAGAATTTAGCACCAAAAACGCACAGACAAACAGACAATAAAAAGACAACTGCTACACAAACTCACTGTACACTGATCAATAAATGCACAATTCTACACAGAATTTAAAAGAAATACACGAATATTCTCATAAGACACTGTACGCGGGGGAAATGGAAAATTGTCACAAATCCCAACGGGGTATTGTAAACTGTGTATAACGGAGCAAGGGTCCGGGGCGACGGTGGGGCTAGAACTGTCCGTGACGTCACCCAGGCGCGGCGACGCATGCGTACAGAAAACACCGCATCAGATATAGAGATACTGGATGGTTTCTAGAAAGGTGTAGATAAAAGCAAAAACCAACTCCGCCATCGCAAACAGAGTTGCTTATCAGTTTTGGGTTAGATTGAAAATTTTTGGGCATTCAAAGATCAACGGACTCTCTGAAATTACTTTCCACCAAGGAGCTGGTTTTTAGCGATATTTTTGTGACAGAAATGATGGTTTACGATACATTTCTGTCACCGCTGTCGCATATTTTATTTCTCCAGCAATCCCACCACTGCCAAGCAGTACCCCAGGCTGTAGTTCGAACATCATCGTCGTGTATTCGTGTCCTTTAATGAAAGTAAATGGATTTTGAAAGGTCTGAAAGTCTGTCATCGCATCTGTGATCCCAACTTATGTCTCTCTTCCATTCTAGACTGAAATGGTGTCGGAGTAATTCATCTTTGTCTTCTATGACGATCATTGCATGTTTGTCGATGCACTTCACAAGTCACTCAACAAGTTATGGACACAAAAAGTAAGAGTGAGATGTTTTCTGTGTTATTCGGTAGCCAGCTTCGATTTCAATAAACAATTACTTCATAGGTATTAACTCAGGCTTAACGTTTTCAAAACAGTTTACACGACAAAACATTCTAGATATCATTTTCAGACACTATTATATATCCGTGTTTACTACGGTAGCGTAACTGGTGTCCTAATTTGTTCTACATTAATTACTCAAGAGCGCAGTAGCCATAAATTGATATTTAACTACTTCGGCGTACCCGGAATTATGGAACACATCTCCCTTTTATCGTCAGAAGTTCAGAACTGTTTTTTTTTAATCTTTCTTATTTTTCTGTCTCTCGCCGTCGTGCGTCGGCGCTTGAATAAAAATAAATACTAGTGGGCGAATTTTGGCGTATTCTTCATATTATTATTTAATGAACGGTTAGGTGATCACAGTTCCTACGCTGGTAATGACGTACTGGGTGAACTTCTTCATGCAATGTTCAGGCTCCTTAGTCCTCATAGGACATTTTCGGGAATCGCCCGGCTTAAAGCCCTATCTATCGACTCTATGGTACAATTGAGCATAATCGTAGTTAACCCTGGATATTTCGGGCAAAAAGATAAAAATAGCTCTCAAAAGCCGGCGTTACGTTCATAAAGGGTTACTTTGGGTCAAATTAGGTGAATGGAATGGACAGAGGTTTACGTGCGTAAGAGCCGTCATAGAAGCTAGATTGTAGTATATTATTATAATAGTTACAACAGTCACGCAAAGAGCGTCACTGGCATAGTTTAAATTAATTAGAGCGGCACGGTAGGTGTTTAGTGTTCAGACTTAGGAGATGACAAGCCAAAAAGTGGATTCAGATAAGATGTTACGCATAATCTTATATCGCACACGGAATACGTTGTTTCCCGAGGGTTTTGTCAGAATTGATGCTGGATATTTATTTTATTACATAATTATGTATTTTGTAAAAATTAAAACAAACTTAACGCCAACGTTCGCGCTAGGCGCGGTCATAAAACGAAGGAGCGAGACGACACCAGACTCTATATAGATATAGTTTTTAGAATTCCCGATATTCACTGTCCTACTCGCATGTTTTATTAACGGGGCGTCGTTAAAACTGTTTTCATGGGGATCACGCTCGACTCAAGGCTACAATGGGGTCCTCATTAAAAATCCCTTGCAGGACGGCTGAGTTCAGTAACATAAGCTGTGAAAAAATCCGTCAATTTACTAATGTAGATACCGCGAGGCTTAGTCTAGCCTCAGCCCAGTTGCAATAACATGTTCTCCCATACACCCCGTATGGGAGAACATGTTATTGCAACTGTAAATGTAAGTTGGTCGATTATTACTCGTTAACTTGTAGAACCTACATAGCTGTGATAGTTTTCCTTTTACTGTGGATTTTTCCACATATCCAGAACCTACCATTTAGCCGGTAGGGAGGGGACATTTGACTCTTAACAAAAATGAGCACTTATTTCGCAAACGTATTCCTGAACCCAAAAATGATTTTGACACACTCACAATATTTTTGAACAACCTTTTCAACGATACCCCACAGTCCACACCATGGGATAGATGAGAAGAAAATAGTTTGGAAAATCCAAAAGTGCACGCCTCATAACACTCATTCATAAACGAAACAGAAATTCGAAACATAGTTTCTAACAAAAATTACCAATTTATCACTTCTCATGAAGTATGTTTTGACTGCTGTTTTACCCATCAATATGGGTAAAATTTCTAACCTCGCAATCCTTACGTAATGTCAAAGACTATTTATTTAGATATTTACGTTGTGGGTTGCTAGGCAACACGTCAAGTCAAGGTTGGAAATATTTAGATAAATATATTATATTTTAGATAGTATTTTATTATTTATAATTAAACTACTTTGAATAAAAGAGCCATTTTCAATAGGGTTCCTTCTTTGGCTGAAACGAATGTATAAAAAAAAAATTGAAAACAAAACTTACACCATATTTCCGGTTATTAGTTTGTCCCCGCCTGCGATACCAAAATTCTATAGATTATAATGCTTGTTTTTCTCTTTTCAGTTATGTGTTTTTGCAGTCGGGTTTTTTGTTTTTTGAATAATTTTCTTTATTTCATTTCTGCTGCATTAAATCAATAGTTAAAATGTACAGTATTAATCTCCATTTAATAATCTATACAATGGTATATAAATTAAGTAGGTTCTGTGTACTAGCAGGAGTGTAACAATAAAAACTCGCATTAGAGTGTGCTCTACGATCGAAATTTTTTTTTTTCTTTCTCTAATTTTCTTTATTTCATTTCTGCTGCATTAAATCAATAGTTAAAATGTACAGTATTAATCTCCATTTAATAATCTATACAATGGTATATAAATTAAGTAGGTTCTGTGTACTAGCAGGAGTGTAACAATAAAAACAGTTGACGAAAACGGGCAAAAAAAAAATTTCGATCGTAGAGCACACTCTAATGCTTCGCATTATGAGTCGTGCAAAATCCATCCCCAATTTACAGGGGAGGATTTGTAGGGGAGCTACTACCCTAAAAAAATCATGATTTTATTTTACCACCTTGTCGGCGTGTTTGATATACGAGTATATACCCTACCCATTCCAAATTAAAGCTTACTAGTCTCTGTGTTAAGCCGCGGAAAGACATAGACAGGCAGATGGACATGGCGAAACTATAAAGGTATCTGCACACAGCGGGCGGGGCGGGGCGGGGCGCGGCGTGGCGTGGCGGCGACGGGGCGCTGGCGTGACAGGAGCGGTCACACTGCGGGCGCGATCACGTCCCGTCCCGCCGTGAATTGAGAGAGAAAGAATATAAATAAAGTAAAGAGTTATAAGTTCAAAGTAACTAAGTTAGTTAAAGTAACTTATAATTGATTAGTTACAAACTATAAGTTAAAGTTTTAAGCTTTAGTACAATATCTCAGTTCTGAATCTAACCGTCACGCCCCGCCTCGCCGCTTCTGAGTTGTATTCACGCCCGGCGGGGCGGCGGCGTGGCGTGACGGTTACCGTCGCGCCGGGCGGGACGGGTCTGTGTGGAGTTGTCCGTAGTATCTAGTACATTACAACTGCTCAGCGTCACGTCGCCGTCCCGTCCCGCCCCGCCCCGCCCGCTGTGTGCAGAGACCTTAAGGGTTCCTTGTTGACGACGGAACCCTAAAAACTATCTTTGCATTGTATTAATTTAATCTCTTTGTATTGTATAATTGCATAGGACATGTGTGAGTAGTATGTAGGTACCTACTATAAAGCTACCATTTACTGGGCACGCCTTTCATTGACTTGAATGTGCCCTGGCGGCTGTGAGTATACCATGCTCTCTCTAATGTCTCGTTGACGTAACGTAACGTTAGCTGAACTGTGCTAAACCATGCGTCAGGTTCGTGAACGGACGCCATCAGTAGGGACTGGTCATCTATTAGGGTCGCGACACACCTGCCGAACGTACGGCGCTGAAGGTTCGGTTGAATACGCTCGTAGTGTTTTTCAAGTTACCTATGGCACATCAGCCGAAAGTTACGTCGCGTAGTAACGCGGTGAAGTAAACGCCGCCGACCGTTCGGAGCGTTTGGTGTGTCATGCCAACCGAATACTACGACCGATAATTCCGTCGCTGAAGTGTCGGCGCCGAACGTTCCGCAGGTGTGCCGCTACACTTAGCTGCCATAGCTTATTTTAATTAAATTCAAATTTTAAATTGTTTTTTTAAGTATTTTATTACGGACACCTTTAACGTTCTGCATCGCTCTCACATGTATAATTTCAACATGAATGAAGTAACTAATATTTTGTAACCATTTTTTTTTTAAAGAGTGTCCTAGCAGGTTCTTGCGAATTCTTCTTCTTACCTAGGTACCTACTTACTTCGCCTTGAAACGGGCAAATCGCTTCATCTTTCTGACTGACAAACCCCTTGACAATTCAAAATTGCCTGTAATTTAAATGTTAAAAAAGCGGCCAAGTGCGAATCGGACTCGCCCATGAAGGGTTCCGTAGCAGCAAGCAACATAATATAAAAGTTCTTGTACTTCGTTAAAGGGAAATTGCGGTTTACGGTTTATAACGTAATAAAAAAATACTACTTATAGATCTCGTTCAAACCAATTTTCGGTCGAAGTTTACATGGTAATGTACATCATATATTTTTTTTAGTCTTATCATTCTCTTATTTTAGAAGTTACAGGGCCCCGGGGCACACATTTTACCACTTTGGAAGTGTATCTCGCGCAAACTATTCAGTTTAGAAAAAAATGATATAAATTTTTGAGTTTCAGTTTCAGTATGGGAAACCCCCAAAATTTATTGTTTTTTTTTTCATCTATTACTTATATTATTTTTGTGTGAAAATCTTAATGCGGTTCACAGAATACATCTACTTACCAAGTTTCCAACAGTATAGTTCTTATAGTTTCGGAAAAAAGTGTCTGTGACATACGGACGGACAGACAGACAGACATGACGAATCTATAAGGGTTACGTTTTTTGCCATTTGGCTACGGAACCCTAAAAAAGAAAAAAAAAACAGTACATAAACAAAAAAGTAAAAAAAAAATGCAAACAAAGATATCTGTATCGCGTTACACGTCACTTTACGAGTTGACTATCATATTATCTTATACCTACATAGTCGTGTATATAAGAAAATGTGGTCCCAATTAAAAATATGTAGCATAAAGAATGCTTGTTTGATAAAGACTTTTTATTATTGTAAAGTAAACTAAAATGTTTTTCTGTGCAGTTTGTTAGCTATTGAATGGTAATGAATTTTATTTTTTCAATTTCTGTTTTCCAATTTATTGAAGTTTAGACATACATAGTTGAGAGTGTTGAAACATAACACATATGGATCTCGCGCACTAAACGCCTAAAACCACGACCAGTGGTTGCAACGACCAGGTAAACTTCTATAGTTTACCTGGTCGTAATCGTTGCAACCACCGATACGAATCGCGCATTTGGTCGCAACGCCAACTAGCCGCAGTGTCCTAGCTCCGTGCCAACTCCGTGGTCCGTGGCCCGGTCCACGACGCACAGTGTTCCAATGGACCAAAAAAAAATCCCTGTGCTGTTTATGGTATTTATCGATCAAGGGATGCATTTATAATGCACGAGTAAAGCTGTTTTCAGACCAGCGCGATTTGTCGCGCGACGCGACACGAACAATACAAAACTTCACGGTATAACAATAACTGGTGTCGCGTCGCGCGACAAAACGCGCTGGTCTGAAAACAGCTTTAAACACCCACGTGTCCATTTCAAACACTTTTTTTTTTCAATGATGAAGTTTAGGTGACATTTTCATTAAAAAAAATTAAATTAATTCTGAAAACGTAACAAAATATTTATTTTATATAAATACATTTTGATAGACCATCTTTGGGCGTATATTTTCCAGTTTTTATTTTTCGAAAATCACTTCCGGATACAGAGTAATATTTTGTTTTCAGATTTTCGTTTTTTTTTATTTTTATTTAATCTTTGACAGTTGTTACGGGTCTGACAACCAGGCTTACCAAGGGTTATAGTATTACCCAGTAACTGGGTTGTGGAGATCAGACAGGCAGTCGCTCCAGACAAAATACTGGTATTCAGCTGTATCCAGTTAGACTGGAAGCTGAGCCCAACATAGTTGGGAAAAGGCTAGGTAGATGATGATCATGATTATAAATGGCCAGTACCTACATGAACATGCACAATTTTAAATTGCAAACAAGTTAAATAATGGTATGCTTTATTCTTATTAACCTCTTGCATTCACATGCCATCATCTATAGATATGTTTAACATAACCTAATATGCTCAACTTTAAACCTTGCTGATCTTTTTAACCGTGATTAGCCTCACTTGACTTGAGATGCTCATTTTGTACAGCTTGTTTCACAAGAAGAATTACAGACAAATACAATGCATCCCTTTTAGCAGTAAGACCAACTATTGTGTCAGCCTATAATGTCAAATTTGTAATTTATATGGTGTAAAAATGGTTACATACCAAGTCCGATGTCCATACGCATAGTCGAGACTTGAACATAGAGGGCAGCACAAATCCATGTTAGCATCAGCAGCCATAGTAAGAGAGTACCTCTCATGGCCCAGCGGAGAGCACATTGCATTTCAGCACCAATGTTGTGCTCTAGAGTTAGCGGGGCAGCGTTGCGGCTGCGTTCACGCCTGGAAGTTTTTGAAACATTTTATATTTATGTATTTTTTTACTTTAAAATTTACATATTGTTATAGTACACTGTACTGAATCTAACTATAATCTAACAAACCTTTTTTTAACACAATAATTGGTTTAATTTTGTTCTTATCTAATCACAAAAAATAATTACTAACCAGGAAACTCATTTCATTCACTAGCAGGAAAATATACTAAACTATTGGGGTATTATACATACCACAGATTCAAAGTTTTTCATACTATGAACAGGAATAGGTCAGTGGGTCGCCATGAAATGGAAGACTTTAAATCTAAGAAAACTCATCTGACAAAATTTTCTTTAAGTACTACTCGTAATAAGATGTTAAAAAAATATTTTTAACACCCTAAATACACTAGATTCTAGCTTTATAACCTATTTTTAAAACAAGTCTCTTGTATAGCAATAAAGTATATGCTGATATTTACACCTCTACGAACCTTGTAATTTTCTTCTTTCTGCTGGGAATTATTTCTAGCTGCAAGTCTTCCGACTCTTCGTCGCTAGATAAGTCCAAAAGACGGAAGTTTTCCTTGTTGACTTTAGATGGTGCAGACATTTTAGATTCCGGCTCATACAACACATGCTATTAGATACTTTCATGTGCGATACACATCAGACAGAGAATCACACTGTATTTATTTACTTGTAATCATAAATTCTCTTCAAGGTTATAAAAGTTTGAAAGTACAGCTTACAGGAACTAAAAGGTTATGAATAAAGAGTAACTATAGCCTAACTAAGAAAAGAGCAGAACTAGAGCTAATTATAAGATATGTATTAATATTGCTTTAGAGATTCAATAAAAACTACGTTGAATAGAATTGCAAGAAGTAATGGGAAATGTCAAAGTAAACGTCTAGTTCATTATTAAAATTCCCTTCGTCTATCTTGTCGTTGATGAAAAATCAAATAAAATGAGCATGTCTATGTGTAAAGGTGGACAGCATGAAATAAGAGTAGTATTAGTGGTATTTTTTGTTTGCAGTATTTTCTTTGAGTATTAAAATAAATAGCCTTAGCCGTTAATAAATAAATAAAAAACATTTATAAATAAAACAATGAAACAAAGATATTTTTCTAGCAATGGCAATTTTGGTTGAGACGTCAAAAATCTAATCTGCGAATGAATCTGTCAATCTGTGACACAAATTGTCAATCAATGCAAAATTTTGTAAATGCCAGTACTTGTAATGGATCGTGCACCGATTTTATTTCATGTTGATTATTGGATGGAATTTTAAATGGAATATAAAAGTAGTAATTTTCTTTAAACAGTTACAAACATGAAAGAAAAATGGAATTTTGTTTTGTATTTAGTTTGGTTCGCCTACTTAGTTCTGTCAGCGGTTCTCATGTTCGGGCATGGATTCCTGTTATCCCGTAAAACTCTGAGTGATGTTACTGAATGTGTGCCGCTCGATAGATTTGGATGTGATGGACGTGAAAATTCTACAGTAGAAGACCATTGTACTGAGGATGAGAAGATTCGTCGAATTTTGTCTGTACCTGGCGGCCCGCTGACGTGCGTCCCGGATCGATCTCGAGTGGTGTTTTTGTTAGTGGATGCGTTACGGTATGATTTTACAGAGTATGATGAGAGTATTGAGAAGCCGTTGCCGTATCAGAACCGGTTGCCAATAATGCGTGAGATGCTGGACCACTGGCCGGACAGCGCGCGGCTTTATCGCTTCATGGCTGATCCACCGACCACTACTCTCCAGCGTGTGAAGGCTCTCGCCACTGGCTCGCTGCCGACCTTCATTGACGCGAGCGCTAACTTCGCTGCTATAGAGTTGCAAGAGGACAATATCATTGATCAGGTAATTTAAAAAGGTGCTTGTTTTACAAACATTTCAAACTATACTTTTCTCTGAAGTAATGAATTTTAACCCTATCCATGTCCTCGATTATTATCTATACTATTACTATCAAATTGATAAGAGGATTTAAAATTAGGTAACTAAGAATAATGGGCATGCGGTTCTCCTTGGAGATGATACATGGTCGCGTCTGCTACCAAAACGCTGGCTACGGTCTCATGCTATGTACTCATTCCACACCTGGGACTTGGATACTGTTGATACAGGTAAGCAGTTTACAATACCTATAACATAACACTTTCGCATGGATTAATGATAACATCTAGGCTGTGGGTTAAAATCCGGGCAATTCCCAATGTGACTTTTAAATGCGCGTAAAAGTATTATTTTATTGTGCAAGAGAAGAAAGGCGTGACTTTATAATTATTATGTGTAATTTAATTTTTAGGGTTCGTATGTCCAAATAAAAAAACATAACCCTTGTAGGATCACTCGTGTGTCTGTCTGTCCGTCTGTCACAGCCAATTTTCTCCGAATGTAATGGACCGATGAAGTTGTTTGGGAATTTTGCTGTATATAAAGCGAAATTCTCGCTCTAAACGCATTCTGAATGCGTAGTTTTAATCAATCAATCTGTTTAGAGCGTAAGATTCGTCCAACACAGCTAAGATTGTATTGTATCGTCACTTGCGACGCATTTTGCGCGTCCTTCGCTTGATCATCGAGAAAATTATAACAATAACCATGCCGTCCAAGCTATGGACCATGTTCTCAATACTGGTTTGATACTATTTTAATGGTGGCACTTCACATCGCTATTCGGTATTCGCGGTTTTTACCATATTTTATTCGGCTATATAGTAGAAGTCCGAATAATTTGAACGCAGTCCATCGTCATGAACAAGAACGTCGTCGAATATGCGTCGTCGAACACACAGCAAATAATAATTCGCTGCTGCCGTCAAGACGTCCATCTACCTTTGCATACAGATTAGCAAAAAGATAAAAATATTCTTGAATGTTCGGCTTATTGCTTTTCATGACGACATGTGGACGGTGTGTTCAAGGGCGGATCCAGGGGGGGGGGGGTCATGGGGGTCATGACCCCCCTGGGCTGGGTCTATGTTGACCACTGATATTTTTAACCCCCGACGGAAAACGAAGGGGTGTTATAAGTTTAACGTGTGTGTCTGTGTATCTGTCTGTGGCATCGGAGCTCCCAAACGGTTGAACCGATTTAGTTTTTTTTTGTTTTGTTTGAAAGGTGGCTTGATCGGGAGTGTTCTTAGCTATTATTCAAGAAAATGTATTCAGCCGTTTGAAGATTATCAGGTCTTTTAACTACAAATTATATTAAACTTAAAGGGCCAGTATATTTTATTTTATAACTTTTTAAAGGATTTTGTTTGTGTCGGGGGTTTTTTTAATTTTTAATTTAACTTTTATTTCTAATCTCATTGATAAATACTTTGTTTGATGTTGCCGCTTAAGATGTGTTTGCCACACATGCGCGAACGACACGCATTGTAAGACTTGTGCTGTTATTATGATTATGATGATGGGCCGTGGAGTTTTCTGCCGGCTCTTCTCCATGGAAATTACCTAATGAAACCGTGCTCCTAAGCCTCTGACGTTTCATAAGTGCCCATGTAGGTGACGTAGAAATTTAATACCCTAGAATAGTGTCCAAACAAACCACCCCAGGCCGCCAGGACCGGGGGCCTGGCGGCCCAGCCCCCTAAATCGTTTTTGAAATTTTTTATTAGTAATATCTACATGAACTAAGAAAACCGGGGGGCCTCATTTTGTTTTGCCGCTCCCGGACTTAGTCCTCCACTGATTGGGTCTGTCCTGACTGGACCCCGACTATGTGACCCCCTCCTGACTCGAAGGCTGGATCCGCCCTTGGGTGTGTTCGAATTATTTAGACTTCTACACTATATGAGCGAATAAAACACAATAGAATACCGAATAGCGATGTGAATTGCCACCATTAATTATTTGAAAATGCAGCTTATTATAGGTAGACCAAAAAATAAAGAAAATACCAATAAAAAGATATTGCATTATTACTTAGTAGGTACCCTGAGTACTCTGTGGTACCCTGCCAACATTTGAGCGCACGGACGTGTTATTATCGCAGCGATTTCGACGCTCTGCTTAGCGCCGAGAGTTGAATATCCAAAACGCTGCACAGCGTTCTGTTGGATTCTCAATGCTCGGCTCAATACCGAGAGTTGAAAATCCGTTGGGCTAACTTTTAAACCACCAACTTCCACTCCTTACTTGCAGAAGTTGATTCGAAAATATACGACGAACTAAGAAGAGATGATTGGGACCTGCTAGTGGCCCATTACTTAGGGGTAGACCATGCTGGCCACAGGTATGGGCCAAACCACGCCGAGATGACGAGGAAACTAGACGAAACCAATGTAAGACTGAAGAAAATAATATCTATGCTGCCTCCAGATGTACTGCTCTTTGTGGTTGGAGATCATGGAATGACTGAAACAGGTATGTGTGAACAGATTGAAGCAATATTGTTGTGGAAAATAATAAATTAATTGAATACTTGATAATAATATTGGCAAGACATTGTAACTAATTTCTATCATTAATCATAATTATGTATCTATATCTTGCCATTCAAAGATCATTAATTTCACTACTGCAGAAGTAATCAGTTGTTGTTCATAAATGTAAAAGTCAGGACCTATGTATTTTAACCATTGAATTGTAATGTAATTTAATTATAAGTATGATCTTGCGAAAATATCTGAGGACAAGTCATCTACTTCAGCCAATTAACAGTTTTGAGAAAGCAGCATGCTAATTGCGTGCCCCGCCAACGATTTACAGTGTGTTGGTCTAGTCTTGAAACTGACCAAGTTTAAAACAATGGATACATAACATGTTTTGAAATAATGGATTTTGTTTTGTTGACGAAATGAAAGCAATTAGGGGTGTTAGGCAAATAGGGTGCAGATGAAAAAATAAGTATGGAACAAGGCATGTCTACAGATATATTCAGCAAGTATTATTGTACTTGTAATATTAAGTAAAGGTGCAAATTTTTCACATTGTTTTAGACTCACATGAATGGACCAACTCTAATGGTAGGTATTCAATAGTATTGCTTGCAATGTAGATGATTTTTGTGTGTTATAATAATGCTGTTTTGTTTAGGCTAAATTTACTGCTATGTGTGTGATTCTAAAGCATTTTTGTTAGAATTTGTGTCTATGGTAATAGATCGTAGTTAGTTCCGTTCTTTTCGTGAATAGTCATGTGATTTTTTATTTGCGTTTTATGTAATAAAGCTCTAACTTGTGTTGTTTTGTTTATAAGGCAAACACATAAATATTTCATTGCTAACTAAAAATTACGAGAATCTGTGTTATGTACAATTACTTTGAACTAAAAAAACAAAGCATAAAGATCTTAAGTTGATGTTTTCAACATATACAATCTACATTAATAAAAATATTCTCTCGTCCCTTAACCAGGCGATCATGGCGGCGAAAGTAAAGCAGAACGCACAGCGGCATTCTTCGCGTACCGAGGAGCAGGCCTGGCCGGAACTGGGGAGGACATAATGACCGGCAAGGAAGTACAGCAGACAGATCTAGCGCCTACCCTAAGTGCGGCGTTAGGAAGACCGCCGCCCGCGCCCTCTCTAGGACACCTACTGTTGCCCGTACTGCCTAAGGCTAGCAAGAGTCATACTTTGCTGCATATTACAAATAATTTGAAACAGGTGAGATGAACCAAAAGTATTTCTTCATTATCTCTCCTTTTTTTTAATTTATTTATTTAAGGGATTTTGTACACATATGGGACGATGTCAATCCCATCGTGCTTTTAGAAATAACCACTAACTCCTCAACTAAATTAACTAATCTTAATCACACAAAACTTAACTTAATCTAATTTCTTATCTAAAAAGTATATAATATTTTTGCTGGTTCAGACGTAAGCTTAGGTAAAATACCATGGAACATTCCAACGTCCATTACCGACAATTTCATCAACTTGAGAAGTGCGTTTCTTTTGCTTGTATATCGGCACATTCCACCAACACATGCTGAGCATCCTCTGATTTACCACACACCTCGTTATCTCTCCTTGAAATCTAAAGCAGCATCATAAAATTTTTTCAACCCGAATTTTATCTTGTGTGACTAACATTCTGCAGTAGTAGTGTAATGCTCATTATCTTCATAAAATATTCAACATATTTAAACAACATAATGTCGCCGACAGATAACACAATACATGATTCGTTACGGAGAGGAAACCCAACAAGTGTCTCTCGACCGACTCGCTGATCTCATCAACGCGACGAGGGAACAGTTACATAAAGCCGCCTCCATTGATAATGATGACCAACTCAACAATTACGTCGCGGATGTCAGGTAATGCGGAAATTATGTAAACAAGCGAATTTGTGTTGGCCTAATGTAATAAACAAAGATGTAAATATGTCTAGATAGACAGTCAAAATCAAAGTTATGAACTCGTCGAAAAACATAGCGACCAATCTGGCCGCAAAATGCACGCACACTAGAAAAGCCCAATGACCTGGCGCGAGTGTAAGGGTCGCGCCACATCTGCCGAACGTTCCGCTGTGGAAGGTTCGGTTGAATACGCTCCTAATGTTTTTCAAGTTACCTAGGCTATGACACATCAGCCGAACGTTACGTCCATAGAAATGCAAGCAAACATGACTCGACGGAACGTTCGGCAGGTGTGGCGCGACCCTAAGACCTAGCTGTCACGCACACCAGCATAACAAAGATGGCTTGTTTGTTTTTGCTCTCGCGATAGCTAGCGCGATAATCTTATCTAGTCGCATCGCATGACTATTGACCAAATTTTTTAATTTAATTTAAATGTTAATTGTTGATATATTTATATTATTATTCTTTGTATTTTTATTTTGAGATCTTATTGTCTTTCGACCTAATTTGTACACCAGCCATGGTTAAACATCTAGAGCCAAAAAATAGCTTGTAACACCTGGGCCCTGTTTAATAAAGCTGACAATCCGAAAAGTCCGACATTGTCAAATTGACAATTTTTCTGTTTAATAAAACTTACAGGCGACATAATTGTCATCGTGGAAAATTCGCAATATACCTATATTATTGAACGCGTTTTTAAATGACAAATATGTCAAGATATCACCTGTCGATTATTGACATAATTCTACAATTTTGACAGTTTTTGACATATATGTCGAATGGGGATCCACGCGCAAAGCTCAGCGTAGATGTCGCCAGCGGCGGGATGGCCGCTGTCAAATAATTTTCGCATTGTTTATATTAGTGGTTTTTGCTATTTTTTGTGTTGAAACCGATCCACCATGGTTATTGCTAACATGTATTGTTCCTGGAAGCTTATAGAATTGAAAGACGACCTAAACAAACCAGGAGCAAGGATTACTGGAAAGAAATGAGACATTATTGCGAGGTAGACTTCTAGCTAATAAAATATTTTTAATCAGTGCTAGGGTCTAGATTTGGATATTTTTTTTGTTGTAACATGTTAATTATTACTTGGTTCATGGTAGGAAAATTTACGAAAATTGAGAGAACCGTACTTTAATAATAAATGGTATTCTTTATTGTTTAGGTTAGGTTTATTTTTCATTAGTGCTAGGCTCTAGATTTGGGTATGTTTTTAGTTGTAACGTGTTACTTCTTACTTGACTCATGGTAGGAAAATTTACGAAAAATGAGAGATCATTTACTTTAATAATAAATGATATTTTTATTTTTTAGGTTATCTATGACCGAAATTTTTAATTCATCAATGTGAGCAGTGGTGGCCCAGTGGTAACGGCCCCGACTTACGAGTTGTAGGTTGTGGGTTCGAACCCAAGCAGGCGCTTTACTTTGTGTAAATAATTTCATCACCACTGCTCTCAAAACGGTGAAGGTAAACATCGTGAGGAAACCGGCATGTCCTAGAACCAAAAAATTCGAAGACATGTGACATCTACCAACCCGCACTGGGCCCGCGTGGTAGATTACAGCCCACTCCCTCTCACAGAGAGGAGGCCTGTGTCCCAGCAGTGGGAACATTAATAGGCTGATGATGATGATGACCGAAATTTTTAATTCAGCAATCAAAGCCCTCAAGCTTCCGAAAGCCAAGCAATTGACGTTCCTGCTGTAGAATTTTACTAAGACGTTAATAGCTCCACCAAAGCTCTACCATATTGCCGAAAATTACCAATCAACATACTCCATAAGTTACTTTTAGTTTTACTCTTTTAGTTTCCCACTTTCTATTTGCGTAGTATCTTTGGGAAATAAATGAACACCGGAGTAAGTATTTTAGTATATCGTGGTACAGCACACTTATGCATATTTGGAGAAAATTTGAATTTACTGAATGATAGGTTATAAAATGTATGGAATTGACAGTTTTCAATGGCCATGTCGATGATGCGCCACCTATCGTGATAAAATGGCAGTAAACATCCCCATTGTCAGCTTTATTAAACAGGGCCCTGGGCTGTAATAAGCATCATACCATGTATATTATCTACACATATTTTTGCAAATAAATAAATCTGAATCTAGTCGTATAAATAATCAAAGGTAATAAACTTTTAATTTTGTTTCAGGGCTCTGGTAGACGACATACGCAATGTCTTCCGTGAGGTCTGGGTCGAGTTTGATTCGCTGTCTATGCTCAGAGCTCTGTTACTTCTTATCTTGGCGATATTTTTCAATTGGTTGATAACTGAAGGTCTTCCTATGGAAAGGCTTCCGGCTGTTTTCGCCAGCACTTTTGTCCCGACTGGACTTATTGCAATGGCTGTTTGCATCGCCGTATGCTATACAGCTTTCTACTTCAAACTTTTAGAAGATCTTGAACATGCAATTATCTTGAGTACTGGTTTAATATCCGCTAGTATAATGTGTGTTTTAATAATCATGCACTGGGATGGGATTGCTCAGAGATGGTATGAAGGCCGTTCGCAATTCTACGAACGTTTCGCACGCGCGGCCTTAGCGGCTTCTGCAGCCATTTTAGTATCGAATAGCTATATCATAGAGGAGGGGTCTACCCTCGCGTTCTTGTGTATGACTGTGTTGGGACTGATGGCTTGGAATGCATCGAATATAAACACGTTATTGTATTGGATCGCCTGTGGAGTTATATTTGCAGGGACGAGGTTGTATCGCGGTTGTAGGGAGGAGCAGGGGGACTGTTGGACGGCGGGGGCGGGGGTGCCCACGGGGCAGTCGTCCCGACCTGCGTTAGTTCTGGGCATGGGGACCGTGGCGGCTGTGGTTGCTATCTGTAGGCGACATGTGGGCTGGCGGGGTTATTGCACCGTAGTAGCGGGATTATTGGCCTGTTCACACTGGGCTACGGGTTATGGGTCATTAGGATCTCCTAGCCGTGCTAAATTGTTAGCGCGGGCCGCTTGGCTAGTCCTTGCAGTGATGATGTGTCTGATATGGAAGCGTGAAGGTCGCGGCGTCACTCTACCGCTGATGGCGACTGCTCTGATGTTCTTCGTCGCTAACAGTCTAGTACTTGGTGTGTCGTACGCTCCGGGTGCAGTCTTATCTTTTATACTGGGATGTTTAGCGCTGAATATTGTTGCAAATTTGAAGAGTGATGGTTCTACGAAGTTTTGTAAGTGTTTTTTATTTTTTAGTTAAAAAATTGCAACTGCTTTCGTTTTAATTTATTTTTATCCCTTGTCTTTTTTTTTTCAGCTCTGGTAACTCGATGCAACTCAAGCGTGGCTTGTATGTGGGCGTTGTTGGCATCTTACGCGTTCTACGCCACGGGCCACCACGCCACGCTGGGCCACGTTCGATGGGCGCCTGCGTTCCACGCTGGAGACCCTAACTATATAGATATTGGACCGGCCATCACTGCATCTTTGGTCTCACTGGAATTATTCGGTAACAAATTATTAATTACTATTATCCTAACATGTTTAGAGATCCAATAATCGTATGCATATTTACGTAAAGTTGAGGAGTTGGCTATTATGGAATGCACTTTTGTATCGAAAATATCCCGCGATTCCGGGTTCGGGAAATATGTGTTTTTACTTACGCTCAGGTGTTGGCAAATATGGAATGCACTTTTGTATCGATCGTAGAATCCCCCGATTCCGGATTCGAGAGATTTCGTTTTATTTTATGACCTCCGAAAAAAATTTGATATACAGGATGTCTATGTTTCATATAAATATTTTAGGATAATTGAAATAAAATAATATGGAAACATTTTTTGTTCGTTCTGTGGGGCTTGTGGCTAAGTAATAACCACGGAGGTAATAACAGCCACACGTGTCGATCGATCAGGTTAATCTACGCTTGCCGCGGTTGATCTTTACCTACCGAGACTTCTCCGTGCCTCAGAAACCACGTTAAGCCGTTAGCCGGGGGCCGGGGCTGTCATTTGAAGATCTTTGACAGTCTTTACGGATAATTAGAAGCCCAAAAGTCTGACAACCAGTCTTACCACGGGGTATCGTGATACCTCGTAACTAGGTTGTGGAGGTCATAGGCACTCGCTCCATGTAAAATACTGGTATTCAGCTGCATCCGGTTAGACTGGAAGCCGACCCCAACATAGTTGGAAAAAGGCTAGGCAGATGATGATAAAATTCGTTCTTCCGAATTTCGACGAGCAGGAAATTTGATTTTAAACTCTGATTATTTACGTAAATTTTGTTTACCTTTATAATTATGTGATGTTATTTATCAGGATCCCTATTGGCATTCGGCGCGGCAGTTCCTCTATTAGCGCTATGGGGCGAGAATGGAGCGGGTCGAGTTGGCCCTCGCACGCAACTAGCAGCCGTCTTCTCACTGTGCCTCAAGTTCATGCTGTGCTTCGCTATTAGGGTATGCATGAGATGACTACAGATCAGAGTCTAGAGACTAGATACGGCAGTACTAATAAAACGGTCGCCAACCACGTCCTGACAGAGGTGAATTTGGTGGTTTTCAACCGTGTACATGATGGTTTACGACCAAACGTTGAAACAACTTTACCGGTCGCCACCCAAGGTCACCTCTGTCGGGGTCGCGGCTGGCGACTGTGCAGGCGTTTTTAATTCGTGGCGCCGAAAGTGCGTTGAGCGCACAAAACATGTCATGACGTGTAGACGTGTGTGCGTGGCTTTGGATCCATGGATCGCCATCCAAAGCCGTCTGTGTCGTTCGTATATGTCATGTGCGAGTAAACGATTTGTAAGGAAAGTGTCAACAGACATCTCTTGAAGCGACCACCAAAGCGTCTCTCTCCGTGCTCTGTGGAGATGATATATAAAACGGTTCACACGTCATTTATTATTGAGGCCGCAGTCACGGACGCCATGCGGTTTTGTCAAATGTAAGCCATACCTGATCCTGACGAAACCGCATGGTACATCAAGTTAGATGAAAAAAATGCGTCTTATGAAGTGGAAAATTATGAAAATAATCTCACCAGATGACCTTGTTTTCGTTTACATCTATCTCGCCTTATTGCATATTTTCTAGGCCTTGTTTAGTTTGTTTGATTTTGATTGTTACATTTAATTTGTGTGTGGTCTTATTTATTTTAATTGAATTGATTCTTTCTAATACTTTCTAGAGGTATAATTTGCAAAAAGACGTTTATCAACAATTTTAATGTGATATTATTAATTGTAGTTTTTTTTAATGATAATCATTTTTAATTCCTATTTACTTCATTTATGTTGAATAGTGCTACTACTCATATTTTATGTTGTGCTCGACAGTCCACGTGAACTTTATCATTATTATTAAGACCTTGTAAACACATGCAATAAAGATTTGAATTGAATATTGCTCATCAGGTATTCGCGTGCGCGATCTCGGCTACAATCCACTGCCGCCACCTGATGATTTGGGGCGTGTTCACACCGAAGCTGTTGTTCGAGGCAGGCGCATGCGCGGCCGCGCTGTTCGGCACTATACTCGGCGCCACACTCGTCGCGTGGCACTTGCCCACGCAACACCGCTCCAGTTGACACAAGCGGGCGAACTAGATCGTAGTTTTGTATGGACTTGACTAGTGGGGGCCTCGGATTTTGAGTGAATGGAGTGACTACTAAGAACTGCAGAAATAACATTGCTTTTTGATGGTAAAATATTACTTGTTATAAACATCCACACATCAGGATCTGGGTAAATTGGAATATACTTACACAGCTAAGAGTCATGACCCGGAAATGTGTGGATAGAGATTTATACAGTCACAAACTTATCTATTGAGGATTCGACTTTCAATATAAACACCGTCTTATTAGCAAGGCAAGATAATTGCAAGCTACATCCATTACTTAAACAGACAAGTTTGTGGCACCACAAAATTGTGTTCAAGAACCTCTTATTTCGTTGATGTGACAAGGACAGCTAGTGTTTAAAGCATTTATTAACAGTGTTTCTTGGCACAAGCTGAGTCACTCCCTAAAGCAAACTCAGTTCTCGCCGAAATTGCTGTGTATGAAGTACTGCCACCTGCTTTTTTAATGTTAAGTACGAGTTGCGTTTCCTATTGTATGTAACAGGACTGGTCCACATCAAATGCTTTCATTTGTGCTGTGAACCAGTGTGTGACATTTTTACACGCCCATACTGCCATCTAAGTTTAGTGTGAGACCAGCCTTTAGAAGCTTTGTACTATTTGGCTATGACCAAGGGAATGAAAGGCCAAAACTATATGTGCTGAGATTAATTGTCTATAGTTTGACCGAAATCGCTGTAACGCGCCTTAGGAATGCGCGGCGAGGCGGTGGGCGGGACGCCGGCGCCGTGAGCGTTGATGAATGAGCGGCCTGCACTACCTCCCGTCTCGCCGCCCACCGCTGTACCGCGTCTTTTGTATAGCGCGGTCCAGCGGTTGGGTCAAACTATAGTTTAGAGGCCCTTACATTATGACGCTTGGACCGACTGTTGTAACTAAAATAATCGTATTGTATTGTTTCGGATGAGATTATGAAGATATTATATTGCATGCGAATGTGAAAGACATTATTATAAAGTTACTCTTATTGGAATGTTTTAATGCGTGAGTTGCGAAGCTCTTTTACGAAGTTACGGGTTCATTTTGTGCTTAATGGTTGTATTAATTTTAATTGTTTTATATTATGACGTGATGTCTACCCAAAGCATTTTAAATATAGGTATTAAAGATGTATTTTAAATATAATTTATTGTGTCTGAACAAAAACTGCCATAGGCTGTTACATAGTTGTTATTCAAAATAATGTATAAAAATGTTGTTATTTCTTTGATTGAAAATTAAATTAACTTATTGTAGATTCAAACAAATCAGTATTTGTTCTAGTTGACATCATTAAATTATAGTTTTAGCAATAATATGTATCTAATTATTAATAATAAATCGCCATAATACGAAGAGTAGAATAGATATTTATTACTTATTCCATTGGCATTATGATTTTGGTTTACAATCAATATGATTTTTTTATAACAATAAAGATTTTTAGCACACTATTGGGTTTTAATAAAAAATAAATTGAAACGTATATATTATAACATTTATTTTCTAGAATACTATGACTTTAATGTCAATGTGAGGAGAATATAGTTTAAAATAAGATATAATCAAATCTTGGAACCCC
Source organism: Conistra vaccinii (assembly GCA_948150665.1). NCBI lineage: Eukaryota > Metazoa > Arthropoda > Insecta > Lepidoptera > Noctuidae > Conistra > Conistra vaccinii. Next base: position 8,642,115 of record OX411327.1, read on the forward strand.
AAAAATGTAGAATCGTGGTCACAAAGCTAGCATACTCTAAAACTTAAGCTTGTGACGTATAGCACCTTCACTCACCAATATAACTAATTTAGAAACGAATAATTGAAACTGGATATAAAATTCATTGCACTCTGAAATACACTCACGTATAGTTGTTAGGTGTGGAAGTGGGCAAGTCACGTGGAGGGCGCGGGAGGGTCGTACGGATTCAGGAGATACTCGGAGAACGAGTTGACAGCCGACGCGCCGCGGACCTCCTTATCCAGAAGAGGTAATTTGGTAACATGGAAGTCTTCATACAAGTCTGCGATCTGTTCGAGATACTTCTCCTGAACTTTGTGTCTCGCCGCACACAGATCGCACGGCGCTGATGTCCTCAGTAACAGCTGGTTGACGATAATGTTGTGCGTGTCGATGCCGCATCGCGTCAGCTCCTGAACTAGACGCTCAGTCTCATAGAGTGACAGAAATTCTGCAATGCAGACACAAACGAACGTGGTCTGGTTGGGGTCCTTGAACTGGGTGTTGACTTGTCTGATAACTGAAAGCATTTCGTCCATTTTGTTGCTGAACATGTCTGAGTTGAACTCGGCTAGGCCAAACAGTGTTGCTACTTGGTTTATGAATGGGGCCACCTGAAAAACAAATAAGAGGAATAACAACTGACCTTAACCCAATTGACTTTTATTGTGTCAGTTATTTTAAATTGCTAATTAGTATTGTGTGAAGTTTGAATACAATCTTCTGTGTTGTCAAAATAACAATTTCAAAGTTATGAAAGTCATGCCATACTAAACACCAACATTTGTGGCCGGCGGCGATATCATAATAATGTAGGAGCGAGATGACACTAGAAGGTATTAAATATATGCACACCTTAGTACTTACACATTTTATGACCGCGACTGCCGCGAGTCTTAACGATTAATACGTATATATTATGTAGATCATAGATCTATGCTAGAGATGGACTATGTTTTTAAATTGGAATAGATACATACCTTAGACTTCAGTCGCATCAGTTTTCCAAGACCTCGCTCGACGACTTGTGGGAAAGACAGCAGACGCAGAGTATGTCCAGTGGGCGCCGTATCGAACACGACTGCACTGAAGTTCATGCCCTTCACCAGCTTCATCACCTAGGAACAAAAACCATTAGCTAGTTAGGGCTGTGAGGCAAATTGGCTACCAGCATCATCATCATTCTCCTGCCCTTATCCCAATTTATTTGTGGTCGGCGCAACATATATATTTCTTCCATACTTCTCTATTATACGGGGTGGCAGGGACATCGACGCGAAGCCGGTAACCATGGATTCAGTACATGATTCTGAACCCCCCTGCGTTGAAATTTTTCAACGTAAGGGGGTTCAGAATCATGTACTGAATCCATGGTAACCGGCTTCGCGTCGATGTCCCTGCCACCCCGTATAGTCTCTATTATTACTTCTCTATTATGTATTCCATACTCTCTAAAGTTGTGCATTGGTTTAATGTAAATAATCTTCTAAACGAATAAAAGACTAAACTCATTAAATTTTCAACGCCAAATGTCAGACTACTAACTACCAATGTTCAAGTTAATGGAATAGAGTTGGACCCTGTTGAGTCAACAGTTTTTCTTGGAATAACTATTGACGGTAGATTACAATGGGGCCCACACATAGAAAAATTGTCAGGAAGGCTTAGTTCAGCCACCTATGCTGTTAAAAAAATTAGACAGATAACTAGTTATTTTTACTTTTTTATTGGTCTGAGTTATTTTCATAGTCTTATGAGTATGACTTATGGGATTCTTCTCTGGGGAACCTGTGCGGACATTAATTCTATCTTTGTTCTACAGAAAAGGGTTTTCGAGCCATTTACAGCCTAGGTCCAAGAGATTCCTTTCGAGAGAAATTCAGAGAAATAAATATTCTGACTGTAGCCTCACAATACACTTATTTTTGAAAACCTTGTATGTACAGAAAAATATATCAAATTTTAAGAAAATGTCCGATATTCTAGTTTAAATACCAGGAATAAACACAACCTTGCTGTACATCGCACACATCTTCACAGAGTAGGCAACTCCTTCATGGGTCAATGTATACGCTTTTACAACAAACTTCCCATTGGCATTCGAAACTTACCCATTAAACTATTTAAAAACTGTATTAAAACCAAACTTTGTAAAAAAGGGTACTATAAAATTTCAGATTATTTAGAAGATAAAAAAGCTTGGGATTGAGCTGCTCGCTCTGCTAAGCCTTGTGATAAAATCATAAAACTTAACACTTTAATCATCAAACAAAACCAGATTTATATACACACTAGCTGCCCACCCCGGCTTCGCACGGGTAGCAGTAAGTACTTATCTACGGCGCACCTACCTACTCTGCCCTACCTACCTACCCTACACTGCCCGACCTACCTACCCTGCCCTAACTACCTATTCTGCCCTAACTAACTATCTACCCTGCCCTAACTACCTATTCTGCCCTAACTAACTACCTACCTACCTATCTACCCTATCTACCTATCTTCCTATCTACCTACCCTACCCTACCTACCCAGTTACCCACCCTACCCTGCCCTACCTCCCTACCCTACCCTGCCCGAAGTACCTACCTACCCTACCTACCCGACCTACCTACCTACCTTCCTATCTACCTACCCTGCCCTATCTACCTACCCTACCCGGCTCGACCTACCTACCCTACCTACCTATCTACCTACCTACCTACCCTACCTACCTATCTACCCTATCTACCTACCTTCCCCTATCTTCCTATCTACCTACCCTGCCCTACCTTCACCTAACCTATCCTAAGATCCTTCTCCTTACAACAACGAAAAAAGAATTAGTGAAATCGGTCCAGCCGTTCACGCGTGTTCAAGTTCAAATAGGGATTCATTTTAGGCCCTAAACTTTAGTGAGGGAGAGGAGAGAGAGAAAGCTTATTGTGAGAGAACGACAGGAGACCGGCTTCGTTCTCATCCTTACTCTGTGCTGTTTACGGGATGAGAAGTGACACTGGTAGACGCCTGACGGGAATAACTGATCGAGTGGTAACTGATCATGATCAATTATTATCGACCGCCAAGAGTAGAAAATTATTAAAGTACTAATATCGCTATTAAAAAATAGGGGTTGGTGGTAGAAGGGTGAAAATTTAGGGTTGTATGTATTTTTTAATGCCAAATCATAAAAAAATTATAATAAAAAAAAATTACCAAAAAAAAAAAAAAGAAAAAACTTGGGAACCCTTATCACTTAGGGGTACGAAAAATAGTTTACATCCTATTCTCATACCTACCTAATATAGGTACACAAAAAATTTCATAAAAATCGGTCAACCCGTTTCGGAGGAGTTTGGCAACAAACACCGTGACACGAGAATTTTATATATTAGAAGAAGATTGACATTGTTTAAATTATATACAAAATGAAATGATTACTTTGTAAAGTATTATCCTTACATATTATAAAACAAAGTCGCCCGCCGCGTCTGTCTGTCTGTCTGAACGCGATAAACTCAAAAACTACCGAACGGATTTTCAAACGGTTTTCATCATTGGACGGAGTGATTCATGCGGAAGGTTTTAGTGTATAATTCATTAAGGTTTTGTGTAAATTGGCTGAAATATGACGATTATTGTTGAACATGTCGGAAAAAATCATGCCGACTGGGAGCTTTACTGGCGTGCGCTGCGTAAGCCGTGAGAGATAAATCAAATTTATGTTCTAGAGTATTGTATATCTTAAAAATTGCAACAAAAAAGTCCGCGATGGCATATGTCCATCTTCTAAGGGTGACCCACAATAACCATTTTTATCTTTCAAAATTGTATAAAATTTTCATTGTTATTTCCGAAGCTATTTTGACCGGTATCTTATTAATCCTTATCCAATTAAATAGGTTATTTAAATTGGGCATTCAATTTCGATTAAAATATGCCTTTACATCACATCATTTAAATGAATAGTTTAAGAGATATCACAGTTTCAAAATTACGCGTAACAAAATAATTATGGTTGACAACGCGGGCGCTGTAGCCTACCACAGGCGTCCGCTGAAAGTTAGTCAATGATCTTTTCCTTAGCTATTAGGTATGTATTCCCGGTAGAACGTTCCCGTGGGATATTTTGCGACATCCACGCGGGCGAAGCCGCGGGTAAAAGCTAGTATATTTATATTATTTTAATTATTGTGAATGTGAGGACGAGGTGAGGACTATGTGGGTATTTTTCCTTAGTTTTAATGATGGTCTGGCAGTTTGAGTAGTTGATGCGGCCTACCCAAATGTCCTTTCTTTGGTTTTGTTCGTCGAGTTGAGCTCCACGATTACTGACAAATGCTTGCACTGACTTTACAGGTCCACTCAAATCTGTGTGGTTCTTTTCTCAAAAGACCATTTCAGACACTACATGGTTCTCTTGACCAAGATTATGTCTGGACTTTAAAAGAGACTGCAACCTCTGAGTTTGTTTCGGACTTTCTTCTCAGAGTAGTCAGTTAGGAAACGCCGACCTCATCCAGCTTATTTTTAATATGACGTGTAAAACTGATTCCGATATCCTATTTACAGAATAGGTAATCAATTTCATTTCATTTCATTAGTCGTCATGTCGGTAGTCACCCCCTTTCAAGCCATATCATCTTTTTCTTTCACACAGTCCATCCATCTTTTCTTTAGTCTACTCCTACTCGTTGTTTTTCTCTTTTGTATGTGTTTTTGCAGTCAGGTTTTTTTTTTGATACCAGTATTGTAGTAATTTATTTAGAAAAAGACCTTCCCCTCCTTTTTTTTTGTATTTGCAGATGCAACATATCACGATGTTTATGATTATGATGCAAACATGTTCCAACCCACAAGTCTATCAAAATTGAGTTAATGGCACTAGGCTACCTTATAAAACACCCTTCATTTTATAGTAAAAATATTTCAGTCTTCATGTTAATAAATATTTGATTTCAACCCACAACACCTAGCACATTTGTAGTGTAAAAATGCATCAATCTCTCTGAAATATGACTCATTTTGCTGTAATGATTCACATAACCTTGGAACATATTTACAAAAATCTTTTTAAGGAATGTTATCATTGGCTTGCTTTTCATATATTTATCCACTAAATATTTCGTAAAAACTCGCTTGGAACATTTTTGCAAAAATCGAATTTAAATGAACAAAAGCTGAAATGTAGTTTGCAAAAACGATCCGTGTACGGTTTTGCTAAAATTTATGTTAATTATTTATTTTTTATACAAATTTCATATTTAGTGTGATGCCGCCAGCCATGTTTTCTGTCACTTGGTATTTTAGTAACAGAAAGACTAAAGTCTTTAACTTTAGTGTTGGGTTCATATAGATATTAACTTTATCTCACCTCTGCATAGCTCATAGCCTCATCAATGCCAGGGAAGGCTCCTACTATTTCCTGCATCACTCCCTTGCCCAGCCTCATAGCCTCTGTTTCCCCCTCAAAATATTCCTCAGGCAACTCTGTGAGCCCCACATTGGGATCAATTTCCATTGCAAATAGATTATTGAAGCCTTTCACTTTGGTTGGCACCTGAAATGTGAATAAAATCATAAATTATTGCAGTACTGGTTTTAGAAATGTTGTTTTTTATTTACATAGTGATTTATAAAATACAAAATACTGATTGAGTTTATCGTTTTACTTCAGTACATTTTGATTGTATATTTTTCCGTTTCTTTTTTCAGGCCGACCCCAAATAGTTGGGTAAAGGCTAGGTAGATTGATTTTGACTGTACTTATTTGTTTCATAGCACTTAACATTGCATGTGACCTGGTTTATTAGTGCGGCCTTATTATTTTGTAGAAACATTTTATTAGATTGCGATTGTAAACAACAATGGATGTGAAATCACAAAGAGCAGGTTAACAAACATAATTATTTCATCAACTACAACATAATTAGTATTTCTGCCGTTGACACTATTCCATAGATATCGCTTTTAGTGTAATAATTATAAACTTAGAGAAAACATAACCTACCTTGGAGAACTTTTGATCAAATGCATCAGAAATGTTATGAGCTGGATCAGTCGAAATAATGAGGACCGACTCGCGGACCTTGGCAAGTTGGATGGCCAAGCTGCAGCTAAAAACAAATAACACTTTTAGATATAATTGGATCACAGTGATATTACTCATTTTTGTGATAAATTGCATACCTGCACGTAGTTTTACCAACTCCACCTTTCCCCCCAACGAAGATCCACCTCAGGGATTTCTGGTCAACCACATTTCTCAAAGAAGGTTCTAAGGTGTCCAATTCTTTGTTTTCTTCCATTTTTACAGAGTAATTAATTTAACGAAATTATCCAAAATATCACAACTCCAAAATCGTAAACGTAAATTTTTTTGACGTAACGTGACGTGACATGCGCAAAATGGCAAATTTGATGGATTGTCACTTGTCACTGTCAATTTAATGAACTCTATCAGCTTTATGATGAATGAATGACGCCGATGTTTAAAAACCGTAAAAAACACAGAGTACATTTTTTAAGGGATAAAAACTGCCTTATTTCTGCAAGAAATAAGAACGCAACTACTCATTTCAAAACATCAACACATCTTTTGCACAAACAAAAGTATGACTAGTATTATAGTTATCTGTGAACATTATTCTCTACCCTACAAACGTCAAATTTCAAAACAATTCGGTCATCTGTCAATCAACGTCAAGTGTCAAGTAAAATTGTAAAACTACACTACGAATGAGTTCGATTTTCGATCAAAATAAATATTTGATGTAATGTAATGACTGAAATGTGCAAGTTTATAAATGAAAATAATGCTCTATCGACTGTTCCGCGGTCGTTTAACATTCAAGTTCTACATAGTGTTCACAATAATAGTAATCGCTTCGATATGTTGTTACTTTTTTCCGCCGATTTATCCTATTGCCCCAGTGACAGTGCCACCAAATCCTCTGCATCCTCGTTCTTCACGCCATTTGTCTAAGTTAATGACTGTAGTGTTCCGCCAGTTTGAGGATTTCGAAAATGACATCGCTGATAGCGTGCAGTCGTTTGTATCAGCGTTTCCTAATATGCCTGTGGTGGTAGTATGTGAGAATACTCCTTATCCACCGTTCCCGTTCTCAGTAACGAACGAGACATTACGAAATGTTAAAGTATTATCGTTAGAACTGAAACTGAGTGCTTCGCCGCAAGATTTCAATCCTTTGACGCAAATATTTACTGAGTATGTATTATTTGTGCCTGATTCAACGCGAGTGTCGCGTCGGGTGCTGCAAATCGCGATGGCGGCGGCTTCGGCAATTCCCACACAAGCCATAGCTATTGGTGTTGGCAACTCTCACTTGATATGCCAGCATGTGCAGTGGAACTATGCAGACTGGACCCTGCACTACAGTAAGGATGCTTCTGGCAAGATCTGTGATGCCGTACATGGTCAGCATGCACTGCTAATTAGAACTGCTGTTCTGCAGAAGGTACCGCAGCCCTTTGCATTACCTTTTCCTGAGTCGCTTTATCTTCAAACTGCAGTCAAAAATGTTAAGGTGGGTTTGTTTTCCTAAGGCAATAAAATTTCCAATTTCACCATTTCAAAATCTAACATCTTGGCTACATTATTTCAACATGTTTGTATTTTAGGTCCGAATATCAGATGGCAAGCTTGGTCCAGGTCGTGGAGTGCTGAAGACTCCAGGGGCGAAGCAGAAGGCATCTCGCCACATGCGGGACTACAGAGTGGCCCTGTATAAGCAGTTGGGAGTTAAGGCAGTTATCAGGGAAGATGGAAGAGTGCAGTGGTTTGGCTGCAAAAGGGAGACACAGGTATAATACCACAGAAGTTTATTTCATGTTTTTGAAACCATGGACCTATTTTATTTATTTATATGTATAAATTATTATAACTGGCAATGCAACATATTTGTGAAAAAAATACAAACTTAACACTGCACACATTTTCATGACATGTTGTGTTTAGCATAATCAGCCAATAATGTTCCCACTGCTGGGACATAGGGCTGTAATCTACCATGCGGGCCCAATGTGGGTTAGTACATGTCACATATTTTCAAATTTTTGGTTCTGTACATGCCGGTTTCCCCACAATGTTTTCCTTCACCGGTTTGAGAGCAGTGTATGATGAAATTAATTACACAAGTAAAGCATCTGCGTGGGTTCGAACCCACGAAATACAACTCGTAAGTAGTAAGTCAGGGCCATTTACCACTAGCCCAGCCCTGCTCTGGTACGTTTAATAAAGCAGAAAATGAAACGATTTTCGCCTGTCACCTGTTTTCGATTGGTTTTTTTTAAATAGGCTCCTGATATTATGGTCATTATATGCTTCAATTCTATTAAAAAAAAAATATCATCTAGCATCTCAGCTGAAAGTCATAAAAATAAAGAGGATGAAGGAAAGAAATGGGAAAAGTTTTTTCTCAATTTGTCACTTTTCTAGTACTCTAACCTCAGTTGGTCCAAAAAAGACTTTTAATCTGTATACGAAATTGCATTAGTTGGCAATATAAAAATAAAACGTGAGAATTAACGTTTTTGTAGTTGACTGTACCAGTTTTAATTAATCAAAAACTTAAGAAGGGTCCGTTTTCCTGTAGCTACAACAGTTAAGATACCTTACTGCCCTGTCTCAAAAATCCACTCTGTAAAAGTACTTTTCTTGAACTGCTACGATTACCTAACACATAATGCCGTCTCTTTCCAGCGCTGCTACCCATCAGTGCAAGGCACGCCATCCTACTTGCTCTCAGGGCGCAACACGCCGCCATGTTGTTGCCGCAACATGCGCCGCGTCGCGGGGCACGTGTTGCGCGCCTTGTTGCAAGCAGGAGCGAGGTGCTGGCTTGAGACCACTTCATTGCTGGGTGCTGTTATGAGGTATAATTGGGTTCCAAATAGAGTTACCGTGCGGATTTGTCATTTGCTTGGACTTTTCGATATATGGAACTTTACTTACAAAAAAAAAAAAGAAGCAGTACGGGAAAAAAAATATTATAGAAAATGTCCGGACTTTTTTTGGTAATGTACGACCTTTTTGTCAGGAGTTTCCAAGTAAAAATTTGGTAATCCTAGTTCCAATTCCAGTTGACTAAATTGGTTAGCTTTTGAGGAGGATTCAACACAATTCCGGCAATGTCACATTATTTATGAAAGAAAGAAAATACATTTGTGGTGTTTGGAATACATGATAAGTCCAAAAATCTGATTTTACAGTATGAGCATTGAAATGCAATAATTAATATCCTAACACCGAATATTTAGTTTTAGAAGTAAAAAAAGTATTTGAAAACTTTCAATATGACTTTTTTCCACCTAACTGGTATAACATCAAATTAAATGTTACAATTTTGCAATTTATTTCTAGTTCGCTAGTTAGCCACATTTCTTATTTCCCTATAGTAACATTGCCAAATTAATATAATAAAAACAGGTACATTGACCACTATTTGCGACGTTGCCCACTTTTAGGCTGCACGCTCTTAATAAAAAAAAGCTAATGCATGCAAAGTAAAGCACTGTAACTGTTTCATATAATAATGTACCTACATAATTTCATTGATCAACGCTGCTGAAATTAAGCGACACCAAAACTGCCATTCTTCTTTCATGCTTCTAGACCTAGCAGTTTAGGTTGTGCATTGTAATTTGTATGTCAGTGAATTTGATTACATACATCCCATCATACAAATACTGCAACCATACCTCTCACAACCCTTCCAGAGGTGACAGCTTACCATGGGCAGAATACATCGAGATCGGCATACATGCTTCGGACGTGCCCCGTGTATCTTGGCTACAGCGAGGCGGCGCCGACGCCGACGGCTTCGTGTGGGAGCGCGCGACCAAAGGACATTACTACAGAGTCGCCTATTCTGCGACAAATCGCGTCTATGTGCTGATACTGCCGTTTACAGCCAGGAATGGCACAATGTGGCCAGCAGACTGGGTGTTGGCACATCAGAGGGAGTTCCCTGAGAGGCACTTGCATCCGTTGGCACAGGTAATGTAATAAATTACGACAGAATCTGCTGTTTAACCCCTAGGAGCCTTGTTAAGTAAAACTCTATCGCCAGAATAGGGTATTGGACTACTTTAAAAATGCACATGAATTAATACTTATTTTAAAGATATTACAAAAAAAAATAACGATTTGAATAAATAAATGTTTTTGAAATTATTCTTATATCCTTGTCACGCAAAATGATCATTGTACTGAATGGCGTGACATTACTATTTTCTAGTTTTCGAAAAATCTAATACCTACCAATACTTACTATACGAGTATTAGAATTGATGATGACAACTTTTGCATACTTCCCTTTGCAGAACTCTATGGAAATCTTTCTAGTAAGCCAATTAATTGCTGCCATGTCTAATCTATTAAAATGTATGTTCTTACAGATCACCTTCGCGGGCCGCCAAGCTCCGGCTCCGAACGACGCCAGAGCCTTCCTAGATTTGAAGTTAGGCGGTAATGCAGTGGAACGCTGCGACAAACTTGGACCTAAACTACTCTATCCTTAGGTTTATTATTAAGACCCGGTTTCTGAATTGTCAAACTCCTCTTTTGCATTACTAAAGGTATATTTTGACCGAAACCGCTGTACCACGCCTTGGGTATGAGCGCGGCGAGACGGCCAGTGCAGGCCGCTCATTCGTCAACGCTCTCGGCGCGCGGCGTCCCGCGTGTCGCTCATTCGTCAACGCTGCCTCCCGTCTCGCCGCGCATTCCTAAGGCGCCGAAGACAATTCACAATACTCTCATTTGTCCGTTATAATTAACTTAGGTAGCACTTTATTATGTCACTTGCATAAGTGCTCATATACACGAGCGGAAGTTTGCCAACGGCAGAAGCAACTGGAAACTGCATCATCGACACTCGTCGGCGGCTGCAGTTGCTGCTGTCGCTCGTGTATAATGCACTTAAGTTACTTACTTGTTATTCTCATGAAATGTGCTTCACATGCAGTTTTTGTTCGTCGTCGATCGCACAATGTTTGTCGTCTGCGATATTGATAATGAGTCTGGCTGCTATGAGGCAAGAAATATGTTTTTTATTTTAAGCGCATCGCTTTTATTATTTTTAATTAACAATTTTGTGAGATAGTTGTTCATGTAATGAATACTAGTCAATAGTTAAGAAGTCAGTTATTAGGAAGACTGGCGCAAACTCCGTAGACGAGACAATCGCGGCGATAGTGACGCTGTGCCTTGAATTTATCGCCGCGATGATATCGCCGTGTGGAGATGGCGCCTAACCGCCTGGCCACGGGACATTCGCTGCAGCGAATATTCTCGCGATACGAACGGCGGAGCGGCAAATGGCGGGACGACCGGTGAAATTTAGCGAACCGCACGAGCGTCTGGCGGCGGAAACAAATGTATGAATCAGTACGGCGCATGCCACGGTGTCGAGCGGCAGATGCGGCGAATAGTCCAGAAACCAAACTAAAACTAGTTTGGTTTCTTAGTTGTAGTCGCCGCGAAATAATGTAGGTTTACTGAAACTTTTATTGCCGACAGTCTAGGCCAGCTATCCTGTCTGCATTGACCATTTTCTCCAGTTTTGGTTGAATATTCATAAGAATGTAATCGAAGGTTTCGACACTCATTCGGGTATAATCGAAAAAAAATAAACTGGTTAAACTTGTCTCTATTTCTTATGTCTTGAACCAAAAATCTAATATTATATTATAGTATTCTCCAAGCAATATCGAGATAACTTTGATGAAGACATTTCGCTCTCTGTCTCTGGTCGCGGCGGCGAACGCAGCTGCCCGTGGCGTGCAGCCCGCCGCGCGGACTGCCGCCCGCCCGACGCACCGCCGCGGCCGTTCGCGACGTCCGTTCCCCGTGGCCAGGCCGTTAGGTATAGCTAGCTGTGTTTTGTTTATTTATTTGTTAGTTAGAATGTAGATAATCTATATTCATTGTTTGTTAATATTTCCTCTCAACATGTTAAAATTCTAAATCCAATCATGTATAATTCGAATCAGAGTGTAGAATTAAATATCGCGTCATATGACTCTTATGTCGTTGATTTAAGGTATTAATTACAATAAGTGAGCCGCGGAAATGTAACAATGCAATTTGTACTTTATAACAATTACATATAGAGTCATACGACACGCGCTCGTGAATTGTAAGGACTATACTAGATGTGTAGATAAAAATTATAGTGAAGTTAGACTTATCTAAAATTGAAAATTCGATACATATTTGTATGTAAATACCTGTTTATATAATTAGTATTTAAACATTTTGAAAGCAATCATCACTTTTAAATTATTAAAAAATATTTTCCGATATCAATAAATAATATGTGGATTAGAATTTAAAAAATATCTAAGAGTTAACACAAAACATTAAAAAATAAGTACTTACCTAATAATAGTATAGTTTTCATTGTAATTTTAATAATAAGAAAATTTTGAATTATTCATTGTGATCTATTAGACTAGTCCAATTGCTTGTTAAATCCTAACAAATAAGATCTCACACTATTCTAGTCGACAAAGTACTACTTAATGCATAAATGTATACAGAATGGCCCATAGTGGCACATATCCGACAGCTACTAGCCGACCAAGAGAGTTACACAACTGGGTGGAATGTGACCTAACCGCCTGCTTGCCGCCTTAGGTATATCTGGCTGTTATATTCAAATATAGAACGAAATTTGTATAATATATTTTGATTAATTTGTATATTTTCGTCCTTGTCAAAGATTTAATGCTGCGGCCGCATCTGCGTCTATCGTGACAAAGAAATGCGTACCGAAGCTTCGTATGTTTTAGTCCCTAATGCGGTGGTCACATTAGCGGTTTCGCCACGTTTATTATGTACCCGGGGATAAGTGCTACGAAGCCCGAACTATCGCGACGATAACCGATAGTGGTTGGTCACATCTGCGTGTATCGTATCACTGTGCGAAGCTTCGTCACGATAGATGTGGCCGCAGCATTAGTGAACTATGGTGGTCTCTTATGGAAGTGTACATTAATATTTTTTCCGATTATTGTAAACTTGAGATCCAATAAATAAATAATCTAATGACCCTGGGCAATGATATTATAAATAAAAAGACGTAGATAGGTTATCTACTCAACATTCGATCTTCAAAAATGGCACAATGTCACACTATTCGATGACACGTCGAAGTAGGACGGGGCATGACGTAATTATCGGGAGCGAAAAAGAGACAAGACGAAGAAAATGTGGCTAATTAGCCACATTTTAACGTGTCGCTTGCTGAGCGCCTATAACCTTTTTACTTATAATATCATTGACCCTGGGTCGATATGTGGCAAATGCAATCCAGTCCAGCCTCCTGTACCCAGTGCTGGATGGAAATGGAGCAGCCGCAAACTAGCGATCCAGTAGGATTGCCATACTGGATCAATGTAAATGCGCCTCTATACTACTGGGCCCGCGTGTTAGATTACAGCCCACTCCCTCTCACAGAGAGGAGGCCTGTGTTCCAGCAGTAGGAACATTAATAGGCTGATTATGACTAACTGGTGATGGTGGGAAGATGGTAAATATTACAGTTCGGCCGTGGAGAGTTTGCGTTCCTGACATGTGTCAGCTGGACAATTTCTGGTAGTAATAAGAAGCAAATTCGCAAACACATATTCGTTAGTATGAAACTGACAGGTATCACGAACGCTTTCTATCGATGGCCGGACTACTATAGTCCTCGTCACGAGAAGCTATAAATTTGGTAAACAATGAACTTCCACTAAGTTACTTAGCGAAACAAATAATTCAAAATTCAATCAACTCAAAGTAGGTAACATACGTGTAATACGAAACTAACGAGCAATTTCACTTGATCGGGTTATATTTTAGCTAGAAGTTCTTTGTTTACCAAATTTATAGATTCTCGTGACAGAAACTATAGTCTTTAAGATCACATGGCATGCTCTTGTGTACAGGCCATAAAAGATGGCGACCATTCAAAATGGAGTTGTTTTGTTTTTGAGAGTTTATAAAATGCATTTTGTATTACGTGCCTTTAGCTATCTAGGCACCTCTCATTGTATTAGTCATAAGTTATTATTTAAAAGCTTTATTAGAATAATTATACAACTACGAGTAAAAAGGTGTTTTTATTTATTAATAACATTAGAACTAAAATTAGTTGTCGGCGTTAGCTTTAGCTGCAGTTAGCTATTATTCAGTCATCCTCGAACTTTTCATCCACGACCCCCGTTTGGAATGGCGGGTCACGAACCAAGCTTAGGAGCTTGTCCAGTTTCATAATCTATAACAAAAAAAAAAACAATATTATTTTCTCGGGCCTTTAAATACGGCACTCCGAGTTCTACAAGATATTCTTCCTTTGAGCGTCGTCTCGGTACCGTCTTATAAATCTTTTTTAAGATTTTTAATTTATATTCTATAAGGCACCTATTCTAGAGCAGTTGTGGCCCAGTGGTAACGGCCCCGACTTACGAGTTGTAGGTCGTGGGTTCAAACCCAAGCAGGCACTTTGTGTAAATAATTTCATGATCACTGCTATCAAAACGGTGAAGGAAAACATCGTGAGGAAACCGGCATGTCTTAGAACCAAAAGTTCGAAGACATGTGACATCTACCAACCCGCACTGGGCCCGCGTGGTAGATTACAGCCCACTCCCTCTCACAGAGAGGAGGCCTGTGTCGCAGCAATGGGAACCTAAATAGGGTTATTATGTATGGCACCTCTTTAGATCATGAGTTATCCAAATATCGAAAAATATTTGGACTATGTCTTATGGGGAGGCATGAAAATTGATTCGCTGTTACAATGTATAACAGACTAGCTGAGCCTCGCGGTTTCACCCGCATAAGTCTCGATCCCGCGGGAACATCGGGATAAAAAGTATCCTATATCCTAACCCAGGTCATGGTATACCCATGTGCCAAATATCATCCAAATCCGTTCAGCCGTTTTAGCGTGAAAAAGCATAGCAAACAAAACAAATCAACAAACAAACTCACTTTTGCATTTATATTATTAGTTAGGATAATACAAGACTACAATTTTATGATAGGTACTCTTCTCTTTCTCAGTGTTTCATATTTATTTACGCACGAAGTATATAATATAATGTTATTCCGTGACACAAAATTTTGTTACGTCGTGAACTTGTGAGTGTGACTAAACAATATTCTGTATATCTTTATGAGTCATTTGGATGCGAAACGACTTGAAGGGTCCCCGAAACGAATAATTGAAATTGTAAATTTTTACGAGATTGAAACACATTAATGCGCAAATTGATCGTCTACCAAATGCAATTGAAGCGATTGATAATACCTACTACAATTACAATAAATTGTTCAATTGCGATTGATCGTTTCGGGGGCCCTAGTACCTAACATGTCACGGTGACTGACAAAAATTTTATGAAAATATTATAAATTTATTAAAAAAAAGAAAATTAATACTATACCTGTAATGTCCGTTGGTCAACTCCTTGGGATTTTTTGGGTGGTTTACACATTACTCTTAAATTCGGCGATAACTTCAAAACATGACACGTCCCCCTGAAAAACAAACGATACTTTTGAAAATGACATAATAGTATTGAAAATAAAACAAAAAACTACGAAAAATCATAAAAAATTGAAATACGTAAAAATAATTGTCGATGCCCCCAGAGAGATTTGAACTCTCGACCCCTGGTTTACAAGACCAGTGCTCTAACCCCTGAGCTATGGAGGCTATGTGAGGAGCGGCGAAATAGGTAATCAAATGTTGCGACAAAAATGCTAGAGCAGGACAGCAATATTTGATAGCCTTTTAATGTTTTTTTTTATTATTTAGGTGTATTAATAACGTTAATTAAATAATTGGCTTCACATGTTTTATAGCAGATAACAGGTTTAGATACGGTTAACGTTATTTCATTTTATGATCTAAATTAATTCAATGATTAATTTAGTTAGTACTACCTACTTACTCAAGTTATTAGAAAAGTTACAGAATTAAATTAATTGATTTACACCCGATTTCTAATTTGAGAATTTGAAGTAAGTAACCTAAGGGGAAACCCCGCGAAATTCAAAATTCCTTGAAAAAAAACCGTACGAAATTTTCTATTTTACAGGCTACATTGAATTTTCTATTTTACGGGCTCCTTAGGTTATCTTAATGTCATAACATAACATCACGCCTTGTTTCCCGGGCCCGAAGGGTTGCGCAGAGGTGTACTTGTAGCAGATACACCCACATTTCGCCAGTTATGTACTTAGAGAAATTCAGCGTCAAATCAGAGAGTACTATAGGTACGATCAATCACAATCTGAATCGTTTTGAAAATTGATAATCCATTGCTTCAGAAGTTAAAAAAAAATCTGCTCAACAACGTAAATTAACACAATGAATGTTGTTGAACTGTCAAAATTATACAGATTAGTCGTAATCATTTACGAAAATGTGTTACGTAATTAGATAGCGGGTTTTAGTTAGTAATTGTTCAGAATTTTAATGAAAATCAACGTTACTTGGTATCTCCGCAGACGATGACAGGCAGTTTGGAATTGAAGTCGAGTCTAGACAATTTCTTGGTCTTCTTGGAGACCACAGCTTGCACGCATATCGGCCGGTACTTGTCCACGTTCAGGTCGTATACATACACCTGCGGAATGATAACCATGGATAAGTAGGTACCTACCTAAACCCTGGCGTTTCTAAAGCCAAAGGTGTAAACAACAATGGGCGTTCGAAATTTTCTACTGTTGAATTCATGCTCTATCAGCATGAATTTAAGTTACAATACAGGGTGGCAGGGACATCGAGGCGAAAACTGTTACCATGGATTCAGTACATGATTCTGAACCAGACTGCGTTGAAATTTTTCGGGTCGGTTGGGGTGTATAAAAAAAAAAAACAACCGTTCCATACATTTTGACCGCGTAGCTATTGGACTTTTTTATGAAACAACAGATTTTACTACACGTGCGATACGTGTGTGACGATATAATCGTCACACACGTATCGTAGTCTAATGTTTAATTAACAGCAAGTTGGAATTTCATTTCCCCTCTTCACCTCCAGTACGCGTAAAGGGAGACAGGTAGAATATACCTTCAATCGATGTCCCCAAAATATTAAACTCAAACAAAACTTAAAGTTACTCAGTTCAATAAAACTAATAAGTAGTAATAAAATAATATGAGACCTTACAACAGGTTTTTGTGCAAATAATGTTTTGCAGTGAGTGAATTAGTTACCTGCTACGCTGCTACCTAATTGAAGTGTTTTTTATTAAACTGAGAATTGAAATCATCTTTGTAAAATAAAAAATAATTAGGGTTCCACACAGGGTTTCTGTCCGCGGCTTAGCTCAGAGTCTGTTAGTACTAGAAAGCTGTAATTTGGCATGGGTATACATATTAATCACGCCGACAAAGTGGTAAAATAAAACAAGAATAAAATCTGTCAAGTGCGAGTCGGACTCGCACACGAAGGGTTCCATACCATGTCGTACAAGATATAACACTATTAATTTTTGTAATACTTTCGTAAAGGTAACAACAGAGGCGCTATAAAAAAACAAAGATTTGTAAAGAAATTGTCTAATTTTAATGAGAAAATGTTGTTGTGTTAAAATATAGGTGTAGGAGTATATTTCATTTATTTTAAGAGAAAAATATTAAGTTAACTTTATCCAGTAACATGCATTAACTAAAGTCAAAGTTATTTATTTGCTACTAACATACTATTAGTAGGTATAAATAGGTATATATGGTAGGTAAGCAGGTAGATATGTAGGGTAGGTAGGGTAGGTTAGGTACCTACCTACCCTGCGAAGAAGGGTAGGGTAGGTAGGTAGGGTAATTAGGTAGAGGTAGGTAGGTAGGGTAATTAGGTAGAAACAGGTAATTAGGAAAGGTAGCGCCGTAGATAAGTACTTAGTGCTAACCGTGCGAAGCCAGGCCGGGTACTTATAAATAAAAGGATTTCTCTTGCTACATCAGACTATATTGTACAAAATAGAATGTAAGTAGTACGCCAAATTTTAATTATAACTGTGCGTTTGCACTGGCGGAACATTCACAACAAAACATGTTGGAATCTCTATTTTCTGTCAATTTTTCATACAATGTTTGACAGGAACTAGAGATTTCAACATGTTTTGTCGTGATGTTTCGCCAGTGCAAACGCACGGGTCAATTCAATACAGGTATTTATTTACGTTATTTTTGATAGTCGTAGAAATCTATTATTTCTTACTTATTATTTTTACACATCCCATCGGACTATGAGAGTGAGGGAAGAGAGAGTGCACTCGTGTCTGCGCACACACTTGTGCACTATAATATCTCCCGCGCCGAAGGCCAGTCTCCGTTGAGATTGGCCGCCATGACCGAATATTTTTACACCAATAATTTTTCTCAATATGAAATTGTATCCACAACGGTTTAAGCTAGGTAACTGAATAGTACACTGTATGTGCCAGCATTCATTTCAATGTTACTGAATATATTGTCTATTGGAGTGTAGTTTTAACACGAGGTACACACATCAACACCGTCTAGGGATACTTTGAAAAAAGTCGATAAAGTTCTTAAACTCAAAAAATACTGGCCGGTTTTAAAATCTTGTGAAGAAAGTTTATTTTGTAGACCTTTTTGGATCATCGAAATTTAAATGATCGAAATAGTATATGCTGCCATGATAGTAGGTACTTACTAATTCCATGTCATTAATCCGACTATTAAATAGTTATCTGTGGAATTTATATCGCATAATATTAGCATGAAATACAAAATTATTACTTTAAGTTGCAGAAAATCGCCCATATTATATAAAATACGTTATGAATCGGCGTTTTTAGTATTTGTTGATTATAAACAGTATATGTTACATGATACACACAAGTTTCAAATTCCTAATTTGTTTAGTTGTTGAGATAGAGCTCGTACAAAAATGGTCTAAAACAGACAACTTCTACGGCCCCCTAATTCATAATTTTTGAAGATAAAAACAAATAAAAATTATATTTATTCTCTACTCGATGAGCTCTAGAAAATGATACCCCACATGCCAGGGTCAAATATTTTTTTTTTCAAAATTTAATTTTATTGTATTGCGACCCCCCTTTATTTTTTAATTTTATTATTTGTTGCTCTTACAGCAATAGAAATGCTCAATCTGTGAAATTTTCAACTGCCTACCTATTACGGTTCATGAGATAGAGCTCGCTGACAGACAGACGGACAGCGGAGGCTTATGAATAGGGTTCCGTTTGTCACCCTTCGGGTACGGAACCCTAAAAAAAGAGTACCTCCCGTACACCGCCGTACACGTAAAGTGGAGATGTCTTTTTTATTTCTCATCTATTCCATGGTGTGGGGTGTCGTTGGAAAAAGGTCGTTCCAAAAAAAAATGAGGTATGTGAAAACCATTTTTTTTATTCGGAGATCCGTTTGCGATTAAGTGCTAATATCCTCCTAACTACGGAACCCTTCATTGTGCATGGTCCGACACGAACTTGGACGGTTTTTTTTTCTATCCAATCTGCAAAGCAATATCCCACATTGCAGGAAAGTTCCCTTGTGGTACCAATTTCAAAATTATGAAAATTTCTGAAGACTGCTGTGTTTGTGAAGAAAATGTTTCAATTTCTGTGGTGACGAGTGACAGCTTGATATCCTCCCTTACAACAGGAGAGTTCTAAAAGTGAAATCAATTGCCATTAAATGGAGAGCATATTAACCTACTTGTGAGATATAAATCGCTCAGTGTGGCCGGATATCGTAATGTGTGATCTTCGGTTTAATGGCGACGCTGAATGAAATGTTTTATTCTTAGACGGAGGTGGGAAGATTCTCAAAATGGACCATTATATTGTTCTTATTCTGAACTGCAGTGGTTTCGAAGGTATTACGAATCAATGCAGTGTAGATATACAGGATGTTCGGGACATCGCCGCGAAAACTATTACCATGGATTCAGTATACATGATTCTGAACACCACTGCGATGAAATTTTTCGAAATCATTCAATGTATAAGGAAACTACAATATGTATAACTATAAAGTCCATTTTGTTTATTTGGACGACTTTCATGTGGTTTTTTAAAGTTCCATATCTCCTAAACGGGGTCTAATCCGGAGTCCGGGGACGTACCTAATATTCGTATCTCTCGTATTAGTACACCTTAAGTTCTGAATAGTTTCGGGAAAAACGACTGAAATTTCCGTTTCCAATCCATACTTACATTGAAAATGGAAATTATTCATTTTCTCAGTTCTTATCGGGACTACAGAGTTAAAAATCAAATGTTCACCAGCGTCGATTGTTGCCCTATTGTGCGCCGTAGAGGTAAGAGTCGCACTACAAGTGTGCTCTTGACTCTTGACTGTATCTACAAAACATACTTTTCCCATCGTCCAAATATAAACTTGCCCCCCCTGGGGTATAGGCTGGTGACGCCTTTGACATACGATTTTGACAGCTCTACCGCTAGTTATAAAAATCGAGTTATAATTCCTGTATTTTTAAGAACTATCGCATTCTAATTTGAGCCTAGATACTTCTAGGCTCGAATTTACCTACATTTATGACAAGTAGGTATTGTGTAGGTACATTGAATGTCACTGAGAGTGAGACTGAGATGAAATCGCGAATAGATTTTGAACATTTTTAATCACGGAAGCTGTCCTTCTGACATCAGGCAATAGCTTTGGTACCGATGGTGGCCTTGAGCAAGGTGTTGACTGTTGAGGTAAAATTCAAAGTTCACAGATCGAAAAGTCAGCTATCCTATGTTTATTTATTGTACGAGTAAACTAGGTTTTGCCAACGGCTTCACCCGCGTGCATGTCGTAAAGTAAATTATCCCACGGAAACGTACTACTGGGATAAAAAGTATCCTATATCCTATTCTAGGTCATGGTCTACCCGTGTGCCTAATTCCATCCAAGTCGTTTTAGCGTGAAAGTGTATCAAACAAACAAACTCATTTTCCTATTTATAATATTAGGTATATATAATTAGGATACCTTTCCATCAGCAGTGCAAGCTGCGAACACGGTGCTGGAGTATGGCGCCCACTTCACGTCGCCCACCGGAGAGCCCAGCTCAAACATGAACAGCGGTTCACTGGCAAAAGGAGAGGAATTACGGTACAGTGTTAGAGAAAATATACGATGGACTTGTCACTGAAAAAATACATAATGGATGGCTTTGGATACTTGCTACACCATCATTTTAAATTAAAATACAAATAATTTAATTCAAGTAGGATTGTTGTGCGTAGAAACAGTTCCAACACGAATACATACATTGATACAAAAACAATACAACCAATTGATAATGATAAAATTAAATCCCCTAACATAAAAAACAAATCATAATAATTATTAATTAATAACATAGGCATAACATTTATAAATAAAATTAAAACAAAATAAAAATAACATTAAAATAAAATAAAGATTAAAAATTAAATAATATACTTAATATAATTAATTATATTTCCAATCAACGAACTGTCCAAGCAAGAACGCGCAATTATAAAATCGAATTTTTTATTTACCTATTATACTTAGTTGTCAGACTTGAGACTTTATTCATAAGACGTATGGGTGATACCTACCTACTTATTGTGCTAGAAACCATTATGTTATAAATGGATAGTTGTATTTTCAGTTCAAACGTTTAAGTTCGTCTTGCGTTGCGTTCATGCTATGTATGGCCACCGAAACGTAATACTTAGGAAGTGAATATGTTACAGTAGGTACACTGCTGGACAAGACTGATCATACTGTTTTTGATCTAGCAAGAAAGGTTTCATTAACTCGTTTATTTTTCAAGTTCGGTAAAATTTCCGCAACTGGAATTGAAACAAAAGCTGTTAAATACTCACTCCCTCCCATCCTCCCATATCTTAACCCTCCAATCTCCCGCGCAGGAGGCGTAGATGCTGTTATTATACTTGTTATATCTGATCCTGTAGACGGGCATGTGATGGCCCTGGATGGAGCGCACGTAGTTCCGGTTGTACTTCAGCGAGCACGTGTGGATCATGCCGTCTTCTGTGCCCACCATGAAGATCTCCGGCTTCTCAGGGTGGAAGCAGATGCAGCTGCCGCAACCTGTATTGAAAGGACACAGCGTGTATCCCACTTTTCATAGAACTCATACGACATGCCGCCATACATATTGGTAGTGAGCCCTCCGGGAGGGTTACCGGCTTTACGTTTGCGCTAAAGTTAACCAATTAGGTTTAAATAAAACCATGTTATATAAAAAAGTTGAACGAAGTAAAGTAGTGTTTTCAGGGCGCCTTGTCGCTAAACGTAGTTTCTAACCATTTTTTTTTTATTTGTCACCGATTTTTTTTTTTTTAATTCTTGGATTTTAAAACCAACGCATACGCTAATAAATCTTGTTACATAAGATTTTATTTTCACGGTTTATATAGTGCTTTATTCGTTAAGAAAAACTTACATTTAAAAAGAGCCCTCCGCGAGGGCTCCCGGCATCCCATATGAGACTAGGTGAACCCTCCAGGAGGGCTCCCGGCACTGAACGTGTTAAGGATGTGTTACAGACCATAAAACTGAACAACTTTCTCCATGGACAAAACATCATAATCCCGAAAAAGTTATCAGCCGTCTCATATTTATTATGTCTCATACATTTGGGGCGAGTCAGTAGTATTGAATGATCGATGTTTCATGAATTAAGTATAGTTCGGCATCGGCGCAAACAGCTGTCTTTACCTGTTTTGATTAATTTGGCTTACCACTGTATGGAAATATGAAATGTGATCTGTGTTACGGTATTAATTTATTAATTATATTTAGTTTTAGATGTAAAAAAAGTATTTGGAAACTTTCCAAATGCCTTTTTTACACCTAAAACGGTTACAACATCAAACTGAGTGTTATAATGGCAATTCATTAATAGTAGTCTAGTTTGCTAGTTAGCCACATTTCATATTTCCATACGGTAATATTGCCAAACTACCTAGGTATATACCTAAAATTTTCTAATGCTGACTATTGTGTAGGTGAATATCAAAATTGTGTTGATTGGCCACAGGTATTGCATATCATGCACAAGCTTCATGCCATAAAGTTGAATATGGATTAAACTTTTATTATAGTACACCCACATTTAGCAGTTTTATTCCATTAGAACTTTATAGCCTGAAGCTTTTGCACGAGACCCAATAAAAACAGGAGCAAGACCTAAGCATAGATATTTAAAGATTCTCATTTATTTGCTCAGAGCTCTCAAAATCATAACATTAAGGGCCTATTGCAGGATGTCCGAATAGCCACTACTTACCGAATACATTCAAAAATGGAACAGAATTTGTATGAAATTATCTGCCAAGTAGGACATAATGGTAGGTGGTGAAACAGGACCTAAGGCCCACTTGCGCCTTAACAGCTAACTCGGATTTAACAGCTAACTCAGGGTTAATCCAATAATTCTCGTTGTATTAACCCTAAGTGTAGTGCTTTCCGTTGGGAAGTGTGTCTGTTTGTCGTCACGATTCGCGTCGACACACACAATGGATGAATCTAAATCATGTTTTCTTTCATCCTTTGGATGAGCCCTATTGATTTTCGTTAACAAACTCATAACCGGTCAAACAAAAATCGATGATATTTGTTAGATGGTTTTCCGTAAAATTTATCGTCAACATGTTTCTGTCTGAGAGGTGTGCACTTATACAGGGTGGCAGGGACATCGACGCGAAGCCAGTTACCATGGATTCAGTACATGATTCTGAAACCCCCTGCGTTGAAATTTTTCATCGGTTATTTAAAAAAAAATCAGCTGTTCCATACATTTTGACCGCGTAGGTGTTGCACTTTTCTATGAACCGGAGATTTAAAAAAAAATAACCGACGAAAAATTTCAACGCAGGGGGGTTCAGAATCATGTACTGAATCCATGGTAACCGGCTTCGCTTCAATGTCCCTGCCATCCTGTATATCATAGTTCGCTAGTTACCCACATTTCTTATTTCCATACAGTATTATTTCCAAATTAATCAAAACTGGTAAATATTTGACAGCTATTTACAACGTTGCCAATTTTTAGGAAGCAATCTCTTAACTGTAAAGCGTGGCAGTATTTACAAAATGTTGAAGCTCCGTGGTTG
Organism: Conistra vaccinii; assembly: GCA_948150665.1. Classification (NCBI taxonomy): domain Eukaryota; kingdom Metazoa; phylum Arthropoda; class Insecta; order Lepidoptera; family Noctuidae; genus Conistra; species Conistra vaccinii. The sequence continues at coordinate 8,666,256 of OX411327.1, forward strand.
GTTACTCCGCGGTGCAACGTTCATCGAATAAATAGTTTCGGTAACATTTGCATATCTTTTCTGGTTTAACAGTAACGTTAATAAAAGCTCAACTTACTGTTAACAGTGAGCATCGTGCCATCAGGGCCGGGTATGGGCGGCACGTTGGAAGTCAGGGTGATGATGGTGGTGGCCTGCAACTCTCCCGGCATCACCGCCCACTGCACCACGCGACCATCGCCAGATATGGAGAAGAATGAGGGCTCCCCGTCGATGAGGCGGCGACCCCAGCGGATCTTTGGAAGGCAATAGAAAGTAATTTTGTAAAATGAAAGTACATAGGTACATATAACTAAACTAAAACTATGATAGACCAGAAAAAAAAATTGACTACAAAATTTTGATAAAAAAAATCTAGTCTATTCATGCAAAATAATAAGTTGCTCATTTTTAAGCAAAAGATCGACTACCTACATACATACAGGGCGTGCCGGTTAACCCAGAATAGAATAGCGTCAGTCATAGCAAAAAAAAAAAAAAACATGCAAAGAAATAGTTTACTTATTTTAATAATTAAAATTCCCAAAGAATATTAAATTGATTCGTATAATAAACACTCTGTACACGTGCACTTGTCGCACTTGCCTTTCCCTGTAGAATTTTTTATTTTTTATTAAATTTTTTTTTTGCATGTATGGATGCTATATCATTGCGGGTTAACGTGAACGCCCTGCGTTGGTTAACATACTGTATACACACATCTGTACTGTATATTACTGCATATTAATGCATCAGCCAAAAGCCAAAAAGTAAGAAAACTGTGCATGTTCTGCAAATAGGGATGATGCCGAGAGAAAAAAAAAAACTATTCCGTCAGTCAAATAATAATAAAAAATATTAGACACGTATTTTTTGCTTTATCATATTATAAAATATGGTTTAGATAAAACGTATTAAAGTTGGCAAAATATGGTTTAGATAAAACGCGTTAAAGGGCACTGACTACCTACGTCACAAGTCAGTATAAAATCTACCGGAGAGAGACGTCATGCCACATTTTACTCAATGTATTGCCGTTATCTTTTGATTACGTAAAAACAAAAAGAAGAAAAAAATCGTAAACATCCCTACTTTGACGATAAAAAGCAATCAAAGTAATACATTTCTGACACTTATTCTTTTTCAAGCTATTAATAAGATCAAAGATTTTTTGAAAACCACTGTCGCTCTTAAAATAAGTATTCTGGAACGAATGAAAAGCCATTAGATGCTCTCACCTCCCACACGATGTTGCTGTGTTTGTCCCGCACAGAATTAGATTTGTACTGATAAGCAGACTCCAGTGATAACTGAGCGTTGTACACGCAGACGTTCCCGTCGTACAGTCCTGGGCCAAACAAAAGGAAAGATCAGTTTGTTGCTATGAGGAGAAACACCCATATCTACTTATTATTTAATTCACTCGCGGACATCGATCACTAATAATATTAGTGATCGATGCTCGCGGACAATAATTATAATATACAGATAGCCGCTGTGGCTGTGTCTATAACTCTGGAAGCTTGAAATTTTGCGCAAGAGTTCCTTAATTAACAAAGTGGAAGCATTAAAGACGTTTTTTTCATTCTTGGTCTAAAGGTGTTATATAGGGGTTAAGAGGAAAAAGTTTGTTTGGTAGGTAGTTCGTTATTTTTGCTGATGTGACATTCCATCGGGTTGTTCTTAGTTTAAAATGTTATCGAACTCGGCACAATCTCATTAGAACATTTTTTTTCGATTTTGTTTAAATAGGATGCAAGTCAAGGTCATTTTCAATAAACAAACAAAGAATATGCGGGTAAGTCTGTCTATCCCTTTCGAGAGTTCAGCCGTGATGTTGTGACGAATGAATGAGTGAGGTTCTGGAGTGGCGACCGCGCACTGGAAGACGTAGACGTAGCGTTAGAAGGCCTCCCACAAGGTGGACCGATGATCTTGTGAAGGCCGCAGAAATCCGCTGGATGCGGGAAGCGCAGAACCGGTCGAAGTGGTGGTGCTTGAGAGGCCATGTCCAGCAGTGGACGTCTTTCGGCTTAAATGATGATGATGATGATGCTACATGAAGTAGGTATGTATAACAATTTACACATCACGTCTTTGAAGTCACTCATACTATTTCCAACCATTTATTTCACTTTTGGCATATACACGCATAAGAAGTTCCGTAATTATTACAATAGTAAACACCAGTGAAAAAATGTAATGCTTTATTGGCAGATTTATTTTTTATCGAAATTCGAATTCTATGATAATTTGTAATATTATTTCAATTATTTAATTATTATTTAAATTCATCATGAATTTCGAAATCGAGTCAGAAATGCAATTTGGACATCGTAAAATAAATGGTTGGAAAGATTATAATTTAATGTGACCTTGTAGGGTCTAAAATAATATTCTCTTGGATTAAAAATATTATAAAATCGAAGCTACACAAAAACAGTATCTAATGAGTCATCGGTAACACACAATCGTTTATACAATCGATTAAAATTACGGGTTATGATAAACAAATCACCGCAATATGTTTTGTATTATGCTGTAAAACTGTAATGTGAAGTTATTTTAAGCTGACAACTGTTTTTTATCGCTTTAGCAAAGTAATACAGCGTTATTCTTATCTTAATATTCGTGGAATCAGATACATTAAATACCTAGTTATCGTAAATTACATATGGAATCTCCTACTATTTTGCTGTGCCCGACAGGGTCCATAATGATCACATATAATTTCAACTTACCACCTAAGTACACATTGTGGAATGCAAATAAAGTATTGAGTATTGAGTATCTAAACATATTATTATTATAACTTGAAGTCGCTTTTCGTGTCCGTTTGCGTGATCGTGCTGTTTCTTCTCAATTACGCAACGGATTTTGTTGCGGTTTTCACCATCATTTAGTTTAGAGAATATGATGATAAGATGTTGACAATTTTTTTACTGTCCATGTTGAGTTGTGTTTATGTCAGGTAGATTATTAAAAAAATATTGGATACGTATTTTTTCTTTTTTTACTTAATCAAAAGATTACAGTGAGTTAAAATGTGGCATGACGTCACTCGCCAGTAGATTTTATACTGAATTGTGACGTGCGTTTTATCTAAACCATTTTTAAAATACGTGTCTAATATTTTCTTATTATCTGACTGACGGACTAATTTTTTTTTTTTTCCCAGTCAACATTCCTATTTATTCTGGAAGCTTTATGTCTTTTTTTTTGTTTTTATTTGTAGTGTATCCTTAAGTTTTGTATTGTTTAAGAACACTGTAATTTAGCTGTAAGTTTCCCGAATAGAATAATATAAAATAAAATATAATAAATAAGTACCTACTGCATAAATATTAAACCAACGTAGGTACAGTCAAGAAATCTCAATGTTTCACCAAATCGTGCCTTTAAACCGTGTGGAGTAGATGCGGGCTGCTAGAACAATCATACAATGTTCATGCTATCAACATTTTCTTCGGTCGAAATTTCGACAGTCTTTACCAGTTTTATCTAGTTTTTCACGAGTCACGGCTAGATTTTACTTCAAAAGTTAACAAGAGCTAATGATAATAGAGTAGAAGAAAGAGATAGCAGCATCTGATTCCTTAAATTGCATAGGTAGGTACCTACGTGAACAGGACAGCAGTAGAGCTTCAGACAACTCAGTTACCAACTAAATGTCAGCGGTTATAAACATTTCCTTTTTTTTTTTTTTGGGCAATCGAGGCGCATGGTTGAAAACATTTATTGGTGTGTTTATCTTCTCTTACTTATGAAAATACTGTAAAGAGACTGGTAACAGCTGGTTATAAATGAGGAGTCGAGCAGAATGTGTGAACCAGGTGCAATAACTCCTGCTTTAGTAGGTGAAATTTGCCATTAATATGAATAGCTTTTATAACGGGAACAGCGATAAATTATAAAAAAAAAAGTTGTTTCATATATTCTACTTATAAAATACACTAGCTTCTGCCCGCGACTTCGTCCGCGTGGAATAGTTACTTTGGGCTAACGCTAACTTTCACCCGCGAGTGAATTACCCTAAAATACTACAAAATCAAAAACAATACCCTAAAGAAAATTAAATACTACAAAATCAAATAATGTATCTAGATATTAACAAAAATAACTAAACTAAAACAAAACTTATTACTAACTTATTTATCTAAAAAGTATTATATACGACGATATTTTGGAAAAAAATATTAAAAAGTAGTTCGAGTCTGACACGCCCTGCCGCTCTGCCCAGAGCGGAAGAAGTCATTTGATGGTTTCCCACACAAAAGAAAAAGGAAAAGCCGCGCGGCATGGTATTTCGCAGAGCTAACTGGGGCCACCGCCCTTCCCCCTCATGACTGCCTTACATAACATACATAATCAGCCTATTACCTACTGTTCCCACTGCTAGGACACAGGCCTCCTCTCTATGAGAGGGAGTGGGTCGTAATCCACCACGCGGGCCCAGTGCACGCCGGTTTCCTCACGATGTTTTCCTTCACCGTTTTGAGAGCAGTGGTGATGAAATTATTTACACAAAGTAAAGCGCCTGCTGGGGTTCGAACCCACGACCTACAACTCGTAAGTCGGGGCCGATACCACTGAGCCACCACTGCTCCTGTTGCCATCATAAATGCGCGCGTAGTACTTGATCATTATTTTGCTGCGTTGTTATTTTAAAACTGCGATATCTCCTAAGATATTCATTGAAATCGAATGATGTAAAGACCAATTTTGTTTTAAATTAAATACTTGTCATGAATAACGTATTTATTTGGATAAGGATTAATGTCATGTTTATAAAAACACCTTCGCAAATAATGCATTATTTTAGAACAAATTTGGTTAGCATAAAAACGGTTATAGTGAGCCAACCTTAAAAGATAGACATATGCTATTGCGGACTTTTTTTGAGAACTTTTAAAGGGGAACAATTCTGTCATACATGATTTTTGCGAAACTCTCACCGTTTACGCAGCGCACGCAGCGGAAGCTCTCAAAAAGAAAACAAAAACCCCGATTTTTAAACATTCTTCATTGGTGCTCCGCTCCTATTGGTTTTAGCGTTAGCGTAAGAAATTTTTAAATCGGACCAGTAGTTCCTGAGATTAGCGCGTTCAAGTAAACAAACAAACAAACAAACTCTTCAGCTTTATAATATTAGTATAGAAGTATAGATTATAATATTAGTATAGATTATTTTTTACTGTAACTTCTTGTTGTGAATATTTATGCCTTTATTCATGGCTACTATTGACCATGAGGTCCTGGGTTCATTTTAACATCTGGAATTTCTCAGTAGCAGCCCGGAGTACCCGTGCGAAGCCGGGGAGGGCAGCTAGTTACTTATAATGGAAACTTCGACTTACCAACACAAACCAGGTAAGGTATCTCCTTGTACACGTCGAGGCATATGACAGGCGACTCCGTGATCACGGCGTACTCGGGGTAAGCCGGGTTCTTGATGCTGTACAGACACAGACACCCAACCTTCTGCTGGCATGTGAAGTCCACTGTTAAACAAATATACGTTTATTCTGAAAGTGCGCAACGTCGCAAATATATGTCACATATTTCCCTGTTTTGATTAATTTGATAATATTACTATATGGAAATAAGAAATGTGGGTACCTAGCGAACTAGAATATTGATCATGAAATGCAATAATCAATATCTTAAAGCCGAATATTTAGTTTTAGAGATGTAAAAAAAGTATTTGGAAACGTTCCAAATAACTTTTTTACACCTTAAACGGTTACAACATCAAATTCAGTGTTATAAATGCAATTCATTATTAATATTCTAGTTCGCTAGTTAGCCACATTTCTTATTTCTATAGAGTATTGCCATCTTAATCAAAATAGGTAAATATTTGACAGCTATTTGCGTGGTTGCCAACTTTTACATACATAAGTACTTAGTTTAAGAAAGCCTATCAATTTTATTGAATCTGTTGACAAAATATGTCAACTTATACAGGGTAAGAATGTCTGCATCTATATTAAAATAAGTACTAGCTTCTGCCCGCGACTTTGTTCGCGAACCTGTAACCTTCCTCAAAAATTGGGCTATCCAATGCCAAAAGAATTTTCAAATCTGACTGGTACTTCCGGAGATTGCCCCCTATATACAAACTTACAAGCAAACAAATACACAACCAAATAAACAAATATTATTATAGACGTGGTCCTCATATTGGAAACATCCTGTTGTTAGTTTTTTCAACCCCATCATTGGAATACCTTGAGAACTGAGCAGTGGTGTAGCTAGGTAACCAAATGCCCTGGGGCAAAAAAAAATTGGGCTCAACTAAACTGTTTAAAATCGTTTGTTCCATGTTCGTCGTGTTCCGAATTCGACGTACATAAATAAGTTGTCACTATTAAAGTCACGTTCCTGGAATCTATGGGTTTATTTATATTCCGAATGTGGGAGAAATTTTCACTAGTTCAATTCATAGTTTTTATGTCAGAGTCCGTGGACCCCCTGAGCTTGAGGGCCCCGGGGCACTGCCCCGTCTAGCCCTCCGGTAGCTACGTCACTGGATTTGAGACTAGATCTTGATTTGAAAAGGCTAGGTTGGTAGGGCTTGTTCTAAATCCGCCTGGCTAGGTACCGCCATCATATCTAAGTCTGTCGCCATAGCAACAATGTTATCAGCATTGTGGTGTTTCGGTAGTTGGAGGTAAGATAGCCAGTTCCTCTGTGGTTGAGGATTCCGGGTGAAGATCGCTTCCACCTTCGGCCTGATCATCACTTACCATCAGGTGAGATGAAGGCCAAAAATGAACAAAAAAAAGGCAATTTTACACGACGCCGCGACGCGTCGCCATTTGTACAGCCCGAGGCGGCTCGGAACATGAGGCGAGTCACTGCGCAGTAACGAATTTATGGGTCAGCGGGGGTGAGGGGTGGGGTACTGCGCAGCGAGAAACTAACTTCCGAGCCGCCATTAAGTTTGAATCGAACTATACCTAGCTTTACCATGACCCACCACTTTTCCCGTCAGAACCTTGTCAGTCAGCGGTCGAACTCGAATCAGTGCTATCCTCTAGTGGTGGAACCATTTCAACCACTAGACTCAATTAGATGATTACCCTTTCGGCAAGCTGTTACATTCAATTGAGTAAAAGGTGCTCGAACCCTCCAACATTTTGTTGTGTTAAAGCCCGTATTATGAAATCGTCCTTGATTTGGCACTAGGGACATTGTGTGGAGTTAAATGATACAGCAGGGACAGATGTTTGGATAGATAGTGTGGAGTGAAGTTGGTATTACGCAGCAGTGACGTAGTGCTGTTTGTGCGTCATTTCAAGGTGAGAGTGATGGCGCTAAAAGTACACGGGAGCCATTCTTTAGGCCTAAAGAATGGCCGAAAAGAAGAAGTCTAATGAAATGGTTTCCTTTTTGGAGCATACTCTAGAGTCTAGACTTGTAGCATACTCTAGAGTTGAGGCATACTCTAGAGTTGTAGCATACTCTAGAGTTGTAGCATACTCTAGAGTTGTAGCATACTCTAGAGTTGTAGCATACTCTAGAGTTGTAGAATACCCTAGAGTTGCTACTCTAGACTGCTACTATATTTAAAAAATCTTTTCTCAATTTTACAACTAAGTATATTTCACGGTCGATAAAGTTTAAAAAAAGATAAATGCGAAGGAAGCGACGACGACGGTTAAAAAAAAATCGGCTTAACCAGTAAAGAATACGTATATTTTAACGTGTTGACAGTCCCTATTAAATAAAACCATATACTATGCCTATATATGCCATATACCTTGCCTAGAGGTGTCTAAAGAGTTACCGACTTCATTAAGAACAGTTCACAAACAAACGAGGAGCCAAAAATACAACATGTTTATATTAAAAGCGTGGTGGAACGTGACCCAAAATCGTGTGAGGTCGGCCATCTTCGGCCACCTTCGGTTCTCATTGTTGCAGCGACGCTCGTAATGGACTCGAGTGTCGGTATTCAGCACGTATATTGACTAACCGTTGTCATCTCAATTGCTTCCTATTCAAATTTTGAGGCGAAACTGTTTTGGGACAATGTGTGAGACAAATGGGCTTGAGAAAGATGATTTATATGAGCATATATGAATGTGCCAGCAAATGGGAAAGGTCTGATAGTTTTTTGCATTTCTTTGATGTTGTGAGTCAATGATTCTTTAACGTTAATGTTTTGGTCTGTCTATTCATTACGCTTTCATTGGCAAACTACACGTTGTTTTGACTTACAGCAGGGGTTGTAACCCTTTTTGAAGTCAAGGATCGAGAATACTTTGATTTTGGTTCGGCAGGCCATAACTCAAGGGAAATTTTTATATGCCGTTATAAGCATATACGTAATTAAAATGGTTGTTACAATTCTCAAACTTTTCAAGGTGAATGTGGACCTGGACTTTAAACATGAAAAGTAATAAATACATTTTTCCAAGCTATTGCCGGGGCCGCCAAGGAAGCCACCGGGGGCCGCGGGCTGAAGACCTTTGACTTACAGGATCCATAGCCAACGGTAAACAAGTCCTGGTAGTACGGGTTCCATTGGATGTCGCAGACAGCATGGCTTCTCATAGGATCGAACTGGAACTTCCACAGAGGTAGCAAAGATCCCATGCCTTCACGGAACTCGTCTGATGGATCGTCCCAGTAACGGTAGTCTTGAGCTGGAAATGAAATGCAAATTGTTAGAAACATGATGTAAATAAAGTTATCTACGTGAAAACTGTTGTTTTATGCCCAGTTTTAGGAATTTTGTGAAATTCGGGAGCTCGCTGACCAAGTGGGCTTTAATGTTGTGGTTGTCAGAAATGTGAAAATATATTTCAGAATAATACTTACAACAAAACTTGTTTTACGTTACATAGAGCTGATAGTAAGACCAAGACCGCACTACTGGCTAGCTGCATGCGGCGAACCGTTGCGGCAGGCCGCATGACTTGCGGTCTGCCGCACGGTACGCCGTACTTGAGGGTTTAGAATAATATTAAGTATTGAATAAGGTTCAATACCGCCCTTCAATTCAATCTCGAGCTAACCGGAGCGGTTGACGGCTGGCCGCAATCAGTGCGTTGGAATCATACATCGCCGCATTGCGGCAGCCGCTAGTGCGTTTTTGGCCTTAGACTATGGTATTTTCATTCAGTTTCAATATCGTGTGGTATATAATTATCTAATACCTTTAAACGAGCAATTCTTGTATGTATATTATATATGTAGGTATATATATAATCTGGATCTCGGAAACGGGTCTAACGATTTCGACGAAAGTTGCAATTTAGGGGTTTACGGGGGGGAAAATCGATCTACCTAGGTCTCATATCTGGGAAAAATCGTTTTCTTTATTTTCACAGCCTCGGAAATTTGATAAAACGTTGCGTGTACCTGGACGATATGTTTATATTTTCACTCCGAGCAGAGCTCGCTTGACCAGATATTGAGAAGATATTATAAAAAAAAAAACAAAATAAATTAATGATACCGATGTCATCGTAAATGTTCTGGTTGACGAGTCTCTCGAGGATGGCCCAGGCCTCCCGGATCCTCTGCGCCAGTTGCTCGTCATGGATCTGCTGCGGCGTCTTCGCATGTTTCGCCTTCTTCTTCCGCAGCTGTGTTGGTTACAAAGGATAGTATGAGAAAAAGGTCATAGTATTCAATTGAGCAGTGGTGGCACAGTGATAACGGCCCTGACTTACGAGTTGTAGATCGTGGGTTAGAACCCAAGCAGGCGCTTTACTTTGTGTAAATAATTTCATCACCACTGCTCTCAAAACGGTGAAGGAAAACATCGTGAAGAAATCGGCATGTCTTAGAACCAAAAATTCGAAGACATGTGCCATCTACCAACCCGCACTGGGCCCGCGTGGTAGATTACAGCCCACTCCCTCTAACAGAGAGGATGTCTATGTCCCAGCAGTGGGAACATTAATAGGCTGATTATGTATGTTATGTATGTCGTGGCCAGATCTTAAAATTGATCATTTTATGAAGTGTCCGGCCATTTCATGATATGGTTGCATTTCATGAAATAGAACATCGACCGCTGATCACATCATGATGTGGTCTGGCCAGATCATTGAATACTCAACGTTTGACGATATGAACAGTTAAACGCACGAATACTTCATGATGTGGCCAAAAATTATTGATCATATCGTAAAATAGTTAGATTATCCACCGGTAGAGGCGTTGATGTCGCTTTGTTTTTGTTGTGCATCATGGCGGCTGCATACAACAAATAAAACAAAGTAGGGTGACCACGCAAGAAAACTTGATGGACTTTTTTTATAGGATTTCCAAATGTGATATTATGGAAAGTGACCAACTTGGAAGTTACTAACCTAACCCATGTCGGGGTACCACAACCGGTGTGGTGAACCACATAGCACTTAAAATTAAAAATTCACGCCGCTTATGGCACCCTGAGTCCCCGACGAAATGTGTTAAGTTAGGTTAGAACTGTGACGAAGTGTGGGGTGCCGCGGCAGCGGCTGGCGAGCGCTACTTCCAATTTGGTCGCAGTTAGCAATTTTCACTACACCTTAAACCATGGATACCCTACATTAATGATATGGCCAAACGTCGACTGACATATCATTAAACGTTGTCGTTTAAACGATATGGCCAACTTTAGCTGGCCATTTCATGAAACACGACCATTTCATGAAATGGTCGATGTAAATGAAATGGTCGATGTAAATGAAATGGTCGATTGAAATGTATTCAATTCAATAGTCTGTCGTGATTGATGCCCTAGCTAAAGGTAAATTGGTCTCTTGCGGCCAGAGTTGGTACGGCCACAATAAGTACTAGAATATACTACGTTTTGCCCGCGGCTTCGCCTAAGGTCGATGATAAAAACATATAAAAAACTAATCCATGGAAAAATACATATATCTGCCAACTTTCATGGTAATCGGTCAAAGGGTGTTGGAGATTATCAATCTCATAAGAACCAACATCCATTTCGATTAGTATGGAAATTTGAGGGATTTTGTAACTGCTGTAATTTCCTGAAATATCGATGTAAAACGAATGCATGCTAACTAGCCAGATACGATATTTTTACACAGTCTTGAATAGTCACAATCAATTAATATCATAGCATTATACAACTGATTACTTTGCATCGTGCGCTTGCGCTAGTCTGCATTCAACATTAGATACACAGAGCAAGCAAATACATGAACAAGTAGACGTTGAACAAATATTTATTTAAATGTATTATTGATACTAATATGTTGTAGTTGTAAGCGGTTCGTGGAAAACTACTTACTTACTGTCTATTCCTATTTTCTCGTTCAAATGGAACAAAATACAAACTCCGGCGCACAAAAGCATGATAAATAATAAAACATTCACATTTTTGGATAAATGCGCTAATTCGTAGATCCAATATGCAACTGTGGATCATGATGGATAAGTCGTGTACTTTATAAATCATTGTAGTGAAATAAGTATAAGTAAATAAACATAATTATGAAGTGCTAGCTGCGCCCCGCGGTTTCACTTGCATAAGTCTCGATACCGTGGGGATATCGGGATAAAAAGTATCCTATGTCCTAATCCAGTTAATAGTCTACCCATGTGTCAAATTTCACCCGAATCCGTTCAGCCGTTTTAGCGTGAAAACGTAACAAACAAACAAACTCACTTTCGCATTTATAATATGAGTTAGGAATTTAGGATTAGGTACCCTTTTAGGCTTTTCGTCCTCCTTTTCCTGCATTTTCTTAGCGTAGTCTTCTTGGTAGAAGTCGAAAATGATGCTCTGCAGCGCCGTGGCCCCATAGTTGGCTCTCGGCGGCGGGACAGTCTGTGTGTCCACCGACTACACACAACACATAAAGATTACGTCTCGTTCAGATGTATTAGTGGAGCAGCGTGCGCGGCGGCCGCCCGTCTACATACTGTTGCGTACGAAAGTCCCGGATTGAAGTAGACTCGGGAAGAACGTTTTGACAAAAGTAAAAGGATTTTGTAGTGTATGTGGTGTTCAGTAACTACGGTTATGAAGATATTTTAATTAAACGTGAGTATAAAACTAGTCTTAAATGTTTTTTCGTGTATTTTGGTGAATGTTTTGTATGTTAAATTCTATCTACAATCTACGTAGCAAAGTGTTATTAATAAATACGCAATATGCATGTCGGTCGATATGTTTAATTAAAGATAATGCTATCTTTTGTGTGTAGTTTAGGTACTTATCTAATGAAAATGAATTTAAAAGATAAGGTTTAATGAATGATAATAATTAAAAAGGCGGCGTAGTAATAGATATATATAATTACTTTTCGCTGTATGTAAGTGGCGTGGAAATGGAAAATATAGATAGTGCGTATTAGTAAACAGTTAGTAGATAGGTTATATTTTTCTTTTTATATGATAAAAATACCGTAGGTACACATTATATCCTATACTATAAAACAAGCAATATTTGTATATAAATATTTTATTTTATTTTATTGATCACGTTCTGGAAAACGGCTCTAACGGTTTCGATGAAAGATGCAATATACGGTTTACGTAAAATTCGTTTTCTCCGTATTTTCACCCGACCAGAGCTTAGTCGCCCATAGTTTAGAACAAGAATAATGACACCTTAGAATAATGACATGGCAGTATGGAATTAGTAAGTACCTACTATTATGGCAGCATGGAATTAGTATGTACTATCATGGCCACATGGAATTAGTATGAACTTTCCTATACTATTAAATAAGCATTCTCTATTTTCACCAGAGCAGAGCGCGGTAACCCAGGTACTCCTAAATAAATATAATAAAAGAGGAAATATAAGAAAGTTGTGGTCGATAGTACCTATTGGGAAATGTGGTCAATGTTTTCAATCTGCCTAGCCTTTTCCCAACTAGTCTTTTCTAGTCTGACCGGATGTAACTGAATGACAGTATTTTACATAGAGCGACTGCATATCTGACTTCTACAACCCAGTTACTGGATAATATTTTACCTCTTAGACTTGGTTATAATTATTTGTATTAGGAGGTCATTTTTAATTCTGTTATCAAATATACCTAGAACAAAATAGAGTGGAGTGCCCACAGTCTAAAAATCAAATAAAAAATAGATTGTCATTATTATACAGCAGGTCTACAATTCTGTAGTGGTGGCGATAAACAATCTATTTTTCTATGAATGATAGAATAGTGCCAGAAAAAAGCTGACATCACAATAAAAATTGTCAGAAAGCTTGTAAAAACAATACGTTACGCATTAATTCTCTCGTGAAAATTAGCGAACCGAAAAAAGAAAATAAGAATACATAGTCCCAGACGGAGATGGCGTGGTAAGCTAAACTCCTTTTTAAAGCTAAGGCCCAAATTTGCTTTAGAGCGGGAAAAGTGGAAAGAGGGAAAATAAGCCTTTGCCTTGCAGAGGAACAATATACGAGGCCATAATAAGCCTGATGTAATGGTGATACATCAATTAGCGCGCCGCTCAAATCGATGTTACCATACCTCATGACGAGAACCTCTTGAAAGCTAGGACAGAGAAAAAATCAAATATCTCCACTTGACAAACGAGGTTGTCGACCTGTGGATTGTCGGTTCTGCTATGATTGTGCCGATTGTCCTAACGCCCAATGGCCTGATGGTCGAAAGCCTCGACGAAAATCTCGCGAGTCTCTCGTTAGGCGGCCAGATGTTGGTATTAATGCTCGTGCAGAACAACGCGAATTGTCGCGCGATGCGACATGAACAATACAATTTCTAAGAAAACTTCACGGTATAACAATAACCGGTGTCGCGTCGCGCGCCACTAGTCACGCTGGTCTGCACAAGCCTTATTTCTTCCTTTCATTGTCCATGGTATCTTTTTATTCAATATTCCAGCGGAATTAACCAGATGAAATAATAGAACCAGTTCTATTGTTTGTTTCAACGTTTTTAAATACCACTATTAGCTGGAAGTGAAGGTCATACGTCCGTAATATCACGGTAGAATATGTAATGTTTTTTTTTTTTTTAAATATTAAGTAATTTTTATCTTGAGGGTGATATTTTCGCAATCGTAGTATCGCGTATCGTAGAATTAATAAATGACCTTATTGGACGTATGGTTATAGGATTACCAATTTTTTTTTTGTTTATCTTTGGGTCGTGAAAGTGTTAATATGGTGTAGGAACATAATAACGAGTATTCTATCTGTGTATCAGGATCAAGGGCCTGATACAGAAGGTAGACTTCTCGACACGGCTCGCATTGTGAGATTATCTAACCACTTTGAAAACAAAATCCCGTGCACACGATTACCACATCTGTTTACCGCGCCTTTTTTTTGTAGGTAAGCGTTAATATTGCGGCCGAGCATTGCAAGCAGAAATAGTCCTTACGGTGTTCAGATATGCGTGTCCGCGATAGTACCTGTCTTTGGATGACAAAGTTTTTTTTTTGTGTTTTTGATATACAAGGTGGAGACTACTATACAACAAATAATTAAAATACTGGCACTACTAATGCTTAAGAGTATTTTGGAACTGTCAAATAAATCCTAGCTTCGAAATAAAAAAAAATAGTTTTTCAAACAAATTCAATGTAATATATGCCGGATCCACCCTAAGCCTATAAATTCCGTTTATCTAACTAGGCCTTGGGTGAATTTTCGGGCATAAATTTCAGAATATCCACCTTAGGGTGGATTTTTTGGGTGGATAAACGGAATAGCCCGAGCCGACTGTGGATTTTGCCGAGCTATAATGACTAAACTATTGAATAATTATATTCAATTGAATTTTTGTATACAAAATTGGAACGTCTTATGGACACGCCGTTTAATTTTTTGTTGGATCGTCCACCTTGTATGTTAAAAGTAATAAAGGAGAATAATAATAAAAGAATAACTGACTCGTCTAGGGTAGTTGTAGGTGAGAGCCGCTCGTTCGCAGAAGTTGAACTGGTTGGCCAGCTTCTTGACACGCGGCTTCATGAGGAACACTTCGGCCTCAGCTTCAGGTTGCTCCTCCTCCTCTGAACATTTATAATATATATTATAACTTTCATGCGACACAACTGTATCTGAGAGATCATGACAGCATGACACACCTATTCATCTTAAAAAAATGTTGAGCTACAGTTGCAAATCAACTGTTGCTGTCAAGATGTTGTGCCTTCTGCCAGTAACACTGCAAGACTACGAGTTGTGACACAAAAACATGTTGTTACAACAATGTTGAGTAACTTTTAATGACCATGAATACTAGGTCTATAAACACCTGAGTAAAAACCGTTACCATTATAAAGCATAATACAGATTAATGATAATTAATCTGCCCTTTAAATGATTAAAAAAAACCTTAGAAGTTTGTTTTTTTGAACAAACTTGACAATGTTACTGTTTGGAAATATGAGATATGCCTAACTAGTGATCAAAAATATTAATAATGAATTGCAATTATAAAGGGCTATCCACACATTTCCAGGTGTTCCGAGTTGTTCGTTTCAGTGTTCCCGTCAGGGACGTGCCATCCGTCACCCGTGTTCACACATAAAATATCAGGGAAATCGGTATCAGTGTAATCTGTTTTTCTTCTTAGAATTCAAATAATATGGTTAAGAAAGATCGTAAAGTATATTATTCTGTCGTACAAGTTCTATCAACCTTTCTGTGTTCATGTTGTCGTCAACCAAAGAGATTTAAGATAATCTTAAATCTCTTTGTCGTCAACGTACCTAGATAAAAATCGGATAGCACTATCAAAGCGTCCGTGCGTCCGAGCGTGCTCATAATCCGGATGCGCCTGACACGGAGCTATGTGAACAAGTTCAAACATAAAAAATCGGATACGTACAATACAAATTGTACGTAACCGATTTTTTCCCCGTCCCTGACGGAACACGGCAGGGCCGGGTACCCGGAAATGTGTAAATGGCGCTTAACACTGAATTTGATGCTGTAACCGTTTTAGGTGTAAAAAAGCATTTGAAAAGTTTCCAAATACGTTTTTTACATCTACAGCGAAATATTAGACAGCTATTTACGATGTTACCCACTGTCTGTATTAAACGCTTTTAAGGAAAGTACAAACGGTTCATTACAATTTACAATTGCGTAGCTCGCAAAATATTATGATATTTTAGGGGTATGAGGAACAGGGTGTAAAGTTCACTCATCCCCCATAGAAAAGGGAGGATCCTCCAACCAGACGGGTGTTATGTCTGGCGGGCAACTGCCCATATGTTGATTTCGGATAGTCTTATCTATGTTATTCGCTCAGTAAACTCTAACTGCGAGATGTAGGAATTGTGTGACGTCATGTCTTTTTTGTTTCGTAGTTTTTTGTATGTGGCGGTCTAACCGCTACATCACTCCCCTCCGGAGACCGGAGGTCGATAGTGGGCTGAGTCTTGGATCTTGCGATGCTTCACAGTACCAGCTGTGGTTCCAGTGAGTCGGAACCGGGGCCGCATAGTTCGCGGTGAGTCGGAACTGTCTGCGGTGATTCCCCAGTGAGTCGGGGTGGCGCTGCGTCGTCATCCAGTGAGTCGGATGTGGTACAGCGCCGGGTTGTGGTTGAGGGTGATGACCAGGAATGCGCGTTCGCTGCATGCTGGTGGTCAGGATACCCGTTAAAGCCGTGGGTGCTGGCTGGCTGTGTGACT
Organism: Conistra vaccinii; assembly: GCA_948150665.1. Taxonomy (NCBI): domain Eukaryota; kingdom Metazoa; phylum Arthropoda; class Insecta; order Lepidoptera; family Noctuidae; genus Conistra; species Conistra vaccinii. Next base: position 8,682,885 of record OX411327.1, read on the forward strand.
CGCCTCACGAAAGCTTGCGGGAGTGATGATGATGACGTCACGCTGAAGTAGTTGCACGAAGGCTGCGTTGACGTTCATACTCGGGGTCACCAATTTAGGGGTATGAGGAACAGGGTGTAAAGTTCACTCATCCACCATAGAAAAGGGAGGATCCTCCAACCAGACGGGTATTATGTCTGGCGGGCAACTGCCCATATGTTGATTTCGGATAGTCTTATCTATGTTATTCGCTCAGTAAACTCTAACTGCGAGATGTAGGAATTGTGTGACGTCATGTCTTTTTTGTTTCGTAGTTTTTTGTATGTGGCGGTCTAACCGCTACAATATCATACACTCGGCGCATTCCAATTTAAACTGGAAGTCATCTGTTTGTCGTTTAGGATCCTTGTGATGATCGTACGGTCAGCAAAAAATGTCCATTAATACTGTCACGTTTACATATCATCAAAATAAACACCACAAAATGTTTCGCTATACTGCTTTTAAGCATCTCATATAGTAGCTACGAATTAATAAATATTAATTAAATTTTACTTCTGTTCCCATTTCAATGTAATATTTTGCTCGACAACTAAGCTAAAATAATAAAATCAAAAACTTGACTGCGTAAAAAGTGTAAGTACTTTATAAAAGATGAAAACAAAATTACCTATTTCTGTCTCCAATCCCACTAAATACTATAAACAATCTCACGCAGTCAGAGGCATCTTCTCATTTTCCTCTCCATCATTTATCAAAATCGGTACAGTCGTTTAGTAGTTACGAGGGAACATATAGAGACGGACTTACATACATACAATTGAAACACATAGCCCTCCTTTTTTGGTTTCGCCGCAGTCGGGTAAAAAAATTAAGTGGCGATCGATTTTTGTTGCTGACTGTACCTGTTGTTGTGAAAAAACGAATACCGAAGGACCGCGCATAAAGTCATATGTTTAATTAGACGAAGTCAACTGACGTTTACAGTGTTGTCAGTTTTTGATGAAATAAAAATTGTGTTGTGACAAAGTGAATGATTGAAAAAACTCCTGAATGAATGAAATTGCCTCGATTGTCTGGTGAATAGTTAGTGTGTCGAACTGCCGATATCGGGTACGGGTTCGAATTTTAGTCGTGCTTTGTACATACCAACGAGTTTTGTTCGACGACTACGTTCCTATAGTATCTACCTATACTGAATACCGAGTGTATTATATCAGAGCACTTTTATACAATTTTATTGTAAAATTGAAATAATATTCTTTTATAGTTTGAAATTATTAACTATTCACACTCGTTTTTCATTCATATGATTGAACGAGAACTGAACGCATCACTATTACTTTAATAAATATGGCAACATTATTTTACAAAGTGACATTAGCTACTGTCAGTTGGCTTCGTCTAATTAAAAATACGACTATATTATGCAACCGTAAGTAAGACACCCTATTGTGCCCATAGGCAAGATAGATTGTCAATTTTAACTAGTGACCGACCGAAGGTTCGATTTCGGTTTCGGCAAGTTTCGGCAAGAAAATCTAGTTTCGGCATCAGTTTCGGTTTCGGCATAAAATCTGCCGAACCTTCGGCTGCACCGAAACTCTGCGTTCATGAATTACGTTCGCCTGTCTTCGGGTTAATAACATGTTTTGATATTTTCTATAATATTTGGGTTTTCCTAAAAAAGAAAAGTTTTTTTTCACGTACTTACTTCAATTATTGTTTTATTTTTTTAATTTAACACGTGTTATCTGTTTCAAATCAATCTTCCTAGCCTTTTTCCCAACTATCTTGGGGTCGGCTTCCAGTCTTACCGGTTGCAGCTGAATACCAGTATTTTACATGGAGCGACTGCCTATCTGACCTCCACAACCCAGTTACAGGGTAATACGATACCCCTTGGTAAGACTGGTGTCAGACTTTCGGGCTTCTGACGACTCGTAACGACTGTCGAAGATCCACAAATGACAGCCGGGACCAACGGCTTAACGTGCTTTCCGAGGCACGGAGGAGTCTCGGTATGTAAAGATGGTCACCCATCCACTGACCAACCCCGGCAAGCGTAGCTTAACCTGATGGATCGATCCGTGCGGCTTTTTATTACTTAGCCACGAGCTCTTCGTTATCTGTTTGTTTATGTGTAAAAAATAAGCGAAATGTCAGTAAACAATAGATTTTTAACATGTCTAACAAAGTTTCGGTTTCGGTTTCGGCCGAAACTGAGACAGATACCGAAGATTCGTTGTCGGTTTTGGTCGAAATTCCTGTTTCAGTCGGACACTAATTTTAACAGAGTGCCTGGTGGAAACTGGATGAGTGTATAGCCGAAGACAGAGTTGTATGGCTTTCGATTGCAGAGGCCAATGACCAGCAATGGACTGCTATGCTATTATATACTGATTTTAAAAATTACATATAATACAGTCACTGAAGAGCATCGTTACGCTGTGGTACCATTAATATAATAAGAAATCAGCGAAACATTACTTGAAATCGAAAGTAGAACATGAAAACACGCAACGTCTAAAAATGTCATACGCTGAACTTTTCAAATTAATTTCGTGCTCAAATACAGGAATCTTTTGCTATATTTTACATAATATTTCCATTACGCAGTCGGGGACAAACTTTTGTTGGAGTTTCCCTAAATATAGATTTGTCCAAAAAGGTAGAAAATGGTACAAAACTATTTTAAAGTAGCTTGTAGTTTTGGACTCATTCATATTTACATAGCGTTCTGAAATCTGTACTTAATCTATTATATTTCGACTTCACCCTCATGCTACATGCTTCAGCCTCTTGAATTTTTCCTTGAAGCACCTGAGGGTTGGTTAAAGATACCATTCCGTACTCGACGGCAGGAGGGAACTGCAGGCAACGTGTCATGAAAATCCTCATTAAACCACTTCTTCACACAAATTATAGCCACTTTTGAATTCTTTCTTTTTCGTTTCGATGGTACATCTATGTTTCTTAAACTGTTTGGGCGCAGCAGGTGGGCACTTTTGAATTGTCAAGAAGTCAGTCAGTCCGAAAAATAAAGCTAATTGCCCATTCCAAAGCGTAGTAGGTTATGGAGAAGGACAAAAAAACTAAGGCATTTCCACCTGAGATGTTAGCTACATAGAGATGGATGTGTATTGAATTTAATAGCATAACTTGGCTTAGCTTTGGAGAAAAAGATTCAATAAAGCTAAGTTTTTTACATAATTATGCGTAAAGCAACTCTTCATAACATATCTTACCTGCTCCGCTACAGTTTCAGCTTCCTTGTACCTCTCTAAGGTAGCCATAACGCTGGAATCGTTTTCTCAGTTGGCTTAACAACTATATACCTACCTACAGAGTGTACAGTTCGATTCAAAGTTAATGGCGGCTTGGAAGTTAGCTGCTCTCTGCGCAGTACTCCACCCCCCACCCCCGCTGACACATGAATTTGTTACTGCGCAGCGACTCGCCTCATGTTCCGAGCCGCCATTAAATTTGAATCGGACTGTAACAAGGCCCATCACACACACATTCACATTGCACAAATTACTGGGAACGAATTTTTTTTTGTGTGATATCTCGCTATTTACGTTTATGGTACACAAGTCGAGCGACGCGCGACGGCTCGAACTCGTTGGTGGGCGTAACTAATATGCATGCTAATTAGTCTAATTATTTATTTATTTATGTACCTAGTATGTATTTATCTATTTTTTATTTATTTATATTATCATCATCATCATCATCTGTCTAGCCTTTTCCAACTATATTGGGGTCGGCTTCCAGTCTAACCAGATGCAGCTGAATACCAGTATCTTACATATTTATATATATGTATTTTGTTTTACATATATTATTTAATTAATTTAGTGAAATAGACAATGATTTATAACGCAAGCGAGCGCGTAAAATCTCCTGAATAGAACTTTGGGCGTAAAAATATTATGAAAAAACTACTGAATCAAAATTAAATTATTTGAATTATTGAATAAATTATCTAAGTATCCCTGTATGATTTTTATTTTGCCATTTTCTAACTACATAAGCTATTTATTTACGCCCAAACACGAGTTAAATTAGTGTTGCAATATGGAAGTTTCGACGCTCATAATTTTCAAAACAATATATTTTTTCCAATTCTGCTTCCATACAGGGCTAGATAATGACAAGAAAAATTGATATAATTTTTAGTTTTGAACGTACACCGTCAAACAGACGAGTAATCACTATACTACGTTTGTATGGAAGAACGACCGACTATAGCGGACCCTATACCCAGCGGTGCAATAGGCTGCCTGTCCACCGGAGCGGAGAGGAGAGGAGAGGAGCGGAGATGTGCCAATAATAACCAATAGAATCTAAACTCCGCTCCAGAGGTGCGATTCTATTGGTTAATTTAGCACATCTCCGCTCCTCTCCTCTCCTCTCCTCTCCGCTCCAGTGGACAGGCAGCCATATACCCCGCACGCAACGGTACTGGGGTCGTGCGGTACTGTTTTAACATTTAAAACTTGTTTTCCGTAAAAATAACCTTTTTTTTCCGGAATTGATTTTCAATATCTCAATCGAGAAGGTTCCCAGGTATGGACTAGTACAAAACAAGGTTTACTCTCAGCTTCAGTTTCTATACAAAGTGACATTTCGTTTCTCATTTTTTGACGCATCGTAGAAATCATTCTACAATCATGATTTTACAGAAAAGCGAGCGTTTTGAACGCAAAACTGTGAATTATCATAGTTTTTTCTAATAATTATAATAGAAGAACAAAGCTATCTTCTCCTATTTTACATCATTTATTTTGTTTTAATAGGGCATTACCAAGGAAATGGTAAAAGCCAATATTAATGTAATGTTTTTTTCTTCCAAAATACGGTAGGTTCGACAGTTTGAGATAAATTGTTGTATTTGTCTTTATATACGTGACTGAATATCAGTAATTAATAGAGAATCAAACAGAAAAAAAAAATCCTATGTTCTATCCTTCTACTTTGCTGCCGTCATACTGTCAACACGGAACGTAATTTTTGTCTACTCTTCTGTCAGAACGGTGCTCATACTACGCATGCAGTTATAATACGCCTGGACTTACTTTCTTCTATTGCTTCTTGTACCACCTCATCGCCTTCTTCCCCTTCTCCCTTTGGCTCTGCATCATCTGCGGCTGCAGGTTCTGTAGGTTCTTCATCTTGTTTTACTTCTGCTGGTTCCACTGGCTTTTCTTCATCTGCTGCATGATCCTCTGATAGAATAAGTGATACAATATTTTAACGTGAATTCAGTTTTTACTTATTAGGTACTAGCACTTTCAAGAGTACAATAACTATGGAATAATAATAATTATGGAATGCCGCCTATGAAGGCGGTCTGTCTACAGTCTAGTTGTTAAGGGCTTGTACACAAAACTGCGAATCAGCGCGATGCGAATTCGCAACGCAGAAGTTTCGGAAGAAAATCTTAGGGAGCCGTCGCTGATTTTTGCGATGCGACGTCGCATCGCAGTTTTGTGTACAAGCCCTAAGAGCGTTTATCTACGTATCTAAAAGTTGATAACGTCGCAAATTGCTGTTAAATATTTACCTGTCTTGATTCATTTGCCAATATATGCAAATAATGCAAATATGAAATGTGGCTAACTAGTGAACTAAAATATTGATTATGAAATGCAATAATTAATATCGTAACACCGAATATTTAGTTTTACATGTAAAAAAAAGTATTTGGAATGTTTCCAAATGCCTTTTTTACACCTAAAACGGTTACAACATCAAATTCAATGTTATAATTGCAATTCATTATTAATATTCTAGTCCGCTAGTTAGCCACATTTGTTATTTCCATACAGTAATATTGCCTAATTAATCAAAACATCGCAATATTTGACAACTATTTGCGACGTTGTTGCCCACTTTCAGAATAAACGCTCTTAAGCCGTCTAACGCCCCCCACGTACACGTTGGGCGAGCGCGCTCGGCCAACGGGCAAATACACGTAAATCACGCAAATCACGCAAAAAGGCTCAGTATAGGTTCGCTGAGCGACGGGCTCACCCAACGTGTACTTTAGGTCTTTTGGATATTTATTGAAATCGTTAAAGTTCAAATGAGATTTTCCCCGACATAGATACGAAGAAGGAATGATTAAAGTAAAATTTTCATGAAAACACCAACATCAAACGAAAGCTGTCTTGTGAATGCAGGCAAGAAAATGTACGCGTTACTCCAATTTTCAGTCAATATTTCGCAAACATACCGACCGAGTCTCGCAAAAATAGGTCCACCGCATGTAAGTACGAATTAATAGCAGCACTCTACAGCCAAACTCGATGCAATGGTTGTTCTCAATCGATTTCGGAATCGCTATAAATATGCCGAATTCGATGGATTATCGTGTCACTGTGTCAGATGTCATCAGGGGTAAGTCAAAACAGTATAACAATGGTTTATCATAAGAAGATCATTACATTTGTATTGTGAATAAAAACGCGTGGAACCTACCTTGTTATTTTTTTAGCGTTGAAAAGGGTTCATTTCTTTATTTTTTTTAGCTAAGAGAACGCTTTGATACATAATAATCCCAAAACTTCGATGTCATTAAAATATGACTAGAACGGATATAAACAAAGTCAGACGGTCGATTCCCGTAATAAAAAACTTTCAAAATCTAGTTGCGACTAGATTTTGAAAGTTTTTTATTACGGGAATCTCATCTCATCTCAGCGACAATCAATAATAATAATAAATTTTAATTAGAATAATATTTTTTTATTTTTTTAACTTGTCATAAATATAGGTAAAATTAGAGGTGTTTTTGGCAGATTGAGACTGCGATTTGAATACGAACTTTCTTAAAAATATGGGAGTTGCCCTTCTGATATCTTTTGTCTGTGGAATAAAATTGTAATTTGAGAGATTTTGTATGGAAAAACTGTAAGAAAATGAATTAATAAAGGATAGCTGGATATCCTTTATAGGATCGGATATCTGGAAAATTCAGCCCTTAGTAGGCTTCGAGTTAAAACTAAACGGTAACTTTAAGAAGATATAAGAAACACGAAATAGAAACACAGATAATATATAGAGTGTCCTAACAATAATTTCTACCACGAATCTGCGAAACCTTCCGAAAAGCCTGGTGTTTATGGTATTTCCTCTTTAAAGGTTAATTTAAGTGGCAATACTCGCGGAGACCATCTGCTAAGTTGAAGACTGGTAACTAAAAAAATGACATTAAAACGACCTAATAAACGATGGGAGCAGTGGTGGCCCAGTGGTAACGGTCCCAACTTACCGAGTTGTAGGTTGTGGGTTCGAACCCAGGCAGGCGCTTTACTTTGTGTAAATAATTTCATCACCACTGCTCTCAAAACGGTGAAGGAAAACATCCTGAGGAAACCGGCATGTCATAGAACCAAAAATTCGAAGATTTCGAAGACAATTGACAATCTACCAACCCGCACTGGGCCCGTGTTGTAGATTATACCCCACTCCCTCTCGAAGAGAGGAGGGCTGTGTCCCAGCAGTGGGAAACATTATATAGGCTGATTATTCTAATATATGCCAAATGATGGGATGCAATTCACAAATTCTCTCGTACTGAATGATACAGGAATAAAGAACCTAAACAAAACTATTCTATAATTAGAATTCTATTTGAATTGCAGTCGTAGAATCTGTCAAGGTGATAAAGCCCACGTAAATGAGTCAGAAGCGGCGCGTATGTTTGTAAATTTTGATACAGAGCGTGAATCTAATGTATTTAAAAACCATGTGCTTGCTACATTATTTATTTACTGAGGTCAGTTAGTCTAATAAGAGATACATCTCGAGAATTTAGACATATATAAACCCTTCACGCGTAGATTCGATAATATTTAAAAGTTTAAATAAAAAAAAGTGGAGAGGAAGAAGTTTAAGGGGAATATGAATTTTCAAATATATTTTTTAAATATTTTTGTAAGTTCTCAATTTATGTTGCTTCTTTGTATGAGAAGAAGCAAAAGAATTTGTTCTTCATTGGCATAGCCATACGATATTAAAAATTATTATATAGATGTCCAATGTGATCATTGGACACCTGAATTTTTGGTAGCATAATGATATATGCTACTAAAAATTCGAAGTGTACGTACGTCCACCATCCTTCATTGGGTCCGCGTGCTGTATATCAGCAGCCCAACCCTAGCTCTCTCTCACTCAGAGAGAAGGCTGTATTTGCAATCATGATGCGTCCCAGTAGTGAGAACATTATGCCATCCTACATTGGGTCCGCGTGCTATATATCAGCAGCCCAACCCTAGCTCTCTCTCACACAGAGAGAAGGCTGTATTTGCAATCATGATGCGTCCCAGTAGTGAGAACATTATGCCATCCTACATTGGGTCCGCGTGCTGTATATCAGCAGCCCAACCCTAGCTCTCTCTCACACAGAGAGAAGGCTGTATTTGCAATCATGATGCGTCCCAGTAGTGAGAACATTATGCCATCCTACATTGGGTCCGCGTGCTATATATCAGCAGCCCAACCCTAGCTCTCTCTCACACAGAGAGAAGGCTGTATTTGCAATCATGATGCGTCCCAGTAGTGAGAACATTATGCCATCCTACATTGGGTCCACGTGCTGTATATCAGCAGCCCAACCCTAGCTCTCTCTCACACAGAGAGAAGGCTGTATTTGCAATCATGATGCGTCCCAGTAGTGAGAACATTATGCCATCCTACATTGGGTCCGCGTGCTATATATCAGCAGCCCAACCCTAGCTCTCTCTCACACAGAGAGAAGGCTGTATTTGCAATCATGATGCGTCCCAGTAGTGAGAACATTATGCCATCCTACATTGGGTCCACGTGCTGTATATCAGCAGCCCAACCCTAGCTCTCTCTCACACAGAGAGAAGGCTGTATTTGCAATCATGATGCGTCCCAGTAGTGAGAACATTATGCCATCCTACATTGGGTCCGCGTGCTATATATCAGCAGCCCAACCCTAGCTCTCTCTCACACAGAGAGAAGGCTGTATTTGCAATCATGATGCGTCCCAGTAGTGAGAACATTATGCCATCCTACATTGGGTCCACGTGCTGTATATCAGCAGCCCAACCCTAGCTCTCTCGCACACAGAGAGAAGGCTGTATTTGCAATCATGATGCGTCCCAGTAGTGAGAACATTATGCCATCCTACATTGGGTCCACGTGCTGTATATCAGCAGCCCAACCCTAGCTCTCTCGCACACAGAGAGAAGGCTGTATTTGCAATCATGATGCGTCCCAGTAGTGAGAACATTATGCCATCCTACATTGGGTCCGCGTGCTGTATATCAGCAGCCCAACCCTAGCTCTCTCGCACACAGAGAGAAGGCTGTATTTGCAATCATGATGCGTCCCAGTAGTGAGAACATTATGCCATCCTACATTGGGTCCGCGTGCTATATATCAGCAGCCCAACCCTAGCTCTCTCTCACACAGAGAGAAGGCTGTATTTGCAATCATGATGCGTCCCAGTAGTGAGAACATTATGCCATCCTACATTGGGTCCGCGTGCTGTATATCAGCAGCCCAACCCTAGCTCTCTCGCACACAGAGAGAAGGCTGTATTTGCAATCATGATGCGTCCCAGTAGTGAGAACATTATGCCATCCTACATTGGGTCCGCGTGCTGTATATCAGCAGCCCAACCCTAGCTCTCTCGCACACAGAGAGAAGGCTGTATTTGCAATCATGATGCGTCCCAGTAGTGAGAACATTATGCCATCCTACATTGGGTCCGCGTGCTATATATCAGCAGCCCAACCCTAGCTCTCTCTCACACAGAGAGAAGGCTGTATTTGCAATCATGATGCGTCCCAGTAGTGGGAACATTATAAGCTGATTAGGCTGCTTTGCCACCAGAGTTCTGCTTAGCTGCGTAGAGATGAAATTTATATATTTTTTATTGTTCTCTCGTAATCAAAAACAGTACAAAATCAAAGTAACACCTTAATAAAGACTGGTGTCTGTTGTAGGTAAATAAAATTAAAATTTGTTGAAAGTTAGCTAAAATTGCTGTTCCTATATATTTCATGATTGACCGCTTAGTTCCACTTGGACATTTGACTAATGATCTATTACTGAATGTGTTTGATATCAATCAATAGGGTCGTTTGATTTTCATACTTTTATTCTTGAAAAGGGTTCAACAAGCTAAGTTTTTTTTCATACCGAATCTGCTACACCACTTAGCTCTGGTGGAAATAAACACATATGTAGCTTCGTAGGTTTAGCTTTATCGTTTAGCTAGCACGCATATGTCGGTGTATTTATGGTGGAGAGGCAGCCTTATGCCAACATTATGAATCAGTAAGGCTGCATTTCCACCAGAGATGAGCGAGGATGCGTAGCGAGAGATGTGTGTGAAACTAACCAATAACAACGCTAGCTTCGCTCAAACTATGACAGTGAAGCGATGTTATTGGTTAGTTTCACACACATCCCTCGCAACGCATCCTCGCTCATCTCTGGTGGAAACGCAGCCTAAACCACTAGTCTGTTATACCTTCAGGTTTCGCCTCCTCAACCGCAGGTTTTTCAGGTTCCGGTTCCTCTTCCTCCTCTTCCTCAGTTCTGGACTTCTTAGCCTTCACACGTTTCGGTCCAGCGTCATCGAAGCCGACCTTGCCTGTAACAAGACGATTGACATAAGATTTCATTCGATTCAATTTCACGAATTTGAGTAAATTGATTCTTTTCTTCATTCCAATGGTTACGCATATTTATAATATTCATATTTACGTATGCCTCAAAAAATAGACGCACAAGTTTTAAGGTTTCACCTAAGACTGTTGTCCCTTTCCATTTAATAAAATAAAACACCGTTATGTTTTTTTTTAAACACCTTTCTAAGGACACTCGGGTTTTTAAGACGAATATAACGATACCTTAACTGTCGAAATCCATCCAGCCGTTTGGAAGATACAATCAATCTTCCTAGCCTTTTTCCCAACTATCTTGGGGTCGGCTTCCAGTCTAACCGGATGCAGCTGAATACCAGTATTTTACATGGAGCCTGACCTCCACAAACCAGTAACTGGGTAATACGATACCCCTTGGTAAGACTGGTGTCAGACTTTCGGGCTTCTGACGACTCGTACGTAACGACTGTCAAAGATCCACAAATGACCGTTTGGAAGATACGAGATATTATAATAAAGAAATTTACAAACAAACAAACAAGATATGCGCGAAAAACATAACCCTTCCTTGGCAGTCGGGTAAAAAGGGGAAGGAGTTTCTTCCTCCCTTAATTTTTTTTGTACCAACTTGATGAACTACCTCTTTCAGATAATTCCAGAGCCAATGAAATTGATATCTACTTGTATCTTGCGTTAACTAATCTTGCCCCCATTATTATCAATCAAATTGCAGTTACAGTGTTCATCTAATACATCGTAAAATGGTAACTCACCATATCCAGCGGCAATCTGCGCCTTGGCTTCATCGGAATCCTTGCGTATAGCCGTGCCCTGGTAGATATACAGCGGGTACGCCTTCCCATAGGTCGGTTTAGGCTTCGTCACAAACAGCCCCTGGCCATAGTGGTACGCCACTTCATCAGCTACCCACTGAGGGTTGATCGTGGTCAGACAACGACCAATCTCTTCTTCGAGATCCTGAACAAGGTTATTGTGATTAACTTAATCTGAAGGCCAATTGTCGTACTTAAATAACTTTCACATTCAAGTTGCAAATCTGTCAAACTTGTCATCCAAAAATGTCGGATTTTTTTTCAAAAATTGTGGTAAATTGATTGCATTTTTGACTGATAAAAATTACGGGAAAAGCTTGAAGCTTGTTTTGCTTTTATGAAATTCAAGAATTATGCATGTTCCTTGGAGAGGTAGGCAGGCGTTCATTTTGTAAGTTATTACGACCTAGGTCACAAATCCGAAAGTCCTAATGAAATGACTCAGTTCCGCAATCAAATTAAACTAATTGCTATTTACAGCGTCACTGACGCTGTAAATAGCAATTAGTTTAATGCTGACGCTGCGTCAGCATTACAAATTACAACTAAAAGTTTATTTGCAGCAACTGTTGGCAGTAACAGTTTGTAGCTGTGTAGTCCCCTAAAGGTTGTTTAGGTACTTCGATTATGTATTCCAACGCTGTACGCATGCGCCAAGTAGCTTTCGAGATTTGTCCTTTACTTTCAGATTTAATATCCGCAAATCTGTGCGCTACTTTACTTTGACTAGAGGGAGACCAAGTGAATGGATTGGCTGATGTGATATGAACGAAAAAGACGGACGGAATGATAAGGTAACAGGTGCTGCCCACTGCTGAATGGAAGCGGACAACATTCAGTGCGGACCCAAAGTGACATGGGACAAGAGCTGACAGAAGAAGAAATATCTGTGCACTACTTTACTTTTTTTATTGTAATATCTTACAGCTTCGGCCACTTCCTCCTGGTCTTCAGGTTTGATAAGATTGCGCGGTTTGAGCCAGTCTAGAGCGTCGTCATCAGCTAGTTTCCCGCGGGACGCTGCTGCCCCCTCTTTCTGCTAAATAACACCATTATACATTAACAAGTACATAAACAACACCTAGCGCCTCAGCATGATGCGGTTACGTACATCCAAGCACTGCAATGTTTTGTTTATAAGCACTTTTTCCTCCGTGACGTTAAGCGCGCGTTTTATCATAGCCTTCAGCATTTTGCTTATTTTTTTTTTTGATTTACTTCAGTAACAAAGAAATACGCAAGCACGCAAGCGATGTCTGACAGCAAATGAAACACTGCTTAGTTTTCTAAACGTTTGAGAACTCCGAGCGGATTTACGAGTAAATATTCTAGAGACATTTGCATATTGTTTGATAGGTCTTTATTGGGGACGATCATGTAATTCGACTATAAATAATTCGAGGCACTTTTAGTTAAGCAAAGCAAGCGTAAACAAACGATTAAACCGTTGCGTGCCCGAGGAATGCTGGATTGTATCTTTATTCATAATCATTTGTGTTTAAGTCCCGACTTTATGGTCCACACAAAAGTTTATCATTGATTTTACTCACGTCAATATCATCATCCAATTTGGAAGAAACATGTGATAATACCGATTCGGAGGACGTAGGAACTAAATCTGTTTCAGCAGACATTTCGACCAAAATCCGCGGTCTAAAAATGGCCTTTAACATTGGAAGCGCTAATCAGTACTGCAGTGTCATAAAGCCTGTAGTTCTCGCCTAGATACCAAATGAACTTTGACCGAAGAATGAACTAAACTGCATTAGTAACCACAGTCGCTAATGTACCTAGTACTAGCTAACTACCAATGCCAAACAAAATATGGATAATTTTATTTGTATCACGCGAAAACTGCAAGATAGTTCGTTGTTATTTTTATTGATGTTGCCTTGTATTCAGTATTAAATTGCAACTTTATTGGAAATGAAATTGAAACATAAAGAAATTGTGAAAACTGAACATTTAAAAGGGTATTTAGTTTTCCTTTCGATTTCCTGCAAAATACGTACCGGATGATCCAGAGAGAGATCACATTGTAAAATGCCAGTAAAGCCCTCTCTTAGCCATAACGTTTTATGAGGCTAATTCTCAAATTATGAATGGGAAATAAATTAAAGGCAATCATTTTAATCGGCCATAAAATGACCTAACGGTCGTTTGAGCTAGGGTGGAGCTTATTTCAGATTTAAATACGGATACAATGTTTCATTGCGGTAATTTGTCGGATATACGGATAATTTACGAGTTGGTCTTCCAAGGAATTTCCTATTTCAATGTATGTTTAATATATTTTAAAATTCCTCTGTTTGTATATTCTTGATGTTTTCTATAGTGTCGATTAGATTTCCTATTGGTGTTTGGTGTTATTACGAATCATTTACCAAATCGTCTTTCATGAAGACTTCTTCGAATAACTGTTTGTATTGCTCTAGTTTTTGCTACATCATTACTTCCTTGATTATAATATTGTTAAGATATTTCATATCTTGCATCATCGCCATCTCAAAGAACATAACTCATAGCAAAAGATAGTTCATTTGCTTTGTTTAATGTTATAAACAATTTGTTTCCTAGATTTTGTTTTTGCAATCGGTACAAAGTTTACAAAATTACTTCCCTAGGCAGGGCGTGTCACCAAATTCTAATTAGTCTCCGTGTCTGGCATTAGCTAGTACTGGGGTTGTATCACGACATCGCGACAATGGTGAGGGTAGATTAACATTCAGTTCTCTTTGCACAGTTCTAGGTGAACCTTTTCAGCTATCCTCTTTGGTTCAAACCATAATGCAGATATGGAAATAGACAGTTTGTTTTTCAAAATTATTGCAGGTTTCTGGTAAGTTGAGATATTTTAAAGGATGGTGGGCGATAGTGGTCCCAGCTCGGCCAGCCACTAAATGTGTATTACTTAAAAGAGCAAATAAAACTGAATATTTTTTATTATGACACCATCAAAATTCATCCCGGAGGAACCGAGCTACGTGTACCTTAAGTATATTTCTTTGTCTGCGGCTTAGCTCAGAGACTCTAAGTACTAGAAAGTTGTAATTTCGCATTGGTGTATATATTTATTACGCCGACAAAGTGGTAAAATAAAATCAAGACAATTGTTTTTTTTTGGGTATCTTTTACCCCTACCTCGTAAAGAGGGAATTTTTTTTTCTCGTCTAGCACTTGTTATGGGATGTCGTTGGAAAGGTCGTTTAAAAATATTACGAGTGTGTGAACACCATTTTTGGATTAAGTTATCCGTTTCCGAAATATTAAGCTTTAAAGTGGTGGGCAATAGTGGTCCCAGCTCGGCCAGCCACTAAATATGTATTACTTAAAAGAGCAAATAAAACTGAATATTTTTTATTATGACACCATCAAAATTCATCCCGGAGGAACCGAGCTACGTGTACCTTAAGTATATTTCTTTGTCTGCGGCTTAGCTCAGAGACTCTAAGTACTAGAAAGTTGTAATTTCGCATTGGTGTATATATTTATTACGCCGACAAAGTGGTAAAATAAAATCAAGACAATTGTTTTTTTTTTGGGTATCTTTTACCCCTACCTCGTAAAGAGGGAATTTTTTTTTCTCGTCTAGCACTTGTTGTGGGATGTCGTTGGAAAGGTCGTTTAAAAATATTACGAGTGTGTGAACACCATTTTTGGATTAAGTTATCCGTTTCCGAAATATTAAGCTTTAAAGTGGTGGGCAATAGTGGTCCCAGCTCGGCCAGCCACTAAATATGTATTACTTAAAAGAGCAAATAAAACTGAATATTTTTTATTATGACACCATCAAAATTCATCCCGGAGGAACCGAGCTACGTGTACCTTAAGTATATTTCTTTGTCTGTGGCTTAGCTCAGAGACTCTAAGTACTAGAAAGTTGTAATTTCGCATTGGTGTATATGTTTATTACGCCGACAAAGTGGTAAAATAAAATCAAGACAATTGTTTTTTTTTGGGTATCTTTTACCCCTACCTCGTAAAGAGGGAATTTTTTTTTCTCGTCTAGCACTTGTTGTGGGATGTAGTTGGAAAGGTCGTTTAAAAATATTACGAGTGTGTAAACACCATTTTTGGATTAAGTTATCCGTTTCCGAAATATTAAGCTTTAAAGTGCTGGGCAATAGTGGTCCCAGCTCGGCCAGCCACTAAATATGTATTACTTAAAAGAGCAAATAAAACTGAATATTTTTTATTATGACACCATCAAAATTCATCCCGGAGGAACTGAGCTACGTGTACCTTAAGTATATTTCTTTGTCTGCGGCTTAGCTCAGAGACTCTAAGTACTAGAAAGTTGTAATTTCGCATTGGTGTATATATTTATTACGCCGACAAAGTGGTAAAATAAAATCAAGACAATTGTTTTTTTTTTGGGTATCTTTTACCCCTACCTCGTAAAGAGGGATTTTTTTTTTCTCGTCTAGCACTTGTTGTGGGATGTCGTTGGAAAGGTCGTTTAAAAATATTACGAGTGTGTGAACACCATTTTTGGATTAAGTTATCCGTTTCCGAAATATTAAGCTTTAAAGTGGTGGGCGATAGTGGTCCCAGCTCGGCCAGCCACTAAATGTGTATTACTTTAAACAGCAAATAAAACTGAATATTTTTATATCTTCTTTTTCTGCATTATGGGTATCAAATTAAAGGGCTCATAACAAGGATTCCAAAAAGACATACATCCCTGTATTACTTAAAATAATGATAGGTAATAATAATAATAATAACCCCACCGCCGTATCTCTACGTTGACGTCGTGGTGGGGCTTGCGTGCTCCGAACCCTAGGTCTGTGCCGGTAGAGTTAACTTTGTCGGAACAGGTCTAGGATGAGGAGCCAGACCAAGAGAGATACAAAAATCCGCAGGGCAGCGTGTGGCGAGCTGTTGGGCAGTAGCGACCCCACGGACCCTATCTCCCGGGAGAAATCTTGTTCCTCATCTCTGGCTTGCCTTTATTGGCCGGCTGGAGTGAATACTGACGAGGAACAGAGCTCCCACCTCATTCTTGCCTTAATTGGCTGGCTTGAGTGGAGATTCGCAAGAGCAAACGTGCTCGGAGGAAGGAAGTATTCCAGTAAGATGCTGGTAGGGATCTTGACCGTACTTCCGGGATTGTCCTGATAGCCGTGGAATACCGCTCCACTCCTCATAAGCACATCAGGACATGCTGCCCCCTTGTCGCTACGACACTTTGTGCTAGCGGCCGTTTTCGGGGGCCCATTATTGAGTGTGCAAGTCACCCCCTGCCATTTTATCCGTGTATATATAAAACATTGATCAGACAGGGGCCATAGTCCTTCCATAGATTCAGGTCACCAGTCAACTTAAGCCACCCAAACCCATAGTCCAATATCTTTGTTTCCATATCTTGCAATAGTCCTACACCAGCCGGGGATTGTCCTTGGGTGCACTTGCATAGTGCATACAGGGATAATCGTCGGTTGGTGCCTCATTTCATTACAAACGTCTAACGGGCCTCTGCGAGTTGGCTTCGGCCCCTCGTAAGCCTTCCAAAGGTGCGGGACCCCAGGGTCCCGAGAATAGTCAAAAACTAAAAAATAATAATAATAATAATAATATTAATAAAACGGACGCTACTTCCGGGCCCTACATGGACCCGATGTAGATTTACTAGCGTCCGTAGCCTGGCTGCGTTTTGGTGACCTCTTTGGGGAAACCGAAGGTTTTGTCTGTGCAATTATGGACGAAGTTATGATGACGAACAATTACCGGAGATTCATTGTGAAGGATGGGACGGTTGACATCTGTCGGGCATGCCACCGTCCGGGAGAATCAATCCGACACATTATCTCCGGGTGTTCTCGTCTAGCTAACGAAGAGTACTTGCATAGACATAACCTTGTAGCCAGGATTATCCATCAGCAACTTGCTCTGAAATACAACCTTGTAGAATCGGAAGTGCCGTACTACAGGTATGTGCCCGACCCAGTTCTCGAAAATGGACATATCACATTGTACTGGGATCGATCCATCATCACTGACAGGACTATTGTTGCCAATAAGCCTGATATAGTGGTGGTGGATCGAGGAGAACGGCGCGCAATGATTATTGACATAACGGTCCCGCATGACGGGAACCTCGTGAAAGCAGAGAAAGATAAACAAATCAAGTATCTTGACTTGGCTCACGAGGTTGTCGACATGTGGGATGTGAACTCAGCGATCATTGTGCCGATAGTCGTATCAGCCAATGGCTTAATTGCCAAGAGCCTCGACCAACACCTAAGGAGGCTCTCGTTGGGCAGCTGGATTAAGGGCTTGATTCAAAAAGCAGTACTCCTGGACACGGCTCGCATTGTCAGAAGGTTCCTCTCTCTGGAGCCCTGACCGCCGGTAGCTTGGACCCTGTTCCCGATACCGGTGGGCTACTATTTTTTATATTTTTAAATGTTTTTATAATTTTTATTTTAATATTTAAAAATGTAATTAATATGTTTAATACTGAATATTAATAAGCCCCCTAAACAACCACACGTCCTGATTGACCATCTAATCACGTGGGGGGCGGACACACGAATGAGAAATTACTGGCGTGGCTAACGTGGCTCTGGAAACCCATTCAAAATGGAGACTCGTTCAAAAAGAAAACGTATAGGACCGCTGCCCGGGGGCGATCGCCGGGGCGCACCTGGAGCTGACGCTGGGTGTCTCAGCATGCGAACCGTCAGCGGTGAGGAGTTGAACAGGCGGGCTCCCACCGACAAAGATGCTACAGCCGAAGCCATTGAAGATGGTGATAGACTGACAAACAGGACAGACACCCCTGTAGAGCCTTACAGTCCAAGTACAGTATCGTACGCACCTTCAAGAACATCATCACCATCAATCCCATCTTCACCCATAACATCATCACATCCCATATCTAGTTTTAATACAGTTCCACCCACTCTGGCCTTGAATGTTGCGCGGGAGGTATCTACCTTCTTACCCGCGTCCACCAAGGCTGGGAAAGCAAGAGTTCGCATGAGATGGAGCAAAGAAGTTAACCTATTTATCATGCGAACTTATCTATACATCACTAAATTAGAGACCGACATGACCACCTACAGACGACAATTGCATGAACTTTTTACACGTCAATACCCAGATATTACAGTTACAGAACAGAGAATTTCAGATCAAAGAAGAATAATAGTAAGAAATAAGCTCCTGTCTCAAGAAATAATAGATCAGTTAAAAGATGAAGTACGTACACAACTACTAGACGAATCAGAAAACACTGAAGGCGTCAACACTATCGCATTAACACAAAACACAACTGAGTATAACCAACAAGAACAACCACAATCGTACACTCAATCACAACCATTCACACAATCTCAACCATACTTTCAATCACACGCATATTCACAAAGCACGCATACATCCACACAAACCGAAAGTATTACAATAATGTTAGAAAATGAAATAGAAACCCTAGACGATATCAATCAAAATCAATCCACAGATTCGCGTATCCAAGAAATACACGATAAATTTAAAACAGCTCTCACTCAATATTCCGGCATGGACCCGGCAGCTCGACCAAAATTACCCAAACTTAGGTACACACCAAAACTTTTTAACCTCGTTAATTTATTTAATCAAAACATTCTTAACCAATATATTAGCGAAGAAACTCAACTTATAGACGTACATACCCTGATATATTGCACAGCATTAGTTATTTCCGAAGAACTTAATTTTAAAATCACAGAATACACAGGCAACACAAGACAAGGAAATATTAACAAACCAGCATGGCAGCAGAGACTTGAAAAAGATATAGAAAAACTTAGAGCAGACTGTGGTAGATTAACTCAATACATTAACAACAATAGATCAAATAAAGTAGTTAAGAGAGTAGAAGCAATTTTTAAAAACATGGCTATCCACACTAGACATGAAAACGACAATAGAAAACCAGAAGAGTTTTTGGATACATTGAAACAGAAATTAGCCCTAAAAGTACACAGGTTGAGAAGATACAAGAAAGCACAAGAACGTAAAAACGATAACTCATTATTTGCTACGAACGAAAAGAATTTTTACAGAAAATTACAGAAACCACAAACTGATACCGAAACACCGACAGCCGAAAACAACATTGAACTACCAACAGCGGAACAACTGGAAACATTTTGGTCTGGCATATGGGAAGAGCAAGTGCAACATAACAAACAATCTGATTGGATAACAGACGAAGAAACTAAATGGAGCTCACTAGAAGAAATGGAATTCGTTGAATTAACTGAGTCTGACATAGGTAGTATTACAGCGAGACTACATAATTGGAAATCCCCTGGTATTGATAAAATACATAATTACTGGTATAAAAAATTAGAGTCATTACACAAAGTTTTAGCTAAAAATTTAACAGAAATCATCTTAGGGAAACAAAGCATTCCTGAATTCATTGCTACAGGAATAACGTATATGTTGCCAAAAAATCAATACTCACCACAACCTTCTCAATACAGACCAATCACATGCCTGCCCACAATATACAAGATCTTAACGTCAGCAATCACTACAAAAATCAATAAACACATAGAACATCATAACATAATAGCAGAAGAACAAAAGGGATGTCGAAGGGGCCACATGGGATGTAAAGAGCAACTTGTTATAGATTCAATAATCCACAAACATGCCGCTACAAAAAATAGAAACCTACATTGCACATACATAGATTATAAAAAAGCATTCGATAGTATTCCACACTCCTGGCTCATTCAAATATTACAGATCTACAAAATAAATTCAAAACTAATAGACTTCTTACAGAAAATCATGTCCCGTTGGAAAACTACACTCCAGTTAAATTATCGAAACAACACTATCACTACTCAACAAATATCCATAAAAAAAGGTATTTATCAGGGAGATTCTCTATGTCCCTTATGGTTCTGTCTCGCTCTGAATCCTCTGTCCCACCTACTTCATCGCTGCCAAGCCGGATATTCCCTTAAACATTCCAGAGAAGAAACAGTAATCTCGCATCTTATTTATATGGACGACATAAAACTATACGCAAAGTCTGAAAAAGAGATGAAAAAATTAATAGATATCACGACAGAATTCAGTAAAGACATAAACATGCAATTCGGATTAGATAAATGCAAAACAGTTCATATAATAAGAGGCAAAATAAAACCAGGTGACTATCCTGTTAATAATACAGATACAATTACAGCTATGGAACAAACGGATTTATATAAATATTTAGGGTACAAGCAACTCAAAGGAATAGACCATACAGCAATAAAACACACCTTAAACGGCGAATACAAAAGAAGAGTGATCGCAGTATGTAAAACTCAACTTTCCGGAAAACATTTAATAAAGGCATTGAACACCTATGCGATCCCTATATTAACATACTCGTTTGGAGTGATTAAATGGTCAAAAACTGACATCCAGCAAATAGAGAGAACCACACGCACCACACTTACTAAACACAATAACCTACACCCTAAATCTGCAATAGAAAGGCTGACCATCAAACGGCAATATGGAGGGAGAGGCCTTATAGATGTCCATAATCTTTGGAAGAAACAGATAGCTAGATTAAGAACATTTTTTCACTCTAAATCACACACAAGCAACATACATAAAGCCGTAATTATGAACGATGTCAACTATACCCCACTTAACCTACACGAACAGATAGATACACCAGAAACTAGCAATGACGACCCACATAAACAAAAGTTAGACGACTGGAAAAAGAAAGTGTTGCATGGACGGCACCCCCATGATCTAGAACAATCTCATATAGATAAAATAGCGTCAAATAAATGGCTTAAAATTGGTAACTTATTTCCGGAAACCGAGGGATTTATTATTGCAATACAGGATCAGATCATAAATACTAAAAACTACAGGAAATTCATTATAAAAGACCCCACAATAACAAACGATAAATGCCGCAAATGTCACAGCCAGCCAGAGACCATACAACACATAACAGGGGCATGCACAACACTCACACAAACAGACTATACACACAGACACAATCAGTTAGCAAATGTCATCCATCAAACACTAGCACTTAAATATAAACTCATACAAGATACAAACACTCCTTATTACAAGTACATACCACAAACAATTCTAGAAAATACCACACACAAACTTTATTACGATCGCGCCATACTAACCGACCGGACCGTTCACTATAATAGACCAGATATAACCCTTCAAGATAAAGTTAATAAAGTCACATACCTCATAGATATTGCAGTCCCTAATACACATAATTTACAAAAAACAATAGGTAAGAAAATTAGTAAATACGCTGAATTGAAAGAAAAAGTGACTAGAATTTGGAGGCAGGAAAAAGTCTACGTAGTACCCATTGTTGTCTCTACAACGGGGGTTATACCCAATCACCTCCACCACAGCCTTAAACTAATAGACCTGAAAGACTCAATTTACATAACACTCCAAAAAGCCGCAATTTTAAACACCTGCAGAATAGTCAGAAAGTTCATGCAAATTGACGAAAATGAAATCATTCCTCACAACAATATATAATACTACATAAAAATAAAACACACACATCATCGTCACCACACACACACACGCTACATTGACTTGGCTTGGCCCGTTAATGTAGCTTAAACTAGCCAAAGAGCTAAGAAACAAAAGTTTACCAAAAATATTAATAATAATTAAAACCACATTTATTAATATTTAGGATAGTGGGCAAAATACACCCAGCTCCACCATAGTTAAAACAACTGTAGTTTTAAAGACATTGCTTCTTCCTTTACTCATGCCAAAGTGCATCAAAATCTGTCCCGGGGTTCTTCAGTTCCGACAATGTTAGGTTAGGTTAGATAAAATACACGCAGCTCCGCTACTACACCCAGCTCGGTCACGGTTAACACTGCTGTAGTTTTGAAGACATTACTTCTTCCTTTACTCATGCCAAAGCGCATCAAAATCTGTCCCGGGGTTCTTCAGTTCCGACAATGTTAGGTTAGGCGAAATACACCCTCAATCTAACCTAACCTAACCTAACACTGTTGGAACTGAAGAACCCCTGGACAGATTTTGATGCGCTTTGGCATGAGTAAAGGAAGAAGCAATGTCTTTAAAACTACAGTGGTGTTAACCGTGGCCGAGCTGAGTGTAGTAGCGGAGCTGCGTGTATTTTATCTAACCTAACCTAACCTTTTTTTTTTTTTTTTTTTTCTCGGGGTGGAAATCCTCATGGATGTCCTCCGCCCTGGGGTGGGCGAAGGGGTCTGTCAGACTCTTACTGACTAAAACCACCCCGGTGTTCCCTCGCACACTTGCGTCGGGGGGCTGCGGGAGCAAATTGCGACTTCCGCTGCCCCGGACTGGTGACGGCCCGCACTCTGCGGGCCCCGTCCCGTAGGGGGAGTGAGGTGTGCAAACTCCCCCCGTTACGTCTTAGAGTGGCGCGCGTGGAACACTACGCGCCGCCATCTCGGGTCCTGTGTGATGGGGGGCGACGGATGTCCCCGAATCCGTCGCCCCTGGACCCATTTAGGGGGGCTGGAAGAGGGCGTTATCCGCCCTCCGCCGACGCCCGGTGCGCCTGCTGCGGGCCGGGTGAGTGGACGAGATCTCCCTCTCCCTTTCCGCAGCCTCCTTCTGCGAGATGACTGTCTCGCAGAAGGAAACCACCGCGTCCCACGACTCGGCACTCCCGACCATCGAACGAACGACGGCCGGCAGTGACAAGTCGGCTCCAACTTCTGAAACGAGGGCACGGCGCGGCTCCTCCCACGCGGCACACTCTGCCAATGTATGCCGCGCCGTGTCCTCCCGACAATGGACGCAGTGGTGACACCGAGCGTCCGGCTCCCTGTTTATGCGACACAGGTACTTCCCGAAGCAGCCATGCCCCGAGAGCACCTGCGTCACCCGAAACGACAGGGAGCCGTGCCTCCTCCCGAGCCAGTCGTCGAGCACCGGCCGGACCGCCTCGATGGTGACGAGGCCGGCGGTGGGGCGTGAAAGCCTTTCCCGCCATTCCGCCACCAGGACCTCGCGAAGCTGAGACCGACGCAGCTCCATGTGTCGCTGCATCGGTCGCTCGCCCCGCGCTGTGGCTTCCTCGCGCCACCGATGAAGTGACGCGAGCACCTTCGCCTCCAGGTCCCAGGGCGGGGATCCGGCCAGTGCACAAGCCGCCTCGTAGGAGATCGTGCGATACCCCCTGATGACTCTGACGGCCATCGCTCTCTGCGGCTTACGCAATACAGCGATGCTACCGGCCGTCAGGTCAGCCGCCCAGATCGGGGCCCCGTAAAGGGCCATCGACCGCACGATCCCCACGTAGAGCCGCCTACAAGCGGCGCTCGGGCCCCCCAGATTGGGAAGCAGCGTTGACAGCGCCCCAGCAGCACCCAGCAACTTGGGCGCCAACCGTCGGAAGTGGGGCCCGAAGTCCCACCGGCTGTCGAGCACCAATCCTAGGTACTTCATGGTAGACTCGACAGCGATCCGAGTCCCCCCGACCACGATATGTGAGCCGGGTGGCGGCGCCCGCCGGGGGCCATGAAACACCATGGCCTCCGACTTACTAAGGGCCACCTCCAGGCCTAGGCGACGTATGCGGCTCACCACCTGTGAGACCGCAGCCGTCGCGCGCAACGCTGCCTCCCTGTGCGAGCTCCCCCGGGCAGTGACCAGCGTGTCATCCGCATAACACGTCAGGTCTACCCCCGGGCCGAGCTCGCCCCTCAGCACCCAGTCGTACCCGATGTTCCACAGGAGCGGGCCTACAACCGAACCCTGCGAAACACCGCACGACATGCGGCGCTGGTTTCCACCATCACGTCCCATGTAGGTGACACACCTCTCTGACAAATAAGCCCCAACGATGTGGCGGAGGTAGGGAGGCACCCCATGATACCGCAGTGCCTCCCGAATACAACTCCAGGGCAGGGTGTTGAAGGCGTTGGAGATGTCCAAGGACACCGCCAACATCACCCCGCCCCGGGACACCGCTTCCTCCGCCAGGACTCTAACCCGCGACACAGCGTGGATCGTAGAGCGCCCATGCCGAAACCCGAACTGGCTGTCATCCAGGTCCGGCCCCTCTCTGCACAAGTGGCCGACGAGGCGGGCTGCGATTATCCGCTCGAACAGCTTGCCCACCTCGTCAAGCAGCACTATGGGCCGGTACGCGGATGGTGAGTCCGCAGGGCGCCCCGCCTTCCTGAGCAGGACCAGACGACCAGACTTCCACAGAGTGGGAAACTGGCCCTGCTCGAGGCACGCCGTGTAGAGTCCTCTCAGTTGGGGCTCAAGCTCCTTCAGAGCGAGGGCTAACACGCAGCCGTGGATCCCGTCGGGCCCCGGAGCCACGTTCTTGGCCCGGAGCCGCATCACGGCTGCCCTCATCTCTGCCTGTGTCACCTCTGGGACGCTGATGGCGTTCTCCTCCTCTGTAGACTCTGCGGCTGTGGGCAAAACCATCGGCGGCGGAGTATGCTCCGCTGTTGCCGGGAAGAGGGCTGCGACCACCTCCTCCAGCAGCTCGGGTTGGAGACTCTCAGTAAGTGGGGGTGCCGCGGCTCGAAGTTTCCCTCGCACCGCGCGATAAGGGCGCCCCCACGGATCCCCATCTAGAGTCTCCAACATCTCCTCCCTGGCTCGCGTCCTCGACTCGCCGATGGCCAGCCACAGAGCCTCCTTAGCCGCGCGGTACACCTCATACAGCGCGGCTTCTTCGTCAGGATCCCGGCGACGTCTCCTCCGGTATCGGGTGTACGGGCGTCTAACCGCCACGCACGCGACGCGCAGCTGCGCGATCTCGGCGGTCCACCAGTACACCTGACGCCTAGCGGACTGTGCGTGGACCCGGGGCATAGACGCGTCGGAAATTTGCGTCATCGCCCCGCGGAACCACAGCGCCTCCTGCTCGACGTCGACGGGTCCGTTCATTGCCGACTCCCGGACCCAGGCCTGGACGATGGCGGCCTCCTCGAGAAGCTCCCTGTCGATGCGCTTACGCGCCCAGCGCGGACCGTCCGTTCGCGGGGCCGGTGGACCGCGGCCGCCAGCGGTCTGGGTGGAGACGTCGAAGCGGATGTATCTGTGATCCGACAACGTCTCCACCTCCACGGCGACACGCCAGTCGCGGACACGGCTCGCGACAGCGGGGCTAGCGAACGAGACGTCCACTATAGACCCGCCCCGCTGCCGCACGCACGTGTGAACCGAGCCCCGGTTTAGAACGGTCAAGCCAGTCGTGACCGCCCACTCCTCCAGCACCTCGCCCCTAGCATCGGTCACAGGGGATCCCCACGCCACAGACTTGGCGTTGAGATCCCCCAGCAACAGCACCGGGCGAGGGTGTAGTCGGCCCACGACGGCACCCAACTCGACAAGGAACCTCTCGAAGTCGGCGAGACTCTTGTTGGGCGAAAAGTACGCCCCAACCGTGCCAATGCCGTCCGCGAGGGCGGCTACCCAGCCATGACCTCGGGAAACCTAACCTAACCTAACCTAACATTGTTGGAACTGAAGAACCCCGGGACAGATTTTGATGCGCTTTGGCATGAGTAAAGGGAGAAGCAATGTCTTCAAAACTACAGTGGTGTTAACCGTGGCCGAGCTGGCTGTAGTAGCGGAGCTGCGTTTATTTTAACGAACCTAACCTAACCTAACATTGTCGGAACTGAAGAACCCCGGGACAGATTTTGATGAGCTTTGGCATGAGTAAAGGGAGAAGCAATGTCTTCAAAACTACAGTAGTGTTAACCGTGGCTGAGCTGGCTGTAGTAGCGGAGCTGCGTTTATTTTATCGAACCTAACCTAACCTAACATTGTCGGAACTGAAGAACCCCGGGACAGATTTTGATGCGCTTTGGCATGAGTAAAGGGAGAAGCAATGTCTTTAAAACTACAGTGGTGTTAACCGTGGCCGTGCTGGGTTTAGTGGCGAAGCTGCGTGTATTTTATCTAACCTAACCTAACATTGTTGGAACTGAAGAACCCCGGGACAGATTTTGATGCGCTTTGGCATGAGTAAAGGGAGAAGCAATGTATTCAAAACTACAGTGGTGTTAACCGTGGCCGAGCTGGCTGTAGTAGCGGAGCTGCGTTTATTTTATCTAACCTAACCTTTTTTTTTTTTTTTTTTTTTTCGGGGTGGAAATCCTCATGGATGTCCTCCGCCCTGGGGTGGGCGTAGGGGTCTGTCAGACTCTTACTGACTAAAACCACCCCGGTGTTCCCTCACACACTTGCGTCGGGGGGCTGCGGGAGCAAATTGCGACTTCCGCTGCCCCGGACTGGTGACGGCCCGCACTCTGCGGGCCCCGTCCCGCAGGGGGAGTGAGGTGTGCAAACTCCCCCCGTTACGTCTTAGAGTGGCGCGCGTGGAACACTACGCGCCGCCATCTCGGGTCCTGTGTGATGGGGGGCGACGGATGTCCCCGAATCCGTCGCCCCTGGACCCATTTAGGGGGGCTGGAAGAGGGCGTTATCCGCCCTCCGCCGACGCCCGGTGCGCCTGCTGCGGGCCGGGTGAGTGGACGAGATCTCCCTCTCCCTTTCCGCAGCCTCCTTCTGCGAGATGACTGTCTCGCAGAAGGAAACCACCGCGTCCCACGACTCGGCACTCCCGACCATCGAACGAACGACGGCCGGCAGTGACAAGTCGGCTCCAACTTCTGAAACGAGGGCACGGCGCGGCTCCTCCCACGCGGCACACTCTGCCAATGTATGCCGCGCCGTGTCCTCCCGACAATGGACGCAGTGGTGACACCGAGCGTCCGGCTCCCTGTTTATGCGACACAGGTACTTCCCGAAGCAGCCATGCCCCGAGAGCACCTGCGTCACCCGAAACGACAGGGAGCCGTGCCTCCTCCCGAGCCAGTCGTCGAGCACCGGCCGGACCGCCTCGATATCTAACCTAACCTAACCTAACATTATTGGAACTGAAGAACCCCGGGACAGATTTTGATGAGCTTTGGCATGAGTAAAGGGAGAAGCAATGTCTTCAAAACTACAGTGGTGTTAACCGTGGCCGAGCTGGGTGTAGTAGCGGAGCTGCGTGTATTTTATCTAACCTAACCTAACATAACATTGTTGGAACTGAAGAACCCCGGGACAGATTTTGATGCGCTTTGGCATGAGTAAAGGGAGAAGCAATGTCTTTAAAACTACAGTGGTGTTAACCGTGGCCGTGCTGGGTTTAGTGGCGAAGCTGCGTGTATTTTATCTAACCTAACCTAACATTGTTGGAACTGAAGAACCCCGGGACAGATTTTGATGCGCTTTGGCATGAGTAAAGGGAGAAGCAATGTCTTTAAAACTACAGTGGTGTTAACCGTGGCCGTGCTGGGTTTAGTGGCGAAGCTGCGTGTATTTTATCTAACCTAACCTAACATTGTTGGAACTGAAGAACCCCGGGACAGATTTTGATGCGCTTTGGCATGAGTAAAGGGAGAAGCAATGTATTCCAAACTACAGTGGTGTTAACCGTGGCCGTGCTGGGTTTAGTGGCGAAGCTGCGTGTATTTTATCTAACCTAACCTAACATTGTTGGAACTGAAGAACCCCGGGACAGATTTTGATGCGCTTTGGCATGAGTAAAGGGAGAAGCAATGTATTCCAAACTACAGTGGTGTTAACCGTGGCCGAGCTGGCTGTAGTAGCGGAGCTGCGTTTATTTTATCGAACCTAACCTAACCTAACATTGTCGGAACTGAAGAACCCCGGGACAGATTTTGATGCGCTTTGGCATGAGTAAAGGGAGAAGCAATGTCTTTAAAACTACAGTGGTGTTAACCGTGGCCGAGCTGGCTGTAGTAGCGGAGCTGCGTTTATTTTATCTAACCTAACCTAACCTAACATTATTGGAACTGAAGAACCCCGGGACAGATTTTGATGAGCTTTGGCATGAGTAAAGGGAGAAGCAATGTCTTCAAAACTACAGTGGTGTTAACCGTGGCCGAGCTGGGTGTAGTAGCGGAAATGCGTGTATTTTATCTAACCTAACCTAACATAACATTGTTGGAACTGAAGAACCCCGGGACAGATTTTGATGCGCTCTGGCATGAGTAAAGGGAGAAGCAATGTCTTTAAAACTACAGTGGTGTTAACCGTGGCCGAGCTGGCTGTAGTAGCGGAGCTGCGTTTATTTTAACGAACCTAACCTAACCTAACATTGTCGGAACTGAAGAACCCCGGGACAGATTTTGATGAGCTTTGGCATGAGTAAAGGGAGAAGCAATGTCTTCAAAACTACAGTAGTGTTAACCGTGGCCGAGCTGGCTGTAGTAGCGGAGCTGCGTTTATTTTATCGAACCTAACCTAACCTAACATTGTCGGAACTGAAGAACCCCGGGACAGATTTTGATGCGCTTTGGCATGAGTAAAGGGAGAAGCAATGTCTTTAAAACTACAGTGGTGTTAACCGTGGCCGTGCTGGGTTTAGTGGCGAAGCTGCGTGTATTTTATCTAACCTAACCTAACATTGTTGGAACTGAAGAACCCCGGGACAGATTTTGATGAGCTCTGGTTTGAGTAAAGGGAGAAGCAATGTCTTCAAAACTACAGTAGTGTTAACCGTGGCCGAGCTGGGTGTAGTAGCGGAGCTGCGTGTATTTTATCTAACCTAACCTAACCTAACATTGTCGGAACTGAAGAACCCCGGGACAGATTTTGATGAGCTTTGGCATGAGTAAAGGGACAAGCAATGTCTTCAAAACTACAGTAGCATAAACTGTGGCAGTAGTGGGACCAGGTGTTGAAACTTCCCCCGTTACCTAACCTAACCTAACATTGTCAGAACTGAATAATGTTGTGCTGGCACATTCACTTGATGTGGTGCTGCCAGGGTATGGGGGCTGGAAGAGGGCGTTGTCCGTCGTTCGTCGAATACTGTTCGGATTGCCTCGAAACCTAACATAACCTTTTTTTTTTTTTTTTTTTTTTTTTTTTTTTTGACGCTGGGAAAAATGCATTACGCATGCCCACCCATCGGGGGATGGGAGGGGTATGTGGGACTCCCCGGAAAATCCGGTATACCCACTAAACGACCCAGCGGCGCTCCTACCTCGTCTGCAAAGAGGAGGACTGGGAATCCGGCAGAGCCATAACATCCAGTCCCCCGCTGACGACCGCCCGCCTTACAGGCGGGCCCGACACGCCCCCCCCATCGGGGAGGGGCCCAGGAATGACCGCGAGCGCTCTGTCATTCCCGCCCGACATGGATGGTGAACTGTGCAATGCAGGAGAAGGCGCCCCCGCACCCGTCTCCCGCTGTTCACCACCAGGGGGCATAAGACGACGATCGTACAATCGCCTTCTCATGCCCCGTCTTCGCCTGCGGAACGGCGCTGCGAGAGGGTCGTCCTCCCGCGCGCGCTCCGCGTCCTCCTTCTGCGACATTACGTCCTCGCAGAAGGAGGCGACCGCTGTCCAGGCCCCCTCGCTTTCCAGCATCGAGTTGACGACGCCGGGAAGCGAGAGGTCCTGCCCGACCGCTGCCCTCAGACCGCGGCGCAGCTCGGACCAGGCTGGGCACACCTCAAGGGTGTGCTGAGCCGTGTCTTCCGCCGCGCCACAGTCGTGGCACGACGGGGTCTCCTCCCTTTGGATCCGGTGCAGGTACGTTCCGAAACACCCATGGCCGGACAACACCTGCACCAGACGGAAAGAGAGGAAACCGTGGGACCGCTCGAGCCAATCCTTCAGGACTGGCCCGAGGGCGTCCAGAGTTCGGCGGCCGAAAACGGCATTGGCGAGGTCCTCCGTCCAGTGGTGGACGATCGCGTCCCTCGCCTCTTGACGCACGGCCTCCCGCTCTTCTGCGGCGGGGGGCTCCCCGAGCGCCTTACACCGCGCCGTCCATTCGTACACTCTGGTCAGCACCCACGCCTCGAGCTCCCAAGGAGGGGTGCCGGCCAGAGCGCACGCCGCCGAGAAGCCCACCGACCGGTAGGCCCTCGCCACCCGCAGTGCAATGGCCCTTTGGGGCCTACGGATGGTGGTGGCGTTCTCCCTCCTGTGGAGGGAGTCCGCCCAAATCGGGGCACCGTAAAGGACCATGCTCCTGAGGATGCCGGCATACAAAAGCCGGCATCGCGCCTTCGGACCTCCCAGGTTCGGGAGGAGCCAGGAAAGGGCATTCGCAGCCTTCAGCAGGCGCGTCGACAGCCCGCTGAAGTGTGGGCCGAAGCGCCACCTGCTGTCGAGTACAAGGCCCAAGTACTTCATCTGGGCCTTGACCCCGATCCTGACGAACCTAACATAACCTAACCTAACCTAACATAACCTATCCTAACCTTTTTTTTTTTTTTTTTTTTTTTCTCGGGGTGGAAATCCTCATGGATGTCCTCCGCCCTGGGGTGGGCGAAGGGGTCTGTCAGACTCTTACTGACTAAAACCACCCCGGTGTTCCCTCGCACACTTGCGTCGGGGGGCTGCGGGAGCAAATTGCGACTTCCGCTGCCCCGGACTGGTGACGGCCCGCCCTCTGCGGGCCCCGTCCCGTAGGGGGAGTGAGGTGTGCAAACTCCCCCCGTTACGTCTTAGAGTGGCGCGCGTGGAACACTACGCGCCGCCATCTCGGGTCCTGTGTGATGGGGGGCGACGGATGTCCCCGAATCCGTCGCCCCTGGACCCATTTAGGGGGGCTGGAAGAGGGCGTTATCCGCCCTCCGCCGACGCCCGGTGCGCCTGCTGCGGGCCGGGTGAGTGGACGAGATCTCCCTCTCCCTTTCCGCAGCCTCCTTCCGCGAGATGACTGTCTCGCAGAAGGAAACCACCGCGTCCCACGACTCGGCACTCTCGACCATCGAACGAACGACGGCCGGCAAACGAACGACGGCCGGCAACCTGACGAGCCTAACATAACCTAACCTAACCTAACATAACCTATCCTAACCTAACCTAACCTAACATAGTCGGAACTAAAGAACCCCGGGACAGAATTTGATGCGCCTTGGCCTGAGTAAAGGGAGAAGTACTGCCTTCAAAACTACAGTGGTATGAACTGTGGCCGTAGTGGGACCAGCTCCCATATATTTTTGCCCACTATCCTTTCATAGAAACATAGAAATAGTAAAACATGTTGGTTCTAGAAATTTCGATAAAGATGTTTTAATAAAAAATTATAAAAAATTGCTGGTTTACTATTTCTAAAGGCCTTAACTTAATCAGTATCTTTATTTTATAGCAATATTACTTTTCTGTATTTATTCTTTTACAGCAATCTATTTCTTCATGCAAACAGATTTGCTATACAAATAAATTGTATGATAATATATTTGTGGCAGAGCTTTATTGTTTTGTGTACAAGTCTTTGGTTAGAAGGTTTTATGGGCTCCTTAGTACTCAGATTTAGTGCTTCGATAGCAGGCACATAAACTTTTGACGTCATGCTTGTTTGAGTCGTCTAAGCCAGTGAGTTTTTTTAGGTACTCTACAGAACGTGTGATTTTTACGTCCTTGTAGACGTCATAAATATATACAGGGTGAAATTGAAATATGGGCATCCTCTAATACTCATTATTACGAACAACTTTCATTATGGGACCAACGCTGATATCGCGAAAAAAAATTAGCTGTTCCCTACATTTTGAAGAGCTATGCGATCATAAGGCTGCCTGTCCACCGGAGCGGAGAGGAGAGGAGAGGAGCGGAGATGTGTCAATATTAACCAATAGAATCAAAAGTCCGCTCCAGAGGTGTGATTCTATTGGTTAATTTTGTCTCCGCTCCTCTCCTCTCCTCTCCGCTCCAGTGGCAGGCAGCCTAAATGTAGGGAACAGCGGATGTTTTTCGATGATGAAGTTGAATTAACACAATCGAATATTTTTTATTATCCTATCCTATACTATTAAATGTATACTATTATATTTGTATATTTTATACATTTGTAATCACGTTCTCGAAAACTGCTCTAACGATTTCGATGAAAGTTGCAATATAGGGGTTTACGGGGGCGAAAATCGATCTAGCTAGGTCTCATACCTGGGAAAATTCGTTTTCTTTATTGGCAGTGTATAGAGTGCCACCAGTGGCACTCTATCCCTATCGGATAAAGTGCCACTACAGGCACCCTAGTAACACCGCCTCGGCCCGGCCAAAGTGCCGCAAGCATTGGATTGTCATTGTCACTATCACTAAGTCACGTCACTTGGTATTTTGTTTGATTGTCGAGGTTAAATCGCTGTAAAACACCAAATTCCCAAAACATTACATTCTCTTGTGCCTAAACGGACCCTGGCACTTCGCCGGCCGCTACCGCGGCACCGCTCGCTACGCTCGCTCGGCTCGTGCGTTGTTTGGTCACAGTTCTAACCTAACCTAACCTAAATAACAAGTGACAGTGACAATGCAACGCTCACGGCACCCTAGCCGGGCCGAGGCAGTGACACTAGAGTGCCACAAGAAACTCGCGGCACTCTATACACTTCGTTCGTTATTTTCACCCGAGCAGAGCGCGGTTGCCCAGGTTCTTAGTTTTGAAGCAACATCGTGCCTACCCCAAATCTATTCTAGTACATCACATAACATTTTATGTCCGACTCAGGGGTGGTACACCTCTGTACAGGGCCAATTCTATTATTGTAAATCAACATCATACGTCGAAAACCAGGGATTGCGAACTCTTGGCACGCGTATCATAAGTGGCACGCAACAGGATATTATGTACGGTACGAAAAAACACAGAAAGAAAAAATAAGGTCAAAATAAATGCAAATGGTTGTGTTTTTCGATGGCATAGCGTTTCAGGACTCTTGCGCCCGATGATGAAAAACAAGTAACTCGATCGTGTTATCATATAAATGTGCTCTGCGGTAAAATTGGGTTTCTATATTCTATACGTATTGAGTAGACCTACAGAATTTGACAGACAATTATTTTGTCAAACGTCTTTTGCAAGCAGCGTATTGCATTAGTATAGGTACTTGTTTATCGTTGTAGCAAGTATAAACCTCGGTTGTTTTTTTTTTCTGGCGTTTATATTCGGTATTTTCTGCAAAAATCTCATCGTAAAGACTTAGGTTAAATGAGCCGTCATTCCACCTGATCAGGGATTGACAATATTTACAGCTCACTTTCGGTCCCCTACAAAACGGTTGAGTTTGATGGGGCTGAAGCTGATTCACGCATCACGAGTCTGGTTAGTCTGCTGGGTTTATTTTAATCTTATTTTGAATTGTAATTTTTTTACAATATTCTCACATATAGAAGCAACAAGAATAATGCACCCAGGATTTGTCGTCACTTGATTTAAAAGAGTGTCCTTGGAGTTTCTTCCCCGTTCTTCTCCATAGAGATCTACGTTTTGGAATGGGCAACTAGCTTCAACTTTCTGACAAACTGATCGACTTTTTGACAATTCAAAAGTGCCTGTAAATGGTTTAATTGAAATAAATGCTTTGATTTTGAAACTTCAACCCACTCTGCCTAAGTTTTCACAGTAAGATGTTTACAGATTTGCGCAACCCTAAACCGAGCTTTCAAATTCAAATTACATTCTATTTCGGCCATTCTAAATTAAAACAGTAATAAACATAAAACATTTTATTTGATTTTCATTTCCTTATGCATCAGGCTCGCGTGATGGATTCGGATTGATGATATTCGTTCGATCGATGGGTCGTAGGACAGTATCTGATAGCGGTTATCGTGATAACCAACAGTTCTGACAGATTGCCTTTGTTAATTCTTATTAGGGAGCCGCAGTGAAGAATCAGCTGTCGGTTCGAACTGTCGGTCGTGGTGAGATGGAGCTAGTTAATTTAAATGTTGAAGTTTTGAAGCAGTTTTGATGGCGGATTGTAGGTAAGATTTTATATTAGTTGCTGTAGATTTTAATTTAATTTTACGAATCTTTTGCTGTGCTGAATATATATATATTTATTAGAGAAAACCTTCTCTAGTTTAGCTTCTATTCAAATACGGTTTTATATGCGTTAAAATAGTTCATAAATATCTATATTGAATACGGTTTACAAAGTGGCTTTTACTAGCTGACCCGACCAGACGTAGTGCTATAAAAATTTTAATTTCAATTTTGGGGCTGTTCGTTTAGGTTTTCCCTAACTATTTTTTTCCAAAACCACCCCTGTATAGAGGCGATCTAAACAAAACAAAACAAAATCTAATAGGTCGAAGGTCTAGCCATTTTCGTGTCCTTCACCACACAATCCTCACTTTTGAAAACTTCATGAAATTCAATTTTGAAAACGCCAAAAAATAGTCAAGAAATAGTCATAAATAGTCACCAAAGTTAAAAAAATAGTCGCATTAAGATTCCGAAGTTATAGCTGTAAGTTGGTGAGGATTGTGGGGTGAACGTCTCCACACAATCCTCACCTCAGTGCAAGCAAACGGCTGGGAGTATCGACTTGGTTTCAATTCCAAAAAATAGTCAATAAATAGTCGTAACGCTATGCCAAATCTCGAAAATAGTCATTAAGAGGTTCCAGAGATATAAAGGTGTCTTGGTGAGGATTACGTGGTGAGCCTTTCTCGCCACAATCCTCACCTGATTACCGCGGAATGCTTACGTTTTTTCATTTGAAATTGGTGTCAAAAAATAGTCAAGAAATAGTCGTCTCCAACCACCATAATTTCGACCTGGTTTAATATGTAGAAGTATGTTAAATTTCCATGTAAACTTCTACATACATTTTCGAGTCGAGTACAGCCGAGCACAAAATTATTATGTTCGTATTTGTAGTGGTCAACAAATTTTTTGTTTGTATTATTGTTAGTTATGTAGCTATTTTAGGTAGGTATTTTAACTATGTTTTATATACCTATAATAATGAATAACATAATCATAACATATTATAAAACAAAAACTACCGAACGGATTTTCCTGCAGTTTTCACCAATGGGGATCCACGCGCAAAGCTCAGCGTAGATGTCGCCAGCGGCGGGATGGCCGCTTTCAAATAATTTTCGCATTGTTTACATTAGTGGTTTTTGCTATTTTTTGTGTTGAAACCGATCCACCATGGTTATTGCTAACATGTATTGTTCCTGGAAGCTTATAGAATTGAAAGACGACCTAAACAAACCAGGAGCAAGGATTACTGGAAAGAAATGAGACATTATTGCGAGGTAGACTTCTATCTAATAAAATATTTTTAATCAGTGCTAGGGTCTAGATTTGGATAATTTTTTTATTGTAACATGTTAATTATTACTTGGTTCATGGTAGGAAAATTTACGAAAATTGAGAGAACCGTACTTTAATAATAAATGGTATTCTTTATTTTTTAGGTTATCTATGACCGAAATTTTTAATTCAGCAATCAAAGCCCTCAAGCTTCCGAAAGCCAAGCAATTGACGTTCCTGCTGTAGAACTTTACTAAGACGTTAATAGCTCCACCAAAGCTCTACCATATTGCCGAAAATTACCAATCAACATACTCAAAGTTACTTTAAGTTTTACTCTTTTAGTTTCCCACTTTATTTGCGTAGTATCTTTGGGAAATAAATGAACACCGGAATAAGTATTTTAGTACATCGTGGTACAGCACACTTATGCATATTTGAAGAAAATTTGAATTTACTGAATGATAGGTTATAAAATGTATGGAATTGACAGTTTTCAATGGCCATGTCGACGATGCGCCACCTATCGTGATAAAATGGCAGTAAACATCCCCATTGACGGAGTGATTCATAAGGAAGGTTTAAGTGTAGTATAGAATTATTGCGAAGCCGGGTATATAATAATCTTTATATATCTGAATTTACAGAATTCATGACTTCTGTTACTAAGTACCTACATACACATACCTGTTAAACTGTGTAACATGTTTTATTTTCCAAACAAAACTATTCGATCGTAAACTCGTAAAACAATAATTATGATGGCCAGTATCATTTTGCGGACTTTTTTGGAAACTTGTTTGTCTTTGGCATTATACTATATTTAGTTACTGAATTGCCCAAAATTAAAAATATAGTTTGGAAAATCCAAAAGTGCACGCCTCATACTTATCACTCATTCATAAACGAAAAAGAAATTCAAAACATAGTTTAAAAATGAACAATTTATCACTTTTCATGAAGTCGTAATGTCAACGACTGACAAAGATATTTACTTGGCGGTTGCTAGGCAACATCAAGACCAAGGTTGAAAATATTTAGATAAAGATATTATATTTTAGTTAGTATTTTATTAATTATAATTAAACTACTTTGAATAAAAGAGCCATTTTCAATAGGGTTCCTTCTACGGCTGAAACGAATGTATAAAAAAAAAATTGACTCAATTAATTGATTTTATCGCAAGCTACAATGTTTTCAGGGTTCATAAATTGACGGACAGGAAATTTTTTTCAACTATTTTGATGCTTTTTCCATTTCTGCTGCATTAAATCAATTGTTAAAAAGTACAGTATCAATCTCCATTTAATCATCTATACAATGGTATATAAATTAAGTAGGTTCTGTGTACTAGCAGGAGTGTAACAATAAAAACAGTTACAGAAATGGGGCAAAAAAAATTTTTCGATCGTAGAGCACACTCTAATGCTTCGCATTAAGAGTCGTGCAAAAGCACGTTAACAATGGATTTTCATATACGTTTTCTGCCTACTCAGCACGTTAACCATGAATTTTCATAAATTTTTTGGATCCGCACATTTGTACAACAATAATGATGACGTACATTCTGCCTCATTTAAAAAAAAGTATAATGGTGCTTACCGAGCACGTATAGTATAAAGTAAATATTACACCATCCTACAACAAAGTAGATAATATAAAAATTATAATGAATATCTGTAGGTATTTTAATAATAGGTAAGTAGGTAGAAGTCTTAATTTCTCATACTACAATAAAATTTATCTGAAATAAAGACTTAGTGCGGATTTCACCAGTGAAGTTGAACGCGTTCAGCACATCTAAACGCGTTGAAATATAACAATTTTGACACTGACAGCTCTTGAACGCGTTTTAGAAATGCTGATCGCGTTCAGTTTCATTTGTGAAATCAGTTAACTCAAAGCCAACCGGAATGAAATGTCTGAATGCAAGAAACATATTTAAAATTGGAGGAATATCATGTACAGGTAGATTGGTATTTATTAAACTCTGACAGAAATAATAAATACGTAAGTAACTACAATATTTTATTACCGTATATTAATTTACAACAATATTAAAATAAATTTACTACAATATTTTATTACCGTATATTAATTTACAACAATATTAAAATAAATGTATTCGCGACTGTACCAAAACATAATGTATGTAGAAGTTTAGATGGAAATTTAACATACTTCTACATATTAAACCAGGTCGAAATTATGGTGGTTGGAGACGACTATTTCTTGACTATTTTTTGACACCAATTTCAAATGAAAAAACGTAAGCATTCCGCGGTAATCAGGTGAGGATTGTGGCGAGAAAGGTTCACCACGTAATCCTCACCAAGACACCTTTATATCTCTGGAACCTCTTAATGACTATTTTCGAGATTTGGCATAGCGTTATGACTATTTATTGACTATTTTTTGGAATTGAAACCAAGTCGATACTCCCAGCCGTTTGCTTGCACTGAGGTGAGGATTGTGTGGAGACGTTCACCCCACAATCCTCACCAACTAGTAGCTATAACTTCGGAATCTTAATGCGACTATTTTTAACTTTGGTGACTATTTATGACTATTTCTAGACAATTTTTTGGCGTTTTCAAAATTGAATTTCATGAAGTTTTCAAAAGTGAGGATTGTGTGGTGAAGGACACCCATTTTCGAGTTTTCGCGGGACTAATGCATGGCAATTGATTTTTGGAGATTAGCAAACGGTCTACTTATGCAAATTGCATAGTGCCTGGGGGCCAACTATACTAATTTACAAACGTCACAATGGTCTCTCGATGGTGAGTTTTTGACAGATTTTGTATAGCAAATCTGTCAAAAACTAACAATAGAGAGACCATTGTGACGTTTGTAAATTAGTAGACTTGGCCCCCAGATCATTCTCCAATTCATGACAGATAAAACGCACTTCAATTAATGTGATAAGACTAAACTACAGTTGTTCAAGCATTGCTTTTAGCGTTCAAAGCAAAATTGCAGTTTCACTATAATACCTCACGAAATATATCGAAGCATGGGATTATACGAAGACAGGGTCACAAGGCGTGCAATGGACGTACACATTATGAGTATTGTTACACAAATAAATTATCTATTCCAAGATAATGCAGTGATTTATCCAGTGAGGTGTCTTAACACACAGTATGTACAAACATGAACAGCTTTTTGGCTTCAGCATATCATCGAATGTTGGTAACAAGATTGGCCCCAACATTTCGATATGCTAACACCAATAAAGTAGGCGAAGACGGTCACAAACGGCAGCCAATATTGGCCAAGACAGATACAAACACAGGTACAAGGTCGTATTTACAATGGAGTGACGCACACGCATGCTGTGTCCTAAGGACCGTTACTCACTCTCAACCGCTTTAGTAGTGCCAATCCTATGGATTTCTCCTTGGACTTACTTCGCCAGAGTTCTGGCAATTTCTTTTTCATCCCTTTCGGGCTAGGGATCTAAATCGGGCAGCAAAGGATTATTACAAGTATTCACGGGATATGTGAATGTATGTTCTGTGTTTCGTATATGGAATGCCTGTACCTGTAGTTTGTGATGTTGGTCTTCGTTAGGTAAACCTATGTGAAAATCATGTTGGTTTGATACTTACGCTGACTTTGCAAAAAAATTGCTTATAAAATCGAGTTACGAGTATTAGCGTTGTGAAAAGTTTTATGAGCAGCTGTTTAGTCGTTTATGTAAATATTCTGATGCGGTTCAAGGAGAGTTTTCGTAGCTCTGTGATTATCATCTTTTGGAATCTAGAACAGTTTCTATATTCACTGTTTTACTAGTTCAAATATTCCTTTGGCATTGAACTGACAACTTGTAGATAACTGTTTGAGATCTCCACTGGTCCCAGATTAGTTTCTGTATCTATTATTTGACATGTAAATCAGTCTGAACTCATTTATGTTAATGTTATTCGAAACAAAATGTAAACAGTAGGAACAGTTTGCGAGGAGCAAATATCCGTCGATGGGTTGTGTTTGATCAATGTTGTTACTAGGTAGGTACTTACATAATATACAAAACAATATTCGTAGAATACACTTATCAATCAATCAATCAATAGGATGAGTTCGTAACATTGGAATTTGAACACAGTTTCAATTATGTTTACACATTATTCAGAGAATAAATTACTTGAATATTTACAAGTTTCTTTTATGAGTTCATGTTTGGAAAACTTATTTGAATGTTTGAGAAACGATTAAAATACATTGCTTACCTTCTTCGGAGCCATGATAAGGCACTCGTATAAATAATACTAAAACAAACTACAAGTACATACAATAGCTAGCTATTCTTTAAAAATCTGGACTCCAAGAAAAAGTTTGACAAAACGTAAATAAATTTGACAGTGAGTCCATGCAGTGAGTAGTGAATAATGCGGGTGCGCGCGCAGACCTCTGTTGCCATGGCAACGGGGCGGTGTGCCCCTCATCCCTAGTTGGGCTGCAGTATCGTGTAGTTTTGACGTGTTTTGCCTGCTACCGGCGGTATCATCTGGTGCTCTATCCCCACATAAGGTACCTATTTAACTTTCCCTATATAATCCAGTACTATTATCCTTGTAGATACGGCACTATAGTCATTTGTCGTCAGTTATATTTAGACTGTGCTCACGATATTCATAAGGTGATTGATAGTGGTAATAGGTGACCGTTATGTCCTTTACGAGCGGCGTAGGTGTCCAATTAGTCGAATTGTGTGTAGTGTTAATACCGCGGGGGTCGAATTAACAATACATTACATTAAGTGAAGACTAATTCATAGTGCACGATATATTGTAGGAACAATTCATTGAAGTAATGGAAACAATGAAGCAAACAATGCACGGATAAAAGCTGGTACAAATAATTGTTAATTATTTTATCAATGGCCACGGGCCACATTTCCCGGGCCATGGAAAGCTTTCATGCTGTTGCAATGTGTAAAATATAATTATTTCTGTATAGAGATGTGGTTTATCTTAGATATTTACAAAATACTAAGATACCATAAGAATATAATATCTAAATACAAGAAACAAAATTAAAATTTAAAAAAGTATTTCAGATTTAAAATAAAAAAAACCTATTTTGTATACTATTTTCAAAGGTAAGTATCTTGTATTATTTCAAATACATTATTTAAAGGTATCTTGCATCTTATATTCTAGTACATTTTTTTGAGGTATCTTGAACCTCTCTGTTTATGTATAAGGTGTCGGAATAACACGAATGAATATTTATTTGTGATCGCAGCATGAGCATAACGAAATTGCATATTTTCAGGCGTTTATATTCCTTTAATCTTAAAGAAAAGCTATTAATAAACTACGAATTTATTTTTAAACGAAGTGCAAAATGTTCATCGTGCCTGAATGTGTGACCTTTATAAATCCGTTTATAGTAGACGCATTCCGTTCCTCTCGAGCTGTTCTCAGCGTTCACTAAATCAGATTTATGTATTTTTAGATCGTTGCAATATGCGGCATCCATCTAAGCTGGATAGAGTCGTTCTATTTGTGTTTACACTCTAAAACTTGTTATTGTATATTTCGTTTTAT
This sequence comes from Conistra vaccinii, assembly GCA_948150665.1. NCBI lineage: Eukaryota > Metazoa > Arthropoda > Insecta > Lepidoptera > Noctuidae > Conistra > Conistra vaccinii. Next base: position 8,723,989 of record OX411327.1, read on the forward strand.
ACTGTTGTTTACAGCAATTGAAAATGATTAGGTTTGGCAGATATCCGAGATATCGCGATCATCACAAACACAAATTGTTATTTCTATGAACATGTGTCAGAGTTATTGTAACATTACGAATATTTGTTGAAGCCCTACAAATGTAGCCGAAAGGTCACAGTCTAGACAAAAATTATGAATTTGGCTTATCTTGGTAAAGCCCCGTACATTGTTTTGCTATTATTATTTCCAATTTTAATTTTAAAAGTCGGTTGATTTGCCATAAGACATTTTATGACTTTTGTCTCGTGAATTTTACAATAGCACGTGGATTCGTTGAAGCCCTGTAAGTGAGGCTATATAACTATTTAGTCAGGACTAGAATACAATCTAGTAGAATACGAATACCATGAAGACTGGAATTAGGACATCATTTCGACACTTATTTCATAAGATCAAACATGTTTCTTCAAGGTTTTTAAACACAAGGGTAGTTACGTATTGCAAACCTCTGTAATGAAATTAAGACTCAAAAGTTTACCAGGTCTTAAATCAATCTTCCTTTTCAATTCCAGGAGTGTTCAACCGAGCTACCTGTCAAACCGTGCAAGCTGGCGGCCGAGGGCGACCGAGGCGGGGGGTTGCTGATCCCTGTCCGAGAACCTGATGACAGCGGCATCGACAGCGACGACGCTGTACGGAGACTCATCCTGGCTCATCAGCGGCTACCGGTAAAGCTATAGACTATTAGATTTATCCTCTATGTAACGCCTGGTTCATAGGCGCCTGGGCATTTTAGTGACCAAGCGTATTGCTGATTTCTGCCCGGGAATCTGATGACACATCGACAGCGACGACGCTGTGCGGAGACTCATCCTGGCTCATCAGCGGTTACCGGCTATAGACTTATTAGCTTTATCCTCTATGTAACGCCTGGCTCATAGGCTCCTTGTCAAGCGCATTGCTGATCCGTCCTAGAACCGGAGAACCTGATGACAGCGGCGACTTTTAGTGATTTTTTGTGCAAGCGTGCCTGAGACTAAGGCTGCCAGTCCACCGGAGCGGAGAAGAGAGGAGAGGAGCGGAGATGTGTCAATATTAACCAATAGAATCAGAACTCCGCTCCCGAGGTGCGATTCTATTGGTTAATTTTGGCACATCTCCGCTCCTCTCCTCTCCTCTCCGCTCCAGTGAACAGGCAGCCTTAGGCTGGATGTCAGTTTCTGTAAATAGAACTTTTACTTTGTCGGAATAAACACAACGTAAACTCGTTCTTCCTATGGGGGTAGGCAGAAACTATAAACCTGCTAAGATCATACATAGTCCTTTTGCCTCGTTTACATTCATACATCTGGTCATACACGCACGGCGGTTGCGAGTACTACGTACCTGACCTTTCTGAAAAACATTACCAATATGGTCACTATAATGTCCTCCTAGGGCATCCCCTCCCGGCGTTCGCACTCACATCTGCCGTCGGTTTTCATCCATCCTCTCAACATGACCAAACCATTTAACGTCATACTCTTAAATTTTTTTGTCACTAGATCTTTTAAACTGCACTGCTGCCTTATCACATCATTCCTCAGCCTATATTATTCAAAGTCACTCCACACATGCTTCGCAAGGAACCATACTCACATCATTTATTTCCACATCACACACCCATAGATCCTCTTCTCTTTCAAAAACCATGACCTTCGTCTTATTAAAGTTCGAAATTTAAAAATGGCTCGATGGTTTAAACGTCTAAAGATAAAGGTTTTGTAATGCCTACTAGCTTCCTCCTCTATGTAACGCCTCTCTCATCATGGGCACTGGGCACTTTAGTGGGCAAGTGGATTGGAGATTGTAGTCATGTCGTATACGTGCCAGAAAACGGAGGTGCTTGTTCTGTCATTTTGACTGCACAGTTATATTATGGCGATGTAAGTGCTTTTCGGCTTGGTGGTGAGGTTTACTAAGTCAAAATACAGTCACAGCCAGAATATGTTTGTAACGGCTATGAATACTGCCGAAGATATAAAAGACTTGACTGTACCTTCTAAATTTTGAATGTGGGATTTTGAGGCTGCCAAAACAGAAAAGAAGAATCACGTTTGACTTTTCTGATTCCAGTTCAGTGATGAGAGTAGCAGCGATGATGAGCTGCAGATCCCCTCACCAACTACACATAAGCATAGAAATGAGCGGCGGGCTAGCCTGGTATGTATGAATATGCTAGCTTTTTTCCTTGTGCCAAAGTTCAACCAGGATAATATCCTCTCTCCCGATCGAATTTCGACCACGGCGGCTAATCTCAACGGAGATAAGCCAAGTACGCAGAAGATATTATATTGCATTGCACGAGTGTGTGCGCAAATACAGGTGCACTCTCTGTTCTTTTACTCTCATAGTCCAATGGGATGGCAATCCGACACGACCGCGGTGAGGTCAGGTGCAAGACCAACGACAAGCACTATCAGAGCAGAGTTGGATGGCACTAGCTCTGTTACTGGACCTTAATAACCCCATTATTTCAAAATAAGGTTTTTCTTTAGATCAGTATTAAACCACCGAGCCTAGTTTTGAATTAAGAATCCATTTGTTAGACATGTAGTTCTTTATACAAAACTGGCAACTAAATCCGGCGCCAATTGGTCATTTTTCTAAGGAAATCTTACATAACTCAAAAAAAAATGGAATGCTAAAACTGGCTCAGAGGCTTAGCCTAGAAATAAAGTGACATCTCTTTTTTTATAAAAGGCGTTATACTGGTGCTGCTATTACTATATCTGGATACCCAGCCCAGTGCAAAGGTATAATATAAGGCTGCCTGTCCACTGGAGTGGAGAGGAGAGGAGAGAAGCGGAGATGTGCCAAAATTAACCAATAGAATCGCACCTCTGGAGCGGAGTTTTGATTCTAATGGTTAATATTGCCACATCTCTGCCCCTGTCCTCTCCTCTCCGCTCCGGTGGACAGGCACCCTTACAGCCCTTTCAAAATCAAAATCAAAAGTCATTTATTCAAACCAGGCTGAGAATCAGCTATTTTCGAATGTCAAAATTATATAAGACAATCCCCCAAAACGCCCACCCTTCACCATTTCCTAGTGCAAGGAAGAAGAAGTGGCGGAACAAACTCCCCAGCAGCACAGCTGTATGTTCAGAAAGAAAAACTTGATTCTATTCAATAGTACAAAACATTACATTAAATTATTTGCCATGTTGCCAGCTAGGACACACCAATATACCTTTTGAGCCTGTGTAGCAGAATCGATGCGACGAAAAGCACATAACGCAGAACTCATTTTTATACCAAAACATATCTACTCACGCTATCTATCTATCTATTTAGCCAGTAATGTCTCATTGCTGGGCAAAGGCCTCCCTTTCTCTTTTCCAAACACGTCTTTCTTCTGCTAGCAGGTAGTCCCTTCGGTAAGAGTCAAGTTCGTGCCTCCATCTTCGTCTTAGTCTGCCGCGATGTCGCCTACCATAAACTAAAACCAACTGCACTCGAATTACAGAAAAACGTAGATGAGGACCATGATCTAGTCATCATGCAGTGGCCTCAAGACCAGTACACCAAAGAACAGAACGCGACTCGAGAGACCAGCCCTGACCGATCTTCACCACCTCTCTACGAAGTAGAACTGACTGCTTCCGACGAAGACGACGATGCTTCGGTCCTAGAGCTGGTCATACCGATGCACTCGTCGAGGTATCAAAGAGTACCAACATCGTCTCCAAAGAAAGCAAAGCCAAAGGTAGTGAAAAGATATTTCTGCAGCATGATCTGCTGTGGACGTAAGTAAGTTTTTATGATCTTGATGTTATCACTTTTAATGTAAGATGGAAGTTTGTGGTTACTTGATTATTTGTAAGTCGTTTTAATGATGTTGTTATTGTATGTAAAACAATGAGGAGTATTTGTGTTCGGAGGTAACGCTTTGTCTGAATCGAAATCAAGTGTTCAAAATATAATTATAATTCAAAGAAACCTTATTCATCTAAAATATACGGATTAGTATTTTCCGAAGACTTATATTATAGGACCGTGTTTTCTGCCTCAAATATGTCTCGAAAGAACTATTGTGTGACGACTCTACGTTGAACTTCATCTTTAGCATTGTTTGGGCTCTTAATTCGTGAGGGACGTTGAAATTGAATTCAGTACACGAGTATGATTTATAAATCATCATTTGCCTAGCCTTTTCCTAACTATTTTGGGGTCGGCTTCCAGTCTAACCGGATGCAGCTGAATATCAATATTTTTCATGGAGCGAGTGCCTATCTGACCTCCACAACCCAGTTACTGGGTAATACCACTCGGTATTGGTAAGAGTAGTTGTCAGTCTTTCTGGCTTTTGACTATCCGTAACGACTGTCAAATATCTACTAATGACAGCCGGGACCAACCTGAACGAACGACCCGTGCGGCTGTTATTACTTAGCTCTAAGCCCCCTCTCAGTCCTATATTTTATAAGTAAGGCAAATATGCCTAATTCTTTTTGTCTTATCGTCTCAATTTATTCATGCTTCGTCGCGACGTTTCACGGAAAACCTACAAAATACTCCTCATTGATTGAATAGTAATAATTCAAATAATAATTATATGTTTTATTTAATTTATTTATACAGATATTTCAATGCCTAACTATTTTAAGTTTAATTTATTAAATTAAATCAGAAGTATGTTTGAGAACGAATATTTACGATTTACACGCCATTTAGTTTATAAATGGTTAATTTATTAATTTATTTCAGGAGTTTACGACCCTTCTACCTAATTGCGTTACACATTTTCATAAACGATTACGACTAATCTGTATCATTTTGACAGTTCAACTATACACATTGCGCTATTTACGTGGTTGAGCAGACATTTTTTTCGAACTTATGAAGCAATCTGTTTCATATTAACGATTCAGATTCTGGTTGATCGTGTATTACGCAATTAGGGTATTGGTCCTGGCATTTCCAAGGAAATTTTGTAGGAATAGTCTTGTTTACCTTGGAATTTCCTAGAAATGTTCTTGTGTACCCTGGCAAGTTCTAAGAAATATCCAGTGCAGTGTAGCCCAGTGATACCTAGGGAGTATTCTATTTAATATTATTTTATAAGAAGCGGGACATTTTGTATGATCCTAAATTGCCAGATATAAATGTAGGAATGAAAATCTAAACGATGTCAATTTCAATAGTTATTATATTTATGTATAATTTTGATTGAGTGAGAATTACCTAAGTGTTGGTCAATTAAGTGTGCATTAAAAAATTATAGCCGTTCCCTGATATTTATAAAATGCATGCATTTAAATTTATTAAAGGCACTTTTTTGTTTTTTTTAGTTCCTTTAGTATTATATTATCTGTGGTTCCTTTTAAAGTTAAGTGTACCTATTTATGCATAATTCACTATGTCGAATAGAGTAGGTACCTAATATGGAACTTAATAAATTGGGTTTCTATACGATTGCTTTTATGAAAAAGTAGTAAGAGAAAAATATTTAACCGAATTGTTATATTAATACTGTACGTAATATATATATGACTGTACTTCAATAGCTACTCGGTCTCGAATCTATTATTCTTTCAAAATATATTATGTCAAGGGTGCTAAGAACATGAGGGTCGGGCATACACGATTCCGCAGTATTCGGCAATCTACCCTCGCTGAATCGTGTTCGGGTCAGCTCGGCACACAGACTGCTTTTACCCGAACATAATTATGCCAACCTGAACATGTGTACAGCTCCCTGAACATGTGTACAGCTCCCCTCACGTTCATTGATTGGCTTTTGTTATTTCGTTCATCCAATCACAACTGTCGGATCTGCAGAACTGTCGATATTTTTGATAGCACATTAGTGTTCAGTCATGATCTGGCTTTTGGAAAATAGATGCCATTGGTAATTAATTTACTTGCAAGGAAATTCCGTAAAGACTGAAGAAAACAATGCGTTGCCAAGATGCTGTACTAAAAATTAAAGCTTGAAGTTTATTAATAAATAATACTTTTGTATTACCAATAGATTGTGTAGCTTTAATTTTCATTTTATGTGAACAATATTTGTTATGAATTTCATCCAAATAGTATTTTTGTAAGTAAGTACGAGATAGGTACTAATATTTTAAAAATATTTTCTTATTATATAATATTCTTGAATCACTATCTATTGAAGTAGAATAATAATGAATAAAGTCCCCGTCACGAGAAGCTATAAATTTTGTAAACAAAGAACTTCTACTAAGTTACGTAACGACAATTCATTCTACAACAAATAATCCCAAATTAAATCAACTCATTGAATTGGGGATTATTTTTTCGCTACGTAACTTAGTAGAAGTTCTTTGTATACAAAATTTATAGATTCTCGTGGCGGGGACTTTAAGTAGGTACGTAAGTATTTATTATAAAATAATACACGCGTGAATATTTTTATTGTAAAAATACGAATTTTCAAAATTCGAAATTGTAGGTATACGGCCTACTTAATATTATGTATGGCCATTTTCACTAACACTAGGAAATACATAAATGAGCGCCTGAATATTATTATTGTACTGTTGGATTTGCAACTCTCAACTCTGAGCAGAGTTTTGAAAATCCAACAACGAGCTTTTATTTAGGTATTCATGGGCATTAATCTCTGGACTCGCATGATTACAAATTGAAATGATAATATTTTCAAAAAGAAACAATATACAATGTCCTATTTAAAAGCGATCGTGATTTCACGATCGTTCGAACTTTTTGTTCGGTGAACCTGAAGGCGCTAAGTATTTATGTGGATTATGAATTTTGGATAGTATAACTATCCTAACGTTTTTATCTCTAATAAATAACGTTTACGTCGCTAATCGTTTTATTTTCTTCTTATGCTGCGGCCGCATCTGCGCCTATCATGACAAAGGAATGCATGGCAAACCTTCGTATGTTTTGCTCGCTATAAAGTTATCGCGCTAATGTGGTGGTCACATTAGCGGGTTCGCCACGAGCTACAGAGCCAGAACTATCGCAACGATAATCGATAATGGTTGGTCTTATCTGCATGTATCGTTTCCTGTGCGAAGCTTCGCCACGAATGTCACGATAGAGTTCGATGCGGCCGCAGCATTATATCTTTACAGCAGCCCACAAGAGACGCCTCGGCGGTCGCTGTTAGAAGCGGCATTGTCAACCAACACTTTCCATACAAACCTAGCGTGTCATTTACTCGCACTACGATATAAATGACTTTTAGAATCTTAGGGCTTTGAGAGGTATCTGTGATAGAAGTCGAGCGTTTAACGCTCTCAAAACTCAATTTATTTATTGCATTCCAAAATGTGAACATAAGTGGTAGACTTTCATAATCATTGTGCCTCCACAATCAGGCTTCATGTAGATGATGGCGACATTCATTCGTATATACAAAAATGCGGTGCGGCGCCCGCCGCCGCGCCGGTGCCGCTCCGGCGTCGTGTATAGGAAGCCTGATTGTCTTTAAAAACATACCACCCCATAGGGTCCTGTGGGGAACACCAAAGTAGGAGAGAGGAAGAGGGCTTTAATTTTCAATACGCTGTAAATACAAATAATTTAACTGGCAGCTTTGTACGACCTACTACAGATTACTTACTACTTATAGGTTTCTACCCTATAGCTGTATAGGCCACTCACGAAGTAAATATTTACCTACTTCGTGGTACCACTGCATGAATCATGTTTAGTAGTTCCTTTTCGTAGCGACACCTGAAGAAAGGAGAGCTCTGTAGATACATCCAAAAAATACTACACGGTGGCCATCGTTTGACCATTTCGAGAGGAGCTCTGGGATTTCCACTCGAAGTAGCATCCGTGCCCTTCCTGTGTGTTACTTTTCAGTGCTGAAAACATAGTCGAGGTTGACCACTGAAATATTTATTGGGTTAATGTGGTCTTTATTTGTGCAAAATGGAGAGGTTGAGAATTTGAAAGGAGATAATTTTGACTAGCTTTGAACAAATAAAGATAAAAATGTAATACCTAGATTTTTAGAAGCTTCTATTAAATACACAAGGTGGCGTAACAAGCTTCGGAAACTATGAAAATGTGTTTCAAAAGTCAAATGTGTATTACTACCGCTACTCGACAACAGATGGCGCTAAATCAAACTTTTATTTCATGAAAAGAAAAATACAGTTCTAGACATAAAATCGGGAAAGAAAGCACTCGAGGTACGTTTTTATGATCAAGTTCGTCGTAGCGAAAACAAAGGAGAAGTAAATAGGGGCAATTGTGTCTGTTCCGAGTTTGAGAAGCGTGGGCTTGACACCCGCGGCCCGAGACGAGTTACATTTGCTTATGTAGTGCTTATGGACATGATATTAAAAAAACTAGTTATTTACCTAGACTGGCCATTACAAATGTATGATTTCATAAATGGAAGACTTTAGAATAGAATATTGTTTAAGGTTGCCGCAGCGCTGCAGTTGGATTGATGGATTTGTGCCCGGTTGATGGCAATAGGGTCACTGCCTATTACGTGGGACTTAAACATAACTGGCGAAATATGGGTGTACTTTAGGTGCACCTCTGCCTAACCCTTTGGCAATATAGGCGTGATTTTATGTTTTAATATGTTGCCGCAGGTGATTAAGAAATAAATTATATTGGCTTCCCCTGTTCGTTTTGCCATCTCTGGGGTACCTGCCTACACATTATCAATATATCCTACGTCAAGAAATAGATACATAGGTACTGCCAAATAAAAAAAATTGAAGTGTCCGTTTGTAATGTGAAATCAGCTTTTACTAAATGCATATGAAAGTATGTACCTACCTACGGTACTTAGAAAAAAAATTAATAAAAAAAAATGTTGTTTGTCTGTCTGTCTGTTTGCTCCGGCTAATATTCGAAACGGCTGAACCGTCGTTGACAGGACTTTCACTGGCAGATGATGTTCTGACGATAACTGGTGTCTACGTTTATTCTTCGCTGAAATCTCGGAACTGCTGGCTCGTGTCTTTGCTCGATTAAATGTTACGCAAATTCGCTCGTTTGTTTGCAATATCAAGTTGTAACAAAGCGCCGAGCTCATTGTTCGGTTTGTGACAGGGTGACATATTAGAGCAGTTCTATGTTTTGTTACAAGTACATGCTCTAGTCTATACTCACCTTTAGGGTAAAATTGTTGTTAAACTAAAGACTACAAATCCTATTAATTCCACACAATTTCATTATAACATGGGTACTGCGATCGCCAATCGTTGCCAAGCGCTGTAAGTGCTGTAATTAGGCAATATTCCCTAACGAGCGATCGCTGCAGTCGCCTATTAGGACGACCATGTTCAACAGTCAAGTGGACGTTTACTAGTACTGTTTATTTTATTTTGTAAACCCGACTTTATTTCCGCACGTCATTTTCGTGAGGCTCCTCATAGATAATTCAAAATTTAAAAGTCATTCGTTCAAACTAGGCTGAGAATCAGCGCTTTTCGAACGTCAAAATTACATAAGACAGTCCCTCAAAAGAGCCCGCCCTTCACCACTTCTTAGTGCTTCAGCTGGGAAGGAGAAGTGGCGCAACAAACTCCCCAGCAGCATTGCTGACATAGCTCAGTATCATGCTGAGTGGAAGCCTTTTTGTCACAGTCACAACACGACGTGCAGCTGCCGACTATTTCTGTTCTGTGCTCGTGATTATACCTGGTCCCATGGGTCAAATTTTAACACAACGTTCAGTACGTCTAACCAAAGATACCCAAAAGTTATAAGCAAAAAAAAAAACAACGGGTTGCACTCCGGGAGTGCCGGCAGAAGTGAAAACTTGTCTGCTTTTTTATTCATCAATATTATTATGGGTAACATTTCTTACCTCTCAATCTTTACGTAATGTCAAAGACTATTTATTTTGATATTTACTTTGTCGGTTGCTAGGCAACGGATCTTACGATCACGTTCTGACGTGAGTTTAACATTTTTTACCCATCCCAAAAAAGTGCACAACGCCGCTAAAGAAGTTTTCACTTCAAAAACTCTGATTAAAGTGATTTTATTTTGATCTAAAATGATAAATGGCATTGGGCACAAATATTTTAAGTATATTTTCGTTAGCTGATTTATATTTCTTGTAAGTATCTAATGCGTTCTTCTTATACAATGTCGCCCATGCGCATGTGACCGCCCGTAATTTTCTGAATATTCATGAAAAAATATCGAAAATAAACTTCAAAAGGGGGGGTCTATCTATAACATTTTTCATGTTATTCAATTTTTAATTTTTAAAGATTTGCTTTCTGTTTTTTGACACATCTCCGAAGTTTATGGGTCGATTAAAATTTTTACAAAAAACTATCGACTACGAAAAAAAAAAAACGGAATCGAAGTAATTTTTTCGGTAAAAAATTGTGTATTTATTTAAAAAAAACTAGTGAAAAATGTTATAGATAGACCCCTTTTGAAGTTTATTTTCGATATTTTTTCATGAATATTCAGAAAATTACGGGCGACCCACATGCGCATGGGCGACATTGTATATGTTTTTTACCATTTTCCTTATTTTTGTGGTCTGAATGATTTCTAAAAGTTTGTCTATCTATTTTAATGGGACCTTATATGTATATCAATTTTTGTTTTTCTTCGAGTTACCTGATTTTCTTGTGTGCACGTGTTTCAATGACAAAAAAAAAACCTTTTCTTTTTTTTTTCCACGGTGACATTCATGATTTAAATGAATTCACACAATGTGGTGAATACCTACGGTTTATTTATAGTTTACGGTCTAACAAAGTTGCAAAAACGTTAATTGTTAGAACGCTTGATGGTTTATTTTCATAAATTATGTAGATTTGTATTTTTTTACACAGTTACAATTAGATAGAAAATTATGTGTAGAAAAAGAAAAGAAAATTCCATAATTAATTTATTCAGTTGTTAACATTTTCGTTTAAAAAGTAAAAGTTTAAATATTGATGTATAAAGCTTATTTCAAAGTCTGGATGAATTTTTATGTTAAACCTCATTGCATGATTGTTAAATATTCTTAACATTATAAAAAAATATAGTCGTGTTTTTTCGGTTAACTATTCCTTATAGTTATGGTTTTGATTGACTCAGGAGTGTAATTGTACTAAAGTTGAAAATTAAAAAAATAATTATCCGTAATAATATCGTTTTTGGCCTTATTTTAGCCAGTGGTCTAACAGATTGATGTAAAAAGATCAGCTTCGATAGGTATGTTATTGTCCAAGGGGTACATCGAATTAAACACATTATTTGTGTCCAAGTGTTGGGTCCAATATTGATAAATATACAAGGAAAAAAAAAAATAAAAAAAAAATGTTTGTTTGCTTAATTGAATTGCATGAATAAGTTTAGCGTACCTACCTGTGAAAAAGTGTTATAACTATGTTTATATGTACTAAAACAGGAGCTACCTCTGCCAACAAACTGCTGTGCAGTTTGGCGGAGGTAATAATATCATGTCAAAGATCAAATTCTGCGTATAAATAGGTACTTTTTTTTTTTTTGTTCATAATATTACCCCTAGCTCCACATAGTAGAGTATAGCAAACGTAAATAATACCCTTCTTAAAGTGTAAATAACCGTGCTTGAATAAAGCGATACGTTTGCATATTCAACGACGATAAGACAAGTCTAGACTGTCTAACAATACTTACCTCTTCCAACACTTCTATGTAAATTCCAACGAGTTAATAAGCCGGTGTACACAGGATGAATAATTGCAAGAAATCTGTGCTCCATAATGTCTAAATGTAAGTATAGGTGAGGTTTATTAGGCGCGCTTTTAAAGCGAGAGTCGCACGTGAAGGCTGTTTAATCGTGTCTGGGTGGAAGGCGGCGGCGCCCCGCGTGGCTGTGGCGCGGGGCGGCGCCCGACCCGCCGCCAGTCGCGCCACAAGCCCCGGAGGGGCTGCACGTGTCCTCGCTCCCGCCAACCGACTTATGTAACCATCCGCACGGTGAGTCCGCAGCCTCCGTGCCCCTTCCTCCCCGACATCGACCCCGCGACTCGAACCCACGCGCTCCGTCACACGGCCGCCTCCGCGGAGCGAGCCACCGCGCGACTGTACCTCACCTCGGATACGCTCGTACGTAGTGCTTTACCGTCAGCTGAGAGGTGACATAATCGATGCAGTAAGTACCGGTGTCCGGTGAGTGCGAGTATTCGCGGAATGCAGGTGCGTTATGTAACGGGAGTCTCGCGGAGCGGGCCAGCCTGCTCCGGCTGCCGGCATTCCGCTCAGCGAGGAACACACCGTTTACGCGGCAGGATGTGATGCTGTCGAGGCACCGCTTTACGGAGATCGTCGCTCGCATGCCTCACTAATGACACTCGTTATCACGATCAATTTCTCATCACGTGGAAAACGCGATATGGTTATATCTCGAGCCTCATTATACCGAACAGTTATTGGAAATTATGTGTTACCCAATTACGTGCTTGTGCTTAAATAGGCACGTTCTTAACTTCCTTAGGTAGGAGTATAATAAGAACGGGAGTTAAGAGGCTCCTACAGAGGCTCGCCTAATTGGAAGGTCGGAGCCACATAAAAAATCCATTCAATCGTGGAAAATTTGTTGCCGGGATAAGCGTTCTATAACTCCTGATTTATGGAATTATATTCTATGGAATCAATATTAGTTAATGGTTACATTATTGGGGGTCCAACACATTATAGTAGACCCTTCCCAAATTGTTATTGAAAGAAATAGTCTGAATGGTTTCCAATCGTACTATCGTTAACATGAAATCTATAACGTTTATAGACTGCGATATAAATATTGTATAGACTGTGCCTCGAGGGGACAATTGAAAGCGCTAAGATAGATACTGATCTTTTCTTGAGAGAACGTCGTTTGAGACAAAAAAATCTGTCAAGTAGATGGCCATTTATCATGATACTGCTTCTGACATTTGGGCAAAAGCGGTTTATCTGAAGACTTATTATTGTAGATAAGTTGCTCTGACGAGAAAAATATGTTATTAAATTGCGTCTGAAATTCAGGTCAGATCTTTCATCTCCATTTATTTTTATCGTAATTTCATTGACAATTCCAAAAGTTTTCATAAATATACCCTAATATTCTTGTTATGTATTTATCGTGGTCTGTTTACTCTTGAATCCATTACTTACCTACTTATATTTTTGTTGTCGTCACAAAACGAATCAATCAAGTCGTCAAGGTGATATTCACGTATAATATATTTGAACAGTCTCCTATGTTATGAAGACACAGGTATTATTGCTATAAATGTATAATTATGTACTTCGGAAGTGATTTAATAACAGAAGATTTATCAAAGAGTATTTGATTTGATCTTCTTTATGAACCATAATATTTGAATTGGAAAAGTTTTTGATTATGGGAACGAAGATTATAAAGTTGTTGAATTCAGTTTCAGAATGGAGATTTCAGTCATTTTCCGTGCCCAAATGCGATATACAATAATACTTTCTCAACGCTCTAGTTTTGTATAAGAGAATCGATCCCATTTTCGATCAAAATTGATCCGAATAATCTAACTATAAAACACTATAGTTATTTTTTTTTCTATACATTTTATAAATTAAAGTCACTTTTCATGTCTGTCTGTATGACCGCGTTGATCTTCTAAACTACGCAACGGTTTTAGATGCGGTTTTCGCCATCATTTAGAGAATTTATTCCAGAAGGTTTATCAGATAACACATGTATATTAAATTTACAGTTCCTGGTCTATCGGGCTCTGTTCGGGTAAAAATAGAGAATTCTCATTTAAGTTTAGGATGGTTCATACTAATTCCACGTAAAGTACATACTAATTCCATGCTGCTATGATAGTAGGTACTTACTAATTCCATGCTGCCATTTTATTATTCTAAGATAGCAATCTATTGCTAAACTTTGGGCGACCGAGCTCAAATACGAAGAAAACGAATATTCCCAGGAATGAGACCTTGCTAGATCGATTTTTCGGCGTCGTGAACCCTTATATTGCAACTTTCATCAAAATCGTTAGAGCCGTTTTCGAGAACGTGATTACAAATATATAAATTATATATTCAAATATTGCTCGTTTAATAGTACCTATAGGATTATAATGATGAAATATCGATGATTTGTCAAGTCTTAAAAACCCAGGGGCAGGTCACTAGTTTAATAAAAAAATCTTTAAAAACATCGGTTCAAAGATCTCAGCAATTCGACCTTCCATATTTAAATTCAAGCCGTCTTTACTCTTTGGGTGAACTCGCTTCACGCTGCTTTGGGCACACAAAAAGCATTCTGCTGTGAAATTTAATTTGAAATTGGCCGTAATTGAAGGAACTATTAGCTTCCAATATACGAACGGACATGACGGAATTATGAATGGCCGGCAATGCGTAACGATTCATAAATTGGGCTGCTGTAAATGTAACAAATATTGTGTGTTATTTGGTAATTGTTACATCAACGTATGATGCTGAAGGCCAATTCTCCCACTTAAAAAACGTTCACAGGCAAATCGCAATCTGTCAAACTTGTCAAAAATGTTGGTAAATTGATTGTATTTTTGATAGATTGCGAATTATGAACTTTCACGTTCGCATATCGCAAACGTGAAAGTTCATAATAATTACGGGAATTGCCTCTCTGGTCTCTTATAACGTAACATTTTGTTGTTTTTTTTTAAGCTATTGCATAGCTTCTATCGCGGGCCTTGACCATGGAGACCGAATCCAGAAATTCCGTAACGAAAATACCTAACGCCTAACGAGAGTGTTGTATTGAAAATTATGTTTAACTGTTTGACAACAAAGTTCAAATTTACTTAGACAAACCTTTTTATTAGTTTGATGTTCCCATTACGTTGTGTCAAGTTTTAAAAACTATAAATGTGAATAACAGTTCCTGTCAATGTCACCATTGCTATTTCTTGCATTCGGGTTAATATTTTACAATTGAATAAGTTGATAAAAAATGCTATGCAATAGCTCGTAACCGTACCTTCTTCCTTATCATAATTATCTTCAAAGTAAAAACTAAACCATAGCTATTCAGTAAGTAAAAGTCGTAATTTGTTAAGGATACTATACATAAAATCAATTGCAGTGAGTAAGTCACGCAAAAACTCGAAAATGGCTCGACTGATTGTGATGAAACTTTGATAAGTTTTAATAGATAGTTAATTTCAACGCAGGCAGTAAAAGTAGGCTAGTAAAAGTTAAAAATAACATGTCACCTATATTGTTAGCCAGGTCACTGAACAGAAAAATGTTCTGTGTTAATATGTGCACAATATTTTTTTTCAATATTACAATATTTTACACTAGCTGTCAAGTATTTCTCTCAAATTGTCAAGTATTTCTCTCTAATTGTCAAGTATTTTAAATGATATTGATTCTGAACTGGCTCTATAAAACTGATTTCAGACGTCCTCGTAACATAAGGCCCAGTTGAAAACCAACGTTAGGCACTAGTGGTCTGGCAGATATGCTGAACTGGGGCTATTTGGCGTAGCCGTGAGGCATACAATACTGTTTCAAAGTTTTTTCTGCGTGCAAATATATATATTTTATCTTTCTTTTTAGAGTGGAAGTTGTTATTGGTCGATCAATTTTCACAATGGAATTTCATTTTAATTTGGAGTCTGTAGATCAGTCATAATGAATGGTGTTATGAGCGTAGAGTCATAAATACTACACTTGGCGAGCGGATAGGTCGTCCAATCAATATCGTAGTGGATACCATCATGAACACAGTATTAAGGTTACACCTATAGGTGTAGTTTCAATGACATTGAGCAGTAGTTTGGATAATCCATAATTATTTAAGTGGAAAGAGACAACTCTTTCCACTTAAATCATTATGAAAACTGACACTTTTGGACAGTCGTCTGGACACAAGTCCAGACGACTGTCCAAAATCCAGCCTTTCATTATGAAGTGTCACGTATAGACAGTGTACGCTGTTATTATCTCTCACGTGACGATATTATAGTGGACGTACAAGTCCACGTCACGGCGCGGCATCATGATAACACAGGGAAGTAAAATGTATGATTAAACTTCCGTCCAAAATAATATTATAACGTTCACGTATTTCCATACATTTGATGGCCGTGGACGTGGACGTCCACGATAATATCGTCACGTTAGAAATTATAAAAGCGCACACTGACTATACGTGACATTTCATAATGAAAAACTGACACTTTTGGACAGTCGTCTGGACAGTTGTGTCCAGACGACTGTCCAAAAGTGTCAGTTTTCATAATTATTTAAGTGGAAAGAGTTGTCTCTTTCCACTTGACTTTACTTTTTACTTGACTTGACTTTACACTTTCCAATTTAGCAGTAGTTTGGAAAAATCCATAATTATTTAAGTGGAAAGAGTTGTCTTTCCACTTAAATAATTATGGATTTTTCCAAACTACTGCTCAATTTCATTGATACTACACCTATAAGTGTAACCTTAATACTGTGTTCATGATGGTATCCACTACGATATTGATTGGACGACCTATCCGCTCGCCAAGTGTAGCATTTATGATGCTATGTTCATAACACCATTCATTATGAGTGATCTGCAGACTCTACGAAATGTGGGTGTATTATACGTACAACTCTGCCTAACACTTCGGGGATTACAGGCGTGACGTTTTTCTATGCAATTTTGCGAAGGACATAAAATAAAATAAATTAATTGGCAGGATGTACTATGCATTACTACATATACATTTTTGTGATGACATTTCTTCAAAATGTATGGCAATAGGGTCTTCAATGCTGTACACTAATTTTGGTCGCATAAAAATTAATAAAGGCAAAGTGAGTCTATACATAATTTGTTCGCGACGAGGCGTCACCGTCAATTTTAGCTTGTTTAAAATCATTAATTTTAACTTAGCTTAAAAACTTGTATGTATAGGATAAGTATTTCTTCGCAATATGCGTAATAATAGCATGTAGTATGTAGATTCCTTGTTATACGCAATAATGCGTCATCAAAATATTTTGTTAGAAAAGACCTTTCTATTTATCCGGATGTTGAAATACCAAAAATCTGCACACCTATAAAAGAAAAACTAAAGTTGCAATAACGCAAAACAAAATAATACAAGTTGTGGGCAACGCCTATACTAACTCAAATATGAAAATAGTATAGGTATTAGTAATGCTATCTAGCAGCTAGACACCATCCAAATATCAAAATTTGACTAAAAAAGGTAAACAAAGCCCTTGCACTCCTTGATTAGGTAGGTTAGACAGATATAACGTAAAATCATTTATGGCATCCAGGTCACCTAGACCGAGACCTAGCCCTGGACCTAACTTCTAGAAATCTAGCCCTTCAGGATACCTACTTAATCGAGTTAGAATGCCGCAAAGCGGATTTGTAAAAATAAAGGCTACCCTACCTGTATTCAGAGGCCTATAACTGGCTGAAAAATCTAGATACACTAAATAAAATACTAGATTTCTCTAGAGGAATAGACTAGCCCGAGTGTTCTTTTGGTATGGTGGAAATCGGATCAGAACTTTGTCTGAAAAGTCACTTGCAAATAATTAAATATTTATTTAATCATTTTAATACCGATAATCCTGAAATATCTTTTCAACAGGAATAGTCAGAATCCTGGAAGAACCCTCATTAGAAAGGGGGCAATTTTGTGAATCTCATGATGTATAACATGATGTATATAGCTATTGAAATAAGTGTGTTTAGCTATAAGAAATGTAATTTTATAAGAATTTTGAAAATAATAAAGTTACGAAAACAGGAGGCGATTCATGGGTCTCTATAGGGTAAAGGGCGCTACCAGCTAAGCTAACACGCCATCTCTAGAAATTGTAGTCATCAACATGGAAACTAGTTCCACCTAACAAGTAAAGCAGTAGTCCTGAGGAGTCCTGAAATCGTGTCCTGAATAGTTATGAAGACTTATCAATAAACAGTGTAATCATTCCTGCCCAGCCCGTTTTCCTTCAAAAGGTCGAGTGCATATCCATGTGAGTATTCGAAAATAGCTAGCAAAAACTTCGGTACAGGACGTCAGCGCCGCTTGGACCAGGATAGCCTTACAACCTACCTGAACCCGTATCCAGCGATCACGCCCGTCCGGTATATCTGCTGGTCCTTCGAAAGCCGGATTATTTTCGAAATCCTGGAGAGCTCAATTGAAGACTGAAGGATTACCGAAGAAGGAAGATTCCTGGAATAAGAAAATCGGTTCCTGAAGAATTATTTTTGGAACCTGAAGACTTACGGCTGAAGGATTATTTTGAAACCTGAAGACTTACGGCTGAAGAATTATTTTTGGAACCTGAAGACTTACGGCTGAAGGATTATTTTGGAACCTGAAGACTTATAACTGAAGAGTTATTTTTTCCTGAAGGATTATTTTGAAGACTGAAGAGTTATTTTTTCCTGAAGGATTATTTTGAAGACTGAAGAATTATTTTCGAATCCTGAAGACTTATAACTGAAGGGTTATTTTTCCTGAAGGATTGTTTTGAAGACTGAAGAACTATTTTTGGATCCTGAAAACTTATTTCCTGAAATTTTTTCCTGAAGGATTATTTTCGGTTCCTGAAAACTTTTTTCCTGAAATTTTTTCCTGAAGGATTAATTTCGGATCCTGAAAACTTTTTTCCTGAAGAAATATTTTTGGATCCTGAAGACTTATTTCCTGAAGGATTATTTTTGGACTTTGAAGAATTAACATTTAACATAGAGAAAATAGTTTGACGTTTGAAGATTTGTTTTGAAGATAGAAGAAACAACTTGGAACTTTGAAGATTTGTGTTGAGGATTACAGTATAGTGCGTTTATAGTGAAGTGACGTCCCCGAATCTAAACCAACATGCCGATCACAAGGTCACAAGGCAAAGCGCCTGAAGCATGGACGGTGGAGCTGGACAGAACGCGTACCTCTACAGCTATACGTCATGAGTTACCTCCACGTTCGCCGTCCACTACGGAAGGGACTGAGCAAGTGCCACCACCACCACAAGCCCTAACCGGGGGTGAAGACGTACCTATACCAACACAAACGAAGGAAACAGAACAAATCGAACAACCAACGACTTCCAGGAAGGAAACCAGACTGGAAGGAACTTCAGATAGAACATTAAAACCTTCAAATAAATCAGTGAATCCGAACAAAATAGTGAAGCCATCAGCTGACAAACGGGATGGAACTTATAGAGGAATTATTCCGATGACTAGCCGGGGAGACGCCCGTTACCCACGTAGACCGCCGTCGACAATTAAGACGACGCGGTCCCATCTAAAAGTAATGAAAGCTCGTGAAGACCTATTGAAAATTAGGTTAGAACTTGCTGAGATAGCACTTCAGAATGCCGAGGAAGAAAATTCCGACGGATACATGGATGACAGAGATTCCAACGACGAGTACGTGAGATCGTGGCTAGAAGACGCACCAGCGCCTGAGCCATTGAAGGAAGTCCCTTCTGCAGAGGTGGAGAACCATGATTGCGAGATAAGCGATCAAGCACTTTCTGTAGACAACGCCGCTGAAGAGAACGGGAGCAATAGAAGACGGGACGCCGTTGCTGCTCCACGCCCCTCCAAGGATGTTGAACCTATAGTAGACTTCCATCAAAAGCAAGTACCCGTGTTACATCATCCTATAGAAAAAGAAGTGAAAAATGTAGTACCATCGAAGGATTCGGGGGAAGGTCAACTCCGTTCATTTATAACGGACTTGACGTCTGCTATAGCGTCGCTAGCCGACAAGAAAACAGATCAGTGGACAGTAAATAATCCCTCGGCGTCGAAGGTCATCATGACCCTGCCAAATTACAGTGGGGCTCACACGGAATGGTTATCGTTCCGTGCCATCTATGAAACAACTCGTCGATACTTCAACGATGTTGAGAATACAGCTAGGCTGAGAAGGAGCCTGCGCGGACGAGCACTGGAAACAGTGAGTTCAGAACTCATCGGAAATGCCAAACCAGATGACATCATGAGAGAACTCGAGCTGCAGTTCGGCCGTCCAGACTCGATAGCTCAAGCTGAAACGGACAGGCTCCGTGGGCTGCCGCGCTGCAGTGAATCTCCGAAGGATATCTGCACGTTCGCCAGCCGAGTAAGGAGTGGTATAGTCACGCTACGTGCGTTGAAAAAAGAACATTACTTAATCAACGCCGAGTTAATGCGATTGTTGACTGAGAAGTTGCCAAACTCCCTAAGGGTACAGTGGTATAGAACCTATACCGAGAAGTACCAATCGCTGCCAGATTTATCTCTGCTCAGCGACTTCATCACCGAACAAGCCCGTTTCTGCAGTGCTTTCGCTCCGCCCGAAAATATAAATCCCGGCGAAGCGACAGCGACTAGGCGTGTCACTCAAAGGACACACACAGCAACAGACAAGACGGCTTGGAAATGCCGTGTCTGCCAGAAAGAAGGGCACGATGCTTATGACTGCAAGAAGTTCAAAGAAGCATCCACAGATGAAAGATGGGAACTTGCAAGGAAACTGAGACTGTGTTTCCGTTGTTTGCGAGTCCATCGGTCGGATAAACCATGCAAAAAGAAAATGTGTGGGATCAAGGAGTGTATAGGCACTCACCATCAGCTTCTTCATAAAGAAAAGAAGAAGCCTGCTGCAGAAAGTACCGAGAAGCCTGATGCCCCAGTAAAGAAGGAGCCTCAGGAAACGGTAGCCAGCTCGAGATCAACGTCAGACCAGACGTACTTGAAAATAGTACCGGTCCGGGTAATCGGACCGGCGGGAGAAGCAGCAACATTTGCGCTGCTCGACGATGGGTCAACCGTTTCGCTGATAGACGAAGACATCGCAAAGGAAATCGGGGCAGAGGGCCGCATCGACCCTCTGAAGATAGGAGCGATTGGCAACACTACGATTGACACTCCTTGTTCGCGTCGAGTAACAGTCGACCTTGCAAGCCAGCTGAGAAGCAAAGTGCCCTTCAGAGCGCGCACGATACCGAAGCTCAACCTAGCACCGCAGTCAGTCAGCGAAGAAGACATCGCCCAGTGCAAACACCTGAGCGATTTGAAGGAACAGCTGACGTACGACGTTGGCGCACCGAAGATCCTCATTGGCCAGGACAACTGGCATCTGCTGTTGGCCAGTGAGATACGCAGAGGTCCGAGGCACCAGCCTATCGCATCACTTACCGCAATGGGCTGGACCCTGCATGGCGCGCACACCAGAATCTTAGGTCAACAGGTACACTACGTCAACCGACTGACAACGAGTGATGAAGAGCTGAACGAGCGACTTCGTGAGTTCTTCGCCTTAGAATCGCTAACTATCAATCCGAAGCGACCAAGCTCAGATCCCGAGAAAAGAGCGGAAGACATTTTAAATCGTCACACTCAGCAGCTAGAAGATGGACATATAGAAACCGCTATGCTTTGGAATAATGAAAGCATAGAGATGCCCGATAGTTACGGGACAGCGCTCAAGCGGCTAGTCTCAATCGAGAAGAAGCTCGACAGCAACCCTGCTCTTCGAGACAGATATACAGAACAGATGGACTCGCTCATGCAGAAGGGATACGCAGAGAAAGCCCCCACCACGAGCACACCAGGTAGAACATGGTACCTACCACACTTCGACGTATTCAACCCCATGAAGCCAGACAAGCTCCGTATAGTACATGACGCTGCCGCTAAGTCGAGAGGACTGTCGCTCAACGACTTCCTTCTCACAGGACCAGACCTGCTGCAGTCACTGCCCGGCGTCATGATGAGATTTCGCCGACACTGCATAGCCACTTCCGGTGACATAAAGGAGATGTTTATGCAGGTAAAGGTGCGAGCTCAGGACCGAGACGCACTCCGGTACCTATGGAGAGGCAACAAGAGAGAGGGAGCGCCGGAAGAATACCGTATGACGTCCATCATATTCGGTGCGGCAAGTTCGCCGTGCACAGCCATATTCGCAAAGAATTGGAATGCGAAAAGGCACTTCGAGGAGCAACCCGAGGCAGTGAAAGCTATCATCCATAACCATTACATGGACGACTACCTCGATAGCTACAAGACGGTCGAAGACGCAACGCGCATCGCAACAACGGTGAAGGACATACACCTGAAAGCGAAGTTCGAGCTCAGGAAATGGGTATCGAACAGTGCGCAAGTCATACAAAATATAGATCCGTCACAGATCCGAACCGAAGTTATCAGTATCGGAGATGCAGAAAACACCGAAAAGATACTTGGTCTAATATGGAGACCGGGTGAAGACGCGCTGGGCTTCAATCTAACGCTCGCGCGCCCACCGAAAGGTGTTCTAGAAAAGGAAGCGCCCACAAAGAGAGAGGCACTGAAAATTGTGATGTCGCTGTACGACCCGCTCGGACTCGCCTCACCAGTCACAATTAGAGCCAAGCAAATACTGCAAGAGGCATGGAGGCGAGGAGTCGACTGGGATCATCCACTAGATAAGGACCTGGCAACTCAGTGGAGAAGTTGGATACAGCACCTGCAGCAACTCAAGAATATCAGCATACCAAGATGTTACCCTGGATATAGTGATGCTGTGGAGACACAAATCCATGTGTTCACCGACGCAAGCGAGATGGCATACGCAACAGCAGTATATTGGCGGGCCACATCGATGGAAGGCAAGCAGCAAGTCAGCCTCGTCATGGCAAAGGCGAAGGTGGCACCACTGAAGCTGCAATCTATACCACGCCTCGAACTGCAAGCCGCGGTGATGGGAACCCGCGTGGCTGCAGCCGTGATACGTGAGCACGACATCAAACCCGCATCGGTGACATACTGGTCAGACAGTAAGACCGTCTTGACATGGATCAGGAGAGGAGCACGGGTATACAAACCATTTGTTGCTCATCGCATAGCCGCCATAGAGGAAAACAGCAAAGTAGAAGATTGGCGTTGGGTACCCACCAAATTGAATATCGCGGACATCGCTACCCGTGATGTACCGCGTGACTTTGACTCACAGCATGCGTGGTATTCCGGCCCTAGCTTCCTATACGAAGAACCGTCGTCATGGCCTGCAGAAAAACCTCCCATCAAAGAGGAGACAGGGGAAGAAAGGACCCTCGTTGCCGTCGAAGAAGCTAACACGCGAAAGCTAGCAGAAGCCATACCAGATCCGGCCAGATTCTCGAGATGGGAACGGTTACTCCGTGCGACAGCAAGTGTTCTTCGCTTCATTGCTCTCTGCCGAGGAAGAACAGAGAAAACGTTCTACAAAAGAACGAGGAAAAACGCAGAGAAAGATCCAGATTGGCGGAAAAAGAAGACGACCCCAAGTCCTCCGAAACAGACAGCAAAGACGTCTGGAATTCAAATCGTGAAGCAAATCTTAGAAGCAGAGTATCTCCACGAAGCGGAGAAAATACTCATTCAAGTCGTGCAACAGCAGTCTTTCGCTCATGAGATAGCGAAACTGCGAGAAGAGAAAAAGTTGGAGAAAGATAGTCGTTTGCGGCCACTGCAGATCGAAGTAGTGGACAATATCCTACGGCTAAGAAGCCGGATAGCCGCAACAGACGAAATATCAGATGACGTGAGACATCCGCCGATATTACACGGCGACCATCACATCACCCAGTTATATATAGACTGGACACACCGCAGCCTACAACATAGTGGAGTAGAACTCACTATCAACGAGGTGAGACAACACTATTGGGTTGTCAAGATGCGGCCGACCACGAAAATGGTGCTAGCCAGATGCCTACAATGTCGCATTCGCAAGGCACAACCACCCGTGCCTGCGACCGGCGACCATCCGAAGACGCGCCTCGCGCATCACCAGAGGCCGTTTACCTATACGGGGCTTGACTATTTCGGCCCGCTGTCCGTTACTGTCGGACGCCAGCATCAAAAAAGGTACGTAGCACTATTCACTTGTCTAACCACCAGAGCCGTCCACCTTGAGATCGCCGCCAGCCTCAGCGCAGACTCCGCCATACTGGCGCTGCGCCGATTCGCTTCTCGCCGAGGTTGCCCGAC
This sequence comes from Conistra vaccinii, assembly GCA_948150665.1. Taxonomy (NCBI): domain Eukaryota; kingdom Metazoa; phylum Arthropoda; class Insecta; order Lepidoptera; family Noctuidae; genus Conistra; species Conistra vaccinii. The sequence continues at coordinate 8,747,897 of OX411327.1, forward strand.
CGAGCTGCACTCCGACAACGGCACCAACATGCACGGTGCCGACAAGGAGCTCCGAGACGCGTTTCAAAAAGAGGCAAGTCGAAGAGGCATCGTGTGGCGCTTTATAACGCCATCGGCGCCATTCATGGGAGGCGCCTGGGAGCGTCTCGTACGCTGCGTGAAGTCCGCATTGTACACTGTGTTACTTGAGAAACACCCACATGAAGAGGTGTTGTCCACACTATTGTGTGAGGCAGAGTACACAGTGAATAGCCGTCCACTGACACACGTTTCAGTGGACAGTGAAGACGACGAGTCGATAACACCGAACCACTTCCTACTTGGTGGGTCGGCCAGACTCCCAACACCCGGGGTATTCACCGATCAAGACATAGACAGCAAGAAACTATGGCGGCGCTCACAGATACTAGCCGATATGTTCTGGCGCCGCTGGGTCCGGGAGTACCTGCCGGAGTTACAAAACCGGCGGGAGCCGCATAGCCGCGGACCAGACCTGCAGGTGGGTGACCCTGTTCTCATTGCTGACGGCCAGCTGCCTCGCAACACATGGCCGCGAGGCCGCATAATCGCCGTGTTCCCCGGGGCTGATGGTGAAGTCCGGACTGCTGAGGTGCGCACTGCCGGCGGCACCCTGAAGCGTCCGGTGAAGAAACTCGTCCCCTTACCGAAGTAACGAGGCGTCGAGACGGCGAGCGTCGCGGCGGCGAGCGTCGCGACTACGGTCGTCGCTCACCGGTGTGATGCAGCGCCGTGCCGACGTCGCTACTAGTCGCCACTGCACTGCATGGCGGGAGAGATGTTCGCGACGAGGCGTCACCGTCAATTTTAGCTTGTTTAAAATCATTAATTTTAACTTAGCTTAAAAACTTGTATGTATAGGATAAGTATTTCTTCGCAATATGCGTAATAATAGCATGTAGTATGTAGATTCCTTGTTATACGCAATAATGCGTCAACAAAATATTTTGTTAGAAAAGACCTTTCTATTTATCCGGATGTTGAAATACCAAAAATCTGCACACCTATAAAAGAAAAACTAAAGTTGCAATAACGCAAAACAAAATAATACAAGTTGTGGGCAACGCCTATACTAACTCAAATATGAAAATAGTATAGGTATTAGTAATGCTATCTAGCAGCTAGACACCATCCAAATATCAAAATTTGACTAAAAAAGGTAAACAAAGCCCTTGCACTCCTTGATTAGGTAGGTTAGACAGATATAACGTAAAATCATTTATGGCATCCAGGTCACCTAGACCGAGACCTAGCCCTGGACCTAACTTCTAGAAATCTAGCCCTTCAGGATACCTACTTAATCGAGTTAGAATGCCGCAAAGCGGATTTGTAAAAATAAAGGCTACCCTACCTGTATTCAGAGGCCTATAACTGGCTGAAAAATCTAGATACAATAAATAAAATACTAGATTTCTCTAGAGGAATAGACTAGCCCGAGTGTTCTTTTGGTATGGTGGAAATCGGATCAGAACTTTGTCTGAAAAGTCACTTGCAAATAATTAAATATTTATTTAATCATTTTAATACCGATAATCCTGAAATATCTTTTCAACAGGAATAGTCAGAATCCTGGAAGAACCCTCATTAGAAAGGGGGCAATTTTGTGAATCTCATGATGTATAACATGATGTATATAGCTATTGAAATAAGTGTGTTTAGCTATAAGAAATGTAATTTTATAAGAATTTTGAAAATAATAAAGTTACGAAAACAGGAGGCGATTCATGGGTCTCTATAGGGTAAAGGGCGCTACCAGCTAAGCTAACACGCCATCTCTAGAAATTGTAGTCATCAACATGGAAACTAGTTCCACCTAACAAGTAAAGCAGTAGTCCTGAGGAGTCCTGAAATCGTGTCCTGAATAGTTATGAAGACTTATCAATAAACAGTGTAATCATTCCTGCCCAGCCCGTTTTCCTTCAAAAGGTCGAGTGCATATCCATGTGAGTATTCGAAAATAGCTAGCAAAAACTTCGGTACAGGACGTCAGCGCCGCTTGGACCAGGATAGCCTTACAACCTACCTGAACCCGTATCCAGCGATCACGCCCGTCCGGTATATAATTATTATAATTTGAAGTCGCTTTGCGTGTCTGTCTTTGTGACCGCGTTGATTTTCTAAACTTAACGGTGTATGTGCATATTACAGTAATATCCAGGGGCGGGTGGTCACTAGTTAAAAATAATTTGCAATAACTGCCACTTATAGCAAACTTTTATTTTAGTAAGTAGGTAACTTACAGGTACAGACGCCAGCACATCAAGTTACTACAATCTGTCAAATTTCTTTAATAGATTTTCAACTTTATCGCTAAAGAATAAGGTTCAATGTTGATTCGGAAAATTTGACAGATTCTGGTAGGTTGATGTGCTGGCGTCTGTACGTTATTCATTCTTCCTCCCACGCGATCAAGCCAACAAAGAACTTAAAGTTATTAGATTAATGTTGGTAGACTGCAATTTTACGTTTCAGCTTTCAGCAATCTAAATTGACTTGTAGATTATAGAGTACCAACCTTCAAATAAAAAACAGTAGGTATTCCAGTCTCAACTTTCCAAAGATGAAAAGTACACAGAACAAAACAGATACTGACACTGTTCCATAATTTAAAAAGCAAAAATATGCGGTAATAACGCAAGTGGCACAAAAGAAAGGACGGGCTAAGAGATCAAGTTCTATATTCAAACACTTCTTTTTTTAAACTGTATCCGATCGTGTGAACTCTGCATAATCTGTGCATTGTTTATTCTGCTGTGTAACAAGGTCAAGATTTTTTCAATAAAATTGTTTGGATCATGACGTAATCTGGGAGTAAGTAGGTGTATCGTAAAGGTATAATTATGAATTTAACTACGTATCGCGATGACAATCCGCTATTAGAATGCTCATGTTTTGTGTCTAGGTGTCAACGAGGTGATGTGACAGTTCCCTTCAAAATCTTCGAGAGGTCCTTTTTGAAGGTTATATCGGTAATATCAATGTTCAAATTCAGAAAATCTCTCATGGGAAAGAAAAAGTTGAAAGCTAAACAAAGGCAGACTCACGCATGACCTAGACTAAAACAGAAATGATTTCGATAAAATAAAATCCATAAAGTTTGTCACAGCAAATACTTTTTCCAGGAGCGCAAAACATTTTGCATCATTTTCTTCCGGGCCATTAAACCGATTTTCCGCTAAATTATTCCGAATCAATGTTGTCGTGTACGTCATGTTTCTTTGAGTTCAAAATCAAATCGTATTTACAAAGCGTTTATTATTGAGATCGTTTAACAGCTCGTTTCACTGATTATTATTGACTTTGAAACTAATATATTTAAACACGTAATAGAACTTTGATTCTACTTTGCGACTGTTTAACTAGTCTTTATTTATTTAGTGAAGGCTCGGTCGAGTTTTATGGTCTATTTTGAGGTCCGACGCAGCGAATTATCAAGTCGTAATTTACGCAATTACATTGCTAGTCGTATCATTTTGTAGACTACACATTTAAAGAGTTATAGGGCAATTAATTCCAGGAGTAGCAAACGCTTGGAAGCGATATCGTTCCCAACGTTCCGTTTAGCATCAACATTGTAATATAATTTCACGGTTAGCCTCGAAATGCCAGGATCGTTTAGTTTATTAAGTTTTTCTGAGACAAATTATCGACAGTTTTTACCGTTCCTATTTATAACATTCTTAATATGGTTACATGATTCATATGTAATACACAAAAAAAGAACCACACCTGTTACTGTCATGAATATTTAGCAGTGATATCATTATCATATTATTACTAGACGATAGATATTAGGAAAAGATACCAATGTCTTAATTTAGGTTTCGTTAGACATACATATACATATATAACCTCACGCCTTCTTCCTATGGGGGAAGGCAGAACTACAGAACACCTACTGCTACGATATACTTACATACTCCTTTTGCCTTTGGTTTAGTCAGAGTGAATTAAAAATACCAGTACTGGCCATTTATTTAATAATAAACAAAACTTTTCTTCATAACTTTACTGTATGTTTTTGTTCGTAAAAATGTTTTGAGGGGTAAATAAATTACATTTTTGTTGCCAAAAAGTTTTCATCAAATCAAAACATAATCTGGGTAGATTTGCATTTAACCGCTGTTTCGTCGGTAAACTTAATCTTAGTTTTTAATTGTTTTGATGAATATAAAGGTCCTTATATTTTCTCAGATAAACAATCAAACTATTATTCCAGTCACTTCTGAACATAGACCTTTTCCAATTTACGCTAAGACACCCGGTTCTCTGCCTTCCGCATTCAGTCTGCCACCTTTTTCAGGTCATCGTTCAATCAACTCGTTAAGTTCTCTAATTCCTGCAAAAACGTTAACATCTTTGATTCTCAGAACATGTTATTTCGATACGTGTTTATTCTGAAGCTTGTGTTAACTATAGGCTATTGAAAGTTTTCCTTTCATTACCGCTTCACATGAAGTAAGTTATACCTCTACGGCAGTACTCCATTCACTGGCTTTCACAGAAACATTACCCATTAGAATAAAACCTATTTTAACTCCAGAGTTTATGGTTTAAAATTGATTTTTCTGTTTTATAACTGTTCTCTTTTCAAACGTAATAGTCAATTGCCTACTGCAAAAATGGAAATATGTTTTTGTACGTTTCAACTGATGCATTTTCGCTGTAGTAATGTAATTTATGACGGAAAGTGACCTCGTAGCACATTTCTCATTTATCAATAATTTTAAACTTCCATTCATACAGGATGGAAGGGCATAGCTTGTATTTTTTAAGGTTCTTTTTTATCAGTTATGTGGTTTTCAGTGTCGTACGGGTTTGCTCGCATGCGTGAGCAAATACACAGAATACCTTAACCCCACTAGACCGTCATAAATCTTCTTCCCGTTTCCAAAACTCAGTTTAAAATTTTCTTTGTTTTTGATGACACATGAAAACTGCATGATAGGTAGCATGCACATTAGCTACAGATTATGCGTTTCATAAGTATCTATCAAAGAGATCTGCAATTAACTGCAATTGGATAAAACAATCCTTTACGTCTAACCTAATAATTTTACAGATTGTATACCATAATTATTTTGTTTAGACGTCTCAAGGCCACTGTATGATTCATTAAATAATAAATGAACCGCCATCGTTAAAATACTTATACTTCTTGACAAACAAAAAATGCTAGCTCTTGATACGTATGTTATTTTCTTAATTAACTTAACGATTAGGTTGAATTGAATCTGATTCTGATTCTGTTGTAATAGGTATGTTTGGTAAAATGTATGGCTTTAAGAGTGTGTTTTGTAATTATTGTGCTAAAATTAGGTGCAGTTTAGTTTGAGTGTAATTTTTGAGAGTCCTTATTTACTTCATGTTTATTGTTTCGAATAGAACCGAAAGATATAGATAATTACTAATAAAAAAAAAGGTTTTCATAAAATTGTAAATCAATTTGGAAAAAAAAATGTTGGCTATCCCTTTGAACTCAGAACCATGATTGACATGACACACAGTATTAGCCAAATGAAACAGCCCCCAATATTGAGTAATGGCAACACTTTACTTAACTAACTACCGTACCAAAGAGTTATAGAACACATGACATCTTTGTTCGGTAATAAATCATTTGCCGCCTAAAGTGTCAGTATAGTGTCGCAGCTTGTATACGAGCATTTTGGCACAAAGGCTGCGCGACAAAAGCCTACTCGCGTCCCATTGAAGCCGATGACAGCTCTGGCAAATATTCCCAATTCAAACGTTTTGATATGCGTTTGAACGTAAATATGTGTCATGGATTTTGTAAATACTTTTTGGGAAAGCGATGTCAATTTATAAGACTTAGGACCTATTTTACGATACAAAAATTCTGTCCCATTTTTTAATTTATTCGTATTCGGACATCGTGAAATAGGCCCTTACATGTGTGCACTTCAAGGTGAGATTTGTACAAGAGGATGATGTCATCCTCTTGTACAAATCTCACCTTGAAGTGAAGTGAACTTGAAGTGAACTGTCAACTGTGTCAATCGACAGCATCAGGTCGAATGTCAGCTGACCTATGTTAAGATCTTTACAAAATGAACCGTTGGTCTCATTTTTTTCTTTGGGCGTCGCATTTTTTCGTCTTCAACACTTCTCGATTAGCTGTTATCCCACGCACTTCTGACTTTTCGGATTCATGTGAGCGTTGTATAATTAGGTATCACTTGCTTCAAAAACGGTGGAGGAAAACTTCGTGAGGAAACCCGCATGCCTGAGAGATATTTCTCGACGGCATGTGAAGCCAAGTCAGAGGCCCATGCACGGCATAAAAGTCTGACACCAGGTTAGTCACTAACCATATGAAAAGGAAAGAAGAAGCTGTAATTCCGAAATCAGACTGAATAAATAAAAAATAAAAATTGCGTCATTTTCCGGTTTCCGGAAGTCCAATCAAAATCGTTTACTGGAAAAAATCTAGAATCATCAGGCATTCGGAAACCGAGGATTATAATGAAGAACTTTCTCTATATTTTATTCCTTGACAAAATGGTAGCTGCTATTTTCTCCATTAATTTTTATGAAAAACAGGTTTAAGGCTGCCTGTCCACTGGAGCGGAGAGGAGAGGAGAGGAGCGGAGATGTGCCAAAATTAACCAATAGAATCGCACCTCTGGAGCGGAGTTTTTATTCTATTGGTTAATATTGACACATCTCTGCTCCTCACCTCTGCTCTCCGCTCTGGTGGACAGGCAGCCTAACCGCGATGCTTCCACCCTGTGTTTTTACATTATTGAAAATTTTTGTTTTTTCCGCTTCGTCACAAGAAGGCATTGCCTGATTCGACCGACATTGCATCCAAGAACTAGGTATCATATCAGCTGTACTATAGTTATTTATTTAAACCCAAGCGGTGCACGTGGCTTGGAGTACTGCCAACTCGGTTAGTGTTGATACCGCGTGGAATTCTGTGCACTCCATTAGGGGAGATGAGCATAAACATATTGAATCGAACGTATACCTGATGCTGGGAGACTGACCTCGATGTTGACGGTATCTTTTAGTGCTCTGTTGATGGCTAGCGGTCGTTTAGAAGATGATGATTCGACGATCTTATCATGGAATAGGCAAAAATTCCAAATCTTCACCATTGTTCTAAGTCCGCTTGGCTAGCTACCACCATCTTATCTAAGTCTGTCGTCATAACAACAATGTTAACAGCATTGTTGTGTTTCGGCAGTTAGAGATAAGAGAGCCAGCTCCTCTGTGGTTGAGGATTCCGGGTGAAGCTCGCTTCCACCTTCGGCTTGATCATCACTTACCATCAGGTGAGATGCAGGCCAAGAGCTTCCCGGTTGTGACAAAAAAAAAAAAAAAGTTGGGTATATCTTAGTTCATTTATATACTTAGGTCTCTTCTAAGTTCCACTAGAATACTCCGTGCTCATTTTTAATCCATCCGACCTACTTATGATTATATCAGTTACCGATAATACATATGAAAAGGAAGCACGTTATTCGTTTTGGATAATGATTATGTAAACCATAATTTATCACCAATTTTATAGGGTGACTGGTAATTAGTGACCGATACTTAACCACGTGACTTTACTCATAATTTTGAACAACTTTTACTATGGGACCAAAAAAGAAATCGCGAAAAAAAAATCTGCTGTTCCCTACATTTTATGTTCGCAAAATTCGTTAAAGTGTATGGTGTTCCATATGATTTTTTTTTCGCGTTGTCAGGTTTGGTACCATAGTAAAAGTTGTTCATAATGATGAGTAAAGTCATACCAGTGTCATACCATCGCCCTTTATAAATCATATTATGTTTGTGCCCGATGGTGGCAGTAGGCTCGCCCCCTATTACATGGAACTTAAACATAACTGGCGAAATGTGGGTATACCATAGGTACACCTTTTGGAGAAATAAGGCGTGATGTTATGTGCTATGTTATTATAACTCCTACACACAACTCCAGCAGTAGAAAGCAATGTCGCAATCCATGGTTCTTTGGTAAATCGGCTAGGACTGACCCGAATAAAAAAATCATCCCTTTTATTTCACAAAATGGACACAAACAGGCATTGTAATCGTCGATTTTCGGCTGTTATTCTGAGAATGTGAGCCAATTTCCATGTTCCTGGGTTCGAAGGTTGTGAGGTTGAGCAGCGGGTATTAAGGCACTTAGTGGCCTCGCCTCCGGGCCCGACGTGGATTGATTTTGCCCACTCGGCGTGTTTGTGTGCACTACACATTACTCCGGCTCACTGGAAATGCCCGGGAGAACGCCGAGGTATTTCTGCGAGTCTGTAACTCACTTTAAACTCTGACTTTTGTTGAAAAATGAAGGTTTTTGATGTTGAATCAACTCGCTATTATGAAATTGCAGTGTTCTAAAAATTCTGTAGCCAAAAACGAGGTATAAGTACTTTACACTAGATGTGACAGCGACCGACCAAAATCAGAGTTCCAATATTAACCCAGGGAATAGTGGTTTTATACTGACGAGCAGAAAATTACGATAGAGCCGGAATTTAAATCGGTGCCCGCAAATATTCAGCCACAGCCCGAATTCTGGCGTAAAACCGAAGTACCCGCTAGTTTATTATTTCAGAGCTCTGGTATTCGGAACTCATATTAAAATCATTTGTCTGGGCGTCGCCGCCGGTTGCAGTGCCTGTGGCGAATGCACAAGAAAATAAGTAAGATTGCGTTTTGTTTACTTGGTTAGACTTGGCAAGGATTCTCCTTACACGGCTAGAACTTTGAAATTTAAACTCTCAAGGTTTCATCTTTCCAAGTTTGTAGTGTATACAGGCTTATGTTGTAACAAGTATTCTAATATTATTTTATATTTTGTTAAAATTTTAGGAACACAAGAAAAGTAGGATTCCAGGACGCCTAATTGGATAATTCTATGTACCTAATTTTTTGATCATTTGAATTTGCGCTACTTCTTATTTTTGTTAATATTTTGATAAACTTTATCTTGCACGTATAGGTACATTATGCTATTAAAACTGCTCCGCACAGCTTTAAACCATGTTTAAACCCTTTCCGTTGACTTCCATAAGGCGTCACATCAAATTTCCGCCAATGACGTGGCACTTCCAGATGTATCGCACCCCTGTGTTCACCTTCCCTGCCAATTTGGCGAGGCTGGTCCCTCGTTACGACCAGTAGCAACCGATGTTCCTCTTGTTATTACCACGTTTTTATTACGCACTGTTATTTCGGGCCTGTTTTGGGGAAAGTATGACAAAAAATATTAATTTAGGACCGGTTTTGATACCTGATATACTTGCTTCAATTAATATTAAATATAAGATATGACATAATTGCTTCTGTTTTTGTTACATATACTATAACAGTAATAAGTATAACGATGGTATTATGATAAATATTTTCAAATTAAGTTCTAAAAATTCTTTTAACGAAATGCTTCTTCACAGTAATTGCCTTTATTTCTATTTATTTCAACTAACTAAAGCGGCATTTGTAAAAAGAAAGGGATACTCATACGAGAAAATCAAAAACCTTTATTTTGAGCTTTTTATTGGGTACAAAAGGGTATTGAAACGTTGAAAGGCAAACCAGCTTTGCTCCTACATCCCGAAGTGAATTGTGATCACTGACAACGTTTGCGGAAACGGCTCGTTCGTTATCGAGCAATGTGCGAATAAATTATCCTTATGGTAGTATAAACGCGGTGGTGGCCGAAAGCCGGACGGTGTTGGCGTCAAAAGGTCATTGGCGGACCCTCCGATCTTTGAGATTGGGACCGGTAAAACGGTGTATTTGTGTACTATAGTAGGGTCGTAAGCTTGTGTACTCTGAACTGAGGAGCAATTCCCGTAATTTTTAAGAACGTTCGCATTCGCATCTCTATTCTATTCTATTTTTAATAGATGGCAAGCAAAGCCGATGTCGACTATTCTGCCAATGAGTTGGAAAAACAAGTGTGTATAAAAGAACTAGTAAAATTAAAAGTTAACAGTAAATGCATTCGCATCTCATTCAATCAATCGCAATCGCGTCGCAATCCGTCAAACTTGTCAAAAATGATGTTAAATTCATTGTATTTTTGACAGATTGCGAATGAGATGCGAATGCGAACATTCTTAAAAATTACGGGATCCCCTTTGGCCTTTAGGTATTTAATGTCGTTAGAGGAGCCGTGTGTGTTCTTCGCAGGTATGATATCCAAAGTAATTAACTCTTACATTCTTTTGTAATTATGAGCATTTTCTGTCAGAGATAGTTTCCTGAGAAGTTATGGAGACAGAAATCTTAGTAAATACGTGGGACATTCCATTTTTTTTATGTTGTCTGTTTTTGTTTTTGACCTCGTACTGCAGACCCAAACAAATAATAAAAAGTTAGTACTCTCATAATATTCGTTATTTTACTGTCATTTTTATTATTCGGAATTGTTCTGAAGAGGTATATGTTTGTTTCAAATGATTAATGAAGGCTCTCCTTTCTCGTCACAGGAGAGCTGTTCTATTTTTTATAAGTAGTTGTTATAGTGGACAGGGTTATTACCGGTCGTAGGTTATTTGTGTCTGATACAACCTTTCGGATAAAATATTATGTTTTCTTAGCAGTGACATTCTCATTAGTTTGAGAAACTCTGTCTGCGGCGGCGGGCCATATGATTTGATAATAAAAATAGATCTGTAGAGATCTAACTTTCGACTTCGTCTGCGATTCACGATGAAAAGTAACCTATGTCCTTCTCTAGGTCATGGTCTACCCGTATGTCAAATTTTATCCAAATCCGTTCTGCAGTTTTAGCCTGAAAGTGTTACAAACAAATAAACTGACTTTCGCATGTTTAATATTAGTTAGCATGGCCCGCCATCTCTAGGCAATTATTTAATATGGCCCTTGTCAAAATCAATTTTTCCATCTCTGCACCCTAATTGCGTAACACACGATCAATCACAATCTGAATAATTTTGAAACAGATTGCTAATCCATTGCTTCATTAGTTCGACAAAAACATCTGCCCAACTACGTAAATAACGCAATGAATGTTGTTGAACTGTCAAAATGAAACCAGACTGGTCTTAATCTTTTACCGAAAATGTTTACGCAGATAGCTGGTCTTGTCGTTTCCCAAATTTTGGTAATGTTATTGCAGTTCCTATGTCCCCTTTCCGGATCGGACAGGGTCTTTGTAACACATTGTATAGTTAGTTTCAAAAGTAGATATTCTTATGTTCTTCATTCATTGATGACGCATTATACAAAAGCGCTGAACTTAATAAAACTGTAACTTCTAAACTAAATTAACATTTCTTGTGACCTACATGCTAACAAAGCAAAGTTTTTCTCAGAATTGTGAGCTCATAAAAGCTAGCCAAAGTTAGATTTTGTTCCCATCTAAATAAAAGATTTATGTTCTTCGAAAGTATTCTCGAAGAACAGCGACAGGACACGTCATTGCATTAGGTATGTGTTCGCTCAAGGATATACCTACATTGACCTACAATGACCTGCGGAAACGACAAAACGATAATAAATAAAAGCACAGGCAATACTAATGCTTAAGAGTGTGTTTGTTGAAAAATCTTAAATTTATAATATACAATTTAACACAAAAATATACAATGGGGTTTATTTATAAATATTGCAAGTTTGAACGTCACTTAACTTTAAGCAACGATTATCAAACTCCATAATGAAAAAAATATTTATTAAAATAATAACATTTTTATATATTTTTTTGAATATTTTTATATTGTTTTAGTTTAATATTTAAACATATAATTACTTACTTAGTAAATAGTAAAAAGTGTATAAATGGAATAATAAACGTGGCAACGCTGCCAGCTTATTGGGCGTTTTTCCCGCTGACAGCAATGCGGACGAATTTTTTGATGCCCAATGCATGAGTATTTCGGAATCTTTCAAATGAATCCAAACATCGAAATAACAAAAGTGAGTCAGATTTTTCAAACAAACTAAATACTACCAAGTGACGCGCCGACTATGGCCTATGGGTTTTGCCAATTATCGTTGACTAGCTATAGTAACAGTATAATAAAGTAACAGTATTATACCTCGGCAGTGACCTTGAAATAATTACATACGGCCGGTCGGTAGATAAACTTTCCGCGTCCGTGCCGTGCGTAGCTGCCGCGCACTGATATGAACTGAGATTTCGAAGCGCGTCGTTTCGAGATATAATACTTACTGTTACTTATATTTATAGACGGTGTATAGTGACTAATTATTAGATATATTTGATTGAATTTTTGAATTCAGCAGACTGGAAACGTCATTATAATAGATATACCGCATACTCAGGATAATTTATTGTCGAATTGTCGTCTCCGCCTTAACTTGTATAACGGGTTTTATAAAAAAATACCGCTACTTTAATGTATGGTTGTTTTGCCTTGTTCGTCCTTTATGTCATGTTATTATGCAGAATTTAAATCGTATTGTGTAAGCTATCGGGGCGTTCACCTCTTTGTAAATAATGTGTGTATTTATTGAGTTTGAGTGTTGTGGTACAGTCAGCGTCAAAACTATATTTACATCGACAAGAGTTCATTTAATTGTATTGAATTTCTTTGTTCTTTATTATTGTATTAATTTGTAGCCACAAAAATATTTTAAATTGGGTACTTTATTGTAGCTACACATTGATACAGCGGGATAATTGCGTAACGCACTTACAGTAGAAATGGCTTTCATTTTGACAGTTCAACAACTTTCATTGCGTTACTTAAGTTGTTGGCTAGGCAGACAAATTTTTCGAACATATTCATATGTTCGATAAAGAATGATGGGCATTTTTCTATAAAGCGTGGCCTGATGACCAATAGAGTTCTAATGCATGTCATCTTATTGCTTATAGCCGGCAATTACTATAACAAAATGTTTTATCTCTAAAAGCAACGGGGTTTGTACAGTCGAGGACAAAAATCGTTACAATTTTTGATGACGATTTATTTGTGAAAAATAAATCTATAGCATAATAGGTTTATGCTAGGTCTGTGTGCTGCCTTTTTCGGCCAAAAATTATCATTTTGATATGTACCCTTAGGTGGTTAACACAATTTTGACATGGATTGCATCAAAATAAAACTTAATATAATTAAACATTTAATAAGGTTATAACGGCCATCATATTAAAAGATGATAAAAATAACAACAACAACAACCTTATGAAGCTGTACAGGCGCGGGCGCAGGAACAGCGAATTATACAAGTGATACATACAGATCGCTGTTTTTTCTATAACTGCGTGAATGGACCACGGCGGAGGATTCCTAAATGGCTTAAATACACATTGCTTTGCGAGTATAGTTTATATGTGCCCGAAGTAGCCATAGTATGACAGCAGCATTTGGAAAGCAACGACTGGAATGAATGAATTAATAAAATTCAAATTCCAGTTCCACAATCAGGTCCTGGACACTAGTACTATTTTTTATTTATTTATTTAACAGTTTTATAATGTTATGAGTCTATAATTAATATTATTGAGAACTGCAGTGAACATTAGCGTCATAAGCTAATACGTTTACATGGTACTTGCAGGTCCGATATCTCTTTAACTCGGTATTTCACAGCCTTCTGCCCATAATGAAAATTGATGCTTATGATATAAGCTTTCATTTGAGGTATAAGTGGTTTTTATTGGTTCGCCGGCCAAAATTACGCATAATTCTTTTAATTGGATTAGAAATATGATTGTGATTGAAAGTGCGTTACGCAATTAGAGTGCAGTATTATGGCTCACAAGTTGTAAATAATCAAATGAATTCTTTTCGATGTAAGTGTATACATCTTTTTGAGGCTGAATGTACCTACTGTTTTACTATGTGAACGAAGTATTGTGTACAGAGCTTAAACTGTTTTATAAATATTAGTTTACTAAAGTGTTCGCAATTTTTTTGCCAACCTATTTTATTTAATTTTCTTGAACGCAATCAAAAATGCAATATGTTTTGTAGATAAATATATTTTGTCAAAGTTACTCGAGGACTTGAGATTTATTAAAAAAATCCGTTTGCACCCACTGAATATTCTCGCACTTTAAAAGTACTACCACGCTAAGAACGTACTTTATGTACCTATACCCTACGTAAAGGCAAAGGAACTTGAATAAAAAAATAAAAACTTTTCACATTCCCTAGGAGCCATGCAGGTCGCTTAGGTTACTAACCTGCTTTTACGCGCGACTCCTTTTTTTTCACAACTTTTTTTGTTCTTTGACACGTCGTGTGGTGCATGTATGTTGTATATTGCGAGCTTAAATAATAAATGACAACTTCTATTGCATTCGTATTTATTAGAGATGGGCCGACTAGTCGCCGATTAGTCGGCCATATTTGTAGTCGGCGACAAATCGGCGACTAGTCGGCTAAAACCACCGACTGGTCGGCCCGTTTTTTACTCGTATTAATAGGTCCAATTGCGTGATTAGGTAAGGCAATAAGGTAGTTCCACTACTAATAAAATAATAAACATTGTGTTAGCTACGTAATTCAACTTTGTTTTGAATTAAAACACCAAAAAGCCGGCTCGCACACACGTAAACAATCAATCAATCTTCCTAGCCTTTTCTCAACTATCTTGGGGTCGCGGGTCGGCTTCCAGTCTAACCGGATGTAGCTGAATACCAGTATTTTACATGGAGCGACTGCCTATCTGACCTCCACAACCCAGTAACTGGGTAATACGATACCCCTTGGTAAGACTGGTGTCAGACTTTCGGGCTTCTGACGACTCGTAACGACTGTCCACGAATAACAGCCGGGGCCAACTGCTTAACGTGGTTTCCGACGTTTATTCCCATCTGCCCCCTTCGAGCTTGCCACCGGGGTGGTGGCTGGCACTAAGTAGTGGCGTTTACCACTCCGTGGCAGATGACACGGACGAATCTCGGTATGTAAAGATGGTCACCCATCCACTGACCAACCCCGGCAAGCGTAGCTTAACCTGATGGATCGACCCGTGCGGCTTGTTATTAGTTAGCCACGAACTCCTCCGTACACACGTAAACAATGATAGAAAAAATACAATGTAAACAAAAACATGTCCCGAGAAGTCCGTGTGCGGCGCGTGCCTAACTTACGAGCCCAAACCGTTCGGCTTGGCCGACTATTGGACTAGTCGGCTGGTCGGCCTAAGTCATAGTCGGCCCATCTATCATCGGCTTTGATTATTTATTTATATCATTGTATAGTACCTATCTATACTACCACTTGCAAAATGCCTTTTATACATATAATCTAAATCCTATACTATTAAACGAGCAATATTTGTTTATACAATGCCGCCCACGCTGGGCATGTGACCGCCCGTATTTTTCTGAATATACATGAAAAATTCCAAAAAAATTACTGTAAAAGGGGGTCTATCTTTAATACTTTTCATGTTATTGATAACTGTGCTGTATAACAGGCAAAAAGCTCAAAGAAAAAAATGTCGGATGAAACTGCGCGGCACAGCTAGTTAGCTGATAAGTCCGATTACGGTCCTGTTATGACGCCTATGTTATTAGTTATCATCTAATTCTAATATTAACACTATCGCATGGATAGATAAATGTATTTATGACCTTTCCCTTTTCATTAATTTATATTGGGGCCATTATGGACGCTATGGGACACCGACGAGCAACCAGGGGGCCAAGTCTACTAATTTACAAACGTCACAATGGCCTCTCGATGGTGAGTTTTTGACAGATTTTGTATGGCAAATCTGTCAAAAACTCACCATCGAGAGACCATTGAGACGTTTGTTAATAAGTAGACTTGGCCACCTGTTGCCATAGATTCAGTACATGATTACGAACCGACGAAATATTTACACACGTCGAAATTATTCGAAGGTTATTAAAAAAAAAAAAAGCAGTTTCATACATTTTGACCGCGTACGTAGTGCACTTTTTTATGAAACCGCTGTCTTTTTTGGGACAAAAACAATATGTTGTGAGTATCTATAATCGTGCTGAATTCATGGTTATTACAATTGATATCCAGCTGCCACATTGTATATGTTATGGGATTCAATATTGTTATCCTGTTCAAAGACAAAGTTAAATAATTGTTGGACATTATAATATTATCTAATGCACTCTAACTGTGAATGTGAACAGCAGAAAAATAAAATTGTTACCACAATTTCTAACAATCTCTAAATATTACCTTTTATATTTCAATATCAAAAACAAATACATAAGTACAAATTTTACACAGCTACAAACCTTATCTCTCTATATTAAACTAACAGCATATCCCATAGGAAACCCGTTTACGAACATCTCCGGGGCGTAAGCGTAGTGCAGCTATACTTTCCACAGTCGTTAGAAAAAGGACACAGAATAGATAGGTAGTACAGAAGGTCAGCTCTGCATAACGAGCAAACACGCACGCACACAATCATGCCAATCATAGACACATGCCTGGGTACAGCAATTGCAAGTGCATTGGCGACTGGCGTTCTTTTGTAGATACTCTTTATTGCACACTCAAAAAGAAAAAGTAAAAAAATAAAAATCTTACAATGTTTTCAAACAAATCTACCAAAGTCTTCGTACGGTAACCATCAGTAATTGGTAGTTAAAAGAAGTAGCTCTTTGTTCACGACACGCGGTTAGCTTAGCAACCCCCGCCAGGTCTCTGCCCACCCCGGGCAGAGAACTTGGCGGGGGTTGCCAATCTAACACTCTATTAAGCTTACAACGCTTTTTTGTAAACATTCACAAAATGTAAAATAATCTATTTAAAAAATAAATAAAATACTAAGATAAAAGCCTATTTAAACCAAATGACATAATTACCATTACAACTGTAACAAATCTGAATTAATATCAATGGGCAGTCTTGTCGACAACAGCGACATAGTTGGAAATAGACGGTACGCGTCTATGTCTGCGTGCGTCTGTTTTCGCTCATATTATGGAGCTGGCCTTTTTTACTTATCTACTCTGTGGCAATACTTTCCACAGTCGTTAGGAAGGGTTGAGTCTTGCGTGGCTAAACGTTTTCCGGTACACGGCTTTTTGTGGCTTGGCCGTCTTTTCAAGAACTTTCGTGATAGGCAAGCTTTGTTTCCTATGCTGGCTATGTTAAATGTCGTAGGAAATTATTGTCGTACCTAGATGAGCTTTACTGCGTCATACATGTAATACTGGTGACCTGTAACACAGGTTTTTCCAAAAACCTATATCAGACACCAGTCTCTCACAAAGGTGGAATACAGCCGAGACATTTTTTGTACGCATTACCTTTAAGTCAGCTTTGTGAAGAGAAAATAAATGATTATTGAATTGAATTATTGAATTGAATACTTATGTAAGCGTTTTCACATTAGTTTCGGACAAGAATCTCAATATTCAATTCGGACGACGATTCGGATTTAGTCAACTGTTTTAAAAGTTTTTAATGAAGTTTAGGATTTTCGGTGCAGGTCGCTGATTAGTATAGTCAGTTCCAAATCCATCACATAAATTGCAAACAAATGGGTTAGAAAACTTACCTATGGATGCCAATTTGTAGTACCACTTACAAATTGAGAGCTTTGATTAGATCATTTAAATACTTAAAACCCAAAATTCTAATTTTAAATGGAATAGAATAGAATATTCTTTAAAAAATACAGATAAAATGTAGAAATTGACACAATGGGCGGTATTATCGTTAAAAGAGATTTTAAATCACTTTAAAGAGGTTTTTCATTTGACAATCTTGTCAAACGGAAGCCTCAAGCTTTGTGCAGACCAGCATGACTTGTCGCGCGACGCGACACCGGTTATTGTTATACCGTGAAGTTTTCTTAGAAATTGTATTGTTCGTGTCGCGTCGCGCGACAAGTCGCGTCGCGTTGGTCTGTAAAAGCCTTCAAGCTTCGTTTACAATTTAAGGATTTTTCTATTACAATTTAATTATGTTATTCAAACAATAATTGTTGTTGAGATATAAAGTTGAAACCTTCTAAATACCGTTGAATGTTACTAATTCCTATAGTGAGTTATTGCATAAAAATTTTACTTGAACAGGGTTTGTTTACACTTTCAAAAGATACTTTTGGAATAGACCATACTCCGTCTTATGGAGTAGGTAGCCCAGTATTTTACACGTTCGTATCCAGGGCCTGATTTGCTAAGAAACCTGCTCATAAACATGCGCGTGACTAATTATATCGTTAGCGCCGCTATACAGCCTGTTTCTGAAACCTGATTGGGCCAAACCTGAATGTCTAGGCTACACTTCGGAATTATGTATGTAATTACTACCTAAGTAAATAATTTTTCGCAAATTATAGACACCAGTATGCATTGTAATGGTTTTACGACTGTACGATGTATAAATTGACCTTCAATTATGTCACTTGGGTTATTCTGCTATACTTAAGTATATGCTTTATGTATGTATGTATTGTATATATGTAACAGTACTGTCTTTCCTACTCCCTTTAATCCAAGCAAAGGTTGTACGAGTATTCGGTCGTCTTTTAAAAGATCGCTTTTAGCCATAAGACCGCCCATTGTGTTATCTATGTTCTACATTTTATTAGTATCTGTAATTCATGTGGTGTACACAATAAAGAATCATCATTATCATCATTTGAGCTGAAAGACGTCCACTGCTGGACATAGTGGACATAGGCCTCCATTAAGCACAGCCACTTCGCCCGGTTCTGTACTTCTCGCATCCAGCGGATTCGGTCTACCTTGTGGGACGCCTTCCAACGCTACGTCTTCCGGTACGCAGTCACTACTCCAGAACAATTCGGCCCCATCGGCCATCTGTTCTGCGAGCAATGTGCCCTGCCTACTGCCACTTAAGTTTGGTAATTTTTCGGGCTATGTCGGTTAACTTGGTTCTCTTAAGGATCTCTTCATTTCTGATTCGATCACGTAGGGAAACTCCAAGCACAGCCCTCTCCATTTCCTATTGGGTGACTTTTAGCCTTCTAGTAAGGCACATTCAGAGCGACCACGTTTTAATGCCATAGGTCATCATTGCCAACACGCTCTGGTCGAAAACCAGACAGTGTCTTGAGACACTGCGGTATGTAGGAGGAGAAGATATTGCGTAGCTTCCCGAACGCTACCCAGCCGAGTCCGATTCGACGATTGACCTCTTTCTCGAAGTTGGACCTACCTAACTGGAAAGTGGTCCTAGGTAAACATACTCATCCACAAGTTCGAGTGTAGCGTCTCCGAACTTCTTAAGAGTGGTTGTTACGAGGGCAAATGACATAAACTTCGTCTTGTCCATTTTAAGACTTACTCTTTCGGAAGCTTTACTGCGATCATCGAGCAAATTACTGAGGTTTTACATAGTCTCGGCCATGGCTACTATATAGTAACAGAGATTCTATTCTACTTGGATAAACAAGTCACAGCTGACATTGAAAAAAATCTAAAGGGAACGATAATGTCGTGTAAAGGCGTGCTCACCTTAGAACAGCTCCAAAAACCAGTAACATTTCCAATGCAATTTCGTGGGACTGACTTCCTAAAGCTTAAATTTTCCAGAAAATGTCGATTATTACATTACTCAGCACTAGATGTAAAAGCAAAAAAAAACCCAACCATAACATGAAAATACTGTTGCGCTTTTTGCGCTTAATTATTAGCATATTATGTTTATCGAGTGTGCCGACACTTCTGTGAAGTACAAACTTATTAAAATTCAACGTTTTAGCTCTCGTTCATAGTTAGGTGAACAAATTAAAATTGTTTTTGTTTCCGCTTGAAGTATTTTCGTGCAAACCTGAGTCTTTTCGCGGGTGTACCATACCATACCATACATACCATACTTTAACATTGCATAAACACGCGAATGAGTTCAAGTGTAGTTACATATTCAGTGAGTATTGAAGATACCTTTACGTAAGAAGCCCATCTCTAAGGCTGAGATTTATAAACGTTACTTAGCTTGTAATTTGGCTAAGTGCTTATACACACGAGCGGTGCGCGTCAATGGCAGAGGCAACTTTAGGCATCGACACGTCTTCGGCAGCCGCCGACGCGTCGACGGCGGTCGTCAATGCCTGTGCGGCTAAAGTTGCCTCTGCTGTTGACGAGTGCCGCTCATTTATACGAGCACTAAGCATTTTTCTACTAGAAAGCAAAAAATTCGGGTACATGTCAAAGTCAAAGTATGCGTTCAGAACCGTTTATAGATCTCGGCCAAAGATATCGATGTGTGCTTTAGTTAGTCCAGTTGAAAATTGGTGCGACGCACCACATGCCAAGACTGCAGTGTTTCAGATAACGTATAACCGAAAACTGTATGTACAATTAATGGTATACAGAGTTACAGACGCCAGCACATCAACCTACTCCAATCTGTCAAATTTCCCCAATCAACATTGAATCTTATTCTTTAGCGATAAAATTGAAAATCTATTAAAGAAATTTGACAGATTGTAGTAACTTGATGTGCCGGCTGTCTGTATACGTATAAAGCCGTATTTACACGATTCAAGTTTCTTGTCTGTGGCATACAATAAAAGTGAAGCAACAAATTAATTGCATAGTCTAAACATACTGTTTAGATTTAGACGAAGCCAACTTCTATTGTTGCTTTTCAACTTATGATATGTTACAGGCAGCTGAATCGCACCGTGTGAATGGGGCTGGTGGCTTGCTAACGGTTACATCCTACTATTCCTACTAATATTACAAATGGGAAAGATTGTTTGTTTGTTACTCTATCACGCAAAAACGGCTGAACGGATTTCGATGAAATTTGGCACACAGATAATTTATAACCCGGTAGTACATTCCCGTGGGATAATTTCCAACCTCCACGCTGGCGAAAGCGCTGGCGAAAGCCAGTTCTGAATAAAGAATCCTCTCAAGAGGATTCTTGAATAAAAAAGGGTAGCAGGAAATAATTTATATCATACCACAGCTCAGACAATGGCCTACAGTTAGGCTGTAGATAGGTGCCTATAATTCATGTTAATGCTCTAAGAAAGACTATACGTAATGCCGCGCATGTTTCTTATTAGGTACCTTTTTAACAGCACTAGAGTTCACTAGACGTCTCTAGAATAAAAAAAAATCGTGTCTGTACTGTACTATTGGCCGTTGAGGAGTTCCCTCGTCTGGAGCCAATCCTGGGTAGCCAATCAGGTCATGTTTGTCATAAAAATGTATTGTCATCGGAATCGAACCAACATGTAAAATATCAACTCCGCGGAGTTAGAGGAAGTGGTCTTAATTCAGCTTGCAAGAATCCACCTAAACAAACATACTAACTTACATACAAACAAACAAACAAACATTGCAAGTTGAATAAAAGCTTTTAAAAAAAAGCGGCTAAGTGCGAGTCGAACTCGCCCATGAACAGTTCCGTAGCAGCAAGTAACATTATATAAAAGTTCTTGTAGTTCGTTAAAGGTAAATTGCGGTTTACGATTTATGAAATGTATGTATGTATGTATGTGTAGCGGTTAGACCGCCACATACAAAAACTACGAAACAAAAAGACATGACGTCACACAATTCTTACATCTCGCAGTTAGAGTTTACTGAGCGAATAACATAGATAATACTATCCGAAATCAACATATGGGCAGTTGCCCGCTAGACATAACAACCCGTCTGGTTGGAGGATCCTCCCTTTTCTATAGGGTATGAGTGAACTTTACACCCTGTTCCTCATACCCCTAAATTGGTGACCCCGAGTATGAACGTCAACGCAGCCTTCGTGCAACTACTTCAGCGTGACGTCATCATCACTCCCGCAAGCTTTCGTGAGGCGAGTCACACAGCCAGCCAGCACCCACGGCTTCAACGGGTATCCTGACCACCAGCATGCAGCGAACGCGCATTCCTGGTCATCACCCTCAGCCTCATCAGCAACCTTGGCACAGCACCTGCACTTCCGGCCGGTCTCACAAGCAGAGCCTATTCTACCCTCTCCTGGTCGACGCAAGCAATCAGCCAAAAACCCGGCGCTGTACCACATCCGACTCACTGGATGACGACGCAGCGCCTCCCCGACTCACTGGGGAATCACCGCAGACAGTTCCGACTCACCGTGAACTATGCGGCACCCGGTTCCGACTCACTGGAACCACAGCTGGCACTGTGAAGCATCGCAAGATCCAAGACTCAGCCCACTATCGACCTCCGGTCTCCGGAGGAGAGTGATGTAGCGGTTAGACCGCCACATACAAAAACTACGAAACAAAAAGACATGACGTCACACAATTCCTACATCTCGCAGTTAGAGTTTACTGAGCGAATAACATAGATAAGACTATCCGAAATCAACATATGGGCAGTTGCCCGCCAGACATAACACCCGTCTGGTTGGAGGATCCTCCCTTTTCTATGGGGGATGAGTGAACTTTACACCCTGTTCCTCATACCCCTAAATATGTATTAAAAAAACAAAAACTACTATAGATCTCGATCAAATCAATTTTCGGTGGAAGTTTACATGGTAATGTACATCATATATTTTTTTTAGCTTTATCATTCTCTTATTTTAGAAGTTACAGGGGGGGACAAACATTTTATCACTTTGGAAGTGTCTCTCGCGCAGTTTAGAAAAAAATTATATTAGAAACCTCAATATCATTTTGAAAGACCTATCCATAGATACCCCACACGTATGGGTTTGATGAAAAAAGATTTTTTTTTGTTTCAGTTCTAAATATGGGGAAACCCCAAAAAAAATATTTTTTCTATTTTTGTGTGAAAATCTTAATGCGGTTCACAGAATACATCTACTTACCAAGTTCCAACAGTATAGTTCTTATAGGTTCGAAAAAAGTGGCTGTGACATACGGACGGACGGACAGACAGACATGACGAATCTATAAGGCTTCCGTATTTTGCCATTTGGATACGGAACCCCGAAAATCTGCCAAGCGTTTTCCCAACTATGTGGGGGCTTTCAGTCTAACCGGATGCAGTTGAATGCCAGTATTTTACATGGAGCGACTGCCTACTTGACCTTCATAACCCAGTTCCTGGGAAACACGATACCTCTTGGTAAGACTAGTTCTCAGACTTTCGGGCTTCTGCAAACCCGTAACGTGTCGTCAAAGATCTACAAATGACAGCCGGGACCAACGGCTTCGACACATCAGTCGTCTACCGACGCATCTCAGTCGACGTCGCGTCACCAGCAAGTCAACACTTGTATTGCTACGGCATTCTCACAAAGACAATTTGTAACTGAGGCGTTGCTATATGATCGACTGGTTCACATACGTCCCTGAAATTGACGTTACTGATCGGCGACTTGACGCTGATGTGACTGATGTGTGTGCATGAACCTTTAACGTGCTTTCCGAGGCCCGGAGGGGAGTCAATATGTAATAGGTGGTCACCCATCCACGAACGGACTGTGGCAAGCGTAGCTTAACCTCGTGCGGCTGTTATCATTTAGCCAGTCACGAGCCACTTAAACGTTACTGGAATATTCTACAGTAAAAAAACTAAACAAAATTAAGCGTTCGCCCACGGCGACTTTTTGTAGCGATGCAGTAGCGATGCTGTCGCGAATTTGTATCGATACAGCCGCGATGCTGTCATTATTATGAAGAATCCTGCGCGATAGTAGCGATGCAGAAGCGCGTTTAGCATCGCTACAAAAAGTCGCCGTGGGCGAGGGCTCTTAAACATTTATTGAATGTTTGCTAGTATATGGAATTAGGTCTATCCTAATCTCGGAATGACCCGAAAGGGACATTGTAGCAGCCATTTTTGAAAGTAGCAATGTTATTAACTTTCTTAGATAAGGAAAATGTCCCGTCTAGTACGTTTTAGGGCCATTTTGGGAGTAGGACGAGTATAGATTAGGATAATTATATTTTTGATTGAACTAATTACTGAAGTTTAGTTTCAGCAGTCGGTAGGTCTTAATTACTTTCACAGTCTTTTTTTATGACTGGTATACGTATCAGATTTCGAATTCGAATCATAATTTTCAGGCATAACATTCCCTAAAGGTACAATTCCGTAACCGACCGCAGGCAACAGGCAACCCCTGCCGGGGTTGCGGGTAGTCCCAAGGGGAACCCGTGGCCCCTGGCAAGGCAAGGGATGGAACACGGGTGGGTTTTAGTCAGTAAGAGTCTGACACGCCCTTCCACTCCGCCCAGAGCGGGAGAAGTCATTGGATGATTTCCCACCCAAATAAACAAAAAAAAAAAAAAATTGGCAACAGGCAACTGTATCGCCGCGACTCGACTGGTGTCTTTCAATTCCTATGTATTTATACGAACGCGACGTGTCGCTAGCTACGGAAGGTATTTCATATAAATTCTTAAAAACCAATCGTGTCGCAGCGACACGTCGCCTGCAGTTGCCGTCTGCGGTCGGTTACGGAAAGCTCCGTTTGTAGCACAATAACGTTTGTAGGAATCGTGGTACCCATGATATGTCTCTACCTATCAATTGACGAGCACTTTAATAATCCAACATTATGTTTTTCAGTTGCAAAAATAAATAGTTTGGAAAATCCAAAAGTGCACGCCTCATAACACTCATTCATAAACGAAAAAGAAATTCAAAACATAGTTTCTAACAAAAATTAACAATTTATCACTTTTCATGAAGACTGTTTTGACTGCTGTTTTACCCATCAATATGGGTAAAATTTCTAACTAAATAGCCTAAATTTTACCCTAAATAAATAGTTTTTGACATTACGTAAGCGTATGTCAAAAACTATTTATTTAGATATTTACATTGTGGGTTGCTAGGCAACCAACACACGTCAATTCAAGGTTTGAAATATTTAGATATAGACATGATATAGATATTATATTTTAGTTAGTATTTAATTAATTATAATTAAACTACTTTGAATAAAAGAGCCATTTTCAATAGGGTTCCGTCTATGGCTGAAACGAATGTATAAAAAAAAGACTCAATTAATTGATTTTATCGCAAGCTACAATGTTTTCAGGTTTCATGCATTGATGGACAGGACATTTTTTTCAACTATTTTGATGCCTTTTTCATTTCTGCTGCATTAATCAATTGTTAAAAAGTACAGTATTAATCTCCATTTAATAATCTATACAATGGTATAGATGATTAAATGATTAAGATGATGAAGTGTGTGTTTGTTATTAGATGATTAAGTAGGTTCTGTGTACTAGCAGGAGTGTAACAATAAAAACAGTTGCAAAAATGGGGCAAACATTTTTTTTCGATCGTAGAGCACACTCTCATTTTAATGCTTTGCATTATGAGTCGTGCAATTATGCTGTCAAACCATCAGTACAATGAAACCAAATGCTACACCAACCTTTACTATACCTTGATTAATAAAATATCACTTTATATAATTATAAACTATTACCACATGTTGGGTTTCCTATAACTTTAATAAATTTAGCCTGATATACGGGTGTGGGCTGAGATCCAATCTCAAGTTAGGCACGCAACTACTTGGCCTTGTCAAAATTGATCAGCTAATTACTATCGGCGGAGGCTGTGGTCTTAATTATAGTCAGACGAAATCGGAAGGGTTAGGAAAGTATGAGGAATAGCATATGCTATGTTTCTCGTTAATCTTTTTTATAAGTCTGAATCGTAAAAAATACTTATTTGTACTAACCTGTCAAATGTAAGCTAGGTTTAAAAAAATTGTGTTTAATTTTTTCGTAATATTAATTACAGACAATTATCATGAGCCAGCAATAACAATACCAAGAACACTATTCATAGTTACGATTGTTTAATTTCTTTTGTAACCAAAATAAATCTGGAGTAAGGATTTTTTTTGCAATACGTCACTTCAATAGCCTTCATAAAAAAACTTTTGTTGAGCGAGATTTTTCTCGACTTTCGATTCCTAGGTCTCGTTTTTCACATGACATTCAAAGATAAATCACTGAAATTGACAAATTGGATATCATTGGATACCAAATCAAACCATCCGTCAGAACTTCTAGTCAGTGCTATTTTAGGAGACCTCAAGGTTATGCTCCGGAAATTCAGAGGCGACTAGGTCATGGCGTCTCCTACCAAAATACTCTTCCAGAATTACAAGGTCTTTGGAACTTCTCGCTTCTGGCTGAAAGTTACTGAAGGCATACTTTATGGAAGTTTGTGAGTTTATTTGTTAGTTTTTTACGCTTTCACTCTAAAACGGCTGAACGGATTTGACTGAAATTTGGTACTAATGTAGACCATGATCTAGAGAAGGACATAATAAACCTTTTATCCCGATATTTCCAAGGGACCGAGACTTATGCGGGTGAAACCGCGGGGCGCGGCTAGTAATAAAATTCTAAATGTGGAAATGAGTTTGTTTGCTTGTTCATTTGTTTCTTACGCTGTCACGCTAAAACAGCTGAACAGATTTGGACGAAATTTGGCACATGAGTAGACCTTGACCTGGGTTAGGACATGGTGACTATTGGTTCTTGGGTATAATCACGAGTTTCAATACGTAGCATACCTACCATAGATAACTGAAATGTGTACAGGCAGCTGGAACAGCCACAGTTAGTTCAACAAAACCCCTGAAAAAATGTTGCAATAAACATAAGAATTTTTTACTTCAGCCTAAATATTAATTGTTAATTTAACTAAGCGTAATAACGAAACACTTTCAGGGGTTGCGGTACTTCGCCCACTATACGCTAACGTTCGCACATAAACTCTATTAGCAGTGTTGCTTTCCCCTGTTTTTCAATTTCCTTTATAAATGAACGGAGAATTTTACACAGAAATACCGTTTTTCATTTTTCGGTTAAAATGTTGTCTGTTAGTTTTCAATATCTCTCAATTAACAATGTTAAAATTGTGAGCTTCAGATAAGAGGATTTGCTGTTTTGCTTTGTATTCTTTTTACTTTAAAGCTTTGTTAATTCATTTTCATTTTCTTCTGTTTATATTTTACCAAAGCGCAGTCTGCTTTTATTGGAACGAAATTCCATAAAGCGGCTTGCAGTAGGAGTTGACTGGTAGAAAATGGACAGGTTAGGAAAAAGCGATATACCCTTTTTACTCTACCACAGCAGAGATGTGCGGAGATGCCCGAAGCGGAGACGAGTATAGATGTTAGTCAGAGGGTGTATCCACCGAAGCTGTGCGGAGATGCGTACTGGCTACACTGGAGCGGAGATATGTGCTAGCTAGAGCGAAACTGAACTGCGTGCGATGAGCATGAACGCACATCTCTTCTCGTTTCTGCTGCGTGCGTCGCCAGCTTGCGAGGCTCAGCTCACCTCTCCCCTTTGTACCGCCACCCAGCTCAATCTCGGTGAGGCACAGTTCACATCTCCGCTTCGATCGCGCCATACAAATATTATGATACATCTCCGCTCAGTGGTATCCATTGAAGCTGAGTAGAGACGAGTAGTGTGATTGTGTGAATTAATACTATTGGTTTTTTAAAACACATCTCACATCTCGCCTCGTCTCCGCTTTGGTGGAGTCCGGGCTTTATGTCCCCTCCATGCGACTTTCTCTCTCTTTATCTCTTTCTATTATTTATTAAATGAATATGTGCGTACGAGTATCGCGTAAGGAACTTCCTTCCTGACGCCCCTCCCCGACCAAACACGTCATTTCTCATGATGTTGGGGTCGGCTTCCAGTCTAACCGGATGCAGCTGAATACCAGTATTTTACATGAAGCGACTGCCTATCTGACCTCCACAACCTAGTAACTAGGTAACACGATACCCCTTGGTAAGACTGGTTGTCAGACTTTTGGGCTTCTAACTACCCGTAACGACTGTCAAAGATCTACAAATGACAGCCGGGATCAACGGCTTAACGTGCTTTCCGAGGAACGAAGGGGCCTTGGTATGTAAAGATGGTCACCCAGACACGGACCAGATCGACCTATGCGGCTGTTATTACTTACCCACAAGCTCCTTCAACTCCCACCTTTTTCAACTCAAGTCTCCCCCTGGGGACTTTATGTTCTCGTATTATGTCAGCATAGAAACTTCCACTACCAATGCATGCCAATCAATTGTCAAGTCTGTGATATTCTTTCTAATGGTATCTTGTTTATGCAGTTTAAAGTGATCGGCCATATAAAACAAAACAACAAAAGATTTTGCGCCCAACGTTATCATTTCCCAAACTGTACCAGTCAAACCGGAGCTAAATAAATGTCAGCTACCCTCCTTACGGTAGTTCGTTATTAGGATAAATGTGGGGAGGCGGGTAGGCTGGTGCCAAATTCCATATTATATTTATTCCCTAAGCTAAAAGTCTGCATAATTACGTGCTCCTGGTTTATTTTAACGAACGTTTAACTGTATAGGCTTAAGGCTATGAAGAGTGCTAAGAGTGCTAGATTTGCCTTTTAATGCGTTTAAAGCTAAAGTAAAATCCAACCTTTGTTCAAAGGCATACTATTCTATCAATGACCTACCTACTGACAGGTTATATGAATTAGCTTACCTACTGACAGGTTATATGAGTTTATAGAATGTTTAATTTATTTGACTTTATTGTACAATTTATTTTATTTTTATTTATTGTTGACATGATCTACTCATTACAATGTTTTCGTATGAGTTGTATTGCAATATGTGATTAGCTAGCGACCTCGACAATAGATTATATATTATTCTTGCCTAACTGTTGATCTATTTTTGATTTATTTTTACTTCAATGGTCCTAGTTTATCATATCTAATTATGTGACTTCGAGTTACAGCTTTATTAGCTTTATGTAAGCGGGCACGCCCTTTATGCCTGGAGGCTTTATAATTCGGGTATTAAGTTCTGTTTACGTTTTTAGTTTTTATTTTTGCTTGAGTTTAGATTTCGATATTTTTTTTTTGTTGGTACATTGGCGCGTGCTAGCTGTCATTATGGCATATATTTTATTGAATGTTTTGTGTTGAGTAATGTAAATTATTTGCATACTATTGTATAGAATCAAGTTTTTTTTTCTAACTGAACAGACAGCTGTGCTGCTGGGGAGTTTGTTGCGCCACTTCTTCTCTCCAGCAAAAGCACTAGGAAGTGGTGAAGGGCGGGCGTTTTTGGGGGACTGTCTTATGTAATTTTGACGTTCGAAAAGTGCTGATTCTCAGCCTAATTTGAATAAATGACTTTTGAATTTGAATTTGAAAGTGTGTTTGAACCCGCGTGAACTTAGACTGGGTTCTACGGGTGAAGGAAATGCCACATTTTCTTACTGTAGGGTTCTGACCTCCTCGCCAAGCAATAACAGCCGCACGGGTCGATTCATCAGATTAAGCTACGCTTGCCGGGGTAAGTCCATGGGTAGGTGACCAGTGACCTCTACATACCCTGACTCCTCCGTGCCACGGAAAGCAATTTAAGCCGTTGGTCTCGGTCATTCGTGGATCTTTGACAGTCGTTACGGGTCGTCAGAAGCCTGAAAGTCTGACACCAGTCTTACAAAGGGGTATCGTATTACCCATTTACTGGTTTGTGGAGGTTAGAAGGCAGTCGCTCCATGTAAAATACTGGTATTCAGCTGCATCCGGTTAGAGTGAAAGCCAACCCCTCCTGTAGAAATTATGACCAACGGATTAATATTTAAAATTATCAATTTAGCATTCATAATCAGTTTAAGAAGAGTCCTACTGCTGGCACTCTGGAATCTTCTTTGTGGGCAGGACTGGGCCATAATGCACCACGAACCACGGGTTATCTGGTGGATGTCATACGCGTTCTAATTTCTGGTACTAAGGCGGGTCGGTTCCCTCACGATGTTACTCTTTCTTCTCTGCTTTTATTGCAATGGATCTATTGAATTTTACTGGCAGATGAACAGCCACTATAATATATAGTTCTGTATGTCAAGTCAATTTTACCGACATCCAAAATTAGAAGAACGAGGTTCTCCTTTCGAAAAGTTATTTGTAGTTAATTTACTACTAAAAGTAAACCTCCTTAGCGTAATAATCTTACATGTGTCGTCCAATAGATGAGACGTACAAAAGTGGATTATCCTAGATTACACTTAGCCGCTTGACCGTTACAGTGGACATCAGGTGGGCATAACAATTAAAATTCTATTGTGTCTCGTTAATGACAGGTCTATTAGCAAACCTTTTTAGCCTTGTATGTCAATTGTAAGAATTGCCAAAATTGCCCGTGGTTAAATAATGTACTTGCTTAGATAAGACATTTTATCGGGTACTTCTCTTAAGGGGGATGCGCCAAGGTAGCCCGTGAAATTCAAATTTTCTTAGGTTTTTTGCAATTTGCAGGTCAGTGTCAGGTTGTATCTTGATTAATATATGATTTGCGAGCGTAACCAATATGGTTTTACAGAATTATAATCATCAGAATCAGCAATACAACTCCTTAGGTTAGCATAATCCCCAAATGTCATGATTTCATGAAATAGTCATTCAACGGGATTACATGAACTTATAGAGTTGTATTGATGATTTCTATGATTATAATTTTATAAATAAACATTTGATACGGTCGCAAATCATATTTAGATCAACATAAAACCTGATACTGACCTGCAAATTGCTAAAAACGTAAGAAAATTTGAATTTCGCGGGCTACCCTGACGCTTTCACCTTAACGGTTTGGTTTGTATAATGACAAGTATCTACAGTACGAAAGTAAATAACGTCGTTGTTTCATAAAATGTCAGATTTACAGGTTTACTTAAGTACTGCATGCTTCGGGATTGCTTATTTATTTATTTATTTTTGAAGTAAAAACTTCTTTAGCGGCGTTGTGCATTTTTTTTGGGATGGGTAAAAGATGTTAAACTCGCGTCAGGACACGTGACCTGATAGAAAATTTCTAAGAAAATTCGTAAGACGGAGGGAGTGTAGAAATATTGTTGACAGCGCACTCTGTTTTTTTTTTTTTGATGGAGCTACAGCTTTCGTTCTTGTACTGACAGCAAGCCACATAAATGCCTGACATTTTCTTTATAATAGATGGCGTTACGTTGCATCAAAAAGTTACTTAGTTTTCACTTTTATCAGCAGTCTCCAAAGACTGCCCGATGTTTTTTTATTGATTCATTGATTCTGGAATTTATAAATAATTTACTTGGTTTGAATTTCCGCGCATTGTTTGAGAAAAGTACCATACAAGCCTTGGCCGCAACCAGGCATTGATGGACTCACGTATGTGTGCCTCGGCTTCGCCTCGGCCCACATTTTTGCGATCGTCCATCAATGCTCTAGTTGCAGGCCTCGACAGTAATGTACTATATAACGTAGCATACTCAAGTTAGGCTCTTCTAAATACGAAGACCGTTTCTATATCATTTGATTCCATCTCACATTGCTGAAAGGGTTTTCCAAGTACTAAATAATCCAAGGCCTGGGTAGTTATCCACACGGTTAAAGTACCATTTATCTCAATTATGGTTCATTAAGTGAGACGAGACGTCTTCAGAGTTGATATATTTTCCTCCTAACACAATTGTTTACGGTTGTTATACGATATTTTCCCACTGCTGCTGCGTTATTGAGTTATGAACGTATATAAATATATTACATATTTTTTATTAACTGTTACTGTCGATTTTTTAGGACTTGATTATTTCCACTTTATTATCTACCTATAGAACAATAGAGCTAGACCTGCTAGACCAATCAATCTGCCTAGCTTCTTCCCAACTATGTTGGGGTCGGCTTACAGTCTAACCGGATGCAGCATACCAGTATTTTACAGGGAACAACTGCCTATCTGACTGGGTAATACGATACGATTGGTAATACTGGTTGTCAGACTTTCGGGCTTCTGACGACCCGTAAAGACTTGTCAAAGATCTACAAATGACAGCCGGGACCAACGCCTCCAGACGTACGGAAGTATTAATCGACCCGTGCTTCTGTTATTACTTCTTGACTACTAAGAGATTTTAATATGGCAAAGATTCAAACTGTAGAGACACCTGGATAATGGACCTGGACCTGTACAATGTGTGTTGTACTTAGTTGTAGCATGTGTTTGGTAGTAAAACTATCTTGCTGATTTGAAAAATTATATTGCCTACCAGGTTCTGCCCGCGAGTTTTTTCGCGTATTTTTTTTGTTTGGACCTAAGTAATACGTAATAAATAAAGAATAATTAGAGCAGTGGTGGCCCAGTGGTATCAGCCCCGAATTACGAGTTGTAGGTCGTGGGTTCGAACCCAAGCAGGCGCTTTACTTTGTGTAAATAATTTCATCACCACTGCTCTCAAAACGGTGAAGGAAAACATCGTAAGCAAACCGGCATGTCTTAGAACCAAAAATTCGAAGACATGTGACATCTACCAACCCGCACAGGGCCCGCGTGGTAGATTACGGCCCCCTCCCTCTCACAGAGAGGAGGTCAGTGGGAACATGATTATGTATGTATGTTATGTAATACGTAATATTTATGATAGTCCGCAATAATTTGAACCTCTATTTAATTAGTGAAAGAATTTTGCTTGGTTTTGGCTGGGTATTTGGAACCGTCTTTTGTATGAATAACATTTATTTATTCCACTTCAAATAAATTCGTTTGGAGTTTAAAAAGAAACCAAGAAATTAGTCTCCGGTGAACTCGAGGGCTAGTGTTGTGAAATTTTGCGAAAGTTACGGAGTGTCGACAGTGTCGGAGAAGTTTGATGAGCAAGGAGTAGGTACTGAAGGTAGTTCAGACGGGTGAGGCATTTCAACTTTGTTATCATCTGACCGCACTGTCTGTTGGAGGTGGCCGGTTATCGTTTAGGCAGAGCTGACAGTGTTATGAGAATTGTTGGGTTGCGTTTGAAGGGATGTGACAGTTATAAAATGAATTTATCGAAATCATTTAAAAAATTGTAAAATTAAAGATATGCAGAAGCCGCAAAAAAGGTTACAGAGCATATACAATGTCGCCCATGCGCATGTGACCGCCCGTAATTTTCTGAATATTCATGAAAAAATATCGAAAATAAACTTCAAAAGGGGGTCTATCTATAACATTTTTCATGTTATTCAATTTTTAATTTGTTAAAGATTTGCTTTCTGTTTTTTGACACATCTCCGAAGTTTATGGGTCGATTTGGATTCTGTTTATTATTTCCAAAAGCTTATGAGTTATTTTAACAGGTTAATTAAAATTTTTACAAAAAATTATCGACTACGAAAAAAAAAACGGAATGGAAGTCATTTTTTCGGTTAAAAATTGTGTAAGTATTTATTTTAAAAAAACTA
Organism: Conistra vaccinii; assembly: GCA_948150665.1. Lineage (NCBI taxonomy): Eukaryota > Metazoa > Arthropoda > Insecta > Lepidoptera > Noctuidae > Conistra > Conistra vaccinii. The sequence goes on from OX411327.1 coordinate 8,781,000, forward strand.
GTGAAAAATGTTATAGATAGACCCCCCCTTCTGAAGTTTATTTTCGATATTTTTTCATGAATATTCAGAAAATTACGGGCGGTCACATGCGCATGGGCGACATTGTATACACTCTCGAAAAACATTACCCTCCTTCTGGGGTAGTCGGGTTAAAACGAATAGGCTATAGCAAGCCTTTGGCTGTCCGGCAAAGTTTTGTACTTACGTAATATTGGAACAACGAATCGGCTCACCTTAAGGCTATAAGGTGAAGAACTTAACTTACCAACTTTTTAAGTAAATAGTGAAAATATTGATTACTCCACGGTACGTAAAGACTAGAACTTGTACGCTGAACACGAAAGTTTACGGTAAATAAAAGTTTGTACTTAATGAGCCTCTATGTTTGTTCAATGTCAGAATGTACGAACTTGACATAATGTTGATCTAAGACACCATATACTTATGTAAACTTCTTTACAGTACTTAAGTATATGGTGTCTCCACCACCACTCCGTCCGTCTTAGTGGTGGTGGTGTGGTGTATGGTGTGTGTGTGTGTGTGTGGTGGTGGTGGTGGTGGTGATATCAGATATCCTTCGATATCTGATTATTTTCAGTAAAGTTAGCGATAATAATTATTTACCAGATTGACTAACAACTTTTTTATTTTTTTAATAATGAATTGTATTGTATTTTAATAAATGTTATTTTTTGTGTTAAGTATCTGAGTAACGCTAATCTAGTGGCACTTTTTACATTATCTTAATTTTGTTAACATGTGGATAATGTAGTGGGCTGCAATATTGATAACACTACTTATGACCCTATATTATTGTTATTTGTAAACATTTTATATTGTAGCTGTTTATTGTCCCATAATAAATAAAATAAAATAAACTTAAATTGGCCATACATAACATAATCAGCCTATTAATGTTCCCACTGCTGGGACACAGGCCTTTTCTCTATGAGAGGAAGGGAGGGTATTTGAAATGACGTTCACCAGGTGGCAGCCACCTGCGACGTCAGGTCCGGGCATCTGTTAAAAATGTCAAAGCACCTATAATTTCTTTAGTCGTGACTGAATGATGAACGAATGAATGAAACGAAAGATGAATGTCATCATATTTTATATTCATTGTCGAAATGGAAGACCTTTCTTCAAAGTGGCGCCAATAACTTTCATGAAAACCTTCATTGATGAAAGTTTTCATGGAAACTGTTTGTAAAAAAATATTTGTTGATGTTTATGATAAACAAATAATTTGCCTGACTGTTGCTTCATGAGAAGATCCTTGAAGAACAAAGAAAACAGAATATTCTAGGCTCGAAGATTGGCCAGAAAAATTTAAATAGGTTTTTAGGTAGAAACCAGAGTAACTATTGCCCATTTTCACTAACACTTAGTGACATCTAAAAGAATGCTTAAATAAAAGCGCGCTATTGTGTCTTGAACTTTTGGCGCTGAGCCAGACATTTAGGTGTCCCCAAGACCCTACTGTAAGTGAAAATACGCATATAAATGCAATAGGCTTAGACTAGATAAGTTGATCATTTTCCATTTTGTTAAGTAGGTATCTGGTACGTGTTGACAGGCCTGCGTAGGCCTGTTAACCTGGCCTGGTAGGATTCCCAAACCTACTGTAATCTAATACATTGTAACAACAAATCATTTTTCTCGCCTCCCCCTTAAAACCTAGACCAAATTTTTGATATTGGGATAGCTCATGACGTAAAGAGGAGCTATAAAGAATACAGGGTGGCAGGGACATCGACGCGAAGCCTGTTACCATGATGGATTCAGTACATGATTCTGAACCCCCCGCGTTGAAATTTTTCGTCGGTTATTTTAAAAAAAAAACGGCTGTTCCATACATTTTGACCGCGTAGGTATTGCACTTTTGTATGAAACAGCAGATTAAAAAAAAAATATAACGAAAAATTTCAACGAAGGGGGGTTCAGAATCATGTATTGAATCCATGGTAACAGGCTTCGCGTCGCTGTCCCTGCTACCCTAAATATGATTTAAAAATCTTTAAAAAAAAGAAAGCAAATCCGCGAAATTTCGCGGGTATTCTGGTTTGGAGACATTGTAAATGCCACGTATTTTTCAAAGAGTATTTGAGTTTGTTGTGGGCTCTTTTCCATAGAAAACGACCAATTGGAACCGTGCACCTAGCTTCTGACGTTTTATAAGTGCCAGGTGTATGTGAAATAAAATATTTTGATTTTGAATACGTAAGCCATTGGATAGACTTGTCACCATACTTATCAAGATCTAAGAATCTAGAACATCATAATCAAGGGTCGGAATGCAAATGCACATCACAATAAAAACATAACAAAGAACAGTACATACCTACTACTTATATAACAGTGCATTGTTATCAAATAATTATATGTGATTGTGTCTATTGTAATGCAAACGTAACTGAGGTGAAGGTCGATGTCAGCGCCTTAAGAGCGTGCGTTTTGAAAGTGCGCCACGTCGCAAAGATGTCAATTATTTCGCTGTTTTGATTAATTAGACGAATATTATTGTAAGGAATGTAATATAGCTAACTAGTCAACTAAATATTGATTATGAAATGCAATCATTAATATCGTAACAGTATGGAATATTTAGATATAGATGTACAAAAAGTACTAGTAATTCATTATTAATATTCTAGTTCGCTAGTTAGCCACATTTCTTATTTCCATACAGTACCTAATATTGCCAATTTAATCAAAACAGGTTAATACTTGACGGCTATTTGCGACGTTGCCAACTTTAAGGATAGATGCTCTTAAGTAATCAATCAACATTGACACATTATGAGTGCACTGACAGGTCCACTCAAACTGTATTTCTTTCCTCAAAAGAACACGTCAGACACCAATCTACATGGTCTTCATATGATCTGACCAAGATTATGTCTGGACTTTAAAAGAGACTGAGACCTCTGATTTTGTTTCGACCTTTCTTCTTAGAGTAGTCATACAGGAAACGCCCTCATATTGTTTAAAAAAATATGATGGACGTGTAAAAATGTTGTACAAACCTACTTACAGAACTAAAATCATTAAAAACGGTGAAGGAAAACGGCATGCCTGAGAAATATTTCTCGACGATATGTGAAGCCAAGTCAGAGACCCATGGGCGGCTTTAAAACTCTGACACCAGCAGCCTAATTACGTAATGCACGATCAATAATAAAGTGAAATGAATTGAAACAGATTGCTAGTCCATTGCTTCATAAGTTCGAAAAAAAAATCTGCTCAAATTTTATTTCGAACTTATGAAGTAATGGACTAGTAATCTGTTTCAATTCATTTCAATTTATTATTGATCGTGCATTACATAATTAGGGTACAGCTTAGTCACTAACTACACGAAAAGAATATGTAATTTTTCAATTCATTTATCATTTAACACAGTCTTTTGCGGTCCTTTGCTAAGCCATAGGCCTATCTCAAAGATGGTGACCAATAGTGATACAGGACATGATTCTTGACTTTCTGCATTGTTTTAGTTTATTTTAGCTACTACCTTCATCTTTTATGGAACACAAATCCGTGACTGTATATCGAGATAGCAGTCAGTACAGTGATTCATTTCGAGCTACTTATTGTAAAGAATAACTCTTAAAGAAACATGGGCCATGACATAAAATAACGCAGTTTAATCAGAAAAAGTGGGTGAAACCGGTCCACTAACCCATTTACTATGACTCCGACTGACATTTTTTTCCGCACCCCGATCAGATATAAATGGTCCGGTCTCAGCCTCCTATAAATATCCGAGAAACATCTATCAGGCATCAAGCCGATGCCATGAACTTTAAAAAGGCACGCCTGCTTTCTCCGCTTCAATTTTCCGATCCAGATATTTCTTTAAATATTTTATTTACAAACTGACTTTTGCCAGTGGGTTCGCCCGCGTGAATGTCGGATATGATCCCATGGTAGGATAAAAAGTATCATATGTGTTAATCCAGGTTAAATACTATCTGTGTGTCAAAATCCATTCAGCCATTTTTGCGTGATTGAGTAACTAACATCCAAACTTTCACATTTATAATATTCTAGTAAGATATGTACATGGTGGAATTTTTGAATCTCATCTGGAGGGAAAGTACTCTAAATACTAACAAAAAAAACCTTGAAAACCCTTGATCCTTGATTCTGATAGTAAAATTTACTCAAAGGAAATCCTTTATTAATAAAAAGAATAAAATCTGCATTCAAATTTTTCGAAAATTATCTTGTCACACTCTGGAATCGGAAAGGTTAGTAGGATCGGCGTAAGCGTGAACGTTTTGGGATGTAAGCAGTCAATGCACAGCAATTTGCTGGAGTGGAGTATGAAGTTATATAGGTACACTATAGTGCCACAGACGAATGGCGACGAATCCGCGTGTACAATGCGACGTATTTGGGCCGAGACGAGGACCGCGAAAATAGACTTAGTGAAAAATCGATAAAGGTAGAGTTGCCGGCAGCGTACTTACTTGCGCGCTCTTTAAAATTGTGTCAAGTTATATTACTCTCTCTCGTATTGACGTAAGGGGTTTTAGGTTTCTTAGACTAATTAGTGAGAATGTTTTGCTCTGAGTAGATGATGTGTTGAGACGAATTTGGATTTTAATATGAATGGAAGCAGACTTGTTGATCTGGAAAGGGATATTTTGCGAATTGTGTCTTTTTTTAGCTGTTGCTAAGCGCGTGTTGGTCAGGAGGTTGGAGAGCAGTGGTGGTCCAGTGGTATCGGCCCCGACTAACGAGTTGTAAGTCGGGTTCGAACCTAAGCAGGCGCTTTACTTTGTGTAAATAATTTGAAGGAAAACATCGTGAGGAAACCGGCATGTTTTAGAATAAAAAACTTGAAGACATGTGACATCTACCAACCCGCACTGGGCCCGCGTGGTAAATTACAGCCCACTCCCTCTCACAGAGAGGAGGTCTGTGTCCCAACAGTGGGAACATTAATAGGCTGATTATGTATTATGTTATGTAAGCGTGTGTTTGTTTTATTTAGGAAATCGAGAGTCTAGGTAAATCACCATTTTTTATTGAATGGACAGACAATGGCTCACCTCCCAACTTGTACTGCATGCCCTGTCACCTGCACACGTCCTCACGTGTGCAGCACGCGTAGCATGACCACCGTAGAAACGGGTTTTGTCTACGGAAGAATAGACAAAATGACAGATTGTGATTGTTTAACTGTCATTTTGTCTATTCTTCCGTCGACAAAACTTGTTTCTACGGTAGTCATGGTCCGGGTGCAGGTAATTCAACAACGCGAATACCGTTCGGTAACGCAGCCCTCAGCAGGTAACGCAGGTCCTCCTACACCTAGGGCTAGGCTAGGGTTTGGGCCAAGCAGATTTTATTTTATTTTATTTATTCGGGAAAACAAACAGATTTGAAGGGCTATATATATTTTTTCGTGTTATTTTTGCTATCGACTAAGAAGAAGAACTGTATCAGCATTAAGCGTCGTGACTCTTACAAAGCACTACTGATTTTTAAATATAGGTTTGCCCTCTATTAATTTATGGGATCATAACAGTCTTTGACTGAAAAAAAATACTTGCATTCTGCTTGTCCCTAACACTATTATTTAAGGCGCGGTAAGAAGCAAATCTTTATGTATGGAAGGTGAAGCGACAGTAGCGCGTCGCGGTATGCAAATACGGCGGTAAATGGCGATGCGTTTGATTTTGGTTGAATCTCGTGTCGGCCAATAAAATGAAAGATATTTCGCAATTTGTAAGTTAATAAAAAAATACACCAATAAGTTAAAATATTTTTAAATTTTTCTCCTTTTTATACATACAATTTAAAAAAAAATTGTCGCTCAAAATATTGAGCATATCGAGACGAAACAGTTTTTCGGGGTCTATTTTTTTTTGACTTTTTTTTCCATCTGTTAGATCATTTCTATTAAATATCTTTGTCTATGTCTTTTTTTTATACCCTTGACTTTAGACTGTATTTTTTTTTGGGTTATATGTAGCATTACGGCTAACAGTGCGACGAAAAAGTTGAGGTTTTACGGTGTCTCTGGGTAGCGCCTTATTAGAACCTTTGGAAAACCTTTTCAGAAACTAAAATGTTACTTGGGTAATCAGGGCGTCACTATGCACACATCACGGGCATCAAAAGGCACATTATCACGTGCCGTTTGAATACCTAATTGATTAACTTATTAAAAAAATGCAATGCAAATTAGATTAGGTAGATTACCGTCTCTAAAATCGCGAATAAATTATAAAGTCGTCAGTACAAACTAGTTAGCGTGAAGTTCAGTTAAGTAACGTTAAGTTTAGTGAAGCCGCTAAGTAAGTACACATCGCTAAGTGAATTTTGAAGTATAGTTCATGTGGGCGTCGCTGCCGGGTCATTAATCAAGCAGGGTCGGCGCGAATCAATCATCGGTAACGCAGTCATTGATTTGTTACACGTCTGCGGACGTATGGGCCAAATGTTTGGCCAAGTGTTCTTCAGTGCTGAAGTTGGATTTAAGTAAGAAAAGTAGTTTATAGTTTTAAGATTTTTGAAACTTTTTAATTTTAATTCTAGTTAATTGTCACTTTTTCGAAGCAAACCGAAGCAGCGATACCGCAGTAGTTCAATTCAACTGGCTCGCATCATATTACTACTCGAGTTCCGCTACGGAGATTTGTGCTACCCGGCGTCAGTCAGGGATTAATTGTTAAGCAAATTGAATCCCTGTGTAATAAACATAGGGTATCAATTTGCGTGTTATAGCCATTTCGTAAAACTGTCAAATAATGACAGATGTTGTGATTTGAAAATATAATTTGCTTATCATTAGGTAATTAATTTCCTGGAGTGTAACATAGAGATGCAATCAAGATGACATGACTGTGAAAAGCAGTGGTCCATTTCTATTTTACAATAGGTACCTGCTCGTTAAGAAAATTGGATTCCAAACTTGCTTTAAAAGTTATGAAACTAAGGATGAATTTCACCAATGAAACTGAACGCGTTTATTTTCATTGGTGAAATCCGCTTTTAGTTAACTTATTGAATCTATGAGAGATTCACTATAAGATTCACTAAGATGAAAAATTTTAATTTAACCGATGAAACTGAACGCGATCAGCAGATCTAAACCGCGTTCAAGAGCTGTCAGGGTCAAATATTACACAATAATGATGACGCTAACAGCCCTTGAATGCGGTTTAAATGTGCTGATCACGTTCAGTTTCATCGGTGAAATTGACACTCAGGGCGAATTTCACCGAAGAACCTAAACGCGATCAGCGCTTAAACCACGTTCAGTTTCTTTGGTGAAATTCGCACTTAGTTAATAACTATGACTTTTCTACAACACCATATTATTATTTTGACTGCTACAAAAGTAAGTCAGACGGTGTGTCAGACGTGTAAATTAGCTCATAATAACTCGTAACTAGTTATTGCGGTTAAACCATTTCAAACTTCATAATTGCGTCCTTAATGCGTTCGTGAAAATCCTGATTCTGTTTCGGCGAGGCAGTTAAATAATATTCAATTACTTGTAAACTGTTTATCTTCGTTAATCTTTGATTGTGAATAATTGATTTGCTTAAGTTAACCAAAACTTAATGTGTCCCTGTAATAAATTATGAGCAGGTTTATGCAGGTTTATGCAGGTTTATGGTTTTTGGTGATGGGTTCTGATAACAAGTCCATTTCATTTCGTGCATTAGACAAAAGATCAGCTCAAACTCGTTGGTGGGAGTGACAAATTGGTGGGAGTGACAAATATGCATGCTAATTAGTCTAATTATTAATTTATTTTGTTTTATATATTTAATATATATCTATCTAGTTTTTTTATTTAGTGAAATAGACGATGATTTATAACGAAAACGAGCGCGTAAAATTTCATGAACTGTCCTTTGGGCGTATGGAAAAGTACTGGATGTAAATATTATAATTGCTCAAAATAAAATTATTTAAAGTTTTGAATAAATATTTACCTATCTATCCCCATACGGTTTCTATTTAGCCATTTTTTTACTACATATGTTATTTATTTACGCCAAAATACGAGTTAAAATTAGTGTTGAAATATGGAAGTTTGGACGCTCATGATTTCCAAATCAATTTTTTTTTCCAATTCTGCTTCCATAACAACATTCTGTTTTGAACGTATATCGTCAAACAGATGAGTAATCACCATACTACGTTTGTATGGAACAATGACCGACTGGCGTACCCTTAAAACATCTTTGAACGTGTTAGTAGGTAATGCTTATTAATGACAAATTGATAAGACGTAATGAGTATCGATATTTAAACATGATAAAATAAAAATTAATTAATTTGATGATTTTTTTGTTTAGTCACTTGAAATATCAGTTTAAATTTAAATCAATATCGATACCCATTACGTTTGCAGAGTTTCGCTAGCTAATTTAATTTGAATCTTTAATTTGATGGGGCAGTAAGGAGAGGTACATTAACCATTATCGCGACAAGGAAAGGGCCTTAAACTGTTCTTAACTTTTTATGACATTTTGATCTGAGTTCACAGGTTTTGAAAAAAATTTACAGTCGGCAATAAAATAGGCAGTTTTGACAAAAAAACTTCTTTTGATGCTAATTATCGATCCTGTTACTGGACCAACTGAGGTTTGAGTAGGTACTAAAAAAGTCAGAAATCGCAAAAACCTCATTCAGTCTCATTTCCTCCGAAATATACTACAACAACAGACTAGAGGAACATAAACAAGAAAAACAAAAATATTGCCCCGTCTCAAAAACCCACCCGTACCTACGTATCTGTATACAAAACTGGTGAATCACTCGTGTTCGGGACCGTTTAAACAAAATGACCAACCGGATAGCACATAAACGTTCGTTTAAAACTAAGTAGGTAGGTACTCACAGTAATTTCCACTGCATTATTGAAAGTTCTCTCAAAGTACTACTCACATGTTACATGCAAAATTGTTGGTTATTAATGTGTGGAGTTGGCAGTTGTTTATAGCAAAAAGTTAATTTATGTTCGATATCAGTCGTACACGGGATAAACGGGTTTAATGAGGTTGTACGTTTTACGGCAAGTTTGTTAATTACACTTTAATTTGTGTTTTGTTTACATACGTTTCCGTGTAATCGCCCGCAATTCGTATGACGTTCGTTGTTGGGTAGCTCGCGAACGGCCGACAACAAGGGTAAATAATTACCACGGTCTATTACAATAAATCTCAATTTTCATAAAAGGAATGAAATAATTTTGAAAATTAAAACGAATTTTCATGAACCCGAACGAACACCTCGTCCTCAATATTCACACAATGAGATACCGTGACGGGTTTTTCTTTCGTTCATTATTTGAATAAGTCATGTCATGCAGCTTCATGAAGGTGCATGGTTTTCAAAACTTTATTCGTTTATATTGGGAATTATATGTTTGAGCCGTTTGGGGTTGAAACACTTGGTCCATGGGGTCCGAGTGCCCACTTGGTTTTTCAAGACATCGCCAAGCGGTTGGTCGACTCTTCACGTGACCAGAGGGCTGGCATATTCTTCGGCCAAAGAATAAGCATTGCCATACAACGTGGCAATGCTGCCAGCCTTTTGGGCACCTTTCCTGTTGAGAGCGATGCGGACGAATTTTTTGATGCCCTATGATTGTTCCCGCCCCCCCTCTTTTATACCTATACTTGCTATTTCTTGTATTCGGGTTAATATTTTACAATTGCGTAAGTTGATAAAAAATGCTATGCAATAGCTTCGCCGCGGCAGTCCCCGAGTGCCACACGTCTTTTTTTTTTTGGTTACTGGCCACAAACTGTATAAAAGAAACTGAGAATTTATTTACTTCAGCAGGTTCGAACTTCGAATGTTTTGCGTCGGACGTGAAAAACGTGCGACATGGCAGCGGGGCACTAGGTACAGTCACCCTCAAAAAGACGTTTCTGTGTACCGTATTGTAACAATAATGTAGCCTTAAAACTTATTACATATTGGGTACTTAATTATAGGTACACATTGATATAATATTATTGTAACACAGATTGATACCAGTCGAATTAATTCTTGTCGATGTATATTTTTGATAGGACAGCTCGGTCAGTCGCTCCATGTAAAAATACAGGTATTTGAATGCATCTGCTTAAACTGGAAGCCGATCCTTTTGAGGCTGACTGTACCTAGTTTTTTCTTACGCATCGCAAGCCTCAGATAAGGCATTATGTTGGTGTCAGATTTCTGACAGACAGACGAAAAATGGGTCAACATGTCATATAGAATGGGTATGGGTATTAAATGGGTCAACATGTCATATAGAATTCGGTTACCCGTCTGTCACATTCGGTGATTATGACATTCTATCTGGGATTGCTTTTTGTGATGAATTAGGTAAAGGCCAGGCCTTTTAGTTGGTAGATAAATGGGTGGATGATTTTTTAAGATGTTAGACTTTAGGCTAGTTTAAAAGCAAACTAAGTAGACAAAAGGAAAGAATATAAATAATTTATTATAACATTAAAATGCTTTCAGACGAAACACGCCGCGACACAGTTCTGTTTTTATGAATTTTTAACATCTTTTAAAAACAATATTTAAGAAATGAAAAAAATACGTAGGCATTGTTTTTTACTACATATTTGTAAAAGTTCCTATTTATAAAGTGCCTAGATGAAACAAGAAAATAAACCGACAGTTAAGCCACCGGCACATAACTGTGTCGCGTTGTGTCGTGTATCTATTCAGGACTACGTCAAATCTCAAGCCGTTATTACAAAACACGGTCTTGGTCCAAGCTTAATCCATCCACTCAGTTGTTTTATTTCGAATCTTATTATTCCGACTGGTTTAAAGTTCTTAATTCAAAATTGACAACTTAGACTCGGACTTAAAATCAGTTTTTGTATTTAGAACTTTAACGATGTCAAAATAAATTTCGTACTTAATTTAAAAAAATGGCTCACTGGGTTAAACCTGGTTCTAAAGATAAACCTTCAATACTCAATACTCAATACTCAATATCTTTATTGCTTTACCATAATGTGTACTTAGGTGGTAACTATATAATTTAGATCATTATGGACCCTGTAGGGCACAGCAAAAGGGTAGGAGAGAGGAAGCCCTGTTTTAGGAGATCATTGTGGGAGCAAGTTTGATCTTACATAATATAATCAAAGTCAGGAGATCGCGAATAAGATACTAACATTTCACTTGTCAATTAATTTTATTATGTGTTATGTTATCTGCAAAAATATTTTAGATTATTATTATATACCTATACATATTGTGTATTATAATTCTGTTTATTTATTTATATATATATCTTTTTTTTTTTTTCTTTGAATAATTATTATTGCTATAATATTAATGCTATTTAATTTAATTATTTGTTTGTTATATTATTTATTATTATTATATTCCTTTATTTCATTTATAGCATATAAAATTATGTAATTTTTTTTTTAAATTATTATATTATTATTAATTTATTCATAATTACCGTATTATTAACATATTATAAACATACATATAAATTTCGTGATCATTATTAGCAAATATTATTATTGTTTGTTAGTAAGTTCCTTAAACATATCTTACTATACAAATTACATTATTATGTTGTCTTATTATTTATGTTTGTCATTAAAATATTCATCTAAGGAGTAATAGCATTTGTTTATCAGTAATTTTTTAAGTTTTGTTATAAATAGATTTAACTTTTCTTCTTTCTTTATTATGTCAGGTAGTTTATTATATATTTTAATAGACATAACGTACGGACCTGTGGAATGCATTTTTAGCTTGGATGTTGGTATGTTTAGCCTAGATCTGTGCCTAAGTGTGTACTGTGATTGAATGTCTTCGCGTTTTGTGTAGAACTCTTGATGCTTGCGGACAAATTTACATATTTCTAGAATGTAAATACTGGGGAGGGTAAGAATGTTATGTTTTAGAAAATAGGGTTTACAGCTGTCGGTTTGGTCAATGTTTACTAAGATTCTTACTAGCTTCTTTTGTAGGGTAAAGAGTGTCAGTGCATCTGTACTATTTCCCCAGAGAATTACGCCGTAGCTAAGCCATGCATTGGCATACGCGTAATAGGTGGTGAGGGCAGTTTGTAGATTGGTTGTCTTTTTTATTTCGCGGAGGGCGTATGTGAATTTAGACATTTTTGAACGGGTTTTTTGTATTTGTGCTTTCCAGTTAATATGTTTATCAATTGTAAGTCCAAGTAATGTAAATTCATCGACGGTTTCCAATTTAGAGCCGTTAAAGTTGAAATTTAAGTGTAGAGGAGCTTTTTGATAGGGGTGGAAAGTCATTAATTTCGTTTTTGTATAATTAATTTCTAAATTATGTGAGGTCATCCAGTTACATGTTTTTGTGAGTGTGGAACTGAGTTTTTCTTCTATGTTTGTATTGTTTTGACATGAGACTAATAAAGATACGTCATCCGCGAACAAAACACATGGCCCCTCTATGGTTTCCGGTAAGTCGTTGATGTAAACGAGGAATAATAGGCAACCTATGACACTTCCTTGGGGGATGGAAGCGTTGGTTATTTTGCTTTTAGATCGGATTTTTTCTATTTCTCTACTATCTTGGTTAAAGTATTCGATTTCAACTATTTGTTCTCTGTTTTTTAAATATGACGTAAGCCATTCATGGGCTCTCCCGCGGATTCCCATTCCATACAGTTTATTAAGCAGTGTTTTAAATTGTACCTTATCGTACGCTTTGGTCATGTCCAATAGTATCCCTACAGCGTATTCCTTGTTATTTATAATATTAAGGGCTTCTTGGATATATTTATAGACAGCTAATGTGGTGGAACGATTTTTCCGGAAACCGTTCTGACAATCACTCAATATATTAAATTTTTCGCAAAAAGAATAAATTCGATCACACATGGCTTTTTCGAAAATCTTGGAGGCTGAGGGCAAGAGAGCTATTGGCCGATAATTATTAGGGTCAGTTTTTGTGTTCTTTTTATGGATTGGTTTAATTAGTGACTTTTTTAACAATTCGGGGAAAGTACCTTCTGTAAAAGATTGATTTAATAGTAGATAAAATGGTAAGGTGAGTTCATTTGCGCATTCTTTCAATAACGTAGGTGGTATTTCGTCTAAGCCGTAACTTCGTTTATTTTTTAGGTTTTTGATTAACTTGTTGACTTCCCAAGCTTCTACTGGGCTAAGGAACATGGTGTTCTCCGTATGATTTAGTGTTGACATGCCGCCCAGTGCACTGCCAGATGAATTGATGCTGTTTTCTCCTATAGACGCAAAGAAGTCATTAAAAATATTCGCAATTTGTTTGGGTTCGGATATCAAAGTATTATTGTGTTGTAATTGTATGTTACATTTTTCCTTTTTTGGTTTTTTATTTGTTCTCTCATTTATAATGCTCCACATCGTTTTTACTTTGTTGTCTGATTTCTTTATTTTGTTAATGTATTGTAGTTTTTTTGCAGTGGTAACTAAACTTTTTAATATTTTTTCATATTTTTTATAATGTTGAGTAATTATTTGGTTTTTGGTTGTATGGGAAAATAATTTCAACAATCTTTTGTTTTTGCAGGATACTCTAATGCCTGTAGTCAGCCAGTATTTTTTATAGTTAGTTTTAAGTTTCATTTTACGTATAGGAATACATTGATTTAGAATTTTTAATAAGATATTGTTGAAAGAATTATAATTTTCATTTATATTATTGTTTGTTTGTATAATGTCGTGCCAGTTTTGTGTACTTAGTATGGATTTAAATTTTTTTATGTTCGCAATGTTAAATAATCTTTTTTTAGTGTACCAGGTAGTTTTTTTCGCTGGTTGAGGTATGCTTAAATTTATAATAGTTCCACTGTGGTCCGAAAGTCCGAAATTTTCTACGGTTGTAGACATATTTTTGTCGCTGAAATTCGTAAATATTAGATCAAGACATGTTGAGGATGTTTCTGTAATACGCGTAGGTCTTTTTATATGTTGAGTGAATTTGTATTCTAGCATGAGATCCAGAAACTGGTTAGTTTTTAAGTTTTTGCCTAAAATATTAATGTTAAAATCTCCACCTATAACAATGTTAAATTTATTATACTTAATATTTAAATAGTTTAGAATCTCTTTTAATTTATCAATAAATATATCTTCCTCTCTTCTATTCCAGTACATAGTAATTAATAAAAGGTTTTGTTTAGGTAACTCAGTAGCGCACACTTCCAGTATATATTCTGTAGACAAGTTTGAGATATCATTTTTCTCTGTATACTCAATTTGATCTTGTAAGAGGATGCATACGCCGCCTCCTCCTCGAGTTTTCCGGCAGTATGACGATGCAATATTATAGCCACTAATCTGGATAAGGGAAATTGTGTCTTCGGATAGCCAGGACTCAGATATGCATATAGCTTGATAGACAGGGTTTTCTGTTAAAAATGCTTCTAAAATGTGTTGCTTGTTGTTTAAACTTTGCATGTTTTGGAAGAGAATTTTACAAGGTAGGTCTATGCTTTCGAAAGGAGTGATTCTTTGGTTCTTCATTGGTGGCAGATAGGTCGCATATTTGCTCTACATTATAATTGTATGTGTTTCCCTTCCAGTCATTGCTTTGTGCCGTTTTATATATTTCGTTTTTCTGGTTAACTTTCTGTCCTTCAATAAACAATTGATTGTTTTTGATGATTGCAAATAATCCGTTTCTTCGAGCCTGAAGCATTTCTTCTCGCAATATTTGCCTTTCCCTCCGCGTGTTGGTATCTAGGAACTCTGAGATAAATAACCGGGTACCCTGAAGGCACTGGCCATTACTTATTACGTACTTAGCCATTCTTTTGCTAATTAATTCGATGACAAGTGGCCTATTGTTGTTGTTGTTGTATCTACCCACTCTGTATATCTCTTCTATATATCCCGTCAGGTCTACGTTCATCGTGCTGTAGAATAGTTCAACGATTCTGTTATGTAGGTCAAATTCCGGTTCTTTGTAATATTCAGTAAATCCATAGAGAACTATTTTCTTCGTGTTTGTTTCAGTGCAAATCGCGGTTGGGGTATCTTTTCTGTTTTTTATATCCGAGATTTCTTTTCTAAGTTTCTCATTTTCTTTTGTAAGGTTTTCAATTGTACAGTTTACTTTTTCTATTTCTTCCTTTCTTAGTTCGTTCTGTTTATTTAAGGCGTCTGTTTTACTTTGGATATCTACCTTTAATTTTGAGATGGCTTTATTTATCTCGGTTTGTATTGTATTTTTAATTTCAGTTATAATGGATTTATTATTTTCCTTAAGGCGCAGTATTATAATTTCGCTTAGATTTTGTAGCGTTAGTTCGGTTTGAATGCCTGTTTCCTTTTCCTCTGTGTTGAGTGTGTCGCCTAGTATAGTTAGGTCTTCAGAATTAAAAGTGTAGTTGTTTGTGTTCGCTGTTCTAATGGTAACATTACTTTCTTCAGAAGGTGATTTTGTCTGTTGCGGTACCTTGTATTGTAATAAGGCCGAAGGAGTTTTGATTGTCTAACGCTGCGTCGGAAGGCATCACGACACGACATAACATAGTAATGTGAATCCGGGTTTATGATGCCACAATGAAAACCCTACAAAAAAAAACACCATTGACAGACAAATCGGTTTCCAACCGTTGTCATTGCAGGTCTGTCGGACGCTGTTGCCCATCTTTGTGACGTCATCCCTTTGCCGGAAGTCACCTTTGAAGAAGGGGGTTTGATGAAGGGAGAGGGGTAAGGAAAAGGGGAAAAAGGGGTTGGCCTTTCATAACCAGGAACCACACACTCGCATAAAATTTCCAACAAAGTTAAGAAATGTTTTGAATATTATAAATAACAAATTCATGCTATGTTACGAACACTTTAGGGAATTTTACTTCGAGACTCGGGAACTTTACTAACGAGTGAAGACATATTGGTAACTTTAGCTTCGCTACTTTGTTTATACAGCTGGTTATCCTTGGATACCTGGAACTGAAAGGAAAAGTTGACTAACGTATGGTTGCTCGTAAAGGGTCCCGTATACAGGTGCGACACGACTGAAGGAGAACTTTATATATTATGTAGGTACTTATAGTTCACCTTTTTAAGTACCTACATAATAGTTCACCTTTTTGAGGAGCTCGTGGCTAAGTAATAACAAGCCGCACGGGTCCATCCATCAGGTTAAGCTACGCTTGCCGGGGTTGGTCAGTGGTAGTGGAAGTTTCTATGCTGACATAATACGAGAACATAAAGTCCCCAGGGGGAGACTTGAGTTGATAAAGGTGGGAGTTGAAGGAGCGTGTGGGTAAGTAATAACAGACGCACGGGTCGATCTGGTCCGTGGCTGGGTGACCATCTTTACATACCGAGACTCCTCCGTGCCTCGGAAAGCACGTTAAGCCGTTGGTCCCGGCTGTCATTTGTGGATCTTTGTGGTCGTCAGAAGCCCAAAAGTCTGACACCAGTCGTACCAAGGGGTATCGTATTACCCAATTACTGGGTTGTGGAGGTCAGATAGGCAGTCGCTCCATGTAAAATACTGGTATTCAGCTGCATCCGGTTAGACTGGAAGCCGACCCCAAGATAGTTGGGAAAAAAGGCTAGGAAGATTGTTTTTTTTTTTATAGATCACCTTTTTGAGAGCAGTGGTTATGAAATAATTTACACAAAGTGGAGCGTCTGTCAGGGTTCGAACCTACGACCTACAACTCGTAAGTCGCAGCCGTTATCACTGAGCAACCACTGCTCTTTTAGCGCCACGACTTAGTACCCATAGATATTACATTTTAATAATACATCTATACAGGGTGTCAGGGACATCGACGCGAGCCTGTTACCATGGATTCAGTACATGATTCTGAACCCCCCTGCGTTGAAATTTTTCGTCGGTTATTAAAAAATAAAAACAGCTGTTCCATACATTTTGACCGCGTAGGTATTGCACTTTTCTATGAAACAGCTGATTTAAGAAAAAATAAACGACGAAAATTTTCAACACTGAGGTGTTCAGAATCATGTACTGAATCCATGGTAACAGGCGTCGCGTCGATGTCCCTGACACCCTGTAGTGCGGTGATTCCGTGCTCTGTTAAGGTATTATTTTTTGTGATGCCATTAAGAGTCAGACGATATATTAAAAGGTATTTATAAAAGCATTACGTTTGCTGTTGTTCTCTATTCTCTTATCTTGTTCTCTTTAACCTAAACAAAAACAAAATATCGCTCCCTTCGATTCGTTGGTATATGGGGTGTTTCTTCTAAATATGTACTTGCGTTCGTTTTCATACTCCAATGTCACTTCGTGGACTATTGTCCACGAACAAACTTATAGTCGTAGTAGTTATAGTTATTGTCCAACTTATAGCCGAAAAAACGTATATCCCACACTATTGTGTGGGATATACGTTTTTTCGACTATAAGTTCCTTTTCTGTTTGTTGTTCCAAATAAATAAAATAAAATAAATTCCAGGTAAAGGCACCTTATTCAGAAGGATGCTTATCCTTCAAGAGGAAAACTAACAATTTGTTCTCATACCAAGACTTTTATCTTCCTAGAAATTACAAGATAGCATTTATCTCAAGCTTGCTGCTAAATGAAACGCTTTTGTACTGTCAGCGCTAGTTTTTATACAGCTCAGAGTTTTGCTCACCCCGTAATAAATAACGAGCGTGAAACAAAACGAATCCTTGAGAACAATACAGCAGCTCAAATGTGGGTAATTATAGCGTTTAATGAGCACAATTATTAAACTACACTGCAGTGCAAATAATACCAGCTCTCCGCTCCATCAAAGGGGATTGAAAAGCCTCAAACGCAGCGCATGTAAGAGTATGAAAGTTTGAAAAATGTTGAGAGGTACCTTAGTGCAGGAAATACTTGTGGGTATATTGACCTAATTTGTAAAACAGATATTTTTCGGTCAAAATAGTATTAATTTAACATTGGAAGTAATTGGTATTTATCTACTCGTACTATCTATACATCTATACAAATAAATTACATTGAAGTGTCTGTCTGTAATGTCAATATAACAGCTTTTTATAAAATGCTTATGAAAGTATCTATGGTACTTATTACAAAAAGACGAATAAAAAAAAAACATCTGTCTGTTTGTTCCGCCTTATCTCCGAAACAGCTGGACCGATTTTGACAGGATTTTGACAGGACTTAGACTGGCTGATAGCTGATAATATGGGGATTATGTTTTAATTTTAAAAAAAGTAAGATTCACGCGGGCTAAGCTACAGGCATCAGTTAGTTTGCAATAAAAAAAGCTAGAAGTAATTTTTCGGAAAAAGTAAAATAAACTATGAAACAAGTAAATATTCGTATCTACAATCCAAGGCTCTTCCCGTCTATACCGTAGACGGGTAATTAAATGAATATCAGGAAAATTCATTCATCAATCCACATTTTATTTACGTTTGATGAATTGGGTGTTGGTCGTTCAATTTGACCGGCTCAATCTGAACGGGACGGCCAAGCGGGACTTAGCCCACGTTCGCACGGACGTAATTAAATCGCGGCGATTTTTTTGAAGGTACGATATCCAACAGTGTGTTGAGGCGCTGGGATACGCTCTGTTGGATTGTCAATGCTCGGCTCAATACCGAGAGTTCAAAATCCTGTGTATGAAAAAAACAACGGGTTGCATTCCGGGAATGCCGGCAGAAGTGAAAACTTGAACATTAACGTTGGTATTTTTGAATATTTTGGAATGGTTAGGGAATAATTTCGCACAAATCGCTTTATTTATCAGTATAATAGTACTAAAATTTATGTGGTTAGATACAATATCCATTAGTAGTAGTAGTATATTTATTTATTTTCAAAATATAGTCTAACAAAAATAAACAATTTATTTATTTATTTATTTATTTATTTATTTATCATAAGCACACCAACAGCACAGTCACTTACAATTCAAATAAAAAATCTTATAGAATTAACATTTTAGTAACCATGCAAATGACAGGTATGCATGACATTCACACATGAAAAATTAGAGACAAAGAACAAAATAAAGTGTCTACAACAAAATAAGTATACCTAAATCTACAACACTATAAAAATAAACCAATTTGAGCCAGATAGACAGGCAGCCATCAATGATGGGTCAGTGCAATGGGCCATTACACTGTTTGAACAGGGAGCGTCTGTATGAAGCGAAAGTCATGGCGAAAATATCAATAGGGTAATCCGTCAAGTTGGACCTTTCATTATATTGCCTTGCCATACGTGTAAGGGGGCTATTAAATGTAGTATTTAAGGTGGATGTAGGTAATTCAAAAATACGATGATGACGCTTACTACGTTGGCTAGGCCTAAAGTTAAAATAGTTTATTAATTGTGCATCAATGGAACCGTTTATAATTTTATGAAGTGTAAGTAAGTCCGAATGGTTACGTCTTTCATTTAAGCTAATCATATTAAAGTGCCTTAACCTGTCATTGTAATCAGGTATAGCTTTTCGAATCCCATTTTTCATACATAAATACCGAACAAAACGGGCCTGAACAGATTCAACATTATTAGTATATGTTGAATAATTGGGAGACCAAATAGTGGAACAATATTCCAAGGAGCTTCTTACTAGGGCGTTGTAAAGTAAAATAATGCTACTACAATTACGAAAAGGTTTCGACATACGGATTATAAAGCCAAGCATTTTTTTAGCCTTAGTCACTATGCTATCTATATGATCGCGGAAAGATAAAGATGAATCAAAGAGTACCCCTAGGTCACGGATGACTGACACTCTGCTCAGTACCGATCCATCAATATGATAATCAAATTTAATGTAATTCACTTTATTCGTGAATGTAATAGTCTGGCATTTTTTAACATTGAGCGTCATTCTATTGTTCAAACACCATTGTTGAAGGACATCAAGATCTCACTTATTAAATTCTTATTATTCTTATTATTATTTATTTAATCACTTTTCATGAAATATGTTTTGACTGCTTTTTTTTACCCATCAACATGGGTAATATTTCTTACCTTGCCATCTTTACGTAATGTCAAAGACCATTTATTTTGATATTTACTTTGACGGTTGCTAGGCGGTATCTTCGGTATAGGATCTTACGGTACGTTCTGACGCGAGTTTAACATTTTTCACCCATCCTGAACCTGGTGTGAACCTGGGCTTAGCGATCGCCGCGACCAAGCAATTTGTTTCCGACTGGACGTATAACATAGTGATATTAATCTTAATACTCTTCACATGTCAGTTGTCTTAGATACATTTTACGATGTAGTCAGCCCTGTGACTGGCGTTTCACAGTCCCTTAGTTAAAGAAGAAAAGCTCAGTATAACATATTATAAAATTTGGGGTAGATTACCCAAATAAAAAAAAAATGCTACCGACTATTTCTGTTCGAGGTTTTTAAATTAAATATTTACTAATAGAATTTTTGTTAAATGTATGTTTCGCGTTCGCGAACGCGTTCAGCACATCTAAACGCGTTCAAGAGCTGTCAGTGTACAATATTCTATAACAAGTTTGACAGTGACAGTTCTTGAACGCGTTTTGGATGTGCTGATCGCGTTCAGTTTCATTGGTGAAATCAGCCCTTAGTTTCATGTTTCTGACCTGTTGACAGCTCGACTGTTACAGTCAATACGAATATTTTATAAATTCTCAGCTCTTCAGGAATATTTTTCCATTTCAGTTGAGCAGATGAAAACGATTAATCAAAAGAGCCTAATCCAAACTACAACAAAAAAAAAAGATAAATAAAATTCAAGCAATAAAATATCAGTTAAGTGGCTACTGCTAAATTGAACTAGGTTAATCATTTATACGAAATAAACTAATTTCCTCTCGCCGGGAAAATGTTTACCAATATATTCCTAGCATATGTCTGAGACTCTAGCCATTAATTTAAGAGCGACCTTAATAATCTTCTCACGGAAGCGTCATGAGAAATTGTATCTATAATGTAACATAGTCTGTAGGCCTAGCACGCACGCACGCGCGGACTTTAGGTGGATCCGCAGTTGTAGCCCGTGAAATTCAAAATTTTCTTACTATTTTTGCAAACAACAGTGACATGAAGTATTATAACATCTATAATACTTCCTGTCACTGTTGTTTACATAGCAAGTATTGGTATACGAATTAGTGTTTTTTCACAAAAAAACATAGAAAATTACAACCGTTTAAAAAAACAACACGAGGTACAATGTGAAAAATAACTTTAATTTCGGAAGTCGGTGGCAAAAAACGACGTTTGTGTTTTTTTGTAAAAAAATATTGTTTCACTTTGTGAGTAATGTTTTTCGATTAAAAAATCATTCGAGTTTACGTTACCTTTACGTCGCACGTTCGTGCTGGGGTCTCTGAGCGAAGGTTCAACACGGGCGTAAACCGTGATCAGCTTTACATTACAAACCGGCAGTTAGTATTCCCGTGTCGCCTGAAAGCTAATTTTAATTTTAAATTTCGAGCTTTATGAATATGATTTATTAACATAATCCTTATTTATTAGAACGAAATAAGGTTTTCAGGAACCTTGAGGTGACGTTAGCCAGGTAAATCAATTTATAGTAGATGCGGTCATGATTTGAGTATTTCTTTCACTTAGGTAACTACGTGAAAGAAATTCTCGCAGATTACTTGCCTGATTTAGCTAGGTAGCTAAATAAAGGTAAACAAAAAAAATACATGTGACGAGACAGCTGTCAAGTAACTGACTAAACGTAGTACCTGTCACTTCAACTGTCATGCTAGAACACAGCTGTACTTTTTAATTTAGCAACGTTATAATTCGTTGACGTTTAGAGTTTGGGCTCTTTACAATAGACAGATTACAAAATATTATAATATTATTATAAATCTAACAAAACATATGTGCATTTACATCTACGAAGAGTCGTTTATGAATAAATGATAAAGTTTAACATACATTAATAGAAGAGAAAACTATTGTAAAAATCGTCCGTTTTAAACACACGTTCTTTTTGCCGTGAAAAGCTACGGTTGATCCGCCGTGCGTAGGCGCGGTCTTCAGTGTTGTATGGATCACTATGGAAGCTTAAATTGTTGACCGACAGGGCGTGCGGCGGCTCTATGGCACGGTGCCGTCGCGTCGCCGTATGCAAGCTCATGCGATTAAAGAAACCGTGCCATGTAGAACGGGCCTAAACCATGTCATGTCACCTAGACTCAGGCACGGTTGCACCACAAATTAGCTATTCGTTTATCGCTAAACCTATTTAAAATATCGTTCTATTTCTGTCAATCGTTTGAAGATGACAGAGACAGAATGATGTTTTAAACACATTTAGTGTGAAACGCATTTATTGAATTATGGTGCAAGCGGACCATAGCTCTGTGTCACCGTAAATATGGATCAATGGTGTCACCATTCATTCATGTGAAAGAGAAAAGTAAAATCGTATTTTTGAAAATAATAACATTATATCAATAGTCGAAAGCTGCATAAAGAAATACAAAATGTAGTTATTATTATGCCATTTGTAGGTCCGACATAGCCCGAAGAATTGCCAAACTTAAGTGGCAATGGGCAGGACACATTGCTCGCAGAAGAACAGATGGCCGATGGGGCCGAAAGGTTCTGGAGTGGCGACCGCGTACCGGAAGACGTAGCGTTGGAAGCCCTCCCACAAGATGGACCAATGACCTTGTAAAGGCCGCAGGAATCCGCTGGATGCGGGAAGCACAGAATCGGTCGAAGTGGCGGTGCTTGGGGGAGGCCTATGTCCAGCAGTGGACGTCTTTCGGCTGATATGATAATGATGATGATGATTGTAGGTCTAACTGGTCCAAAGAGACTCAGAAGTCGGACCAGTCTCGCTACCGAGCGCAACAGCGATATTACTTTTATCTGAATAGGCTTTTATACTCGTAATTAGGACAGCGGATATTGAGCGGGATGGGAAATAATTTAAAAAGTCGCAACAAACGAACAACTCTCGATCTCATTCGCTACGTTTTGTTCCATGCACGCCCCGCATTTTAATATTAAACCATATTTAAATATAAATGAGAAAAGTTGAAGTTACGGCAATAATTAAGAATTAATAGCACGGAATCAAAGATTAATTGAAATAATTAAGTGTCCTCGACAGGAACAGTGATTAAATAAAAGGAAATTGATAATTAAACGTAAAAATTTTGTAATTGTGTGACGCGCGTAATTATCTGAAAAAAGACGTGTGGCACTCGGGGACTGCCCCGGCGAAGCTATTGCATAGCATTTTTTATCAACTTACGCAATTGTAAAATATTAACCCGAATACAAGAAATACATATACAATGATGACATTGACAGGAACTGTTATTCACATTTATAGTTTTTAAAACTTGACACAACGTAATGGCCGGGAACATCAAACTAATAAAAAGGTTTTAATTTAACTATTAATAGTCAAGGATCATTCGTCTAAGTAAATTTGAACTTTATTGTCAAACAGTTAAACATAATTTTCAATACAACACTCTCGTATCATTCGTCTAAGTAAATTTGAACTTTGTTGTCAAACAGTTAAACATAATTTTCAATACAACACTCTCGTATCATTCGTTTAAGTAAATTTGAACTTTGTTGTCAAGCAGTTAAACATAATTTTCAATACAAAACACTCTTTTCTTAGGAAAAACAAAACACTGTTTTCGTTACGGAATTTCTGGATTAGGTCTCCACGCTCAAGGCCCGCGATAGAAGCTATGCAATAGCTTAAAAATATGCGGGGCAGTCTTTGGTTACTATCGATAGAAGTGAAAACTAAGTAACGCCATCTAATGAAAATGTCAGGAATTTATGTGGCCTGCTGTCACTACAAGCCGTCTTACGAATTTTCGATCAGATCACGTGTCCTGACGCTTTTTACCCATCTCAAAAAAAGTGCACAACGCTGCTAAAGAAGTTTTCACTTCAAAAAATGTCAATAGCAGTGTTGCCACTCGGAATAAGTAAATTTAAAGTCGCGGATCAAGTTTTAATGAAATAATGAACTTGTCGCTGATCTTGCAAGCTGTCTCGAACATTTGTTAAAAACATCACGAAAATATTCGAGTCACATTTTTGTTTTAGTGTTATTTTTTCGTTTCCTTGCGGCCAGCAATCCCGAAGTTTCTTTATTATCCGACGTTCGTCTCAGTTCATAATCAAGGATATACCGAGATGTATAAGCCACTAGATTTAGCTCAATACTTCTTTCGTGAAGTATTTTGTAGTCTCCCGTAGTTTCAACTAAAATAACTTTTCCTTTCTGATAAATATCTACTTGTAAAGTAACATTAATAAGTTTTTTAATAACAAACCGTAGCTCCAACAGAGTTTGTTGTTATAACCACACAAGATATATTATAAACAGAGCACGCTTGTTCGAAGTGTACGGATTAGAAGCTTTCAAAAGATTAACTGGGGCAGACCTCCATCTGACCATTTCATTAAAACTTCCTCCCGGCTCGCACCCTAATTACATTCAAAACAAAAATCATTCCGTGACTCAATTAAATGTACGCGTAACTCATGACTCATCCTAATGTACGGATTAATTGTGACACTGACATACGTTCTATACATTTACGCGTATCTATAGGTATCTTGCATTACATCAACGTTGTTCATTTCGTAAAATTAATTTGAACGCACTGATTCGATTACCGCGGGGTCGATCAATCGTAATTTCCTCTCGATTCATTCAGATTCCGAATCGCTGCTCTAATTATGAATTTTATTTGTTTCAGATACTACGACGGGCAGCAGCGTTAACCACACAAAATTAATAATTAATTAGTATAATATTAAAAATTTATCGAATAAACGACGAAGCGCCTTCAATTTTCCAATTACGCATTAGCTAGCTTATTAAGAATATAAGATAGTGTAGCTTAGAAGATAAAGTTGTGGTTGTGAGGCGCGAGGTGTCGCGCGTGTCGGTCGCGTCAGTCGCTTGTGTCGCAGGGATCAATGCGTGTGTGTCGCGTCGCGTGCGTCGGGCGGCTGTCGGCGTGAGAGAGTCGCGCGCGCGTGCGCGTCGGGCCGGCAAGATTGAGGTGGTGGCCGGGTGCGGGTGGGGCAGGCGCGCGCGCGTGCGGCCGCTGCACGCGCTGGGCCGCGCGGCCGGAGTGATGTTGGCGTCGCAGCGCTCGCAGTCCTGCAACGAAGAGGGCGCGTTCTTCGGGGCGCGTGCGCTGCGCCGGCCGCGCGGCAAAGGTAGCGGGAGTCCTACCTGCTAGGGGTACGCCATGTCGCTGCGCAGCCTGCACCGGCGGCTATCATCCGCCAATAACACGTGAGTTGTATTTGCTTATAACTATAGTGCTAGTTTTAATATACATATTATGATTATGATGGTAAGGCCATCGTCAACTAAGTACACCAGGAGGTATGCAAGTGATGTTTTCAACCTTTTAAAACTGCTAGTCAGACTACGGGCGCTTGATTGTCTGTAACTGCCTTAATTCATACATAAATTCAGCTAACGAGAGCTAGCTTCCAACCTAGCCTAATGGACAAACACATAATTGCATTGATTGGGCACTCAGCCTAATAATTGATACCGTGGGTCGATTTAGACGCTAACCCATTCATATTTATTCCAATCTGAAAGACGCTCGAAGGTACTCTACCGACAAGTCATCAAAATGTCGAACGGTCGACCATCGGGATGTGAATATTCAATTACCGAACCTAAATCCAGAGCGCACTGCCATAAATCCGGCGAGAGTGAGCGAAAATGAACCTTATGTCATAACGACTAAATTGGTTTTAGTGTGTAATGGGATCTAAATCGGTTATAACTTCTAGCGGGCACAATTAGGGGTGATAATCGTGGCATAATTTATGCAAATTTGTGAGTGCATAGGCTATACGTGATGTCGGTTTTGTGGGCAAGAATGGCCGAATTCATTGATCCAAAGTTCCAAACAGGACTTCATAATATTCGGTCGGTACTAGCCTGATGACTTGCGGGCAAAAGACCAAGAGTTTTGGACTTTGACTACCAAAAAGCACTTACTTAAGCTCGTTACTTATTAAGAGTAACCAAAAACACTGAAAAAACAGCAAGAAATCCAAAAAAAAACACAATATCGATACTTAAATCAGAAGATACATAAATCATGTTGATAGACGTATGAAAGGGTCGTGACGTCACAAGGTCATGGGACACGATTGTGCTCGACTGCCATTGGACGTCCGATGCTAACACATTGTATGGGGAAGCGTCCAGGTTGGCACGCACTGTGAGCGTTCAATGGGCCGGATATTTGCAATAGTTTGCATTCATAGTTGACGTAACGGAAGGAATTGTGTTATGATTTGCCGGTTTCAATTAAAGCAGTGAATGTATAGTTTATTGTGGAATAATGACTCCTTAGAGCGTCTAGTGGTGCACAGGGTAGAGTGGAAGGTAATAGGCCACACGGAAAGTCACCGATGAGGTAGACCGAGGAAATAAATTTCGCAGTTGGAGGCCCTGTCAATGAATGCGCCAGACTGTCATGTAACAGAACCAGATGGAAGGAGATCGTGAGGCGGGCAACGACTACACCTGCGATTGGACATAGTTCATTGTGACCACGACCGCTCTGTAAAGAGCGAAACGAAGAAGAAGATTGATTTCCTTTCCGTATTGTTGTTGTTTATGGTTTATTGAGTTTTAAGTTTTTTTAAGCTATTGCATAGCTTCTATCGCGGGCCTTGAGCGTGGAGACCTAATCCAGAAATTTCGTAACGAAAATACATAAGAAACAAAACACTCTTTGTGTTTTGTATTGAAAATTATGATTTACTGTTTGACAACAAAGTTCAAATTTACTTAGACGAATGATCAACGAGAGTGTTGTATTGAAAATTATGTTTTACTGTTTGACAACAAAGTTCAAATTTACTTAGACGAATGATACGAGAGTGTTGTATTGAAAATTATGTTTAACTGTTTGATAATAAAGTTCAAATTTACTTAGACGAATGATCCTTGACTATTAATAGTTAAATTAAACGAAGTGTATAGAGTGCCGCGAGTTTCTTGTGGCACTCTAGTGTCACTGCCTCGGCCCGGCTAGGGTGCCGTGAGCGTTGCATTGTCACTGTCACTTGTATTTAGGTTAGGTTAGGTTAGAACTGTGACCACACAACGCACGAGCCGAGCGAGCGTAGCGAGCGGTGCCGCGGTAGCGGCCGGCGAAGTGCCAGGGTCCGTTTAGGCACAAGAGAATGTAATGTTTTGGAAATGTGGTGTTTTACAGCGATCTAACCTCGACAATCAAACAAAATACCAAGTGACGTGACTTAGTGACAGTGACAATGACAATCCAATGCTTGCGGCACTTTAGCCGGGCCGAGGCGGTATTACTAGGGTGCCTGTAGTGGCACTTTATTTAGATAGAGTGCCAATGGTGGCACTCTATACACTGCCTAAATTAAAACCTTTTTATTTTTAAGAGTAGGGTGCAGAGAGAGAAGTAAATCCATCTCTTTATAAGAACTTGTGCCTTGCCTTGCTGTAGGAAAGTTACTATACCATTCCGTAATAGGCTTTTTAGTCAAATAAAAAGCAGTAATAGCCTAGTGGTGTAACCGTCGGACTATCAAGTCATAGGACTCGAGTTCGAACCCAAGGCACCTCTGACTTTTCGGATTCATGTGCGTCATGTATAATTATCACTTGCTTCAAAAACGGTAAAGGAAAACATCGTGCGAAAACACACGTGCCTGAAAGATATTTTTCGACGGCATGTGAAACCAAGTCAGAGGCGGAATAAAAACTCTGATAGCAGGTTAATCACTCTAAAGAAACAAAGAAAAGTTATATAAAAAAAAAACCTACTAAGCTAACAATTTCGTGGATAGCAAGAAAGTATATAGAAAAAGTTGATGTGAAATAACAATTTACTGAAAATTATAATCAAATGAAAACACGATAAAAATATAAAAAAGACTTTCCTTTTTATTTTATTTGCATATCAATAACCTTCTTTAAGCGTAATACTCCTTAAACGTATGAAATTCGTACCCGCATAAAGGGCGGCAAATTTTCCCGAACCGCGGGTAAATCATTGTTCCCATTTTTATGGGTAATCCAAAGAAAACAATGATTGGCTTTTACGCTGGGAAGCTACGAGTTTATAGGTCGGTATGGCTGATTTATTTTATTATTTATACTTTTTATTAAAAGTATTCGAAGTAAAAGTGATAAGTATCCTGAGGAGCTCGCAGCTAAATGATAACAACCGCACGGGTCGATCGGAGGGTTAAGCTACGCTTGCCGCGGTAGGTTCGAGGATGGGTGACCCTCCATTATATATATAGACCCCTCCGTGCCTTTTTTTTTTTTTTTTTTTTGGGTGGGAAATCATCCAATGACTTCTCCCGCTCTGGGCGGAGCGGAAGGGCGTGTCAGACTTTTACTGACTAAAACCCACCCGTGTTCCTTCCCTTGCCATGCCAGGGGCCACGGTTTCCCCTTGGGACTACCCGCAACCCCGGCAGGCATCGGCCCTAACGGACCCCGTCAGTTTTGCTGACATCTCTTTGAGGCGCGCGTGGAACACGACGCGCCGTCGACCCGGGCCTGGTCCTTATCGGACGGCGAGCTGCCCTCTGCTCTCCGTCCGCAGGCCCGCGCCTACGGTGGCCGGAAATCGGCTATCAATTCCCGACGCCCGGGAAGTCTCCTACGGCGGCGGCGGCTAGGGCTGGTAGGGCGCGGCCTCTGCCACTCCCTCGCGCGCTCCGCCTCCTCCTTCGCGAGCATTACTGCTTCGCAGAAGGAGGTGACGGCTTGCCATGCCCTCTCGCTCCGCACCATGGCCTGGACCAGGGCCGGACGCGAGAGGTCACTGCCGCCGATCGCCTCCACGAGGACACGGCGGTGGTCCACCCAAGTCGGGCAAACCTCCACCGTATGTTCCACCGTGTCCTCCGGACGATCCACACAATGGTGACACCCGGGCGTTTCCTCCCGCCTTATGCGAAACAGGTACCTCCCGAAACAACCGTGTCCGGTGAGGACCTGCGTCAGGCGGAAGGTGAGGACGCCGTGGCGCCTCTCGAGCCACTCCTCAAAGAGGGGACTTATCGCCGTAATTGTGGCGTGCCCAAATCTGGGTTGCGACAATCGCACACTCCAAGCCGCCATGAGATCCCGCCGGAGCTCTGTCCGCTGTACCGTGATTTCTCGCGGCAGTGGAGTTACACCCCGGCGCTTCATCTCCTCGCGCCACTCCCAAATGTGGGCGAGGACCTTCGCCTCCAGATCCCATGGCGGCGTTCCGGCAAGGAGGCTCGCCGCCTCGCCGGAGACCGTACGGTATCCCCGGACCATCCGGATAGCCATGACTTTTTGGGCTGCATGCAACCGGCGGGCTGGCCGCAACCTTAAGGTTCGCGCCCACACCGGTGCCCCGTAAAGGGCCATGGACCGCACGACCCCCGCGTAGAGCCTCCGGCAGGAGGCGTTTGGACCCCCTAGATTGGGCAGAAGCCGCTTCAAGGCAGCCCCGGCCCGCTCCAGTTTGGGAGCCAAACGTCGGAAATGCTCCACGAAGTTCCACCGGCTGTCGAGGACGAGTCCCAGGTACTTCATCGTCACCTCGACGCCGACGTGAACCCCTCCTACCGTTATTTGGGAACCCGACGGTGGCGCGTTCCGAGGGCCATGAAAGCACATGACCTCGGACTTGTGCAGGGCCACCTCGAGTCCCAATTGCCGGATCCTGTCGACGATCGTCGCAACCCCGCGTGTCGCCAGTTCGGCCGCCGCCTCGTGCGACCTCCCCTGCGCCAGGACCAGCGTGTCGTCAGCGTAGCACACTACGCTGACACCACTAGGGAGGTCGGCGCGCAGCACCCAGTCGTATCCGATGTCCCACAGATGCGGCCCCAGGACCGATCCCTGTGGGACACCGCACGACATCTCTCGCCGGTTCCATTCTCCCTGGTGACCGGGGTAGATGACGGCCCTGTCCGTCAAATAGGCCTCGACCAACCGACAGAGGTAGGTCGGCATCCGGTGATACCGGAGTGCCTCCCTGATGCAACTCCAGGGTAGGGTGTTGAAGGCGTTGGCGAT
This sequence comes from Conistra vaccinii, assembly GCA_948150665.1. NCBI lineage: Eukaryota > Metazoa > Arthropoda > Insecta > Lepidoptera > Noctuidae > Conistra > Conistra vaccinii. Next base: position 8,810,996 of record OX411327.1, read on the forward strand.
GTCTAGAGACACCGCCAAGACGACCCCACCCCGGGCCACAGCATCCCCCGTCGTGAGGGCTCGCACGCGCATGATGGCGTCCACCGTAGAGCGCCCTCGGCGGAAGCCGAACTGGCTATCCGCCAAATCCGGCCCCACTCGCACCAGCTGCCCGACGAGGCGGTTTGCAATAACTCTTTCAAAGAGCTTGCCCACCTCGTCGAGCAGCACGATGGGCCGGTAAGCGGACGGAGAGTCCGCAGGGCGCCCCGGCTTCCTGATGAGGACCAGTTTCCCCGTCTTCCAGCGAAGTGGGAACTGGCCCCTCTCCATGCACGCGCTAAAGAGCCCCCTTAGTCGAGGCCCGAGAGCCTCCATGGCCAGGACCCAGGCTTTCCCAGGTAAGCCGTCGGGTCCTGGGGCGGTATTTTTGGCACTCAGCCTACGTACCGCCACTCTCAGTTCTACCTCGGTCACCTCCGGAGCATCGTCGTCGTCGTCGTCGGCGGTGTGGTCCGCAGCGGGCACCGCAACAGGCGGGGCCATGGGCGGGGCGGAGTGTTCCCCTCTCGAGGGGAACAGAGCGCTCACCACGTCCTCCACAAGCTGTGGCCGGAGACTCTGAGTCAGCGGGGGAGCCCATGGGCGGATTTTCTCCCGCACCAACTTGTATGGGCGTCCCCACGGGTCCCTGTCCAGAGTCGCCAGCGACTCCTCGCGGGCCAGTCCCCTGGCCCGCAGGATCTCCGCTTGGAGGGCGGTCTTCGCCGCTCTGTACCCCTCGTACAACTCCGCCTGAATGGCCTCCGTATCCGGAGGGCGGATACGAAGCCTGCGGTGCCTGGCGTACAGGTGTCGCGCAGCAACGCACGCGGCGCGCAGAGTCGTCAGCTCTTGCGACCACCAGTACACCTGGCGCGAAGCACGGCCGGGCTGGACCCGGGGCATTGCCACGTCACATATATCGGACATGGCCTCCCGGAACCACTCCGCCTCATCGTTGATATCGGCAGGCCTGTCCGGTGATGACACCCAGGCCTGCACGATCGAGGCTTCCAGGATTAGCTCCCGGTCCAGCTGCTTCAGCGCCCATCGCGGACCACTCGGGGCCTGTCGGACCGGCGCGCTCGAGGACTGGGCGGAGACGTCAATCCGGATGTACCGGTGGTCGGAATACGTCTCCACCCCCTCCATGACGCGCCAGTCGGCGACACGCGGCGACAGAGCGGGGCTGGCGAACGAAAGGTCCACCACTGATTCACCCCGCATCTTTCCCGGCCTTTCTTTTCTTCCCCGGTCCGCACACACGTGGGGACAGAACCCCGATTAAGGACGACCAGGCCTGTCTCCAGTGCCCAGTCCTCCACCATCCTGCCCCGTGTGTCTGTATACCGGGAACCCCAAGCCACATTCTTGGCATTGAAGTCCCCGAGAACGAGCACAGGGAGGGAACCGAACCCGACAACGACGACTCTCAACTCCGCAAGGGACCCCTCCGTGCCTAGGAAAGCGCGTTAAGCCGTTGGCAAGTAGTTTGAAGCCCAAAAGTCTGACAACCAGTCTTACCAAGGGGTATCGTGTTACCCAGTAACTGGGTTGTGGAGGTCAGATAGGGCGTCGCTCCATGTAGAATACTGTTATTCAGCTGCATCCGGTTAGAGTGGAAGGCGACCCTTACATATTTGGGAAAAGGCAGATGATAATATACTTGTCGGTAATAAGTCACTGATTCGACTTATCGGAGCGCCAGCAGCAGCTAGCGGCGCTCGACGGAGTCTACAACATAACGCTCGGACAGGCCGGAGCTAAGCAAAGTTCATGGGTGGCGGTCAAGCAGTGAATACGTTTAGAAACTGCCGTGCGTTCCGTATAGTATGCGCCAACCGCGCAGTGGTTAAGCGATTGACTGCTGTGCTGCGCGGCGCGGCTCCGATTCCCGCACGGAACTAATATTTGTATGACCTACAGGTACTTGTTCCGGGTCTGGCTGTATGTTTTTGTGACTTTAAACTAGTGTGGGTCTAAGATTAAAAAAAAAAAGCTGCGAGGTGTCAAGGGACACCTGGATGGAACGAAGTTATGGATTGAACCTCACAAAGGCATGCCACTAATTAGTACCTGTGGTCGCTCACAGATGGCGTTATAATAAAAAAATGAACCTCACAAAGGCATGCCACTCATTAGTACCTGTGGTCGCTCACAGATGGCGTTATAATAAAAAATAAAAAGTGTCGTTACAACTTTTGGTCCCAATTTTTTCCGTCTAGCCCCCTTCCGCAACGCGCGAAATTGAACTTCGTTCCAAAAAGTGTGATTAATGTTATCGTAAGTTATAATTTGATCTGAACTGCAAACGGTTGTTTTATTGCATAATCACCAACACTACCCACAGTACGCCCACAGTAGTAAAAATATGGCTGATAATACCGAAAGAGACAAATACCATTCTCCATCATACTTTTTATTAAAAGTAATCCAACTATTTCAGTGAAAATGTCCGAGGAACTTGATCGTTTACAGATTATGAAGTCTATTAAGTATTTTATTTAGCGTTCGTTGTTTATCTGAAAAAATTGAAAGCCTGTTGTTGAAAAAGGTTCAGGTATTTATGTCGATGATTGATTAAGTTCAACAGTATGAAGCAATCATTTTATTCTTCTTTGGCATGAATATTTCCAATTTGTTTGTGCGTCTTCTGGGGATAGCTATAATAGGTACCTACTTAAAAACACGCTATTTCTACAATTTTGGACGCTTAGTTGTTAATCATGTTTGATAAGATAGGTTTAGCGATAAACTAGCTTAATACCAATACTGTTTAGCAATACTGTTGTCGTAATTGTTATTTTTTTGGTTTGATCTAGAAAACTTAATTTCTTGGTCAGTACTGTAGAAATTCACAAAAATATTATAAGTAAAATATTCTCTCATAGCAAAAAACATGAATAACTTTACATAGTCGGGTAATCTGATATTACACGGTCCAGCGCAGCGTAGCACACAAGAATTTGGCGTAGCTTGAAACTCCGTAGCATTTCGTAGCAACGGTCTACGGCGTAGACACTTGAATTGTTTGTCGATATATCTTTAGCCTTACTGTCATAATAAAACGGTCGAAATTTGCATAACATATTGCTGTTGCTTATAGGTCTTTGGTCAGGGAATGAGGGTCACACCACAAAGTGGATTTCCAACCGCGTGGAATGTATTTCCGCCCTTTACGAACATAGCCATGGCTTGTGTAGTCTGTAGCTGTAAAAGTGCTATTGTTTAACCCACTTAACTTTAATTAAAGCCTCTGATCATTGTTCCCTTTTATTTTAACGTTTGTGTACAATTTTCAATGAAAGTTAAGTGCTCTTGATACAACAGAACAAATATTTGCAATAAAAACACTGCACTTGTTGGGACTATCGAGCTGGATTATTATAGGACTTTATTACACGAGTTTAATATAGTGTCTGTGTATGAACGAGATTTAGTGACAAGCGGAATTGTTGTAGGTAAAATATTGTGAACACAGAGGCTGAATGTCCGCAATATATTGTAAAACAAATATACTGTACGATAGAGGAAAAAATAGGGACATTTATTTTTGTGCGTATATGAATCGGACTAACTAAGGCGGTGCTATGAACGTGAGAGGAATCAGAGGCCGATGTTAGGTACCGTCCTTTGCCACTGACACAGTTTTATTTATATGCCCAAGACGTGAGATTCAACAATATGTACCTACCTAAATGTGAAACAACAATGGGTACCTATAACTTTTTAAAGTTTTTTTTTCAACCTAGTGTTTTCGACGTTTGATAATACTGAGTTAATAAGAATTTAGGTAGGAACTTATCTATACATCATCATCGTTTTCGCCGAAAGACGTCCACTGCTGGAGGGCCTCCCCCAAGCACCACCACTTCGACCGGTTCTGTACTTCTCGCTTAAAGCGGATTCGGAGTGGATCTATATTAGGTACATAAAATAAAATAAAATAAAAATAGCCTTTATTTCCTCTGACCTTAATATATAAGAAGTAATAATCTTTCCTTAATACTAATAAAAAAAAAACTTATGATTATTATTTTAGCCTTTTTTAATAATAACCTTAATCAGCTACCAGGTCATGCTGTCTTACGACATAGGCCTCCTCTATTTCCCTCCACTTATCCCTGTCCCAAGCTGTTCTTCGCCAACCTTTTGGCAGATCATCCTCCCACCGTATCACCTGTCTTCCTCTACGTCTTTATCCGTTCATCGGGTAGGTACATACCTGCATATAAACCCACTGTCGAGTTTTTTTTTTTTTTGCGGTGAAACACAGTTTTCATCCTAAAAATGCGAAATACAGAAGTGAGTTTGTAAAAATTTGTTAGACTAAGACTGCCTGTCAGTGGACAGGCAGTCTTAGTCTAACAAATTCTCCGCTCCAGTGGGAGCGGAGCGGAGAAAAGAGGAGCGGAGATGTGCCAATATTAACCAATAGAATCTTGACTTAGGATCACTGATGTAAACTCAGGGGCGGAGTCAAGGTTCTATTGGTTAATATTGGCACATCTCCGCTCCTCTTTTCACCTCTCCGCTCCAGTGGACAGGCAGCCTTAGGCTGCCTGTCCACTGGAGCGGAGAGGAGCGGAGCTTTGCCATTATTAACCAATCAAATCTAAACTCAGGGGCGGAGTCAATATTCTATTGGTTAATATTGGCACATCTCCGCTCCTCTTTTCTCCTCTCCGCTCCAGTGGACAGGCAGCCTTAAACTGGGTTTTTTGATGCATATGTTGTTTCATGGTTTTTCCCAAACAATAGAACCACGTTTATAAAACCTTGTTATACGGGTGGGGCAAAAAGAGTGTCATAATGTGAATTGGCAGCCATTTTAATGAAAATAAAAAAAATTGGGCCCTGTTTTCTCGGAAAGATTATTTGAAAGTGTAAAATTGAAGACAATAAATCTAAAAAAAATCGGTTTTAACAAACACATGATAAAAAAAAACTAAAAGTTAAACTTAAATAAAACCTTTTGCGTGATAATTGTACTTTTAATGAAAGTAGACAATCCTATTTAAGATTAAAACTAGCGAGTTATGAGTGGAAAAATAAAATGCGAAATGGGCTAGCGTAGAAATAGTTCCTACCTTGGGCTCGGGGAACGAAAAAAGTAAGTAATGAGAATTTGTGCAGGAGAATGAAAAAAAAGTTCTATGTAAAAAGATTTGTTGAGAACAGCGAATAAACCCGCACCACTCACAGGAATAATATTTCAAGGGATACTTTTTAAAGATGAAAAAGTTTGACTTGAAGGTCTTTCTGTGATTGACAGGAAAATTATGCTGCAGTCCTTGAATATACTGTACTTTGACAACATGTCTAACTATCTTAATTATTTAAAAAAAGCAATTGTTGAAAGTAAAATGTTCAAAGAAAGCGAACGAAATCGTTAAAACTTCAAAAAAATTACTACTCCACAACCTTTTTTTTTTCTAATATTTATCTCAGCAGAACAGTTTCTGACACTATAAAGCCAATATACAACTATTCCTGCCTACTCAACCCTGTAAATACCAACCAACGTAAAATCAATCCACAGAGCCCAAGTGAATGCTAAACTTAGTCCCACACTAACGTCTAAACAAGAGGCTACGTCATAGGTGGTCGTAGGTGTACCACTGTCCAGTCTCAGCGTAATACAGTAAAGTGGGGATATAGGGACCCTACGCAAACAATTATGTACACCGAACTTTGTAATAAGAAGCTAAGGGAAATTGACTTTCCGACAGAGTTTATTAATTGTAGTCGTAGTGAAAATATTTGTATTAACTTGGAACATCATAGAATAGTTGACAAATTATATGAAAATATTGTAGATATTCTTTGCGAGGCTGCAACTACTAGTCACAATTACAGAGTTCAGCGCAAAAAATATAATAAAACGGGTTGGAATAAACAGGTTAAAGATGCGCACAGGCAGGCTCGGCTTCATTTTCTGAGCTGGGCGGCTGCTGGTAAGCCTAGAACGGGGTCGCTATATGAAAATATGGTGAAAAGTAAAAAAAAAATTAAAAGTAAGCTGAAGTGGTGCCAAAATAACGCGGATCAATTAAAAATGAACGAAATTGCGAGTCATCACGAAGCTAAGAATTTTAGTAGTTTCTGGAAAGCCACAAACAGCTTGAATCCCAAGTCGTGCCTGCCAGTGTGCGTCGGTGGCGTAAGCGAACCTAAATCTATTGCCAATTTGTTTATGGCTTCGTTCAGAACGGAGTCACCGCTGGGTCCATCGACTGGCGAGTCGGATGCTAGGGAGGGGTCCGAGGGCACGCCGGTCATGTTCACTGTTGGGGAAGTTAGGTCTGTCTTAAAGGACCTGAAGCGGGGTAAGTCTCCTGGACATGACAGCTTAAGCGTAGAACACCTACGATATGCAGGTAAGCACTTACCACGTGTCTTAGCTCTCTTATTTAACTTGTGTATGAGTCACTCGTATCTTCCAGAGGACCTGATGAAGACGATTGTCGTTCCTATAATAAAGAACAAGACTGGAGATACGAGTGACAAGAACAATTACAGGCCTATTTCCTTGGCGACCATAATTGCGAAAGTGTTGGACGGTCTGATTGATAGGCAGTTGGATAAATATATCACCCTACATGACGCCCAATTCGGGTTTAGGCCACAATTGTCGACTGAAACAGCAATCCTCTGTCTCAAGCATACTGTCCAATACTATGCAGCAAGGGAAACACCTGTCTATGCGTGTTTTTTGGACCTCTCCAAGGCATTCGACCTAGTGTCGTATGACTGCCTCTGGAGGAAACTCTCCCATGACACTAACCTTCCGGGGGGACTGATTGCTGTACTGAAGTTCTGGTACAGCAACCAGTCCAACTACGTTAGATGGGCAGGTGCCATGTCTGATGAGTACAGGTTGGAGTGCGGCGTGAGGCAGGGGGGGCTTAGCTCACCCAGGCTCTTCAACCTGTATATCAATAGGCTGATATGTGAGCTCAGCAACACCCAAATCGGTTGCTCCATTGATGGACAGTGTGTAAATAATATTAGTTATGCGGACGATATGGTGTTGTTGAGCCCATCTATCAGTGCGTTAAGAAGGCTCCTCCGAATCTGTGAAGACTATGCGGGGACTCATGGTCTCAGGTACAACTCAACTAAAAGCGAGCTCCTAGTGCTTAGGGCGCAAAACAAGTTGTATGACGTTGTTCCGCCGGTGACCTTAGGCAGAGTTCCGCTGAAGAGAGTCACTCGTTTTAAGTACCTGGGGCATTGGGTCACCGATAGGCTGTCGGATGACGCCGATTTAGAGAGGGAACGTAGGGCGTTGGCGGTCAGGTGTAACATGCTGGCCCGCAGGTTCGCACGGTGTACGCGAGAGGTTAAAGTAACACTGTTCAGGGCCTACTGCCAGTCGCTGTACACGTGCGCCCTGTGGGTCAGTTATACACAGGGCTCGTACAATGCTCTACGAGTCCAATATAATAACGCGTTCCGGGTAATGCTGGGGTTGCCGCGCTTCTGTAGTGCGTCGGGGATGTTCGCGGAGGCACGTGTTCCGGATTTCGGCTCGCTGCTGCGTCTGCGAATCGCATCACTGATGCGTCGGGTGCGCGACAGCCCCAACAGCCTCGTGGCCACTGTAGCCGGCAGGGTGGATGGCCTTATAATCTGTCACTGGATGGCGGCACACAGACCGTCATTCAGGTATTTGAGATGATAAGTGCAATGTTGTTAACGTATTTTAGATTTAGTTAGTAGATAAGTAGTATTAATTTCAATTACCAATGTTATGGATCTCTGGTCTGAAATAAAGATTTATATATATATATATAGGGCAATTCTTCAAATAGCTCCAAAGCATAGAATCGGTACAGAAGATCAGCTCAAGACAACAAACGGAAACGTACGCACACATAAAGACGTGCGTACGGAGATCTCAAACTGTCTCAAATACTAGTAGCCTAGGTTTGCACGGATGTGTTTTTATCGCGGCGATTTTTTTTCGTACACTGGATTTTCAACTCTCCTCTTATTGAGCCGAGCATTAAGAATCCAATAGAGCGTATCTAGCGCGTATTCCAGCGCGTCACGAAAACACAGTTTTGAAAATCCAATACGCGAAAAAACATCGCCGTGATAAAAACACGTCAGTGCGATCCTGGGCTTGTAGAAGCGCTTGCACTCGAAGTACAATCATGAGCATAAATACCTCACACTCACGCAATATTCAAAAGCGATTTTCTCCTGAAATACCGATTGCAACTTTGAGAAAAGACCTATTCGATTATAGTATGGTTTTCTATGAATACGTTAGGAGAATATTACGTAAGTGATCAGCAGGTGAGGTGTGAAAAAAACAGTGTTAGGTGCTCGTGATTGTAAAGAGAGTGCAAGCGCTACTAGCTTTCGAGACAGTTTGAGATCAATTGTAGGTGTCTGTCTCTGTGTGTGTTGTCGTTTGTTGTATGTAACCGACCTTCTGTACCTATCTATTCTGTAGCAATTCTTCAAATACCCTCAAAGAGACTTCAACTGAAATAGAGAGATGTTTACTGACGTCATGGCACTGACGTCACTCGACCTTGGCTCGGACCCAAAAGGTTCGACTTTGAATATCTCGTATTACAATATGGATTGTAATCTCGGAAGGGTGGGAAGGAAACTAAGATGCTCGGTCGTGCATGTGTCTTTTGCTGGAAGCGTTAGCCTGTGTGATGTGAATATAATCATGGTGTAATACTAATGTTACATCTGATATATAGTCGAGCAAAAAAAGCGGCACGGCCGTATAGTTACATTTTAAGGTGTAGTAAACTTTTATGCATGACAAGAGGTTGGCCCATAGATATCCGTGGGTTGGCCCTTGTTGGTTCCTACCCAAGCTCTAGTCGTTTTTCGTAATGATTCTGTCACAAATCTAACTGCTTCAGATTTTTACGTAAATTGAATCCAATTTTCACGTGTCTGCTTTGTACTAAAAATCTACTTCTGAAAAAATATTAATTACTAGCTGTTGCCCGCGACTTTGTCTACGATCCAGGATGAAAAATAACCTTTGACCATCTCCAGGTCATGGTCTACCCATGTGCCAAATTTCATCCAAATCCGTTCAGCCATTTTAGCGTGGAAGCGTATCAAACAAACAAACCCACTTTCACATTTATAATATTACTTAGGATTTGAATGGTCACCAATGTAAATGGACAAACTACTAAATGATAAATGATTTTATTTCTGTAAGTAGGTCTGTACAAACACTTTTACACGTCAATCATATTTTTTTAACTAGATGCGGTCGGCGTTTCCTATCTGACAACTCTGAGCAGAAAGGCCAAAACAAACTCAGAGGTCACAGTCTGTTTTAAAGTCCAGACGTAATCTTGGTCAGATCATGTGAAGACCATGTAGATTGGTGTCTGAAATGGTCTTTTGAGGAAAGAACCACACAGATTGAGTGGACCTGTCCAGTCAGTGCACGCATTTGTCAGTAATCGTGCAGCTCAACTCAGAGTTTAAGGAGCTCAACGATTTGACGAACAATACCAAAGAAAGGACATTTGGATAGGCCGCATAAATTATTCAAGCTGCCAGACCATGCCAAAAGCTAACTGAGAAAAAGAAAACTAAAAAGTATAAATGAAAGGAATGATCCACATTGTCTTCACATTTACAATAATTAAAAGAATATAATGCTTTAAAAAGTACTACTACTTAGTAATTCATAAAGATGTTACTCCACCATATTAGGAACGCAAAACTTTTAATAAAACAAAATGGCCGTCAATTAAGCAGTAGGTACACAGGTACCTACATATCCATGAGCCGAATATCTTACGTACCTACATGGATCTAATTAGAGAGTTGTACCTACATGCCCGGAGGACGAAACAAAAACTTCGACCGTACAGTAGTTATTGTTATATTCGCAGAAAATTATTAATTAGGACAACGAGGCTTGCTTACCCAAGCAGAAAGTTTCTTTGACAAATATTTAAGAAGAATTGTGTGCTTAGTATTACTTGGATGTAGATATAGTTTCAGTATCTATGTTCTTATATTTGAAGGCATCGAGAATGCCTTTTTGTTAGGTTAGGTTGTTTTGCTGATAACTATTTTAAGTTAGTCCAAAGGGTGAAAGGGTAGTCAAACAGTCTAAGGGCCTGTTTCACCACCTACGATTAAGTTCCTATTAACTTACTTGGCAGATAATTTCATTCAAATTCTGTTCCATTTTTGAATTTATTCGGTAAGTAGTGGCTATTCGGACATCGTGAAATGGGCCCTAAGGCCGTTATTCTTGTCACTGTCGTACAACTGTCAAACTGCAAGTGCGATATAGAGACGGACAGCTCAAAACACGAGCTAAGTAACGTTTATACATCTCGTCCTAAGAGTCTATGGCCTCTTCTAAAATGGAAGCTTCGTCATTAGCACTATGTATACATACATCACACTATCGACTTCCTAGATATTAGATAAAACAATAATAGGTAATATGAGTGAAAGTTAGAGCTTAATTGAGTTGAACAAAGTTCCTCTATTTGAAAGTTTATTCGGCACCACAGAATAAACGTCATGCTAAGGTGATTTGAAAACTAGTTTGACAGATCCAAACTACTGAGTCCTTGTTGTCAAACCGTTCAGTAATTCTAATGTGAATTTTGGTGTGATTCAAAAGATCTAAATTCAAAAGTCATTTTTGTCAAACATGCTTGGAAGTTCCAACATTATTTTGACAACCTTCTTCGAGGTAGATCGAAATTGCTGTACTCGTCAAAAACAAGCGAGCGCGCGGCCGGCAATCTTAGTATGAAAAAAACTCATATCTGTCGTGTTATTTAAAAATGGAACTTACTATTTACTTCAACACATGGCAACCAAGCAGATAACTTATCAAAGATTTTATTTAAATATCGAACTGGCTTAGCAAATGGCTGTTTAAAGAAGAAACAAATGAACGAGCGCGTGAAAAATTTGCTTTGTTCGACATTGATTCTGGAATTTATTCATAATTAATTTACTTAGTTTGAAATTCCGCGCATTGTTTGAGAAAAGTACTATACGAGTCTTGGCCGCAACCAAGCATTGATGGACTCACGTATGTGTGCCCATATTTTCACGATCGTCCATCAATGCCCTAATTGCTGGTCTCGACAGTAATGTACTATATTCAAACTAGGCAAAATGCAGATTGCAATTGTCGAACGTCAAAATTACATAAGACAGTCCCCCAAAAACCCTTGCCTTCACCACTTCTAGTGCTTTAGGATCAGATATCTTGTTCAAGTATTGGTACAATTACTGGCATCATCATCATCATCATTGGCAGCCTTGTTCCTTCCAGTGCTTAGTATAGGTCACCTCCCTTTAGTGGCATGCTACCCTCTTCTGTGCGTGTCTCACCCAGATCTTCCCCGCGATCTTCGATCACTGACATACATATTAAAACAACACAAACACACAAAACAAATAATAAAACCTCACATATACGTAATCGTCTCCCATATGCACACAATATTTGCCAAAACGACAAGGATTTAAAAAGTAACTGCCGAAAGCGCTCGTTTTCGATTTGCTTCCTACAATAAAAAGTTAATGAAAATCGTTACATCACACGTAAAAACATGCTCCTCCAGGAGTAATCTACCAACAAAATTATATAAAGGTGTATGGCAGAGGGTTTGGCAAGAAGCAAACATCGAAAGAGACACGAGTATAAAAATCTACGTGTTAGAGCAAGACAGGTAGTGTTATTTGGCAAGCAAGGTTAAGGGGACATCTTGAGGTGAGCGCTCGGTCTTGGTACGCTGAAATTATTTCATAATACCTACGTATTTCAGGATTCAGATCGATCCCAATGCTGGAATTAGGACAGATGGGCCAAGATTTAAAGATACAAAAGTAATTTAGAGAATTTAAAGGTCAAAACAAACTAAATTGTTAGGATTTAAAGATAAAACAGTTATTTGTTTATTTAAAGGTCAAAGCTCATCTACCGAAAGTAATTTCTGCGCGTAGGTAGCTTTCGGGTAACTGAGCAAAAGCTCTTACCATTTAAAGAAAGAACCAGTACTCCACCATGCTTCATCACGACGTTTTCCATTTTCGTACCTAAGTCGATGATTGATTTAAAAACAACCTAGCATATGGTTAAGTACATAGCTAGACAAACTTATTAATTCTTCAAGCACAAAATATTTCATAGGTGGAATTAATGCCTTAGGCATTTTTCCAGACACCATTTAACTGATAGAATAATAAAGCTTGTAAAAAAGGAGCCTTTTCCGGGCTACCAAAATTATTTTTCCCTTTTGAACCCTATCTAAAACAATTTACCCGTGAACCTGATAAAATTCCAATTATAAATAGTTCTACAAAAGCACGTTTAGATTACAAATTGCTTATTACCAACCGGGCAGCAAAAATCAATTGAATCCGGTTCTACTGAAATCGAAGAACAAAAAACAACGACGTCCTCTTAGAGTTTCCTTTAATATTCAGTTACGAGTTCTGGGGATCCCTTCAGAAATTAGATAAACGCTGAAGTTTTCAACCATTTTAATGATTAATTTGTGAGTATTTGTGCCTGTTAATGTTTTAATGGGGATATTTATTATTTTTTATTTTTTTTTACCCACAACGGGGAAGCTCTTGGCCTGCATCTCACCTGATGATAAGTGATGATCAGGCCGAGGGTGAAAGCTAGCTTCACCCGGAATCCTCAACCACGGAGGAACTGGCTATCTTATCTCTAACTGCCGAAACACAACAATGCTGTAACATTGTTGTTATGGCGACAGACTTAGATAAGATGGTGGTAGCTAGCCAGGGACTTAGAACAAGCCGTACCACCAACCAAACCGAGCAGAATATTTTGCTCCCACTGGGAAACGAGCCCGGGACCTCTGGGTCTGAGACAGGTGGCTTAACCACTAGACCACAGAGAGAGGCGGTTGATGAATGGATGTTCTCATGTGTATATTTATCATTATTCGGTCTCAAAAGTAGGAAGTATGTTCAGCAAAGTAAACCTTAGTTATGTTAGTCGTACGTAACATATTTGTACGGAACTGTCGGTACAAACGTTTAATATTTGGTGGGTGTTGTGAATGAATTGAACGCCAGCGGCCGGCCGCATATAGCTTCTAAATATTCATGGGTCCGGCGAATGAAAACCATAAATTTATGAAAGTGCAAGCGGGTTGCCGAGACCGCGGCGCTCGCAAAAGTTAACGAGGGCCACTTACACACACGACGGGTTAAAAAAAACATTAACGATAACAGAGATGGAATTTGCAACGAGCTTTACATAAAGTATTTGGAATTTGGCATGTACAAATAATATCCTTAGTACTAATATTATAAAGAGAGCAGTGGTGGCCCAGTGGTATGAGAGCAGTGGTGGCCCAGTGGTATCGAACCCCAGCAGGCGCTTTACTTTGTGTAAATAATTTCGTCACCATTGCTCTCAAAACGGTGAAGGAAAACATCGTGAGGAAACCGGCATGTCTTAGAACTTAAAACTCGAAGACATCTGTCATCTACCGACCCGCACTGGGCCCCTGTGGTGAATTACGGCCCACTCCCTCTTATAGAGAGGAGGCCTGTGTCCCAGCAGTGGGAACATTAATAGGCTGATTATGTATGTTATAAATGCGAAAGTACCTAAGTATGTTTGTTTGTTCCGCTTTAACGCTAAAACGGCTGAACGGATTTAGATGAAATTTGGCACACGGATAGACCATGACCTGCAATAGGAAATAGGATACTTTTTATCCCGATATTCCTACGGATTCCGACTGATGCGGGTGAAACCGCGGGGCGCAGCTAGTTTTACCTATAAAAGTTTATTCGTGACATTAAAAGTTTTGCGCAAAAGGGATTAATTAATATATCGAATTAAGTATAGTCGTTAAATTTGTTCATTTGGAGCGTTCATTCGCAACTGATGCAATGGATGTGTTACAAATTGGACTCGGTGTTATCGCTTTTATTTCGAAATGCATTGGTCAAAAATCATTTGTCATATCGAACCTCGATAAATGTAGAGCGGGGAATTGTCAGTTGGAGTCGCTATAGTGCATCGTTGTTCGCGTAATCTGTGATTCTATACGATGCTGCGCTGTTCTCTACTTCTGCTCTAGAGTACCCCTTACTGTAGAGGAGATGTATAGTGTAGAGGGGCTTATACAACGTTATTTTTTATTCATTACAAACCTCTTAAGGGGTCATTGTACTCATCATTATGAACAACTTTTACTATGGGACCAAAGCTGAAATCGCGGAAAAAAAATCAGCTGTTCCCTACATTTATGTTCGCTTATCTCGTGAAAATGTAGGGAACAGCTGATTTTTTTTTCGCGATTTCCGCTTAGATCCCCCCTTAAGAGTAACCCCTTAAGAGGTTTGTAATGAATAAAAAATAACGTTGTATAGATAAACTCCTATCAATTATCTAGACATAAAAAGAAATATGCTTTCAGCAAAAGAAGGTCTATATTATAATTAAACGAAGCATTACACTTTGATGTAACCCTGTTTACACTCCTAATTCACACTATCATCGTATTTAACGATTACTACCCAAAAACATTAAACTATGTACACTGTTAAAACAAATGACGAGACACACACAATTTGAAGATAAAACGCAGAACAAACAAAACTTACGCAACCATATAACAGTGGCAATGTTAACTGTGGAGGCTACAACGAACGAATTACGCAATGTATGTGCACACAGTCGTTCGGACCGCCTACAGCGTGTTTACAGTGGTAACTGAATGGAAAACGAAATGACAATCGAATCGATTGGCTGCAAAAGCAAATTATTGTTGAACTAGTGACAGTTGGCTTTGACTTTGTCATTCACAAAGAGACGTGTTATGGAGTAAACTGTTTGTTCGTTATGATTGTTATTTGTCTGGTAGGTAGGTTATTATTGAGGTTCTGTTTAGGCACCTAGTTTTTTTTATGTGAAAACTTCTTTAGCGGCGGCGTTGTGCACTATTTTTGGAATGGGTAAAAAAAATTAAACTCGCGTAAGGAGACCGTAAGATCCGTTGCCTAGCAACCGGCAAAGTAAATAGTCTTTGACATTACGTAAAGATTGCGAGGTAAGAAATTTTACCCATATTGATGGGTAAAAAAAAGCAGTCAAAACATACTTCATGAAAAGTGTTTAAATAAATTGTTTATTTTTGTTAGACTATATTTTGAAAATAAATAAATATACTACTACTACTACTAATGAATATTGTATTTAACCACATAAATTATAGTACTTTAATACTGATAAATAAAGCAATTCGTGCGAAATTATTCCCTAACAATTCCAAAATATTCAAAAATGCACAACGTTAATGTTCAAGTTTTCACTTCTGCCGGCACTCTCGGAGTGCAACCCGTTGTTTTTTTTAAGTGTAAACTTCTTAAGGCGCGTTGAGCCCTTTTTTAGTGAACAAAAATCATGGAATTCGCGTCATCGTCACCTTTTTTTTTTTTTTTTTTTTTTTGGGTGGGAAATCATCCAATGACTTCTCCCGCTCTGGGCAGAGCGGAAGGGCGTGTCAGACTTTTACTGACTAAAACCCACCCGTGTTCCTTCCCTTGCCATGCCAGGGGCCACGGTTTCCCCTTGGGACTACCCGCAACCCCGGCAGGCATCGGCCCTAACGGACCCCGTCAGTTTTGCTGACATCTCTTTGAGGCGCGCGTGGAACACGACGCGCCGTCGACCCGGGCCTGGTCCTTATCGGACGGCGAGCTGCCCTCTGCTCTCCGTCCGCAGGCCCGCGCCTACGGTGGCCGGAAATCGGCTATCAATTCCCGACGCCCGGGAAGTCTCCTACGGCGGCGGCGGCTAGGGCTGGTAGGGCGCGGCCTCTGCCACTCCCTCTCGCGCTTCGCCTCCTCCTTCGCGAGCATTACTGCTTCGCAGAAGGAGGTGACGGCTTGCCATGCCCTCTCGCTCCGCACCATAGCCTGGACCAGGGCCGGACGCGAGAGGTCACTGCCGCCGATCGCCTCCACGAGGACACGGCGGTGGTCCACCCAAGCCGGGCAAACCTCCACCGTATGCTCCACCGTGTCCTCTGGACGATCCACACAATGGTGACACCCGGGCGTTTCCTCCCGCCTTATGCGAAACAGGTACCTCCCGAAACAACCGTGTCCGGTGAGGACCTGCGTCAGGCGGAAGGTGAGGACGCCGTGGCGCCTCTCAAGCCACTCCTCAAAGAGGGGACTTATCGCCGTAATTGTGGCGTGCCCAAATCTGGGTTGCGACAATCGCACACTCCAAGCCGCCATGAAATCCCGCCGGAGCTCTGTCCGCTGTACCGTGATTTCTCGCGGCAGCGGAGTTACACCCCGGCGCTTCATCTCCTCGCGCCACTCCCAAATGTGGGCGAGGACCTTCGCCTCCAGATCCCATGGCGGCGTTCCGGCAAGGAGGCTCGCCGCCTCGCCGGAGACCGTACGGTATCCCCGGACCATCCGGATAGCCATGACCCTTTGAGCTGCATGCAACCGGCGGGCTGGCCGCAACCTTAAGGTTCGCGCCCACACCGGTGCCCCGTAAAGGGCCATGGACCGCACGACCCCCGCGTAGAGCCTCCGGCAGGAGGCGTTTGGACCCCCTAGATTGGGCAGAAGCCGCTTCAAGGCAGCCCCGGCCCGCTCCAGTTTGGGAGCCAAACGTCGGAAATGCTCCACGAAGTTCCACCGGCTGTCGAGGACGAGTCCCAGGTACTTCATCGTCACCTCGACGCCGACGTGAACCCCTCCTACCGTTATTTGGGAACCCGACGGTGGCGCGTTCCGAGGGCCATGAAAGCACATGACCTCGGACTTGTGCAGGGCCACCTCGAGTCCCAATTGCCGGATCCTGTCGACGATCGTCGCAACCCCGCGTGTCGTCAGTTCGGCCGCCGCCTCGTGCGACCTCCCCTGCGCCAGGACCAGCGTGTCGTCAGCGTAGCACACTACGCTGACACCACTAGGGAGGTCGGCGCGCAGCACCCAGTCGTATCCGATGTCCCACAGATGCGGCCCCAGGACCGATCCCTGTGGGACACCGCACGACATCTCTCGCCGGTTCCATTCTCCCTGGTGACCGGGGTAGATGACGGCCCTGTCCGTCAAATAGGCCTCGACCAACCGACAGAGGTAGGTCGGCATCCGGTGATACCGGAGTGCCTCCCTGATGCAACTCCAGGGTAGGGTGTTGAAGGCGTTGGCGATGTCTAGAGACACCGCCAAGACGACCCCACCCCGGGCCACAGCATCCCCCGTCGTGAGGGCTCGCACGCGCATGATGGCGTCCACCGTAGCCGAACTGGCTATCCGCCAAATCCGGCCCCACTCGCACCAGCTGCCCGACGAGGCGGTTTGCAATAACTCTTTCAAAGAGCTTGCCCACCTCGTCGAGCAGCACGATGGGCCGGTAAGCGGACGGAGAGTCCGCAGGGCGCCCCGGCTTCCTGATGAGGACCAGTTTCCCCGTCTTCCAGCGAAGTGGGAACTGGCCCCTCTCCATGCACGCGCTAAAGAGCCCCCTTAGTCGAGGCCCGAGAGCCTCCATGGCCAGGACCCAGGCTTTCCCAGGTAAGCCGTCGGGTCCTGGGGCGGTATTTTTGGCACTCAGCCTACGTACCGCCGTCTACGTCGACGTCTACGTCGACTCTCAGTTCTACCTCGGTCACCTCCGGAGCATCGTCGTCGTCGTCGTCGGCGGTGTGGTCCGCAGCGGGCACCGCAACAGGCGGGGCCATGGGCGGGGCGGAGTGTTCCCCTCTCGAGGGGAACAGAGCGCTCACCACGTCCTCCACAAGCTGTGGCCGGAGACTCTGAGTCAGCGGGGGAGCCCATGGGCGGATTTTCTCCCGCACCAACTTGTATGGGCGTCCCCACGGGTCCCTGTCCAGAGTCGCCAGCGACTCCTCGCGGGCCAGTCCCCTGGCCCGCAGGATCTCCGCTTGGAGGGCGGTCTTCGCCGCTCTGTACCCCTCGTACAACTCCGCCTGAATGGCCTCCGTATCCGGAGGGCGGTGTCATCGTCACCTAACGCTCGAACGAAAGACATTAACGCGAGAATCAAAAAGTTACTTAACGAAAGACATTAACGCGAGAATCAAAAAGTTACTTAACGAAAGACATCAACGCGAGAATCAAAAAGTTACTTCGTTTTCACTTTTATCGGCAGTCCCCAAAGACTGCCCGATTTTTTTTTTGTTTCCTATATTGCGTCCCATGGCCGGGCAAAGGTCTCCCCTTTTTCCTTCCAAATCTCTCTGTCTTTTGCGCGATCTCTGGCCATGTTGGCCCTGCAAACGTTATCAGATCGTCTTACCACGTTCGCCGTGGTTTACCTCGACGGTGATGTCCTTCAGGCTTCGATTGAGTGACGATCCTTACCCATCTGCCCGGGTGCCATCGTGCGCTGTGTCCGACCAACTCCCATTTCAGCCTGGCTGTTTTTTCTCCAAGTTCCGCTAAGGTACTTTTTAAAGTTTTTTAGTAAAATGTTGTTGTTGGCTTGCTGCGCGCTTTGTTGTTTACTGTAAGTGCAGCAAGCAATTGTTATATAAATAAATATTAAAGGAAATATTTTCAAAGAAAACGAAATGACTTTCGTATCGATTGGCTGCAAAAGTAAATTATTGTTGAACTAGTGACAGTTGGCTTTAACTTTCTCGTTCAAAAAGAGACGTGTTATGGAGTAAACTGTTTACCGTGGTTTGTGTTGATTGTCATTTGTTTGGTAGGTAATCATTGAATTTTGGAGAAGCCATTCCCGTATTTAATAAATCAGTCTCACTCTGTCAAAAAAACAATCAGTTTACCATACATTTTTGAAAAGTTTTTGATATAGGTTGCCGCTGAAATGTGATTGCGATTTGAATTTGAGCGTTTTTTAGGTTAATACGAGAATTGGCCTTTTGTTAATTTTATTAATTCTTTGCAATATTATTAATTTAAAATATATTTGAAACCTTCTTTGTGTTGATGTAGAATTAAAATTGCTCTTTTTTTTAGGCCAAAAATAATTCTAGCTATATTTTTCTTCTTTAAAATCTTTGCTAGAATTATTTTTGGCCTTTAGTTTATCACTTTTATTTAAATGACTAATTCTTCAACCTTCGCCTTTTCCGAACTTGATGAGGGTCGGTAGGATAAGACAAATCATTAGGGCTTTCCCTTTAATATATCAAGGGAGTTGTTGGCCTGTCTAGAATATGTGAACCTACTTCTACTAGATGTATTAGACGGAAAATCTGTGAAACTCTGGATCAGTATTTATACTACTATCTTTTCAAATGAAAATTGACTGTCCATTTTTATAGACCTTAATTAATTTTCATTTATTCTGTGGGCAAATAAACAGTACCTATTCTATCTAGATGAAAATTATATACTTACTGTGTTTTGTCTGACCCATTGCACGTCCTTGAATCTATCATCATCATCATATTTTCAGCCGAAAGATGTCCACTGCTGGTCTTGCTGGCGTCCTCCAAGCACCGCCACTTTGACCAGATCTGTGCCTCCCGCATCCAGTAGATTCCTGCGGCCTTCACAAGGTCATCGGTTCACCTCGTAGGAGGCGTACCGACGCTACGTCTTCAAGTACGCGGTCGCCGCTCCAGAACCGGCCCCATCAGATATCTGTTCCGCAAGCAATGTGCCACTTAAGTTTGTTGTTCATAAGGTGATCGGTCCACCTTGAAAGAAAGAAAGAAAGAAAATAAATTTATTTAACACAGACCAAAAAGCACACAATTTATACAGCAGATAAAAATAAATCAAACAATAAAGATAAAAATAAAATCTAACAAAAAGTGTAAAATGCGATTGAAATTAGCACGAAAGTGAAAGGCCTTCCTAGAATCTATACATATTATAAATTAAAGTCACTTTTCGTGTTTGTTTCTATGACCGCATTATTTTCCTATGCGGTTTTCACCACCATTTAGAGTATTCACAAATAATAAATTCAAAACTCAAACTCCAAATATTTATTTAAAATAAACCAATTACAGGTACCTACTTTTGAATTGTCCAGGGGTCGGTCAGTCAGAAAGATGAAGCTAGTTGAATAAAGAGAAAGTTATCCCGATGTTTTGACATGTCATAGAAACCGTGCGAAGCACAGACGGTTTGCTAGACCTAGATAAAGCACAAATTCTGTCATAATTACATGACATAGCTAACAAGCACGGCGCGGCTCCAATTGGCTGCAATTCTGCAATTCGAACATGACATACATACATACATCGGCGGCATGTCCAAATTATCACTAGTCGTTATAATACGAGTGTCAAACAGCCACTTGAATTCATTCGCGAACAGCCCCAGTTGGCATCGGGCCAGAACTTCTTATTCAATCAATATGTCACCGTTTACACAAGGGTAGATTTTCTTTTTATATTAATTTGACTAATAATGATAATGTGGGGCTTGTTATTAATTAAATTTAATTAAATGAGCAAAGTAAATAAAGGGCTGTTAGGTAATTGGAATTGGTATTAATCCTACTTTAATCAGAGGGGCAATTCCCGTAATTTTAAGAACATTCGCATCTCATTCGCAATCTGTCAAAAAATACAATCTATTTACCAAAATTTTTGACAAGTTTGACAGAATGCGATTTGAATGTGAACGTTTTATAAGTACCAGAATTTAATTTTGGTGAAGACCAAAATTAAATTCTGGCCAAAACGTCATTTATGAGAAAAACGTTAAATGTGATCATCAATATTGTACGTATGTTTGCTGTGTGTATTGTCTAAGCATAACGTTTTGTCTCCAGTCAGATCACAAAAAATCATATAGTTTATAAAAAAAAAAAGTATTTCATCGGATTTTTTTTCGTTGTGTGACTTTAACACAATTCATTCATTCTTTTAACATCAAAGTAACGCAAACGGTTGAGATAGTACGCCCCTCGGAGGGGAGGCTACGTAAGGCTGATAACGCATCAGCCAGCCTGGTTGTAAAGACAGGTGCGATAGCTAATCTGATGGCCTCGTCCGACTGTGCCACTCAATTCTATGTGCCGTGTCTTCTTTGGTTTATTGAACGGTTTGCTTTGAAAGCTGTTGGTGTGTTTCCAGCCATATTTTATAAAGGCTGTGTAAATTTTTGTTCATTTATTCAGTGATTAATGTGTAGCCGATAATATTTTGCTGACCGGGTCAATGGTCATTCTTACAGCGTACTTTTTTGTTATCTTAATTTATTGTCTGTTCACTTCTTGTTCATTGAATACAAAAAATGTATTCGTTATTTTTGTAAAATATACAGCAATCAACGCTGAAAACTGATCGCTTCATATCAGCGGCCAACAAACAACTTGTAAATTATACAAAAAAAAAAAAAAAACTTAAAAAATCTGATGACCTACGGAATGACCCAAATGTCAAAAACTGGCAAGCAGCCAGAGTGTGTTTTCTACTATGGACTGAAATACTAGCCGTTCCCAATTTTCATTTTTTAATTACCAAACTCTTGACTTTGATGTTTGACAACGGTGCATTGTATTAATTATTTTTTTCGGTGTTGTAACCACTTGGCCCGGTTATCAAGAACTTTTTCAATTGCCGCTTGGCGAAGAGTTTTTCGGATTCACGTTTTATATGGACTAGCATGAGGTAAGATAATACGAAATAAAAATACTCTAAAATTTTGAAACTATTTTTGACATCAGAAAATGGAAAAAGTGTCGGTACTTGGTATGAATCGTAACAAAAGGCTTTTAAGCAATTTGTATTTTCATCACAAAGGAATCTATTATCAGGGCATTCTTTTATAAAGATTCATAAACCTACCAAATAGAAGTCTACTTACTTATTTTTAGAAACCTAATAAGTATCTATTTTCGTACAGACAAAACCTACTGAATAGGTACCTAGGTATTCAAAACGCCAGGGTCGTCTACTCCAGTAATAGCACAACCTTGTACCGCCACCAATGAAAGTGTTCCGTAAGCCCGTTATTATTCGATATTCATGACAAAATTGCGAATACGAATCCCTTATAAACACGTTTATTCCTAAACTACATACACACATTCGGAAACGTTCACAAAACGGGCCTAAGGTGTGTTCAAATGAATAAAAATGCGGAAAAAATAAAATGGGGAAATAGGGCAGGCACGCTCTATTGCTCCTTCCCACGAAATCAAAATCCATCGTCGACTGAGCTCT
Organism: Conistra vaccinii; assembly: GCA_948150665.1. Taxonomy (NCBI): domain Eukaryota; kingdom Metazoa; phylum Arthropoda; class Insecta; order Lepidoptera; family Noctuidae; genus Conistra; species Conistra vaccinii. The sequence continues at coordinate 8,833,192 of OX411327.1, forward strand.
CAGTATATAAATTTATTATTGCGCGAGTTCCCCGTAGCTATTGTCTTTTAAATCACGGGGTATTTTCAGAGAATAGAGCCTTTCTATTCTACATCGGATCTTTGAACTATATAACTGCTGTGATTTAAGATGGATACGTTGTTTGTATAATATTGAAAGAGATAAAAGTGAACATAGCAACCTAATCTTTGTTATAAGTATAATAAGTCTTACTTTCCTTCGCGATTTGAGTCTTACTTGCTTCGACTAGGTATATAATGTACAGTACTTATAAATAACCTAACTGCTTGAAGCTTTAAGCTCTGCCTATTACCTACGGCACGTTCTGGGTGGCTCATACTTAGGATGAGAAGATTGAGAAGATTTGTACGGGACAGCTGACAATTTTTGAAGTTTTTTTTGGGATGGATAAAAAATGTTAAACTCGCGTCAAATCCGTGACCGTAAGATCCGTTGCCTAGCAACCGTAACACAAAGTAAATATCTGCTTGATTGTCACTAATGAGACACAATAAAATTTTAATTGTTATCGAGCTGCATCAGTCTTTCGGACAGTTGAGCATCTACCAGTAAATATCAAAATAAATAGTCTTTGACATTACGTAAAGATTGCGAGGTAAGAAATTTTACCCATATTGATGGGTAAAAAAAAGCAGTCAAAACATACTTCATAAAAAGGGTTTAAATAAATTGTTTATTTTAGTTAGACTATATTTTGAAAATAAATAAATATACTACTACTACTAATGAAAGTTGTATTTAACCACATAAATGATAGTACTTTTATACTGATAAATAAAGCGAAATTATTCCTTAACCATTCCGAAATATTCAAAAATGCACAACGTTAATGTTCAAGTTTTCACTTCTGCCGGAACTCCCGGAGTGCAACCCGTTGTTTTTTCCCGACTTTTCTTTGGGACCAGCATTGTATGGTCCCAAAGAAAAGTTGGATCGTCTTTACCACACCCTTAAAGACTAAACCTTTCTGAGACATAAGGTGTCTCAGAATGGATAATTATATATTATATACTTTTTTTATTTTTTTGTATTTTTTTTTTTCAAAAAAGTTACTCAAGTGGGTATTTCACAAATATTGTGCCAAACTGCAGGACAGTTTATCGGAATATTCGGATATGTTAGAGGCATGAAGTACAGGGTGTAAAGTTAACTCATTCTCTATAGAAAAGGGAGGATCCTTTGACCAGACGGGTGTCGTGTCTGGCCAAATGATGATGATTTATATTTATAATTACTTACTTATCCGCCAAAGCCTGTTCTGTAAAGTACACAGTCATATCACAAAATATGAACGTAAATATAGGTAACCTACAAGTCTTTTCACACTTCCCAATACCTTTATATTATAGGATTGAAAGAAAAATATCGGTGGTATTTCCCGTCGCAAGTAGCAAGACTGGTTCTGAAGAAAATAGGTTAATACGGCACTCGAAGGCGATGGGCTTACACGCTATTGCCAACTTTGTCATTCAAGTATCGCTATAAGCTCCGTTTAACACAATAACCAGCACGTTTTAAAACGACGTTTAATTTTATCACACAGATTAGAAAAGTTCTATAAAAGTCGATGTAATCAAGATAAGGTTTGCTGTTTTAGGTGCCTACATAGATTTTGTTGGTCGATAAATTGGTGTGCTTACAGTATTATGTATTCTGTGCCGATGTTTTAGATTAACTTTAGAGAATTTGAGGCGAAGTTAGTGTATCTAACTTTGAGGTTAATCATAGACAGGCTGTTATTTAAGAAATTTTCGAAAGTTTACCGCAGTTTTTTTTCAGACGCAGTTTACCGTGACCTAGTTTATTTTTTCGGGAATTATACCTTCAAAAGGTGCTTGACTCCCGACATTTTAAAAATTGGACGTGCTTCTGCTTCTCAATTGCTCCTCTCGACACTTCAACCTTTTGTCAGGATCCAGTGTATGACAAAGTACTCAGCCATTTTGTGAACTCTTTTGTTTTAATACGTACTTCAAATTTTGTTTGAAGACTGTAGAAAAAAAACCTCGACCGAAATAGATAAGTACTTAACTTTGTTCACAAATCCTGCAGAAGGCACTGACCGGAGATGACTCACGTAGGTAGGTACTCCATCTTATTTCAATAAAACCCAATTTACATAAATGAATATATTATTATATCCACCTACACAAAACACCTACTTACGTTTTTATGAATACTTGAGGTAATATATCGTTCAAATCTAGTACTTATTAGCTTTTTTTGTGGACCAGTTTGAAACGGCCACGTTAGTTGTCAAGATATAATGGCAAAAACTTACGTGTCGTGCTGGTAAAGAATTCTCCCTATTCTTAGTTTTGTTAACGAGATAAATCAAAAAGATCCTAAAAGTATTATTATAATTTGTCAAAGATGATAAACTGATGGTTGATTAATATTTCCTTATAAGAAGCCGGTTCAAAATTCAACTGGCAATGGCAGGCATACGACGCACCAACAGTTGGGCACACGTTGTACTGTATTATAACATATATTATTTATGTAATTAAGGCCTCGAATTATTGCCATGTCAAACATGAGACTTTTGAAAAGAGGACCGGAAATAACTATACGTACTTTAAAAACATGTGAGTTCATTTCAGTCACTAGAGTCAGGTTCGAGGGTTCGAAATAAACTCTACAGAGTAACACTACAATACAACGAACGCGAACTTCATAGCTTTATAGTCGCGTCGTGTCCTTGATCTATGACTAATAGATATTGTGTCCCGCGCTGACGTGTTCGGCAAGCCATCCATTAATCAATTCGCGATACACTCGCAGCTTCGTCGACTATTCATTACATGGATTTGCATTTCATACATGTATCGTGTGTAAGTTTACAGAACTTGATATTTGATTATAAATTTACAGTGGGAAGTGTGAATAAGTGTGCCAGTTATGCATTTTGTGAAGCGTTACAGGTGAGTACAGCAGACTAACTAATCTGTACCTTAATTACGTAATACACGATCAATCGGAATCTGAATCGCTTTGAAATAGATTGCTAATCCATTGCTTCAAAAGTTCGAAAATAAATTCTGCTCAGCAATGTAAATAACGCAATGAATGTTGTTGAACTGTCAAAATGAAACAAATTAATAGGAATCGTTTACGAAAATGTGTTGCGTAATTAGATAGCGGGTAGTTTTTTGGTAGTCATCATTCTCCTTCTCTTATCCTAATTTATTTGTGGTCGGCGCAACATGTCCCTCTTTTCCATACTTCTCTATTAGTCGTCACCTCGGTAGTCACCCCCTTTCTAGCCATATCATCTTTCACACAGTCCATCCATTGTTTCTTTGGTCTTCCTCAACTCTTATAGTTGTGTACATAATCAGCCTATTAATGTTCCCATTGCTGCGTCACAGGCCTCTTCTAAGTGAGAGGGAGTGGGCCGTAATCTACCACGCGGGCTAATGCGGGTTGGTAGATGTCACATGTCTTTGAATCTTTTGGTTCTAAGACATGCCGGTTTCCTCACGATGTTTTCTTTCACCGTTTTGAGAGCAGTGGTGATGAAATTATTTACAGAAAGTAAAGCGCCTGCCTGGGTACGAGCCCACGACTTACAACTCGTAAGTCGGGGCCAATACCACTGGGCCACCACTGCTCATAGTTGTAGTATACCTACCTAGTTATTAGTTCCGATTTCAGCCGCGCGCAGACTTAACTTGCGAGCACTCTAAAGTAAAGCTTGACAAGTTCTGAACTTAACCATGGACAGTCAGTTTCGCTTCCACCGCGCGGACTGGATAATATTCTCACCACGGCATGAGGTATTCTCATATAGAGACTCTTTGAAAAGACTGTCGCTATAACCTGAAAGCTTTTCATAGGAATGGAAGTCTCGCTCGTGTGCAGATCTAAAGGATGTCGGATTCAATCAGATGTCTATCTGCCTAAGCTTTTCCCAACTATGTTGGGGTCGGCTTCCAGTCTAACCGGATGCAGTGAATACCAGTAATTTACATGGAGCGACTGCCTATCTGACCTCCACAACTCCTCCACAACTCAGTAACTAGGACTGGTGTCAGAGAATTTCGGGCTTTTGATGACTGGTAACGACTGTCAAATATCCACGAATGACAGCTGGGACCAACGGCTTAACGTGCTTTCCGAGGCATGGAGGAGTCCGAGACTCCTCCGTGCCTGGGAAAGCACGTTAAGCTGTTGTATGTAAAGATGGTCATCCATCCACTGACTAACTCCGGCAAGCGTAGCTAACCCTGATGGATTGACCCGTGCGGCTTTTATTACTTAGCCACGAGCTCCTCCACGAGGTATTCAATCAGATGTCAGGTATTAATATTAGTAAATCTTGATGATCATCAAATGTAGAAAACAATACACAAATCATTATTGACATAGAGAACTTGATTGAGGTACCTACGTTAAACGCATCAATTTCTTTTCGCGAATCAGAAAATTTCTCGTCCAATACCTTATTGAATAGATATTCTTACATTTGAGCGATACTGAGGAATAATGTTTTATTTCATATCCCCGTGAGGAACATCGGCTATTCGCTATAAAAGGTTCCCTATTTATTTTCCGGCGGCGTTATTTCTTTGTGCAAAATTTCATCAGCACCTGTCGCACGTCTGCAATAAGATTGGGTTACAAACAAAGTACTGGAGAGTTTTGAAGGATTCTTCTATATGGAAAGGAATGATGGACCTTTTATATGTCCTGAAGCTAGGTATATATCTCAGAGTGGAATTGACGCAGTAATTAAGTCTTTACAAAAACTATTTATGGGTACGAAAGTAAGCGCAATTTTCTCAGATATTATTAAAACATACAATAGTTGACGTATATTTTTAGTAAACAAATCCGTTTAACTGTTATTAAAGAGTCTTAAAGAATTCTGTAAGAAATTGTCACGTGTTTCACCTCTCAACGAGGCATCCTCAGGATGACGATTGACTTGTTGCGAACCCGGACACGACGTGTTGCCACTGCATTCGGCGCTTGACGTGGACGACGTTGTATTTTATAATGGATTTCCGCAAAGTCACGCCTGACTTAATTAACTATCTAAGATTTTATTACTTTTAAGAAGGGTGAAAATAACACCCACTTGCTTACTTAGTAGCTGTTTAGTAGTTCTACTACATAAAACCCAAGGTAATAATCATAAATTATTTTTTTAATACAGTATGTTAACTAACAGAGGGCGTTCCCGTTAACCCGCAATAGTATAGCGTCTATACATGCTAGAAAAAATATTGAAAGTGAAAAAAAAAAAGTTTTTTAATTTTTTTTTTAATTTTTTTTTTTTTTTTTTTAATAATTGATACGTAAATGTAACACTCTGTACACGCTCACTTGTCTTTCAACTTGGAAAGACAAGTGCGACAAGTACGCGTGTACAGAGTGTTTGTTTTACGTATGAAATTAATATTTTTCGTGAATATTTTATGATAAAAAAATAAAAAATGTTTTTTTTTTTCGTTTTTAATATTTTTTCTAGCATGTATGGACGCTATACTATTGCGGGTTAACGGGAACGCCCTGTGTTAGTTAACATACTGTATAATATTTAGTAATAAAGACCCTATTTTGGTAGTCCACATATAAAAATTTACATAATTTTCAAATGAAATCACTGTAGCTACATTCCATTGTATGTTATACACTTAACTTATTAAAACAACAGAGCTTCAAAAGCGTACCAATTTCACGCGAACAGTTATCCATATTGACCTAAATAGACGCCCTTCGCGTTCCATCCACCCTTTGGAGTTTTGCAATTACGAAAAATGATGCAACAACATACAGAGCACACTGATGGTACCATCCGCATATAGAAAGGCCGAATTAAAATATACTGCAGATTAATATTTCTGTGAGTTTTCTGTACTTTTGTGCTAGGTCTTTTATAACACCTGGAAAATGGTTAATTAACTCAGGCATGAATTTGCGGAAATCCATTATAAAATACAATAGACGACGTATATTTACGTGTTTTTGCGTTCGGCTCTTGTCGTGGCAACACGTCTTGTCCGGGTTCGCAACGAGTCAATCGTCATCGTGAGGATGCCTCGTTGATAGGTGAAACACGTGTCGATTTCTTACAGGGTTCTTTATGACTCCTTAAGAACAGTTAAGCAGATTAGGTTACTAAATATACTGTCGTCTATTGTATTTTATCAGAAAAATTGTTAGGTATGAATCTTAACATTTTTTTACAATTTATGGTTCAGAGTAAGATTTAGTATGCAATCTATCAGTTTGGGAGCAGTGGTGGCCCGGTAGTACAGCCGCGACTTACGAGTTGTTTTTGTCACGGGTAATTCGAACCCAGGCAGGCACTTAACTTTCAGTTAATTATTTCATCAACACTGCTCTTAAAACGGTGAAGGAAAACATCGTAAGGAAACCGGCATGTCCTAGAACTAAAAATTCGAAGACATGTGACATCCCTGATGCGCACTGAGCCGGCGGCGTGGAGGATTACGGTCCACTCCCTCTTACAGAGAGGAGGTCTGTGTCCCAGTAGTGGGAACATTATAGGCTGATTATGCTATGCTTATGCTGGCAGTATCAATCGTTTTTTTCGTATTCGTGCTTGATCATCGTTCTAAAACACGAACCTTTAAAAAGTTAAACATTTGTAGTTTTGCATGTAAAAAACACGACTATCTAGTAATAGTCAACCTCTAAACAATTAGCAAGTCGTGTTTGATACTTCTACTGTATGTACTGAAAAACATTAAAGTTCTTCATAAAACTTTTGATTTTCAGCCAAAGTTTTAATTTTAACGTTGAATTTGCTTGAAAACTTCATCATGACCCATTTCAGTTAAACTAGTATGTATCTACACCTCAACCTTCGCTGATCGGGTCGATATCATGCCGGCTCGGTATAGAAACTGTTAGATTAATTGCTGTTCATACATTTATCTACTTACATATTACCTTGTATATAGCTGTAGTTTGGGCCCTATCAAAATACCAACGCTGTGGTATTTTTTTTTTACCGATTAAACCCTGACGACGCATCTATGCGTCGCGAATAAACATCAATAACATACTGAGATTCCCGAGCCTTTTTGGCCTCGCACAGGTCGCTCCTTTTAATTTTTGTGTTTATTATTTTACTGTTTGTATTTTCTATGCGTGTCCCAAATAAAACATTTTTCTTTCTTTGTTTCTTAGTTGGATGAGTTGCTTCTGATGAACCAAATTTTTGTCTTTCAAATTAAAATTTTGTTAGCAACTTGTGAGCAGCTGCGACTTCTCTTTCGTTCTTGTACTTAGTTACTTTTCCTGTTTGTTATCCTATATTTTTTTTTGTATTAAGAATTAATCGTAATAAAAAAGTAATAATATCGAATTCATTGAGATGAATAGACAGGGAAAACCGTGTTATGCCAGCTAGTCAAAATGAGTAAATAATAGATTGTTTAGCGCCTTTGTCGTATCCTCAAGTCAATAAATAAAGGATAAAAAATAAACTAGTGATTGGCTATTAAGAATTCAGAGTTAAAACTGACAACAATTAAATTTTTTCCTTTCATTTTCATACCTTTCCCCAACGAGGACAATACGAAACCATAAACAATTCAACTCACGCCGCACACCGTTTAAAAGTACAGTCGACGATAAAACTAGGAATGAAATTACTCTACCAGCCAGTACGTCGTGTCCCTTTTCACTTTAAGCTAGAATAACTTCATTTGAACCTAATAACATTCAATTGTTTCCAAGTTCTGTCCTGTTCTGGTTGGAGTCTTTGGACTGGCGCCAGTGAGTGGTAGTACAAAGTTGAAGACTCGACCGTATCTTGAATATCGATCGAAGTTATGCAACAACAGATGGTGGCAACTGTGGTGGCAACTACCGTGTCAGTAATGAAAATTGTTAGACACTTTTTGTAGGGGAATGAGGAGTGCTTCTTCATAGTTAAGATTGTGAGGTATTTTGTTTTAAGTACTACTGGAAGTATGACTTAGTTTTACTGCTTTTGAATCATGGCTATAATATAAATATGGCCACAATATAAATATGGACTCTATGGAAGCTAGACCTATTTGTTGAAATAACTACTTACGCTCCATTTTTAAAAAGATAGCGGCGACCACTCGTTTCGATACGGCACCCGCAACCAATATAAAGAATATGAAGTGGATAGAGTGCCGCGAGTTTCTTGTGGCACTCTAGTATCACTGCCTCGGCCCGGCTAGGGTGCCGTGAGCGTTGCATTGTCACTGTCACTTGTTATTTAGGTTAGGTTAGATTAGAACTGTGACCACACAACGCACGAGCCGAGCGAGCGTAGCGAGCGGTGCCGCGGTAGCGGCCGGCGAAGTGCCAGGGTCCGTTTAGGCACAAGAGAATGAAATGTTTTGGGAATGTGGTGTTTATACAGCGATCTAACCTCGACAATCAAACAAAATACCAAGTGACGTGACTTAGTGACAGTGACAATGACAATCCAATGCTTGCGGCACTTTGGCCGGGCCGAGGCGGTGTTACTAGGGTGCCTGCAGTGGCACTTTATCCGGTAGGGATAGAGTGCCACTGGTGGCACTCTATACACTGCCTAAAGAATACTCTGTGCCCGCAACTGACAGCACCGCGATAATCGCTTGGGGTCTCGTCAATGAGTGCGTCTGTGTGAGTTTCTGTACTGTCCTTATTTATACTGTGTAAATATCACGCCGTATTTAGTGTAGCTTGATAATCATTTTTTGTTATAAAATATAATGCTTTTTCGAAATTCATACAAGAAACTAATTCTAAAATTACCACTACGTCAGCTGGTGTTAAGTGATTTTACTATATTGATGCCTTGGCGATAAAACAGACAGTCAATAACAAAACTTTTAACAATTGAAAGAGAAGGATTGAAAAATATTTCAGTCTCTTCCCTAATCAAGTAGGTTCATCTCGATTATCAACGATCTCGATTCAATATAAAGCGTCAATCGATCGCCGACGTCCGTGGTAGACGAAGACGTAACTTGCAGTAAACAAGTTTTCAAACTTGCCATGTTTGAACCCAGTTTGTCGAATAAAAAGCGGAAAAAGAGATTTCTTTGTGTGAACTATTTGATCGGGAAGATACAAGTAGAATTGCGACACGACTGCATTTGAGTGGTTGATCTTGATTGTTAGTGTCGATGGTTACATTTGAAATTCCACTTTTTTCCTCAATATGTATTCGAATTTTAAACGCATTGTTACTGGCAGGAAAAGCGGATTTATGCAGTTTGTAGTTTGCATGGAATTAGTATGTACTATTTAAGCTTTTTGGTAGGTTGATAAACAAAAGAAAAACAAAATGTTCTGGAAAATTATTTAGCTCTCAAGTGTAATCGAAATACTCCGTTCTATTTAAATTTTAAATATAAATATTTAATTGGACATACAGTACAGTCTGATACAGAGTTATTTGATAGACTTCCTATCTGATTGATTGATTTTGTGATAAAGAACATTTTTTTCGGGCCCTAACAATGCGTTTTGTAGAATATTACAAATAAATATCATGTTATGAGTTTTATATTGCATGACAAGGGCGGATTATGAACAGACCGAAATATACTTATAAAAGTAGGAAATACCCATGACCTAGTTTAGAATAAACAGTGGTAAAGGTAGGTAAACATATAACTATATAATAAATATAGACAAATTAACAAATGCCCATAATTAGCTTGCCGTTCAAAACAATATCAGATGATTTAGAACACCGTAATGCGCCTTTGGGCGAAGTGAAGAAGCGTTTTTGACAGAGCCAGGGCGGGGCAGAAATAATGAAGACAAAGGGGGGTTATTATGGAGAAATGGTAGGCGCCTTCAATTTCCCTGCCTCAGCCAACTTGATTTAATTTAATAAATTAAAACACAAAATGAGATTTGAACACAACGATAACAAACATTGAAGATAGAATATTAAAGATGCTTAAATTTTTTTTTTCTCTTTTTACCGACTTGAGGAAGAAGGTTCGTCTGTTTTTTGAAGCGTTTTTTATAAAGAATAGATATTCGTCTGGAAGTTCCCATTGGTGTTTTTATTAATATTCCGATGAATGTTTTTACGATGAAACTCATGAGAATAAATACAACACACATCTTATCACCAAATTAAAATACAGCAACTTGCAAAACAAAACTGTTTCACTTTACTGTTGAAAACTCTAATTTTTGCGGCATATAACGTTTCGTTCGATGACATAACTGCATCCCAAGCCACAGGATCAGAGGAATCAAAATCTAGTTAGGTTCACTACCGATTCTTTCCTATCGGGAGCTAAACTCCAAGCTCAGTTGAAACACAGCCGAGAGAATATAACGACATTTTTTTCGTCTGTTTTATTTCATTTCGTCCGAAGACGCCGCTTAGTAATTGGAGACAATAACTTCGAAAACCTTTGCCTCGACTACCCGAATAACTCAATTATGTAAATCGGTTTGGAAATATCTTCGAATCTAGGTAAGATTTTAAGAGGTTTTGTTTTAGGTAGGTACTTTTTTTTTGGGTGTCGACTTGTTTCTGAACCAAATAAAGTCCCTATGGAAGAAATACTGATTGATAAGAATGGTTTTAGGGATTAATAATATCCCTAAAACCATTCTTATCAATCAGTATTTCTTAGTGACCTGCTATCTAATTACCTAACACATTTTCGTAAACGATTACGACTAATCTGTTTCATTTTGACAGTTCAACAACATTCATTGCGTTATTTACGTTGTTGAGCAGATTTTAATTTCGAACTTATGAAGCAATCTGTTTCAAAACGATTCAGATTCTTATTGATCGTGTATTACGCAATTAGGGTACTGGTTTTAAAATTTATATTGGTAGCACCGTGGCATGCAAACAACACTGCAAGGATAGGTGAATATGTAATTTTCATATGGAAAGGGCAATATATAGGAGTAATATCCACGGGAAATGTGGATAACTGACCTCGTTTCATATGTTTAGGAGAGCTACACTAGTCTTGTTCCAGAACTCCAGGTCCCAGGTCAAGGAATGTTATGAACTTTAACTAAATAAATAAAAACGTTTTCGTTAGTAGCAGACAGAATGACGTCACATTTGTAACATTAGACTAGATAATGCTATTTGAATCAATTTCATCCCACACACAGTTGAATATAGTCACAATATAACTATAATAGCTTGTTAGCTAGACATCGTCTCGTCTCGTCTCGTCTCGTTTTGTTAGATAAAATGTCAATGACAGGACTAGACTAGACTTATAAACAGTTTTGTATAAAAGTTGGAAATGATCTTTACTAAACAATTCACAAAACACGTGTAAGTAACACGTGTTTTGTGAATTGTTTAGTAAAGAAAGATAGAATGAAAGAAAAGTAATTTATTTGGGTCACGCAAAGGAAATACAAACCGTTAACAAAAGGAGCACTTAAAACCAACAAAATTTACATATTCAAAATAAATAAAAAATAATAACGACGATGTGCGAGGCCAAAAAGGCTCAAAGGCATAATGGCTAGTAGTTATTCTTCTTCTGTGCTTCAAATTGGACGATTATTTCCGTATTACCGTATTAATTGACCATCTGGCTGCTCCCCTTTGTTGTATTCCTAGATGGCTAGATGATGTAAAAACGACCAACAAAAGAAACTTTCTTTACCATAGATTGAATGTTTACAATTTTACTAGCTGTGCCCCGCGGTTTCACCCGCATAAGTCGCGATCCCGTACGAATCGGTATTATGAAAGTAACCTATGTCCTAGCAAAGGTCATGGTCTATCCATGTGCCAAATTTCATCCAAATCCTTTCAGCCGTTTCAGCGTGAAAGTGTAACAAACTCACTTTCGCATTTGTAGTATTAGTTAGGATGCCTAGGTTTTGGCGCGCAAGGTGGTCTTTAGATTAAAGTAATCAGAACTTTGTCGTATGTTCGACTCTCAGAATATCTCAGTAGGTAGACTATACCTATGTGTTTGGAAGAGTATGTACAAAAAGTGTAATGGAGTTGTGTTGTCGTGCGTGGGAAGGCCAAGACAGGCCCAAATCGGTTTCGATAAATAATGCACAGGCACTTTTAGGTGTCTTTAAAGCTTTGTGACGAAGACAATGATCATGGTGTAATATTCTTCTCTTTCTTTTTCGTGTGAGTAATAAAATATAGAGGAAGTTCTTCAGGATAATACTCGGTCCTGAAATCATAATCATAATCAGCCTATTAATGTTCCCACTGCTGGGACACAGGCCTCCTCTCTGTGAGAGGGAGTGGGCTGTAATTCACCACGCGGGCCCAGTGCAGGTTGGTAGATGTGACATATCTTCGAATTTTTGGTTATAAGACATGCCGGTTTCCTCACTATGTTTTCCTTCACCGTTTTGAGAGCAGTGGTGATGAAATTATTTACACAAAGTAAAGCGCTTGCTTGGGTTCGAACCCAGGACCTACAACTCGTAAGTCGGGGCCGTTACCACTGGGCCACCACTGCTCTGAAACGAGGTTAGTTATCCACATTTCTCGTGGATATTATTCCTTTTATTGTCCATTCCACATGAGATTACCATATTCACCGATCCTTGGAGTGTTGCTTGCATGCAGCGGTGGTAGCAATATGAATTTTAAAATTACATGTAAGGGCACTAAAGTTATAATATCTCGTCTTCTTCTTTTCGTGTGGTTAGTGGCTAACCAGGGGGCCAAGTCTACTATTTTACAAACGTCACAATGATCTCTCAATTGTTAGTTTTTGACAGATATGCCATACAAAATCTGTCAAAAACTCACCATCGAGAGACCATTGTGACGTTTGTAAATTAGTAGACTTGGCCCCCAGGTGTCAGAGTTTTATAGCCACACATGGGCCTCTAACATACCGAGAAATATCTCTCAGACATGGTTTTCACCGGTTTTCTCACAATGTTTTCCTCCATCATTTTTGAAGCAAGTGATAATTTATACAATACGTACATGAATCCGAAAATTCAGAGGTGCGTGCATTGGGTTCAAAGTCGAGACCTATGAATCTTATGATAATATAGGTCTAATTTAAATTGTACCTAGCTTTTATCATTAGCCAGAAGATTAACACCGCGTTTAGCCTTGACCCACTAAAATCGCTAGTTAACCTTAACCGATATGTTTATTAGACGAATCATCTATTTCTACTGTAGCTCGTATAAATCTCGTGTTAGCAGTATCCCAATTTATATCTAGAAACACGATAATAGCGTAAGAATAAATATACCATCAATACAGATTTGTTTATCTCGAGATTCAGAGGAACTCTCATACATACGTATATAAGTCTTTATAAGTGTTATGGCGTATGTATGCAGGCAATCGGGCTGGGGGTCTAAAGTACCCCATTAAGTACAACATGCCTACTAATGTCATACTCACTGCAGTGAATGAGTATGCCATAATCGCCATGCTTGGAAGACACTTTGTTGATCGTCTTTTGTTCTTGTTAGGAGTGATAAGTACTCACACAAGTTATTTTACCATTTAGCAGCCACCCAACAGTAACCTTATTGTAACGGTAATAACGATCACTTTGATTTGTCAGTGGTGGCAACCTAAAGCCCCTAGTACATGTTGGGCGAGCCGCGTTGACCGAGCGCGCTTGGCCAACGTATACCGGGCTTTTTTGCGTGTATTTACTGTTTGATATGCGTGTATTCCCCGTGTACTGGGAACTTTACAGTTACAGTCATCTTATTAAAACGAAAATCATTCAAGTTCAGCGGTAAAACATCGGTAACTATCCTTGAGACGCATTTTTCAACAGCCATCTTAACAACATCGAGATTTGGGAAAAAAATCCTATCCTATTTAAAAACCACCTCCAAAATATAATTCTGACAACACTCACGAAATAGCGCTACTCCATCCAAAGCGATTTATAGTCATAAGTCAGCCAAGTCATAAGTCAAAGCAGTCATAAGTCGTAATTAGTCAGGGTCGCGACCCGCGGGTGGCTCGCAATTAATCAATTATTTCACTTCATTAGCCCACTCGGATTGGGCTCATCCCTGATGGTAACGGGGTAAGCATTTTAGCCGTGACACGCTGGATTAATTAAATTGTGAATTTAACCGTTTGTATTTTGAATTTCAACGGGTTTAAGGACAAAATTGGTTACAAAAGGTAGAGGTCACCTCTCTGGGATGCTGATTGCAACTTTATTTGTTGCCGTTTTGGAAAATGTTGTTGAGTAGGTACTGTGGGAGACTTGAAGAGTCTAAGAGCAGGGGCTGCAGGGTCGACATATAAAGCGCTTGGCAAGCAATTTTAACCGTCTAGGGACCTCTTTAGGACTGCGACCGAATTCGGTCGTAAAGCGATCGCTATTTATGTCGAAACTGCAACCCTTTGATTTCACCAATGAAACTGCACGGATCAGTACATCAAAACTGCGTTCAAGAGCTGTCAGTGTCAAAATTGTTATGGAATATTGACACTGACAGCTCTTCAACGCGTTTAGATGTGCTGAACACGTTCAATTTCATTGGTGAAATCCGCCCTAAGTCAGTTAGTCGTTAGTTTAAGCTACCAGAATCAAACTCTGATATATCGTTATAAGATAATTATTAATTAAGTATCGAGAAATTACAAATTAAAAAAAAAGCCACTGTCAGCGGTCGGGGCTGACACTAGAATAGTTATTCTATATTCTAAATACGAAATAGTGTTTATCTTTAAAATATCCTATAAACTTAACAAATAGTTGTGATAACATTCCTATTGCTGAGACACAGGCCTCCTCACAGGGCCTGCTCTCTGTGGGAAGGAGTAGGCCCTAATCCACCACGCGGGCCCAGTGCGGGTTGGTGGATGTCACACGTCTTTGAATTCGTGGAGGTTGGATAAAAAAGCCACTCAGATTAAAACTTCTACAGTAGAACGTTACCGCGTCCTCTGTCTGATATTATTTTCGTTCAATCCAAAGATTGGTGTTTTTGGTAGATATCCAGCTGCATTCAACTCAATCCATTAATTATTGAACATTGTACCTACGCTATTGCGTTTCCAAAGAGTAAATTAACATTGGTTACGTTATCGCAACTGAAATATTCGATTTGTTGTTCTCATTAGCAAATATGACGGCTAGTTCCTGTGACATATTCAGTTTTACGGAACCTCCGAGACGGGTTTACAAAACAGGCAACTTTTTGTAACCTGCGTTACAATTTGCAAAATCCTTCATTGGTAAAATAAGCATACCTATTACATTAAGTACAAAACTATGTAACAATGTTGGAAACAATGTTGCATGCTGTAACAGCCAACTAGCATGTAGGTAATTAAATTAATGAATTAATCAGTTAATGGGTAGCGGCCGTATATGATTTTGTTACCTATGTGGAATATTAAAACTAGGTAAATACGGGCCCAGTGACTAGTGTGCAGTTAAATATTAACCTTGTTAATTTATGTTGTGAAACGGGATATAACTGTTACTAATACTCGTATTGTGATGAATGGTATTATAATTGGGTCAGTAACTCAGTACTATTCGTTGAGGCAGGTTATTGAGTCTCTCAGCTGATATATAATGGGTTTCTATTGAAAAAATAAACAACGAGTTGCACTCCGGGAGTGCCGGCAGAAGTGAAAACTTGAACATTAACTATGTGCATTTTTGAATATTTTGGAATGGTTAGGGAATAATTTCTCATGAATTGCTTTATTTATCAGTATAAAAGTACTTACGATAATTTATGTGGTTAAATACAATATTTATAAGTAGTATTAGTATATTTATTTATTTTGAAAATATAGTCTAAGAAAAATAAACAATTTATTTAAACACTTTTCATGAAGTAAGTATGTTTTGACTGCTTTTCTTTACCCATCAATATGGGTAACATTTCTTTCCTCGCAATCTTTACGTAGTGTCAAAGACTATTTATTTTGATATTTACTTTGTCGTTTGTCTACGGTCACGTCCTGACACTAGTTAAAAAAAAAATTCCCATCCCAAAAAGTGCACAAAGCACTAAAGAAGTTTTCACTTAAAAATTCCACGCATTGGACATGTTAAAATACAGTTAGAAAGCTATGGAAATTAGGTAAATACATTGGGGATGCCAGACTTGAGACTAACGTCTTTTCGCTCCACACTGCACGAATTCTAGAAAATTGTTCAATGTAGACAAAAGTTTTTAAATTCTATCACTTCTACATTATGTATAAACTAAGCAACAAGGACCATTTCGCAACCAATTCATTCCTAATTTTCGTTATTATTTCGTATTCAGCTATTTCCTTGACAACAAAGATTTTCAAAATTTTCACAAGTTTTAAAGAAAAGTAACAAAAAGATTGGTAAAAACGTGGCGCCAAAACGTTTCTGTAATTGTAACGCATTTTTTGTGCTCTTCACAACATTTTCCGCGTCTCAACTCCCATCTTACTTACAAAGTGTCCCATCAAAAATCAAGAATATGCCGAGAATTCTCCCCTAATCTTAAGTTACTTAAGTAAAGCCAAATCTTGTCTCTTATTAAGCATTTTTTTGTATAAAACTGTTGCTTAAGTTCTTCTTTCCTTTGTTGGGACTCCCCCATAGACTTGTACCTACTTAGATTAAAAGTATGGGGAGCTAAGCTAGGGAGTGTCTTTTGTGTGGGACCTATTTATTTTATTTATTATGGTACTCCAATGACTAGTTCACAAAAACATTAACAGAGATAGTCTAAATGTATAAGTACTTATAATACAGCGGACATGTCACTTAAAGGTATGTACAGCACTTACATAGTTTGCCTATTTATAATTAAAGTGATCAATCAATCTGCCTAGCCTTTTCCCAACTATCTTGGGGTCGGCTTCCAGTCTAACCGGATGCAGCTGAATACCAGTATTTTACATGGAGCGACTGCCTATCTGACCTCCATAACCCAATATCTGGGTAATACGATACCCCTTGGTAAGACCCGAAAGTCTGGACTCAGACTTTCGGGCTTCTGACGACTCGTAACGACTGTCAAGGATCCACGAATGACAGCCGGGACCAACGGCTTATCGTGCTTTCCGAGGCACGGAGGAGTCTTGGTATGTAAAGATGGTCACCCATCCACTGACCAACCCCGGCAAGCGTAGCTTAACCTGATGGATCGACCAGTGCGGCTTGTTATTACTTAGCCACGAGCTTCTCAATTAAATTAAAGTGATAAAAAAATAAAATACAAAATCATTAATAATACAACCAATTATTGATATAAAATAAAATAATTATTTATGTAATTAACAAGATTAAGTTGGAACAATATAATATGAATGATGGAATTCAACAAAATATACCAGTACTTTATCCTTCCAACCTTAGTAGACTGTGATTGACTAAGGTTGGATAGCTATACATTCTTGACCCATAGAGGTAAGTAGGAACTACAACCATCAGCCTTTAGCAATCCACAGCTGGATACAGCTCTCATATCGAACGCTCTTTAACTCGATTTTCGGCTACTATCATCCAACTGCTATCAGCCACCAGGCAAAGATCGACGCTCCTAGCCTGAGGGCATCCTATCCTACGTTTGTTTAGCAGTCCACAGATGGATACAGGTCTCATATCGAACGCTCTTTAACTCGATTCTCCGCTACTGTCATACAGTTGCTATCAGCCACCATATGAGAAGATCAACGCTCCTAGCCTGAGGGCATCCTAACCTGCGTTTGTTTTAGCCAAAGCCAGGCATTTTAAATGTCTATCAAGTCGTTTATCAATTAGTCGTAACAAGTTTTCCGCTGGTTCTACGGCAAAAAGTAACTTATATTCTCGACTAAAGGCATAAATGTCCACTGCCAATGAACGGACAAAGGGGAAATTGCCTTAATCACGCCGTTGGCAGTTTGTTGTTATTAGCAGACACGGAAACACATCCCATCTTCTTGACATATTTCCCCTCGTCCCTTTTTACGACCAGGGTTGCAAGGTATATTGTTCGTGGAGCACCGCGTATTAGCAGTAAAGTAGTTAATAATACAGCTACCTCCATATTAATAAACGCAAGTTAAGTTAGACCTTACAACCAGTATAAACTTCAGATTAATCATTAATTTTTCGAGGTGAAAGTTTGCCAAGTTTGTTTATAATCCGCGTTTATTAATAAGGAGGTATTGTTTAAAGGTAGTATTTAAATAATTGAACAGAGGAATAGATTAGGCAAATACTGTTTTCTAATTTAGGTCGAATTGCCTATGAATGAAATCTACCATATTACGTCCTTTTCCCGCCAAAAGGTAATTTCTCGTCCAAAAATAAATATTTCAACCACAAAGTTGAAATAATTTATTTTTAAGGAGGCAAAGGTCTCGAAACCATACAGCCTGTGCGTATGTTTTTTTTACGGTTGATGTGAAGTAAAGGTATCACAAATTCAGCCTACTTATCTTGAAACTATTCCAAACAATAGAATATTAGTATACACACAAAATTCTGTATTCTTGTTTGTTTATGGGATTTCATGCGAACTCAGGTAGGGTCTAGGTGTAAACAGGGTAGGTAACCGTTGACCTACTTACAATTCCTTTCGCCGTAGGGGCGATATCAACGAAGCCTGTAAATGACAAGCAACTGAATTAAATGATAAGTCTTGTGTGGAGATACTCCGGTGATGTTTCCGACATGTTCATTGGTCCGGAAATTGTTTTTATTTCTTCTAAGAATACTTATATTTTTGTACTTAAGTCAGTGCTGTTCGTGACAGTCGATGTTAGAGGATGTTTCTAAATTGTACATTTTTATTAAGTCGGATAAGACCAGTCGAATTCACCCATAACTTAATCTGACTGCGTCGTTCGTTTAGTGGTCGCAAGCACTACTGTTGAGCATGAGATCTTGGGGTCGATTCTCGGGTCGGGCAAAATCATCATCATCATCATCATTCTCCTGCCCTTATCCCAATTTATTTGGAGTCAGCGCAACATGTCCCTTTTTTCCATACTTCTCTATTAGTGGTCATCTCGGTAGTCACCCCCTTTCTAGCCATATCATCTTTCACACATTCCATCCATCGTTTTTTTTTATTCTCGAGTTGGGCAAAATATTCATGTGTTTTTCTATGTGAAATTTCTCAGTATCAGCGGGCTGCTACTGAGTAAGTCCGGGGACTTTAAATTTGTGCCCGGTTGATGGCAATAGGCTTGCCCCCTATTACATGGAACTTAAACATAACTGAAAAAATGTAGGTGTAGGTGGTAGGTGTAGGTCGGGAAAATAAGGCGTGATATTATGCTATGTAAATCTGACGTTTTCTTATTTTAGATTTGGAAATAAACTGTCCCGGATCAACACGGTTTCTTATTTATGAATGGTCTTACTTAGGTGCCTGGAAATATTTCGCGTGTTTACTTCATAGGTATAGTATAGGTACTTTGATGATAGTGCATTCATGTAAGTACTAACACAGAATAGTACAGAATGCACACTCCGCAATTAGGTATGAACTTCGATGATCGAAGGGTATGAAGCTACAAGTACGCGGCGAGCTCATCTTGTCGGGCCAATTCAGTGAGTATAACGTACATAGTCAGAAGATATATTTGAGTTACGGGGTAATAAGCGCTGTGCGACCTGAATTGCACTTTGTTGTGTCGTAGCAAGAGTCGCTTTTTATTTAAATGATTTTGCGGAGTGAAACATCTGTATTAATACCGGATCGGATATTTTTTTTTTTATTAAACCCCAAATTATTTAAATAAAATCAATCAATCAATCAATCGGTTATTTTACATGTTATACCCATAGATATCCGTTATAACCCGATTTTTATAACTGTGCGCAAGTCAACTTTACAGTGTATATGTGGGTTAAGATTTAAGAAGACCGAACTGTGGAGACATGAGTTGTGTAGACCGTATTAAGAGGCGTCGGCGTCGGAGCGCTACGCTGAGGAGGTCACCGGGCGGCGCTTTTGACAGCTCCGAGCGCACTGTTATAAAAATCGAGTTGTACCGCGCTCTGTCAGCTGAGTCACTATTGACTCAGCTTGAAGAGCTGCGAGCTTAGAGAGCGGATAGTATTTTCTTACATTATTAATTCGAAACAGTAAGTAGGTATTTATCTCATAGTGTTTTGCCATTATTTTACACATTCTCGCGGAGGTTGCATGGAAGCGCCAGGGTAAAGACTCTACATTACACAAATATTATACCTTCTTTATTCAGCGTAACAACAGTGGAGCCATATTGTCAAATAAATTCCTTTGTTAGGAGATGTCAATAACAAACAAATATTTTGTTTGCCTTAGAACCCCCGCGATGTCTGAGAACCTAACCTATTACATCTTGTTTCGAATTCCATATTAGCTTTTGTGATTGGTTTAACAAAACACAAACAATACCAATCATATAGGTCAAAATAACTGAAGGCTGGTCGCTTTTATAAAAAGAATATCTTTCCATAAAGTATTGCACGACTCTTAATGCGAAGCATTAGTGCTTGTTTACGGACACGCGGGGCGTTGGGCGGGGCGTGCGGCGGGGCGGCCCGCACAAAATTCAAACATATGGCGTTGTATGAGAGTGTTTACGGAGAAGCGTTTTTATAGGCGTTTGCTTGAAATCCAGGCGGTGCCCGCGGCGTTGCACGCCGCGTCGCACGCAGCATTGCCCGCGGCGGGGCACGCGGCGGGCAACGCTGCGTTCAACGCCGCGTGCAACGCCGCGGTCAACGCCGCGGGGCACGCGGCGGGGCCCGCGGCGTCGCATGTACGCTCAATACCTACGAACTACGAACATCGGCGATATCCACATATAACATCAAATAAGTACATTTATGTTCCGTTAGAGCTCTAAACAATTAAAGCTTTTAAGTGAACGAACGAACGAAAAATATGGCCATTTATGTGAAATATTTTGATACTCGCACATGAATCATAACCTACCGGGTACCTACTTTCCGTTGACCTAGAATCATGAAATTTGGCAGGAAGCAAGATCTTACAGTACTAGTAAAGAAAAAAGTCCGAACTTTTTTAATTATTCGTTTTATCACAAAAAAAAAAAATGTGATTACAAGTACGTTAGTACAATTATAATACCTCAATGTTACAAACTTACATTTGCAGTTGGAGAATTGACCGTGACGTATATCAATGTATGAGAGAACATGTTTGTCAACTACAAGTTTGTTCTTGGGATAAATTTTATTCATCCCAACCACGGAACCCTTCGAACATTGTGCGTGGTCCGACACGCACTTGGCCGGTTTTTTTAATGCCTCGTTGGTCTAGCAGTCGCAAGCACTACTGCTGAGCATAAGTTCCGGGGGTTCGATACCCGGGTCGGGCAAAATATTATTGGTATTTTCCATCTGGTATTTCTCAGTAGTAGCCCGGAGTCTGGATTTGTGCCCGGTTGATGGCATTAGGCTCGCCCCCTATTACATGGGACTTAAACATAACTGGCGAAATGTGGGTGTAGGTACTATAGGAACACCTCTGCCTAACTTTTCGGAGAATATAGGCGTGATGTTATGCATCCTATGTATTTCTTTATTTATTATTAAATATTTCGGTCGCGCTTGAATATCAGCTCCCGCCTTCCGCTCCCAATGAACGCCGCGTGCACCGCCGCGTTCACCGCCGCGTGCAACGCCGCGGGCACCGCTACATTTCACGCCACGCCGCCCGCCCCGCCGCACGCCCCGCGCTTCCATAAACAACATCGTATAGTACGACACAACTTAGATGTAGCATAGATTTGTAAATTTTCGTTCATTAATTTCAATTTTACGAATGTATTTGGCTATAAGACTTTACAAGTTATTGCGTTTTCGAAAGATCATTTTCACCTAAAGCAGTAACAAAGATTGGTAATTTGGAAGGCGCACTCAGTTCGGATGGTGATCGGTTTTACGAATTTTGTCGATGCTACATCTAAGTTGTGTCGTACTGTACATCGCCATATGTTTGTGTTTGCGCGTGTGATGACGCGGGCCGCTGCACGCCCCGCCTCTCTGTAAACAGAAAAAACGTCCGACGCACCGCCGAACGCCACGCTGCACGCCACGCTCAACGCCCCGCGTCTCCGTAAACAAGCACTTAGAGTGTGCTCTACGATCGAAAAAAAATGTTTGCCCCATTTCTGTAACTGTTTTTATTGTTACACTCCTGCTAGTACACACAACCTACTTAATTTATATACCATTGTATAGATGATTAAATGGAGATTAATACTGTACTTTTTAACAATTGATTGAATGCAGCAGAAATGGAAAAAGCATCAAAATAGTTGACAAAAAATTCCTGTCCGTCAATTTATGAACCCTGAAAACATTGTAGCTTGCGATAAAATCAATTAATTGAGTCAATTTTTTTTTATACATTCGTTTCAGCCGTAGAAGGAACCCTATTGAAAATGGCTCTTTTATTCAAAGTAGTTTAATTATAATTAATAAAATACTAACTAAAATATAATATCTTTATCTAAATATTTCCAACCTTTGACTTGATGTTGCCTAGCAACAGCCAAGTAAATATCTTTGTCAGTCTTTGACATTACGACTTCATGAATAGTGATAAATTGTTCATTTTTGTTAAAAATTATGTTTTGAATTTTTTTTTCGTTTATGAATGAGTGTTATGTATGAGGCGTGCACTTTTGGATTCTCCAAACTATTTTTATGTATTTTTGTGTGAACTCTTTAACAACCCTGCTAACGCTATCTTTGTAAAAAATGATAAACTGTGTGAATGGAATAAAGATAAATTATTATTATAAATTAAAACATCAAAATAATGATGAATCTAAGATTTATTTTTTTGCAATATTGAAGCCGACATACTGGTCATGATTTTGGTGCTATCAATGTTCGGACTTTGAATTTAGGACCATTTAAAAGGATATAAGCTTTTATAAAAAAAAAGTAAGGTTTAAAAAAAAACAAAAGTAGGACTTAGGAGTGCGAAAGTGTATTTTACAAATGCCATAATATCACACAAGGCTTATATCTCACTAAACCAACAAATGTCGGCATGGTGGCGTCAGCATGGTCACGCTGCCAGCAAATTATTAATACACAGTTTTATAATGGTTAAGTAACCAGGCTTCCGATCGGTTGCATAACCAACTCGGACCAAATAAAAAACATGCAACAATACAGTGAAGCATGTCAAAACTACACCTCCGCTCTGTGAAAACACGCTCACATGCACATATTTACAATTAAACTACACCTCAATAAGTTCACACATGTTTACAAAACGGCCTCAAGTCACTGTTGACAGCGATGTCTTGGTTTTTAATTTGGTCTGAGAACCAACCATACATTTTTTGGCAGTACGACCATTTCTGCGCGGCCACTGATGTCCTAGTGACATATCCCGGGACCTCAGAACTTCGATCATAGCCTCTATTTCCACCTAGCCCACCAACTTTTCTTTTACCAATTTACCAAGTATAATGTTTAATTAAATATAGCAAGACAGCTGGCTAATAAGCCAAAGTAAAGCCTACTTAGGGAAATTAAAATCTTTCCTCTTTGGCCTGGCACAAATCAACGTTACACATTTTATTCAATTAGTGGGAAAGGGATAGTCTGCGAAGGAAATAATGGAGCATAACTATGAAAAAAGACTAAGGGAATTGTCACCCTTATCCCGTTGACATAAAGATATTGGTTTATGGCAGATATGTCTTTGGCCTGTGTCCATAGTTTCTCTAATGATTGGGATCATTCTCGTTGGTCTAGTGTTTGCAAGTCTTGCTCGTCTGCTGAGCGTGAAGTCCTGCATTTGATTCCCAGGTCGGGCAGATATTTGTGTTTTTTTTTTCAACTAGCAATTTCTTATTATCAGCCCGAAATCATTGTCAGTATGAACCACTGGGGAAATGAAGATGTAAAACACACATAACTGCCATCGTCATCGAGTTAGATGGGCGTGATGTCGTGACGTCTGTATTTACACTAGGTACTGCGTATTTTTAGCCCGATATGGCCAAAAAATTGGAAAATACAAAAATGCTTGCCTCACAGACGGAAACATGTTAACGATAAAAAACGGAAAAAATCTAAGAAAATTCATCGATTAATTATTGTCAAAATCTTTTTAACAGTTAGGAGTTTGATAAGGAAAATCAATAGGGCTCATCCGAAGAATGAAAGAATACTTATAGAAGTAGAAACCGACCCCCCCGCCACTGGGACTTGACAGGTCCATTGTGTGTGTATCGACTTAATTTTTTAAATTGCATTTTTTGTTATAATCCTATCAAGGTATATCTATATATAAAAGATATTAATCTTATAGTGTCAAGTCTATAGTTTTTAAAACTTCCCTGCTAATATGAATTCCATGTACAATAAGAGAGTATACAAACGATTTTATGTAGGATATTTTTGAAAGGTGACATCTCGAGATTAGAGTACCTGCTCTCACATGCTGCAGCGTTGTGAGGCATGCAAAAGTTCGCACATAAAACATGCAGAAAGCAATTCATTCGAACTAAAAGCACCCGCACTGATATTCTCCTCCCTGATCAAGCTTTAGAAAGCTCAATTTAGTTCCCCTCAGATCATAGTGAAACACTAACAGAGAGTCAATCTCTGGAGAGACTAATAGGATTAATACAAATTGGGACAGATTGGTAGCATTCAATTTGTGAAGAGCCCGAGAATACAATGCAATAATATTTGTAAATATGGCGAGACCAATACCGCTCAGGATCCTATACAAACGGTATGAACAGTGATAGGGCTGGGGTATAAATAAGACAAGATATAGAACAGGATGTGGTATAGATATGGCAATATATATAACGGGTTGGGGTATAAATAAGGCAAGGTATAGAACGGGCTGGGGTATAAATAAGGCAAGTTATAGAACGGGCTGGAGTATAAATAAGGGAAGGTATAGAACGGGCTGGGGTATAAATAAGGCAAGGTATTGAACGGGCTGGGGTATAAATAAGGCAAGGTATAGAACGGACTGGGGTATAAATAAGGCAAGGTATGGAACGGGCTGGGGTATAAGGAAAGGTATAGACCGGGCTGGGGTATAAATAAGGCAAGGTATTAAACGGGCTGGGGTATAAATAAGGCAAGGTATAGAACGGGCTGGGGTATAAATAAGGCAAGGTATATAATGGTTTGTGAATGAATGAATGAATGAATGAATGAATGAATGAAATATTTATTTGCAAGAATATAGGTATTACAAGTTCTTAAAATCTATGGGTTTCACTATATTCGGCATTTCAGCCGTGCAAATATTCAGATTTTACAAATCTTGGTTGAACTATAGCATGCAGTACACATTTAGTAATTGGCAATAACATAAAATACTAATAATAATTACATAATTTAAATTTAGATTATAATGCAATTACTTAATGAAACTAAAATTAAATACAGTTCTATTCATTTAAAATAAAAATTAATATTAAAAATAGCATTCAATAATAATATCATGTCCATAAGATTAAAAATTAAATTAAAAATTGCCAGAATAATGAAAATGTTCAATATTATTATGTAATGTCAATATGTAGATGTCATAATAATTGTAATAAAAAAGTTTTACGTTTTACACTCAAAATATTCATTAATGGAATAAAAACATCTCTCACACAACCAGTTATATAGCTTTCTATTAAACTCTAGATCTGTAGCACTTCTAAATTCTCCGGGTAAGTGGTTATATATTTTCACCGCCATGCTATAACAATTTTTGTTACATATTTTGAGTCTATTGCGCGGGACTACTATGTGGAGAGAAGTGGCCCGCATTGAATGTGAGCCTTAATAGAACGTGCGGTCGTGGGATCAGCCGCACTTATTCATGGGGCCCCTCGGGCTTGGCGGGCTGATACCAGTCGAAGCGTGGGGGTGCGTCGAATGTACAAGTATCAGCATTTTGTTTTTGACTGGTAATATTTTTTTCCATGTACCTAAGTATGGATGCTATACTATTGCAGGTTAACGGAAACGTCTTTCGGTAATTAGCATTCTAACTAATATAAAAAAATGCGAAACTGAGTTTGTTTCGATGTTT
The DNA here is from genome assembly GCA_948150665.1 of Conistra vaccinii. Taxonomy (NCBI): domain Eukaryota; kingdom Metazoa; phylum Arthropoda; class Insecta; order Lepidoptera; family Noctuidae; genus Conistra; species Conistra vaccinii. The sequence goes on from OX411327.1 coordinate 8,859,172, forward strand.
GTTACGATTTAACGGTAAAACGGCTTAATGGATTTGGATGAAATTTGGCACATAGGTAGACCATGACCTGGGTTAGGAAATACGATACTGTTTATCCCAATATTCCCACGGGAACAAGACTAATGCGGGTGAAACCGCGGGGTGTAGTTAGTAAATTAATAAATGTGAAACTGAGTTTGTTTGTATGTTTGTTACGCATTCACGCTAAAACGGCTTGACGGATTTAGATGAAATTTGGCACATGGGTAGACCATAACCTGGAGAAGAACTAAGACTGCTTTTCATCTTGAATCGTAGACCAAGTCGCGGGCAACAGCTAGTACTGTAAATCGTTACATTAATATAGACGTACTTACGTTAATGTTACGAACTGCTGATGTTTGAATTTATGAATTTGTGCTGACCAACGTCATAACTTCTTGTTTTATTGCTTACGATCATTATGTTTATGGGGGTGTGGTATAGGCTGGATAATTTACTGCTGGTTAATGTCGGTACGTTCTGGTCACGGTAATTAGAGAAATAGAGAATACTAGCTTCTGCCCGCGACTTCGTCCGCTAGCCTTTATCCTTCTATTCTCAAGAATTTTCAAATCCGTCTGGTAGTTTCTTATTATCCCCTACATACAAACTAACAAACAAACACACAAACAAATTAATTTTACCTATTTAAAATATTAGTATAGATATAGATAGATGTACTGGTGCTGTATTTTTACGGTGACTGGTGATTAGGGCTATCAGATAGTTATTGAGAAAACGCCTATAGTTTACATTTCCAGTAAGGATAGGCTTATAAATAGAAATTGATTCAATAAAGTACAATCAAGCCGCTGAAGTAGGTACAATAACCATTACCGACACTATATATTGACAACGAACTATATACAGATGTCCCTGCCACCCTGTATAATCCTAACTAATATTATAAATGTGAAAGTGAGTTTGTCTGTTGTGTGTTCTGAACGGATTTGGATGAAATTTGGCGCATGAGTAGACCATGACTTGGTTAGGATTATATAAGATTCCTGACTAGCTGCGCCCTGCGGTTTCACCCACATAAGCCTTGATCCCGTGGGAATATCGGGATAAAAAGTATCCTACCTATGTGCCAAATTTCATCCAAACCAGTTCAGCCGTTTTAACGTGACAGCGTAACAAACAAATGAAGGAACAAATTCACTTTCGCATTTATATCTAATATTAGTTAGGATTAGGATAGGATAATATTAGTCAGGATTTCGAGCGTGAAATAATCTAAAGAAAGTCACAGAAAACTTTACTTTAACAATTCAAGAATTAAAATGATCTCAGCCTGAAAATTCGTCCCACAAAGTGTTTAATCGCAACAAAAAAGTAAAACAGATGCGACGCCCACAGACGACGAAAAAGGACGAAAATAACCGATCAGAACTCAATTTACGGCAAAATGAAAGAAGACACTTGATTCCAATCCAATCATGATACGGTGTAACTCGGCGCGCGCACACTTACCCGTTATACGCGATTGTCTGCACCACCGTCGCTTCGCGTCGTTTAAAGACTCTCCCATACAGGTGTAATTTGACACACGACATGCGAGTCTTAATGCGAAAGCATTAAGACTTTAAAGGCTACCGTATATGGAGAGATTAATCTGAACTGACGAGCTTACGGCAGATCGAATCAAAATCATCAGTGTAAATTATTCGCTTCAGGAATTGTCTGGCCAAACGTCGCAGGCGTGTAGATCAGCCTCACATGGTACGGATTTAGATGAGGTTAGACGAATCTGAAGGTAGGACCATGTGGAATGTCTTTAGACACCGCGGTTCCCTCTTGAGACGCACCACAACTCGCGCCTGTGCGTGCTAGGGATATATGTATACCGCGAAGTGTTGTTGCGAAGTCGCAACGCGCCTGTTTGAAGAAGCCTTAAACGCTTTCTGCACGTTTTGCTATTATTGCCAGTGTTATTGGAAGATAACGTGTGTTGTAAACATTAAGGGGTTTTGGAGTAGTCGTTGACAATGCTTTGAACTTTTATCGATATTACGCATACCGTTTTTATGGACAAGAAAGTACCTAACTGTTAAGTGTTTTTGTCTGATTGGGGGGGTGTTGAAAGAATAAGGAGTAATAATGTTACAAGGCAGATGTGAGTGGAAACGCCGGGAGGGGACGCCCTCGGAGGACATATAGCGACCTTATTGGTGATGTTCTTCAGAAAGGTCAGGTACGTCGTACTTGACGTACCTGTTAGCAATGAGTAGCTCGCCGTCCGATAAGGACCAGGCCCGGGTCGACGGAGCGTTGTGTTCCACGCGCGCCTCAAAGAGATGTCAGCACAACTGACGGGGTCCGCTAGGGCCGATGCCTGCCGGGGTTGCGGGAAAGTCCAAAAGGCATACCGTGACCCCTGGTAACGTACCTACCTGTTACGGTTTATGTTCATACATCTGATGAGATGTATGAACGTAAACCGTAACAGGTGGCGTTCTGTAGCTGCTTGCTACCCCAACGGGAAGAAGGTTATGTATGTGTTTTATAAAGAGGCATGGGCAGAATCAGCCTTCATAGTTGCTCACTTTTAATATCAAATATCAGTTGCTACGAGCAAGTAAGGGTAGATAGAGGAAATCGCAGTCTGAGCTGCATCCACACATAGTATAAAGTGGAGTTTTCCTAGCAAAATATTAATTCAGGATAAATTTCCCTCTGCGTGTTTCGAGAATATAATAAAACGTACGAGCTGTTTATCTCTCGGTCTTATGCATACTCTGTTGTAGATAGTCATATTCGATGGGTGGCAGGGCAGGGACGCGACGAGAAATCTTTTACCATGGATTCAGTACTGTACATGATACTGAACCAGCGTTGAAATTTTTACTCGGTTATTAAAAAAAATCTGATGTTTTATAGAAAAGTGCAATACCTACGCGATAAAAATGTTTGGAACAGATTTTTTTTAAATATTCGACGAAAAATTTCAACACAGGAGGGTTCAGAATCACGTATTGAACCCATGGTAACAGTTTTCGCGTGGATCCTGGTCCTGCCACCCTGTATAATCATTCTCGCATTCTACTACGGAAATTATTGTAGGTAACCTTTACCTGTGTCACATTGATATATTAAGTCACAAAGTTACAGGTTGTGTACTACTTTGAAATTTTAATGTTGCTATTTCCCAAATGATGCATTTCTGAACGGAATTCTGTGTGGAACGGAGGCAGATCCGTAGATTTCGAATATAAATTCAAAGCAAATTCCGAACGGGGCGTCAACTCTATTTGCTGCGGCTTCTTAGTAACGCATCGGGAATGCAACAGTCTTTTCCGAAAATTTGTTTTCTTTTTGGGGTTATTTTCTGATGCCTGCACATTCTAAATTAATTAGAGCAGTTTATTCCTTTTTTTCGCCAAAGAATTAGCATACAACGTGGCAATGCTACCAGACTTTTGGGCCCCTTTCCTGTTGACAGCGATAAGGACAGATTTTGTGATGCCTTATGATTCTTTCCTCTCCCTTTTTATATATACAAATAATGTTCATATTATTATTATTATTTTAAGACTGTTAGCTTTTATATTATGTAATTATTATCTTGGAAATTGAAATAAAGTTGAATGTTACAGAAATTATCATGCTATGTGTAATCATGTTGTGTGATGCATGTGTCAGTAATGTGTGTGAGTGTGGTGTGTGTGCTATATGACTGTGTTGTGTTTGCCATGTTAAGAGTAGTCTTGAAAAAAAAAAAACAATGTTGATTTTAAATTGTATTATATTTTATTTAAACTGTAACGATATTACGAAAATGTAATTTTTCATACACGAATTTCGAAGTGAAATTTACTCAATAACGTTTGCGTGTCAGGTGAACTTTTTGTTCATAATTTCGGTTAGCTCTGAACAACGTAACGTTTTGAACATTTTGTTTGATATTTTTTTACGTCCATATTATTAAGTTATGGTGGTCGCTGTGTCCATGTAAAAACAATTTTTTCCATGAAAACAAGGTTTCAGTTTTTGTAATTTCAAACAACCCGATCGTGCCGCGAATCCATAAGTTTTTTTTACGAATTTTCCGAGTTTTATATTTAGTGTCATTTAATTTTTAATAATAATGATAAAGGTATTTAATATTTTCTCAGCAAATGTCTAAAATCTGGATAAAAATCAATGTCTCATGCCATCTGCCTTTCAAAACCCTAGCAACAAAAACCATTCACACACAAGATAGCCCCATTATCAACACAAAACCTATCCAGGGATACATAACTGAGGAAACAGGCTGTTAATAGGACTGTTCAACTAGCCAGCGGGATAAGCGGACCTTAATTACGGCCAGGGGCAGCGGGGGCCGAAGAAATGGATGGCCTCCGGTTCCGCAGCCCTTAAGTTCGGTAATTTCAGTTAGCAGCAAATGGGGGGAACTTGGACGTGCCTAATGTAGGATTGGGGACACTCTATGTGACCGGAATATACATCGATTTGGGGGATGATTAAGTGACCTTACGTTGGGGACATTTTTGTTTACCTATTGATTTTGACCATGGCTGTGTATACTACTCTATATGGGCAAAACTCTTCTAAAAAGATCGAAAAAATTGATCTGTTCTCAAATGCAGCAAATCGGGGGAATTTGGACGTGCCTATTGTAGGATTGGGGACACTCTATGTGACCGGAATATACATCGACTTGGGGGATGATTAAGTGACCTTGCGTTGGGGACTTTTTTGTTTAATTATTGATTTTGATCGTGAATGTGTTTACTGCTCAATATGGACAAACCTCAAAAAAAAAAACAAAAAATAAGATATGTACCTACACGTAGGTATCAATCATGAGTGCTTTCTACTTTAAAGCTCTTGACGGTGCAGCACTTTCTAACTCTTTATTCCATCCATTTGGATAAAATGAAAATATTTTTAGATTCTTTGTATATTTAAGTGTAGCGGCACACCTGCGGAACGTTCGGCGCGGAACGTTCCGTCGCGTCATGTGACGCTTGCTCATGAACCGGCGTAATGTTTGGCTGATATGTCATAGGTAACTTGAAAAACATTAGGAGCGTATTCAACCGAACCTTCTGCGCCGAACGTTCGGCAGGTGTGGCGCGACCCTAAGGCTTCATGAATTTGAGTCAGCATGAGTTATTACTGCCACAATTACTCTCATCAAACCCTTTCAACTATTATAAATAAAAGAATAGTAGATTGTTATACAAGGGTGGAAAGGAATCAATTCCCATACGAGGTATTTAGACGCCCGAGCGCAGCGAGGGCGGCTATAGTCCGAGTAGGAATTGATGTCTTTCACCCGTGTTAAACACTCTACTTTTCATTTCGAATATAAGGAAAGTAAAAAATAGTGTTTAAAATATTTATTGATATTGAATAACATGAGTAGTACCTATTTAAAATGAACTAACAAGTTAGAACAATTTGTAAAAATGTTTAAATATGGAACGCACCGCATCACCGCTGCGGGCCGTCCCGCGTATAAGTTTTTTTTTTTTATTCACACTGGCTGTTTTAATATACTCACAAGACCGGAGCCCAGTGCTTCCACTTTTAGGGATTCTCCCTTTTTTTAGGGAAAACGGCTAATAATAAGCATGGTTTACTGATATTTTATTTAAAAAATTTAAGAAAAATTTAACTTGAGTTGGTAGCCCTATTGTTTAATTAGTAGGCAGAACCCAATGTATTACTTTACTCTATGGCACCTCAAGGGGATTTCCTGAAACTTGTAATGATTGTTATTCGTCTAATTTTAGTTTACCATGTTATTGTTAATAGTACTATTTCCGTGGCTAAAGACGACATCAGAAATAAGTCGCATTAAACCTACAGTTGGTTTGTTTCGTCTGTCTCGATTAATAATGAATGTTTTCTAGGTATTTAATGACATAAAAATTAAAAATTCCCTAAACCAAGGAATTTTTATATTTTTTAGGGAATTTTAGGGATAATTCATTAGGAAACTGGGGAAAACCAAAAACGTAAGTGGAAACACTGCCGCAGCTTTTTTTTAAATTCTATTCGATATTTTTCTTAAAAAGTTTCGTACCCACAGATATTAATCTAACTAGATGATGCGATTGTAAGTATGTACTTCGCGTGTCAATAAACGGAGTAAAATTGCGATCAATGATCGTAATCTGAGATTTTCATTTAGCATTATCGGCACCGGAAATCCACCAAAATCTAGAACAATGTCTTTTTAAGCCATATTGAGCTGTAAAGACTGTATAGAAAAATTGGCCGAGGCATTGGAAATGTTTTCTTTCATTGGTAAGTTTTGTTTTTAAATTGTGTGTGAAAAAGTGGCACGCTTGGTTTTCATAAAGATGGAGGGACTTGCGATATCTAGTTAGATTTATATCTGTGTTCGTATTGTACCTAACCATAAGTTCTATTTTTAAAATTCATTCCCGCCCTAGGGCGGGAAGCAATTACTATGAGTCTTTCCCGCCCTAGAACGGGAAGCAGCGTCTCCCACCCGCTACTCGGATCAAACAAACACTACTTTCCGAGTATGAGATATGAAAACTTTATTTCTATGTTGAAATATAATCGCACCATTTATAACAGTACAACTACGATAAAACTGACTAGCAGTGAAAAATGAACTGGTAAAACGAAAACGATTTTAACACCCCCGATAATATCACAACGTCCGGAACACGTACAGTTTAATATTTTAACTTACGTGACTCCTGATATTTACTGAAACTGATTCTTTTAAAGCCTGCTGGGTTTTTGGCATCGCGCGGCTTTTGTTTAGCAAAAGTGTCGTTGAATTTTTGACCGTGTTTTTGCGAAGTATTCCATTTACAGCACCAATTTGAACAACACTTGACAGAATGGCACTTAAGCTATTCCACTTACGGCACCAATTTTTTTTTTGTTAAGTGTAGTTTTGCTATTTGTGTCACGTCACGAGTATTTCTGATGGCATTGTGAAGAGATTTGCCAGTCAGCAAGATTGTTAGTAGGCTGTTTAGAATGCTCTGAACGAAGTATCGTATCGGAAAATATACAACCCGATAAAATTTGAATATAGAATGTGGCACAATGACATGGTGTTGCATCATGTCATTGTGCCACATTCTATATTCAAATTTTTCTAACGTCATCTGTTGTCTCGTGGATACCCGCAGGGCTATTACCTATCTTGCAGAAACAATGCGATAGCGATCATTTGTTTCATTTTGACAGTTCAACAACATTCAATGCGATAATTACGTTGCAATGCAGAATTAAATTTCGAACTTATGAAGCAATGGATTAGTAATCTGTTTCAAAACGAATTGATTGTGTATTACGTAATTAGGGTACCGGTCTCAATACACCATCTTACTAAATGCGTATTTTTCTTTAAGAGCCCTCACAAAACGTTGTCTACCAAGAAAAATATATTTGAAAAGTTTGTCGTAAGCCAGGACTTAATTATTTTACAACAATGGTCGACTGTTTTAAGTAACTCTTTGTGTTTACAGAGTAATTGCTGTTCATTTTAAGTCATAATTTTAAGTTGCCATAATTTACAAAGTTCTGGCAGCATACCTTCATCTAGGTACTTTCTGAGGAGTTTATCTTAGCTGCGACGGTAATGTTGGGTAGGTAATTCCTACATTTTATAAAAGAGAAACTTTTTTTTCAAGTGGATGTTTATAACAATGATGTGGCCAAAGAGATAGTAAATGAATGAAAAAATAAAACGAGCGAGTCTAACGGTAGTCACATATTATAATGTGTAACATCTGACATCTTGGCTGATAGTACCAACCTCTCGGAAAATGGGTTGGTACCATCTGACAGCCAACTCTAGCACCGCGCGCGCTTATTGGTCAAATCAAATAGCGCGCGCTTTCCCGGCTTCCTGTTACACACTTCCGTCCCTTTTCACGAAATCACTCCCACAGCTTGCAGGAAAGCGAGAAGAAAGATGTTACACATCAAAAAAAGAAAATGAAAATGTGTTAATATTTTTTTAGCAAGATATCATACCTCTACCAAACTGCAAAGCAGTTTGTGGCTGACGTAGCTCCTTTTTATTATATTTTTACATTACTAGCGTTCGCCCGCAGCTTCGCCCGCGTGGAGGTCGGAAATAATCCCACGGGAACGAACTACCGGGATCCTATATATTAATCCAGGCTATAAATTTCATTCAAATCAGTTCAGCCGTTTTTGCGTGATTGAGTAACAAACATCCATAAATACAAACTTTCACATTATAATATAGTAGGTTGTAGGATAGTAGGATTTATAATTTACACTTTTTCACCTATAGGTACGCTATTCATTCCATTAGCATTCCATATCCTGCAGATTTTAAAACAGAATACAAGTTTTAAAATATTCTCTACAGAGTGAGGCTTTGACAAAACATATTAAGAGGTGCCTAAGTATTTTATTAATTTTTAAAGAAGAAAGCTAATACATACTATGGAAAGGCCTTTTTCACTTAATAGATAGTTAGAGTGAAAAGTGGAAAAAAATTGTTATTACTTAACTAAAGGAATATGTATTACAACACAACTAACAAAACTACTTACCTCAATAAGACTGCGTTTGTATTAGAGATGTGCGAGGATGTGTAGCGAGGGATGTGTGACCAATAATAACAACGCTAGCTTAGCTCAAGTTATGACAATGAAGCGATGTTATTGGTTAGTTTCACACACATCCTCGCTCATCTTTGGTGGAAACGCAGCCTTAGGGTCAGTTCACACCGAGACATGACGCGAAGCGACGCTGCGCGCACTTTTTAAGATAGTGATACAAAATATAAATTTATTTATTGAGTAGTAAATAAAGTTATACTTTTGGGTCATGTCTTCCAATTTGTCTTAAATGCTAGCACGGGTCAACCATGTGATAAAATCTGAGGCGCGATATGCCTTTCTTGTTGCTAACTTCATAGTGTAACACAGTAAATTTAAAAAAATTAAATGTCTATGATTAATTATCTGAATATGCGACCAAATAAAATAATACGTTTTTATAGTGAACTAATTCATTTTTGACGTATGGACGACAGTGGCATTTGTGACAAAATTGGTGCGCCCATAGTAGCAAATAAGACTTGTTGAATCCCAAATAAACGTCAAGAAGTTATGTCACAAGTCAAGAGATTATCTCACGCCGCCTTGCTAGCATTTATAACAAAACTGTTTTATCGCCCAAATTGTGATAAAATGTGTGACTCACTCAAACTATCTCACAGTAGACCATGCTCGCTGCGCTGGCCTCTTCAAGCATCGTCGCGTCGCGTCGCGTCACGTCTCGATGTGAACTGACCCTTAGAGCTGAGGAAAATCTCTTGAATAAACTAACACGGTTAGGTATTTCTATTATTAGAATGTAATGCACTATGTATTGGTATTCATGAGTCTGAATAGACGTAACCTCCTTATTCACGCTCGGCCATGCATTATTTATGGAATTGTTACTTTCACTCCCCTTACTGAATGACTGATAGGTAAATAAGTACTTACCACATCTTAGCAAACATTGATGTCATGTAGGTAGTATTTTGTTATGACTTCGAGAAGATAAGAAACGATATAAACGAAAAAACCAAGTCTTGATTATGAAATGCAATTGTAACATTGTCAAGTATTGATTATGAAATGCAATTGTAACATTGTCAAGTCTTGATTATGAAATGCAATTGTAACATTTTCAAGTATTGATTATGAAATGCAATTGTAACATTGCATTTCATTGACACAACAAATACTTTTTTTACATCTAAAACTAAATATTCGGTCTTGCGATATTAATTATTGCATTTCCAATATTCTAGTTTGCTAGTTAGCTACATTTCTTATTTCCATACAGTATTATTTCCAAATTAATCAAAACAGGTAAATATTTGACAGCTATTTACGACGTTGCCAACTTTTAGGATGGACGCTCTTAAGATCAAGCAAAAAAAACGCCGAAAAAAAAACACGTTTCTTGTATCGGGACCCCCTTTAATTATTAACTTTATTTAATACTAGCTTTTACCCGCGGCTTCGCCCGCGTGGATGTCGCAAAATATCCCACGGGAACGTTCTACCGGGAATACATACCTAATAGCCAAGGAAAAGATCATTGACTAACTTTCAGCGGACGCAGTGGTAGGCTACTACAGCGCCCGCGTGGTCAACCATAATTATTTTGTTACGCGTAATTTTGAAACTGTGATATCTCTTAAACTATTCATTTAAATGATGTCATGTAAAGGCATATTTTAATCGAAATTGAATGCCCAATTTAAATAACCTATTTAATTGGATAAGGATTAATAAGATACCGGTCAAAATAGCTTCGGAAATAACAATACAAATTTTATACAATTTTGAAAGATAAAAATGGTTATTGTGGGTCACCCTTAAAAGATAGACATATGCCATCGCGGACTTTTTTGTTGCAATTTTTAAGATATACAATACTCTAGAACATAAATTTGATTTATCTCTCACGACTTACGCAGCGCACGCCAGTAAAGCTCCCAGTCGGCATGATTTTTTCCGACATCTTCAACAATAATCGTCATATTTCAGCCAATTTACACAAAACCTTAATGAATTATACACTAAAACCTTCCACATGAATCACTCCGTCTAATGGTGAAAACCGTTTGAAAATCCGTTCGGCAGTTTTTGAGTTTATCGCGTTCAGACAGACAGACAGACAGACAGACAGACAGACAGACAGACGCGGCGGGCGACTTTGTTTTATAATATGTAAGGATTTATAATTTAGTGTAACAGTGGCAATAAAAATACACAAGTGAAAAATTCAACTGTATACCTGTTACGGTTCATGATATACAATCCACTGACAGACAGACGGTCAGTGGAGGCTTAGTAATAGGGTTCCGTTTGACAGGTACAGAACTCTACAAAACATACGGTAAGTTTAAAAGATACGGTCATTGTTGAAAGTCGATATCTACAGCGGGAATTATTTAGTTATCTAAACAAACTAGCTGCAGTAAGCTCCTGTGAAATATTTAATGGAGTTGCTGAGTTAGACCAGTTAGACTTCTAACTCTGAAAAGCTTTTAACTCTGACTGGTAAGACTAGAACAACAAATCTGAAATAAGTGGAAAAAGACTATCAAGAATGTCGACCTAATCTTGACAACCCTATCTAAAGAAGAGTACAAAATTCAATGCAACGATCTAAGGCCGCCTACACACGGTCAGCTGCGACAGTCAGAAAGCAATTTACAGACCGCTCAAGCTGTTCATGATCCGCACATCAATCACTAGCACACACAGCCGTGTGGAGCTGAACGCTGACAACAGTTTCAACCCGAGCTGGCAACCTCGGAGTTTTCAATAAATAATATTGTGTTTCTTGCAGGTTAGCTTAGATAGAAGTGGGTTTCTCAGCTCTTTCTTTATAATAGATTGAAAGCAATTACAATCGTCAAGAAAAAGAATGAAGAGAAAAGATTCATATTTTTATTAATAAACTCAAAACCTACTAGACCGATTTAAAAGTTTTCCTGTTATATTAGCACTTATCACTGAGTAATGGTATAATTTGTGAAGATATCACGCGGGCGAAGCCGTTGGATTTGTTCCATAAAACAATTCTCTTATGGAAAAGTTCTAATGGAACACATCTAACTTAGAGAGATGTATATGAATGATTACAATGATTATAATTCTACCGCTAAAGCCCTGATGACCCCGAATCGGGGAAACTTAGCATATTAGCCGTCAAGCCCTGCAGTCGAACGGTGTAGCCAAATGAACACGGTGGGGCTGGAGCGATATTTATATTCCGCTTGGTCTGTGGGTTGTTACTCTCTATGGCCTGAGGTATATTACCAACGAATAGAAGAAAAATGTTCAAAAAATGACAGGTAATACCGAAAAATTCTGAAAAATTTCTAAAGTGACGTAATACGACTTTGAGTGACGTAAGCGCGGGGCTTGAAAACTATTACGTAACAAACGCGTCAGTGCTTGACCGGTTAATACATATTATTATCTGTTATAGTCGCGAATCATATTTTGATAAGATATAACCTGAAACTGAGCTGCAAATTGCAAAAATTTTACAATATTTGAATATTTCGGCCACAGCTCTGCATATTCACCTTAGTCCTAAAATAACTACGCGGAGAATACAAATAATTAGCGCTGTGCGACTTGAATTGCACTTTATTGTGTCGTAGCAAGTCTATGTCGATTTTGCGGACTGAACCATCTGTACTAATCTATGGCTTAGATACAGATTGGTTTCTAGACGTTTTCTTGATTTGACATAAAAATTAATCATCATTTTCTGGACCATCATATAAGTAGTTACTTATTTGATGGTCAAGAAAAAGATTTACTTAGATCGACTTTACAAAAAGATTTATTTTCAAAAGACGCAAGTATAAAACGCATATCAATTTTGTAAGTCCTACGGCTGTCTACACACGGGCAGTTGTATCTCTCAGTCTGTTCATAATCCACACATCAATCACTCTAGCACACAGCCGTGTGCAGCTGAAGGCTGTCAACAGTTTCAATCCTTGCTGGCAACCTCGGAGTTTTTAATAAGTTACATCGTGTTTTTTGCACTAAGTTTAGATTGAAGTTGGTTTCTCGGCTGTCTCTTGATCTTACATTAATAATAGACTAAAAGCATTTGAGAACACGGGCTACGCAGCCGAAATTATAGACCTAATTTCAATAAACATGAAAACCAAACTGAATTCACTTTTAGGCTGCCTACAGACGGTCAGTTGTGACTGTCAGTCGGTTTATTATCCACATATCAATCACTCTAGGAGACACTGTCATGTGGAACTGAAAGCTGTCAGCTGTTTTAGCCCTTGTAGTTGGAAAATATTTCGTGAGGTGAAAGCGTCACTACGCAGACAACAAATTTTAGACTGACATGGAGGCTTGTGTTAGAGAAAATTGAAAAAAACTACATAGTTATTTGTGGAAATTGTCAGTTTTTTTCAATTTATTTAACACAATAATTCAAAGTTGCATGAATTAATTTTTATTCGCAGGATTTGTAACAGGACCTTATCAGTCACTGCAACAATTTAATATAATAACATATTGTTTGCAAGGAGGAGGTCGTAGCTAAGTTAAAAAAAAAAACAGGGCAGTCTGGGACTGCCGATTGAAGTGAAAACTAAGTAACGCCATCTAATGAAAATGTCAGGAATTTATGTGGCTTACTGTCAGTACAAGAACAAAAGCTGTAGCTCCATTTAAAAAAATCCAAAAAAATTAAACAGAGTGCGCTGTCAACAAAAACTTGAAAATTAAAGTTGTGCATTTCTACTCTCTTACGAATTTTCGATCAGGTCACGTGTCATGACGCGAGTTTCCTGACGCGAGTTTAACATTTTTACCCATCCCAAAAAAGTGCACAACGCCGCTAAAGAAGCTTTCACTTCAATAACAGCCTCAAGGGTCGATGGGGTTGGTCCGTATGGATGGGTGACCATCTTTACATAGGTTACGACATACCTCCTTGCTTCGGAAAAACGTTAAGCCCCGGTTGTCATTTGGGTTAAGCTAGGTCAGATAGGCAGTGGCTCCATGTAAAGCCTACTGGTATTCATCTGCATCCGGTTAGACTCGAAGCCAACCCCAACATAGTTGGGAAAAGGCTAGGCAGATTGAGTATTGTCCGCAACGCTCATCGGGTATATGATTTCTGTCTTAGTAGTTAAACCGCGTAATTGCGTCTTTCATTTCAGCTCAACAACATTCATTGCGTGATTTACGTCGTTGAGCAGATAAATTTATGAAACTAATGAAGCAATGGATTAAGAATTTCTTTGCATTAATTTGCAATAATTATGCAATTGAGGTGCAGTTCTTTGAACACTTTTATTTATTGATCGACTCTATCTCTAAAACTCAACTTAGACATTGTATGGATCTAATCTGCGTTCGCAATTTATTTGCCAAACAAACAAACACGAGTTTTAGGAAAAACAGCTGTAACGCCAACACATAAGGTTCAGTTTGCGCTACAACTTCCTAAAGTACATAGTACTAATCAGTCTAAAATCAACTTTATTTACTCTAGCATAAAGTTGATGTTTGTTTAAGTGGAAATAACATGAATTGCAAGCAAGGATTAAAATAGACCTAACATTTCAGGGATCTACGGTTAATCGAACTCAATTTATGGTTTATTTGAATTTGATTTTCGAATGCATAGCGCTTGAACCCGAGAATTGTTAGCCGATTGCAATTTCTTTCACGGCAACGGCGGAACTTCTATCCCAATATGAGCTCTATGAGACGTCAATGGGGATTTGTGGTAGAAAAGTTCACAAATCCCCATTGATGGGGATTGTCAATGGGGATTAGTGGAGTAACCCGTTCTGTCTATTATAAAACCAAGCGCACATTAGTGCCGCAACGATCCGCAGCGCATCGCATTTTCATACGAAAAAGTGCGGTCCAGCCTGCCTGAAGTGTGCGTTCATAATTCATATACAGAAAATGTACGAAAGTGATGAAGGAGGATTTTGCAATGCGTTGCGTTGCGATGCGGACCAATCTGCGCTAGCCTTTAAATGACTTTAAAATCTACAGCCGGATATAGTTAGCCATCAATCCAGTCGTATATATAAAACCTCAACGGCGCAGTAGATCGATTTTATTAGAACAACACCATGTGTGCTTAGCCTTGAAATTATTGTTACGTCATTGGCTTATCGGTATCATAACTTATTCAGATACAAAATGCAGCTTTAAATAAACAGAATTCTTATTTATTTACATAGTATATGTAGTATTTAATAGTAATATAAATTATGTGCAAGTAACTCTTTCTTCGTATTGAAAGTCACGAACTTAAGTATAAGACCGTGCGCACTTTGGGCGCGTTTTCGTACGAAAAAATACTCGAGCGAACACGCACGAAAGATCCCGACCTTCCAAGTACTAACGCGCAAACTGAGTGCGAGTTAGTCGTACGTATACGTCATCATTATCAGCCTATTAATGTTCCCACTGCTGGGGCACAGGCCTCCTCTCTGTGAGAGTGAGTGGGCTGAAATCTACCACGCGGGCCCAGTGCGGGTTGGTAGATGTCACATGTCTTCCAATTTTTGGTTCTAAGACATGTGACATCTACCATCTTTTCCTCACGATGTTTTCCTTCACCTTTTTGAGAGCAGGTGGTGATGAAATTATTTACACAAAGTAAAGCGCCTGCTTGGGTTCGAACCCACGACCTACAACTCCTAAGTCGAGGCCACTACCACTGGGCCACCACTGCTCTAAAAAATAATGCGTTAAATTGTAAATGCTTTGTTGCCATTCACAATTTTTCGATACTTTATAATCTCGCTAAATAGATTATAAACTAACGATGTTCATAATCATACGGTGCCATAACTCTTTTAAGAACAACTGACGGGGCTTACCTACCTACTTCCCAATGTGGGCCAAACATACATTTAAGTTACACTCATTTTGACTATAATTTTCACCTTAAAATCCAGGTGAATACCATCAAAATGGCGTCTCTCCATCCTTTTTCCCCGTCGTAAAAAGTTGTATGACATAATGATCCAGATTGAAGGTACCTACTTAGCTATATAAAATTCGTACGAAGCAGGAGTTTGTTCATAAAGACGGGGAGGCGCCAGTGGGCCATACAATATGTTAAGCGCTGTTCTCACAAAATGATATTGTGTCCCGCGATCCGGTTCTTTCAGTAATGAAGCGTAGCTTGCGTGCTCATTATTATATTTTGTGAAGCACTTGTGTGTGGCAGTGTACTGTTAGTATAGAGTGAAAGTTACTTAATTAAATATCCAATTCAAGGTGTAGTGTAGAAGAAAATTGCATCATTGTACTATCGAGGACAAGTTGATAATTGAGTATTTAACATTTTTTTATTTCTCATGACTTTCTATGTTTTCTAGTGTACAATAATTAGGTACCTAAGTTTTACTTACCTACTTGTTTTAGTACTCCAACTTCAAAATAAATGTCGAATTTCTAACTTAGGAATCTGGAATCTCTTCTGCATGACAGTGTACAATCTTTTACACGGAATCACTCATGTACGACAGTGTACGAGCAAGCCCTTTTATGACTGAATTAGAAATAAATTACGGAATTCTTTAACCATAAAGTTCACGCTCTATAAATTCTTAAGGACATTAATAAAATAATAAAAATAATAAAAATGTTTATTTTTCTTCCACAAATAACACTTACTAACTAAAATTGGATGGAAAAAAAAAAATGATTATGATGCAGGACAATGTTCATTTGTGGGAGACTGGTGCCTAAACTAAGCCGTGACTTGTATTTCAGGACACCAGGAACTCCCCCCTACAGGTAACAATATCATCAAAAACATTACTAAAGACAATGCTTAACGAAAGTTACATTTTTATGTTATAAGGGCTAACTATTTGTTGGAAAAGAAGACAAAAAGAAAATAATAATAAAAAATAAAAAACAAATATTAATTTTGTATGAAGTGTAGGGTGTGTAGTGTGGGTGAGAGTGTGATGTATTTTGACTGTGTGTGTGTGTGTGTGTATGTGTGCGGGTGTAGTGTTGAAAGGGCGAGAGAGTATGTGAGTGGGTTCATGTCCAACTAGACGAATGGTTCCTATTACGTTTTTATGACTAGTAGCTCCTCTGTCTTTGTGTAGTTCAATTTTATTAGCCAATTAGTCAATATATTTTTACATTTAGATTTATTGTAATTAAAAATACCTAATTCTTTATTTAACTTATTGTAGAGTTCAGGTCCTCGGAAAGTATAAAATTTTTGGGCAAATCCTGTTTTAGATTTGATGGTGCTACATATTGCATACTGCCTCCTCGTTGTTAATTTAGAAAGATCGAATGAGGATGAATCTGAATGTTGCCGCAGTATAGTAAAAAGGATGTAAATTTGCCTAACAGTTAACACCTCAGCTTCCTGATACAGTGCTTCAGTAGGATAGAGCCGTGGTTTTGAAAGGCCAACTTTCAGAATCAACCTTTGGGCTCTCTCTATTTCCAACATTTTAGTTTTACCGGCACCTCCCCACGTTGTTACACAATATGTCAGTATAGACTGAACAAGGGCAAAATATACCATTTTAAGCGTTTCACCATTTGCTACCTGTCTAAGCTGTTTAAAAATATAAGTCAGTTTCCGTACTCTTTTACATAAGTTGTGAATGTGTTCATCAAAGGACAACCTTTTATCAATAGTTACACCCAAATAACGAATACTCTGTGTCGGCTGTATAGATGAGCAGCTACATTGATTCAAAGGAGGAAATGAACACCGATGAACGTATAAGAGAGGCTTATTTTGAAAGAAAGTTTCTGCGCTCCTGATTGCAAAAGGAATGTATTTGGTTTTATCTGCGTTAAGAGTGAGCGAGTTTGCAGCGAGCCAGTGGCAGACCGTGTTCAGACCTGATTGAGCTAAAGAATATACTTCTTCCCAAGAATCGCCCTTGAAAGTAAGAGTTGTGTCATCTGCGTAAGATATTATTTTGCAGTTTTCAAGATTAAGTTGACATAGCTCATTTATATAACATAAAAACAAAGTGGGGCCAAGAACACTTCCCTGAGGAACCCCATGCTCAATAGGAAGTTCATCACTTAAGTGGTCCCCGATCCTTACACGTTGCGTACGATCGGATAAATAGTCGGCTATTAGTAAAAGTTCATTACCCCGTATTCCCATATTAGCTAACTTACGAATTAGCGTAGGGATAGAGACTGTGTCAAAAGCTTTGGCAAGATCGAGAAAGATGGTTAGGCATTTCTTGTTTTCGTCTATGTTTCTAACTACAAAATCCGAAAAAGTGTGAACAGCCTCATCAGTGGATTTACGTGCTCTAAATCCATATTGTGTTTCAGCAAGAATTTTATTTGACTCTAGGAATTTTATTAGTCTGGAATTAATAGTACGCTCGAAAACTTTTGAGAGTGAAGAAAGGATAGAGATGGGCCTATAGTTGTTGACACAGCCTGTATCCCCTGCCTTATAGATGGGGATTACAATTGATTTTTTTAGTATTTTGGGAAAGACACCTGTAGCAAAGCAACGATTTATGAGATCAGTGATAACCGGAGCCACCACATCCACAACACTTTGCAATAGTCTAGATGAGATGGTGTCACACCCAGGTGAGCAATCACTCTTTAAATTTAGTATAACAGATTTGACTTCCATAATATCTACTTTGAGTAGTACGAATGAGTTGCTAGGGGAGGTGTCCCTGATCACAGCCGTGTTATTGAAAGATGGAATATTCGAGGGTATGCGTTGAGCTAGTACTTTTCCAATTGTAGAAAAAAAGGTATTGACATTGTCAATAGATGATTGAGGGCTTTGACTTGTATATAGTAGTTCTTCAGGAGATTCACGATTTTTATTACAATTTGTTATAGTTTTAATAGAGTCCCATAGTAATTTGGAGTTACCTTTAGCCATATTTAGTTTGTTTTGTTCATACTGTCGTTTTATTTTTTTAAGAAGATTGTTGCAATAGTTCCTATATCGTTTATAAGTTATACTTAATATTTCATTATTTGGTTCTTTTTTAGTTTTAATATGCATATTGTCCCTATTTCTAATGCATCTCAGAAGTCCCGGCGTTATCCAGGGTTTTAGGGTAGTTTTATTTCGTGGCATCCTAACGATCGACATATGTTTTAATGTTAGATTAGACAATAATTCGATAAACTCACTAGTTGCCAAATTTAAGTCGCTTTCAGCATAAACCTGACTAAAATCCAATTTTGAGCAGTTAGAGATGATCTCGGTCCAGTTCAGCTTCCTGATTTGTCTACTATTTAAGGGTTTTTTTGAACCCTTGTGCTTGAGACAAAATAGAATAGCATCATGATCAGATATAGAGGTGTGAAGGTTAAATGTATAAGAATGTAACTTGCTCTTAACTAAAACATGATCCAGGCAACTATTTCCTCTAGTAGGTAGGTTATGTGCCGGAAGTAAACCGTGGAATGAAGTAATATCTAGGTATGACGAAACATTAGAATCCACATTCAATATATTTACATTAATGTCACCCACAATTATTATATTTTGAAATGATTGCAGCTGTTCAAGAATGTTGTGGAGTGATTGCAGAAAGGTATCCAAACTTTTAAAAGACGGTGACCTGTAGATTGCCACAATAACTATTTTAGTCCCAAATTTAATTAGCAAACAGTTGCATTCACAAAGAAGTGGTTCTTCTATTGTGTAATAATGTTCGTTACTGACCATGACTACCACTCCATCATTTTGATTAAAGGTTCGTTTCGTTTTATAAGAGTTAAATCCATTTACAGTAGGAAGGTCTGATACCTGACGGAGCCAGCACTCGGACAACACTATAACGTCGCATTTGAAGCTTAATCTAGACAAAAGCACTGAAAGTTCATTGAAATTGCAATTGATACTACGTATATTTTGTTGTAAAATTTTTAGGTAGTTGGTAGCAGTTGGTATGTATTTGGAGCAATTTTCTGGGTCACAACTTAAAGAGACAGAAGCATTAAACTGATCTAAATTATCAAATAAATCATTTACCATAGCGAATGTTGCCATATAATAAACTCGTAGGACAATTTGAGAAGGAAAAAGAAAGTTGTAAGACAATTTTTCATTTTGTTGATTATTAAGACAAAGATGTAAGTTGCACAGAGCTCGGAACTAGTGCACCTATCTGGTAAACATGAACAAAGATTCAACCCAACTAGTGTACAGGGAACATGGTAGGTGACCTTTCGTACTATTTGTTTATTACTACGGAACCAAAACGTGATTTTATGTAAGAAAAGGTGTGCGTGTGTGTGTTGTTTGTTTACATTTGTATACTTAAGTTTAATTTGAGAAAATAGGAAAGAATAGGTGATATGTATGATGTACAGTGTATTAACATAAGTTCCTAGACATATTTTAAAAACAATGGCATGCAGTTTAAATGAAAGTATGAACAGTCATATAATATTATCTAAATCTTCAGTATTTTTAATGTGAATGGGTGAGTCACCCTCATTCCTCCGTATATATATTTTTCCGAAAGAAATCCAGCATCCATGAAAACCTCGTCTTTTAGCGAGCTGTCTGGACAAGTAGAATAGTTGTTGTGTCTTTACTGTCAGAGAATCGGATACATAAATATTCCGGGGAGCTCCTTTAATCTTAATGTCATTGGTGTTTAATGGCAGTCCTTTTTTCACTTTCTGTGATTTATTGTATTTGATCACCGAACCAATAATTCCAGTTTTCCTAGCTACAGTTGTAAAGTCAACTACAACGGCCTCAGTTTTAGATTTTGTTCTGTAAATATCGCGTATTTCCGTTGTGTTTACAATTATTTTCTTCATAATTCTGTCGTCGCGTTATTCATAGTAGGTATATTGACTTTTATAACATCCTGAGTTTGTTTTATTTTCTTGAGATTTTTGGCGTGTAAAAAGCTGAAAAACAAGCCTTTTTTTCAGAATAATTAAATACGTATCCGCATTTAAAAACAGAAATTGTTGACACTATGACCAAGATATGCAGTGAGCAGTGGGTTTCTGTATCTTCATGAAAAGCATCCAGTATTTTAAGCTATTATGACATTTTCAATGCCAAATGAATAAAATATAACGTTATAGGAAAAAATCGTAACGAAGGGCGCCTTCAAATTTGCCACAAAGTGCCGCACAGAGGCAGCGGGGCTGCAGCGCTGAAGCCGCGTTGCCTCCGCGCGGAACTTTGCGGCGATATGCACTTAAAAAAAAATTGACTCTATTAATTGGTTTTATCGCAAGGTACAGTGTTTTCAGGTTTCATACATTGATTGACATGATTTTTTTTAAACTATTTTGATGTACATATTTCTCGTTTGTGCTGCGTTAAATCAATTTTTGAAAAGTACAGTATTAATTTCCATTTAAGTATCTATACAGTGGTATATAAATTAAGTAGGTTCTGTGTACTGGCAGGAGTGTAACAATAAAAGCAGTTGCAGAAATCGGTAAAAATATTTTTTTTAGTCGCAGAGCACTCTCTAATGCTTCGCATTATGAGTCGTGACTATCAATATCTATATACCTACATATTATATAATAATTATTTAAAAATGAATCCCTACTTCCTTGGTCACGGCATCACGCGTGAACGATCCGAACCGATTTCGCTAATTCTTTTTTTGTTGTATTTGTTATAGTAAGGAGATGGTTCTTAGGATAGGTAGGTGAAGGTAGGTAGGTAGGTAAGTAGGTAGGGTAGGGTAGGTACGTAGGTAGGTATGTATGAAGGTAGTTGTAGGTAAATAGGTAGGAGGTACCTATGTATGTAGGTAAGGTAGGTAGTTGGGATAGGTAGGTGCGCCGTAGATAAGTGCTTACCCGTGCGAAGCCGGGGCGGGCAGCTAGTCTCGTATGCAATACTCAATACTCAATACATTTACGTTAACATTCACACAACCACATAGGTGCTTAAAATTCATGTCTCTAACCATCCATACTCACACAAACAAACCTCACATTAGCTCCTACAAAATCGCAAAATTTAAAAAAAAACAGACCGCCAGTACCAGGCAATCATAAAAATTAAGTTTACGATGTACCCGCGCGCGTCAATATAACGGCCTATAAAGACGGTCGAACGCCCGACCAGCGTTTAATTACTCGTCCCAATGATGTGCCTGACAAATTGCTGACAAGCTGAGTGCGGCATATTGTTGTTATGTGGTCCGCTTCCTCCGTTTCTATTAACTGCTGGATCGATTTATGTTGCTTTGTACTCGTAGTACATGGTTATTGGTAGGGTCATTGTTTAGATATTTTTGGGTCAATTTATTGGCCTTTGATTGGATTGGTGTGGCGTGTGGCAGTCTTGGGTGTTCAAAAGGGAGTAACAACATTATCTTCCTTTTGAACTTTGCCATAGTCGGGCATTCATCGATGTTTTATAAAGTTGCAACTGAAGACCCTACCATTACCTCAGCAACGGGCGTATAGATCCCAATACTTTAATAAACTTGATTTACCGTTTACAGTTTACAGAATAGAGCGTTGTTCAATTTAATATCTGCACCAAATTTCTAGCCAGAAGACCTAGTAATTACTGGCTTAGCCAATCGCCCATGAACGTTATAATTATGCCGGTCATACACATTAGCGGTAGACCGCCTTCGTTTTGATCGTCAATTACAGGGTTTTGTTTTCCTTTCATTTCCAGATAACTGTGATTATGAACGACCAACCGACATCCCCTCCCTTTTTTTCAACAAAAACTATATTCTAAAAAGGTTCGCCCCCTACGAAATGAGAGTGTACTATATGTAGGTACTCGTACACCTCTGCGTAATCTTACGGGAATTACAGGTGTTACGTTATGTTATGTGTTAGGTTGTTAATATACTCAGTTTTTATATTATTTTCCAGATTTTTCTGTATGTGTGTATGTTTTAACAAACAAATGATCAAAACCATCATATGATGTGACTGTGTGTGTGTGTGTGTGTGTGTGTGTGTGTGTGTGTGTGTGTGTGTGGGGGTGTGTGTGTGTGTGTGTGTATGTTATCATATGATGTAAACAAATGGATCCGAAAACATACCCGTGGATGCCAATTTGTAAGAACACTTTCAAATTGAGTGCTTTAATTTGATCATGTGAATATACTTAACCCCGAAATTCGAATTTCAAATCACCTTAAAGATGTTTGTAATTTGACAATAAGGTCAATTTTATAACCTTAATATTCGTCAATGATTTTTTAATTACAATTTAATATTGTTATTTTTAAACAATAAATTAGTCGAAAAAGTAGTGATACTTATATAAAACAAAAATTTTCTAAATATAATAGACGAATTTGTTACTAATTGCCTTTAGTAAGTGATTGCGTAAGAATTTAAACTGAACTGGCATTGTTTACAGTGTAAAATATGCCAGTTCTGTGACAGTGTAAACTGTACACTGTCATGGGATACGCTTGGGACAGACTATAAGTAGTCAATGGAATAGAGACGGCACTACTCAAACTAGCCCCGACTCGAGCTTGTAACACACTCGCCTTCGTGCCACAAAGTCAGCTTGGGTGAAGGAAACTGACATAGACTTCGAATGGCCACTGTGGAGTGCTGAAGTATCGAGTGCAATCGATTCAGCGAACACATCGACACTTGCATAGTGACACAGCCACGATTCAGTTGCAATGTTTTGTTAATCTAAGCTAAGAGATTGATCTGCTAGCTCTCTTTTGATGGTAGCCTTCTTGTCAGTCATGACGTGCCAGCAGCTGCCAACTATTTCTGTTTTGAGCCCGTGATTATATTTATATCTATTGTGTTTTATTTTCTTGTTCTACTCGAATTTAATTATCTCATTTTTATGCACGTGTTTCTGTAACAAAAAAAAGAAGAAAGGCAGAAGTGAAAACTTGAACATTTATTTAGTGCAAATAAATTTTTGAATATTTTGGAATGGTTAGGGAATAATTTCGCACGAATTGCTTTATTTATTAGTATAAAAGTACTATAATTTATGTGGTTAAATACAATATTCATTAGTAGTAGTAGTATATTTATTTATTTTAAATTATTTAAACACTTTTCATGAAGTATGTTTTGACTGCTTTTTTTAACCCATCAATATGGATACAATTTCTTACCTCGCAATCTTTACGTAATGTCAAAGACTATTTATTTTGATATTTACTTTGTTGGTTGCTAGGCAACGGATCTTACGGTCACGACCTGACGCGAGTTTAACATTTTTTACCCATCCCAAAATAGTGCACAACGCCGCTAAAGAAATTTTCACTTCAATAAACTTATTTTTCTTTCTTTCTATATCTCGTGTACTTTCTGACCTCTACAGACTGTAACAATATAATAAGCTTTAGTGGTATGAGGAACAGGGTGTAAAGTTCACTCACCCACCATAGAAAAGGGAGGATCCTCCAACCAGACGGGTTGTTATGTCTGGCGGGCAACTGCCCATATGTTGATTTCGGATAGTCTTATCTATGTTTTTCGCTCGGTAAACTCTAACTGCGCGATGTAGGAATTGTGTGACGTCATGTCTTTTTGCTTCGTAGTTTGTATGTGGCGGTCTAACCGCTACAAAGCAGTTATGCTTTTTAACTTTGTAACCCCGCTATGTAATTATATTGTTGCTTCTTACTTACATTTTTGAACACTGATCGAGAGGCTGCACGAGTTGATGCGCTAGATTATCTCTGATAGCCCAGGTCATTAGTGTTTTCAAATCTAAACTGTATTAGATACCAATTGAACATCCATCTCATCAGGAGCTCGTGGATAAGTAATAACAGTCGCACGGGTCGATCCATCAGGGTAAGCTAAGCTTGTCGGGGTTGGTCCGTGGATGGGTGATCATCTTTATATACGAGATTCCTCCATGCCTTGGAAAGCACGTTAAGCGATTGATCCCGGCTATCATTCGTGGATCTTTGACAGTCGTTACGGGTAGTTAGCCCGACAACCAGTCTTACCAAGGAGTATCACATTACTCAGTAACTGTGTTGTCGAGTTTAGATAGGCAGTCGCTCCATGTTAAAAAAAAGAAAGAAAAATAGGTTTATTCATCACAGAAACACGTGCATACAAAAAGACATGAGTAAACAAAATAGAGAACAGAAATAGTCGGCAGCTGCACGTTGTGACTGTGATAAGAAGGCTTCCACTCAGCATAATGCTGTGCTATGGGGAACCCACAGCACAAAAAAACTGGTAATCAGCTGCATCTGGTTAGACTAGAAGCTGACCCCAACAAAGTGCGTAAAAAGGCTAGACAGATTGATTGTCCATCCATTTTATACCATTCACTACGATGTTCTTCTAAGCAACAGGGCCTTTAAAAACAATTTAGAGCTAGTATCTCTGTGTAACACTATTGTGTTACTAGGTTAAAGTGGAGGTGGGCAATAGAGTGATCCCAGTTGATCCACCGTTTTGTAAAATATGTGAGACAATGCAGGGATGACATGCAGACACAGTTGTTCTACGAACAATGTGAACACTATGCTTAGAATGGGAGCTGAACTACTCTGGTGTGATTCAGTTGATAGAGTTAGCCTTTTGTGTCACTGCATTGATGCACTGCCAATAAAACAAATGAATGCTACTACGAGTATATACCGAAATATTGATTTGCGGGGTAATTGTGTAACACACTATTTTGACAATTCGACAATATGCATTGCGTTAATTACGTTGTCGTGCAGACGAGTTTTTCAAACTTAAGAAGTAATTGATTAGGAACTTCCTTCAAAGTCAGGATTGTGAAAGAGAGTGTGTGTGTGAATTAAGTTGCTGGGCAGACGAACCTGCGCCAGATCATTCTAACCGGATGCACATACGAAACAGTCTCATCAATTTAAACAATTTGCGCTTCAAGGAGTAATAGCTCCGGCAGTCGTAGACGCGTAGATCAGCCTGTAACAACTACAAACGGCACGGATTTTGATGAGCTTACACTGACCTGAAGGTAGATCTAAACATGTAGGTATGTGGCATCAACAATTCTTGTGAGCATGGCCTGTAGATGAGTAATATGTACCAATTTGCAGTTAAGAGACAGTAATTTCAAAGCCAATATGTTTCCTAGGCTGTAGGTACTTTACTGCCTTGCTTTCAGAAACAAGACAATAAAATACCTAATGCCAGCTTCTGGAGTACTAAACCTGGTGGCATTAAAGTACTTGCCTTGTAAGGAAGTAGATTTTCAAATATTATCGTTGTTCATTGCACTCTGTTCCCTGTGGTAACAATTGAGTTACAGTATGACAACTTGATGCAACCAATTATTACTATAACGCTATTACATGTATACTTTACTACTATTCCATAGTTTAGGTTTACGGCCAGAATATACTGATTAAGCATCCTAACAAATATTATAAATACGAATGTGAGTTTATTGCACGACTCGTAATGCGAAGCATTAGAGTGTGCTCTACGATCGAAAAATATTTTTTGCCCCATTTCTGCAACTGTTATTATTGTTACACTCCTGCTAGTACACAGAACCTACTTAATTTATATACCATTATATAGATGATTAAATGGAGCGTAAAACTGTACTTTTTACCAATTGATTTAATGCAAGAGAAATGAAACAACATCAAAATAGTTGAAAAAAAAATCCTGTCCGTCAATTTATGAAGCTTGAAAACATTGTAGCTTGCGATAAAATGAATTAATTGAGTCAATTTTTTTTTGATACATTGGCCATAAAAGGAACCCTATTGAAAATGGCTCTTTTATTCATAGTAGTTTAATTATAATTAATAAAATACTAACTAAAATATAATATCTTTATCTAAATATTTCCAACCTTGACTTATCGTGTTGCCTAGCAACCCGCAACGTAAATATCTAAATAAATAGTCTTTGACATTACGTAAGGATTGCGAGGTTAGAAATTTACCCATATAGATGGGTAAAACAGCAGTCAAAACATACTTCATGAAAAGTGATAAATTGTTAATTTTTGTTTGAAACTATGTTTTGAATTTCTTTTTCGTTTATGAATGTGTGTTATGAGGCGTGCACTTTTGGAATTTCCAAACTATATTTGTTTTTTACGGTTTCACGCTAAAACGGCTGAGCGGGTTTGAATGAAATTTGGCACATGTGTAGATGATGATCTGGAAAAGGACATAGGATATCTATTATTCCGATATTCCCACGGCATCGAGACCTATGCGAGAAATCAACATCCAGCTGTGCCGAGAGTTAATAAGGTTTCCTATAATTATTTTATTGTAAAGTTGACGTTAAAAAGTGCCTTTTGGCCTTCTTGAAATAAATGATATGACTTTGATAGCCGGCTAAAAATGTAAGTTTTTTTTATGTATTCGTTGCTTTTTAATCTTTATTTTTATTCAATTTAAATTCAAATTACCAAAGTTTAATGTACTAGTTAAACCTTAATAATACTATATTGGGTGACTGGTAATTAGTGACCGAAACTTAAACACGTGACTATACTCATCATTATGAACAACTTTTATTATGGGGCCAAACCTGAAATCGCGAAAAAATAATCAGCTGTTCCCTACATTTATGTTCGCAAAATTCGTCAAAGTGTATGGAACAGCAGATTTTTTTTTTTATTGCATGATGTGGTCTCTTATAATTGAAGCACATAGATTATTGTTATTGTCTTTGTATTATAGCATGTAAGGTGTATTCTTTGATGGAGATCCTAATAAAATAAAATAAAATTACCGCACTAGTAGCAATGACAGTCCCTCCATGTATAATACTGGTATTCAGCTGCATCCAATTAGACTGGAAGTCGACCCCAACATAGTTTGGAAAAGGCTCGGTAGATTGATTGATTCGTTTGATGGCACGATGAACAGAACGGTAAGCTATTTATCTACTTCCCTTTGCCTGTTAGTTTTAGTCAATGTTCTAGAGCAATGGTGGCCCAGTGGTAACGGCCGTGACTTACGAGTTGTAGATCGTAGGTTCAAACCCAGGCAGGCACTTTACTTTGTGTAAATTATTTCATCACCACTGCTCTCAAAACGGTGAAGGAAAACATCGTGAGGAAGCCAGCATGTCCGAGAACCAAAAAATTCGAAGACATGTGACATTCATCAACCCGCACTGGGCCCGCGTGGTGGATTACGGCCCACTCCCTCTCACCGAGAGGAGGCCTGTGTCCCAGCAGTGGGAACATTATAGGCTGGTTATGTTATGTAATGTTCTAAGCTGCACTAACTAGCAATGTGTTCAGTTCACTACTCCACAGAGAAATATAAACTTTGCAATATTACGTAATATTTTCTCTCGAGTCCTAGATCTGGGATGCAGAATTATACTCATAAGTAATGATCTAGTTGAACTAACGCAATAGACTCTCGAAATACACAACTGCAATAAATTGCTGTTAGCAAATAACATTTTGAAATTCATGGAGTTGGTAAATAAGCTTAAATTAGCATTGTGGTTGTATGGACAAAGGATAGAGAATATAGTTGCGAATACTTGGTAATTTTCGACGATATTATATGTAATCTGCGTTCGCAATGTATTCGCCAATCATGTAAACAAACACGAGTTTTCCACGTAGACAAACATCAACTTTATGTAAGTGTAAATAAAGTTGATTTTAGACCGACTAGTACTGTGGAAAAAGTCATAAAAAATATGATTTTATAGCGCAAACTGAACCATGTGTAGGCATTACAGTTGTTTTTTCTAGAACTCGTGTTTGTTTATATGTTTGGTAAATGAATTTCAAACGCAGATTGTTATTTGTTTTTGGTTTATCTATCACATGAAGGATATGAATCCATACATATTATAAATTAAAGTCGCTTTTCGTGTCTGTCTGTGTGACTGTGTTTTCTTCTAAACTACGTAACCGCTTGGCCACGGAACGGGCGGCGCGAACGGCGGCGCGATCGGCGGCGGCGGTGCGTCTTGCGGTGCGTCTTGCGGTGCGTCTTGCGGTGCGTGACTAGTACGCACCGCAAGACGTCATAATCGCAAGACGCTTCGCCGTTCGCACCGCGCGAATTTTCGCTGTAGCGAATGTCCCGTGGCCAGGCGGTAACGGATTTTAATGCGGTTTTCACCATCATTTTGCTAATTGATTCCGGAAGGTTTATGTGTATCATCATCTGCCTAGCTTTTTCCCAACTATGTTGGGGTCGGCTTCCAACCTAACTGGATGCAGCTGAATACCAGTATTTTACATAGAGCGACTAAAACAAACAAACTGTTCAGCTAGGTAGGTCCAACTTCGAGAAAGAGGTCAATCGTCGAATCCGACTCGGCTGGGCAGCGTTCGGGAAGCTACGCAATATCTTCTCGTCCCACATACCACAGTGTCTCAAGACGAAAGTCTTTGACCAGTGCGTGTTGCCAGTGATGACTTATGGCACTGAAACGTACGACCACGTACCGGAAGACGTAGCGTTGGAAGGCCTCCCACAAGATGGACCGATGACATTGTAAAGGCCGCAGGAATCCGCTGGATGCGGGAAGCGCAGAATCGGTCGAAGTAGCGGTGCTTGGGGGAGGCCTATGTCCAGCAGTGGACGTCTTTCAGCTGATATGATGACATAGAGCGACTGTCTATCTGACATCCACAGCCCAGCTACTGGGTAATACGGTACACCTTAGTAAGACTGGTTGTTAGAATTTCGGGCGTCTGACAACCCGTAACAAGTTACAATAATATAATACACATAAATCTCCATGCAAGGAAGTCGTAAAAACCGTGCGAAGCAGGGGCGAGTCGCTAGAAATACTTATTATAAAAATGTTTACACGGGTGTCGTTTTTGGGTTTTATGCTGAGTGCATACCGCGAACTTGAGTCCAGAAGTATACACTACGTTTTTGCAGTTTATTGCTGTCTCTGAAGACGATTTGATGAATACAGTCCGGCCGCCGAGAGAATGCGTTTTTGACAGCTGTCAATTTCTTACTAACGAATATTATGTGTTGTGAATTTGATCCTTATTTCTATTAGATATTGTCAAACTGACAGGTGTCAGAAACGTATTCTCTCGACGGCCGGACTATAACATTGAATATCTAAGTAACCATTAGTCAGGATGTTACTGTGAACGATAGTTCGTGAGGTAGTATTTTTGGAACGAAGTTCCTTACACAAGTTGTACCCACTTTGCACATTTGGTGAATGAGAGCTAACCGAAAAATCTATAACATTTTGACATTTATTACGTAACAAAAGTGAAAGGGCAAAATAGTAGAAAAGCGAAAGAAACTTCATTCCAAGCGGACACGACTGTTTTATAATCTCACTAGGTGCGTCCCTCAATTTCAAAGTCTCAATCCCGTGGGAATATCCGGATAAAACGTATCATAAGTCCTAATCCTGATTATAATAATATTATTATTTGGGATTAATACAGTATCCTGTTCCAAATATTCAATATCATTAATATCACTGAAATATAAAAATACAAAAGACAAAAAATTACACACGATACATAATAATTGGAGCATTTTATAGAATAATAAGGTAAATTGAGTTACGAGGTGGGAGGATCCTCGCGAATGAATGGAATGATTGATTGAATGAACGAGTGGACTTTGGGGAGCTCGGTCATTTCCACAGTGTTATTACCCGTGCATAATCGTGAGGAAAATTAACGATGAATTTTATGAACGCTGTCAAATATTTTATACGTATTTTGTGTAACGATGCTTTATATTTTAAACGGATGATCTTCAATTGGGCTTATTCTTGTTGAAAATTTTATGACTGATTTTATAGCCTTTGCTTTGAAAGGAGGAAAGTGAAACAATATCGTTTTTGAAGCTATTTAGTGCCCCATTTCTGGTTTCTAAGAAATTTTGTGAGTTACCTTAACTTTAACATAAGTCAGTATTCACTTATAATTGTATTCTTAAAGTGACTGGCGCTAGTAGCAGTTGGAAAACATACTTCGGTAACTATAGCTTGAAAAAAATTACACATACCCATAATAGCACCTACACGCAGATGCATCAATAAATAAAACCGCTGAACCACTTTCAAAACTGCGTCATTTAACCGTACAAAATCCAATTGATATCGCCACACACACAACAAACAACTCTATTACACACGAGCCAAAAAAACAACCAGAACCACTCTCAAACAAATCTAGCAGCAAATCGCTGTACAAAAACAAAAACGCATCAAGTGTACCAACACGGTTCGTGCCCGTTTTACACTAGACTAGGACCATCCATCATTTTTACCCTGTTCGACACTGGTGTCAAACTAAAACTCGACCACATCGGTATGTTCCTGTCCGAATTTTCCCACTGGCTCTCCTGTTTACAAAAGTCACAAATATTTGACGAACTACCGCCGAAAATGTTACGCCGTCATAATTACAAAATTAGTTGTTGTTTTGTTACTTCACTGAATATTTATTGTTGAGGGTCAATGAGTTGGTTTTGGCTATTTTTAGAACTTGTTCGTGAAATAAATATTAAGGTTGTGTTGTTGAAACTGTTTACAGTTTAAAATGTTTTTGAACACCAATTCCTTTTCCCAGTGGTGTTTAGTTCAAATTGCGGTCAAAACTCGTATGACTAAACACTCACAATAAGGGGTTTATCTATAAAAGTTGCTTAAAGTTAAATGACGTTCAAACATCAAAATGATTCGTCGCTAATCATTACTTAACTTTAAGCAACGTTTATAAATAAACCCAGTTAACATCTTAATTGTAATTAAAATTAAAGTAAATAAAACTAAGAGTACCAATTTGTAAGTACGCAGGCAATAAAATATTTTACGGGAAGTTTCAGGTCAGCCAGGGCTAGCTCACCTATTTTTATTCATGTTCTGAAAAATAACTTAAGACGTAACATAATAATCAAAATCTTCCTTTACGCTGACAATATAACAGCAGAAATCTGAGATAGGTATATGTAAAAAATATGAACAAAAAAAAGTCTTGTAGCGACATTTCCTACAACTACTACACGACAATAGCGTTATTTGTATTTATCTTTCCCACGGTAGACTTCCAGCAAAATATACAGACAGAAACATCTCTATCTAATCTCGGTGAGTCGAAGTCTGAGCCTCAATTTGCAAAAAGGTAGAAGTTTCCTCTCCATTTCGTCGCTTCATGAGATCGTGGAGGGAGGGAGCGCTTATTTGTTCGCCGAAATATGTATAAAGAATAAAGGTTTGCTTACACAACTGCGAAATTATTAAAAAAAATGTTAAGATTTATTTTGTCTGGCAATAATCACAACAGTATCGATAGCCGAATAGGATGTTCCTCTGTCAATTGCTTTATGCAACTCGAAGTTAATTGTCATTGGAATATTAACGACCTACTAAAACTCTAATAAATAACTTAACTTGCCTACTAAATTAAATTTAAATACCATCTTATTCAGGTTGCATTTTTAGAATATTTCATTACTCCAAGAAACTTCTTACAATATATAAACTTTTTCTAATGGTATACAATAAAAAGCTAAATACTGGCCTTCACTGACAAAATAAAATTGTGAAAGCCATATAATTAACCAAAAAAAGAAAACAAAAAAAAATAAAGTCTAATGGCGTTTTCCAATTATTTTGACGCAAAGTGGCCAGTGTTTTGAATTAATTATAATAAAGAGGTCGTATTTGGAAAAAGAGTCACAAAAAATAAAGCCACGTAAGATTGGAACCGTATAACTGAGCCTTACGAAGAGAGATATAAAAAGATAAATGCGAATGAAGATGCAGTGGAATGAAGAAAAATAAACGTACGGTGGGTTACGGATGTGAGGAAAGGAACAAAATTGTTTTCTCGTTAATATACGCGGCTGACATCACCGCTTTTATATATTTTATATCTGTTAAAAATTGAAGTACTACAGAAAATGTTTTCGTAATGACTGTACTCTTTGCTGATTGGAGTTTCGTGTGAAATGATTTTAAATTCTTTCTTTGTTGCCATGCAATTGTTTTTAAATTAATAATAAGAGGAAAGCTTCGTACTGTGTCGAATAATCTGAATGAATATTCTATAAAGCAGTAAATGCAACTGATAGTTTAAATTTAAAATCCGAAACTCAGTTTATTTGTATAACATCTAAAGGTTTGAAAGTATAAATCGATTGAGGTAAATACAATTTCAACAAAATTCATTTACCATCACTAATGAATCAATCATTATAAAATGCACGCTGTTTTTATTGCAATTTACTCCTGTTCATTCCTAAGACCAGAGCTCTCATCCAGCCAGAGTAACAGAACACAATCTTAACATTAAACTACCCCACAAATGAATATCCCAAACCTACATCAAACTAATTTGACGTAAACTATCCAGATAATTTGGCCACAGAGGCTTGAAACAATTCTTCTAAACGACCACATAACATCTTGGAATGTTCTATACCGACTGGCGATCAGTCACTGTCCGCGTGCTCTGAATAGTTGATGCCTGCCGTATCGCCCACCTGCAACCTTTATAACGTGGCTCCAGAGAAGCTGGATGGACCGAGATTGTTAGAAAAATGAGGAGTTATGAGAGACGATATTTTTAGAAAAGTTTTATGCAACGCGTTCTTGATTTTTAAAGATGAATTTGCGGGATATTCCGCGTTCCAATAGTATGTCCCTAGGTTTCTTGCTCGAATCTACATTTTATACATTCCGTTGAAAATCTAGTGGGATTTGATGTAGTATGAATCAGTAACAATTCATGGTTTCTATGTCTCTATGATGCTTTTTCATGTAGTTTAGCAGTGACGGACAGGCTATGATGATGACAAACATTTATTTTATGTACCTAAGTATGAGCGAATAAAAACAAAAATGCCGACTACGACGCATACACATCAGATTATAACTATGGTATTAAATTCATCTAACTGTCACATTAGGCAGCCCGCCAAAAAGTTATCGTGACATTTGCATTACATTTTATAAAATGGTGCGGTTAACATTATCTTTTCAACACAATATTTTATGTTAATAGTCTGTTGTAAACCAGCCTTGCATTATAAACCAATTTTAATTATGATGATAATAAATAGACCATTTTTTTGCTAGTTTATCCCATAACTGATTTATGGGTTAAACTATGAAAATAAAAATATATCCCTCGCACTCATCTCCCACTACTAGTCTACTCCACCGAATGTAAACGCGCCCTCAGTCGATTTCAGTGACGTGGCGGCCATCTTGTGACGTATGTTCGTGGCATAGACAAGTGCGATTCATTCAAGTCAACCGCTACGAAACCGAGTGTCTTTGCACTGATGAATGAAGCTGGGTGTAGTCGGAGAGTGGGAGTACAGTACAGTTACATCCAAGTTTTACTGGAAGAGACAAGTTTAGATTGCGTGCGGGTTTTATAAAGTTGTTGTCCCTGGGAGTGTTTTAACTTGACTTTTAAACTAAGAATAATAGAACAGCGAGAAATAGCGTGGAGTTCGATAGTTGAAATCAGGATAGGAAAAAGGTCAAGCGTTCTGAGATTGACACTCGAATTCTATGGCGTTTCCCCGAAAAAAATCGAAATTCAAAGAGAAGTTGTCGAAAAGTCATCGAGTCGAGATTTTTAACAATAGGTACTTTGACTGACGTTGAGTGGAGTTTGAGTTGAAGAATTTTTCGTGGAAATGACTTTGAAAAACGGGGATGAAATTCATTTAGTATTTTGGGAGCTATTTTTTTAGTTTTGCGTTCTCGATCTTGTTTTGTTTTGCTACTGTCTGGTTTGAAATTCTAATCGCTTTTGAATATGAATTATTATTTTATTCTTCTAATACAAATTCAAAAACAATTGCATTTGAAAACTAAACTGTTTTAAATTCCAAGGAGGCTCAATTCTGAAAATCCATTTCCTATACCTACCTACTGTTAATTAGTCGGTGAGGGTGGATATAATTACCGGTGATTTAATGGAACGATGTGAGATTAATATCTTAATTAATACAATTTAACCTACCTGTGCTATACTATGCTCCACAATGTAATATGTCTTCGAAAATTATTTTGGTTGCGTGAATTATTTTGGTAGTCCTGATTCTGCTATAGTCGGAGTTAGCGTTATACTATTTTTCTATTTTATTATTCTATTAGGTAGACTATGGGCCTATTTCAGGATGCCGAATAGCCACTACTTACTGAATAAATTAAAAAATGGAACAGAATTTGTATGAAATTATCTGCGAAGTAAGTTAATAGGAACTTAATCGTAGGTGGTGAAACAGGCCCTCAGAAGAACCATAAAAAAATTAAAATAAACCCGGCCATATGAGTGTTGGACCACACAATGATGGGTTCTGTAGTTGGGAGGAATTTTATACCAAAAACAAACTTAACATTGTAGTTGAACAACATGTTCGACCATATATCGATATACGTCACGGTCAATTCTCCAACTGCAAAAATGTAAGTTTGTGCTAGCAAAAAAAAAAAATGTGATGAAATTACAAATTAACTATTTTCGGAATTTTTCCTTTACATTTGCTGTGAGACCTTGCTTCCTGCCAAATTGCATGATTCTAGGTCAATGGGAAGTACCCTGTAGGTTTTGATTTATTTGCGTTGACTGAGAAGCTTGATTTTTTACAGCTCCAAGGGCCCATAGACCTACGTATTTGATACTAATTTCAACATGATACCTCCTCGCGTTCCTGAGAAAAATGGTCTCGACAGGCTGACAGACAGACAGACGGACAACGAAGTGATTTTATATGGGTTCCGTTTTTTTTCCTTTTGAGGTGTCGGATCCCTAAAAATAACAAAAGTTGTACAAGAGGCTGAGAATCACTGCTTTTAGAACGTCGAAATTAAAAGATAGTCCCCCAAAAACCCCGCTTTTCACCACTTCCTAGTGCTTTAGCTGGGTAAGAAGAAGTGGCGCAACAAACTCCCCAGCAGCACAGCTGTCTGTTCAGTTAGAAAGCTTGATTGATTAAACATGGACGTGTTTATAAGTGTCCTTATTTAATTTGATAGCTTGATTTTGTTTATTACATTTTTATGTCTACGCACCCACGATACAATTTCGAGGCAATTTTCCATATAAAAAATGTCACCTTCAGCAGGGTAAAACTACCCTCAACCAAATACATTGTTTATTCTGAGCCCCAAGACCCATAAAGTTTGATATATTGTACCGTTATCAGGATATTAAAGTTTATGCCTCTTAAAGATATTAATAGCCCCTCTGTGCGACTACAATGCTCTCTAAATACCAAGTAAAGGGCAAGCCCCATGTGGGACAAGGGCCTTGACATCGCTACACATGGCAGAGCTTTTGAGCAAAAAATAGCGTGTTTACCTACACGTACATATTAATAAATCGCTCTTAAGGTCCTGATAGACTTGAGCATTCGCATGTTAGATGGCCGACCCATCGGACTATGAGAGTGAGGGAAGAAATAGTGTACCTATCTGCGCACACACTTGAGCACTATAATATCTCGCGCACCGAAGGCTAGGTCCGTTGAGATTGGCCGCCATGGCCGAAATACGGTCTAGAGGACTATTATTATTACAGTGTAATAGTGTAATTATATGTCCTAACCCTGTGTAATTATATGGTCAAGGTGTATCTGTGTGCCAAATTTTATCCAAATTCGTTCAGCCGTTTTAGCGTGAAAGCGCAACAAATAAACAAACTCACTTTCGCATTTATAATGATAGGTAGAATCACAGTCATGTCTCTATGTGACACAGTCATAGGTAAATCAGTTAGAAAACATTCCGATTCGAAAAGTGCTGATTCTCAGCCTAGTTTGAATAAATGACTTTTGAATTTGAATTCCGCAGTTCGTTCTAAACAATTTTTTATTAATATCGACCGATTCTGACATTCCAATTGCGAGAATTATGTCGAAGGCAGGCGACCAGCTCCCCCACCCGAGTGATGTTATAGATGTCGAGAGCACTCGTGCGCTGCCTAATGATCGCACGTTTTGTTCCTTTGAGCGAAACCGATATAGTTCAATGGTAGAATTTGCTTATTATTCGAGAATTTCTACAACAAAGGCGGTGTTTTTAATGGTTCTTATCATTCCACCGGTCATACTAAGCCAGGAACATTATGGAATTGTTGGAGCGATTGAAACGAAACCATAATATGTGCCCAAGTGCTGCTTTGTTTTTTATTTTCCCTCAACGGAGAAGCTCTTGGCCTGCATCTCACCTGATGGTAAGTGATGATCAGGCCAAAGGTGGAAGCGAGCTTCACCCGGAATCTTCAACCACAGAGGAACTGGCTATCTTCTCTCTAAACTGCCGAAAAACAACAATGCTATTAACATTGTTGCTATGGCGACAGACTTAGGTAAGATGGTGGTAGGTAGCCAGGCGGACTTAGAACAAGCCCTACCACCAACCAAACCAAGCAGAAAATTTTGCTCCCACTGGGAATCGAACTCGGGACCTCTGGGTCTGAGACCGGTGGCTTAGCCACTAGACCACAGAGGCTTTTTTTAACTAACTTTTTCAAAAATATTATAAGCAAAAGCAATATATAAATAATAATAATAATAATAAACCTAACCCTCCACAACCGCGAGATTTACAGTCTCAGGGAATATTTCTTTCAAACTGACGTGGGGATGCACCGAGATGTGGTCGCAGTGGACAAGGGCCTCACCCCGCTCTCCTTGGCGAAAGAGAACTGGCGCAAACCTGCAGTACTGGATACTAACGATCGTAAGGAAGTATGGCAAGGCAAAGAGCTTCACGGACGCTTTTTCCGGGCCCTCCATGGGCCTGACGTAGACTTTTTGGCGTCTATATCCTGGCTGCGCTTAGGCGACCTCTTCGGAGAAACCGAAGGTTTTGTCTGTGCGATTATGGATGAAGTTATCATGACGAATAATTATCGGAAATACATTGTCAAGGATGGTACGGTTGACATTTGTCGGGCATGCCACCGTCCCGGTGAATCAATCCGACATATTGTTTCCGGTTGTTCTCGTCTTGCTAACGGCGAGTACTTGCACAGACATAATCTAGTAGCTAGGATTATCCACCAGCAACTTGCCTTGCAATACAACCTTGTGGAGTCAGAAGTACCATACTACAGGTATGTGCCCGACCCAGTTCTCGAGAATGGTCAGGCCACATTGTATTGGGATCGATCTATCATCACTGACAGGACTATTGTAGCTAATAAGCCTGATATTATGGTGCTAGATCGACGAGAACGCCGTGCAATAATTGTTGATATTGCTGTCCCTCATGACGAGAATCTCGTGAAAGCTGAGAAAGATAAAAAAATCAAGTATCTTGACTTAGCACACGAGGTTGTCGACATGTGGGACGTGGACTCTGCAATCATTGTACCGATAATCGTAACGGTTAATGGCCTAATAGCGGAGAGCCCCGACCAACACCTCAGGAGGCTCTCATTGCGCGGCTGGGTCAAGGGCTTGATTCAGAAAGCAGTACTCCTAGACACGGCACGCATAGTGAGGAGGTTCCTCTCTCTAGAGCCCTGACCACCGGCAGCTTGGACCCTGTTCCTGATGCCGATGGGCGACTATTTTTTATATTTTTAAATGTTTTTTTTATATTTTTTTTAAGAAATATTTAAAAATGTAATTTATATGTATTAAAATGAAATAAAAGAAATAATAATAATATAAGCAATATATATTTTAAGCAAAAGGTGTGAGTTAGGATCGTAGTAGGTAAGGCCATGGTGTTCTGTAGTTCCAACCCATATGCGAAAAAAGCGTGAGAATATGTATGTATTTTAAAAAGTTCCGTTATGATTGTAATTTTGTTGTTAAATGGCAACTAACCGCCATTTACTAAAACGTTAGTAAACAAACACTCAACAGCACAAATCTGTCTACCCCTTCCTTAAATAAAAGCGTTACTCCCCCCTAAAAGATAAGACTACAATCTTATTATGCAATTTAAAATTTTGTATGTGTCACATGTGCAGAGCTTTAAAACTTATTACGTCAGCAGAACTAACTTGTCACATAAAATTGATATTTGATCGTTCCATACGAGCAGGGGTTGCGCTTAGTTTTATTATAATTCATGGCTGCTTCAGTTGAAGATAGGGGTTTAAAAAAAAAGGTACTTTCATGCTGTTTTGTTACTAATATGGCAGTGGAAGGCAAACACTTATTTTTATGCAGGCTAGGGACGTCAAACATAACCTAACTATCGTAAATGCGACAGTGAGTTGTTTGTTACGCTGTCCCGCTAAAACTGCTGAACGAATTTGGATGAAATTTGGTACATAGGTAGATCATGACCCATGTTAGGACATAGGATACTTTTTATCCCGATATTATCACGAGAACAAGACTTATGTGGGTATAACCGCGGGGTACTACAATAAATTCAAGTATTTCGTATGACTAATTAATAACTTTCCCAGTCCACAAACAATGTACAAGTCTGAATAAATCAGGTTTCCCATAGATGCATTACCTACACAATAAAAACCAATACCTAACCAATGAATCATTTATTTGTGTACTAATACCAATGAATGTAGACCAAGGCACTTTTTCCACAAACTGCGGGCTGCTAATATGTGTATTAAACGGACAATGAGACAAAGCTCGATAGTCTAACAAAAAGTCTTACAAAAAGTCTAGTGTTTGTGCTCCACTTAAGAGAAAAGTACAAAGTAACAAGTCGTTAATGTCGTCCGGAGACATATTACTGTTGCACTGTTGGATAGACGATAGGGCTGGTAAAAAGCTAGCATTGTGGCAATTGTAGTGCAGTATCAATTTAAAGATAGTCGTACTATATTTGTACGTGTATTTACTCGTGATTTGGCGGTTATTGCAAATGATACTGATATTATCATAATTATCGCAAAATAACTGGTAACATAATCAGCCTATTAATGTTCCCACTGCTGGGACACAGGCCTCCTCTCAGAGGGAGTGGGCCGTAATCCACCACGCGGGCGCAGTGCGGATTGGTAGATGTCACATGTCCACGAATTTTTGGTTCTGAGACATGCCGGTTTCCTCACGGTGTTTTCCTTCACCGTTTTGAGAGCAGTGGTGATGAAATTATTTACACAAAGTAAAGCGCCTACTTAGGTTCGAACCCACGACCTACAACTCGTAAGTCGGGGCCGTGAAAGTAGTAGGGATTCACCGGTTCCAGAACTCGGGACTTAGGGTGGGGCTTGGTCGACCAAACCTAAAAAAAAAAAAAAAAAAAAAAAAAAAAAAAAAAAAAAAAAAAAAAAAAATTATTTTTTAAAGGTTTTGGGGTACGCTGATTCCAAATCTGCGGTCCTTTTTTACGTAGCATTCTCTGTTGCGAAGATACAGAAATCAATTAGGGATCTAGATGCGCTGTATTGTTCTGCATTCATTAATGAGGTACCCTCATTACCATTACAGTCACCTCACCATCCGCAACTCATTACTAATTAATACCTCATCTGTACAATGGTTTGCTAATGAGGGCCTATGGTTTATAAGTTATCCACAATAAAACTACATACTTCTGTATTCGTTCCTTTTATTACGTTTTAGTGTTATTTCCTAAAATATGTATGAAACATTTCATCTATTAAAATATCATTATAGACAGTATCCCTTGAAAATAATTTTACAAAATTATTCATTGTACATCCATAATATCTATGTAATAAATACATTACACAGTACTCGCCGCAAACTGATGTAAAATCATTTTGGATTCTATCCGTATTCCAGACCCATCTTTTACAATTCCTTTTAAAAAATATTTGATAATATCCTTTAGGTGCTCGTCCATATGAATCGAAATACTGGCCAACACCATGCTCATCAATATGTATGGCTACCCAATGTGACCCTGGTTTATCATCGGTATCCAAATTGCTTATCATATACGTTGGTACCTGAGTATGTATTGGTAATCTATTTGCAGCATATACATTACTTACTAGACTTGGATGAATTTGTTTTAAATGTTTCCGTAAT
Source organism: Conistra vaccinii (assembly GCA_948150665.1). NCBI lineage: Eukaryota > Metazoa > Arthropoda > Insecta > Lepidoptera > Noctuidae > Conistra > Conistra vaccinii. The sequence continues at coordinate 8,899,568 of OX411327.1, forward strand.
TCTGTTGTATTCATGTTATGTCATTGGTATGCACCAATTACAGTACCTATCTATCCAGTGGATCATAAAGGAATGTGGTTATGGCTAAATAACATTAAAAATAATTAAGCTAAAGATGGTGTCCTATCATTTAAAAGTACTTTAAACAACATTAACAATAATTTTGCTAAAGATGTTGACCTACCATTTAAAAGCACTTATTACATGGTATAAATAAAGCCCTGCAATCGCTAAAGCCATACAGTTGAGTCGGCGGAAGACGACAGTTTGGATTACTTACAGTGCAGCAGTCAATTATAATTCTCAACATACAGCAATAGCAATGGAGGTAAGCGATTCTTTTACTTTTATATTTCTAACTAAATGTGTAAATAACTGTTTACCTGATGTCTATTTTACTTACGAGTCTAAAATGATCATCGTGTTGTTACAGAATTCATTCAACCTCGGTGATGATAATACTTACAAACATTATTACTATCCACTCTCCCCTCGCGATGAAGAAGACAGTGGAGAAATGGTGATTAAAACGAATAGTGATACAAGGAAAAGGAAGTCTTCAGTGGGCAATTTAGAAGAATTTTTCGAAGTGCAACCGAAAAGCAAAAAGAAAAAGACACTATCATCAACAGTGGCTCGAGCTGTTGCCGGAGGAGTGTCTTATATAACAACCAATACAGATGACGGGAACCAGTCAACGCACTTAATCAAAGTAGAAGTTTACGACATGAAAAAACTGGCGAAAATTCCAATAACGGAGCATTGGAAACATGCCAATATAAGGATTAAGTACTATGTCAAAGAAAACGACAGCAAAATTTTCGATAACACCAACAAAGTTATATATAGCATTACGAAAGAAATTGCCGAGAGTGATAACGTGAAAAAGTATTTTTTTAATAGTGACAAATAGGTTAACAATTCACCTAATTGGTAGTTTAATGGATAACCATTGTGTCTATTGCTAATAAATGCATTGTTAGTAATCATAACTATCTTTTTATATCAACTCAACTGTATGGTTTAATGAAAAATATGTAAGTGTTATGTGTATGATAAAATATGATAATAAAATCAATGATATAAAGTTCCTATGTTTTTCATTTATTTTACAATTATTTCCATATAAATGTAATATTTTATACAAGGGAAATCAGAGGGTAAATGAAAATATTTTTTTTTTTTACATAGTATTTATTTTATAACATGTTATTGATACAATTTTCTCCTTATATCTAGATACACTTTCTCTTAGTCTAACTACTATAGTCAACAGTAACATTTCTGTTTTTATCTATTTCAATAATATTATCAAACTCTGCATAAACAATACAGTTTATAGTTTGTGTAAGTGATGACTCAAAACGAACTTCTAATCTCACACTTCCATGTTTTATTAGGTTCCAATGAGCCGATGAGTTAGCTGATAAATCAGGAGTTAAATCAAACGCTAACAAACAGTAGCCTTCAGCATATTGCTCACGAGAGATTGCATTACCTTCATTAAGAAAATGTATACCAGTTCCCGAGAATAGAGTATGATAGGCTGATGTAAAAATATTTGTATTAAAAGATGGCTGTAAAGCTTTTGAAGGTATTTGATGACCATCAATGTACAAACTAAATGTATTGATACCATAATTTTCAAAGTTGAATGGATTTTTAACAAGGCTACCATTAAATGCAGCATTACTTACAAACCCAACTATACATCTTTTAGGTACTTGACCCAGAAAGATATTATCAAGGGTTTTTCCCTGAATACCAGATGGTATTGTCAAAACTTTGACTTCGGCTCGAGTAATAGGATATTTAGCTGTCGTTGAAGCTAAAACTTTTTGATGTGCAAGTAATACTGTAGGATTAATTCGTGCCCTACGAATAATAAGAGTAGCATCGGTGATGCAAACTTTAAATTTTGAATCAGTTGATGACGCCATTAAATTAAAATTCTCTCTCGAGCGAACCAACTTTACACTCATTTCAACACCATTAATCAAAAATTTTTCTTGATTAAATAAATCACCATGAAGATGCCCAATCATTTCTATTTCTTTGCTTTCAATTGCAAGTTCTTGTCTTTTAATGAACCCATTATTTTTATCGTCGGTGGAATTCATTTTCCCAGCTGTATCTTCATACCAGAGACCACAAGTTAGATGAGATTGTTTAGCTGCAGGAGCATAGTTTAAAAGAGTTTCTATGTAAGCTCGGTAGGCATACGTATTGTTCGGTGGAGACACAAGTTTTTGATTTAAATAAACATCGAGTTGACTGAAGAGTGAATGCAGCCAATTATTTACTGGTGCTACAACTGAAGATGATATCAAGTTTGTTGAATCCTGATTTAATATCTTCGCTTTTATGTGAAGTAAAGTGTGAGACAAATCTATATAGTCATCACCTGTACCCGGAATTTGAAACTCAATAGGTCCATCGTCAGCAAGTGATGAAATTGGTTTATAATGAATCCACAATCCATTTTCAATACTTGTTTGTGTTGATGGTAAAGCAAACAAATCTAATTCTGACTTAACACACTCACAAGAATGTTGGTGAAGAAACGACATAATTAATTTGAAAATATATCTTTGCCAGTATTTGGTTTTGCCCTAGATATTTTTATAGCTTTCACTTTAGCAGTTGATGGTGGAATGAATGAAGACAAACGTTTTCTTTTGGTTATATACCCTGATCCAGACATGTTAAATCTATCAATTTTATCATCAGCTTTTCTTTTTAAATTTGAACCAACTTCCTTAAGGCGGGATTTTATTGAGTCTTCCATGGGGCGTGCTTGTACCATATCCGTCAAAAGCCCAACTCCAGCGTTTAATGCTTCTTTACCAATAACCCGAGCACCACTTGAAAGTAAAGGTAAAACTGATCTAAACAATCCACCTAAGAAGCTCCCGATTCCATGACCACGCTGGTATGCTGAACCTTTATAAATTACTCCAATACCTGACCCAGCTTGATGAGAATAATAATTTTCATAAGGGCATTTAGTATGTTCACGATGAGAATACATTATAATTTTCTAAAATGAAGTTTAATACACACAGTTCCAAATTGGAATGGTATTTTTTGACCTGTGCTTGATCTTATATCTATTTCTAATGTATCAAATTCCCTTCGCATAACAGGCAAGTAGTGAGGTGGTGAGAAAACATGCATTTTATTTGCACCATAAATGTATTTTGCGGGGTCTAGAGCTATGATTCTCAACAAAGGAGTTATAACATCGCCAACAATCTGGGGTTCAATTATATCACAGTATACAAATAATTGTGATGGCAACCCCAAGTGTAAATTAGCAGGACACTTTCCAAGATTTCTGTCAACAAAATTTTTATTTGGTTCAAATCCTAGTTGCAAGCACAATTTGGGGGATAACGTTAACGATATTATTGATGTATCCATAATGGCAACAGATACAAATTTCGATATCTCATCATAGCGAAATTTTATTTTTTCTTTAATATGGTTTAAAGCTGTTAATATATGATCAATGTCATCATAATTCGTGGCTGGAATATGTTTTTTATAGTATACTGTCGATAGTTTTTCCTCATTAGGCATTAACATCTTTTTGGTGATGTAAACAACATTTTCATGATCTTGAACGGTAAATATGGTGCATGGAAACTGAAACTCAACAATTCCAACGGACCATTCACCTTCCAATTTTACAGACTTGGGTAATTTCGTTGAAAAACTTGTGGTCTTGTTATCAGGAAAGTATTCTATTGAACTATTACTGAGCAGGGTTAAATAAAAACTTTCTTTATTCATATTTCTTTTAAATTGCTAGCTAAAATCCAACTATTAAATTTATCTGGATAACCTTTCCACTTCACTAACAATTCTTTTCTGTTACCGGAGTATCGAGAACTAATTATTTTATCTATTTTATAATTTGAGGTGGGGTTATAAGACACCCTTTGTAATTCTCTTTCATAAAATGTTCCGACTATTATGTCGTTCTGTAAATCTGTTATCGTATATACAACACATGGAGATCTATCGATTATTGAAGATATAATAAATATTTCATCACTCCAGTTTGATTCGTAACCTTTTTGGAAAATATGTTTATATTTTGTTATTCGGACATAATCACCAACATTAAATTTTGGTTTTGGACTATCTAAGGAAATTTTATTTACCCCTCTATCATAAAGATTATTCCATACTGTCATAATATTGTTAGAGTTTACATCACATGGACACATCTTAATACTCGAATGAATGCTATGATTATAAGAATGTATTAAATCTTGTAAAACATCTATATATCGATGTGTATTTTTATGCGTAAAATAACGCCACATTTTCATTTTTAATGTTCTTTGAAATCGTTCTACTATGCTAGCCTTGATATCAGGATTATTTGTGGTATAGTAATTAATCTGTTTAGATTTGAAGAATCGTCGTACATCTTTAGAAATAAATTCAGTACCTTTGTCAGATTGAATGTGTGTAGGAGTTGTATTAGCCTCAATAAATATACTTTCAAAACATTCTTTAGTTGTTTCGGAATTTTTCTTTATCATTGGTCTAGCAAAAGCATATTTACTAAAGACATCAATAACACACAAGATATAGTTAAAACCATTATTATATTGAGAGTAAGTCCTCATATCACTTAAATCAGCTTGCCATAGTTCATTGATATTTGATAAAATATATCTATTTCGTGGGAATTTCCTGTGAACAGGTTTGTGTAATGTGTATGTTTCTTGCGATTGTAACCATTTCTTTACGTGTTCTTTATTCATTTTACCCTTCATCGCTCTTGTTAGTTTGTCTATACTACTAAAGCCAGCAGGATTTGATGGATCATAATATATTCTATTAATTTCTTCTAGTACGGACTCCATTTTTCCCAATCAATCTTCTTTCTAATTTTTTTAATAAGCTTGTTATCTCCACTACTCGGAGTTAAAAAATCCTCACCATCAACTTCTGGTACGAAGCTTAGGTCCTTTGCTCGAAGTTGGTCGATATACTCACTTCTTTTTGGATTCCCAATGTAAGTTAGTGGTACTTTAATATCTCTTAATACTTTAGCAAATCTTTCCCATCCTATTGGATCCCTTCTTTTTAATGGTCTCAGTGAGTCATTTACTAAGTCAACAATATTACTTCCAGGAATTTTTTCATTATCAATTACTACTGTGCCTTCATTATCCCAGTGTATTTTGTTTTTACTGGACCCAACTAACTTTAATAACAACTCACCTTTTTTAGTATAGGTTTTTGGTATTAAACTTAAAATTTGAGATGTTGAATAAAGTGGATTTGTTTGAAGAAATTTATCTTCTTGTTTGTCTGCTTTATTCAAAGCTTCAGTAGCAACTGTATTTTTTATGTCTATGTTTTTATTTTTATAACAAATTTTACATTCATCTTTATCATCGATAGAAGTATCAGTATAAATTGGTATTTTGTAAGGTAGACGTTCCTCCTCAGTAAAGTGAAGATATCTTTGTAAAGTTTGTAAATATAGCATCCATTTTTTTCGATCTTCTTCATTGCTACTCAAAATTTTTTGCATTTCTGTGTCTAATCGAGATAAATTACTGTTTACAGTATTTTCTTGTTTTAATTTTTCTATTAATCCAGGATCAATGAGTAACATTTTCTTTGCATTTTCCATTTTTAATTCCCTATAAAAGAACTAACTAATGCACTCAGAATTGAACCTAATATTATTGGTAAGAAAGCTCCTCCTTTTTGTATGATAATATTTTTTCTTAGTTTAGTCTTACACTTACGCACCAATTTTCGAAGTATATTTTTATATTTATTTAATTTTTTCTTATCTTGTTCTTTGAGAGGTACTTTTCCTTGTAGAACGTTATGAATACATTCACAAATACAATTGATTTCTTCTTCATTGCATGATTTGAGTACCGCTTTTTGATATTTTGGTTTTAGTGTACGCAAGGCTTCTAACAAGTTCTTATGCGTTGTTAGTCTACGCTGCATTATGTACAAATGATTTCAACTGTTTGATTCTTTGAGTATTTAAAGGTTTTTGCGGGGACATATACTGTACAATAACCATTAAATGGAAATATTTTAGTTTTGACACGACACAAGTCATTAGTATCCTGTTTTAAATCTACCATTAAATATCCATGGGCTTCTGTAGTGGCATCTCTGTATGCATCTTCAATAAATTTTGTATTGTCTGGAGATACTTGTCGTGCTAAATATCGTATCTGTGTCTTATCACGAGGATTTTTAAAATAAATAATGTAACTTGAATTCAAAGATATGTCTCTTTGACCTTTGCCTTGATGGAATAAATTTTGTGTAATATAAAATACACTAAGATTTCTATGATGACTACCTTTAGTAAATATATCAACAATTCTACCATCGGACTCTCTCATTAGATCATCAATGATAACAAGATGTGGCTTTTCTCCATCAAACATATTAATGTTCGGAATTCCTTGATGGTAGTTGACGTTTTGTAAATTGTATAAAGGCTGCATTTCATCAAAGCACCATGTGATTTGGGTGAAATTACAATTACTTATTTCCTTGAAAGATTTAATAAAATTTGTTACGAAAATTGATTTTCCACATCCACTCGGTCCAGCCACAATTGCAGTAAATGGATGAATAAATTGAAACATTGTACACATGTAGAGTTAAGAAGGATGAAATGAAAGTAATGGACTTAGTGTAAACTTATTATATTTATAAGGAATCTAGAAAAGAAAGGAGACAAAAATAGAGACAACAATATAAACTACTCGATAACTTACTATTACTTAATACATATTTACACATGATGCCAAGAATATTTAAATTTAAGAATCTAACATTATCTTTACAAAACGAATAAATACAATCAGTCCAAATATATACAATATTAAGGACATAATGGAAAGTAGGAATACAAATTAGAAAATATATTTATCAGGTACCACGTAGGGGGTTAAATTTATTAACATTCATATCTATGTATTTAATTTCTTTAAGACTCCAACCACTATCTTTTTTTTCAAATTTACAAATTTTACTGACTATAGTATCAATTAAAGATGAGTAAAAAGTATCTAAGTCATCACCCTGATCAATTGTGTAATTAAACGTTTGAAAATCAAATGTATTTTTAATATCTTTAGTTTCTTGTACAAAATCAGCATGCAATACGAAGTTTACTTTAAGAATGGTATGTTGTTGAATACATTCATTTATCAATAATAAAATATCCGTTTTTAATGAACTTAAAAACAACTCTGGTGTTTCAAAATTTAATTCTTCAGTTTGAGTTATTTTACTTTTAATTCTATATGTTAAAATTCTGTTGCCAAAAGCGGATGCAACAACTGTAACATTTGTTAATGAATTATGTGACTTTAAAAGATTACTTTTATGAGCATTGCTATTAAAGTGATTTGTAAGATACCTTTTATTAATAAATACGTGACATATATTGCATTCAACCTTATTGTTGTCGACTTTGTTGGTTCCTCCGACAACAGCTCGAGCCACTGTTGATGATAGTGTCTTTTTCTTTTTGCTTTTCGGTTGCACTTCGAAAAATTCTTCTAAATTGCCCACTGAAGACTTCCTTTTCCTTGTATCACTATTCGTTTTAATCACCATTTCTCCACTGTCTTCTTCATCGCGAGGGGAGAGTGGATAGTAATAATGTTTGTAAGTATTATCATCACCGAGGTTGAATGAATTCTGTAACAACACGATGATCATTTTAGACTCGTAAGTAAAATAGACATCAGGTAAACAGTTATTTACACATTTAGTTAGAAATATAAAAGTAAAAGAATCGCTTACCTCCATTGCTATTGCTGTATGTTGAGAATTATAATTGACTGCTGCACTGTAAGTAATCCAAACTGTCGTCTTCCGCCGACTCAACTGTATGGCTTTAGCGATTGCAGGGCTTTATTTATACCATGTAATAAGTGCTTTTAAATGGTAGGTCAACATCTTTAGCAAAATTATTGTTAATGTTGTTTAAAGTACTTTTAAATGATAGGACACCATCTTTAGCTTAATTATTTTTAATGTTATTTAGCCATAACCACATTCCTTTATGATCCACTGGATAGATAGGTACTGTAATTGGTGCATACCAATGACATAACATGAATACAACAGAATTACGGAAACATTTAAAACAAATTCATCCAAGTCTAGTAAGTAATGTATATGCTGCAAATAGATTACCAATACATACTCAGGTACCAACGTATATGATAAGCAATTTGGATACCGATGATAAACCAGGGTCACATTGGGTAGCCATACATATTGATGAGCATGGTGTTGGCCAGTATTTCGATTCATATGGACGAGCACCTAAAGGATATTATCAAATATTTTTTAAAAGGAATTGTAAAAGATGGGTCTGGAATACGGATAGAATCCAAAATGATTTTACATCAGTTTGCGGCGAGTACTGTGTAATGTATTTATTACATAGATATTATGGATGTACAATGAATAATTTTGTAAAATTATTTTCAAGGGATACTGTCTATAATGATATTTTAATAGATGAAATGTTTCATACATATTTTAGGAAATAACACTAAAACGTAATAAAAGGAACGAATACAGAAGTATGTAGTTTTATTGTGGATAACTTATAAACCATAGGCCCTCATTAGCAAACCATTGTACAGATGAGGTATTAATTAGTAATGAGTTGCGGATGGTGAGGTGACTGTAATGGTAATGAGGGTACCTCATTAATGAATGCAGAACAATACAGCGCATCTAGATCCCTAATTGATTTCTGTATCTTCGCAACAGAGAATGCTACGTAAAAAAGGACCGCAGATTTGGAATCAGCGTACCCCAAAACCTTTAAAAAATCAAATCTTTTTTTTTTTTTTTTTTTTTTTTTTTTTTTTTTTTTTTTTTAGGTTTGGTCGACCAAGCCCCACCCTAAGTCCCGAGTTCTGGAACCGGTGAATCCCTACTACTCGTGAACCACTGGGCCACCACTGCGAACATATGATAATATTATATTTCTGAAAATAAATAATACGTAGCCACAAAACCGTGTCATCAGTTTTCGAGAAAAAGAGGCAGAATAGATACAGAACATAACATATATTTATAATATATATTTAAATTTAATTCACAATCAACATTATGTTCTGTGTCTATCCAAATGTTAGAACCCACAGTCAAGATAATGACAACTAAAACTATCAACTAATTAAAATCATAATTTCTCTCGTCGTAGCAAAAGTGCTACGGGGCTACGCGGCTACGCGCTACGACCGTAGCCTAGCGATGCGTAGTAATCCAACTAACCATTTGCCTTTCGACAAACGAAACAAACTGGTTGGTGGTGGTGAGAGTAAATGTTTTATTCTGTACATTTACTCTCCAGTTTGTTTAGAATAAAAAAATATAAAAAACGATGTATAAATATATGTTTCTTTTTTATTTCAACCGTTTAGCCAATATTTATTTTATGTTTAGTTGCGTAAAGAGTGGAGGTTAACGAGCTAAATTCAATTAATAACTCGGTGAGTTATATTCATATTTGTAAAATCTTCACGCGTGGTTAATGGGTTGGTGTCAGCAGTATACTGTTATTTTAAAACATATCTCATTGTTTTATAGCATTTAGTCTACTTTATCGGCACATATAACTGCCGAATAGATTAAAGTCAATCTACCTAGCCTTTTTCCAACGATTTTCATCACAGATCAGTTTCCAGTCTAACCGTATGCAACTGAATACCAGCATTTTAAATGGATCGACTGCCTATCTGACCTCCACAACCAAGCTACTGGGTAATACGGTACACCTTGGTAAAAATGGTTGTCAGGCTTTCGGGTTTCTGACGACCCGTAGCGACTGTCAAAGATCTTCGAATGACAGCCGGGACCAACAGCTTAGCGAGCTTGCCGAGGCACGGAGGGGGCTCGCATGTAAGAAGTGTCCAGAAGCCGTGTTGGTCGAGCCTCTTGGCTATTATGCCATTGGCCGACACGACTATCGGCACAACGACTGCCATTTTTTTTTTTTGGTTTGTCTTCTTCCGCTCTGGGTGGAGCGGGAGGGCCTGTCAGACTCTTATTGACTAAAACCCACCCGTGTTCCTTCAGTTGCCTGTAAGCAAGGCTACACATCAAGCTATACATTTCCAGTATAAGCTGAGCTCGTATTGTACGAAAATCCTATACGATGCGAGATCAGCATAAACTGAAAATGTATAGCTTGATGTGTAGCCGTGTGTACGTTACCAGGGGCCACGGTAACCCTTTCGGAGTTTTCCGCAACCCCCGCAGGCAGCGGCCCTAGCGGACCCCATCAGTAATGCTGACCTTTCTTTGAGGCGCGCGTGGAACACAACGCGCCGTCGACCCGGGCCTGGTCCTTTTCGGACGGCGAGCTACCCATTGCTCTCCGTCCGCAAGCCCGCGCTTAAGGTGGCCGGAAATCAGCTTGCGATTCCCGACGCATGACTGTTGCACATCCCACATGTTGACAACCTCGCGACCCGGGTCAAGATACTTAATTTGCTTATCTTTTTCAGCTTTCACGAGGTTTTCGTCATGCGGGACCGCTATATCATATTAATATTATTTTTTTGTTTTTATATATTCTCGGGACCCTGGGGTCCCGGACCTTTGGAAGGCGTACGAGGGGCTGAAGCCAACTGGTAGAGGCCCGTAAGACGTTTTAAATTAAATGAAGCACCAACCGACTGAGGTGCTTGAGGAGTGGAGCGGTATTCCACGGCTTTTAGAACAATCCCAGAGCTCGGAAGATAGTCAAGATCCCTACGAGCACTTACTGGAATACTTCCTTCCTCCGAGCACGTTTGTTCTTGCGAATCTCCACTCAAGCCGGCCAATTCAGGCAAGAATGAAGCGGGAGCTCTGTTCCACGTCAATGTTCAGTCCAGCCGGTCAATAAAGGCAAGCCAGAGATGAGGAACGAGATTTGTCCTGGGAGATAGGGTCCGTGGGGTCGCTACTGCCCAACAGCTCGCCACATGCTGCCCTGCGGGTTTCTGTATCTCTCTTGGCCAGACCATGAGAGGCCCGACCTTCTCATCCTAGTCTTGTTCCTACAAAGTAAACTCTACCGGCACAGACCCAGAGCTTAGAGCGCGCAAACCCCACCACGACGTCAACGAAAAGATAGGGCGGTGGTAACCCCACCTTATTATTATTATTTAGCCACGAGCTCCTTTGAATACCTAATAGTACAAAATCTAATTTAATCATCTATTCATCGCATGTTTACATGTTTTCTTTGAAAATGTTACACATAGTAAGTGTATTGCAAGTTACTCTTTCTTAACACTCCGTAAATGTAGATTGTAACTTGCAAATTCGATTGATATGCAAAATTCTTCTCTGTAGCTAAGGAGAGAAGAAATAATTTAAATAATATGAAGTTGTTTAGTATACAGGGGAATTTGCTTCACAAATGTATCTTCAGATATTTTATCTTTATTTTACACTTAGTACCTGCAAGATAAAAATACACGTTATATTGATATTCCTTCTTTACTGTTATATTATGTTTGTTTTGATAAGCCGATCGCTGTTATGTAACATTTTCTGGTAGTGTCGTAAGCACAACGTAGCAATTATTTTTGCAGATTTTTAGTAATCTTAATTGGATAATTCTACTATCCTACTTCCTACTATCATACTTTTCTACTATATATAATACTATCCTACTAATCCTACTAATCCTACTAATCCTACTAATCCTACTAATCCTACTAATCCTACTAATCCTACTAATCCTACTAATCCTACTAATCCTACTAATCCTACTAATCCTACTAATCCTACTAATCCTACTAATCCTACTAATCCTACTAATCCTACTAATCCTACTAATCCTACTAATCCTACTAATCCTACTAATCCTACTAATCCTACTAATCCTACTAATCCTACTAATCCTACTAATCCTACTAATCCTACTAATCCTACTAATCCTACTAATCCTACTTATCCTACTACCTAATCCTACTAATCCTACTATCCTACTAATTCTACTATCCTACTAATTCTACTATCCTACTAATATTATAAATGTGAAAGTTTGTATGTTTGGATGTTTGTTACTCAATCATGCAAAAACGGCTGAACGGGTTTGGATTCACAGATAGTTTATAACCTGGAATAACACATAGGATACTTTTTATTCCGGTAGTACGTTCCCGGATAATTTCCGTCCTAGAAAGCTAGTTGGGTAATATTTTTTATGTCCAATAGGTATTATAATGTGATGAACTTTTCATTTAGAATCTTATAGCTCACTCAATCTGCCTAGTCTTTTCCCAACTATGTTGGGGTCGGCTTCCAGTCTAACCAGATGCAGCTGAATACCAGTATTTTACATGGAGCGACTGCCTATCTAACCCAGTTACTGGGTAATACGATACCCCTCGGTAAGACTGGTTGTCACACTTTCGGGCTGCTCTCGACCCGTAACGACTGTCAAGATCCACGAATGCCAGCCGGAAATTCCGAAGCACGGAAGAGTCTCGGTATGTTAAAGACCGTCACCTATCCACGGACCACCCCGGCAAGTTTAGCTTGACCTGATGGATCGACCTACTTAGCTATAAGTGGATTATTAAAAAACATTCCATTGTGTGCTTTTAAAATTTCTAACGTGATGATTTTATCGTGGACGTACACGTCCACATCAATAAAACGTATAGAATTATTATGTCGGAGCAAGACGATGGTGTCAACTCATACCTAGTCCAGTTTTTATGAGCGTGAGATGAAGGTGTCAGTCACACCTCGTCTAACTCTCAAGAACGGACGCCCTGGGCGTCGGGAATCAGTAGCCGATTTCCGGCCAGCGGAGGCGCGGGCTTGCGGACGGAGAGCAATGAGCAGCTCGCCGTCCGATAAGGACCAGGCCCGGGTCGACGGTGCGTTGTGTTCCATACGCGCCTTAAAGAGAAGTCAGCACAACTGACGGGGTCCGCTAGGGCCGATGCCTGCCGGGGTTGCGGGAAAGTACTAAGGGGAGATCGTGGCCCCTGGCAACGTACAGGCAACTAAAGGAACACGGGTGGGTTTTCAGTCAGTTCCATTCAGACCACGAGATCGACTGAGCCTGACCTGCGGACTCGATACGCCATCCTAAATTATGAGTTTTATGTAGACTTTTCTAGTTAGAGTGATTATACGCGTTTCCTTTGCCCACGAAGTAGACAGACAGTTACATAATTAACAATTTAATTGATAATTACCCTTTGATGACGACTGAGAGCCCGGGGCGCTTCGACATTATTCGTGGACAGAAATTTAAAAACGTCGACATATATTTTCATACATCCTTGTGTTATCGTGATGCCGTCCACGATAATATCGTCATGTTAGAAATTATGAGAAAGAAAGAAAAATTATTTATTGGGACAAGCACAGGAGATCACAAACTAAACTAAAACACATTGAAACATCAATAAGAAATAAAAAACAATAAAAATAAAACAAAGTAAAAAAGAAGGAGTCCTGTGCGAGAACGCCTATTGTGTTTCGAAACACCCTTTAAAAACTTTGCATAAAAAAATAAATCGTTTCTCTTGACATATTGATAAGGCAAACTTTATTCTAGTGCCAAGTATGAAATAAACTACGTCACATTTTAATACTGTATTTTTACGAGAAATCCAAAAGAAGCACATTTCACTATTAAAAATACTTTTTATATCAACAGACACTGGTGTCTGGAAAGTTTTTATCACCACAAAAGTATAGTATTACACTTCTGCCAACCGAGGAATCCAGGCCAAGCACTCGTATTTTAAATGAGAACATCACGCGTTCTTGAGAACAGTTTGTCTTTTTTATTCACGCCATTATTAATATAAAGTTTGTTATTTTCGTGCACTGTAGTGTAATATAAAACAACTACAAGTTGCAACTTTCGCATTTTTCGGTCTAAGCGGCGCTACATACTTGTTCGGGTCGGCACATTCGATTTGGCAGTATTTGTTGAAAAACAAAGCCGACCCGAAGTAATTAGGTACTCCACATATTTGGTCTTCATTCGGCTCGTGTCAATCGGCAAACTCCGTTCGGCATCTACCCTAGCTGAATCATGTTTGAGTCGACATGGCACAAGTCGAGCTAAGCCAAGCGTCTTTTCCTCGAAAATATAACTACATTTATTTGATTTTACCGCCCCATTGTCCCGAATCATGCCGACCCGAACAATTATGTAGCACCCCTAATATTTTGGTCTAAATTGTTTTTTTTTAGTTTCATTTAAATTCTGTGGTAGATATTGCAAGGATTAATTTGTCTCCTAGTTTGGGCACATAGCGTGCGTGTAGGTAATAATACATGTACTATAACATGGTTTTATTTATAGTCTGTGCATGAAACTACGTGGAAAATTTAAAGTTATTCAAAGCAATCGTAACATGCGTGCATGCAACGTTTTCATGCTTGTGTTGTCGTCTTTATGAATAAAACAGCGGTGCCTGTGAGTTTGATATGACGTCATGAATATAACGTACCTATATACATGCACATAGGTACGCAGGTACATTTAGTCTCAAAAAGATGTATACATCGAAAATAACTCATTAGATTGTTTATTAAAGGCAATACGTCGTCTTCATCAGAAGAGGTCTCACTGTCTCTTATGCGTGGGTATGCGGGAGAGGAGATGTAAGTACTTAATTTAAAGTCAATTATATTCTTAATAATCACAAGTCTCTGAGATATTAGGGAATTTAAAAAAAAGCTGAGAGGTGTCAAGGAACACCCGGATGGAACGAAGTTATGGAATGAACCTCAAAAAGGCATGCCACTAATTAGTACCTGTGGTCGCTCACAGATGGCGTTATAATAAAAAATAAAAAGTGTCGTTACAACTTTTGGTCACAATTTTTTCCGTCTAGCCCCCTTTCGCAACTAATAATGTAAACGACGTTCCACCGAGTAGGTAAGGTGCGAGCGCAAATCAATCAACACTGCACTCCAATGTCACAATGATCGCAAATATCACAGTCGCTATTAATCAATGCCGACTTTGATCTATCTCCACCATCTTCCTTTATTTTTCATTTGGCGGGCCTACGCCTCAGTACCCGGGGTTACGTCAAGTTGACAGCTGTCATAATCGTTCTAAAATCAACTCTGTGAGTTTGTAAGCAACCAAATATATTTTGTGCGTAACATTGAAATAATATTATGTCACAAAGATTGTAGATAATTAAATGAATTCTTGTCGATGAAAACAACTTTCTGAGGCTGACTCTACTTTGTTAGATTTGTATGTTTGAGTTTAAGTACACAAAGAGTGTGTGGGAGTTACCATTTTAATATTGTTCACAGTCACGTGTGTACATTATTATTCTGTCTCCAAAATCAAATTAAGCCGCCTACGTAACACTTCCCGTCTGTCTGTTCATAAATAAAATATACAGCTCAAATAGCAAAGCAAAAGAATAGAGCTCAGTTAATTCAACTGGTTTGCGGAAAGCCTGCAGGCATCATATTAAAAAATACAGAACATCATGAAAAAGATAATATTTTATTCACGACGTTTCTAGAACGTTTTTAATTTATGAAATTAAGATTTCCCGGGAGGCTGTGCTTCGAAGCGCGGATTTTTTTTTCGGTACGTTTAGTTTTATGTTGTAGGTACTAGGGTGGTATTGAAAATTAGTGCCCTGGCGGCTGAGAGCATGTCTTGCTCACTCTAATGTCTCGCTGATTAGTGGCGCGTGTGTTAGATCATTTACCTCCCTTCAAAATGGTTGAGCTGAATGGTGCTCATCCATGCGTCAGGTTCGTGAACGGGTGCCGTCAGTAGGGACTGGTCAACTCTTAGCTGCCATGGCTTATTATAGATTAATTTAATTTTTTTGTTATCTTTTTATTACGGACGCTTTTAACATTCTGCATCGTTCTCACATGTATAATATTTCAACATGAATTTTGTAACCATGTTTTGATTTAAAAGAGTGTCCATTGAGTTTCGTGCCCGTTCTTCTCCATAGGTCCTACACTTTGGAATGGGTAACTAGCTTCATTTTTCTGACTGAGCGACCCCTTGACAATTCAAAAGTGCCTATAATCAAGGGCGTCGCCAGCCGATGGCCCAGGGGGGGGCAAGTTGATAAGGAGGATGGGAAAAGTGTGATTTGTAGGTACAGTCAAAAGTCAAGAGCACATGAAGCTTTACACTTGTAGTGCAAGATTTACCACTACAATGGAGCCAAAATTGATGCTGGTGGACATTTGATTTTTGACAAATCAGTTTCAACTCGGTAGTCCCGATAGGAACTGAGAAAAATAATAATTACCATTTTCAATGTGTGGATTTGGAAACGGACCTTTCGGGACGTTTTTCCCAAAACTAGTCAGAACTGTAGAGCTCAAAACTAAAGGTATTATGACTCGGCCTACCACCAACACATAGATACGAATTACGTCCCCGGACTCCGGATGAAACCCCTTTTAGGAAATATGGAACTTTAAAAAACCAAACAAAAGTCGTCCAAATAAACAAAATTGGATTTATAGATATTTATTTATTTTATTTTACAGTTTTTGGAAAACTTACAGCTAGACTTGCACGATAGAGAGTAATAAAAATAAGGCCAATTAAAAGTTTCCACAGATAGAAGAGAGCATAATACAAAAAAAATAATATTGAGAAGGTAGACAGTTTCTTGAGTAAAAACCCCCCCTGCCCCCCTTTGGCGACGCTCATGCCTGTAATTTGTTTATTGCACGACTCGTAATGCGAAGCATTAGAGTGTGCTCTACGATCGAAAAATATTTTTTGCCCCATTTCTGCAACTGTTTTTATTGTTACACTCCTGCTAGTACACAGAACCTACTTAATTTATATACCATTGTATAGATGATTAAATGGAGATTAATACTGTACTTTTTACCAATTGATTTAATGCAGCAGAAATGAAAAAAACATCAAAATAGTTGAAAAAAAATTCCTGTCCGTCAATTTATGAACCTTGAAAACATTGTAGCTTGCGATAAAATCAATTAATTGAGTAAATTTTTTTTAATACATTCGTTTCGGCCATAGAAGGAACCCTATTGAAAATGGCTCTTTTATTCATAGTAGTTTAATTATAATTAATAAAATACTAACTAAAATATAATATCTTTATCTAAATATTTCCAACCTTGACTTAACGTGTTGCCTAGCAACCCACAACGTAAATATCTAAATAAATAGTCTTTGACATTAGGTAAGGGTTGCGAGGTTAGAAATTTACCCATATTGATGGGTAAAACAGCAGTCAAAACATACTTCATGAAAAGTGATAAAGTAATATTTTTTGTTAGAAACTATGTTTTGAATTTATTTTTCGTTTATGAATGTGTGTTATGAGGCGTGCACTTTTGGAATTTACAAACTATTTGAAATAAATGCTTTGAGTTTGAGTTATGCAGCTTAGGGGGTAAGTGCCACGCCGAACACGTTATGCGGTGTTGCAGTAATAGCATATGAATCACCTTGTTATGTTAAAGCATGCTATTTGAAACCAAGGGACATTTTGGGAAAGGGAAATTCTGAGCCTGAACGTTATGAAACTGTAAACATGACGTTTTAATTTGTTTCACAATACAGCTAAAATCTCCAGAATGCTACTTTGTTGGTATAATGGAATCACTGAGCTTTACATTCTGCAGAAGACAAAGAGCTTACACAAGCATCCTGCATACTGCAAAGCTCATGTATATACTTAGAAAATCACTAAACAGACCGCAATAGGATTGGCTTAAGACGATTTCTACGAAAACCCATGAGAGATGCCAACGTACTGTAAATTATTATTTTCTAACATTATTTACAATTATGCATACTAGTATTCTCATTTGGATTCACAGTTTTTTAAAGTGTGTCGTCCCACTCACTGGCGAACGACCAAAAGAGAGACTGAAGCTGTGGCGAGACAGTGCTTCCTTACCCAAACCATTCGTTCCACTTGCTGAAAGTCTCCCGCCTGGACATGAATTGCCTTGGATAGCCTGGAAGTCTTTAAACAGACTCCGGACCCAGGTTGGCCGAAGCAAGGACAATCTGTTCAGGTGGAGATTCATAGACGACTCCGCATTGGAGTGTAAATGTGGTGCTGTTCCACAAACGATGGGACACTTAATTTCATGTCCTGCGTGTCCTGTCAGCTGCACGTTACAGGAACTGATGGACGCTAGTGATGACGCCAAACACGTAGCCGAATTCTGGGCCGAGTCCATTTAGATTGCCATCGACACGCTAAGAAGAAGAAGTATTCTCATTTACTTTTGTAACTTAAGACTAAACTTAACGTAAAAGATTTTTTTAGGGTATTACCGAGACTCCTCCGTGCCCCGGCAAGCACATTAAGCCTTTTAGTCCCGGCTGTCATTTGTGGATCTTTGACAGTCGTTACGGGTCTTCAGAAGCCCGAAAGTCTGACAACCATTTTCTGGTGTACAATAAAGTATATATAAATAAATAAATAAACCAGTTTTACCTAGCGGTATCGTATTACCCATTTAGTGGGTTGTCGAAGTCAGATAGGCAGTCGCTCCATGTAAAATACTGGTCAGCTGGATCCGGTTAGACTAGAAGCCAACCCCTACATATTTGGGAAAAATCTAGGCAGATTGATTGAAACTCTTAATACAGCGGGAGGTAAGGGTCACTCGAGGTGTCTCCATGGAGGGGCAAATCTCGGTAACTTACAATGGCTAGACTAGTGGAAGAGTTGACTTTACAGGGTCAAATTAAATTAGCTAGCAAAAGTCTGCAGACTTGATGGGTTCAGATATCAATAACCATGACGTCTGTGAAGTTTACAAAAAAAAAATTTACTTTTAAACTGATATTTCAAGAGACTACACTAAA
Source organism: Conistra vaccinii (assembly GCA_948150665.1). Lineage (NCBI taxonomy): Eukaryota > Metazoa > Arthropoda > Insecta > Lepidoptera > Noctuidae > Conistra > Conistra vaccinii. The sequence continues at coordinate 8,918,448 of OX411327.1, forward strand.
TGCAGTCATAGTTGGGAAAAGGCTAGGCAGTTTTTTTTTCTAATGTTTTTAGTGAATCTTCTTTAAAAGCGTGCATTCTGAAAGTTAGCAACGTCGCTGTTTTGATTAATTTGTCAATATTTACTGAAGGAATGTGGCTAGCTAGCGAACTAGAATATTACTAATGAAAAGCTATTTACGACGACGTTGCCAACTTTTAGGATGCACACTCTTAAAAAGCGTAGTATTATTCCCTCCTATGTTGTTATCCTAATGGCGGTCAGAGTTTTGGCTCCCATTAAAAGTGATTCGAGGATCCCAAACGTGTAAGGGTCGATCTCCAGAGGCATTTTTTTTCGTGTCGGGCTGGATAAACCCATTTTAAAATCGAAAAACGTTTTCAAAATATTTTTTTATATACAGTTCGGTGCCTAATCTACGTGAAACAAGGCTAGTATTATGGATAAGTTTATTTTAAATATTTAAAAAAAATTCTTAAACCCTTCAATCCTGATCGCTCTGGGTTGACCCAACTCCCGATTGAACGAAAAAAATATTTTTTAACTTTTTAATGAGAAGGTTCTTAAGAAACAATTTATTTAGATTACATAATAAATAGTTAATCTTCATAGTAATAAAATATTTTTTGTTATATTAACAATACTTTTGCCACAATTTGAATTTAAAATCGTGACCGGGCATTTTATCTCATCGCTCTGCGCTGAGGTAAAACATCGCGCTCATCCCTAGTTACGCGTTATAGACACTCTATTCCCCTCCCGCGGGGGAACCCCAGTAGGGGTCTAACCGCCGAGGAGGATACCTGTGTGCCAAGTACCCTCGGTCCAACATTACGAAGGTAAGTTTATGATTGCTCTGGATTTGGTTCTCGAATTTTATGATTGCTATGGCACGTTATTTAAATTAAATAGTAAGCTTGTGAATGTGTTTGTTATGTGAATTAAGTGATCGTTATGATGTTTTATATGAGAAGTAATCACAACTTTCTACTGCTTTTAAATTCGGCAATATTTATGATTTTTTTACTTTTTCTGATCGCTATGGCTGTGATTGCTTTGTCCAAAAAGACCAGAGCGATGATATTTTGCATTAATTGTACGTTATAAATCTATTTTAAGTAGTAGTACCGGACTGCAACAATGACAAACGATGAACTATGCATATAATTTTTAATGTATAACCTTTCCTGGGTTTCTTTGGATAACCTAAACCCATAAACAGATTTTGACGAATTTTACCTTGATGATATGATTATATTGGCATTTAGCTAACCACAACTGTAAACCTTTCTTCTCTAAAATTTAATGGCAACTATTGTTTCAGATTGAAATCATGCCTCGAAATAAATTATATAATGAAGAAAAACGTCTTAGGAAGAAATTGGCTGAGCGTCGTAGTATGGCCAAAATAAAAAATGATCCAGTACCCTAATTACGTAATGCACGATCAATTTGAAATTGAAACCAATTGAAAAAGATTGGCAGTCCATTGCTTCACAAGTTCGACAAAAAAAATTGAGCAGATTCTTTTTGTCGAACTTATGAAGCAATGGACTGGCAATCTTTTTCAATTGGTTTCAATTTAAAATTGATCGTGCATTGCGTAATTGGGGGGCAGATCTATACGCACAATGGCTTGTAAAGTCAAGAGAGAGTTACCAAAGGAAAAAAGCTCGGGGCACAGTACTACCAATGAGTGATTTGATGTGATCATGTTACACGTACACTGAATATGACTGAAAATGGCTAAATAAATAATATTTTATCAATATAGTTTCACTGATTTCACCATTTATGATCGCTCTGGCACCAATTATGATTGCTCTGGTCGCGAAATTTTTTGAACTTAAATATTTCCATAACTGTTTGTGTAAATTCAAGGCCAATAGTAAAAATGTACTATTTGAATATCCTTCTTTTTAATGAGATACATAATTACCATTAAATATCAATACCTGAAAAGCACCAGAGCGATCACACGAATACGCCCGTTTTGGAGATTGATCCGTAACCCGACTTGGAATCATTACCATATGATTCCCAATCGTTATTGATTTAATTACCATCAGGAATATATCGTTTGAAATCGATCCCACGAGAGCAGGTAACCGGAAATCTACATAACTTGGTATGCTATACCAAGTTTGCTTATTGTATCTTTCGTCTCTAGAGAATAGTTCATTTTTACTATAATGCAATCATTGATAAGACCGCGACCAGTTTTTTCATCCATCCAACTGTACATACATACCTACATACATAGCTACCTACCCTGCCTACTTACCTACATACATACCTATACCTACCTACTTACCCCACCGTCACCTACCTATCAAGAGAATAAAACAATAAAAAAAGAATTATCCAATTTGGTCCAGCCGTTCACGCGTGATGCCGACCAAGGGAAATAGGGATTCATTTTTATATAATATAGATAGATAGTGGCCCATCGGCATCAGAAACAAGGTCCAAGTTGCCAGTGGTCAGGGCTCTGGAGCCTCCGGATATAATACACGCATAGTGAGGAGGTCACTATGCGTGTATTATTAATATAATATATAAAAATATATCGTTTTGTATTTAAAGAAACAATTACTGAATTTTATTAAACCCTAATTGGTAAAACGGCGGTTTTGTTTAATTTATAATTTATCAAGAACCTAATTAATTATGTTTGGGCATTATTTTAAACTTAAACTTAAATATGAATTTAAATAATGAGATACTTTATCTTGTCGATCCATCCAGGGTTGGTCTGTGGATAGGTGACCATCTTCACATACCGAGATTCCTCCGTGCCTCGGAAAGTACGTTAAGCCGTAATTGGTCCCGGCTGTCATTCGTGGATCTTTCACAGTCGTTACGGGTCGTCAGAAAGCCGAAGGTCTGACAACCAGTCTTACCAAGGGATATCGTATTACTCAGTTACTGGGTTGTAAAGGTCAGATAGGCAGTCGCTCCATGTAAAATACGGTATTCAGCTGCATCCAGTTAGACTTGAAGCCCACCCCAACATGGTTGTTAAACGGCTAGGCAGATTAAGGTACTTTATCGTGTGAATGAAATGAAATAAAATGAAATTGTTTATTCTGTAAATAGGATATCGGAATCACTTTTACACGTCATATTAAAAAAAATGTTTAAAATAAGCTAGATAAGGTCGTCGTTGCTTAACTGACTGCTCTGAGAAGAAAGGCCGAAACAAACTCAGAGGTCACAGTCTCTTTTAAAGTCCAGACATAATCTTGGTCAAGCCATATGAGAACCATGTAGATTAGTGTCTGAAATGGTCTTTTGAGGAAAGAACCATACAGATTTGAGTGGACCTGTCCAGTCAGTGCAAGCATTTGTCAGAATAAAATATTTGGTCTCAAAGGTCGACATTTTATGTAAAATATAAAAAAAACTTACAGATTTTCAGTAAAACATGTAGGTACATTTTTTAAGTTTGATTTTTAAGAAAAAAATTGAAAGATACCGTTAAATATAAATGAACCGACCTCCCCATTAAATAATAATGATGAATAATGTGTTTCATATAACATTTTAATAGCGCGTAAGTAATACGATTACATTGTTAACTCATGTGTCTCGGAACGACGGTAATATCTCGATTACATTACTCGATTACTCGGTTGGTATGATCGCTATTCAGGGTAACGATTAATTATAATGGAACCTTTTCTACTTTTAAGTTAACGTTTAAGTTAGAGGAGTTCGTGGCGTTTTCAAACGGTTATCAAACAGATAGCGTATGTTGTATTTAAACAATATGACTGTAATTAACTGCTTCTACTGTCAAGAATCTTAATAGTTTTACAAGAATGAAACCTAGTAGCATTTGGCTTTGAACAGTAACGTTTCTCATAAGTCGATCTCGTAGTTAAATATCACTTGCACTTCATAAAACGACAAGGTTCGGGTAAAGGTGTTCTTTGTTTGTGGGTGGTGAAGGTGTTATTTTCTTCTTGTCTGTTTAAAAAAATGTGTGTACATAAATGGTTAAATAAATAATAAATAAATAAGGTCTAAGTATATTGCCTATGTGTCAGATAGATAGAAGGTATGAGGAACAGGATGTAAAGTTCACAAATCCTCTTAGAAAAGGGAGGATCCTCCGACCAGACGGGTGTCGTGTCTGGCGGGAAATTGCCCAACGATTGATATCGGATAGCATGTCGTTCGCGAGGTAAACCCTAATTGCGCGATAAAGGATTTGTGTGACGTCAGTTCTTTGATGCTTAGTTCGCATGTGCAATGTAGATGCCGCCACATCACTCCCCTCCGGAGACCAGAGAGTCACCGTAGTGACATTTCAATTTACTTACTAGGTTTTTTTGGCAAAAATGGCAAGGCAGTTACGAGGTCTTCTATACAAGATGTCTGTACCTAACTTGGGCAAGCTTTGCCACTTGCGTAGGTTAATATACCATATAACCATATGGTTATATTAACCATATTAGCCATATGGCTCACAGAACAGATGGCTGATGGAGTCGGAAGGTTCTGGAGTGGCGACCGCGTACCGTAAGACGTAGCGTTGGGAGGCGGACAAGGTAGATCGATAACCTTGTGAAGGCCGCAGGAATCCGCTGGATGCGAGAAACACAGAACCGGTTGAAGTGGCGGTGCTTGGGGGAGTCCTAAGTCCAGCAGTGGACGAGATGCTCAAGTGGTGCACAAGCGTTGTGCAAGTGACCTGAGCATGTAAAGTCAGGGAAATAAATTGTTAAGCGAATTGGCTCACAACTTAAATTGTCCTTATCTTCAAATAACAACTGTCATTCTTTGACAGTTGCATGAAATGGACGCCTATAAAATGGCCGTTTTCAGATTGGACGATAACGATACGATATCGTCGGTCTGGTATTTTCATACAATTACTACTAAACGCTTTCACACCGTATCGATGTAGTAACAGTATCGTCTGCGAGATTAATTGTCGTGCCGATATCGGTGAACGACACAGTGCACTTGTTCACTGCTGCCATGATTAACCTCGAATACAATTGGCTATGTAACTTTTTGCTGGCGAAACACGACTTTTCAAGGCAGCTGTGGCATACCACATGACACTACGCTGCTGGTTACATCTTGTTAAATACCGATATCGTCCCGATAACGTCCCGGTATCGTCCTGATATTTTGGGCCGATATCGTTGTCGTCCGAGCTGACGATATTTCGGTGTTACTATCGTCGCAGTGTGAAAACGGCCAATGATGTAGGGTGTCCATTTACTTGACAATTCATTTCACTGTACAGTTAATAAGTCACCAGTTTTCTAAAGTATTTCAATTCGCAACGGGTACCCCCGTTTATTGTAGTCGTCTACACCCGTGCCTTTAGTACACTTCAGAACCACTAAAACGTAACGTTATCATACATTTTAACTACCAACACATTAGTATGCGTACTCACTCAAGTCCTTGAGTCTATACGAGTATGACTAAACTAAACTCGGTTATAATAAACGTGACTAGCCTGACATAGAAACTTTTTGATTATTCCAACTGCTTGAATGTCAAATTAATGTTAATTCGAGGCCTTAATAATGTTGTAGTATAATTCGTTGCTTCATCATAATTAGGAAATGTAGTTTGATGTGTGAAAACTATAGGTGTCAGATATTAATCATTATTTCTCGTCAAATACTCTTTGTTCGTGCTAAAAAAAAAATAGGCAATCATGGGGATTTCCGACAGAAGTGAAAACTTAAAATGACTATGAAATAACCTAATTGCTTTACTAAGACGTGTTGGTACAGCTATTATTAAAAAAAAAATGCACTACATATTAATGTTTTTATCTGTAGCTACAAATATAACTCATAGCTACAGATATAACATGCCGGTGACACGAGCCCATAAGATTGTCCCCTACCAAAAATCGCTCACCACGCCTAACGAAGTGTTCACTTCAAAAATATACAATCGCGATAATTTTCGCGATAATTAAATTAGGTATTTTTTTTAATTCATCATCTGCCTAGCCTTTTCCCAACAATATGTTAGGGTCGGCTTCCAGTCTAACCGGATGCAGCTGAATACCAGTATCTTACATGGAGCGATTGCCTATCTGACCTCCACAACCCAGTTACTGGGGTAATACGAAACCCCTTGGTAAGACTGGTTGTCGACTGTGAAAAATCTACGAATGACAGCCGGGACCAACGGCTTAACGTGCTTTGGTGTCCGAATCACGGATATTTTTTTTTAAGTATTGACGCAAAAACGAAGGCATGTGTATTGCCTTATTTTTATGTGGGTATATACAAGCTTAAAACTAAAGTTACGTATCCATATTTTAAGGAACCCATAGGTACCTTATTTATTTTCTCGAGGGGGTATTGACCCTACGTGGGTACTGTGGTTTTGCAGGACACAAAGCGAGCAGCTGTTGCGCCTAAAAAGCCGTCGATAAAAGCATTCCTTTCTCCCTTTGATGTGTTTCCCTTTTATTTACAAAAACGCTACAATCCGAAAGAATAGCAATGAAATCATTTCCTTTGCGCATCGATCAAAGAAATAAAATCCCGGTTCACTGGTACGTCACTAATGTGACAGTAAAATAGTGTTGTACAGTCTTCATTTACGGAGTCTTTTAATCCCGGAGACGGAGTTATAAAATTGGTTGTCAGGAGATTTTTTGCCATCATTCAAACTCAAAGCATTTATTTCAAACAAACCAATTGCAAGCACTTTTGAATTGTCAGAGGATCGGTCAGTCAGAAATATTCCCATTCCAAAGCGTAGCAGGTACCTATGGAAATTGGTATATAATACTGGTATTCAGCTGCATGCGGTTAGACTGGAAGCTGACCCCAACATAGTTGGGAAAAGGCTAGGCAGATTGGTTTGACTATATTACTATTTTGAGTCTGTTAAACACAAGATATTGAGTAGCAACTTTAAAATTGCTAACACTGAGTTGTTGCACTACAACTATTCAGCAAAGTAGGTAAACGAAAGAACGTTAAGGTATCTAAGGTGAAAATATAATAAAATTATCCGAAGAAATTTTTATACCAACATTGCAAACCGTTTAGCCTTTAAACGATCGTTGTCATGAAGTAATTTGTTGTCTGAAAGGTTTTATCGATTATTCGGCCTTAAGGATGATTTCCACCAAACGACTCGCATCGCATCGGATCGGGACGGGTTTCACAATCTTTTTAAACGATATACAATCGTGTACACATTATTTAAAGTCTATATTACTAAGAACTAGTTACCAGAAGAAAAAACCGAAGATATGTGATATCTACCAACCCGCACTGGGCCCGCGTGGTAGATTACAGCCCACTCCCTCTCACAGAGAGGAGGCCTGTGTCCCAGCAGTGGGAACATTAATAGGCTGATGATGATGATGATGATATTACTAAGGCGCGCACAGCAGCTTGACCGCGGGCGTCTTCCGCGACACGCGATCGTAGCCGAAAGTATGCTGCGACGCGCAATCGGCTTCGTTCGCCTGCCGTCGTATCAGATCGGAAGAAGAACACGTCAACACGGTAGGAATGAAACTATTTGACTAGGCGCAGAAACGGATACGTTAGCAAGTGACGGTACGGAGCGTCGACATCCTGCCGGACGCGATCGACTATCGCCGCATCCGTTTGTATCCTTTCCGATCCGATGCGATGCGATCCACCGTTTAGTGGAAATCATCCTTTAGTTCTTTTAAGGACTTGTCCTATTCATATTTCAAGTGAACTTGATACGTTGTCCTTGATTTTAATGTCAATAGGGCACTATAATACTAACTATTAATTTTAGTAAGAATTCTCTGTACACACGGCCACATATCCATCTATACAGTTCCAGTAGATGATCCGCTTGCAGTTCGTAACTTAGGTAAAAGTAGGTGTACAATGTGAACTTAGTAATAATAAATTATAATTGTAACACACATAGCTTTTAATTTTTTTGTACCTAAGCTACTAACTAAGCTGCGGGTCACTGTTGTCAGAACAAATATTTTTTTAAATATTATTTAACCAGCTGCCTGCTCCTGCTTCACACGGTTTTTACGACTTGACAAAACATCAGATTTCTTAGGTAAACGTAACTTTAATATTAAAGTATTATACACATAAACCTTCCGGAATAAATTCTCTAACGACGGTGAAAACCTCATCAAAATCTGTTGCGTAGGTTTAGAAGAACAACGCGGACATACAGACAAACGCGAAAAGCGAGTTTGTTTTATAATCTAAAGAGATGTATCATCATTACCAAAATCTCTTTCCTTGTAATATAACACATCAGTTTCTACACAAATACACATAAATCCATAATCCAAACAAACATAAAACAAATCTACAATACCACGAGCGATTTACGCGAAAATCGTAAAAAAGAGGTGTATTCTGGAACCTCACTATCTCCATGTCTATTGCGAGTTATCTCGCGCGATTGTGACATATCCTTAGAGAGGCGGTGTGATTTAAAATACAGGGGACAGATCCCGAGGGTAACTCTCGACACCTCGTGCAAGGGTTGTGAGGAGAAAACGTCTATTTGTGGTGGCGTTTGTGTGATTTCCAATCGAGTTGTGAGTTGTACCTATTGTTTTGTATTGATGGGGGAAGGTTCTATGTTAGCTGTGTTGTAATTACCTATAGACAACAATCATAACGTTTTTTTTTTCTACGGCAGAATTTTCGATTACGTCAATATTGCTCGTGTAGTAGAAATTTTTACCAGCCAGCATAATAAAGTTGGTAGCTTTCTTTACCATTGTAGCCTCCCTACTCTTTTACGCTCTTTTAATTAATATCCAATTAGGTCAGAGGTTATCAAATTATAAAAAAAAAACTTCCTAATGATGAAGCATTCATTAAAAAAGGTCCAGATTTTTTACCACAGCAACATAACTCAATGCTCTGCACCTCAGAGTAATAACTAACTCTGCACACAGGTTAAGAAAACAAAAAAAAATACGTGTAATGTAAATGTCAAAACCTCCACAGAGGAGGATTACGGGATGCGGCCAGTACTAAAATATAATATTCTGACGCATTGGCCTTTTTAATGAGGCCGTACAGCATCGTTAGTTTAATTCTCGCTGTGCGGTGGTATCGATACCTCGCCTAGAGGGCAGAGAGCCTCATTATTCGTTTTTTCGAGGAAGCAGCGGGAAGCAACCGGTACAGCGGCTAAAGCGCTTAATTGTAGGGCACTTCACAGTGTCTCTGATTTTTATAATGATCCGTTTTTTGATACTGATATTTAATTAAGGATCTCACAGTGATTTTATTTTGTATACCTAAATGATTTTTAAATTCTAATGCGTATGTAATTTATATTTTTATTTGTAATTTAATTATTCATTTATCTTTTCAGGTAAGTTTCGTTGTCTTCATTACTGTCACCGGGATTTTTTAATGTGAGTTAAAAGTTCCTATTATTACCATGTAGGTAGTTACAATCAATTAAAAACTTGCAACACTGTTTTAATTATAGAATCTCTATTCGACCAAACCATTTCGTAAACAACAAAAAACAAGTTTTCGAATACCGAACACAAAAGCGGTCATAAACAGTTAATCGAACTATTTTTCATTAACCCGTTCACCCGGACTTGGTGAGCAATTTCATTATTTTAGACTCTAGAAAGTGAAAATCGGCAACAACAGACGTCATGTTTACTAGGTTTGCATCGTAGAACAATTATGTAGCCCATACGGCCATATAGCGAGCGTGAGGCCAATTTGGAAGCCAGCCAATGAGAGCACGTTCTCGATAACTGAATATGCAAGTGGACACAACTGACATTAGGGCCGTCAGTAACGTCATGTTCTCGGTAAATGAATCACGTTTAGGGAGTTAAAGTTCCCCATTTTTTTGTGATTTTAGAAAAAGTTGGTATTTTTGCTGCTGTACCGCCACATGCGAACTACGCATCACAGACTTGACGTCACACAAAAAAAAAACCTAACGTCACACACATCCTGCATCGCGCAATTAGAGTTTACCGCACGAAGGACACATATATGACTATCCGACATCACTTGTAGGGCAATTGCCCGCCAGATACGACACCCGTCTGGTCGGAGGATACTCCCTTTTCTAATGAGGATGAGTGAACTTTATGTACACCCTCTTCGTCATACCTCTAAACTGTCAAGCATGGTATGAAAAATTAGGTACATGAGATGAGATGAAATCTGGTATTTCAGATGATTAATAAGTGGCAGTGACCACTTACCATCTGTTGGTCCGCCTGGCTGTGGAGATTCCACTCTATTACATAACAATACTCTATCGAGCAATTAAGTTTGCCTTCAACAACCCACTACTTTTCGGAAGAAACTTGGCCTTTAACTAGTCTCCATAAACATTTTAGTTCAGAGAAGGTATCAAACTAAAATTGAAGCTACTCCCACGATTTCTTTGTATTTTACCAACAAAGTCAAACTCAATTTCACCAGTCTAATATTGCGAGCTACAATACTCGTAGTATCTTATTTAACCTAAATGACTAAAAGCTGAATTCCACAGTTATTTGAAGAGATATTTGTAAGTTATCCAGTATTTATAAAACAAATTCCCAGTCATACACAGTGCTTCTCTTGCTAAATTGTGGAACTCTCTGCCAGCGTCCCCTTCCACATGTAACCCATTAGTCTTCAAAGCAAGAGTGAACAGGCATCTTCTGGGCACGGTCGTTCCATCATAGACCTCATTCATCGCTTTCCATCAGGCGAGATCGAAGTCAAGAGTAGGCCCATAGTCCCAAACATCTAGTAGTATCTGCTTAGCCTTTTCCCAACTATGATCAGTTTCTAGTCTTACCGGATGCAGCTGAATACCAGTGTTTTACATGGAGCGACTGCCTATCTGACCTCCACAATCCAGTTACTGGGTAATACGATAGATACCCATTCATGAAAATTAATAAAGCGCTCTTCCTCTCTCTACCTATTTATAAATTTGTCCATAATTGTTTCTATAATTTTTTTATTTACCACCTGTAATTGTACATTATGGTTTGCAATAAACGCTTTGATTTCATTTGATTTGGTAAGACTGGTTGTCAGACTTTTGGGCTTCTGACGACCCGTAACGACTGTCAAAGATCCACGAATGACAGCCTGGACCAACGGCTTAACATGCTTTCCGAGGCAAACATCTAGTAATCGTAAAATAAATTCTATCTATTCTAAACCTCCTTGTTTTGTTTCTACATTTGTGCTATAATTTGAGCACAATACAGTTAGGCGAACTCCAAACTTATGCACTTATTAGGAGCCGCGCAATGGGCGGGAGAATGCTAACTTCGGACATGTTAGTACAAATGTCACCTGAGCACGATTACAATTAGCTCCCGTGTTGCTCTCGGCACCTGAGAGTATGAACAACACAAATAGAGCGTTTATTTACCATACAAATTGTTTGCCGAGCTTTCTTACAGTGCGTTGGTACTGGCGAAACTTTCTCAACAAAAGATGTTGAAATCTCTACGTATAGTTCCTGTCAAACTTTGTATGCAAAATTGACAGAACATAGAGATTTCAACATGTTTTGTTGTGAATGTTTGGCCAGTGCAAACGCACAGTTAGACAAAATTGTGTTGTCGGGAGGTGAAAGAAACTGAATAGGATTGATATTAATTTATTACTCCCATTAAAATTACGTCACGTCTCACGTATGAGGATCTTGTCTATCCTTTTTTTCTGTATTTTTACGTACGACCAGGGAAATTAATTGTTAAGAAATTGACACCTTACGTCAATTTTCCGCGTTATAATAATTTCATACGACTGTCAAAAAATGACAGTTGTCATATGAATGTACGAACAATTTAAGTAGTTAGTCAATTTCCTTAATAATTAATTTACCTGACTTTACAAAGTTTTAATATGTTTCATTTCCTTGATAACTTGCAGCTGCTTTTATCGATAGAGCTGCATACTATCTATACATGTTACCGAAACCTTTATACCAACTTAGAACTAAATTGACTACCATATTGCGCGCTGCTCACTTTAGCGGGTCACGCTTCCGTAAACGTGCTGTAGCTTGTCTAATTCCTACTCTAAGGTCGTAACTATTGTCTCTTGATTTCTGAACTGGAGCAAACTCCGGGCAATAGTTATTAGCTGAGTACATACATTTAGTAGATGTCTCCGAGGCTCCAATTTATAGATGCTTGCTTACTGAACTTAAGATTGTTGTCTGAATTTGAGTAAGTGATAGTTTGATTTGTATGTCGTTTGGCCCCGTTTTGGTTCAGAGGTTTATCTAAAATCTGTGATAGTTTACCGAGACTTCATGATTTATGGAGGATTCAGGATATTGTAGGTCTTATTAATATGAGAAGCTGTGATATTCTGTCGTGTCAGTATTTTTTCAATTCTATTCAGCCTGTCTTTTGGTAGGTTCTGGTTCCGTTCGCATCTTTGGTGTGACGTAATGTACCTAATACCTTTATAAAAAAAACCTTTAACTGTATATACCTCTGATTCTCTACCTTGTATTCAATTGGGATAACACAAGTATAATACAGTCCCTTTTCACCGTATCCGGTGACAGCGACCCAGAACAGCCATTACTAGAAGTATACACTGAGTCACATCATCTTCTGTCATCAGAAGACAGCCGCTATGCAACCATCAATGCGACGGTCTACCAGAGTGACAGATTACACTTAGTCACATCATCTTCTGTCATCAGAAGACAGCCGCCATGCAACCATCGATGCGATGGTCTACCAGAGTAACAGTTACACTTAGTTAGTCACATCATCTTCTGTCATCAGAAGACTACTGTCATGCAACTATCAATGTGACGGTCTGTCAGAGTGACAGTTACACTTAGTCACATAATCTTCTGGCATCAGAAGACAACCGCCATGCAACCATCAATGTGACGGTCTGCCAGAGTGACAGTTACACTTAGTCACATAATCTTCTGTCATCAGAAGACAACCGCCATGCAACCATCAATGTGACGGTCTGCCAGAGTGACAGTTACACTTAGTCACATCATCTTCTGTCATTAGAAGACAGCCGCCATGCAAACTCATATCCGAGCTATTCGATGATTTCAGTAACTTCGTAACAAATCTAGACGGCACCGTTTGCTGCGCTGTCAATTAAATTAAATTAAATATTACTCACCTACAATAAAGGCAAAATATTTGCGTTCGTAAAATAGAAAACAAACTAATAAAAAGTACAAAAACCTATTCCACATGAATCGTTACCTATATTTGCTAATATTTGACACAGTGTAGGTATTTCAGCCTGAAAATATTCCAACTGCGGATTTGTTCGGCTGGGACTCAGCTCTGGGGGTTGGCTTAACGCGACAGTCAATCTTTTGAATTTATTTTATTTACTCGCCTGTCCGCCAAACGGTGGGCATTTTGCATTTTTATCTAGGTCTCTGTTGGAAATAAAATAACATTCTTTGTTGGATTTTTGTTAGAATATTTTCAATATTTTTGTTGAACCTAAAGGCAACAACGGAAAGTAAACGAGGTAAAAGGAATATGTAAGGATCATAGCACGGGTCGTTCTGTAGTTTCTGCCTACCCCATTTGGAAGAAGGCGTGAGTTTATGTATGTGTTATAGATAATAGACGTTTTCGTTGTTATACTTCTTTATTCGTTTCCCATGCATAATAACATTTATGCTCTCAGAGTTACATCATTTGAAGCTCCAATATGATTAAAAAGTCGAACATACCAAAACTTTTGTCTTTACAAAAGATAACTTTCTCAAATTATATAAATCATGCAAATTAAATTGGCAAAGCGTGGCATATGGCGTATAAGATATAATGTAAAATGCAGCAGAATAATGAGGTTTCGTCGTACAATATAGTCTGCTTCATAAGGGATATTGTAATTTCTTTATAATCGTTTATAATTTATCTTCGTTAGGCGGTGCTCCACTTTTTATCACAGCCAGAAAATGTTACACTTGCTTGCCCCGATAGTACTTCTGTATCCTGTCGACCACAGCTGCTTATAAGGGTGCTTCCATATAAACATTAGAACGAAACAGCCAACCATATACAGATACTTATTTGCTTCGCCAAATTTATCCACTATTGTCTAGCAAATAGTGTTTCCATTTTTTAAGGCTCACTACTTATTAGCAAACAATCTATATCTACCTACATATTTTTTGCTATCATAAAATAGTACCTAACCAAGTCAAAACTGGGAGCTTACCACCAGCTCTTATAGCAGTATTATTTGAATCATACTTCAGTTGGGGAAAGAGATGGAGCTTTATGACCTGTAGAGCTTCATATCTTTCTTACACGAAAATATTATTAAAATAATACTGCCTTAGGAGCTTGTAGTAGGCCCCAGTACTGATGCTGAAAATTTCGTTTTTAGAATTTTTTATTCGTTGTCTGTTTATCTGGATGTATGTTCCGGATTGGCGCAAAAACGCCTGAACGGATTTGCTTTAAATTTGGCACACAAATAATTTATAACCTGGATTAAGGCATAGGATACTTTTAATCCCGGTAGTACATTCCCGTGGGACATTTTCCGACAACCACGCGGGCGAAACCGCGGGCAAAAGCCAGTACAAAATTCGAGAGAAATGCACTTTTCGTAACACCATGATTTTGTTATGCAACAGAAAAGTTACTAGTTATCAATAGTATTGCAAAATTATCTTGACCCACTTAATTTTGTTAATCTGTGACATCCCCTACAAATCCATGTGACGCAAGCCTTATACGGGGCGATGCACGGTCGTGCGTCGCCGCGTCGTGGCGTGGCGAGCTTCCAGCGCCGACGACTTACGACACACATTACTGTCGAAGACACACTTGCTGCGATCATTTGAGGCCTCTTGGCTCGCTGTGTGTTGCCTAGAATGTTCGTAAAAATCTGAAAATGTTCATAGACGTGCGAGAATATTGTTTTTGGCTTTCGTTCCGGTCGTTTACGTACTCATTTTAGTAGGCTGGAATTGATTTCGTTTTTTTTTTTTTGTTGACGTTTTGGCTAGAGTATATGTATAGAAATATTTTGCGCTCAAAGATGACTCCAGTCCACAGTCATCTTTGAAAAATATTTGTATGTAAGCTGCATATTGAAAAAAAAATTATACAGCTGAGGTTTTAGAACCGTTATTAAACAGTTTATTGACACTTGAAATTCAGTTTATTTAGTAGATCTTTAAATTGAATAGAAATTTTTCTTCAATCCAAGTTAAAAATGAAAACTATCACACTATAAGGTGACAGGCAGCCTTAGGCTGCCTGTCCACTGGAGCGGAGAGGAGAAAAGAGGAGCGGAGATGTGCCAATATTAACCAATAGAATCTTGACTCCGCCCCTGAGTTAAGATTTGATTGGTTAATAATGGCACATCTCCGCTGCTCTCCTCTCTTCTCCGCTTCAGTGGGCATGCAGCCTAACACTCGATCAAAATTCGGCATAAATATAAAAACGCAGTTAAAACTACAATAACTTTTCTGACCGATATTTCTTTAAAATATTCATAGTTTTTAACACGTTCGACCGAAAACCACAATGTTTCGTGTTTGGTTTAATATTTGACGAGAAATGAGGTTTTACCAAACCGTATATACCAAACGAAACATTATTTACACAAACTAGAACTAATAGGGCTATTCAAAGCACTAATTTAGGAAATTCAATGAAGAGTTTGGAGTATCCTTTCCGCTGTGGAATATTTATGTGAATAAAATTCAGTGGGTGTGGGGTTGTTTCAGTAAAATTGTCTGAAACAACTTGCTGACTGGTATCGCAGTCTCTGAATCTCCATTTAAGAATGTAATGCCGTAGAATTAAACTATTATGGTGGTAGGGATTTAAAATTAATGGTGAAAGCCAGATGGCTGTTTGATGTGTGTATTAAACTGATTCCTTGCCATGGCTGAGTAGAGTTGAAGCCAGCATGTAGGCTTTTGCAAGCATAAATAAGAATGGAACTGGTTAATAGAAGTTCCGATAAGTATCACCAATATCGTTCTGATTTTCTTTTGAACTTAGACGTAGAGAAATTGAAGAAAATATATCATAGACAAGTCCAAGACTCCCTTTTTAAGTGAACTGTGCTCAATATTCTAACGACATATTTTATCTAATCTATACCGTTAAACGAGCATTTCTTGTACCTATTATAATTGTATATTTACATAATCTGAATCTCGTAAACGGCTCCAACGATTTTCATGAAATTTGGTATGCAGGGGATTTCGGGGGCGATAAATCGATCTAGCTAGGTATCATTTTTAGAAAACGAACAAAAAAAAAACCGAGCAAAGTTCGGTACCCAGATATTTATAATTAAATAGGATACAATGGTTTGTTGAACGGAGCACAACCTGAATGAAAGAATCCTCATGGAATGAAGGTTGGTAAATAGAAATTGTCAAATAGTTTTAGTATTCGTAAAATTTTGCAGTCACTATGTTAGCAGTCATTTAAATTCAAAATTGATGTCTCCGCGCAGATATTACAGTTTTGTGTGATATTGGAAAGTGTCACGTCATGTAACGTACTAGAAACACGTAAAGAAGGGGATTTTCCGAATAAGTTAAATATTTGTGACGGTTTTGAACCTGGTGACCTGGAAAAATTCTTTTAACAATAGTGCATTTTTATGTGGAAAAGCGCTGTCGTTTTGCCTGCACTGATTAATTTCATGATATAATTATGCTATGAAAATAGCATGTCCGAATTACCTAATATTTCGTATAATAATGTCAATTTGTAAAAGAGTAACCGTGGAGTTTCTTGCTGGCTCTTCTCCATAGGAAACGATCAATTGCAACCGTGCAGCTAGCGTTTGATATTTCATAAGTCCGCGAACGCGTATGATCTCCTTTTTTTTCAAATTAATTCTTCAAATTCTTTAGCTTGACTTGGCCGTCACTGCCGTGCTCTCAGATAGACAGTTTGCTACGCCTAAAATCGAAATCAATGCAGTCAGTGATCATAATCAGCCATTAACCATCTACTCATTAGCACAAATTATCTGCGTTCCATTAAATACCGGATAATGATCGGTCAAAAAAGATAAAATGGTGTAGGTATCTGCATACATAACCAAACATAACCTTGTCAGTTTTAATGAGATCGTGTTCATCAAAACCTCATGCCTGTATTCCCTTAAGGGTTGTGCAGACGTGTATAGTAGTGTTAGTTAAGATTAGACATTTACACAAACCTTTTTTACAGTCCGTTCAACCGATTCTGACTTCTATACTCTAGGCATAAGGATGGCATTAAAAGCAAAAAAGTGGTTACTATACCAACTGTTTACTGCAGCTGCTATTTGTCATGCCGCCAACGCAATAGAAGTCAAACTCGGTTGAACGGACTGTAAAAAAGGTTAAGTTAAATGTCTAATCTTATTACAAATGGAGTATAAATAGTTCATAAAGGATCGAAATTTTTGAAGTGAAAACTTCTTTAGCGGCGTTGTGCATTTTTTTTTTGGGATGGGTAAAAATGTTAAACTCGCGTCAGGACGTGACCGTAAGATCCGTCGGCTAGCAACCGACAAAGTAAATATCAAAATAAATAGTCTTTGACATTACGTAAAGATTGTGAGGTAAGAAATTTTACCCATATTGATGGGTAAAAAAAGCAGTCAAAACATACTTCAAGGAAAGTGTTTAAATAAATTGTTTATTTTTGTTAGACTATATTTTGAAAATAAATAAATATACTACTACTACTAATGAATACTGTATTTAACCACATAAATTATAGTAGTTTTATACTGATAAATAAAGCAATTCGTGCGAAATTATTCCCTAACCATTCAAAAATATTCAAAAATGCACAACGTTAATGTTCAAGTTTTCACTTCTGCCGGCACTCCCGGAGTGCATCCAGTTGTTTTTAATCGAAAGTTTATCATAACCTAAAAATCAGAATTGCGCTGTTATTTTCAGGAAACTGACCGTAAAATGATACCACCCATTTCTGTAACCATATATCAGCGATCAAAGTCTTATTTACGTCCAAAAGCAGTTGGAAGCACGACGCGGCCGATAGTATATAAAACTTGTTACCGTCATCTTGGCAAGCAGCACCATCTGTTCGGGCAATTTGGCAAACTTTAAAACCAATACACCGTATTTCC
This sequence comes from Conistra vaccinii, assembly GCA_948150665.1. NCBI lineage: Eukaryota > Metazoa > Arthropoda > Insecta > Lepidoptera > Noctuidae > Conistra > Conistra vaccinii. Next base: position 8,936,545 of record OX411327.1, read on the forward strand.
TGTGAAATGGGACCTGTTGGCGCTATTAGATGTGCGAGACAATTGCCAGATTCAACGAATAAGAAAAGGGTTTTGTTTACCTTGGACAGGCTCGCTTTTGACCTGAGTGTTGCGTATTGATATGTATACTGAGATTTCGAAGTGCGTCGTTTCGGCGGTTTTCTATGAAGATTTAATACTGTTACTTATTTTTGCTGTGGTATAGTGTCCGTCTACAAAGATATAATTAGTACCTACTTAGATATGTACCTACTTGTCATTTTCCATGACTTTATTTACGTGAGTTGATGATCATAAACGATTGTGAGGCATCGATGTTCTTCGAAAAGTTTGATAAGTATTTTCATTCATCACATTTTTTAATTTTCAATACTTCTTCCTCACTCTTCCTACAACAACGTTCAAACTTGAGACTCTAAAAATAAAAACGAAACAACTTTTCCTCGATCAAAAGTTTAACGTTTCCTATTTTCATATAGGTTACAGAAAAAATATGAGAGCTTCAAATTGTTAAGGGTTTAATAAACGAAGGCTTTCAAGAATCAGTTGGCTGGAACATTTCACTTGTTTTTACTGGAATTTAGATTCGTACGTAAACAATGGAAGGGTAAAATTACAGGGTTAGTAAGTAGGCTGTTTGAAGATTATTCACACAATCCACAGTACTTATTAAATTAGTGCTATCTTCCGCTTTTAAAGCTTTGTTTTTGGTGAAATTGTCGTATTATTTGAATGAGTTTGCTTGATTCCTTTTATGGAAAGGGTGGGTGGGTAGCTTGGTAACTAAGAAGTGAGATCAAGTTATCTTTCGTAAAATATATCATTAAAAAAAAGGAACATAAACCAAATGGGTTATGAAACGTCAGAAGCTAGGTGCACGGTTCCAATTGATCGTTTCCTATGGAGAAGAGCCGGCAAAAAACTCCACGGTTACTCTTTTAAAAATAATTGGCTTTTACAATATTTTCAAATAACAGTGTTAATAGGTATGGGAGGACAGTGTAGGCATTTCAACAAGTACCAGGTACTTACCAAAATAGAAAATGGTCAACAAATGTACAGCCCACTAAGCCTACAACGTTCTCATACTAGTATTCTCAAATTCAGACTAAGTAACAAATACAAAAAGTCGATTGAAACTAACCTTTACCTCGATATATCCTTTTATGGCAGTCATGGCAAAATGGAGATCAAATCCAAATTGAACAACATTTTTTTAAGTGAAAACTGTGCACTTTTTTTGGGATGGGTAAAAAATTTTAAACTCGCGTCAGAATGTGACCGTAAGATCCGTTGCCTAGCAACCGACAAAGTAAATAGTCTTTGACATTACGTAAAGATTGCGAGGTAAGAAATTTTACCCATATTGATGGGTGAAAAAAGCAGACAAAACATACTTCATGAAAAGTGTTTAAATAAATTGTTTCTTTTTGTTAGACTATATTTTGAAAATAAATAAATATACTACTGTACTGTACTTTTATACTGATAACTAAAGTAATTCGTGCGAAATTATTCTCTAACCATTCCAAAATATTCAAAAATGCACAACGTTAATGTTCAAGTTTTCACTTCTACCGGCACTCCCGGAGTACAACCCGTTGTTTTTTTTTTACTATGAACGGTCAAAGACAAAATCAGCAATCAAGATACCCAATCTACCCAGTGATGGCTGTAGACGGGACAACGCTCTTCCTCTTGACCTGACATAATCCCTTAATCCCCTTTACCGGGACCCACAAAGTAACTAACACGTAGGTACGTAGGGACGTAAACAAAACATGTTTACATTCATCTCTTAATACGGAGGAAGGTAGGGTCACTCGAGGTCTCACCATGGAGGGGCAAATCTTGGGAACTTAGATGACAATGCAGGGTTAAATTAAATTAGGTAACAAAACTCTGCAGACTTGACGGGTCTGTGAAGTTTACAAAATAAAAAAATGAGGCAGTTGGGATTGCCGATTGAAGTGAAAACTAAGTAACGCCATCTAACGAAAATGCCAGGAATTTATGTGGCTTGCTGTCAGTACAAGAACGAAAGCTGTAGCTCCATTAAAAAAAAGGAGGCACTCTGGGACTGCCGATTGAAGTGAAAACTATGTAACGCCATCTATCGAAAATGTCAGGAATTTATGTGGCTTGCTCCATTAAAAAAAATCCAAAAAAAAACGCAGTCAACAAAAATTTGAACGTCTTAAGAATTTTCGATCAGGTCACGCGTCCTGACGCGTGACCTGATCGAAAATTCTTACGCCGCGCGCTAAAAAAAAAAATCTGCTGTTCCATACATTTTGACCGAGTAGGTATTGCACTTTTCTATGAGACAGCAGATTTTTTTTTTAATAACCGACGAAAAATTTCAACGCAGGGGGGTTCAGAATTATGTACTGAATCCATGGTAACCGGCTTCGCGTCGATGTCCCTGCCACCCCGTATTTTTTGTTACTAATACTATATGGATTATATTACTAAATGAAAATATATATACTATACATTATGTACTATACATTTCCAGTATAAGCTGACCTCGCATTGTACGGAAATCCTATACAATACGAGATCAGCATAAACTGGAAATGTATAGCTTGATGTGTAGCCGTGTGTAGGTACCTATTGCCTATTGTACTACCGAATAAAAGAAGATAAGCTTCTATACGCGAAAAATCAAAAATAAAAACGCGAAAGAAAAGCAACGATTCATAGCGGAAAAAAAAACGAAGGGGCGAAATAGCCTATTGTTCGGGTAATTACCTATACTTAATGCAGAACGGTTTCGGGAAACTGAAATTTCCTCCCTAGGCGGTTTTATTTGTCGTGGGAATATTTTTAATGTTCCTGACTAAGAATTATGTTGGCGGCAAAAGACAAAGTGTTTTGTAAAGTTTATTTATGTACTTTAAAATGCTTAAAGACTTTGCGTTCTGGCTTCTTGTGTTTTAAATTCTATGAATTTTTAAGTAAGGAAAAATAAACGACTTAGGAAAAAAATACTCCGGGGATATAATGCTTAATTTTAATTTGGCCTCAGTTGGTTGTAGCCGATCGTGTCACAGACTCACAGTGTTTGTTGCCAAACTCCTCCGAAACGGCTTGACCGATTCGGAGGAGTTTGGCGTGTATATTCGGTAAGTCTGAGAATAGGACGTAAACTGCGGTTTAAGGCATGTCAACAATAGTAAAAAAACTCAACTCAAAACATTTATTTCAAACTAGCTTTCACCCGCGTGGATTTCGAATTTATCCCACGGGAACGTACTACAGAGACAAAAAGCATACAAGCATACAAACTTTCACATTTATAATATTAGTAGGATAGTAGGTTAAACCAATTACAGGCATTTTTGAATTGTCAATGGGTCAGTCAATCAAAAAGATGAAGCTAGATGCCCATTCCAAAGCGTAGTAGATACCTATGGAGAAGAACGGGCAAGAAACTCCACGGACACTCTTTTAAATTAAAATATAGTTACAAAGTATTGCTTCCATCATTCATGTTGAAGTTATACATGTGAGAACGATGCAAAACATTAAAAACATCCGAAATAGAGATACAATGGGCCGTGCTGCCGTGGCAGCTAAGAAATGACCAGTTCATAAAAGTGTCCCTAGTTTTGTAAGGTATCTTAATAGCAAGTTTAATTTATCTAAAGGGAGGTACCACTTTAATGCACTGTGTAATAGATTCCCAATATATTGTAATTACTAGTTGCGTCCCGCGGTTTCACCCGCGTAAAGTAGTTTTTTCTTTTAATCCCTATGTTCCCGTGGGAATATCGGAATAAAAAGCAGCCTATTTTATGCCCAGTGGCTTCAGCTATCTACTTGTGAAAGTCCCGTCCAAATCAGCCCAGCCGTTTCGGAGATTAGCCGGAACAAACAGACAGACAGACAAAAAATTTAAAATTGTGTTTTGTTGTATGGATCGTTTAGACTTTCGTATGCATTTAGTAAAATGCTGTTATTTTAACATTACAAACAGACATTTCAATTTGATTTATTTGTATGTATGTAGTATGTAATATGTATGTAGATAATGTAGGTACCTACACCCATACTATTTTAACTTAGATCAACAATTTTAACCTTTAAACCGTGCATATAATATACTACATGCGAGAAATGAAATTGCGTAGCTGTACTCAATTACTAAGGCTGTAACTGAATACTTGTGCCTAACAACATAGCTTTAAGTGTTGCTCTCATCACTGTCGACGCGATAAACTGTTGTTGCTATACCGACAACTCTATTCAGTAGTGATGTGCATTCGATATTTGGGGTTTATCGATTTAAATGCCGTAACTATCGCACGATTACCGTTGTTAGTTTTTATAGGATTGAAAACAAAACAAAAATATTATATAATACCTACCTACTTATGTAATAAATCATCTGTAACAGCTGAAACATAAAACACTATTTAACAGCGATTTATGAAATGTTACACGAGCTTTAACAATAATTATCAATAAGCGGCTGTAACATGAAACGGTAAACGTTGTGGCTAAACTGTTCACATTGAAATATTATTTGATATCACGTATATTTTGTAACAAAATATGAAACAGCGTGTAATTCAGCGGTTCGTTGGGTTTATGGAACTATGTTTACACTTTATTTAACCTACATTTATGTATTTACATTTCCTTGCGAGCGAGGAATTCTTAATAAATGTTGATTATGAAAGCACGCATGGAATATTAAAACTAAAAAGACGTGTTGTAATTTAGCATTTATTTAATAATGCATCCTCATTCAAAATTCTTGTTTTCAGATACTCAACTGTTTAAAGCAAAAAAAAAAAAAAAACATCGATAACCAAAAAAAAAAATTCGCATCCCTATGCCAATAAGAGATCTCAACATTAATGTGAAGGATCTCTAGATATCGATCACAGAAAGGGTTGTATATGGGGTGTTAATTGGCACAACTAATAGTTATATATTGGGTGCCGATTGAGAGAATTTGGATTGCCTATAGGAAGAGGAGCTCGTGGCTAAGTAATACGAGTAATAGCCGCACGGGTCGATCCATCAGGTTAAGCTACGCTTTCCGGGGTTGGTCCGTGGATGGGTGACAATCTTTACATACAGAGACTTCTCGGAAAGCACGTTAAGCCGTTGGTCCCGGCTGCCATTCGTGGATCTTTGACAGTCGTTACGGTTCGTCAGAAGCCAGAAAGTCTTAGAACTAGTCTTACCCTTACTGGGTTGTGGAGGCCAGATAGGCAGTCGCTCCATGTAAAATACTGATATTCAGCTGCATTCGGTTAAACTGAAAGCCGACCCTAACATAATTGGGAAAAGGCTAGGTAGATTGATTGAGAGGATTTGTTAAACGATTTTGGTTTAAACGTCGCTTCTTGAACTGTAATGCGCTAAAGTACAATCAATCTTCCTAGCCTTTTTCCCAACTATCTTGGGGTCGGCTTCCAGTCTAACCGGATGCAGCTGAATACCAGTATTTTACATGGAGTGACTGCCTATCTGACCTACACAACCCAGTAACTGGGTAATACGGTACCCCTTGGTAAGACTGGTGTCAGACTTTCGGGCTTCTGACGACTCGTAACGACTGTCAAAGATCCACAAATGACAGCCGGGACCAACGGCTTAACGTGCTTTCCGAGGCACGGAGGAGTCTCGGTATGTAAAGATGGTCACCCATCCACTGACCAACCCCGGCAAGCCTAGCTTAACCTGATGGATCGACCCGTGTAATGCGCTAAAGTATCCCACGAAATTTTTCTTAATTTTTTTTAATTTGCAGGTCAGTGTCAGCTTGTATTAAAACGTCAGAGAAACGAAATCCCGAATAAACTTAACACCCTTTATTAAACTACCAAACTTAGTTGCTCTGAAAAATAATCCACGGTAACAGCTTCCTACAGCTTGAAGTTTTAAACTAAAGTATAATATTTACAATATTTTTCCGTTGCCACAAGCACAACATAGTTTCAGAATATCAGTTTCATCTTTGCCCGAGTTTCGGAGCATGACAGGAGCGCAGGACACTTTCAATGACAGGAACAAGACAGGCTGGATTTTACATTATATAGAGTTTATTTATATACCAACGTTGCAGCTCTTTAGTAATAACTTAACTTTAAGCACCATTTATAAATACTTAAACCTCATTATGTATGATTTTTAGGATTCCGTAACTAATTTAATTCTCAAAAGAACATGTTTTTCAACTGCAAAGTTAAGTTTGTGTTTGGCATAAATTTATCCCAAATACGGAACCCTTTATTGTGCGTGGTCTTGGTCGTGGCACATGGCCGCTTTTTTCTTGTAGATATTATGCGGAAATGGCTCTTTGGTCTAACAGTTGTCTCAGGGATCCTAGGTTCGATTCCCGCGTCGGGTAAAATGTTATTGGGTTTTTCCATCTGGAATTTCTCAGTAGCAGCCCGGAGTCTGGATTTGTGGCCGGTTGATGGAAATAGGCTCGCCCCTTGTTACATGGGACTTAAACATTACTGGTGGAATGTGGGTGTACTCTATGTATACTTCTGCCTAACCCTTCGGGGAATATAGACGATGTATAATGTTATTCGATAAGTAGGTTAGTAGTAGGTGTATTTTACTTTGAACAGGCCAAATAAAATGCTGAAAAATAAACTAAAACAAACACAAACAAATAAGTAACTATCATGAAAATGAAAGGCTCCACCTTATAACATTTTTAAACATAAACGTTGCGTACGGACGCACCCTAGAGACTTGCCCTGCATACGCACGAAAACCTAGTAAATAATCTAGTGGTTACATTAATTCCATTCTCAATGAGCCTGAAGTGTTCCCAAAAGACTGCAGCAATTGTGTCGACAATTCTGTTGATTTTACCCCCTTTTTTTTACTGAATGAAAGGTGACAGAATAACGTTGTAGTGAGGTAAACTGAGCAAGTTTGACGGTATGATAGCCGTATCGCGGTGTAAACAGAGTATCAGAGACACGCGAGGTTTAGGGTGTTTGTCACGCGATTGTAACGTACCTAGAACTATATTATTCACCAACTGAGGGACTGGAGGGATGTAAGTGATGAGAGGTTTTTTTTATTTCTTTATTAGTTTATAGAGAGTTTGATCAATGTGACCATGTCACCCTTTTTTTTTTGGGTGAGAATTCATCAAATAACTTCTCCCGCTTTGGGCGGAGCGGAAGGGCGTGTCAGACTCTTACTGACTAAAACCCACCCGTGTTCCTTCAGTTGCCTATACGTTGCCAGGGGCTACGGTCACCCCTTAGGACTTTCCCGCAACCCCGGCAGGCATCGGCCCTACCCCCGCGTGGAGCCTCTTTCAGGAGACGTTTGGACCCCCTGGTTTGGGCAGGAGCCGCTTCAAGGCAGCCCCGGCCAGCTCCAGTTTGGGAGCCAAACTTCGGAGACCATGTTACCCTCATAGGGGCATTCTAAATCTATCTACGCTTCATACCTAAGTTTAAAATTTTGTATAATTTTTTGGCTGTCCTGGATAAGGGAGCAGCTAAGATACTGTTTTACATTAATAAAATTAAAATATTTTTCTATGAAAAAGTTGCTCCTCTGAACCTCGTTCTGGACACATTCCGCTAAAATAAGTGGTATCCTCTACCGTATCACACTAACTGGGTGAATCACGATGAGAGGTTTACAGTAGCGATTTGGAAGGTAAATGTTTTTCTTTCGCTTTATCCTGCCCGCGGCTGTAGAATTAATACACAAGCCTATGAATAACATTGTAGGTGGTTATGGTAACGTGGTGAAATTCGAAAAGATTTCATGATTGTATCAAACCTATTTGTAATTCTATTTTCTTTTACGTCATTGGCAGATGTCAAAGACTTTATCGGAGAAAATATTTGTCAAAGCCGAGTTGATTCTGTAAATTATCATATTATATAATATTCATTCAAGGTGCCAGCTAGGCTACTTATAAACTCCGTACATCATGTAATCTTTATAAAATGCATCTAAAATTCAGGAAAGGACACGATATCCTTCAGGATTATTTCAACAAACGATCTCTTTATAACACTAATAGACAATGAACTTAATAATGAACTCTTTACAGTGCACGCTAACTTTTTAATGAAGATGAAATAAAATTTAAGCTGTATTTAAGATTAAGCTGGAGGTAAAGAAGTGAATAAAGCTAAAGAGCTTAGTTCGCGTTATGCTGCTTCTAGAATTCATGATTTAACTAAAGAAAATGTTATTCAGTGCACATTTTAAGTTAGTCAGAACTTGCACACAGTAAAAGTATAATATTTCAATGAGCAAAGCTTTTATAACTTAATGAGTTGATTGCAAAATGCCAATTAACCAATTATATTTTCAGAATTTAACATTTTCAGAATCCGCCACCTCCATACTCTTATAAGTCTTCTTCTAAGCGTGTCGATGGCAATGCAATGAAATGAAATTAAATTGTTTATTCTGTAAATAGGATATCGGAATCACTTTTACACGTCATATTAAAAAAATGTTTATAATAAGCTAGATGAGGTCGGCGTTTCCTAACTGACTACTCTGAGAAAAAAGGCCGAAACAAACTCAGAGGTCACAGTCTCTTTTAAAGTCCAGACATAATCTTGGTCAAGCCATATGAGAACCATGTAGATTAGTGTCTGAAATGGTCTTTTGAGGAAAGAACCACACAGAAACACGTGCATACAAAAAAAAAAAAAAAGAGTCAGCCCCGATAAGTTTGCCAGCTTCAATAGCGTCTATCAGTTCCTGTAACATGCAGACAACAGGACCTTAAGTAAGAAAGGATATTAAGTGCCCCATTGTTTGTGGAACAGCATCCAATTTTCACTCCAGCATGCGTCTACGCAACAACCATAGAAACTTGTGGACGGAGGAATAGACAAAATGACAGATAAACAGTCACAATCTGTCGTTTTGTCTATTCTTCCGTCGACAATACCCGTTTCTATTGTGGTTGTGCATGTGGGAGATTTTCAATACTCTATGTTTATATTCTGTTATTTAAAAAAAAAAATTACTTATGTTAAAGCTAGCAACAAGTGCATCTATAACGATTAGCTAAGATAAATTATCTTTCATACCTAAGTTTCGGGACTAAATACAATTCAATCTGCCTAGCCTTTTCCCAACTACATACTGGGGTCGACTTCCAGTCTAACCGGATGCAGCTAATACTAGTATTTTTGCGGGATTAAATACAATTAAAACTCCATAAAACAAACAAAAATATCATAACAAGTATATCCAATACGCGATACGTCTGACTAAGTTAGAATAATTTCATGAAACTCAATTTTATTTCCATCATAAAGTTATATGTGATGCGAGGGTAATTCTAAATTCATTGCGTCGTCGACGCCTCAATCAGAATATCATACAACAGTACGCTCTTTACTACCAAATCATTTTGTTTATTTTATAGGAATGAATAATATCGTTTTCTCTCGTATTTTTAGTAGTAGGAAGATCGTACATAAAAATAACTAAGTAGGAACATAGGTATTTGATACCAATATCAAGACTGATCGATCATGGCAAGACTCCGAGAAGATGGAGTGACTTTATGTGAAAGAACACTCAACATATAATCCATAAAATATGATAAACATTATCAATTTGCAAGGTCTTCCAATCGTCATGTTTAACTAATTGAAAATGTGTGAAATCCAAGAGTTATCACAATGGCTCGCGAGGCCTACACAATGAGCATGCAACTTTCACGCACCTCTACCACTATCATAGGAGTCTGAAAACAAAAATAAGTTGTCATTCTTTAAAAATATACCGTTCGCATGTTTTATACCTATCCTAGATAGACAGGGAAACCATTATTAGCCATACAATACTGTAATAGACATACTATAATTTGCAATGCTATTGGTTGCCTAAATAAAGAAAATTAAATTAAATACTCGTACATACTTTCACATTGGTCCCATTAATATTTTTTCTACAATATAATCGTAGGTAATTACTGTTCTTAAATCCACAAATTTATTATTTTAAAACCCTGTTAACCTCCACCTCTTGTAACTTACACCAGACACCGATTAATTCAGTTACAAAATGGGTGCAGTACAACTGACAAGCAGAACACACAAAAGTATGTTTGTACACCACTTTTACGCGCCGTCGCGCGTCGACTGTACTCGCATTGTGCGAATGTGTCGCCTACAAGTTTGTACGACGCCTACTTTTTTATGCTTTTTCTCTCATTTTCCGCTGAATGTTCTGCGTTTTGTTTAATATACATGTTAATATAATAAAGTGGACTGTTTTGTTTGTGTGTTTTATAGAGTGTTGGGTTTGAATGATGTTAATTTTCTTTACTATTGTGTGTTTTCTTTGAAAAGGCTAGCCTGATGATGAAGATGGATTCTGTGACCTTTTGATGGATTATTAATAGAATGTTATTTGCAAAGTTTTTTTTATCTCTTGTAGATATCATTAAGACGCAGATTTATATCCCAGTGGCCTTGAGTGGTTAGCTTACATGTTCTCTGCTGAGCTCACGCAACGCGTCGTACGTCCAGCCAGTAATGACTCCCCCACCAAGGAGCGCTGGCCCGAATTAGATGCATTTAAAATTTATTATACATACAAGAAAAGGTATTTTAATCAAACACGTATACTAAAAGATTAATAATTAAATTATGTTTAATATAGTGAAGGCTTCAGAAAAATACTCTTGATAGTTTTTACGTGATTCTCAGTTTTTTATCCACGTTAGACATAACTTTACAAATTAATTATCACTTGTAATATAAACATAATCGAAAATATTCACAGATTAAGTTATTAAGAAAATGCTCTAATTTAACATATATTTTTTCCATATCATTAACACTACTCGTTTAGACGTGATCTTCAGTATAAAATCATTAAAAGTCGGTTAGTGTCGCCTTAAGCGCCATGGGAATCTATCTAGATTATGTCGTGACGAAGATATTAGACAGGTAGTCTTGGGATTAACTGCTCAATTTGTGCAGGCCGTAGAAGGCAAGATTTCGTAAAATTTTATGTAACTATATACAAAAAATCGTTACCAACTCCTATGTCAATACGAATCGTCACCTACAACACAATAGAATCAGCAATACTTATGTGTTAATTCAAAAGAGGTTAGCGATTTTAACGTGGTCAATTAAAGGGTCGAGCAGGTACTGGTTTTTGAAGTGAAAACTTTCTTTAGCGGCGTTGTGCACTTTTTTTGGGATGATAAAAAATGTTAAACTCGCGTCAGGACCAGCGTGGCGTGGCCAGTTTTTTTTTCAGCCAAAGCGGGATTTTGTACCCTTTTGAGTAAAAAAAGCGGGATTCTTTCGTCGAAAGCGGGATTTAATGAGGAAACATAAATAATCAGTATTTTTAATTTTTTACTGCTTTTGTTACAAATTAAGTTTACAATGATTTATCAATAGCTATAGAAATAGAAAATGTATTTTAATGAAAATAAGTTACTTTATATAAATAGCACTGTCTGCACCCTAATTACGTAATGCATTTTCAATTTTAAATTGAAACCAATTGAAAAAGATTGCCAGTCCATTGCTTCATAAGTTCGACAACAAAAATTGAGTAGATTTTTTTTCGTGCATTGCGTAATTGGGGGGCTGGTTTACCCTTAAGGTCATTAAGTCTTCAAAGGGATATAAAACAAGTAATACATTACTTACAAATTGCTTATTTATTTGTCTATCCCCGAAAAGCGGGACTGAGCCTGTCCCGCGCGGGACGTTTAATTTTGAACAAAAAATAGGGACATCCCGCCAAATTCGGGACGTCTCGCAACGTTGGTCAGGATACGTGACCGTAAGATCCGTTGCCCAGCAACCGAAAAAATAAATATCAAAATAAATTAGTCTTTAGAAATTTTAACCATATTGATGGGTAAAAAAAGCAGTCAAAACATACTTCATGAAAAGTGTTTATTCAAAAATGCACAACGTTAATGTTCAAGTTTTCACTTCTGCCGGCACTCCCGGAGTGCAACCCGTTGTTTTTTTTTTGTTGAGTTCCATAAGAGTACTCGTTTAAAGTGCCATGGCGCAATAAAATATATGGAAATGAAGTCCCGGTGGAACAGTAACCATAAACTAACACCATGTCCCGTACGCAGCTGTCCAATTAACTTGATAATTGCTAAGCCATCAAGTTTTATCATTTGACTATTAAAGTTTGTAAACTAAATTGCTACCAGCTTAGAACCTACTTATTATGTATTTATTGCACCCAACTGACATGTTATTTGTATATTGTACATGTATCGCTAAGAAATAAAGATACTATACATACTCGTACATATCCATACTCTTAATCCTAACTTATCCTAACTATATTATCCAACTCTGTCTGTCTGTCTGTATGTTACACAACGGGGAAGCTCTTGGCCTACATCTCACGGTGACATGCAGGCCAAGAGCTTCCCCGTTGTGGGTAGAAAAAAAGAGTAGGACTAGCGCCCACGGATTCCAGAGAAAAAGGGTCTTGATCTTGACAGATAACGAGTTTTCATTTTGAGGTACGAAACTCTAAAACAGTCATGGGGACTGTTTTTATTATCTGTCTGTTACCTTTTCATGTTGTTACGGCTGAACGATTTTAGATGAAAGGTATAAGGATAGGCCATGACCTGGGTTAGGACATAGGATACTCTGAATCCCGGTACCACGTTCCTGTAGGATATTTTCCGACATCCACGCGGGCGAAGCCGCGGGCAAAAGCTAGTTAATATTATAAATGCGAAAGTGACCTGTTTGTTGGTTTGTTTGTAACACTTTCACGCTAAAACGGCTGAACGGATTTTGATGAAATTTGGCACAGGAGTAGACCTTGACCTGGAAAAAGACATAGGCTACTTTTCATTCTGGATCGCAGATGAAGTCGCGGGCAACAGCTAGCGATGAATATTATTAATTCGAGAGTAACTCTGTCTGTATGTTACCACCAACAAGTATAATGCCCGTTTTCACCTTAACTAAGTGACACTTAAATGAATCCCTAAATAAAAGTGCATTGTTGGATTATCAACGCTAGGCTAAGCGCTGAGGGTTGAAAATCCAACGGCGCACTTTTAATTAAGGATTCATTTAAATGTCACTTAGTGAAGGTGAAAACGAGCATAAGACTTTTTACAAAATCGTTCGCTCAAAAATTGTTGTCTCACAGACAATTTAATTTGAGTCAACTAATCTATAAATATCCATCTAGTTACATAAAGGGATACAAAAGATTTAGGTTGAGGTTATCAATAGGGTGGGCCAGGTGAAGTGGGTAGAAAATGTCACGAGTGATGGAGAGGCGAAGGAAGTAAGGTCGAGCACAATACATAGGCTGAAGTAGTGGGGTGTGTAGACTAGTGGGACGCGATCCAGCTTGTGATTGGGTGGAAAAATTGATTATTCTAAATTTGAATGTTAATTCAAAAGAGGTTAGCGATTTTAACGTGGTCAATTAAAGGGTCGAGCTAGTACTGGTTTTTGAAGTGAAAACTTTCTTAAGCGGCATTGTGCACTCTTTTTGGGATGGGTCAAAAATGTTAAACTCGCGTCAGGACACGTGACCTGATCGAAAATTCGTAAGACGTTCAAGTTTTTGTTGACAACGCACTCTGTTTTATTTTTTGGAATTGTTTTAATGGAGCTACAGCTTTCATTCTTGTACTGACAGCAAGCCACATAAATCCCTGACATTTTCGTTAGATGGCGTTACTTAGTTTTCACTTCAATCGGCAGTCCCAAACTGCCTCGTTTTTTTTCTTTTGGGATGTTTATTGTGATTAACGAACCCTAAATATTTTAATTCATATTACGTTAACTGAATTTTCATATCTTGGTTACAAGGTTGGTCAAAATTAAATTAACTCATTAATTTCATCTTATTTTTTTATTAAAACCGTACCTACATAATCATTTTCTTTCTAAATGCGATATTATAATTATATTTTGTTAAATAAATAAACATTACTGGCAGCTGATAAGGAATTGTTAAAACAAACACGTAGTTATACGTCTCCCTTTTCTGTTTCATTACTTACACGATAATTTACTTGGCGATACTTCAAGTTAGTACAAAGCACAGATCGGTAGGGTTATCACCTATCTTGCAGAAGCAATGTGATAGCGATCATTTGTTTCATTTTGACAGTTCAACAACATTCAATGCGATATTACGTTGCAGAGTAGAATTAAATTTCGAACTTATGAAGCAATGGATTAGTAATCTGTTTCAAAACGAATTGATTGTGTATTACGTAATTAGGGTACCGGTCCTGTATACGAGTATTGCAGCCACTTTTGGGATAGCTCAGCAAAATACCAACTTGCTGCATTTGACTCGATGAAACGCAGAGCTAAAAGGCTTATAGGCGACGAAACGTTGATGGCTGGGCTTCACAGCCTGGCTCATCGGCGTAATGTTGCTTGCCTGTCGATCTTCTACAGACTGTACTTCGCAGTGTGTGCGCAGGAGCTCCACTACCTGATCCCACCATCGCCCTTTTATCACCGGAGTACCAGACGTACTGCAGGGTACCATCCGCACTTGGTTGATATCTCGTCCAGTCGTACTGCGCTTCTCTTCCACATTTATAATGCGCACAGCCAAAGTGTGGAACTCTCTGCCAGCGTCTTTGTTCCTTTCCACTTAAAACCCGTCAGCCTTCAAAGAAAGAGTGAACAGGCATCTTCTGGGCACGCTCGTTCCATCATAGACCTCATCTATCGCTTTCCATCAGGCGATATAGAGGTCAAGAGCAGGCTTATTTAGCAATCATTTTTTGAAGTGAAAACTTCTATAACGGCGTTGTGCACATTTTTTGGGATGGGTCAAACATGTTAAACTCGCGTCAGGACAACTGACCTGATCGGAAATTCGTAAGACGAAGGGAGAGTAGAAATGTTGTTGACAGCGCACAGTTTTTTTTTTAAATTTTTTAATGGAGCTACAGCTTTCGTTCTTGTACTGACAGCAAGAATAAATTCCTGTCATTTTCGTTAGATGGCGTTACGTAGTATCAAAAAGTTACTTAGTTTTCACTTCTATCGGCAGTCTCCAAAGACTGCCTGGTGTTTTTTTTTTTTATATTGGACATTGGAAACCTGGACTTATAAGTTAAGTTAAGTCTAAAATCGCCAACCCGTCTTGAGCAAGTGTGGCGATCAACGCAGTGGGACAGTAACAGGTTGGTATTAATAATATAAGAAGGGTTATTTTTGTGTGTTCTTAAATATCTATTAAAATTAATTTAATATCTTTTTATTTCACATTAAAAGATTGTGGCGGCATCTACATTGCCACATGTGAACTATGCATCATCAACTTTCGGAAGTCGGTGTTCAAAATCGGTACACAATTGACGAAAGTATCGATGAATGAACATACATAAAAAAAACATATGTATATGTCCTCCTCCTTTTTTAAAGTCGGCTAAAAATAACTAAGCCTATGATAGTACCTACCTAAACAACTAGAACTGGTAACTATTTTTTTTTTTACTAATTTAAATTAGTAACTAAAAAACAGATCGGGTCCTGTTTGTAAGCTACACTAGCGGCCTGTCTGCCCGCAATTTACCTTAATTAACTTATTTTAATTAGTTCATTAGGGTTTACTGCCGAATATATAAGTAGTTCTTTTAATAGCTATATAATTTTTTTTCCTTTTTGAGTGCTAGCAAAATAGTGAAACGATCTATGTAAGTAAAATGTGAAAATGAAGTTAAGAAAGAGGTAGCCGTAGCGGTATCCATTTGTTCATAGGAACAGAATTCTCATTAACAAAATAATAGTAATACAGTAGTATAATAATATTTTATGACCCTTATCCTTCTATATTATATTAATCCTACTAATATTATAAACTAGCAAGCCACCCCGGCTTCGCAGGGGTTTTAGAGCATATAGGTATGCCTACATCAGTTGGCATGATTTTTTCCGACATTTTCAACAGTCATCGTCATATTTCAGCCAATTTACAGAAAACCCTAATGAATTGTACACCTAAACCTTCCTCATGAATCACTCCGCCCATCGGTGAAAACTGTATGTAAATTCGTTCGGTAGTTTTTGAGTTTATCGCGTTCAGAAGACTGACTGACGCGCCGCGGCGGAAGGACTTTGTCTTGTAACACGTTTTAGTTTTTATGTTTGGATGTTTGTTACTCAATTACGCAAAAAACGGCTGAACGAATTTGAATGAAATTTGGCACACAGATAGTATTAATAACTTGGATTAACACATAGAAACATAGTTGCCCAGGTACCTCGTTCCTGTGGGATAATTTCGGACCTCTCGTGGGCTTTAAAAGCTAATGATTAATTTATTTAAAAAAAGTAACCCCTCCTTATTTTAGAACTCCTGTAACTGGCTGGTTATAGAAGTATGATACAGGATGATTCCTAAGCTCTCGTTCTTCTCTATCAGGTACTTACGTATAATTATTAAAACACGCTATTTGTCAAAGTTTTATAAGTTTTAAATATTGAATACGAGGCTTTTGGCTAATTTGTAAAGGAGTACTAAATTTCCCTTTTTTTTTAATTGTGCGTTTAGTTTGTGCAGAGTAAACGATTTTTCTTTCTTTTCTTTTTTCTTTCTTTTCTTTTTTTTCTTTCTTTTCTTTTCTTTCTTTTCTTTCTTTTCTTTCTTTTCTTTCTTTTCTTTCTTTCTTTAATTCTTTTCTTTCTTTTCTTTCTTTTCTTTCTTTTCTTTCTTTTCTTTCTTTTCTTTCTTTTCTTTCTTTTCTTTCTTTTCTTTCTTTTCTTTCTGTTCTTTCTTTTCTTTCTTTTCTATTTTTTCTTTCTTTTCTTTCTATAATTTCAGCATAAAAAAACGCTAGAAAATGTAAGTATAATTAATCTTCTATAAATCATTTACCAGCCTGTGAGTAAAGTTCATTATACACGGATTATGTCCCACATTCACTCTACGTTCAACGTTTACTGTATTATTGGAAATGTTCATTCATTTCATTCACGTAATATCAATTTGTATGATTTATAATTACGCTTCTGTCACTCAAAGTATTTATTTGAGGTTAGTGGAGCAGAATCGTATTTCAGTTTTAATTGAATGATTTAGGTAAATACACACATCAAAAGTGTCTAGGGATCAACATATATTTTTGCAATAACTTTTCTCCTGATTGATATTAATTAAAATTTTCTTTAAGGATTCATCAAATAAAGTGTTTTCGTTTGTCACAGTAACGATAAACCAAGTCACCTTTGCATTAATAAAGAAATTTGCCATTTTCCTAATAAAGGGATTTTTGACATTTGAACCACTAACATTAAAGTTCGAAAAAAAGACTGAAATAACAGTTTTCTTTAAAATTTTATTGGGTAACTTAAACAATTAATAATCCGTGTTTCTACCGCGAACACTAACAACACAAGAACATCGGTTTGGCATACTCAAAATGAGTTCATCCAAATCACGCTGTGGAATGGCCGCCCATGTTCGTTGCAACAACAAAAAAAGGTCTTCTTGCGACTGGATACCCTCCATATTCGGCAGAGCTCTTCTCTGTAGCATATCCCATGCATGCTCAATCGGGTTCAAGTCTGGCGACTGAGCAGGCCAGGGCAGGACATTGATGTTAGCTGCGGCGAGAGTCTGTCTTACAACTCTTGCGGTGTGCGGTCGTGCATTATCATGCATTAACTGAAATAAGGGACCGATTTGCACTTGTAGAGGAACGATGACGTCTGATACAATCGTCTCAGCATAAATTTGAGCGTTGAGGTTGCCTCTGATCCAAATCAACTCAGTTCTTCCGCCGATCCAAATACCCGCCCATACCATGATGGTTCCACCACTATAAGGATGGACTTCCTGGCAGGATTTTAATCGCTGTTGGCGTCCAGGGGTTCTCCAGTGTCGTATACGTCTTGTATCCGGTCTCATACCAAAACGAGACTCATCAGAAAAGCACACGAAACGCCATTGTTCTTCTGCCCAATTTCTGTGTTCAAGAGCCCATTGATATCGAATCCTACGATTGTGCATTGCTATAGGTGGTACCCGTAGCGGTCTTCGGGAATGAAGGTTCACTTCATGCAAGCGGTTTCTGACTGTTTGGTCGCTAATTAAGTTCCCTGAAGAGTGATGAAGCCTCACGGCTAACATCATGGCGGTTATTGTTGGAGCTCTTCGAGCTAAGATTTGAATGTATCGGTCTTGTCTCCGTGTGGTGCAGCGATACCGTCCTCCATGGCGCTCAGCCACGGTACCAGTGCTTCGGTAACGTGTCCAAAGTCGACTGATAACACTCTGACTTGTATTCAGAGCTAAAGCCACAGTACGTTGCCGGGAACCAGCTTCTATCATTCCCACGGCTCTGAGCATTTCTTCCCTGCTTAAATGACGTCGCTGCTCCATAATAACGTTGGTTTTAATCAGTAGTAGGGAAACAGTAGCACTAATAATGTCTTCAATGCGTTGTATGTTTTTATAGGGAAAATATTGACAGCTGATTTTCATCTTTTACTCGAATTTGATTCACAGTTCCTGATTCAAATTATGAAATGCACCAAAAAGGATCCATATAAATTTATAAAATCATAAATTTATTACAAAGCCACATCTCAATCTCAAGAAATCCGCATAAAAATGCTTGATCCCTAGACACTTTTGATGTGTGTAGTTGATTGATGTTTTAAAACACTTTATGCAATTAAAACTTTTAATGATTTAATGGGCAGTAATTATTAACGCATCAAGAAAATGATATCCACTGAACATTAAGCAACAATAGTCCAAAGATAAACACGTCCGACTTGTGAGTGCATGGTAGCGAGTTTGAATTAATATAAGACTACTTAATGCCCATTACAATCATGTTAGCTTTGTTCAATGGGTTTTCAGGAAGAAGTGGTAAAATCAATCTTTCTAACATTTTCCCAACTATGTTGGGGACGGCTTGCAGTCTAACCGGGTGCAGCTCAATACCTTGTATGTATTTAACATGGAGCGACTGCCTGTCTGACCTCTAAAATCCAGTTACTGAGTAACACGATCCCTCAAGACTAGGTAGGTACTTGTAGGTAAATGCTACAGTTGGGTGGGTTACGATATAGCCCAATAATATCGTAACCCCCGCCAACAATAATTCGGTTTCGATATTTGGGTCAAAAATAGAATAGCATTTTTATCTTCTTATTCTTCTAACGAATATATCCCAGATTGATAGTAGATCTATCTATAACAAACAATTAAGAATGTCTTAGGCTGCTTCTCCACTGGAGTGGAGAGGAGAGGAGAAGAGCGGAGATGTGCCAATATTAACCAATAGAATCGCAACTCTGGAGCGGAGTTTAAATTATATTAGTTAATATTGGCACATCTCCACTCCACTCCTCTCCTCTCCTCTCCTCTCCGCTCCAGTGGACAGGCAGCCTAAATCTGTACGTCTAAATATAGAATTTTTATGTTACTACCCGGTTTATAACCCGAAAAGGTTCTCGTAGCAACAACGCCTCCCCTTAACAGTCGAATGTGGAAGTTTGTAGGTATATTAAAATCTATATGTAAGTTTTCCCCGACGCGAGATCCCCAAGCGGAATATTAATATTATAACAATATGATCCGGCTGTGTAGATAACTCTTACGACCAACAATAGCACGTACATACAAGGCTCTTAACAGAGTAAACAATAGAAACATGTATTACTAGCTTGTGCCCGCGGCTTCCCTCGCGTGAATGTCGGAAAATGTCCCACGGCAACGTACTCCGGTAATAAGCTGGGTACTCACTTGAAAGTGTAGCACGTAACGTATCAGATACGGTATCAACCTGCAAGTGGGTACGGCTCGTCCACGGTCCTCCGCGTATCTAGCTACGAGCTGCCGGATGCGCAGTGCTCGCAACGACGACACGCAATTGAATACGTAAGTTCGTTTGAAGCTCGCGCGTACATACTACACAAGCGGTCGTGACGTCGTCCACGAGCACACTGCAAGCCGCCTTTGTGTTCGCAGTGAAACCGCCACTCGGCGGGTCACTGCGAGCTTACAGCGCTCCACGCGCGAGCGGCTCGCAGCGGGCTCGTGCCAAAGTACTCACTTGATACCGTATCTGATACGTTACGTGCTACACTGCTAAGTGAGTACCCAGCTATACGTTGCCGAGGGACATTTTCCGACATCATTAAAAGTACTCTATGTGTTAATCCTGTACCCTAATTACGTAATACACGATCAATCGGAATCTGAATCGCTTTGAAACAGATTTCTAATCCGTTGCCTCAAAATTTCGAAAATAAATTCTGGTCAGAAACGTAAATAACGCTATGAATGTTGTTAAACTGTCAAAATGAAACAAATTAATCGTAATCGTTTACGAAAATATGTTGCGTAATTAGATAGCTGGTTATAAACTATTTTTATAATGAGCACTTAATCATGTAGTACCTACATAATTTTTATGTATCGTCAATAGTTTTCTCAGCGCACGCCAAATAGTTAATTTTATAGGCAAAATTTTTGCTACTTTGGGTTACATTATTACAATTTTCTAAAGATCTCTAATTTTTTTAAATAAATTATATCCTATGTTACTCCATGATAATTTAGCTTTCTATGGGTGAAGTAGTTTCGGAGCTTATTCGGTAAAAACAAACAAAATAATCTTTCTCTTTATTATAATATTTATTAGCTTAGATAAATAATTATGGATGCTGATTTTTACTTGCCTCTACCTGAACTTGTGCTCTGATAATTAATGGAAAGAAAAACAGTAAGCCAAGCCAAGCCAGTCTTACCAAGGTGTTCAGTAATTACCCAGTAGCGTGGTTGCAGAGGTCAGGTATGCAGTGGCTCCCAGTAAAGTACTGGTATTCAGCTGCATCCGGTTAGACTGGAAGCTGACCCTAACATAGTTGGGAAAAGGCTAGGCAGATGATGATGAGGCAAAACAGTAAGCAGTGATCTATGAACGAAAATTACCTATTTCTTAGTATCAGGATTTTTTTATCTATTTAACAGTTTATGTACACACCTAAAAACAGAAAGGAAGAAAGGAACAGAAAAATACGTACAAATGTGATATTTATTTCTAAAGAAATCAGGATTATTATCAGTGTAGCATAATAATGCTCTCACTGCTGGGACACAGGCCTCCTCTGAAAAAAAAGAAAGGGAAAGGGAGGGGCCGTAATCCACCTCGCGGGCCCAGTGCGGGTAAGTACCTATGTAGATATCACGCACGTCTTTGATTTTCTGGTTCTAGGACATGCCGGTTTCGAGTCGCGATGTTTTCCTTCACCGTTTTGAGAGCAGTGGTGATGAAATAAATTTACCCAAAGTAAAGCACCTGTCTAGGTTCGAACCTACGACCTACAACTTGTAAATCGCGGCAGTTACCACTGGGTCACCTACTGCTCACAAGTGTAAGGAACATTATTGCTCCAAACTTAAGAATCGATTTCAGAATATTAGAAATTACATGTAGGTACTTTGACTGCTGTAAAAAAGACAAATTGTTTATTTTTTTTGGTAGTGGTAATTTTTTACATTGCAGTCGAAATTGCAACGAAATCCTTCATTAGCAACGATGTAATTATTGATCGTTTGTTGTCGCCATGTTTTTTCTATGGGCTTACTTGGTCCGCCACCTACGGGAGGTAAGCCTTAAAGATTACTCGGAGGTCCTTAAGAGATTTCCGGCTTACACGACTTGGCTCCACCGTCTTAGTGAACTTTGCCACTTTGCAATGAAAACGCGAACGAGAGCATTTTGTGGGAATAACTTGATATTTACCAATAAGTAAGTAGGTTACTCTACTAACTCAAGTTAAGCTAGGTCGGTCGGTCCCGGATTGCATTCGGTGTCGTGTAAAGTGTCGGACTTTTGTTGAAATCGGTTCAGTCGCTTAGGCTGTACGAGGGAATAAACTTACTTATATACATTGAGAGCAGTGGTGGCCCAGTGGTATCGGCCCCGACTTACGAGTTGTAGGTCGTAGGTTCGACGAACACAAGCAGGCGCTTTACTTTGTGTAAATAATTTCATCACCACTGCTCTCAAAAACGGTGAAGGAAAACATCGTGAGGAAACCGGCATGTCTTAGAACCAAAAATTCGAAGACATGTGACGTCTACCAACCACTGGGCCCGCGTGGTGGATTACGGCCCACTCCCTCTCACCGAGAGGAGGCCTGTGTCCCAGCAGTGGGAACATTAATAGGCTGATGATGATGATGATAATATACATTCATAATCCTTTCTCTCTACTGTTATCCCACAGTCAGGTAAAAAAAAACGAGGCGGTCAGTCAGTCAGTCAGTGGGACTGCCGATTGAAGTGAAAACTAAGTAACTCCATTAAAAAATTCCAAATAAATAAAACAGAGTGCGCTGTCAACAAAAACTTGATCGTCTTACGAATTTTCGATCAGGTCACGTGTCCTGACGTGAGTTTAATATTTTTTACCCATCCTAAAGAAGTGCACAACGTCGCTAAAGAAGTTTTCACTGTCCGCAACTCAATTTATTTATAGATAGGTATTATAGCGCGTACCGGAAGACGTAGCGTTAGAAAACCCGCCACAAAGTAGACCGATGACCTGGTGAAGGTCGCAGGAATCTGCAGGATGTGAGAAGCACAGAACCGGTCGAAGTGGCGGTGCTTGGGGAAGGCCAGCAGCCGTAGGTGGCGGACCAGTGGACGTCTTTTGGCTGAAATGATAATGATGATGATGAGGTATTATAGCATGAAATTAATCACCACATTCTATATTCCAAATCATTTAAACAGTACCTACAATCCTGTCTACCCCTCTGGGGAATACAGGCTTGCATTCATAAACCCAACGTTGAATGAAAGTATTTATAGATGGCCGAGACTCAATAAAATGAAGCACTACCTTATAGTACCGGTAGTACCAGGAATTTTGTCTGGCGCTGTTATCCGTCTGATGCATTTATACCTGGAAATCCTCCTTCCCTTCCAGGAAGGTCGGTAGACGCGTTAATGTGTCCTAGATTTCAACAACAATCGTGTAAATGACAATAACAATTTCCAGTATGAAAACAATTTTACTGGCAGTTATTTTTATGGATGTTTAGGGGTATGAGGAACAGGGTGTAAAGTTCACTCATCCACCATAGAAAAGGGAGGATCCTCCAACCAGACGGGTGTTATATCTGGCGGGCAACTGCCCATATGTTGATTTCGGATAGTCTTATCTATGTTATTCGCTCAGTAAACTCTAACTGCGAGATGTAGGAATTGTGTGACGTCATGTCTTTTTGCTTCGTACTTTCGTAGTTTGTATGTGGCGGTCTAACCGCTACATCACTCCCCTCCGGAGACCGAAGGTCGATAGTGGGCTGAGTCTTGGATCTTGCGATGCTTCACAGTGCCAGCTGTGGTTCCAGTGAGTCGGAACCGGGTGCCGCTCAGTTCACAGTGGGTCGGTACTGTCTGCAGTGATTGCGGCGATGGTAATTGTGGTTCCAGTTGTATGTGGCGGTCTAACCGCTACAGATGGTTTACCTACAATTAGAAGAGTTCGTGGTTAAGTAATAACAGCCGCACGGGTCGTACCATCAGGTTAAGCTACGCTTTCCGGGGTTGTTCAGTGGATGGGTGACCATTTTTACATACTGAGACTCCTCCGTGCCTCGGAAAGCACGTTGAGCTGTTGGTCCCGGCTGTCAATCGTGGATCTTTGACAGTCGTTACGAGTCATCAGAAGCCCAAAAGTTTGACGTTAGTTTTACCAAGGGGTATCGTATTACCCAGTTACTGGGTTGTGAAGGTCATATAGGCAGTCGCTTCATGTAAAATACTGGTATTCAGCTTCATCCGGTTAGACTGGAAGCCGACTAGTATCCGGTATGTAGGCAGATATGTAAGCTTTCACATGACAATCATCATCATCATTTTAACGACGACGATTTATACAAAGATTTCAATCATAGATTGGCCCAGCCGCGTCAAAAGGTGATCGCGTTTCTGTTTTGTTTTGACACTTCAGATAATACAATGTCGCAGAGATTTGATTGTCATGGACACGCCATTATTGTTGTGCGAGCTCACTCTGTATGGACACTTTTTCGCGCGACTTACGGCCGCACCTAATAACCTATTTTCAGTAAAAGACAGATCGCTATTGATGGTAGACAATTTAATATAATTCTATCTGTCATTGAATGTCATTCCGTAAGATTCCTTATTCTCTGACAGATTATTACCCGACGTTAAAGCCATAGATAGATAGGTTTTTCTAACTCCAGTATGCTAAAATTGGTCATAGATAGGTTATTGGGTTCGGCCGTTAGTACGGCGAGGGCAAATCTTATTCGATTTTAATCTTTGGATATAAAGGTCAAACGTTACAGGAGGCTTATTTATTGCTATTTATCGGACATTTGCAAACTACACGCGTAAGCATATCCACTTTTATCTCTACTCTATGAAGAATAGACAAATCTGTAACAAAGTGTTTTTTTTTCTACTTTTTGGACATCACGCCGTAGAAGTTAGAAATCTCTCTGCAATCTATCATTTTGCCTTTCATTTCTACGGTGATCAAGCAACGCATGTTAACAAATGAACTTTTTCTTAAAAAATAAAAATGTTTAATGTTGAGCTGGGAATCAGCCCAAAACCTTACACTGAAAGAATACAAGGATTCAAATAAATATTTTCCTTAACCAATCAAAGCCTACTCACCAAAAAAGACACCAAATCAATATACTCTTTCTATCTGACCCTACCCTAAACCGAACTATGTTAAGCCGAAGTACGGTTGGCAGCGGCTTACGATAATGGAACACATAGTGTCGTACATTAATTACTTAGTAGAGTCGAACATTCCTGACAACGCGGCTAAGCCCTTATTTTTATAGATTAAGCCTACGTGCGCACGGACGTAATAAAATCGCCTAGCGCGATTGTTTCCCGCCTTCAACAGTGTTCGAACGAGCGTGAAAAAATACTTGGAAGTAACTCTTTGTGCAGTGCGGACGTACGATGGGTTCCGCAAAATGGTTAGCGGTAGCTACTAGTGAGGCCAGGAGATTTTTGGATGCATCCCTTGAATCATCATGATCATCATTTCAGCCGAAAGAAGTCCACTGCTGGACATAGGCCTCCCCTAAGCACCGCCACTTTGATCGATTCTGTACTTCCTGTATCTAACGGTTTCCTGCGGCCTTCACAAGGTCATCGGTCCAGCCCTTGCATAATGAACAATATTTAAAAGGCCAATTTTTTAAGCCATACAATTATTTGGAAATAATATCCTGAAAAGTATAATATAGCATGTTTCTTGTACTGTTTTTTCTCAAATTAAACCCGTTTAAGGTTTACTTACTTTCTTTATGATAAACTCCACCCAAATACGTACGTATGCCCAGAACTGACTGATTTTTCCAATGTTTTATTACGGCCTTGAGCATGTGGCACGTCCGCACTCTACGAGCCGGCGTGCCATACTGAACAACGAACGAGCGCGATTTTTTCGCGTCCAAGGGAATACAAGTACAGAACTTCGTATATCGCATTCATTCAACGCTCAACGCCGAGCGTTGAAAATTGAACACTGCGCGATAAAAAATCGCGGCGAGGAAAAATCGCGGCCGTGTGAACAGATGTACTTACCGCTTTCTAAAAGAAAGAAAGAAAAGAAAGAAAATTTGTTTATTATGCACAAACTAAACGCACATTCCAAAAAAATACATTTATGACTCCTTTACAAGTTAGCCAAAAGCCTCGTATTCAAGATTCATAACATATAAAAGTTTAACAAATTTTGGCTATTTGATCCATTCCAAGCGCGCCACGCGATTTTATTACGTCCGTGCGAACGAGGGCTTACTCCAGAATCTATTCACGGACGTAAGAGTATTTTTGTTTGTTATTTACGACTTATTCGAGGAGATTTATCGGATAGAAATATCATGTTTGTTATTAGCCTGCTATTGTCCACTAATGCACAAAGGTTTTTTTCAGAATTACAACTTCAGCAGTCTACAGCTATTTAAATTATCTAATAGGTACTCCAACAGTATATATCATATATTAGTTGATAAACGTTATAGGTATGTTCTTATGTATACGGCAATAAACGTTGAAGATTGTATTGATATTCAGTTTAAAGGCTGCCGCAGCCCGCAGACAGGCGCGACGCTACACTGGTAGATCAATTTCTGTGAAGTTTTCATAGAAATTGTTCCACCAGTGTCGCGTCGCGTCGTTGCGTCGGTCCTGTCTGCAGAAGCCTTAAGATTTGTAAAGGTCTTCAGTTCAACTTTGTCTAAAGGCGTGCATCGCAAATATTATTGCAGATGTCTAATGCTACTGTCTACTTATCGTTGTCAAGAACATATAAGTTTAAAAAAAACAACGGGTTGCACTCCGGGAGTGCCGGCAGAAGTGGAAACATGAACATTAACGTTGTGCATTTTTGAATAAACACTTTTCATGAAGTATGTTTTGACTGAAGAAAGAAAGAAAGAAAGAAAAATTGTTTATTCTGCACAAACAAAACGCACTTTTAAAATAAAACATAAAATACACACATACAAAAGTAGCCAAAAGCCTCGTATTCAACCAGTAAAATAAATAAATAAAAGTTGTACAATGTCGCTCATTGGTTGATATCAAGGCCACAGATCAAAGGCAATATTGCGTAATTACAAGCTAAATAGTCTGTGGTAATGCTTTTTTTTACCCATCAAAATTTCTTACCTCGCAATCTGTAAGTAATGTCAAAGACTATTTATTTTGATAATAACTTTGTCGGTTGCTAGGCAACGGATCTTACGGTCACATCCTGACGAGAGTTTAAATTTTTTTACCCATCCCAAAAAAAGTGCACAACGCCGCTAATAAAGTTTTCACTACAAAAATTTCGCTGTGTTTATGATGCTTAAAAACTAACTGAGCATGAGTAAAAACTAACTGAGCATGAGTTAAAACTAACTCTTCTATTCTGGCGCGGGATTTAAACTCGTATTTTTATAAATGAAAATGTTTGAATTTTTGTTACTAAATCAAGCGAAACGTCTGTAAAAATTTAGATGAAAGACCCACAGACACAGTCTGTTCTAGAAACATTTACAGTATTTTTATCCCAGTAAAAGCTTCCCAAGGGATAGTCTACTAAGAATCTGTATCCAGTTCTAAAATCCCCGAAATCGCAATCTCATAAAATCTAAAGACAAAAACAAAAATATCCTTCAAATATTTATGTTCTGACATTTTCTCTGTGATCCTCTTGTCCCTAGAAAGGATAATAATAAGGGTAATACAAATATGAACCCGACTCAATAATGAAGAGGGCAGGAAGTTGGTCACCGCGATATATTATTTACCTATTGTCCGTCCGGTACTCCAGTGAAAGGATAAAGGGCACATTTGATGTTTGAGTAATTTTCTACAACTGTGTCCATAGACGGGGATATAATAAAATACATTTTATGGAATGGAAAATTTCGTTAGAAAGATTCTATTATTTTAAGAAGAAAGATCACTGTGACCTTCTGAGTCTCATAACTTTACCTTTTCAAAATTTTTATCATTTTAATACGTTTCTGCGAATTCTATCTACATAAGAATGTTAAAAAAGTGAAGAGTTTATTGTATGGTGTGGCAGTATATTCCACTTACTATCCTAGTTGGTCCGGAGGAAGGTGATGGCATTCGTGATACATACAGGGTAATCCAGTACGAGTGCCAAAGCACTGCTTTGACACCTAATAGTACATATGACAAAAGACAAAAACTGTTTTATGGAGATTTACTGTATCCATTCATCTAGTAATAAAGATTTTTTACTTTGTTACTTTTACTTACTATCAAAACTTATACCTACTTGTATATAGCCTCTTGCTTCCAGATGTTAGTGATAATATCTGAGAAGAAGAGGAGAGAAGTGAAATAAAAGTCGAAAGAGCGACCTTCACCTACATACATTTCGAGTAAAGCATTAAACAAATTATACTACTCACCTTCGTCTACATATAGGGTTAGTTGAGGTAGCTAATATAATCCTGAACACCTGTAATTTTATTTTCGCGTATTTTTCGTATTAAAGTCAATAACTATTCGTCTGGCTGTAGCTTCAACAAATCACAATACTAGCAATTTGTCAAGATACAGGTTGATAAAAAAAAAACAACCGTTTTTTTCGGAAGAAATGTAAACCGTTATTTTCCGGCGCGATAGTGTCTGGTCTGTCGTCGTACTAATTAGACGAAGCCACTTCACCCGAGGGCCCTCGCTCTAAGGCAAAAGAGTTTCTTTGCTGGAGTACACTGACGCGGCCCGCGGTCTACTTAATTTACATGCATTCTGCCATCTACGCTGAGATCGGAATGAATGAGGAAGTGAGTTAACTACCGCTTATGTGTGGAGTGGATTGAGAAATTTGAGTTGTACGCTTGTACGAGCTCCATTTGAGATTTTGTTTTACAAATCAAATTGGAGATAGCTAAATATTTTGAGTATTTGCAGATTTTCATCTTGTTTTACATATCCAAAGACAATTTAGTTTTTTTTCTTATAACCAAGGTTTATATATCTCTAGTAAGGTTAGTAGGTAACTCGTCACGACACAAGAATATCTAAATTATTACTTTCAATAATACGTAGTAATAAAACGTTGTTTATTTGACTTTGATTTAAGTGAAGAGAGAGAGACGATTTTTTTTTACATAAGTAAAAAAGAACTCTCTCTCGTCTCTCTCTCTTCACTTAAATCAAAGTCAAATAAACAACGTTTTAAAACGTGTACTATCTCTGTTTTACCTACAACAGATAAGAGGATGATACACCAATTCCCCTATTGAAAACGTTGTTTGATAAAGCAACACCCTGTTAATGGCACGTTAGCTGATTAACTTGGGGGATTGCGACGGGAACGACGGCATCCGCGAGTGAGACACGGCTTTATTACTTACAGATTTATTGCTAGCAGCGCCCCGCGGTTTCACCCGCATAAGTTTAAATCCCGTAGGAATATCGGGATAAAAATTATTTTATGTGTTAATTCTGGTTATAAACTAACTGAGTGCTAAATTTCATCAGATACCGTTCAGTAGTTTTTGCGTGAAAGAGTAACAAACATCCATCCATCCATTTTCACAAACTTTCGCGTTAATTCTCACATATTTTACATGGAGCGACTGCCTATCTGACCTCCACAACCCAGTTACTGGGTAACACGATACACCTTGGTAAGACTGGTTGTCAGCCATACACTAGTTGTAACACATTAATTAATAAATAAATAAAATCTAAGCAATTTTGTTTTTTACTATGTATTTAAAAAGCTAGATAGATTCAAAATTCTAGTGATAAAACTCAATCGTAAATCTATTTATAGTATTCTAATTGAACACACGCTTTGTAAACCGTCAGCCTGTAAATGGAATGTAGCTGATTAACTGTAGGGTGCCGGGAGTCGTTGGGGGTGGGGGGTGATGTGGATGACACAACTCGAAACTGAACCACCACACAATTTATGAGGGTAACCTATCTATTCAGGAATGGTGATTCATTGTGTAACGTCTTTGTATTCACGTTCGTTTACGGATATCTAATGCTGCGGTCCCCGGGCCCGCTTTCTCACAGGGAGATCGCCAGACCAGGGCGATAGGCCGTTGGAAGCGTCGATCCGATGAGGCCTGTGGTGGGATTGCTTGGCACGGGAAGCGACAGGCATGGCCGCGCGCCAGGCCACGACAGGCCTCGATAGGCCGTGGGACCGCGGCTTAAGTACATGTAAAACGTAATTTTAGTTGTGTATTTTCAGAGAAATTACTTAGCGAGGTTTTTTTTTTACGGATTTTTATCAAAGGGCACAGGTGTACCTAAGTACGGGGTATACTATACACCCACATTTAGACAGTTATGTTTAAAGCCTATGTAATAGGGTGCGAACCTATTGCCATCACACAGGTACAAATTCAGACTTCGGGCTGCTCCACCTCTGCTTATCCTTTCGGGGATTACGAGCATGATGTTATGTTTCGTGTGTTATTTTTTTATAAAGCATCACTACATAAGTAAAGCACTTAAAACAAATGAAAACCTTAGAGAGCTGCCCCAAAATGAATAATTTCGGAACAGAATGTTTCGTAACGTTTTACTGGAAATGACGTTTTATTAATGTTTTTATTCTCTCGCTATTGTGGTCGTTTACTCGACACTTAGGTGTTATTAACTGTCATAATGTCAGAAAAAAAACATTAACACTTTGAAGAAGCTAATTTGTTTTATCCGAATTTTAGCGTCTGAAGGTAGTATCTCCAAAGAATGAAGGTTTATTACAATATTTATTATGTATTTATTTGAACGTTTCGAAAATTCATTGTACGACTATTAGCAAAATTGAGAAAAAATTAAAATAATAAACATTGTCATGAGATAAAATTCAACATCCTATATAGTCTATATAACTACCTGCTCGTGGCTAAGTAATAACAACCGCACAGGTCGATCCGTCAGGTTAACCTACGCTTGCCGGGTTTGGTCCGTGGATGGGTGACCATTTTTACATACCGAGACTCCTCCGTGCCTCGGACAGCACGTTAAGCCGATGGTCCCGGCTGTCATTTGTGGATCTTTGACAGTTGTTACGGGTCGTCAGAAGCCCGAAAGTCTGACAACCAGTCTTACCAAGATATCGTATTACCCAGTTACTGGGTTGTGGAGGTCAGATAGGAAGTCACTCCAAGTAAAATACTGGTATTCGGCTACATCCGGTTAGACTGGAAGCTGACCCCAACATAGTTGAGAAAAGGCTAGGCAGATTAACTACCATACCTACACATTTAACCAAAAAAAAGAAGTACGAAAGAAAATGGCCCAATTTTTGATTGACAGAGATTCAATTTCGAACGATGATAGCTAATTGGTTTCTAGGAAAATTTTCTCTTATAATCTCATTTTAATTCGACGCTCAAGGCGCTGTCGTTACTTATTTATTCAAGAGTGGGGTGGCCGGCCTGTCCCATAATTTCGGATGTTACGACTTTATACCTCTTGGGCTGTCCTCCGAGTTCCCTCAATCCCTGTGAGTTATAGGGAAGCTAAGCTAACGATTTGAGTGGCAATAAGCTGAAAAATATTGTCTTTGTATCCTTTGGATTTTCTGGGCGAAACGAACTTTTATATGTTTTATATCTACGTGAATGTTAATCTAAGACTAGAAGGGGTTTTGCTTTAGTTAGATGGACAGACACCTTAATAAAATGACAGACTGGATTAGGCGGAGAACCGGTGGTTATGGCGCAACCTGGAAGACTCCTATGTCCAGCTGTGGACTGCGACAGTTTGAGTTGCCTCGAGATGGTAAAGCGAAGGCTTATAGGAATCTAGATTCCCAGAGACAGACAGGATAATTTTCGCACCAGTTAATTCAAAACTCGGTCATCCAAACGGGGCACAGCTGCTTCAAAATATTACCAGTAAAAGTTAGCGTAGTATTTATTTAACAGTTAACTCGAGGAGTAATATCAGGTGGAGTGGGTATGCCGTTGACGCGAAAGTATGGCGCTAATGACTCTCTACTACAAACATGAAACAACTGTGAATATTACTCGCACCGTTTTAAATTACTTGTTCCTAATTGGCACCTGGGTTTATGAAAGCTCGTAATGTTTGTTTTAAATTTTTATCGTCACCTTTTTATTTAATGGTTGGTTGCTTTGCTTATAGAAATCAGAAATGTTACGGAGCTTCAATTCCGACTCCGATTATAGTTACACCTCCGAGTTCGACTTCGGCTCCGATGGTTTTGAATCGGAGTTATACCGAAGATAGAAACGCACGAAACGCAGCAATTGACGTGACTAGAGCGCGTACAAACAACTTTAAACTTGATGGATTGAATGGAAGTACAGCTATTTTATTTTTGGAAGCCATTGGCTCCCATCCGAGGAGGAACACTCTTACAGAATACTCTATTACGTCTTCATCAAAAAGTTTATGAAGTATTCAATTCAATTTATTTTTATTAACAAGTAACCATGACTCATCTGTTAGTCAACTTATCCTATGTTAGTAATAAATGTAATTCTTATCTATATATAAATACCTACACAGATTGCTGTGCAAGCAGCACTGTCCGACGCTTCACCGCGGCTGTACCATTCCATGGGAAATGGCGCAGCAGTGATTCACGTACGGACAGTCTAGCCTGCTCGAAATTAAGGACAGGATACTGTTGTTGCTGCCCCACACCCCACGCACCAGGGACGCACAGCGCTTACGCATTGTGGCAAAGAAACAGTCCACATGTGCATCCGCGAACATCCCTGAAGCGCTGCAGTAGCAGGGCAGCCTCAACAGCACCCTGAACGCGCTGTTGTATTGTAGTATACCGTACCACACATTACAAAGCTGTTTCCAAGCTGCTTATTCCTGACCCTTCCAACTTACCTAAACGTGCTAATAGGTAAATTTTAAACTTGTATGTACCGACAAAAATGCTATTTGGTATAACAACAAAAAAGTATGGTTTTGTTTTTTGTTTTAACATCAGAAGACTTGTAAGCGTATTGTTTTGTGTCTAATTAAGACCTACATTTGTGTACTCAAACGGATTTTTTGAGTGCAAAATCGTAACAAACAACAATTCTGAACTGCAGTTTAATTATACGATTTCTCCAAATAGGTATATAAGATTTTCCCTAATGTAGTCCCAAGGTACCTAACCTAGGGTCGACGGCGCGTTGTGTTCCACACGCGCCTCAAAGAGACGTCAGCACAACTGACGGGGTCCGCTAAGGCTGATGCCTGCCGGGGTCGTGGGAAAGTCCTAAGGGATTACCGTAGCCCCTGGCAACAAACAGGCTACTGAAGAAACAAGGGTGGGTTTTAGTTAGTAAGAGTCTGACATGCTCCGCCCAGAGCGGGAGAAGTTATTTTATGATTACCACCCACAATAAAAAAATGGAACCTAACCTACCTGAATAAATTTTCTTCTGGTTTAGAGATAGACAAATTCAGGTCAAATAAGGTCCATAAAGGACAACCATTCACGTAAAACATATTTTTTTCAATTATCGGCGGTGATTCGTGAGTAGCCTCACGAATCACCGCCGCACCACCTTTTCTTCGGCATAGCGCCATCAATTCGACGGACCCGTTGAAACAATAGGAGCAAAAAATACTTGGTCCAGTTCTCAGATGGAATGATTGACGAGCGCGGGGTGCGGGGTAAAGGGGAGGGAGCGGTACGATATCAGATCATATCTCCCGGGTAGATGTGTCTGTAAAGCTGTGCTTACATCGGGCAATTTTTCCAGCGATTATTGCCCGGCAACAGTTGGTGAAACAAGAGCAATCGATCTGGTTTAATTCCGAAAATTGCTTCGATGGTTTCGGCAACGTTTCGTTTAATTGCTCCATAATTCTGTACTGCTCATTAAGGTATTGTCTGCCTATAGTTTATTCAGTTGCTATGGAGCAGTATGCTGAATATGGTATGGCAGTTAGTCTCGCAACTATTAATATGGGCATCACAGTATATTGCTTGACGATCACGCCACATGTGACGAAGATTGCCCAAACCTGAACAATCTAAGTGGCCCATGTAAGCACTCCCTTAGACCTAGAGCCGTGGAAACATAAATCATATAAATCAGGCTAGGTTATTTGTAGGACACATATTATATTGTAACTCGTTTGTAAACCGTTTGTTGAACTGTTTAAAGAACTCCCTTGGGTACAATAAATAGAGCTATCAAAGAATATCGTTGGGGGCTAGTTTGTTTAATTTACACTTAAGGGTTTTAGGCAATAATTCGTAAATAGGTTGGCATCCTAAATAATATTATAAATGCGAAAATGAGTTTTTTGTTTGTTACGCTTTCACGCTAAAACGGCTGAAGGGATTTGGATGAAATTTGGCAGATGGGTAGAACATGACCTGGAATAGCACATAGGATACTTTTTATCCCGATATCGAGACTTATGCAGGTGAAACCGCGGGGTGCAGCTTGTAAACTATAGAGTATGTTAATAGGCTTGCGCAACGTTTAAAATACTTAGGGCTGATACTTCAATAGTCAGATAACCTGTATTGATGATTCTAATGATTATAATTCTGTAAATACATATTAGTTACGGGCGCGTAAGCTTTTTTGGTACTTAGCTACCATAAAACCTGGTACTGACAACCTGAAAAATTATTTCGTGGGCTACAATAGCGTATCCTTTCAGCATTACAATTGGCCAGATTTTCACATTACCCAAAAGACACAATTTTCAGATTTTGGTCACACGAGGTGCTGAACCCTTTTTCCTCTAATCCAATCGTACTTACCTCAAGTACATCTAATAACCTTCACTAATATCAATGCCCTCATATTTTTCCTTGAACTTCCACATTTTTCAATAAGCGCCCCACTGGCACCGGCTCGTAGATAGTGAGTGGCATATCTAATCGATTCCTATTCATCGTGCGCGCGTATCGATTGTGCGTTTAATAAAGCTGTGTAATCGAGCACTGGCCCGTGTCGGTGAGCGTGATCTGTTGCTATGTGGTACGGTAGCCAGGAGTCTGATGTTCACCTACTAAAGAAGACGGATAAACCAGTTTATGGATCGATAATGTCATAATAAAACTGGTAGCATACCTACATGTAAAATGCAAGCATCACTTCTCCTCTGGGGACTGCTTCCTATACAATTTTGCCCAGTGTCCTTTTACAAAATGACAAGACTATAGAAAGACTTACTTAACTTAAGGCTAAAGTAATAACAGCCGCACAGGTCGATCCATAAGGTTTAGCTACGCTTGCCGGGGTTGGTCAGTGAATGGGTGATCATCTTTACATACCGAGACTCCTCCGTGCCTCGGAAAGCACGTAAAGCCGTTGGTCCCGGCTGTCATTCGTGGATCTTTGACAGTCGTTACGAGTCGTCAGAAGCCCGAAAGTCTGACACCAGTCTTACCGAGGGGTATCGTATTACTGGGTTGTGGAGGTCAGATAGGTAGTCGCTCCATGTAAAATACTAGTATTCAGCTGCATCCGGTTAAACTGGAAGCCGACCCCAAGATAGTTGGGTAAAGGTAGTTGGAAGATTGACTATCAGCTGATAAAATATTACTATATTAGAATAAGACTGAACAGATTTGAATTAAATTTGGCATATGGGTACACCATGACCTGGATTAAGATATAGGATACTTTTTATCCCGATATTCCCTAGAAATCGAGTAGTATGCGGGGGAAACCGCGGGGCGCAGCTAGTCAGTCTCAATAAGTTGAAAACATCTAGTTCTAAACACTTATGTTTTCTAATACAAGACTATGACAGACAGCGATGCGTAGATCAATTAATCAATCTTTATTCGTGAACATAGGTATTACAATAAACGTCTTATGTATACATTTTCGTCGATCTCTATGTCCTACCGATGAAATTGATATACAAATATATTAGGTTTTTTAGTACTAATTCTGAAACTATACAATACAAAGTCACGTTAGAGTACCTAAATAGTGTCAATAAAATTTACCTATTACTAATAAATAATTAATCAATTATAATTTATTTTACATGCATGTCAATGGTAAATTATATTAAATTGAATTAAATTAAATTAAATTGCAGGCAATGTCATATTATATCATTAAAAAATTCTTCGATAGAGTAATACGTCTTATCTATTAGAAATAAATACAATTTATGTTTGAAGCACACCATAATGTTCATAATCAATGTGCCAAGCAAATTGGTTAGTAATTCCAATTACGCTGTCATTAGCAGAAGCATTCTATTTCCTAGCCGCCATTTTGGACACACGCTGTGACGTTAGCTTAATGTCAATTTACGCCACTGATAATACAATCAGTAATCACATTATCATGAGTGCTATAATCTACATGTTATGCAAAATCTAATATAATCCGTTACGGGTAAAAGCCTCCTGACAGTCTCTAAATTGAGTTTTTTCGAAATCCATTAAAGCTGCTTTTATACAAATCTAACAGAGACATGTCTCTTGTCCATTTATAATAATTATAGGTCATCATCATCATCAGCCTATTAATGTTCCCACTGCTGGGACACAGGCCTCCTCTCTGTGAGAGGGAGTGGGCTGTAATCTACCACGCGGGCCCAGTGCGGGTTGGTACATGTCACATCACGATGTTTTCCTTCACCGTTTTGAGAACAGTGATGATGAAATTATTTACACAAAGTAAAGCGCCTGCTGGGGTTCGAACCCACGACCTACAACTCGTAAGTCAGGGCCGTTACCACTGGGCCACCACTGCTCACACTGCTTTACATGCATGTTAATGGTAAATTATATTAAACGGCTAGTAAAATCATATTTCATCATATTAAAAATAATGTCAATTATATGTATTTTTAATTATTAAATCAATTATAATTTATTTTTACATGCATGTCAGTGGTAAATTAGAATATCAACCTGAAACTGCTCTAGAAAACTGTCACAATGTCTAAATTTATCATTAAAAATATGTCGATAGTGTAATACGCATAGAAATATACGTCTTATCTATTAGAAATAAATACAATTTACGTTTGAAGCACACCATAATGTTCATAATCAATGTGCCAAGCAAATTGGTTAGTAATTTCAATTACGCTGTCATTAGCAGAAGCATCCTATTTCGGCGCCATTTTGGACACACGCTGTGACGTTAGCTTAATGTCAATTTACGCCACTGATAATACAATCAGTAATCACATTATGATGAGTGCTATAATCTACATGTTATGCAAAATCTAATATAATCCGTTACGGGTAAAAGCCTCCTGACAGTCTCTAAATTGAGTTTTTTTTTCGAAATCCATTAAAGCTGCTTTTATACAAATCCAACAGAGACATGTCTCTTGTCCATCTATAATAATAATTATAGGTATACATACATACATGAACTTGCGTATTTTTTCGACGGGGGTAGGCAGAAACTATAGAACGCCTCCCGCTTACCGCTAAGTAGGTACGTACGGTTCTTACATCATACTTAATACAGTTCGCGTCAAATAACTTTGCCGCTCTGAAGTTAGGTTGCGCATGCGTACTGGCATGCGCGCTACTGTTTTATAAAGCATATTGAGTACTGCGCAGTCATTTGCAGTCTACTTCAGAGCGGCAAAGTTATTTGACGGGAACTGTACTTTGCTTCATTTGCGTTCATACATACTTAAAAAAATATTATAAATGCGAAAGTGAATTTGTTTGTTTGTTACGCTTTCACACTAAAACGACTGAACAGATTTGGTTGAAATTTGGCAGATGGGTACACCATGACCTGGATTAGGATATAGGATACATTTTATCCCGAAATTCCCGCGGGATCGAGACTTATGCGGGTGAAACCGCGGGGCGCAGCTAGTTATCAATAAAAAATACTATTTAGAATAATTATTATAGGACTATAAGACCAAGGCGACGATTATGAAGATGGCGGAAACTGTTATTTTAAGCTTTTAAGCTTTTCTGTTTTTTTTTTATGTGAATATTATGTGCCTGGGTCAAATAAATTTATTTTCTTTCTTTGATTATGCTGCTTTCAATTAAAAATCTCGAAATCGTGGGCTCTCTATTTCCCAGCAGTGAAAAAACTGAACTGAATACCAGTTACGGCCTCAGAAGCATTTCTCACTATACGCTACAAAAAAAAAAAACATGCGGGGCAGTCTTTGGAGACTGCCGATGGAAGTGAAAACTAAGTGACGCCATCTAACGAAAATGTCAGGAATTTATGTGGCTTGCTGTCAGTACAAGAACGAAAGCTGTAGCTCCATTAAAACAACTCCAAAAAAATAAAACAGAGTGCGCTGTCAACAAATTCTACTCTCCCTCCGTCTTACGATTTTTCGATCAAGTCACGTGACGCCTGACGCGAGTTTAACATTTTTTACCCATCCCAAAAAAAGTGCACTACGCCGCGAAAGAAGTTTTCACTTCAAAAAACATTTACCGAGTTGTGCAAAATACCTTATAATTTAAAACTCATAAAACAATAAGACCGAACTAAACTCTTCGAAACAGCTAAAGTAATCAGACGTTCTAATCGCTGAAACGTCTATTTGTACAATACGCAGGAGCTTTAGGTAATGCCCGCTGAAATCTAAACACAAACCAGTCTGGTCTCGACGTAATCTGTTTCACAGTACCACATTGTAGGTAGTTAATTGAGAATTATCTTAACAAAGCGTTTTAGGATTTATTATGAGATTTAATTCTAATTGGGAAATATTTAACTGAACCTCTAAAAACTTATAGAGCTTCTAATGATGCACACTTTTTTAAATAATTGAACCTCTTTTTAACTTTCTGGTCTTTTCTCACAGTTGGTCGCAGTAAATCAGCTAGGGTACCCTGACCAAAACTGGTTAGGTTACGTTGGTACTGTGACGAACCATGCGCAAGCCGAATTGGTACTAAACTAAGGCATCCCAACTAAACTAAGCGAAGCGAGCGTTGCCGCGGCAGAAGACGGCGAGTGCTACATCCTTGTTGGTCGCAGCATAAATACGAAATAGCCACTATTTAGTATTTATCATCATCAGCCTATTAATGTTCCCACTGCTGGGACACAGGCCTCCTCTCTGTGAGAGGGAGTGGGCCGTAATCTACCACGCGGGCCCACTGCGGGTTGGTAGATGTCACGTCATGTCTTCGAACTTTTGGTTCTAAGACATGCCGGTTTCCTCACGATGTTTTCCTTCACCGTTTTGAGAGCCTGTGGTGATGAAATTATTTACACAAAGTGAAGCGCCTGCTCGGGTTCGAAGCCACGACCTACGTAAGTCGAGGCCGTTACCACTGGGCCACCACTGCACCATTTAATATTTATAGGACCCCAAAATATGAATTACTTGAGATACACAAAAGGAGGCGAAACCATTATATTAGAGTGTTCAGAAACAAATCTACAGTCCACTAAACCTGCATAATAGATAATAACAGACTGCTTTACTATAGTAGCATTTATTTTTTTCGTTTATTCATTTTTATTTTTTACTACCTCTTTGGTCGCAAGCGCTACGCTGAGCAAGACGACTATCGATTCCCGGGTCGGGCAATGTGTTATTGGGTTTTTATATCTGGGAATTCTAAGTAGCAGCTCATAATCTGGATTTGTGCCCAGCTCATGGCAATAGGCTCACCTCTGAAAACTGGCGAAATCTCTGCCCTAGCGTTCGGGGAAGCAAGACGTGATGTTATGTTATCTTTGTATGTATAAGACCGAATAAATCCACTGCTATAGGTCTCCAATGACCAGTAGGTATATCGAACATTAGGAAATATTATTCCAAAGTCTATAAGTTGTTATTACAACACGTTACGCAGATAGATGTAGTTCATTATAGGCAAAGATTTAAATCGTTAGATCACACTATTGTCCACACTGAGAAGAGTGAGCCCACACTTCCCGTACACGGGGTTTCCATGGCAGCCTGCACTAATGAGTGTATTAGAGATGTCAAAACAGAAACGCGATCATCTTTTGACAGATAGGGAGAATCTAACGATTTAAATATTTAAATTTAGGTACAGTACGTAGCATCGCCAAAATTCGTAAAACCGATCACCATTCGAACTGAGTGCGCCTTGAAAATCACCAATCTTTATTACTGCTTTAGGTAAAAATTATCTTTCGAAAACGCAATAACTTGGAAAGTCTTATTCGTGAAATTGAAATGAATGAAAATCTATGCTACATCTAACTTGTGTCGTACTGTGTCTTGGTTGGCAGACAAGACGGTGCTGCTTCTAAACTCTTTTAATTAATATCTAAAACACCATTTACACCTACGTTAAAGGCCCTTAAATCTCTATTCGTAAAATCTTGAGAAGCAATCAAATTCAATCCCACACACTTCGCTTTGAGAGTAGCAAGCCAGGGATTTAACAATAGCATACAAAGAGAATACGAACAATTACGGTCTTACATCAAGCTCTTTAGGGAATTCTTAACTGACTTAACAACTTGGATAAGAAGTTTCAGGAATTTCTGCTTTAACGCCTGCGAAATAAGGATGAAAAATATTAAACATCATAAGATCAAGCTAATATTCCCGGTACAGTTAGACAGAAGTGTTACTGCTTTCCA
The DNA here is from genome assembly GCA_948150665.1 of Conistra vaccinii. Classification (NCBI taxonomy): domain Eukaryota; kingdom Metazoa; phylum Arthropoda; class Insecta; order Lepidoptera; family Noctuidae; genus Conistra; species Conistra vaccinii. The sequence continues at coordinate 8,976,588 of OX411327.1, forward strand.
ACATTTCACCAGTTATAGGTAGGTATCAGTGGCGAAGGGTGCCGTAATAGAAAAGGTAAGCCGGAGCCAAAACAAAAGGAAAAAAAAAAAAAAAAAAAAAAAAAAAAAAAACCAGGGGCTGCAGCCGTGCGTGAAGTCCAGTTACTTACAATTTGTGGCTAGCTTTCTGGCTCTTCAGTCTTGTACAGGCAGATGTTACTATTTACTATATGATAAGATGATACTATTTACGTGTCCAAAAAACGTTTTAATTTCCTGAATATTTTCAAGGGAACGGCTCAGTACTAAATTTAATATATGAGCGTAACATGGGACAAACATTGCCATATGGACATGCATCACGAATTTTCGCTTGTACTCCACCGTGGCTCGCCAGACATAACTGCCGCGCCGTCGTAAGATTGACCAACTAACTTATTTCTACAACGATACTGGTCAAGTATTTCTAACAACTGTTTGGATAAAACTTCAGCAGTTCGACTTTCGCTAACATCGTAAAAACCCAGGAATCGTTCTTCAATTCCAGTTTCTGATAAATATCGAAAAATTACAGTTAATTGCTCCCTATGACTGACATCTGGAGTTTCGTCAATCATTACAGACAGAAATTGAGCTTTATCTATCTCTAATCTAATGTGGTCTCGTAAAACGGATGCAATACAATGTATTAAATCATTTTGAATATCACTAGAGAGACCAGAAAACACGGGGTTCTGAACTGAAGATCATAGTTCTAAATGCGAGTTCATTACGGATCATATTTCCTCAGATATAACAAAGTTTTGATATAGTTACCGCGGTTATTGGAATTCAGACCTTCATCGTGGCCGCGAAAAGCTACTTCTTGTGTATCTAACAAAATAATGGTGTCAATAAACCGTTTCTTAAATTCCTATTTCGATTTACTTTTCTAATAGGAGCTTCATACGAATTAGCGAAAAATAATCAAGTTGTTCTGTGATTCGTTTAACGACATCTGTCGGCGAGTAGAAATACTATTTTGAGATTTGTGAAGCTAGTTTGGCGTTTCAACACAAGATGACAGCACATCTGATTTTACTCTAAGAGTGAAATCAAATGTAATTATAATACAAAAAGTATTTTTAATTAAGGAATTTGTTTCATAATGTAGGTATTAATAAAGAATTCAGTATTAATTATGTGTTTCTTATTTTCAAACCTTGAAAAGCATGTTTCCTCACAAAGTAAATAATTCGTCAAGCAACAATCAAAACTATTTGCCGCCATCCTAATCCTACTGATAGTACTAATCATTTTTCAAATCTACTCTAATGATGTAAGTTCAACTTATTAAACTTTCTACTTACCCCAAATACCTAATTACAACGTAGTTCAATCAACGTACGTTTCTTTCACTAAACTCATAACACAAACACTATCTTAATTACTTTTCTATACCTGAAAACAAATATTACTCGTACTAGTAATGATAAACTAATGAATACAATGAATACAAAATGCAAATTAACTACTGTAAACAAATTATATGGTTGCGATTACGACAAAAACCAACACATTGTCAATCGAATGATGAAATAATGTTTTGATGTCCGAACACCGAGCCGAACGCATTACGATACTCAACGACAACAACCGAATATCAAATGCGAGAACGAGTGAGTAATAGCAATACATAGTTCTTTCTCGTTCACACGAGCGCGTTTTCGCCTACTGTCCCTATAGTAACTCGTTGCAAACCGGCTTACTCGGCTGCTAAGAAAGGGCGGTGTCACGTGACCGAGTGACGTCAAGACGGACTATATTTTCTATAGAAATTAAATTCACGATAACCCGTACGCGCCTACGAGTTATTTTAGAGCGAAATGTTTTGTTGTTGGGATATAAAGACAAAAATTTTTATGTAGGCGTTTTGTAATGTTTTAATTGTATTCAAATACTTATAGTGTGATTATTCAATGACGATAGAGTGGTTGTGTTCCGAATTACCGAAGGGAAGCCGATAGGAATCGGCTTGTACGGAGTCTACGCCCCTGGTAGGTATTAATGTAGAGAAGCGATCCTATTTCCATTAACCGGCCACTAATCCAGACTCCCTCGAAGTGCCAGTTAGAAATTCTTAATATATAAATCTGTAACGCATAAGTACCGGCAAAATATGTATGAATATAATTTAAAACAAAAGCAAATACATAATACATAATCAGCCTATAATGTTCCCACTGCTGGGGCACAGGCCTCCTCTCTGTGAGAGGGAGTGGGCCGTAATCCACCACGCGGGCCCAGTGCGGGTTCGTAGATGTCACATGTCTTCGAATTTTTGGTTCTAGGACATGCCGGTTTCCTCACAATGTTTTCCTTCACCGTTTTGAGAGCAGTGGTGGTGAAATAATTTACACAAAGTAAAGCGACTGCCTGGGTTCGAACCTACGACCTACAACTCGTAAGTCGCGGCCGCTACCACTGGGCCACCACTGGTCTCAATACACCAAAAGCTTAAGGCTGCCTGTCCACTGAAGCGGAGAGGAGAGGAGAGGAGCGGAGATGTGCCAATATTAACCAATAGAATCGAAATCGATTCTATCGGCCCAGTGGACAGGCAGCCTAACTGTTGCCTAAATTACATCCAGCCTTTATAAACCTGCTCCTGACTATAGCTACAAAGCAGGCAAGTCCCTTCCAATTACTGGACATATCAAATTACTGAGCCATTCAGTCAATCAGTCATCATAACAAGCCGTAAAAGTCCGCCGTTAACCGTGAGCGCCCCCTATAAACCGGTACAATGAACAATATTGGTGCTTACGACGGTTTTACTTTTTATAAGGCAAAGTCACAATATTGGTACGTTAAATTGGCAGGGCAGTTCATAAAATTGTACTAGTGTTTAATAAAATTGTAAAAATGGCTGTTAGTAAACCGTGCTACACTTTATCGGGTCGGCATGATACGGCACGAGATTTTGCCGCCCGGCTGGTCCATATCATGCCGACCCGAATCAAGTGTGTAACGTAAGTTCAAATTCAAATTCAAAAGTCATTTATTCAAACTAGGCTGAGAATCAGCACTTTTCGAACGTCAAAATAACATAAGACAGTCCCCCAAAAACGCCCGCCCTCCACCGCTTTCTAGTGCTAAGGCTGCCTGTCCACTGGAGCGGAGAGGAGAGGAGAGGAGCGGAGATGTGCCAATATTAACCAATAGAAACTTGACTCCGCCCCTGAGTTTAGATTTGATTGGTTAATAATGGCACATCTCCGCTCCTCTCCTCTCCTCTCCGCTCCAGTGGACAGGCAGCCTTATGCTGGGAAGAAGAGCTAAGGGTAGGACTAGAGTTAAAAAAAAAAAAAAAGTATTGTCTAAGTAATACATCATAAATAGTTTATCGGAGAATAATAAATTACCTATTCTTAATTTGATCCTCCAATCAACACCTACAAGAAGAAATGGTTAGGGTGAACGGAAAAGCCATTAAAGGGTTACAATCTTAGAAATATTTCGTATTTTCTTCTATTTATTAATTTATCAGTTATCACTTGTTTGCTAGTTATTAACGATAGAATAAATATAAGTAATGGATCTATTTTTAAGAAGTGAAAGAATGACAAATTGTATCAAATGTCACTACAATCAACTTAATGATAATTTTCAACGATTCGGAACGGTTATTAAAATAAGGTCCTGAAATAATCCTTTAATCAGCCCAACACAACACCCGCTGTAACAGGAAAATTGTGTAATTAAAAAGCACTTAATAGAATATTTTATATCTAACTCCCGGAATCCGTGACTGAGCTAACTGATTTCAAATTATCTTAGACTGAAAACGCAGAGCTTTATTTTAATTGTTTTTATAATTACACTCTGTATTGCCAACTGGCTTAAATAGAATTTTAAAAAAATCATTTCATTGCCATTGCCAACGAATTTTATTCAGATTTTCTTCAATGCATTATAGCGAGTTCTTTTAAAAACTATATTATGATTTATTCAGACATCAATTGTATGAAATATATGACGTAAAGGAATTAAGACAAACCAATCTGAATTCTCATACAGTTACCAAACTGAATATTCCAAATCGCAAGTAGTTAGGTAGATGCTTATAGCGCCATCTATTGTCGAGTAGCAAATAGTTTAGCACAAAAGCTCAAAAGGTTTTGTTAGTTTCAGTGTCTGCCGTAAAAGCCTACAGTGTCACTTTATGTAATAGTACCGTATAGCTCCACTGGGAAACATACATTTTCAGAATGGACACACAATACGTAACTAGAGTCTCTAGAGATTATTCTATATTTTCGTTTCTATTGAATTTTATTGAAAACATTTACTAAGTAAGTAAGTACTAAGTAAATATTTAATATTGTAGATAATTAATAAAAATAACTACAAATAATTATTGTTGTAATCATCCACAACGTGAAAACGAAAACAACCTAAAATACATTTCCATTTCTTAATTTTCATTACTCATTATTTTTCATTCTAAAGCTCTTGATACATTTAAAGTGAGCCGGATGTCGACAACACAATGCAAGAAACATAGCTATACAATCGTACGATTGTTAGTAGCTTTACAAAGAAGCCATTTTCTTTTGTGTCGGTCACAAAGGGCAGTGTTCAAGGGCGCCTCGAAGGCTGTATGTTTGTTTAGCGACCGATATTGCGGATTAGGTCGTGATCCACATTTCGCCCGCTTACCTGAAGTGACTATAGAAAACGTAACATTGAAAGTACCGGACTGAGTGTTGTTGTAGTTTTACTGACTGCCGGTAGATGGCGCTGTTCATTTTCTCTGTGTAAAATACTGAAATGGCAGGCGGACTTCTATTATGTCCATTAAGTATAAAATAATTGCCAGATAGTTCCATAAACTTTTATTTTAAGCAAAAATTCTTGTCAATACCTACCATAGACAAGGCTTTGGTAATAACTTTGGAGTAGGTTGGTACATTATGATAAGATTTTTGAATTTTGTACAGACTTATACATAAAAATTTCAATCACCGTTACGAACAATGCCAGAATATTTTAATCTAGTTACAGAGTGTAAAATGAAATTTAAGTTTTTTAAAGCAAATGTACCAGACTTGAGGCACTTTTTCCTTTACTTTGGGATCAACTTTCAATCTTCCTAGATAGAACAAGATATCAGTACACGGAGCGACTGCCAGACGCCAGGGGCAGTCGTTGTCTTGCCAATATCAACACTCACAATTTCTTGAAAATTTTATATTACAAAGTACCTAAGTGGGTTGGTCCGACTTTCAGGCTTCAAATGTGACAAGCTATACAAGGTGGAGACGACAATACAACAATAAATTAAAGCCGCGTGTCTCTAATGACGTTCTTATTCTGCATAAAAAAATTCAATCGAATATATTCAATAGTTTAGTCAATATAGCTAGTAGAAGATCGGCAATATCCATAGTCGGCTCGGGTTTATGCTGTTGCCAGCCCAAAAAATCCATCTTAACCGTTTTAGGTGTAAAAAAGGCATTTGGAAGGTATGGTACGGAAACGTATGCCCGAGAATCCACCCAAGGCCTAGATAAACGGAATTTATAGATGGATCGGCTACAATACTAGCTACTACACAGGTATTTAATTTGTTTGAAAAACTATTTTTTCTAATTTCGATGCTAGGATTTATTTGATAGGTAGTTCTAAAATAATCTTATGCATTAATATGCCAGTGTTTTCATTTATTGTTGTATTGTAGTCTCAACATTGTATAATTGTATAACAACTGTCTACCGGTTGTCGTAAGATTCTTGACATCTTGGTTAACGATATAAATCTAGGTTATATTTCTATTATACTCCTTTATCTTATAATTAAGTATTTATAGCATACACTAGAGTTCCAAGGGTTGTTAAAGTAGCATTAAAATTCATTCGAAGAGATTTCGATTGATGAAAGTTTTATTCGCGCGATTCATCTTCCTTACCGCACTCATTTACTTTATACGTCTTAAATGGCACATCAGTGCGGTACGCAAATTCTTTACTTAATTTAGCTTAAAGCCTGAAAGCTGTGCGTTTAATTTCAAAGAAAGACCTGTTTTTTTGTTAGAAATAAATGAGCCTAGATTCTCATAAAAGAAGTAAGAACCCCATTATTTTTGGAAACTGCATTGACACACCATATAGTCCTTGTTCTAGTATACCTGTTACAAATTGAGTTATGTCCCTACATAAACGTAACGTATAGCCAATTCGGAATGTAAACAATAAGTACATAAATCATAACTGTAACATTTATTATCCTACATACGTATTAGATGTTATGAATAATATGATAGGAATACCTTTCTTATCACATTATCCAATTTTCTTCTCCAGACCAATTCATTAGTTGGTACTCCAGCAAAATGCCTATCCCAATTCTTACAGACGGTACTAAACCACGAAAATTAAATTTATAGCTCTGTAATCTCAAGAGTATAATTTTTAACGCTAAAGGTTCAGTGGGCTTAAGATTTTGAAGGATCGGGTGAGCAACTCGTGCTCCTTTGAGTTTTTATACCCTAAAATGGATACGGAATGTAAGATGTTTATCCCGGAAGCTTAGTATAATTGCGATCAGCTGTACAGGAACGCACAAATGTCAAAGTTAGAGTAGGCCGCGGGAGGGAAGGGGTCGACGGTTCAGGTGCGGGGCGCGGCGGCGCACCGGCCGCCCGCCTCGAGCAGTGCTCGCCCGGCCCCCATCCCGCGCGCATGTCCTCACGACATACCCCTTCAATACAATTTCCACACAACGCGACTCCGTTACATAAGAACCCCGAAGGGCACATTAAAAACCTCATAGTGTTAAGGCTTCTTTCTGTGATCAATAAATTTTAGCACATTTTACACGCGTAGTTTAGGTTAGCGTTACGTAAGCCGCCGCCGTCCACGAAGCTTCGCTTGCCACCGCTTTATTGTGATATTCGGTTGTGATATATTCCTTTAGGCTAGCTTTTTGCTCGTAGGTAGTATCATAGGGCTAGTGATTTGTTGTTAATATTGCACTGTTAAGTTTGATAGTGTAACGGAGTCGTGTACGTCTAAGCCGCCGTTTTGACGTTGTGGAAATTGGATCCTTTTGGTCCCGTCATCCTGTAACTTGTTGATTGTGTTTTTTCCTGTCCGGTTCCTTGTTCCCGTGTTCCTGGTCGCATGGTGAGCACTGGGTGGGTATTCGGTCGGTGTTCGCGCAGTACTTGTTGATCGCGGGGTGATAATGCGCGCGTAGCGCTCCCGAGTGTGGCTCGTCACGGATTCGCGCGGCTGGTGGCGGCCCGCCACGCCATCTGGCGGCTGCGGCGCTCCGGCTCGCAGCCGGCGCAAGACAACAATGACCATGAACAGACCAACCATCTGTACGTTTCTTCCTCTATCTCAATTCTCAATGTCTGTCTTGCAAGCTTCTGTAACCATGATCTATCATTGCCTTCACTTTGTTTATTTTTTTATTTCAACCTCTTTTATGTACTTATTCATTTTAGTAAAGTTTTAAAAGGAACTAACTCTATTCCTTAAAGCGACGCTTATGTATGAAGCCCATAGAACGCTACTCGTTTTATAAAAGTGGGTAAATAAGCAAAGCGTCTGTGCAAAGAGTCCGGTCAGACCTATTTCCGCGGCGACTCTTTCACATTAAGTTTGTTTTGCTCCGGCTGCCAGCTGCTCACCCGCTTTACATTTCCAGTTTTCACATTTCCCATTTCACGTTGGAGTTGCGGTCCCAGTCTGTTGAATGCATCGTCGGCCTTATTGCAATGCCTGCTATAATAAATGTTACTCCCACAAATTGTTGTTTTATTTTGCATTTTGATGTCTGCCACCTCAGTGTTTGGGTACCCATTTGTGCTTATTGTAGCTTTATGTAGAGAACCGTGCGATCGATATTTAAATGAAGTAAGTATTATGTAGACGCACGTTGATCAATGTTACATATTCAGTATGGTATACACGTTCATCAAATTCACTCATGCCCCAGTCGATTTTGTTACGTAATGGCGCCCGACGTGGGACTATTTTGTACTACTTTTTGATTCAATGTTTTGTATTAATGCTTTGCAGGGAAATGAAATAATGACTACAGCATTTTTAAAAGACACAATATTAAAAGAAACATATTAACACAGTATAAAGAAGTCACTTAAATTAATATTTTTATAGCTATAAGTTGTTTCCTTGGGGATTATTGTATGCCTAATACGATGAACTAATATACATAGAAAACAATTATGACATGTCTATAAATAGCATACAAACCAATATGAATGCCATTATGTAAATGAGTTAGTACATAATTACAAATCAGAATGGTGTCATCAAATCTACGAACAAAGCATAAATAGTAATCATTTTTAAAATTGTGTTACAACCTCATTCCCACACACTGCAGCCAAATATATAGAGAAAATAGGCCAAAGGTCGTTATTACCATAAGATGCAACACGACATCGGCGTTTTTCGGCCAAAAAGTGTAATGTAATAAAAGTAGTCCTTGTCCTGACCTTGACCAGAAATGTCAACTGAACGCTTTGGATTACGAGCTTTCGGATATCGCGATGTGACTCGCATGAGTTGCTAATACTTCAGAGTGATATATTCAATAAACTGTTCCGAGTTTCATTAAATGTATTGAATCTGAAATGACGCCGCAGCATAGGACAAAGTAAATGTTATTAAAATATGTAAAGTCGATTGCGTCATTGTGTTAACTATCATTAGTTGTCCCAGTAAAAGTGATTCCAACACCTATTAATAATTGATAAGATCACTGTAGGCTCAGCTAAAAATAACTGGCCCGCAAAATCTCGTGGGCGTCGTAAACAACAGTTATATTGGATTGAAAGCGTTTAGAATAAGGCACATTCGAATATTGTGATATAACTCAGATCAGTTGAAAATTTATTTATTGTGATTAATTCAGTGTTAACTTTCTATTTAAATGAGCATTTTGTATTGAATATGAAAATGGCGCCCAACACGGGGCTATAAAAATAATGTACCTATACGTATACAGGGTGACAGGGAAATTCGACCTATTCCTTGAAAGGGGTTATACTAGAGGTCATTAGCAACAAATTAAGTCCAATGAAGTAGGGGTCCAAACTGGATGGTTCTCGAGCTGTGACGGTTCTTCGATTTTGTAGAAATTTTCTGACTTGTAACCAAAAACAATTAATTATGAAAAAATACTTCACTGTAAACATTTAATTGATACTTTCCTGAAAGGTGAAAAAGAAGTGATCATTGTAAAAAAAAATGCTTGCCCAAAACTTACATAATCTCAGAAATAGAAGGTCTTTAGTAGCAATAATTTTTAATGATTGTATTATTCCCGAACATTGAAGTAAGCTATTGGAAAAAAAATTGTATGACAGTTGGCGTACAAATGTGTAAAATGACTAAGTGGTTTCATAAGCTTTCCAAAAAGGTACAATTGTCATTAACTTTCCCAGCGGTTTTTCAATAATCAGCAAAAGGGCACTATAGGTCAAATTTTTAATTTTGATTTGTTTATTGAATTCAGCTCGAAAAAGTCAATAATGTGGAGAAATATGAACTTCTCACCGGCCATGACGTTGGGCAACTTCGACTTATCCATCTCAGCGGATAATTGTCATCCAGCCATTGTCGCACACCTCGGTAAAAGTGAGCTGGGCTTCCATTGTGCTGGTACACCATATCTCTTCTCGTAGCTAGAGGCATATCTTCCAAAACCGTGTTCATTTCTTCTCTTAAAAAGTTTTCGTAGGTACGTTATGCAACTCAAATTTCGAGGCAAGAAGAATGGCCCGATCAACTTATCATGGCCAATCCCCATCCAAACATTTTACAAAAATCTTCTCTGGTGGGCCCTTTAAAGTCTTAGAAAGTCCAGATTTAACACCATGCGACTTTTATCTTTGGGGTTACATGAAAGACTTTGTGTACCCTACATCAATGACATACATTAAAGAGTTGAGGGAGAGGATTTTGGCAGCTGCTGAACACATGAAAACCTCACTTTTAACGCGAGTGCCAGTGAGTGAAGTACGTCGTAGGCTGCGTGTTGCATACGCAACAATGGCAGGCAATTCGAAGAGGATGTGTAATTTTTGTTAACTTATTTTTTTTGTATTAAGCGTTATCAAATTACATTAATTTTTTATTCACTATTCTGGTGGCTTAGTGCGAGTTTCATTTTACCATATCGATCAAACGCATTGACCGCGTTTGGCGCTCCGATTGGCAGCCGGCCAGCCTTCACAGGTGAAGGGCCAATTGGAACGCCAAACGCGCTCGATGCGTTTGATCGAGAAGGTTAAATGAAACTCGCACTAGGGCCTGTGTTGACTTTTCCAGCTGAATTCATTTAACAAATAAAAATAAAAAATTTGGTCTATAGCGCGCTTTTGCTGATTTTTGAAAAAATGCTGGGAAAGTTAATGACAATTGTACCTTTTTGGAAAGCTTATGAAACCACTTAGTCATTTTACACATTTGTACGCCAACTGTCATACAATTTTTTTCCAATAGCTTACTTCAATGTTCGGGAATAATACAATCACTAAAAATTATTGCTACTAAAGACCTTCTATTTCTGAGATTATGCAAGTTTTGGGCAAGCATTTTTTTTTACAATGATCACTCCGTTTTCAGCTTTCAGAAAAGTATCAATTAAATGTTTAGAGTGGAGTATTTTTTTCATAATTAATTGTTTTTGGTAACAAGTCAGAAAATTTCTACAAAATCGAAGAACCGTCACAGCTCGAGAACCATCCAGTTTTGACCCCTACTTCATTGGACTTAATTTGTTGCTAATGACCTCTAGTATAACCCCTTTCAAGGAATAGGTCGAATTTCCCTGTCACCCTGTATATCTTTTGAAAGGGAAAATCTATTACTCTACCACAGGCCTCTACTAATAAAATGGACACCTACTCGGTCACAATTGAATTATTATTATAAAGGGTATGGTACGTTGACGCTTTCACTCGGCTAAAAATAGAAATAACCTCATCTTCCGTGGGCGTCTAAGAAGGCGAAAAGGACAAATTTTCTAAATCTTGTCTGAGGCTATGAATGCGTGAAATTGATATCTAAATTTAGATTTAACTAGGAGTCTAACAGAAACTCGCATGAGTTTGAAATACTTAATAAATAAAATAGAGTTAAAAGCTTCGTGTGAATCAGTAATGGCGCCCAGCGTGGGCCAACAAAGTTTGGATCTATATTTTTCAATGAAAAAAGAAAATTTCTTATGAGTTCAAGCCTATAACAAAAACAAAATTATTTAAACGGCTGGTAAGTTGATTAAATTTCAATTAATAAACATTCACCACAGTTCATTTTTGTCTAAAAATAAAACAGATACCATTTCTCGTGCGTGTTCTAAAAAGGCAAGGGCTTCTATCAATATTTAAATTGGTTTGGATCATTCATGCTTAGATTACCAATCCACTTTTAATACTCTACGGGACAGTTTTGCAGGCAAACGCCAATATTCTTCTGAAAGGTTTTTCCTGATCAAAGATGTTTTACCTTTTACCCTCTTCCTACTCATATGTATGGTCTTTAATAATATATGAATACTCCAACGCCTACTCAATGATCTCAATTTTGGAACTTTCCTTTTAAATGTTTTGTAGTGCTTATTTTTTTATGGCGTCTACGTCTTTTAATATATCTTGGCAATAACAACATGCCTGAAAAGAATAGTAATGACACGATACTTAACCCAGTTCTTGCAGCTTCAACATTAATTCCTTTAATGTCCTTAGCAGAATTATTCATATGGCCAAATTGCAAATCAAAACTCACTTGTTGAAGCTTGAGTATGAAAAACCATTTGAGTCTTGTGCCAGAATATCTGCTCTAGTATCAAAAATCAAAGGAAAATCCCTTTTAACATTGAAAAAATAAACCGAAATACTTTCTTATACACTCTGTATATTTACTGTGTTGTAAAACAGGAAAGTAAATCATAATTTTAAGTTTTTTAGTATCAAAATTCAAAGGAAAAATCCTTTTGCCAGTCGAAACCTAAATAAATTCTAATACAGTCTGTATTGTTAAAACACTCTGTATTATGTCGTGTTGTAAAACATGAAAGTAAGTCACAATTTTAACATAAAAAGCAATTGATAAAAATAAGTGAAAATTAAACGACAATTTATTTTTATTGCTTGCTGGAACGCCTTTAAAGAGATAATGAACAATGGTGCCTTACAATATAAAGCTGAACTAAAGAAATAACATCTCCTCGGAGACACAAACAGGGATCACGACATCATCTCTTCATTAGAAACGCGTTATCTTATCTTGTAATCGTGAGCCTGCTAACTACGGAGACTTGTAATACAGTAGCTTATTGATAATGAAGATAATAGAGATACAATATGGGCACTTATTGATTTACAATATGTAAGTATTAGCAGAACATGGTTACATTATAAAATACAATAGACGACGTATATTTAGTAGGTAACCTAATCTGCTTAACTGTTCTTAAAGAGTCATAACATAAGGAACCCTGTAAGAAATCGACGCGTGTTTCACCTCAAAGATTTCTTTGCGTTCGGCTCTTGTCGTGGCAACTCGTCGTGTCCGGGTTCGCAACAAGTCAATCGTCATCCTGAAGATGCCTCGTTGAGAGGTTCTTACAGGGTTCTCTATATGACTCTTTAAGATCAGTTAAGCGGATTAGGTTACCAAATATACGTCGTCTATTATATTTTATCATGGATTTCACCAATTAACTATGGTTACGTTAGCACTTTTAGGACTTATGGGTACATTTTGTTTTGAGATCACTTCCAATAATACTTAATTTTCTATACAACCTATCTGGCGGATAATTTTATACAAATGTTGTTCAATTTATATTTTTTTCTGAATGGGGTTAAAATTACCATAATAGGAGTCGGAAAAATAGCACAGAAAATATATCGCAAAACAGAAAAATACCTGAAACTTTTTCCTCGGACTTCCTAGTTTTTACGGCACTCATTTTAGTGCCATTAATAACTCATAAAGCCGAGTTTATCACTACGACTACTATTCGTTAATATCAGATAACAGAAAATGGATTACATGTGTAACCGCTTCACTGTTATTATAGCTTCGGTCGATACGAGTGGCTTAGATTGGGGTAATGGTAAACAATAAAGTAAGGGCGATGACATTTGGGATCGATTGACATTTAGAATCGATAGTTGTTGAAACTTCTTACAACAAAGTTATGTTATTTATTTATTAGCTTTTTAGCCGGACAAACATAAAGTCGTCAGTCTCGTAATTAGCGGTTATTTATGTTTTTTATGTCCGTTTGCACATCACCAAAGGCCTACTCCAACCTTCTCCAGTCCTATCTTTCTCTGACCATTCTGCGACATGTGGTTCCAGCGACATGTGATGTCATCATTTTCAGTGGTCTAAGTCTCTTTCTTTGGCCGTTTTTTCCTTTGTATTACATGTGTTCTCACTTCATTATTATTATAGCTTCGGTCGATACGAATGACTTCGATTGTGGTAAACAATAAAATTAGGGCGATGACATTTGGAATCGATAGTTTTATCGACTAGTGTGAGTTTGGAACTCCTTGAACAGCAAAGTTAGGCGATCGATCAAATTAAATACTTTAGTTTAAAATGGAATTACTTCTGATCTAAGCGTTTTCATGGCATTTTTTTGTTGTAAATGAGAGAATATTTGGAATTTGATATGTTGTTGTTGTTGTTTGTTGAACTAGTGACGGTGTAGGTTTTAGGGGTCTATTTATAAACGTTGCTTAAAGTTAAGTAAGTAATGATTATCAATCTTTTTTACGTTAAACGTCTCTTAAGTTTAAGCAACGTTTACAAATAAAGGGAATAATATTCAACACTATTTTCACAGTCTCGTACTAACAATACCTTTGAATAAACAGGCAATCAATATAAAGACACAGCCATTAAATAAATTAACCATTAATAACCCACACAACTAAACTAAAAATAAACGCCCAACAATAATACAGCTATTAAACTCGACCTGAATATCCACAGACCATCAAAACCAACTAATAATATCAATATTTATTACATGAACATCATTATTTAATAAGCTGCTGTCAGTCAAGCCAGTCAATATGTAGGATTTATACTACAGTAGGGAATATAAAAGTTCTTATAAAAACCTTTTAGGTGTAGGCAGGACGTGGGCGGGGGGAGGAAGAAGTGGGACAAAGGAGGGAGGGGGGGTAGTATTCGCAATCGACTCACGTACCAGCGCCCCAGCTCCAGACTTCAGCATCTAGTTAGTATGAAATACATTTTTACTTTTACGTAAGGTTCTCGTAATTGTTTTATTAATTTTCGCGTGGGTTTCTTTGTGTAAGTGACCTAATTTATTATCCGAAGAAAGAATATTTTGCGTATCGTAGCAGCTTTCAGAATATAGCAAGCCAATTGAAAATTATATATTTTATGGCTTTAGTTAGCAAGCTCAACACAATACAATTTAGTAGTGTTTTTTTTTGCCCGAAAGTTGATGTCGGATAGTCTTATACTTACTTATGTTGTTCGGGCGGTAAACTCTAATTGCGCGATGCAGGATTTGTGTGACGTCCTGTCTTTGATGCGTAGTTCGTATGTGGCGGTGTAACCAACCACATTAAAATTTGGTAAATGTACATCGATCGGACAAGACTGGACTGCAAAAGACTGAATTATGTGCAAACGAGAGAGGGAAGCCTTTGCCCTGCAGCGGGACAATACAACTTAGACTAGATATTTAGATCATCCCTCAATTTTTTTTATTAACTCTTTGCCTCGCACTAGGCCTATTTCGCCTGTATCGTGGGTGCGTTTACAAACATTTAAACGCACATACACAAAAAGCCAGACCTGGAACTACAACCTGTAGGTCATACAAATTTTTGTTCCGTGCGGGAGTCAAACCAAGGCAAGCAGCGCAGCAGTCAATCGCTTAACCACTGCGCTAACCGTGCCGTGAATTATTAGAATCTGTATGAGTTATTAAACAAATCATGTAAATATCAAAATAAAAGAAGACACTAATACATGGTAGTGATTTAGTCACCTGCAACGGTCAAGGGGGTGATTCTAACCGTCATACAAAACAACTTTCGCTATGGAACTCATATCCGATTCGTGAAAAAATTCAAACAAATTAATTCCTATACAACGGTAGACAGACTATCGATGCATATGAAAAGTTTGTTTGTTTTACGAATCGGATATGAGTACATAGCAAAAGTTGTTTATTATGACGGGTAGAATTGTGGCGGTTACACTGCCACATACGAACTATACATCAAAAACATGATGTCACATAAATCCTGCATCGCGCAATTAGAGTTTACCGCGAGAGCGACATAAATATAAGACTATCTGACATCAACTTTCGGGCAGTTGCCCGCCAGACACGACACCCGTCTGGTCGGAGGATCCTCCCTTTTCTAATGAGGATGAGTGAACTTTACACCCTGTTCCTCATACCTCTAAATAATCACACCCTTGACAGATGCAGGTGACTAAATCGCCACCCTGTATTTACCATAAAGCCCAACAATAACAGATCTATTTACGATTATGTTTGTCTACTAACGAGGTATTCGCACAAACACGAGAGATATTAAGGAAAACGATGTAAATAAATACAGTCTCTTTACGGGACCATAAAAATTGTAGCCAATGGCCGCGATAAAACCACCAAGTACTTATATCGCACGCATATAAACATATACAATACATAATACCCCTTTTACCGACTCATGCAAATGAGGCTTAGGGACGGAATTGAAAAATGATTTGGCTACGACATCTAGGCGCGTAGGCCGCTCACGTAGCGGAGTCTACGAGCGGCGTAGCGACGTAGCGGCGTAGCGGCTCATACAGATCCGGGCGTTTGAATAGAACTGAAACACGTTTTAAATGGCACATTCTTTGTATCTGGATTAGTTGGTAACAACTTTTTTTTTAAATAAGTGTACAAAATAATATTGTATTTATATATGTACACACGAAAAAATACATAAAGATAGAAGGCACAAAGGTACTGCTTATTTTATAAGAAATTTCTTCTAGCAGACCTGAATTAAAAATACGCTACAATTTCGGCTAAACGATATTATTATAAAACATTAAGCCTATCATTAATTCAATTTGGCGTACGCCATATTTAATAGAATAGGTTCCAATTTAAATATCGAAACCCTCCAATTTGCCCTGAATATTTAATTTCAATTTTGGTAGAACTCACAAACATGAAACATGACAAGTATGATTAGGACACCGTCTATAATATTATATTCTGTAAGCGAGAACTGTACAAGGTGGAGATAACAATACTACAATAAATTAAACGGCGTGTTTCTAATGACGTTCCCATTCTGCATACAAAAAATCAATCGAATATATTCAATAGTTTAGTCAATATAGCTAGTAGAAGATCGGCAAAATCCATAGTCGGCTCGGGTTATTCCATTTATCCACCCCTTAAAATCCACTCTAAGGTGAATATTCGGAAACGTATGTGCGAGAATCCACCCTAGGCCTAGTTGGATAAACGGAATGTATAGGCTTAGGGTGGATCAGCATACACTACTATTCAATTTGTTTGATAAACTTATTTATTTAATCTCGATGCTAGGATGTATTTGATAGTTCCAATGCATTAGTAGTGCCAGTATTTTCATTTATTGTTGTATTGTAGTCTACACCTTGTATAAAGTAGCGCGCCTAATATTTTATTCATAGAACGTTAAAACTTTCGCGTTATGAAGTTATATTACTTGAGAAGGGAACTTCGGACGCTTGAAGATTAAGGCCGCGCGCCCACGGCGACTTTTTGTAGCGATGCAGTAGCGATGCTGGCGCGAATATGTATCGATACAGCCGCGATGCTGTAATTATGTATGAATAATCCTGCGCGATAGTAGCGATGCAGAAGCGCGTTTACAAAACGCGCGACAGCATCGCTACAAAAAGTCGGCCCTTAATACTCACTCTTGCACTCAATACTTACATGTATTTGTAATGGGTTGAAAATATTTTAATTCATATTAAAATACTGCCTCGTTGGTATAAGGCCGCGGCCGCTACTGAGCATGAGGACCTGAGTTTGATTCCTGGGTCGGAAAAAGTGTTATTGGGTTTTTCAGCTGGATTTTCTGGAGCCTGGATTTGTGCCCGGTTGATGGCAATAAGCTCGCTACATCGGACTTAAATATAACTGGTGAAATGTGGGTGTACTATAGGTAGGTCCCCTCTGCCTAACCGTTCTGGAATACAGGCGAAATGTTATGTCGTAAATCATGAATTTTTAAGGGTCCATCGTTAGTATTTCGTAAAATAAGGGCACATAAGGGTCAAAATATTGGTAGGAATAATTTAATAGCTAAGAAAAGACAAATAAATGAGTATTCATTATTCCTAACAGCTGGATTAACCAAAAATTAACACTGATCGATCTTATAGTTTGATATTGTACCGATTTAAAATAACATACTTACCAACAGTTGTTTGAGCATACCTACTGAATATAATAAAACAATGACAAAAAACAATACAATCAACAAAATACAACAATAAACAAATAATATGACCAACAACAACTATGAACGTACAATCTAGTAAAAAGGAGGAAATGTTTAAAAAAAATACTAAAGAAAATATCTCTGAAATGAGCTGTTACTTCAACATGCAACTTTAAAGAGTATTCCAATGAGTTTTTATAATATAGTATTATATCCGTTCTTCGACCAGGAACATACCAGCAGCGTTTGAAACTCCCACACGGCTATATTTTCTAACATTTTACTATGATCCATTTGCAATAAGATTAGACATTCAAACAAACCTTTATTACAGTCCGTTCAACCGATTCTTACCGTCGGCATAAGGATGGCATTAAGCAAAAAAGTGGTTACAATGCCAACTGATTAGTGCAGCTTCGATTTGTCATGCCATCAACGCAATAGTACATAGTCAAAATTGGTTGAATGGACTGTAAAAGAGGTTTAGTTTATTGTCTAATCTTATTTCAAATAGAGTATAGATGTGAACAGTAACCCATAACTTCTCGTTCAGTAACACAAAATGTGCACTTCAAATCATGGCAAACTTTTTGATATTATGTTTCACTTTTATATCAAATATTTGATTGGCTGCTGGCCAAAACTGGGGAGAATTCATCATAAATTCAAATGAAACTCTTTCGTTTTACCTTCAAGATCTTTGCATGTTGATTCAACCGTGAGATAAGTGAAAATATCGATCAATATAAAAAGTGACTGCCTCTTTGGTCTTGTGGTCGCAAGCGCTACTGCTGAGCATGAGGTGTTGGGTTCGATTCCCAGGTAGGGCAAAGTGTTTTTGGGTTTATCTATCTGGAATCTTTGTGAAAGATGATATGGCCAGAAAGGGGAGGCAAATACGGAAGAAATGGACATGTTGCGTCGACCACAAATAAATTGTGATAAGGATGATGACAATTTCTCAGTAGCAACCCGGAGTCTGGATTTGTGCCCGGTTGATGGCAATAGGCTCGCCCTCTATTACATGGGACTTGATCATTGCTTTAGAAATGTGGGTGAACAATATGTACACTTCTGCCTTACCCTTTGGGGAAACTAGGTACTAAAAAGTGGATGTAAGTTAGCTTATTATGACAACGATGGTATTCTAGCATTTACAATGTGAACGGTCTAAGGAGTATTTACTGGACAGACGGACATGGTGATCACAGTGTACTGTTAATAGCGGACAGGAGGACACTATACGACATCCTTAGATTAAATACATGACATTTTCGACTCTTTAGATTGTTATAATTCATTTTCATCGATGATTCTTTCTCTCTCTTTGCCTAGCTTTATCCCATTTAATTTGGGATCGGCTCTCCTCGTCATTCTTCGCCAGATGTTTCGGTTCTGGGTCATCGATTGATGATGATTGATGAAAAACAACAATTTGTAACAGCGTAACCTATTGGTGCCTTTTTACGCGCCCGGATGTCGGATGAGCGACACCTGGTGACTACAGGTTCATGTAGAAATGTAGGTATAAGTATTCGGCACTGTCGGTACGTGTGAAGGTTTCATGCTTACTTATTCACCGGTTACCCAACGCCAACTACCTAGCAACCGGAGCGTGTGAAAAGCCGCTAACTCACTATCAAATAATTGTCCAGGGGCACAATAATCACGTAACCTTGGTTGTCTTCACCCCCTAATTACTGCTTATCGATGCACAGCCTACAAATTTCCTTCTAGACGTCCCTGCAATGGATCGCAAGGTTGCGTGAAAGGTGTTCCTATTGATTTAGTGATTACACGAAGGTAGTCACGCGAGTTCTGAAACGGAATTTAGGCCTGATGAGTTTGTTAGGCAGACTTTATTGTTACGTGTGTTGTGCACGATTGTTGGCTAACTCTTGATTAGGAGGAGGTGATATTGCTGTTTTGCTTACTCGTGGAGACAATCATAATCTCCTACAAAAGATATGTGATTGGTCACTGTACCCTAGATCAGCATTTCTCAAGCTATGGGTCGCTACCCACTGGTGGATCGCGAGCGAATATTGAGTGGGCCTTGATAAATTTATTGTAGGCTATGATTAATATTAAAATTAAATACCGAAATAAATTGGACGTGTCAAAGTCATGGCGATTAAAATTAACTTAAATTTAAGTAGATGCTAAAGCTATAAAGACAAAAAAAAAAGGAAAAAAAAAAATCTCTTTGTCAATGTCAAATAGCACTCCTTGTATGAGGTAGGTATTAAAATGTTCAATTGTAACTTAATGTTTTTTTCTTATTAGAACAGTGGTTTGATTCAAATAGATTTTTTTTCTATAATAGCCAAGTGGTGAGTCCCGAATTAAGTTTTTGTAAGGTGGGTCGCGGTCAACTCAACTTTGATAACCACAGCCCTAGACAGATAACCACGCTACGAAATCTGCTGACTATCACCACATTATTATTATTATTTAGTTCATGTCAATCATCTTTATCATCTGCCTAGCCTTAAGCAACTATATTGGGGTCAATTTCTAGTCTAACCTCCGTTGAGTACCAGTATTTTCCATAGAAGCTCATGTCAATTTGATAGAAAAAAAATAAAAAAAATTAATCTTTAGAGCACTGTACAAAAAAGTATAGTTGATGTTTTTTTAGTTAACATTCGTTATGTGAGCTGATGCTGGGTAGCATGGTTTATCAGCATATGATAGGGGTTGATGATTGTATTGATCTCGTTTATTGCATTGAGACTTAAAATCATTTCTGTAAATGCCTCGACGTTACAGGACAAATCCGATTCATTCTGTTTTATTTTATTTACATGTAGGTAAATACTCAGCAGTGGTCCAGACATAATCAGTCTATAGTGTTCCCACTATTGGGATACAGACCTCGTCTCGGTGAGAAGGAGTGGGCCGTAATCCACCACTCGGTCCCAGTGCGGGTTGGTAGATGTCATTAAATTTTTAGTTCTAGAACATGCCGGTTTCATCACTATAATATTCCTTCAACTTTATGAGAGCAGTGTCAATAACATTGTTTACACAAAGTAAGCCACCTGCCTGGGTTCGAACCCACGACCTACAATTCGTGAGTCGGGGCCGCTACCACTGGGCTACCACAGCCAGCGCTCCCTGGGCCACCACAGCCAGCGCTCCCTGGGCCACCACAGCCAGCGCTCCCTGGGCCACCACAGCCAGCGCTCCCTGAGCCACCACAGTCAGCGCTCCCTGGGCCACCACAGCCATCGCTTCCTGGGGCACCACAGCCAGCGCTCCCTGGCCCACCATTGCTTTAACCATTATTGATTTTTAAAGGCAAAAGTCTCCTTTTTAGCTGTACATTTCACTAAACGAGGCGTATACACGAGTTGTATTATATTTGTAGGTACTTATTGCATTGCAGTATTGGATCAGGTGTTAAAGTTCAGCCGTCTAATAATTTAACTTGTTAGGTAATTCGTAGAAGCGATAAAACCTTCGTGAACACCATACACACATTTGTTCACACATTTAAAATATTTATATAATGAAAGTCAAATGGAAATCGTTCTTGGTAAAACCTTGGAATTCGCCTGTCAAGGATCATAGAGCATAGTTTTTCTTTTATAAGCAAAGAGAACTTCTTTTTGCAAAGTTCTAGCCTTGATTTAAGCGTTGAGTTGATGACAGCTCATTGCTAGTCATAAATAGTGGATGAGAAATGTTAGTTTGGCTTTTTTATGTCTTTTTGGCTTATAAAAGAGTATGCCCTTTATGGAGGACTTGGTGTTTTGTGGAAATCCAAACAGATTTAGATAGAGAAATGATAAATTTGGTTTTCAAAGCTGAGCTTATAATCAGTCAAAATGTGTAATTAAATACTTCAAAAACGATCCTCGAACATAATGATCATGGCACTGATCCAATTTTATAAAAATGTAATGCATTATAAGGTACAGTACAACACAACTTAGATGTAGCATGAATTTGAGAATTTTCATTCATGCATTTCATTTTTCGAACGTGTTTGGCTATATGACTTTACAATTTATTGCTTTTCGTAAAGATAATTTTTACCAAAAGCACCAATCTTGATACACAACTTAGATGTAGCATTGGCCAAATTCGTTAAAATTATTAAAATTTGATAATTTTAACGAATTTGGCCAATGCTACATCTAAGTTGTGTCGTACTGTACTTGCACCACAGATTACCAGATGGTGCACTCCATACAAAAATGTTAATACCTACTATCGTGGCCCAGAGTGCTACGCCGTAGCTCGCCGCGTAGCAAAGCAAAACGTAGCACTTTGTATTTTCAAAGAACCAAAACCAAATAAATATTAGCCTGTTCGATAGATCATCAACTGAACACTTTGAAGCTAAAATTAGCCTTCTTGTACTAGTTCGTCGAAGCGCTGTCAGCTGATACAAATGGTTACCCATCAATTATTCACAAGTAAAGGTTCTGCCGTGTTTAAGACAAGTAATAAATTGGAATTTACACAACTCGCGCACGCACGCGTTTAGGGTGAAATAAACGACGGCCATTTTTCTATTTGATTCCTTACTCAAAGAGGAACCCTCTTTAGGAGCTAAAAGGGAAGATTTTAATAAACTCAAAAAAACCTTTAAATAATGTTCACTGTAAGATTGCTTTTGTAAATTATTTTTCTTGATTAGTTTGAGCATCATATTATGAGAAAAATAACATATAATAACATAACATCACGCCTTGTTTCCCCGAAGGGTTGGGCAGAGGTGTACCTATAGTACACCCACATTTCGCCAGTTATGGAATGGGGGGCGAGCGTATTGCCATCAACCGGCACAAATCCAGACTCCGGGCTGCTACTGAGAAATTCCTGATAGAAAAACCCAATAACACTTTGCCAGACCTAGGAATCGAACCCAGGGCAGGACCTCGTGCTTAACAGTAGC
This sequence comes from Conistra vaccinii, assembly GCA_948150665.1. NCBI lineage: Eukaryota > Metazoa > Arthropoda > Insecta > Lepidoptera > Noctuidae > Conistra > Conistra vaccinii. Next base: position 8,999,000 of record OX411327.1, read on the forward strand.
GCTTGCGACCACTAGACCAACGGCGCAGTCAATCAATGAGAAAACATCCCGCCTATTACTCAAAAGAGTAGGCAGAGGTGACCTACATACATATTTCGAACGAATACGAACTAACAGGGTCCGAACCTTTTGCAATTAACCGAGCACAAATACAAACTCCAGGCATTCTAAATTCAAGCACTCACATATCAAACCTAGGAACCCAACAGTCGCTCTTCGAAATACTACACCAACGATCGAAGATATCCCTTTTTAAAACTGTTAATTCACCTCTCAAATAGTGTGCACATCAAAGCCACTACCAAACCTATCAATTACATCGTTACTCCTGATTGAAACAAGCTACAAACGTGTCATTCAGTTTCATTAGGCAGCTGACACGACGTAAATAAACATTGAGGGAGGATGCCAAACTGACCACTGATGTAAATATACAATGTGTGATGCCAACGTTTGGCAAAGGCGTGACGTCACTCAATGGGGCTAACGTTGAGAATCGAAACGTGATGAAAACAGCCCGTACTGTAGCAGGAATACAGAATTCGTTCAACATATTCCTTAGATGTTGAACTATCAGAGATTGTTAGCTCAACAGTTACTGTTGATCTGCCGCTGTCAGCAAACCCAAGTTAACTTTGGCCATGAGGCATGTTACAAAGAGGTGGAAAAGGAAGACAATATGTGAGGATCAAACTCAAATTCAAAAACTCAAATCATTTATTTTAATTAAACTATTGACAGCCATTTTTTCAGCTAGTTGCCCATTCCAAAGCGTATTACGTTCCTATTGAGAAGAATGGACATGAAGGTTCATAGAAACTCTTTCAAACCAAAAATATATTGTCACTAAATATTAGTTACATCTTCCATGATCGATTAGACAAGCTTTATCTAAGAGGAAAAGAAGGACTTGCTTGCAATTTAAAATAGCCCCTGAACAGTGAATATGCTTAAAATATACTACAAGATAAGAAACAGAAGTCATGCCGACGATAAATCAAAAGACTTCCCACGCAATTAATGTGCGTGACGTTCCCTTTATGTGTTTAATACACGACTCCATGATTCATTGCGGGAACAAAACCACCATGGCTCATTGTTCTAGACCCCTCCATATTCGTCATCTCTTGAAAACATGACGTCATCAGAAGGATCTAAACGCCTTGATAAAATAAAAGCTAAAATATCCACTATAAAACAAACAAGGTTAGATTAGGTTAGGACACCTACGCCTATTACAAAGCGATGTCAAGATTAAGCTTCTGAAAAGGCTGCTTAGTATTCAGGGCATCAGCAAAAAAATAGGTCTCAACGAGCTTAGGACTGGCGAAAGGTACCTCCGAACCCAAGCCAACCTAATTCGTTCAAAAATAAAGTCAAAAGGTCAAACTGTTTTCCTAGATCAACGAGACCGAAATCTAGAATTTATTCTACTAAATTTATCTCTATTTACGACAAAAATATGTAAACTAAAGTTCACACTAATGCCATTTTAAATCGTAGCCATTACTTTTCTTGAACTGCTCCCATTTTGTATTTCAAGGAGACCATTTTACCCTGCCAATTGCAATATGACATCATGGCAGCATCTCTATCTTGTGAGATGGAATTGTCTCGACATATTTATTTGTCGAGACCCGGTGACATAATTCGGGACAAAGCTACAAGAGCTCTTCAAGACCTAATGACATAACTGACCCATCTAGGTCGCCTTTGTTATACATTTTCTCTTTCACAATCAGTTTTAAACATTTAATGGTGTGCCAGAAATGTGGCCTTATTTTATACAGGGTTGCAGTGTCCTTGACAAGGTTTGGATAGGTCAGAGGGTACGATTAACTTACATACTATGCAACTCATGGTCATTTATAACAAAAAGTAAATCCGTATTAAAGTTCAAACACTTTTTTAAATATAATAACATCAGCCTATTAATGTCCCACTGGTGGGGTTTGTCCTGCAGTGGGACACCTCCGCCTCTTCTCATGCAAAGAAGGCATGAGCATTGATCACCACGCTTACGCTTGCTCAAGGTGGATCGGCGATTTCAGACTCAGTTTCCTCACGATATTTCCTTCGCCAATGTCCGACATCATCTACCTAGCCTTTTTCCCAACTAAGTTGGGGTCGGCTTCCAGTCTAACCGGATGCAGCTGAATACCAGTAGTTTACATGGAGCGACTGCCTATCTGACCTCCACAACCCAGTAACTGGTTAATAAGATACCCCTTGGTAAGACTGGTGTCAGAGTTACGGGCTTCTGACGACTCGTAACGACTGTCAAAGATCCACGATTGACAGCCAACGGCTTAACGTGCTTTCCGAGGCACGGAGGAGACTCGGTATGTAAAGATAGTCACCCATCCACGGACCAACCCCGGCAAGCGTAGATTAACCTTCTCCCATGTCCGTAATATCAAAGATACACATGTGACTTTTTCAATTCATATTTACTTTCTAAGTTTATCTTTAGAATGAAAAAATAGATTACTTCAAAAAGGTACTCGACCTTTGGCTTTAACATTAACCACAAAAATATACCCAAAACGAAAATAACTCTCGCCTGTTTAAACCTAATACTTTGAGCTGAAAATGAAACAGCAGCGGTAAATAGGAACACGACACACAGGGTGTTTAGTGAGCCCGCGACGAGACGCCGGCGGCGGTCGTGGTATTGACCCGTCTAAATTTAGAAGTGAACGTTCTGCGAATCTAAGCGATCAAGCGATCGCTTTTATCGCTTGCAGATTGTTTACAGTTGCGTGATTAGCGAGTAGCGACACGCTGTCTCGACTACTGTGTTGCGGGCTTTATTGCTAGTGCGATTATGAGCTGATTGGTGGAATAATAAAGTAATGCACAATCAATGTTGTTGAGTTTGACATAGAATTTATTGGAACAAGTCGTTTGAGTTTTTGAAATCATATTTCAGCCCAAATGAAAATTAATCACGCCGTCGTCGCCGCGTCGCTCGTCATCTTGTTACAAAAGTTTTCATTGAACTAAACATAACATAGCATAAACTCACGCTGTCTTCGCACGGGGTTAGGCACGCACCTGCTACGATTCAAACTCCTTTGACTATGATAATCATTTTTTTTTATTTTTTTATTTAAGTACTTTGCCCCACATTAGGAGTTTCTCCTGTATTATAATTGGGCTTACAAAAATTTAAACACAAATACATGAACAGCTAGACCCGGAACACCTACTTGTAGGTCATACAAATATTTGTTCCGTGCGGGAATAGAACCCGCGACACGCAGCGCAGCAGTCAATCGCTTAACCAATGCGCCAACCGTGCTATCTATTAAAACTGAAGTAATCGATTCGATAAATTGAAAGCTACTCCTACTTTCTCGCAGTTAGAACACAAACTAATTGCTTACAATTAAATTACATCGTTTTCACCCCTTTTTATAAACTTAACCCCAAGCTTCCCACGCCTTAACACTTCAACCGCTACCAATAATATTAAATGATGGCACAAATACAATCATAGAACCTACATTGTAAGCTATTAGCCTCGTATTTGAGAGGAACGAGCGAGGCGGGCTAATAAAACCTGCTATAAACCGGAGGGAACCCTTACAATTAGGGGCGGATCGCCCACGGTATGCCGCCTCCGTTGCCGACCCGGCTAATTTACCGTGTCTCGAATAAATTCTATTATTTTGTCTGTTCTAACTTTTTCAATTACAATAAATCGGGTATTGGCGTGAGGGCTTTTAAGCAGTTGTAGGGTTAAGTTATTATACTACCCAGTGGCTCTGGCTGTAAAGTTATTAACTTAAGAGGCTACAAAAAATACTTTGTCTTTCTCTAGGAACTTGGTTATTTCAGTTTCTTACAGTTAACACTTTCGACTCCACCCATTTTCATAGAGCTCATACACCATGCCGCCATACATATTGCAAGTTGACTCCAGTAGGAGTGTCACCGAAATTAGGATTGAAATCTTGTTAAAATATCAACAGATTTTGGTTTCACAGTTTATATTGCCGAATTCGCTAAGAAAAACCTACTTTTAAAATGACCCCCGCGAGGGCTCCCGGCATCCCATATGCGACTTGAGTGAACCCTCCAGGAGGGTTCCCGGCATCGCGAAAAACTAGGTAAACAAAACAATAAATAATAATAGACTGTCTCATTTGCGTGTTTAAATATTACATTAGTCTGAAAGGTTTCTCGTGAATACTTTCACCTGTTTTGCGTGGAAAAATTTAATGGTTAAACTAACCATAATAATAGACCATAATAGCAGTATTAAGGGCCTCGCTTCCGATTCTAGGAAAGCCTTCGCACTATCAACACGATTGGCATTTGGCTTCGGATCGATGAGTCCATTCATTCAATATGATATTCTAACAGTATCTTTTAATCATGATTTGATCATGGTTACAAAGGGGAAAATACGCGTTTTAACATAGAGTTGCGGACACCAGCCCAAACTACCTACCTACTAAGGTGAATTTATTGTCACTTGATGGCCGTAAGTGGGACTATCCAGCGTTAAATCCAACCAAAACCGGGAAAATCCGGTTCAATGTTCCCAACAGGAAATCCAAATTTTCACTTTAGGGCTTATCATAATGGCACTAGACTTGCCCCTATATATACACGAATACCGTCACGATCTAGCAGTTGTTATTACCTACGACTCTACAAGTCATGAGACCAAATTAGAAACAGGTTTAAAATCTATCCAGTTCATAACTATATCTCTCTGTATCTCTCTGTATTTCTCTGTATTTCTCTGTATCTCTCTGTATCTCTCTGTATCTCTCTGTATCTCTCTGTATATCTCTGTATCTCTCTGTATCTCTCTGTATCTCTCTGTATCTCTCTGTATCTCTCTGTATCTCTCTGTATCTCTCTATCTGTAAGTATCTATTTGCAGTAGGTAATTCAACGTGTTCAATGATTCTGTATTTTGTCAGAATATTGTCAACTATTGTAGGTACGTTATACCATCTGTTATCCATGGAATCGGATTTGATTTTACAGTAATCCTTTAGGTTTTAATATTTACTGTTATACATACAAAATATACCTACTGTACAATTGTTGGTTTTCCGTAGTAAAGAAAATCATCGTGTCGGCGTTCAAATGATTAAAACTAGACTTTACTTCTCTGTGCTTCTACAACACAAAAGCAATCTGCCTAGCCTTTTCCCAACTATATTGGAGTCGGCTTCCAGTCTAACCGGATGCATCTGAATACCTGTATCTTCTCAGCTAATAATAAAGCAATTCACATCATACACATCCCAATTCAAAAACTCCGTATGCAATAATTTTCCAGTACTTTATGCACTACGGCATGCAACTGATGGATCGGATCGCGTTGCAAAATCCATCCATTACGTTCAATGGTCCATAGAAAACGAATGCATGAGAATTTTTCAGGATTTTTCGTCGCCATCGGCTTCTGCGTGATTTGCATTTGATATTTTTGAAAGCTTGGTTGAATTGTCCTCTATGCTATTAGTGTTATATTGTTGCTGGATAGTTCGAATAATCTTTCAATGGGTACATAAAACAAACCATAAAAAAAAAATGCTTTATTCGCTTATGCAAATCGCTTTTAAAGGGTAGTCCAGCGTAACATTATTTTGTAATAAGACAGTTGCCACTAACTATTAACGTTGTATGTTTAAGTACTTACATAAATATTACCAAATAAAAACTTAAAAACTGGCCATGTGCGTGTTGGACCACGCACAATGAAGGGTTCCGTAGTTGGAATGAATTTATCCCAAGAATAAACTTAACATTGTATGTAGTTGAAAAACATGTTCGTTAACTTTTAGAACCTACTTAGCCGTGATAATTTTACTTTTAATTTCGTTATTATATACTACTGCCGTGAATTTTTTCACATATCCAAAACCAACCATTTAGCTGGCTGGCAGGAGTACACTTGACAAAAATTTGCACTTTAAAGCTTAACATTTCGCAAACGGATCCAAAAATTGTTTAGACACGCTCACAATATTTTTGAAGGACCTTTCCAACGACACCCCATATCATGAGGTATCGTTGGAATCGTTTTTTTTTCACGTTTTTATTTTACCACTTTGTCGGCTTAATATGTATACCCATGCCAAATTACAGCTATCAAGTACTAAGTCCCTGACTTAAGCCGCGGACAGACAGACAGACAGACAGACGGACATGGCGAAACTGTAAGGGTTCCTTGTTGACTACGGAACCCTAAAATCAGGGCTCTAATACTATGTAGATATTTATTGGGAAACAAAACTATGCTTCTGGCCATACCCCATAACTACAAGACTTTTACGTCATTTCCTGAACGCCATCTGTCGGTAGCATACCGAACTACATTACATGACTGTGCCTACATAATATTTTATTATTAGAAACACACCATTAACTCATAATGTAAAAATCTAATCGTGATTGTACATTAGTTAATTACCTACCTACGTGGCAAGTTGCTGCGAAATAGCCTTCACAATTCTTCGAAAAAAAAAGTATGTAATATCGAAATGGAAGTTAATTTGTATACTTACATAACCTTTCATGGTGAAAATCTTACGCCTTTATAAAATTAATTTATAATTTTACATCAAAAACACTTAACAGGAGCATACCTATTTATTGCAATAGCTAATAAACATTTAAAACGGATTATCAGTTATTAATTTATCACCGTTCAAAGCTGTGCACGTTAAAAACACCGCATTCCTTTTACAAAACATTGTAAAAGGAATGCAAATTTTTTCGCTGAGTCTCACTTGCCAGCTCTTCTTTTTGATGAACTTAATTTGTCCTGAATAAAAATTTGTTTCCAGTACACAAGTACATTTAGCTTTGAAGTTAAAGTAAATTTATCACTGCAAAAGCTTTTTGAAGTGCACTTAAGCGTAATAAGCACAAAAAAAGTTAGAGTAGCGGGCAACCATAGCCCAGTGGCGCCATTCACTTTATTTCAGGCGGTGTTCAAGTTCCGCAACACGTAGTACCATCTGAGCAGTATAGATGGCGCTACACTTGAATGTCTTAGTTCAGCTACTAGCCACTAGATGGCGTTAATAAAATTGGTTTATGTACACTATTGTTAGTATACATAAGCCTTTGAAATTACTCATTATACACCAACCAAACACTAAAAACGCTAAAAATTTATCGAACACAATTTCATAGAAACTTTAAAATATTTGCTCCAATTTTCAACGCTAAAATGGGGCAGTGACGTAACAGCGGCGGGGTGAAAACAGCAGCTGTTTGCGAAAGTCATCGATGTCGGCACAAGATACACCCGTAAAGTGGTACAGTATCGACCCTGACCCCGAGGTCGCGTGCCTACCTGGGCCTCCAGGGTTACGTCGTCTACCAATAACTAGAGGGGCGGCCGACTTAGTTTTTATCGGATGAAGGATTTTGCGATTTAGTTTTGAACGCCGCAATTTTTTTTATGATTAGATAAATCCGTTGGGAGTTAGTCTAGAATCTTTAATGTAAAACTGTCTAGCTTAGTAGATAAAGCTTTTTCATTAAAGTAAAGCTTTTGGGAACGAGATAATACTAACATATGAACCTTTTTTTTACACTTGTTTTTTTAGAATAATATATTATGTTTAACGAAAACGAACTAGAAAGTATTTTAATGTTATACCTGCCTATTATAGTAAGTAGAAGTAATTCCATCTCAACGAGGTAATTAATTACCCTCTAGTCAACTATGCAATTAATAACTTTAAGCAATTGATCATTATGAAGTCAATCGTTTACAGTTAGGTACATAAATCGAATGAGTAGGTTGACATGCGTTAGGTACATACCTACACAGTACAGCATTAGAATGGAACAGTAAAAAAACTCGAGTTTTTAAAATACCCATTAATAAAAATAAATGTAAGGTTGGTAAATACGTCATGTTACTCTGTGCTAATAAATAACAATCAATTTTCCGGGAAAAAGTCAGTTAATTAAATGTGAATCGAAAAATTATAACGATTTATATCTTTTACCTTATATAAATAAAATCCAAAGCCACATATATGATGGATACTAGGGTCTTACCGGTACCAACACGGAATGGTACCGCTTGAAACTCACGGGGAAAATGCACAAACTGCATGCATATAATACTAGCTTACTTATGAAATACCTATAGGTACTAAGGGTAATTTATGGGTATGACAAGCTAAAATATAATCAATAACAAAAAATGACATACTGCTAGAATAAGATCTGAATGTCATTATCTGTTTATGTTTATGTTTAAATAAAGAAATTTTTAAAATCAAAAAAATCAATAACAAAAAAATTACCTCTTAACTCGAAAGGAGTTTAGTTAAACCTTTTGAATTAAAGGGTTAAACAATCACCTACTACTGGTACTTTAACTTATTAATACTCATAATAAACATAAGAATCAATTTTCACTAAGTCTACTCCAGACACTGAAAATATTTACAGGGGGATGCGCCAAGGTAGCCCGCGAAATTCAAATTTTCTTAGGTTTTTTGCAATTTGCAGGTCAGTGTCAGGTTGTATCTTGATTAAAATATGTTTTGCAAGCGTAACCAATTTTAGGTTAGCATAATCCCCAAATGTCATGATTTCATGAAATAGTCATTCAACGGGATTACATGAACTTATAGAGTTGTATTGATGTTTTCTATGATTATAATTTTATAAATAAACATTTGATACGGTCGCAAATCATATTTAGATCAAGATACAACCTGATGACTGACCTGCAAATTGCAAAAAACGTAAGAAAATTTGAATTTCTCGGGCTACCCTGACGCTTTCACCTTAAGTATATACTTTTTTTTTTCTTTAATGGCCCACCAGCAATTATGTACACTGAATAATGTTTTACTAAAATTTAAGGTTACTGTAACAATTTCTTTTAGGTTAGCACCGTATACCCCATAAACATTTACATAACATAGCACTGTAATGTAATCTAAGTACTGTTTTTATGAATTAAAGCTTATTTATTATTTATATATTTACTTATCCGTAATTCTGTTTTCCGGGGCCAGGCTAGGAGGACATGTGACTTTATTGGATGTTCTTCAGAAAGGTTAGGTGCGTAGTACCTACTCGCAACTGGCGTGCGTGTATGACCTAAATGAGTATGTAAAGAACGTAGCAGGTGGCGGTCTGTTGTTACTCTCTGCCTCCTGGGAAGAAGGCGTGAGATTCTGTATTTATGTAAGTGTAGATCCGTAGTTTTATTTGTCTTAACCTCGTGTCCTAACCAAAGCAGTCGGTCGCGCGACTACGCAATTCTCACGTGCATTTGTCATTTCATCGGAAAACCGGAAGGAGTACTGTCGCGACTCGCGACGACACGTTCGGGTTCGCCTATATGAAAATAAACGCGACGCGTCGACGCGTGGTTTGCACGATTATTGGTTTGGTAAGGACACGGCCAGGGGGCCAAGTCTACTAATTTTAAAACGTCACAATGATCTCTCCATTGTTAGTTTTTGACTGATTTGCTATACAAAATCTGTCAAAAACTCACCATGGAGAGACCATTGTGACGTTTGTAAATTAGTAGAGTTGGCCCCCTGGTCAGAACACGGTAATGCTTGCCACTTTATTTTCTTACACATGTGAAAACCCTAGCAAGGGGTAATACGGTAATTTTTTATATGTTCCGCTATATCAATCGGTAATTCCAAGATTAAATTGTATTATACTTTCGTCATCTTATCAAATCATTGCAACGCTTACCTATACTGAGCGAAACATTTCTATTTACCTTTACTTCTGCACTTGGGGATTTTTACCTCTTTTAACCTTTACGTAACAAAGAAATTATTACAGTAGAACAATGCAAGCATTCGTTACAGATAATTTTCTAAATTACGTGTGTTATGAAAATGTTTGCATCATATATTATATAATAATAATTTGTTGAAATACCTTACTTACTTACCTACCTACCTACATTGAAATTATGTTTTGTAACATTTGGATTCAATGTAATTTTACTAATATTAGAACCGGCGTAGGTTTTAATATAAGTATGGCGCCGGCTTAAAGTGTGCGATAAAACAGACATTCAGTATATCTGGCAACATTTTCAATTGATTCACCACATGGCAACATTACCTAGAAATAATAATATCATTGGTATCCACGTGAATTACTTGTGGCATCATCGTCCATTAAAGTGTAGTATATAGATAAGGTAAAAGGATTGTTACAATATTAGCCCAATAAAATAGCTCGCCAATTTCAAATTTTAGCCTGGACTTTAGAGCCGTTTTGATTTTATTACCGATATTTTTGCAACGTTAAAAATATATCGCTTTTAGGGTCGATTTATACTAGCGCAGAGTCGAAGCGCATCGAAGCGGAAGCCGCACGAATGCGTTGAAATTGTTCGCGCGCAGACGCGCGAATTCCGACGAATGCGCGCGTCTTTTTAAAATCTCCGAAGTAATGTGTGCGTTACGCTGTGGAGTTAAGGTTGAATTTTTTATGTTTAGTTTTGGATAGACGCTTCGATGCGCTTCGACTCTGCGCTAGTATAAATCGACCCTAAAGGTCGCCCATTGTAAATTCAAAATTCGTATTAAACTTTACTTTTAAAATTCGAATGGTTCGTTAAATGGTATCCCATCTAATATGAACTATGTTCGTTGTTCGTCTTTATTGTTCGCCATCGCGAACAATACAAATAAACGTCACCACGGAGGTATTCCCCGAAGGGTTCGACAGACGTGTACCTACGTATAGTAGGACACCCATTCTCGTCAGTTATGTTTAAGCCCCATATAAATGGGGGACGAGCCTTTGCCATCAACGGCATCAACGGCATCAACGGCATCAACCGAGCACAAATCCACTCTCTGGGCTGCTACTGAGAAATTCCTCATAGAAAAACCCTTAGACACTTTGCCCGACCTGGGAATTGAACGTTGCGCCTGCGACCACTAGACCAACGACTTCCTCGTTGGTAAAACAGTGACAAAATATCGTAGAATTGCTCTTGTCTTTATGTATACTGCAGCAAATACTGTTTTGGACTCGGGCTGCTGGAATTAAGTGCGGTCCGTAATTCCAGCACACTTCCAAACTGTTCAGAATTGGAAATGTGCGCGTTAAAAGGCTCGTTCTCCGTTTCATTTGGACCTTACACTGTTATCGGAAAACTGCGTCCAGAAATAGATTTTACTTTGTGTAGGATAGAAGCAATTTAATGTGCAACTGCCTTGTTGATGAACTGCAAGCATGACTCCGAGCAGTCATGCTTGCGTGGGATCCTGAATTCGAACTTTGATCGCGGATTTCTGTTGTTGAGTTAATTCTATTAGGAACTGCTCAGTAGCAACCATTGAGGTTCAATGTAAACTAGAGCAGACACCGTGACCAAAATTTTTGTCGCAACTTTTTTTTGTCCGGGACAGTTAAAGTCTTAGTCTACTACAGTTCGGTTCAAACTTAATGGTGGCTCGGAAATTAGCTGCTCGCTGGGCAGTCATACAGATAATGAGCCCATAAATAAATTAATGATGCCTCTACTAGGTACATGGGACTAACAACTTAACTGAATAAAATTGGGTGTACCGTACACGCCACAAACCCCTTCCCTTTCGGTTATCAACGATTGTGTTATATTATAATTATGTAGTGTTACGTATTAAGTCATTTACTAATACAATGGCCAATAATAAAATAAAATACCCGTGTATAATAAACAAAATGACGATAAGAATGCGTGTAATGGCTACTAGTCCATAACAATACGTCAATTTGCCTACAATGTTGCCAGGGGCGATATTCAAATGGCTAAATGGCATGCACATAGACTATCATTATGCACTAAGGAAACGACCTCCCGAGTAGGAAATAGATCACGACATTAGTCTTATCAATGATAACAGCAATTCTTCATAATAATAGAGTATAACTGATTGCCTATAATCTTAAGGACAGTCTGAGAAAGGACAAGACAGGATATATGGTTTGCTTTTGAAGTGCTATGATTATGATATCCATGGGCATCCATGATGACTGTACTCCATTTGAAATAAGATTAAACATTAAAACAAACCTTTTTACAGTCCGTTCAATCGATTCTGATTTCTATACCGTAGGCATAAGGATGGTCATAAAAGCAAAAAAGTGGTTACAACTGGAGCTGCCATTTGTCATGCCACTAATGCAATAGAAGTCAAAATTGGTTGAAAGAACAGTAAAAAAGGTTTATTTAAATGACTTTTCATAATGCAAATGGGATATAATAATCTCACTTTTGCGAAAAAAAGTATCCAACAACAAATACACCAGCTCTTTTAATAATTTTGCTATTCACAAAATGATACTTATTTACTATTAGTCAGCACCCTATATTGCGTAACATATATTAAATTACAATCTGAATGATTTTGAAGAATATTGATATATTGACAAATAAAGAATATTGATTGATTGATTGATTGAAGGATATTGCTTACCCATTGCTTTATATGTTTAAAAAATTTGTCTGTTAATAACGTAAATTACGTAATGAATATTGTTGAACTGTCAAAATTAAACCTATTGTTACTGTAAGTGTGTTATATACTCCGCCCCGCTGCGGGGTCATAGATCTGTCTATTAAAGCCTATTTGCATTTTTTTAAGCCTTAGCTTTAAACCGATTACTTATAATTAATTTGGACTAGCTGCGCCCCGCGATTTCGGCCGAATAAGTTTTGATCCCGTGGGAACAAAGGGATAAAAGTATCCTATACCTAATTCAAGTCATGACCTACCCATGTGCCAAATTTCATCCAAATCCGTACAGCCATTTTAGCGTGAAAACGTAACAAACAGACAAACTCCCTTTCATATTTATAATATTAATGAAATATTAGTTAGAATTATAGTTACGATACCTTTATACCTGGCGACAAACATTGGCTTCTTCTAAACCCAATAAGTAAATAAAAAAAAGAAATCCTACATATAATACCTACATAAACAGCGCCGGGCATTCAGCTAGTCCTTGTCTTAAAAATAACAGTACTTACATTACATCAACAAAATGACAGCTTTGATGAAACTAACATTTAATTTTAGTTACCGTCAGCAATAGAATTAAATAATAAATTGGAAACGTAATTCAGAGATCGCATGCTGGATTTAATCACTGCTAATGGAGACTGGGTTACGTTCAACTAAAACTGTGTTACGTATATTCCAAGAGTAATCGTCCATTTTAATAATTCATGTATATTTTGTGGATTTTATACAGTGTGACGATGTAAAACGCCAATTTATTCTGGAATGTAGATAAATTATTTGGACTTTAACATTTATATTTAGCACGTTAGATACGGTTAGACGGAAGTCGAAATACTGTTATCATAATATTTCAATACCATATCCTCCTTTATAGGTACCTATTTAAATATTTTATTTTATTACGCAAACAATATTCACTTCCATTATATTTCGTCGTTTGCCTTATGGTCAGAAATGGCTGTTTAATTGAACCAGGAACAGTATCAATAGCTTTAGATAAATCGAGAAATAACACTATATACTGTGACTATACTCTGATTTTTTATTTGCTAAAAATGACATTTGGTGTCGACATAAAAATAACCTAGTAAATAATCTAGTTACCGAGGGACTCTCACCAAGGACCACGGAATCATTCTCTACAGGAGAACCTTCACTGTTGTCGTCTGGTTTCTGTAATATTAATTACTAGCTTCCGCCAGCAGCTTTGCCCGCGTGATAAATTTATAAATTATAGCTTACTATATTATGCATGTATTATACATATAAACCTTCCTCTTGAATCATTCTATCTATTAAAAAAAACCGCATCAAAATCCGTTGCGTAGTTTTAAAGATCTAAGCATACATAGGGACAGACTGCGGGAAGCAACTTTGTTTTATAATATGTAGTGATAGTGATTTATGGTGTTACTAGCAGCGCCCCGCGGTTTCATCCGCATTAGTCTCGATCCCGTGGAGATGTAGGGATTAAAAGTATCCTATGTGTTAATCCAGGCTGTAAAATATCTGTGTGCAAAATTTCATCCAAATCCGTTAAGTCGTTTTTGCGTGAAATCATCCATCCATTCATTCATCTATCCTTACGCACTTTTGCGTTTATAATATTGGTAGAATAAAAAAAAAATGGTCAATCGCAGCTCTGTCATTTTGGTCTAGCAAACTAAAAATCAGAGTTACGATATTGTGAATGTGACAATAGCTGCTCTCTTCCTATCTATCTATACTTATTACTATAATAAAGATCACCTCTTTATTAGCCTTCAAAACTGCTCATCTGATTTTAAAATAATATTTCAATGGTAGAAAGCTGCTCTATTGCCAAGTGCCACAGGGTATGGTTTACGTTAAAACACGTTGATGAAGTCGCGGGCAGAAGCTAGTGTGATATAAAGTTGTAACCATATCGATTTTTTGTAGAGCTACGTTTGCAAGTGTTAGTTGGCAACAACTAACAAAAAGTTATTTAGTAAACTTGCAAAAAAGTTACAGAAAATTACTTAATGTTACATAAATAATAAATCATATTACAAAAAGGTACTTCGGTGTGGTTGCACCTTAAGAGTTGCATCCTAAAAGTTGGCAACGTCGTAAATAGCTGTCAAATATTTACCTGTTTCGATTAATTTGGAAGTAATACTGTATGGAAATAAGAAATGTGGCTAACCAATTGACTAGAATATTATAATGAATTGCAATTATAACATTGAATTTGATGTTGTACCCGTTTTAGGTGAAAAAAAGGCATTTGGAAAGTTTCCAAATACTTTTTTTTCATCTAAAACTAACTATTCGGTGTTACGATATTAATTATTGCATTTCATAATCAATATTCTAGTTCGCTAGTTAGCCAGATTTTTTATTTCCAAACAGAAATATGATCAAATTAATCAAACAGCGAAATATTTGACATCTATTTGCGACGTTGCCAACTTTCAGAATAAACACTCTTAAAACAAAATGCAACGGTCACCTCTGCTCTGCACCCTTTCAGGCATCAAAGGAAATTCAAATCAGATGATCAAGAAAGCAACTAATCAGCTTGTGCTTAATTAGTCTTCCAAAAACAAGTAGAATCATAGCAATTAACCTTTGTAGTTTGCCTATCACAGCCTTAACCCACATTGATGTGGAAGCCAAAGGCTGCATGTTTCATTATCTTTGCCCGTCATACCGTATCAGGTTGGTAAAAGCTTTTTAGCTTGTCTATGGTACTACGAGGTGTTACGAAATTCAAATCATGTGATGTGTTGGTGTTAACTTTGTTATAGGTGTCGTAAATTATATGATGAGGTTACTAGATGCTTGTACTTAATGGCACTTGTGGACTTATGACTTTTTAATGGGTAGCTTTCATTTTATGATAGCGTAATCTTACCGGTTGGGGAAAAAAATCACCTTTATATCTTGCTCTTTTCTATAAAAAGCTTTTACTCTCAACGTTCTCAATTCTTCAAGAAAATCCAATGTATCAACCAATTCGAAAATGCAATCAAACCATCGTAGCTATGTCTCAAGTAATTAAGAGTAACGCTATTATTTATTTTAAAAAACTAAGCACCCGTCACACAAGTAAATATCTTACTGATGAACAAAATATATTTATTTATTTATACTTCAAGCACAGAGATGTCCAGAGGCGAACTCACGGAACAGGTAAATTTATCTGTTCCGTGGGTGGACTTAATGCCATAGGCATTCACTCAATCATTCATTATATTTCTATCTATTTTGAGAAAATTTACTGGAAAATGCAATCAAAGCCAACCTATGCCTAATGTTATTAATGCTATTTATGATTCAAAACTACGAACACACAAGTTAAACTCACATCTTCTCACATCAAAATTTTAGAATGCTGAATTTATCAGTATTCAAAAATTTTATATTTCCCTTAAAAATTTTGTGTGCACAAACTGAAACAACAAGGCAACGGAACAGATTGAATAAATCAGTTCAGTCTCCAAATGTTACGCTCAGTTGGAGTAACATTCAGAACGTGTACACTACAGTTACACCTACAGAGTACAGTTTCAGACATCCTTACTGCATCGCATCGATCGGATGCGACTGGAGTGAGTTTGCATCTGTAAAGGTTGGTTTAGACTAGCAGACTCGGAAAAAACGAAAAATACTAACCCTCTCTCTATTAACAAACGCGGAGAAGTTATGCCAAAATTAACCCTCGCAAAATCTATGGTCTATCTGAAGATCATAATCAGAACACACAGAAAAAAAAAATAGGAAAAGTTAATGGTATTTTACGTTAACAAGTGAATATCTTAACAACTAGCGATTAGAACC
Organism: Conistra vaccinii; assembly: GCA_948150665.1. Taxonomy (NCBI): domain Eukaryota; kingdom Metazoa; phylum Arthropoda; class Insecta; order Lepidoptera; family Noctuidae; genus Conistra; species Conistra vaccinii. Next base: position 9,015,310 of record OX411327.1, read on the forward strand.
TCCTTTTAAACAATTATTTGCGTAACACAGGCTTATGCCTAATATTCTTAAATAAATATTATTTACTTGTTATATTTTTTGAGTTACAAGGTTTTATTATTATAATGCTTTAACTCTTACTAAGGCTAGACTCTATCACAATTTTACTAGTTGGGTATTTTGTCACTTGACCTCGCGTTTATGAATAAGGGGTTAACGTCTAACTCAAAGTTACACTGATAGTATGTCTTATAATAGCTGATGAAATAGGTAATTGAGATTCATGTTACAAAAAATTTCATGTCACATACAAGGCCACGCCGCCGGTTCAAATAAAAAACCTTATTTTTAGAATAAACCACTCTTTTTAAGTTTAAGAATAACTGCTTTAGAACTTTGCATCGGATTGAACAACTTTGCTGTCGAGAAAATACATGACAAGTTTAGTTTTTTCCCATTGTATGTCTTATTTGTTTTAGTATATTTATGTGTATTTATTTGTGCTTATATTTATATATAACTAGCTTTAGCCCGCGGCTTTGCCCGCGTGGACTTCGGAAATTATCCCACGGGAATGTACTGCCGGGATAAAAAGTACCCTATATGTTAATCCAGGTTATAAACTATCTGTGTGCCTAATTTCAACAGATTTCATCCAAATCTGTTCAGCCATTTTTGGATGATTGAGTAACAAACACACAAACTTACAAACTTTCTAATATTAGTAGGATTAGGCATATAATATATTATATTCATAGTTTTAAATAGGTACATGTATATCTTTATATTTAAATAAATATTCCTTCCTATATTTATTCCTCTTTGTTTTTGCTATACGAGTATAATTCTCGCTATTGCATCTACCACTGTTTGTCTCTGCATCTCCCAACGGCTGACTGGTAGAAAATGCCTATGGTAAGTCCGCCTCTATACATTTCTGTGCTTGAAGTATTAAATAAATAAATATACAGGCTATTTCAAAGGACACAAGCCTTCACACTTGCTCATGATGTGCTGGCGATTTCAGACAGCGCAGAAAAATGAAGTGAAGAAAAACCATCGTGAAAGTTTTCCCTCAGTGTTTTCCTTCGCCTTATCCCAATTTATTTGGGATCGGCGAAACGATGTCTTCTTATTCTATACTTCTCTATTAGTCGTCATCTCGCCACTTAGTCCATCCATCGTTTCTTTAGTCTTCCCCTACTATTGAAGCCATCCATATTTACACTCAAAACTTTCCTCACGACGTTTTCCTTATTCTTCCGCATCACATGTATATATCATGACAACCCCTTTCCACACAACTTTTCAGTCACTGGTGCCATTTCCAGACTTCCTTTTGTATACCTAGCTGTTGCCCGCGACTTCGTCTGCGATCCAAGATGAAAAGTAGCCGATTTCCTTCTCCAGATCATAGTCTACCCATGTAGGTACTCAATTTCATACAAACCCGTTCAGTGGTTTTAGCGTGAAAGCGTAACAAAACAAACTCACTTACGCATTTAGAATATTAGTTAGAATTAGGAAGTTAGGATTTTCAGAATCTAATCTAATCTGCATTCGCGTAACACCACACATACCTCTGAGCGTTCTTTTCTCAGATGCATGCATGTTCTCACCTTTTATTCATCCCTTTTGTGGCCCAACATTCTTCTCCGAAAGCCTGACATTGATTACCACATACTTTCCTGGTTTTGAGAAGCAACATAATAAGGAACCCGCAAGTTTTCAGTCCCCCACGATATTTAAAGTCTCGTTGTCTGAACCTACCCTAATACTCGTATATAAGCCAGTAGATACATTCTACATGAAGTTGTACAGCCTACACGGCTGATATAATTAATAACCGTGTATCATGCAAATGCATAACTGTGAGCTACCACGTATTCAAGTATAAGCCTCCTAGTGGCTCTATAGGCTCCCCCTAGCGGCGAATCGATCAATCATTTGCTAATAATTTTCCGATCATTTGGCAGTTGGTTAACATTGGTATTAATTTTATGTACTTATCACATTTTTAATTACTAGTAAATACAATTTATATGACGACAGAAAAGAAAAATAATATGTCAGAAAGACTTCAGTTATGAACGAATTACTGGAAATTAGGGAAAATAACCCCTTAAAATTCTAAAAATAGTCCCGAAACAGTTTGCCAAAGACCAAGACAAGCCCATAAATCACAGCCAACAATACAAAACTTACAATTAATATCAACTAAAACTAATTAATAAATTCCTGCGTACCACCGCAAAACATTCCTACTTTAGTATCATAAAGAACGCCCACAAAGACCGAGATTCGGGCCTATAGCCTAACAAGGCCTTTAATTTTGCACAACACTAACGTATAATTGTACGCAAAGCTAAGCTAAAACAAGGAGCGTACCCGTTTCAATTCTAAATGAGATTTAGACTCAACCTAGTTAAGGCTAAAAGGCTGCAAAACTGTGTATTCATGCCTTGTTTCGTCAGTTAGCCTCATTGTCGAAATTAATAACAAACAAACAAACAATGTGTGTATGGAAATGTATATTTTATACAAGTTTGTCTGGATTCTTCTGCTCGGAGTCACGTCGGCCAATATCGCGTATGTTTCAAGTTTAAAGACAGCAGTATTGCATTACGTATTATGTTCCCAGTACATAGCCTTCAGGCACGTACTAGGGGTTATACATAAGTACCTAGGTTGTGTTCTTTACCGTGACGTCATTTAATACAAGGAAACTTTTAGGTATGTTTTGGCGTGTGGATAAGGGGAACCACACAAATTCTAGCTTCGAAAAAGAATTACTCCTACAAGCAATATAGGCCAAGTCAAGATCTTAGATTCTGTTATCTTCAAGAATATTAATAACTAGCTGACCCCTGCCCACTTCGTTGGGTGGTAAACATAAATATAAAGCCTATGACACTCACAAATAACGTGGCTTTCTATTGTTAAAATAATTTTCAAAATCGGTTCAGTAGATCCAGAGATTACGCCCTACAACCTCACAAACTTTACCTCTTTATAATATTAAGTATAGAAGTATATACATAGATTAGATTTGCAATGCTTTTTACGTATTATCATTTACCTCATAATATCGACTAACAAGTTGATATATAATACATCTGTAAGCAGTCTTGGGATTTTCCCCGAGAGTAACGTGTGACAGAAAGTACCGTCAGTTCTAACCTCAGTTCTAATTAAGACGGAGTGACTTTACTGCTTCAGTATCTGTTGGTGTGCTCATCAATTATGCTATTAAACATAGACTGGGACTAAGTTGGGTATTTTAGTAGAATTAAATGGTTTTATTGATTGACATTGCATATGGTTTTTGTTATTGATTACATTGTCCATTCCTAACAAACTCAAAATTAACGCATATATATCAATTATACCAATTTACTAGGTACTTTTGAATTGTCAAGGAATCGGACTGTCAGAAAGATGAAGCTACATTTTAAAACTCCATAGACACTCTTAAGGGGGATGCGCTAAGGTAGCCCGAGAAATTCTAATTTTAGTTGTATGTGAATTAGTCATTCAATACAGTAACATGAACTTAGAGAGTTGTATTGATGACTTTTATGATTATAATTCTATAAATAAACATTTGATACGGCCGCGAATCATAATTTAGATCAACATACAACCTGATACTGGCCTGCAAATTTCAAAAAACGAAAGGAAATTTGAATATCGCGGGCTACCTTGACGCATCAAATGAAAGTATTGTTACGCGATACTGAAGTATCATTCATATTTAAATTATAATACTGAGAAATACATAGAGACATTAGTCCAGATTATGAGAATCGAATCTTTATCCATTTATTTCTAAAGGCAGGTCACTTTAAGAAGTAATAAAAACATATTTTTTCCTCTTGGAGCCATACTTTGATCTAACTACATATATTTATATAATACTACCATTTAGGGCCACTTCCACCAATACGGCAGTCTTAAACCAGGTTAAGACGAAAGCGCCAGGGTAGCCCACAAAATAAAACATAAAACCTGAATGACATTCAAAATGCATTTTTTTTAAATTGAATTTCGCTGGCTAACTTATCGCGGCTACTTATCTACCCTTAAGAAAATGCCCGTTCAAATATCATAGCAATTTATAAGTTTACAAACAAAACTGCTTATTCTTAAAACATTATTCACCGCACAAAGTGTACGTTAAGAGATAAATAATATAAAGGGTCATAGCTTAATGGTATCCGTGTTGATAAAGTTATGTTGATCTCAACTAATGATCGTGTTCTACATTATAATAATATTGACCCATTGACCTCATGTGTGGCATTCGATTACCATCCTACTGAAAACTCCGCAGACGTGGCGTTAGTCTTATAAAAAAAATATTAAAAAAAATACATAATATTTTGATTGGGTCAACGACCGTAGGCTGCTTGAAATATTTGTTTAAAAATCAGTTTTTTTTGTGCAAACTTCTCAGATGTTACGGCAATCGGTATCTATAACTAAACACGTTATAACAAAAAAAAAGGATATTCTCAAGATATATTTCAAGCCTACCTAACTAAAATACATTTTAAAAGTCCTAGGCCCGCTTGCACCACAAACGTTTAAAGTTACACGCATTTAAAACTTCGTTCTGTTTCTGTCAATCCTTTGAAGATTACAGAGGTAGAAACTTTGTTTTAATTTAATGTTTTTAGCGCTAAACGCATTTAATGATTTGTGGTGTAACTAGGTAGGTTAGGTTATAATTTATAGTACTTACAATGACAAAACCAAGCTTATAGTTTACAAGAAAATATTCAATGAATAAAGCATCATACTTCCATATTTTCTTTCATCAATTTTCTATACATACATAGTACGTACTACATACATACAAATAAAGTGTCTGTTTGTAATGTCAAAATAACAGCTATTTACTAAATCCATTGTCTGTTGGTTCCGGCTTATCTCCGAAACTGCTTGGCCAATTTTGACGGGACTTTAACTGGCAGATAGATGATGAGTTATAAGTTGCTGCGATGTTATAAGTTGTGAAAAAATAATTTAGCCGGCTTCGCCCGCGTGGCGAAGCCGGCTTAAATAAAAATATTTGCATGCTATTTTACAGTAGCGTTCACGATATTATTACCGACCTTGATGCAATCAACTCTGGGGTTGGAATACATTAAGAATACATAGCTTTCAAGGCCGAGTTGCACCATGTCAGGGGCTTAACTTCGTTATAGAGGGGTAGGTCAGTACCGGTTTTATTTGCTGCAATGATTAATGGAAGAAAGAGACATGCTGCGCTGATCCTAACTATAATATTATAAATGCGAAAGTGAGTTGGTTTTTTACACTTTTACGCTAAAACGGCTGAACAGATTTGGCACATTGGTATACTATGACCTGGATTAGTACAAAGGATAGTTTTATCCCGATATTCCCACGGGATCGAGAGCTATGCGGGTGAAACCGCGGGAGGCAGCTATTATGTAATAAATTGGAATTGGCCAGGGAGGGCGATGCTCCTGACTCCTAGTACTTATTATTATTGAACTTCTTGTTGTGCCCGTAAACGGAACACTATTACTAAGCCCGGATGTCTGTCCGTCCATCTGTCTGTCAGCGGGCTGTATCTAATGAACCGTAACAGGGCTTGCAGATAGTTGAAATTTTCACAGATTGTGTATTTCTATAGCCGCTAAATACATACTAAAATTAAAAATGTAAGGGGGGACCCCATAAAAGCAATGTGTTTATTTTTTACTAATGTATTTAAAAAAAATATGATGAGTTAAATATTGTAGGTACGGTGGTAAAACCTTATCCTCGATAATGCGACGGTGAGCTAAAGAAACTAAAGAACCTAAAGAAACAAAATACCCGGTCAAGTGCGAGTCCGACTCGCACTTGGCGGTGTTTTGGTTCAAAAAAATTATAAAAAAAATTTAAAGGTAATAAATAGCTCACTGTCGCATTATCGAGGATAAGCTTTTGGGTTTCACAGGTCGAGAGATTCAATAGAGGCATTATATGTTTTTCTTCCATTATAGAACCATACAAATACTACAGCACTAGTTAGGATTTTTTTCTTCTATGAGGGTTTCACCGGGGTATCGTATTACCCAGGAACTGGGTTGTCGAGGTCAGATAGGCAGTCGCTCCATGTAAAATACTGTATTCAGCTGCATCCGGTTAGACTGGAAGCCGAACCCAACATAGTTGGGAAAAGGCTAGGCAGATGATGATGATGAGGGTTTCACCGACGAATCCTAGTGCAGACTCAAGACGGATGTCTGACGTCGGAAACAAATCTGTCATAAGCAGCTTAGTACTCCCAGAACAAAACTTAGACCTCAGTAAACTTGATTCTAAAAGAAACTGAACTGCACTTAGAAACTGTTTTACAGTTAAAACCACGCAAGCAGTTCCCCGAACTTGTACCACTCGGTTAGAAAGAACGCATCTAGAAATATATTAAATCTGTTATAACATACGAATACGAATAAATACTTGTGGTAAAAGGAATTGCCTAAAATATCTTATGGGCTGGCGCCTTCTTAGTCTTACGTGGGGTAAGTAGGTAAAGGGACATCAGTGGAAACACTTGCACCACGAAACTCATCCTCATTGTTACGACATAAAGGCGCTGTCAATGTCCAAATTGTTACCAATTATGTGCGGTTGCCTGTACTGTAGCTGGTACTCAAACGGGTCAAGAGGTTTCCTTCACATTTCTTCCTACACTTCAATATTGTGTGACGCCAAACGTTTTTTGGCTACAGGATTATAGATAAGTGTACTCATTGTTATATCCTCGCTGAGGGGCAGCATTTTTAAAGAAATTTTTGTTTAGATTTTGAGTTGTTTTTTCGTACGATTTTTTATGCTGTTCTCATTTGATACATGACTAAGTGCGAATTACACCAATGAAACTGAACGCGATCAGGACACCTAAACCGCGTTCAAGAGCTGTCAGTGTCAATATTCCACAAATGACACTGACAGCCCTTAAACCTGGTTAATGTGCTAATCGCGTTCAGTTTAATAGGTGAAATCAGTCATAAGGCTGTTTTAATATTTGTGTGAAAATTAATTTAAAAAAATCATTTTCTGTTATAACTTTAATACCCAACTGAGCAAATAAGTATTTATAATAAAAAACACCTCGCACATGATTAAATTCGGCAACGAGAGCAAAAAATACACAGTGCGTTTTTGTCAATTAACAGTACAACAAAAATAACAATAAAACGACACTCAGACATGGACACAACCGCAGTTTCAGTATAACAAACATATTATACAATTTGTGTAAACGTCCATTTGAGCGACGTCCATTGAAAATTGAGCTGCGACGCTTCATTAGGCTTCATCTCCCATTGTTCCGAGGCCTTGTTGGGAAGGGGTAAGGGAGGTCAAGTAATTCTGGTGATTTTGAGAGGAATTCCCGGTATGAAACCTCCCCCGTTCATGCGGTAGCCATACGTCATGCTTGACACTCAGTAGCTATCCCACGGGGATAGAGCGGAAACATACAGTAATCCAACCGTTGAAATTATACGCCGACCTTCGAACAGAAATATCTTACTGAAACCTATCACGAACTGTGTCGTACGTGGGTATGGTCGGTGTTTTGGTATTAACAGAACGTGATGTCTCATCAAGTACATCAGAAGCTGTGATATTTTTGAGGCAAGATTTAGAATTAAGGTTCTGTCTGCAACCTTTCCTTGCTTCTAGGATATCCACAGACTATCTATATCTGTGAGGATATCTATGTAACCTTCTACAGTTCCTCCTTTTCATCCTAAAAGCTTAATTCAAAAACAACCAAAAGAGAGCATCGGATGCACGTTTTCAGCTATCTAGAATCTTGATTGTATTAAGCGTCGCCTTGGAGCCGCTTCCAAAGGTTACATTATATAACGCCATTAACAAAGTTCCCAATGGCAATGAAACAAAATGTAACAAGTGCAAACTTCCACTAGCAATTATAACGTAGGTTAAGTTCAGTTCGTTTCGAGCACCGAACTTTTCCTCCGACGGTTTTTACCGAAGCCAGGTCTTCGTATGAATAATGTGGCGTACGAGTGCCAGCGAATATTATTTGTTCGGAGAATTTTGAAAAGAAATTGTTCCCCGTAGTGTTCCTGCTGAGCGTGGGATGAACGATTTCGTGGTAAATCTCTAGTGCAGCCTCAAAATTCTACGGAAATCGGTGTAGTGTATGTAGATGTAGCTTTAGAATTCTGGGAATCGCTAAACGTTTTAGGGCGGATTTCACCAATGAAACTGAACGCGATCAGCACATTTAAATCGCGTTCAAGAGCTGTCACTGTCATTATTTCGTTATTTCGTTCAGTTTCGTTGGTGAAATTGGCACTTAGTGTTAGGAGATACTGTATTATACGTAATATTCTTAGCCATTGTCAGTTGCCGCATCCTCGCGTGGTATTATGTCATTATATCACAATCACATTTCGGTTTTTCTTCTACGTTGACAAAAAAAGGTAATTTATTGCGGCATCTTCTCGAATCGTAATCGATGGGTTCGATAGTGATTTTTATCGTGAAAGTACGTAGACAGACAAAAACGTAGCAGAATTAATCAAAGATATCTAGATTAATTCTCTTGGGTTTTTGTTTCTTACAAAACGTACTTAACGAAGACATTGTTTATAGCCAAAAGGTGTTCAGTCCAAAGAAATCGTTATGTCTTTAGTTTTAATGGTCATTTTAATACACGTACTTGCAAAGAAAATCCCCCAGATTGACTCACCCATGAATAAGTATGCATTGATCATGGCCCGCAGGCTGAACTAGGTTGAACGGGGGTTTCGGGCGATTGGCTTAAATCGAGATATGCACTGCACTGTATGCATGTCGCGTACGTGAAACCGACCGCCTCTGTGGCGTCGGGAATCGATTCACTTTATCGAATTGTAATCACTTACTGAATAGTTCTTCTCTTCTTCTAGTATCTTTTTAAAACGCTAATTCACTGAAGTTTCGTCTCGTTTAAAGTATTCTTCTTTTCGTGTGGTTAGTGACTAACCTGGTGTCTAGTCTTCACATGCCGTCGAGAAATATCTCCATATTTCTCAGTTTCCTCACGATGTTTTCCTCCACCATTTTTGAAGCAAGTGATAATTATACAATACGCACATGAATCCGAAAAATCAGAGGTGCGTGCCTTGGGTTTGAACCCGAGAACTATGATGACTTGGTGGTCACACGACTAGATTATCAATGTTTAAGGCGAAAAATACACCTATAAAAACTGAATTAAACAAGTTCCTAGTGACACAATGAAAATATAGCATAGATATACCTAGGGACTTTTACATTTTCTTGCGTCACCCCTGTATTAAGAGTAAAAAACCGAAATAATCCTAAATAAGTCACATAATTCTGAGAAAAAAGATGAAAACAAACTTGTACACGTATATTTTTGTTGCGTTTTGTGTATACACATAATTAGTAACATGACGTTCCTTTGTTTTGCCTGAAATTGAAGGCAACAATACGACGCTGCGTTGTCTATGCCGACGTACGAACGCGTTCGCTATGGTCAATACTCAATATTCTTCCAGTTGACAATGGCTGACTGAAGAATAAGCCGAAATATTATGTTGGAAAAAGGAAAATTTAAAATGGAACCTTGTTGTTGGAGTCTTGTTTCTGGTTAAAGTAACTTTTTAAGAGAACATCCGTCAGCGTTACAATGTTTTAACGCGAATTACATACCTGTAGGGATCCGAGCAGGTGCGTATTTGATTCTAGACGGAAACCATTCTGAACATAGTTTATCTACACCCATGATATAAATCCTTTATAAAAGTTTCTGAAACAGTTAGCTTATTTCCAACATTAAAACAGCCAGTGTCATAGTAACCATAATATAATCCGATTAAGTGTTATAATGTTGTACTGATTTTCATTATGCAACGCATTTTTTTTTTCTTTTTGCTATGGAGGATATCGTGGTCGTATCCCGCCATTTTTGTTCGATATTAGTATTCCAAATAAATTTGTTGTTTATAGAGGATTCATATCATGGGTGTAGATAAAGTCTTGTATGCAACTGTACATAATTAGGTATTAACCCCCCCCCCCCCCCCTTATTATACAACATTTGCATAAATAACTAATACTCGTATCGAATGATATGTAGCTCTCTCAAACTCGTACAAAATATTTTTCAATATAAAGAGGGCAAAGACTTCTTGAATTATTACCTATACTAGAACTAAATGGAAAATTAATTGATCTCTTTTTTATATAATTTTCCTTATAGCGCGACTAGGTAGGCTTGGTAATAGGTAGGTAGGTACTCTTCCTCGTTGCTTAGTCAAGTAATTATGGATGGATTTTTAATTGATCTAGGATTGTAATGGTAATTTAATGAATGGCAACCGATAAATAAGTCCTTATAGACGAACAGCTGTCAAATAGAAGTCTGAACCGTCTTTATCATTGCCAGACAATGGTGAAACATTTATTTTATCTTGTGGACACCCTTATTTATCTACAATCTACCAGCATATTTAGATTATCATCATCAGCCTATTAATGTTCCCAGTGCTGGGACACAGGCTTCCTCTCTGTGAGAGGGAGTGGGCTGTAATCTACCACGCGGGCCCAGTGCGGGTTGGTAGATGTCACATGTCTTCGAATTTTTGGTTCTAAGACATGCCGGTTTCCTCACGATGTTTTCCTTCACCGTTTTGAGAGCAGTATTTAGATTATAGACCTTCTAAATTATAATCTTAAACCTAACTTAATATTATAAATGCGAAAGTGAGTTTGTTTGTTTGTTACACGCTAAACAGCTGAACGGATATAGATGAAATTTAGCACATGGGTAGACCATGACTTGGGTTAGGACCAAGACTAATTGTTATCCCGATATTTCCACGGGATCGAGATTTATGCGGGTGAAACCGCGGGGCACAGCTACTAGATAACATGTTTTCTTATACTTGGAATATTAGCATATAACCCTGTCATTGCTGTCGCACACTCGGGTAAAAACTACAAATTCTTATGCTTGCTAGAACTTACCTGTTTGCTTCTAAAAAGTACGTACTTAAAATGGTTTAGTCTATTACGCCTGCAAAAACTGAGCTGACAGCTCTCAAGCCAAAAAACCACAAAGCGAACCATTTCATTCCCTTTTCATGTCAAATGTGCTTTAGGAAAAGAAACATATTTTCATTTTGATATGACAGAAACGTGTCGATTACGTGTCGTTAAACCTCGGGATATTTTTAAAACCCATGTTAAACGACTGCGCACGAAATGCAGATGTTTAAACTGATTTATTTCTGTGGTTAACCCGTAATTGCGAGCGTAAATACAATAAATTTAATACCTATAGGTATGTCAGAGATTTATTTTTATACGTACCTTACATAATTAGTAACGGATTGTTCCATTCGAGACCTTTACAAACAATCATAATATTTAAATGTTCTTAAGTTTACTGTAGATCTTTTGTAAAAACTTGAACTGTCTTGCTGAATTAATGTAAAAATACCAAAATACCTACTGATGATCAATACCAGTGGGTATTTTATAGCATTTGTTGGCAATGACACTACCAGCCGCACTACCAGTAGTGTCGTTTCCAATCAACGACACTACCATGCCTATTTTGAATTAAATTGTACAGTCAACACAGCAAAGTTCAGAAATATAATTCTTTATTTATTACTACTAAGTAAAGCATGAAATAAAAATAACAGCAAACTTCAGAAATGAAACTCTTACTGTTTATTTATTAGGTACTTGCTGTGCCCGCGACTTCGTTCGCGTGCATATCGGAAAACAATTAGGTACTTAACTTTTTGAAACATTTTGATCTGCATTCACAGATTTTGATAACGATGTAGGTAAGTACATTTAGCAGGAAAATAGGTTATTTTCACAAAAAAATGTTTTGATGCCAATAGTTCCGTTTTCTTATAAGGATCAAAAAAGTCTATTGTAGACCAACTGAGGTTTGAGTACTAGAAAAATCAGAAATCGCAATAAAATTTTCCCATACATTTCGTAGGAAATGAGACTCTAACCTAGTTTTCAAGATGGTAAGTATATAAGCATTGATAACAATATCTTCCTGCCTTGCAATTTAATCATAATCAGTGTATTAATGTTCCCACTGCTGGGACACAGGCCTCCTCTCTGTGAGATGGAGTGGGCCGATCTATCACGCGGGCCCAGTGCGAGTTGGTAGATGTCGCATGTCTTCGAATTTTTTGGTTCTAAGACATGCCGGTTTCCTCACGATGTTTTCCTTCACCGTTTTGAGAGCAGTGGTGATGAAATTATTTACACAAAGTAAAGCGCCCGCTTGGGTTCGAACCCACGACCTACAACTCGGTAAGTCAGGGCCGACACCACTGCTCTACACCACTGTAATTTAATTACTTACTAAACTAAAATAAAATAAACTAAAACAGACCAACGAAAATAAAAATTGAAATTAAGAACAACTTGACAAGGATAGCGTGATTTTTTTTGTTAATTCCGGTTGCTTGTCGCTAAATATAAGGCGTGTTTATATAGTATTATTGTATTTGTTGCTCATTCGTATAACTGGAGACTGTAAACATAGATTAGTTTTTACAGAAGGTGTATCTAATACCTTTTAAACTTTCTTGGCCCTTGGGTAAATTCCAGTCCAGTTCAGTTGGGTTATCATACGGTATGTGAGAAAAAATAGCTAAGTATCAATCTAAAGTAGCACACGAAATTGTGTGAGGTAGGTGAAACAATTATTAAAGTATAAAAATCTTTTTTGCCAACTTAAAAAAGAAAACACTTCAAACTACAAAAAAGAAACGGTTTCGGTAATTTCTTGCTAACGAATTCCCAAATTAAAGTTATTTGCACTTTGTAGTGGTTTTAGGGTTCCGTACCTCAAAAGGAAAAACCAGAACCTATAGGATCATTTCGTTGTCCGTCTGACTTTCCAACTATTTTTTATTTTTATTTTGGGCTTTCCATCTTGAAAACTAGGTTAGAGTCTCATTTCCCACGAAATGTATGGGAAAAGTTTATTGCGATTTCTGATTTTTCTAGTACTCAAACCTCAGTTGGTCTACAATAGACTTTTTTGATCCTTATAAGAAACAGGATCTATTGGCATCAAAACATTTTTTTGTGAAAATAACCTATTTTCCTGCTAAATGTACTTACCTACATCGTTATCAAAATCTGTGAATGCAGATCAAAATGTTTCAAAAAGTTAAGTACCTAATTGTTTTCCGATATGCACGCGAACGAAGTCGCGGGCACAGCAAGTACCTAATAAATAAACAGTAAGAGTTTCATTTCTGAAGTTTGCTGGTATTTTTATTTCATGCTTTACTTAGTAGTAATAAATAAAGAATTATATTTCTGAACTTTGCTGTGTTGACTGTACAATTTAATTCAAAATAGGCTTGGTAGTGTCGTTGATTGGAAACGACACTACTGGTAGTGTGGCTGGTAGTGTCATTGCCAACAAATGTTTTATAGACAATGAAAGTATTTTTTTTTTATTAAAAATATAATTATAAAAAATTAAATTAAATTATTTAAAAAATGGCTTCACAGTTGAAAAACAAACAATTTTTGAGATAAACCCATAATATCTTAGGTAAGTTATAAAATAATATGAATAAATTATTGTAAAGTCATAATATATGATTAGTTTCTCTAACAATATTCCATTAAAAGTAATATATTTATTGCACTTTCATCATCATATAACTATTCTATTGATATTGTCAATCTATTACCAAGCATTTGCGAACTAATCTAGAAGATTTTTTTTAATAGTTATTATACCTACTTGAAAAACCCATAATAAATATGTTCGTAGAGTAAATAGACAAATAACACCTGAAATATTATCTTGCTAACACTACTTTGTAAAAGAAAATATGAAAGCTAAATCTAAACCATAATAATCACAATTTAGGAATCCACTGTTTACAAAGCTGAAATTAGCAGCGAAACCAAAAATACATGGAACTACAAACTACCTACATAAAGATAACATCACGAATCTATATCCGGAGACAGACAGACGTGTTAAGTGCATCCACTTTCACCAGTTATGTTTAAGTTCTATTATTATTTACTTAATTAAGTCCTACATATTAAATGAACCATAATTATATACTTTAAAGAAAAATATTATTTTGCTAAACAAGTTTTGTTTCTTAGCTCTTTGGCTAGTTTAAGCAACAATTATTTTTATTTATATTATTTTATTATTATTTATTTGTAATCACGTTCTCGAAAACGGATCTAAAGATTTTGATGGAAGTCGCAATATAGAGGTATACGGGGCGAAAAATCGATCTAGCTAGGACTCATTTCTGGGAAAATTAGTTTTCTCTATTTTCACCCGAGCACAGCTCGGTCGACTAAGTACTATCATGCAGGTGTATATTATATTTATTTATAAGAGTTTCCAACACAAAACAATTGAAACTAATTCACTTATTAATTATAATGCCGTCATCCGGGGACAATTTCTGACTCACAACTTCTACTGAGCTGTTGAAAAAACAATTAATAGTGGGAATTGGACCCAGGATTCCAAGCTCAGAAGTCGCTTTTACGACCACTACACCAACAATTCAAAATAATTACAATTCAGGAATCTACGGTTTACAAATCAGAAATTAGCAACGATACCAAAAATTAATGGAACTACAAACTAAATTAGCATAATCCTATTATTAGCTAAACTACAATATTATTAACTAAGTAGCTAATACTACATAGAAAATTACCATAATTCTATTAAACAAACACAAAAGCGAACACCTTTTATTCGGGATCACGTACGGAAGCCATTGGAAACTCATTGACGAAACCCTACCCGAAAGATTGTGTCCCACTTTTCACGACGCCGAAAGCCGAAAGCCTGTCAAAGCCTACATTATTGCTTTTGTTTCTTTCTTAGAAACAAAGTATAGGGTTTCAAGGACCTATTTTTGTAGGTACCCGTACCAGGAACAATGAATAGTATGAGTACATACTCTTCTCGTAACAATAAATTACAACACGAGTAATGTACTTTTAGTGCTACAGACAGTGGAGTAACGATAATTCACATGTTTATAGCGTTATTTATATTCTAAGGGTTGATTTTATCAAAGGATATACATATATATTATTATATATTAAGTTATCCGTGTAATAAATTGACGTCTGGTAGTTTTATATTAAAAACTGAAAAATTCACTCAATTCGGTCAAATATTTGTATTCATTGATTCGCCAAATAATTAAATACCGAATAATCTGAACATTATTGCTTTACCTTCATTAGGCCCACCACAATGCTGATTGTGGAAATTCCATTCGAACAATTTTTTCTAATATTAGAACTGGAAGCATAAGGCCGCATCCTATTTAAAAGCGTTCGTCGCGAGAATACGCGATCAGTCGCGTGCATATGTCACTTTTTGTTCGGAAAACCGGAAAGCGCCCTGTGTGCCGCGTGACCACACTTTCAGGTTCACCGAACAAAAACTTCGAACGATCGAATATTCGCGCGACGATTGTTTTTAAATAGGACACGGGGTAAAGCCCCTGAAGTTTTCCATGCAAGCCATATAAAAACGGCAATCAAAGCCTAAGTGAGATAGATCTACGAACTTCAAATCATTTGTGGTGTGAAGAGTGAAGAGAATTGTTCTGAGAAAACTCAAATGAATATAAACAAGTCAATGAAGACTTTATGGAAAACTGTTACTTAAAATAAAAATGAATATTCACAAATCATTCGTATTCTACTGACTGAGTGCCTCGTTGGTCTAGTGGTAGCAAGCGCTACTGCTGAGCACGAGGTCCTGGGTGCGATCCCCGGGTCGGGCCGTCGGGCAAAGTTTTATTGGGTTTTTCTATCTGGAATTTCTCAGTAGCAGCCCGGAGTCTGGATTTGTGCCCCGTTGATGGCAATAGGCTCGCCCCCTATTACATGGGACTTTAGGGGTATGAGGAACAGGGTGTAAAGTTCACTCATCCACCATAGAAAAGGGAGGATCCTCCAACCAGACGGGTTGTTATGTCTGGCGGGCAACTGCCCATATGTTGATTTCGGATAGTCTTATCTATGTTATTCGCTCAGTAAACTCTAACTGCGAGATGTAGGAATTGTGTGACGTCATGTCTTTTTGTTTCGTAGTTTTTTTGTATGTGGCGGTCTAACCGCTACAGGACTTAAAAACATAACTGGCGAAATGTGGGTATACCTGCTACAGGTACACCCTCTGCCCAACCCTTCGAGGAAACAAGGCGTGATGTTATGTATGTAATGCCCTTTGCACGAAAAAAACCATTATCAATCCAAGATCTATAATTTTTTAATCAACCTCTGAATATCACAATTCCACACGTCGCTCTCACACACTTTTCTTACACTTTGCAAGTCTGCTATCACACGTCGGTATACAACCCAGTAGTGGCCACTTCAGCCAGTATGTATTTTATAACACCCAAGGGAAGAATTCAGCTTCATACGTGCTAAATGGCAAAACTGAACGAACTCAATTCTAAATCATTTTTAGAAACGAAATTCTGATGTGCGAAAGAGTAGAAGGTACTGTACGGTTATAAAATATCAGTAGAGTAATATTTAGTAAAACTGTTTGAACTCGTCGGAGAAATTATACGTTCGTCATTTTACTTTTAAATTTCGGCCACGCAGCATTGCTAAGTTTGGATTCGGTATAATTACACAAAACATTTTAGCTTCATCTGTGTAGTTGGTAACGCCTTGGCAAACATTTGTTTGTCACAGATATCTTTAAATCACCAGTCTGGTCAGGTATACATACCTGTATACAACTTTCGTCTAGATCGGTTGTAAAATACGACCTGTACAGGAGTACCAACAAACTGACACACGAAAGCAAATTTTGCCAGACTGGTGATTTAAAGATATCTGTGACAAACAAATGTCAGGTTTTACAACTTCATAGATTTTTTTTCGTCGTCGATGATATTTGATTGGATGGTTCCTCAAAAAAGGGGCAAAAAGGGGCCATCTTTGGGTCATGAGACCCGGTTCTTTTTTATTTGAAAGGAAGTAACTTTAAATTGGTCTCATAAAAATTTGGTGAAGGTCTGATGAGGATCTTCGGCGTGATGAGCAGAATAGCTACTCAAAATGCAGTAAATTGCTCACTTTTATTAGATTTCTACCAGTGGAATCCTTCAACTACTTGACCCTATCAATTAGTTGAAGGATTCCCCTGGTAGAAATATAAAAGTGTATTGATGGAGTACCTGGGACCACATTTTTTTAACCGACTTCCAAAAGGAGGAGGTTCTCAATTCGTCTGTAAGTTTTTTTTTTTTGTATTTTTTGTTACGCTATTTCTCCGTCTATTGTGGACCAATTTTGAAAATTGTTTTTTGTTTGAAAGGGTATGCTCCCGAGGTGGTCCCATATAAATTTTATTAACTTTACTTGGATAGTTTTTGAGTTAGCTTCAATAATACGTATTATTCCCACTTAGTTTATATGGATGATATCTTCCAATCACTGTTATTTACATAGCAGGTTAGTGGTACAAAGTCAAAAATAACTTTAATTTCGGAAGTCGGTGGCAAAAAACGAAAGTTCAAAACCAAATAAGTACACCGACTTCCGAAATTAAAGTTATTTTTGGCTTTGTAGTGTCTTTTTTGAAAGTAGGTTGTTCTTTTTTTTTGTTTAAAAAAACAATAAACATGGTTAATTTCCCGTTTTAAATAACTGTAGTGGTACCTATATTAATTGTTGCAAAAAAGTTTGTGTTCGCGAGGTCTACTGTTCGCAGAACTACTAGTATGAAGAATATATTCAATAAGGAAAACCTAACAAATTAGCTTAATCGTATACCGTTTACACATCTCTTGTATTGATTGGCTTTTAAACTTAATGTCGTACAAGGCTACCAAGGCATTATGTACCATACTAGGAGGAGTATTCTCCAATTTGCTAATAGCAACATAAAGGGACCACTAAACTGCTTGACAAACTGAATGATTATGAGTTATGTACCTGTCACGACACTTCATTGTAACGGTCAATCAGGGGCCCAGGTTTAGGTGTGAGGGCCTCGCATATAAAACAGATGTTTCTAATAACTACGACGATATGGTACATATTTATATTGATCTCATAAAAACACACGTGAGATCACTCTAGAAATAAAATGCACGCAATGATCAAAGAAAGACACAGACGTGGTTTTATATCCGACCCAAATTCTTGACAGCTTACGAAAATGGGTGCTATTATTGCTAGATATTTGAAGAAAAGCATATGTTCCGCGATTTAGATGAACCCTTAATAACTGAGCAAGCAAGCCGCGCAACTATCTACTTTCAATGGAGTGAAATGGAACGATAATACTTCTACGCAGTTATTTGCAAACAGCGTCTAGTTGTGTGCTGTGTACACGTCGTACTGCAAAGCTGGTTGCAAAGTCAACTCATTCATGCTTTTTGTTAGCTCGAGCAGTATTCTGAAGGTACTCCACGGTTCCCTTGTAGAATTTGCTTTCCGTTTTTCTTTACAAGTGCTCCTTGCTCAGTCTGCTCCTCAATTTGCAATTCAGCCCTCACACAGTACAGATTTCAGATATGGTGCACAGAATACTTTAGTTGAATAGGGTTTAGACCATCATGGGTCGTTTACTCCATGGTGGCCTACGTCCTTCGGTGAGCTACTCCGGCTGCGACCTGTAGTCATCAAACGACTAGGGCGACGCTGTTTACTCTGGGTTGGTAACCGCCTTTGGCGGGCAAGCGTAGCCGGCTTGGTGTAAACAAGCCTTTTTGGCGGGGAACAACTCAAGTACCTGAAACCACCTGCCAGGTCAGGCAGGTCTATTCTTGTCTCATAATAATTTTCTAAAACTCTGACACCAGATTCACAGTTCGCGACCAGTTTCGCGGTTTCAGATTCGGTTGACTTGTTCTTTTTCGTTTTGTGTTCTTTGTCTGCGTCATTTTTACCTCAAATAACCGTTTTTTCTTTCTTTCTTTCTTTCTTTATATTCGTAACTAACCACACGAAAAGAAGAAGGAGAAGAATAGTTTTCTTATGTCCCTAATCTTTTGTCTCCAGATGCGAGGATGGTGGAGGCGGCGCGGCGACAGGTACGGGCGGGCGCGCGGCGTCGCTGCGGCTCGCCAACGGCCGGGTTGCGGCGCAGTCGGCGGAGCAGCTGCCGCACTCGCCGGCCGACTGCGCGTCCGTGCGCATTTCCATGGACAACACCAACACCTGCTGCACCGACTCGCTCGTCACCGCCCTCGACGACGAGACATTGCTGCTAGGTAAGGGAACACGAAATTTTCGGCCTAAGTAGATCTAAAGCTTGGCTTTTCTTATAGAGAGCGTTGGAGGGGCATCCTTATAATGCAAAAGCCTTGGGTCGGACAGCGTCGCAACACATCGCATTATAAAAAATCTCCTCCATCACTTGTACATTTTCTATGAAACAGTGGGTCACACCGCACTTTTGAATGAAAATGCGTACCGCTGTGGTTCGTTACAGCTGTAATGTGCGCTTGGTTTTAGAGAGCGTTTTTTGACAATGGTTTGATAAATAATCGTGTCCACCGCTGTGTTAGGAAACCCAAACATAAGAACGTGAGAAGAGTAAGGGGCTGCCCACACACATCTCACGTAAAGGGTCTTGTCCATTTTAATGGGCCCATCAAATGGACAAGACCGTTTACTTACCCTTTGCCTAATGAGGAACACGAAAGTATCATAATTGTTATCTAGATCTCCCCAAAGGGTAAGCAAATAGGATTTTGCGACAGCTAAGACTTACCATATCATACCCCGCAGAAGCTTATTTGATATCAACAACATACATATACCAAATAACTACTATAAGTACTCAATATAGATATATGTCACGACCCCGCATTTCATTTTGGTCAACGCAACTTAACGCCACATTACCAGGCAAGGCATTACCTTGCCTGATGACGCATGCATTAACAAGTATCGGAAGCGAGTTATTGACATCCTTCCTCTTGTACTCCCAAGACTGTTCAGCAACACTTACGACGATAAACTTGAGGGCACCTTGAGGGAATCTACCTTCTAGAACTTATACCTCGATCTACCGCAAAAAATGTGGCAAAAAGTCTTTCTTAACACTCGCAACTTATGTCACGCTGGGATCGGTGCATTTCATTCATTAATATTAAAAAACCTGATATGGAGTTACCACAGGTATTGTAGGTGATCTGTAAGTTCACAGTTCGAAAGCGAACACATGTTTGTTTTCAAAGAAAATTATCGGGAAGCACAGTTCGACCCCATTCGAATTTCTATTTGAACTGCATAAACCGCATAATATACCTATGACTCATGCAGATGCCTTATTGCCTCTGTTAAGCTCTGTCACTCGCTAATACAATCGTGACACTATGCACCCTCTTTATTGGCTAGAAGGGCAGGCAGATTTAAATCAAGTGCCAGCGCCTGCGACCTCACGAAGTATGCAAAGGTCGAATACGTTGGCACGTGGCTCCTTGCACAATACTACATACTATTACTGACGTATGCATTTCAACCCCGTACGTAATTCTCTTGACCTATTTGGTATTCTTTCTCCTGTTGATGACGTCATGACATGTGTCAGTATTGACACAGTATTCATGTTTCATTTAGTGTAGAATCTAAATTTCGCTGAAGGCTAGGCGATAGTCTTTAGGCCGTCTGCAGACCTAGCGAAGACTATATTAAGTTAGTTATGGTAATGTAGAACAATTGGAACAGATAACGTACCTGTGAATGATTGCGTAAGAATTTAACCTGAACAGACCCTTGTTTACAATTTCAACAGATACTGTTAAAACAGAGTATATTTATCGCTTTATGAAAACAATGACATTTCAAATCCAATTTCAAATATTTTTATTTGTAGAATGTAAACAAAAAGTACAGATGTCAATAACTTGAATATAAAATGAACGCTGTATAGTCTGGCCGTCAAATTCGCACAAATATTCAAATTATAATTTCTAATTAATAAGTAATAAAAACAACAAAACATTTAAATGATGACAATGAAGGGGCGCAAACCGCAACAAAACAGTCTCAACACAAAACAGATTTGAAACTGTTTTGGTGTGCGCACTTAAAACTATAACAACACCAATAAAATTAATCTCAACTATTAATAATAACATTTCACTCATTACCACAAATATCACGTATCGCTATGATTAACAATAATAATTAATTAAACGCAAAAATAAACACTTTTATCACGTTATTGTGCCTATTACTACGGGCGACGAACCTGGTGGCCTCGATAGTATCACCATTGACGTATGAAACTCCAAACCACAATCTACTAAGAACTATGTAGGTACCTTACTAACCAAAAAACCCGAAAGCACTTTACCTGACACTAGAATAGAAACCAAGACGTCAGGCCAAACAGCTATCCTTGCGTCACTAAACCAATGAGGCAAAAACGGTTCTTTTTCTTATTTAAAACGAAATTAGGTCTGGTTCATGTTTTTAGGGCGTTTCCGGAATCCCAGTAACTCATAAAAAGTTTGAAAAATAACGTTTTCCGTTCCAGTTACTAAGTTATTTCGGTAGCCGAATAGCAAAAAAACACATTGGAATTCGTAAATCGAAACTGAAACCGCTGACTCATTGATTAAAACCATCTGCGTCAGGGTCATTGACAGAACGATTAGTGAGAATATAGTACGGGAACCTCAGATTTCTGGGAGAAATCCTGGTCGTAGACACGCTGCCAGGTGCTTTGCTTAGTTCTACACTGCGTGCTGACTTGCTCTTAGTGAATCTACACATGATTTTACTACTGCAATGGTAACTCTGACGCTTGGTGCCACATGGTTAGGGTTACTATTTCGACATTTGATATAAAGGTCCTGATAAAAAGCCAGCCATTTGCAAAAAAGTTTGGGCATTTTATATTTTATTTTTGTCAGTAATGGACAAAAAAAACTCTTTAAAGTCCAGACAAAGTCCAGACTGGGAGCCAAAAAGCTAAAAATGTCCAGACAAACCGGACGAATGGTAACCCACGCCACATGTCTAATTCGTCACTTGTTCTAGCTACGCTACTTACCAGGCGTGCCATCAAGCGAAGCTACTAGGTGTGTGTCTTCGGCCTTAGTGTTTAAATATAGGTAAGCTGTGTCAATAACGGACCTGGGGACCCCCATTAATATCAATAGGTTACTGTCAGTTGCCAGCAGTAAGTTCGGTACGAAAATGCGTATCCTGAGCAAGCAGAATCTATTTAGATCGAAACGAGTACAATCCTAATCGCATCAGCTCGATTATCCCACTGATCAGTTTGTCGGCAAATTACCTTGCTACTTTGTGCTCGGAATTTCTCAGCGAAAGCCACATGAAAGCGCTTGAAGTCCCAACAACTATGACCGAAAACCAAAGATCATCACCTTGCCATTTAGTCCAGACTTGAGAAAAAGGATACCACAAAACCACAACTGTTGATTAACTAATTGATTTAAAGATTTAAAATAATCTTCTTTTCGAGTGGTTAGTGTAAAGCCGTCCATTGGCCCCAGACTTGGCTTCAAATGCCGTCGAAAAATATCTCTCAGGCATCCCTGTTTCCTCACGATGTTTTGCTTCAGCGTTTTTGAAGCAAGTGAGAATTATACAATACGTAGGTACATAAATCCGAAAAGTCAGAGGTGCGTGCCTTGGGTTCAAACTCGAGACTTATGACTTGGCAGTCCGACGGTCACACCACTGGGCTATCACTGCTATTACTTAAAATACTCGTAATAATACAGGGTGGCAGGGACATCGACGCGAAGCCGGTTACCATGGATTCAGTACATGGTTCTGAACCCCCCTGCGTTGAAATTTTTCGTCGGTTATTAAAAAAAAATCAGCTGCTCCATACATTTTGACCGCGTAGGTATTGCCTTTTCTACTGAATCCATGGTATCAGGCTTCGCGTCGATGTCCCGGACACCCCGTATGTACAAGGATATAAAAAAGAAGGGGAAATAATTATAGGGCATCAAAAAATTCGTCCGCATCGCTGTCAACAGGAAGAGTGCCCAAAAGGCTGGCCACATTGCCATGTGTTGTCATGTTATTATTGATGATAATACAATGTGTGAAATAGTTTTTAAGATAGCATCAAAATCAAAGGTTCTTTCAAAACTTCAGAATCTGACATCTATTATATTTTCTGAAGTTGGTATTTTAACTCGAGTCACGTTTCCATAACAACCACAATCCGTCTTGATCTTTTTTTTTCGGCGCTGGTCGCTAGGCACCTCTCAGTCAAAGGCCTACAGTCTTAAGTATTTGTTCTTAGCAGAACAAAATGAACGACGATCTTTTTTATACTTAAGATGACAGATACTGATTCTTTTGAATCGAGTTACCAAGACTGTAACGTAATACGTATGTATTTAAGCTTGAACAATGATGTACTTACATTACTGAGAAAGTACCCCGTGCGTCATTCTAGTCGTAATATTCAATTTATCTACTGGCTTAAATTTAATTCAATGGCAATATTTTAACTACTTTATTCAAACCATGATATTTCTTATTCTATTATTCACTTTTTGTTTCAAAAAACAAAATTTAAACTTAAATCTAAATATTTATTTATTTAATACTTCAAGCACACACATTTACAGGGGCGGACTTAATGCCATAGGCATTTTCTACCAGTCAACCTTTGGGTGATGCAGGGACAAACAGTGGTAGTTGCGATATCGAAAACTGTATTATAATTTTTTGTGTGTTTTTTTCTTATTTATTATAATGAAGAAGTATCATGGTTAGAATAAGTGTTTAAAATATGGCCAATGAATTAAAGTTCAGCCTGTATAACTCACCAGGTAAAAGTAATTCGTATTCCTCACTATGGGAAGTACCTGCTCATCAGTTACTCAGCAATTTCTTGAAAGAATTACCGGATTGACGTACCAAAATACCCCAACGCAACATAACAAAGGCTGCATGATTCGATTACATAAGAAAGGTTACTAAAATGTTTGCTGAATCCGAGTAAAAGGTCACCGTAAACTTCCGTCTACAGTTAGAGTTTTTGCCGGTGCGGGTGAATCACAGATACCGGCAAAACATCATAATGCTCCGGAACTCGGTCACCAATCACAATTAAATTTTTTCCAACTCTCACATACACCGGAACCTCCCTGAAAAAAACAAGTGTAAAGCGAAGATTCGACCCGCGATGGCAGAATATAGGCGCGGATATGAAACACATTTCCTGAAACAATTAAGGCGCACCAACATTCATATTGACGCCGCTCTCCGTCCGAACGGTTAAACATTCAGTGATACTGCTCGCTCCTTCTCTTTGTAAACGATCGAAAATGATACCGATAGGAATTTGGACCAGATAATACACCATCATATGGGAAGCTCTAGGGAAAACCGCGACAATTAGATCGAGCTCTACCAATCACTGACAGCGAGCACATCACTGAGTGGGCATCGAGGAAAAACAACCAAACAACAACAATAATTACAATATTGTATGTTTATTATCGACTAATTGAGTCCGCCATAGAATCCTGTAATTCTTGTAAGTTTTAAAAGCCCAATTTAGATAGTAACAAGTGTAATTTTCCAATTAGCAATAGTTCCAGCTTTAATTATCCGCACTTAACGTGCGTGTAATAGGTGCAATTTGTTGTTTGGCATTGTATTGGTATTCGGTGGCGGATTGTTTGGCCAGCAGGCTATCGCGGCTATCGGCTATCAAGCAGTTAGCATTGACCATGAATGTTGGGCATGTGAGATGTGCGGGCACAGCGCTCAGGAGGCGAGGCGCGCATGGCGGCATGCTCGCTTCCGCGGCCGTGTGGCGACTCGCTCTCCGAGCAGTAAGCAGTCCTCCGCCGCCCAGTCGAGCGCGATGACATGCCGCGCTCAACCCCCCACGACTAAAGCTCCATACATACGCGAAACAAGCTCGCCGACAATACAATAAAAAAATCGTGTATCGCGTGTGCAGTGATTAATATCAAAGGATTTGTTTCAACGTGAACGAAATTATTCAAGCAAAATGTCGCGAAGGGGATTTTGTCACGTTCGTAGATAATTTGAATTTCAGTGTCAAAGCTTATAAATGTTGTACATGTCTAAATGTTCGGGTTTGTTTTGTCTCGTCAGCTGGGGCCTAACTAAGGGACTAACAATGAAATTTTATGTTAAACTTTAAGAATTCATGGGGAACAATTAGGTAATATTGTTCAATTTTCTGACACAAATATTACAGTGTAAATCAAGACTCGACAATTCAACCAAGTATTAATCAAGATGATAAAACTTATTAATCTTAGCTAATATCCTATTTTGTCCTCAATGACAAAAAAAAATCCTGAAAAAAACTTGTTTCAGTGAAAGACAATTTGAGTTCAAGATAGGATGTGCTGCCTCAGCAAAATAAACAAATTAAAACAGTGTAATAAAAATATGCTTCAAAGCAATTTTTGTAACGACGTTATCGCATGTCCCTAACCTTGTGTAACAAACCTAAATGTCACATTTATCAACATTGAAAAAAAAACATCATTCATCGCTGAAACCATAGAAAAGTAGCATAACTAACAGAAATAAATGTAAAAGTGGGTTAACACATAGTTCGTGCTTAGTGCCAAACGGATTGCCACACCATCGGCATCGCTGCATCGCGCTCCGATCCCAGCGATACTGAGAATAGAAGACATTCCCCCAAATATATAGCTGATATTAATAAAGTACCATTAACTTTTCCAATGTGAACTACTAACCTAGTTATTAATTAAAAAAATCGAAGAAAGTAAGAAAAATATTGCAGTGCTAGTTACGAGTATAAGAAAGCACTGAAAGATAAAGGACAGGAGTTTAAAACAAACCGACACCTACTCTTGAATACTAAAAGCAATATTTAGAATAAAATACAGGTCACCTATATAAATAGACTTAGAAGAAATACGAATTGTAATAACCAACTTCTATAAAGTATACCCCATTAGAAATCGCAATCAATAAAGCGATTCCATCACAGTACAAAGTTCTCGGATTCCAGAAATATCGCACATGCTAAATTAGCTGCGTAGAGAATCAAAATAACGTGCAATAGCAACCAGTAATATTTAATTTTGTAGGCACAATGTAACGTGTGTGGAAGACGATAGCAATCCTGTCGTGATTACCCTCAAGAGTGCCCTGGAGCAGCTGGCACACTTGATATCGCCCTCACCCGATACCCCAGTTCAATTGATATAATCCACGATTTCGAACTACCAACACATATTGCTTACAACCACTTGAGTCTTGACATTGCAACTATATTATTTACCATTTGCAGTCACGTGGCGAGAACGTCGCACGATGACGATTAATTCATGTTTATTAAACAAATTAACGATACTAGTGTGGCATTAGATACGCGACGAGTAATTGCCGACGGAGAACTGAAGTGACGATGAGAAAAAAACCTCATAGACTATATTGCGAAAGGTTGAAGCCATGAAACCGGAACGGTATCGGCGCGGCGTTGCGATGGTAAAAACATAATTTCTGTCATTCAGGTTAGAATTGGGAATAGTTTATACTCAGTGACGCGAATCAATTGTCGCCTCCAACGTAACAGTAACAAGTTTATATTTTAAATTATAAAATGTTTTGTAAAACGATGAATGAAAAACAACGTAAACATTAGATTCAATTGATTTCCTATATAGTTGGTTAACTGCTACTGTAAGAATACCGCCTACATTGGTCTAATTTAACGCCTACACTAAATGACGGAGTCCTTTCCTGAGATTGACGGCTATATACAATACACACACTATAACATTCGCCATTGACAAATTCTTCATCGTCAAACCGATTTACTCCATTGTTGATTTTTCTCACATATTACAGAGCATTTCATTTCAAGCTTTCGTCACCCTCTGACGTCGCCACCGCTACCATCTGCAACAATCAACATTTTAATATTACTTTTATAAAAAAATGTTGTTCAACTTCATTTTCAAGATTTTTCCATTGAAAATAACCATGGTAATAAATGCGTAAAGATGATAATATATTCCGGTGGTGTCATGTTAAGTTGATTCGGCGTCAAACTATTTTGCATGCCAATAAATTGTGAATGAGCGTCAGTCAGGAACCGCATTTTGTAATTGACGTAGAGTGAGGCTCGACCAAATTCTGTAATGAGAATGAGAAGCTTAGTGGTACGAATCATTGTGCAATGACAAACGTCCCCTTAACAGATAGACATCACAAAACAGCTGTATATAAATAGTTTGTACTAGCGTCATTCACTGCATCCATTCAGAGGGACAATAGATGTTGTGTCTGGATCAGTTCATTTGTGCAATGGGCATGCGCTATGAAAGTACGGACTAGTAAATTCCGTGTGAAAACACAAAATTTGGGGTCATGTTGCATTGAATTTTCTCATGGGTTCGAAATGTTTTTATTTTATTTTTTACCTACATCATCATGTAGCATAGAATATCCTATTCAAAAGATAGATCATTTGCCAATTCGTGATCATTACGACGCGTTGATGATCTTAATTAAAATGTAAATTTTAATGCACGTGTAGAATGAGAAGCTTATAGCGCGAGACGAGAGCAGTTGGAATCAAAACATGATGCTAATTTCTATGATCCAGAATTAAAGGAATAATATTATCTTTCTGGTAACAGATGATCGCATTAATTTTGCTTTAGTAAAACAAAACCCTTATCTGACATAGTGTTATATCGATAATTTTAATATTTATATGACTTCTTATAATTAAATGTCGAAAGCTCAATCAAATTCAAAGATCGGCCAAAAAAGTAGACACATTTTTTACTTTGTTTTCGGCAACAATTGAATAGACAGAGTGGCGCCTAGCGTTTTTATACTAAATCCAATTAATTTGATTCACACATTAGGCTATTGATATCAGAATTGATATCTAACATTAGCTAGATATAAGTCGTAGACTTAGCTCTATTCAGTTTTTGTTTTATTGCAGCGTCAGATTTGATACTATGTCAGTGAACGACTTTATTCTTTGTTATCTATTGGACGCGTGCAGTAACTGTCAAAACTACAATTTATTTACTCAGCTGTTCTTTTGTTTGTTGTAACGTGTATATAGGATTTTTATAACACACTATTTGGAATACTTTCAGAGGCGTCGTTCCTACGTACCTTTTGTGTTACGACGATCATTGCCTAAGGTTCAAAAACTAAATGTCACTTTGAGCTGTTATTTGCTTAGCTGTGTCTCGCATACTTTGATCCATTACTTCATTAGTATTCATTATTATGTAAAGAATTCTGTTAATCCACTTCTTAATTTACATAAGTAAACAATAAATGTCATCAAACAGTGTAAGTTCGAATTCAAACACGAGCATTCGTTTAATTGATATTAACGTTAATAACTTGATTTTTCGTGTAAAGAGTAATTAAGATGCCGTGACGTCATTAATTATCGACTGATTATTTTAATTTGATTGGTCGTTATCCAGGCATGGGTATGAGTAACTGTACGAACTGCCGAACCACGTTATCTACTGTGAGTCTGTGACCACGTGCTGCGAGTTCGCGACCGGTTTCCTGTAGTTTTATAATATATTCGTTGTTTATAAAACAAACGAATAAAATTAAGTCACTTCTGTATAAATGTCAGTTATATTTTATCCTCACAGCAAGTATGTTGTGTTTATGTGACGTCACATTTGTTCGCGTAAACGTTTGGTGTTTTATATTATTTTCGCGCAAAAGTTGACAAATATGGACCTTTTGAAGCGAATTGGTTCATCTCTACGTGCAGCCATGAGGAACGCTGTTTATTTGCCGCGCCTTCATAGAATTGACGGCAAATATACGACAAGTAAGGTTTATTTTCAAATTTTCGGTTATTTATTACGATTAAACAAATTTCTATAAATTTCAGACTTAATGTGTAGGAATAGAATGTGTTTCGTACAAAATTATAGTTTTCTAAGGTGACTGTCTGACATTGTTTTAATTAGATACAGTTGCAGTATAATAGTGTTTGTTTTGAATGATATCAGCTTTCACTTGGTGCGTTACAATTCGATACACATTATTGTACTGCGTTATAAAATGATAACTACCTTGATCGATTATAGTAAAAGTAAAATAATTTAAAGAGGCAGACCCAACGTTGTTTTTTATTATATTTTTAACAAACTGTAAGTGATTGACAATCAGAAGTTAACAAGGTTAACGCATTGTTAAATATGTGTCGCACATTTAACTCTGTTCCAACGTTTGTTAAAGAATAATGACTAGAAAGAGAAAATCCAAGAAAATTACAGAATTATTCCGCGTTCTGAATGTAAAGAGGCTATTGAATAATCATAAAACGTATCTCCTACTGCAAAATAAGACCGAAATGACGCGAACCAAACATAATTTATTCGCCTCATATATGAACACGAACAAAAAATTACTGAGTAAATATACATAGGAAAACCGTAAAATAAACGCTGAAAAATGACGTCAGTTCAATAAAATAAATATACGCTTCAATGTTTTCGTTCGTATTCCTCATTCAAATCGACTCTTTTGTTTCCTAATTAAAATAATATTTCCATATTTGAGGAACGCGTGAAATAAGGCAAGGCTGATAAACACATTGTATTTTTAAAATAATACAGTTAAATACACATTGCTTCCGCATTAGACTTGTCATTATTTAATTTATATCTAAATGCTTACCTAATTATGTATGCTGGAAACCTATTTTTCTTTTCTTTCTTTGTTACTTTCAGTAACAATTCGTTCAATGACCCATGAAACAACTGAGACTACAAAGTGACAGCTTTGGTTTCAAATTTAGAATTACAAAAAAAAAATCAGCGCCGTTTGTTTCTTTCTCCAAATTCTGTATATTCAGCCAGCACCAAAAAGCAAAACGACTAGAGAGCCACATGTGTTGCCTGACGCCAAAAAACTGGCATGTTTTCACACCAGATCTATCTGTTTTCATTCTCTTCACTAGAAAAACTACAGCTCGTCGCTGGAGGACCGCTCTATATCTCATATGTTATTTTGACAAATAGGTCTGATGTGGAATTTGCTCAATTGAGCACACTAGTTTTTCAATGTTATTCGATCGTTGCTATTGAAATATGTACGTATGTACTTCAGATTTTATTAGATCTAACGAATCGCAAAACCGCGTCTGGGTATTATTTATTTATATCTGTTTTAAAATTACCAATTCACCCACCAGACCGAAAACATTCAAAATGTGGCAATTATATCCAGATTTTCATTTTATTCCATAACTCCAACCTGGCCGTTTGGCTGCGAAAATAAACATTTGCTAGATAAAACAAATGTACAGCCAGATAAATTGCGAGAAATGGCTACAACATATTTTATTGTAGAAACAAGCAATTTCCGTGCCAATCGCCACACTAACCCAAGCCACGTTCGAATTCACCAGCAATTAATCGATTCGTTGGACACTAGGCTGAAAACTGTATAGGCGATGGCTCGAGCCTATAGAAGTCGAGCGAAACAAAGGACTAGCTAGACCAGTGGTTCCCAACCTTTTCTTGACCAGGGACCACTTTGATATCTTTGTTGTTAGCAGGCACCACGATGTGTAGGAAACATAAACTGACACAACCCGAAAATAAACTTTAATCAAAAACTCAATAGTAACATGCATTAACAATATTATTTTAATAGAAAACATACATATATATTTTTTTTAGAAAGTTAAACAAATTTTGAATCAATGTAATTTTAAAGCTTGCATCTTCTGCACAAGTTCGGCAATCTTATGACCAATATTATTGCTCAAGTTACACACAAATCATCACTTACTATCAATCGATTCCTAGCCTTGTTTTTAATTACCAACAAAGCAGAACACCCTAGTTCACATAAATCGTTAGTGGACCAGAGGGGCAATTCCCGTAATTTTTAAGATCGTTCGCAATCTGTCAAAAATACAATCAATTTACCAAAATTTTTTGATAAGTTTGACAGTCAGATTGCGACTTGAATGTGAACGTTTTTTTTTAAGTACGAGAATTGGCCTTCATATTTTGGCTGCTGCAGACCACTGGTAGTTCGCGGACCACTGGTTAGGAACCTCTGAGCTAGACCAACAAATAAAGGTAGGCGGCCCATAGCTAACCATTGTATAAACAATGTTCACAGAATTGATTTCGAACGTCTTATCGCTGTCGACCTTTCAGCTCAAGTTGGGTCTTTCGTCACAGTTTGCTAATCCACAATCAATGGCTACGTTACTGAGACACGTGTGCCTTCATGTGAGTTAAATACTTGGGCCTTTAGGCGTTACGTCCTTAAAACGTAGGTAATCATGTAAGCTCTTATAGTGAAAATTCCTAGCATATTTCAACAATAATTTCTCACACTCTACAATATTATTGAAACTACAAGTACTATATAGTTTCCATGCGATCACGCTTCTTTTACATTATCCGCACAGTCGAATGAAAATTGACGGGAAACTTTATTTCATTCTCCTAAATTATCAATATCATAGCACTCGCGATCCTAATCCGTTCCTGCCACGCATTCATTCATTCATCTAATTTCATTCGCTATAGTGGTCACAGCACTTACAGCCGCTAAAGCGCTGATATTATTCTGCAGCTTATGCGGTTTTAACATCTCACGTTCACATTAACCGCCTCTTATCCAATTGTGATCTACAATGTGCAGTACTTTTGGATCGGTTAACTGGTTATTATTACTGCCGCCGGTCATTATAAATGACATCGAAAGAGCTTGGTCGCCTTCACCGACTACAATAATTATGATACATTTTTATCTGCATATTAATGAGATTATGTTCGAGAACTATTTGGACGCTTCCAGACTAATTTCTTCAATAGTATATCTACATGTTTTTGCATTAGACCAAGGTGAAAGTGCTCTTGATCAATAACGAGTGTGTTGCAGTTGCCGTGTCTACAAAATTAATCTTAATGCGGTAATGTGGAACTAGTTTGAGTGACATTGAAAAGGACGATATCTTTCTACGCCCTTGACGGCATTCGTGCACGTTATGTCTGGCCGAGGCTCTGACATAACACTGTCGTCGTGGTTCGAGGAATAAGAACTATTATAATGCATTAAATGATATAGTATTGTTCTGTTCTAGAAATTGGCTCGCTAAGCTGTTCACGTACTGGCGGAGTAACATTATAAAAGTTATTCTTTTCTTACGTAGCTTCTTATAGTACCGCATCACATCGCTCTTCTAATGTTTCTTTTCTATGTTAGTTGGTTTACCCTGGCTCCCAGACCGTAACAAAAGTCAATTTTCGAACACTTTCAGTGCAAAGTTTTTATTATGTTGCAAATTGTCTGACAGTCGTGAAGAATTTGACTGATAGCTTTCGTTCCGTGTGACAGCGCTAACGCCACTACCATCCGCCTACATTGTCCGCACATCATACGCTCGGCAATGCTCGACAATACTCGGACGTATTTGCCGAGCCTTGATCTTAGCACCGACAGACGTAATTTGATTGTACGATGTCTGTCAAGCTAGTGTTTGACGTTTTGGAATGGTTCGGGTTTGTTTGCTATTGTGACTGTCTTCCATATTGATTGCCAGATTTAAAACTTTTCATTCGTATTTCGTCCTCAGTCAAAATTCTAGACGTATACTTGCAACTGTCACTCATTATCTTTTGTTTTTTTTTTTAAATAAATAATTGAACTTGTTGAACAACATTCAAAAACTGTTTCAAACTCTCAGCAGGTACACACGGCTACATATCAAGCTATACATTTCCAGTATAAGCTGACCTCTCATTGTATGGAAATTCTGTACAATGCGAGATAAGCTGATCTCGCATTGTATACATATATGTTTAACTGGAAATGTATAGCTTGATTTATGTAGCCGTCTATAATCGAATTGTTAGTCACTTCAGAATAAATCATTAAACTTTCATAAACTTGTAATTTACGTAATATCTGCCAGTGATTTCGAAGTTTTCGCAATATACATATAAATCACATCAGTTTACTATATTACATGACAGTGTAAACAGTTGTTTTATGTTCTGTCTGTTTTTCAAGGCCATCTCTGAAACGTCTCCTGTGTGAATTTATCGAATCTAAAACAACAGACTTTTTTACCATTGTTTGTTAGTTTCCGGAAAAGGACCATGGGCAACTTTGTATGGAGTCTGGTACCAACGCTCAACAGTGATGAGACCCATGCCATGTGAAAGCTTTTGGGGTATTGTTTAATTCATTATA
The DNA here is from genome assembly GCA_948150665.1 of Conistra vaccinii. Taxonomy (NCBI): domain Eukaryota; kingdom Metazoa; phylum Arthropoda; class Insecta; order Lepidoptera; family Noctuidae; genus Conistra; species Conistra vaccinii. The sequence continues at coordinate 9,048,574 of OX411327.1, forward strand.
TGGCAGCTAAGTCGAAATCGAGCGCGAACATGGTGTTTTTGAACATTCAAAAAAAGTTAGGTTAGGTTAGGATAGGGATGAAACTCATGCCATGTGAAAGCTTTTGGGGTATCATTTAATTTATACTATGGCAGCTAAGTCGAAATCGAGCGAGAACATGGTGATTTTGAACATTCAAAAAAAGTTAGGTTAGGTTAGGGATGAAACTCATGCCATGTAAAAGCTTTTGGGGTATCATTTAATTTATCCTATGGCAGCTAAGTCGAAATCGAGAGCGAACATGGTGTTTTTGAACATTCAAAAAAAGTTAGCTTAGGTTAGGTTAGGGATCATTGTCGGGAGGACACGGCGCGGCATACATTGGCAGAGTGTGCCGCGTGGGAGGAGCCGCACCGTGCCCTCGTTTCAGAAGTTGGAGCCGACTTGTCACTGCCGGCCGTCGTTCGTTCGATGGTCGGGAGTGCCGAATCGTGGGACGCGGTGGTTTCCTTCTGCGAGACAGTCATCTCGCAGAAGGAGGCTGCGGAAAGGGAGAGGGAGATCTCGTCCACTCACCCGGCCCGCAGCAGGCGCACCGGGCGTCGGCGGAGGGCGGATAACGCCCTCTTCCAGCCCCCCTAAATGGGTCCAGGGGCGACGGATTCGGGGACATCCGTCGCCCCCCATCACACAGGACCCGAGATGGCGGCGCGTAGTGTTCCACGCGCGCCACTCTAAGACGTAACGGGGGGAGTTTGCACACCTCACTCCCCCTACGGGACGGGGCCCGCAGAGTGCGGGCCGTCACCAGTCCGGGGCAGCGGAAGTCGCAATTTGCTCCCGCAGCCCCCCGACGCAAGTGTGCGAGGGAACACCGGGGTGGTTTTAGTCAGTAAGAGTCTGACAGACCCCTTCGCCCACCCCAGGGCGGAGGACATCCATGAGGATTTCCACCGCGAAAAAAAAAAAAGGTTAGGTTACGGATAAAACTCATGCCATGTGAAAGCTTTTGGGGTATCATTTAATTTATACTTTGGCAGCTAAGTCGAAATAGAGCGCAAACATGGTGTTTTGGAACATTTTCAATACTGAGAAACTAAAAAATAAAATTCATAGTAAATAGTAATGTTTTTTTTTTGTGTGAAATAATACCTCAAAAGTGTTAATTTGGCATAAGTCACAGTCAATCATCACTGTTGAAAGTCGCGTCCAAAATGACGCATGGGTATGGAATGCATTGGAGATGTCCAACGACACCACCGACATCACCCTGCCCCGGGATTCCGCTTCCTCCGCACGGCACGGTGAACGTAACCTAACCTAACCAAAAGGGGTACCTTCCTACCTTACCTACCTACATACCTACCTACCCTACCTATCTACATATCTACCTACCCTATCTACCTACATACCCTAACCTAACCTAATTTTTTTTTTCCGAGTTGGAAAATCCTCATGGAAGTCCTCCGCCCTAGGGCGGGCGAAGGGATCTGTCAGAATCCTACTGACTAAAAACCACCCCATTGTTCCCTTCCCATACTTAGACCAAGAATCATGAGATCAACCTAACCTAACCTATCCTAACCAAACATAACCTAACCTTTTTTAATGTTAAAAAACACCATGTTCGCGCTCGATTTCGACTTAGCTGCCATAGAATGAATTAAATAATACCCCAAAAGCTTTCGCATGGCATGAGTTTCATCACTGTTGAGCGTTGGTACCAAAATGACGCATGGTCCTTTACGCAGACAACGGAAGATGATGGCTAATCAACTTATCATTTCTTATTTTTATTATGGCTTAGGAATTATCAACGTAGGAATGTAGTGTTCTGTTGTAGCTCTGATAACGTAACAAACAGAAAAAAAAGTGTTGTAAAACAGCGAATCATAAATAGTAAAGCCATTACTCAGTATATTTGTTGAAAGTTAAAAATAAACTCAGTTCTGTTAATTCTGTTGACAAAAGTTGAGTCACTCATTAAGAGGAATTTCGTGAATGAGGAAATGCATGTTAGTGTAAACTCCAAAAATAAATAGTTCTGTTTCTACCATTTAATAGTCATCATCTTCATCTTCCTGCACTTGTCCCCTGTAACGTGGGGTCGGCGCACCACTTTTTCTTCTTCCTTCTCGTGTCATCCGATACGCTATCATACCTACCCTTCTCTTTCATATCATTCCTCACACAATCCATCTATCTTTTCCTTAGCGTCCCTCTCCCTCTCCGTCCATCAACATTTATATTCATCACTCTTTCAGTCACATGCGTTTCCTCCTTCCTCATCACATACCAAGCTAAACCATTTTCTTTCAACTTTTCAATCTGGCGCCGGTTTTAAACTACTTAATAGTAAGGAAAGCTACGAGGGACCAGAACAAACATGTACCTAAGTGATAATATTATGTGCACAGATGACCCCCACGTCTCACTTCGATGACCCCCAGTCACTACCGTCAGAGATAACAAATAACTTGATAGTAATGATAATTAATCGATATACATGACAATGTTAATTCATAAACATTGTAATGATACTTAACTAAGAAGTTGTGTGCTTCTATAACATAATTTCTATAACAACAATGTTAACAGCATTGTTGTGTTTCGGCAGTTAGAGGTAAGATAGCCAGTTCCTCTGTGGTTGAGGATTCCGGCCGAAGCTCGCCTCCACCTTCGACCTGATCATCACTTACCATCAGGTGAGATGTAAGCCTAGAGGTTCCCCGTTGGGGTTCAACTAAAAATCATATCTAACGTAATTAAATGTTATAATCGATCAAGACAGAAAAAAAACCCGATCAAGGTAGAAAAAAAACCAGCAACTTCTAAAAACACATAACATCACGCCCGTATTAACCGAAGGTAGGAAGGAAGGCAGAGGTGTACCTATAGTTCTTACACGCGAGCCAACTGAATTTTTTACTGAAGACGAAGACGAGTTTAACAAATAAAAAATCATTCAGTCATTCATTCATTATACCCACATTTCACCAGTGATGTTTGATTCCCATGTAACAGGGGGCGAGCCTATATATATTGCCTTCTAAAAAAATACAGTATTTTGAGTTTGTCCAGAGAAAGGTGCAGGTTATCAAAACTATTATTTAAACTAGATGATTATTAAGAAGATAGAAATATTTACTGCTTATCCTGTAGACGTTATAATCTTATAGTCTTCATGACATATGCAGATGGACGTTCGGTGGTTTTTTTTAATACATAGTATACCGCTTACCGCCCATGGCACACTTTCATAATAATAGATAGAATATCTACGAAATAAGTCGGGCATTCCCAAGAGAGCCACATAAATAGGTAAACCTAGCTGTTTAAGATCGTAAATATTTAAGTTTTCCTTGTATAAAGTAGAATGTTGGAAAAAACTTGGCGAGAAATGTAGACGTCACGCGCCGTCGTCATTCGTCAAAAATTTCATTGACTCATGTCAATGAAATTTTTATATATTATTTAGGTACCTCTTACAACCATCTTTAAGGTACAAGTCCGTAGCCGATTGCAGGCAGCAGCAGCAGGCGACGACGTCTTGTCACAACACTACAGGTTTCCAGTACCATCGCCTTAAGGACTATTTCTGCTTGCAGCGCTCAACCGCTATAGAGCCGAGGCAGTAACAGAAGTGGTCGTCGTGTTCACGGGATTTTGTTTTCAAACTGCTTAGTTAAGTTCTTCGATAATACTTATTTCTATGAAATACCGTGTGGCTAGTTATGGTATTTAGTAGAAATGCATAAAAACTAGTATAGTGTCGCGACGAGACGTCGCCTGCTACTGCTGCCTGCAGCCGGCTACGGACACAATGTACCTTAAAGATGGTTGTGAGAGGTAAAAATAAATAAAATAAAAATTTAATTGACTCATCCGAATGACGACGGCGCGTGACGTCTACATTTTTCGCCAAGTTTTTTCTAACATTCTACTTTATACAAGGAAAACTTAAAATATATTTATGAATATGATCGTATACAGATTTATTAACTATACTTTACATACCTTTACAGATTTTAGACATAATTCGATAGTGTGGCTATCAATTATTATCAATATTATTTATATCACATTATATTGAAAATGAAATATGTACATTATGAAAATTATTACTTAAATAGCAATACCCACTCAACTAACATTAAACAAAGAAGTACCTATGTAATTAATTAATAATGATTAAGTACCACCAATTTAGATGGTCAATCCTCTATTTACGGGGTAGTGCAGCATTTTTTTACGTACTTATTTCAATGTGTTGCCTCGTTGGTCTAGTGGTGGCAAGCGCTACTGCTGAGCATGAGGTCCTGGGTTCGATTCCCGGGTCGGGCAAAGTTTATTGTTAGTTTTACTATTTGGAATTTCTCAGTAGTAACCCGGAGTCTCGATTTGTGCTCGGTTGATGGCAACAGGCTCGCCTCCTATTACATGAGACTTCAACATAACTGGCGAAATGTGGGTGTACTATTCACCATTCACCACTGCTCTAAAAACTGTGAAGGAAAACATCGTGAGGAAATCGGCATGTCTTAGAACCAAAAATTCGAACACATCTATCAACCCGCACTGGGCCCGCGTGGTAGATTACGGCCCACTCCCTCTCACAGAGAGGAGGCCTGTGTCCCAGCAGTGGGAACATTAATAGGCTGGTGATGATGATGATGACTATTCACTAGGTCTACATCTGCCTAACCCTTCGTGGAATACAGGCGTGATGTTTTGTTATGTGCTATATAAATTTATGTTGTCCATATAGTTAATATATCATTGATTGGTCCTCTGTCAATTCGATTGAATGTTTTACTTGGTAGGTACTATTGAAGAAGTTCATATCTATACACCGTAAGGACTATTTCTGCTTGCAGCGCTCAGCCGCTATAGAACTGGGACAGTAACAGATGTGGTCATCATGTTCACGGGATTTTGTTTTCAAACTGCTTAGATAATGAAGTACTTCGATGGTACCTATGCCTCGTGATTTTCGAAATATAGAGTCCAGTTCTGCTAAATGGGATTGCTACACCCTCAATCCATTATAGCAGGTTTTAGACATTTTCGTGGAGCTAGCTATGTAGGTACTGCAGTGGACGTTTGAGTAAATGCTGAAATATAACATATCACAATTTAGACTTCGCATATTTATATTTTTCTCTTCTTGTTCTCACACACTACATTTATTTCTCATTTCCCCTTTCGCATGTCTGCTCGATGAAATTTCTTAAGAAATAAGCAGTTCCTTTGTACTCATAATTATGATTATATATTATTAAATTATACTATTTTACTGTGTGTACATAAATAAAATAATTAAATAAAAATTCCGAACTTTAGAAAAGTAGAGATATTTTAGGTACCTATCCTATAGAATACTTTAGAGATAATATGTTAGCCATGGACCTTGTTTTTATTTTTTAATAATCAAACTAACTGCTACTGTAAAAGTACCTAGTTACATCGAGGAAAATAATTCATATACAGCAAATCTAATGACATCAAAACACTGTGGTCAAACATGGACACAAATACTCAACTGAGTACATAATATATAATCCACAAATATTTAACCGCGAACATTTATTTTAAGCGTATACTGCCGTTTCATCGTAAATATTTAGTATCAAATGAATCATATTTTTTTCACGCGGGTCAACACCTTTTCAAAGTATGTACAATTTGTTTTACTTTTAACCCTCAGCGGAAAGGTTTAACACTCCATCATTTAAGCCATGACCTTTTGGGCACAGGCCGTGTAACATTTCCTTCCTACTTTTGTTTCATAATATTGTTTTGGACCACACTCAAGTGGAAAAAGATACTTTACCCCTGGATTCTGGATTCTAAATTCAATTTGCTGTCAAACCTCATTTGTTTTTTTGTTCGACCAATCATAACGCCGTCAAACGAGCTTTAACTGGTAGTTAAGTAGATCATTGTCGTATATTGATACAGGGTCGTAAATCACTAGGTTCAATATCAAAGGTCAATGACCGAACAATGATATAATTTATTAAGTGTGATTTATAAAAAATCTGCAAAGGTATCTACATAGTTTTTGTGCACCTAAAAAGTATCCAAAGATAATAATAATGTAAGTCCTTTTTGAGACAAAAAATGTGGAAAAATACACAATGAAGCATTTGGCCATGTGCCTTTTCTCTTGTAACTTCATGTTGTTTTAGGGCACGACTACACGTGGTACTTTCCTTTCAAAGTGTCAATTACAAAAGAGTGAATGAACGAATGGATATTCATTAGTAGAGACGGGTTTTTGTTGGAGTTTAAACTAAGAACAATATGTCAGTAAACTTTTTTTGTGATGAGTTCTCAGCTTAATTTTTTTGCCTTAACTTGCCAGACTAATGCACTTGCCGTTAAATATGGCTACAAAAGTAAATCTAAAACTCGTTAGTTTATATTTTCTTTTGTAGCCTTATATTTTAAACATTAAACATACTTCATATTACATTGTTGCTACAGAGTACATAATATCTCCTTACGTCATTAATATATGAAACTCTTTGAACTAGATCAAAACAAAACAATTTTACACTACCACTAAAAATACTTTTCGTCGAAATATACTTTGAACGGAACTCACATAAAGCTTCTTAATCCAGTGTTTCCTTTATAAACTATAGTAGGTAGATAAACAAAACTATATCGTAATACACAGAAACATAACATTGTTGGTGTGTATAGTATTCACCGCAGCGAGGAAGGTCGGAAGCAGGCCATAAGTTTGGGTACAAGAAAGTATCGATCTCAATTCTCACTCCAGACCGAAGTACTGTCGCGAATTATAATACAAAAGCTTTTATTTTTCATGTACGAATGCGATGCACTTTCCGTTTCCATGCATTTTCGAATTTCGAATTTTCTTTTTCTTATTTTAAAGTTGTTCGTTCGAATCATGAGTGAGTGTGGCGGCGGGAAAACCTTTCGACACCAGTTTCTTATTTCAAGAATCAAAACCGCAGTCAGTTATTTCGTAAGAAGTTCTCATTAACGTCACCGACTTTTTCAGAACCATCTTATTATAAAAAAGAATATTAATTTATGTTTAAGGATAAAGGTGATAAGTAAGTCTATATCAAAAAACGTGGCTGCAAAACTTTCCTAACATTAAATTTTCCTCAAATTAACGCATACTAAAGGCATCCACGAAAATGACCTACAAGTATATTGACTCACTCATAGATCGTACGGCCCAGTTGCACCGTATACCTATTTATGTTTTGTTCAGTGATTAAACTTATCAAGTGACCGGCGCGGCGACTGTAATTCCCTTGGAAGACGAGAGGACGTCAATTCGGGATCGAAGTCCGCGCCGATTTAGGACATTCACAGATGGACTGCAGACATCAACCAATAATTTAATTAGGTAAACGAAATCAACAAACTTTGGACTGTATAAATGCGAAATGCGCACTTGACACCAACTCAATTTTCAATCGGGAACTATTGCGATCAACACCCACAAAACAGCTGCACCAAGCCACATTTACCAAGTGTCTAAACTCCAATTCTGTACCTTAATCTTTTTGCATATTTCTCTCGTGTCGGCGGTAAAAGCTATACGAGAATATTATACAGTGTGCCATTTGTTTCATTGTCTATACAATTGCCTGCAAGGCAAATAACTAAGATAGTCGTACGTACGAGTGTAGAAGTCGTCTCGTGTTGTCGAATCGACTACACGAGAGGAGAAGGGTTGGCGCTAAAGACCAATTAAACAGCTTAGGGTGAATTTCACCAATGAAACTGAACGTGACAAGCACGCCTAAACCACGTTCAAGAGCTGTTAGGGTCAATATTCCAAAACAATGATGACACTGACAGCTCTTGAACGTTCAGTTTTAATGGTGAAATTCGCCCTCAGTCGGTTCAACAATCGGCTTTCTGCAGGAGCCCTTAGTTGATTCCGCTGGGGTTCACGTGCCTGAATTAACTAGTCCAAGTCAAACGAAGATTATCAAGTCAGCTTCACACTTATTATTGACCTTATTGTGGCCGACGAACGGTTCCAAGCCACAAACTACGTTTTAGACAGTCATCCTGTTCTAAATTTGAACGTTGGTAGACATTTTGGGAGTACTTTAGAACGCAAACCATTTGAGGTTTTGAACTTATTAATTAAACTAGTGAACTGCCCCAGCTTTGCATGGGTGCAATGGCGACATAATGTTAAATATTAATATCATACACATAAACCTACCGGCATTACCTTATTCTCTAAATGATGGTGAAAACCATATCAAAGTCCGTTCCGCAGTTTAGAAGATCAATGCGGTCACACAGACAGACACGAAAAGTAGCTTTATTTTATAACCAGCTGCGCCCCGCGGTTTCACCTGCATAAGTCTCAATCCCCTTGAAACATCATGATAAAGTGTGTCTTATCATCATCATCATCATCATATCAGCCGAAAGACGTCCACTGCTGGACATAGGCCTCCCCCAAGCACCGCCACTTCGACTGATTCTGTCCTTCCCGCATCCAGCGAACTCCTGCCTGTGTCTTATGTCGTAACTCAAATAATGGTTTACCTACGTGCCAAAATTCATCCAAATCTGTTCAGCCGTTTTGGCGTGAAATCATAACGAACCAACAAACGAAATCAAATCTATTGTCTTTATTATAATATTATTAGTTTAGATATGTATAGTATAGATATAGATAGATAACGGTTTTAATTGAAAAAATTTAGTATCGGAATCGATGGAGTATTGAATGGGATGTGCTACAAAATGGGAACGAACCAATGAGAGCACCTTCAACTTTTTAATAAGTATTTTTTACTTCAATTTGGCAAAGAATGTCATACGTTTTTTTTTTTTGAAAATTTTTGTAATTTTTTACCCTTTCTCATTGTATGAAAAAAGGTTTGGAATTATATTGAATATTTTAGTAGTGTTTGGACCACATATGGCATAAATAAAATGGGTCTTGAAATTAAATATTTATATAGCAAACAAGTTTGAACCCACGGTAGTTCCTAAAACATGTTTAAGCTCAGTTCAAGAAATAGCTTATACAATTTTCTTGTTCCAAATTTTATATCGTAAATCTTCAGCAAACGCTACGTATAATCATAAAATTTGTTTCAAAGAAGAAATTGTACAAAATATTCACAAGGAAAATATTGTCTACTTTAAAGAGTTTACATAATCCGTAGTACCTATATTTTGGTACAAAAAGAATTAGTCTGAAGTTGCAAATATAATCATAAACATGTAATTTTATATACAGAAAACGTAAATTACATACTATGAACTTAAATATAATTTTTATCTCAGTTCAAGATTTGTTCTAAACCAACGCACAGACCCGAATTTCCAATACACGCGTTACCGCAAAGACATAGACACCGAATTGAGTGTAGCGTATGAATTTCCATAAATTATATAACGTAACTAATGGCTGTCGTCGACTACTCCAACCCAATAGATCGTAAAACAAGAGCAAGTCATGACGTCACTGATAATCCGTAGCTCGTAGCTTCGTAGCCCCGTAGCCCCGTAGCCACGTAGCCACGTAGACAGGTACACCTGACCCGATTCTGCATAACCATTCCCCACTTCTTCAATCCTTGAATAATTAAACTCTATTGTTCGCGCAGAGTAACGTCGAGATCTGTACCTCACGAATAAATAATAATATGCCTACGTAGATATTTAAGTAAGGACGAAGAAGGCTGCCGTTTAAAAATTAAATGTAGGTTAGATATTGGACGTGCAAAAACAATGAGGTGTAATATAATTGGGTCAAATTGAACACCTTCATTAGAATGAGATAATGTTCACTGCCATGTTTTTCTTTTTTGTACATGAATATACAAGTGTAGCCGCAGGGTTACATTTAAATGATTACACAAAATTTATTTGGTGACTCAGTACCTTGTACATATACTTCAATTAAAATTGGTATTATAATGCCGACAAACTTTGGACTTTGCGTAGCGTGAGCTGGTGTATTATCTTCGCCCTCCAGCCAGTCTCATTTTTGTTGTGATAAATTGAACTGCGTTCAGTAGCATACTGAATCACTCCGGTTAGTGATCGATGTTAAGCGTTGAACTTTTAGACTTTAACCAACTTTTAATTTTAATAAACCATCTCAGACCTGTCTCATGGGCCCTAAGGACGTTTTCTTTGTTGGCGTAAAGAAAATTTCTATATTTTTTGCTAAAAAATATTTACTTAAACTGAGAAAACAGAACGTACAATACGATCCCAAAATACTTATTTTGCTTAAAGATATGTCCTAGATTTTATATTAGGTAATAACTAGCGACCCGCTTCGCTTTTTAAAACTTGATAAAACATGGAGATTTCATTATTATATACTAGCTGCCCGCTCCGGTTTCGCACGGGTAAGCACTTATCTACGGGCACTTACCTACCCTAACTACCTACCTACCTACATACATACATACCTACCTACCTACCTACCTACCCTACCTACTTACCTACATACATACATACATACCTACCTACCTACCCTACCTACATACATAAGAACCATCTCCATACTATAACAAACACAACAAAAAAAGAATTACCGAAATTGATCCAGCCGTTCATGCGTGATGCCGTGACCAAGGAAATAGGGATTCATTTTTATATATATAGATTATGTAAGTTTAATATTAATTCATTATACACATAAACCTATCAACCCGTACTGGGCCCGCGTGGTGGATTACGGCCCATTCACTCTCGAAGAGAGGAGGCCTGTGTCCCAGCAGTGGGAACATTCACATAAACCTTACGGAATAAATTCTCTAAATTGTTGTAAAAAACCGTATCTCCAAATCCTTTGCGCAATTTAGGAGAACAACGTCAGACACGAAATGCGACTATAATTTATAATATGTAGAAGTATATGTCCTTGATCTTACTGTTTCATTCGGTCCTAAGTTCTATGTTTGTCTAACAATAGAACCATAGTCCTATGATAACATAAACACTTTGAACAACTAAAACAATCTGACCCAAAAGTCAAACATTCGAATCATTTAACTTTCTACATGAAAAATTCACAAATAACTTTGGGTGAGGGAAAACAGTGAAAAAACATGGACTTTCTAAAACACGGAACTAAATAGCGATAAGATTTTTACATTACAAATGACATAGGATAACATAACATCACGCCTTGTTCCCCCGAAGGCTTAGGTAGAGGTGAACATATAGTAGAAAAAATGACGTCTTAAAACAGACATTTTAATGCAACCTTTCGAATTTTGAACTGCCTCGTTGGTTCAGTGGTTACATGCTGCTGAGTATGAGGTCTTGATCGATTCCCAGGTGGGGCAAACTGTTATTGGGTTTTTCCATAAGGAATTTCTCAAAAACAGCCCGAAGTCCGGATTTGTGCCTGGTTGATGGCAATAGGCTGGCCCCCGTTCACATTGAACTTAAATCAATCTTCCTAGCCTTTTTCCCATCTTGGGGTCGGCTTCCAGTCTAACCGGATGCAGCTAAATACCAATATTTTACATGGAGCGACTGCCTATCTGACCTCCACAACCCAGTAACTGGGTAATACGATACCCCTTGGTAAGACTGGTGTCAGACTTTCGGGCTTCTGACGACTTGTAACGACTGTCGAAGATCCACGAATGACAGCCGGGACCAACGCCTTAACGTGCTTTCCGAGGCACGAAACACACACACGGATCACATTGAACTTAAATATGCAAAATGTGCCTCTGCCTAACCCTTCGGGGCAAACAAGCGTAATGATCCATTGCTTTCTACGTTTGATCCCGTTTTTATCTAATAAATAACTATATCCTATACTATTAAATTAACAATATTTGTTGTATATACCGGATGACTTTTTTTACCGTCTCGAAAAAAAAATGGTATATTAGGTGAACGGAGTAGAAGCTTATGGCATACCTAGTTTTTTTTATTTTTTTTCCACATCTTGGAAAAAAAAATATCTATCATCAAAAAACGCTACAATTTTAAAGTAAACTTTTCATATTAGGACAAAGAAAGAGAAATTTTGAAAAAAAACAATTTATTGATAAAAAATATTGAATTTCAAATCATACGCAAGTCGCGTATGCTTTTTATGTCGAGATTTCTAGAAAAAAAAAATTCTCGAAAAAAAAAAAACATGCTTCTACTCCGTTCACCTATTATACCCATTTTTTTTCGAGACGGTAAAAAAAGTCATCCAGTTCCATTTGTCACCAATCACCTTCTCGAAAACGACTAACTATTTCGATGAAAGTTTCAATAAAAGGGTTTAGGCTGCCTGTCCACTGGAGCGGAGAGGAGAGGAGCGGAGATGTGCCAAAATTAACCAATAGAATCGCACCTCTGGAGCGGAGTTTTGATTGTATTGGTTAATATTGACACGTCTCCGCTCCTCTTCTCTCCTCTCCGCTCCGGTGTACAGGCAGCCTTACGGGGCGAAAAATCGATTTAGCTAAGTCTCATATCTGGGAAAATTTGTTTTCTGAATTTTCACCCGAGTAGAGCTCGGTCCCCCAAGTACTATGATTGGGATAGGGTATTTATTTATAAATGTCACAGCGTATGCTGAGATAGGAGCCTTTTTGGCCTCGCACAGGTCGTAATAGTATAATTTTTTATTTTAATTATTCGATTTTTTTTTGTTTGTTTGAGATGCTCCTTTTTAATTTTTATTACTGTTTGTATCTCCTGTGCGAGGAAACGCCCACAAAAATCCCAAACTAAACTACTTTTGTTTATTTTTATAACGGCAAACCTTAACGGCAATACTCTTTTGCGATGCCAAAGTCGTGAAGATGCATAAACTGGAAAGAAAACTAGCAATTTCACTCCACCTTGTGCAGGTCGTGAACGTGAACTTTGCACGACGATTTACTGACAATTTATCAGCGATTAATGCTCTATTTACTCTTCAATACGGCACTCTTCATGCTTCTGCGTGGTAATTGACACACTTTGACAAATCGACAATATTAATTGCGTAATTTACGTTGTCGACCAGACGATTTTTTCAAACAAAGGAAGCAATGGATTTTAAAGAAAGTATGTTACGAAATAACGGTGCTGGTTTCAGTGTCTGCTCTATAAAGACAGTGTCTCTGGTCAGGCTGTATAAATGGAGAACCAATTTACGTTCTGTTTCAACTCCTAGATGACCTTGGCCAGGTTTTAGTACCGTAAAAATTTCAATAAATTCAACAAGGTCATTAAACACACCCCGGTTTTGTTAATCAAACACAACATTGACATTGAAATATCTTATTTTATTAATTGCTCTAATTAATTTATAAACAAGCAATAAAAAATTATAATACATCAATAATCAAGTACAGTCAACAAGACGACCATCGTAACATTTTCGCTTGGACAGAAACTTTATTTCGTAGAAATAAGGGCGGTTTTCGTAGTTCAAACGTTACTACTGTATGTGGTTGACCGTACGTATAATTTGTGACGCCAAAACATTGGACAAATGGTTCAGAGGGCGGTCATTCCCACGACTACACGACTGCAGACATAAAACTGCTAAAGGCCAGGGCCGCGCGTGCGCAAGGTTCCTTCCTTCCTGTTCTCGGTTAACGTTATCGAAATATACTTATGTAGATATGAGAGTTAAGCACTTTTGCATAATTTAATGGTACCTATCTACCTAGTAATAAACAGGGCGACTCCAAAAAAAAATTTTTAGAGAAATGTACTAAATCAATAAAATAAATAAATAAATTATGTATACTAAACAGCTTCAATAATTTGATGGTGTCCGAATAGTCAGTGAAAAAAATATCGAAATGAAATTAAAATGTGTCAATTCGGACACTATGTCCGAATATATTGTGTCCAATTCGTCAGCAAATCGTAGTTTCATAATCGACCACGTAGGTCAATAGGAACAATCTATCTACTTTTTTTTCTTTACCGTCAACAGTGAAGCTCTTGGCCTTCATCTCACCTGATGGTAAGTGATGATCAGGCCGAAGGTAGAAGCAAGTCCTCAACCACAGAGGAACTGGCTATCTTATGTCTAACTGCCGGAAAACAATAATGCTGTTAACATTGTTGTTATGGCGAGAGACTTAGATAAGATGGTGGTAGCTAGCCAGGCGGACTAAGCTCTACCACCAACCAAACCGAGCAGAAAATCTACTCACTCACTCTATCTATTTAGCGGTTTTTTATTTGGACTGAGATATTTAGGGCGTTAAGTCCACTTCCGGACAAAGGTCTCCTTTTCCCTCCTCGGAAATCGGATTATTCCACTTTGCCCCACTGCCTGATAGGACAGATTGGTGGGGTAAAATTATACATAATACAGAAAATTTCTTAAGAGCGTTCAGAAAATTTCTTAAGTTGGCAACGTCGCAAACAGCTGTCAAAAATGTACCTATTTTGATTAATTTGGCAATATTTCTATATGGAAATTTGGCTAACTAGCGAACTAGAATATTAATAATGAATTGCAATTATAACATTGAATTTGATGCTGTACCCGTTTTAGGTGTAAAAAAGACGCTTGGAAAGTTTCCGAATACTTTTTTTACATCTATAAATAACTAAATATTTGGTGTTACGATATTATTTATTGCATTTTATAATCAATATTCTAGATCGCTAGTTAGCCACGTTTCTTATTTCCATACAGTAAAATTGTCAAATTAATCAAATCAGCGAAATATTTAACATCTATTTGCGACGTTGCGTTATGAGGAATCTTTGCACAAGTGACCAAAATAACCACACCAAGTACTTAGTTAAACAACGGTATAACAGGTTTTCTATAAATGAATATACATTAATATTATATTAAAATATGTAAAACTATAGGTACTTAAGTATAAATAATTAAAAACAGCCACTTATCTTAATCACGTGACTTTAATATAGACACACGTGAAAAGAAAAATGAGTAAAATCACGTAAAAAAAAGCAGATAAGTAACAATCTAAAGTTTTGATAACCCTAGTCTTGAAACTGGTTGTCGTAGAGATGTAAGTAGGTACATAAATAGTATCAAGTGTGGCCTTTAATAAAATAAAAACAAGTTTTGCGATGTTTTCGTAACATGTAATATATAGATCGGAAGTACTTCCAAATCTTATTTATTATACAAGCGATTATTTCCCACAGTAAGTAATTAGTTCGGTTATTTGAATACATTACAAATGATAGATAGGTAATTTAAATTGGCGCATGACATAACCATCATAGCTATATCCAAACTAATATTATAAATGCGAAAGTGAGTTTGTTTGTTGGTTTTTTTGTTTGTAAACGGCTGAACGGATTTGGATGAAATTTGACACATGGGTAGACCATGACCTGAGTTAGAACATAGGATACTTTTGGCATATAGCCATGGCATGACCTAGAGAAGGACATAGGGTACCTGTGATACCGATATTCTCACAAGATTGAGACTAAGTGCAGACCAGCGCGACGCGACTCTAACAAAACAATTTCTAAGAAAGAATAATTACCAGTGTCGCATCGCGCGATAAGTCACGCTAGTCTTCACGAGCCTTTATGAAACCGCGGGGTGCAGCTAGTTGATTATAAATTATAACCAATTCAAATTGTGAGTCTGTCTGTTTGAAATCAAATTGTGAGTCTACCTGTCTGTTTGAAGATTTTCACTGCAAAACAACGGAACAGATTTATATTAAATTTTGAAAAGGTAGCTTGATAATATTAAAAAAAGGACATAGGGTACTTTACGAGAACCTACATCTTGTAGAACATAAAAGTTCACAAGCGAAGCTGCAACCCAGCTAGTCATTCTATAAAACGTCCTAACCTCGAGTTTAGAGACGACTGGTCATAAATAACACATTCTGTAGATCATTTACATGTAAATCATGCGTTAATTATACATAACATTAATGACAGATTAGCTAAACGGTGGGACCTTTCGCCTTAGACTAATGCAACGTTTATATCTCAATTGACACCGTATGTACTACACATTTCCCGATAATTACACTGTTTATATGACCTAAACTGATAGCTTCACGTGTTCAGACTTGGATTTATTTATATCTCCTACATTATCGAAGGATGTACACAGTACGAACACTAAGGACTCGTGGAGGAGATCGTGGCTAAGTTATCAGGTTAAGGTACGCTAGCCGGGCTGGTCTGTGGATTGGTGACCATCTTAACATACCGAGACCTCCGTGCCTCAGAAAGCATGTTAAGCCATTGGTCCCGGTTGTCATTCCTGAATCTTTGACAGTCATTACGGGTCGTCAGATGCCCGAAAGTCTGACAAACAGTCTTACCAAGGGGTATCGTATAACCCAGTTACTGGGTTGTCGAGGTCAGATAGGCAGTCGCTCCATGTAAAAAACGGTATTCAGCTGCATCCGGTTAGACTGGAAGCTGACCCCAACATAGTTAAGAAAAGGCTAGGCAGATTGATTGTCCACTGTACGAACACCCACAGAAGGGAAAGTTTAAGCAATTTCCAAACTGAAAATTCATGAATGTACCAACCAGCAATTCAGTCCTATTATTTCAGCTCATAACTCTAAAAACCTCTATAAACGATTTATTAAGGTTTTAGCGGTGCCAGAGTGTTGTATAAAAGCGTTCGACAGTACATTATAGCTCTAAATACTTATAGAGCTAAAAATCCCTATAAACAAAGGATGTAAACGTTTACTACGCCATTTTATATAACCGTTATAGTCAAGTACTATAGCAAGTTCTAATATAACTAGTACATAATAATATTGCTCTATAAAATTGTTAACAGGTGCCTTTATTTATCTGATTAGCGTAATAATTGTTCCAAACGAACTGCAATAGTAGTTTCGTTATAGTAGTGATAAACACTCAACTAAAGGGCGATATTGTGATATTGTGGATATTCAGATCGCTGCTATAGTACGTGTGCGTTAGTAGTCACAAAGACTTTACAATAGAGTGTTTTTGTAATGTAGTCTAATTTCAGATGACGCTAATAGATCGTAAGTGCACTATAATAGTTTTTAGATGCATATTATAATTTTATCGATAAGCATATCACACAGACACTATAATAGTGCAGAATTATTGTATAACAACTTTTATGGTGCCTAGCAATGCGCTTGTTAGTATTATAAATGGGTATCTATCACTATAATGACGCAAAAGTGGCACATACATGTAGATAAATGTTTCTATTAAATGACAGTTAAGTCCCAAAAAGGATTATTGGCTCGCTTTTACAACAATATTCAGACATTTTGATACGGAATTAATGCCGGTTCCGTACAAAATGTGTCTTACATAGATATTATTTCTGAAGAGTCCTTACTCCAGCGATTTTTCTGAATCTTCAAGCAATGATTCAACATTCGAAAAAGACCAACAATTTCGTGATGGCGTGAAAAATTTGGCCATTAATTATAATATTTCGCATTAAGCAACAAAAAGTTTAGTACGATTAATTAACAATAGAATACCAAATACACTACCTAACGATGCGTGTGTGCTGTACTGAGCTCACGCAATGCGTCGTACGTCCAGCCAGTAATAGGACTCGCCCATCAAGGAGCGCTGTTCCCAATTTGACGCATTATTAAATTATTATATATAAAACAAAAGGTATTTTAATAAAACACGTATACTACAAGAATATTTTAATTTTCCTTAAAATGGTGAAAGTTTCAGAAAAATACATAATACAAGTAACCTTATATAAGTCTTACCGAAAATTCGAAAGTTAGGTTAGAATATTAAAAAAATCATATCTCAAAAAGGGGGGGGCTCCGAGACTTTTCCTTCACAGGGGGGGCTGTACACCTCCACCCCCCTCCCCCAACCCTCTCCCACCCCTTAAATCGATGGATGACAATCCGAAGTCGTACCAGAAAATGCTCTAATTTTACTTTTTTTTTTTCCAAATCATTAACACTACTCGTTTAGACGTAATTTTCGGTATAGATTAAAAGTAGCTCATCGTCGCATTTCGGCCATTCCGCTGCTGTAGTGTGTGGAGTCCATTAGGTACACAGAAAAAACACAATTTATATTTATAAAGATATTGCTTCTAAAGTTCAGTGATGCTACTAGATTCATATTTATGCACTTCATATAAAGAAATATAAACACTAGTTACGTAAAACTTGATAAAACTACGAAGTTCTTCCCGAAGAAAAAAAAACTGGTTAAGTACATGATTAATATTCACACTATTCGTCAGTAAACAGATTATACTTAATTAAGTTTTTTTTTCATTACCTATGGTCTTCAGAAAAATAGTAAAGAAAACACTTTGTATTATACAGGGTGGCAGGGACATCGACGCGAAGCCGGTTACCATGGATTCAGTACATGATTCTGAACCCCCCTGCATTGAAATTTTTCGTCGGTTATTTAAAAAAAAATCTGCTGTTTCATAGAAAAGTGCAATACCTACGCGGTCAAAATGTATGGAGCAGCTGATTTTTTTTTAAATAACCGACGAAAAATTTTATTGCAGGGGGGTTCAGAATCATGTACTGAATCCATGGTAACCGGCTTCGCGTCGATGTCCCTGCCACCCCGTATATTATATTCAGTCATGCTCACACAGAACCCCAATTTTAGGTTGAATCCACGATGACTGACAGTGAAAACATTACCTATCACGGGAAGTACTATAATGGCTCTTAAAATATCGAAATCACTTTATATGATAAACATTTTAGTAAAAGCTCAACAATTCGAGGGGGGCACTTTAAATTCATGGTAAACCTATCCCTAGTTTATCAGTAAAGCTGCAGTCGCACATCATTTCCACCGTAATAGACTAATATTATAATAACAAAATAAAATCTTACTTACCTCAGATTGCTTGTATCCTTTTGTAAAATTATTTTTTGCACTCTGCACTGTCACGAATGTAAAATAATGAATGGTGAATGAAAAAAGTGATGTAAAGGAAACTAAACTCTTGTATAGTATGAAAAAGTACTATAAAAGGTCCTACAGTAGCCAGTACATCAATATTTTGAGACCTGCACACTGTTACATAGATTTTATTGGACTGTTTCGTCATTTGGAACACTGCAATAAAATTATTTTGTCACTGAACAGAGATATAAATGCGCCACTTCCGAATAAAAGATACGTTCTTTGGGGTTTTATAGGACCAAGGACAGTCTTTTACAAAACGTTCTATGATTTTTTATAGTACTAGTTTTTGCTGGTTGGGGTCCTAGTTTCATGCATATAATCTAATACCTACCAGCTTATTACTGTCCCACTGCAGGACAAAGGCCTTCACATACAGAGAAGGCACGAGCATTCATCACCTCACTTATTCAAGACGGGTTGGTGATTTCAGATAGTCTCATGCATGACAAAAGGAGAAAAACAAAAAAAACGGGTTGCACTCTGGGAGTGCCGGCAGAAGTGAAAACTTGAACATTAACGTTGTGCATTTTTGAATATTTTGGAATGGTTAGGGAATAATTTCGCACGAATTGCTTTATTTATCAGTATAAAAAAGTACTATAATTTATGTGGTTAAATACTATATTCATTAGTAGTAGTAGTATATTTATTCATTTTCAAAATATAGTATAACAAAAATAAACAATTTATTTAAACACTTTTCATGAAGTATGTTTTAACTGCTTTTTTTACCCATCAATATGGGTAAAATTTCTTACCTCGCAATCTATACGTAATGTCAAAGACTATTTATTTTGATATTTAATATTTTGATTTCCCAACTGTTCAAAAACTTCTAGGTCATCACTCCGTTTAACACAGCATAAAAATAAGTTACACGTAATGGTAACTGCATATTACAGGCAAATATTTAGGCGGTGTCGTATTCATAGATATTTGCATGCAGGCTAACGACCGCTTAAAGTCATAATGCAAATGAGGCGTTACTATACATATGACACTATTGTATGTGCACACTTGCGGAAGAGTTTCAAGAACGAAGGATTCGTGCGGGTCATACTTACACACTGCAAATAATATGTTGCGAACTTCGTTTATTTATGTGCATAACTTTTTTTTTTGGTTCTGAAATCATCAAATAACTTCTCTCGCTCTGGGCGGAGCGGGAGGTCGTGTCAGACTCTTACTGACAAAAAAAACCCACCCGTGTTCCTTCAGTTGCCTGTACGTTGCCAGGTGCCATGGTACCCCTTTTGGGACTTTCCCGCATTTATGTGCGTACCTAAGACTTATTTATAATTATTTCCAAATATAAAGCCCACGGTTTCAAGTGCTAGGAGAACCATTTAATGTACCTGGGTAAAAAGTACCCTAAGTGTAAACTTGATCAGTGCCCTATTGAAATGTCTATCTGAATTTCATCCAAATCTGTTCAGCAGTTTATGCGCGAGTAACAAAGATTTTTTTACAAACTTTCACGTCTGGCGTCTGTTACATTCGTAGAAAACAACAAAACCCATCGTCCGTCCTCGTAAAGTGTCCATGCTTTAGTGACCAAGTTTTAGGATTATTTTTACAACCATTAAGCATTACCCATATTATTAACATACATACAGATGGTTTCATTTTAAATTATGAAGATTAAAAACAATATTTTGGCGTGACGGAGCAGACAATAATTCTGTTCGTGTCAGTTGCTTACTGAACATGTTTTTGAGTTCAATGTAACTTAGCCGTACCTTGAAATTTTATGAAACGAGACGTCCTTTGCAAAACATGTACTTGAGACGAAGACTGGCATTTGTCTTAGCTTTGGTTCTCTAGGACCGCGTCAATAGAGATTTATTTTTATTTTTATTGTAACATCTTTCCCTCTCCCGCTTTCCAGCAATCTGAGTGATTTCGTGGAAAGGACGGAAGTGTGTAACAGGAAGCCGGGGAAGCGCGTGCTATTTGATTTGACCAATGAGCGCGCGCGGTGCTAGTGTTGGCCTTCAGATGGTACCAACCTATTTTCTGAGAGGTTGGTACTGTCAGCCAAGATGTCAGATGTTACACAAATAGTTGCATATAATGTTAGACTCGTTGTTTTTTTGAGTGAAATCTTTTATAATTATGCGCACTTTGCGCTCCTGGAACAGTGAACCGAACTGCAGAACCGTCAGGCTCGGGTCGCAGAATCGGATGTACTCGGTTCCGATCGGTTGTTGAGGCTGAATCGCGTATACTCGGTACCAGTCGTAAGGTTTCACTTCTATTGTGATGAAAATACACCCTCTGATTTTCAGTATTTATCGCCATCTTTAAAAGTAAAATATTTATCATACTGTACATATGTTATGGGCAAAAATCCAATTTCGAAGAAAACAAGATTTACATGACTGCATTCGTTTTGTTTGTGTTCATTACTTACTTCAGAGAAAACATTAGTTATAACTTAAAACACAACTTGGTTCTACACTTAAGTAATTAGCAAACTTGAAACAGTTATATCTTCATTAACTTAACTACGAACATACAGCTGCTCATTTTAAATATTACTCTAAGAGAAATGTTATTTGGAAACTACACTGTAGAGTAAAATATTGTAGTGATAATTTTGTTCTTGAAATATCCTATCATATTGAAATGTTCTATTTTGTCTCTCCCTTGCATAATCTGGCTTTCAAAAGACGAAGTATTTCCCAAATAGTCGTTTAAAAATTATTTTGTTAAACGAATGAATCAATGCTTTCAAGGACACTGAACGAGACACTATAGAAGTTTTATTGTTATACTTATACCGCATATTTTCTGTCCCTCAAAAAGCTTAAAAACAACAGCTGTTCCAGATGCTAGAGTGTGAAAATTTCTTCTATTCTCCATAAGCAAGGCAACGAAGTATTAACACAAGCTAACCATTGTAATTTACTTTGTGCTCAATAAACTTAAATGTGCTTTGTTATTTAACTAGCTTACAACAGAATGTCATAGAAAAAGAATTTTTTCTTCGTATAGAATCGAAACTGGGCGTTTCATACGCCCCGTTACGCGTGATTTTGGACGCGTTTGGAGCAGTAGCTTCGATTCTATACGAAGCTATTTCTATGCACATCTACAATGACGCTTCACAATGTAAATTAACATTGTTCCTAACGACCTTAACAAAAACTTGTAATCAGTTACTTTTTAGAATTGTTCATAAAATGATTAACAGCGCGTAGGCTCCTCCCATTCATCAATATCGGTCTCAACAGAATTAGACTCTTTGATGGTTTGTGTACGTGATGTTTCCGTCGATGTATGATATCACCACCACACAATACTGGCCAGTAGTGGTCAGCCATGTACCGGTTTAAATCATATCGATGTATCAGACAGGTCACAAAGGAGAATGCCTGAATAGGCTCACAAGTACCTAAATAGTTCAATGTTCATGGATGAATCTGGTCTATTCTATCACAGCATAATTAATAATAGTAGTTCATGTTGAAAATCTAGTTTCAGTCTAGGTTTTTGACATTGATTTTATTATAAAACTAAGGCCCAGGTTTTTTTTTTTAATGGATTTTCTCAGGTTTATGATGATAACATAAAGTAATAATTTTGTCTTCTTCTGGTTCTTGATCAAAAGCCTAGGTTTTTGATCAGAAACCTGATTTTGTTTATGACAAAATCAGGTTTCTGATCAAAAAGACACGACAGATATACAGCCAGATCCGTTGGTGTTATTCTGAAAATGACACTTGACTTTGTCCAAGTCTTACGTTAGTAAATTGATCGTCAAAATTTAGAGACAACCAGTGATTTAATCCCAAAAACTATACTGCTTAATTGGCGTATAGTATTCAGGCAAAATTAAAGAAGGGAGTAGTATACTTAAAACATTGAAATAAGAAGAAACTCATTTGACTTGATTGTATACAGCAAGATCAGTTCCGCACGTCATTTGCGTGTTTCGACAATTTCCAAAGGCAGACAACGTTTTCCACGCCTCATTTAATTATATATACATACACTACAAGCTATTAATGAGTTGTCAAAATTGTATACTCCTTTTGTACGCAAGTTTTCGGAATTACTTTGGCCTAAGAATAATGGCGTGACTGAAAAATCTGTCGGTAACTCAGTGGAATTTACCTAAAAACTCATATCATTTTGTTTATTTAAGTCAGAAATGTTGTTATTTTGGTAATAACTGTAAAGGTACAATTCCGTAGCCGACCGAAAGGCGGCAAATGCAAGCGGCAACTGCTGGCGACGTGTCACCGCGACACGACTGGTTTCTATGAAATACCTTCCGTAACTAGCGACACGTCGTCTTCATAGAAATACATAGAAATGAGTCGTGTCGCTGCGACGCGGGGCGCCTGCAATTGCCGTCTGCGGTCGGCTACGGAATTGTACCTTTACAAGGGAGTCCCTTATAAAGGTACAATTCCGTAGCCTACCCCCTAAAGGGACTGCGTCATTTCATAATATAGGACGATTGAACGAGGTTATGTTAGAAACTCATCATCATCATCATAATCAGCCTATTCATGTTCCCACTGCTGGGACACAGGCCTCCTCTCTGTAAGAGGGAGTGGGCCGTAATCTACCACGCGGGCCCAGTGCGGGTTGGTAGATGTCACATATCTTCGAATTTTTTGGTTCTAAGACATGCCGGTTTCTTCACGATGTTTTCCTTCACCGTTTTGAGAGCAGTGGTGTTAGAAACTAATGTTCTAAAAATAATTTCTCGCCATCTTTTATTGTAAGTATTTCCCTTATTCATGATAAGGCTTCCTTCTTCATTATTTTGTAGCCTCTTCCGATTTATGACGCGATTCCTTTTTAACCGACTTCCAAAAAGGAGGAGATTATATGTTCGTCGCGTATGTTTTTTTTGTTTTTTCATGTACCTATGTCCACCGATTTCTCCGTCAATAGTGGACAGATTTAGAAAATTGTTTTTTTTGTTTGAAAGGGCTCCCAAGGTGGTCTCATATAAATTTTATTAACTTTGCTTGGATAGTTTTTTTGTTAGCTTCAATAATTTTTCCACTTAGTTTATATGGATGATATGATGTCACTGTTATTTGCATATCAGGTAGTGGTATTCGAATTTGTGTAGGGTAAGTAAGAACCACAACTAAAAAGTGAAATTAAAACCAATTTACCAAGTGCAAAGTAACTTTAATTTCGGAAGTCGGTGTTTTGAATTTTCGTTTGTTGCCACCGACTTCTGAAATTAAAATTATTTTTCACTTTGTAGTGTTTTTTTTGGAAGTCGGTTGTTTTTTTATGTACCTAAACCTTTTTTTATGTTTAAAGAAAGAAAAGAAAGAAAATAAATTTATTTAACACAGACCAAAAGCACACAATTTATACAGCAGATAAAAATAAATCAAACAATAGTTAGTTTAGAGATATTAATACTTTTATTTTCTTATAATGACCAAAATTGTCTTACTACTACTTATATTGAAAAGTCTTTTCCAATAACGTTTCAAATCGCCTTACCTACTTATGGCCTTACGCCTTGGCCCTGTGAATCGATCTGACCTTTATCAATCGATCTTTTCCAACATCAAAGTTTGTGATAGTACAAAATCCGGTAGGTCCTTTACAAACCCTCGGGAAACCATGGTTTCGCTATATAATGATACAATTAATTTATTTTCACAAGTTCGCATAAATACCCTTGGGAAGGTTCACGGTAACATTAAGGAGATTCTGAAAATAATTTCTCGCAAACTTTTATTTTGCTTTCCCTTTTTCATGACCACCTATATGGTGGTCGAGTATTGAAAATCATTTTATGTACGGTTTTAAATCTATCGATCTGCTGTCTTATCCGGAATCCGAATCGATTTGGGTCTTTATCAATCGATATTTTTCATGAACAGAGTTCGTACAGACTTGTACAGTTTGTCAAATTTCTTTAATAGATTTTCAACTTTATCACTAAAGAATAAGGTTTAATGTTGATTGGGAAAATTTGACAGATTGGAGTACGTTGATGTGCAGGCTGGCGTCTGTACTTTCACAAAACACTGTTCTGGACCTCACCTCTGCTATGGTTACGAAAAATGATAGAAAGAAGAAGAAAGAAAGAAAAATGGGTTTATTTGTCACAGAAACACGTGCATACAAAGAGACAATAGTAAAACAAAATAAAAATGATAGATAGATATTATTATCACAACTTTGCCTAATATAAAATACCTTTGGGAAGTTTCAGTTAAGAGGAGGGGTTTGAGGATTAGTTATAACAGCCGTACGGGTCGATCGATCAGTTTAAGCTAAGCTTGCCGCGGCTGGTCCATCGATGGATCTTAACAAAACGGGACCCTCCGTGCCTCGGAAAGCACGTAAAGCCGCTGGTCCCGGCTGTCATTCGTGGATCTTTGACAGTCGTTACGGGTCGTCGGAAGCCCGAAAGTCTGACAACCAGTGTTACCAAGGGGTATCGTGTTGCCCAGTAACTGGGTTGTGGAGGTCAGATAGGCAGTCGTTCCAAGTAAGATACTGGTATTCAGCTGCTTCGGGAAAAGGCTAGGCATATGATGATGATGGGAAGATTCACATATAATAATAATTTATCATAATTTATAATTATTTTAAATTAGTGCCAGTTTTTTATAAAATTCCAACGGCATTGGTGACAATGGCATTCCCATTGTAGTTCAGACATTTAAAAAATAAAAACAAAGTAAACAACAATTAATCACCATTATTAGTCCTATTGATCGATTATATTCAACAATAATTACGAGTATTTCCACCTTACAACAACGAAAGGCTATCATTTGTCTTATTGTTACAATATTGTAGCGTCAACATGAACGGTAACTAATTGTTAAATATTGTACTGTTTCAAGAGGATTGTAGGAATTAATTACAAATTACGACGGGAACCTTACATTATGATATTAATTTAAAAAAATGTCGTTTTACCCCTGATGACATTTCAATAAATTAATTTCAATCTAGATACAAATAATAAAACTGAAGAGTTTTCCCGAGACTAGCCTTTTCCCAACTATGTTGGGGTCGGCTTCCAGTCTAACCGGATGCAGCTGAATACCAGTATTTTACATGGAGCGACTGCCAAACTGACCTCCACAACCCAGAAGAATTATTTTTTTACTTTTGATGCTGACCATACACAACATTAAGTCGATTCCTTAATCAGTAATTAGTAACTTTTCCGCACTATGTTACAAAACTTGTACTTAGGTACAAACTTCCCGGTCACTGGGTAGTCGGGTAGGTGTACCGGTTTACCTAACTACTTTAATGAGGATAAAGTCCCCAAAGTGCCATTAGCTTTTAAAAAGCATTTCTGCGAATTTTCCTGAATTACTGACATAAGGAAAACAGAGTAAGTAGGTAATTAAGTATATTCAAAAAAACCTGTTAATATGGAAGTTTTCGTGACGAACCATTAGACCGGAATAAAAACGTAAATATATCATTAATAAGCCTCTTGATTACATAAATGGTTGATCATTATATCGTAAGAACTTACCTATAAGATATAACATGAATTTTATTCAAATAAATATTACTGTGTATTTCCTACTAACAGTACAGTTTGTATAATCTGGAGCCACGTCAAGATACGTCATGTTATAAAAATTTGTATTTTTTGCGTGTCTACAAAGACTTCAACATGTTTTATTTATTTATCAGTACCTAAAGCAGTAACATCTTACATACAAATCGATGTCAGAATTCTAAATATCATGTATTTTACCATTCATTTTTGTAACTGTATCTTACGATTCACAATCGTTCTGAATCGATTCACACTCAAAAATTGTGAGCGAGTGTTTAATTTTCCCAACAATATACATAGATTTTGTTGGGATGAAATTTTTTAATTTTTAATTCGTCAATGCTTCGAAATCGAAATTTTTCAAAAATTCGAAATCGACGGTGAACACGCATCGATTCCAAATCGATAATTATAGCTAATTTTCAACACGTCTAATTTTACACGTTCTTCATTCACAAGGTCAGTACACTACTTATCTGTGATTTGTTTCTCGTACTTTAGTCATTTCACAGTAGCCATTAGGTAAGGTGTCAACGAACTCTCGTAATGCATGCATTTTTAAGGATTTAAGTCATTCAAATGTTAATTCAATATTCTAATTTTACAAAGCAATTTGGCAATGAAAGTAAACAAAAATAAATAAGTGAATCAGCTGATTTGTTTTCAAGGGCAAAGCTCTATAAACCCTTATAGGCTAGTCGATTGAATGAATGAACGAAATGCACCGATCCCAGCGTAGTTTAACTTGACTCGATAAATCGGAAGACGTGCCCTGAGGATATGGAAGGATTTGTGAGTTATACCGGATGTGAATCCTTGAGTAGGCAATAGACTAGTGGAGAGACGGGTGATATTATTGACATAAAAATTCATGAAACTGTCATAGTACGCGAGACAAAAACCCTTGAAAATAATATTATATGTCCGACTATCTTTCGCCCGCGTGGATGCCGCGTGATAAATTTATTTGCTTAAACATTTTCGGTAAACAATTAAATCTAATCTGTTTCATTTTGACAGTTCAACAGCAGATTGTTTTTTCGAACTTACAGAGCAATGGATTAGCAATCTCTTTCAAAATGATTCAGATTGTGATTTATCATACTACGCAATTAGGGTGCAGGTTATAAACTATCTGTGTGCCAAATTTAATCCAAATCCGTTCAGCCGTTTTAGCGTGATTGAGTAACAAATACACAAACATACAAAGTTTCACATTTATAATATTAATTTATATTAATATTATATATTATAGTAGGATTAGTAGGATATTTGAGCGTCTGAATGGGTCTCGGATTTATTTATCAAAAGAAACTACGCGTTTTCCTTGATTGTGAGATATTGGCGCATTTTTCAAGTCACAGAATTTATTGATGTTGACAAGTTTGTCTGAACAAGTGCGCTCTTGTTTTTCAAACAATTACTTATTATATTGAAAACAAAACAAAATACGTATTTGACAATACGTACCACGTTTTTTGGTTCATTAAATCCGTTTTTTTATCATCGATTTATTTTTCAATTAACTTTGTTTTTAAACTTGGCAGTCGCCTTTTTTCTGGATTTCGGTCGTAATGGGTTGGTTGGTTCAGCAATAACCTAAATACATCGTCTAGTAACTAATACTTCACAAATTGCTGATACATTAATATCTACTACACATGACACTGCAGAGGGGCTCGTGGCGAAGGTTAAGCTACACTTGCCGCGGTCGGTTTGTGGATGGGTGACCATTCGATACTCTTCCATGCAGGGCCGTCTTTACCCGGGGGTGCAAGGGGTGCGTGGCACCCAGGCGCAGGGTCTTAGGGGGCGCAAGTCGATCACATACCTACCATGCGTAATCACAATTTAAAAATACTTATCTGGGGCACGGTAGTGCCCCCGCCAAGACGAGCCAAGCGAAGCGCAAGGGCTACCTACCTTTCCTCGAAGCGCTTCGTCAAATAATCATTATAGGTACATAGATAAATACGCCTCATGCAGATTTCGGCACATTAGCCTTGCGTCTTGCGTTGTTCAAGTCAATTCAGATCTTATTTTATAAGAATTAAATTTATATTCCAACAAACACACGCGGAAAATTAAAATAGAGGCAATGCTTGTGGCTACAAGTGAGTGCCCGCGCGCGCTTTGACACGCGCCCCCCGCTTTTTGAAATTTCGCCGCCCGTTTGAAGCAAGTATCTAATAACTACCTAGTCACCAACACAAATTGTGTCAAAAAATGGTTATAATAAGTATCTAAACGATATTGTAGAGTAAGTATTTAATTAAATAAAAAGCCGGCCAAGTGCAAGTTGGACTCGCATACGAGAGGATTCCGTACCACGGTATCATATACAGGGTGGACCAAAAATACACGTCATAAAAAAAACATAGATTCCTCATGTCTATGGGTATTCGAAAATACCCCATGTAGGTTCCGCGATTTTTGTAGTTTTATTATTTTTTTTTGTAATTTTTTTGAGTTTTCTTGCCGGTGGTGCTTCAAAAATTCATATGTTTTTTTGTAGTGAGTATTTTCCAGTTTATTTTTTTGTAACAGTATCGTCTTGAATGTTACTTTCATACATAAAATAATAAACTTGCTAACATTCTTGCAAGTTACTCAAAAAAGTATCGATAGCACAGAAGCAGCAGCAGGAATTTCAGTTTTTAGTGGTAACACTGAAATTTTCAACTTCAATTTAAAAATACAGAAATGAGGTTCCATATATTTTAGCCGACTTTAAAAACTATGCAGGTCCTAACCTACGCAAAAAATAAAAAAAAGTTAGTAAGTAGGTACTTAACCTTCTAATTCACTGTAATCGACCTTCGAAGGTTAGGCTAAAAATCCTTTTAAGCTTTAAAATAGGTGGTCCAAATAGCGACGCCATAAAAAAAAACTGGAATATACTCAATAGAAAAAAGATATGAATTTTTGAGGCTCCACCGGCAAGAAAACTACAAAAAATCGCGGAACATACATGGGGTATTTTCGAATATCCCTGGACATGAGGAATCTATTTTTTTTTAATGAAATGTATTTTTGGTCCAGGCTGTATTTAGCAATGAAAATACTAAACGAATAATATTATTATTATACATCATAAATTTTAAAAATTGCCAATTATGTGTATTTTTTTGCAGTTGCAGAAAATCACCCGTATTAAATAAAATACCTAATGAATTGGCGTATTTGTATAGTAGTAGTTAGTATTTGTTGACTTTATGGTACCTATACGGTATATGGTACATGATATACAGAAGCTTTTTTATTCAAAATCTTAAGTTTATTGTATGGGGTCCCGGGTCCCTTTAATTTTTAACTTTTTTTATTTTTATTATTTGTCGGTAAAGCAGCGAAAATTTCAACT
Source organism: Conistra vaccinii (assembly GCA_948150665.1). Taxonomy (NCBI): domain Eukaryota; kingdom Metazoa; phylum Arthropoda; class Insecta; order Lepidoptera; family Noctuidae; genus Conistra; species Conistra vaccinii. The sequence continues at coordinate 9,078,321 of OX411327.1, forward strand.
GTCTAAATATTACGGTTCATGAGATACAGCCCGCTGCCAGACAGACAGACAGACGGATAGCGGAGGCTTAGTAATAGGGTTCCGTTTGCCATCCTTCGGGTACGGAGTCCTAAAAACGGAACACAAAATTTTTTCGTTGGCAAGGGGGGGGGGGGCGCAGGCTGATTTTCGCACCCCGGCGCCCGATATGTTTAAGACGGCCCTGCTTCCATGCCTCGGAAAGCGCGTTAAGCCGTTGGTTCCGGCTGTCAGATCAGGAGCTCAAAAGGCTGACAACTAGTCTTAGGAGTAAGGAGTATCGTGTTACCCAGTAACTGGGTTGTGGAGGTCAGATAGGCAGTCGCTCCATGTAAAATACTGGTACCTATTCAGCTACTAAGCAGACTGATTGACATGACACTGCAATATGTCTCTCATAATAAAACGTGGGAAATTCCCAACTACGAAATAAAACAAAATCAACTTTAATACTGCTTACTCCATTATTAATAATTATTATGACTTGAGACATCGCAAAATAACCCACTCACTCGCGTGAAACTAGCTAATACAAAACTTAATTACATTACCTTGAGACTTCAATAGCAATCTCGTAAGTTTCTGAAAAATAACTAGAAGTGTGAGTGTTTGTATTTACCAGAGCTTTTCGCACTAATTGCCTAGCCTTTTCCAACCATGTTGGGGCCGGCTTCCAGTCTAACCGAATGCAGTTGAGTACCAGTATTTTACATGAAGCGACTGCCTATCTGACCTCCACAACCCAGTAACTTGGTAACACGATACCCCTTGGTAAGACTGGCTGACAGACTTTCGGGCTTCTCACAACTCGTAAGAGTCGTAACAACTGTCAAAGATCTGCAAATGACAGCCGGCACCAACGGATTTACCTGCTTTGCGAGACACGGAGGGGTCTTGGTATGTAAAAATGGCCACCCATCCACGAACCAACCGCGGTAAGCGTAGTCTAACCTGATCAATCAACTCGTACGGCTGTTATTACTAAGCCACAAGTCTTAGCTAATAAATTAATTATTTTAAGAAATAGGTGAAGTAAGACAATGTTAGATCTATGTTAGGTTGATATTCATTTTCCTCTTGCACAATATTATGAGTATTAAAACGTCATCGTTTTACATACAGTACACTTGAGGAGCTCGTGGCTAAGTAATAACAAGCCGCACCGGCCGATCCATCAGGTTAAGCTACGCTTGCCGGGATTGGTCAGTGGATGGGTGACCATCTTCACATACCGAGGCTTCTCAGTACTTCGGAAAGCACGTTAAGCCGTTGGTCCCGGCTGTCATTCGTGAATCTTTGACAGTCGTTGCGAGTCGTCCGAAGCCCGAAAGTCTGACACCAGTCTTACCAAAGGATATCGTATTACCCAGTTACTGGGTTGTGGAGGTCAGATAGGCAGTCGCTCCATGTAAAATACTGGTATCCAGCTGCATCCGGTTAGACTGGAAGCCGACCCTAAGATAGTTGGGAAAAGGCTAGGAAGATTGATTGATTTGTTTTACATACAGTACACCCACATTGACCAGTTATGTTTGAGTCCCATGTATAAGGGGTGAGCCTATTGCCTTCAACCGGGCACAATCCAGACTCCGGCCTGCTGATAAGAAATTCCAGATGGAAAACCCCAATTACATTTTGCCTGGAAATCGAACACAGAACCTCATGCTCAGAGTAGCGCGACCAATAGACCAACGAGGCGGTGAAAAATTATCCAATACTGCACATTATCCACAGTAAAGTCCATTTTTTTTTAACTCGACTCCACCCATTTTCATAGAGGTTATACGGCATGCCGCCATACATATTGGAAGTGAATCCTCCCGGAGGGTCACTGGCAAGTAAAATAGTGTTTTCAGGGGGTCTCTACGTTACTACGTACAGACCCCCTATGAGACGTATCTCTGAGGGTAACTTCATGTACTAGTTACATTACATACATACAGTTACATTTCACGTCCACCCCGGACGTGAAATGTAAAAAAAAATTGAAAAGTGTAATAACTCGCTCTGATCCCCTGAATTTTTGAACCGCACCTGAAATACAGTCAGTATTTCAGGTGCGGTTCAAAAATTCAGGACACAATGCAATTCCTGACACAATTTTTTTTTTCATATTAAGAATTCTTGTATTTTAAAACGCATATACTTACTTCTTGTTAAAATATACAAACAGATTTTATTTTCACAGTTTATAATGCTGTATTCGCAAAAAAAAACTACATTTAAAATGCCCCGGCGAGGGTTCCCGGCATCCCATATGCGACTAGTGTTGCTGTTGGTGTACCAAATAAACAAATAAATAAATAGAGTGAACCCTCCACGAGGGCTAGCTGCACGCGAGCCCTGGAGCCTGAAGAAAGGAATATCAATCAAAATAAGTACTTACTGATAATGATCTGCTGGATCGAATGAACGATCGTTTTACCTGCCTAGAACGCAATATCGATTCATACTCCTCAAGACAATGGTAATAAAACAAAGTTACATAAACAATTTAAGTTATAGTTAAGGTTCCCACAGTTAGGCGCAACGCGAAACAATCTGCAGAAACAATTTCAATGAAAACGTCATGGGGATTCTTCTACCAGAATCGCGTCGCGACTGACTGTGGGAGCCTTTAAGAAAACAAACTGCACTGTTCCCACTAACGGATTCAAATTGTCTAAGTGTTATTGTGACTTATGTTTTTATTGCACACCGTAGGTACATGATTGTTCGTCTTATTAACAATGGATTCAAAACCTATATTCACGCTTGTTATCCTTATAGGACGAGCAGAATGTTTAAACGAGGTATGTTCTCAGGATGCCGCTGTGTGGATATACGCAATTGCGTAACACACGTACAGTAGCAATGGCTTTCATTTTGACAGTTCAACAAAATTCATTACGTTATTGTAGGTAGACTAGTAGGCGATTTAACAAGCTACGCCTAAAATGAACTATGTAAGGATCACACGAACAATGATTGTGTCACATTCAGTGCCGGGAGCCCTCCTGGAGGGTTCAGTTAGACGCATATGGGAAGCCGGGAGCCCTCGCGGAGGGCTCATTTATAATGTAGGTTTTTTTTAGCGAATAAAGCATTCTAAACCGTGAAAATAAAACTACGGAAACGAAGAAAAATTGTGTTTTCAAGGGGGTCTTGTCGCTATAAGACTCCCTGAAAACACAATTATACTTGTGACCAGGGGGCTGAGTCTACTAATTTACAAACGTCACAATGGAGAGTCCATTGTTAGTTTTTGACAGATTTGCCATACAAAATCTGTCAAAAACTCACCATCGAGAGACCATTGTCACGTTTGTAAATTAGTAGACTTGACCCCCTGATCTGCTGCGGTTTCAGCTTAGCAAGAACTTATGTCAATCCAATTCCTGCAGTTTCGTACTTACAACCGGCTTAAAAATATTGAAGTTGGTTGCTACGGGACCGCAATAATCCATTTTCCTCAATCCACTTATTACGTGAATCAAGAAATATGCGACCCAGAAACACTAAAATAGTTTATAAAGTACCTAACCACGTTCATACCTAATAGTGGTTAAAATATTCCATGTCCACAGAAGAGACAAAAGGGAATTTATTTATTTATTTTTATTGGTTCAGCAACAATTGTTTACAAAGTGTGTATGCCATCACTTACAGGCAAACTCCGCATGCATAAAGAAGTTGTACAATTTTTTTTTATTAAAAGCGCTTATCCTAAAAGTTGGTAACGTCACAAATAGCTGTCATACAAAATACAATAGACGATGTATATTTAGTAACTTAATCCGCTTAACTGTTCTTAAAGAGTCCTAGAGAACCCTGTAAGAAATCGACGTGTCCCACTTGCGTTCGGCTCGTGTCGTAGCAACACTTCGTGTCCGAGTTCGCAACAAGTCAATCGTCATCCTGAGGATTCCTCGTTGAGAGGCGAAACACGTGTCGATTTCTTACAGGGTTCTCTAGGACTCTTTAAGAATAGTTAAGCGGATTAAGTTACTAAATATACATCGTCTATTGTATTTTATAATGGATTTCCTCAAAGTCAAGCCTGAGTCAATTAACTAGCTGTCAAACTCAAACTCAAATAATTTATTTCATGTAAACCGATTACATGTACTTTTGAATTTTCAAGGGGTCAAATATTTAAGTACCTGTTTTGATTAATTTGGCAATATGACTGTATGGAAATAAGAAATGTGGCTAACTAGTGAACTGAAATGCAATAATTAATATCGTAACACAGAATATTTAGTTTTAGATGTAAAAAAAAGTATTTAGAAACTTTCCAAATGCCTTTTTTAAACCTAAAATGGTTACAACATCATATTCAGTGTTATGATTGCAATTCATTATTATTATTCTAGTTCGCAAGTTAGCCACATTTCGTATTTCCATACAGTAATATTGCCAAATTAATCAAAACAGCGAAAAATTTGACATCTATTTGCGACGTTGCCCACTTTCAGAATAAACGCTCTTAATCTATTTTCCTGAAATTACTAATTTCCGAATCATATTTAATAAGCCCTACAAATAGGTATTAAAACAGTTTAAATTATATTATTTAAAACAGTCTACGATTTTAAACAAGTCCACAGAAGGGTCGTTTCTGCGTTGCATAAATTTGCATACTAAATAAAGGTTGGTCAGACGTACTTTCTAATTTAGATTAACTAGAGAGAGAAAATACTTTAAGAGTACCTGTCACTAAAGTGGTCAAAATTTATACCAGCGTATTATTTGCATGAAACTTAAATAGTTATAACATAAAGGCTTAATATGACATCACGGCTGTATATCCCCGAAGGAATAGGCAAAGGTGAACCTACACAGGCAGGTGGGGGGGGTATACAATGATGGACAAATTTTAACACAGCGTTCCGTACATACGTCTAACCAGAGATCAATCAATCAATCTTCCTAGCCTTTTTCCCAACTATCTTGGGGTCGGCTTCCAGTCTAACCGGATGCAGCTGAATACCAGTATTTTACATGGAGCGACTGCCTATCTGACCTCCACAACCCAGTAACTGGGTAATACGGTACCCCTTGGTACGTCTAACCAGAGATATCCAAGCAAAAAAGAAAGTTATTTTATTTTGACCAAAAATAAAAAATGGCACTGGGTAACCAACATTTTTGGTGTATTTTCGTTAGCTGATTTATTTTTCTTGTAAGTAATCTAATGCGTTTTTCTTACTATTTTTTTTACCATTGTCCTTATATTGACTCTGAATGATTACTAAAAGTTTGTCCATCTATTTTAATGGTACCTTATATAGTACACCCACATTTCGCCAGTTATGTTTAGGACCAATGTAATAAGGGCGAGCCTATTGTCATCAACCGGTCTCCAATCCAGACTCTGGGCTGCTACTGAGAAATACCCAAAAGAAGCGGGTTTTGTCGACAGAAGAATAGACATAATGACAGATAAACAATCACAATCTATCTATTCTTCCGTAGACAAAACCCGTAGAAAACCCGTTTCTATGACTATCATGCTACGCGTGCAGGGAATCGAACCCATGACGTCATACTCAACAGTAGCACTTGCGACCACTCACCAACAAGACAAACAGTTATGTACGTTACGTTACGTGTTACGTTTTTTTTTTCTCAAATAAATAGATAGCTTGAATTTTTTTTTTTTTATGTATTTCTCAAATGTGTACTTAAGTCATGAGTACCTACTTAAGTACAGTCCTCTGTTTAACTAGTGCCGGTACTCAGAGTCGTTACTTGGTACTTGTTATTGATTATCCACGTTATTCGACAGTTATAATTTTGGACCCTGTCAGTCAAAATAGGACAGTTTAAAAAGTCTTCATTTTTGTTGGTGGTGGAGTTTAATCGATTTTTGGGTGACGTCTTTGTGGAAATTGTGACTACATTGTTCGGGTTCGAACCTGTAAAATAAATGTAAGTGGTAATAGTAAATATTTTTTTCACTTTTTAGCTGTGGTACCTACCCCACACAAATTAGAATACCACTACCTGCTATGCAGATAACAGTGACAGGAAGCTATCATCATATCACCCATATAAACTAAGTGAAAAAAAACGTATTATAGGTACCTACTATTATTAAAGCTAACTCAAAAACTATCCAAGCCATGTTAATAAAATTTATATGGGACCACCTCGGGAGCATACCCTTTCAAACCAAAAACAACTTTTTAAATCGGTCAACAATTGACGGAGAAATCGGTGAACATACATTAAAAAAAAACAAGTTGAAAATAGAACCTCCTCTTTTTTGGAAGTCGGTTCATACTAAATAAAATTATATAGGTACTCAATTGACAAAATACTAACATGTTGATAAGATATTTCTATAATAATGTCGTAATAACTAGATGTCGAACGAAGACATAACAGCTAGGTATTCCCCATTACATTATTTTTCTAATCTCCCCATAAGAAGTAATTATTTTTCTCTAAGCTATTATAACATCATCTAAAGAACCCAAGAAACAATTGCCCCAAGCATTCTAATTAACTTCGTCCATCTGATTAACATGAATTATACCTTCAAAGTTCAAAAGCTAAAAAACAATTTTAACTTTATTTATCTTGGGGCAGAGAATGACTCTTGACATTTCAAGCTAACATTAGTCTTTGTGAGATAATCTAGAAACAGTCGAGCCGTTTCGAAAGTTGTCGCACTTTCGCGAATTAGCTGCTCAGTGTTGAGAATCAGTCGTTACCTATAGGTAAGGTTTTAAGGTACATAAAGGTCTCTCTGATCTAAAAAAAAAAGTGTTATTGGGTTTTTCTATCTCGAATTTCTCAGTAGCAGCCCGCAGTGCGATTGATGGCAATAAACTCGCCCCCTATATGGGACTTAAACATAACTGGCTAAAATATGGGTGTACCTCTGCACCTCTGCCCAACCTTTCGGGGAAATAAGGCGTAATGTTATGTTATGTTTATGAAATGCCACTAGTTTCGTTCCATGTTAAGAAACCCACTTTAAAACACGATTAATGTTTAATGAGTCTATTACAAGTTATTAATGTCACTAGATCGTCACTCACCCACGGAACAAAGACGCCATCAATTATTTCCTAAGTTACAGCAAAACGGATAAAATGAGCCGTAAAGCTATCAGCCCATAAAACTGTTGTAAACATTAGACCTATTAGCTGAGAAACACCACTGATCTGCTTCTGGTTTCGTCAGTCATTGGCATTAATTGGTCTTAGTATTGAAAAAATATCAGTGCATGGTGGGTAGCGGGCTCGGGCGGGTGTTTGTTCGTCAGTTCGTTTACAATACATGGTATTATAAGCTCAGAGTGTTAATTTGGGGGGCGCCGTGGCGTAGCTCATCGAAAGCGAGCCCTGCCACCACGCCGGTCAATAGTATAGTGCTATGTGCGTCGATCAGTCGCGCTCGCCGCTCCGCACGTCGCCGCCGCCCGCGCCGCCCGCGCCGCTCGTTCATCAAAATGACATTCTCAATACATTGACGTTAAATTAAAAACATTGAACATGTGTTGTGCCAGGTTTACCAACTACCTGTTCCGTAGTGTAGTGAAGTACACATGTGGACTAGCCAGCCGCGAAAGTAAGTAAAAACTGCGCCAAAATGTCCGGCATAGACGAGACGCTCAATCTGCAGTGTTCCCGACGCTAAAATTAAACCCGATAACGTTCAGTACATTATAATTACATGTGACTACAAAATTCATTGTAACTTATCAACGACGATGGAACATAAACTTTACTACTTACATTGTGTTGTGTTTATGTTAGTTTAATGCTTGTTTTTATTGACGTCTCTCGTCAAATTACGAAACTATAAACATTTTTCGAGGTGCAAATCGTTTTTACTTGCGTCCTAGACGCCTAGTGTGGTGCAAACAGGCAAGTTTAGTGCTCAATCACTACACGTATAAAAGGCAACTTTCTAGAATGTTTCTGAGAATTAACTTGTGTGTATAAGCAGTCTTATGTGCACGAACACATTGTGTAAGCTGAAGCTCACTCATAACAAACCGTTGCTATTTGGAACTGAAACATGCATCGGTGACATTCGGAAACCATGAGTGGGTGCACCGTTAAAATTAAGCGAATAGGTATTAATGAAACTGATGCGTGAAGTCACGTGAAATGATTGACGCATCGAAGCATTGTAGGCAATGCGCTGTTAAAATAAAAGTGAGTAAATAAGTTAATGTTTACATTGACTTAGAATTTCCATGCTTGAAAACGAACGCGCACATTGGACAACGATATAACCCACATCAGTAATAACTTCAGAAGTATTATTATTAACTACAAAACAGTAGGTACATTGGTTTATAATAATATTAATAAAGTAAAAATTACACGCCAATGTCGTTCGCGATAATAGTTCAGGAGTCAAGGTCCAATATGTCAAATGACATTATTATTGCATGCCGCATAATGAAAGTTACTATACCGACAATTCAATAGCAATTTGAAGTACACTGAATGGTTCCGTAGCAAAACGACAAATAATTGTACAATATTTCACGGTGATATTTAAGAATCCAATTTACTTCTTTTTTGCCTCGTTAAAATCGTAAATGAATTAACCATGTAATTGGAAGATGCAATTTACCTCTAACGGAGAGAAACTAAGTAGTCTTGGGCTGTCGTGGAGGCTGCTAAGAAAAACTTCTCCTTAATGATTACTTAGTCGGATCAAATGCACTCTCTCGAATAACCGGATCATATAATTGATCACTGGAGTCAATATGATGTCGACATATGCTTACTTCATTGGGTATATACCGTCTATACTTACTAATAGTTACCTGTTTATAGTGCGACTTGCTAATTACTGTCTCGTTGTCCATAATTAGTCCATATGCAAACATTTGTATTGTAGTAACTTGAAGTAACTTTGTATAGAGGTAGGATAGGTACCTACACGTGCTATAGAAAAAAATTGCAAAGGTTATGTACCGGAACAAATCATAAGGAAAATAATTATTAATATTATACATTTGTTATTTTGATGTTATTAATAATAACTTAGGAATAGTGACAATGGGTAAATTACCTATATTACGTGTTAATCACTTATTATTTATTTAAAGTAACTTGGAAAATCGATTAACTTTAGTAAATGCAGATTCAATGTGTCTAAAGTTCTAAATGACATTTTATATAAATTATTTATTTAAAAAACAAAAATAAAATTTAATGAATAAATCTAGCGTGTCAATTTTTATTTCCAATTGAACGAATAAAGCGCGCTGACCTTGACCAGGCGGCCAAACATTATCCTTTTGTCTCAATTGGCCCGTAATTGCTGGGGACGTCTTCAGTTCTATTCTCAGATACCATTTGCACTTACTGTTCTGTCAAATTGCACCTTAACTGTTGCTCCGCGTTAAAACTTATTAGGCCGCGACAGGACAAATTGAATGAAAAAACTGGTCGCGATCCACCGACCTAGCGGCTAAACGACCCACCATTCATAGCGTTGAAATGTCCTAGATCTTGAAATGGTTCGGATGCGATAACGTCACACAACGTTCTACATAAATTCAACATTTATTTTTTATTTCAGCCAAAATATAAAGCCAAAACAAAATTAGTCAATTATACGTAGTCATTGGGATTAAGTAAAGCTTAGTGGATGAATAGTGTAACTATAACTAATAGAATATCAAGTGTCTCCGTGCTGACTGTGCTGTTTCCGATGTGTGTTATATGTGATGTGCTTGAGAACTGCATGGAGCGCCACGTGGATTATATTTATAACTAACCGCTAACCACAAATCGTCACGTTTACGGGAAACTAAAAAATCTTAAGATGCCTAAAGGTAAGTCGCTTTACACAACAACGTTCACGAATATTGCAGATCCATTCATTATGATATCATTACTCACTTCCATCGAAGTATTTTCCTCAAGATTCTCGTGATACCAAGAAATTGAGACATAGACTAATTGATATTTTGAAATTATGTTAATTGATGAACGAAATGCTATGATTAGATGTTTGTATTAATACGTAGCTGTCACAGATTTTAAGGAAACATCATGAAGAGTTAGCTCCTCGTCTATACATATTCGTGGAATGTTTATAATTCCCTGGTGGCTGATGTCTCACGTGTCCGCATCTCGTGACGTCACCGCCACTAAACTGTATCGTCAACTGCGGATTTCAAGGCTGACAATAATAATCAACAAATGCAACTAATCATAATTATATAAAGTCAATAATAAAAGAGCTAATCAATCACATGTCTTAGATCTTGCCTCGCTTCATGCAATAAGCAATCAATTCACAAGTTGTATAATTGTTTGAGTGCTTCTACTGGAATTGTTGGTGCATCTATCCGCACCGGCCCACCTGCTTCTTAAAACGTTCATTTCGAATAAAACTTTACATTTAATTAAAGTTTTGAGCTCTCAAACAAATAAAGTAGCGCAGTAACAAGTAATATTTCCAGGAGGTATAAATCTGACTGTTGCTTATTGTTTTAGCCATAATGAATCACTATTGTTTATACTCTTATAGCAATATCTGCTTCGTCTTTTCATCTCCCAGTTTGATACTTTAAGGTCACGTAGGTATTATCAAGATTATTATGGTTTTATTCCACCTATGCTCATCATAAAATAAGAATGAAGTAATCGTTTGTATGTAGGTATTTGCATGCATTTATTTAATACACATTACAATGTGTGTAGTGTATTTCAGTGGACACACTGACGAAAATAAGAGATTAAAACAGAAAACTACATTTTCTATAATGTTTTATTCACCCATCTGGAAATGCAAGGAAAAATAGTGAGTAAAAATAATACAGTGGTGAATGTATAAAAATAAAAATCTTGAGAATACGATACATACTCTACCTCTGCCTTCATAGACAAACGCAGAGGAATAACCAAGTTTACCTCATAACAGATAATTTGAAGAGGAACAGGATGGTTTCATGAACTAGGCTTGTTAGAGACGACAAAATATTTGATAAGTGAAACGATTTTGCTATTAGGGCAGTGTCTCACGCACCGCTTGATTGGCCGTCTCCCGTTTCACTGTTGACGCCACTTGAATCAATGAAGTGCCATTGGCTCATTGTTTAATCGTCTGTTTTATCAGCTGTAATGAACATAGCCGAGATGTCCGTGCAGGCGGCTCGTTAAGGCACCCAATCATGATACATCGACGTTCAGCGTGCCTGTGATACCTACCGTATTGTTTGTAGCTTTGCAAACGTGCGATTTTTTACGCCCATTTCCAAGAATTGGTTTGTTTTGATGTCTGAACTAACGCAACTGTTTAGCTAATTAAATTCCTGCGGGCAGATTCAGTTTTAGCTTTTCTGATTTCGTAATCTTTTCTCCATTTGAGGTCGTTTTTTTTTTTGCAACCCTGCTTCCTGTCTCCGTAATATCATGTGTAATTCAGTCGAGAACATTCATGATATACCACCAGCCAGTTTGTTTTTGTTCGACCTTTGAAAAAGTCAATGTTATTTCTACATTTTCTACACATCCCTGTGTAGTTCACACATAATTGGGTTACAATCGGAACTTCAGGCTCTGTTTTCTAAAATGTGATAATATTACCACAAGCCATCGCCAAACCAAGATTGTTTCAATAATAAATTTTCCCCCCATTCACATAACATTCTACAAATATTTCATGTGAAACAGTTCATTGGAAGCGAGTGCATTAAAATAACAATAACATTGGCTTGATTGGCTCTCCTCGGGCGTCGCTTCTGTGGGCCATGCTCACTATGCTCAGTTCACATCTCTATTGATTTTGGAACAATTGTGTACAAACGTCACTGACCCTGGTGTATTGTTGGGACGTGTGAATAGTGAACTATTGCACCATTTCGGGGTTGCCGTTACGTTTAGCTGCTTCGGTCATAAATGTTGAATTTGAATAGATTTTGTTAGTATGTGAGTGGTCCTTTGACTCCTTGATGATGCTTGATTGAGTACACGTGTCGAGTGTACTTACTCAAATATTTATAGTTTAAGGAAAAATATTGCGTAAATGTTTTTCTATGATTAATTAATCGTGACAAATGCAGTTGTAATATGAGGCAACTAGCTCGATAAGAAAAGTGTAAGTAATTTCCTCTAAATTCAAAATACTCTCTATTGTTGACAAGTAGATACAAATGTCCTTCCTGTAGAACGTGCATCAACACGGGATGCACATGTAAACGCTCCAACAACATCTGGTTCTGCGCCCGGAAAGCCGGAACCGATTCGAATCGAACTTCTTCATCGTTTATTATTGTCACGTTTCTGGTACAGACAGGAAACTGCAAATGGGATTTATGTGCTTGAATTTAGTGGCAGAATCTGTCAGGGTCTTTTGGGGAAGAAGGAAGTGTTATGCGATATGGAGCCTGCAGATGCCAGCCATAATATTAATGTGCCATCATTTTTAAAGAAAGAACAAGTATCGTTCATACATATCTGGCCGCGGTGTTTCTTATCCAGATTCAGGGGTCACAAATATATTTTCATCAATAATTTAAAATGGAACATTTTGTCCACAGGCGACGCCGATATGTCGCTGAAGCAGGGCAGCGGCACCGGCAAAGTCCACTTCGGTGGTTTGGACGATGTGTCCTTGTACGGCACTCCTGTGGAACCAGCGCCCCCGGCCACGGACGCCAAGCAAGGCTTCCTGCGAAACCAGCTGCAGGCCCTCTTCCAGCCCACCGACAACAAACTAGCCATGAAACTGTTCGGGTCTAAGAAGGCGCTGATGAAGGAGCGCATCAGGCAGAAGGCTGCGGGCCACTGGGTCATACATCCGTGCAGTAGTTTCAGGTGAGTGGCTTTTTTTTGATGTATGTAAACGAAGATTGCCGAGGCGCAAAACTTAAATAGTGTTACTGTAGGATGTGTTTATTTCGTCTACTCATCATGATAAATCGTCTTTACTCTAGTTACTAAAAAGGTTTTGAAATGTATGTGTTTTAGGCGAAATAAGTGAACTAGGCCAATTATTCGGCTTTAAAAGTAATTATATAAGATAATCGCCATTGTTAATTATAATAAATTAGCAATTAATCAATACGTAACGATACGCATAAAGAGTTTCCGATAAACCGTACTTTAAATCCACATTATAAAATCCACTTTTGTCGATTAATTACTCCTGTATTAAAAAACCATTAATGAGATAGTTACCTCGTAATTAATATCGCTTCACGAGGAAAGCTCTTCACATGATGCTTATAAACCAGTGATTAACTATATAACGCGGTTTATTGTTTACACTAGTTTAGCATTGGTAAGTTTAACTATAGTTTAACGGTCTGATATTTTTACCACCGCCATCTTTGATGAGAGATCGTAATTTTTGACGTAAACTCAGGCATGTGCGTTTTGTTCGTTCGTTTCGTTCAATGTCGAGTTTTGTTCAAGGATACCTTTTGTTTGATAACGAAGAAATTATATTTTCAGTTTGATGCGTTTTGTTTTATGTTTTAATAACTTTGTGTAAACAGACGTTTTGAATTTTTTCGTTGTATTTATACCAAAATTCAAAGTTTGAATCTTCTTAAGCTACTAATCTAATAAATAAAAAACAACAAACAAAATTATGTAGAAGAATATGGAATTATGTTCATAAAATCCAACTAGAGATGAGACTGTCCAATTTGAATATAAACCTCAATTAGAAATTGTAATCTGTTTTTGATACAACTGCTATTTCCATAAATATAAATATTTATTTACCTCATGCTGTGAGCATTGGATATTTTATACCTTGTATGTGAGCTGAGCTTCAATTCTGATAAGTATACAATAAAGCATATTCTATATCTCTATTTATTTTGATTAGCTTTCATCTTTTCGTTAAGTAATAAAATTAAAATAATAATACAAGCTATTCTACAAGTTTAATTCAAATTAGAAAAACCTTTAAACTACCTACACTTGTAGAATAACTTGTATTATTATTTTAATTTTATTAACGAAAAGATGAAAGCTAATCAAAATAAATAAAAGATGAAAACTACCTAGGTAGTTTAAAGGTTTTTCTAATTTGAATTAAACTTGTAGAATAGCTTGTATTATTATTTTAATTTTATCATATTATCTTAAGAAATAAGAATGATGTTCAAACAAAACATAACATAATGTTTTTATCACACACTCTGTAACGAATCCCAAAAGAATGTCCTGAATGACCCTTCATTCAGGAAAATCCTTTATTCTATTAAGTTCGATTGTAAAACACTTGCTTTTTCCCCTGAATTCGCTCGCGTGGATGTCGGAAATTATGCCACGGGAACACACTAACAGAATAAAAAGTATCATTATGTCCTAATCCAGGTCTAGTCTACCAAAATAATATTAGTATGGATTGTATGAATGTATTAACAACATACCTTCTTATACAGGGACATCGACGCGAACACTGATCCCTTTTTTTTTTTCATTTTGGGTGGGATGTCATCAAATGACTTCTCCCGCTCTGGGCGGAGCGGAAGGGCGTGTCAGACTCTTACTGACTAAAACCCACCCGTGTTCCTTCCCTTGCCTACACGGGGGCCACGGTTTCCCCTTAGGACTATCCGCAACCCATATTCAGTACATGATTCTGAACCCCCCTGCGTCGAAAATTTCGTCGGTTATAAAAAAAAAAATCAGCTGCTTCATAGAAAAGTGCAATACGAGGTCAAAATGTATGGAACAGCAGATTTATTTTTTAAATAACCGATGAAAAATTTCAACGCTCGGAGGTCCTGAATCATGTACTGAATCCATGGCAACAGTATTCGCGTCGATGAGATTCCATATCGTATAATAATTTATTTTAAATTTCATTTTTTCACACTCCACAATATGGCGGATCATAGAAGCCTATCACAAAAGCAGAGAGGTTATTTTTATGTAAACGTAGCACTTAGTCAGCTGCCGATCATTTTGCTCAGCGGACCGTTGAGCAGTGAGCAGAGTGTTGAATGAGTAATTATATAGAGCTGTTATCTCATTGTCTGTTGACATTTTGCGCTGACTGTACTGTATGGGTTTTTTTTTAATTGTGAGGGAAACAAAGAAGTTGTTGGGACTAGGGAAATTAATTGTTAAACAATTAAATTGACTACCAACTTTAATATCCTTAGTTAATTGACTTAGGCGTGACTTTGCGGAAATTTATTATAAAATACAATAAACGACGTACCTACATTTTGTAACCTAATCCGGTTAACTGTTCTTAAAGAGTCATAAAGAACCCTGTCAGAAATCGACACGTGTTTCACCTCTAAACAAGGCATCCTCAGTTTGACTTGTTACGAACCCGGACACGACGTGTTGCCACGCCAAGCGCCGAACGCGGAAACCCGGGACTCCCGGGACCCGGGTCTCTGCGTTCGGCGCTAAACGGATTAGATTACTAAATATACGTCGTCTATTGTTTAGTTTTTATGCCCTTGTTCACTGCCGCCAGCGCGAGGCGATGTTAAGAGGAGCAGTCTCAACAAGTCCATATATTCAAATCACAATTACTGTTATTATTTGACAGTTATATGAAATAGCTAGAAAGTTGACGTATAATTGTACTGCCTGTACCTACCTCATCAAAATAAAAGTTAACAAACACTCCTAGAATTCTCTACTGCCTCCGCGATTACAAAGACCTGGAAATCCTGAAGTAGGAGACTTCCTTGTAAGTTCAGAGGTACTGCAAAGTTTCATTAATTAATTACTTAAAACCCATCAGAAATATATTTAAATAAATCAAAAGAAAAAAAAACAGTATAACTTAGTGTAATGAACCAATTTCCAGCAATTAGTTAGCTGTCAAAGACAATGATAAGTTCCACGCTACTACGTTTAATATAGTTACTATGATTTTTTTTTGTCTTAGAAGTTTATAATGTTTTTTTTTTAATTAATTTAACAAGGTAGGTAAATAATAATTTCACTTTAATTTAAAAACAGAAATTATAATTCTAGTAAACAATAATTATTTTTGAAAACAATTCTAATTTGAAATTAGGCACTGTTTACAGACCTGTTTTAATACATTACAGCTGTCTTAGCATATTATTATTTTCTATTAAACTCACACGGTAACATAACAGAAAGGGGTTAAGTAACCATAACAATACATTTAACAACTGGGCTCAGCATTCCTTTTGAAAATGTACTGAAACACAATGTAATTTATGATCCTGAAATACTTTCCCTAAATATTTGGATGCAGCTACCTAAACTGTGTATAATTGTGGAATATTTATAATCGCTTATAGCATTAAAAAAATCTTAAGTAGGTACCGCTCACGTAACTAATTAAATATTAATAACGCTGTAAAGCACCCTCACATTTATTAAACAACCATTTTGTCACTTATTATCATGCCTAAAACCTAAAACTATAGAAAAACAAAGGTAAAATAATAAATGGTCCAACTATATTTACTTCTCAATCATTATTTAAAAATTCTAAATAAAAGATATAATTTATGTAGTATCCTATCAAAAAAAACTTGCAGAAGTATCCGACATGATAATTTAGATCCGGAAAATGTAATGTCATCTGAAAACTTTTCAGCAAAATACCATTATCAAATGTAAAATGGTTATAAATAAGCCGATTATATAAATTTGAAAAATCGCAACTAATAATGTCACAACTAATATAGGAAGTAATTTCCATAGGTTGTTGTGCCGGCACCGCCTGCCTGACCTCCACTAGGTATAACCATGGTTTAGCAATCCGTTACACTAAACGGAGCTAATATTTTCATACCAACTACAATTTTTGTGACTCACTCACATATGTTTTTTTAATGCCATTTACAGCTATAATGTGAGTGGCCTAATCAAAATACTTTTTGATGTAGGTAAATAATACTTTGAATGTTTTTCAGCTTAAGTAATATAATATTATGTATTATAAATTTATAATGGTGACTGGTAATTAGTCACCGATACTTAATCACGTGACTTTTCTCATCATTACGGCAACTTTTACAATTAACTCTTTTACAATCGACTTTTACAATCG
The DNA here is from genome assembly GCA_948150665.1 of Conistra vaccinii. Lineage (NCBI taxonomy): Eukaryota > Metazoa > Arthropoda > Insecta > Lepidoptera > Noctuidae > Conistra > Conistra vaccinii. Next base: position 9,095,322 of record OX411327.1, read on the forward strand.
ACTCAACTTTTACAATGGGACCAAATATAAAATCGCGAAAAAAAATCTGCTGTTCCCTACATATTGACGAGGTTTGTGAACATAAATGTAGGTAACATCTGATTTTTGAATGTTTTTCAATGACTCGTTGATATAAATTATACTTACAAAATAAAATTTCCATTAAAAAATTCTCTTTCGTTTATATGGATGGTAGCATTAGTAGCATATTACGTTCTGAAGTTTCTGCTTATCATCATGGAAAAATCGTGAAATTATGTATGTATATTTCCAAGTTTGAAAAAAGTCATTTATTCAAACTAGGCTGAGAATCAGCACTTTTCGAACGTCAAAATTACATAAGACAGTCCCTCAAAACGCCGGCCCTTCACCCCTTCCTAGTGCTGGGAAGAAGTGCGACAAACACCCCAGCAGCAATATTATGTCCTTGAGTAAACATGGAAGTCGCCTACTTTTTTTCAGCATCTATCTATTCATAGAGCATTATTTAGTAGATCGCTATCTCTGCATTACTAAAATGCACATACAGATCCCACTGCACGATATGGATGTGAATACAAATATCTAAATCAAAACATCAATAGAATTGTACCGTTAGTTTTAAGTAAAGCATTTGTATTTTTTTAGTTTGCGACCAAAGAGAGTAACTGGCCCTATTGTATAGGTATAAAAAGAACAACACTACTTGTAGGTAACAACACTACCTACTACTGCATTTTCATATAATTCATAAACAATAGAAAAACGTGACCACAATAGCACTATTTACCTACTAACAAAGCTGTTTGTGCCATTGAAAAAACATAAATATAGTAAAAAAACACTTCAGTTCAGAAATAAAGACCCAATTTGAAGGAATATTATGTATAAGAATAATACCAGAAGGGTAGCAAACGGAACTCTATTACTAAGCCTATCCGTCCGTCTGTATGTCAGCGGGCTGTACGTCATGAACCGTAATATGTAGACATGCAGTTGAAAATTTTACAGATTGTGTTTGTAATAGCAAATAATAAAATTTAAGTAAAGTTAATATTTTAAGGAACGTGTACAAGAAACATGTGTTTTTCGGCGTTCTTGCTTGATCTTAATACGGTACGGAACGCACTTGGCCGGTTTTTTTAAACACACGTAAATGCACTTTATTGATTCGAACAATCAATTAGACACAGAATTAGCCTTGTTAAGCTGTCATCCTGAAAATTGTAGGCAATATATTTTAATTTAGGTACAAGTGAACATAGCACGAACTTAAAATTGAATGTTGCGAGAGCTGAACCCACAAAGGCCGTATTGTGGGCCTAATTCAGACTAGTAATTAGGCCGCCATTGCAAATTCCTATAAAGGAGAAAAGCTTGTTAACTATGCTAGGGAAACTTTGCAATTAAATCCGTTAACGAGCTTCTGGCAAATAGAATTTAAATCCATCTGCTAAGACTAGTGGGCAATACTTGTTTAAGGACTGTTTTATACATTTTCTTTTGTAATAAAACTGTTAAAGCTGAAACAGTTTATTACACCTACCGTGTATAAATATAAGTTTATCTTCAGTATTTTTTATGATTCTATACTAAAAATAGAACTTAATAATAAATATACCGAGTTGTTTATTATTTCATAGGTTAAAAAATATTTTTCTGTCAAAGTTTATCATACAATATTACTGCTACGTATGGAAACTAGATAAAAAATTCAAAACATTATCATGCATTTATTTAATATGATCTGTACTGACGCACGTGATAAACATTAATCATTCATGCAATTAGCAATCATTTCAATAAAACAACTATGTCACTGTATTTATGCTAGCAATATATTTTTAAACTCTGTGATGCGTCACAGATAAAATGTGAACCAATTTTTTTGGTCGCAAGTGCACTGACTTGATGTTCCTAATTTCAAATTGACATTTGCGATGGATAAGTGAAAGGTAACATGGCATTCAAGCAATCGATCAGATTAACATTACTAAATTGTTGGGTTCTGTAAAGTGAAATCCAACGTTAGTCGTTTATCGGACGGTGACGTCCGTCCGACATCGGAAAGCTTCCGGTCGAGTTGCTGTCTCGATTACCTAGATACCGCCAATCGATCGAGCGATTCGAAACTCGATATCGAATTTATAGACACTAGGGATTGACGTCTTCGAGATTTTTTTTTTTTTTTTTTTTTAAGGTATCAATCCGTAGCCAAGCTTCCGTAATGCTTTACGTCACTAGCTACGGAAGATATTTCATAGGAATACACGTCACTTGTTGCTGTCGGTTGCGGTTGGCTACGGAATTGTACCTTTACTTTCAACTTTTTTTCTACTGCCCCTTTGGTCTAGATCAGTGATTCCCAAAGTGGTCCAGGTGGACCCCCAGGGGTCCATGGGAGACGCGACGGGGGTCTACGTTGGCGTGAAAATAAAATGGGGGTTCACAAGTTGTAACTGGGGGCATGAAAATTTATCTGGTTTCGATAGTAAATAACAAAAATGTTGGCTTGGCTTTACCTATCAATGTAGGAAGATAACAAATTACTTATACAAAAAAATTAAGGGAGCATAATATTAAATTCTATTCGGTGATTTTTGACAGGCTGTATTTCGGTGAAAAACGGTCGTATTGAACTTTAAAAAAAGCATTTTGATGCTTTAAGATTCCAATTTTCAGATTGGTGGAAAACTCTTTTTAGGAGCTATGGTTTACATGCATTCCATCGTTTGATTTAATCTTCATATAAAAAAATTAAAATAAAATATAGCGAGGGGGTCCACCGAAACCAGAAAAAAATCGAAAGTGGTCTACGAGATAAAGAAGTTTGGTAACCTCTGGTCTAGATGGTTGGAAGCGTGACTGCTAAGTTAGATCCGCAGGTCGAACGAAGAGGAAATCCTAAAAAAAACCCGGTGTCTAGATTTCTCAGAAACACTATAGCAGCATAATAGCCTATTACGATGACACAGGCCTCCTCTCTGTTAGAGTGAGCGGTTATTTATCACGCGGCCCCATTGCGGGTTGGTGGAATAACCTCGCCTTCAATATCATGGTAGTTACTGGTGAAATATAAAAATGTAATAAACAAAGGCAGTGTATAGAGTGCCACCAGTGGCACTCTATCCCTATCGGATAAAGTGCCACTACAGGCACCCTAGTAACACCGCCTTGGCCCGGCCAAAGTGCCGCAAGCATTGGATTGTCATTGTCACTGTCACTAAGTCACGTCACTTGGTATTTTGTTTGATTGTCGAGGTTAGATCGCTGTAAAACACCACATTCCCAAAACATAACATTCGCTCGTGCCTAAACGGACCGTTGTGTGGTCACAGTTCTAACCTAACCTAACCTAAATAACAAGTGACAGTGACAATGCAACGCTCACGGCACCCTAGCCGGGCTGAGGCAGTGACACTAGAGTGCCACAACAAACTCGCGGCACTCTATACACTTCGATAAACAAAACACCTCTGCCTGCCTAACCCATCGTGGAGATACATACAAGCGTGATTATAAATGTTTCAGTCGTCTTAAACTCGGTTCATTGGAGATCAACCTCATCAATTCGTTGAATGGGTACTTGTCAGCCAACCTTTGCTGACGGTGAAGATCAGACCGATGACCTTGACATCCGTTATTTATCCGTTCGCACCAAATAACCCACTTCTCTCTCAATAAAATTCAATGATACGGCTTTAGAATTGTACGTTTCTGCTGTGTATTTTTCAATCTTTACTTAACATCACGCTCCTTCCCTGAATGGGTTGGCAGAGATGTTTTACCCACGTTTCACACGCCCCAGATAATAGAGGGATTGTGTTTAGTTGCCATGCGGGCCCAAATCCAGACTCCAAGTTGTTACTGAGAAATTCCTATTGAAAATCCCTGTGCATTTTTAACATGGAATTAGAAGTTAGAAGACCATGCTCAGTAATCGCACGTACTGGAAGACTCCCACAAGATGGACCGATGATCTGGTGAACGCCGAGAAGCACAAAACCGGTCGACGTGGCGGTGCTTGGGGAAGGCCTATGGCCAGCAGTAGACGTCTTTTGGCCAATAAATGCTATAACTACAATAATACAAAACCTTCGATACAAAATATATCACTCAATCGATTTTATATTGAGCGTAGGTTCATTTACAGCACCACAGTGTCGCTTCGCCGACAAGCCAACAATAAAATAAAGGACGGTTCATAGAAATAAATGCCGCATGAAAATGTAACAGACGATAGTATTTGAATGATGTCTGAGTAATATGAAGCGTTCCGAAGCGCTATAGAATTAAAAAAAAAATTGTTTGCATATAAAACTAAATTACTCAGAAAAAAGCTATGTACAGTAGGCACGCCAGACGTAACAAAACGAGAATAAGTTGCCCTCATAATCTATATAAACTCCTTAAAGGTCGCGCAGACAAGCGCAATGCGACTCTGGTGGAACAATTTCTATGAAAATTCAAAGTTCACGGAAATTGTTCTACCAGTGTCGCGTCCGCGGGAGCCTTAAAACTGCGGAAAGCAGCGGTAGGCGTATTCTGTTGGAACTCCGTACTTCGCTAGGCCAGCTCAAGGCCTGCAAAGTGTAACCAACGACGTACAATCGACGATACAGTTAACCAAATTAAGAAGCGGATAGCCCAATAGTTCAGACAGACCTGACATGCGAGATGCCGTGACTTCGACCCTAAACCCGCTGCACTATTGACGAGAACCTACTTTTAATTTGAATACAAGCCATAATAATTTAATTTAGTCGGAGGGTTTAATTCGGGAAAAACACGCAACCCACATTGTAAACAAACCTTTACAACAAAACATAAAACGTTTATTCCAACCTGAAAGTTCAACGGTTCAATTCTACCCACATAAAAATGACGTCAAAAAACTACAATCCATTTCAATACCTCAGACCAAATAGAAAACTAAGACATTGCCAATTTAGTTTGTGACAGCGCTGCGAACGATACAGTGAAGCATGCTAAAACTACACCTCCGCACTAAGTGCACACATGTTTACGAAGCCAGTCTCACGTCACCGTTGACAGCGCTATGTCTTAGTTTTTTTATTTGGTATGACTTCAGTACAAATAAAATGCCAAAGAATAAAGACTAGCGAGTACAATCAGTTCAGCACCATTAATAAAATCAACAAAGTAACAATGTTCATCAAAAGCTATTGGCAGAACAATGGCGGCGTGCGCTTCGCATAATGACCGGACAATACATGAGAACGACTGTTCAGTGCTCAGAATGCAGAAAAAACCAGAAGCCGCAATTGCGAGGCAACCGAAACGTCAAAAGCTAATAAGTGTTATTGCCTAATATGACAATTTATTTGATAGGTAAGTTATATACATTAGAAAGTAGATAATTATACAACTAACTATTTACTCTAGATATTATGTTAAATAACGAACTGTACAAACATATACAAAGTGTAGTTTATAGATGTCTAACTACAATTTGTATACATTTGACCCTTTTTCTCTAATTTTTATATTTTCTGCGTGTAAACCCAGAAAAGAGAAAATATTTTTCCCCTGAAATGGTTAAATATACCCAACGTAGTCATATATTACGTAGTTGCACGAGAGACAAGAGCCCCGATGTTTGTTTTGTTTTTGGACAAAGTTTATGGCTTGATCGTGTGCGCCTTCTGGTTGGTTCTGTATTCTGTGGTTTGCCGGTGTGCTGCGCGGAAACGATCTCATTGAAAGAAGATATAACCGGTTAGGGTGAGCAAATCTCGTCTCCAATGTCAAGGGTTCATAAATTATTGGCCACGCGTAGACTATTTGAATAACATCCATTGGCCGCATAAGACGAACTGATGGCAAAGTGTTACACGGGTATTATGGGAATTTCGCCATAGCAGCCTGGAGTCCAAAATTGAAATGTGGTTTATACTTTTGAGCAGTGGTGGCCCAGTGCAACGGCCCTCACTTACAAGTTGTGTAGGTCGCAAGAACCCGGGCTGGCGTTTTACTTTGTGTAATTTAATTTATCACCGCTGCTCTCAAAACGGTGAAAGAAAACATCGTGAGAAAACCGGCATGTCCTAGGATCACAATTCGAAAACTTGTGATACGAGTATCTACCAACCCGCACTGGGCTCGTGTGGTGGATTACAGCCCATTCCCTCTCAAGAGATGAGGCCTGTGTCTAAGCAGGTGGGAACGTTATATTTTGCTGGTTGATTATGTTTACACTTTTGCCTACCGGTTCGGAATATACAGGGATATTTAAAGACAGAGTCAGTCTGTTGATTAAATTAAATACTTTAACTAATTGTGCTTGCTAAACTCGACGAATGCAAAGCAGAGCCACTCAAAAACTTGTACTCCAAGAATTTATTGGGTAGCAGCCACTTGAAACTGAAGAGAACTCCCACGCCTGTACATATCTACTTTACGTACTAAAGTTAAAATAAAACCCGAACTTGATGTGTGAACTTATGAAGCTTTCCAACAAACAGTAAGAATACTTGAACAAGTGAAAGGAAAATCGCAAAAAGGTTTAGACTTTCTTTCCGACACTTTCATGAAACTTTTGTCTTAGTTTTGAAGTTCAAAATAGGCTTTATTTTGAATATATTCGTATCAGAATAATAGCAGGCTGTATTGTCCGCTTAGCTTTCCTACCAACTGACGTTTCCAGGATAAAAATGCCAATCCAGCATAAATTCTTCTACCCCTTTACCCGATACCCAGTTTTATTGAAATCTATTCATTCAACCGAGGTTAAAATAATTTAATTTAAACCTAATCGGAACCAAAGTTCAACCAATCGGAATGACCAAACATTTAAAGCTTTGCTTACTGAACCAATTCTTCAAATCGAAGAACGGTATGTAAACAGTGGCTTCTCATTACGTTGTTCCATCAGCCGTCAACCGTCAGAGGGATCTTTTAGCCACAAATTGGATCACACCTGGTCGAGTCTGGCTAGAATTGAGGTAAAGATCGACGTTAAACCATTAGCAAGTCATTGCAATGTAATTCTTATCTCGGTAAAGTAAGGTATAAATTAGAATGATTGCTGAAAGTTTGATCAAACTCACGGCAATCATTCAACAATGTGATAAGAGTTGCATTTCAATGACTTACTAATGGTTTTACGTAGATCGTGAATGTCCTACCTTAGCCACAAATTGGATCTGACCTGGTTACCTCTGGCTCCAACTAAATCGAACAATAGTGCTCCAGTTCCGCCTCTGGGTGTCATTTGCACATGATTGCTGCAGACACCCTCATAAGACACCTGAGGCGATCATTGATACCTATAAGGCCAGGCCAATTACCGACAATAACCCTTAGGCTCAATTTACATTGCCACGGAACTATATTATGTCAATTGTGTAGGTAACGTACAAACTAGATACGACCTTATAACTGCTGGAATTACCGAGAATATTGCGCGAGACTTCTCCAGAAAACGCGCAACCTATTATTTAGCTCGTATCTAGTTTGTGCGTTACTACACTATTGGCATAAAGTTCATTATGATTTATACAAAAAAAATCTTCCATTCCGTTCCACTGCAATGTGTATTGAGCCTTAGATGCACTATAATACAAGGAACTGTAGTACCCGAGTGTTAATTTGACACATCGGACAGGTATGAGTGACAGATACGACGCTCTTGTTCGCATTGCATAACCTTACATACACTCCCGAAACCCTAAACCAAGCCACCGTGCAATTTCATGTAAGTTATAGAGGCCTAAAAATAATGATGAGCCAAAGAAAAAGTTTTTATGCAGTTCCAAAGCCGACATACTGGCCATCATTTTAGTGTCCTCATTGTTCTGAATTTGAATTCCCGACCATTTAAAAAGTTATAGACTTCAAATCAAATCAAAAGTCATTTACCTATTCAAATTAGTCTGAGAATCAGCACATTTCGAACGACCAAATTACACAACACAGTCCCCCAAAACGCCCGCCCGTGAAGGGCGCACTACCTAGTGCTTTAGGTGGGAAGAAGTGGTGCAAAAAACTCCCCAACTCTATTCTAATAGTACCTACAGGATATGATGTATACACATAATATTGTAGATTGGAAAGTATTTCAAAGTAATTTCTTTGAGCAAATGGATCGTAAAACACGAGCATAAACTTAGTACACTTGTGGCCAGTGATGTAACATTATAATTAACTCAATATCATGTACTTTGTGATATTGCTCACTCGGGCACATGACCGCGAGACGAATGAGAATAGTGAAGAGCAATGAAGAAATTATACTTATCTATACATATTATTATATATAAAATAAAGTCGCTTTTCGCGTTTGTCTGTATGTCCGCGTTGTTCTTCTAAACCACGCAACAGATTTTGACGAGGTTTTTTTCGAAGCAGTAGTACGTTATACGTACGAAGCTATACAAAGTCTGACATCCAGTGTTACGAAGGATTATGATATTACCCAGTAACTGGGCTGTGGATATCAGAAAGGCAGCCGCTCCATGTAAATAAAAATACTGGCATTCAGCTACTGGTTAGACTGTAAGCTGTCCCCAATATAGTTGAGAAAAGGCTAGACAGATAATGATGATGATGACGTTAAAAGTACGAAGATATCTACTGATACAATGATTAGGAGTATAAGTTCATCTGGCGAATACGTAATGTAGTTAAAAGTCAGACTGCAAAAGTACTTTATTTTTCATATAAAAATATCCATACAGCCATTTAAATGGAGCAAAGGAAATAGCTATTGATTTTTCATCACATTGTTTAACGAGTCTGAAAACACGGACAATTCATATAAAAATTGAAATTCATGTCTGTTTCAGACAAAAATATGGCTCCCGGCGCGGGATCCTGCGTCTGTTATTGCTGGCTGAATACACAGACTAAATTAGTTAGATAAAAAAATATGCCAGTATTTTAAATATAACTTTATGAATTTTGTAATAATACTTGTCATTTGTTTCTCTGGGGAAATTGCGTAGGTTCGTACGCACAAAAGTTTTAATGCTGCACACAAAAACTATGGAGGCGTTGTTCTGTCTGTTGCTTCATTCAATGTTACATCAGTCTTCACAAACCCTCATTGTCTTTTATTTCCAAGCGTGTCCATCCAAAGTAGGAATAAATCAACACACTATCGGTTTGCAGAACTGAAATCAAGGGCAAATGCAATAACAAATGGCGCTACTAGGAAATGAAGAAATTGCTTATCGATATTGTTTCCTATACGGACCGTATCGCGAGTAATGTTTTCTAAACATTAGCCGTATGAGAACCACGGACAATGAGAATACAGTAGCGGTACAAAGCTCGGCTGTACCTACGTTACAAGAGACGAGTATTTTCTCTATAAAACGAAAGAATACTGTGTAATACATACAGTACTTACATAATACGGTTGTTCTCATTGTACGGGAGCTTAAAATATTAAGGAATGTTACGTAACCGTAACACTGCAGGGAAATCTGCTAAATTATCATGCCTCAGCGTTTATGATGCTTTTTCAGTTCACGGTTAGGAGATTTTGTCTCAAGAAAGTATGTGGGAGGAATCTTAAGAATAAGGATGTTGACTGGGGAAAAAGAAACAATTTATTCCGTAAGTAAAATAATAAAAAAATGTAAGACACGTATTTTTTGCTTTATCATATTAATAAAAAAACTTTATTACAAAAAAAACAACCGACTTCCAAAAAAACACTTCAAAATGAAAAATAACTTTAATTTTGGAAGTCTTTGTATTCGTATTTTCGTTATTTGCCACCGACTTCCGAAATTAAAGTTATTTTTCATTTTGTAGTATTTTTTTGGAAGTCAGTTGTTTTTTTTTTGTAAAAAACAATTTATTTATCGCTTTTTAGTGTTAAAAAATACCCAAATCGCTATAGTTGCGCCTATAATAAGTATTTGAAGAGTTCCCTCGATTTCTCCAGGATCCCACCATCAGGTACTGACCTGATGACAATGGGACTATCTCGAAAGTATGCCCTTTCAAAAACAAAAATAATTTTGCAAAAAATATGGCAGACTTATCTCTCTCTATCTAGAACATACGTAAAAAAATATATATATGAACTTCCGAATTGATAACCTCCTCCTTTTGGAAGTCGGTTAAAAGTGGTTTAGATAAACCGCATTAAAGTTAGGGAGTCGGCTCGTTACATTAAAAGTCAGTATAAAATCTACCGGGGAGTGACGTCATGCCACATTTCAATGTATTCCCGTAATCTTTTGATTACACAAAAAAAGTAAAAAGACGTGTCCAAAATTTTGTAATAATTTTCCTGACGGACAAAAAATTGATTTTGTCAATATTCCTATTTGAAACACAGGCAGTAATATGTATGTACTCGTAGATATGTTTGCAAGACAATTAGAATCAATCGTATGTGTGTGTAGTTAGTTAGTCATAGAACTGGTGCAAACCGACGGAAATCATTCATTGCGATTATGATTCTGTGCTCTTGCTAGTATCATTGACTAATCCTCAAATCAAAATAGAGATGATTAAACACTCATTTTTAATTGGGATTCTTCTGAGAAAAGTTCTGTGAATCAAGAAAATCATGGAATTCCTTCAATCCTTATCGAAGATGGAAGTCACGGGAGAACATAAAATGTTATCAAAGTTTATGGGAAAGCTGATTGATTACTTCCTTGTGCATTGTACCCTTATGGGTCACGGAATACCAAGGGACCGAGAAACTTTATAATATGCCATTACTACCTTTGTATATTGTGAACTTATGTGTAAGTAGGGTTACCAGATGAAAAAATCAAAAGTCCTGAGAAAGGGCCTGATTTCTGTTGAAGAATCCTGAGATTTTTTATACACTCGAGAGCAATGAATCCGGGTCACTTAAAGAATCCTAAAAATCTCGGAAACTAAAAATGCTAGGTTAATGCAATAAATTGTATTTAATAGACAATGTAATACTCCTTAAATGAAGGTATTAAAACTTCTTAGTTATTGTAAAGTTATATCATAAAAAAATCAAATTTGAAAAAGGGCCACTTTCGAAGATGGAACTACGAAATTACAGCATTTGGTTTTGCTTTTGTTTGTAATCTGTCATTTATGTGGGTACATAAACCATGTTGATAGTGCTCTATATTCATTATTCAAGCTGAAATTATGTCGCTTACGCCTGAAGAATGCATCAGAATACTTACAATGCTGGAAACCGGCCGGAGTCAGCGCGATACAGCCAGGACTGTCGGTGTGTCGCTGTCAACAGTACAAAGAGTTCTCCGACGTTACGAAGAAACTGGTTCTAACCTACGCAGACCAGGAACGGGCAGAACCAGGTGTACCACAGCACGAGAAGACCGATACTTGGTGAACACCATGCTTCGAAATCGCTTTCTCACAGGAACTGAACTCACAAATCAGTTTCGACGCCTCGGAGGAAGTAACCCAAGTGCATGGACAGTAAGACGTCGGCTTGCTGAATCTAACTTAAAACCCCTTAGACCTGCAAACGGCCCTAAACTGGAGCGTGGGCATCGTATTTCAAGACTAAGATATGCCCAGAGCCACGTAAATTGGAGTATTGAAGATTGGTCAAAAGTTATGTTCTCCGACGAATCAAAATTTATGCTCTACAAGCACGATGGAAGACACAGAGTGTATCGAAGACCAGGGGAAAGATTCAAGCAAGCATGCATCGAAGAAAAAGTAGCCTACGGTGGTGGGTCTGTACTTGTGTGGGCCGGAATTTCTTCTGAAAGTCGCACAGAGCTGGTGATCATAGAAAACGGCTCTTTAACTAGCGTAAGATATGTGGAAGAAATCCTCAATGATCACGTTGGTCCATTTATGGTCAATTTAGGTGAGGATGCTATATTTATGCATGACAATGCCCGACCTCATACAGGTAGGATTGTGAATGACTACCTTCAAGAGATGAACATTACTCGTATGGAGTGGCCAGCGCGCAGCCCGGATATCAACCCGATCGAGCATGCTTGGGACGAGCTAGGCAGATGCGTAAAACAACGAAACCCTCCCCCAATCACGCTTCGTGAGCTCAAAATTGCTCTCACAGAGGAATGGGAGAATATTCCCCAAAATCGTATAAGGAACTTGGTGTACAGCATGCCAAACCGCGTAAACGCAGTAATGGAAGCACGAGGAGGCAATACGAAGTATTAAAATTCAAGAAAATCGTAATAAAGTTCAAAAATTTCATGTTTCCTATTTTTGTTTTAAGGAGAGATCAGCAGTTTTTTTCTTTATGTAATTTTGTGTTAATAAAATGTATGGTGACTCATATTTTTTTTACTTTCATTTAAGGAGTATTACATTGTCTATTAAATACAATTTATTGCATTAACCTATCATTTTTAGTTTCCGAGATTTTTAACATTCTTTAAGTGACCCGGATTCATTGCTCTCGAGTGTAGTTTGAGAATTTTCTCACAAACGAACTTAACAATTTAAAAAAGTCGTAATATTATCGTTTATATATTATTTAATATTATACACTGCGGATCTCGCTCACGCGAGACGAGTTGCTATAAAAACGAGATTATTTTTAGTTTGTTTAACTTTTTTTTAAAGAGATCTTTAAAATGTAAGCTGTATTTTATTGAAAATTCAAAAAATCCTGAGATTTCATGAGATTTGCAAAATCCAGCCGCAATCCTGAGAAGAGTCCAAAAATCCTGAAATCTCAGGACAAATCCTGAGATATGGTAACCCTATGTGTAAGTAACTATACTTCGTAAGAAATAATATTAGACATTTAAACAAACCTTTTTTACAGTCCGTTCAACCGATTCCGACGTCTATACCGTAGACATAAGGATGGCATTTAAAACAAAAAAGTGGTAACAATACCAACTGTTTACTGCAGCTGCCATTTGTCATGCCACCAACGCAATAGAACTCAAAATCGGTTGAACGGATTGTAAAAAAAGGTTTAGTTAAATGTCTAATCTTATTTCAAATGTAGTATAGTTATTAACAGTTCTTGCTTAATCAGTAGTTGTTCATTGTTTCATGTATTTTTTATGGAAGTTGTTAGTCATCGCAAGGTGATTACATAAATCACCCCCTTGACGGATGCAGGTGACTAAATCGTCACCTTTTAGCTATTTTATTTTATGACATCACTGCGTCCCGCGTTTTCACCCACATAAGTCTCGATCCCGTAGGAATATCGGGATAAAAGGTGTTCTATGTCCTAATCTAGGTCATGGCCTACTCATGTCCCAAATTTCATCTAAATCAGTTCAGCCGTTTTAGCGTGAAAGCGTAACAAACCAACTTACTTTCACATTTATGATATTAGTTAGGATTATTGTTAGAAGCTTGTGTTGTTGCACTGCAGGGCAAAAGCCTCCCTTCCCTCTTCACTTTTCTCGATCTACTTCGATTGCGGGTCAATCCTTTATGAAGAAGTTCAGCACATCTCGCCGCCCTTCCTCCTATTTAATGGTAGAGACACTTAATTTGATCAAGTCTCCTTATCGTCACAGTCGTCTTCTCGCTTGTAAACATAAGATTTGGCTTTGTAAACTCATCCCAGAGCAATCAATCTGCCTAGCCTTTTCCCAAGTTTGTTGGGGTCAGCCTCCAGTCTAACCAGATCCAGCTGAATACCAGTAGTTTACATGAAGCGACTGCCTATCTGACCTCCAGAAACCAGTAACTGGGTACGATACCCCTTGGTAAGACTGGTTGTCAGACTTTCGGGCTTCTGACGACCCAAAAGTATCATCAAAGGCTTTCTTAGAAACTCAACAACTAAGGAAATCCTCAGGCTGAGTGCTTTAAAAATAATTCCAATATCCATAATCCGCCATTAATAGGTAAGTAATGACTTCTTTATGTAAATAAACATGATATTTACTGGAAGTTTCCCCACATGACATACGGACAGATCACTGGCTGCGTGATTGCTGTGGAACTATTAATATCCGGAGTTCGATTCTACATCCTGTGCCACATTAATGAATATTTGATTAAAACGACAAAGAGACAAACAGTGATGGGTAAACACTGGATATTAATCTTTCGACGTACACAAAGAGAATGGCATGAACATTTTTATTTGAGAGTGTGCTAAGCTTCGAGTTAAAACAAAAAAGGCAATTCTATAATGATTATCGAAGCCCGTAAACTTCAGAAATTGGCTTGAGTGGGCAGCCTTTTTCTAGGGTTTTAAAACTACCTAGCTAATAGCGGATACCATTCGCCAGGAAAGTGGAAAACTTCAACCGTACTTTCCGTTGGCCCCGGGCAAGGCAAGGGAAGGAACACGGGTGGGTTTTAGTCAGTAAACTCTGACACGCCCTCCCGCTCCGCCCAGAGCGGGAGAAGTCATTTGATGATTTCCCACCGAAAAAAAAAAAAAAAAGGCGGATATCAAAACATTCAGATGTGCAGGTGAAGAAGGTGATCGGAGGAAGGTCTTCAGTGGTCTATTGTTTACAGAGAACCATAATTGGGAACTCAATTATCTCAATTATGCCCTTTATTAGAATCACAGTAGCACTGTATAATTATGTGCTACTGTCATTTCATCTACTGTACAGCTTCCTACAGAGAAACCCTATCATCTTTCATTTTCCTCCCCAAGAATTGCAGAGTCCTTGCAACAAGCAAAATACATAAAAGCTGAAACTTCTACTCATGAATAAAAGAAATGGTCGCATGCTCCTTAACAAGCTGGCGACCAAGCTAATCCTTTCTCAAGACCGGAACAATGATATTCTATCCTAGAAGAAAAAGTACGTAATGGGTCTTTTCTGGTTATTCCCCTTTGTGATTTTGTAAAGCTTGTTTCAATGAGGCTTCGCTACTTTGAGAAGAGGTGTTCCATTTCGACAATATGAATATCTATACTTACTAATATTATAAAGAGGTAAAATTTGTTTGTTTAGTTGTTTGTTTGTTTGTAAGTTTGTATGTAGGGGGTAGTCTCCGGAACTACCAGTCGGTTAAAAAAAAATGGATTAGCAATGTCCTTCACAATGATACAGATTGTGATTGATCGGTACAGTTTACACTATTTTAAAGTATGTCAGACTTAACGCACATTTACGTTCTTAACGAACTACTCATACGCGCACGTGGATTTATAAGGTAGCTACTGAGAAAATGAGCGTGAAGCTATGCATGCCTAATGCATAGGTAAACATAGA
The DNA here is from genome assembly GCA_948150665.1 of Conistra vaccinii. Taxonomy (NCBI): domain Eukaryota; kingdom Metazoa; phylum Arthropoda; class Insecta; order Lepidoptera; family Noctuidae; genus Conistra; species Conistra vaccinii. Next base: position 9,110,435 of record OX411327.1, read on the forward strand.
CATCGTCATTATATTATGTTGCACGTGCGCGAGCGCAGATTGATTAAAAGTATCGAATACTGACGTCACAGTCATTGGTACTGCGTCATATACATGATTTGATTGCTTGCTAATTAAGGGATATTTCATTGTATATTAATTATTATACCTTAAACTACGTAAATAAACGTGACAACGGTTCTTGTCACGTATTTTGGTACCGACCTGCTTACTATTTATAACAGAATTATACTCTAGTTATTCATTTACAGTGTACTAAGGTAATTCCGACGGGAATTTTTACGAGATGTCTGGAGGTCTACATTTCGGTTAGTTATGTAAAGGTTTTTCATATATACTGTATGCGACTTCTGTTAACTTAATTAAACGATTTAACCTATGGATAAATTTGATTCATAATTTATAAATGTAGTGGGATTCGCTAAATAAAGCATTTTGAATTATTGAGTTATATTTTTATTTTATTTTTTACGAACTGTAATAAGGCTTTACAATATAGATATAATTATAATATAATAATAAAGTGTCCCAAACATAGACCACAAAAAGTTTCAATAAAATGTTTGACTAAGATGCATTTTTTTCTCATTCAATATCGATTCAACACTCAAAGAAGTGCATATATTGAGACAAAATGTAAATATAAAGATTGAAAGAGAGGAGAAGAGGAGTATTGTAAAAACTACCATAACTATTATAATTATCTTTATTTTAATAGAACCTGCAAGATAATATTCATGATCTAGACTCAAACAGCCAAAAAAAACGAGACCAAAAAAAACTGTCACTAATTTGGTGACAGATTTTCAGGCGTGACTTTTCGGAAATACATGATAAAAATACAATAGAAGACGTGTTTCACTTCTCAACAAGGCATCCTCAGGATGACGGTTGAATTGTTACGAACCCGGACACGACGCGCGACGTGTTGCCACGTCAAGCGCCGAACGCAGATTACGCAGACAGCCTGTTCGCTCGTTGAGAGGTGAAACACGTGTTGATTTCTAACAGGATTCTTTATGACAACCTCTCAATTGCCAAAATTACTGGTCCAGATACCTGTCAAAAGGGCCCAAATTGCCTTCTCGTCTGAACCAATTACTCAATCACGCAAAAACGGCTGAATGGATTTGGATGAAATTTAGCACACAGGCAGTTTATAACTTGGATTAACACATACGATACTTATATCTCGGTAGTACGTTCCCGTGAGTTAATTTTCGACTGCCACACGGGTGAAGCTGCGGACAAAAGCTAGTCCTATTTATGGTACAAAAACCGTAGCCAGTTAGTAACGCTATCCAGCCAGCGATACAGCCAGCAGGCAAATGTAGCCTACATTATACAATCCTTGTGGATCAATATCGTGTGCGCCGTACCTACTCGGTTCATGCATTGCTGAGTGCTCGTGTGTGGACCGCGCTGCTGAACAATGCTGACTCAAACTAATTTAATTGAATTTCGAATTGCATCTAATTTGTTACCGAGTAGCTATATTTTATTTTCGATTATATATTTTTTTGGCATTTTGATTTAATTGAGATGATTTTGTAGGATTATAATGTGTAAACTGATACAACTCAATAATGAAAAGTGTATATACCATCAACTTTGCAAGCTAATTATGTAAGCTTGCAAACTTTATAAATCGTATAGTTTTCTTAAGTAAGGTACTGAATCCACAATCTTGAAGGCGATAAAATCTTGTAGGTATATTAAAAGAAGTAGTTTAGCAATATATTTATAAGGGTTAATACAATATGAAGACTCATAATTTTGCTCCATATTGAATACTTATGATTCAGCACAATTTACATTAATTTGTGGCATTTGCCCACCTCAGTTCAATCAGAAATTATAAGTTATTCCACTCAAATCAAATGTAATAAATAACCAATGGAACATAACTGGTAGTAATCAATTACCCATGGTCTAGGTTTAGAGGCATGCTGGTCACCTATTATTTATGTGATCAATTTAGAAGTTACCCAAGAATACCAAGAACCTGTAATATACTTGTAGTAAACCACACATTAACCACATCACATCATCATCATCATCATTGACTTCCGCATTAATATGTGTTATGTAAGGTCCTCAGTCCTCATCTCTCTTCCTAAACCAACACTTACCTATCTATATCCGTATAGATACCGAATTGAAAGTTTTTTTCGTACCTAAGTAGTAGAAACACAAAAATCTAGGTTCTAGGAAGTCATAATAATACGTAATATCCTCGACTAGTCTTGCCTCGAAATTATTGAGAATTATGTTATTTCGTAGCCGATTATCGCATGACATAACATTAACTTTATTATTCATTAAAGAAATAAAGTAAAAAAATAATGATTTTTTTATACGTTTTGCACTTACTATAATCTGTATAGTTATTTTTCTTGACAAACGGTAGAATTTTCCATTATTATGAATCTCGTAACTTAAAGACTAAGCGACATTTTATGAGCGATATCTAGATTGGAAAAGTAAAAAATTAATGGTACTGACATATTAAGCTACCGAAAAGCAATTATGTCAATCTTATTGAAAGTCATTGTAGAAATACGAAACACGCTTAGCATGCATGACTACAATAGAAACGGGTATTGTCGACGGAAGAATAGACAAAATGACAGATAAACAATCACAATCTGTCATTTTGTCTATTCTTCGGTCGAAAAAACCCACAGAAAACCTGTTTCTATGGTTGTGCTAGAGGGATAATTGCGTAATACACTAACCCTAGCAAGGGTTTTCATTTTGACAGTTCAACAACATTCATTGCGTTATTCACGTTTTTGACCAGACAAATTTTTCGAACATATGAAGCAATGGATTAGCAATATCCTTCAAAATTATTCAGATTGTGATTGAAAGTGTGTTACGCAATTAGGGTGCTGAACTCATTTATAGTTGTGAAGTCAGTCGCATCGTACCTACTCCAAGTTGCTCCGTTAAGCTGTTTTCAGACCAGCTCGATTTGTAGCGCGACGCAACACCGGTTACTGTTATACCGTGAAGTTTTGTATTGTTCGTGTCGCGTCGCGCGACAAATCGCGCTGGTCTGAAAACAGCTTTAATGGCTACAACGAAAAGCCAATAAATAACTATTAGCAGATTGCTTTTGTAAACAAGTTCATTAAGTAGATACCGCGGTGATAATAATATTATTAAGAACACTGTTTACTCATATAAACTGATTAAAATTATATGACGTATAAACACGTGTATTATAATTATTATATTATAATAGAATATCTATTTTATTTATTTAACTATGTTTAACACAAAGCTGTTGATTGGTTCCGATGCCATTTTTGTTTATACATAACAAATGTCAATATTTCTGACACGTACCTAGAGCCTTACATATTATGTAAACAGTTCTATACCGCAGCAACAACTCACAAGCGTAACAGCAAAACAAATACATGTGTTTAACCTGTGGTCCTATGAGTCTATGGCTTATAATTTATCAGTAAAATCGTAAATCCACTTTCTAGAACTATTGGTAAGGACAAATCACTCAATAATCTCACGTTATTGACATAATTATGAAAATCCATTATTTTGTCTACCGCAAAGCAAATAAAATGTTTACAATACCGTCTATGTCAAACACATTAAATTCACTTTCTATAGCTAATCCATCATTAGAGAAAAACCTAGGTACTATTTTATACCTATACCTCTCAGCGATAATTACGAATGAAAATCCATTAGTCCGGTAAATACCCTACTCAACAATAATTACATCTGCAGTTATAACAGTTAACACCGAGCTGAATGAAAAAGAACAATTAATTAAATAACGATCGTTTCAGAACAGCCATTTGTATAAGGGCAAAGTGAACATTGAAAAGCTTTTATTTTTAGCTAATATCATCATTAAATGGCTCCAATCTCTAAATGCATTGTGGATCCTTCTTAGGGTGAATTTTACCAGTGAAACTAAACGCTATCAGCACATCTAAACCACAATATATCCATATTTACTGTGCCTAAACCGCGTTGAAGACGTGTCAGTGTCATCATTGTTGTAGAATTTTAACACAAAACCATTATACAAACGAAAGTCGTGCAGATTGAACTAAGCTTCGTCATTAAGTTGAATTTCACCAATAAAACAGAGCACAATTAAACTACGTTCAAGAGCTGTTCTTGAACGTAGTTTAATTGTGCTCTGTTTTATTGGTGAAATTCAACTTAATGACGAAGCTTAGTTCAATCTGCACGACTTTCGTTTGTATAATGGTTTTATAACCCTAGTCAGCGGATTGCAATAATGGCCAATCAACGACTTAAACGGTGTAACACTATTTCCCTTATGGTCAATTAAGGTATTTCTTTGGGAAAAATGTGTCGTATAGGTTTTAAATTATGTTGCGTGTGTTGTTTTGACTATTTTAAACAAGCTTGGTGTCTCGTGGACTACTGTTTAACATAAGTTGTCATTCTAGGCGTGCAGACCTTGCAGCACGCTTTGCATCACAACCATAGAAACGGATTTTCTACGGGTTATGTTGACGGAAGAATAGACAAAATGACAGATTGTGATAGTTTATCTGTAATTTTTTCTATTATTTCGTCGATAAACTCCGTTTCTATTGTGGTCATGTTAAGCGTGCTGGAATTAAAACAGAGTTCTACTGAACGCAATAATCACAACGCATTACAGAAATATTTAAGAACGTTAAAGATATTACTCTTATTCAAAGAATAATGTCTGCTTACATCTTACAAGTTACATTATTCACAGAATGAAAGGGGATGACCCACTCACGACGAGGCCCTCTTAACAAAAACATTTCTACAAACGACACAAATCGTTAACAGCATAATAACTTAAAAGAACGTAAAGCCGGGTCCAGACGTGTGTAATGTGTAATGTAATGCGAATAGTGTGCACGGCATACAAACTCAACGCGAATCCTATGTGTTCGACTGCGTGAGCCTTTGTGTTCGCACTAAAAACCGACTGCCGATGGATCAGCGCGAACGTTAGCCCCAGCGGCAGCGGCAGCGTTACTTGTAAATGTAATGCTCGTAGTGAGTTCGCTTCGATATTAGACACGTCTGGACCCGGCTTAAGTGATATGTTTTTGTATCATTATGTACACTTAAAAATACTGTTTACGATATTGTAGTATGGACGGTGTTTCACATGGCGACGTTAGGTAATTTAGTAATTTATTCATGACTGTGTACCTGCATCTGAGTAATGGTACAATTAAAATGACATTCTGCTACAGCGAGAGCATTTAAGTTTATGTAAAGATGTATCTTAAAAATTGCTAATAAACTCCTCGTGAAGACGATAATCGATTTTGTCGTTAAATGTATAGTAATTGTTGTGATTTGTTTTTTGTTTTCATCATAAATGTAGGGTACAGATTGGCGAAATGTAACACAAATTCGCCTACCTACATAATATACATATACTTAGTTGTTGTGTTGCATTTCATGTTACATAATAAAATACAATAGACAACGTATATTTAGTAACTAAATCCGCTTAGCTGTTCTGAAAGAGTAATACATCATAAAGAACCCAGTAAGAAATCAAAACGTGTTTCGGCTCTCAACGAGGCATCCTCAGGATGACGATTGCGAACCCGGTCACGAGTTGCCACGTCAAGCGCCGAACGCAGAGCGTTATCGCATTATCGTCAATCGTCATCCTGAGGATGCCTCTTTGAGATGTGAATCACGTGTCGATTTCTGACAGGGTTTTTTATGACTCTTTAAGAACAGTTAAGCGGATTAGGTTACTAAATATACGTCATCTATTGTATTTTATTTATAATGGTATAATAATCCGCAAAGTCACACCTGAGTCAAATAACTATCTTCATGTTAAATCATTCTCCTGCCCATATCCCTTACATAAATTAGCACGGCTAATTTGCATGTACCTAACGTTTCAAACAAACTGTACCTAACATTAGCGGTTAGTTATGGGCCGGTTTTGTTTAGCCGCAGCTGTAGCCGCGTCAACTTTCTTACGTTTTTTACAATTTGCATTGATATACAGTATGTTAACTAACAGAGGGCGTTCCCGTTAACCCGCAATAGTATAGCGTCTATACATGCCTGAAAAAATATTAAAATTGAAAAAAAAAAAATTATTTTTTCGTTTTTTTTTAAATAAAATTTTCTCATTTTTTTTTTTTAATTGATGCTTAATTGTAACACTCTGTACACGGGCACTTGTCTTTTAACGTGGAAAGACAAGTGCGACAAGTGCGCGTGTACAGAGTGTTTGTTTTACGTATGAAATTAATATTTTTTGTGAATATTTTATGACAAAAAAAAAAAAAAGTTTTTTTTTTTCGATTTTAATATTTTTTCTAGCATGTATGGACGCTATACTATGGCGGGTTAACGGGAACGCCCTCTGTTAGTTAACATACTGTATATTTACAGAATTATAATTATTAGAATCATTACACGGGCTACTTATTGATACGTAGGCCTACCAGTATATTAGTTGCGCAACTGTTACTTAAGTTATTCTAAGCTTATCATTTTATAAAAATAAAAAAACGGATACCATTCAAACAGAATACTTATAACAAGTTGTTAATGGAAACGACCAAATCTTATTACTTTTCGACGTCGTCAACACAGTCGTTCTCGTAAACAAATAGGATTGCCAGCAATTGCAAGTTGGTGCAGCGAACGAAATAAATTTCGAACCAGATAAGTCTGTTAGTGCCAAGGATGCAGAACTTCTGGTCAGGATTGCACCGCATTTTCCACCGCCGACGGTTTCACTCGCTGTCACACGTTGCTATTTCACATGTTCCTATTATTTGGATCTAAATCAGAATACCTGTAAAGTGTTCCCTTTTTTGATGTGTAACAATTTCCTCTCGCTTTTCTGCAATCTGTGGGAGATATTTCGTGAAAAGAGACGGAAGTGTGTAACAGGAAGCCGGGGAAGCGCGCGCTTGATTTGACCAATGAGCGCGCGCGGTGTTAGAGTTGGCTGTCAGATGGTACCAACCCATTTTCCGAGAGGTTGGTACTGTCAGCCAAGATGTCAGATGTTACACATTATATGCGACAGCTCTGTGAAGGCTCGTTTTATGAGATCAAGTGCTACGATTCTAGGTAAAAATGCATTTTTTTTTGCCTTATAGCCTAATCTTTCCTCCTCGTCATCCCTTAAACAATGGACTAATGGACGCTACTGAAGGTGGCAAACTCGTAGCCAAATTCTGGGCTGGCTATTTAGATTTCCATCGACACAAGGAGAACATCCCTTAAACTAAATTATTTCGCGTCGACTCAACATATCTTGGGTTGCAGCGAAATATTAGCGTCCGGTGGTACACCTTGTGTTGTCATCTGACATTATGCTGAGTTGTGGCCCTTTTGGCATTATATTGTTTTGTTTCTGCATTTATAGATTTGAGCAATTTTTTTTTGCTGTATGTAATGCCAATAAACGCACTTTTTTTCTTTCTTTCTATCTCAGTTTACCTTCCTCCAAACTTCTTTTTTTAACCATCATATACACCCTTTAAGTGACTAGTGAGGCACCACTGACGTGTGCACTCCGCACTCTCAACCTCATAGCTAATGACACGGACCTATTCTGTTGTTCGCTGAGTGAGTTCACAAAGAATGCATTATTTGTAATAACTTAATAAGGTACAAAATTTAATTTATAATTAACTTTTATAAGTTAGGATAAGAATTTGATAAGTACACTATCGCAATAGGTTACCCTTTAATGACAGATGTAAGTTGGAAATAAATAAAACTGCATAAGTAGACATATCATCTTTCTAGCCATATCATCTTTCAATCAACACCTACATCCAGCTGTCGTTTGTATCTAACAAGAAGCTGCAACTTGAAACAACCCAAGCACTAAGGACAAAAGTTCAACGAACTCATCAAGACATCGATTGCTAATAAATAAATATGTACCTGAAGTACACAAAGTCGTAAAACAATAGTAACAATGATACCAGACATCCCTATCGGCTCTGACAAAGTTTTAATTAAAGACGTACACTACAGATATCTTCGTCTTTCCACTTTGTCTTATGGACTGGAACTTCGGAACACAATGGTACCAACGGTTCTGACCTTTTAGAAATTGTAATGTTCAGACACGACTAGCTGTAAAACGTGTTTATGAGAGCTTTTAGCTTAGTAGGGGTATTGCCACTTTCAATACCCCTACTAAGGTTCAATGGCCGGCTGAACCTTTACCGTTGACCTGAAAGTTCTTAACAATAGTATTAACTTTAAAAATACATTCCAAGCTACAATGCTTCGACCAGGCGGGGATCAGGAAATTCGAAATTCGAATTTGAAAACGAAATCGGGAACAATGAAAAGTTTGACCACTCGTGAAGTATTTTTAGAATTCCACGTTCAATTCATGCTTGGAAACGGTTTCGTGACTATAAATAGGCGAAAGCTACAGTTTACGTACTACGTACAAGTTATTCTAACAAGAATGCTTCGGAAAATAAGTCAAGTTTGACCTAATAATGCAGAAACGACATAACTCACCAATTAAATACTCGAGTTATGCCGGAACTTTTCCCTAACGACGTTGTAATTGTAGGCAGGTATACAGTGGTAGCCGAACGAGAAATAATGTTAAGTACACTATAAAATATTATACTACATTTATTTCAACCAAGTTCGTTAAAGCTCTTCGTTCTCCATACCAATTATTCGCTGAAAACATTCTTACAAAAAATAAATGTCTAAAACTGAAGAAGATTAAATGTTTCACAAACTTCCCCAAGTCGTTACGTGATTGTTTTAAATTAATTAACTTTCTATACAAAGTTAATTATGGAACACAGAATTGTGTTTGATTAAACAAAAAATTATAAAGAAATTATAATTTGAATTAGGAACCCGTTTATAATCAATTCAGATAAAATATATAACATAAATCTTCACGCGTGGAATCCTCGAACGCCACATTTCACCAGAAACTTTTAAGTAACATGTAATAGGGGGCAACCCTATTGCCATCAACCGGGTACAAATCCAAACTCCGGATTGCTACTGACAAATTCCAAATGGAAAAACCTAACAACACTTTGCCCGACCCTAGAATCGAACCCAGGATATATTTTGCAATAAATTGGCCTGTGGTCAGAATTACTGTAAGATATACATAGAACTGTTTTCACTTCAGGGTCTGTGGTCCATTTTCACAGCAAATGTTACTTTCTTTCGTCGAGAAAATCTAGTAATGCCCACTAACGGCTATCAACGTTTAAGCCCTCGGGCCTCGTACCCACCGGCGATTTTTTATCGAGAGTTGAAAATCCAACAGTATATTTTTTGACGCGCTAGGCCGACGTCAGCAGGCTGCGGGTTAAATATTGACGCTGCAATCTGCTTTTGAAAACGCCCACTACAGGGTTAAGCTCGTGTTTCCAATGTTAATGCCAAGTATCTTAACTGGTTTAGGTTTGAGAGAAGAAATAGGGATTAGTCAAAAGATAATCAGATTTAGACAGTTAGCCAATAGCTTGACTTTGAATTCAAAGTAGTAAAAAATTGAAGAAAATTCTAGCTTGTACGTCGGTACAAGCTAGAATTTTCTTCAACTTTTTATTTTGAATTGATTATCTTTTGACTAATCCCTATTTCTTCTTCGAATGAGATGCGAATGCAAAAGTTCTTAAGAATTACGGGAATGTCTCTCTTTGATCGACATCAAAGAGAGACATTCCCGTAATTCTTAAGAACTTTTGCATTCGCATCTCATTCGCAATCTGTCAAAAATACAATCAATTTACCGACTTTTTTGACAAGTTTGACAGATTGCGACTTGAATGTGAACGTTTTTTAAGTACGAGAACTGGACTGAACTGGCGTTCTGGACATGCGCCCGCCGGTAAACAACTTGGGGCGTTTACTTGTGAAATAACGTTACTTCTCTCTTCGACAGCTTTGGATATGAGTGAATCATATCCAAAGCTCTCGAAAAACTACCGAAATACTATGACTTTGAAATTGTTCCAAATCTTTCGGCTATTTATGTGTTATCTTGTTTGCTCATAAAATCCAAAATGCTCTGTTTGTTTATCGGTTCCAAAGTTATGGCGTTTTCTCGGAAAACAAATTACCTATTTTCTATTTTTACTTTGCAAGGTGCGAAATTATTCAATTCTTTGGTGATTAGATTACGTATGATTATAATATTACTTTTACTCCCAATAAAATACCTTGATTGAGCTTTTCACAAAAGCTTCGAGCTCAGATGGGTTGTTTTTAGAAGAAGAAAGGTACCAAAAAACGATTACAATCAATCAATCTTCCTAGCCTTTCTTCCCAACTATCTTGGGGTCGGCTTCCAGTCTAAGCGGATGCAGCTGAATACCGGTATTTTACATGGAGCGACTGCCTATCTGACCTCCACAACCCAATAACTGGGTAATACGATACCCATAGAAATATAAATATATATCTATGACGATACCCCTTGGTAAGACTGGTGTGAGGACTTTCGGGTTTCTGACGACCCGTAACCACTGTCAAAGATCCACGAATGACAGCCGGGACTAACGGCTTAACGTGCTTTTCGAGGCACGGAGGAGTCTCGGTATGTGACCAACCCCGGCAAGCGTAGCTTAACCTGATGGATCGACCCGTGCGGCTTGTTATTACTTAGCCACGAGCTCCTCCAAAAAACGATTACCTACCCAATAAATTCAGGCCTGTTCAGATGTTTGGTATTGCTTATTATTATTTTATTTTAAAACTGAAGGCTGATCCAAATAAATTTATAAATAAAACGAACCAAGTGCAATGACTCTTTGATTTAGTGACGAGAAGTGAACGGTGATCATATTTTTTATGAAAATATTGATAGTCGACATTATCATAATACGGTAGGTACATACATCTGTTACAAATTAGCATGCCAATATGTAGCTGTTTAGTTTACCCATTTATTTTCATTATATCTACCTATTTCATATTATTATGGCACTAGTTATTTACTCAAGTGGAATATATGTAAATGATAATGCATTATTCTTTATTTTATTGTTTAACATCGTGAAAGTCATATTGGTAATTATAATTACTCTTATCATAGGTACTTATGGAGATACACAGTCCTGACTATCCTAACTATAATTATTATATTATTTATAAATTAAAATTATATAATATTATATTAATATTTTAAATGCGAAAGTGACTTTGTTTCTTTGTTACGCTTTCACGCTAAAATGGCTGAACAGATTTGTTTTTTTTTTTTTACTTAAAAGTATCCCTTGGGATATTATCCGACCTGGGCGAAGCTACGGGCAAAAACTAGTATAATATTTTTTTAAATCAATATAATATTTCAAAAATCCTTTATATGAATAAGATTATGAAACAGACGAAAAACTTTGCAGTCCACGCTGTTATTATAAAAGGTAGTTTATAAGTTTGGATGCATGAGGTAATCTCTGGAAGGACTGATCCGTAGGGTTATTACGTATCTTGCAGAAGCAATGCGATAGCGATCATTTGTTTCATTTTGACAGTTCAACAACATTCAATGCTTTAATTACGTTGCAGAGCAGAATTAAATTTCGAACTTATGAAGCAATGGATTAGTAATCTGTTTCAAAACGAATTGATTGTGTATTACGTAATTAGGGTACCGATTTCGAAAATTCTTTCACTGGCAGAAAGCTACACTATTGCCAAGTGCGATAGGGTATGTTTTACTGTATAGATGAGTGTGAAGTTGCAGGCAGAAGCTATGATTATTCGCACGCTAAACCGTTTGCATGACGCTTAAATTCGTTACAAAAGCGCATTGCATTCAGCGTAGACGTCCGCCACCAACGCGCGAACGCCCCCATGGTCTTAGATCTGAACTTTATCCAAAACAAGTTGCAAGGATGCACTTACTGGCTTCGAGTAGTTTGAAGGGTGCCGCGTACTAAACGTTGTTGGCACAAACCACTAGCGGCGGCGGCGGCGGCGTTGCTTACAGAAACTAGCAATACTTCATAACTAGACATAGACTATTGAAAAGTTGGCTCGTTAACTTTGATTTACATTGGGAGCAAAAAAGAAGGAAAAGCTTATATTTGAAATATTTTTATCGGGCTAATTATTATTACATTACTTACTTCTTTACTTTTATAGATAAATCGACACATATTTCTCTAGCGAAATTTTATTTTATTTTATTACTTTTAGGAAAACTTACAGCTAATACTTTTCAATAACTAGTACAATGTGTAAAAGATGGCTGTTTTTGTAAGAGAAATAAGTACATTATAGCACTTAATATACTTAAGTAATAAGAATTTACTTAATATAAATTAAATTCGAAGCTGCTCTAAAGGAAATTGCAACATTACAAATCATAAAACCCGGAACTCGACATTTAATTTTCACAATTTCAAAGATGCATTAAAAGAAATTTAATTTCAAAGCAATAAAACTGCTAAGTCTATTTGACCTCCCTCATAAACTTTATTTTTAATGTCGGCGAGAACAGTTTATTGCGAAGATTATGGAAGTCCAGTTGGAATCACTCTTGACTCAATTTATGGTCACTGCGGACTACTATGATGGACTGTTATGTCGGAAAAATATGGGATAGGTCCGTTAAATTGTCTATGGATTTTGAGCTGAGAAATGGGAGCTCTAAGGTGGATCTGCAATGACTGGTAGCTCGCGAAATTCTAATTATCTAAAGTTTTTGCGATTTGCAGGTACTTCAATCTTGATCAAAATATGATTCGCGTCCATAGCAATATACTTATTATGTATTTTTAGAATTAGGATCATTAATATCTCTAAGTTAGATTTATTGTCAAATATCATGATTTCATGCAAAAGTGATTCTATTATAATGATTATTCACTCAAATACATTTCTCTTTATTATATAAACTAGCTGTGGTCTAAAGTATATAACTTAACAACATTTTCCTATAACGCAATAATGCTTTGAAGACCAAGCAAAAAGCATACCAGAACATGCAGCATTTATCAGCTATTTACCTACACATTAGCGGTTCCGAAATACTAGTACACAGGAACGAATACCGGAACAGTTTCTGTTGTCTAAAGAAAGAAAAACCGCAGTGCTGTGCAAAATGAACAGGTTTCTGCAGTTCCATGTAACAGTTCAGGATTTACACGAGCCTTTGTTCGCTTTGTTCCAATTGTTACTTTGATAATGCATTTTTGTTACATTTCTCGTTAACTTTTGTTATCTAGCTTTAAAATGCAAAGTGCTGGGGTTAGGTTTTATTGTAGTACCCTTAGCAGTAGACATGACTGGAGTTTGTGATAGAACTGTAAGTTTGATCAATAGTTTGGTCAAATATTTGCTTGTAATATTGCGTTAGTATAACAGAAGTGAGAATCGGTAACTTATGTTTGTGATTGGTATTGTATTATGGCCCTCGTAATTATTTTATCACTTTTGTCAACAATTCCCTCTAAATAAACTTGACTAACGGCCAATAACCTTTGCTAAAATGAGCAGTGGTGGCCCAGTGGTAACGGCCGCGACTTACCTACAAGTTGTAAGTGGTTCGAACCCAGACAGGCGCTTTACTTTGTGTAAATTGAGTCATCACCACTGCTCTCAAAATACTGAAGGAAAACATCGTGAGGAAACCAGCATGTCTTAGAACCAAAAATTCGAAGACATGTGACATCTACCAACTCGCACTGGGCTCGCGTGGTAGGTGTGGGCCGTACCCACTCCCTCTCACCGAGATGAGGCCAGTGTCCCAGCAGTTGGAACATTATAGCCTGATTATGCTTATACTAACCTTTGCTATCGCGTTCACAAAATAAAATGTACCTATAAAAAGCTAAATGTTGCAATAAATCAAGGAGCTTAAATTAAAGTTCTACTTATAATTCCATGCAAATAAATATAATGAAATGTACAATATTTGTTGACATTATGAATGGTATGTATTCATAGTCAACATCCAATATTGACGTTAATTTATGAAGAGTTTATTTAATATACATATACGTACAGTAGGTACACACATGACAGCAGATTTCCAGTTACCTACGCAATAAACTCGATGTATTGAGCAGTTTCCATATATTGTCTTTAACGTTTAACGTCATTTTCCTCTGACATGTATATCCGGTGCCATGTTTGGTTAATCGGCTAGTTAATATCATGTTCAGTCTACACATGGCTTAGGTATTTATTGTGTACGACATTCTTACACAGGTCAAAGTAATTTATACCCCATTATTAGATGTTAGAATCTTACTTATTAATTAATGTAATAGGTACTTATCTAGGTTCCTACCTAAAATTATTGCAGTATCCTTACTGCAATATTTTTTTCGCGATCAAGATTCGGAAACTTAAATTCGATAGAACATATCCAGGAATTGTTTGTCTACCATTTGAAGCGGAAATGAAGTTTTAAATTATATTATATTACAAAGTAGATATAACAATATTGGTACTTAGGTGCTTTTGTTGTACTTAAGAGTCTTTCAATCTACTTCTACTAGTCGAATTTAGTCAAAAATCCCTAAGGTAATTTCTTCGTAGTTATATTTTTGTTGGGAGTATCTGTCGTTCTATACGCAGAGAGCAGCATTATGAGTGAAATTCGTTGGACACATCCATTTTGTGTGGAGCTCACTCAATTGATATAAACTGCACTAAGAGGATTACACGCACCGACGGGAAAGGATTGCATTTGCACGCTGCGGATCTAAATGGTAATTTAATTCGTGAATAAACTTTGTGTTTCGATGTTATTGGTTTAATTAACCATAATATTAAATAAACACTTTAGATTTCCGTTGTATCACCTACATACATATAAAAGTTCTGTGTCGTGTCTATGTTACTTGACTATCCGTAGTTGTTGTGAAAGGTAAATATGGGAGCTTTCGTTCACTAGTCCATCTTTTTTAAAATATGGGGGTAACACCAGTGATATCCTCGTGATGTGACCGTCGGACTACTAAGTCATAGGTCTTGACTTCGAACCCAAAACCTCCTCTCCTTTTCGGATTCATGTGCGTATTGTTTAATTATCATTTGCTTCATAAACGGTGGAGGAAAACATCGTGAGGAAACCGATATACTTGAGAGATATTTCTCGACGGCATGTGAAGCCAAGTCAGAGGTCATCTCTTCAACCATACGAAAAAGAAAGAACAGCAAAATCCCTACGGAATTTTCTTTTTAGGGGTCATTGAAAGGCCTAAGTCTTTCCAAGGGTGTTATAGCAAAATCCCTTCGGAATTTTTTGAAGAGGTCATGGTTAGTCCTAACTTTAGCTCCAAACATTTACCTAACGGCTGCTAAGAAAATAAAAATATGTAAAAGTAAGAATAATTATGTGTAACTCATAAAACTGCCTGAAACAGGATGGTTCTCAGGGGATATGAATAATTCTGCATCATTTTATAAAGGCTGTCTTTATTTAAATATGACCAGCTATGTTCAGGTGCTTTCAGCTCAATGTTAATGAACCAGTCACGAAAAGCTGTATGTATTTATACGGTACTAAAACCGAAAAGTATCCTTTACAAATAACTTTTTAATGTCTTTGTCTGAACTCAAAAGTAGGCTTGTTTTATTAGTTTTTGTTACTTTTCCAAGGTCCTTGGGGACGTAAACTTGAACAGTTTTCACACACAGTGAATAGGTAAAGAATTTAAAAAAGTTATTTAAAGTAACTTTCCGTCACAGTTTTACAAGAACGTTCCTAAAATCTTGCAAGTTGAAACTCTGATCCAATCAACTGTGTGGCATTTCTTTGATTTCATAATATACAACGGTCATAAAAACATAATAAAATTAAACCACAATGTAAATTTAAAACTACTCTGGCAAAAAAAGATACTGACACTCTATGTCGAATTTTAAGAATCGTCATAATAGATTATAACATAGATAACAATCGGTGCCACCCAGTACATGTTAAGTAAAAATTTTCGTGCACAGAATATAGAACAAAAGTTACCGAAATACCTAGTATTGGAACACATGCCTAGTTCGTATATTATGAAGAATAGCGACACGACACGTAAGCTTTCAAAGATGTTTTGAATTTAAAATATCTAATCGATTTGAAATCGAATCATAAAATTGAGTAATAACATTTGCAAATAAAATCTATTCTTGTCTATGAATACGGCCCCGTAAATTTTAAATTTCGAACACGGAGTCGCCCATTTTGGAAAATTTCAGTGTGTTGTGCACACAGAACAGAAAAAACAGGTTGTGCATCTATGCTCAAGGTAAACATGTAAATAGTAAGTCACGGGCCGAGTTCACTGAAGCAGAATAACTTATTTTTTTATTGGAAGAGCTCGCAGACTGGGGCACATTATGCGCTCCTCGTGCTTTTTACGACCGACATTCAAAATGATGCCGGGATAGGTAATACTTCACCAAACGTTATGTATCTAGAGTAGTTTTGATCTCTGATTTAGTTTTGATTTCATTTCAGGCTACATTAATGGAAACTATTCTCTTGAATTTGAATCGCTCCAAATTTTGAAGGCTACGCCATTGTAGTGTTGTTATCGAAATACAAACATTTACTATCGGCAAAATAGACGAACGGTGCTGAATTTTCAAAAATTTATAAGGAACTATTGTACAAAATTTCATGCTTCTAGACCAGCGGTTCAGGCTGTGCGTTGTCTGTCTGTGAATGTTTTTTTTTATTTTTTTTATTAAGTCGTTTAAGTAAAAAAACTGAAAAAAAAAATGGTAAATAAATAAGTCTAAAGTTCTAAACCCAATAAATTACTCATTAGACGTGTACATTTTATACCGCAACTGTAAAAGTATGTACAATATATTAGCCATTTCTCACACAACAGCGCGGTTGTACGTATCGAGATTATTTCGCCATTAGTCTCACTTTATCCCCTGTCCCTCCTTCAAACTTGCTAGATTTATTGCTACAACGTACTACGTTGGTAAATAAAATACAAGTCGCCGAGAAACTATATATTCAAGATTGGTTTTCCTGCCTGCCTATGTTACTTAGTTATAGACCAACTTCAGACATGCATTTAGTATGATTGATTTGCATAGACATTGACTGGTTATATCTCAATTAAATTCTACTTTGTCTATTGCAGTAAGGTTTCTGATTTATAGCGTGGGTCGTTTTGCTAATAGGACAATTTGCTATTAGGACGTTTTGATACGGAGCGTTTCAATCAACCTAGCATATCGTTAGTCCACTGCCGCTTCTTCTATGTCTCTCTCATGTTGCGTCAACATCTGGTTTTCCACCTTTTTTCAAAAACGGTGAAGGAAAACATCGTGAGGAAACCGGCATGCCTGAGAGATATTTCTCCACGGTATGTGAATCCAATGTCAGAAGCCTATGGGCGGTTTTAAAACTCTGACACCAAATTAGTCACTAAGCACTCGAAATGAAGAAGACCTTCTTTCTGCATCCAGTCTCAGCAGCCTTTTATTCCTTAGTCCATCTAGCTTGGTCCTTAGCATAAGCATTGCATAATTTGCCTATAATGTCCCCACTACTGCTGTGACGTGGCTGTGACACAGGCCCCCTCTCGGTGGGAGGGACTGAGCCATAATCCACCACGCGGGCCCAGTGCGGGTTGGTAGATGTCACATGTCTACGAATGTCGTTACCTCTGGGCCTCCACTTCTGTCACTGCTTTTTCCTTAGATAAACGCAACATTTTGCGATCGACACTCATCGCACAATTAATATCTATTTCCTACATAGTTATAAATACTCAGCTTGTGTACTGTATTTTTCTGAAAATGGCTCAATGTGCTCTTTACAAATTATCATATTAAGCAGATCCATTCAACTCCTTGACATATTTTGTCGTATCAACATAATATTTATAAGTTTCCACATTAGCAGTTCATCTCTAAGTAGGATATCACGATTTGCGTGACAAATACGGACAATTCTAAATATCAATTCATTTAGACGTTGATATAGCAAGTAACACGATAACGGAAATCTAGGATAATTTGTTTATTCCGGTAAAATATTTAGTTATAAGTACATCTTTAAAATAAAAATATATATCTTTATTTTGGACCTCTAATGAAAAATACCTTTAATACTTCAAACTGCAGTAAGGTCAACGGAAACAAAAAGGAGAAGCGACTTTAATATAAATAAAGACATATAAATTCTTCTATATAGATAAATATTCCATCATGTGTGTTTCAAAATTCTTTGAATAGCTAACCTAAGTACTGACTGTTGTGTTGGCATTTCAAGCGAACTCCTATAAAAAGTTTGACCCTCTTAAGAAACGAACCTGAACTGTCCCAAGTTTCAGGATATTCCACGATAAACAAGTAGTAACTTAAAAAGTTGACTGGCTAGTTTATTGACGACAAAATCGCAAAAAAAATACTTTAATAAAAATAAAACCGTTCTCTTGCATTTAGATTTTTTTGTCAGTAAACGCGCTTTGCAGCATAGTTACGTACTGGCTGGCAAGCAATACGATACGTCAAAACCAGTCATACCTAACAATCATTCTGCCTAGCCTTTCCAAACTATGTTGGGGTCGGCTTCCAGTCTAACCGGATGCAGCTGAATACCAGTATTTTACATGGAACGACTGCCTATCTGACCTCCACAACCAAGTAACTGGGTAATACGATAGCCCTTGGTAAGACTGGTGTCAGACTTTCGGGGTTCTGACGACTCGTAACGACTGTCAAAGATCCTCGAATGACAGCCGGGACCAACGGCTTAACATGCTTTCTGAGGCACGGAGGAGTCTCGGTATTTAAAGATGGTCACCCATCCACTGCCCAACCCCGACAAGTGTAGCTTAACCTGATGGATCGACCCGTGCGGCTATCATGACTTAGCCACGAGCTCCTCACCAGTCGTACTTACCGCAGAGGTAAAGTATAAAATGCGAACTCTTTGGTCGTGCCTAAACAAAAGTGTAGAATTGGGTTGGCGGAGTAAAAAGACGGTTGTGACACGTTCAGGTGGCCTCCCAGTACCCTCAAACAAGTGACTCTCGACCACTTGGCCCTGTCGAGGCCACTTCAGGCTCTGCCGACGTCGACGTCAAAATTCTCCTTACTCTCGATACCTATTTCCGCTATAAGATTGGATATTTCATATAATCAAACTTCGATATCTTGAGTAGGCTGATGAAATTATCCAAGTTTGATGTTACGATGTGTTTCATGTAGTACCTACTACATAGTTATGTGGATCGCTAGACAGGTGGTCCAGCGTGTATCTTCGTGACCTATTTTTGCAGTGTTGTGCTGATTCGTAAAATCATAATACTTGCAAATGATAGATAAGCTTGAGTTACACTTACATTTCCATGCTTCGTTGATTTAGCGATCGCGAATCTGCTGAGCAGTGATATCTATACATATAAATCAATCGCCATGCATTAGTCTCCCAAAAACTCGAAAATGGCTCGACCTATTTGAATACTTTACTTTACTTTTTTTGTTTGGTTCGCCTGAATTCGGGGGTTGTTTAGCAAAAAATAATATTTGGAAAAACCCAAAGGAACAGCCGAAATTTTGACAGGAAAACGTCTGACGGGTCAGCTAGTCTCCTAGAAAATTATTATCAAAAGAACGCTGCAAGTGGCTCTCCTCCTATTACATGAAGTGTGGCATAATATTTTGCAAAATGTAGATTTAGAAAATGACAGACGTAATCTATTGACTATTGTTAAACAAATTTTCAATATCAAAAATAAGTCTATCCTACCTACAGTAAAAAAGGATACTTTTATAAACCAATCAGATAAGTAAGGAAACTATCAACTGAAAAGCTTTTCATTCTCAAATTGTGTAACTCAAAGGTTACAGGCGAAGTACGGCTGACAGTCTTTTGATCATGCCAATGCGGAGCCAGCACTTTCACGGACACAAGATGAGAACACTCCACAACATGATTAAGATATCTCGACAGAGCCGGGCTCTCTGTTACGGCAGAAAATGTACATTAAAATGTACGTATAATGTATTTATTTAATGTATGAGAAGTTGAGATTTATGTGGCTTTAGAAATTGTGGTAAATAGAAGCAAACTACATCTTAAATGTATAAGGTCGTAATTTCTCATTTACAATTCAGTTTTAATTTTAATTGCATACATTTTCTTTGAATGGTAGACAGAGACAGTTGAAAATTATTAAAATAAATACTTTAATAGTATTAGAAAACTAGCTGCGCCCCGCGGTTTCACCCGCATAAGTCGCTATCCCATGGGAATATCGGGATAAAAGTATTCTATGTCCTAATCCAGGTCATGGTCTACCCATGTGCTAAATTTCATCCAAATTCGTTCAGGCGTTTTAGCGAGAAAGCGTAACAAACAAAAAAAATCGGGATTTCAACATTTTACATAACGGAGAGACTGCCAACTTATCAACACATAGGTGTTCCTGATCAATCAAACCACGGAACAGATAAAATCTGTTCTGTGAATTAAACTGATATTTTACTATTCATTTTTCAGAAAAACTAAATAAAATAAAAATATAACATACTCATCTTTCATCGCGATTGGAATCCACACCAAATTATTCCTTATTCGTTTTTCTTATAATCCAAGGGCGTTGTGCTCGGGATAAAGTGTTGAATAAAACAGTAGGTAGGTACGTATTAAATAATCAAAGATTATTGAGGCTACCTACAAAGGTAGGTAGGTAGTAGGTACTCGAGTTACCTGCGAATCTGATCGTCTGATTTATTTATCTACGTAACTAGAATCTGGTTCAATGCCTACCTCGAGTGTAAAGCCGCCCTCCCACGGTGCGCCATATCGCGGACGCACGCGCACGACGCACCGTGGGAAACCTAGCGTGCGTGGTAGCGCAGACGCGCGTTGAACGCGTGCGTGGCGGTGCGTCCTCGTGCGGGCTGGTGCGCGTCCGCGATATGGCGCACCGTGGGAGTTGGCTATTAGAAGGATGAGAACTGTTGAGTGATCGCCGGCGGTCCCGATCGTTTATAGATTTATTCCTGTATTGGGTGTTGAATGAAAAATGTTGAGTAACAGAGATACAGAAGGCCACAATGTAGAGTAGTCAAGATTCAGAGGGTCCGCCGTTTTTAAGGTCGAAATAAAGACTTATTTGTTTGTGCAATCCGAGGCCTTTTCTAATAGTAGATAGAAGCCATCATTGGTGTAGAAGCTGACAAAAGCTTCATGCTCACATTGAGTTATACATTTAACTCAATGCATGCTCATGAAGCTTTTGTCAGCGTCTACTATTAGAAAAGGCCTCAAACGGATTTAAAATAAGTACCTAATATTAAATGAAAGCCGAATCATACGGTATACAATTAATACACTTGATTCTATTTGAAAAATTAAGCTTCAATTGCAACAGAAGCCACTGATCGTACTTTTAGAATAAAGGCTCGTACAGACAGGGGCGACACGCGCGACGGTGCGGCGCGCGCTACAAAACAATTTCTAAGAAAACTTCACTGTAGTGTGTGTCAAAATTCGTAAATTGTCTCTGGCCTCCTTGCCTCTAAACATCAAACAATAGACAAAATTTGTCATACTAATTTATTTGTAAAACCAATGTAATGAATACGAGGCTTTTGGCTAATCAGTCAAATAGTTCTAAATGTATTTTTTTTTGTAATGTGCGTTTAGTTTGTGCAGAATAAACCATTTTTCTTTCTTTCTTTTAGAACAATTACCAGTGTCGCGTCGCGCCAATCCGCACGAGGCTAAACAAAATTGTTCACTAAAATCCGCAACCGTAGTACCTAGGTACTTTTACGTAACAATTTATAAATCTAGCTTTTACTGCAGACAGTCACCGAAACGGACACGGTAACTAAGTTTGGTGTCTCTCAAAACGAAATTACTCTGTGTAATCCGTTGTACAGGAGATGACAGTTAGGCATTATCCTATTATGCAAAAGCCTGGAAGCTCAGGCAGCTCGGGCTAGCGTGACACGATTGTCCGGAATGGTGCGTACACGGTATACAGATACCGCATCTTGCTTCCTCCACAAATAGAAGCTATATGAGCGAAAGAGACAGGACTAAATCCGTTACGGTCCAGTCGCTTACTGCAACCTTAACGAGGTGATGCAAATTTCAGCTGTATCACACAAAGGAGGTATAAACTGTTTGTTCTATTTCTTTTAGACTATCAGTATGCTGTCGCTGGCACACGAAGAGAGATAAATTGTTGTAATTTAGCAGATTTACATTCAAATTAAAGCTGCAGTTACACGAGTTCTCTCTGTTTGTCTCAGACGTCATTCCTTCGTTTTGTACGGATTCGAAGACGACTGTATAATTGAATTGTAATTTGCACTTGAGAATAAATGTTAAATGAAGCTTTCGTGACATTTAGTAGCTAAGAATTCAATATTTGAATATTTATGTGGTTAGCTTTCCGACCACTATTTTTTAAATAAAATTGAGTATCTACTTATAAATCCAATAATATGTAATAACTGGCGATAAACATGACTTGTATTGCAAAGAAACTTTTCACAATTCCGGAACCATTTGCCAGCAATAAAATGACCATAACCCAACCCTATGTCGTCAAATCAAACAGCTGTCATAGCAAATATTTTTAGAGAAACAATTTATCAACATTTGCATATTTGCGAGGGTAATTTGGGCGTCGTTCCGGCCCCTTAGCCCCCTAGCCACATAAAGGTCAGCTTTGACATTTCCTTGACTTTCGCCACACTGAAATGTGAGGGACGAATTGAAAATACACTTTTTTACGGAAATACTGGCTGAAAGTAGGTGTTCTAAATTCAAAACCATGAATAGGATATTAGGAAGATTGTAATTTGAAGGTTCTGAGAATGCTATGAATGTGTAAGTGACCTTATAATGTCAAATATTGACGTGAAACCCAGAGAAGGAAAAAGAAAACTGTGACTCAGAATATTAATTCTAAGAATTGAAATGCGCACTGAGCACATTCTGATTCGAGGTAACCACTCATTTATTTACCTCAACAACCTTAATACAAAGTTTTATAAAAAAAAAATATTCCGTCTTTATTTGCATCGAAAAAACTAAAAAGTACCGTTAATTTATTCCACCATTTTCCTGTTTAAAACCTTAAGTAATAAGCACTAAGGAATACAATCCAGTAACGCCTAAGCCTGACTATGTTACCTTGATCCAGTTGTTCTGAGATGTGACATCCCTAGAGGATGCTACCAAGCTGTTACGCCACCACGCCAGACAGCCAGGTGACTTTGATTATCAAATCCCTAGTGCCGTGCAGTACACCGTTTGATATGAATTTTGAATTATTCAGAAGTTCTCACCATATGCCAAGTCCGTATTTACATCATTTCCATATTATGAAGTATATTGATTATTATTATAAATTAACTATAACTTTACCTCTACGATGTCATCAGTGTTTATAAACCAATAACATTAAAAATTATTTAACTATGGCATTAATCGTTTTGAATTTAGAATGTCTAGTAGCTTCTACATACACAACTTTATGGCTCACGTAAGATGTCGTTTATCTGAGACGTGGCATCCCTTGAGGATGCTACCAAGCTGCTCCGCCAGTTAGACAGCTAGGACTTTGATTAACAAATCCCTTAACAGCCACAGTACGTACGGTATACTGCTGGATATGATAATGTACTTATCTTGTAGTAATAAAATGCCTGGAGTCTGAATTTGTGATCGGTTTATAGCAATAGATTTGCCCTGTAAAATGTCGACGGGTGTAGGTACCTACTATGCACTTCTGCCAATCTTTGGAGGTTCCAGGTCTCATGTTGGGTTAGGAGGCAGCTCTACCCACTCTAAGGGCCTGTTTCACCACCTACGATTAAGTTCCTATTAACTTAATTGGCAGATAATTTCATACAAATTCTGTTCCATTTTTGAATTTATTCAGTAAGTAGTGACTTTTCGGACATCGTGAAATAAGACCTTAATATAGTAAATCCGGAAATACGAAAATCTGACAAAAACTGTCTCTCTCTTGGCCAGCATCTCACCAGATGGTAAATGATGATCAAGCCGAAGGTGGAAGCAAGCTTCCCCTGGAATCCTCAACCACATATGAACTGGCTATCTTATCTCCGAAAATCATCTGCCGAAACACAACAATGCTGTTAACATTGTTGTTATGGCGACAGAATTAGATAAGGTGCAGGTCCCTATCTAGCCAGGCGGACTTAAAACTAGCCCAACCACCAACCAACCCGAGCAGAAAATTTTGCTCCCACTGGGAATCGAACTCGGGACCTCGGGGTCTAAGACAGCTGGTTTTACCACTAGTGTTCTAGTGGTAAAACAGAAGCGGTTAAAATTTGACACTTGAAGCAAATTTTGTTACCATGACTGAAAAACATCTAAAAAAACACACAATGTCACTTACATGCACAGACGTCACGGTAGCAATTATGTTACACACTTTTAGGAAGGGTGTTATCTATAATTAAATATTAATTGAGTTTAAAATGGATTGAATGAGCGATATATTCACTACACGAGTATAAACTGTGGGAAGACCTAGGTATAGGGACTTGATAGTTTCCTCAAAACGAGCTACATTATAACAACGGGCAATTAAGTAGCTACTAACAACATTCACTGTGTTGTTTCTTTTGAAATCATTATTTATGAGCTCATCTTTATAACCACATCAACAGGCGTTATCTTAGAAAACTCATCATTAACTTTAAACCACATCTAAACAAAGGTTAAACTAATGTAAGAGTAAACTATTTATCTTCTCTAAGCTAAACCCTTAACAATATCGCGTTACACAGTTAAGAGTCTCCGACGGGCTTCCTGTTCCTGAAGAACATTTGAAGTGGTCTAGGCACTTGGATAGTGGCCTATCACCCTATGTTAGCATTAGGTACGGAGTAAACCTTGCTTGGTCGTAAGATATGGTGGAACCGGCCTTTGTATCCAAGGTTTTATAGTTTAGTTTATTTTTTTCTTTTTTGTGCCTACAAAAACTCATTGAAATGCTGTTGTTTGCTTTTTTCGGCTGAATTTCAAATGTAACTTAATTGAGTTATTTAACTTATAATTATAAGTTGCAAGATCAAGCAGACTCTGTTAACTCTGGCGACAGAACAACAGACTTTATATATATTTGAGAATACGACAGTTATTATTACTTATTATAGTTCCAAACGTGATTTTTGCAAACATTCGTACTTGTGCGTGTAAAAAATCACTTTATTTTTTGAGCGGTCTTAGTGTAACCTAGGCACTTTATTCATCTGTTTTCTCTATGACCTGGAGTTTAATGTGCCACACTGGTTTGAAAATAATTCACTCTGTATAACATAATCTGCCCTTTGAAAGTAGGCAGTAACAAAGACCGTACTTGTCACAAGCCCGCACAAATTAGCCTCCATTTCAAAGCAAGTGCCATTCTGTAGAAGTGTAGGGCATCATAAATGTAAAATTATATGCCGTTGTAAATGTATGCGCCTCTTGAGATATACTGCTACATTGTCGTAAAGTGTAGAACTAGGCTTGCTGTTTAAACCTAGGTTAGACTGCGATTGCGTAATCTGGCGAAAATTAAGTTGGGGCTTGCAGGTTACGTTTTCGGTGTTTAATTACCTAGTAAGTGTATTTTTTTTTGTTGCAATATTTAATATAATTTTCTTATTTATTATTTTATAATTTTACTAGAGGCCCGCTCACGCTTTGCACGGTTTTTACGACTTGACAAAACATCGAGATTTCTTATGAAAACGTAATTTTAATATTCACGTATTATAACACAAAAACGTTCCGGAATAAATTCTCTAACGACGGCGACGATGAAAACCTCATCAAAATCTGTTGCGTGGTTTAGAAGAACAACGCGGACATACAGACAAACGGGAAAAGCTACTTTGTTTTATAATATGGATAGATTTAACATTTTGATTTTCAGAGGTGAACATACATAAATTTCCATTTATAAATGTCACTTGCTGATCGATCGATCGATGGGCCTCTTACATATCGCTACAATGAACAAAATAAATTATTGAAGTTAGTTTTCCTGTCAAATCTATTACATAACAGCTTCATTCCCCAAACACTTGACTTCAAATGTTACCTACCCACAAAATCTTTCAAAAATACCTGCATTCAGCTATTTGGCATATGTATCTATTCGCACTTCCATTGTCATTGTTCATCATTAACTGACCCGACTATGAATAGTCGCCATTAAGTTAACCGGCTGCACTATGAATACTGTTTACGCAACCAACTGCGGTTAAACTGTTTGCCTAGTTATTTTTAATAATGACACAGTGTTCTATTATTTTCCTATTTATTCACGCTTGTAGTTGGGTTTACGATATTTATAGTTTGTTGTTATTGTTACTGAGGTGAGCAAACTGAAGGAACAAAACAAATATAAAATGTACTAAGGGGTATAACGTGTAGCTTACAATTTTATCTGAAAAATAATACTTCAAATATATTTTGTAAAACAAATACATAGGTTCAAACATGGTTGCCCCTACGATTTTAAATCATACACTCCATGAAATGTTGTTAATACCTAAAAATTAGTCAACAACAGTAAATTACATTAAGTTAAAAGAGTATTAACAACTCTATATACTTTCAAGG
Organism: Conistra vaccinii; assembly: GCA_948150665.1. NCBI lineage: Eukaryota > Metazoa > Arthropoda > Insecta > Lepidoptera > Noctuidae > Conistra > Conistra vaccinii. The sequence goes on from OX411327.1 coordinate 9,137,022, forward strand.
CGATTGAGAGCGTCCGGTCTGCACCAAGTGCAAAAGGCAACTGATAGAATAGAAATCCGACGACTGACTGAGGAAACACGAAGTTTGCCGAGGGACATTAAGAAAATAGTTGTACTGTACAATACAGTTAATCATGAAAACTACGCAATAAATCAAAGCAAAAAGTTGCTAGAACTCTCAAGCTTTTCATTCAAAGTAGCAATAACACCTACCTACTTACCATAAGTAAGTACCTAATGGAAAACTAATTTCCGTATCCCTATTGACTATCGCAATGATTCCGGAAACAAAATAAATATTATAAATAAGTAATTTATTGATATTACCATTATATCCTATACTATTAAATGAGCAATATTTGTATATTTATATATGTGTTGATTAAATATATACATCTGTTTCACGGTACTAAACACAGATTATTAATAGATACAATTATCAGTCAAATTGACTGTCACTAATGAGACACAATAAAATTTTAATTGTTATCGAGCTGCATCAGTCTTTCGGACAGTTGAGCATCTACGTGAAGTAGCGAGAAAGCTCAATGAGCTGGCAGACCGAACGCGCGTTTCTTGACGGAAAGCTCAACTAGATGGCGAAACCATCGATGGGATTATATTTCTAATCATGTCCGCAAAAACGGCTCTAACGATTTCGATGTAAGTTGCAATAAAGGGGTGTACTAGGGCGAAAAATCGATCTAGCTAGGTCTCATATCTGGGAAAATTCGATATCCGTATTTTCACTCGAGCAGAGCTCGGTCGCCCAAATTTTAGAACAAGATGGCTACCTTAGAATAACGACGACGGAATTAGTAAGTACCTACTATCATGGCAACATGGAATTAGTATGTACTATCATGGCAACATGGAATTAGTATGTACTATCATGGCAGCATGGAATTAGTATGTACTATCATGGCAGCATGGAATTAGTATGAACTTTCCGATAAGTACTATTAAATGAGCATTCTCCATTTTCACCAGAGCAGAGCTCGGTCGCCAGGTACTTCCGCTAATTCACGGTGATATGGACATTCTATTCCCGGAAGCTATCCATCGCTGCACACATATGGATACTAATAGACATGTTGTGTGCACAGAGCGCAATGTTTGATGTACGCAACATTGGTCGTCGAGCCGTTAGCAAATATGACTGGCAACATCCAACATAGAGTACTACCTATACCTACATTATGTGGGGAAATAGAAAGCAAATTTAATCTGCCTAGCTTTTTTCCAAGTATGTAGGGGTCGGCTTCCAGTCTTACCGGATGCAGCTGAATACCTGGAGGCCTACCACCACCTCTAAAAGCAGTATTATTTTAATATTACTTTAGTGTGGGAAAGAGATGAAGCTCTACAGGAGGTATAGCACCATCTCTTTCCCACACTGAAGTAAGATTAAAATAATACTGCTTTTAGTGGTTGTGGTAGGCCCCCAATACCTATTTTAGATGGGGCGACTACCTGTCTAACCTCCACAACCCAGTAACTGGGTAACACGATACCCTTTGGTAAGACCGGTTGTCAGACTTTCGGACTTCTGACGACCCGTAACAACTGTCAACTGTTCAATATTTTCTTATCGACCATAAATATAATTATTATCCTAACACAAGTAATTCTTGCTTAAAAGTTGATCTCGAAATCATGTACCTATGTAATGTTGATTATTTGTTTTAAATATAAACGTCTTTTATATTACTACGAGTATCTTAATAAAAAATTATATCTAAATATTTTGTTGGTAATTTAAATAGTAATAAATAATTATATAATAATACCTAAGTATTTACCGAGAAAATAACTTATGCATAAGTATTGCCATCCTGAAAATAAATATGACGTCGGATCTTTTCATAATTAGGAGATAAACAAGACTGTTTAATACTGTGTCCGTCCACGTCAGCAAGTTAATGCGCAAATCTCCTAGAAATATAAAATAAATCGTCAAAACACTAAACATTTAATTTAAATACGTAATCGTGATACCCTCAATACGAACCTTCCTTTTGAAATGTTTCAATAGTTAGCAATAAATATTAATTAGTTTCATTGTAGTAGTGTGACACTTCATCCTAACTAATATTATAAATGCGAAAGTAAGTTTAGTTGTTACGTCTTCACGCTAAAATGGCTGAACAGATTTGGCACATGGGTAGACTATGACCTAGAGAAGGATATAGGCTACTTTTCATCCTGGATCGCAGACGAAGTCACGGGCAATAGCTAGTAGATAATATTATTAATCTTTATGTTTATTGATTCATTATAATTTGTTGTTTGTTGTTGTGTGTTATTTCTACGTACAATTTAACAAAAAAATGGTTCGTAGCATCATAAATTCATAACTACCATTACTTATTTTTTTTATTTTTTTGTTATCGGATTATTTTATTTACTCAGTTATAAACCTTAATTAAAAAATACAATATACAACCTAACACTAAAATATTTATCATTTTTTATTTATTCATTCAAATCACAATTATAACACCTTTACAGACTCATCCAAGGCGATGTTATAAGTTACAATGTCTTATTAAATTTACAAGAAAAAATAGTAACCTGTAAGCAAAATTCTAAAGAATTTTAATAATTCTAAGCAATATGTGTATAGTATGTACAATTGTATAAGTATATAATAAAACTTAAAAAATTGGATGAGCTCATCGGGCATTAAAAAAATTCAAAACAGTAGCTTTGGTCATTTTCTTTCTTCCATCATGCATAATAAAAAGAAAAATCACAATTTAAGAACAATATCATAACTACCTAATACCTATTACATAAGACAAAAACATAACTGGTGAAATGTGGGTGTACTATATGTACACCTCTGCCTAACCCTTTGAGGATTACAGGCGTCATATTAAGTTATGTGTGTACAAAATCATAATGCGAACTATAACAGTAGAAACTAAAAATAGAATCGAAACAGTTACACGCAATTATGTTGTATTTCTGGTAGCCGACATCAAACAATAAAGGTTAAATTTAACGGACGCGCTAAGGCCGGCCGTTGCCAGATTAATCAGGCGGCCGGCACAGGCCGACAGACTTTAACTTGGTAAGCCACAGACTGGGGACGTCATGCCACAAACTAGACGAATTAACTTGCTTACGTCACAAGTTATAGAGACTTTTTGCCAAGTTATGCAAGTTAGTACTGGCTGATGAGTCGAGACTTGATTAGACATCTTTTGTGTTAATGAGCTCGTGTTGTAAGTTGTAACACAGCTAGCTGGTGTTAAGTTAATCATGAGTTTCTCATACGTACATAGCTATTATACAAGATGTATCAAATGATAAATGATTTTATTTCTGTAAATGGGTTTGTATAAACTCTTTTACACGTCAATCATATTTTTTTAAACTAGATCAGGTCGGCGTTTCGTATTTGACTACTCTGAGAAGAAGGGCCGACTGATTACTCTGAGACAAACGCAGAAGTCAGTCTTTTTTATTTTTAAAGTCCAGACATAATCTTGGTCAGATCATGTGAAGAGACTGTGAGAAGACTATGTAGATTAGTGTCTGAAATGGTCTTTTGAAGAAAGAACCACACGGATTGAGTGGACCGGTCCAGTCCGTGCACGCATTTGTCAGTAATCGTGCAACTCAACTCAGTACTTAAGGAGCTCAATTCCACGAACGATACCAAAGAAAGGACATTTGGGTAGGACGCATAAATTAGTCAAACTGATGATTAAAATTAACTGAGAAAAAAATCGGGCAGTCTTTACGGACTGACGATAGAAGTAAAAACTAAGTAACTTTTTGATTCTCGTATTGATGACGTTAGGTGACGATGACGCGAGTTCCATAATTTTTGTTCACCCAAAAAGTGCTCAACGCGCCTAAAGTAAAAGTAATTTTTCTCTTTGTAGTATTTTTTTTGGAAGTCGGTTTTAATTTTTTTGTTAAAAGTTTTTATTATTATTTCGTAGCAAATACTTAGAAATTTTCAAACATAGACATATTGTATTGATCTACCTATCAATCCAGTTGAAATTCAGTTACATCATCGTTGTTTGTGACGTTGTTAAGTACTTATACAATCAAAATCTTCCTAGCCTTTTTTCCCAACTATCTGTAGGTCGGCTTCCAGTCTAACCGGATGCAGCTGAATAGCAGTGTTTTACATGGAGCGACTGCCTATCTGACCAAATACTGATCTGTATCTGATTAAGTACTTATACAATGTGTAAAAAAAAACACAATCCGATCCGAAAAGGGCACATAGGTACGTTACACGTAATATTACCAAAAAATTATAAAAATACTTGATATTATTGAAAAATAAAAAGTTATTGCTATTTGAAATTCTCGTTTTTAAGGGTCATAAGTTATTACTTGTAGACACTGGCTAAATGACGGCTGCCCACGCCCCATGTAAAATACCGGTAAAATCCCCCTTTGAAAAAATATTAGGGGTACTTTTTTTTTTCAGACTCAGTACGATACTTAGCAACACGGATCAGAAAGGGTTTTTTTTTTAGTTTTACACATTGTATATAGTGTCGCACGTAAAACAAACTTAAATTAATTATCTAAGTATCTCTTATCTTAAAGTTCACAGAAAACTCAAAATATCTTTATTGCTATAGCAAGCTTTTATTCTGATTAGTAAAGAAAACTTACGTAAAATTTTCTCTAGTATGTAGGTGGAGAGTAGACACCGTTAATGCCAACAAAATATTATTTTGCACATTCCACCTTTTAATAGAAAACGCAGAAAATTTGAAACCTTTTTTGGCAAACAACATTTCGTTGACCTTGGTAGAATGTAGGTACAAATATCTACAGGCACAAAGAAAAATGCTTAAAATGTGTTCTGTTATGCATTCCAACCATTTTTATTCATGGAAACCTAAAGCTCCCGTGAAGTTTTCATAGAAATTGTTCCACTAGAGTCGCGTCGCGCCTGTCCGCAGGAGCCTTAACAGTATAATGTCCAAAGAAATTAAAATTATATTCGTTACCAAAAAATTTCAGTTTCAAGAAATTCTATTATAACATCTAAAAAGCTCTATCTCTGTACAAAATCTTTTCTGTAGCAAAACAATAACTTCTATACCAAAGGCATTGTGCCTCGCTGTTTGTGCGTACCTTCTCAATAGATACATCTTTTCATCAGGTATCACCAAAAGCAATAACATTTTCAATTTATTCAAATGTAAATAAGCCCATTCATTTATAAAATAAATCATTTATTACATCTAAATCATTTATTACATCAAAAGCGTTTCGTTGCGAATAATTAATGATCAAACGTAACGTATATAATTTGAAATGTGTTTAATTTACCGCCAACGCATCATCAGCCACTCTGCTAGTGATGTGCAATGTTGATAGAGCTGTTACTGTAGTCGATTAGTCTATAATTCGATCATAAACTGCGCAATATACATAAACAAGGGTCATAACATTTCAGAATGTATGTAGCTGCAGAACTCTTCGCCGCGGGCTGAAATTACCCCAGTTCGAGCCAGATAAAGGCTCCCGCAAACAGTTGTGGCGCGACACCTATTGAACAACTTCCGAGAAGTTTTCATAGAAATTGTTCGCACCAGAGTTGCTGACACGCTGTTGCGTCATGCTGTTGCGTCACGCTGTTGCGTCGCGTATGTCTGCAGGAACCTTAAATTATAACGTCATTATCACTCTCCTGCCGTTATCCCAATTTATTTGTGGTCGGCGCAACATGTCCCTTTCTTCCATACTTCTCTATTAGTCGTCATCTCAGTAGTCACCCCCTTTCTAGCCATATCATCTTTCACACAGTCCATCCATCGTTTCCTTGGTCTTCCCCTACTCTTATAGCCATCGACATTCATACTCAAAACTTTCCTCACGACATTTTCCTCATTCCTCCGCATCACATGCCCATACCATGACAACCGATTTCCGCACAACTTTTCAGTCACTGACTCACCGGTGCCACTTTCAGACTTCCTCTTATGTACTCATTTCTTAATCTATCCGTTCGTGGCGTTCGTGTAACACCACCATGCACATACACGGTTATAACGTACCAACATGGTAAATACTAGTATAATCTGATCAATACAGTGAGCTCACATGAAGTACGATATAATTAGCAATATTGCCAATTTGGTCGGGTCAGCGCACACGCGGATCTCCATTCGCCTATCTGAGTCTAATTTGACACGGAAATGTACCGAATTATCCGTTACCTGCTTATGAATTACACCTCATTTAACAATTTCAGGTGAACTGTATAATAGGGGCTGTCGAACTCACAGAACCTACTTTAGGAAATTTTAACTGAAGTTAAACATGCTTATTTTGATTTAATCTGCTATAAACTACAATAATTTTCTGCATGAGGTCTTGTTTCGTTTTTATTCGCAAGGTCGACTATGCCATTCATCATAGCTGGCCTTAAAACTGCTACTGCTATCAATTTACAATCCATTTAAGAATTCAATCGCTTTAGAAGTTTTGATGCACGTTTAAAAGTACCTAAATTACATTCATGGATCGATTTCAATTAAAGTCTGAAAAATCAGTAAGTACCCTAATTACGTAATACACGATCAATCAGAATTTGAATCGTTTTGAAACAGATTGCTAATCCATAAGTTCTAAAAAAAATCTGCTCAACAACGTAAATAACGCAATGAATATTATTGAACTGTCAAAATGAAACAGATCAGTCGGAATCGTTTACGAAAATGTGTTGCGTAATTAGATAGCAGTTCTATCTTGATTCGTTTGACCGTATTGTAAATCATAAAAAGACCAAACTAATACATATAATAAATGCGAAAACGAGTTTGTTTGTTAATTTGTTACGCTTTCACGTATTAACTGCTCAACCGACTATCATGAAATTTTGCATACACCTTTTCAAGAGTACAGAAAAGAACATAGAGTACCTTTCGTCCAGAAAAAAACTGCGGTTCCGGAGGGATAGAAAAACGCGAGCGAAGGCGCGAACAAGAGCTAGTAATATCATATTTCAATAAGCACTTGATGAAACCTGTACTTTGTCAGTTTTAAATATATTTCCTTTGAAAACAGTTCCGTTATAATGAAACAATATGACTGTCGGACTGTAGAATATACAGGCTGATCATTTATGTCACCTGAAATCGTTTAGAAAACTAGTCTTACTGAACAACTTTCCCTAAAACTTCGGTCACAGGCAGCAAATACTTGCTGCGATTAGGCATTCGCAGCGAGAACTCGCTGTGTGTGACAGGCTATTCGCTGCGACTAGATTCATTCGCCGCGAGTTGAATTCGCCGCGATTGGAATTGGACATGTTCAATTTTACTCGCCGCGACATTTGCTCTGTGTGACAGGGTACTCGCTGCGAGTATCCATTCCGCTCAGTGCGCCGCTCTCCGTCGAAATTCGCGTGTAGAAATTGCTGTGTGACAGGCAGGCAGCGAATACTTGCTGCGAATATAATTCGCAGTGAATTCACTTGCGGCAAGTATTCGCTGTGTGTGACCGAGGCTGACACGCGTATCCGATTCGCGCAGATGACTAAATCAACAGCTTGTAGGTACATCCTACAGATTAGATAGATATTAGCTGTTATTATCTACATACATTGTATGTTACATCATCTCCTATGTATTTGACATACCTAAGCAGTAATGTAAGGAGCTAGTCCCGTGAAATAAGCCATCATGTATTATGGTCGTCAGTTATAGTCCATTCCGTTTAACGATCCCTTAAAATGGCTTCGTGTAGAGCTGAATATGTGTTAAAAATTCCCCTGTAATGACATAATGTGTGTAATCAGTGTTTTATGGTCTGATTACATTTCCGTAGTACCGTATCGTTTCCTCGTGTAATAAAAAAAGGAGAAAAAAATGTTTTTTTTTTTTTGTCAAAATACAAAACTGTCTTGACATTTTTGTCTCGTGTATTTTTAAATATTGATCCGTTTTAAATCAGTGTTTAAAAATACACGAGACAAAAACGAATAAACGATTTACATAAACTGGTATGTTTATCTACAATCTAACCTACAGGTTTTATGAATTTTCACGGAAAAAGAACCCAAAGGATAGGCATCTTTTAAACCTGCTAACTAATTCAGCTATGTGCTAGACCCACGATTTATCAAAGGGTCGCATCGAACTTGGAAAGTTTCTATCGTCACAACCACAGGGATACCTTTTAATAGGGATTAAGGTGCTACAGGTACATACACGGGTACAGTTGGTGTCAAAAATATCAGGAAGAACAGACGGTTCAGAATGATCTGAACGACTAAGAAATTTTTTTTTCGTGTCCTGCGTTCATTGTGAAACACTCATTTTGTCAAAGATTTTCTTTAATTTTCTTGGTCGTTCAGTTCATTTTTGAACGGTCTGTTCGTGCCGGTATTTTTGGCGCTGACTGTACGCCAGGTGGGTATACAGGTAATATACGAGTACTGATTAGGGTCGTAGACTCACGTGATGTGATCGTTAATCTTACCTTTGTTTGAGCTTTTATCGAGGCAGTATAGTGAGAGCTCTTTGCCGCCTTTATTAACAAGTGCGTACAATTTGACGCTGGGTATGATTCTGTCTAAGTAAATAGGTACACTTCCTGGTACATACTTTCTAAGTAAACTGTGTGGCTGTTATGTCAATTTCAAATTAATAAAACAATGTGGGTGAATTTAAATGACTCAGTAGGGTCCTACTTCAGTAGCATCTCGTTTAAATGCAGTAAGTTCTCGCCCGAGAAATTTTAAATAATGTTCGAAATTAAACAAAACATCTTTATTTAAATATGCAAAACTGCCACTAAAACCAGGCCTCAGGCCGAATATTGTCTACATTTCATGAATTTCTGAGTCGTTCAGATTTTTTCTCGACCTCTGTGTAACTTTTATTATTTAGTTCAGTATCCACTTCATTTTAGTGGATGTATTCATTCGCCATTCAACTTTATTCATTTAACGAAAAGTTTAAGTTTAAAAAAGTGAGATTGTAGGTACTCTCTTTTTATAGTAATCACATTAAATCTGAATTGAAATCTGAACCATTAGTTCCTCATGCGATTTGAATATACAACAATAGGTAAGTGCATCGAATTAAGGTTAATTAAACCAATGACTGACTTCGTTCTCAATGAAAACGATGGACACAACAAACTCAACTCTATCACGCACCTCATAGAGATTAAACCGGACGAACTAATGTGGGTGCAATCACGTAAATTGGTAACGATACTCTAGATAAATGTACGCATATTAGCTGTATATTGTTGCGATTTTTATGAGCACTTCATTCGTCCGTCCCGACATTTTATCACAAGAAAAATAAGCGCCACGTTTTTGAAGTTATAACACGTCGATAAAACTATAATAAAATAAAAATTGACGTTCGACATCGGAATGTTATTTATAATTTCATATAAAATGTTATTATGGAACTCCCACGCTGTAATATCCTATAAACACTGATATTTTAACAGCCTTTTTCTATCGGCCAGCCGTTACTCTTCGGCGCGCTTTACGGCGGGCGCAGCGTTCCGACCCGCGATTTTCCACTACATATTAGATACCAAAAGGAAATATTTTCTAGTTTGGTACACCTTATTCCTTGTATTTTATTTAAATGGGATATTTTTCCGCTAAACCTACTTTAATATTGAGAATAAGCTAAAGAAAATTTGGAATAAACGAAACGACTGAACCAGCATTGACCGAAAAACATACATAAGTAACTTGAAGGGGCCAAACGCGGGACTTCAAACGTCACCCTTTAATAAAATTATCCTCCGCCCTTCTTACAAATTCCCTTTTCCAATTAATTTTACATAAATTATTTACTGAACAATTTCGGTTTAACCATTATAATTAGCAATGTTTATTAAGATGACATTAGAGAAGCACAAAGGAGAGATAAAGCTAGGTATACAGAAAGGCAAATTTTAGCGAGAATGCCCGTTGTTTTGTGTCGGTATTAATCTTTTGTAAGCCCAACAAAAGACGAAGATTGGGTACCTAATGCCTTCAGTACGATGAGAGTGATGTAAGAACAGCAGAAGTGCTTTTAAGCTGAGTTACAGGATATTTTAAGTTTAATTAATAATAATATTCGAGAGTAACAATATTATGGAAAATTGGAAACCACACATCATTATACCAATTCGTAAACGATAATATAGATAATACTGATGAATATGGGCCTACGAATAATTGCTTTGTAATGAAAGCGTTGAATTATTAAATTTTGGTTTGCGAACTTACTTACTTGACTAGTACAGATCAGTCCGTTTTCCGAAACTAAATTCTACTATACGTAATGTGGAATATAGGTTTTTACATTTCTGTCTTAGTCCTTTGGGATACAGGTGTGATATTATGTTGCTTACTGAGAAATAATTGTGATTTTTATTAATTTTTAGCTTATTTACACACACGTATTACATGATTTAAAAACTAAGAGACTTAAAATAATAATATGTACAAGTATTTATAAAGGCGGGGGACACAATCATAGGCCATCAAAAAATTTGTCTGCATCGCTTTCAACAGGAAAAGTGCCCAAAAGGCTGGCAGCACTGCCACGTTGTATGGCAATGCTGCTTTTGCCGAAGAATAGGCCAACCTTCCGACCACGTCACTGAGAAATTGCATCACAGTACGATTCAGGACAGTACATTTCCGGAGCTTAAACTGCCTAGCAATACAACTCATGTTAAGTCCCCAGATTTCAGGACAGCAAAACGTCACAGCAATAAAACAGTACAATGTTTCACGTTGACTTCTATCTCAATCCTGAATCAGTCCAATCAGTCCATCAAAGTAGTTAGGAAACCATAACTGTACGTTGTGTTGCCAACATCGGTCATTGAAGGTAGGTATTCGGTCCATTAAGAACCAGGCTGGGACATTTACTGCAGAAGTTAAACGGCCATAAATATGGTACAGTTGTTTGCACAACATTAATACAGTAATAGCGGCTTGTGGCCCGCCAACGGCACTGACGAATGCATTCTACTTTTTTCTCGCGGACGAGCTCTACGAGAACAGCTTAGAACATGGTCAATTTATGAGACCTCGGGGTGTGCTAGATGTCCTAAAATCATCAGTACTTCTGTACAAGGTGGGGCCAAAGTAATGTCATAATATGAATGTGCCAAATTTTTTTCAATTATTGGCGTCGTAATGTCATTGTGGTTTGACACTTATGTTGTAGACAGATGGAGAATTAGTTGACAATGCAATGAAGCGATACACATGGCTCAGACAATGACGGAGATTTTGATATATACATTTTCGGGCCGTTTGTTCTCCCGTTTTGGCGATTTGTACTGGCTGGCCGGAGGCTTTTTGTAATCTCCCGTTTACCAATACAAACCACAAACCCTGCAAGTCTTGAAAGCCAATATTGAACAAGGAATCACCAAATTGGGGCCAGATAATTGCCAAAATGCCCTAAAATGAGCACAAATGTGCCTTAACTCACGAGGTGGTCAATTAACCGATCATTGACATACATATTACTGCGTAACCGATATAATTTTTTGGACTTAATGTTATCAATTTTACACCTTTAAATAATTGTTCCGTAAAAACAGGGCTCAATATTTTTTCATTTTCAATCAAATGGCAGCCAATTCACTTTGTGACATTACCTTTGCCCTACCATGTATTATTATGCTTCACAAATTAATAGATTATGGTAATCAACTGTAGTGGTTACACCGCCACATACGAACTACGCAGCAAAGACATGACGTCACACAAATCCTGCATCGCGCAGTTAGAGTTTACCGCGCGAACTACATAGATAAGACCACAGATAAGACTATCCGAAATCAACTTACGGGCAGTTGCCCGCTAGACATAACACCCGTCTGGTTGGAGGATCCTCCCTTTTCTATGGTGGATGAATGAACTTTACACCCTGTTCCTCATGCCTCTAAACAACAATGATGGAGTCCAATGTCCAATTTCGTTAGGAGATTCTATCTTGTACCAACTGTTACGGTCATTGGTCAACTACCTATAAGTTATGTATGACAGTTGACCTATTTACATCTTCAAAGCATGCACAAAACGAAATCGGATTACAGTAATACCGTTCCAGTAACATTTTGCCAGTTTTCACTGTAAATAATTGCTCTATATAAATCTTCTAAGTCAACAGCTTTGTTGGTACAACGGTGAATACACAATAGAGATACATACAAGTATTGTTTGGAGTATCAACAGACAATGTGTACAGGATAATGTATATTCGTAATTCCTCTAATGCTTAGATGTCGTCCCCTGTTATCTCACCCCTTAACATGCGACCTTCCTCTCAACACGTGTCAAGGCCCTCTGAGGTGTAAGAGATGTACCCTGAATGGCTGTGTCTTTAGGTAATCCGTATATAAAGAAAAGAAATAGTTGCGATAATGTTTCTTTATTTAATCGTAACGTAGTCACGTGGATCTTTGACAGTCGTTACGGGTCGTCAGAGAAGTCCGAAAGTTTGACAACCAGTCTTACCAAGGGGTATCGTGTTACCCAGTTGCTGGGTTGTGGAGGTCAGATAGGCAGTCGCTCCATGTAAAATACTGGTATTCAGCTGCATCCGGTTAGACTGAAAGCTGACTATAACATAGTTGGGAAAAGGCTAAGCAGATTGATTTTAATCATATTAGAAATACTGTTCAGAAAAATTGCCCTTGTAAATGTCAGTATACATATCTGAAAGTTTTTTAAATCTTAAAATCTCTCATACACTTAGATACTATTGTTAGAACAAGAAATATACCAAAACAAGTCGTCCTTCATTCAGTTCTTAGATAAAATCACATGACACATAATTTATTAGGTTGCATTGTACCAAAGACTTTGAATTAGAGCAAGGCAAAGGTCGAAATACCTTTGAAAAGAATGTTGTTAAACTGCTTATACCAGCTATAGAACTTTGACACCAATATGTCTTGCGAGTCATGGTGGTAAACAAAACTTTGACGTGGCTCATTAATCAGGAACTTTAATAGGAAGGAAACTAATATGAAATTTAATTAATACAATATTATTACTATGTTCCAAATTAAATCGACACTGGCTTGATAGCTTTAATCAGTCAGGACATAGATTTTACAAAAACTTAACAATTTGGAGATTTTAATAATAATTTTTGGTCAAGGGAACTAAAAACATAAGAAAAAAAGACTAACAATGGACATACTAAATACAACAAATAGGCTTCTTTAGATTTTGATTGAGACCTAAACCAAGATACGAGTAAACCTAGGATAAAGAATATAACTGACGATGCAAAAACTGTCATGAAGAACTGTCAAAATTTTCCTCTCATACATTATAAACGTAATTTTTATCATCTCTTTAAGAATCAGTTTCACTTTTACGCCCCATTAAAAAGTTTCAGTCGGCTTTCCTAGCCTCGCAGATCTCTTGAAGCCGGAGTTATAGTGGTGATTTTTCAAGCTTATTGTTGGAAATTGCTGTCATTTACCTCTTTATATTTCTGCGAACTGCGGCCGACTGCCTGACGGTTGGATTTGGTGTAATTTCAGTAAGCTGTTTGGAGAACTGCTCGGTTTTATTAAAGTACTAGCTGTGCCCCGCGGTTTCACCCGCATAAGTCTTGATCACATGGGGCTATCGGGATAAAAGGTATATTTTGTCCTTTTCCAGGCAATGGTCTACCCATGTGCCAAATTTCATCCAAATCCGTTCAGCCGTTTTAGCGTGAAAGCGTAACAAACAAACAAAGAAACTTTCGCATTTATAATATTGGTTAGGTTGTTCAAGGATTATATTAAAATTAATAAGAGGTATATTTGGTGATTTTTAATAATCAATGAAAGTAATTAGAGATAGAGAATGTTAACTTTCTTAAACTTGTTCTTACAAATGATCGTAGTTCAGCGGTAGATGCATAGAAACAATCTGTGGATTGCACAATCTTCAACGCAACGTGCAACAAAAGAATATCTCTATGGCCCCAATTTTACTGTAGGTGGTAGAGATTCTCTACCATCTACAATAAAATAATACGGGTCACTCCAGTACCATAAGTGTAGATCGTTCGCGGGGGGCAACGCAGGTGCGGTCAGATTATAAGCCAGATGAGATCATTCTACAGCCAATTGCTGGCTCAATCGCCTCTCAATTAGGTAATTGTAGTTATGAGCATGCTACGCGTCCTGCCCGCCTCCGACTGACAACAATGTAACTGCTTACTGCTCGATTACTCACCTGGCGGCACGAATTAACTGGTGTCATAGCTAAACAGCTGCGAAAGATGAACAATGGGGCGACACTGTATAATGTGGAGATCGTTATAAAAGGATTCCAAATGTCATAGGAAGGCTGGACGGGTAACAGGCGTATGAAAGGAAAGGACACAGCGCTGACCCGAAATATAAGAAGGATGAGGACATACACAGGTTGATTTTATTTTTTGATGTCATTCAGAATTCTAATAATCTATCAGAATTCGGAATGACGATGAGTCGTTGCTAGATCTGACTAAGCAGAGGAAGCCTCTCTTATTTGTTTTGTCCTCTCAGTTGTAGGACTAATCGATTATGATCTAGCATCATAATCGATTAGTCCTATAACAGAGATTTTGAGTAGCGTCCTATAACACTCCTTTTCTCCAACGATTACTACTGCTCTATAAACTTGCTGGTTGTGATTGAAAAAATCCCTTGAACAATTCAATGTTGCTGTTGGCTTTATTAAAAGATCCACATTCGGAGTTAAACAGATGGTGGCAATGGAAGAATACCGTATGACAACTTTGGTTCTACGTAGACCAAAGTAACTATGAATAATAACGTAACGTGTGAGTTTGCTCGTTCGGTCTCCAGTTTATTGGAGAACTTTGACATATTTTATGACGAATGCTTTGAATTCCATGTCAGTGTTAGGATTAAGTTCTTTAAATAAAACTCTTACTTAAAATACAAAAAGAGTAAAAGGTGTATAAGTACATATAATTTTGTACGGTTTTTTGGAAACTTTTTTGCGTTTCTTCTTTCATGTAAAGTTAACGTAGCAAATACTTCTTACGTGAATTTAACATTTTCTAGATCAGTTTCATCAATATTTTCTTTTATTAGATTTCAAAATTATGTTATGTGTTTTATTTAAAAAATCATTAATTGTGGTATTTTCCTTACTTGCAGATTCTACTGGGATCTGTGTATGTTACTACTGCTCGTGGCCAACCTGATCATCCTGCCAGTCGCCATCTCCTTCTTCAACGATGACCTCAGCACGCGCTGGATCGCCTTTAATTGTCTTTCCGACACCATATTTCTTATAGATATCGTTGTTAATTTTAGAACAGGTACGCATTCAATAAATATTTACACAAAACGTCTAGATTGTATCTAGGGCAAAAGATTTGATTACGTTATTCTCTCATCTTTCCAGGAATAATGCAGCAAGATAATGCAGAACAAGTGATATTAGATCCCAAGTTAATAGCGAAGCACTATTTGAGGACATGGTTCTTCCTTGACCTCATCTCTAGTATACCACTAGATTATATATTTTTGATCTTCAATCAGGTAAACGTACGTTGCAATTTGGCCGTGTTGTTCTTATTACTATAGTTTTAAACTGTCTTTTATGTTGTTGATATTCTGTTTCAGCTTGGGTGTTCATTTGTTTTATAGACAATATGTTGTTATTGTTTCCATTTTGTTTTTGTTTCTCATTGTGAACTTTTACCCAACCGCCACGAGAACCTGTGCGTCATCGTGTATTCAATTTAGTATTTGTGTTATCAGGGTCTAAGAGAACATGCAAAGGTTTGATTAAAGCACACCACTTTCATTCTCATCGAAGTCTTTTTTATTTATTATAATTTCGTCACACTCACTCAGAATATCACCTGCACGTCATCATCAGTAACCCATAAGATTTCTCGATATGTTCTATTCTCCGCTGTGAGTGACCTACGTATCCGATTATGTGATCGTATGGGATACTTAATCCTTTTCTAAAAACTTTTGAAGATTTTAATCAGCACTTTCCAACTTATTGCACGAGCTATTCTAAAATGCTTCCACTAAATTGCACTCTGTTGTTCCGAAGGTGTTTATTGTACTTATATCTTTATAATTTGGTACCTAGGTATATACAGTTGTATTTCCTATTCTAAGCTCTACATTGGTCACATGCACGTCGTCTTCTTTCTACCTCCTAATATTTGGTTCTCTACCTTCAGAGTTTTATACAGCATGGTCTCAAAGCTTCCTAATGTAACAATTTTATTATCACTTCTGAATACTTTTGGTTTCCTATTTATCATATATAACATGTCTTGGGTTTTATAATTATACGTATATATTTTTGATTTGTCTTTTGGTTTAAACTTTATAACAGCTACAACACGACCAAATTGTAATATTAACAATCTACACTGACAAGTCTAAATGGCCCTCTATATAACTTTTGAATTGCATCAGTACTGAAGCTTAATATGATAGATTAGCCACTGAAGGATATTTACAAGCCTATTCTTTACATACTATACAGCTTTCACTAATAATAGACAGTATTCCCCACTTGAAACTCTACTAAAATTGTAAATTTACAAAACATAATTATAACATGTTTATTATGCTTCAGCACTTTTCTTTGGCTGACAAAATCTTTCAAATACTGCAATTATGCATGTCTTCAACACTTCGTCTGTATAAAACAATAGGAATAGCGGCTCGCTGCGATGCTCTGAACGTTTGAACACTGTTAGAGCATCAATAGGCTAATCATCACCATTTAAATTGTGTGTTTTTGTGTTGACAGGACTTTAGTGAAAGCTTTCAAATTCTTCACGCGGGTCGTGCACTAAGGATACTTCGGTTAGCAAAACTACTATCTCTGGTGCGGTTGTTGCGGCTGTCCAGGCTCGTCCGATATGTATCACAATGGGAGGAAGTATATGTAAGCCATCATGCTCTTCTGACCCACATACCATGGGTTGTCCCTAACTACTTGCCACTAACACTGCTCTAATATACATTACGCTCACATTTACTAACACGACATGACTAAATACGCTACTAAAACTTACTATAATATTGGATTAATTAAGTATTTGCAATAATGCCAATTTTTCAAAATTTTTATCGACTGTGATGTCTTGAGATTGGCTACTACTGTACGTGATTTTGATGAAAATTGTTGTGATAATGATGAGTAATAATGTTAACTGTTTTAGCGTAGTGATCCTAATGACGTAATATGGAGTTTTGTTGTAATCCTGTATTATACCATTGATCCCGCCCCCACTGTATGTGAGCCCCACGTCCCGCTCTGCACTTCTCTACTGCTTCTCTGCAAGCTTCTTTCTGCCTGAGCACGCTCTCACTCGTGAAGTCTGATCTATCTCTTGTTTCTGCGCCCGCGCCGCGAACCATGCCCGCGACGTGTCCGCCGACCCGAACCGTCCCACACTTGCCAACATGACATATTATTTGCCAAAATGTTAATATTATGTTGCCGCTTTTAAAGCTTCTAGTACGACTGGTGCAATGAAGCTGACGTTCTGCATATGCATAATAAAAATCAATACCTAAACGTCATAAAACATAGTACCTCCATGAGTAATCTTACGCGACTAATGTAATCGAACGCCTTCCAATACCTGCCTGTTCAGTGAAAGTGAGCACGTAGTTTCCGAATAATATGTAGACCTTTAGAGGAAAAAGCAACTCGCATTCTGAGAATTACACCTCGCCTCATAAGAAGCTAATGAAACAAATCATTACCAGCAACTGTTGCATAACATTAGAAAGTTAGAATTGGCAACACAAAGAGTAGGTAGTGGTTACGTCCGAACAACGTACAACCAACGGTAACGAAGCGGAGAGTCAGTGAGAAGTGGAGTACGGGGAGGGTGTGGCGACGACAACGCAGTGACGGTGTTGTGTGCAGATGAGCCCCGCGCCGCAGCCGCGCGACGAGCCGGGCGACGCGGATGGCGGCTCGCGCGACCTCGCCTCGCAGGTGCAGCATGCCCCGCCGCGCGCTAGCGCATCCGTAGGGGACTAGCCCGCGTCCGCTCGTCTCGGTGTTAGTGCATCCTGTGTGTGCCTGCACGCGCCCCAGCCCCGCCCCGCACACCTCGCGCGACCTTTGCCCGCCGACCCCTTCGCGCTTCGGGCGCGCCTGGCTCTCTTCCTACTATCTCGTGTTTCTCGCTTGTTTTCTAGATCTTGCAGAATCTTCAAAAAAAGCGCACGGAACGGAGGGGACGTCTCAGCTCCGACGTTGCCAACAAAAAGAAGGGTGGCACCAAAAGCAATCTAATCTTCAAGGTAACCAGGGTCGGCACGAGCCGGCGCGCATGTGCTCGTTCGCCCGCTTAGCATGTTGCCGGTGGCGCCACCCGGCGTCCCTTAGTCCGCTGCGTTCGCTTCGCTTTCTCTCTTTCTTTTTGCGTTTCTGTTTCCAACCCTCGTCCCGCCGGCGGCCGCGCGGGCTGAGGCGCGCAGGGTACGGTCGCGCGACCGTGCGGCGGCCGCGGCCGCGCGACCGCCACCACGCCGCCACCACGCATGCTCGCTCGACAACTCGTTCACGCGTTCATATTTTATTTCTCACTTTACGACTCCATCGGTAGAGAATCATGCGATGCTTGACCTCGAGCGTCCTTGTCGCGCGCAGTCCGCACGGCTTCCTTTAGAGGCGACATCACCTCTGTTGCTGACCCCGTTAATGTATTTTCTTCTCCTTCCAGTTCCTCAACATGGCATCAGTTTTCATGCGGATATTCAACCTGATCTGCATGATGTTGTTGATCGGACACTGGTCCGGTTGTCTACAGTTCCTCGTTCCTATGCTTCAAGGATTCCCACCAAACTCCTGGGTTGCAATAAACGAACTGCAGGTCAGTGTTATTCAAATGTTAATTTTAAAGCCTCAAGTGTACTCTGAATGGATGGAACAAAGAAAAAGATGACAAAAGCCTTAAACCCTTCGAGATCACAGGTGTTACGACAATGCATATATGTAGAGATACTGCTCTTGTATGAACACGAAAGGATCAGAACAGTGTTTATAAATAAGCTTAATCTAGAAAAAAATCAACCCATTGCAGACTAAATCTGCGATCAATAAAGTAGTTAGTTAAAATAATACATAAAAAAATAACGGGAAATTATGATGACTTTCCAGGAGGCCTTTTGGTTAGAACAGTACTCGTGGGCACTGTTCAAGGCCATGTCGCACATGCTGTGCATCGGGTACGGCCGCTTCCCGCCGCAGTCGCTCACGGACATGTGGCTCACCATGCTGTCCATGATCTCCGGAGCCACCTGCTACGCACTCTTCCTCGGTCACGCCACCAACCTCATCCAGAGTCTCGACTCTTCACGAAGACAGTACCGAGAAAAGGTATACCTGTAACTCTTTTATAGCATCCTTTGCATAAAACAAATCACCATTTTAGTAGATTTTTCCTAACCTCTTTCCTTATGTCGGAGATAAATCGTTATGAACACCTGCAGAGTCAACTTTATGGACATAAATCGGACGAAGTTTCAGTAAAAGAACTTCTGAATAAGTATTCCATGCTAAGTCTCAAACTATACCATTACATCAGAATCGTACATGCATGTGTTTGACTAAATTTTCTATGTTATATCCCCATCTAATAAATCGATCACTAAAGCCTCCATTGCCTGTTTCAGAGATTAGACGTGAGTACAAAGAGAATGTTTGTTTAGTGTTTCACTGGTTGTTATTACAGATTCAATCATCTGCACCAATACTCATGTCTCCCATCAAAATAACAAAGTCATTGTTTCGTACATTTCACAAATATTAACGGGTGTTCATAACTGTTTACTTCCATGGGTACTAACTGCTGGACTCTGTGCGTTAGGGTTATACTTAAATACACACGTGTATTGTTGATTTGTTGATGAGTCGGTTTGCAGGTGTGTAGTTTGTCCTTCAATGTAAAGTGAAGTTGTCGGTTGTTGCTAACAGTCCGTTGTTTTTGAAGTTGCATGATTTTATATTTGCTGTAGGCGTGTGTGATTCGCGACGTTCCATTGTTTCCCGTTTTATAGCTTCTTGTGTACGTATTCTAGGTCAAACAAGTGGAGGAGTACATGGCGTATCGGAAGCTGCCTCGAGAGATGCGACAGCGGATCACGGAGTACTTCGAGCACCGGTACCAGGGCAAGTTCTTCGACGAAGAGCTGATCCTGGGCGAGCTGAGCGAGAAACTGCGGGAGGACGTCATCAACTACAACTGTCGCTCGCTCGTCGCCTCCGTGCCCTTCTTCGCCAACGCCGACTCAAACTTCGTGTCCGACGTTGTGACCAAATTACGTTACGAAGTCTTCCAACCTGGTACGTTTTTATGTCAATTGGACAAAACGCTTACAAGTTTATACAATAGTGTTGGGCTTGGGACCTTATGAGTATCATGGTTCGGGAAGGAGAGTAAATGAATCGTGTGTTCAAGATAAAGTCTATTCAGATGACCATGAATATTAAGCACAATGACGCTTCTTATATTTATTAGTTACACGGTACACAAGTTATTGCCACAGCGGCGGCGCTGGGAAAACGACAGGCCGCTAAACTCTATGCGCGGAGAACATTGCATTTTGCACCGCTAGCATTATTGCTACCTGTAGTCCCTACAGCTAGCTTTTTCTAGCGGCTTCGCCCGCGTGGAAGTTGGAAATTATCCCACCGGCATAAAAAGTATTCTATTGTCCTAACCAAGTCATGGTCATGGTTTATCCGTGTGCCAAATTTTATATAGGTAGGTATATCCGTTCAGCCGTTTCGGCGTGAAAAGGTAGCAGACAGAGTTACATTAGCCTTTATAATATTATTATGGATGTATGGATTTTGATAGGTTACATTGATATAAACAAAATACTAATGTATCCAATTTTATGATTTCAGGTGACATCATCATCAAGGAAGGAACCATCGGGAGCAAAATGTATTTCATCCAAGAAGGCATCGTGGATATCGTCATGGCTAACGGAGAGGTGGCCACGAGTTTGTCAGACGGTTCCTATTTTGGTGAAATCTGTCTTCTAACGAACGCTCGTAGAGTGGCTTCCGTCCGCGCCGAGACGTACTGCAACCTGTTCTCCCTGTCCGTGGACCACTTCAACGCCGTACTCGACCAGTACCCGCTCATGCGACGGACCATGGAGAGCGTGGCGGCCGAACGACTAAACAAGATAGGGAAGAACCCCAACCTGGTGGCGCACCGGGAGGACGACACCACGTCGGAGGGCAACACCATCAACGCCGTGGTGAACGCGCTGGCGGCCGAGGCCGAGCACGTGAGCCTGTCGGACGACAGCGTGGCGCGCCTGTCGGAGCGCTCGCTGGGCCTGGCGCTGCAGCCGCTGCAGGCCGCGTCGTGCCGCATGGCGGGCGTGGCGCTGCCGGGCCTGGGCGTGGCGGCGCAGCTGCCGCGGCCCAAGTCCGAGCACGACTTCAGCGCCGCCGCGCCGCTGTCGGCCGGCAGCGCCGCCTTCCACAAGTCCGACGCGGGCATCGCGCCCTGACGCCGCACGCTGTGCTAGTGCGCGACATAGCAATACTAGGCTTAGTGCGAGCGTCCCGCGGCACGCTCGCTAGTTGTAGCGTAGACACGAGTATTATAGCTGCGACTTCGCCGGGCGGACTCCGCGCCGCCCGTTGAATCTCATTTTGTGATCTTATACTTAATTCTCCTGTGTTATAATTTAGGTTAAATTTTATATCATTGACGCTGTGAGGAATCGACGAATACGTGACGTATTCCGATTGTATAGATATACCTGTTATATATTGAAGAATGATACTATTGAATCTTTATAGAGATACCTTGCCATTAAAAGAGGAAATAATTATATAGACTAGACTGAAATGTAAAGATATCACTATTTTATGCTTTGTTGGCGTATGAAATAGACCTCTATTGTTGATGCGGAATATTCGATCGCGAAGTTAAGTACGAAGTGTATAAACGTTCCTGATTATCACGATTCAGAGATTATTATATTGGAAGCTCTTTAATTATAAAGTTGGATCGTGGGAGCCCACACGTGGAGTGAGGCGAAAGGGCGCGGGTCGCCCGTGCCGCGCCACGCACCGAACACAGCGTCAACGAGCCCGAGCGGCCGCGCGGCTCTCGGCACCGCGGGAGCTGCGGCGGTGCATTTTAGCATGGCAGTAGCAGTCACGGACCTACAGATTCTAGTACGAAAATACAAATAAAGTCAATTTTTTTCTGGCTTTCTCTGTCCAACGCCTGGACAGGCTGGACAAAAGCCTCCCCTCCACTCCATCTTTCGGGAGACCGCGCGTCCTCCTTCTAAGTTTCGTTCCAGTTCGTCCCGCATCCTACGTGGTCTGTCTTACTGTGTTACTGTCTCAGGGCATCAGTTGTGTGCTATTTGAGCCCAGTTTGTCCGGAATGGACTTTAAAGGCTGCTCAACTAAAATCGAGTCCTATTTTAGTTGGACAGCCTTTAAAGTTCATTTACATCCTGAATACTATCATTGTCGTCAACACTCTTCACTAATGAAAACCGAAACATAGTTTATTGTTGGGATCCGTACGAAGTCGAAATGACCATGAGCCCATTGCCATGCTAAAACGCACCAACAATAGCCAGCCGCGCGCGCGGGCCGAGCACCGCGCGGCGCCGGCGGCGGAGCGGCTGCGCCCGCGCCGCCACTGCACAAGCGACGCACAACTGAACAGAGCCTCACGCGCGATTCCAATAGCACACGGTTGCTTTCTTCATTTAATTATAAGTAGTATCTACCGATAATCGGCATAATTAGCGCAAACAATTCTCTCAGTTTCTTAAGTAGAGGTGGATCAGTAGCGCTTCGAATCTTTTGAGAGTCGTTTCTGTATGTAAATATTGTAATATCGAGGATTTGCCTTAGCGCGGTTCGTTTGAGCGGAGTGTTAGCGGGCGCTCGTTCGAGCGGCCCAGTCAATTATCCGAGCGCTCGCATTGCGCGACGGACGTCTCGGTTCTCGATGCACTACTACACTTCATACCTTGTTTTTAATTGTAGGTGAAAATAATTTATTGTCGATAGTGATCATTTCGTAGGAGTAAGTAGGCCGGAGCGTTAACAAATTCGGACGAATTACATTATGTGATAGAGCAGCGGTCGGCTGCGCGTGCCCCGCGGCCGCCGGCTCGGCGACACTCAGTACTCAGTAGGTAGATCCAGTAGATAGCGCAGTTACCGCATGACACTGATTCTTTGACTTGAACTTATCTATCGTTTGATTCTTTCGATAGCAACTTTAGTTACTTCTGGCAATGATATTGGCTTACCGCAAACGCTTATACATTTTTGAATAACTTAGCCTAACTTAGGTACTATTTATATATGAGCGACATATCCTAGCGAGGCTCAGTCCAACATTAGATCTGTCGCCGAGCCGACGGCCGCGCCGGCGTCGCAAACTTGGGCACGAATCATCGTTGACTAATTCTTATAGTGTCATGACAATTTGTAAAGATGGTTTTGCAAATGTTGACTTTTTAGCCAAAATATAGTTAATGAATGACGAACCAATACGCAGTAGCTTACTTGTAGATGAACGCAGCCTAGTTCTCAGTTCTGGCGACTAACACCAATAGATACTTTGTACTGGTAAGATATTTATACAATACATTGGTCTTAGCAGAGTGACTATCTGTCAATTTATCTACAAAGAGAAATATAATTGCGTTTCATTCCCAGAAGCATTTATTTGTTGTTGTTTTATCTACCTAACATTACCGCTTTTGTAAATTATATAAATTTTATAGAAGAGATCTATTTTTATTGTGAAGTTGATCTACTGGATAAGTAAAAACCTATATAAAATTTATTTCTTTTTAATCTGAACTGTTATTTGTTACATATTTTAATAATTTCTGGTAACTATTGTCACCAAAAGTGCTCATCGCTGTCAAGAAAATTAGAGAAAAAATGCATTAAAGAATGAAGAAAACCGCTCCGTTGTTTGAATTACTGACTATGATTTACCTTACCGATTACCCTACTACCTAACCTACTTGCAATCCATCGTCAACCTCGGCTGAACAATGAACCTACTTAAGCGCTCAGGCCTCTCAAATAGAATAGATACAATAAATATATACGATAAGACGATATCGACCATCAGAGGAGTCTTAGGCTGCCTGTCCACTGGAGCGGAGAGGAGAAAAGAGGAGCGGATATATGTCAATATTAACCAATAGAATCTTGACTCCGCCCCTGAGTTTAGATTTGATTGGTTAATAATGGCACATCTCCGCTCCTCTCCTCTCCTCTCCGCTTCAGTGGACAGGCAGCCTAATGGATCTATCATTTCGATGCTTTTTCCACTTTTACAGCCAGAAATAGCTGGATTCCCAATCAAATAAACCAATTAGTTAGGTACTACCTACCCAAGCCAGTCACCAAAACTATTCTATATTGAGCATAACGCAATTATGTATGCAGATGATGAGAGATCAGAGAGATGTAATGTAGGTAGCCAGAAAATTAATAAATAAATTTCACCGCAAGGGTGCGTTGAAATTTTTCGTCGGTTATTTTAAAAAAAATTGCTGTTTCATAGAAAAGTGCAATACCTACGCGGTCAAAATGTATGGAACATATTTACGCAGATTGAAAACGAATCGAATGCAGTTATTGAGAAGACGGTCAAGTTTGTAGAGATCTGCATTCAGGTTATAGTAGCACACATCACCATAATCGATGATGATAGGGAAGATTAAAGACTGCACAAGCATTGTCTTCGCACCTACTCGATGTTAAAAAAAAAAAATAGGTAACAGAGCCGCAGCGTTCCAGTAACCTTCTGGCTTACCGTAGCGACTTGAGTGCGCCAGTTCAGTCAGGGTACTATCAATGGGCAAGCCTAGTCCCTCACGTCAGTGCTAAAAGGAACGATCGTACCATTGAAGAGTTCTGTTGGCAAGGTTGTAGGTACCATCCACCTTGCTAATACCGCGTGTACTGCCAACGAATCGCGACAGTTCGTTGGGTTTACGAGTACTCCTAATCTATCAGCCCAGGTTTTTAGGGCTTGATCCCTAGTTAATTCGGTGAATACATACAGCAAGACACATTTTAGGCCCATACAAACGAACCTAAATAACCCTAAACCTAAACACGGAGCTCCTTCCTCCTCCTAAACTAAATAAATAAATAGGTCAATCAACTCAGCCTATCGCAGTCCACTGCTGGATATAGCCTATAGGTCTTTCCCAGGCTGCGCCACAACACCCTGTCCTCTGCATCCAGTCAGTCCAATCCATCTTAAGCTCGTCGGTCAAGGTCCATCTAGCTGGGGGGCGTCCCACACTACGCTACAAATCAATAAATAGGTAAGCGTTACTTTAAAAGCAGTATGATATCGGTACCCAAGTAGTAGGTAAGTCTAATAAGTTAAAAATGTCAGCTGCAAGCTACACCATGGCTTTCAACTAGAGCCACAAAACAAGCGATGTCAACAACCTATCTCATGAATGGTCCACTACCATGATTAGCAAATTGTGGCTGGGAAACAGAAATCAATGTAAACGCCCGGGGAGGGGTGGGTGTGATACCGCATACTGCTGTGTAACAGCCAAGTGCAGAAGTTAAGTATGAATGCTGAGTGTAACCATTGTTGTACGAGTCATGTATCGTACATGGCACGCGCGCATTGCATACATCAGCACTTTTCCGTCACCTTGCACAAATTATAGTGTAACGTGACAGTACACGATCAGCGTTCATAGTCAGCTGTACTCATTCACACAATATTCATATAGCATTAGTTACGTGTTAGTTAAATAGATTCAATAAACCATCATCTTTGGCTATCCGTGACTTATCATTTCAAGCTATAATCCAAGGTGTGTGCGACCCATTCAGCAGCGCATACATCTTTTTGGTCCTTCGAGCCGGATCATAAGTGTTCCGCGTTCTTTGTGCCGTGGCGATTCGGTTGGGCTGGCCGACCAGAAGCAGCATCTCACCAGTTCAACAGAGGAAGCACCTGATCAGAGGATACGGACCGCGGAGATCATTGCACCAGCAGCAGCAGATACAAGATATCACCGAAGCACATCGGCAGTATCGACAGATTTGGTGCCTAATTAATTCATAAATAACTCCATCATGGAGGGAGTTATTCAAACGCAATATCAAGTCATGGAGGCTATGCATAAACTTCTGATCAATTTCAAAAAAGACGGAGAGAGCCGTAAGACTCCCGACAGTGTTCAGAAGAAAATAGACCTTCTCGACAAGTATTGGGCAGAATTTCAAAATAACCACGAGAAGATTCGCGAGCGCGAAGATCCTTCTCATCAATACTTTGTGCAAGATTCCCATGAACAGACAAGACAATTTTACAGAAGCACTAGGGAATTCTTTATCAAGTATTTAACTCAAGAACGGAAACCAGCGTCACCCGTAATCAAGCCGTCAGCCTTTACATTTGAGCTGGCACCATCGACTTCGCAGTCATCGGAGCCAAAACTCCTTCAAGATCAAGATGCAGGTGTCGCTGAACGCGGTAACCAATCATCCCTTTCAATAAAGGTGCCTGAAATAGCGGAGATCGCGAGTAACAGCAAAACAGACGAGATGTTACGCAAACAAAGAAGCAATATCAAAGCGTTTCAAAGAACCGCGTCAAATATCAACGTGGACCTCCTCAAAGAAAATTGGCAGTTTGAAGACGCCTTAAAAGTGCTAGAATCAAGGTGGAAGGCAGTTGATTCACTTTATTGGGACCTTGACAGTTTGCCCAATGAAGCCGACGTGCAATATGAGATGTCTTACAATACGTGCGAACTCGTTTACAACCAAATGAAAGCAACCATCAACTCCAAAATGTGGTCAGTTACTCACCGAGAAAGGTCGACGCCGAAAATCGAAATTCCAACCTTCAGTGGTAGCTACGAACACTGGACAGCATTCAAAGATTTATTTGTGGAGACCATCCATTCAAGTCCGTCTCTTTCCAACGCACAGAGAATGCAGTTTCTCAAAAGCAAAGTGAAAGGCGAAGCCGAGAAACTTATTCAGCATCTATCAATCAGCTCGGAAAACTATGAGACGGCATGGGAGATCCTCAACCGCAGATACAATAACAGAAAACTCATCTTGACGTCACATCTCAACTCATTGCTCGGTGTTCCTATCACTCAACATTTATCAGCAGCATCAGTCAAAAAACTCCACGATACGACAAAAGAATGTATCAATGCGATCAAGAACCTTGGTGTAGACACATCGTCGTGGGACCCAATATTGGTACACTTGCTTTCACAAAAGTTGGATACGGTGACTCATAACGACTACTTAGTCACTGGCGGAGCCGCGTGAGCTACCCAACATAGCAGATTTTCTGGACTTTCTAGAAGGAAAATTTACGTCATGGGAATCATCTCGTCGTAAACCAGAAACAGCAAAACCATCTCAGTCGGAGCCTGCACAGACAAACAAGAAATTTCATTCATATAAAGCATTCAGCGCAAATCAGAACAAAAGTAATAAGTATAAATCAAATTCATTGACAAAAGACAATGAAAGTGCAACAAACTGTCCACATTGCAATCAAGAGCACAAGTTGTTTTCGTGCAAAACGTTTCTCGAATTACATCCTGACGCAAAACGGAAGGCAGTGGCGAAATACAATTTATGCAAAAACTGCCTAAACGTACATACGAATAGCAAGGAATGTTCGTCAAGAAAAACATGCCGCGTCTGCAACTCAGATCATAACACATTGCTTCACGACGCTTATGGCAAAGGAGGTGGGCAGAAATCACACAGCAATTTAGTGCAGCAAACAACAGCTGGCACTGATAGCAAGAAAACAACAAGTGATAGCAGCAATCACGTGTCGCAAGAAGATTTATCAGAAACTCTGCTTACCACAGCATTGATCAAAGTGCAAGCATACGATGGGTCCCTGATAACTTTACGAGCGCTTCTGGATCAGGGTTCACAAACATCCCTGATAACAGAAAAAGCAGCACAAAAACTACGATTACCGCGTGGCCGCTGCAAAGGTGTCATATCCGGTGTCGGGGCGAAACAGAATAGTTGCAAAGGCGTCATACGAATCACGTGCAGTGCCATTCACGGTGATTATACATTTGACACCGATGTTTTCATTATGCGCAACTTAATCAACAATTTGCCTAATAAATCATTCACAAAACCAAAATCATGGACATTTATAGAAAATATCAAGTTGGCTGATCCAGATTTTCATGAGAGTCGTCCTGTAGACATTTTACTCGGGGCTGAGATATACTCAAACATAATCCAAGAAGGTATCATCAGGCACGAAAAATCGCAACCAGTCGCACAGCGAACACGTTTGGGCTGGATTTTATGCGGACACGTGCAAACAACATTTCAATGCAACGTTGTGATGAATAACATCGAAGATATTCAGCAATTTTGGACAGTAGAAGACATAGCAGAAAACTCGGGAATGTCACAGGATGATCTGGATTGTTTGCAGCACTACAAGAACACAACAACTCGTGACGAAGAAGGTCGTTACATTGTTGAGCTACCGTTCGAACCAAACTTTCAAGAAAAGCTAGGAGCTACGAAACCCATGGCCTTGGCACAATTCAGGCAACTTGAGAGAAAATTTTGCAAACAGCCACAATTAGCAGAGGCATACAGACAGTTCATTCATGAATATCAAGCACTGAATCATATGGTCGAGTGTACTAGTAACGTGACACCGACTTGCTATTTACCGCACCATTGCGTTCAGCGCGCCGATTCCACAACTACGGCGTTAAGAGTAGTGTTCAACGCATCGGCGAAAACATCCACGGGCCATACTTTGAACGACCTCATGAAGCGTGGCCCGAATTTACAGCAAGACCTCATGTCATTGATCTTGCGATGGAGGCAATATCAGTTCGCGTATACGGCGGATATAGAAAAAATGTATCGACAGATACTTTGCAACACTGAACATCAAGCCTATCAGAAGATACTATGGAGAAACTGTCCTGACCAACGTTTACGTGAATATCAGCTCACGACAGTGACTTACGGCATGAAAGCAGCGCCATTCTTAGCTATGATGACTTTGAAACAGTTGGCAGCTGATGAAGGCCACAAGTATCAGTACAGCAGGGCAGCAGAAGCGTTGCAAGAAGAATTCTATATGGATGACCTTGTAAATGGAAGCTTCACGTTGTCGTCAGCCAAACAACTACAAGGCGATTTGATCCAGTTACTACAGTCTGGAGGTTTCAACTTACGAAAATGGTCGGGTAACAACGAAGAATTACTCCAAAACGTTAGCAGAGCGTCTTCAAACCAACCATCATTTGATTTCAAGCAAGCAGAATCAACAAAGACGCTCGGGCTGAAATGGAACCCCAATGAAGATATATTCTCGTTCGAGCTAAAAATAAGCAAAACAAAACCAACAGACAAACATACAAAACGTTCATTACCATCAGATATTTCAAAGATATTTGATCCA
Source organism: Conistra vaccinii (assembly GCA_948150665.1). Lineage (NCBI taxonomy): Eukaryota > Metazoa > Arthropoda > Insecta > Lepidoptera > Noctuidae > Conistra > Conistra vaccinii. Next base: position 9,166,507 of record OX411327.1, read on the forward strand.
CTCGGTTGGTTAGCTCCGGTTACAACAAAATTAAAACTTTTATTCAAGCAAGTTTGGTTGTGCAACATTCAATGGGACGACCAGCTTCCGGTTGAAATAAGCACCGAGTGGGAAAAAATTAAAGCAGAGCTACAAAACATCAGCCAGTTTAAAATTCAAAGATGGTATCAGACAGGAGAGCAAGACACAATTCAGCTGCACGGCTTCTGCGATGCATCAATAAAAGCATACGCATGTGTCGTGTATTGCAAACTTGATACCAATATTACACTCGTCGCTGCAAAAACAAGACTTGTGCCAGAGAACAAAAAGCTCACTTTACCACGTCTAGAGCTGAGTGGGGCGCATTTACTTACAACACTTATGCGAAAAATACAGCAAGCCCTCAACGGACGCAAAATCTAAGTTTTTGGTTGGAGTGACTCCACTGCAGTTCTCGGTTGGATTCAAGGCAACATCAATCGCTGGACACCATTCGTAGCGAACAGAGTCAAACAAATCAGAGATGTCATACCATCAAACAATTGGCATTACATAAAATCAGCTGACAACCCAGCTGATTGTGCTAGCCGTGGCATCACAACAGAGCAATTGAAGCAACACAATCTGTGGTGGAGCGGCCCGCAATTTCTCCCTGGATTCGATGAATCATCAGTAGCAGAGAAGTGCGTCTACGTCACGGATCAAGAGGAGCGAAAATCAAAACAAAGCAACGTCACAATTCGTTCACCTCAAAGCGATGATGTCATAGAATCCATACTACATAGAAACAGTAATTTGACACGCGCTGTGCGCGTACTTGCATGGGTGCTACGTATCACACGACGTCACAGCGAGTGCACTGCTTACTTGAACGGAAATGAATTAGAAACCGCAAAACATATGATTATAAAATATGTACAAGAAACGCATTTTTCTGAAGAAATTAGCAAGCTGCAAAAACAGGAGCAAGTACATAACAAAAGTAAAACTTTGTGCCTCAACCCGTTCTTGGACAAGGATGGACTTCTGAGAGTGGGAGGCAGACTCAAGCATGCGAATATTGACGAAAATATGAAGCATCCACTGATCATACCACACAGCAGCCACGTTACTGACCTTATTATCGACCAAGCCCACCGCCGCACGTTTCATGCGGGGGCTCGGACGACGCTCGCCAGTATCAGACAAAACTACTGGATATTAGGCGGTAATAGAGCTGTAAAGAAGCGCTTACATGCATGCATTATATGTAAGAAGCATAAAGCTGTCATACAGAAGCAAATGATGGGAGACTTACCTGAATCTCGGAGCAATCCTTCACGTCCTTTTCATCACACTGGCGTTGACTTCACAGGATACGTTGACGTGAAACTCAATAAAGGGCGTGGAGTCAAGACAAGTAAGGGATACATCGCAGTGTTCGTGTGCATGGTGACCAAAGCTGTGCACCTCGAGCTCGTATCAGACTTGAGCTCATCTGCATTCTTAGCTGCTCTAAAACGCATGTCTTCACGTCGGGGTAAACCACATCATATCTACAGCGACAATGGCACCAATTTTGTTGGGGCGAATAGAGCACTTCAGCAAGAATTGGCAGAACTGCGCAAGACATTCAACGACGAGTTCTATACAGAGATCAATGAGTTGGGAATACAGTGGCATTTTAATGCCCCCGCTTGGCCAAGCGCAGGAGGCCTATGGGAAGCAGCGGTAAAAAGTCTGAAACATCATCTCCGACGTGTTGTTGGCGAGCAAAAACTCACGTTCGAGGAATACAGTACTTTACTGGCTCAACTCGAAGCATGTCTCAACAGTCGGCCGCTGTGCGCACTTACAGAGGAACCAGATGATTTGAATTATCTAACTCCTTCACACTTCTTGAGCAGCGGCCCCATACTAACTATCTTAGACACCGAACAAGATGAAAGGACAAGGTGGACAAGAACACAGAAAATTTTCGAAGATATTTGGAAGAGGTGGCAATCCGAATATCTCGCGGTACTCTCAACAAGGAGTAAATGGAAGAGACCACACAATAACGTTCGAGTAGATGATGTTGTCATCATTCATGAGCCTAACCTCCCTGCGGGAAGATGGGCTCTAGGCAGAGTCACTGAGCTACATCCCGGTACCGATGGATTGGTCAGGGTTGTTACCCTGAAAACAAAAAATGGGTACCTCAAGCGCCCAGTGATTAAACTGTCAGTGCTGGTATCTGACCCCAAATTAACTACATTCACCGAGCAGACAGGGAAAATGTCAGACACCCAAAATGACAAGTCCAAGGACAGCCAATCGAAACGACGACCTGGAACGGCGTCTAATCTGCTAGCAACTCTCGTTACACTATTTCTCTTCATGACCTCCGTCTTCGGCCACGAACAGCCAGCTTCTCCATATACTTTGTCAACAATACACAAAGCACTCTATTTTGACATCGTCCTACTGCAGCTACGTCACTCTCATGACGAACTGAAGTACTACAATGGAATGTTACTGAATCAGCATTTCGAAGAACGCACACGACGGCGGCGAGGCCTCATCGACGGTGTGGGCTACGTTGCCAACAGTTTATTTGGAGTTTTAGATCAACGTTTCGCCGATCAATACAAGCAAGATATTTCTCTTATAAAAGGAAATGAAAATCACTTGGCACTCTTGTGGAAAAACCAGACCTCAGTAGTAGAAGCAGAATATAATTTACTCAAGAGAACTGAAGAGTCAATTAATCGGCAACACAAGGCCATCAATCAGCATTTAAACAATTTAACGAAGGCCACCAATATGTTGAACAAAAATGTGCAAGAACAAGAAGTTATGAATGAGCTAGCACTATCTACTATTATAGCTACAAACATGCTCACGAAGCTAAAATCCATACAAGACACAATAATCGACACAATAACAGATATCCATCATGGAATGTTTAGCGTCCATTTACTAACGCCGAAGCAATTACGAGAGCAACTCAGCATAATCTCAGGACAATTATCGCGAGAGTTATCATTACCGATAGAAAACATACAGACTGAACTATCAAAAATTTACCACCTTCTGAAGGTCAAAACAAGGGTAACACAGCAGTACCTCATATTCGAAATTAGAATCCCATTGGTCAACAGAGAGAGTTATGACCTATATCAACTTATACCAATACCACAACAACATGGAAACACTACAGTCGCCGTCGTGCCGATATCAGATTACATCGCGATTAACTTACGCAAAGACACCTATCTGGCAATGACGGCGCGAGACATACAACAATGTGTCCAGTACGACGAGTCTACACGCCTCTGTCACTCCCGAAAACCTATTTTCCAGTTTAAGTCAGAAGATAGCATGTGTATCAAAGATAAGAGCACAAACAGATGTCTTACAAACATAGCAGCATGCCGCAATAATTGGATGGAATTGAACAAAATAAATACTTACCTTTATTATTGTTGCGGACAGTGTGCACTTCGTGTCATATGCGAGCATCAGATTACCGCAATACAAATCGCTAAGGCCGGGGTCATAGCACTGGATTCAGATTGCGTAATCAAAGGAGAAGACTTTACCGTTTTTTCACACAAACTGGGATACTCAGAAATTAAAACCGCGGTAGATTTGGAATCACCGCAAATCGCACCTATCAACCACATCATCAACGTCACCTTGCCACAATTTGAAATCAACATCACTGATCACGAAACCTCATTGCGGCACATCAAAGAACAAATCGAGCAGATGAAATCAGAAAACGCCTTGAGCTCAGGAATTTCAAGCCACGACATCCATCAGTATTCAGCGATCTACGTGTTGTTGTCGGGCGCTGTACTAGCAGTCGCAGTTTATCTATGTCGGTGGATTTGTCGTCGCCGGCAGAGGAGCGCCAACTTACAGTCGGACTCCGAGATGCAGCATCCGGCACCACCGGCGCGTACACAGCACGCGGCCCCCGTCGTCAATCCGATGCCACGCACTAGAGACTCGAAACAGCCACGAGAAGAGGCGGTTGAATTAAAGAACTTTTCTAGCTTACTTAGTAGCATCAAGCGCCACAAGAGGACACCTGCATTCGTCACACCGGTGTCTGGTGACAGTGACTAATTTAAGTTATGGCTAAGAATAGATTTTAATTCATGTATAACTTTGGTGACATTTATAAGTTTAGCATATAAGCACTTTGTAAACTCATTTTCATCATCCACTCGCATCTCTCTCGCCCGGGAATATGTACGAGTCATGTATCGTACATGGCACGCGCGCATTGCATACATCAGCACTTTTCCGTCACCTTGCACAAATTATAGTGTAACGTGACAGTACACGATCAGCGTTCATAGTCAGCTGTACTCATTCACACAATATTCATATAGCATTAGTTACGTGTTAGTTAAATAGATTCAATAAACCATCATCTTTGGCTATCCGTGACTTATCATTTCAAGCTATAATCCAAGGTGTGTGCGACCCATTCAGCAGCGCATACAATTGTAACTAACTAACATAAATCTAGTTACTTGTACGATAAGTACTAACACGAATCTTTAAACCGAAACAAGTACCTACCTAAATAAAAACGCATAATATCTTTTTCCACAGAATGGGCAGATTTGTCCTCGTCGGCCCCATTCCAAAAAAATATTATTAGTTGTAATATAATTGTAGTCTGTGGTTGTAATAATTGTTAGTCAGTTAGTAATGGCAGATGTGACGGATAAACTTATAGGTACGCTATGGTGGTGGGAATTAACATGACCATGTAATGTAGGTAGGTACATACCTAATATGCCTCAATATCACGCTCAGAAGACGGCAACGACCACTAGCAACGACGACGTCTTGATGTTATTTCAAAATCCAAACTTAACAAACACGTCTATTGCATTGATAATTTGAGACCACAACTAAGGTTTTGAAGATGAAGATGCTTCTCATTACATATCTTCTACATTGTCAAGCGATTTTATTATGGACCATTTAGACGGGGCCAATCCCCGAGACAATCCACTAAGCCAATCCAATAATAGCCTCATGGACCTCTAAATAGAGACAGTCCACTGCATTGGATTGTCCTAAAGCCATTTTGCCTTTTCATTATAATGGCTTAATGGATTGGCTTAGTAATTTAATAATGGTTCATATCTACATTCGCTCGTGTTCGTGCAGACCAGCGCGACTTGTCGCGCGATGCGACACTTGTTATTGTTATACCGTGAAGTTTTCTTAGAAATTGTATTGTTCGTGTCGCGTCGCGCTGGTCTGCACGAGCCTTTAAGCTTCGATCAATCAATAATGCCTTAATATAGGCCTACTTTCATGGACCATATCGAGTCATAGATAATTTTGTAGTTAAAATTATCTATGACACGGTTTGGTCCCGTGGTGTTGCTCTAACAACAAATTTTACCCCGTTCCAAGGAATTTAAATTTGTTGAATACCAGTTTGCTTTGCATGGTTTGAATTTTTAGTGAAATGATACTGCTTTATTAGCTTGCTAATTAAATACTACTTAACCGTATAGTTCGGAAGCGCCCCCAATTGGACCCGAACACGAAGACCTCCGCCGGCTCGGTAGCGGATCCAATTGGACCCCAACATGATGACATACGACATCCTAATTTAATTATGAAAATATTTATTATGCTACCCATCTAATCTTATGAATGTGCATTAATTAAGAGAGTTGGATAAAAAACTTATATGACAACGCCATATCATCATTCATATTTAACGTGCAAGTTAATTAATTTACCTACCGATTGCACGCCGTCCGCCGATGACGTCAAAAACGCTTAAGCCCCGAAGCGCATTCCGAGCGCGCCGGATGTTAATGACCTTGATAACAAAAAACGCTCTCCCGCTGTTTGAAGTGGCTCTCGGCACAATATGAATACTTTGTTGTGTTCTTGAATACACAGAGCATCATGTTATGTATAAACAATGCTCGTAAGACGAGAATCGTATTTATAAACAAAATGTAATTATCAGATACGGGGGAAAAAACGTGTTTATTCCGGTTTCATGTCTATTTCTGATAAAACTACTGTATCAATTTACAAGAAATTTTGCAAATTACATTATGAATAGTTATGTAATCTAACAAAAGCATTTGTTTGATAGTCCTACGTAATATTTTCATATTATTGAAACTGAAACTTCATAGCGCGCGGTGCCGACTTTGTCTTTTGTTTTACGGGGAACATTTCTTTGTTCAAAAATAAAATTTTATGATGGTATTTCGTGATAATATTATCTACAACGATGCATTATGTACTTCTAAATGAATATTCATCTATTTGCTGTCAATTACACACAAAAAAGTCGAAATTCATCATAGAATGATAACGCGTCACAACGGTTTTGGCGCGTAAAATTACTTTGCTCAAAAATGTGATTTTATGATGCTATTTCGTGAAACTATTATCTACAACGGTGTAATAACTACTAATAAATGATAATATAGCCACTTACCTTTTAATTATCACACTTTATTGCACAAAACAACACAAAACAGACACCGTCACCCGCACTGCGCCGATCGTTTTCTGAAGTATGACTTATGAGTAATGTCAGTTTGACTTTTTTTTTTAAATGTTGCGTTCCGTATATTTTTATTTTTGAATGATATAATCGAGTAGAATATTTATCCGACCATAGAGTAAAACCATCCTTATTGGAGACTAGCCTTTATTTGGCAGTAAAAATAGAAAAAAGTGCCGCGCGAGAGGGTGTTACACCAGGTGCGTCACCGGGGCTTGACGGGTATGGACGACTTGTTACACGGCGAGTAGCGATTTGGCGCCATCGGTTAATAAAATGTAAGCCCGTAAATGTGATAATCGCCATTTTGATGACAGTGGTAGTCGAGGCTAAAAAACATGAAAATTGGGGATTTCGAACATTCAAACTCCACCACAGGGGCAGTGAATAATACGTCATTTAATTATTTGACGAATTCATCCATTGTTCACGTTAAATAAGTAGTGGTAATGAAGATTTTTGATATCCAAAGTCGAAGTTTCGCGCCAATCGTGCGTGTTAACATTTTTACTTTTCACAAATATCACACTTAAATATGTAGATACGATATAAAATGTGACAAATATTATTTTAAATATTATAAACAACTAGAAAATGCCTAGATCTTAACGTAATATACGAACACAGGTCTAATAACACGTAATATTCATTACCACTACTCAATTTGTGTTAAAAATCTCCGATAATAATGTTTTTTTTATTGTAATGATGTGCGATAGCGATTATGCGAAACGATTTTTTTCGATCGACTCGATATTAATATACAAAATGTCAGAAATCGATACATGAAAATTGAAATAAAATTGTTTTAAGTATTAAATACAAAAAACATTGCTAAAAATAATGATTAATACTTTTCTAATGTCATTTTAATCGTTTTTCGTACATTATAATATTGAAACCGAGTCAACAGGCAGGACACTAAATGACCGGAATAGGTACGTCATTTTTTAATTTCGCGCCGAATTGTTTCTTTATTTGAATTCAGAATGCACTCGCTGCTTAAAATTATTTTAATTTATTGGATGTGGATTTTATTTTTGATATTTTCTGATAGTTTGCTACAGAATGCCCAGTATACATTTTTTAGGCTTAACAAAATTTTGTTTGGGAATGATGATAAATTAATTGTAGGTATATGATGGGAAGGTATTCCGCAAACACTTCTAATTAATGACGTTAATATTTTTCGTTAGTTGAAGCTAGTTTACCAACGTAAAAAACTGGTTTAGTGTATGTCGGACCACGCACAGTGAAGGGTTCCATAGTTGGGATGAATATTTAAGCACATTGCACAGCATCAATTTTATCGACTGCAAAAATAAGTTTGTATTTCTCGAAAAAGCTATGAAAAACAAAGTTAATTCTGCGGTTGTATACGAATATTATCCGTATCACACCCGTATTAAAATTATATTCCAAACTGCAGAGCGGCAACTTGGGACCTAAACAGTGCCTACTTCGTCCCGCAATCGAGTTCTGCACGAACGCCCTGCGAAAACGCCGGCGTTGTCCCAGTGTAAGGAAGACTGGACCGTGCAAATTGGTTAAAATCTAGATTTAGACATGGCAGACCGACAAGCACATAGACAGACGGGAATGACGAAGTTATAAGGAATCCTTTACGACTACGGAGTCCCTAAAAACATCAATTCCGTTCATATTTGGCAGAGGCTGTATGAAATGAATTACGAACCTCCTACTTTTTGAAGTTGTTTAAAAATAATTCCACTATGAACTTATTAAAACAACGAACAAGTGCGAGTTGAACTCGCGTGGAGAGGGTTCTCATCATAAATTTATCATGTTTTATACCAATAATTTATCCCAAAATCAAACTTAGCATTTTACTTGAAAAACATGTTGTTCATATACAATGTGGAGAATACCATACAACAAAAAATTCAAATACTGGCACTACTAATGCTTAAGAGTATTTTGGAACTGTCAAATAAATCCTACCTTCGAAATAAAAAAAATAGTTTTTCAAACAAATTAAATATAATGTGTGCCGGCTCCACCCTAAGCCTATAAATTCCGTTTATCCAACTAGGCCTTGGGTGAATTCTCGGGCATACATTTCAGAATATCCACCTTAGGGTGGATTTTTGGGGTGGATAAACGGAATAGCCCGAGCCGACTATGGATTTTGCCGAGCTATAATGACTAAACTATTGAATATATTCAATTGAATTTTTGTATACAGAACGGGAACGTCATTATTGAAACGCCGTTTAATTTTTTGTTGTATTGTCATCTCCACCTTGTATATTCCAGGAATCAAGTAACTATTTTCTCTATTTTTTCAAAATTTTTGGTTTCAATTGATTCGGAGCTAAGTGGGGGGAATGGTCTCTTTTCTTCTACACATAAAAAAAATAAACGTGTGCGGTCAGGGGACGGTCCTGACGGCCCCGATCGGGGGGTCAGGAACGAAATTCCTTCTCACGTATGATTTAAAACAAAAACAAAGTTTTCGCAGCCGCCATCTTGGATTTGCATTTTGACCTCACTATCGACTTTAGCACCCTTGAAAACTATGAAAACGATACCAATGATGAAAAATTTATAATTTTCGCAGCCGTGATAATGGATTTACATTTTAACGACACTATCGGTTCTTCCAGCTTCGAAAACCGGGAAAACGAAGCAAACGATGAAAAATTAAAAAAAAATCGCAGCCGCCATCTTAGTTTTACATTTTGACCAAATCACACTTTCTCTCTCTCTCTCTATCAAATTAGAAGAAAACAGTGGCAAGTATGAACACTTTTTCGCGTGACAAATTCTGCCACTTTACCTACTCCTACCGCGCAAGCCGCGTTAGAGAACTTCGTTCCAAAAATAATAGGTATAGAATAATTAAAAATAAATTTTTGAGACCCTCACATCAAGCCCCTTCATTTGATATGTCACACGGTATAGTCAGCCAAACTTTTTATTTTTCAATTTTTGTTATTTGCCCCCAGAAGTGACCCCATATTCAAAATAATTCATTTATTTACGTTACACTTCCGTGTTTGGGTCACCAAAATTAATATATGTACCAAATTTCAACTTAATCGGTCCAGTAGATTCAGAGCAAAGTGGCTGTGACCGACCGACAGTCCGACACACGAGTGATACTATAAGTTCCATTGTTTCAGTCGTACGTACGGTACCCTAAAAAGTTACTCCTCTATCCACACTGTACGTGTATGTCCTTAAGTAGGTACTAATAAAATTATAATATCAAAAGTAAATAATTGTTCATCGGAAATATACCAAAGAGTTTTTATTCAGTTTCTACCACTTTTTTCATGTTCGATTTTATTGCGAGTATCGATTAAGCTGAATGCAACTTTTGAATCGAAATAAGAAAATTGGGTAGACGGTCAGCACTAAGAAGTGTCACGTTGCAACATAATTTTTTGTATTTTTTATCAAGTTTTGATCGTGTTTTTTATGTAGTTTATGTATGAAATGTGGTAAAAGTAAGAATGTAGAGAGAATGCTAATATATTTATTTTTCATTTTTCATATTTTCAGCAAGAGAGAAAGTTGTTTAGGTACATTATTTTCAGTGAATTTAAATAGTCTACCTTTTGGATAGGTGTAGTAATACCTATTCTATACAACTTTCGCAGTGTACTGACGCGGTTTGACTGACCTCAACATATAATTAAAGATATTTGCCACAAACTTATGGTATATAAAATAGGCGCGGTACCATATTTTTCTCAATAAAATCGAATGCTGAAAATTGATGTAAATTCCTGAATTTCATGACGTAATTCGCAACACCCCGTTGAGCCAGCTGATGTGTCACGTGTCAAAATCTTGTCGAGCAGAGAGGTTAAGTACTGTAGAACTACAGCAACTTGTCGAATCGAAAAAAATATCTAAAACTAGTATTTTTTTATTTTCAAACAAGATATTTACAGTCTTAAAATAATAATAATAATCGCCAGTTGATGCCTCCTCATTTCATTAAAGACAACAAACGGACCTCTGCGAGATGGTTTCGGCCCCTCGTACGCCTTTCAAAGGTCCGGGACTCCAGGATAACAAAAATAATAACATGTGTTCGACCAGGTTCTCGAAAATGCCAATATCACGTTTTATTAGGATCGATCTATCGTAAAGAACCATAGGCCTGACATAGCCGTGATATATCGAATAGAGCGCCACGCAATGATCTTCGATATAGCGATTTCGTGTGACGAATACCTCGTGAAATCTGAGTAACTTAAGCAAACTAAATATCTTGACCTGACTCGCGAGTTGGTCGATAAGTGAGGTGTGAATAATCTGTTTTGCCGGTAGTCTTGACGGCTAATGACATAATAGTGAAGAGCGTCGATTAACACCGGAGAAGGCTCTCGTTCGTTCGGCTGTTGGATCAACGGTTTGATCCAGAAAGCGCTAGTTCTACAAACTGCGCGTATTCTTAAGAAGTGTTCTCTCAGGGACCCTGACCACCGGTAGCTTGGACCCTGTTTTCGATACTGGTGGGCTACAATTTTTTTTATGTTTAGTGTAAAAATAGTAATTTTATTATGTTTATCCATACTAATATTATAAATTCGAAAGTAACTCTCTAACCCTTAAGGGGGTGATATAAGGGATGAAAGTTTGTATGGGAAACCCAGCATTTCTTATGTTAGCGATAAGAAAATTTAAATTTATGCTTTTGGTAAGAAATAAGGAAATACGCGTATCAGAGTTTTTGTAAAATCAACCCCCAAAGGGCTAAAATAGGGGTAGAATTTAAAATTACCATGTAATATTGATTCTTTTGTGTCTTATTTTTAAGAGATTTTTAAATTTGGCAAAGAGGTAGATGGCATCCTGGAGAAGGACATACGGTACTTTTTGTCTCAAAAATAACCCTTAAGGGGGTGATATAAGGGATGAAAGTTTCTATGGGAAACCCAGCATTTCTTACTTTAGCGATATGAAAATTTAAATTTATGCTTTTGGTAAGAAATAAGGAAATACGCGTATCAGAGTTTTTGTAAAATCAACCCCCAAAGGGGTAAAATAGGGGTTGAATTTAAAATTTCCATGTAATATTGATTTTTTTGTGTCTTATTTTAAAGAGATTTAAGGGATTGAAAATATACTTCATAGTCCTTATCTTGAATTAACATTTTTAAGGCATTTAGAGTCATATAAACCAGTTGTTTTTTTATTTTTTAACCGGGCAATAGTGTGAGTATAACAACAATGTATCATAACAACAATGTTAACAGTATTGTTGTGTTTCGGCAGTTAGAGATAAGATAGGTTGTTCCTCTATGGTTGAGGATTCCTGGTGAAGCTCGCTTCCACCTTCGGCCTGATCATCACTTACCATCAGGTGAGATGCAGGCCATGAGCCGTGGGTAGAAAAAAAGAGTAGAACTAGCGCCCGGGCACAATGGGTAGCTCGCCGTCCGATAAGGACCAGGCCCGGGTCAACGGCGCGTTGTGTTCTACGCGCACCTTAAAGAGATGGCAGCACAATTGACGGGGTCCACTAGGGCCGATGCCTGCCGATGGAACACGGGTGGGTTTTAGTCAGTAAGAGTCTGATACGCCCTTCCGCTCCACCCAGAGCGAGAGAAGTTATTTGATGATATCTCAAAAAAAAAAAAAGGGATTACGTGGTCAAAGCTGTGCTTGCTCGGCTGCCTGAATTTTCAAATCTGGATTGAGAACATACTTAACTTTTCAATTGAAAAAGAAGAAAGAAGATATAAGGATTGGCCAGGACATAGGATACTCTGAATCCCGGTAGCACGTTCCTGTGGGATATTTTCCGACAACCACGCGGGCGAAGCCGCGGGCAAAAGCTAGTGGTATATAAATTAAGTAAGTTCTGTGTACTAGCAGGAGTGTAACAATAAAAACAGTTACAGAAATGGGGCAAAAATTTTTTTTCGATCGTAGAGCACACTCTAATGCTTCGCATTAAGAGTCGTGCAATACATATTAAAAAGTTCAAGGTGTTCGTTCTTATTTTATATCACATTCCATTCAATACTCCACCGATTCTGATACTCCAATTTTTCAATTAAAACCGCAATTAAAATCTATCTATATCTTTACATATCTAAACTAATAATATTATGATATTATTTGTTAAATAATAATATTATTTGTATATTTGTTTATTATGCTTTTACGTTAAAACGGCTGAACGGATTCGGATGAAATTTGGCGCATAGGTAGACCATGACTTGAGTTAGGATATAAGATAACTTATAGCTCAATATTTTTACGGGATCGAGACTTATGCGAGTGAAACCGCGAGGTGAAGCTAGTTTGAAATAAAGGAAATAATATAATATGTACATGTATATAAAATAGCAGGGATTTTATATACATGTACATGATGTACATCATTATTATTATTTTAGTATTATTTCAAGTAATCATAGGGCATGAAAAAATTCATCCGCTTTAAACTGGTAATTAAACATTTATTTTTGGCAACATTGGTAAAGACTGTCAAACAGATTGTCAAGTCAAAATTCAAATCAACTTGTCAATGTCAATGTTAACGTGACGGGACGTGACCGTCTGTCTTCTGCTAATATTATGATCGTGCGTGGTGCTCAGTAATTCAATAAGGATTGAGGAATAAATGTTTTTTAATCGTATAATGCAGTGATTAATCTAAACGTACAAATAATAATACAAGTGCACTTTAAACAATAGGTTTACATATACGAGCTAACTGATTTAAACAATAGTTAAGTGATTATTTTAGTAGCGCAATGTCGACAAGACGAGCAAGAATTAAAGCTGTTACCTCATTACCGCCCCGGAGAAAGAATAACGATGTCGCAGACAACACCAAACCTAAAATTCTTGAGAAAGAAACTATTGAAAAGCCGATTAGAAGTCCTAGAACGCCACGAGGTTCTATTAAAGCTCAAGATAACTTTGACAGGCGTTCCCCGAAGCCTGCTTCTCCATTAAAATCACCACGCCCTGTAAATAATGTCTTTAAATATCAAGCAGAGAGAGTGCCGTCGCCTTTAGCCCAGACTGAGGTCATAAAAGAGGTTGCGGTCACTCCAAAAAGGTCAGAAAAAGTGTCGGTTATTACAAGTATTTATAGTGTGAAGCCTAATGTGTTTGTGTCACCGAGAAACGTCGGGAGTCCTCTCAGGAGGCATGTGGTGTCACCTCTGGTGCACAGCTCTAAGATAGAGGTGAATGTGCAAAGATTGACACCAGTCACACCTGAGAAGGTGCCTGAAAAGCCAAAACAAAAGAGTATTGAGAGAAGACCAGTGGAGGTTGATGTTACTGATGGCAAATCTAAGGAAGCTAGGAAGGATGTGGTCAGCACTGTTCCATCCGATGTTCCAGATGGTATGTATGATTTTTAATTATAATATACAATGACCTATGACACTATATCACTCACGACAATCTGTATCACTTCATTAAATCATAATATTGGGAGCTGGCTCATCTTTTGAACCAGTCCCTAACTACCCAATAAAATAATTTTATGTTAAATTGCATCATAAAAAAATCATTGTCACTCAATTTAAATCAACATCATCATCATTCTCCTGTCCTTATCCCAATTTATTAGTGGTCGGCGCAACATATCCCTTTCTTCCATACTTCTCTATTAGTCGTCATCTCTGTATTCACTCCTTTTCTAGCCATATCATTTTTCACACAGTCCATCCATCAACTGTTAGTGGTTTTATTTTTCTACATAAACCTTAAACTTATCATATTTTTATAATAGGTACTCAAGTCTGTTGATAATGTGTATTAGCAATTAGAAATTCTAATTGCTAATACATATTATCAACAGATATAAAAACATGATAAGTAATTATATTATTTTTCATAATTGACTCAATTTATTATTGAAACGGTATTTTCAAATGCAATTGTAATAAGTACTTATTTTACTAATAATAATATAATACAGGCAATCCAATCATACATAATCACAAAATATTTATATTAAATACTAATTATAATAATCAAATATTATTGATCTAAAAATTTATTGATACTGTTAAATTAATAAAATATCTTATAAATGCTGATGACATCAAATAAAACCTTATTGTTTGTCTTTTCACACCATAACATAATAATAGACTTTATTATAAATTTTTTTTTTTTTAGATTACAGTGTTCCAAGCGTGCCTGAAAGCATCACTGAAGATACCGTTATGGATGGTATTGTGCCCCTCCAGGTGGTGTCCAGTGCCCCCAAACCCCTTGCCTTTTTGAAGAATGAGATCATATCAGAAAATGCAGAAGTTTTGTTTGATCCCATCGTGCCCCTGCCTTCACCAAGCAAAGTGCGGCCGAAACTTCGACCCGTGCCGAGACTAGCACCTTTGAGAAGAAATAGTGTGCAGGTCAGACTAACAATTTAGAAAAAAGCAAAGGGCCTATTTCACAGATTCAGTTAAGAACAATATTTTTTTGTTTTTTCTGCCTGTGTAGTTAACAATAAACTATCCAGAGGGAGATAATGAAACAGACCATGAATATTTTATAGACCAACAATTATTTTACTTTACATCTAAGTTCCATTTTGTCAAAAATTCAGGACATACTAAATAACTTTCTCTTATCAAGTAACATATATGTCAACATTATGTCTGATAGTTTGAACAGCTGCAGGATATACAAGAAGATATGTAATAATTGATTCATATTGTTTTAAACCAAGCATTAAACTTCATTATGCTGTATTGTTATAATAATATGTTTGTTTTACACTGCCAATGTTCTTATATCAAGAATTGAATACAATATAAGTTAAGTATTCATGCATAGAGAAAGAAAGGAAAGCCCTAAAAATGAGAAGATGACGTAGTCAAGACGGCTGGGAAAACTTCTGGCAAGGGAAAGAGAAGACAGGAGGAGGCCTTTTCCAAGTGGAGAATTAAAACTAAGTGATATTTATCAGGTTTTGAATTTAAACTTCTGCTTGTTAAAAACTACCAACTGCCTCTGTGGTCAAGTGGTTAGACCCTGTCTCAGAACCAGAGGTCCCGGGTTTGATCCCCAGTGGGGTAAATTTGTCTGCCCGGTTCGATTGGTATTAGGGCTTGTTCTAAGTCCATCTTATATAAGTCTGTCGCCATAACAACTATGTTAACAGCATTGTTGTGTTTCGGCAGTTAGAGGTAAGATAGCCAGTTCCTCTATGGTTAAAGATTCCGGATTTCCGGATGAAGCTCGCTTCCACCTTCGGCCTGATCGTCACTTACCATCAAATGAGATGCAGGCCAAGAGCTTCCCCGTTGTGGATAAAAAAACCAGTTACTCTGAAATAAGGCTATAAATATATACATAAACAATTCATGGATATTGTGTCAGCATAATGTTATTACATCTTCAGGGCAGCGCATCAGAGTCTGAAGATGAAAGTCGTCGTGCATTGCTGAGCGGCGGTGGGGCGAACACACCGGCTCCGGCACGACAGCGACATGACTCCCACACATCACACAGCACCATGCATTCATTGCCCAACAGGTCACTGTGTAAACTATGTTATATGGATATTTATTATAATAATAATTCATTGCAGATCATACAATCCATTTCACATAAACAACCAATAAAGATGCCTCGCTACTGAGCTAGCTTTCTACTGAATTTCTAAGGCCTTGTGAGTAATATTTTTTAGATACAAAATTATGTCTAGATTCGTGTTCAAAATAAACTGTTTTCATTGAATAAAAACAAAGTTATTAATTTCTAAGCAAAATACGTGCTCAGACGTTGAATTACGGCCATAAACCCGTTTTTTTGTTGTTTCTAATTTGCAATAAAATTACTAGTGTTACAAGAAACTGCAAATTAATTCTGTTTGAAAATATAAAATTGAAAGTGTGCTGCGTACAACTTTATCTCCCTAAAAGTTTTAATTCAACACTTAATGATAAATCAGATAATCAGCAATTCCCGTTTTTAAAACCTTCAAACACTATTGTAATATCAATCTCATTTCAGCGTCAATCAACGTCAAAAATGTTGGAAATTCAGAGGTATTTTTGACTGATTCACTGGGTTGTGGAGGTCAGATAGGCAGTCGCTCCATGTAAAATACTGGTTTTCAGCTGCATTCGGTTAGACTGAAAGCCGACCCCAGGCTTAGCAGATGATGACACTAAGATTAGAATGTGCTCATTCCTAAAATTATGGGAATTACCGCTCAAGTCTCTGGTAAAATAAATATGCTAATGTAAGACACATTTTATTTGTTTCAGGGAAGTGAACCGTATCAGAAATGACAGCGTGTGCTCGAGTGTCAGCCAGGCGACTACGCAGCCGGCGGCCGCCTCCTCTCCCGTCAAAGACAAACACATATCTAAGTAAGTAAATGTGTTTATATAGGGTGACTGGTAATTAGTGACCGATACTTAAAGACGTGACTTTACTCATCATTATAAACAACTTTTACTATGGGACCAAACCTGAAATGGCGATAAAAATAATCTGCTGTTCCATACACGTCACGTGTTTAAGTATCGGTCACTAATTACCAGTCACCCAATATAGTGCTGGCGACCCGCCCCTGCGTCACTTGATCTGCCCTCTCCCAGCGGCGCCCTAAGCCGAGGTCCGTACTTCACAGTGGGTGCCCTTAGCTTGTAGTCACTTAGTTTTATGCCCTGCCTTGAGGCCTTTATTAATTAAAGCATAAACAGGATAGCCTGGTTAAGCAACCAACAACCTCCTAGGTTGACCTGGGAGATGACATTCACAAAAAAAAGCCCCTACTTCACTTGGCTGCAATCTACTGATGTGGCGACATTTCAAAACGAGATTTCCGCGGTATTTTTAAGTTAAATATTAATGTATTATACATACACCTTCTGGAATAAATTCTTTAAATGATGGTGAAAATTGTATCAAAACCCATTGTGTAGTTTAAAATAACGAAGCAGATAAACAGACAGACACGAAAAGCTACTTTTATTTATAATATGATATGACTAGATTACCCGGTAAACTTCATACCACGTGAGATCGATTGTTTCTTCACCCCAGTATTGTGCCGAAAAAAAAAGAAAAAATCGGTCAAGCCATTGTCGAGACTAACGCACGGCAATTGATTCTTATGTATAAAGGAATAAATACTCTAAATTATGGTAAAACGATTTAAAAAAAACCATTGCTTAATTTCGAAGAACTAAGCGGGCTGACAGACACAAAAAGCGGCAGATTAACCATTCACAACCAAAACCTGAAAAAATTAAGTACCCTGTCCTGTGCAACGACAGTTTTGCCTTAGCTCAAATACCAGTAATTCTAAACGCCTTACACATTGTTTTCTTCCTAATCGCGCTATTGTGTTTTATCGGCGTCAAGTGGGAAATACTTACTTGAAAGCAACACTTGACTTTAATGTGAAAATCGCCTATGAATGCAGGTACTGATAACAAGATCTAGTCTCCTTATATTGGCCTATTTATAGAACTGTCTTGTTTATATAACTATTTTCAATTCTGCTGTATTAACTCGTACATCGGAATCTTTTATACATTGTGACATAACAGCGAATCAATTTTCACGTCTCCCCTTAAGACCTAGACCAAATATTTTTTAATAGATTTTGCCACAGTCATCTCCAATTGAGAACCTTCTTGTATAGCTTCAATAAGCTATGGTCCATTTTAAACAGAATCATGTTATACGTAAAAGTTCCCCAAGGTTTATACCTAGTTTGGGGACCACCCTCCAAACAAACCGATTGTCAAGATAGTTACAGATAAAATTAACATGTAATTAAGGCCTTCTTTGTAACAATAAACAAATAAACTTATTATTATTCAAATAAATTATATATATTCAGATCTCGCCGCCTGGACATGTCCCGCCGCATGGCCGCGATGCGCCGGCGTCGCGAGACCGTCAAGAAGGAGACGCTCACTATGTACGACCTCATCTTCTACAATCCGTCCAGCAACCCTATCGTGTGAGTATGTTGTTCTTTGACTTATTTTGTTTTAAGACCTGTTGCAGTTCTATTCAATAGCCATTTATGTCAGAATAACACGGGTCGATCTGTCAGGTTCATGGGTCGATCTGTCAGGTTAAGCTACGCTTGCCGGGGTTGGTCAGTGAATGGGTGACCATCTTTACATACCGAGACTCCTGCGTACCTCGGAAAGCACGTTAAGCCGTTGGTCCTGGCTGTCATTCGTGGATCTTTGACAGTCGTTACGATTCGTCAAAAGCCCGAAAGTCTGACACCAGTCTTACCAAGGAGAATCGTACTACCCAGTTACTGGGTCGTGGAGGTCAAATAGGCAGCCGCTGGTATTCAGCTGCATCCGGTTAGACTGGAAGCCGACCCCAACATAGTTCGGAAAAGGCTAGGCAGAATGATTGATGTCCAATTCAAACAATGAACTTATTACGTAGAATATATAAAATAACACTATGACTAACCAATTAACGCAGCCATCTCTATATTTTTTGTCAAACGCTTCGAAGGTTGCTTTCTTGAGATTCTTACTTTATAAAATGATATGCTAAAGTCTAAAATTACGGAAGATTCATTATGTATGAATTTATAAAATCGAAAAATAATTTCTTTCTCAAATCATCAAAGTTGTTTTTCACTACCATACTCTCGTAAGCGTAGTGACCTCCCACATATAGACTTTAAACCCTTTAAAAACCTGCATTATTAACTCCCCAGCCCCGACAAAGACGAGGTAAAGGCCCAGCAAGCCAATGAGAAGGAGGAAGCAGCTCGCAAGGCCGCTATTAAGCAAGTTGAAGATAAGGCGGAAGACCAGCCCGAGACGGACACCGATGCCGCGCCCGTGCCGCAGATCAAACTGGGGCCCAACGGGGAGATCATGTTGGATGAACAGAGCTTGGTATGTGCTGCACCAGTTATTCTGTCTTTTCAAAGTTACCTTTAAGATGTAACGGTTACGCCGCCACATACAAACTACGCAACAAAGACATGATGTCACACAATTCCTGCATCGCGCAGTTAGAGTTTACCGAGCGAAAAACATAGATAAGACTATCCGAAATCAACTTAGCCTTAGACATAACACCCGTCTGGTTGGAGGATCCTCCGTTTTCTATGGTGGATGAGTGAACTTTACACCCTGTTCCTCATACCACTAAATTTGTGACCCCGAGTATGAACGTCAACGCAGCCTTCGTGCAACTACTTCAGCGTGACGTCGTCATCATCACTCCAAAGCCATGTAAAGGAAATCTAAATAAAATTAAGGCCTGCCATAGGCGACAGTCTGGGCATGTTTGCTACGATGAAACAGGGAAATACTTTGATCCGTTACCGTCACACGAATCGTTTCGTAATCTCAGGCTAATCTTATGAATTCTTGACGCGTATTGTACAAGGGATTTTTGTTAGAGAACTTATAAAAAGAACAAAGTTGTAGTGCCTTTTCTTTTTTTTTGGTTGTGAAATCATCAAATGACTTCTCCCGCTCTGGGTGGAGCGGAAGGGCGTGTCAGACTCTTACTGACTGAAAAACCCACCCGTGTTCCTTCCCTTGCCTTGTCAGGGGCCACGGTTTCCCCTTAGGACTTCCCGCAACCCCGGTAGGTATCGCCCTAGCGGACCCCGTCAATTTTGCTGACATCTCTTTGAGGCGCGCGTGGAACACGACGCGCCGTAAGTTGTAGTGCCTCACTGCATGATCTCAAAAAGCTCCAAGATATCAACTAGCTTATTTTATTGCATGGCATAAGAAAACGTATACATCCTAAACTGAATATAGTTTGGAATGTGAATCGATATAAGTTCCTACATTTATGTAACCACATACTCATTAATTTCACCTCCCGCAGGTAATAAAACAATCAGACAAGCGCAAGGTATCATCAAGCGTCGTGCACGAAGGCGCCTGGGGGACCGGCAGTACTAGCGGACGTTACCGACGTACGCCACGTACTGCCGACTGGAGCGACGCAGAAACTGTACGGTTCTACCGCGCGCTAGCTGCCTTGGGAACTGACTTCATGCTCATGGAGAACTTGTTCCCCGGACGGACTAGGAGAGATCTGAAGCTTAAGGTAAAGTGAACAGCAGTGGCGGTGCCCCATATAAGCCTAAAACCCCGGCTTGACCTAATAAAAAAACCGTAGAAACATAAGATTTATTCTACGAAAAAAATCCTAGTAAACTATCACCGGGTTATCTTTATTTTTCGGTCATCGGTTGTTGTAGGGCACGGACGCTCCCGCCCGTGTTCCGCCAAAGTTATTTATTATAAGTTTAGTGAAATGTGCAGAACATATGTTGCAAGTTTGAGTTACAAGCCGGACAGCGTAAATACAAAAGCGGATGCAACACAGACACCCATAGTCTGTGCTGTATTATGTCGCGTATGGCTTTTGAAGCAGTAATAGTCCGTCCGAACCCAGCTGCAACACAGAGCGGTCTGTAGTGCAGCCGCATTTGTTTGTATAATGCAATACAAAGGCGGATGCAACACAGACACCCATAGTCTGTGCTGCATTATCTTGTGAATGGCTTAAAACAGTAATAGTCCGTCCGAACAGCTGCAACACAGCGCAACGCATTTATTGTGTGTTTGTGACTCCCATAGTTGCATTATGTTACGAATCACTTGAAGTATTATTAGTTCGTCCGAATGCTGCTTCAATACAGTAATCTTTATAGTAAGTCAGTCTTCCTAGCCTTTTTCCCAACTATCTTGGGGTTGGCTTCCAGTCTAACCGGATGCAGCTGAATACCAGTATTTTACATGGAGCGACTGCCTATCTGACCTCCACAACCCAGTAACTGGGTAATACGATACCCCTTGGTAAGACTGGTGTCAGACTTTCGGGCTTCTGACGACTCGTAACGACTGTCAAAGATCCACAAATGACAGCCGGGACCAACGGCTTAACGTGCTTTCCGAGGCACGGAGGAGTCTCGGTATGTAAAGATGGTCACCCATCCACTGACCAACCCCGGCAATCTTTATAGTAAGTAATATAATCATAAATATTTATCAGAAGAATGTAATAAAAAAGACAAATACATTAAAATTACATTTAATTTTTCATGACTGACCGTACTGTACTGGTTACTGGTTTTAGGAATACACTTTGAAAATATGGCAGTCAAGATTACCTCATGTTTTTTAGCATTAGGACGGTTAAGTTTTATATTTTCACCAATATTGTGATTTCTTTTCTTGTGTCTGTTCGAAATCTAATATGTGTACTCCACAGAGTATTTATTCAAAAAAGTCATTAAGTACTTGTCTTTATTAATAATTTTTCAATAGTTAAACAATTTTTAAACGATTATTCACGCACGCACGCACTGACTCGTCGCTAGATCAAGAGCAAACTTACTTCAAGAATCATAAATTTTTGTTAGTGTGTCCCGACATGTACGCGGACGAAGCCGCTGGCAAAAGCTAGTAATAAATATTTTTGCTTACAGTTCAAAAAAGAGGAGCGTGTTAACATGGCACAAGTGGACAAGGCACTTCGCACGACCTGCAAGTGGGACGCCACTCGGTTAGAAGACGAGTTCCAGGCCGAGCGGGAGGAGGCCGACAAGGCGGCGCGCGCAGAGGCGCTGGCGCTGCAGCAGCGGGCCGGCGACCAGCGCCGCCGGCAGAGGGAGGCGCGCGAGCTGCGCGTGCGCATGAGTGAGTACCTGCTGCGGTATTATTTTAGACCAGCGGCGAAGTGTCCTTGAATTCAGAATCTTACATAACTGTCAAGTTTTGATGGAACAAACTCAATGCAATGCATGACATGAATGGTGATATACCTACAATGGTTTTTATTTCTTATAATTTTATTTTACTAGGAAAACTTACAGCTAATCAAATAAAATAATGGTGACAGTTTTATTAGAATTAATCTGTTGAATGTTGATCAACGGTCCAAAATAACTAACAGTAGACTGCCGGAGCGTATATCTAAGCGTTATCATCGCACTCGTGCGCGCACAATCCGCGCTTTATGTACGCGGTGTGACCTACGCTAGGGCGTACGAAAAGTTAAGTGTAATAAAAAATTGTGTCATACAATTTCATTTAAGTTCTTCCTGTGCGAGTACTAATCAATACTTTTTCTTTACTTTCTTTCATGACAAAGTTCATATTCCATTGCGCCCAAACTAAATTAAGGACATTTTACTAAAAATGGTGAAATGTGGGTGTACTTACACTATAGGTACACCTCTGCCTAACCCATCGGGGATCATGTATACAGGCGTGATGTCATGACTTAATGGTCACTCAAAAATCAACTTACACTACATAACGCTAAAATATATAAAGTGTAAATGTAATAAATGCAAATTATGTAAAATTTTGAATAATATCACATGTTGATAACCTACTACTTCGCAGTTTGTTAATAGCTTATTAGAAGGTTGTTTTTATGTACTTAAACTTGATTAAAATCATGCTTATAAAAATTCTTGTTCATTACAGGTCAAGGTTCAAAAGCCTTGGGAGCGTCTACCTTCCCTTCGACAAACACCGGTCTCACGGCTGACGAACTGATACTTCGGCACCACGAGGCCAAGGCAAGCGGCGAGAAGATCGCGCAGCCGAAAGCCACGAGGGGCCGCCCGAAGTCAAAAGTTTCGTCACAATTCGCGACCATCACACGCCTCGCGCCGAAACCAGTACCGAAAAATGACATGGCCACAATACGTAAAATAGACACGAAACCTCAGGGCAAAACGCCCGATAAACAACCTCTAACCACGCCGGTAGTGCCTTCTAATATCGAAAACGGATCCCTCGTCGTACTTACGGTCAATGACCCCAACTCTCCTTCCAAAAAAATGTTACAGACATACATTGCCAGCGGTGGAGGTCGGCTAACTCCTGTCGCTTTGCCGACTTCGTTCTTAAACTCAGTCGTTACCTATATGAAAAAGGGTGGTACGCCTAAAAGTAATATGTCTGCGGGGTCTTCGCCTCATTTGACGTCCCCCAGCAGTGTTGCAAGCCAGGATAGCCGGCCCTGTTCCACCCCAGGGGTTATTCAGATGAATAGCAGTCCTGCTAAAAGAAAGCGACATAGTTCTTATACTATCACCCAGCTTTAAGACTTGTGTACGGTATTTGACGGTTTTGTTTAGAATGAGCAACATCGGGCAGAATGAAAAAACGGTCTATTTTTACCCGACTACGGCAAAGCCAAAGGAGAGTTATGATTTTAACAGGCTATATATGTATGTATGTTCATCTGTTCACTCATAACTCCTAAACTCCTCGTCGTATTTTGACAAACGAGGTATCGTTAGAAGCGTCATGTTGTTGCGCGCGGGACGCTATACGAGATCACATGGCGGTTTATAGCGGATGTAAAGTGTTACCGAAAAAAATATTTTTAAGATTAATATATCGTGTTTGGTATCTAATGAAAGGATTAAAAAATACTTTCTGAAAATATATTGGTTATCTATTATTATTCACACAAAACCCCAAATAAGAATAAAAACACTCTATTTGCAATAGCACAAAAAATCTATAGTTTTCTATAATGTTTTGTAGGCTGCTTATCAGATCATAGGTATCATATTCCATTTGCTATCAATGATCAATGATCTAACCCTAAAATATAATTTGAATAAAACGGAAAGATTAAAACTAAAACCCAACTACGACAAAAACGCCAACTAATAATCATGTAATGTTAGGCACAACACATAATAAGGTCTATTTAAATCCTTGTTTCCGATTGTTTTAATTTTTTGTAAATAAGGCTGATTTTAGACTGACTACTGACTAGTACTGTTAAAAAACCTATAAAAAATGTGCGCTAACTGAACCTTGTGTCGGCATTACAGGTGTTTTTCCTAAAACTCATGTTTGTTTGTTTACATGTTTGGCAAATATATTGCGAATGCAGATTAGACTACGTGTGACGGTTATACGAAAACCGAAACCGATGTTATTTTGTTACGATGCCGTGATGTCTTGTTTATACCTTTTTTGTCGTAGTTGGATTTTAGTTTTTAATTCTGTTGTGCTAAGGTTTTTTATGGCAATCTACGGCGCTGTCAGCTGTAGCAAAGCCGTGTCCAGATGAAAGCAGTGATGATTTCCGAGCTTTTTTTCTTAGAGTACAAACCTTACCTCTTTTGTACACTGGTTCTTCACCCAATGTAAAGTTGCTACCCAACCCTGATGTCTGTCTCTAGGACGGTATAGAGCAGTATACAGGGTTATTTGTAAAACACCAGCAACCTCTTAAGGGGTCATTGTACTCATCATTATGAACAACTTTCACTATAGAACAAAAGTTGAAATCGCGAAAAAAAAATCAGCTCTTCCCTACATTTATGTTCTCATATCTTGTCAAAATGTAGGGACCCGCAGATTTTTTTTTTCGCAATTTCAGCTTTGGTTCCATAGTAAAAGTTGTTCATAATTATGAGTATAATGACCCCTTAAGAGGTTGCTGGTGTTTTAGAAATAACCCTGTATAAATCGTCATTGTCACACTGTAAAAAAGAGAAGGAGATGTACAGGACTCTATACCTCCTGTCTCTATCTCTTTTTCGCTCTGGAACAATGATAACCACTTCTCTATTATTATGGCACTTGGACTCCTGACAAAAGAAACGCAAGCCTTGCAAGCTATTGGCTGATTTATATACTGCTTCCAACCTCGCTTTGTACGACAGAGACAGCGCTATATCAAACCAAAAGCCACGTTCTATGTGTATGTCACTTTTTGTTCGGTGAACGCGTGGTTGCGGCGACGGTTTCCCGAACAAACGAACGAATGAATGCCGACGATTGGTGCTGATACACGACGCCTGTTAAATTAGTAAGCTCAGGAGCCCTACCACCACGTCTAACGCAGTAATATACCAGTAGTAGTAGTAGTGTAGTTATTTTAATATTACTTAAGTGTGGGAAAGAGATGAAGCTCTACATGACACATAGCTACATCTCTTTCCCCCACTGAAGTAAGATTAAAATAATACTGCTTTAAAGGTGGTGATAGGCCCCCGCTCTCCCAGGATCATAATATTAGTTACTGTTCAGACACATGCGCAAATTCAGACAACATCTAAGGAAATCAGGCTTTTTGTCAGGACTTTTCAATTTTCTTCTACTACTACTACTACTACTACAACTAAGTACTTGTACCTTTACATGCTCAAATTACTTGCACCGTGTATAACACCCTAATCAGCGCAAAACCTCTTTCTTCTGCCCGATGTTTCTCAATAAGCCCCGTATTCAATTTGCACAGCATTATTACTGCTACATGTTGCAATTTTCATTTATTACGAATATGGGGCTACACTGTCAGGTACTGTAACTGACAAAATTTATAATAAGCTCTTAATAATATGCATGCAAAGTGAATTATTTACGCCTAAAGCAATGAAATCATGTTCAACTTTTAATAAGCTAGTGTTACCTATCTCGATAGTTAATCACTGCCCAGCTAATGCTAGGTAAGGGCCACATGGTGGCAAAATGAGGTAGAGGCGGGCTGCACTTGTTCATATTTTTAATTGTTTTATTATTATCTATCTCTATAGTTGCTTTCTATTTGTTTGTAGTTGAAATTCTTAGAATTAGTCTCAAATGCTCATCTGTGAGGTACGCGAAGCATTTCTTTCTGTATATAATATGAGAATGGAAAAGTTTGTTCGCAGAAGTAAGTAGGTACTGCCTTTTGAGGTTGTCATTAGATTGGAGAGCAATTACGTTCGTTTGTAAATGACTCAGTACATCCTCAATATCACATGAAAAAGGGTTTGAAAAATCTTCAGTTTGCTTCAAGTCACCAAATCTGTCGTTAACTGATCTTGTAGCTGTAAACGATTTTCATTTTATCAATGCTCGCTCACTTAAACATTGCGCCCGCATAGTGTTATTATTTACTAAGGTAAAGACTTTCATTTACAAAACTGTCGCGGGCCGCAAGGAGGAGAGTCGTGGGCCGCATGCGGCCCGCGGGCCGCGTGTTACCGACCCCTGCTTTAAACTGTTCGATGTTTTGCAAAAGAAAACAAGGTTACTAAATAGTGTTTAAACTAAACACGGTGCCATGTACCGTGCTCTAAAAGCGTGGTGATTTCACGCAAGCGGTGTCGAATTGAACACAGAAAGAGAAATACTCATCATGCTGGGCCACGAACGCGTTTCACGTTGACCAAAACATTGATGCGAAGTCAATCATTTGGGTGTATTTTTTAATTTATGTGTTTTACGCTGAATTAGTCACGTTTATTGTATGTGATATTTGTAAGTTATAGATGTAAGCGTTTTTAATTTATTTCACTACATATTTGTATGTATTGCGTTTTTAGTTAGGTTCCAATTCCTCAAATTCGCCTCGCGTTTAAAAAAGATGGCGCGCATTTTCTTCCTGAATGCTGGGAATACGAGTGAATTTTGTAGAAATCTTAGCAAGCAGCTAGTTACTAAAATAGTGTCGCGGACTCGCGGTAGTTCCATATGAGTAGTTATTCAAGTAGTTGGTTACACGATAAGGGTCACTGAATCTTACTGACAGACCATCATTCTAATTAATAGAAGTGTAGCTTACCTTTCACGGTACGTCACAGACAGCCACTTAAGTGCTTGCTAATATTATAAATGCGAAAGTGAATTTGTTTGTTTGTTTGTTACGCTTTCAAGCTAAAACGGCTGAACAGATTTTGATGAAATTTCCTGAAAACCATGACCTGGAAAAGAATATAGGATACCTTTTTTCCCGATATTCCCACGGGATCGAGGCGTATGCGGGTGGAACCGCGGGCGCAGCAAGTAATAAATAAATTCTTAATTGGCATACAATTTTGTACAAAGTTAAACCCTGTGACTCCTACGCTAGGTAAAAACACCTGTCTTACTGGAGTTAACTTATTGTATTGTTTAGTATTTTAAAAATAACTATAATAAATTAATAATAGATTATGTGATACGGAACATATTAAGTTCGACTTGGCGGAAATAATGAAATCTTGTGGGATCTCAGATGAATTTTATATTTACGTATATTAAACTTTTTTAAAGTTTTGACAGAAAATTGTATAAAAAATTAGTATATTCAATAGAGAGAACTTAGTGCATTAGAGTGAAATATTCAAGGCAATGGCACGTAAAATTTAATCGGAGAGGCAACTGGATGGCGATTGATAATCTGGGTCTTGAAGTGATACCGAACCCCCCGTACCGTCCGAACGGACGGTACATAATTTTTTTTTTGACATGGCATTCGAAATTTAAGCTCTAATTCTAAGCAAGGAATTGTGTGTATCAGTGCCATCCGGTATTGACAAAATTTACCCTCATTTTCAGTGAATAATTATCGGTAAGGAGTTTCAAGAATTAAATAACGCGTAAGACATTATTTCAATTTAACGATGTTGGGGGTAGTATTTTTTTTTTACCAATTCAATAAGATATAAACTTCAAAGAAACCGCATTTCCATCCAGTTGCCTCGTCCAAAAAAAAATATTTTGCCCTCTCCCCCCATATCTTCGCCCCCGTCCATTTGGGGTCCATTTCCATTCGGACGGTACGGGGCGGTTCGGTATCATTTCAAGACCCAGATTACCAATCGCCATCCGGTTGCGCCTCCGATAAAATTTTACGTGCCATTGCTTTAACTAAAATATTCAATCTATTGACCGCCCCAGTCGGATTAATACGACAAATGTTTTTGTGCCCGTGCCGCGTCAGTCGTATTTATACGATTGAGTACCTATGTTCGTTTTCAGGGTTCCGTACCCGAAGGGTGCCAGACGGAACCCTATTACTAAGCCTCCGCTGTCCGTCCGTCCGTCTGTCAGTGGGCTGTATCTCATGAACCGTATCTAATAGGTAGATAATTGAAATTTTCTCAGATTCTGTATTTCTATTGCCGCTATAACAACAAAGGGGGCCATACAAGAAACGTGATTTTCTTTTTCGATGTTAATGTGGTACGGATTACGGAACCCTTCGTATGTTTGTTTTTTATTTAATTGCACGATCTTATTCCTATTCTTCGTACTTAAGATTTTACATTTATTTGTCGATTTTTGAGCTTAGCGCTGGGGGCATGGCCATTGATATAAAACTAAGCGGTCAATAGGTTAAATAATGTTATAGGACTAGTTCAAATCTAATAAGCAATATACATCGAACTAATATAAACTACAGCAGATTAAGAGGGTTTACGTCGTACGGCATTTCATACAAACTTACAAGCCCTTATTTTTCGAAATGACTGAACCGACTTTAATTAAACGCATATGCAGGATACAAAGGTCTAAAAACTTAGTTAAGAACATTTTCGAAATGTCTTATTTAAACACAGATAACTGAAAATCTGTTTCTATGGAAAATTTAAAATCGGTCTAATTTGGCTGTAACACTATTTTTCGAAAATGTTCTTAACTAAATTTTTAGACCTGTGTATCCTGCATATGCGTATGAAGTTTCATAAATAACGGTTCAGCCATTTCGAAAACAAGGGCTTGAAAATTTGTATGAAATGCCGTACGACGTAAACCCTCTTAACGTACTTTTTAAAACAATTGACTATATGTTTTGAAGTATTGTTTCCAATAATAAATGAATTCTTTTAGATATATTTGTTTTAATATGTCCTTGTTTTTTATGCGTTAAGAAGCTGGATGGCTCTTACCCCAGCAACAGTAAGGCTGCCTGTCCACCGGAGCGGAGAGGAGAGGAGAGAAGCGGAGATGTGTCAATAATAGCCAATAGAATCTTGACTTAGGATCACTGATCTAAACTCAGGGGCGGAGTCAAGATTCTATTGGTTAATATTGGCACATCTCCGCTCCTCTTTTCTCCTCTCCGCTCCAGTGGACAGGCAGCCTTAGTCGCAAAAGTAATCCCACCAAAAACTTTTCTTGTAAAGTAGGTTGCCAACGTACACACGATCAATCACAATCTGTTTCACTTTGTCAGTTCAACAACATTAATTGCGTTATGTTGTAGAGCAGACAAATTTTTCAAATATATGAAGCAACAATGGATTAGCAATATCCTTTGCCTAGAAGGTTTGATGAGTGAGTCAGTCAGTCAGTCAGTGAATTTTAGGTATTAATAAATTAAATTAAATTTATTTAATTCAGACTAATTGATATGTCCATAAATTGTTAGTTACAAATGTCTTAAAAAACTATGTTAGTCATCAACATCATTTATAAAATTCAAAAATAATACAATCATTAATGTCAAAATAAAATATGTCATATTGTAATTAAGTGTCATTTCGTTAAAATCCAAAGTATAAAAGCTAGACAATTTAAACGTAGTTCTGTTTTACAAGTCTGCTAACTAAATCTTATCCTGAGAATTTAAGTTCTAGCAATATCCAGGCCGAATCTATGAGGGTTTTTTGTTTTTAAGTCGTCTTGGCGCGAGCACTACCATGCCCCCAGATAGGAGGAATAGACTTCAAAATTATTAGAAAAACGAAATGGCAACGGGTTTTTTTTAAAGAAACAGTACACTACAACAAACGTCATTCTGATGAGCGTGTAATTTTTGTGTTATCAAATTGAGACAAGTTTAATATTCTTAGTTCAGATAATTTTGAACAATCTGTTCGTCCCTATTTTGACGTCAGACTGTACAAAATGAAAACCGCAAAGATGAATGCAAAATCATTTATTTACAATTAAGAGACCTAACTTACATGCCATTAACACCGACAAATGCTCACTCTCAGCATTCCACCACTTCGTGGGGGAACCACTGCGAGTCTTCAAGGCTGTCCCACAGTGATAACTCAGGGTCCAGGAACTCTTGGTTCAGTAGATCAACGTCGAGAATCTTCTTGTGTTCTGCAAAACCAACGGTAAAGATGTCACTAAACGAACACTTACTAAAGGGCAGAACATGCCATCAGCAATGAGGTGAAAGTTTAGTTTATATTATAGGCAATGTTGTTCAATCGCAAGTTACTCAGAATTTAATAGAAAGCTTTAGCCGCTCTCCACAAGCTCCTACTAAAGGTTTGTCGCCGCTGGAGCGTAACAAAAAGGAGCGTATGTAACACACGTTAAGACGGACCTGCGGTCCAAATATATGTAACATTTCAAACATGAAATGTAACAACGTTTCAGAACACGTATGTGTACCTACTATTAGAGAGATCGATCATATTCATTCACTCACTCTTTGTGTTACATAGTCCATATAAGGGACTACTCACACTTATGCAGCTCCATTCGCGTTTCACTTAATGATTTTGTTCACACTTATTCAGTTCAGCTTCTATCAGCAGAGTACAGCGCTGAACGCGGCAGAACAGCGCTGAACTCTATCTATAGCACTGGCATGATAATAACACATTTGGCCTCATTTTATACTTGTTTGCCGCGAAGGATGAATAGACGCGGAAACCTGAACGGATGCGAACGCGTCTCCATACAAAATCGTTGTTTTCTATAGGCTTAAGGCCAGGACTCTCAGAATCGACCTATTTTTGATTCAACATTAAACAATCAAATATTGTTAGTTTTGATCTGATAAAAATACATGTTGTAGTTTAAGAAATATTCTTGATTATTCTACGGTTCAAAACACGATATTAACAACTTCACTCGATCAAAAAAAATCGCGAAAACTCTCTGTTTTCGCGATTTTTTGATCGTTTTTTAAGTCGTACTCGAAGTAGACCCAACTTTTACTTCCGAAAAACATGTCAAAAAATCGGCAATGAAATTACAAAGAATATTCTACGGTTAATTTTTCTCAAAACTGTTTTTTATTGTTTTAACAAGATATTATTTAATAAGGCGGCCCGCGCGCTTCCATTCAGTAGCCGGCCAGGCGTCTTTGAGGTAGGACCTGTGTCGCTGTTGCTAGCTCGCTGCGTTCCCCGCAAAATATACGATAAATTAATGTTATTTTCCGTGTTTGTTAGTATTTAAAATCAGTCTGTATATTATATAGTTTTAGGTTCTAGTATTAATAATTTAACTGTAGATATTAGTTTAGGTTGTAGTATAAGAGGTATTTAAGATTAAATTATGGGGAATAAGAACAGAAGGAAAAAAAATATATCCAGGATAGAACTGGGGAAGCTTAAAAAAAAAATAAGGTAAGTTTGATTATAATTTTTCTACGTATATTAAAACTACCTACTCGTTTTTAATATTACAGTTTACAGAAAGAACAGTAGCACAACTACACCAAAGATCATTTTTGCAAATAAACTTTTTATCTTTGCAGTTTATCGATACCAAGATACAAATGCGTATTTACAAAAAAGTGCACAGGCTAACAGTAAGTACCTACCCTACAACTCGATTTTTATAATGGGATTTAGAATAGCGATGACGCGACGGCAGTATTTGCTTCTCGCTCAGGCGCAATAGGTAGGTTCTGTGAGCGTCAGACATGTACCTAGTGTACCTACTCTGCATCAATTCAACTCGCGCGTCTACTGTAGGTATCTATTGTACAAATTATAATAATAATGCAAGGTTGTTGATGTTGTTGTACTTTCACAAAAAATAGTGACTAGTGTAGATATCTGTTATCGCCTGACTTACCGACCGACTTACCGACTGACTTACCGGCAGACTTACCGATTTCCTGGCTGACTTCCTGTGGGAAATTGCCTGCCATATCAAAATTCTATAGATTATAATTAGGGCATGCTATCCGGATATCCGAATTATCTGGATATCCGTCGAAAATATTATCCGAATATCATTTGTTTTACTATCCGGATATTTATTTATTTATTTATATATACTTTATTGTACATCAGATAATATATTACAAGAAAAAAAAAAGTAATACACTACAAAATATACAATGGGCGGATAATACGGATAGTTACTTTTGTTCCATTTTCCTTTTGATAATATAACATTTAACGTTGTGTTTTAATAAAATAGGTATTCGCAATCGTGACAATTCATGCTATATCTTCAAAAATCCATCTAATGACACAATTACTATGTAGATTCATCATAGAGAAAATTTAAAAGTGCTTTTGCACAGAGCTCGACTTCAGTTGACGACAGCGATGGTGATGACGTAGCACTCAGTGATTACAAGCAGCAGAAACTGAAATATCATTTACTTCAACAGAGAAAATAAGCAAAGAAATTGAAAGGACTCTGCAGGTTGACCATCAACAGTGAATGCATTGACAAGCTTGGCATTTACTTTAAAGGCATTGGCAAGAATGATGGCTTTGATTAGTAGTGTTGTTCTCTAGATTCATCTCTGTATTGTGTCTTGCTTGACGAGATCTCACAGAACAAAATAGAGTTCCTGCTAAATGCAACATAAAGAAAAGGTTAGGATTTGCTACACTGGAACAAGCTGTTTTGGTAACCAACCCAAAATCAGATTGATATGGGAAGTAGGAATGCGGAGCAGAGGCCTCATCATGATTCTCGGCATTCATGATTTGCATTAATTCGTTTCCTGCCTGGACCGTAAAAACCCAATCCGGAAAGTCTTCTTTAGGAATACCCACAGTTTCACATATATGTCCAACGGAAGATAGGACTGCACAATCGCGATAACAAGAACTGAATGACCCAAAACGCACAAAAGATAGTTCATATTCAGGGAATCGATGAAAGTACATGCCATTCGCGGCTACTAGTTTGTGCTGATCCAACTTATACATCAGATACTTTGACATCTAGCAATGTCAGTAGTGTGATTTTGTCTCAATTATTACCAAGCACTACTTTATAAGACTTACAGTCTTCATCTAATGTGCTTTCAATTGTTCTAGCCATCTTAACAAAGATAGCATTTGACCAGCTCACGATCTATTATACCATTGGTAGATAACCCGTGGATGATAGCTTTTCTCGTCAATGACAGATACTTTAGTATACGATTATTGAAGAGTTTTTGTAATAAAAATGTCGATTGTAAACTAATATAAGTTTAATTTACCTCTTTTACAGTGGTTTCCAAAATATCCATATTATCCGGATATATTCGAATAGTTGTCTGGCAGTATCCGAAATATTCGAATAGTAAAATGAGCGGATAATTGCATGCCCTAATTATAATGCTTGTTATTCTCTTTTCAGTTATGTTTTTGCAATCGGGTTTTTTGTTTTTTTTAATAATTTTTTTTTTTTTATACTTCGTTTTTTATTATAATACACTACATAGGTACCTATGAAACTTAGCAATAGGGATAACCCTGCAAATGCGGCTGAAGGCTTTTGCAGACCAGCGCGACTCGTCGCGCGACGCGACACGAACAATACAAAACTTTACAGTATGATAATAGGTATTACCGTGGTATAACAATAAACGGTGTCGCGTCGCACGACAAGTCGCGCTGGTCTGAACTCAGCTTAAAGTGGCTTTTTTGCATTGATCTATCTATCTATCGACAAGGAAAATGAGCAGCCTGATAAGTGCGCATCCAGTACACATTCTCTACCTCAACCAGATTTGCAGCAACCAGGTCCAAGCACCGTTTTGTGATTTTTGATGAATGATGAAGAATTTACTATTTCAATAAAACTCATTACAATATAATACACACTGTATTATATTGTAATGAGTTTTATTGGAATTTATTTAAGTAATAATAAATTACTAGCTTAAGCCCGTGACTTCGTACGCGTGGAGTATAACCTAGTTATAAAACATAAATCCTATGTGATAGGTGAAAACTAAAGCTACAGAATACCGAAACTCCCAATACAATCCCTCCAGTAGTTTTCTAATCAAACAAAAATTCAAAAAACCGCATTGTAAGCGGAAGCGCTGTAACAGTCATGAAAGAAAAGGAAACAGTGTTAGTGACATAAAAAATAAACAATTGTAGGTAGGTAATAAAATAAATTGTGTTGCTTATATTTCCCTAAAAACGAAACACCCGAAACATTAACATGAATTCCGTAAAACAAAGTTAATTGTACTTACTGTTATAATGTTTTACTGTGACGCAAAATTTTTGCACAGCGGGGTCAGCGAGTTCATTTGAACTGCGTGTCCGCGCGACTGGCTCGCGGGGATTGAGGTAGCGCTAAATGCCTACTGCGCTCGAATATCCTGCCCTTAAGCTGAATAAGTGTGAGTAGTCCCTTAGTCTGCTAATCATAGCCATTTTTGAGTAAAAACGAGGAACTTCGTCAGCAGTGCCGTTTTGTATTGATAAACATACATTCCTAAGCATTCGTAAATCAGTCAAGCTAAGCAAATATTTAAGCATTCTAGCAGATATTCATAAATCATGATAACCAAATTTTCACTGATAAATGCGAAAAAGGAGTGTATTTTTTTATTAGAAGTGGTAAGAGCGGTGATGAGAAGACTGATGTAGTTAAATTTTTATCAATAGAAAATTCAGATACAGAAATAATACCTTTTGATAGATAAGGCCTGACTTTTTAGTAAGAGTACATAAGATATACATACATAATGACAGTATTTTTATCTCACGAAGTGACGCGCGCTTTACTTGTGGTTACCAAGTGTGCAAATACTCTGTGAATGTGTGTGCAAGCGCAGGAGCTCTAAGTACCGTCAGAGACAATGGCGAAGTCGGAATTGTGCGTGTATCTGGGTGTTATGTGCTGACGCTACTCTTCTTCACACACACATTCACAGCGTGTTTGTACACTTGGTCACCACAAGTAAAGCGCGAGTCGCTTCGTGAGATAAAAAATACTATACAATTACAATGTGCCACGCGGACCGCAGACATCTTTTTCTATACGATATTATGTTTCATTTATATGATGTAAAACAGCCTTTGACTAACATCCAAAAGTCCAAACTCAAGGACTGACAACCAGGCCGGGGTTGCGGGAAAGTCCAAAAGGGATGCCGTGGCCCCTGTCAACGCACAGGCAACTGAAGGAACACGGGTGGGTTTTAGTCAGTAAGAGTCTGACACGCCCTTCTGCTCCGCCCAGAGCGGGAGAAGTTATTTGACGAATTCCCACCCACAAATAAAAACTACTGAAAACCAGTAATGGAGCGCGGTATACTAGGCGTTAGGCGTTAAATTAACGGATCATGTTCGAAACACAATACTGCGGTCCAAAACAAAGATAGCTGACGTGGTTCAAAAGGCTACCAAACTTAAATGGGACTGGGCAGGACATGTCTGCCGCATGCCAGACAAACTATGGACCCAAATAGCACAGAACTGGTGCCCGGAACAGCGAGGCGGGGTCGCGGCAGACCACGTAGGAGATGGCGGGACGAGCTGGACAGATTCGGTCAAAATTGGAAGCGCGCGGGCTCGCGAAAGGTTAAACGAGTGAGGGGAGCCCTTTGCCCAGGAGCGGGACAGCGTAGCCTAATTAAAAACCGCCTTCCAAAAGTCCATGTGGTGGCCTAGAAATGCCCGACTTACCAGTAGAACAACAGTGTGGAGTCTAAATGTTCTAGAATGAAACTAAAGCATCCAAAACATATGACGTGACCACCCAAAGGAACACAAATTCCCGACCCATTCTCAAAGTGACGAGACCTGTATATCAGCCGTGAAAACATTAAACTCATAATTTCATAGGATGATTATGAATATAAAAGTTCAAGCCTTTATCCATACGTCAGTGAAGTCAACTTACCAACTAACGCGAGCTCGTCTGTTTGCGCCTTAGCCGCCGGCGCCTGCGCGGGGTCAACGACCGGCACGGTCTGCGCAGGCGTCGCGCCCGGCTCCCCCTGCCCGTAGTAGCCAGACCACGCAGAGTAGTTCTGCCAGTATGCAGACGGATCATAGTATTGATTGTACTCCTATAAAGTAAAATGTTACTTCATATGTACAACATCCTGACAGTCTATCCGTCAAGCCATTATCCAGGGTCCGCTTTTTCTTTAGTTTCATTGCGATGAAGTTTTTAAAGATGCAAGCTTGTTCTGAAGCAGAATTCTTCTTGATTTCGTTTGGTTAAGCAATAAGCGGTGGCCTACAGATATTGTCAGTGTCGAAAATTGAAAACATTGGCATTTTATACAGTCATAAATATTTTATTCTACTACTTGTAACTTTTTAGTCAAATAAGAGTGGAACTTGAATAGATAAGTAGTAGTTTTATGAACTCAATTTTCGTAAGTACTTTTGTTTTTATTAAAAATATTGAAAATATATGAGAGCATTGTGAAGCTATTCCAATGGTTTCAATTTCATTCTGCATCTTTTCATCTTTAAATGATTATTCTCCAAGCCAACTGCATGGCCATTTGTAGTGCTGAAAAGCAAGCTATAGAATGAAAGATGTTATATACTGAAGGTAAAATTCCCATCATTTGGCGCCAGCAGCACGTGTTACGTAGCATCCACACTTGAAAAGAACATGCTATCAACTAAAAATCACCTACCGTTCCACCACTAAATGTAGAATTAGGTGTTGACGGAGCTGATGGGTTCTGTGAAGAGTTGTTGCACTTAGGCTTGGGCACTGCGGTGCAAATCTTCAACGGCTTAGACCCAAGTCCAGTGTAGCCATTCATTGCATACAAAGCATTCCTTTGCTCCTCCTCATTGCCGAACCTCACAAAACCATAGCCTTTGGTATATCCTGAGCTGTCCAAGATAACTGTAATGATAACCATTTTAATTGATATCAACTCTATTGTGATTATGTGTCATTGTAACATAATAATGAATGTAAAAGTTTACCTTTTGCGGTTTTTATTGAAGAATACTTGGATGCAAAGATTCTGTAGAGTGAGTAGTCATCAACATCAGGACTCAGGTCTCCCACCCACACAGAGAACTCTCGTTCTGTTTGCATGTTAGCACGAGCTTCCCGTGACGCTGTGTTTAAGCGGAACCTTACCACAGGAAATGTCCCTGGGATTGGTTTTCCATTCAATTTGTGCATGGCATCTATTGCTTCTTCATCTGTCTGTAATAGAAATGATTCTTTATGACAGCCATACTCAAACTGTGCTCCACGGAGCCACAGGGGTTCGCAAAGCCTCTGTTGGGGCTCCGCGATAATATTTGACTATGGCATATGTCCAGCAGTGGACTTCATTGGTGTGTGGTATTTTAGCTGCTTCAGAATCATCCTAATCTCATATGATTTAAATTTTGTATGATAAAAGCTGTTTTTAAAAAGCATATTACAGTGTTTCTGAATATTTGCAGGCTACAATACAGTCTCCTATGTATATTTTTAAATTAGTTTGACTGATTTTATTCTGTTTAGTTTTTATTTATTTTGTGTTTTCCTTTTACGTACTTTAAGATAAGATAATATTTATTTGCTTTAACATGTCTCATACATACACATGCTTTGCATGCCGAAAGGTAAAATATGGTGGTACTAAGACTGTGAAATAAATATTATTACATGAATGTAAAACACCTGCACATTGTTTACCCATATTTGTAAAGAAATGATTTGAATTTGGTTTTTATTTACCAAATAATATTTCATTAAATCCAACAGTGCCAGTGCCAGCCCTAGATAGATAGATAGATAGAATATTCTTTATTATGCCCTAGTGGGAAAAAGTGAACTCGAGATTTTATACGAGTGTTATTTGCCCCACTAAAATCAATTAGTCAACCATAGTGGACGACAAAACTTTCAACAACCCACCTTTTCCCACTACTGGGACAGATTGGTTGGGACAAAGTGGAATAATCCATTAAACGCAGTTTTTGATTATTTTACAGTTGGGCTCCATCAAATATTTTGTTTTCCAAAAGGGTTCTGTCACCAAAGAAGTTTGAGAACTGCTGCTTTAAGACATAAAAACTGTAAATAAGAATGGTAATCTTTGATCTCAGTATGTAGTTTCAAACCATTTCTTTTTGTAATAAAACTTCTGAATTCTTTTAGGGTTTGGACAGTACCTGAAAATGTACAAAGGCATATCCGGCTGGTTCTCCAGTGAATTTGTTTCTCATGACTTTTACGGCCAGTGGACGCTGCACCATCCGATTGAAGGCAGCCATGATGAAGCTCTCGGTCATATTGGGCTCCAACTAAAAGAAACCGTCATAATTTTTGTATGAATAGAGGGAATAACTTCTGCAAGTAATAAATAAAATTTATAAAAATAATACTTCGACATTGCCAAAGACATTAAATTATTTGTTAAATCTCTTTGGACATTGCAGATTCGGTCTGAAAAAGACAATATCTTTAGGTAAAATTGTTTGAAAAGTATATATTACTTACGCTGCCCATCCATAGTTGACACTGCATAGACATGATTTAAACTAGAACTTTTACTATCTGGAAAGCAAATAATACCAATGATTTTTATAAAAATATCGATTTCCACCACAACAACAAAATGCGTCCTT
The DNA here is from genome assembly GCA_948150665.1 of Conistra vaccinii. Lineage (NCBI taxonomy): Eukaryota > Metazoa > Arthropoda > Insecta > Lepidoptera > Noctuidae > Conistra > Conistra vaccinii. The sequence goes on from OX411327.1 coordinate 9,205,239, forward strand.
TGCCATGTGAAACTGTCAAACACAGACTTGTCAAACTGTCTGAAACTGTCAAAAATATGCTGGCCGCTTTCCGAATTAGAACGTAATCGCTCACAGCGCTGACATCAATCATTACCGTTCCGAACAAGATATCACGATTATGACACTAAGGCACAGACATATTGAAACTGTCAAACACAGACTTGTCAAACTGTCTGAAACTGTCAAAAATATGCTGGCCGCTTTCCGAATTAGAACGTAATCGCTCACAGCGCTGACATCAATCATTACCGTTCCGAACAAGATATCACGATTATGACACTGAGGCACAGACATATAAAGAGTAGGAGGCCAAACATTAATCCATAGTTATATTTATATAGATGGATATGATTCTTTATCCTTTTTTTGCTAAACGACAAGCCGTAAATTCTATCTCGTTCTGTCACCTGTTGTCATACTAACTCACACATAGACAAAATTTGACGCTTAGCTTGTCTATCCCGCGCCGCCATATTGACAAGCACCATCTTCTGCATCGCGTTCTATTTTTCAACCGCGTTAGATAGTCAGGGACGAATTTGGCGAAAAAACGAATATTTTTCGTAAAATATTTACCATTGAATTATCAAACAGCCTCGACTTACTCTACGATTTCTTATAAACTGTTTTGGTGACATAGTTCCAGAATCCTGCAGTGCAGATTTTCGGTGTAAACACACATACTATTCTAATAAATTATAAAATTAATTATGTTATCCTGTGTCTGTGTGATGTATAACATGAACCTATATCACACAGTCATGTGTGTGATAAAGGTGTACCTACATAAATAGGTATACGCTATTTACATAATTTTGAAATTTCATTCGGCTTGTAATCTAATAATTTTTTGATTGACTTTATTGATAAGTAATCTACACTTCTTATACCCAGAGAATATCGATTGTTGCCGATTTTCAGTAAGTACCTATATTGGTCGTTTCAATATATCGTTAGATAATACCGGCAACCGGCCCTAGACCGGCCCTGTATTGACAACTTTCCCTATGTGTGCGTAATGGCTACGCAATTTTTAGCGAATGTTTGGTCTGCTACTCTTTATATGTCTGTGCACTGAGGGCTGTCAAAAATTCGGAACGCTCGTGAACGCGCTCACAGTGATAACTCAAATGTCAAAACTTTCATATCATCACTTAACTTCTTTGTGTTGTACCACAAATTTCTTCTTATTCTTGGGTTAGGTGACGAACGATAGCCAAAAGCACAATTTCAAAAATGTCACGTTAGTATATAGATATGATGCGACTCAAAACAAAAACAGGTGATATTAGTAAAATGCATGATCGGCGTTATCGCAAGCTGGCGCATGTCTTGACGTCATCGATGACGATTCACGGAACACCGTTATCGCGCTCACGCTTATTCGGAATGGCTTTTATCGCGCTCAAATCGATTACAGTGTAACTCGGAATGCACTGACAGTTAGTGCTGTGCCGTAAACAAGGCCGCTTTCCGGGGTGAAAAACTGCCTCAATCACAGCCATAGACTACGGCCGCTTCCCAAATTAGAATACATCGCTCACAGCGCTGAAATCAATAATTTGCGTTCAATTTAGCTATCATGATTATGACAGCTGAGGGCAACAGCCCTCCCTCTCTCGGATATCATACATAATATATTTCTTTGTGTATATTCTTCTTTGGTTAGGGGGCGACTGGTGGCGATGGTATATTTTATCTTAATGGCTACGAAAATAATGTTCTCGGAAAGCAAATTATTTATGTAACGACGAATTGTTGTTGTTGACAACCCTCAGCTATCACAATCGTGATATCTAAATCCGAACGCAATTTATTCAAGCTAGCGCTGGGAGCGAATATGGCTTGATTCGGAAAGCGACTTATCTGTCACTGATAGTGAGATGTAAATGCTACTGACTGAATAGTTCATTCAGTTCACTTACTAATTAATCGACTAAAGTAAAGTTCTTGATCCGAACATCATCGTAATACATACGATGCGCAAAAATATAATATCCACGAAAACAAAATATTGATTTTGTGATTTTGTTATTTAAATGCGCTTGCGCAGTGACAATTTGGTTATTCTAATCTGTGGTCCTGTTGTGTTTGCAGCTCAGTTGCAGTTTTGCAAACTATGGCCGACAATGACGTGTGAGTAGAGTGTATGTGTTCTGTGCGTGTGAGTGAGAGGGGTGAGGAGAACTCGGAGAACTCGAGAACGAGAATATGTCATCATCGAACCAAAGCAAGGCGAACGAGACAAGTGGATTATATGATAACAAAAGCATTTCTTCAAATGTGTAAAGTGAATGTGCTACTCACAAAAGAATGTGATGTTCGTATAAACATTATATTTATAGTAAGAACATCTCCAAAAAATATAAGGTAAATATTCTTAACGTTCACTTGCCATTCTTACATTATCAGGTCAATATCAAAGAAATGTCACGACTTGATAACATTGACGCATTGGAAAAGCAATTAGCCGAATTGCAAATGGCCAAGGATTTAAATAACTCTGGCAAAGTTAAAAAGATACCACCAGCCGTACCGCCAAAAAAGAAGGCTCAACCTCAAGTTCCACGCAGTGCTGTGGTAAGCACTATTTGTGAGCCGTCATATTCGGCAATGATCATGCCGACTACAAATAATAATACAACGTATATTAACACACTTCCAGATAATGTACGCTCTCATATTCATAAAGATTACGCAAATGTAAACCAATTGAATCTGGCAACTTTAAACCATTCCTATAGACAGAACTTACCCATGCCGTCTAAGAGTTACAATGCAACATACAGCAATATACCTCCGTACAGAAGCAATGACAGCCTGCCTCCAGTGCCACCGCCACCGCCGCCACCACCTCCACCACCATCAATTTCTATCGCATCGTCGAAACCATACAACGTAAGCCAAAATAATGAGGAATATTTGCCACCTCCATCACCTGTAAGCTCTAATTACAGTGAGTTGGTCAGAGCTACTGCAAACTTGAACTATAATCAAGAAAGGCCATCTTACCCACCTATATATCAAAACGAGTTTCCTGAATATGGGGTCTCACAAACTTCAACTTATGAGTCACTTTATGAGCCTATTAACCCACGTCCACACAGCAGCATGTCGTCGCAATCTAATTCCTTACACAATTATCGCAATAACTTGTCTAACACAAGCAAGTCACCACTGCATAAAGAAGAAGAAGTGGATGCACTTACCAATCTTCTTGTGAAATCTATAACAGACAGTCAGGATTTAGATGTGTTTGGAACATGTGTTAAATGCGATGGTAAAGTGATAGGTGAGAGTTCTGGATGCACAGCAATGGGAAACATGTACCATGTGACATGCTTCTGTTGTCATTGCTGTAATGTAAACTTACAAGGGAAACCATTTTATGCTGTGGAAGGTCAGCCATACTGTGAAACTGATTACTATGAAACCTTAGAGAAATGTTCTGTATGTGACATGCCAATCCTAGATAGGATTTTACGAGCTACTGGGAAACCTTACCACCCCAACTGTTTCACTTGTGTTGTATGTGGAAAAAGTCTGGATGGAATACCATTCACTGTTGATGCCATGAATCAAATTCATTGTATTGAGGATTTCCATAAGAAATTTGCTCCACGCTGTTGTGTTTGTGAATTACCTATTATGCCAGAAGAAGGCGAAGAAGAAACTGTTAGAGTGGTTGCATTGGATCGTAGTTTCCACGTGAGATGTTACCGATGTGAAGACTGTGGGCTCTTACTGTCTTCAGAGTCAGAAGGTCGAGGATGTTACCCACTTGACGATCATATTCTTTGTCGAAACTGCAACGCTCATCGCATCCGCCTTCTTACAAATGTTATGACGACTGATCTTTAAACATATTGCTCACGGATAACCCAATTAAAGCAATATAATTTTCATACTCTGAATAATCCCATTATAATGTTTTTTTACTCAATCTTAATTCTTAACATAAAATTTAACTCATCATAACATTATTTTAATAACTTATATAATATATTTTTTATTTCTTAGTAGATTTTTGTAGAAGTAAACAGCTATATTTTGATAATTTTAGCTGGTAATATGTTCTAGTGATATGTCCTAAGTAGTACAGTAGTTATTCCTATTTATATGCATATTTTGAGCCATTGTATTCTATAAGAAGACTGTTATCAGAGTAATATTTGTCAATTTTATTGTAATGTTAGTGGTTAATGGAAAATAATTTAATTGGTTTTTATTATAACTGCATAATGTGATAATTGAGACAATATTGTTGTGTATCTTCTATTTATGAAGCATTATAAATGCTATAAAATCGTTTATATGATTAAATAAATGTAGTTATATATTATATTTTATAATAAATTTTTGTGGCAGCATATTATTTTTATAATATTGTAATAAACATATTTTATTTTACTTTATCGTGAATTATTTATAAAAATAAACATAACATTAGTATATTTTAATCAAATTTATTTTATTTCTATAGAATTAACTAAAAGTAATTATAGTTTACAATACTGGCTTAACATAAAAATACAAAGGCAAGTTTTCGATATGTCTTAGTTCCACAATTTCATAATTTTACCTAAATATTATCACAAATACATTATAAAAACACAGTCACAATATTCACAATCATTAATTCTGAACTTTTATAGACACATAGCTGCAATTTTTCCGATATTAATATCACATTATGGAAGACTTTTAAGGTCATCAGTACTACTATTTATTATTCTTAACTTACTAAAAGTCTGAACAACACAGACCTCGTTTTAAATCAAAGGACATTTTCTAAATAGTAAAATTACTGTAGTATAAAATGACTACACTCATTTTGAGATCCATGTTCACTTTGACTTCATTCCTTGTAACGATAAAATAGAAATAAAACTAGGAACAAGATAATCACATAATGTAACTACCAATTTACACCTTATGTCTTAATTTCGTATTGAATTTTGGTGGGCTTAAAACTTGTTTCATAAATAAGGATCGTTTTTCCTTGATGTTTTCAGACATGATCAAGTCGCATCCAGTAGCACTTGGAAGATTTTCACTAGTTTCAAAGGATGAATTATCGTAATTTTGCTGTCTTGGAATTGTCCTTAGTCCTTGATCTAGGTCAAATTGGTTTTTTACATTTACAACGCTAGGATCGGTTTGCGGCTGACTTATTTCACACGAGCGATATAACATTTCTTCGTCAGAGTTTAAATTTAGCCTAGGCTCAAACCTTTCTCTTAAAATAGAAAACTTTCGTCGTGGTCGACTTCTCGCTCCTTTCTTAACATTTGACATTTTCGATGTTGACGAGTTGACTACTGGCATTGCAGTATCTTTCTGTATCAGTGACTGTAAAGAAGTCGATATTTTATTTGAAGTACAGTCTTCAGTGGAGTTAGTAGGAGCAGAGCTTTCTGAAACTAACTGCCACAAAAAATCAATGTCTTTATTTGAAAAATCGTGTTGGATTTGTTCAGGTTTAACATTGATTTTCTTGCCTGGTAGTTTGATATTACTTGAATTCGATTTTTGACGACGTCTCGTATTTTTATTGTAAGCAGTAACATTTTCTCCACTATGTAAATCTGTGGATGTTGACGACCTATTTGAAACGTTTAGCTCTTTTTTCATCATCTCAAATTTTGATCTTTGGTTAATGTTCATACAGTTTTCCTTTTCTGGCAAAGATTCCATTATATTGCTTGAGTCAAACTTTGAAGGTTCTTTCCATAACGCTTGTTTTAAATCAATTTTCGTAGATGTGTTGAATTGAGGCGAATCCCATAAATGTTCTCGCCTGTAATATAAATTTCTTGGGGAATTTGTTACAGTCGATTTACGAATTTCATCTATTGTTGCAACCAGAGAGCTTTCAGAATTCAATCTTTTCTTATTCGAGTGATCTATGTCGCCAAGGTCATCTAACTCTTCCATTATAGGTTCTAAGTGGTTAGGATCCTTGCTAACATCAGCTATGCATGGTTTTGCTAAAAAGGTATCATCATGAGAAATGAATGTGTTGGTATAATCATCCTGATTTGTTCTATCAAACTTCACAAATACATTCGAGTATGTATGAGGCTTTTTAGGGAAAGGTGGTGCAGCCAAAATAGCATTTTTGAGATCTTGTGAAACACAGCTACTTATCTCAGAGCTTCCTGATGTTAACGTGTCTCTTCTTCTGTCTCTTACCACACTTCCATCATGAAGCCAGTTTTCTATGTCAGAATATCCATTCCAGGATCTCAGTCCCCAAGCTTCTCGAGCAATATTTACGGCACATATATTTTCGTAATCGTGAACTGACAAAACCTCCGTTGGAGTATCTAACTCACGTGGTTTTGAAGGGAATAAGTCCGTTCCTATTCCATTCTTATTTTTATCCTTTTTGGCATACATTTCCTTGAGAATATCTAAAGCTATTCTTTGAATGTTTTCGATATCTGCATCTTGGTTTCCAACTTTAATATTTTTGAGTGCACTCAAACATAACTTTTGGACAATATTTTCGTTAAATGTGTTTATATCCGAGCTATTGATATCGCTGAAGCTAAGGTCTAAATCCATATCAAAAGAGTCAGAAGAAGTCTTTTTATTAGAACCATCTGTATCGTGACTGATCTCAGAACTGTCCGTCTTTAACATTTTCATAAATTCTTCATTAATTAAGTTACAGACGTCTAGGTTTATATTAGCTAAATTGTCTCTTAATGCATCTGAGGAACATATGCCTCTACGCTTGTGCAAGTTTAAATTGCTGGAAGTTATTTCATCTATTGAGCTTTCTAAATTCTCCATAGAACTTAACTTTAATGTTAACTCTGTTGGAGAGCAAATAGCCATTTTTTTGTTGTTTTTATGTTTGTATTCATCTTCGTGCAAAATCGATTGAGGTGTGTTTTCAACCGTGTAAAATTCTACGCTAGAAACCTCTAAGCTATTGTTACCGATAGGCGCCGATGTAAATGTAGGTGTTCCAGATCTAGCTATCCAGTGTTCCAATAAAAACTTTTTGTCAGCGTTTTCACTTTCCTGTCTCTGAGCTTGTTCAGCTGACACATCTTTACTGTAAATAAACGTATAAATATTCTTATAAAGATTGTTTGTTATAAGTTATACATACGAGATATTTGATTTTTATGAAAGTACCTGGGGCTGGCGCCAGTTTCATCTTCTTTCCGAGAACTTTTAAAAGATCTAACATGGTTTAGACTGCTGCCTTGATCTCTTTTGTTGTATTCTTGTATATCGACCTTATTGTTCAATTCGATGTCGTCATTTTTCCATGAAATGGGTCCCGTTGAATGAAAATATCTGTAGTATAATATCATAGAAAGGATACCTGAAAACGATAAAAATAACTTAAAATCCTTCAGTGTCGAAAAAAAATGTATTTAATATTTTAATCATCGTTTGTATTAACGTACCGACGATTGTACCAAATATGATACAAATGGCTGCAGCAATGGACCATGATTTCTTTTGCTGCTCAGTTTCAGAAATAAGCACATACAAAAATAAGCTTCCGAAGTTTTGTGATATCATCAACGTATAAAACAACATCAAACGATATCGCGTATGTCCTTCCCGCAAGTTGATATAACAGAAACAATAAACGAAGCCCATTACAACATTGTAAAGAGTTTCTTCTAATTTATTTGGACAAAATGTAGTTTTTTGAACGACAATCCAAAAGGTCATTGCAAACCAATGCAAACCTGAAAATATAAATCGGTATTACGCTTTAAATTGTAATATATACACGTGTTTTAACTATGATAATTTAGCCACATTTACTAAGATTGGCAAATGATCTAAATAGGTAATATTTCAATAAAATAATAGGTACCTAAAGGTATTAATGTCCAGATACCAAAAATTTGAGCAAATAACAAAATTCCTGGAATTCTTCCGATTAACATTCCGAAATGCCATATCAATTTCAGCACTAATGAATTCCAGCTGAAATTCTCATTGGAAAATGCTGTAATAGTGTAGATGTATGTCGCGCAACCCCAAATAACCGACGCGATCGATGCAGATAAAGCAAACACTGAAATTATAATAGATTTTTTACATTTTAATTAAAATAAACAAACATTCTTATCATAAAATCTTCTGTTCTAAAGAATACGAAAAGTTATAGGTTTCTGAAAGTTGGCAACGTCGCAAATAGATGTCAAATATTTCGCTGTTTTGATTAATTTGATAATATTTCTGTATGGAAATAAAAAATGTGGCTAACTAGCGAACTAGAATATTGATTATGAAATGCAATAATTAATATCGTAACACCGAATAGTCCGTTTTAGATGTAATAAAACTATTTGGAAACTTTCCAAATGCCTTTTTTGCACCTAAAACGGTTACAACATCAAATTCAATGTTATAATTGCAATTCATTATTAATATTCTAGTTAGTTAATTAGCCACATTTCTTATTTCCATACAGTATTATTTCCACATTAATCGAAACAGGTAAATATTTGACAGCTATTTACGACGTTGCCAACTTTTAGGATGCACCCTCGTAAGAAATAAAAAAAAAATTTACCTTTTGTATAGTAATTTTCATCTAAAGTAACAATTGCATACGTTTGTAATATTATTTGTGGCACAGTACCCATAAAAATATATAAAAAATGCAACAAACTTAAATCATTTCTTTGAGAAATTAATTTATGAGTTTTTATAGATTCTAGGTTTTTGCAGACAAATACTTTGCGCAGAAATATTATATATCTGAAATAAAAATGCACACATCAAATAAAGAAAAAAATATATAAGTAAGTAGGCAAATTATTAGTAATCAGGTAATCCCTGATACTTTACCTTTCTAGTAAACCAACAAGGCAAACATGAGTAATCCAATGACGCAAACTTGATTTTTGATCAGTAACAAACCACCTAATTGAAAATATATTTATAAGAATATTTGGAGTTAAAATAAAAATTAATGTACCAAATGCCCAGTAAAGATGCCCATCTTTACAATATTCGGCAAAAACGATTACATCTGTAATAAGAAAATAAAAACAAACATAAGTTACATGGTTATGATAAGTTCATGGATACAATAATAATAATTAACCAACATACGTTCAAATTATAACAGAAAATCATTCAGTACCTACCCGTTTAAGTAAAATTGATCCAATATAAAAGATTATCTCACCTGTCGTCAAATCAGCTAATATCGTAACAAGTGATATAAATACACATAAAACATGAATGATACAAAAGTTTTCATCTTGATTGTTTGATGTTTTACTTTCTATGTTATGGTTTCCAAATCTACAAGCCTCCGCCATTCTAAAAATTCATTCATGAAAACATATTGAAAACAAACAAATAAACTTCAGCATTCTGTCTTCCTGTCATTACTATTATTTCAGAATCGACTTTCATATAACGAAATCTTTGCAATAACAAGATAACTATTGTACGTCAAATTCAACAAACCAATACAATCAATACTAGTTCAATGCCGTAAATCACAGCGCAAGCGCAGCGTGGGCGCATAGAATCATAAAGGCAAACTTTTGTTCACGCATTGTAGGCGAGCACAGACTAACTAGTACTTAGGCGAGTCGTGCCTGCCACCATACAGATAATTAATATATTAAAAGTCGATGTGACAGCTTTGGGACGTATAACTGTGCGTTTGCACTGGCGAGTGGCGTGGCGAAACATAACGACAAAACATATTGAAATCTCTAGTCAAACATTGTATGGAAAATTGACAGAAAAAAATAGAGATTCCAACATGTTATGTTGTGAATGTTTCACCAGTGCAAACGCACAGTAAGTTAGGGGACCTCGGTCATTTTAAGTGTGAAATAGAGATTCCAACATGTGTTGTTGTGAATGTTTCACCAGTGCAAACGCACAGTAAGTTAGGGGACCTCGGTCATTTTAAGTGTGGTGCATTTGCGCTGGCGAAACATTCACTTTTCAAACAAACATGTTGAAATGTATAAATATTCTGTCAATGTTGCTAATGTTTGACAGAAACTAGAGATTTCAACATGCATGTTGTGAATGTTTCGCCAGTCCAACGTATAGTTACTGTCCGTTTGCAGTTTTCACTGGCTATACATTCACAATAAAACATGTTGAAATCTCTGTTTTCTGACAATGTTCCGTACAATGTTTGAAAGGAACTAGAGATTTTAACATGTTTTCTTGTGATGTTTCGCCAGTGCAAACGCACAGTTAGATTGGTCTTAGATTAGAATTAAATGATCCACACTAAACAAAAGCAGTACGATTACATTTTTACCAAAGACTTACATTTATTTATTTAAAAAATCGACTAATATACCTGAATGAATGGTTCCCGAAAAATATGCTATCTGTAGTTCTTCTTGGATATTTATTTGTTGATAAATAGCCTATTGTACTAACCTGTCTGTGGTTGTTGTTATTATTGCAAAAAAAAAGTCTGAAAATAACTGGGAGAGGTGAAAAAATTAAAAACTGTACATCAATATTGTTTTTGTATTCTACTGTAAACACAAAAATAATTAAGAAATATGATTCATGACGCTCTGCTAATCCTTTGGGATTGTTCTCATACTATTGAAGCTGGACAAGAGGTAAAAATAAATAGCGATTATTTTTTCCATACACTGTAACCTGTAACTTTATATAGACTGGTAGACCCTGAAGAATTGAAGATAAAGTGTAGGTACCGAAATCGTTTCATAACTTTCAGAACGAGCTGGTAGCATACGCCAACCATGGAGATTCAGAAATATTTGAAAGAATAAATGACATAGCCAAGAGTCATCATAGAATTCAACGTTTTATTGAAGCTACGGGGTTTCGCTCCAGGAAGACTCACGCAGGTAATGTTTTTTGTTTATTAGTGGGTTTATTAGTAGAGAAATAACATAGACATTAAACCTATACTCAGTATATGTATATTTTCATACTCTACTTTTTTTTTCTTAAATGGCTCTCATGTCTATAATTTATTTTACCTTTACTAGCAGGACTCAAGATGTGTGGTCTATACTCACAAGCACTCAGCGAAGGTTTCTCCGATGTTCTACAGTCATACAAGCAAAATCTAATGGAAGTTGAGAGCCTAGTAATAGGCAATCATAACTACACGCTAGCATTTGTGTACAGTTACGTAGTGAAGTACCGCGGGTTGTTCAACACTTTGAATAAGATTATAGCCACTATCGAGCAGCGGAAACTCACTGGGTGCCAGATACTGAGTTTGTTGCATCAGTACATTTTGAATGGCAATGAAAGCGTGCATGACGCTGTTGTAAGGTAATAAAAAAAAATTTAATATAGTCAAAAGATGTCCTTTTTACACTTACAGGGTTTTGTGTAATGAAGTTAGCATTAGTTTGTTGTTAAAACCTAGTTTCAACTTTCACCCAGAAATTCCATAAAAAATATTCATCCTTCATAACATTGCACATTAAATTATAATATTTTATTTATACAGAATATTCTCCTGTGTCAACAAAGTATTTGTGAACCAGTTATGCACGTGGCTTTTATATGGTGAACTGAAGGATCCATATCAAGAGTTCATCATACTGCACCACCAGACACATCATAATGCATCGGAGACATTCCTTTCTTCTCCGACATCTACCTGTGAAAAATCTCTTTTGTCCACTGTAAGTATGATCAAAACAGGATGGCATTGATACACACACTTATTAGCATACATTTTTAATGCCATCCAATTTAAACAAATTTAACCATTTTTTTCGTTCGTTTTTCAATTCGAAAAATTGTGTTTTATTGCGACTTTGAAGGAGTTGTTTCTCAGAAACTGCCCAGCAAGATCGAATGGAATTTAAAACGTATAGTGATACCAATATATGTATAAGCTCACCAATTTTGGAGCGGTTGCCTCACAATTTTTTTTTTTTTAATTAATTTCGCGGGTACGAAAACGGTCCGCGTGTTTCGGATGGCAATGTTTTATTAATAAATAGGGTATAACTTCAAAGCAACCACATTTTCCTCAAGAAGGCTCGTCAAAAAAAAAATGTTTCCCCTCATGACTGCAAGCATCTCTGAATATTCATGAAAATTATCTCTGATCTGAATCTCTCTGATGTTATTGGCTCGATTTGGATTCTGTTTATTATTTCTAAAAGCTTAATGAGTTATTTTATCGAATTAGCAAACATTTTTTATTAAAATTTGTCGACTATGAAAAAAAAAGTAGGTGAAGCTTTTTCTCAAAATAAAAAAAATCAAGCATAAGCCCATAAAATCCCCCAAAAAAATTTAACAACATGAAAAATATTAAAGATAGACCGAAAGAGACCCTCGTCTTTTACAGTTAATTTTCGATAATTTTTCATGAAGATACGGGCGGTCACAAGCCCATGGGGGCGGAATTGTATAACAGCCTGTTATACAATTCCGCCCCCATGGGCTTGTGCCCGTGTATTGCAAGGCTGTTATTAACAGGCTTGCAATAATGCTTTTTGCTCTTTTTTCTTACAGCTTCAAGATACAAGTCTAGAATGTGGATACACCCTCAACACAAACATGATCCCATACTTTGTGCCGCTCTCCCTCGCCCAAGAGATACTGTTTATCGGCAAGACTATTATCTTGTTTGGTTTTGATCCCAAGAAAGTGAAGAAAAACAGCTCTTTTGTTGCCAACAGGACTTTGTTGCCTTTGCAGAAGTTAGGGGTAGAATCTAGAAGGTAATTTTATGCCTGTTTTACTAACACTAGGCGACATCTAAATTAATGCCTAAGTGAAAGCGCGTTGTTGGATTTTCTACTTTCGGCGCCAAGTTGAGCGTTGAAATTCCAACCTTCTTTTTTAGGCATTCATGAAAACGAGCGTTAACATAATTTTCTGTTAATTTGAGGATTGTTTATCTGATTTTTCTGGCTTTACAAGCTTTTTAAAGAATTTTTTCAGTCATGATGGGACATGACTAACAAAATTCTCTAAAAATCTTGTAATTGCCATGTCTACTGTTTATATTTTTAGATTCACAATTTGGGAAGATAAAGAAGCAGAGTTCCATGAAAAGTTGCAGAAACTGAAGAATCCTGAAGTGTTTGAAGTTTGTAATCTTAGAGGAGTAATCAGAGAAATTAAAGAATGTGTTACTAAGGTATGTAAAAACTAGCTTTGGCCCGCAGCCCACATGGAGATGAAATTATTCTACGAGAACGTACTATAGTCCGCGCGCGACTGTTAGTCACCGCCTGAGGTATGTGAGCGGTGAGACGGAGGAGGTAGACAAAGGCCAAGCTTACTCAGTCTGCAATTTTGTCAATGGCGCCCTCCCCCGTCTCACATACCGCTCGGACCGTGACTATCAGTCGCGCGTGGACTATACCGACAGACAGACGGTTACTCGCATTTGTAATATTAAGTGGAGTATGGATATGAGGCATTCGATTATTTTCTGGCAAATACCATTTATTTCCTTACGGAACAATCACGAATAAGTTTCCAATTCATTATAATCACTTTTTTTTATCCTGTTTAGCCCGTTGTTTTTTTTTTTTAAGTTGTACTTTACTTTTTCAGCATCTCTGGACAGTAGCAGTAGAAGAGGCTCAACTGATCCATGAACTGCGACTAATGAAAGACTTCTACCTACTGGGTCGCGGCGAACTATTCCTGGAGTTGTTGAGACTTACTGCGCACATGCTCGATAAACCTACTGCTAGGACTTCTACTAGAGGTAAAATATTATTCCATTCCGTGATTACTGATACGCCAACCATGTCCATTGGTTTTGATATTATAATTGCACGAGATTTGTCTGTTATTTTGTCGCAAGAAGAACTTATTTTATATTGTTGATGGTGAGCAACGCTTTCAATACATAATACCATGCGATGCCCTGCCCAAGCTTAAATTTTTAGGGTGCCGCACCTCTAAAAGTCTAAAGGTCAAAAAAAAAAGTCTAAAGTCTGTCTGTCCATCTATTACAGCCAATTTGACAAAGCTCCATATCTCATGGACCCATTAAGTTGGGTACACACATGTGTTTCCGTGACCCAAACACGGACATGTAACGTAAATAAATTAATTTTGAATATGGGCGTCACTTTAAAAAAATTAGAAAATAGTTTTGCAAACTGTGCCGTAAAAAACTTTAGGCTCAGCCTAAAATTTTGAAAAGAATACTGGGATTGGTTATTTAATCATAGATTACAGGAAAACCTATAAGAAGTCTATGGTCTTAAGGTGAGACAATTTGATATTTTTTCTATACAAATTTCGGGGCGGTTTTACTCCAATGGTTGATATCGTACATTCAAAGTGCGTGCTCGTTTCTCTAAAATAGTTCGGAACGGTGTTTGTGTGCGTGCGAACTAGACGTTGTCCATGTAGACCAGCTTCTAACTGCTCATCACTGATACTATCTCTGTCGGACACAATGCCAGGTGAGACAGCGTGGTTTTTGGTAAGTTCGAGGCCGCGACTAGTTTCACCTTAAAATAACATGGTAAATCTCTCAATATACAAATGCGTAAAAACTTACATTTTCATGGGCGAACCAATTTTTCAACTACAATGTTAAGTTTGTTCATGGGATAAATTCATCCCAACTACGGAACCCTTCGTTGTGCGTGGTCCGACACGCACTTCGCCGGTCTTTTTAAAGATAATTTTATATGGAACATTGAGAAAAGTTATCAGTGTCTAAATGACCTAAAAACAACTTTTAAAACTATTTTCAGATATGAACCACGCCTTCCAGTTAGCGGCAAGAGCGGTATTCCTAAGTAACAGTGCCGATATAGAAAAGTTTAGTTTTGAGCTGCCATATGTGAAACCTAACACTAATGTTACAACTAATACTTCTGTTGAAGACGATAGCACCACTGGTATGTATAAAACTACAGCACTATGTATAATTTTAGCTACATATAAGTCGCCATTTACACTATCATTACCATACATAATATATATTCGCGAACCCCCAAGGGTCCGCAGACCACAGGTTTGGAAACACTGCAAGGGTCCGAATGTGGGTAAAAGACCAAATGTTAATGTTATTGCGCTATATATATATAGCGCAATAACATTAACATTAAATTAAAAAATAAAATTAACCCTATATACAGGGTTAATTTTTGAGATGGACAAATGTACGGCGACAACAGGCAGAAATCATTTAGTTTATTATTTTTTTTTCAAAATAATTAAGTTTTGACTTATTTTTGTTAGCTTATAGATGGCAAAAAGGTCAAATATATTTGGCCCAAAATTTTACGCAGTAATAATGTCGGAATTGAGCTCCATGATTATTGACAAATGCTTGCACTGACTAGACGGGTACACTCAAATCTTGTGTGTGGTTCTTTCCTCAAAATACCATTTCAGACACTAATATACAGGGTGGACCAAAAATACACGTCATAAAAAAAAAATATAGATTCCTCATGTCTAGGGGTATTCGAAAATACCCCATGTATGTTCCGCGATTTTTTGTAGTTTTCGAGTTATTATATTTTTTGTAATTTTGTTCGAGTTTTCTTGCCGGTGGAGCTTCAAAAATTCATATGTTTTTTTGTAGTGAGTATTTTCCAGTTTTTTTTTTGCGACAGTATCGTCTTGAACTCGTTACTTTCATACATAAAATAATAAACTTGCTACCATTCCTGCAAGTTACTCAAAAAAGTATCGATAGCAGGAATTTAAGTTTTTAGTGGCAAGACTGAAATTATCAACTTCAATTTAAAAATACAAAAATTATCATCATCATCATCAGCGTATTAATGTTCCCACTGCTGGGACACAGGCCTCCTCTCGGTGAGAGGGAGTGGGCCATAATCCACCACGCTTGCCCAGTGCGGGTTGGTAGATGTCACATGTCTTCGAATTTTTGGTTCTAAGACATGCCGGTTTCCTCACGATGTTTTCCTTCACCGTTTTTGAGAGCAGTGGTGATGAAATTATTTACACAAAGTAAAGCGCCTGCTTGGGTTCGAACCCACGACCTACAACTCGTAAGTCGGGGCCGATACCACTGGGCCACCACTGCTCTCAAAAATACAAAAATTAGGTTCCATATAATTCTAGCTGACTTTAAAAACAATGCAGGTTCCTTTTATTTATGACGTGTATTTTTGGTCCACCTGTATATGGTTCTCATTATGGCCTGACCAAGATTATGACTGGACTTTAAACGAGACTGCGACCTCTGAGTTTGTTTCGGCCTTTCTTCTCAGAGTAGTCAGATAGGAAACGCCGATCTCAACGTGTACGTTACCCCAGCAAGAAAGTGTCTCCTAGAGTTATATGAGTAGAACGTATAATTTGTGCCTTATTTGCTGTAAATGTGCCCCCACATAAAAAATGTGTGCCCCCTGTCGTTTTGGAAAAAAACGGAAAAAACGATTCTTGCTGGGGTAACGTTTTTCTAGCAGGAAAATTCTAAACGAATGATCGGAGAGAGAAAAATTATGCATGGCCATAGAGCTTATTTGTGTGCCAAATTGTGCCCCCAAAAATAAAATCTGTGCCCCTTCAGGTTTTCGAGATATTGCATTTCCTGCTGGAGTAACGTTTTGATGAATCGTATATCTCTAAAACCATTGCATGTGCCCCTGTAGAATAAACATTCACGAGTAGCTCTTAATGTGTGCCCCTTAGTGCCCCAATTAGATTTAAGAAAATATTTATAGTTTTCAAGTTATCGCGGTTTTATGAAAACCCAAAAAAACATCGCAGCGCTTAAATGAGACAAGGTATAAGTTCGCTGAAAACTGTATTCGGTCCTTCTTGACGCTAATAATAACCATACAAAGTTTCAAAACTTCACATGCATGCGTTTTTGAATAATCTTGCTAAAAGTCAAAACGATGGTGTCATAACTTTGACGGCAAAATACAAGGAACCGGCTCAATCCCAGATGTGTAGGTGTAAACCAAAATCTTGTGCCTTTAGTCAAAAATATATGGTGAAAATATTCAGCTTGGAATGTTTCGCATTAAGTAAATATTAACAAAAAACCAAAATATGTAAGCAACGGCTGGCTATCCGACCAAATATGAATGACTACTAAAAAGCGACGGATTCATACATATCGAAGACCTTTTTTATTGGACGTATTATACCTAAGCTGTTGTCCCTACAGTCGCGTTCAAAAGTTTTGGGGCTCATTAAAATATATATTAAATGCACCTTGTGACTATAATGACACCACGTCAGAATTATTTTTTGTTTTTGTTCCTACGCCTTTATGAACTTGGACGGTTGTATTGGTGATTTTGATGATTTTAATTCTGTAACTACTTACGTCTTACAGCCGCGACTTACTGTAAATTTATCTAACCTACGGCTTATCAATAAATATATATATAATGTAAAGACAAATACGGGCTTTTTATTTATATACAAAAAAGAGCTACCTATTTTTAGTAGTTTTATTTTCATAATTTTCACATTCATCACACATTTCATGAACTATATTTTTTTTTAAACATCGGGACCAAATTTTTGGTCAAATACCTGGCAAATGGCAAATATCTGGATGTATTTCTTTCGTTCATAAATAAATTACTGGATGTATTTTAATGAAATTTAGAATGGAGAAGATAGCTTACCTTGGAATATAGCACTTAGGCTATCATGTGTAAGGTCATAGAAACAGCTAGGAGGATATAATCCAATAACAACTTTATTTTATTACTTATTACTTTTCTACTTCATTGTACTCAGGCACAACACGTGTGAACCGGTTAGTGAGTAAAGTAAAGAAGGTCATCGATATGTATGAATCCGTCGCTTTTTAGTAGTCATTCATATTTGGTCGGATAGCCAGCCGTTGCTTACATATTTTGGTTTTTTGTTAATATTTACTTAATGCGAAACATTCCAAGCTGAATATTTTCACCATATATTTTTGACTAAAGGCACAAGATTTTGGTTTACACCTACACATCTGGGATTAAGCCAGTTCCTTGTATTTTGCCGTCAAAGTTATGACACCATCGTTTTGACTTTTAGCAAGATTATTCAAAAACGCATGCATGTGAAGTTTTGAAACTTTGTATGGTTATTATTAGCGTCAAGAAGGACCGAATACAGTTTTCAGCGAACTTATACCTTGTCTCATTTGAGCGCTGCGATGTTTTTTTGGGTTTTCATAAAACCGCGATAACTTGAAAACTATAAATATTTTCTTAAATCTAATTGGGGCACTAAGGGGCACACATTAAGAGCTACTCGTGTATGTTTATTCTACAGGGGCACATGCAATGGTTTTAGAGATATACGATTCATCAAAACGTTACTCCAGCAGGAAATGCAATATCTCGAAAACCTGAAGGGGCACAGATTTTATTTTTGGGGGCACAATTTGGCACACAAATAAGCTCTATGGCCATGCATAATTTTTCTCTCTCCGATCATTCGTTTAGAATTTTCCTGCTAGAAAAACGTTACCCCAGCAAGAATCGTTTTTTCCGTTTTTTTCCAAAACGACAGGGGGCACACATTTTTTATGTGGGGGCACATTTACAGCAAATAAGGCACAAATTATACGTTCTACTCATATAACTCTAGGAGACACTTTCTTGCTGGGGTAACGTACACGATCTCAACTAGCTTATTTTTATATTTTTTAATTCAACGTGTAATCATGATTCCGATATCCTATTTACAGAATAAACAATTAATTCATTTCATATCAATTTTTACAATTAACGAAGAATACTTACATAAGAATTAATTCAATTTGCAGTAGCGGATGGTTGGTCCAGTATAATCCTGAAGTACGATTTCAAATGGCCGCTCCACCTTTTATTTACGCCAGAAGTATTGGCGCGGTATAACGATATGTTTCGTCTTCTGCTAAGGATTAAGAAGACTCAGCATGATCTACATGCACTGTGGAAGACTTATAAACAGTCTACTAGGTAGGTTCATAGCATTATTTGAGCTTTCTTCAATGCATTCAGCATCCAGATGCAGTGCGTTCAACACATCTCAATAGTGCAACTTTACAGACATTGCAATTTGCAGTCATCATCATCATATCAGCCGAAAGACGTCCACTGCTGGACATAGGCCTCCCCCAAGCACCGCCACTTCGACCGATTCTGTGCTTACCGCATCCTGCGGCCTTTACAAGGTCATCGGTCCATCTTGTGGGAGGCCTTCCAACGCTACGCCACTCCAGAACCTTTCGGCCCCATCGGCCATCTGTTCTGCGAGCAATGTGTCCTGCCCATTGCTACTTAAGTTTGGCAATTCTTCGGGCTATGTCGGTTACCTTGGTTCTCCTGCGGATCTCTTCATTTCTGATGTTGGTGATGACTTATGGCACTGAAACGTGGTTGCTCACAATGGGCCTTATCAGAAGGCTAAAAGTCACCCAAAGAGCAATGGAGAGGGCTATGCTTGGAGTTTCCCTACGTGATCGAATCAATTTGCAGTACATTGTTGAAATTTTGTCTTCCTATCTCAGGTGTTCTAACTATTTTTTGTTTAACTATCCTACCGTTGATTATTTATATTTCTAAATAGTGTCGCGCTGCAAAGAACTAAAACAAACAAGAATTCTTTGTTAGGTTGGTGTGCGTGACAGCTACGTCTTACACTCGCGCCACGTCATTTGAGTGTGCGTGCATTTATCGGCCAACAGTTCGACGCAACTTTTTTTTGACGAATTTACAGTTTCTATTATCTATCTAGACATATTTAATCTTTGTATCTTATATGGTCAGCCGAAAATCTACTTTAGCTCAGGTGAAGCGCCTTTAGCAACTAAAGGCGCTTCACCTGAGCCTGTAATGTTGTTACATTCCAACTTTCGATTTTGAGTATTACTATATAATTTATGAGTGAGGAGAACCGAGGTACGGTTCTCCTCACTCACTGCTGTAATGCTCGAATCTGAACTGTTACATTACAAGTGAATGCTCCCGTCGAGGGAGCGCCTTAAGAACTTAGAGAACCAATCAGGGACAAATGATCACACAAAATATACGCAAATTTTACGCAAAACGGTACCGCTAATTTCATCATCGCACTATTCATAACTTAAAGGACATAGGGCAAAAATGTATTGGGCTTGTTCCGAATGTCTACCACTAACGACACCAATGTCACTGAATAGTCTTTCAAATAAGGAGTAAATATTACTTTAATTGAATAAATAATAATCTTAATAAATACTGCTTATTTATTAGACTATTCAGATAAATAGCTTTCGTTAGTGGTGGACACTTCACTTTTGCCCATTGTCTTTTATCTACTTATTTAATTTTCCAGTTTCTCAATGTGCCAACTGCACAACAAGCTAATGTTCTTGATGGACAACCTTCAACACTACATGCAGGCCGACGTGCTCGAGACCAACTTCTCTCGTCTCATGGACGCGGTGCACAAGACAAATGACTTCGAGAAACTTAAGAAGGCGCATGCTACCTTCCTCGCTGATATACTTAGCCAGTCGTTCTTGACTGTCACTTCTGTAAGTTGGTTTTTAAACTGTTTTTAATACGACTTATTCTCGCGAAAAATCGCGATACTGGCTTAATGTTTTAGGGGCGTATGATACGATCAGTTTCACTTCTAAGTATGTATTACTTATTTTACTACTAATAGTAACTAATGTTGATTCAAATCCTTGTTCACAATTGATTTTATTTCCACTTAAACGAATATCAACTTTATGCTTGTGTAAGTAAAGTTGATTTCGGAAGTTGTAGCGCAAACTGAACTTTATATGTGAGTAATACAGTAGTATTTCTAAAAACACATTTATTAACTTTTGCGTGTACATACTTACAATCCCTTGGGATCCTTTTATTTTAAATAATAGTAGATTGTTTGCCAAGGGAGCAAAGAACAATTTTTAAGGCGAGAGTGTTTCTTTGAATCCAAAGCAGAGCGAAGGATTCAAAGTACATCACTCGAGTGTTGCTCCCGAGGTGAACACCTCGGGAGCAACACTATTTTAAGCTCTTTATCTCTACTCTACTTTTTATCACCCTCTATAAGAAAACAAACGTGTGCGGTCCGACCCCCATCAGGAACGAATTTCCTACTTACGTATAATTTTAAATAAAAAAAAAAAAAAAAAAAAAAAAAAAATTGCAGCCGCCATGTTGGATTCACATTTTGACCTCACTATCGGCTTTACCACCTTCGAAAACTATGAAAACGATACCCATGACGAAAAGTTTGAAAATTTTGGCATCCGCCATCTTGGATTTACATTTGACCTCACTATCGGCTTTACCACCCTCGAAAACTATGAAAACGATACCCTTGACGAAAAATTTAAAAAAATCGCATCCGCCATCTTGGATTTTAATTTTGATCAAATTAACACTTTCTCCCTCTCTTGCCAGCCTGTTGCTTCATACAATGTTCGTGATCGATCTCTTTGGTGAATAGAACTTTTACTAAGAATATCCACATTCCAAATTCAAATCACTTTTAGTCCCTAGGGATTAAACAGCTATTTTGGTCCCTGTTTACGAGGATTAAACTACGTCTTTTTGAATAGATGTGATAAAAATGAGTTTTATGTCGAAACTTATTCCATCTTGAGAATTTATATTATAGTTGGATTGAATGTTTTCAAGTAAATAATGAAAGTTCTGCTACTATGTTCCAGTCTTGTGACAGCGACAGTTCGGGCGACACGACGGACTCGCTAAACAACCCGGTGTTCTGTAACATAATGGAATTGCTGAAGCTCTGCGACTCCTTCTGCGGAATGAACGACAATGTTGCAGATAGAGAGGCAGAAGATTATTATATTAGAGGATATTCTGATAGGTTGGTATTCATTGTTTGGATAAACCTAATATTGGTCAAAGGTTGAATAAATAGTATTTGTGGTCTATTAAAATTCCCTAATCTAGAATAGGTTTAGGCTGCCTGTCCACTGGAGCAGAGCGGAGATGTGCCAGTATTAACCAATAGAATCTTGACTCAGGATCACTGATCTAAACTCAGGGGCGGAGTCAAGATTCTATTGGTTAATATTGGCACATCTCCGCTCCTCTTTTCTCCTCTCCGCTCCAGTGGACAGGCAGCGTTAGGGACCTATAAAAATTATGTTATAAAAGCATTAATTGCTAACGCCCAGATCGAACTCTAAATAATTCGATAAGATTATCTTGTGCTATTTTTTTTTTACCCCTAATGTTCAAATTATTATGTGCCGTTCGTTATTCGAAATATTTCGACCATATGGATGGACCTGTATCTACTTTCGGAAGACTAGATACTTAACAGTTAATGACATGGTATGCCAAAGAATACTATATACTAAAGTGCACGAAATATTTGTACTTCAGTGAGAGATAATTTCAGGCAAATTATGTATGACCCATTTACGAATTTATCTGGTGGAAAATACCTATCCAAAAATTGCAAAACAGGCTCTAACATACCAATAACATAATTTTTTTTGTGATATTTCAGATTTAGCAAACTGGTGAAGCAATTGATGCAGCTTCTAGTATCTCTACGCGATCGTCCTTGTGGCGTCTACCTAGCTCGCTTACTGATGAGGCTCGACTATAACCGATGGCTCAGCGGCGAAGCCCAGCTGACCCAGTCTGTTACTAACATGTTGCGATGCTGACCCAGACTGTTACTAACATGCTGCGATGCTGACCCAGTCTGTTACTAACATGTTGCGATGCTGACCCAGACTGTTACTAACATGCTGCGATGCTGACCCAGTCTGTTACTAACATGTTGCGATGCTGACCCAGACTGTTACTAACATGCTGCGATGCTGACCCAGTCTGTTACTAACATGTTGCGATGCTGACCCAGACTGTTACTAACATGCTGCGATGCTGTCCCAGTCTGTTACTAACATGTTGCGATGCTGACCCAGACTGTTACTAACATGTTGCGATGCTGACCCAGACTGTTACTAACATGTTGCGAAGCTGACCCTGTCTGTTAATAACATGTTGCGATGCTTATCGACGAAATAATGCGAGATGGTAAAGATACCCTCGACTTGAATGATCTGAAGATGAGCCAGTATGGTGGCCGTTGAAATGGCCTTTACGTACAGTGGAACCAAATAAAGTCTGGTATTATAGAGGAGGTCAATG
This sequence comes from Conistra vaccinii, assembly GCA_948150665.1. Taxonomy (NCBI): domain Eukaryota; kingdom Metazoa; phylum Arthropoda; class Insecta; order Lepidoptera; family Noctuidae; genus Conistra; species Conistra vaccinii. The sequence goes on from OX411327.1 coordinate 9,228,329, forward strand.
GTCGTCGAAAAGGCCTTTGCGTACAGTGGAACTTAATAAAGTCTGGTATTCTAAAGGAGCTTTTAAAACTGATAATGGTGCTGCAACTCTTGAAAGATTATAATGCCTAACCACGCAAGGCTGGAAGTAACTCAAATTAATGCCAAAAATACTCGTCACATTTGAATATTTTTAGTTTTCACAGTGAACCATGTTTGTATTATGTGTCAATGTAGCCTAATTTGATCTAACTCTCGAATAATTTGAATGTTATTTATGAAACCCCATTTATACAGGGTGGCAGGGACATCGACGCGAAGCCGGTTACCATGGATTCTGTACATGATTCTGAACCCCGTTGAAATTTTTCGTCGGTTATTTAAAAAAAAATCTGCTTTTCCATACATTTTGACCGCGTAGGTATTGCACTTTTCAATGAAACAGATTTTTTTTTTAATAACCGACGATAAATTTCAACGGGGTTCAGAATCATGTACTGAATCCATGGTAACCGGCTTCGCGGCGATGTCCCTGCCACCCTGTATTTTAATTTCTTATATTTATAAATAGTTTGGAAAATCCTAAAGTGCACGCCTCATACTTATCACTCATTCATAAACGAAAAAGAAATTCAAAACATAGTTTAAAAATGAACAATTTATCATTTTTCATGAAGTCGTAATGTCAACGACTGACAAAGATATTTACTTGGCGGTTGCTAGGCAACTTCAAGTCGAAGGTTAGAAATATTTAGTTAAAGATATTATATTTTAGTTAGTATTTTATTAATTATAATTAAACTACTTTGAATAAAAGAGCCATTTTTAATAGGGTTTCTTCTACGGCTGAAACGAATGTATAAAAAAAAAATTGACTCAATTAATTGATTTTATCGCAAGCTACAATGTTTTCAGGGTTCATAAATTGACGGACAGGAAATTTTTTTCAACTATTTTTATGCTTTTTCCATTTCTACTGCATTAATTCAATTGTTAAAAAGTACAGTATTAATCTCCATTTAATCATCTATACAATGGTATATAAATTAAGTAGGTTCTGTGTACTAGCAGGAGTGTAACAATAAAAACAGTTACAGAAATGGGGCAAAAAATTTTTTTCGATCGTAGAGCACACTCTAATGCTGCGCATTACGAGTCGTGCAATAAAACCACAATACTAGCAATATTAATGTTTTTTTAATCAATTTCCTCATCATCATCAATTTCTTCATCCTGTAGAACATTGGTATCATTTTCTTTAGTATTTTGGTTCAAAGCATGTTCAGCATGTTGCATCATGAAGGTTTTAGTTAGTATACACTTGGTCATATGGCAGGAGCATGGGAGTGGGTGTTCAACTGCTTCTGGGTCTAGCATCGTCATTTGTAAGTTGTAGCTGTAAGAAATAAAATTGTAAGAATTGAAATAACATATATATTTTATGAAGTCCTTTAAACCCAAAATTCTGACACAAATTTTGGGTTTAAAGGACTTCATAAAATATATAGGTAACTAATCTGTTGGGTATTGGTATAATAGTTCCGTGTTCAGTTCAATGTTTCGGGTTTGGTGAGTAGTGGTTAGACCCTGGCAAGTTTAAAGATTAGCATCTATTCAACAACATTTCGAATTGAAAAACTATAATTATAGGTGCAAATCAATACAATCCACAGCACGATCAACACAATCAAACAAATGCGATTATCTTAAACAGATGATCGATATGTTTTTTTTTTAAGCAGATGGCTTCGCAATCCTTGTCTCGGGAAAGGTGACGGGATCGATGTGTAACCTCAGCAAGCACTACGTATCGTAGAAAGTTGGTGTAGGGAATTTGAACTATCAGTGAACTCCACTAAAACTGAACTAGTCATGTTTACCCAAAAACGAGCATACGTTAGGCCCTTTCCGCCTACCAAAACTGTTTGATACAGAACTTCAGTTGGCCAACGAAGTCAAGTACCTTGGGGTCATTCTAGGGGGTCACCCCTATAAATTACGTAAGGCTCGAAAGGGGGGAGGGGGTTCGGAATAAATCACGAAATAGCACAAGGGGGAGGGGGGGTGTAGTGAGATATCACGTGTATTTATTTTCTAAACCGAAAGGCAACCTCCCAACAATTTTTTTTTTCCTTATTTTCTGTTTAAAGATGAAATATTCCACAGGGCCTTCATCACCTTCTGGCAGTACAAGAAAATGCTAGGTAAGAAAAGTGAAAGTGGGGCCTATCCCCAAAATCATACTGTGGCTGTACACAGCAGTGATCTGCCCCATTATCGCATGGCCGAGGTCTGGTCGCCCCACACTCAGCTGCAGTGGTTTACAGTTTGCAACAAACTACAACGCATGCAGACTAGCCTGCATACTGCCCACGGGCTGCATGGGCACTACTCCGCCACATACAGTGCAAAGCACTTCGGTAACCCAGGTACTCTAATGTGAGATGGTCAGTAAGAAGGCGAAGGCGTTGCTGGCCTTTGTGGAGCTGGGGTGGATCGAATAACCGGTTTTCCCACCCACACGCAAAATACGCGCTTTGACGCGGAGTTGGATACCAGCCCGTATTATATACCTACACTAGACTAGGGTGGCCATCCCCAGGTCTAAAAACCAGGATTACAAGGTAAAAATACCTTAACATTTCGGATTAAACCAGGACGCAGTATAAGAGCAGTAGGAAAACAGGTTTAATGAAACTCAATTATGTATTTACTTTAATTCGTCTTCTAAAAAAAATCGTAGTAAGAAATGAAATGAAGAAATTAATTATTATTAAATTATAAAATGAACAATACCTTTATGCTAGGTAATTAAAACGTAACTTTAGTATTGTAGATATAACGATTTTTTTGCCTTATAAAATACAGGACTTTACCGGGATGCTTTAAAAAACCCAGGTTGTTACTTAAAACTATCCAGAACACCCCAGGACATTCCAAAAACCAGGACATGTCCTGGGAAAACAGGACGGTTTGGCAACCCTACACTAGACCTACACGTATTACCTATGGTTTTTTTTTCGTTTATGTAAGAAGGTGACAGATTTTATTGATTGTCAACGAGCGACAATAACGATCATCAAAAATCTGTAGGCATCCTAAGACAAGCTAGATAGATAAAAAAAAAGTTAAAATATCTTACCTTCTGCTCGTAGCCTCCGCTCTGTTCATATCTAACTGGAAGGCGATAGGTTCTCCTTCTTCCACTTCCTGCTGCTGCGGCAACACTATAACTGTTTGCTTCCAGTGTGTACCCGCACTCTGTGGACTTGTGTCCAGAACTCTGTGACCATCTCCTGCAGAGTTAGGAAGCTGGGGGAAATTACACTCGAACCATAAGCAGAGGCCTTGGTAGTAACCATTTTTGCTTGCACCTGAAATAAATAAAATAAAAATTATTGTCTTGTCTCACAGTTGCAGATAGTGTTGTCATATGAAATAATGTTTTTTAACATAAATTGTTTGTCATACTGACGGATATCTGAATTACCTCGATTATATGTTTATTTATTTAAATATTTAAGAATTACAAACGATATACCTACATTACAATTATCTTTTACAATAATAAAAACTTTTACTTTAATCATTATATTATCCTGTAATGCACACTGAATTACAGGTAACCATTATATAGCTTACACATAATCGAGTACACATGCTCTGAATACATAAAATAATAAAATAAAATTGTATTAATTAATTAATAAAAAAAACAATATGTTCATGCTATTATAAAAGTTTAAATTTACACTAATACAATACAGTAAAACCAAGCATTAACTTGATAACAATGTCTATGTCTGAAAGAATAACAATGTTATGTCTGAAAGAATTAATTGTAGGAATAAAAATTGAATTATATGTATTCAGATATGTGGATAATCTGAAATTCTGAACTTTAAAGTTAAAAACGACTTTACCATTCCCTTTAATGTCCGTCTTAATTTTAATATTAAAGCATGTTTCAGTTTTTTTCTTAATCTGATGATTTCATGGAGAGGAAAACAAAACATTTCATAATGAAACAGCATTTTTATATTTTCCACTAAACTCAATCATTATTTTTTAAGACAACAGTCTGGGTAAAAGACAGTAAAATTTACCCTAAAGCACATTCATATTTTAATAACTCTATTTGACTTCTCATATTTTTCATAATTTGTTTGTTTTGTTGATGAATTTTTATTGACAGTTAAATTTTTTTATTGGAGCTTGACAAGACATTGCTGACCTGCGTTTAGTATACTATATAGTGATGTGCAATTTGGAAAACTACTAATAAATTATGAAAAAATTAGTGCCTGTAATGTGTTGTTCAAAAGAGGCTCCGCTTTTCGGTAACATATTATGATAATACTTGCCAACAACATGTTGTATGCTGAATGCATTTAAATCATGTGCTTCATCCTCTCTCAAGTTGACCCAGCAGAGGGCCACTTCAGTTCCCAGCAGGTCATCAGGTTTTATAGTAAGGATCTCTGGCTTGCTGCCTTTACTTGCTCTCAGCTCTCTGGCGAATGAAGACATAGATACGCCATGTAAGCTGTCCCAGTTGTTGTATAGTGTTGGTACACTGGAAAACAATAGGTAAATGTATGAGGCATTGAGGTATAATGCTAAAAACTAGACAAATATGCATGGGCTAGCAAAGTAGCAACCATACTTTTTACATTTGAATATTAATTAAAAAGTAGTTGTTTCAGATAGTTTTTTATACCTATATATTACTTGTCTATGTATTGAAAGAATGGTGATTGAATAACATCAAATAATGCTTTATTTGATGTTATGTTAATTAATTACTTCATCATTCTTCAGGTCATAATAGTCATTATAATCATGGTATTATGGTAAGTCTTACCTACATGGTGCAATATAAATAGCAGCACTCTCAGGGAATATTTCTCCTCCATCTTTGAGGAAGCGGTCTCTGGCAAACAAGACTGAGTCTAACATACCCTCGTGCAGGAGGTAAAAGCCCATCCACTCTGATACTATGGCATCTACTTTCATATAGTTAGGTAAAACTACATCTTCTACTCTACTGTGGATTACCTGAAATTTATTCAAACCTTTATTTATTATACAATACGGCTTATATATCTTAGCAGTTCCAGACTTCGCGAAGAATGCTTCGCAATAACATTTTTAAGGAATGAAATGGTGAATGAGGCTAGTGTGAGTGAGAGAATCAGAGAACATGCACGAAAGTTCATGGTGCCTATGTTCAAATTCAATACTACCAAGTTATATCGGAGGTATTGTACCTCAGGTGGAAACATCAAATCATCATCATCTTAAGCTTAGTAAATAAGCAATAGATCAGAACAAAACAAATAAAGACATAACTAAAAATATGTAAGTAAGTGTAAACGCACCCACAATACAGGAGAAATTTCTAATGAGGGGCAAGGTTTAAAAAAAAAAAGTACTTAATAAATAGTGTGAAAAGGTGAATCTTATTAGGTAGATATTTGACAAAGTTTTTAATAATGATTATGGTAAGTAAAGGTAAACTCAAAAATTGAAATTTCTCACCTCTATAATATTTTCAAATTTGTTTTCCTTCACTACTTCCTTTGCTAATTTCGCCAAATTACTGGCTTCAACAGCAAATACTTTTTTAGCACCAGCTTGAGCACAAAATATTGATAAAATCCCTGTTCCACATCCAACATCCATTACAATCTTGTCTTTAAAATATGCCCTATTATTTAAAATAGCATTCTTATAAGCTAGGGTTCTTGGCTCATCTTCGAGCATTAACTTATGCACCTAAAACAAATATTTTATGAATATCGCACACAGTTTCAGATTTAGAACATTTTTGGTTATCTAGAAAAGTATTACTTCTAAATCTTCATAGCTTGAAAAATATTGCGCCGAATCCAATTCCATTATTGTAATTCTTTATTTTAGAGATTGTTTATATGTAATGCTTTAAACAATTAAAAATAATAAAAACAATTCTTTGATAAACACGATACCTAACCTTAAAATTAAATCATAACATTGAACAGTGTTTGCTGTTCATTGAATAGATTTTCCCATTTAGTAGATTTCCCATAATATTATTATTATCATGTATTTTTCTAGTGTCGACAAAATCTGCTGACTCTTAACTACGTCTTCTAAAATACTCTAATACAGATTGCTAATAAATCCTCTTCTCTCCTCAGTTTTGGCATAAAATATTGTGAATTTTTATTTTATTTCCAAATGTTTTTGAAAATCGAAAATATTTAAATAGGTCAAAACATCATGTAAAGGGGTTCCGACATTTTTGTATGGGACCTGGCATACCTAACCGTCCGCCATTTGGAAAAAAACTGGTTTTGGCGGCCAGTGATGAAACAAGTGTCAATCGATAGAGTAAGTGATTGCAAACAAAAAATATTTAGTGATGAATATCGTAAGTGATATACTTCCTGAGATATTTAAAAAAAATATTACTGTTTTATTTTTTTTCTCATGTTTTAACTCAAATATCTCAGGAAGTATATCACTTACGATATTCATCACTAAATATTTTTTGTTTGCAATCACTTACTCTATCGATTGACACTTGTTTCATCACTGGCCGCGAAAACCAGTTTTTTTCATAATGGCGGTCGGTATAGGTATGCCAACGAAGTCGGATGTTCTTTTTCTTTTAAAGTCCCAACCATACCCCATTCACGGAATATGTGCCGCGTGATCAGCTATCTAATTACGTAACACATTTTCGTATTTCGTAAACGATTACAGTTCGCGTCAAATAACTTTGCCGCTCTGAAGTTAGGTTGCGCATGCGCGCTGGCATGCGCACTACTGTTTTTTAAGGCAGATTGACTACTGCGCAATCATTTGTAGCCTACTTCAGAGCGGCAAAGTTATTTGACGCGAACTGTACGACTAATCTGTGCGTGAGTTTCATTATGACAGCTCCTGCTCAACAACATTCATTCATTGCGGTCGACAACTCCAAGTACTTAGATATTTGCCACATGAACACAGAACATATTATATACTCATGAATTTGATGTAGTGAACTTAGTGCACTGCTGGCTTTATTTAAACCACGCTTCTCATGCTAATCCAACAGATTGCTATCCATTGCTTCATACGCTCGAAAAAATAAACTGCTCATTAACGTAAATAATTAAGTAGATGAGAGATAACATTACTGTGATGTTATCTCTCATCAACTCAAAATTACGTTGTTGACCAGTTTATTTTTTCGAGCGTATGAAGCAATGGATAGCAATCTGTTTCAAAACGATTCATTCTGATTAATCGTGTATTACACGATTAGGGTACTGGTATATGCACTGGTAGTACATAAATATGTAGTTTTCATCACAAAATGTTTATTTTTTACAATAACATTGGGTACAAAGTTATAATGAACATGTTTTAACGTATCCAATATAAAGGCCATCTAAGTTGAAAGAATTTTTACGAAATGTTTACTTATCCATTACGTAAACATATTTTTATACGCTGACTCGTTAACTAGAGCCTACTTTCCTTTTTTGATTCGTTATACCTATACTATGTACTATCGTGAGTAGTTTTCAAATACCTAAAAACAACGGTTTAGCTGATAAAAACATCTCACAATCTAACAAAAATTACCACTTTATAGCTAAATATTTCGCAAAAAGATTCCTGAATCAAAAAATGTTCATTACATACCCAATATTTTTGAAAGACTTATCTAACGACACCCCACACAATGAAATAGAAGAGAAAGAGTAAAAGAAGTAAGAATTAAGATATTATTTTATATTTTGTGGGCGTGATTAGATTAAAACTTTTAAGTACCAAGAGTCTCTGAGTTAAGCCGCGGACGGACAGACAGACGGACATAGTGAAACTATAAAGTGGGTGAGCTTAAAACGCCTGTCTATACAGGCGTTTTAAGCTCGCCAACTTACTTGGCTCGCCGTCGCGTCGGTGACACGTGAAGATTTCTCACTGCACTGTATCGCGATGTTTTCGACTTTTCTGAACCAAACTAAAGCTGGTGCTAAAAAAGTAAACAAAAATTACACAAATGACGAAACAAAATGCTGGCTCGTGACTCGCGGCGATGACAGACGTACAAAACTACGAACCAAGGCGGGCAAAATTTCTAACCTGTTGGATCGCCGGCGATCTTACTAGGCGGTTTTAAAGTGCCCGTACTTAGGGTGACACACGGCCGAGTAAGGTCGCCGAGCCATAAAACCGCGTACTTGCTCGCACGTCTATCACCCGTTTTAGCCCGTATAAGGGTTCCTGGTTTTATGAAGGAACCCGATTTACCCGTTATTCTAGGTAAATTTTCATTAGCTGGCAGCATTAAAAAACACCCTGTTTCACGAACACAATTTGTCGTAAATACTACCAAACGAGGCGATCTTCTTCAAAATTCGACTAAATCCATAAGTTCTTTACTTTAGACCAAGTTCAAGTTCTTAATACTCTGTGCCACGAAAATGTCATTATCATTATTGACACAAAGCTTTATTTTTTAATCTGCTTCCGTTTTGTGCGAGTACGTGCGTTGTTGTATTTTAGAATCAGAATAGAATTTAATTAAGTTTTTCTCTAGATAATGATTTCTAATTAATATAATTACAACTTATAACTTTAGCAATTGTGACAAAATGGCTAAGGAAGGAGATATGTCACTGTTCAATGATGTCTTAGAGCCATTTAGAAGAGTAATAAATACTGACCCGCCGAAAGACAAATTGTCGTCCGCTACAAAACTAAATTTTTCTGATAGTAATCAGTCTCTGAAAGAAGGTAATGTTCTAATTAGTGTCTAATGCTTTACGGCAGCCATATTTATACAAGAATTCCGTTTTGAGTGATGTAAATATTTGCAGGGCTCAATAACCTATTGTCGCTCGGTAAAAGAAAGTCCAGCATTTGCATGAACGATGTCTGTACGCCTGAGAAACGGATCCGTACGGAGTCTAGCTCTACGCCGGCGTCTGCACCACCTTCCCCATGGGAGGCAAAGAGGCTGAAGATAGATCTGATAGCTGCTAAAGCTCAGGTAAACACATGCTTTCTCTGCTTGATGTAAGAGAATATTATACACAGCCATGTAAATAAACCTCCTTTATTTGAAGTATTATAAGGTTATATGTGAATATTCTTTAATGCTGTTGTGTTATGTTTTCATTCTTTAGTACAAAACATATATATGTAACATACTTTAAATTATTTATGCAACAAACTGATTCTGATTTTGTTTCGAGGTTTGTCTCTGAGATTTTTCAATTCTAGAACAGGTTTTATCAGTAAAAACTTATTATGTAACAACTGGTTAAATGTTTGTATATTTAAAAGATCTACTATTTATTAAAATGACTAATTTACTTTTAGATAATAAAATTAGAATCCCGCATAAACCACCAGCACACAATTCGCAAGGAGATGCAGATCTTATTTGAAGAGGAGAAAGGTTCTCTGATGGAGCAACACAAGAGAGATGAGAGAGCTCTCTCTGACATGGAGGATAGATTACAAATGATTAGGAGAAGAGAACAGGAGCTAAAAGATGAATATAATCAGGTTATAACATAATTTATTGTTACAATAAAATGACACTGAAAACCATTTTAGAAATGACCATATGGTTGATCATAAGCTATTTGTTGTAGTTTGTTTATATTTTTTGTTATAGTAAAGGAAACAGCATTGAGTTGTATTTAAAAATGAATAACTTGAATCATGAAATGATCAAATGAATAACATAAATACCAAATCTTGTCAATTTAACTATTGACGGATTAATAGCACAATGTGTTTAAAATTATAATGTCTCACTGTAGAACAAACATTTTCCTATTTTACATTCATACATTATTAAACTGGAGCAGTGGAGGGCCAGTGGAGCAGTGCTGGCCCAGTGGTAACGGCCGCGACTTAAGAATTGTAGGTTCAAACCCAGACAGGCAGTTTACTGTATATTATTTCATCACCACTGCTCTCAAAATGGGGAAGGAAAACATAGTAAGAAACCGGCATGTCCTAGAACCAAAAATTCGGAGACATGTGACATCTACCAACCCACACTGGGCCCGCGTGGTGGATTACGGCTCAGCCTGTGCGCCAGCAGTGGGAACAATATAGACTGATTATAATGATATATAAACTCACGCCATCTTTCCAAGGACGTAAGCAGAAACAACAGAACACCACCTGCTACGATCCTTACTCCTTTTTCCTCATTTATGTTCATACATCTGATAAATTTCCTATTTTATTCTAAGCTATAAAAATCGAAGAAATCAGTTTGCCTAGAAGGGGTTCATAGTTAACTCCAAACTTTCCAGAATTTTTTAATTACAGCGCTTTGACGTAGTGTTGCAGATACCAGCCTGTATTATCTATATTTATTACTTTCCTGAATTTTATTGAGAAATAAAAATCTTATTTTGTTCACCTATCTTTGGTGCCTGTGAAGAACCCTTTTTGCCATCTATTTCTACTCTGTTGTTCACATTTAATCTTCATGCAGGTTATAAAAGAACACAAGGAGAACAAAGCAATGTGGGACAAAGAAAAGGGGGAGCTTCACAAACAGATAGCAGACATGAGGGATAAGCTGCTTGAATGTAGCGTCAGCAGTAAGGATCAGCTGTCTGAGATGAAGAAGGATATGGATGAATTGTTGCAGGTAAACATGTAATTGAAGTAAAGGTTTATGGTAGGAATAAAAACAATGGGTGGAATATGTTTGAACAGTTAGAAGTTGTATTTGGCAGTTCAATATTGTTATAGTCGCCAGCACGTAACTTGGCAAGAATCGTAGATACATCGTAGAATTAGTTTTCGCTTGTTTTTCGTTACAGACATGTTCATAAATAAATTATGGCCATAGAATAATGACATGCAATAAAAGTAAATTTTTTTGTTGCACTAAGTGTAAATGTGGAAATTTACTCTCAATACTACAAAATCTTGCCCAGTTACGTGCCTGTACCCGATGTGGATATGCAATTTCACAATAATTTTGTAGTAATAAAGTTCTTTGTTAGAAAGCCTGTCCAAATAGTAACAACAATTTAAATTTTAAATATTTCTATCACCAAACAGGATTCCTGTGTATAGCATAGATGCCTGTGAAATTTCCAACACTTAAACTTTACCAATTTTAGATTTTTGGGTTGCTTTTTCTTTAGGAGGCACCCAATTTCTGTCAAGCAAGCCCTTGGTCTATTTACAATTCTTTTACATAAGGAAAATACAGTAAAACCATACCCTTTCTCACATCAAGCTGCCCCATATTATGTTCTCCTTAATTTTTTTCCTACAGGCTTTAGAAGGCGCTCAATCCGAAGTAGAAATGTTAAAGACAGAAGTAGCAAAACAGACCAGTAGGGCAGAACAGTGCACAACCCTCAGGACTCAGCTGGAGAAGCAGACCTTCGAGCTGCAGAGTGTCACCAACAAACTCAAGGAGTTGGAATATGAGAGGGACTCCTACAAAGACTGGCAGCAACAGGCTAAGGTAATGGTGTCGGATGAAGCTAGACCTTTAAAAAGCCAGAGTAATTATATGAAAATAACTTGTTTTCCTTATTTCCATCCTGAAACTAACAAGTATATGAAAAGGAATTATTTATTTAGTGAATTCACAGTACAAAGATAATGAGCGGCTATGAAACTTACTTCCTCGAAATTATATTTGTATAACAGCGCAGTACTCTTGTGTATGTGTCTCATAAATATAAGTAAAAAAATAAACTCAGCAAAACATCCTTATTTTTAGGTAGCTAAAATACACAACTTATGTTTGATAAAATTGTGCAATTTTAATTTCATTTCCTTTTTCTGCAACAGACTGCACAAAAACGCTTAACAAACATGGCGGAATTAGAAAAAGAAGTAGCTCGCTTACGCGCGCAAGAGCGATCTCTACGTGATTCTATTTGCAACAAACTGTTGTTGGAGGAACAAGTACACATGTTGCAGTCCAGGGTCGATGCCTTACAGCCAGTACAGAATGAGCTACATGAGGCCAAGGTAATTAAGGTCTTTTTAAATCCTTTTTTCCAATTAATGTTATTTCCACTTAAACAAACAGCAACTATATGTAAGTGTAAATAAAGTTGATTTTAGACTGACTAGTACTGTTGAAAAAGTCATAAAATAGTATGAAGATGTAGCACAAACTGAACCTTATGTGTAGGCATTACAGTTATTTTTCCTAAAAGTCGTGTTTGTTTACATGTTTGGCAAGCAAATTGCACGCACGAACGCAGTTTAGATCTTTATTGAATATGTAGCGGTTACACCGCTACATAGGAACTACGCAGCAAAGACATGACGTCACACAATTCCTGCATCGCGCAGTTAGAGTTTACCGAGCGAAAAACATAGACTTAATATTTGATCCCCTCTCTATCTCGAGTAAACGCAGAAAGTACTCTGTTTGCAATACAGCTAAGGGTCTAAGAACGAGCTTCTCACAAAGATTGTATACATTCCTGGGTTCCCATCTTTATAATAAAATTAATCGAATTATTACTATCTATCACCTAACTAAAAATACCTGTAAGAGTACTCTAGTTGAATGGCTCCATAAATTGGATTATAATGCAACTGAAGACTTACTTAATCATCCAAAATAGTCCGTCCCGGTAATTACCTCACATATCATATTTCGCGCATATTTCCACTCCTTTAATGTTTTGTGTTATGGTTTTTTCACTTTGATTTGGTTTTTATCATTGATTTATATTTAGTTTAAGTATACTTTATGCTGAACCCCTTCACATTTACTGTATAACTAATTATGTATACATTCCGCGTGGTGGGACCCTGGTGATCTGCGATACAGTTATTCCTAGTGCAGACACCAGTCTCTCACAAACTTTGTCACGTAATTTTTAAGTTTGTTTTAAATAATTTATCATGTCATTGTTTGTGAAGAGAAAATAAATTATTTGAATTTGAATTTGATAGATAAGACTATCCGAAATCAACTTACGGGCAGTTGCCCGCCAGACATAACAACCGTCTGGTTGGAGGATCCTCCCTTTTCTATGGTGGATGAGTGAACTTTACACCCTGTTCCTCATACCACTAAAAATACTAGCGACCCGCCCCTGGTACGCTCGAATGTCGCTTTGCACGACTTAACAAAACTTCAAGATGTCTTTGTTATTAGGAAGTGGGTGGGTGGTGTCTAGGAAGTGGTGAAGGGCGGGCGTTTTTGGGGGACTGTCTTATGTAATTTTGACGTTCAAAAAGTGCTGATTCTCAGCCTAGTTTGAATAAATGACTTTTGAATTTGAATTTTGAATTATGTATGTTTAATATTAATGTAACATAATAATAAGGAATAATTTCTCAAAATTATGGTGATAACAGCATCAAAATATTATTATGTTGCGTTAGAAGAACTAAGCGGTCACAGATAGTCACGAAAAGCAACTTTCTTTATATACTATTTATAGATGTTAGAATCAAGTTTATGATTGCATGTCTCTCTGTCATGTCATGAGTTCATGATTTATACCAATGAATAAACTGTATTTAAAAACATGTTGAAGTAATGATAGAGAACTGCATTGGGCTTGCCAATTTTTTCACGATGCTTCTTTATTGGTACATATTAAAAAAAAATTGGTAAAAAAAAAAAAAAAAATAGAAGTCGAAATCGAATTATTCAATTTACTCAAACAATAAGAGCCTATTTTCCTTCAACAAAACGGAGTCTTTTTTACAGGTTAAACTAGCTTCCCTCGAGTCATCGTTAGAAGAATGGAAGGCGGCTGCGCGTACGCACGGCGTAGAGAATGCGCGTTCTCTGTCTAGTACGTTGGACTCTGCGCTCAACAGTCAACTAAACGCCACCGACGCTTCGTCGCAAGCTCTGTCGCAATTATCGCAACTTACTGAGGTGGGTTTCTTTATCAGTCGATAAGTATATAGCATGTTTTAATATACAAGTAAATGTAAACAGGTAGAGTTTGGCCAGCGAGTTGAGGCACAAGGAAATGGAAAAAATCTTCAATTGGCTACATGAAACATAAACTAAAAAAAAAAAACAATTACAACTTTTATATTTTTTTATGTTAATTACCTTGTGGCTAAGTAATAACAGCCGCATGGGTCGATTCATCAGGTTAAGCTACGCTTGCCGGGTTTGTTCCGTGGACGGGTGACCATCTTTACATACCGAGACTCCTCCGTGCCTCGGAAGGCACGTTAAGCCGTTGGTCCCGGCTGCCATTCGTAGAGCTTTGACAGTCGTTACGGGTCGTCAAAAACCCGAAAGTTTGACAACCAGTCTTACCAAGGGGTATCGTATTACCCAGCTACTGGGTTGTGGAGGTATGATAGGCAATCGCTTCATGTAAAATACTGGTATTCAGCTGCATTCCGTTAGACTGGAAGCCGACCCCAACAAAGTTGAGAAAAGGCTAGGCAGATTGATTGAATTTTTATGTTAATGTTATGATTAGCAATGTAGGATAATGATAACATTACATGTTTTCAGCTGAAGATTTTTAGAATTTGTCCCCATTTGCTTGCCGCCCCTAAGGCGACCCACTGACCCTTGTGTCACGACTCGCTGGCCAGCTCTAGCGTGCTAGTTTTTTAAATTAATGCCTATTTTCGCTACACGCTGCTCCCACATCTCCGCCGCGAAACCGTGGCAGCGGAACCGCAAAAATTCCGCCATGACTTGTCCGTTGTACGAAAGGCGAAACGGAAGCGAAACTGCCTGCTCTATCGTACAGATTTGATTATGATTTTATCTCTTTCTCGCGTGATTTCGCCGATCTGCTGGGAAGCCGTTTACACCTCCGCGCGCAGTCCGCCGGTTTTTTGCGGTTCCGCGTTTGTTCCGCATAGATTCGCGACATAATGTGGACATGTTTCGCAGCGGAATTGGTTCAGCGGTTCCGCTGCCACAGTTTCGCGGCGGAGATGTGGGAGCAGCGACAACAACAGTGTAAAGATCTTCTGGCGCGTAGGTGAAATCGGAACTAATCGTATCTTGATTTATCAATACAAACTTCTGTGTCAATTTCACTAATGTTTACCAGCACCGATTAATACAGATGGTTCACTCCGCAAAATCATTTAAATAAAAAGCGACTCTTGCTCTGATACAATAAAGTGCAGTTCAGGTCGCACAGCACAAATTACCTACAGTTATTTTCACCTAGAAGTTGCCCCTTTTTCTATCGCGTAACTTTTATGTCCTCTGAGTACGTTACGCTCACTGAATTGGCCTGACAAGAAGAGTTACGCTCACTGAATTGGCCTGACAAGAAGAGTTACGCTCACTGAATTGACCCGACAAGAAGAGTTACGCTCACTGAATTGGCGCGACAAGAAGAACGCGGCGGACTACAGTCAACTCACTTAAAATTTTACTAATAACTGTTGTATTTCTTTGTAGGAAGTGGCATCAGTAAAGTTCGAGCGCGACAAGGCAACCAGCAAGCTGAACGAACTGCTCATAGTACGCAAGAACCAGGAGAGTCTCATACACAGGCTGCAGAAGAGACTGCTTCTCGTCACGCGCGAGAGAGACAGCTACAGGTAAGAGCGGCAACAGCGCACAACACTGACCCGTCTGTTGTAGCTCGTGAGTCGTGACACACATGTTACTGTGATTATGTGTGATTCTGAAATCCATAATCATTCTCCGAACCTTACACCAAATTATTTAGGGTCGGCGCAACATTTAATTTTCTTCCATTTTCTATTAGCCGTTAATTTAGTAATCTCCTCTTTTCTAGCTTGTCTTTCCTCCATCGTTCCTTTAACGGGTTTACCCTAATTTATTTATTAATTCTTCAGAAAGCTAACAGTCTAATATCTATAAAGGTAAGTTATGTACAATAGCGCTTACAATTGTACTGCCATACATACAAGCTTCCACAAATTAAAAACTATGTACCTAACTGAAATTTAAAAAAAGAAAAGCTACTTCTTATAATATAAAAATGAGTCGCTGAATGTGTTGCTAAGCGCAAAACTCGAGAACGGTTGGACCGATTTCGCTAATTCTTTTTTTTAAATATTCCTTGAAGTACGAGGATGGTTCTTACGGAGAGAAAAATTAAAAAAAAAAAAAAAAAAAAAAGAATCGACTGTTAGGCGATACGAAGTTCGCCGGGTCAGCTAGTACAATAATAAAAATTAAAAACAAAATCTTCTTAAATATGACTTAACTTCTTTAAATAAAACAAAATCAATTCTGCTTTAAAACATAACATAAGTACAACATTGCTGAAATAGATTTTAGGATCAAACACCCGAAAAACATCGACCAGAACGTCGGAAGCCTTTTAAGTCTAAACCTGCAATATATCTCACTCTTGAACATATTTCGTCCTTCAAACCTTTTAATATTATGTTAATTCCGTTCGCAGACAGCAACTGGACTGCTACGAGAAGGAGCTCACCGTGACGCTGAGCGGCGAGCCGGGAGCGGGCGGCGCCGCGCTGCTGGCGGCGCGCGTGGAGCAGCTGGAGAAGGCGCTGCAGGCCTACCGCGACCTGCTGGCCGGGCACGACCAGGCCGCGCACACCAAGCGTAACTACCGCGCTATACTTTATCGCAGTTCACGTTGGGCAAAGGAAACCGAAGAGCTACTAGCTGGTCATCGACTTGACTGCCAATAAGAAAATATCTGAATCAACTGGCTAACTATACTCCATTTAAAATAAGAATAGATATTTAAACATACCTTTTTTACAGTCCGTTCAACTGATTCTGACTTATATACCGTAGGCATAAGGATGGCATTAAAAGCAAAAAAGTGGTTACAACCTACTGTTTACTGCAGCTGCCATTTGTCATGTCACCTACGCAATAGTAGTCAAAATCGGTTGAACGAATTGTAAAAAAGGTTTAGTTAAATGTCTAATCTTATTTCAAATGGATTATAGTTAACCTAACGTAAATAAACTGTATCGAGATGAAGGATCTTCCAAGAGAAACTGTATGTTACTGTGGGCCTAGAGGCCATAGCAATTGCCGTCTGAAAGGCCAAGGCAAAACAAACTTTACCATACAAAGGTTGTCTTTTACAAATCGCTGATGGCGATAAGATAAAATTCAATCATCCTTTTTGTAATAATATTTTATATTTTCTTAATACGCCGTGCAATAAAGAGTATTTTCTATTTTAAGTGGTGGAGTCTCTACGTGCCGAGTCGAGCAAATGGCGCGAGGAGGCTGAAAATCTGAAACGTGACGTCGCCAAGCTGCGCGCGCAGCGAGACACGCTGCACGCTAACCTGGAACGTATCGGCGCGCACTCGCAGACTAAGGTAACATTCATCTATACGAATTTAGTTCTACCAAAACGAACCAACCCACATCAAAATTTTTCTCATTTTTCAGAAATTGTTATTCAGAGCGTCGTTGATTAATTTGAAATCTATTCTGAGACATTTAGGATGTATATTATAGACTGATTTCACTTCTTTCAAGTAGAACTAAGTCTACTTGAAAGTCGAATTCATAAATTATATCATCATATAATTTACATTTACACATGT
The DNA here is from genome assembly GCA_948150665.1 of Conistra vaccinii. NCBI lineage: Eukaryota > Metazoa > Arthropoda > Insecta > Lepidoptera > Noctuidae > Conistra > Conistra vaccinii. Next base: position 9,245,827 of record OX411327.1, read on the forward strand.
TCTTAAGTGTAATGTAATCTAAGTTGATTTTTGCGTGAGCATCCTTACATAATTATAAAACAAAGTCGCCCGCCGCGTCTGTCTGTCTGTCTGAACGCGATAAACTCAAAAACTACCGAACGGATTTTTAAACGGTTTTCACCATTGGATGGGGTGATTCATGCGGAAGGTTTTAGTGTATAATTCATTAAGGTTTTGTGTAAATTGGCTGAAATATGACGATTATTGTTGAAGATGTCGGAAAAAATCATGCCGACTGGGAACTTTACTGGCGTGCGCTGCGTAAACCGTGAGAGATAAATCAAATTTATGTTCTAGAGTATTGTATATCTTAAAAAGTTAAACAAAAAAGTCCGCGATGGCATATGTCTATCTTCTAAGGGTGACCCACAGTAACCATTTTTATCTTTCAAAATTGTATAAAATTTTCATTGTTATTTCCGAAGCTATTTTGACCGGTATCATATTAAGCCTTATCTAATAAAATATGTTATTTAAATTGGGCATTCAATTTCGATTAAAATATGCCTTTACATCACATCATTTAAATGAATAGTTTAAGAGATATCACAGTTTCAAAATTACGCGTAACAAAATAATTATGGTTGACGGCAACGCGGGCGCTATAGCCTACCACTGCGTCCGTTGAAAGTTAGTCAATGATCTTTTCCTCGGCTATTAGGTACGTATTCCCGGTAGAACGTTCCCGTGGGATATTTTGCGACATCCACGCGGGCGAAACCGCGGGTAAAAGCTAGTTTATAATAAAAAAGACCCTAATCTGCGTTCGCAATTTATTTGCCAAACATGTAAACAAAGACGAGCTTTCCAGCTAGACAAAATCAACTTTATGTAAGTGTAAATAAAGTTGGTTTTAGACAGACTACTGTTGAAAAAGTCATAAAAAATATAAAGTTGTAGCGCAAACTGAACCTTATGTGTAGATATTACAGTTGTTTTTCCTAAAACTCGTGATTGTTTACATATTTGGCAAATGAATTGCGAATGTAAATTACATGAGTTGTGGTTGCAATGGAATTTGTTTTAAACTATATTTTATGTCTTCAAGGTACTGCATTTGACCAACAACCCAGCTGTTGAAGCTCAGAAACAAATCCAGGCGGAACTAGAAGCTGCCCAAGAAGAGGTATGTGTTATGTTATCTTTTATCAATCATTAGTACATTAATGTTTGTACCATCGTGGTCACGCATATCTAACCACTTTGAAAACAATATCCTGTGCATACGATGACCAAATATTATGTTTATCGCGACTTTTTCAAATGAAAACTTCTTTAGGCGCGTTGAGCACTTTTTAGGTGAACAAAAATCATCAGGACATCAACGCGAGAATCAAAAAAAATACTTAACGAAAGACATCAACGCGAGAATAAAATAAAAAAAACTTAACGAAAGACATCAACGCGAGAATCAAAAAGATACTTCTGCCCGATTTTTTTGTAGGTAAGGGTCGGGCCACACCTGCCGAACGTGCCGCGACGGAACGTTCGGTTGACTACGCTCCTAATGTTTTTCAAGTTACCTATGACACATCAGCCGAACGTTACGTCCATAGAAATATAAAGCGACGGAGCGTTCCGCCGCGGAACGTTCGGCAGGTGTGGCGCTAGGCTAACCGTTATTAAAGCGGCCGAGCGCTGCAAGCAGGAATAGTCGTTACGGTGTTGAGATATGCGTGTCGCCGATAGTACAAACAGAGAAATGTGTAGTTCAGTAACGCTTGCGACCACTAGACCAATTAAGTTAGCTATATCAGGCTCACTGGCCTGATTGCCTATGAAATTAAATCGTTTATTTCCAGATATAGATCCAGCATAAATTAAATACAATGAATAACATAATGATAATATAAAATAAAACTATTTAGCTGTTGTTCTATTCAAGAACCTTGACTCTCGGAACTTGTAAGTTAACCTTATAAATAATATAATGTACTTTTATTTTTATAGCTGTACGCCCTTATCTTTCACATAGTCCATCTATCTCATATAGCCATCCATACTCGTACTCAAAACTTTCCTGACGACATTTTCCTCATTCAAAATATTTTTCACATAAACCCACATGGGCACTTATGAAACGTCGAAACTAGGTGCACGGTCGCAATTGGTCGTTTCCTATGGAGAAGAGCTGGAAAGAAACTCTATGGATACTATTTTAAAAATAATTTTACAATATTTTCAAATAACAGTGTTAATAGGTTTGTGAGGGTCGCGTGTATGTATGTGGAGCGTGGTGGCGCTCTTAGTGTAGGGTATGTTAATTGTATTGCAGCTAAGCGTGTAATGTATAGATTCTCTTCAATGATGCACCGGTATATTATATTTATAGTATGTATTTAATTAATAATTTAAAGTTAAAACATATTAGAACATGAATGTGCCCGCCTATGAAGTGACAGCTAGCCTTCTGCTATTTTTTCATATAAAACAAATACTATGAACCTATTCTAAATTAGAATATGACTCATCAGATGGTTCGAAATGATATATTCATAACAGCCAGTACAACATAAGATTGTTGATAGCATAAACCCTTACAGTATAGAAGGACAGTGTAGGTCTTTCACAAAATAGAAAATGGTCAACAAATCTACAGTCCACTAAGCCTACAGCATTCTCACATTCACAAAATAAAATAGAATCTATATAAATGCTAAATAAATTAATAAAAATATAAACCGATTTTAAACTAAATAACATGATTGCTATTATAACTGTAACAAATCTGAATAATTATCATGTCCACAACAGCCACTAATAAAGAGTTGAAATTAAATTGTAGGTTTATAATATCAAATAATAGAATGATTATATCATGAATGTAAATAAAAATAAACATGGTAATTTGGGAACAGTTAGTTAAAGACTCTTATGCCGTTAATGAAAGTAAACCATCCATATTTCTCCACATCACATGCCCATACCATGACAACCTATTTTTGTGTTCACATAATTCGAGTTAATGGGAAAGCTGACTCTTTTTTAGCGATTTGCTTGGCTTTAGGGCTAAAACGATCAAGTATTTTGGAATACCTATCAACAAGGCAGTAAGCGAAGTTTTATGCTAGCGTATTGTTTCGTGCCTCTGTAGCCTGACCCCTGAAAAAATATATAAGTATCAATATTGTTAATTCCAATCATGATCCCGAATTCGACTGCAGCATATCGTTCGAAAGATCTCATCCGCGTGCTAATAACTCGACACCGTGTCGAGTTATCACAATGTCAAAATGAACATGTTGAGGGTTTTGACACGGGCAAATGTTATTTTCAAATTTTTCTTCTGTGTTAATTTGAACTCTCAGTAAATGTTGCTTTATTTGATGTGCCAATTGCACGTGCTTTGCGTAGTATCATCATGCAAATACGACAAAATTTTAGTACTTTTAATTTTGTTATTGTATGTGATACAACATAGTAGTTTTGTATGAAATTATTTTAGTATATTATATTGTTTTAATGTACTGTTTCCAGTTAATAAGGCTAAAGGCATCGCTGCGAGAAGGAGGCGGATCTCGCGCCTGTCCGGAAGAGACGCAGCAGTTACGGCAGCAGTTGGAGAGTAGTCGTATTAAACTTAAAAGGTACACATTCAATCATTATAATATTAGTACCCATGCCTTATAAATATAGCATTTATGGGCAGATTTAATATAGCACAATACATTTTAGAGACGAAGCTCTTAAATTGAGCTGTTTCTAAACTAGCTGTGCCATATGTAGTTCTGCATACTATAAGTGGACGCGTGATAAATTATTTTAAAAAATCGGCGCAGTCTTCGGAGACTGCCGATAGAAATGAAAACTAAGTAACGCCATCTAACGAAAATGTCGGGAATTTATGTGGCTTGCTGTTAGTACAAAAACGAAAGCTGTAGCTCCACTAAAAAAAAGTAAAAAAAAATAAAACAGAGTGCGCTGTCAACACGAAATTTATCATGGGACGCGTGCGGTGACGATGACGTTCGGTGACGATGACGCGAGTTCTATGATTTTTGTTCACCCAAAAAGTGCTCAACTCGCCTCTAAAGTTTTCATTTAAAAAAACATAACACTTTTTTTTGGGCAGTTGTGTAATAAACTCAAACACTTTTCAATTGTCAAGCAGTCCATCAGTTAGTCAGAAAGTTGAAGCTCATTGCCCGTTCCAAAACGTGGATCTCTATGGAGAAGAACGGGCAAGATATGGTAGCGTGTGTGTAAAATGAGGATCGTTCTAGCACTCTTTTTACAAAGTGTGCTAGCACACTGTGCTACCACGAATGAGGCGATGCTGCGGTGGCCGGTGAGCACGTGCACGTACGTGCTGTGAGTGTGTCAGCGAGTCGTGAGTGTGGTGTGTAGTGACGACAACGCGACGCGGCACATACGCGGTAGAGTCTACACGCGGTGACTAATCTGTTAAGCTCGCACGATTACTCACAGTACGTAAATGTTCTGTGTAGCTAATCTGAGCCCTGAGGTGTGTGCTAACACATCAAAATAAAAAGACTGAGTGACTTTTTATTCGAGTGAGTAGCTACAACTGTGATAGCACATGTGCTGAGTTAAGGTCATCGCTCATTATAGCAGCACGCCTCCGACACGGCAAATAACTTGTCAATCAAGTTAGGACTTGTAAGTCAAATGAATTAAAGCCTATTTTACGATGGCTAAACAAAATAGTGGTCACCCGTCGGGCCGACAATGCGCTTCAAGCGAGGAGCCCGCTCGCCGGCGCCTCACCGTCCGCGGGGTGACGCCTCGCCGTAAGCGCGGTGACACCCCGCTGGCCGCACGGTGACGCCTTGCTTGTGAATAAACAATAAACTGTTACCTCGCCGGTGGCGTGCCAGCAGCGAGCGGTCGCCTGGCTTACGGCGCGTTGACGATTAGATTTTTCGAGGCGGTGCCGGGGCGCTACCGTGCTGGAGCGGTGCTGTTATAATGGGCGATGACCTTTACACAACACTAGAACGGGCATACTATTTTAAATCAAGTTAGGTACTACTAAGTCCTTAAATCCCATTCATTCTAATAACTTTTGATTATTTGATTTCAGATTGAAAGAAGAGTTCACGTCCTCCGCTCAGGAATACAGAGACGTATGCTATATGCTATTAGGTTATAAAATTGATAGAACTGGACATAAGAATTACAGGTGAGTCATCCATATATTCTAATATTATTAATGCGAAAGTTACTCGGTGCCTATGTAAATTTCCGAAAAAAAAAGAAAAAAAATCGTCCATATTTTTTCAGCCGATATAAAGTAAGTCTTATCGGCTGAACGAATTTGGATGAAATTTTGCATATGGGTAGACCATGGCCTGAGTTAGGACAGGATACTTTTTTCATTTCGGTGGTACTTTCCCGTGGGATAATTTCCGACTTTCACGAGGGCCTAACCTCGGGTCAACGCTAGTAGTTCACGATTCTCTTTTCTAAAAAAAAACCCTTCCTCCTCCCATGTCTGTCCAATTTAGGATTTTAATAATAACATTTAGGAGGATGAGTGTATGAATGATAATAATTGAAAACCTTACTGAGTTTGTGAGAAAATGTTGCAGAACTACTGACATTCAGTACATTTTGGTGGTACTGCTCTAATATCGATATTGAACGGTTTCATGTGGTGTTTTCGTATCGATATTTCCCAGAAAGATTGAAATCACTCTATTTTTTATTTATCGTCCATTTTACACACTTTCTTTTATTCTTTACAGAATATCAAACATGTACGCCGAATCGTCCGAAGAATACCTTACTTTTACTCTCGATGATGATGGAATAGAGATGGTGCACACCGACTATTCTTCCACTCTAGGCGAGTTAGTAGAGTTGCACCTACATCAGCACCGCTCTATCCCACTGTTTCTAAGCGCACTTACTGTGGAGCTATTTACGAGGACTACTATGCAGCAGTAAGTTTAATGAGGGAAGGTATTATAGGGCTGTTGTACACTTGAGATTTTGTCGTACGATTTTTTTATCGCACGACTTTATTGTCGCACGACTTTATTGTCGCACGTCTTAATTGTCGCACGACTATTTTGTTGCACGACTATTTAGTCGCAGCGAAAAAAATTGGCTCCTATTTCGTGATAGTAAATATTCTTTTTTCGCTACATAATGTCTTCGAGTGTGCGGAATGCCTCATTTATTTTTCATAGGAAATGCGAAGGATGTAACGGTGTTACTGAATTGTTAACTAGCTAAACATTTTTCTCATGGTTAATAATGTATCAACGCTTGATATGAATAGTGGTACTGTACTGTGCAAAAATATTTGTAAATAATAATATGCCTAGTGAAATTCAGCAACCATTTTCTTTTAATGTTTTGATTGATTTTTGTGAGATAAGATAATATTTATTTTGAAAACATGAGTACAGTATGATTTGTGATGTGTACAGTCAACAGCAAAAGTAGATGATCAAAATCAGAAATTTAATACTAATGAACGGAGTTCGCGTCAGAACTGTGTGGAGTCGAAGTGATTCAAAAGTATGTGATTGTAAATTATACCAATCATTTACTACTAGTACAGCTGCCATATATTCTTGATCACTTTTGACTCCAAAAGTTATAAACTCAATTCGCATCAAAACTAAGAAGTGATTTTTTTTTTCAAAACTAGTGAACAGTTAAAATCAAAAATTTAATGATGAAACCGAAGCCACGTTATCATGAGGCAAATAATTCATCCATACTTATTTTTGAATTATCCCAGTAATTTAATTTGTTATGTTTTACGGAAAAACAGCTGAATTGGCTAACAAATTTCATCCAACTGAACCCCGAAAAAGCATTAATTAAAAATCATATAATTGAAAAACTTTACTTTAATGTTCAAAAGTAGCTGATGTGATACGAAACGATAATTCAATAAATATTATTATCTTTGCATGTTTGTGAATTTATGTCAATGTTCAAAAGTAGCTGATGCGATACAAAATCTTAACTCAATGATTGCTTTTGCCCAGTCGGCTACAATATATTTGTAGCAACCTCATACCATCAACCTCAAGTTTTGTTTCTTTTTGTTTTTTGATCTTTTTTACTTTGACGTCTGTCACAAACTGACAATCAAATATAGTAGTAGAGTTTATAACTTTTGGAGTCAAAACTGATCACGAATATATGACAGCTGTACTAGTAGTAAATGTTTGATATAATTTACAATCACATACTTTCGAATCACTTCGACTCCACACAGTTCTGACGCGAACTCCGTTCATTAGTATTGAATTTCTGATTTTGATCATCTACTTTTGCTGTTGACTGTACATTACACTTACACTGTCATACTGTACTCAAGTAGTAAAAGTGTGTGTAAAATAGTAATATAGTAGCAAAATAATGTTACATTGTAGTGTAACATTTGTTTCTTAAATAATTATTACTATTTTAAAATTTAACGATAAAATCGCTTTTGGAATTATCTAGGGTTTTGGACTTCGTCAGTCATTTAAATAAATGGTTTGAGTTTTAGTCAAACTAAAACCATTTATTTCAATTCAACAATTCAGGCACTTTTGAATTGTCAAAGGCTTCGGTCGGTATTGATACATGAAACTAGTGGCCCATTCCAAAGCGTAGTAGGTTCCTATTGAGAAGGGACAAGAAAATCCATGGACACTCTTTTAAATTATATTGTGTTGGCATTATTCATATTAAGTGATAAATTAATTATCTGGACTGATCTTTAATCACCTTCCTGTTCTTCCAATTATCGCTTTCCCGTCGTAATTAGGGCTGCAATAATAAATTTTAATATAATATAAGATATCAATTAAACTTGTTAGATTTGCATTTTATAAACAGTTTCACTGTTGCATCCTTCGTGGATTAACATAGAATAAGAATTTCGACTTCAGTTTTCTGATAGATAGTTTAGATTTCCTTAAATAGTTGCCTAGATATTATCATAGCTTAATTGTTAACGGGGAACATACTGAATAATTTAATTAGGGTTTTGTGCAGACATGCTACTTTTAACATCGACGATCAGCCATTTTGTTACTGTCATCAATGCTGCATCACGTTTTGACGTTTTTCTGTGTTCTCTCGCGATATCAAGGCTGCTTTCCGAATTAGAACAATCGCTCACAGCGCTGACATCAATAATTTGCGTACCGATTTAGATATCACGATTATGACAGCTGAGAGCTGTCAACTATTCGGAACGGTCGTGAATGCGCTCACAGTGCTTACTCAACATCAAAACTTGATGTTTTGAAGTGATAACTTCTTATGAACCGATTCGTTACGTAACGCGTTACGGCGCCAATCTGTCAGTTTAAGTTATCACTTCTGTCGGGCGTCCCGATACGCACACGTTTTTTTCTTTGTTTTTATACCAGAAATTTCTTCTTTTCTTTGGTTAGGTGGCGAACAGTAGCCAGACGCACAATTACGAAAATGTCACGTTAGTTAGATATTTTTGATTTTCATTTTTGACTGCGCTCACAGTGATATTAGTAGAAGGCATGGTCGGCGTTATCGCAAGATGGAGCACGTCGTGACGTCATATATATGCCAATTCACGGCACATCGTTATCGCGCTCAGGCTAATTCGGTACGGGTGTTAGCACGCTCAAATCGATTACAGTGTAACTCGGAGCGCAGCCCAAAATCGCACGATTCAGCGATTGCTTCGCTGCCACATCGCGTTTTGGCGACTCGGTGTAAAACTAGCATGTAAGCTTGGCCCTTAGCCGAAGATTGGACACATGTTTATTCATATTTCAAGACACACAGATTGTAGTTATCGTTTAATTAATTATTATTATTTCAAGTTCAAATCGACTTCTCAATCGCATAAACGATAGCAAACTTTTCTATGGGCCGCAGCTTCACGCAGTTCTGGGACTTATTTACGTGCCCATAAGATTTATTATAGTCGTTACTAGTGTTTGTCATATACAACATGTAAAAAAATCCCTGTCCGATCCGTGAGGTTGTTGTTAGGTATCGTACTGACTGTCTATTTATGTGGTAATTTTCAGGAAAAAAGAAAAAAATAATCATCCGCATTTTTTTTCAATGCGGAATTTTACCGGGTTATAAGGCTGCCTGTCCACTGGAGCGGAGAGGAGAAAAGAGGAGCGGAGATGTGCCAATATTAACCAATAGAATCTTGACTCCGCCCCTGAGTTTAGATCAGTGATCCTGAGTCAAGATTGTATTGGTTAATATTGGCACATCTCCGCTCCTCTTTTCTCCCCTCCGCTCCAGTGGACAGGCAGCGGCAACTTACATGGGGCGCGGGCGGCCGTCGTTTAGCGGGTGTCTACAAGTTATAACTTATGGTGAACCCTGTTGTAAATTTGCAATTTTTTTAATGAAATTAATTTTGGTACAAAAAATTTGATTTTAGATAGCTATTACTTTTTTATTTTCAATAATAATAAAATAAAAATTTTTTTTTGGTAATTTAATTACAGTACTTATGTGCTCCTTTCGGATTGGTCAGGGCTTTGTTATATTGTATTTTGTTGGTTATATGTGAAAGTCTTAGATAATTATTAGGTGTAGATCGCATTTTCAAAGCAAATGTAAACTGAGGATGTACTGTGAAGTTTTAAGAATGCCTGGCTTGTCTTGACATGTCTTTTTTAACCATTAAGTGCTAATATTAATTCCAATAAATAATCGAAATAGTAATTCCGTTGGACAACAGACTGTGGTTTCTCGTCATGAACCATAACTCAATATATTGGGGGTTGTAAATTATTAATATATTTCGATATCGACCGAGAGATCATTAATGTGTATGAATTTTTTTGACTGGCAACATTGTTAATCAAACAAAGGGATAGTTTATCATTACCATAGTTCCTGACAATTACTGAGTTGAGTCCTTTACAAAAGCCACAAATCTAGAGGCGGAGATGACTCGTATCCATCTGCGCAACTGTTGTGCAAGTTTGCGCATAAGCACGAACATCGTTTGTTCGTCATTTGTTTCTCGTTAAAGGTCGATTTTGACCAAACGAGCGAATGCACATTCTATCCCCACTCTACCAAATTCTTTTTGTGTAAATATGGACAGAAGATGCCTTCGTTGATCTCTCTACTAAAATGTCAAGAATATCAACAAAAGAATGCTGGGTAGTAAGGCTGCCTGTCCACCGGAGCGGAGAGGAGAGGAGCGGAGATGTGTCAATATTAACCAATAGAATCAAAACTCCGCTCCAGAGGTGCGATTCTATTGGTTAATTTTGGGACATCTCCGCTCCTCTCCTCTCCTCTCCGCTCCAGTGGACAGGCAGCTTAAAGGTGGGTTTAGACTACACGAACATTCGTTTAGTCTAAACCCACCTTTACTGTGCATGCACACACATCTTTTGCCGAGCAGTCAGTAACTAGCCTGGTATTTACGGACTATATTTGAATTCAGAATCTCAGATAATTGGACTATCTAAACACAATGTATACTACAGTGCTACAAGGATCATTTGGCGCTCGACTGACGTTGAGACCCTGTTGGTTAACATCTGTGCAATTGTTTTGTGAAATGTCACTTGAAATGTTTTCATAAACAAGATGGAAGTTAGTTCCGATTTTGGCCACTCCCAAAAACAACCTTGTAGCGCTAGGTATAAGTTCAAATTCAAATGCAATCGTTTTTTATTAGAACCTTTTTGCATGAAGCGGTCAATCAAAATTCAACTAGAATACTTAATCCTGCTTCACAATTTTTCCAAACGTCAATTTTATTCCACGAATAAAAGATAATATCCGACTTCGGTAAAATAAGAATACTGACAAAACATGAATTATCTGAATTGGTCTTCGAGTATTGTTACTGGTTTAAAATATTTAAAAGATTTATTGCTACTTTACCGACGGTATATAAAATCCCGTGAAACAATATGAAACTTCATAGTACATCCCCATGGTAGAAACTGTAATAGTTAGTCCATTCTCACACGAAGTGACGGCAACTCAACCTAAACTGGTTGGCAACGGCCATCGCCAACTGCGATCCAACTGGTACTCTCACATGGCGCAACTCAAATTAAATCAATTTTTATATTATTATTTTGCTCCGACGACATGACACACGATAACGCGTCAATTTTATGATAAATTGCGTTGGCAACCACCGAGCGACCATGAAATTCTCAGTTGTCATCAAAGTTCGGTGTACAACTGAAGCTTGATAGTCACTGACCATGAAAAAGATAGCCGCGCGTGACTGTTTGCGTCGCCGTTGACAACTAGTTGCTGACAAGTTTCGTCGTGTGAGAACCGCCATAGAAATGTATGTGCTAGCGAGATTGGTTGCGTCGGCGCCGGCGTTGAAAACTGTTTTTATTTTGGTCACCTCATGTGAGAATGTCCTTATAGCTAGTTGTTAGTTCTTCGTAAATCATTATTATAATTATTTACTTAACTTCCAAACTATGTATACTATTTTTGCTTTGTCGGAACACCAATAGCAATAATTGTGATCCTATATAGACTATATTATGATCCATGAAAAAAAAGCTTCGTGCTAATTGAGCTTTGTATCATTGTTATAACAAATAAATGTTTCAAGTAAGATAATATAATATTTACTTAAGTTATCAGTAATTTCAGCATACTTTTGTAATTCGATAGAAAATAAATATTTTGTAAAAGATTGACATTCCTTAAATCATTTTGTGCGGACACTGTAACACTAAAATGACCCGTTTTTTTTTCACAATAATAAAGGTGTCTTTTGTGTCAAGTATTAGTTTTATTTTGACAAATTGTTTGAAACTGTTCTGGTAAAATAACCGTGTGACAATATCTTTATCTCTCACAGGGGTTTGGTAGTTATGCTCTATGCCCACATCCCAAGTTCTTGTATTGCTTGTTGGGACCATAATAGGGCTGTTACATTCTTAGATTATCTACACGAAATTTATAAAGAGAAAATATTAGTATTTTTATTTGTAAAGAATAAACTCAAGAATAACTGGACCGATTTTAAACATTCTTTCACCAGTAGAATGCTATATTAGCACTGAGTAACATAGGCTATAATTCATAAAGGCATCACGCGGGCGAAGCTACTGGCTGAAGCTAGTGTAAGATATTTTTAATATTTTTTTTTGTGTTCCTAAGTCTATTTTCTTTACATAAACAAAACATGTTTGTTTTAGTTTTGAAGATTGTAGTTTAGTTAATTTATTTTGTTGTTTTTAGGTTATATCTTTAGGGATACAAAATGAGAATACAGATACCAGTGTAAAATATTTATGAAGAAACAAGGACAATATATTATACAAATCATCTAATGTTTGCAATGAATTCAACTACAACAATTTAGTATTATTATAGTCAGACACAGTTAACAACGTGATTAGCACTAGGAAATAATTGACAAGAGCCGAGCTACTGTATTATGTATTGTTTTGTTCACAATATTAAAAATAAGTACACATATAAACAATAATTATTTTTCGTTTGTAGAAAAATTAACATAATATAATTAATTATTAAGCTTTTATGACTATACAATGACTTCAACAACTATTGAGCTGCGTTTTCCCTCTTCGAATTTTCAGAAAACATAAAACAAATGGAACCCATCGCTCACGAGCTCACGACGCATTGAATGGCCAGACTAAAAAAATAAGTAGCAATAATAATAGTCCAAATTCGATGGATTAAATTATAATATTAAGTATGCATTAAAGCTTATGCCATCTGCTGTCCTGAAGTTATACAATATTATAATGAATAGTAGAAAAACTTGTAACTATTTAAAGCTAAGAAGGACGCCGAGAAAGTTGTTTCTACTACTTTGACATCACACATTGCTTTGATTCATTTGAGAAATTCACGAAGATAAAACTCACATACAAATAGTCTTGGAAACATTTTTGGAAATAATTTAAAAGTAACAATAAATTACTTTTTACCTACAGTCTATAAAAATCACTTAATTTTCAATGTAAAATGTTTCGAAAATAACGATAGTCTAAAAATCTTACATACACATAATACTGAAAACGTATTTATAACACTCTCACCATGTCCGAATGACGTCTGACGTTTCTTGTGCTACGCATCACGAGGCATGTGTAAAGACAAACAAAACAAAACATATAACATAAATTTCATACAATTTTCAATAAAATTATTGCACTAAACTTCATACTCGTAACTTAATAATAAATATTGCATTAAGCGTTAACCACATCTCGTGAAATAAAATTATTTAAGTCTTAAAGTACTAAGAGTTATTTAAATTTTAAGAACAATTTGTCAGTCCGATGAAAGTAACATTTCATCCTAATACGAGCTTCGTTCATTGTAGCGACGTTCAACAAGACGGAAATTAGAATTTATTAATATAGAAAGTACCTAAGTTCCAAATATTGTGCTAACTACAGTCCCTATGTTTAACATTTTGACTAAATATTAAGTACGATTTGGTGCTCAAATTTAATAATGTAAGTGTTAATTATTTAAAACTAGGTATATAGAATTATTTATCTACAAAGTTCGAAAGGGTGCATCAGCTCGACAGATTTATCTAAGTCTAAACTAGCTAAGAATTTTTGAATTTCAATAGATCTGACACGATGTTGAGTTACAATAAATGAAGCGGGCACTAGAGCCACAATTTCGATAATTAGTAAATGGTATGACACATAAGTTAGTTCATATCTCCAGTAGTTTTGATGGTATTAACTACTGTATATAAATTAGAGCCAATGGCAGAAGTGACCGCTTCCAAAAGTATTCTTGCTGTTCAATCTAACTTCACAACTTTCCTCATGCTGAGTATTTCAAAACGATGACCCTTTAATCACGCTGAGAAGAAACTGCTCAAAAACTTGTGTGGATGTAACCACGGGTGATTCTCCGGCCAGTGCGCACTGGGCGCCAGGCTGGCCCATCGTTGCTCATCGTCTACGCCAGCCACACACTACGAAGCCAGTGGATCAGTCCACGATACTAGAGAGTCTCTGACTATAGGACGCGGGTGGTGTCCACTTCGCTCACACTTCTCTCAATCACACTATTGTCCGTTATGTTTTTGTTGCCTGTGGACAAAAAATACGTTAGCAAATAGACATTTTACCTAAGTATGTATAATATTCTGTAATTACTAAATATGTATGTGATCTTTTCGAAGATACTGATAATCATTTCACACGGAACTGGGTGCTTGCTCAATTTTCAGTACCTAGCTAACATGACATCCCCTATCGTCATTTGAATCAACACTCATATACGTGCGTCCAGACAAGTGGCAGTTGAAATTAAAACAAGGCACTTTGGCGCTTGAATGACATTGACAGGTAGGGGGGCGTGGTTGGTAAAAAACAAGATGGCGGCGTTAGTTCAGATATTGGCCTCGCGGCAAAATATGTCTCGAAGTTTGCCACCGGATTACTATGGGCTGTGGATATTTGGGACAGCTACCTTTACAGGGTCCAGTATGTAACGGATCGACGACGCGTCCGGCGTGGCACGCGGCGCGCTGCAGGCGGCACCACGACGGGTAGGTGCGCCGGTCGGAGCCGCACAGCTGGCGCCGCGCCGCCGCGCCGCACGCGCCGCACGACACGCAGCGCGCGCCCGACGCGCCGCCCGACACACAGCGCTGGCCTGCGCCGCATTTTATTGACGCACATGTTGCGTTCGCTGTAACAGGGGAGGAAGTTGATGAGGACGCACTATTTGAATTCAGAACCTACATTATAAAAATCTTAAATGTATTCACTGGCAGAAAACGTACCGCCTAAAACATGAAATTTTGCACACGGATTTCTTGCGGTGTAAGTGAGCACTAAGGAAGGTGTTTTGAAAGTTATGCCATGTTATATAAAGGGGTTAAATAGGGAATGAAAGTTTGTATATAGAAGTTCGTCGTTTACCAATGCAAATGGGGAATCCCATTAGCACGGCTTGTATTAGATTTACATTTCATTGCGACTTAGGTACTCAAGTATACATATACTTGAGAGACTTACAAGATCATCTTCGAAGAATCAAAGATGATCTTTAAGTGACCATTTCTAATAAAAAGGTGCTATTAAATCGGGATAAATCGTTACCTATACAAGGTCCTCTATAGGCCAGCGGAAGTGCTCTGCCCCGTTCGCAGGCGGCTCGTCTCAGCGCGCAAGGTCCGGCGTAAGTTCGTCCGTCGACGGCGCAGACGGGCGTACCCGCAACTCCGCACGCACCGCATCGCACGCAATGCGCACCTAGTTCTGCGTCCAGAACGCAACGCTTGTCGCCACCGCAGCGCACGCCTTCGCAACTACCCTCTGCAAGACATGAAGTGGTAAATTATTGTTAAATTATGTAATATTTTGGTTTTTGATACCGGTTATGAAGACGACACGAAAACCGGGTTTATAGGGAATATCTGTTGGATTGACAAGGAAATATCTTCTCGATCGACCCTATCTTCGCATTCTGTGCGGAGGTAATAAATATAAATAAGACATTTCCTTTCTGAAAACTACACAGAATTCTTGCCTTGACTGTCACTAATGAGACACAATAAAATTTTAATTGTTATCCAACTGAATCAGTCTTTCGGACGGTTGAGCTCATAAAAGACCCGTAAAAGGTCGAACTGTGGAGATAACCTTTATGAAAATTCAGCAGCTTTATTGCACTGCACCTGCACGCAAAGTGTAGCTACCTACATAGCTTCAAGCTTTAAATGTGATTGTAAAGCTTGCTTAATCATTAATTATAAAACATCCTGTATCTAAGTGTGCAAACGCACTTAATTTTACAGTTATCATTTCAATCGCTGAACAGGAATAGCATACTTAAACATAAAAGTCTGCAGCACAACGACTATACTTAAAAGCCATAAATTCGTGCAAGATAAAGTTAATTGTAACTAGGCAACTATCTTAGGCACGGCGGTTACATAGAAGAAATCTCTGGGAAACATGACGTGATAGAAATCAGTCAAACCGCGTGTCCGCGTGTAAGCCGACGGAATAAAATCGCGGCGATTTTTTTTTCGCGTATTGGATTTTCAACGCTCTACTTAGGGAGTGTATTTTCTTGACGCGCTGGGATACGCGCTGAATGCGCTCTGAGATATTCAACTCTCGGCGCTAAACAGAGCGTCGAAAATCCAATACGCGAAAAAAATCGCCGCGATTTTATTACGTCCGTGCTACGTCGGCTTAATCCCGCGCTTTTCCGGGATTGTAACGTATTGCGGTTTATGGAGCGTTGGTCTAGACTTGGCCGATCGAGTGTCCGACTTTAGAGTATAGATTACATGGAATTTATCGTTTCTGATCGGACGTGGTCGGTACACGTCTGCTTTATGTTTTACAATACCTAGTAGGTATACCTACGTTGGTACTCATTGCCGCAGTTTGTTGTGTACGGATAGCATCAAAGTCGTCGGTGATCTGAGTTGGTATTGGCAAAGAGATTTTTGATAGAGTGCAGAGTTAGGTACCTACCTAGTGATTTCATTAGACTAATTATCAATTTTCGTCTACTTAGCTTATGGCTGTCTGTAAACAAAATCAAATCAAATAAAAGCTGATGAGGATCTACAATCGTTTGCTATTCCTGGTTTAGAGCCAGTACTTGATAGGTCTAGTTTCCATGCCCTGTGGGAAAAAACCATTAGACGTAATATGAAAACTGTCTTGTAAAAACCAACTTCATAAAATGTATATTTAGCTAGTTACAATGAGCAGTTTATGTCAGTTATACGTTGCGGTTGCGGGCCTATTCGGCTGTAAATGCAATGAAGTGGTGTGGCGGCGTTTAGAACCAAGTTTACGTCGATATTATCGCGGAATATTATTCATAATATGGAATGAGGACGTCTGGGGCGACTGTGGTTATGACAGTCTCACGACGAGACGAGGTTCAAACGCCAAGGTGACATGCGGACGTGGAGGCTTACGATCATGTTTACGAGTGCTGCAAACGTCTTACAACTTCCAACTAATGTAATGTGCCATATATCTATCTACCCTACCATTCATGATCAGTTCTTCCTTCAGATCCGTCTGGTCTGACCATCCGTAGGTAGGTTCCAGGACAGGCAGTAGGATTATCTGTTACCAACCAACGACGACGTCTGGGTTTCTGAATACCTAGCTATAGCTAACCAAAAAGTAAATCGTAGAAACTAAACAGTCTGATCGTTTTTCAAACATATGAAGCAAGGACTAGGAATTGCCATCAAAATCCTTCGGATTGTGATTCGGATTCGTGATTTGTGTTACGGAATCGGGATGCTGATCTGTACGGGGTCCCTAATTGCGTAACACACGATCAATCACAATGTTTTTCATTTTGACAGTTAAACAACATTCATTACGTTATTTTCATTGTTGAGCAGACGGGTACCTACGGGCTTTGTTGAGAATGGCATTAGTTAAATTAGCATTGAAAATGCTTTTCGATCGCTTCAGTACGGTACCCGTTAGCTTTCTCAGTTATTAACATTATAGAGAAATGAAAATGGTATCAAAAGATGCGTTGCTAGAAGAACTTTGACCGCAAAAGAAAGTGTTGCAAAATATTTATGTAAGTATATTACTTTATTTAAAAAAAAACCCAAAGAATATAGCGTCTTAGTTTTTTTTTGCAACAAATTCAGGAAAAGAGGTGTGTAGGTATAGTAACAAATTACCACTAATTCCTGGCAAAGTTTCATCAAATTTTATAAGTTGGCCGAGCGGTTGAAACGGACATTAATTATTAAGTCATTCCAAATGCTAAATTGAAATTAATCAAAACAGCGAAATATTTGAGAGCTATTTGCGACGTTGCACACTTTGTGAATTAACGCTCATAAATTTCTCAAAAATGGTACCCCCTACTGAAGCGATTTTATCGAACATAATTACGAAGCAATGGATTAGATATGTGATCTCTCGCGTCCGGCCCTGGTCCAAGACATGGTGCGGAGCTAGAGGGCATGGCAAGCCGTCACCTCCTTCTGCGAAGCAGTAATGCTCGCGAAGGAGGAGGCGGGGCCCTCGAGGGAGAGTAATGTCGCGTCCTTGAGCCCCAAGCCACCGCCGCCGGCCGTAGGAGACGCCCCGGGCGTCAGGAATTGGTAGCCGATTTCCGGACCAGGCCCGGGTCGACGGCGCGTCGTGTTCCACGCGCGCCTCAAAGAGATGTCAGCTAAATTGACAGGGTCCGCTAAGGCCGATGCCTGCCGGGGTTGAGGGAAGTCCTAAGGGGAAACCGTGGCCCCAGGCACAGGCAAGGGAAGAAACACGGGTGGTTTTTAGTCAGTAAGTCTGACACGCCCTTCCGCTCCGCTCAGAGCGAAGGAAGTAATTTGACGATTTCCCACCAAAAAAAAAAAATTGATTAGCTATCAAAAAGATTCAGATTATGATTGATCGTGTGTTACTTGTTAGGTACGCACTATGGGTGCTGATTTGTCTGTTTAGACTTCAGATTGATCTTCCCCTATTTGTAACTTTACGATTATTCTTACTATACGACTGCTGCAAAACATCTCATTTGCATGTTCTAACCTAACCAAGAAAACTTTAATAAAGGAGCCTGCACATAAAATATTATTGCCAAGTTACAAGTTGTCTTTTGAGGAGAAATTTTAATAAAGTTATTTATCCTACTCGTAAACTTGCCTGATCATTTTATAAATGCAATATCCGCGACGAAGTTAAGTGTTAAATATTATGAATAATAAAGTACCTACCTAACAACAAACTACTTTTTACACATAAATTTTATTTACAGAGACTGGTTTAGAAATAACTGTGCGGTGTAATGGCTTGATGCTATCTACATCCTACATCTTGTTCCGTGGGTGTCGTCTGGAGTTATGTGAGTAGATGCAGCAGGACCCATCTGGCTATCAAGACATCACTGCTCTTCCTGCCAAGGGTGGTAAGTAGTTATGGCATAGGAATAGTCTTGTGGAATTTATTTTTGATTACTAGTTTATTTATTTAGAGGTATAAAAATTATATGTTGAAACTGTTTTGTACTCGCCGTCATTTGTCCCTAATTATAGGTTCATTATAAAACCAGCGTCAAACAGCATTTGCTGAAATGAACCTTTTTGGCGCAGCCGTGAGGCACACACTATTATTGTTAAAATATTACTTGCACTTTTTTTTTTGTTTTCGTTTGTTTCACGAACTGTGTCCAAATAAACATTTTTCTTTCTTTCTTTCTTTTTTGTCAATAATAATTGCACTGGTCTATCCTCGGGCTACTGAACTGTAAGATTTGACATAAGTACTCGTATTTTGGAGGATTTTTATACTTACTTAACTTTACATCACTAATGGTATTTAGATCCTGACAATCAGTTTAATTATTGCTTAAAAATTGCCAATATAGTCTACTCGTATATTGGCAATTTTTAAGCAATAATTCTCTAATCATATTATATAGAGTTCAGTTTCAGATAATTATTGTTAATACAGAGGGGATCCTAGATCCTATTAACTAGGCTACTAAGCCTACGCCGCGCGCCGCCGTCTGTCTGTCACAAACACAGGGTTGTATTTTTTTACCGTAACAGATAGTCAGTTGAAATGCCACCGGCGCAAAAATAGAAAACAAGTTGGGTCATAGGATATAGATAATTATGCAAACATCAATACAAAATGTTGTCCATTCAGAATACGTTTTTCCGATTCCACGTGTGATTGAACGCAGCGCGTGTAACGGTCTCCGCGGCCGGTTCTATCCGCGAGCCTGGAAATGTGCGTATTTTGTATGGTGGACACCGTGGATACGGTATTATTACAATCATGTTAAATAAATTCGTCTGTTTTAGAACAGTTTTTCCAAGTTTTGTTTTTAATTTTGAGCAAAAAAGGGGTTCATTTTGGTAACAGGCAGAGAAAGTCTAGCGTATTTTGAGCGGAGTAGAGCGTTATCTTTTAATTTTTACGATGATGATGTTATGATTTTAACCAGTAGGTATGTATTTATGTTCATCTGTTCCTTTATAACTTATAACTCCTTATCATAGCTTCACAAATGAGGTATCGTTGGAAGCATGTTCATCGTCGTGACTGAATATGGCGCCGAACGCATGAAATACAAAGAAAACAAATTCAAAATCCGGAGTGACACGTAATCTGTTCGATTTATTGCCCTAACACGACGTGTGACTCCAGATTTTTAATTTGTCTGTCTGTGATGTCTTGTTTATACCCTTTTAGTTGGCATTTTTGACGTTAATTGGGTTTTAGATTTTATAACTTTTATTTTTTGACTGAATATCTTAAAATCATCTTTTTTTCATGTCGCCACGACCTATACGGGAATATTTCGGTGGTAAAATGATAGTCTGTCTGTAGGTTGGAAACGAGGCTAAATGCCGAGTCCAGGAATTGTCGGAAAAACGCTTAGTAGGTACCTATTTACTCTCATCTATCCACGGACGCTTGCTTAGACAGAATCTATAGGTATACTAATTATAAAGCTGAAGAGTTTGTTTGTTTTCTTGAACGCGCTAATCTCAGGAACTACTGGTCCGATTTGTTTCAGTGTTAGATAGCCCATTTATCGAGGAAGGCTATAGACTATATATCATCACGCTAAAACTTATAGGAGCCGAGCACCAATAAAGAATGTTTCAAAATCAGGGGTTTTTTTTAACGAAGTCGCGGGTTTAGCTAGTTTTAGCCCAAAGTAAAACTATTCCACGCAGACGAAGTCGTGGGCAGAAGCTAGTAGATTTATAAATCAAAACAGGTATTGATAAAATATGATACTATTACGCGATTCGCACGAAGTTAATTTATTTGTAGTGATTTGACAATAGTTGAGAGAGCAGTGTGGCCCTGTGGTAACGGCCCCGACTTACGAGTTGTAGGTCGTGGGTTCGAACCCAAGCAGGCGCTTTACTTTGTGTAAATAATTTCATCACCACTGCTCTCAAAACGGTGAAGGAAAACATCGTGAGGAAACCGGCATGTCTTAGAACCAAAAAATTCGAAGACATGTAACATCTACCAACCCGCACTGGCCCCGCGTGGTAGATTACAGCCCACTCCCTCTCACAGAGAGGAGGCCTGTTTCCCAGCAGTGGGAACATTAATAGGCTGATGATGATTTGACAACACCAGAAATCGATTTCCCTACGAATAAAAATCGTGCGAATCGCCTCAAGAAATAATAAAATTATTTAAAGTCTCAATTCGCCCGTTCCGGGCGAGTTAATTCGGGCGAATCACCAATAAGCCAAATATTCTAGACATTCTATTCAATCCATATTTACCTTTTCAAAACCGTAGACAGTAACACGAATATTCATAGCCTCGGCGGCTATGAATATTCGCGTAGGTAATTATCATTCGATTGTTTTCAGGTCAACTGAATATTGCACCATATGCAAAATGCACTCAGACGGTGCAGACTACGAAGTCATTCCGTCCTAGATACCAGCAAGCTTCATAAATCTAATTAGTAGTTTTGATAGGTAGTTATTTTAAAACTTGAAGACCTACAAATTTTAATTTTGTGAGATTCAATAATTTCAAAGATATACGCCAATTATAGGTACTTAAATACCTATAATTGCCATATCTTTGAAATGATTAAATACTAAATAGTATTTAATTTAAATCGTAGATGACTATATCAATCAATCTTCCTAGCCTTTTTCCCAACTCTCGGGGTCGGCTTCCAGTCTAACCGGATGTAGCTGAATACCAGTATTTTACATGGAGCGACTGCCTATCTGACCTCCACAACCCAGTAACTGGGTAATACGGTACCCCTTGGTGAGACTGGTGTCAGACTTTCGGGCTTCTGACGACTGTCAAAGTTCCACAAATGACAGCCGGGACCAACGGCTTAACGTGCTTTCCGAGGCACGGAGGAGTCTCGGTATGTAAAGATGGTCACCCATCCACTGGCCAACCCCGGCAAGCGTAGCTTAACCTGATGGATCGACCCGTGCGGCTTGTTATTACTTAGCCACGAGCTTCTCGTAGATAACTATAGGTATAATATTTAATATTATAAATGCGAAAGTGAGTTTTGTTTGTTGCGGTTGCACGCTAAAACTGCTAAACGGATTTTGATGAAATCATAGGATACTTTTAATCCCAGTAGTACGTTTCCGTTTCAGACCTCCACGCAGGCGAAGCCCCGCGGCAAAAGCTAGTATTATATAAAAAACTGTCAAAATTGTACCACCGCGTATCCTAGACTTAAACATGAATTACGATGTGTTTAAAAGTTGCAGGTCAATACAGAAACGTACAATTACATCGGGTCCTTACCCACTATTTACCTGTAACACTGCTATTAGTTAGCTTCAGGGCCTACCACCAACAAAAAACGACTACTCAAACAGTGTAGTAGCGTACGGATTACTACGGAAACTCGAACTTGGTCACTACAATTTCTCGAACGACAAACACAAACTCAAACTCAAAACTCAAAGCATTTATTTCAATTAAACCATTTACAGGCACTTTTGAATTGTCAAAGAGTCGGTCAGTTAGTCAGAATGTTGAAGCTAGTCGCCCATTCCAAAAAGTAGATCTCTGTGGAGAAGAACGGGCAAGAAACTCCCAGGACACTCTTTTAAATAAAGACATTACAAAATCCACGACTGCGTAATGACTAAAGGATTGAAACTAGGAATTGTCTAGTCTTCCTTGAAACGTTTGCTCACTGCTGAGCATTGTGATGTGCCTGACTCAACTTTTTGACGATCTCTCCACTATAGTGACGATCTTTGATTTGTTGTAGTGCGTCGGAGATCTTGGTGTTGTTGCTTTGTTTAGTCAGACCTCCGTATAAGCCTACGTTCCCGGGGCTTCTTTCCTTCCATCTTTTTGGTGACCAAATCTTTCGCCAGGTTATCGGATGGCTTTATGTCAAGTAGATGGAGCAACCTCTGTGTTTAAAATACCATATTACGTACAGCATTGATCGTGTTTCTTGGTGACCGTCCAAAGTATCAATCTTTATAGAAGGTGGTCAGGTACACACAGCTACACATCAAGCTGTACATTTCCAGGTTAAGCTGACCTCGCAATGTTCGGAAATTCTCTATAATACGAGGTCAACATAAACTGGAATTGTATACCTTGATGTGTAGCCGTGTGTACTACATAACATTACATAATCAGCCTTTTAATGTTCCCACTGCTGGGACACAGGCCTCCTCTCGACGAGAGGGAGTGGGCCGTAACCCACCACGCGGGCCCAGTGCGGGTTGGCAGATGTCACATGTCTTCGAATTTTTGGTTCTAGGACATGCCGGTTTCCTCACGATGTTTTCTTTCATCGTTTTGAGAGCAGTGGTGAGGAAATAATTTACACAAAGTTGCCTTGGTTCGAACCTACGACCTAAAACTCGTAAGTCGCGTCCGTTACCACTGGGCTACCCACTTCAGGTAATTATACAAAAAAAATAGTGTGAGTTTTTTTCGAAAAGTGATCTGCTGCCGTGTACCAACAGTACCTTACTTATCAAGCTCTCATTCACATTCATGCACCTCGGGCGAGACGCGTTCGTCCAGACGTATCGTGCATCGCAATGAGCCATTATTGAGACCCGATCCCAATAGAGATGTAGCTAGCCTTCTAGGAACACGCGGGCAATTTACTAGCGCGATAGTAGGGGTGTGTCCGGTCATTACGGCAGTCAGGATTAATGCACCCGACCGCGAACGAACAAAAGAAAACCCGCGAAACTCCCATTTAGCGAGGTAAGTAAAAAGTTCCGTGACTTTCAATAGGCGATTGTTCTGTGCAAGCCTAGTAGGCGGTAAAGTGGAAAATAAAATATGGTCAAGATTATAGGCAAGTTGGTAACTAGTTGATAGTTTACGTATATGTAGGAAAAATTACATAGTGATTTTATTAAAATGCGGGTAGTTGCCACAATTTTTTTCTAATGTCCCATCACTCATCATCATTCTCCTGCCCTTATCCCAATTTTATTTGGGGTCGGCGCAACATGTCCCTTTTTTCCATACTTCTCTATTAGTCGTCATTTCAGTAGTTACCCCCTTTCTAGCCATAATATCATCTTTCACACAGTCCATCCATCGTTTCTTTGGTCTTCCCCTACTCTTATAGCCATCGACATTCACACTCAAAACTTTCTTCACGACATTTTCCTCATTCCTCCGCATCACATGCCCATACCGATTACCGCACAACTTTTCGGTCACCGGTGCCACTTTCAGACTTCCTCTTATGTACTCATTTCTTACTCTATCCATTCGTGTAACACCACACATCCCTCTTAGCATTCTCATCTCAGCTGCATGCAATTGCCTTTCATTCATCCCTTTGGTGGCCCAACATTAATGTCCCATCACTACATTATGACTATTATGAGTTACGTTTCAGGTGTTATTATCCTTCCAAAAGCCGTCACTCAAAATTCTCTGCAACCCGGGTACTGTAAGAAATTAAATTCACATTTGCAATTCGAAGGCAAAATTCAGTGAAACGGGGCAGGCCATCAATGCCATCGGTTCGTTACGTTTGCATGTGCGCTCGAGAGGTGCAAATGACGCTATTGTGCCCGACCGGGCGCGGGCGGTGGCGGCGGCGGCGGCGCAGACGCAGCCTGCGCGGTGACTTGCGCGAATAATACGAAAGCTCGCCAACACGCCATCATCATTATGGGATGACAGCGACAACAATCGCGATTTGCAAACTTTTACATGTTCTGAATCGTCATGCTCCGGTAATTCTGCACTTGATGAGAAAAGTGACTGTGGCGGTTGCAAATGACTTAAAACTGCACGTCATTCATTATTTTTTATGAATTAATGAAGCCCAATGCGTCACCGCCACACCCACCGGTGACTTGACCTTATCAAAATCTGTTCTGCTATTCGCGATTACTGAGTAACGTATTTTCCTCGGCTTCATGGAACATTTCCATCGGACTTCGACGTTTCTACCTACAGAATCTGAATACCAGATTGTTGCATCCGCACCTTAAATTAGAAATGATTATTTGTCAGACCTAGATATTGTTATTCTCGTGGATTTGCGTCAGAGCTTTGTGCATTTCAACATTCTGGGGGCGATAAGCGTGGCCAGTGTTAGCTTCGGTCAAGCTTGAGCGCGCCAATAATTTGCTAGTAAACTTTGATGGGGCTTTAAACAGTCTGTTTGAACAGGTATTATTATATTTATCCAGTCAGCTAGACAGTTACTAGGTGCCCGCGATTGCGAATGATGGATGGTCGAGCTGTTGCCAAGAGAACGGCAATGAATCATGTGCCTATTTATAGATGTAGATAGATACGATTAATATGCAACTTAAGTGCAGATGTTATAGATAATAGTTGAATGGCGATGTACGCTGGCTATGCTGTAATTTGTGTATGATATACACCACGTTATTAATAATCATAGATCAGATTATGTTGAAGTAGTGGAGGGGCTGATACTGCGAATAGTCGTGTTCATGATCAATATAATGTATTCAACCGTTGATTAAACTATCGTCTACTAGCATAAATTGGCTTGCATTGTGGAGTTGATTGTTTACTTACTGTTCTATTATTAATTCCAAAGCACTGTATCTTAAACCTTCTTTATGAGCTGAAATAAATGAAGATTTATGAGTTATTGTGTACCTACTACCTACTCGTGTTTGGCTTTAATTTTGACGTTTATTTGTGCTTTAACTAACGAGCTATCTATCTCGCTGCCAGCTACAGATTTATCTATAGCAGTTTGTAATTCAGTAGGATCGATAACTATGACAAATGCATGATCTATTTGATTATTTATTATCAAACACTATATTAATTACTAAGTTCTGCCCGCGACTTCGTCCGCGAGTCTATAACCTTCCTTAGGAAATGTGCTATTCAATGTAGAAATAATTTTTCAAACTCGACTGGTAGGTAGTTCCGGAGATTACCCTTTACCCTACATACAAATTTACAAACAAATTTTACCTCTTTATAATATTATAGAATAAGTACCTATTAGTATTATCTAGTATATATATATGATGCTCATACTTGTCGTAAAAATTGGCATATATAGTCATTATTTATAGTGGGGCGGCCTGAAATCTCTTCAATAGTGGAGGCTCTTTTCTGCCTAAGGAAACTTCAATGCAAACATTTTCAAATCCACTCGAGGAATATTTGAAATTTTCGAAAGCTAACCTAACTGACGATCCTATAAATGTTGTTACTCGTTCAGTAGAATCCTGGCTACCTGCCCTAAACAAGGAAGATGGATGGTGGAGCTGTTGGCAACAGAACGACAATGAATCATTCGCTGATTATATATTATATTATAAATGAATAGGGACGTAATGTATCGCGCAAATCTGCCTACTTATGACAGACTCACGAGTCGCGAGACGGCGAGATCATTAGATGGATAATCATGAGGCACCTAAATAATTATTGCAGTCATAAATATGATTGGGATGCCCAGTTTTGTCAATTATAATCTGGCAGTAAACCTTTTGTCATCCAGTATACTCCTCTGTATGAGAAGACTTTAGAAATTATAATCTGGCAGAAACCTTTTGTCATGCAGTATAATACTCTATATAAGAAGAGTTCCGAAATTATAATCTGGAAGAAAACTTTTGTCATCCAGTATACTCCTCTGTATGAGAAGGCTTCCGAAATTATAATCTGGGAGAAACCTTTTGTCATCAAGTATACTCTTCTATATGAGAAGACTTCCCAAATTATAATCTGGCAGAAACCTTTTGTCATCCGCAGTAAGATACTCCTCTATATGAGAAGACTTCCGAAATTATAATCCGGCACAAACCTTTTGTCATCCAATATAGTCCTCTATATGGGAAGATTTCCGAAATCAATGCTTTGTAGGAGTTGATTTACACCACAACGAGGTTTTCCTTTCGTGTCTATCCACTTCATGGGCCACATTAATTGCAGAGCCAGTGGCTATCAGCAAAACTTAGATATGAAAAGTCTTACCTTGGCAAGGTCCTGGGTAGTCGAGCACAAGGTGTTTGGCGGGTCTCCGGCAGGCGCGTCGCCGGAGCCGGCACAGCGAGGGGTAGGTCCGGCCGTCGCTGCCGCACACGGCGCCGACGCGGCGACAGGCGGCCGCGCAGACGCAGCGTGCGCGTCCGCCTCTCACCACGCAGCGCCGTCCGCTGCTACATGCAACTCCGGCGCATGATTCTGTCAAAAATGAGCACGTTGATAGAATTGTTTTCACCACAAGGTAAATATTCAGTTATGATTTGCCATGCGTAATTATTAGTGAATGAAACAGTCTTTGAACCACCTTAGAAGGCTGAAAAACAAACTACTCAAACAAGGCTAATGTTACGAAACAATTATTAAAAAATGTAAATAGGTATTCGTATCTAACGAGTACCATTTACTTATAGATCATAATTATGTGGGTAAGTAACATGGATTTTCACTAATGTACCAAAGGACCAAATTCACTAAAAGAAAGGGTGAGAAGAAGAAGAGAAGTGAAAGATTCAGCTTGCTAAATTAAGTGGTATTAGATATTTATCACTCAAATAAAAACTTGAGAAAACATTCGCCTTTATATATAACGACTCGGATATCGTCGTTGGTGTACACACATGTAGATAGATCTTGAGATATTTAGATACAATCGAGTATTTTATGGCTCTCGTGGTGGCCCGACAAATATGTAGGCGCTGATCAAAGTGAGATATCGAAATACTCCGCTTTGAATCGCTCGTTAAAGACAATACTAGAGATTGCCACATTTGCGAGTGATTTGTTCAAGAATTTACTGTTTACGAATTACGACAATTTACGAGTCATAAAAAAGTTGTCCTATCGGGTTTGCTCTTCCCCCACGCACATGTAAAAATATTCGAGATTTTCGTAAGAAAAACAAAAACTTGTTGATCAGCTTATTGAGAATAATTACGCGCCCGACAGTATTTTAGTTACTGTGTGTTTATTTCTTCAGAAAATGCATTAAAATAAAATTTGTGTGGACAAATAATATTTCCCTCGCATTTATTAAATTAAAAAGTAATTCTTCGCCTCTTCAGCGCCAGCATCAATTTATATTAAATAATATGCACAAGACCACAACACGTCCTACTTTACTATGATCTCTCTCTGCCAAAATAATTCATTCATTTGAGAAATTATTTGTTTTATTTCTAAATTCAAATATTTGACGTTTTGCCAACTCTGCGTGGATTCGATGCGCCACGTTCATCTATCGGGCGATGCACTCCATGTCCCAATTTTATTATTTGCTGAATGCTGTTAGTTGTTAGCAGTCGGATATAGTTTATCTGTTTGTTTAGTTGATTGACGTAATTGGGCTTTAGCTATGTCTGTCTTTTGTCAGGAATTGGTTTACGCCTAGGATTGTTTTATTTTTATAGTACAACCTACCTACAAGTGGCCAATGTTGCTGAAGGATTTTATTCTTTTACCTTAAACTGTCTAAAGAAAAGTTTTTCGTATTTCATTTGTTTGTTTGAGATTCACATAAAACAGGCTTATCCGATTGCAATATATGTAGTATGTTTGCCATTCTTTTACACACGTAAGTGAATGCAGTCCGGATGTACCTATAGATACATTTTTGCAATAAATGTAGGGAATATGGAAATAGACAAAATGTTATTTCAACACGATCAAAATTATTAACGTTTACAGCGGACCACATTACATGAAGATGTCAGACCATAAAAAAATAAATAGAAGCTGAACTGGGTCTCGTCAATTCGGTGAAAAAGTTACTAAAAATATATCCAGGGCCATGTTTATGTTCCTTGTATTGCAAATTTTATTAAAATAATTATATAGTAACCAAAGTAGTCTACATTTACTAACTAAATAGTCGTTTAGTTCTTCACACCCATACCTAATTTTACCAGGATACGGCGACTAGATATATTGGATGACGATGACGTCATTCTCTGCTCAAATTACTACAAAAAACAATACCTTCTTTGAATTCTAATTGGCCTGTATTTTTCCTAGAAGCAGCGAGCCCGGAAGGATGTGGCCATTTTAATTAACTAAGGAAGCAGCTTCGACGAACTGACGCAAACTATCACGAGAAAAACATTAAATAATAAATTTAAATAGGCATTGTGCTGGCAGCTAACTAGCTCATTGTCTACGGGTAAACTTCGCCTTGGCTTCCTTTAGTCCATAAATTAAATGATAAACGGAAAGCCTAGACAACTCTCGGATGGTTCTCCTTTCTTCTCTTTTAATTCTCAGGTGCAATTATTTTTATTGAAGGGTTTTTGTTGTGGACTCTTTTGGTCCTTCGAGCCGGATGCTGGCACGATTGCAGAAACATTGATTGTTAAGGTTTTCGCTCGAAACTATTATTAGTAAACTTATTAAATGTCATTGGTGTTTTCTTGATGCAATTTCGTATAAACGCTCTTATCAAATTGGATCTCTTTGCTAGCGCGTAAAGAGTGAGTTTCTTTATACATATTACCTTAAGTAGGCTAATTAATCCATCCTGTGGGAATGAGTATCAATCATACCTACGTTTCTATTGTAATGGACTCTGTCTATCCCTTTGGAAAAAAGGCGTGAATTTATGTATAAGTATATTGTAAATAACGGCCTTACCAGCACAGGCAACACAGGGAACTCCACCAGAAAGCGCTTTATAGAAGAATATCTCGCCGCTGTCGAGGTCGCGGGGGCTCCAGGCGGCGGGCGCGCGCGATGCGCCTGCGCAGCATTCGGCGCGGCCCACGCGCAGCGCCGCCACCGAGCTGCAGCGCCCGCCGCGGTCCATCCCCGTCCAGCAGATTCCGGCTATGGACAATAAAGATATATTAGGTATTAAAAGCCATAAATTCCTGCAAGATAAAGTTATTTGTAACTAGGCAACTATATTAGGCGCGGTTACATAGAAGAAATGTCTGGGAAACAGGACGTGATAGAAATCAGTCAAAAAGCGTGTCCGCGTGTAAGCCGACGTTCGTACGGAAGTAATAATACCGCGGCGATATTTTTTCGCGTATTGGGTTTTCGACGCTCTGCTTAGCGCCGAGAGTTGAATATCCAACAGTGTATTTTCTTGACGCGCTGGGATACGCGCTGAATGCGCTCTGAGATATTCAACTCTCGGCGCTAAGCAGAGTGTCAAAAATCCAATACGCGAAAAAAATCGCCGCGATTTTATTACGTCCGTGCGAACGTCGGCTTAATCCCGCGCTTTTTCCGGGATTGTATCGTATTACGGTTTATGGAGCGTTGCCCGTTGGTCTAGACTTGGCCGATCGAGTGTCCGACTTTAGAGTATAGATTACATGGAATTTATTGTTTCTGATCGGACGTGGTTGGTACATTAAGCTAAAGCATCAACACTATTGTCCTTAAACGTTAGTCTTTCAGTATACAATTATCAAAAACTAGGTTCCACCAG
The DNA here is from genome assembly GCA_948150665.1 of Conistra vaccinii. Lineage (NCBI taxonomy): Eukaryota > Metazoa > Arthropoda > Insecta > Lepidoptera > Noctuidae > Conistra > Conistra vaccinii. The sequence continues at coordinate 9,276,175 of OX411327.1, forward strand.
CGGCTTCGCTCGCGTGCTATATTTATTAATAATAGCCTATGTTACTCAGATTTTTTTTTTTCACCAGTAGAATGCTATATTATCATAGCATTCAGGTGAAAGATTTTTTTAAATTGGTCCAGTCGCTTTTGAGTTTATTCATCTGCCCCCTTCGTTGGGCGGAAAACATAAATATACAACGTTATTTTTTGTTTATACTAAACCTCCCGGAACCGGAAACCTATGCCCGAGAATCCACCCTAGGCCTAGTTGGATATCTAAACGGAATTTATAGGCTTAGGGTGGATCCGGCATAGATTACATTTAATTTGTTTGAAAATCTAATTTTTTAATTTCGAAGCTAGGATTTATTTGACAGTTCCAAAATACTTTTATGCATTAAAATAAAATTAGTAGTATTGTATGGTAGTCTCCACCATAGAACGACCCTTTTTTTTGTTGAAGTCGATTAAAAATACACGAACGCATCAGCAATATCAAACTATGTACAACATGTGGGGGGGGGGTTTCCCCCCCCTGGCCCAAAAGCTGGGGTACGCCCATGTTATCAAGTTAAAAACTTCCTCAGCGGTACATTATAAAATTGCAATACGAAGGTATAATAAAACGTTCGCTCCGGGTCCAGACTAAACATAAATTGAACAGATGTGTCTGGACGCTGCGCAAGCGGCTAGCTCGGAGCGCCGTATTCGGTCGGATTCCAGCGCATGAGTCACGGCACTCACGGCTCACGGGGCTCGGCTGTGCGCGCCGGCCGCGCTAGACGACCGCCAGACACTATTTTTCAATGTGCGCGCGCCGCCGCCGCCGCCGCCGGTTCGCGACGCAACCGAACGACCGCAACCCGACATGCCTATAACTAGTAATCGGTTGACTTTTTACAACTATTCGCTCGAAAATACGGATAAGGAGTATCTTTATAAAGTTGGTGTTTAATGATCGATGAGGACGAGGACATAATATTGTAACAATGTTTACACTTTTGATTGGTCCGAATCTCATAAGATATTGTTATGTTACGCATAATTATATTTTGGGTAATTTCGAGTGGGTAAGTTTTATTGAGTTTGGGAAGACTTGGCCACGGGCTAAAATGTACGGATGAGACAATTATGTATTTGTCGTAGATTATTGTAAATCTTGATAGTGTTGATGTGTCAATCTCTATTCTTCGATACAATTTTTGTTTACAAATTAAATTTTGCGGTATCAGAAGTGAGGGGGCGGAATTAATGACAATGGGCGAAAGGAATTTATTTACCTATTAACGTTTTATTAATACTCATGGATTAATTTAAATTAATTAAGGCTCATCATGAATAATTTTCAAGTTCAGAGAGATATTTTTTTTCTATTGATATAGCCGTTTTTTTATTAGTACCTATCATTTTGAAATCTTAATGAATGTTTTATTTGAAATGAGTTTTCCCTATTGTGCATAATGTTATGAGCAAGCATCGAGGTTAGGATCAAGCGTCAGATTTATTTTGAACATGGATTTTTTTTCAAATTGTTTCGTTGATAGTACTAGGTAAGTGTAGGTAGCCTTAAACTGTTTAGTCATAGTGCTATAACAAATTTTCAGACAGTTACGTAATCACCCGTTAGTTTGCTCACAATAAATCAATGCATAGGTGATTATAGCACTATTACCTACTACACTAGGTTCTTATTAGCCGTGAGTTTCTATTCATCTTTGTGCAAAATTAAGTTACAAAGGTGGATTTAATGCTTTTAGAGCGTTATCAGTTATCACACTGACGATTTGCCAGTGTGTTTCCAGCGAAGTGATTTGTGAGCGTCCACGCCGCGGGTGCGAAGCGAGGAGGCGCGACTAAGCGACGTGTTCGCCGCGGTTTTTAATTTTATACACTCGCTTGTCTCGCTGTCTCTTGTACACTCACGTCAATTGCTCTCGTTACGTAAACGCGGCGAACGCGTTGCGCACGCGTGGCGTGCTCGCTACGCAAACGCAGCGAAAGCGTTAAACAATCGCCTCACTGGAGGGAGACACGCTCGCAAATCGCCAGTATGATATGACCGTTAAGTATTCTCTACCAGTCAACCAAGGTTGGTGGAGATAATAAAATTGCAGGTGAGAGAAATAAAAAATAACAATGATTTATTATCATTATTTAAGTAGAATAGGTACCTCCATAAGTACATATTATGTACCTAGGTTATAATATACATAAGTAACATATATATTTATTATAAATATGTTAAACTTAATCAATATTTATTTTAAATAGACGGTCGTCTTTGTATTTATGTAACTTTATTCAACACGTAGGAATATATTTCGCGGCCGTCTGGGATTGCAACGGTTTCCATGGTAACCGGTTGTTGTCAGGCCTACGTGAGAGAATTCGACTCTCTCATCCTGTGTTTTCCCGGCTTATGTCTGGTGTAAAGGAAGTAGACATGTTTTTGTTTGACCTAGGATTTGGCCTTCGGTAAGAAGCTTCTGTTAGCTGAGTTTCACAACTTAGGGAGAGCAGCTCTTCACAATTTTGCAGAAATATACAGACTTTAACCTCCTAACCTCTTCTAGGTTTAGTCGTTTCTGTTAGACGAAGGACCAGTACCCTAATTGCGTAATACACGATCAATCAGAATCTGAAACGTTTTGAAACAGTTTGCTAATCCATTGCTTCATAAGTTTGAAAAAAAAAGTCTGCTCAACACCGTAAATAACGCAATGAATATTGTTGAAATGTCAAAATAAAAAAGATTTGTCGATTAGTGTAGTATCGTTTACGAAAATGTGTTACGTAATTAGGGTTCAGAATTTGAAACTAGCCACATAATGTAAGGAGAAGCAGTTCCAAATGCAAGGCGAGCAAAAATAAGAAAAATTACCGTTTTTTACCAGCTTGATAACTCCAACTGCTGCAAGCAGCATACCTAAGTGCTAGCCAGCGGCCTTTAGGTCAATCAATGTAGTGACAATGAACGTTCAAGAGGGATATACGAGGTACTAAAACGTTCTAACCGCCACATAGGTTAGACTGTGGTCGCAAGCGCAGCTACCGTGCACGAGTTCTTGTATGATTTCAATGGGGTTTTTTTATCAAGAAATCTTCTCTCTCTGTGCTAATGAAACCACGAAAGTTTAAATTGATATATGGCGCGCGTTAATGTCCGGAGCGTGCTTGACCGGTTTTCGAATTCGAACTTCAGTACCGGCAGTAAAGCACCTTGGGAGAAATGTAAATATATTCGAATATGATTTTAGTGTGGCGAGCGAGGACATTGACTCCGGCGGCCATAGGAGCATGTTGCTTATGTCTTCGTGGGCTAGAGTAGCAATAAGAGCTATAGAGCGCTACCGTACGCAAATTGCGGCATGTGTTTTGTTTGTAGCTTCTCCTGATATGAAGAACCGATGTTTATTTAAATCTTAAAATGATTCCATGCGAAAGCAGTATTCAGGATTCCTTATGCAAAAGTCTCCAACAGGACTCTTAAGAGTAAAAACTGAACGTTTTCCTATCTCACTCAATATCGAATGTTTCTGCTTTATTAAGTACCTACTCTATTTATTTTATCGAGGCCATCTTGTCCATTACTTCTACACCATAGTTCCTATAAAGTCATAGTCCCTCCTTAGTCCCTACATTGTTATCTAATTGGGTAATGACTTTTCTTACACTTTTTCAGCCAGTTAAAACTTCCTCAAGCACTCTACAGCGCATTTAATACGTCGCTTCATCCTCATTGGATGGTTCCGTCAACTTTGGCGCCACAATTTGGAGTCGAGATCCGGCTTCGATTGTGTGGGTGTGAGAAATTGCGACAAAAAATGTGTTGAGGTCCAAACGTAGGCTGTGCATGGCTTGTGTGTTTTTATCGTCTCGTATTGAGATTTTAGGATCCTCCTAATCACGGACACGAGGCACTTTTAACAAGTTACTTACACATTATAAATAAAAACGGCCCACGCGTGTGCCGTGTCCAGTTGCAATTTTTTTTTAAATCAAAATCAAATATTTCACGTGGCTTTCAATATATTCTGCTTATCGTATTCATAAATTCATAATCTATACATACAATAAAACAGTATAGAATTCGTTGTCTGTCAGTCTATCTGTTTGTTTGTTGGCACACATGTCCGGAACTACTGAACGGATTTTCAACTAGTTTTCACAAGTAGACAGAGATTAATTTGGAGCAGAATATAGGCTTTGTTTCTTTAAAACACCGTCACAAGACGGATCACGACACGTTGTGCACAATTTCTGAGATTAACCTAACAAAACGTACTAGGCTTGCATGAATTTAAGATAGTATTACAATCATTACTATTATCCCATTAGGATTTGGATGTTTGGCCCACAAACAGTTTATAGGAAATACCTACACCCGGGCGACACCGGGCACGACCAGTTAGTATTAATATAAAAATTATGCAACTTTGAACTGTCCCAGTCAGTTGCCACTTGACAACGACACCTTTCCAGTTCAATGGGACATAAAGGTATTCCATAACACACCCAGGAGTTTCAGGAACCATAGCACTAGTATCGCATATTAATTTGCCTTTATAAAAGGAACTGATCGTGAAATAAATATTAAGTGTGCGATAATTAGAGGGATGCGCTAAGGTAGCCCGCGAAATTCAAACTTAATTTATTTTTTGCTATTTGCAGGTCTGCGTCAGGTTCTATATTGATTAAAATATGATTTGTGACTGTAACAAATATGGCTTTACAGAATTATAATCATTAGAATCAGCAATACATTTTTCTAAGTTCATGTATTCCTATTGAATGACAATTTCATAAAATCATGACATTTGAGGATTGGCAAATCATATTTTAATCAAAATAACTATAAACTATAATAACACTGACCTGCAAATTTGAATTTCGCGGGCTACCTTGGCGCATCCCCTTTAGCCCGTGATATTTCTATTCTCTGGAAGTCTGTTTTATTCGTAGATTTTATACTGCCGTCTGAAGTACCGAAGAAAACCAGGTCAAGAGCTCAAGTGGCTTCGTAGACAAGGACCCTTCAAACGTTAAAAATGTAGGTCCTATTGTTTAAAAGTTTCACAAAACAATAGATACGGTTGCAGTGTAGACACAACAAATACGAAATCGTTGAGGGGGTCACTGGAATAGTTATTCTGTTTCAGAAAACTGTAGATAACATTTTGGACAGAGACAGAGAATATTAACCGAAAGGTATACGCCATGAACTAACCATAGAAATCAGATTTTAAACCTGCAGTTTTTATTATAACTCGTTTAGTTTAAAGACAGAACGTTCAACCCTTAACATCCTCAATTCCTCACTAAAGTTTTAATTGCAGAATTTCCATCACATCGTAAAAAACTGGAACAACTTATAAAAAAGCTTTAAGAGCCGACCGTGACTCTTATAGCTTTTCTATGAAAATAGTTCGGTTACAATTCGATGTGTGTACAGATAATGTTGTTGGAGCAATTAGCGGGGGAATTCTAAACGATCGCGAAAAACAAACAAGTGAGGAGTCAAGAGCGGGCACGCTGGAAATAGATCAGAGGCGCGTCAGCGGCGTCATCGTGTCAACCGTGTGATGAACACTGAACAGGCACAGGGTTGACTGACGGCATTAAAAAAAAAGTCCATATAATGACCACAGATAGCAGACCCAACAACCATCAATGACGCTGAATGCAGAATAACAAATTCAAAATATCACGTGTCAACTCCTTGGGCTATTTGAATTGTGAATTAAAAATAAAACGTTCTATTTTAAAATTAGTTTGAAGCTTGCATTATTGATACTCTGTGGTATAACATACGAGTATGCATGAGGAGCAGCCCTATTAGCTGGTATATGAATGGCCCAAGAATAGTGGCGTCTAAATCTGTCATTCTAATTATATTCAATGGCCGTTTTATCCGCACTAAACATATCATTCAACAACATCCGCTGGCTTGAGTATGTCAAAATAATAATATTTAAAGAGTGATACGAAACTCAGCTATTAGTTTTGGCAGAGTCCGATAAAACAAAATGTCACAGGTAAATGTAGATTAATTTTAATTTTAGAACATTTGCGAAATGCCATACATCCTGTTTGTCAGTTTATGTTATATTGAGGGCTTGATAAAATTAAATTACTGAATCTTGGATGCAGTTAATTTTTGTTTCATTTTGGTATAATATTTGGAAAATCGAACATGATTAATTTCTGATAATCATGAAACTTTTTCATAAAGCTCTCTATTTTATTTAAAATTCCACTTTTTTATTGGTATTACTTTTAAAAACCTTCGAAGTATCATTAAAATTTTTAATCTACTTATTTATGTAAATAAAAATGAAATGCTGATCGTTGGTAAATGCATCACTTGATAACGGCTAGACAGATTTAATTTTTTTTTAATGTTCGTACTTAATAGGTTTTCGAGGAAAAAAAAAAAAAAAAACTAAACGTTCTTTTTTCTATGAAATTTTTGAACTAAGTTCTGAAATTTGGATAGGACAACGTCTGGCGGGTCAGCCAGTGTTTTTAGATTTGGATCGTAGCTTATTTACTATAAGCTACGATCCAAATCGAAAAACAATAGAACGTCTATATATTTCCAAGGTAGGCTCTACTGTCTCCATAGCAACACATTCCCCAGGTTTAATACAAATTGCGCTGCTAATGGAAGTCACGTCATAAAATCTACAAAACAGTTAGTAGCTAAGATGATCACTATTAATGAGCCGTAAAGTTTTACCGTCTAACTTCAAAGTGGCTATGACATGACAAAGACGAGTCTAGGTCCCAGACGGCCTAATAAAGCTCTCGTAAACTGATCCCTAATGAAATGCATTTATATACGTATTGTAAAGTACGTCTAAGCCGTTAAAGGGTACCTAATTTAAAATTGTGATTGTCTGGCAGCCTCCCGCCGACCTATTTCTCGTTTCTGGGACAATGAAGGACAAATTTAACCAGGTGTCTGGGTTGAAAGCACATTTTGCATAATATGATAAGTCGCCGTCTAGCCGTTTGATTAAATATTTTAATTTTGGGACGTTAAAACAGAATAATTGTAAGGGTAAACGATATAATTCATGTCCCCGTTAAGTTAGTTGAGCGGGCAACTCGAGTTAAGTTATTTAGATTTATTAAGATTCAAACATTAACTATCATAGTTTACATAGTTATTTAATTACGATATTTCTCGTTAACTACATTTTTTTTAGAAGCAACAACATTTCATATTATAGTTAAGTAAGTAATCAAATTCAACTAAATTAAGGTTATATTTATGTTTGTTTTAGTTAAAGAAATTTGTTGTTAATAAAACTTAACATAATATCATTTCTTAACGAGATATTAGTTAGTGGTAAGTGGGACTCATAACATTAAAAAAAACAGTTATGTTAAGTATTAACATCATGACTGCATTATTGAAAAAACTAATAAAAAATACTGTAATGCCTACATTCATTTAAAAATATTAATCTATAGAAAAAAACATTTCCTCTTTTGACTCGAATACAGTTATTTTAAAGATCTACGTGGAATTAACTAATTCTTAGAATATGAGTAAAGCTTATTGTTGAGCTGAAATAGGTATTCATAAAAGTAATAACCACATTTAATTACGAATTTCTCCTAAAGTTTCATCTTAAATATTAAAATATTAGACAAGCCGTATCGCTATTGAACTTCGCTAAACTGTCTCTTTTAGTTCTTACACGTGCCTGTCTGTTCTTACACGTGCCGCCAACCACGTGATTTATAACTTGTTTCCATTATACAACGTGTTCCTTTTGATGTCCCCTAACTCTAAGGTTATATGCTATAAGTAAAAATAATACAAAACGTCTTAGAACAAGTGTTCCAAAAATATATAGTTTGGAAGATAATATAACAGACTCTCGATGTGTGTATCTGTTTCATTGATATGTACGAGTAAACAATTTTCATTCAAACCATTCATTGCGAGTTGCGATGTTGTCTTTTTTTATGGACAAAAATAGATTGAATTAAATGATTTAAATATATTTCACGTTAGGGTAGGTATTACATAAATAATCTTGACTTTGTCGAATTATTTTGTATGAAAAAAAAAAATACATTTAAGCCAGTTGATTCTTTGACATGGTCTCATTAATACCCTAGAGTTATGGGATATCAAAAGGAACACGTTGTATAGTACATACTAATTCCACGCTTGTTTTTACTTACTGCACTTACTTCCACTTACGAGTACTTTACAAAAATAGCATTGTATCAGTTGGCGCCAATATGAAAGAATTACGAGAAATTTAATATGGTATATTTACTGAGCAACTTAGGTACCTACATGTTAAAGGTGACTCTAGTAAATAGTTATACCTAATAATCTCCTTGATTGATACCAGTGTTCTCCTGTCTGTTAATAACAAAAAAATTGTAGCCTTCGGAAATTTTTAATCATTTTCAGGCTGTCTGAAAAACACAGTAAGTTTCATGAAATTCCGCAACGTTCAGCTCAAAGATTCCCGAAAGTACAAAAGGCAGTCACCACACCGTCCACACCACTTTAAAATCAAGGTGACAAACCAAACATTTCCCAACTTCGTAGACCAATCAAAATATCGTAGCAGATGTGCTACGCGTGCTACGAACCGTAATAGAGCTTTTACAAATATTTATTTTCTTTTGACAGACCGTTCTTTTTTCAAATATGACGTATAGAGAGACCATATAGGGGGATTGTAGCCATTGTAGGGAGGGGTCGTAGCTGCAATTTGTAATCGGATATGCATCTGCATTCGATAACAATAACATGGGCCTGAATACTGCCAATTAGTTTGCTGCAACGTGAAATACAATAACATAATAGAGTTTCCAAAATGAGCGTTTATTTTGTCTATCTATTGAAATATTTTGACTAGGTTGTATAAGCTTCGGTTTTGTGTACCTAATTAATTTTATGAACTTTATACCGATACTAAATAGTTATTTGTGTTACATGGGGACAAAGTAATATTTTGTTCTTCCAGGGCGTTATTTTGAATTCAGAGATAAGCGAAGGATTCTAAAGTAGAATCCTGAGGTTAGCGAGGAATTCAATATACGCCGCCCGAGAACAAAATATTTTGTACACTATTTTTCATCACTACCTATGAGATTGTAGCGGTTACACCGCGACATACAAACTACGCAGCAAAGACATGACGTCACACAATTCCTGCATCTCGCAGTTAGAGTTGACCAAGCGAAAAACATAGATAAGACTATCCGAAATCAACATATGGGGCAGTTGCCCGCCAGACATAACAACCCGTCTGGTTGGAGGATCCTCCCTTTTCTATGGTGGATGAGTGAACTTTACACCCTGTTCCTCGTACCCCTAAAAGATAAATAAAAAGCTATGTACTCGATTTTTTTTACATTAAACCTTCACGCGAGCGCCTCCAACCTAACTACACCAATGGACCAATCAGAAGAGAGAAACCCTAAACTCCTTAGGGAGCAAAGTTGAATTTTGCTCCCGGTATCCTCTATAGGCAATTGTCGTTTTTCGAATAGGTGTGATGAAAATAGTATTTCGCATGTATTCGTACTTCAGTTTATCGCTAATCGGTAAACAAAGAAGGTAGATAAAGAAAAAGTTTTTTTCATCACACCTATTCGAAAAACGACAATTGCCTATAGAGAATAGCGGGAAAATTCAATTTTGCTCCCATAGGAGTTTGAGGTTTCTTACAAAGGGGTATCGTATTATCCAGTTACTGGGTTGTGGAGGTCAGATAGGCAGTCGCTTCATGTAAAATACTGGTATTCAGCTGCATCCGGTTAGACTGGAATGGGTTTGAGGTTTATCTCTTCTGATTGGTCCGCTCCGTGCTTGTGATAGATTTGCGAAGTTAGGTTGGAGGCGCTCGCGTGAAGGCTTAATGTAAAAAATAATCGAGTAGGTAGGTACTCGTAGCTTTTTATTTTTCTCATAGGTAGTGATGAAAAATAGTGTGTATCACTCGGGGAATAAATATTTTGTTCTCGGGCGGTGTATATTGAATTCCTCACTACGCTCAGGATTCTACTTTAAAATACCTCGCTACGCTCTGAATTCAAAATAACGCCCTGGAAGAACAAAATATTACTTTGTCCCCTTGTAACACAAATAACTATTTCCTTTTAGTCGTTTTTTTTTACATCAATATAATGTGAGCATCTAAATAATTTTACGTATTGTGTCGTTCTTTTTATTATGTCAAGACAGGATACAGAATATCCTAAAATCCCTTTAAGATTACACAAGTTACGTTCACGTGTCTGAAAAATAATCGCGAATTTAACCAGCCAATATTTCGCCTCAAATAAAATACTAACTGGCATTCAAAAGCGAGTTCTGTACACAAGTAAATACAACATCTAATTAAGGGCAGGCGACACAATAAGTTGATATGGTGGGACACAAAATACTCCGGTTTGGCAGGCCGCGGCCAAACGGTCGCGCGCCGCGTATTTTTTCAATCCCTACTAACAATAGCGGGAGTGCGCCGATGCACCGCCGCCGCGCCGCCTGCACCGCGCTTGCATCCACACTAGTGATGCGACACTTGCAAGCTTGGAGCAAATATCGATAAAATGTTTAATTGACTGCAACATTTTTGTAACCTCGATTTTTATTAAAGATTTCGTTAAGTGAATAAAAAAGGAGCGTCCGTAATTTATGTGCATATTGATTCTAAATAGAACTTAAGAAAAAATTATTTCAACAAACTACAGATCATAAATAAGTCACAGCATAATCGATTGGACTTGATATAGCTTTAAGACATATTTTACTTAATGAATTTGAATCGATACAACTAAAATATACCGTTGTAATCGATCACATCAACACAGATAAGAAACAGGTTCCAGACGTTATGATTAGTAATCTCTTTGAAGTGAACAATCTGCATATTACACACTGAGGAGCTAAACGCGCGATAACATAAAACAGATGGAGTGAAGTGATGTTAATGTAAGTCTGCACAGAGGCGGCTGGCACACCGGGCTTCTCACGTCGAAATTCATGGAAATATTTGTATGTGGCAAACAGGCGGGACACACATAAATCTCGTGAGGCGATTGAATGCAGACGCGTAAGCGTGCCCGTGCGCATAATTCAAAGGGGCGATCACCAGGAATCGTCGCTTGGCATGCAGACAGCCGCGTTCATTCTAAAGCAATAAACCCGTTAGTGGCGACGTAATGTGCATATTGGAGAACATAAACGACATACGTGGACCAAGCCTGCGCTCTGTCCGTCGATAAATTCGTCAATATTTCCCAAAACTGTCGCCGTGCGTCGCGTTGGCAATGGGTCTACCTCAAAATGTCGCGGGTAAAAGCAGTCAATTTTCAATGCTGAATATATTTCACTTTTCGTCGTACAGGTCACCACAAGAAGCAGAAAGAAAAACGGAAATTTAAATCTTACAGTAAATCTAAGGAAATATCACCCGATCATCTATGTAAGCAAAATCACCCATCCAATTCCTTCTCTCATTTAGCAATATCGACATTATCGATATCGATAAACCCGCCGTCACCAGCCCGCAGGTGTTCAGTTGTTGTCCGATATGCGGTTCCTCTGGAATCATCGCCGGCGCCGACGGATCGCCGAGACCAGACGACCCAACTCTTTAATATTTATTTACACATGCAAATATGCACCCAACCGGCCAAGGCATTGCCAAAACGTCTTCAATCCAGTCTGATGGTGATGACTAATTTTTGTGGAGGTTTGCTAACAATACATTGAAGATTTTGTCATTATAATAATTGCCAACGTAATTTATGATATTTGTAGTTGATAGTTTTAGATGTACTTATCATGTAATGTTAGGTTTGCTTAAAAGAATTTTCGTGTAGGAAAACTGCAGTAGTAACGAAAAACAAAATACGTACCACGTACATTTATTTTTGTTTACGATGATAATTAAGCATTAATGCATCAGCAATCACGCCACTTCAACAAAAATGTATTAAATACGCTTATGAAATACATTTACAAATGTATTATTTGCTGTAAAATATGCTTATTTAATGCATTTATTGTTGATGTGACGTCTATCACCGTAATGTTGTGCATTCTAATTCGTTTCGTTAATTGCTTTGTCTGACTCAGACAATCAGTCTATGACGGATTAAGGTTAAAATTGCATAACTTAAAATAACGATTTATTTTTAGACTCGATAGTTTGCATTTAATATTTCAATTAAACATAGATACACAAACGTCGATACAATTTTAATTAAGTAGTACAACCCTAATTATGTATTAAAAACAATTCGCGTTCCTATCAGTTATTATTTTACGAGGTTCCTAATACAGTCATCAACGTTTATTTACCCTTTAATTCACGAGGGTCACGAAATAAACCAGACGTCGCGTAGATAGTAGATAGAAGTTAGCCGCCGATATCAATGCATGTATGATATCGGAGGCTTGGCAATAGCACAGAATATATAGGGACAGAAGGCCACCTCCATACAACTAGCGAAAACGTACGTAGGTACACATCACCACGCGTCTACGTAATACAGCGAGTGCAAGCGCATCGAACAGCGCTAATTACCTACAGTTGTATTCATCTAGAAGTTGCCTCTCGTTCTGTCGTGTAACTCTTAGATTTTCTGACTACGTTACACTCACTGTATTGACCCAGTAAGACGGGCTTGCCGCGTACTTGTAGCGTCATAGCTAAGCTGCGAAGTGTTCCATCTGTATTCATGTGTGCCTATATTTGAGATTGCATGCATACCCGTCTATGAATGCATGCGCGGGTGCGCCTGTGTTCGCTCTCTGTAAGGAGCCGGCCTTCTGGACCTATCTACTCTGTGGCACTAGGCTGCCGGGCGGCGGTCTAGCCAGCGGATGTTTCCCAGACAGAGAAATATTATGTTATTCAGTTAAGTGGATATTAAATACATAGAAGTAGGCGCTAACTGCCGCTAATTTCACTTAAACGCTGTAAGCTGCGTGTACGCGCCTTAACTAGCCAGCTTTATGGGCGAATTATACAAAGACGACGCGACACAAAAATTGGGACGAAAAATAGGACCATTCAGGTTAGTTATTTAACAGCGACATTTCAAGTCACAAGCCTTTGCGAGATTTGCCTTAAGTTTTATAGCCTATTAAATTATACGACCGAGTTTTTGGGTTTGGATGCAGTGCTTCGGAATTTATTCCGGGCACGCAAATGATGCTGCATCGACGAGCCAGTATAAAGACTTTAATATCCTTACAGGGACAAAAACATGCAGTAATTTTGAAATCAATTAGTTGGAAGCACGGTGTTGTGTCGTGGCAGTAATAAATGTTAATATTTTATTTTTACAATAAATATGACACTATAAAATTGATATTAAAATCTTAAGAGCATTCAGAAATGCGCTACCTACGTGAAAATGTCATACGAATAACGTTTGATATTTTCGTTTGTAGAGTTTTCTCATTATTTATGCGTTTTTTTGACAATAACTAACATTTTGACACATGAGTGTTCTCATCACTGTCAGAGTAACAAGCGCGCCACTTCCTGTGGTTCCGTATCAATGCAAGTATGTGCGCCAACGGCCAAAAACTACTTTTTATGTCGCATTCTTTGAGATTTTTTGAGAATATTTTCATTTATAGCTCGGGGTTGGACTTGTGCCCGGTGAGTGGTGATAGGAATTTACACAGACTGTATGAGCCCACTTATAAAACTTATGAGTTATGTGAAGGGTGATCTCATTATCATCCTTCACAAATTTAATTATTAGATAACGAATATGAGGTGTAAGTCAGGTTCTTGATTAACTAATTTTGGTGATTGGTTTTTAGATGTTAACTCTACTAAGTCTAAACAAGGATAGAGTTCACTTCTGCGCTGCGGTGCGTTAAGTATGATTCCTGTCTGTCCTAGGAATTCGATACCTAACAGCGTACGGTTGTCAACAGCTTCTAGTACGACCGACAATGTTTAGAAACATTATTGAACTTAGGTTAGATCAGTGATTCCCAAAGTGGTCCACTGGAGACGCGACGGGGGTCTACGTTGGCGTGAAAATAAAATGGGGGTTCACAAGTTGTAACTGGGGGTTCATAAAAATTTATCTGGTCTCGATAGTAAATAACAAAAATGTTGGCTTGGCTTTACCTATTAATGTAGGAAGATAACAAATTACTTACACAAAAAAATTAAGGGAGAATAAAAAAATTCCATTCGGTGATTTTTGACAGGCTGTATTTCGGTGAAAAACGGTCGTATTGAAACTTAAAAAAAAAGCATTTTGAAGCTTTAAGATTCTAATTTTCAGATTGGTGGCAAACTTTTTTAGGAACTATGGTTTACATGCAGTCCTAAGAGATAGCGCCAAAAAATTATATGGCAAATTTCCATCGTTAGATCAAATCTTCACATTTTTTTACGGGTTTTGGGAATATGGTAAAATGTAGCAGCACCGATGGGGGTCCACCGAAACCAGGAAAATTACGAAAGTGGTCTACGAGAAAAAAAAGTTTGGGAACCTTTGGGTTAGGTGATGAAATATGTGATAACTTTGACTTTCTCTTCAAGTAGGTACTTATCAGATAATTCAAAACAATAGTTGCAAATTCATACAAATATAATCTAGAGTATGAAAATTCTACCAGCCCGACCATCCACCTAGCCTTTTCACAAAATATGTTGGGGTCGGCTTTCAGTCTGACCGGAAGTAGCTGAATACCAGTATTTTACATTGAGCGACATGCCTATCTGACCTGCATAACCAAGTTTCTGAGTAACACGATGCCATCAGCCCAGCCATTCATTCCTAACATAACATCACGCCTTGTTTCTCCGAAGGTTTGTGCAGAGGTACACCCACATTTCGCCAGTTACGTTTAAGTCCCATGTAATAGGGGGCGAGCCTATTGCCATCAACCGGGCACAAATCCAGACTCCGGGCTGCTACTGAGAAATTCTAGATAGAAAAACCCAATAACACTTTGCCCGACCCGGGAATCCAACCCCGGAACTCATGCTCAGCAGTAGCGCTTGCCACCACTAGACTAACGAGAGAGTCAAAATTGGACATCCTACGTTCTTTTTATTTTAGAACGTACTTCAGGAAACAGACTATTAACTTGTAGACATGCAAAATCAAGCTGACGTATTGTAGACCTGCACTGCAAGTCTACAATACTGTTTTTGCAGTACTTAAGTAGGTACCTATGTACTTTGGACTAATCGCCGCAATTGTGGCGTGGCCATGAGGTGTACATCATTCTAACATTTACGAGTATTTCCAAATTCGAGGTACTGAAAGTGCAAATTACTAATGTCACTTATTCAATACCTCTATCGATAACGATAAGAATATATATTATATAACTTATACTATGTTTTTTTTAATAACCTAATTTAATTGTAGACACTTTTTCAGCCTTTTTTCAGTATCGGAGGCGTAGGTAATGTACTGAACTGTACGGTAGAGCCACAGAACAGTACATTAATAAAGTTAAGAGCGGTGTAAAGTAGTTTGAATGTTGTGATAAGTTAATTTCAATATGAAGGCCAAAAATAACTGTTATATGCAACATATTTCTTCTACGTCCGACTCTGACTCTGACTCCGGTTCCGACTCCGATCAATTAAATAATGTTCTGTTCCTCCTTGACAAATCTACCGTGGCTCTACCATGTGATATTTTCGTTAAGCACACGAGTTCCATACAATTAAAGAAGGTAGAGTCTGTTAAGTTCGGAAACGAATAATTGGACTATTTAAAACAGTTCTACTTTTAACTAAGACTTCAGTAACGGTGGTCCTGGGTACTACATAAAATGTACCCTGCCATGTATTAAGCCATGATTTTACTCAAATTATCTCATAACTATTACTAACCGTAAGACATAGTACATTCTTGAACGATACTAGCTGCGTCCCGCGGTTTTACCCGCATAAGTCTCGATCCCGAGGAAATATCGGGATAAAAAGTATCATAATTATGTCATGGTCCTGGTCACCCAGGTCATGGTCTACCCATGTGCCAAATTTCATCCAAATCCGTTAAGCCGTTTTAGCGTGAAAGCGTAACAAACAAACATATAAAAAACATTTTTTTTTTCTTTATTATTTGTATTTTTTTGTCTTTATAATATTAGTTTTAGATACCTAAATAAAAAATATATTATTCCATATAAAAAATGTTGATTTCACGAATGTTTTTTTCCTCACGACTTTCAAAGAAAGTTTCCAAGAAACTTGTACGTAAAATACCTAATAAATTCAATAAAAATCGATAATTCTTCTTTCGTTAAAAATATAATCTTTGGAATAGAAGTGTGGATTTTCATAAAGTTAATTCGAAATCACAAATCCTTTTCCAAGTATTATACATAACATATTCCACGACGGAGGTGTTGAGGAGCTTTCCTCAACACCTCCGTCGCGACAGCTAATTGTAATTTTTTACATCAACTTCAACAATCATTTAGTCCCAAAAGCTTCGTTTAAACTGAGACAGAAAATATAATAAAAGTAGGGTTTAACAACTTGTTAGTGGTCTGAAATATTTTTCAGGAAAAGTGTCTAAGCTTTCATTTAATTAAAAAATATTAATCACCAGACCAGATTTGTGATGAAGCTAACCGTCTCTAGAGTCTAAACATTCGTGTGATAAACAGCGTAATATTTAATAAGCGTGTTAATATAAGTTGGTGCGTTTAAAACGGTTCGTCTCGCGTAACGTTGCGCGGAAGCCGTCGCACCGGTCCGTCAGACTTATCACATGTCCTGATTAATGCACCACTATTCATTATACCCAGCCCACTCAAATATTTAACTAACATAATTATTGTGTACCTACATTATAATCAATCACCACACTCCTCATTTATCGTTAAAACTCTACTCCAAATAAACTTTGTTGGAATAATTATGTAAAACAATTATCACATGAAACTGTGCCAAATAATTATTTAAAGATAAAGACAGAAATTAAAGCAAAACAATTACGTACACATATAGAAAGTGAGTAAACGAAAACTTTGCCAAGTAACCTTATAAATTACGGACGGACGCTGAAAGTTCACGCATTGCTGCAATTTCCCGGAGAGGAGGAAAGTTAGGTAAACTTTTGTAAGAAAGTTTTGACTGAAAGAGTGTGAAAAGTGTCAAGTAATTTTCTTTTCATGTGAATTTTAATTCATAGACTGCAATTTATTTGTACCGATTACTGATACCAACTTTTGTAAGACTGCTGTAAGAGTGCTTCATTTTATGATCAAATAGAGCCAAATACAAAAATTTTATTTACTGAGTCTAACTTGAAAACTTTTGTGAGTTACCAACTTTTTCATTGCATGGCACGACGGTGCAGTGTTACAGACGTTGTAAAGTTCACGAAAGGCGATTTCCCGAGAAAAACTTGGGTAAACTTCACTGGCAATGTGAGGTGTGTTTGTAAGAATATAAAGGGTATTGCTCACCTGCTGCTGGGCGCGCGAGCACGAGCGGCAGCACGAGCAGCGGCAGCAAGGGCAGCCGCATGCTCGGGCTAGCGGCGCATGCCGGCGCGTGCGGTGTGGCGGCAGCGCGCGGGCCAGCCACCGGCGCCGCGCACACGTGCCGCAACTAGTCACCGCTGCACCTCCCGGCGTCGCGTGCGACCACGTACCCCTGAGAGCCGGCGCGGACTGAACGAGACGCGGCCGTCAGCGCGCCATACGCGACGGTGCAAGTGCAGCGAGTGGTGGAGTGTCGATGTCGACGACCCGCGCCACGCGCCCGCCGGCCTTCCGCCTGCCGACCGGCCGCGCCAGCACCGCGCCGCACCGCGCCGCGCCGCCGCACGCACCACCCGCACCGAACACACTGTCAAACTGTGACCCTCTCTTATCATCTCGTTACTCTATCTCTATCGACACTCATCTTCAACATACTTTCCCGCCAAAAATCCGATAATCAAACATAATCGAACTTTAATTCTGATCAAAATTTAAATAATTTGTTTATTACATAATAACGAGTCACATAGTCGTATTGAAGTTAATCTGATTAAAGCATGCTCAATAAGCGTTGGATCAATGAACTTCATGTCGTTTAAGCGTTGAAGTCTTTTCAAGGGCGCTTATTACGTTACATTCTTAAAAAAACAAGTTTGTCTTGTAACACAAAATACTTCGTCTATTTCAAATGTTATCCTATTACTGCATAATGGTACATCCATTTATCATAATGTTGTGTTTACATATGCTTGAGATGTGTTTTTTTTAATTGTAATAATTATAATAATTGTATGGAGATTAAGATAAAACACACGATTGACAGAAAAAGGGTAGGTCTTATGCGAATTCTTAAAACATTTTGTCGTTTATTTCTGTGGCTAATGATTTTGAAAACGCACAGTAGCCGGTACGATTATTAGTGGTAATGGTTCAAGAAATCCGCCTTGATTGCGGGTCTGGGCGTGCAGTGTGTAGGTACCTGCGCATGTAGCGCGGCGACAGGATATACTTAATCTACGTCTCGTGAGTGACCACGAGACTTACATTAAACGGTATCATCGGATTTAAGACGTCCTCTCCGGTCCGACATCAAACGGCGAGAATCGAATGTTTATTTGTTGAGTCATATATCTACACTACATACAATAATGTTATATTGCTTTTTGAGAGTACAATAATAAAGGTCCGTCCGTAGGAACCGTCCAGAGCTAGGTACCATTAATTTCTGTCAAATAAAATGGTCACATACACCGTGACTCGTGATCATCGTGTCCTTTTCCATGTTAATGTAATTTTTTGTCAAAGAACAAAAAGGCTCTGACATTGACGTATCGGTATGAGTATGCACGCTAGTTGCATCGAGTCTGCAGACAAAATATATCCTAATTTATGTGTTGTTCTCGGAAAAAATTAAGAAACATATAAAAACAAAAATGACCTATTAGTTATAGCCAGTCAGTGAGTCATGATTATGCAAAAGGTTTCATGTTCTAGATCTGGAGATTAATCTGCAATCGGCTGTGCATAAAGACAAATTAGTTATGCTAACTACATAAATATTAAAATTAGTATGGATGTTTACAGAAACAAAAAAAACTTATTTACAAAAAAAGAAAACAACAGACTTACAAAAAAAAATACCACAAAGTGAAAAATAACTTTAATTACGGAATTCAGTGGCAAGACTAAAATACAGATCCAAGGACACCTTGACACTCCAGAAAGTAAAGTTATTTTCACTTGTCGTGTTTTTTTCGAAGTCGTTTTTTATATTTTTTTATTTATAAATTTTTAGTTATGGTACTTTCTAAACAATAGTGACAGGAAGTATTATAACATCATCAAGATACACAAAGTGTTTTAAACACGTATTATCGAAGCTAACTCAAAAACTACCCAAGCAAAGTTATCAAAATTATAAATCACCGCGCAAGCTTCCTCTACTAAACCTAAATAATTTTCAAAAACACATCATCATCATCATCATCAGCTTATTAATGTTCCCACTGCTGGGACACACGCCTCCTCTCTGTGAGAGGGAGTGGGCTGTAATCTACCACGCGGGCCCAGTGCGGGTTGAGATGTCACGTTTTCGAATGTTTTGGTTCTAAGACATGCCGGTTTCCTCACGATGTTTTCGTTCACCGTTTTGAGAGCAGTGGTGATGAAATTATTTGCACAAAGTAAAGCGCCTGCTTGGGTTCGAACCCACGACCTACAACTCGTAAGTCGGGGCCGTTACCACTGGGCCACCACTGCTCTCAAAAACACATTCGACGAAAATAGCGATGTCGAATAACATACATATAAGCAAACATATAACCTCCTCCTTTTTTGAAGTCGGTTAAAAAGCGATAAAAAAGTCTATACTTTAGGTACACAAAATATTATATAACATAAAATCACGCCTGTTTACACATAATATTGTCTCTATGATTCTTCATGGTGTTTTGTCAACTTGTTTGCCGTAGAAGCTTTTAACTTTTAACTGCTGTTACTTAACACTTTCGACTCCACCCATTTTCGTTGAGTTCAAACGCCATGCCGCCATACATATTGCAAGTGGACCCTCCGGGAGGGTTCCCGGCATTACGTTTGCGCTAAAGTTAACCATCGCGGATGGTCAACGGCATTAGGTTAAAAACCGTGTTATAAAACACTGTAAAACGAAGTGAAATAGTGTTTTCTGGGGTATGGTGTTTTTTTCCATAAAATTATTTGTACTATTATTGTTTTCCATAATCGTCCCCACTCATAATATTTACTTGCACTATTATCATTTATACTAATATAATAACGCTTGCCATATCAACTTATTAGTTATAACTTTTAGTTGCCATAATATTAATTTCCATAATAACATAAGGGCTTTCAAATACCGGATATTTTCAATACCGGCATCAATACCGGTATTGGAAAAGTCAATACCGGGATCCCGGTATTAATACCGGTAATCCGGTAGTGAGCATAAGTTCAATTAGGAAATAAAACCATTAAAATACATGTTTTTATTTTCAAATCCGTCTTAATTGTTCTTATTTATTAAAAATAATAAAATAAAAATACTTTTTATACATAGCTCTCTTATATAAGAATTTGGTATTGGTTGATTATTGACTAGGAATTAGCAACGTAATCAAAACTTAATGTTATAGTATTTTTGCAGGAAGGCATTTCACATAGACTTTGTAAAGTACAATATCAAAAAAATATAAACTTATCTAAATGTCATCATGTCTCACATAAAAATCAACATAGGTATCATTATTTGTGTTCTTTTCTTATTTAAATCGACATGCTCGTATTGTATCCATTGACATAGTTAATATTGTCTTCAATGACATTTGATGTAATATTATGACATTTTATATTTATTGTGATTCAAATGATTTGACAATAATCTGTAAAAAGAGATTGACCAAGCGACTAAGGAACCTAGTATCGGTACGAAACATGCTGAGACTCAAACATTTATTGTTTAATTTAGAGAGTGATCTGAGGGCTTTCAAATGTAAATTACTATTTTATCATAATTCTCGGCATTACACGGAAAATCAGGTCTCAAAATCTAGGTTTAGTATCGAATCTTTTAGTGACTTTTTGTCTTTTTGTATAATAAACATAATAATATTATGATCATAATAATTATTATGTAGGTCCTGTGCTATAATTATGACTTACCGGTGTTGGAGAAATCCAAGAAGCCAGAGTATTGTAGACATTTTCACTAACTTCTCTCGATGACTGCCAACGTAAACACCGCAGAAGAATCGAACGGTAACGAATACTCCGACGAAATGAGTTTCCCATAGTGAACAACTTACAAATGTAATGCAATTAAAATGACAATATTGCTCAAGAAATAGAAATTAATCAAAAAAATTAAAATATTCACAAAAAAATTGAAGCACAATCGGTGGAAAGAATACAAGAAGTCACAGTAGAAACCGCGCATTCAAAAATTGGCACATGTACAGTCGCATAAAAAACGCAATGGATATTTTTCTACATAATTATTGGTTTCTGCCCGCAGATTCACCCGCACCCATTTTATTTTAATTGATATGAGTACTTGTTTCATAATCATCCTATTAATGTTCCCACTGCTGGGACACAGGCCTCCTCTCTGTGAGAGAGAGTGGGCTGTAATCTACCACGCGGCCCAGTGCCAGTTGGTAGATGTCACATTTCTTCGAATTTTTGGTTCTAAGACATGCCGGTTTCCTCACGATGTTTTCCTTCACCGTTTTGAGAGCAGTGGTGATGAAATTATTTACACAAAGTAGCGGTTCGAACCCACGACCTACAACTCGTAAGTCGGGGTCGTTACCACTGGGCCACCACTGCTCAGGGTACTTGTTTACGGTTATGTAAATATGCTATAATCCAGACCAGACCTTAACTTATGCAAAATGTGTTCACGTTAGTTATTTCTTTAAGTGGTTATTTAAACCCAGATGGGTTTACAATAGGTATTTACTTGTCTACCGAGACAAGCCAAAAGTTAAAGTGAATCAGAATATAGGTACATTTATATTTGCCGTAATGTAAGTAAGTGTTGGGACAATTTCAGTCTACGCTTAAAAAATAATCTATGCGATACCTATAGCATAGATTACTTTTTATTAGATATTGCAAAATAGTAATGGCCTATGTCATTAAAACAAAACATAAAATTAAATAATTAAATTGATTATACAATAATAATAAACTATTATTAAAGACCTACCGTTCGAGACTGTACTTAAAACTAAACGAATGGGACGTGCATACATGCTAGAAAGAGAAAACTCGCCGGACGCCAGCATATTTTGCTCAGGATGCGCGCGCATAGAATCTTATGGAAAAGTTTTGAAAGAGTTTCTATTGATGAATGAAACAGGCAAAGATCTCTCAATATATTCTGCCTTTGTCATAACCATAAGGTACTTTGAACACCTACAGATTATTATTACAATGTCATAATAATAATTAGTTGTTATTAATATCTTTTGTTACTAATTATTGAACTATAATTTCAATAGTTCCGATGCATAAATAAATTATTTCACGTAAGTCAAGAAGGTTTTATTGTTTACATACTCTTTGAAGCCAATGACATGTGACATTACTTACGTGAAAAAAAAAGTATGGGTAAAATTAAAATAGGAAATCGAAATAAAAACTAATACTTTTATGGTGTTTTTTTATCTGGAGAATTTAAGGATTCGCATTACCAGATAAAATTATTATAATTAAAAACAAGATTTATCAACATTATAAACTTAAGTCACAGCAGAGTAAATAGCGATACCAGGTTTGGTCAATGTCTTTTATAAAATGGGATTATAATGATATTTCTAAGGTTTTTTAAAAATTATGTTAATTGATTATGATTTGCATTCCCATGTGACGGCAGAACATGGAGAACTAACTTAAATGACAACACCTATGTACAAATTTACCCATATTTACAAAGAAATAAATTATTGATTGATTGAATGATTGAAAAAATTATCATCAATATATTCGATTTCGGGCATTGTCTCAGGCGGGGCGCGGGAGAGTGGGCTAAAGATAACAGCAGGACGCTTGCGTTGGTGAAAACAAGTGTGAGAATAAGATCACATCATTCACATCTAATATTTGTAATACCGTGATCACGGTATTGGGGCGTCAATACCGGTATTGAAAAAGGCCAAAATAAAATCCATGATCACGGGATTACGGGATCCCGGAATACCGGTATTGAAAGCTCTACTCCAGTACTATTATAAATGGCCCATTTGCACTTTTACAATAGACTCTATATCAGTGCTGGAAGAAGCTTGGGTCTTACTCTTAACTTCCCTTTGAGTTTCAACTTCTATTTCTGCCTCCAGTTGTTTTTAGATGCTAAATTCAACATTGGGAGTTGGAAATAATAAAATGTAACTAACTGTTTAAATAAACCACGAGATAATTACAATACGCAATTTTTATAAGTTACCCAGATAATAAATTGGTTGGAAATATAATGTGTAATAAAAGAAATTGTTTTACTGTGGTATCTACTGAAAATAAAATAAAATCACCAATACCGGGATACCGGTATTGGTGATTTTATTTTATTTAATTCTACGCCTAGGAAAGTAGGAACATTAAGCATAATGCACTTTGCGGCTTGGTCTGGATACAACATCATGCCTGCTGCATGTTTGCTTGCATGCTGTATGCTCGCTTGCATGCTGTATACTTGCTTGCATGCTTGCTTGCATACTGCATGCTTGCTGCATGTATGGTGTATGCTTGCTTGCATGCTTGCTTACATATTGTATATATATTATAATACGTAGTTTCTAACCTTTTAATTTTTTTCTGAATATTTGTAACCTTTGTAACCCCAAAAAATAAAAAATAAATCTAAGTCTATGATTTGAAAACCAACGCATATGCTAATAAATCTTGTTAAAATATACATCTGGTTTTATTTTCACGGTTTATAATGCTGAATTCACTAAGAAAAACCTATATTTAAAATGAGCCCTCCGCGAGGGCTCCCGGCATACCATATGGGACTAGGTGAACCCTCCAGGAGGGCTCCCGGCACTGAACGTGTTAACTCCAGTTACCAGCCCATATTGTCCCACACAGAGAAGGCACTATACTATAACTCCTATTAGTTAATGAAAACTTTACCCTTTTCCACGGAAAATTAAACCACACTCTACGATACCCCAACGGCTACGGGCTTGTGGCTAAGTAATAACAGCTGCACGGGTCGATCGATCAGGTTAAACTACGCTTGCCGCGGTTGGTTCGTGGATGGGTTACCATCTTTACTTACCAAGATCCCTCCGTGCCTCGGAAAGCACGTTAAGCCGTTGGTCCCGGCTGTCATTCGTAGATCTTTGACAGTCGTTACGGGTCGTCAGAAGCCCGAAAGTCTGACAACCAGTCTTACCAAGGGCACAGATAATATAATACTACGTACAGATACCCAATCCCATACAAAAAAATGAGACCACCCTAGTCGGGCTATTGACTGGCTAAATGTACTACAGTTATGACAAATTGAGTAAAACGCCATCTATTGCAAAGCGCCCTAAACAAAAAGGTTTTATCTTTTTTTGTTGAAAATACGAGATTTATGAGTTGCAATAGATAAATCAGCATTAAACCAGGAAGTTTTGATTTTTACTAATCTTACTTCAGCCAAAATCTTCCGTTTATTGCTTTTTAGTGACTGTTAATTTCATAATTGTTACCTATACTGCCATCTATGATCTTTTTTCAAGACTAATTATAATTTGTTCGAATTGGTACCCCATGCCAAGGGGTATCGTATTACCCATATTGGGTTGTGGAGGTCAGATAGGCAGTCGCTCCATGTAAAATACTGGTATTCAGCTGCATCCGGTTAGACTGGAAGCCGACCCCAACATAGTTGGGAAAAGGCTAGGCAGATGATGATGACTCTACGATATCCTAAAAAAGTCGATAAATATGAATAACTAACAATATTTTTATCAACTATTTTTAGAAACGAAACAGACACCGTTCTTCATCGTAACATCATTATAATATTTATAATAGGTACCTACACAGGCGAGACACAAATAAAACAAACAAGACAAGGGAAATACCAGTTTTTCCTTTTATAACCATAATTTGTTGACGCTGGAAAATACTATTGCATCATTAGAATTTGTTGCAAACTTAAAACATACGAAGTACCTACTTAAAATTTCACCGTGAAATCCACCTTAAGTCGTAAGGGGAAAAATAAGCTCTTGTTTGATGAATACAAGATTATCTCATCATCATCACCATCACCTTGTGTGGTTAGCTTGCGTGTTCTGTACTGAGCTCACGCAAAGCGTCGTACGTCCAACCAGTAATAGGACGCACCCATCAAGGAGCGCTGTCCCAAATTAGACGCATTATTAATTTATAATACATAAAAGAAAGAAAAGAAAGAAAGAAAGAAAATATGTTTATTTGCGGTAAACATGACGCAAAAAAGAAATAATTTACGAATAAAAAACAATTTGGGGGAAAATATGCGTCACATCTACGCAAAACGGCCATCGCACAAAAACAAAAGGTATTTTAATAAAACAGCCCCGGCCCGCTCCAGTTTGGGAGCCAAACGTCGGAAATGCTCCACGAAGTTCGGCCGCCGCCTCGTGCGCCCTCCCCTGCGCCAGGACCAGCGTGTCATCAGCGTAGCACACTACGCTGACACCGCTAGGGATTGACCTATAACTTCTAAAATAAGAGAATGATAAAACTAAAAAAAATATGTGATGTACATTACCATGTAAACTTCCAACCGAAAATTGGTTTGAACGAGATCTAGTAAGTAGTTTTTATTTAATACTTACGTCATAAATCGTAAACCGCACTTTACCTTTAACGAACTACAAGAACTTTTATAAAATTATGTAACTTGCTGCTACGGAACCCTTCATGGGCGAGTCCGACTCGCACTTGTTTTTTTGCACGACTCGTAATGCGAAGCATTAGAGTGTGCTCTACGATCGAAAAATTTTTTTTGCCCCATTTCTGTAACTGTTTTTATTGTTACACTCCTGCTAGTACACAGAACCTACTTAAATTATATACCATTGTATAGATGATTAAATGGAGATTAATACTGTACTTTTTAACAATTGATTTAATGCAGCAGAAATGGAAAAAGCATAAAAATAGTTGAAAAAAAATTCCTGTCCGTCAATTTATGAACCCTGAAAACATTGTAGCTTGCGATAAAATCAATTAATTGAGTCAATTTTTTTTTTATACATTCGTTTCAGCCTTAGAAGGAACCCTATTGAAAATGGCTCTTTTATTCAAAGTAGTTTAATTATAATTAATAAAATACTAACTAAAATATAATATCTTTAACTAAATATTTCCAACCATTGACTTGAAGTTGCCTAGCAACCGCCAAGTAAATATCTTTGTCAGGGGTCCATATTGGCTCACCTAAAGTTGTTTACCCGAAATTGTTCTTCCTAATGATTTGTCATCCGAATGATCACTCTTTCTAAAATTTTTCATCCTAAAGTTTTCATTCATACTATTTGTAGTGCTACCGGCGATGTTCATAACACTCATGTTTCCGAAAATTTTAATTAATAATATCATTAATGTAAATATATTGAAACTCCTACTGTTTTTTATCATAAAACGCTTTTATCCTACTGAGAGAACATAATCATGAACCAGATGCTTTGAAGGAGAAGGTTTGTTTTTAAACTATTTCTTGTGATTACAAAACAACTGTTCACATTTTTACATTTAGCCATTTTATTTTTGGTTATTGTTGTTACATATTTATTACTATCTATACCTGAGATAATTACTAAAAACCAACTGTTTAGAATGATTAAATGTCGTTTCACTGATTTTTGTCTTAAATGAATGAAATTCAGGTCAGTGTCGTCTTGGGGGCACTATGAAAAAAATACTTAGAAAAATTTCGCGACCAATTTCGAGGTAGCGCTCGCCGGCCGCTGCCGCGGCACCGCTCGCTTCGCTCGCTCGGCTCGCGCGTAGTTGGTCACAGTTCTAACCTAACCTAACCTAATCCTAATCTAAACAAAAAAGATATGACTTTGAATAATAGTGTAAAAGATGGTTATGTTGAGAAAATATAGGAAAACAAATAAAAGTATAATAGATGTTTATTGCTACTGACATTATGAAGTTGAATGCTTCGGAATTATGAACATTAGAGACAGAGTAGTTAGGAATTGTGATTGTTAGGATGAAAAATGTTAGGAAGAACATTTTCGGATTTCCAATTATCGGAGTTGAAAATTTAGGTGAACTTTGGCGCACCCCTTTGTCAGCCGTTGACATTACGACTTCATGAAAAGTGATAAATTGTTCATTTTTAAACTATGTTTTGAATTTCTTTTTCGTTTATGAATGAGTGATAAGTATGAGGCGTGCACTTTTAGATTTTCCAAACTATTTTAAATAACCGACGAAAAATTTCAGCGCAGGGGGGTCAGAATCATGTACTGAATCCACCACGCACTGACCCTGTATACTTGTGCTGTGAGATCTTACTTCTTGCCAAAGAAGGATGCCCATTTATGGCCCGAAACGCCCAGCAATTTACGTATATGTAAAAAAAACATCGTTATTTCTAGTTATCTAACAAGATATTCATTTATCCGAACAAGATGGGAACATTTTTGCACAAATAAAAAGTACCGAAACGATAAATACGTGAAAATAATTCCCTTTTGTGGATAAAATCAGCAGTGTTGCCAATAATTATTAATTCCGTTCACGAAATAATCGATTATGTTTTCATGGATGTTTTACTTATAATATCAGATCCGTAATGCTTATTATTCGATGTATTCAAACAAATACGGTGTTATGTTTTTACTATTGATACTAAATGAACAAGCGAATTGATAGTTGATATAATAATGAATGCATAGGATCATAACAAAAACGCTACTACACATTTTAATTACCTATAATTCTTTATCTGTTCAGCACAATAAAGATAGAATATGTTAAAGAAAACATATTTACAAAGACGTTCATAACTTCTTAACCTCTCCCGAGGCAGCCGCAAGGCTGCCGCAAACCATATTTGTCCTTCAATCCCCGAGGCGGACATACGGCCGACGCAGGTACACACGGTTTAACAGACGACGCAGGTACAATCTCTATTTCTACTATGAAATTAGGGCTAAACTGGTCTGTGAACAATTTAACTCTATGGCCTGACGAATATTCTCGTCAACTAAATCATTTAATTATTAAATTCCCGTTCGTCCCACCAGGGGGACGACGGCAGTGGGACGAACGGGAATACACCCTTTTTTTTTACGATTTTTATCATAAAAACCAATATCCAAAAATATCAATAGGCAACATTGGAAAAAAATGTTGAAACTGACTGATGTCGCACGTCACACGCAGGTAAAACGTCATAGTCACGAGTGCGCGCTCGGCATCGTATTTCGTTATTTTTTATTGTTTTTGTGTGTAAATCGATGGGAAGTGTTGTTATTTCCATAAGTAGTTTTTACATACATCGTGGTAGATAAATATTTGCACTAACTAGCATCGTTTATTAAATACCTATTTTGATCCGACCAAAAAAAACGTCGGGAACCCGTGAGTGAAATAGTGAATGTGATTATTTTGAGTTGTGTGTGTTTCGTGTCGTGTAATCGCTGGTAAGACTTTATTTTATTTTTTAATATTAGGTACTTAATCGTTTTATTATTTGAACTAAAATACACTGTTTATCCATTTTTTTTAACCAAATAATGTTACGTCATCAGAGTTGACGTCGTTAAGATTAAAGAGTCACAGTGGCGATTATAATTTTGTATTAAAATTAGGATTCGATAAAAAAATCGATATCGATCTATCAATTTTTTGTGTGTGGTGTGGCAACATTGAATTATGCCGGCCGGCTGTCAAGTCAATGTCAAATCACAAATCGACTTTCTTTGTTTTCGTTTGCTTATCTTTATTTTCTTGCGAATTTGTTATTT
Organism: Conistra vaccinii; assembly: GCA_948150665.1. Classification (NCBI taxonomy): domain Eukaryota; kingdom Metazoa; phylum Arthropoda; class Insecta; order Lepidoptera; family Noctuidae; genus Conistra; species Conistra vaccinii. Next base: position 9,305,133 of record OX411327.1, read on the forward strand.
TAACCATCGAATACGCTTATTAAATGGACTCCGAAGATTCTTTGAACCCTGAGCCCTGACGACCACGGCCTGAACATGGATTCCGCTCCCGCTTCCACAAATTATGAAGACCCCGGCATTGTCGCTGGCCCGAGTACTTCCGTGCCCTAAGTAATTCATTCAAAAGGTCATTTACGCTGTGTTAATTGTGGTTTAAACGTCACGAGAATACGAAGGCATTTCTTGGAAATAGCAGAAAGAGCAAAATGTTATACAACAATCTAAGGCGACCCACCGACCAATGTGTTCGACACAACAGGTCAGTACATGTCTTCCTCTGAGAAATTATTTTTAAATAAATAGACTAGAGTACTATCAAGGTTAGTGTTGTTTTAGGATATCTAATAATTATGACTTGTTTATTAGGTACAAGTGTCGAGTGACAGTTTAGTGTGCGAACAACAAAATGTACAGATTGATGGTCATGGACAAGTGTGCATCAGCTGCGTGCGGCAGATTGGTTTTGAGAATAAGATCACATACACTCAGGTCTGATTCTCCACATGAACAACTCGAAAAAAGTGTGATTGCCCGTCAGATTGTACCAAGAGCGGTAAGTTATCAACAGTTTAGAATTAATACAAGCGTAGTTCTGAGATTTGATACTGACATACTTCTGAGTCTATATAAGTGTAATATTCAACTTCTTTCGTGTCCGCACAAGTTATATTTCACATAGTACAGATTGTCTAGAAACTTGAGAAAGATTTTTTAGAAATTAATTAATAATAATATAAAATGTTATTGATAGATATTTTTTGATTGTGTATTTATTTGTACCAAAACCACAGTAATTCACGTTTACTGTCTTTATGCACTGAGCTTTAATTTTTATTATTATTTCAGTTGCCATCATCATCTCGTTAGAGCAGTTTAGAGCAGCATCATGTTCAACTACAGAACCGGAATCTGAACCATCCAGTCTGCCTATGGAGCAATTTGAACCATCCAACCTACCTTCGGTGCAATCTGAAGTAGCTGACAGTGCTTAGCAAGCGGGACAACAAAGCTTGAACACATCCAACAGTATACTGCTGCCTTATTATGTAAGAGCACCAAACACTCAAAATCAATGTTTCTTTCCTGGCTGTAACAAGACCAATTGGCTCGCTATCCCATCAGCACTGCGGGTACATCTATTTTGTAAGTACAATTATTATGTACCGCCGGATTGTAGAATCTGTTATTACCTAACCCCTGGAATCTACTTTTAGAATCAATATATAATCATATTAAAACATTTAGTGCAGCACAAATTGAAGATTTTGCCTCATTGAAAAAAACGATTTTATCTAAATAACCCCAACTTTTTTCTAAACCAAGACCTTGACCATTTCATTATTTAAATCGCATATTATCCTATCCATATACTTTGAATTGTGTGCACTTGAGGCCAAAGTGTCTATGGAGCACGGGCAATTCCCTTTCATGATTCAGTTAACGGGAAGTACCTACTCTAAAGGTTTTGTTTTATTTGCGAGTATAAATACCCGTACCTATATTTTTATTGCGTTGACTTAGAAGCTTGATTTTTTTAAGAGCTCCAAGGGACCATATCTATGTATTTGATATTCATTTCAACTTGATATCTCCACGCGTTCCTGAGAAAAAGGGCCTTGACAGACCGACAGACAGACGGACAACGAAGTGATGCTATAAGGGTTCCGATTTTTTCCTTTTGAGGTACGGAACCCTAAAAAAATTAAAGTGGATCAAAACAAAACAACATTTCGGGAGTCCAAGAAAACAGGGTTGACAAAAACCTAATTAAAAACGAATTATCGAAATGTAAATTATTTAATGTACTTTTTAAATTTAACATTTCCTGTGTAGTTGTTGGAAACCGTTACGTCTGACCTGTGCAAGGCTGCCAGGCGGCAAAGCTGCTCGTAATTGCATAAATGACAGACTCCACATTTCCGTCTGTGTGATCCTCAATCATGTTTTCCGTTCCGTTAATTTCGCAAATAATACTTACATCGAATGTACCAGAAACGAGACGCGAATGTATAATTTACGAAATTTCTTATTATTGTATGTTGGTTTTCATTTCTAATGGCTGTTGATAATTTAATACTTAATTACTTATCACTTAATATATCCATACTTAATGCTTAATTACTTTATATTATTTAATATACAATGTGCAGACAACAATACGACAATAAAAATGTCAACACTGTCAATAGTATTGACTCAATACTAATGCATGAGTGTTTCGGAACCATCAAATAAATCCTAGCACCGAAATTAAATAGTACATTACTGTCGAGGCCAGCAATTAGGGCATTGATGGACGATCGTGAAAATGTGGGCCGAGGTGGTCCCATATAAATTGTAATAACTTTGCTTGAATAATTTTTGAATTAACTTCAATAATACATATTTTTCCCACTTAGTTTATAAATATGGATGATATGATGATAACTTTCTTTCACTGTTATTTTTATTGGTATTCGAATTTGTGTGGGGTAGGTACCACAACTAAAAAGTGAAAAATAAAAACTTTTTACAAAATAATAAAAACCGGCTTCCAAAAAAAAACACTACAAAGTGAAAAATAACTTTAATTTCGTAAGTCGGTAGCAAAAAACGAATATTCAAAAGCAAAGACACCGATTTCCGAAATTAAAGTAATTTTATACTTTTTAGTGTTTTTTTTTGGTGGTCTGTCTGAACGCGATAAACTCAAAAACTACTGATCGGATTTTCAAACGGTTTTCACCAATGGATGGACTGATTCATGCGAAAGGTTTTAGTACATAATTCATTAAGGTTTTGTGTAAATTGGCTGAAATATGACGTTATTGTTGAAGATGTCGGAAAAAATCATGCCGACTGACTAGGGTGGATCCAGGGGTCATGGGGTTATGACCCCCCCTGGGCTGTGTCTAGGTCGACCAATGATAATTTTTCTAATCTCATTTATCATGAAAATTATCGAGCTCGCTTCGCTCGCTAAAATCTACATTCTCGACCTTTCTGCATAAGTCGACACAAGAATTCCTATTTAATAAGACTGAGCTCCCTTCACTCGCTCTTGAATTCTCATCATCATCAGCCTATTAATGTTCCCACTGCTGGGACACTGGTCTTGATTTCTATATTCTTCTAAATCTCAATCTTTTCTGCATAGGTCGACAAAGCAACTCCTATTTCCGTAAGGATGTTCAATAGAAACCTAACCGAGAATTCAGAGACGAAGTGCAAAAAAAATTGAGCTCGCGTTGCTCACTCCCGTACATTCTTCTTTTCGTAAATAGCTTATTGAGGAAATGAAAATGCAAATCCCTCGAAAAATTAAAAAATTACGCACGTTACATATACTGTTTTTTTATGTCATTAATTTAAAAAAAAACCCAAAACTGAGAAGACCTCATTTTGTTTTGCCACTCCGGGCAGACTTAGTCCTCCACTGATTGGGCCTGTCCTGACTGGACCCCGACTATGTGACCCCCCCTGATTCGAATCCTGGATCCGCCCTTGCCGACTCGGAGCTTTACTGGCGTGCGCCGCGTAAACTGTAGATACATAAAATGATGTCCTACAGAATGGTTCATCTTAAAAAGTTCAACATAAAAGTCCGCGATAACATACGACTATCTTCTAAGGATGACCTTGACCAGTAACCATTTTTATCTCTCAGAATTTGATAAAAATTTCATTGTTATTTCCGAAGCTATTATGTTCGGTATTATATTAATCCTTATCCAATTAAATATGTCATGTAAATTGGGCATTTAATTTTAGATTAAAATATGCCTTGACATCAGATCTTTTAAATGAATAGTTTAAGATATCACAGATTCAAAATTACGCGTAACAAAACAATTATCGTTGACGGCAAGGCGGGCGCAGCGGTAGGAGTCAATGACCTTTTCCTCGGCTATTAGGTATGTAATCCCGGTAGTACATTCCCGTGGGGTATTTTGCAACATCCACGCGGGCGAAACTGCGGGTAAAAGCTAGTATTATATATGCGATAGTAACTCTGTCTGTATAACCACAGAAGTACCGAACTGTTCGTTATGAAATTTGACAGATGCGCGTGGAGAAGGAAATTCATAGGCTCCTTTTCATCTTGGATCACAGACGATGTTGCAGACAACAGGTAGTTCTATAACCTCCTCCTTTTTGGAAGTCGGTTAAATATATAACTTTAATATAACATTTAAAGCGCATAGCAAGTTATTTGCACGTCTGTTTGTTTCGCCCTGAATACCGGGATGCGTTTAGTTTAGGGCAGTGCGAATATTTCGTGAATTTACACTAATGGCTTTACGACGGGAATTGCACTATAAACATGACAGCCGACGGATTCTCGTCTGTTTCATCACAAAACTGTTTGATGTAGAGAGACATAGATTTTCTGGAGATCTGTTGGATTCGGTGATGCTAAGTGCTTTTCTATAGTATCATTAAGATCAATGAAATATTTCAGAATATATACATAGGTACCTACGTATTTTCATATTTCAGTTACAAGTAACTAATATTGAAACATGAACAACACCAAAATGATACGTTCTTAGATATAAGTAATTGAATGTATGTAAACATTCTCCGTGTAGGGATGACATTTTTTTTTTCCGTTAGGTAGTTTGTCAAAAAATATTGGATAATTTTTCTTTTTTTCCCGTATACGAAGATTACGGCAATACACTGAGTTAAAATATGGCATGACGTCACTCCCCGGTAGATTTTATATGGACTTGTGACGTAGCAAACCCACTCCCCAACTTTAATGCGTTTTATCTAAACCATTTTTTATTAATAAGATAAAACCAAAAATATGTGTTTAATATTTTTTTATTATCGGACTGACGGACTAAATAGTTTTTTTTTCCCAGTCCACATCCCTATTGATTCGATGATTTTCTTCCGCCTTCGATCCTTTAATCTAGAAAATACCCGCTAGCTGAAGACGAGCATAATACAAAACTAAATCTAGATGCACATTAGTGACCTAATTCGTCTTACGCACTTTCACAACACATCCTGAACGCTGACCGTCTGCAAATAAACAACACTATCGCACATTATAGCACAGGTAATTACGAGTACGTACCATCAATCACACGCAGTAGTAACACTTGCACTACGAAAACCCCTTTTGGGGCTAAGAAATAAAGGCGCTGTCAAAGTTGAATCGATGCCATGTAGGTGCTGTTGATAGTACGTACTTAAACCCGGTACGCACATCCCTAATCTCGGTGCTTAGTACACTTGTTGAGCAATCCGTGTGTTTATCATCAGAGTCGCGTCTGTCTGTCGCTCGCATCATGTATAATTAGAGCTTTTAGTTTGAAAATAATGCCGATTTGAATGGAGGAAAATGGGAATGTTGTCATCGGCATCAGCGCGTCATTACGTCTCAAGTGACTGATGCACAACTCATTCAAATGCAGACGTTGGTGTTTACGCATGAATGACTCGTTGTTTCCCTTATGACGAATGGTGTACCTACTTACGCTTTATCGATCTGTTAAACCTTGCGAATTATTAAAACCAAACTGTTGAAAAACAAATATCATCCTGAAGGGATCAAGGGAGACATCTACAGGCCCGCCGCGTGCGGGCGTGCAACGCGTGCGTCGCAATCAGGGCGCGCAAAAGTTTACCATTTGAGATTCTGCACTTTTTTGTTATTAGATATTCGAAGTGTATAGAGTGCCGCGAGTATTCTGTGGCACTCTAGTGTCGCTGCCTCGGGCCGGCTAGGGTGCCGTGAGCGTTACATTGTCACTGTCACTTGTTATTTAGGTTAGGTTAGGTTAGAACTGTGACCACACAACGCACGAGCCGAGCGAGCGTAGCGAGCGGTGCCGCGGTAGCGGCCGGCGAAGTGCCAGGGTCCGTTTAGGCACAAGAGAATGTAATGTTTTGGGAATGTGGTATTTTACAGCGATCTAACCTCGACAATCAAACAAAATACCAAGTGACGTGACTTAGTGACAGTGACAATGACCATCCAATGCTGCGGCACTTTGGCCGGGCCGAGGCGCTGTTACTAGGGTGCCTATAGTGGCACTTTATCCGATAAGGATAGAGTGCCACCGGTGGCACTCTATAGGTGGCACTCTATACACTGCCTTAGATATTTCATCTTTTTAAAACACCGGAAATTAAAAGGCGACCGACGTGGATGGATGATCATCAGCACTAAAGCTTTGTTCAGACCAGCGCGTCTTGTCGCGCGACGCGACACCGTTTATTGTTATACCGTGAAGTTTTCTTAGAAATTGTATTGTTCGTATCGCGTCGCGCGACAAGTCACGCTGGTCTGCAAAAGCCTTAAAGCGCGTCCATACGATCTCTGGATTGACTTCTTGATTTTTTGGATTTACTCATTTCCATGACCTTGTAGGTATTTATTCCTACCTTAACATAGCCTAAATTTTGCACCAGTTATGTAAACGTTATTGCAATGATATTTAAGATCATAGTACAAATATTTTAAGTTCGGGGAAAATTCCTCAGGAAGTCGGGAATTCGGGATACAGCATTTTCATGCTTATAGTTGATGTGAAAATTACTGAGCTTGCATGAAGTGTAAATATTTAAATGTATTTAGTGTCATGTCATCTTCAGTGCCTTTTTTCATAACATCTTTCTTCTCGCTTTCCTGCAATCTGTGGGAGTGATTTCGTGAAAAGGGACGGAAGTGTGTAACGCTATTTAATTTGACCAATGAGCGCGCGCGGTGCTAAAGTTCGCCGTCAGATGTTACCACCCCATTTTCCGAGAGATTACAAACAGGATGATGATGATGATGATGATGATCACGGTGATGATGATGATGATGATCACGGTGACGATGCTGATGATGACCAAGATATATGCGACTAAGTACTGTAAGGTTTGCTCGTTTTGTTTTTATCTTTGGCAATGGGCTCGCCCCCTATTACATGGGATTCAAACATAACTTGCGAAATGTGGGAAATGAAATTATTTTTTCTGTAAAAAGGGTATCGGAATCACTTTTACACGTCATATTAAAAATAAGCTAGATGAGATCGGCGTTTCCTATCTGACTACTCTGAGAAGAAAGGCCGAAACAAACTCAGAGGTCGCAGTATCTTTTGACATATGAGGACCATGTGGATTAGTGTCTGAAATCTTTGTCAATCAAATCAAGAGTCTTTTGAGGAAAGAACCACACAGATTTGAGTGGACCTGTCCAGTCAGTGCAAGCATTTGTCAGTAATCGTGGAGCTTAACTAAGAAGTTGTTTTTTTTTTATATATGAAAGGGCTTTGTCGCACATGCGATTATGCCGACAAAAAAATACTTATTCCTATTTAACAAAACCTTAGCATAACTAATTTAATTTGTAAAGTACTCTAGCTGCATCAGACAATGGCACAGCTAGAGCACTAATTACCTACAGTAATCTATCTCTCTAATTCTACAATCCATGCTATTTCTAAATTCCTCGTTGCAGTCACACTCGGTTAATACTTATGTGATAAAAATCATGAACGGAATTAATAATACAAAAATCACAATTAAGTAGTCGATGTTGATTTAGCCATTAGGTACTTACTTATAGGAACTTATTACACGGGATGTGTCCGGAACGAAGTCTTAGCGCGATAACAGTATCACACCTGTTCAACAGCTGATTATCTGATCTATCCACGGTGAGTTCAAGGGGTGCGGTTGGATCGTTTTGTACTCAAAACTCAGAGCTTAAGGAGCTCAACTTGACGAACAATACCAAAGAAAGGACATTTGGGTAGGCCGCATCAACTACTCAAACTGCCAGAACATAATTAACACTAACTGAGAGAGAAAAAAAAAATTAAAGAATAAAAAAATAAAAAATGTATATCCACATAGTCCTCACATTCACAATAATTAAAAATAATATAATACTTTACAAAGTAATCATGTCATTTGATGTATTATAAATCATGTAACTAATATAAATCAACAATGTCAATGTGTATTATATAAGACTGGTATATTTTGATGATTTTACATAATAATTAAAATGGCAAGTTATGGTTTTATTACTATACTTAGCAGAGCAAGCAGTTCAATCCCAAGCTTTTTTATCTTCTAAATATGGGTGAACTATAGGTACACCGCTGCCCACCACTTCGGGGAATACTGGCGAGATGTTAGGTTTTTAGATTGTAGATACATACTCGCTTTTAATTAAATATTTATATTTAATAATAATAGCATGACCTACTAAGTATTGTAAGAAATACTTAGCTCTACTTGAGTGCCTTAGGTTTAATTATTAATACCTTGTACATTACTAGGTTTATTGGCTGTTATAGCTGCAGCACTTAGCACTTAACTACTTAGATTATTTTACTATTTGTTACCAGTATTACAACTAACTGTATGAAGCTTATTAAGTGAACAAAGGCTAGTGTAAATAGATATGCAGTATATTGACTAACGAAGGGCGTCCCCGTTAACGCGCAATAGTATAGCGTCACTACATAACTAAAAATAAAAAGAAATAATTACCATATTTTTTTTTATAAAATAATAAAACAATAAGTTGATACATAAAAGAAACACTCTGTACACGCGTACTTGTCGCACTTGTCTTTCCGCGTTGAAAGACAATATTACTATTATAAAAAAAAAAAACTAATAGAGTTTTCAAACCGAAATTAAATAGGTTCACCTCATACACCGCTTTTGGATTTTTTTGAAAAAAAATAACGGCAATGAACTAGGGTCAAATGGACTGGATGGATGCAAAATCTCAATTTGGCTACTTTCGTCACTTACCAGACGACATGATAAAAGCTTTAAAGACACAGTGTCACTGTACTAGTGGTGGTTGCTTAATATTTGTAGTTTAATTTTAAATTTTTCATGTTTTCCAGAAATCTTACGGCAAATATCATACTATTTATAGCAAGTGCTACAAATAGTATGATATTATATGCATCTTTGTATATTGTATGTATTACGAAACTACCTATTTTTAGACCGAGACGTGACATTCACAACGATGCACAGCCAAAATCAACATACCTACTCAAGCCGCTCACTAATTGCACTGACATTTGGCAGCCAATCAGACATCGGCATCAAAGACTCGATCGGTACGCACGCTCCGAAGGTACGTAAGTTAAGAACATTAGTTCCGTACGTAAGGTCGGCCACTCGGGTGACTCGGGCCCCGTTCACCATCAACTAACAACCATTAACAAATACCGCGGGGCTTAAGCCGAACAAATATGCGGCCAGGCGTGCGATGCCAAGAATTTGGTCGAATCGGCAACTTTACATAGCACTTGTTTACCTCGCTCTGACTACGGCTATTTCTGAATGTACACTATATTTACGGACACAATACCGGTGTAGTACCGTTAATTCGTGTTCACACGACAACTTTGTATCGTATAAGCTATACGATCTCGCTGCGGTGAAATTCTATCGAGTTTCGATGGGTATCAACATCTAAGTCATCGGTAGAGGTCAGCGAAGTCCTCTACTGCTTGTTTTCAAAGCTCTTCTTAATAAAAACATGTCTTGAACCTTTCAAAACAGAAAATGATTAAGTGGTGCTGAAAAAATACTCGAGTCTGCTAATACTCTTTGTTGTTTCGCAGTGGTTCATGAACCCATCGCAGTTTTAATTAAAGGGTTAATCAATGGTACTTCATGGTTGGTTTACCGCTAAGACAACTAAAGATTACGACCGCTTCCGAAATAATTCTATATGCAAACGAAATCTAGAATTAACTTTTCTTTAAAAATCACCTTGATTCTGTCCAGTCTCCATCCTGCGACGCACTTTCAAATACGTTTAGAAAAAGCTTTGACACCTCCCAGTCATGTGTAGAATTCGATTTACATTCCAGAGGTTCCATGGTGATTCACCATTCTATTCCAAAACGAGCATAGCAGCATAGAGCACAGATACAGAGTAAATTCTAGATTTGCCAAACTTTCTTGGCAAACTCCAGGAAAAGCTGCGGGCACGCAGCATCTTGAGTTGTCAACGTTACGCGTCAATCATAAGCTTAAAGCAAGCCGTCCAGCGCCAGCTAAACTACATTAGTTAGCAGTTAGTTTAGTTCGCCAGTTTTTCATACATGTGGGTGGACGCATATGTATTAAAAACTGGCGAGCTAAACTAAACTAACTGCAAACTAAGTACTTAACTTAGTTTAACTGGCGGTGAACGGCTCGCTTAAGAATCCATGTTTAAGTAATTAAAAGCCAGGATTCGGTAAGTATAATAACTATTTATTGACCAATTAATGACAGATAGTTAAGCTATTTCATTTTATCAAAGCATTTACAGTATTGGTTTTTCTTGTACGCTGAATTTTCAAAGAAACTAAATTAGACACCTTGATGAAAGCCGAAAAAAAACCGCTTATTTTTAGACTAACTCTAATCATCGAACGACTTGCCTCATTTGAAACGGGAATAGGATGTACACGATACAATTTCCTGACATAACGATACCATAAAAAATAGCTGTCTATCAGAAAGCTGAGCTATACTTAACTAATAAAGTTAACTTCAGAGTTCTACACGTAAGGTATAGGCTCGTCTGAACGTTATAAAGCCGAGCCATTACGGTAATGGCATGAGAAATTATATCATATTACCAAGCCGTTGTTCAACAAAACACTGTGTAATTATTTTATCATTTCTTTTAACTAGGTACAAATTATAGGTAATTTTATATAAGTTTTAAGGCTTTATAATTAATCAATTAAGGCTTAAATGCATATATACTTATAAGTGGATCGTTATCTGATGATTGATTTATTGGCTTCGTTCAGATAAATGTGACTCTTGATAAATCATTTCCATGGCCATTTCCTCTGGCGCATGACGTTTTGTAAATATAGCCGCTATTCGCTCAGATGCAGTTTCCTATTTTAATTAATTTGTTATTGATAAACGTTTATATTTGCATAGGACCAGAGTTCTACAAGTAAGATGTCTATAGAGAGACCATATTATTATGTATTTAGAATTTTAGTTTTATGTGAATTTTGATATAAATTTTTTGCAATCTTCTCGACTTTTCTTCCAGCTTTCCGGAAGATGGAGAATTTTTTTTTTGGATATTATTAAGTCTTACGTGAACTACAATCTCATGGAAAATAATTTGACTAGTTACTCAGATATTGTCGTAAATTTTCAAATATTTCTATAAAATTCCGGGAACTGAGTTAAAGCGGAACTGCTTCAAATTCTCCACTCATTAGGTAAAAGTAGAACGGTAGATAATTATGATACCTACTTTATTTTTTCTAGTTATTTTTAGTTCTAATAATGATTCACTTTCAATTAATCATTTTACTTTTTCGTTTTTGGGGTATTCAGAAGTGGGGTAGTTTAAAAATAAATGTTTGCTCGGTCAGTATAGGTAATAGTGAGCTTATACCATTTTTAGGACTTAATTTATCTTCATAGCTTAGCTATTTGACGATGAGGATTCTTGTTGAAAACCTTTTATTGTTTATATAACGCCCCATTAAAATAGATAGACAAACTTTAAGGAATCATTCAGACCATCAAAATCAGGACATAAAAGTAATAATAAGAAAAACGCTTTAGATAATTACAAGAAAAAAAATTTGCTAAGGAAAATACACAATTTTTTTTTTACGCAATGCCATTTATTATTTTAGGTCAAAATAAAATCCCAGCGATAAGAGTAATGAGTTACAATTGTTTACCTAGTCATGCTACTTTATACCTAAAGATAATATTTTTACATTTGGAAATCCCGCATTAAGGGTCAGTAATAACAATTATAAGGTCAGTTAAACTGTCGGTTGTTATTAAAGTTACTTTTTGGTCGAGATGCTCGTGGCTAAGTAATTACAGCAGCACAGGTCGATCCATCAGGTTAAGCTATGTTTGCCGGGGTAGGTCCGTGGATGGATGACCATCTTGACATATCGAGACTCTCCATGTCTCGGAAAGCATGTTAAGCCGTTCCGGCTGTTATTCGTGAATCTTTGACAGTCGTTACGGGTCATCAGAAGCTCGAAAGTCTGACAACCAGTCTTACCAAGGGCTATCTTATTATCCAGTTACTGGGTTGTGGAGGTCAGACAGGCATGGCAGTGGCTCCATATAAAGAACTGGTATTCAACGGCATCCGGTTAGATTGGAAGCCGACCCTATCATAGTTGGGAAAAGGCTAGGCAGATTGACTGCACGTTGTTGGGAAAACCATTTTCATTTATTTATTTAATACTTCAAGTACAGAAATGTACAGAGGCATTGACAGAGGCGGACTTAATGCCATAGGTATTTTCTACCTAACCTTAGGGTGATGCAGAGACAAACAGTGGTAGATGCAATTTACGAAAAATTGAGGATATTTTATTTTATTTAATGAATATAAAGAAACACAATATACCTGTTACAAACTATAAATATAATATACAGGGTGGCAGGGACATCGACGCGAAGCCTGTTACCATGGATTCAGTACATGATTCTGAACCCCACTGCGTTGAAATTTTTCGTCGGTTATTTAAAAAAAAAACAGCTGTTTTAGAAAAGTGCAATACCTTACGCGGTCAAAATTTGCGGATATCCTTGCCCGGGCAATAAAACTAACTAAAATCTTGAACTTTAAATTTTATTTTCAATTTAAGATTTTATCTATTACCTACTAAAGAAAATCTTGAATTGAACTCTCTACTGTAGCCTCTTTTACGGTCACTTAAATCTTATTTCATCTTTTCAATCAAACCACAGTAGGTACCCTAATTACATACATTACGTAATTAGGCTGCTGATTTCACTCCTTCCGTGACAGAGAATTTATGTTTATTTCGTATAGCAATAAAAATGCTAAATCAATTAATATCATATGACTCCGGTAACAACCTAAAACGCCATTTCAAATAATTGTCGATATAAACGTCATTTAGCGTTATAAAACCTCTGGCTCACTTTAAATCCTTGCTGTAATTGCTAGGCGTAACTTTTCCCTTGAAAGTGGTGTCTGACGACTTTCTTCGAGTAATTTACAACAGATTTGGTAAATTGCCTTGCGTGTTTCAGCTTTCCATCTTAGGTACTAAGGGCGAACTTCATCAATTAAACTAAACGCGATCAGCAAAACTAAACCGCGTTCAAGAGCTGTCAGTGTCAATATTCCCCAGCAATCATGACACAACTGTGCAGTGAATACAGACCGAAAAGTACGAGAGAGACAACGAATTCGCGGCCAGTAGTTGTCTCTTTAGTAGTACTACTGTATTGGCCGCACAGTCACTTTGTCTTTTTCTACTAGAGAGTGGTCATTTTGTGAGATTAACGCTCAGTCTAAAGCCAGGAACAAATTATCGGACGCGTCCGAAGTCGCGAACTGTCAGTTCCCTACGATCACGTCAATTCACGTCCGCGACTTACGACCGATAGTTTGCACAGTGTAGTACTAAATGTACTATCCTAATTCAAATAAGACGCGGCTTACGAAAAACGTCCGCGGACGCGTCCGATAATTTGTTCCCAGCTTAATTCTCTGTTTATGGGGAACATTGACACTGACAGCTCTTGAACGCAGTTTAAATGTGCTGATAGCGTTTAGTTTCTTTGGTGACATTCGCCGTACTCGTTATGATCGAGGAATTTTCCTTAGCGACTAACAGTGACTAAGTTAGTATTAGTTATTAAGTTTGATTGATTATATGTGATAACTTTGTAAGTGGGTCTAGTTGTTGACATAGACAAGCGTAACTTGGCGATGTGTTGTTAAAATAATTAGGAATCTTGACAATTCCTGTAAAGTTTCCAGACATTTGTAATAAGTTATTCTAAGTATTAAGTACAGGGAGTTGCTTGATTGTATGAGGTAGTATGTTAGCTTCTTATCCTTTGTTTGAGAAAACTAGTCATAAGTTAAATCAACTTTAGTTCTAGGTCTTGTCGTCACCCAATAAATGTTAATCAGTCTGACACAACATTTTCATTTCTAACACTCATTACATTCTGAACTTCGCTTGTAGTTATGTAAGTACCTACTTGTTAACTATGAAAATTATTCTAAAATTGATTTCCGCCACTTCTGATTTATCATTATATTTATAATATCAAAATCATTGATTAAAAAACAACAATTCTAGTGTTTGGTATTTTGGAGTTGCAAAACGTTAATACATAAATGAAATACAATACCTACTCAAAAAGGCACCTCATATTTAAAAACAAGTTCGGGGCCTCATGGATTCTTCTATAGTAAAAATAAATAATGTATTTTTGTTACAATCATTGTTTTATACAACATTATCGCTTTTATAATACGCATTCAAATGGAAACTTTGAAAGTATGTAGAACCTACGCAAATCAATTTCCGCTTATTTTAATTTCACGATTATGTTTGAAATGTTTGATCTTTCATAGTAAACCAAAACCCTGCAGTTTGAAAGCTTTGAGTTGCAAAACATTTGAAGTCAAATCTTTAAAAAGCAATCTTAGATTTAAAAGCACGTTCGAAGACTCGTGGTCTCATCTAGATAAAAAACAAACCATAGTATTTTTTTTTTAAACCGATGTTAGCGGGCATGCAACGGTGACCGATGCAGACGAGCTTATGTCATCGCGTCTAGACACGAGACGACAAACAAGCATCACACCATGTTTACTCTAGAACCTAGTTAGCTAAAACTTAGATTTTACTTATTTGGAATTGACGAAACATTGACAAATATAGTGCAGTTATTTTCCCCGAAGAGAAACGGCTATATCATAGAGAAGAAAAAGTATATATTAAAAACGATTGAATAAGTAAAGTGCCTACAAATACAATTTAACTTGGTGAAGGACACCATTTCTCTTAGAAACTGATTCAGAGTTTTTCCCTGATGAAAATATTTAAGTTACCGAGAGGTAACATTCTGGTAATTTTAATCTTTCCTGCAGTTTTACATAAGTCGAGGAAATACTTTAAGTATACGTTTATTTAAATGTTGTCCTCAATTTTGATGATAACGGAGGATAATGAAAAAATAACTGTCAGTGCACCCCTAGGTGCGTAGGTACGCATTTCCAACATGGTGCAGACGATCCCCGTGTGATAACAAAATATCAGTCAACAATCGTCATAACAAGATATCAAAAGACGATCGTCATAACATTATGTGAATTAAAGAAGACCCGCCAAAACAAATGACGAAAATTTATAAATAAAGCTCTGAATACTGCGGTTTCCACGATGGTGCAGGGTTTCAAAGAAACGGTGGTGCAAACGTGCAAACATATCGCGTGTCGGTCTCAATAGCTCCATTGATCACACGTGTTTGTGATAACGAATTACAACATCGTGATTAAGCGAACCTTAGTTGTTACTTGTACTAAGTAATTGGAGTAGAGAGTATAAGAAAGGCTTTGAAGCCGCTTACAGCCGATTTATTGAAGTAGACTTGTTCACACTCTGGTTGAGGCTGGGAAAGTGAGGTAAAAACTGACTATTAAGTTGTCTATTAGATTTTACGACAATTTTGTGTTAATGTAGACTGTTGTTGCAGAGGGCTTTCACTTACAACCTTTATAACGCTGCTTTTTTGTCAATATGGGTACATAGATAATAAGCTAACCTACGTTTTTTTTTAAATCTAGTAAGTAGTCAATGAAATCCTTCATAGAGGAATCTTATAAAAGATATTATAATCACACAGATAGGAACTTCTCTGATTGAAAGTTTATGGACCTTATATTCGCAATTTTTTTTCTATTTAATATACAGCAGCTGAATCTAACCTCATTATCTCTTTATCATCTTCTTCAATAACAAAGTCAAGATACCTACTTCAAATTCAGAACTACTTGTACTTAGTTATATTTTTTACTGATTTTATTTTTAACCGACTTCAAAAAAAGAGGAGGTTTGCAGTTCGACGGAATATTTTTTTTGCGTTTTTTTTTTTTGTTTGATACAGTATAAACTATACAACTTCACAGGTGGTCGCATTGTCATCAAGTCAGGATTGGATGATGGAATCCTGGAGAAGTCGAGGGAACTCTTGAAATATTATAGGCATCATACCTATAGCGATTTAGGTATTTTTTATAGTAACTCTTGAATTTACTCTTGCGAAATTTTAGTTATTTTTCACTATATAGTGGAAGTCGGTTGTTTTTATTGTGAAAAAGTTTTTTTTATTCTTGCTATGAAGGACGTTGTGTGCAGACCTTGACCGAGCTGGTCCCGATCCACCTTGAACCTTCAAGTTTTTGCATGAAATACGCAATTCATTATCCATCTAAGGTGTATGTCGAAAGTATCTTGAAACGGAAAGATTAATAAAAAAAAAGTTTTGATCTGCCGAGTTACTACTTAGTTTATATTCCTTTTTTTGAAGTCGGTTAAAAATATGCGAAGACAAATTAGGAAACTGTATTTCATAAGGATATACCTAGGTGGTAGCAATTTGTATCTATCAGTTAAGACTCTATAATACCTCAAATGGCACGGTCCTCCGGTATATCGAAAATAATGCAGCATTCATTTTGAAATAAATATATTTTAATGTTGAGGATTAATGTTAAGTAGGTAGGTACTATTTTTAACGAAAACGCGATTCCATAAAATTTGGTGATAAGTAGGAAAGAATCGAAAGTTACCTCCAAACCGAACAGTAAACCGCTGGTAATAAAAAAATACTACAAATTAGATCATGAAACTTTGCATAATAACTGTACAAACTATAAAGCAGATACTATGTTTTTTATTTTTTTGAAATTATCATTATTTGCGCCGTAAAAAGAAATTATATATAATAAACTATTGGCGCCTTGGAGTCTTTTCCTCGTCGCCGCCGCTCAGTCTCGCTCGCACTGAGTCCGCGAGTATCGTGCGAGCGAGATAAGGAGTGAATTGGAGCTGAGGTATTATGGACTCTTAAGGTAGATTATAAATACAGCCTTTATCTGGGCGTTTATAGATCGGAGATATGGAATAAAATTGACATGTTTAGAAAGAGAAGTTTGAAAGTGGAGCAAGATACTTTCGCATCCCTTGGCGATAAGGTTGTCATTAACAGTTGCTGCCATTGCTACTGTACTGTGATAATTTTGAAAGGGTAATAAGACAGGCGGAATAATGACTCCATAGAGCGTCTAGTGGGCAGAGTAGAAGGCCACGCGGGAGGTCAACGATGAGGTGGACCGATCAAATTGAATCCGCGGTTGGAGGCCAATGAATGCGCTAGACTGTCATCTAACTAACAGAACCAGAGAGATTGTTGAGGCGAGGTGCGACTACTACTGCGATTGGACAAAATTCATCGTGACTACGCTACGAGCGCTCTGTCAAGAGCGAAACGTAAAAGAAAAATAAGACAGTGGCCCAGTGGTAACGGCCCCGACTTACGAGTTGTAGGTCGTGAGTTCGAACGGGCAGGCGTTTTGTGTAATTTATATTAGCACTGCTTTCAAAACGGTGAAGGAAAACATTGTGAGGAAACCGTCATGTCCCAGAACCAAAAAATCCAAGACATCACCAACCCGATATGACATATACCAACCCTAGTGGGCCCCTACCTACTGGGCCCGCTTGGTGGATTACGGCCCACTCCATCTCACAGAGAGGAGGCCTGTGTCCCAGCAGTGGAAAGGTTATATACGCTTTCTAAAATAAGGCAGCAATTACGGCCAATAAAAATACGAAAAAGCTGAAGTTACCCTTGGTTACATTGTGATAACTTTACTTAATAGTTCGCGTGGCGATGGCGACTTCATAGTCGCCACGCGAACTAATATGTAAAGTTAACACAACATTATATAACAAACATTATATCATTATAATGTTTGTAAGAGTCAGTCAGTCAGAGAGTCAAACAACATAAATCTACGAATGAGTCTGACGCGTCGTCTCCTCTCCTCCCCTTCATATCGCAGTCCATTGATAACATTAACATTGATAATTGATAGTAGGACCATAAGGAGGTGTATTAACCCGGCTTCTAAGGCGGACTTGTTGCTTAATTGATAGAATATTATCCATCGCAGAATTGTATCGTCAACTGCCATCGTTATTTGTCGAGTAGGTAGTAGTTATCGATACAAAACGCTTTCGTTTAGCTCCTATAGCTCTTGTTTCTCTACGGTTCGGTATCGGTTTAACGATTACAACAATGTTGCGACCACTTGAAAAGTAAATAAGTCTTCTCGAGAATTTTATCAACTTGTTTCCCTTTTTGTTACTACTCTAGTTTTAACTGTAGTTATAGCAATTGAGTCGGATGGTACAATTTCTTTATTAGTTGCTTTTTTATCGCAGTTCGATGTTTGATTTAAAATTAACTTCTTTCACGGTCAATCATAATAATCAGACTAGAATCAATTTTTTTTTGTATCTTTTGACTTTCAAAAGTGCCTTTCATGTGCCTAATTGAAAACAAATTATTTGACTTTGACTAATTTGAAAAATTTTGGAGCATATATTGATAATCCATTGCTTCATATGTTCGAAAAAAATTGTCTGATCAACGTAAATAACACAATGAATATTGTTGAACTGTCAAAATTAAACAGATAATCTATTTCATTTGATTGTGTGTTACGCAAGTGCTTGCTAGTGGCTAAAAGACTTGGAAACTATTCATACCAAGAAATTGAAATGAATAATAGGTATTCTTTTTGATGATAATTTTGGGCACGCCCCTTTGCAGACTTCCGTTAGCAAGCTTTTTTACCCGACTGCCCCAGAAGGAGGGTAATGTTTTTCGAGAGTATGTATGTATGTATGTATGTATGTATGTATGTATGTATGTATGTATGTATGTCTATTTCTTTGGCACGGTCTGTAGCCTAAACGGCTTGATGGATTTTAACATATGAGGTGTCGTTAGATTCGTCTTAACTGTAGAAGTGTCATAGGCTATATAATATTTATATATTGCATCTGCCAATACAAAAAAAAGGGAGGGGAAGATTTTTTTTAAATAAATTATAACAATATTGGTATCAAATAAAAGCTAATGACGAGTCAATGCCAAATTTAGATATATTAATAAAACTAAAAAGCTTGAAATAAAGAAAATTATTCAAAAAACAAAAAACCCGACTGCAAAAACTCATAACTGAAAACAGAAAAACAAGCATTATAATCTATAGAATTTTGGTATCGCAGGCGGGGACAAACAAAACTTACACCATATATCCGGTTATTAGTTTGTCCCCGCCTGCGATACCAAAATTCTATAGATTATAATGCTTGTTTTTCTGTTTTCAGTTATGAGTTTTTGCAGTCGGGTTTATTGTTTTTTGAATAATTTTCTTTTTTGATTTAAACAAGAGTGATAATGAATTGCCGACCATATTTTTTAAGTACTGATGATCTTTGAGCAGATTTTACGTGACGTAGACACTCCTCTTTAGATGGACCGATGTCTTGAAGAAAGACTAGAGACAGACTAATAGTTATCGATGAGAAGACGCATCATATTTGCAGTATTACCACAGATTAAGAATTATTGAGCTATAACAGGCTGAGAACATAGCAAAGTATACGTGACCAAAGCCACGGGGCATACAGTAGTTTAACATATAGAACTACGTATAAGCAACCAAGCAAAACCGTAAAGTGGATAATTTAATTTAATATCTCCGAATTCAGTCCAACATCGTCTTCCGAACAAATGTCATCCGCTCCGTCAAGGTACATGATCAGTATTGTAATTTAAGTTTCTTGTACAGTTTTTTTTTTACGAGATTATAATTAAGAGCAACTGGTCACCTGCCCCTGCTTCGGACGGTTTTTACGATTTGACAAAACATCGAGATTTCTTTTTCAAATATAAGTTTTATATGAATGTATTATACATAACGGAGAAGGGTATGTCTCTCTTTCGTTAATAACAGCCATATTTTTAACTACTGTGGGCGTACTATGGGTAGTGTTGGTTATTGCGCAATAGAAAAAACGTTGTTGTTCAGATCTAAATTATAATCAAATTAATCACACTAGCAATATACACACTGTAGTTAAACGACACAACTATTCGAAACGCACGACAGTTTCTAAACGTCTTCATTGCTTGACAGCCACCAATGAACTCTGCTTATCCCCGGCCGGTCCGAGCGTTATGTTGTAGACTCTGTCGAGCGCTGCTAGGAGGCGAGGCGCTGCTGGCGCTCCGATTAGTCAACTCAGTGACGTATTTCCGACATACATATAAAGCTTCCGGAATATTTCCCCTCGCAGTTTAGAAGAAAAACGCGGTCACACAGACAGACACGAAAAGTGACATTAATTTATAATATCTGGACTAGTTATGAATATACATGCAGGTACTGTCAATGCGACGCACGACGCACGGAGCACGGACGAGGCACGTGTAAGAGACGATGTCAACAGGACGTCAGCCTGTTACCTTGAGACCACTCTAATGACACTTCATTTTCATTAGGTAACAGTAACACATAATGATCACGAGTAAATTACAGAATTTGTGAGTAGTATAATTATTGAACTTATAACAATGAAAATAGTTGTGTTGATGATTCTTTCTAGAGAATGGATACTCTTGGTCGTTTAAAGCATGGGCAGAACGTCTACCTGCTTCATGAGAACAACGAAATAGATACTATGATTAAATTAAGAATATTTCTGTTAGAGGCTTAATAGCCGTTTTTATGAAGAACCTATGACGGTATAATAACTATATGATTCATATTGTCTATGATCATAGTTAAGGGATCCTATTTGATAGCAAGTGAGCAAATAATTTTTTTTTACTTGAAAATTGTTTTGTGAACCATACATGTGTTTTTTTCTGAAATAAAAAAAATATATTTATTTATTAATTAAATAAGATGATCCTACCCGCCTAACCTCAAAAATGGCTAAATCAAACACCGTACCATCAAACACCGTTACCAATCGTTATCCATCTTGATTAAGTATGACGTTTATAAGATTTATAAGTGTAAGTAATGTGTAAAAATGAAGAACAATATCATTTAGCTATGATCATAGAACTTGACAGATATGACATCATATTTGTTTGATAAATATAAGTATGATATTGTATTGGGGCCTTAGAGTGATGATGACTGATGATTAAAATTCAAATTGGAAAGTCATTTATTCAAACTAGGCTGAGAATCAGCACTTTTCGAACGTCAAAATTACATAAGACAGTCCCCCAAAAACGTCCGCCCTTCACCAGTTTCTAGTGCTTTAGCTGGGAAGATGATCTAAAGAAGAAAGCAGATTAAAATGTGAAAGATAGTTATAGAGTTTGAATTTTTAGCAATGATTTGGGCACTAGTAATTTTCCTTAGGTCAGAAAAAGCAACTTGTGATTGTAATAAGAGTTTAAAGTTCGTTATTTTCACACACCGTTTTCTAGTCAACATTTAGGTGTTCGTCACGAACGCACAGTGTGGTCCGTAGTCCTCTAAAAGTCAGTCCAGCAATCACTTATAGGTACTGACCACTACAAATGAGCCAAAAAAACAGCAGATGCCAAAAAAAACATTCAAATAACGAATGATGACGTATCCTCGAGATCTTTTGAAATAGCGGATGTAGACCGTAGACAACTATTTATCTTGTTCTTATTGTAAAGACTAACAGGATTTGTTTTTATTTGGGGCCGTCCCACATGCAGTTGCGACCTACCTTAATTGTCAGCGATTATCATACGTCCTGAATGACCTTGAATGTGTTATGACTGATGCTGATCACTATGTGACAATACCGGACCGTCGTTGTTTGTTTTGGACACCGTTTTTGGAGATGAGGACATGATTAGTCGACATTTTAAGGCTACCGCAAACAGGCGCAACGCGAAACCTGTAATTATTCTATCATTACTACTACCTACTACTACTTAATTGAAGTTTTCTTAGAACTCATGTTTTATTAGATTCGCGCCTGTTAGCGGGAGCCTTTATGGAAATCGAGGATTTGAGCGGGATTCATATCATAAACCTACGCGGCTACGTCTGTATTTCACAATATAGACTTGTCAAAGTTTTTGAGTCATGAAAATTGTAAATGATCAGGATAATTGCCCTAATCGCAACGCTTAGCTAACGGATTGATTACTAGATTACTAAAGAAGAATTCTGCCAATCCTCTGGAGATAACTCTTTAGTCGACTGTTGAGAAGCTTACCTTTTCACTGCCAGCACTCACCGCCTGGCCACGGGACATTCGCTACAGCGAAAATTCGCGCGGTGCGAACGGCGAAGCGTCTTGCGAGAAATGTACTAGTCACGCCCCGCAAGACGCACCGCCGTTCACGCCGCCCGTTCCGTGGCCAGGCGGTCATTCGGAGCTTTTCCAAGAACCAGAACCTAAAATGGAGTATATGTGCGGCTAAGCCTTCTTTGCTGAAGGGACTATGTTACTTTGTGACTGTCTGTCAGTGTATTCGGGTAGGCTTTTGCAGTTTTTGGTTGTATGAGCCCACCTTCTGTCTGTAGTCTGTGTGTGTTTACTACTTACAAAAGCAAAACTGTTATTTGCTGTCGGTGGCTGATACTGACCGAGCAGTAGCTTATTTGCTGCTAAGAATACGTACATCAATGATTTAACTATTCCATTTTAAATTGCACTATTTTCGTACAGTTTACCAAATTATATCATTACAAGAGGATGTTCCTAAGTAACTCTTTAAATATAGCCACTGATTTCGGTGCCATAAACTGCGTCGAAAAAATAAAAAGCCACACATAAGTATATGGGTATTCCATAATATTATTGCTTAATGGTACATCAGTAAACGGCGGACATCGAATTAAATCTTACTTAAGAAGTAATTTATTTCTGATTATAATTTCTCTTTAATTATCATTGTCGTACATAAATGGTTGGACTTGTATCCTTTATGGCGGACGAGAACGACGATGTGGGTAAAAAATCGATTAAAAACCCATTATCGATCCAGTGACTAAAAACTATACTTTTTTACTGCGTCTACGCAAGTGCTTGCGTAGCGAGCGATGTACCGCGAGCATGAGGTAAGCTTATGTACCTACTTTTGTAATTGCTTAGTGATATATTTCGTGCTTCTTTCTACTTAGATGATTTATTTAATGAAGAGATTTTCCTTCGATCGGAGTTCACCTCATCGGCTATTTCGGTGGCTCTCTTTCAAATAAATATGTTTAGAATCCTTCTTCTCCTTCTAACTAGTAGATAGGCTTCATAGACACTTTAGTTAGATGTCTAAACTAAAACAATTTAAGAGTAAAATTGTTTGTTTGTTTGTAAGATGTAATCTCTAGAAGTACTAATCCGATTTCAAATATTCTTTCACTGCTACGAAGTCGCAGGTAAATGCTAGTACCTACCAAATACAGACGAAGATGTATGCAATATGGCGTCTTCAAAATATAACCCTTGTTTGTTCCCAAAATTGAAATTGTATAAAAATGTTTGCTTTAGTTTTTGCACGTCGTAAAACAAGCAAATAAACCGAAGTGCCGGATATTATCAAACATTTAAAAGGGACTGTTAAACGTTTACTTATCAGCATTCTTTATTACCCTTGGGCAATAATAAAGGGTAAGGTATAACTTTCCTGCCGTTTAGTTAATCTAAAGCACACGAAACGATACAAAATTTACAAATAAATAGCTGCAACACCTGGATCAGCTGCTGATAGAGTAGTATTGGTATCGCGTAACTTATTGCTCGTGATAATACTCAGTATATACCGCACACAGCCTTTAAGAGTGGCGTGATTATGAAACTGGTCATAATTTAATTTCGACTTTATCAAGTCAATGGGCAACCCGCTCTAATAAACTATTTATCTACAGCACCAATTATCAAGTCGCCGGTCAAGCATTACCTACTATTTATTGTACGATACTAGATACCGTGTATATGAGCCACT
This sequence comes from Conistra vaccinii, assembly GCA_948150665.1. Taxonomy (NCBI): domain Eukaryota; kingdom Metazoa; phylum Arthropoda; class Insecta; order Lepidoptera; family Noctuidae; genus Conistra; species Conistra vaccinii. Next base: position 9,328,992 of record OX411327.1, read on the forward strand.
TTTAGATAACAATACTTTGAAATTCTGTGTACGTTTTATCTACTAACACGGAATCTTAAGTGACCGAAAGGCGTAAGTCGCAGCTCTGATTTTTGAATTACATTTCGAATACTTACTGCATAAATACATGCGATATTGTTGTTGCAGATTTTTGCAAGTGCTTAGCAATTCTTAGTAGCTGAACGGTCGTGCTGAAGAGGTTTGAACGTGTGGTGGAAAGTTCACGTTTCATTGAGCATGGTGAGTTATTGTGGTTTTTGCGCACGGCCCGGTCGCCGGTCGCCTGGCGGTGCAGCTTGCAGTGCGCGCGAGTCACTTGATGCAACGACTTTTTTACCCGCTCGCACATCCGCGTCTGCGCCACTTTTTACCCCGCCTCCGCATTGGCTGTTTTTCTGTTCGATCTCGATTGATGACCGTCTGGTCCCTCGTCTGTGTTTACACGACGCGTTCTATCCAATGTATTAGAATTAGTGCGTATCACGGTAGCCGTAACAAATGATCAAATTACTTTGTAAATAAATGACTTAAGAAATTGTGGACGTTCGCTTCATAAAAAGTGTTAGTCATACACTTGTTCGTTTATTATTACAGCGTAACGATGGTGCGTCGTGTTATTATCTCCAAGTATCTAATTATTGCCTTATACCTACATATTTATATATAATAATATATTATGTACTTACTCGCATGTTGTTAGTTCGTAATTAGGGTCTGATTGACCCAACGTAGGTAGTACATATATATAAGGTTCTAATATACTACATGTAGGTAAGTACTGTGAAGAATAGAGATGATGACTGGAAAAAAAAACTATTTAGTCCGTTAGTCAGATGATAAAAAAAAAAAAATATATTAGACACGTATTTTTGGCTTTATCATATTAATAAAAAAAATGGTTAAGATTAAACGCCTCCTCCGTGCCTCGGAAAGCACGTTAGCCGTTGGTCCCGGCTGTCATTTGTGGATCTTTGACAGTCGTTACGAGTCGTCAGAAGCCCGAAAGTCTGACACCAGTCTTACCAAGGGGTATCGTATTACCCAGTTAGGTACTGGTTTGTGGAGGTCAGATAGGCAGTCGCTCCATGTAAAATATTGGTATTCAGCTGCATCCGGTTAGACTGGAAGCCGACCCCAAGAAAGTTGGGAAAAGGCTAGGAAGATTGGTTAAGATAAAACGCACGTCACAAGTCAGTATAAAATCTACCGGGGAGTGACGTCATGCCACATTTTAACTCAATATATTGCCGTGATCTTTTGATTACCGTACCTACGTAAAAAAAGAAAAATACTTGTCCAAAATTTTTTAATAGTCTAATTAATACCTGACGTACTTACAAAAAATCTTTTTTTGTCAACATTCCTTTTGAAATCATCATTTTCATTATTATATACCTATTGCCTATACCTACTTGCCTTAAAAGCCTTAAGAGTGGAGATAAAGCTAAAGCCCTGATGACAAATGATAATGACTAATTTATTAACCCAAATTATCAACTCGACCTTACTAAAGTCCCAAAAACCCTTACAATGAGTACAGAAAAACATTCAATTTTTCCTCCATTACATCTCAATAACAAACTAAGGTGTCCTAACCCACCAATTGAATTCAAAACCTTTATCATTCGATACTTCGATAGTTCATTGACTTCATGAAAAAGTCGGAGCATATTAATTAACATCTGTACTCCACAGACGCGTGGCGTACATTGAAATATGAACAATACGGGTATAGCCATTAGCGTCGGCCACTGGATTGGTAATTGGTGGCTTTGTATGGGCCATCAGACTACGGCTAGGCCAGACAGGCGGCCTGGGGCGTCTAGACAGACCATTGCGATTTGCGAGATCACGTTTCGGCCGGCCGAACATGCTAAGTGCACGTCTGGCAGCGTACATGAAACCCGTCGATGTACTAACTCCCTGGATGTGACTCGAATGTGTTACCAGTTACAAGCCGTTGTATAATGATCGTTAAATTTTACCATGTGTGCTTTTTTAAGCATGTGTCGTGCCTACCGCTCTAATAAATCGATCAGCGAGGTGAACACCCGGTTCCTGATAGAATATTCATTTTTTTTGTGCTGGCAATGCTGTCTGTGTTGTAACTTTACGATGGGTTGTTGGTATTTTGATCAAATCAAGAATTGACACCAAATTAAAGATTAGTGCTTATATAGTTTCAAAAACTGGAGCACCCCTAATCTCAGATTCAGTGCTATCTTACTCAAAATTTGCCACAACAAAGTTGACAAAAATCGAAACAGATCTGTTAGATTGACGGAAAATGTGCCTGGCTGATGTGTCGTTAAATCAAGACTTAACCTCAGATATTGAATCATTTAAAATCATTGTGATATTAAATATAAGTGTTCATGAACGAATATTATGTAATAATTATGAAGAATGTGAGAGCATGCCGAAGGAAATGCAAATCTATTTGGGTAGGTATCGTGAGGAAACCGGAATGTCTTAGAACCAAAAATTCGAAGACATGTGACATCTACCAGCCCGCACTGGGCCCGCGTGGTGGATTGCGGCCCACTCCCTTTCACAGAGAGGAGGCCTGTGTCCCAGCAGTGGGAACATAGTACTAGGCTGATTGATTGATTGAGTTATACCTACTGGCTACTATCTAAATGCTTATATTTATTTATTTTAGCGTTGGATCTATTTGAAATGTGTGAAATAATACAATTCATAAATGAAGAGTCACGCATTCGCAAGTAGAAAAAAAAAATTTAAAAATGGAAATAGTATACACGTGTACGGTGTACTTATCAAAATGTTGGCTAATGAGTAGATGATATGAAGGAGAGTATTCGGTGATGGAGGAGTGGAACCACACTTTGTATCTCACCGAATTCTTATAACTTGTTCTCGGATACAGTTTTCAATAACGGCTGAACCTAATAACCTATTTTCAGTCAAAAACAGATCGCTAGTGATGGTAGACAGTTTGATTCTATCTGTCATTGAATGTTGTCCCACAATTCCGTAAGGTCCTTATTTCTCTGATAGATTATTCATCATCATCATCTTCAGCCGAAAGACGTTCATTTCTGAACATAGGCTCCCCAAGCACCGCCCCTTCAACTGGTTCTGTGCTTCCCGCACAGATTATTGGGACGTTAAAATCATAGATAGATAGGTTGGTTTTTCTATCTCCATTACCGATGCCAAAACTTTTTATAGATAGGTTTTCGGCCGTAAGTCTCTAAGTATTTATTATATTTTTAAAGTATCTAGTCTTAGATAAAGCTATCTAAGACTTGCATTCTTTATTTCCAGCTAATACTGCTCCAAATTCTATGTGCCTAACCTATCTTCACAAGTAGCAAAAAAATCTGTCCTTAGGATACTAAGGACAGATTTTTTGCTACTTGTCATGTAGTTAGCTTGTGTGGTAGATTTATTGCCTGGGCTGAAAATCAGATCATATTCCCAGCTATGTGTGCCACCTCCAGCTAAACAATAACCGTAGAAGACTTAACAGGGAGCCAAGTCTACTAATTTACAAACGTCACAATGGTCTCTACATTGTTAGTTTTTGACAGATTTGCCATACAAAATCTGTCAAAAACTCACCATCGAGAGACCATTGTGACGTTTGTAAATTAGTAGACTTGGCCCCTGGTTTGTTACCACATAAACAAAATAAAACCTGATGGTTACTATGTCACATCTAGAAGACCGTGTGAACTTTTCCGACATCCACGTCCAGTTTGTAGTCTCAAATGACTATGTACATAGTTAGCACACAGTTACGGTAGGCCTAGACCGCTGTCCGACACACGAAGATTGCTCAATGCTCAGATACACACGAAAATGACAGATAACAAGCGTGAAAAATTATCTTAATATTGTCTTTGGGACTGTCTGCTTGCAGTCTGTGACTATTGTCGGGTTTTTTTGTGATGCCCGCCAATGTAAACAAATGACGAATTGACGAATCAAAAGGTTAAATTGACTGAAAACTTTTGAGAGATGATTTATATTAATGTTGTTTTCAAGCCATGTTGCGAGCTGACGCATACTTGTGTTTCTCTACGTGGTAAACCAACTAATATCTTTAGTAATAAAAATGTAAACTTAAAGTACATAATTATATCATCTTGAAAATGCAGCAATCGAAAGTATTCTGAAAGAATTTGATTCGCTGTTAATTTTTATTAATAATCGTATGATAATCGTAATATAAACGTATCTATCATTATCGTTTTAAAAATAGGTACGTAGGTACCTTTTGAAATAGGTAGTATAAGTACCTAGGTACCTATTTTAAAAGTAGTCTAAATAAAAGATCCCCACGTTATGTCAGATCAAGGTTTTATTATAATAAACTCAAAAATCTTAAATCTGAGCACATTCGCAATTAGTTTTAAACTAGGTCCTTTGTGTAACAACACAAAAAAGTAATATATTTATACCTTAAATCCAAAAAAACTGTATTGTTTACGTTGGTTCCGGTAACAATGAAAAATCTGTGGTACCTAACTATAATGTCGTATATAAGCACTATTTAATTGAACCACACAAAAAATGAACACTATACTTTATAGAATCCTCTGTTTTTCTACTGTTTACACGTAATCATACAAATTGGCCACGATATCATGTGTTTACTGCAATTCTAGTGTGTGCTTTTAATTTAAAATGAACGACAGGACAGACTTATTTATCAATTTATTTGTGGAAATCTGAGGGGAAATTCCAGTAATTTTTAAGATTTTTTAAGAACGTTCACATTCGCATCTCATTCGCAATCTGTCAAAAATATAATCTATTTACCCATTGATTTACTTATTTATGTATTTACCAACATTTTTGACAAGTTTGACAGATTGCTACTTGATTGAATGTAACGTTTTTGGCCTTCTGGTGGGGGGCCCAACTAAGTAGTTGGTGAAGTAATCATGTCTAGTACATACCTAGTGCAAGTATTTAATCTCAACTTTGTTATAATTATTTATGTCAGGGTAACATAATTATAGTGGTTATAATTTATGGTATGGTACCAATTAAATGGAACATTCTGTATTATTTACTTGATATTTTCGACTATAACTGTGTACTTTTAATCATGGGCGGGTTTGAAATAACAAATAAATCTCTATAAAAAAGTACTAGACATTTTATTGATGGTAAACATTAAATTTTCTAGGCTGTACTCACAGGTATATCTATATCTGTGGCTGTACTTGACGAGGTACAGCACAAATATCATGACAACCATAGAAACTGGGTTTCTACGAGTTTTCTCGACGGAAGAATAGAAAAAAAATGACAGATTGTGATTTTATCTGTCATTTTGTCTATTCTTCCGTGGACAAAACCCGTTTCTAATGTGGTCATGCTAAACGCAGCATGCTGGTAATTGGTAAGAGAGAAAACAAAGAAAACAAGATTTGAATTAATGATGAAGAAATAGCTAACCTACCTGGGCCCTGTATATGTATAAGGTCCCATTAAAAATAGATGGACAAACTATTAGTAATCATTCGGCCCACCAAAATAAGGACAATGGTAAAAAAACATATAAGAAAAACGCATTAGAAACTTACAAAAAAAAAAAAAAACTGCTAACGAAAATACACTAAAAATGTTGGTTACCCAACGTCATTTATTATTTTTGGTCAAAATAAAATTACTTTTTTTTGCTTGGATATCTTTGGTTAGTGGTACTGAACGCTGTGTTAAAATTTGTCCATCTATTGGGACCTTGTATGTACCTTTAAAGGTATAATATAGCTATCTATGTAGGCGCTCTTTATTGTTACACAGCCTATGTTTTGTTATGATGAGGGTAGGCTAAAAGCACATCTTCTTTAAGTGTCTGAGTTTTAAAGCCGCCTCTGACTTGACATACCGTCGAGAAATATCTCTCAGGCATCATGATGTATTTTTCCTTCATCGTTTTTGAAGCAAGTGATAATTAAATGATACAATAAAACTATATAATACCACGAGATGTGTTTTGCCACGAAACTTTCAATATTTCATGTTAGAATCATGGGCGTACCCAGCTTTTGGCCCAGGGGGGGCAAATCAGAAATCCCCCCCCCCCCACATGTTTTACATAGTTTGATATTGCTGCTGCGTTCGTGTATTTTTAAAGGACTTCAAAAAAGAAGTTACGTGTTAAGTTTTTTTTTTATAAGTATGTTTATCGATATTTTTGTCAATTTATTGTGGACCGAATATAATTTTCTTTTTTTAAATGATACACGAATTGTCAAAATTGCTTCACAATTGACGAAAATATGGAGCAGTGGTGACCCAGTGGTAACGGCCTCGACTTACGAGTTGTAGGTCCTGGGTTCAAGCCCAAGCAGGCGCTTTACTTTGTGTAAATAATTTCATCGCCACTGCTCTCAAAACGGTGAAGGAAAACATCGAGAGGAAACCGGCATGTCTTAGAACCAAAAATTCGAAGACATGTGACATCTACCAACCCGCACTGGGCCCGCGTGGTGAATTACGGCCTACTCCCTCTCACAGAGAGGAGGCCTGTGTCCCAGTAGTGGGAAAATTAATAGGCTGATGATGAAGATGATGATGACGAAAATATTGTTAACTATAGTAAAAAAAAACAGTCGAACATAGAACGTCCCCCTTTTTATTAAAAGTCGGTTATGCATAATAGAAAGAAAGAAAAAGTATTTATTGGGACAAGCACAGGAGATCACAAACTAAACTAAGACACATTGACACATAAATAAATATCAAACAATAAAAATAAAACAATATAAAATTAAAATAGAAGCAGAGTCCTGTGCGAGGCCAAAAGGCTTCTATCTCAGCACGATGCTGCGATTCGCTGGTATTCTAATACAACATAAAAAGCCGCGCAGCGCGGTTTTTTTCTAAAATTAATTCAAAATAATACTTAAATTGTAATTGTAAAGGAAGTCTTATCGTGACTGTAACTTAACTTTTGTAGACAACAGTGTACCTACTCATACAAAATCCAGGGGGGGGCAGCTGCCCTCCCCTGCCCCCCCCTGGGTACGCCCATGGTTAGAATATAGGTACGTTCAAGTATATTAATTATAGCTACAATATTTATAAGTGGATTCTATCTAATCTCCATTAATCCATGAACGAATGACGTTCACAAACTTTTTTTTAAATATTTATTTAATCCATAATGTTACAGTTTTATTTTTACACAACACCTGCCAAACTGCAAAGCAATTTGTCGGCAGTAGGTTCTCGTGGATTTGGCACAAATCTTTGCTTAATCACTACATATTATAAAACAAAGTCGCTTCCCGCTGTCTGTCCCTTTAAAACTACGCAACGGATTTCGATGCGGTTTTTTTTAATAGATAGAGTGATTCAAGAGGAAGGTTTATACATAATAAACCTATTTCTCCTTCCTAATCTAATTTATAAATCATAGCGTACTATATTATGCATGTTTTATACATATAAAACATGCACACATGTACGCTATAATTTATAAATTAAACAGCGGAGGCTAGTTAAACATAAAAACAAAAAATCTGTTAAAACTAAGACTAAGACCATGGCTCTAGGCAAACACTCCGTATGTGAATACAGAGTAGTTACCCACACAGCCTTTAGATTCTACAACCACAGCTACTACACTCAGCGACATGAGTCAATAAACGCCATGAAACTAAACTAACTAACTAACTGAACTGTATACAAAAAGAACATCTGTATTTTCCTAAGGCATCGTGATAGCCCTGCGTAGCTCGTCGTAGTTCCTCTCTGCAGATAGACTCGCAATATCAATTTACACCCCTGCCCTAGCCGGCTATCCGATATTCCTTTTGATTTTAGCTGAAAAGCTGTTGATGTCTGAGGGGCTATATACAGGCCCACTATTCTCTGAAGGAGAATTGTATTTACAAATAATATGTAGTAGTCTAGGAACTATGCATTGTGTAGCTCCATTACTCCACTGTGTTTATTGTTTATCCATGGCTACCATGTTCAGAGAAACTGAGCTACTGGGGATGAGCTGTAATAATACTAATATTACAGCTCATCCTTATGTAGCTAAGTTTCTAAGAACTACTAGAAGCCATTTCAATTTTAGGTCTTACATATCCAAACTTTTTTTTTCTTGATTTATGATAACGTTTTTTATGACTGAAATGTGAAAAATCTTTTGTATCTAGAAGGAGGTAAGTACTGAATAAGTAAAATTGGGGAAGATGGCTGCATTTAGGAATTTTCACCAAACATTTAGTTCGAAAAATATTTAATTAAGTAGGTAAACCATAGTATTATGACATGATTTGCTAGTGTATTAAGAAATTATGATTTTTCAGGCAGATGAGCAACTGCATGCAACTGCAATGAACTTGAACTAAGTAAGTACTTAGGTATATAAATTAAACGTGCAAAAATATGGTTTTCCCTAGAGAAATAGATACTTACTCGATTATATAAAAACAATGTTTCTACCTACACTACGTAGGCGCCTATAAATGCCCGCTGTGCTAATTAATACTGACAAAACCTAAGTAGCTCAGTCGAGCTCAGCAGACAACAATGTTAATTGCCAAAATGCTCTATGCTAGTCAGACCAAAAACAATTTCAACTATTCTATTGTTTTTCTAATTTCAAATTCAGAACGTACATAAGTAGTACATTTAACTCAATGTTCAGAACGCAGACATATTTTCGGTGGATTTACCGAGTCAGTTTTTACGGGTCTATATTTTTTTTGCCAGACATCAAACCAAAAAAACATTACGTTTTAAAGTATTTTTTTTAAAACGAAGAGAAGCTTTTGGTAAAGATTTTTGTTTTAATTATAAGCTTGCAACGCGTCTGGCTGCAAAAAGACAGAAACCTCTTAAACGTTGATTTTCGATTAGCGGCCGTATGTGGGACTAAGGCGGGTTATACACCCAAGGTCGTTCGGCAGACGGCCGCACCTTGGGACTCGTTACGCCGTCTGCAACCTTGACACACACCTGTTCTGCCCACCTCCATTCACCAGTGTGCTCTTGTCCTTCGAGAATGCACCTTTTTGCAGCGACCGCTTTTTTATCTTTTTCTTTTTAGGTGCATGACACATTGTCTGTCTATTGTTGTAATGATGTGTGTTTATAAAATATGACTGCTCGATTCGTTATACATTATTACAGACTGCCATGCCATTGGTAGCTATAGTGACATGTGGATTCGTAAAGTTTGCCAATAAGAACGGTTTATGCAGCACTTTCTTCTTTTAAAAACTGTTACCTGTTGGTAGAACGAGATAAGTACTTGATTGCCTCCAGAATTCTTTAAATTTAATCAAAATGTGGGTGTATCTACTATGGTACCTACAGTTACACTTCTGCCGAACCCTTCGGGTAAACAAGGTGTGATGTTAAGTATGTTATCCTAATCCTAACTAATATTATAAACGTGAAAATGAGACATTTGATACTTTATGACCCGATATTCCTACGGGACCGTGACTTATGCTGGCGAGTAGGCGGTGCGCAGCTAGTGTGAAATAAAAATAAAATGGCTAGATTTTGGCGAAGAATTTCTGTATCTATATAATCGTAAAACTCCGATTTTTTCAGAAGAAAAATCTTTTGATCTGTCCTCACCTTCACTAGACAGAAATTAAGTATTCATAAATTAATTCTTCTTAGTAACTAACTGCTTGCTATAGGCAGTAGGTATATATACCGCGATTTCTATATCTGATTCATCCACTTGGTACCTACAAGGATGATTCATGATAATATTATTATCGTAGATCAACGTAAAATAGGCACACGTTTCCCGGAATCGAATCCGGATTTCGAGGGATATCGATCTCGAGTTAATGCGAGCCGACTGCTGAGCTATTGTGAGCAGATCTTTGAATAAACTAACAGTAACAATAAATATGTCGGCACTGTTTCGAGATGGTGAGTGAGGTTAGTGAGTAGCTGATACCTACGTACAATTCAAGAGATCAGGCAGAAGATTTCTGTTTGAAAACCGGCAGTAGTCTGGAAACTATCGACTCGGGATGAATTTCACCAATGAAGCTGAACGCGTTCAGCACATTTAAACTGCGTTTAAGGGCTGTCAGTGTCAGTGTCAATAGTGTGGAATAAAAGGATCAAAAGTGATATATTATTTTTTAGAAAATTTAATAATTTTCGACGATTTTTCATTGATACAGTTTTCTATTCAAATTATTCATTATTCTTAGATTTTAAAAACAAGAGCTGTCTAGCATACTTTAAATTAGAAATCTGCTTTAGATTAATTAACTTCTCCATTCACATCTAGCAAAAAATATAGCACCCAGTTTTTGACAGAGAAAATTAAAGATTTCCCTGAAAATCTGGAAAATGCAATCATTTACAAAATATAGTTAAGTACAACGAATAAGTTTTTTTGTGAATTTATTTTAATCTTAATTATTTAGGTACTTATTTGAATTAATTCAGGGGTTTATTTATAAACGTTGCTTAAAGTTAATTAAGTGACGTTCAAACGTCAAAAATGTACATATGGTTAAACAGTCGCTAATCATTACATTACTTATGAGCGTTCATCTTAAAAGTTGGCAACGTCGTAAATAGCTGTCATATATTTACTACTGTATGGAAATATGAAATGTGGCTAACTAGCGAACTAAAATATTGATTATGAAATGCAATAATTAATATCGTAACACCGAATACTTAGTTTTAGATGTAAAAAAAATATTTGGAAACTATCCAAATGCCTTTTTTACAGTAAATTAGTAAATTCAGTGTTATAATAAAATTGCAATTCATACCTCATGGTCCTCAGACCAACAAAAATGGTTGGTCTGAGATTCATACTCAACTTCGCTAGTTAGCCATATTTCATATTTCCATACAGCAATATTTCCAAATAAATCAAAACAGCGAAATATTTGACATCTATTTGCGACGTTGCCCACTTTCACAATAAACGCTACAAGGTAGCCCGCGAAATTCAAATTTTCTAACGTTTTTTGCAATTTGCAGGTTGTATCTTGATTAAAATATGATTTGCGAGCGTAACAAATATGGCTTTACAGAATTATAATCATTAGAATCAGCAATACGACTCCGTATGATAGAATAACCCCCAAATGTCATGATTTCATGAAATCATGACATTTGGGGATTACATGAACATATAGAGTTGTGTTGATGATTTCTATGATTATAATTCTATAAATAAACTTTTGATACGGTCGCAAATCATATTTAACTCAACGTACAACCTGATACTGACCTGCAAATTGCGAAAAACTTAAGAAAATTTGAATTTCGCGGGCTACCCTGACGCTTTCGCCTTAAGGTGACGATAACTCGATAAGCTACTTTTAATAATTTTATACCGAAAATTACGTCTAAACGAGTAGTGTTAATGATTATAAAAAATATAATGTTAAATCAGAGCATTTTCTTAATAAGTTGTATATAATATACGAATATTTTAGATTATATTTACATTACATAGTAAAATTAATTTGTAAAGTTGTGTCTAACGCGGATAAAAAACTGAGAATTACGCAAAAGCTATCAAGCGTATTTTTCTGACACCTTCACCATTTTAAGGATAATTAAAATACGTCCTCGTCCGTCGTTCTTTTAGTATACGTGTTTTTATTAAAATACCTTTTGTTTTATGTTTATTAATTTAATAATGCGTCAAATTGGGGACAGCGCTCCTTGATGGGCGAGTCCAATTACTGGCTGGACGTACGACGCGTTGCGTGAGCTCAGTAAAGAACACGCAAGCTAACCACTTAGGGTCACTGGCAAATATCTGCGTCTTAAGCAACGTTTAAAGTGTTAGTGGGGAAAAATTGGCACCTAGCTTAGTTTTAGCTCAATGAGTCCACAAAAACATTGCTAGCATACATAAAATCTACCAAACAAAGCTTTGTTTTGTTTATTTTACCAGTACTTATTTACAATTTATTGTACATTTATAAGTAACGAGACAACGCACTTGGTAATAAATCGTACAGTTGCGTCTACCTCGCATCCTCAGGGACGCCTCGCAGACGACCCGAGCCGCATGCACCTGTTGCACACCACGCAGGCTATACCTACTAAAAACATAGTACCACAACATAGTACCTACGTACTTCGATGTTGGTCCCCTATAGACAGTTGCTTACTTTTACACCTTTAAATTTGAACACACCTTTCTGATACACTCTGTATATGAAGAGAGATGCCAACATATTTAATTATGTTAGTATCTCTTATGATACCAAGATAGTAGGTACATGTTTTTGCATCTATGTCGTAGACAGATGCAAAAGCATTTTCCGAATGACCCAACTTATCTATCTACATATTATAAAACAAAGTCTTTTTTCGCGTTTGTCTGTATGTCCGCGTTGTTCTCCTCAACCACGCAACAGATTTTGATGTGGTTTTCACTATCGTTTAGAGAATTTCTTCCGTAAGGTTTATGTGTATAATACGTTAATATTAAAGTAACGTTTACCTAAGAAATATTGATGTTTTGTTTAGTTGTAAAAACCGTGCGAAGCAAGAGCGGGTTGCTAGTATACCTAATGCTATCCCACAGGGCCCTCGCCCACAGCCCACAGCGACTTTTTGTAGCGATGCAGTAGCGATGCTGTCGCGCATGTGTATCGAACTATCGATACAGCCGCGATGCTGTAATTATGTATGAAGAATCCTGCGCGATAGTAGCGATGCAGAAGCGCGTTTACAAAACGCGCGACAGCATCGCTACAAAAAGTCGCCTTGGGCGAGGGCCCTTAACTTTTGAAAATAGCATGCTGCAGTGATTTTTTGAGCTTTTTTTTACATAACATAACTTCACGCCTTGTTTCCCCAAAGGATTGATCAGAGGTGTACCTATAGTACCTAGTTACCTACACCCACATTTCGCCAGATAAGTTTAATCCCATGTAATAGGGGGCGAGCCTATTGCCATCAACCGTCCACAAATCCAGACTCCGGGCTGCTACTGAGAAATTCCAAATAGAAAAACCCAATAACACTTTGCCCGACCTGGGAATCGAACCCAGGACCTCATGCTCAGCCGTAGCGCTTGCGACCACTAGACCAACGAGGCAGTCAAGCGTCAAATATCAAATATTAAATATCGTTTTCGGTAATAGTCAAATATAAAACACAGTAAAAGTAAAAACACACAGTAAACAGTCAAAGTTTTTTAGCTTTTACCTACGGCTTTTACTGTTACAGATATTTGTTAACGAAAGTAGCAAGCCTTGATTTCTTAAATTAAATTGGATAGTTAATAGATTTATCTGTTCTAGTGATAGCTAATGTGTGTCACTGCACCAGTGACACACAAGCTATTTTCAAAGAGATATTTATGACTTCGCTGATTGAAGTATTGAAGAACTGTAACATTTTCTCGGTGAAAAAGCTGCGTGCTGCATTTATTGGTGACTGGTAATTAGTGACCGATACTTAAACACGTGACTTTACTCATCATTATGAACAACTTTTACTATGGGACGGTTGTTTTTCATAATGATGAGTAAAATCACGTGTTTAAGTATCGGTCACTAATTACTAGTCACCCAATATATTTAAATTTAAATATTCACGAAACAGTTGGATGTTATTATGATTTGGTGAAAAATTCATGATGATGATCTTTTTACTATCTGCAATGCAGTTCTTGATTCTAATAACCAAGAAAATTTTCATCGAAATCTTTATTTAACGTTGCAACTGAAAGATACACGAGAACCATATTTTAAAGGCGATCATTCAGTAAACATAAAGGTAATTTCCAGAGAATTTCATGAACAGACTGGAAGCCGTCTGGGTCTGGAAAATATCATCAGCGCTTTATAGCAATCTGAAGTCTATTGACTGAGCCGGGGATCGGTCACGATTTATTTGAACAACATACATTTAACATTTAGAACATGCTTATGTGACTATAACTCTTTAAAAGTGCTTAGCTTATGTAAACAGTGTCGATTTTCTACTGTTTACATGTCTGTCGGCGTGGAAAACGTATTCAAGACGAAGGTAAACAGTTGGAGAGGTCGCGTCCAGACTGTTCAGTGTTTTTATCGACTAATTTTAGACATTGTTTAGGCGAATCAAGTTATTTTTGAGGTTATAAACGTTTTGTATCGTTATTAAATATCGGTAGGTAGATACGTCGGTTTGCAAAAAGTTCTGCGTCGTTTACGCGGTATAGTAAAAATAAAATACGTTTATTTTACTTCGTCTAGACACATTTTTTTTAGTTCTTTTTAAGCATGTATAATACTGTGTAAACAACTTCACATCGTTATTTTTATATTCAAGTCAATGTTACATTTAAGTGGTAGGTAAACAGTGCCTACTTAGTTAACATTCAAACAGTTTACTTAAGAATAAAGATTAAAATTTTAACACTTGGTTTAATTATGCTAATGATGTTATTTCTAGCTTCTTGGAAGATTTCGTGGGTACCAGCAGAAGTTAGTATTACAAATATGCAGATGCATTTGATTAAAAATATGAGATGTTTATTTAAAAATAATGACTAATTATATTAAAACGTAGGTAAGTAGTTACTAATCTATTAGGTAAGTGTGTATGTCAAGAATACTAGCAGTGGGCGGATCCACGATTGTCGTTTGGCCCCGCTGAGGGCACACAACGTAATGTTTTGCTTAACGCATAACAAGCCTCCTCGGATAAGATAATTAGAATAATATCAGATTCACTTTATAATTGGTCACGGAAAAACCCAGATGGTTTTGGGGGCCCCCTAGCCACCCCCCTGGATCCGCTACTGAATGTGAATACTAGTCTAGTCTGCTATGTCGACATAGGTACTTACCGACTTAAGGGCCTGGCGATTTTTCAACGCGCTCGCTGCGTCTGCGTTGAGATTACGCCGCGTATGCGCAACGTGTTCGCTGCGTTTGCGTAACGAGAGTTATTGACGTGAGTCTGCAAGAGGCAGTGCGACAAGCGAGAGAACAATTTTGTGATAACGTGGAGAAAACGTCGCGTAGTCACGGCTAGCTCGCTTCGCACACGCGGAGAGCTCGCTAGCAAATCGTCAATGTGATAACGCTCTAGGTTCAAGACTAACTACTGAAGGAAAACTATTTACCTACATATCTAGGCACCTGACCATAGTAATTTATAAGCCCAGGATACAGTATACATTAATGCCTAGACCACATTTAGCTATCGTCATGGGGAGTCGAAGACCTGACCAAGCCGGTCTAATCATTAAGTTATCAATTGGACTAGACTACTAGGTTACTCTAGAAGTCAACTCCAACGTAATTGAGATAAGACTAGGACGATTATTTATCTACTAGCAGTGCCCCGCGGTTTCAACCGCATAAGTCTGAAACCCGTGAGAGTATCGGGATAAAAAGTATCCTATATTCCAATTCGGGTCATGGTCTACTCATGTGCCAAATTTCATTCGAATCCGTTTAGACGTTTTAGCGTGAAAGCGTAACATCCAAACAAGCTGACTTTCGCATTTATAATACATAGGATGTACAATTGTATACACAAAATACTTAATAGAGAAACCTAATTAAAGATAGAACAGCACAGAGTCATTGCTTATTTCAATAGCAACTTCCAGCAGACCTGCGAGTTGCGACGGTAGTGATCTGGGAGTGTGTAAAAAAACAATAAAGGAAAACTTAAATTAGTCTATAACCATAACTGAAATCATACATATTCTATCAGTTTACAATAAACATAGGTTCATACAAAAAAATATAGGTACACATAAGAAGAACCAGAAACCCGGAAACCCGGTTTTAGGCCGATTATACATACGTACACATTCGAATAAATAAATGTCCATTTAAATACATTTGAA
This sequence comes from Conistra vaccinii, assembly GCA_948150665.1. Lineage (NCBI taxonomy): Eukaryota > Metazoa > Arthropoda > Insecta > Lepidoptera > Noctuidae > Conistra > Conistra vaccinii. The sequence continues at coordinate 9,344,803 of OX411327.1, forward strand.
TGTTGCTAGTTATTGTGTTCCTTTTGATGTCCCATAACTCTAATGCTAAGTAATCGTGACGTCCTGTCAAATTATTTTGTATGAAAAATAAAAAAATAAAAACTAAAAATGAATTATGTAGGTACCTAATTAAAAAATAATTCATATGCCAGTTGATTCTTTGACATGATCTCATTCATACCCTAGAGTAAGGCTGCCTGTCCACTGGAGCGGAGAGGAGAAAAGAGGAGTGGAAATGTGTCAATATTAACCAATAGAATCTTGACTCCACCCCTGAGTTTAGATTTGATTGGTTAATAATGGCACATCTCCGCTCCTCTCCTCTCCTCTCCGCTTCAGTGGACAGGCAGCCTTAAGCTTTGTGCAGACCAGTGCGACTTGTCGCGCGACACGACTCCGGTTATTGTTATACCGTGAAATTTTCTTAGAAATTGTATTGTAGTCGCGCTGGTTTGCAAAAGCCTTTATGGGATATCAAATGGAACACGTTGTATATAAACATAGGTGGTTTCAGGTGCCATCTTCGTCGGTTAACTGAAGTTGAAAACATTTTCATGAAAATGTGAAAATATTATGACACGTTGACCCAAAACATAATTTCAAATATTATCATTATTTTGTTTGATTGAGAATCAGCGGATGATTACCAAGTATTTTCGAGAGAAAATTATAAACACTGATCGATCGAAACTTGAGAGAGGTACCTACAACTCATATAAACGACTTGGTTTGAATTATTTCATTAGGTACAATCGTTTTATTTTTATTTTTCAACCAGAAAATCATACAAAATTCTCAAAAAGGTTAAGATACCTTCAAGTCTCCAATTAATGCGATCATAAAGTCCTTTAAGACAAAATAAAGATGTAAATAATGGTTTTCCCAATCAATGTTTTTAATTAAACCAAAGAAATATAAGAAGAAAACGTAGCGTTGGAAGGCCTCCCACAAGATGAACCGATGACCTTGTAAAGGCCGCAGGAATCCGCTGGATGCGGGAAGCATAGAATCGGTCGAAGTGGCGGTGCTTGGGGGAGGCCTATGTCCAGCAGTGGACGTCTTTTGGCTGATATAATGATGATGAAAGAGATATAACACCACAAGATTTTCCTCAACAAATTGTATCAATTGTACGTGTAGACTTATGTATGGAAGTGAATGCTGGGTGTGGCAGAAGACGCATGAAAGTAGAATAAGTGCTGTGGAAATGCGTTCCTTGCGAAGCATGTGTGGTCTGACTATGAATGATAGGCTGAGGAATGATGTGATAAGACAACGGTATGAGGAAGTGACAAATATTGAAAAGGGTATGCTGAGATGATTTGGTCATGTTGAGAGGATGAATGAAAGGCGACAAAATGTATTTACAAGTTTGCCTTGTAAGGCAGATGTGGAAACGACGGGAGGGGACGCCCTATAGGAGGACATATTATACTGACCTTATTGGTGATGTTCTTCAGAAAGGACAGGTGCGTAATACTCGCAACCGGCGAGCGTGTATGACTAGATGTATGAACGTAAACGAGGCAAGAGGAGTATGTAAGGATCGTAGCAGGTGGCATTCTGTAGTTTCTGCCTACCCCATGGGAAGAAGGCGTGAGTTTATGTATTTATGTGTAAATGGTACCAAAAGCTTGCCTCTATCTCTCTGAAATATAATTTGCGAAATGTGGATGTAGGTACATAGTTGTAGGTACATTTCTACTATGCAACCCAGCCTACCCACTTGGGGGATACTAACGTGATTTATTTTAATAAAAGGCACTCAACACACACACAACACAGACACACAACACAGACACTCAAGATCATTCATGGACTTTCTCGCCCGTTCTTCTCCATAGGAAAATACTACGCTTTGGAATGGGCAACTAGCTTCATCTGACCGACCTACTCCTTGAAAATTTAAAACTGCCTGTAATTAGTTTAATTGAAACAAATAGTTTTAGTTGAGTTTGAATTTCCTCACTAAAACAATACAAGATGAGTTTCGCCACCGGCGTGGCGTGGGGGGCGCAGGGCGCGGGCGGTGAGGGTGACAGGAAGCGCGGCAGACGGCGCACCCGCCACGCATAACTAATGCGCGTGGCGCCACCTGGCGCCGAGGTCACCCTGACCTTACACATTCACCTGGAAAAGCTTTGGAAAGTGCTAATGAGAATGTAGACAGGGCCCTTCCCCACTCTACTGTGAATTATGACGGTCTGCTGCTCCACGAAATGCGGAGTGTTCATTATTAATTTTTGATAGTTACTGTTAGAAATAAAAAATATTTTTTATTACAAATAAAATAATAATTAAAATTATTCATTTATGATAGTTACTAAGGAGGAGGAGCTAAGTAATAATAGCCGCACGGGTCGATTCATCAGGTTAAGCTACGCTTGTCGGGGTTGGTCAGTGGATGGGTGACCATCTTTACATACCAATTTTCATTAATGGATCTTTGACAGTCGTTATACGAGTCGTTAGAAGCCCAAAGTCTGACACACCAGTCTTACCGTATTACCAAGTTACTGGGTTGTGGAGGTCAGATAGGCAGTCGCTCCATGTAAAATACAGGTATTCAGTTGCATCCGGGTAGGTTAAAAGCCTAGGCAGATTGATTTATGATAGTGTAGCGGTTACGCCGCCACATACGAACTACGCAACAAAGACATGACGTCACACAATTCCTGCATCGTGCAGTTAGAGTTTACCGAGTGAAAAACATAGATAAGACTATCCGAAATCAACTTCCGGGCAGTTGCCCCGGAGGGGAGTGATGTAGCGGTTACGCCGCCACATACGAACTACGCAACAAAGACATGACGTCACACAATTCCTGCATCGAGCAGTTAGAGTTTACCGAGTGAAAAACATAGATAAGACTATCCGAAATCAACTTCCGGGCAGTTGCCACGGAGGGGAGTGATGTAGCGGTTACGCCGCCACATACGAACTACGCAACAAAGACATGACGTCACACAATTCCTGAATCGCGCAGTTAGAGTTTACCGAGCGAAAAACATAGATAAGACTATCCGAAATCAACTTCCGGGCAGTTGCCCTCCAGACATATCACCCGTCTGGCCGGAGGATCCTCCCTTTTCAATGGAGGATGAGTGAACTTTACACCCTGTTCCTCATACCCTCTAAAATAGTTACTACTTACTATCATTGCCAGCCCCCACTACTGGGATCTTTGTGAAGTATCTTGTTCGGAAAACTACCTACGGCGGCAGTATTGCTGTTTTCTGCTTGAAGGATGACCGGGACAGCCACTTTAGACATTTTAGCTTTGAATTCGGGATGACAATAGTTTTTGGTAATTGAGATATCCAGGCGGCGAAGGCCACCGGAGGGCCGTAAGCTTGATGGCCACCTACCTAGCCTCCCCCCCCTATCTATGACAGTGAGGGGAAAGAAAATGCACCTGAGTCTGCGCTCACACTTGTGCACTATAATACCTATCACCCGCGCCGAAAGCAGCCAGCTCCGGTGATATTGGTCGCCATGACTGAAATTCGGTCTTAGTTGTGAATTGTAGATGAAAATCACAATTCTTCTTAGTCTTTTAAGAATTCGTCTTTTAAGAAGTAGGCTGTTGTATTTGATTAACACAAGGTCCATGTCGTGAACAATTACAGCACATGAGGATCCTCACGGCTGCCGTTTGCGCATTTTTTATGCTCGTATTTCAACCAACCACAATGATTAGACTAGTGGTCGGCAAACTCATTAGTCAATAGGGCCAAATATCAATACCTACTATAATGACCAAGATTTCTTATGAGAGCCAATCCTTTCTGTGTCCAAACTATCTCAATACACTTTTCTTAATCCTTAAAACTCCCATCCTCTTTCACTCCACAACGCTTCCTTCATCATCATCATATCGGCTGGTGAAGGCATCTGACTTATAACAAGTTAACCTTGGAAAACTTTGAAAGGGTAAATGATTAATTTTCGATGTCATGTAAATCATTGGTAAAAATACTTCGGAAATAAATCTTTGAAATATTTTGAATTTTGAATAAAACTCCCGCGCATATCTACGCTCGCAATCATCGACTTTTGTACAGAGCCGCACTCTATAGGCCAAAGAGCCGCATGCGGGTCGCGAGCCGCGGTTTGCCGACCATTGCAGTAGACGAATGTCCGTACCTAATCGTCAAAGCCGCTGTCATAATCAAATATTGATTCGAATCGATTTAGTTGATACAAGTCTTAGGTACCTTCAGAAGTCTGAAACCTTACCTTAGGATATCGGTATCTCTCTCAGCAGTAAGCTTTGTAAGACCAGCGCAACTTGTCGCGCGACGCGACACCGGTTATTGTTATACCGTGAAGTTTTCTTAGAAATTGTATTGTTCGTGTCGCGTCGCGCGACTATTCGCGCTAGTCTGCAAAAGCCTGTAGTCTCAGTTAGGTATTGGAATTAAAAACAATTTGGTATTCGGTATTCCCGTCACATCAGAAAATTCACGCTAACTGTACTTATCATTGTAGGTACTAGATACAAAAACCCTGACCCTGATCAATGACGTAATCATCAATATTTTTTTGTAACTTTTGCTGATACTAACGTTTCCAACCGTACCTACCTACCTAAAAAATTTGCTGGTCATTTGGAGTGACTAACTCAAAAATCCTTCTGCGAAATCATTTGTCTCGTCTCAAGCAATCATTTGGCTCCCTTGCTCCTTTCCACCGGCATTTAAACCAACGAGCGATAATTAAATAAATGCAGCATAATGTCGAATGCGAATCGAAATGATATAAACCACGTTGTTTACGAGCACCGGGACACGGGGGTGATATTCGGCTTCATCCAGACTCCATTTATAGGTGAATGACCCATTGTTTTATAATTAAAACCGAATGAATTCTTGAAGAAATTATCATTGGAGAATTCCCGCAGTGCGTGGGAAAGCTGCTGGCTGTGTATTCGTATTTCCATAAGACGTATAAGTATATTTTAGAAAGCAAATGCTAAACAGCCCTATTTCTAGATATTTTCTTTTATTAATGGTGTCTGTATCTAGTTAGGTTGTTCGCCAAGACTGGAAAACTAGGTACCACTACCAATAATTCTAAATTATTATTATAATAAGTCGACCTACATAACCCTATCTTTAAAAAAAGAACACAAGATGGCGAAATAAAAAAATCTAAATCAGTGCAGCTTTTTAAAAATCGATTTTATTGTGGTTTTTATGCGGCCAGTGGTAGGTATTCGCGTGCATGCCACCATCGAAAGCCGCCCAGCGTTTCCGTGCCTTAATCACGTAGTATGAAAGTGCATGTCGCCGTGTCGCGTCGCCCACACGCGAGCCACATCCCGCACACTGATTTCCCACATCACGATAATCAAGTCTTGCCTATTAGGTACGCCATTACACTAAAGAATTGTCGGCTAATAAGAGGAACTTTAGAGAGTTGAACGCTAAAAATATCAGTAAATCCAACGAAAAGAAATCGTAGAAATAAGACCTCAGTTGCAGGCTTGCAGCAGTCTTTATGCTGTTGTTTTTCTGTTTAATTAGGACTAAGATTTTGTATATTTTTATGTTTTATTGAAGCAGACGTTACCAAAAAAAAGGTGTGCATTTTATGAGGTGGGAAGCTTATAATATAATTGGTCGTAAAATCTCTTAAAACGATTAGGTATACATTTATTCATTTACCACATAATTAATAACTTAATTTACAAATGTAATTATATGAATGAAATCATTTTTAAATTGGACTTTTCATAAAGAATATTTTTTTTTACCTATTGAAGCTCATAGCAGAGTATTATAATATTTTGTAACAATTTTTCTATTTAATAAAGTGTCCGTGGAGTTTCTTGCCCGTCCTTCTCCATAGGTACCTACTACGGCTTTGGAATGGACAACTAGCTTCATATTGCTGACTGACCGACTCCTTTACAATTCAAAAGTGTCTGTAAATGGTTTAATAGAAATAAATGGTTTGACTTTGAAACACTAACTTATTTTCAAGAGTGATCAGTGATCACCACAGTCCCAGCCAGTCAGTCAGTGCTTTCTACATGCTCGAAGAAAATTCAATATATTAATCGATTTTTTTCATTTTTCCAGTCATGGCCCACATATTAACTGATTAAAATTTCTTGTTGTTTCTTCGCTACTTGGAATAAATCAAAATATGAAAATTATAATTTTTCCATCCATATAAATGAAGTCGAGATTTCGAAACGACGCAATCAGCTGCATTTCCATCGTCAGTGTGCAGTTTGCAGAGCAGTGGCGATATAATTATTTTCTAGAATGTATTACGACAAATGTGAATGATTACCGTCCATTGAAAATGCTACTGTTTAGGGTTCGTGAGAACAAAATATATGATATTAGCTCTTGCCATAGATACAGTGCGCTGGCTGGAGCGAAGTAATTCACTAAATGTAGCTATGTAAAAAAATTATAAATCTATATTTATAATTTTTTACTACTGCTACTACCACTTTGTACCCCTTTCTCTTTATTTTTTTTTTGTCTCGCTGTATAAAGATGGTGACCCATCCACGGACCAACCCCGGCAAGCGTAGCTTAACCTGATGGAACGACCCATGCTATTATTACTTAGCCACGAGTTCCTTCTACTTTTACTCTATATTAAAAGTTGGTAATCCAGCAGGAAAAGTCACAGGGTTAGCATAAAAGGTACAATTACGTAAACAACAAAAAAAATCTAGTTAAAGTTTTGTTTAATTAATCGGGTCGCGGACGGTAAACGAGACACGATAGAAGTTTTATCTATTGCGTTTTTTGTCTATACCTAGACGTCAAGCGCGCGCGATACTTAAAGTATTATATCAAATACAGTTTAGATAATCGCCCATTAATTTAACAGCTGGGTTAACAGTCGTAATCTGGAGTATTTTTAACAAGTTCATGGACACACAAACTTTTTATTTAAAAAAATACAGAACAAAATTAATGTCAGAATTTTAATTAGTTTCACTGAAAAGAATTTTAATGAATATATTTTTAGCTTATTAACATTGCCACTGCAGGGTCATAAAAATTTCATGCATTGGTACTCGCATTGTAGGTAGATCTGCTAACATTTTTGGTCTATAAGTATTCATAACTGATACCTTGTAGCTTTTCTTAAAACGAATCTGTAGAGATTTGTTTAAAGTTCGCAAGTTGTTTCATTAATTCATGCTTTTTTTTTGTTTTACCTACACTATGTGCAATATAGTAAAGTGATTAAAATTTTAAATTACTGAAAAGCAGAGAAAGATAGAGAAAAGTAGGTACGTGATAGACAAAACTGAATAGAACTGAACTGCTGGTACTGCTGATAGTTGTTAGTGGAACTGAACTGCAATAGTTGTTAATAGTTCGATTCAAAGTTAATGGCGGCTCGGAAGTTAGCTGCTCGCTGCGCAGTACCCCACCCCTCACCCCAGCTGACCCATGAATTTGTTACTGCGCAGCGACTCGCCTCATGTTCCGAGCCGCCATTAATTAAGTTTGAATCGGGCTGTACTGACGAGAATCCAGACGATGGTTTTTCAGAACATTCAAAACTTACCACCAATTCTGCATTTGTTTCACCTACGGAACCTCACCACGACCAAGCATTGTCACTCAACACATTTTTTATCGACAACAAAATTGCTGTGCGGCGAGTTGACAGGACGCCGTCGCGCGCCGCACCTCGGCATTCGCACTTCTAGGAAATGCTCTGCAAACGTGTTGTCTGTCATTTAGTCCGATTCCTCGGGAACTTAAGATTAATTGTTACCTTTCGCAGCTATTAGCCAGCCGGCTTTAATGCGGAGTTTCCTCAATCGACTCCGGTTATTTCTCCTTCTACATGTCTAATGTGGTACACAAATGATACGCTTGCCACCAACTGCCACTTGCTCGACTCCGCGAGCAATAAGTTAAATAGAGCCTGATATTGTAGGTATTTATATAATTGGCAGCTTCCTTTACAAGTTAGGTATGATAGTAGTTGCAATCGTAAGACAAGTAAGTGCGACAGTCAGTTTTAGAAGCAATTATATTTTCCCCCTGGTCGTGCTCGGTTTAGTTAGCTGTAATTAATTTTAAGAATTTTTATTAGCGGATTAAAATTCTTTGGCCATGATAGACTCTGGCGAAGGCTGTGGGAGCCAGGCCTGTGAACGAACTTCAGTATGCCTTTACATATCTTTATAGATGTAGTTTTTCATGGCTAGACCTACGTTTGATTCTGGGAGCCAGCATTTTGAAAGGCATCTGATTCTACGCCAGCATTTCTTGGGAATTCCTTGGCAAGCTGCTCGACTCCCGTCATGGTTCCAATTGACTGATGACTGACGGTTAACCTATGCATCCTGGTGCATTCTATAAATGTTAATCATTTATTAAAGCCATTTTCAAGAAAGTATACAATGTGTCTAGGCTAATACCTTGTTTTCATGGAAAATTGTCAACTGCTCTCAGAAATTAAAACGAAAAATTATAACAGTAACTTAAGTTTATTCCTTGCAGACAATAAATAGTCAAGAATATATACATAGACACAAATAGTTCTCGTCTATTAAATTCGATTATAGCTAAAGCCTTGATCTCAACTAAAATAATATTTACATTATCAGTGCTAGTGCTTATAATCGTAGACATCAAAAATACATTATTTTTATTTGATTAATAAAGTTCAATTTCTCGATAATTAGTCGCAATAACTGGCAATATTTTAAAAATATTTAGTACCAGTTGAAAATCAACCTTATATCTTCAAACATAGTTTTGTCACTAATCATTGTCTTATCATCTTGTAACGTTATATCACTCTGCTTGTTCTTCGTCATCTAAAGTATTCTGGAATGCTTTGGCTGGTGGTTTCAGCATCTTAGTCCTGGTTGCCAGACGCATGGTTGCTGGGCCCAGCGTGTTCTTAGCTTGAGGAGCAGCTGGAGGGCCGTGACCCGCTCCCAAACCAGCTTTGCCATCGTTGGATATTAGAGGAACCTGCAACAAGAAAATGGTGATGAGAAGACAGAAGAATCAAAGCAGTCCTTCATCACGAATGGCAGGGGCCTTAGTATTTTGAAAAGCGTTTGAGTTTCATTCCAAAAAGTGAGAGCCAGTATTTCGCTGTCATACAAACGTTTTGCGCACATGGAAACAGGGATGATACCTGGGTAAAAAAGGAATATCTATTTAGTTCCTCAGTCAGATAATAAAGAAATATTAGACACGTATTTATTATTTATCATATTAATAAAAAATACTTAGATAAGCTCGCTACGTCACACACGCACAACTAAGTATAAAATCTACACAGGCGTGACGTCATACCACATATTACTCAATGTATCGCCGTAATCTTTCGATTACGTAAAAAAAAAAGTATATGATTGTGTTCAATATTTTTTAATAATCCACCTGACGTATTTTTTTTTGCCATCATTTCTATTCTTTCAACTAGAGCAGTATCTACTACATATACTGTATAGTAAATTCAGTTTCCATTCCGGACTAAGATTTAGTACCGAATTTCGTCAGGAGAATAAAAACCAAAAGCGTTATTAGACAGAAACGAAACACATAAGAGATATTAAGTCAGGATTCCAGTTCTTAGTTGTTCATTTGCTTTCAAAGGCTAAGAAGATATTAACGTCTCAGCAGTAGACCTGCTACTACTAGTACTACGGGTAGTAAAATGCCAGACAAGAATATTTAATTAGAATTAGGTAAGTTAATCCAAACAATATTACATTGATATCAGAGTTAATAACGGAGTATAAGCCGGATCCGTTTAGTGTGAGCCTACTAACTACGGGATATTTGAACCTGTTTCAAGACTAACTGCGCAGAAAAAGATGGTAGTATATCTAGCCCATTATGTATGGGAATTATTCCTACCATAGAATTAAACTTTAATTAAATAAGATACATTCAAAAATTAAGAATTGTTCAAGTATATTTTCCATTTCTGTTATCTCTGTACGTCATATAAAATTAAAAGCGAGATAGCGGCGAGCACAAGGCGGCTAATGTTTTCGTTTTTAAAAGTAAAACCCATTACGTGTTTGGTGTTTTAATGTTTGTTTACCTACGTTCGAATGCACTCAAATTGTGTGAAAAGCTCGTTCGTGATCTTCAAGTTAGGCATTTACTGTTGGCGCACAAGAAATGACGAGCTCCAAAAGGACCCAAAGAAAAAAAAAACACAATCCTACATGAGCACTTATGAAACGTCAGAAGCTAGGTTCCAATTGGCCGTTTCCTATGGAGAAGAGCCGGCAAGAAACTTACCGGTTACTCTTTTAAAAATAATTGGCTTTTACAATATTTTAAAATAACGTGTTATTAGGTATGTGAGGACAGTGTAGGTCTTCCAAGTACGTAACCAAATAGAAGATAGTCAACAATTTTACAGTCCACTAGAACTCTATACTGTTCCTACTCAAGTACGTTGTCCATTCAAGTTAATCCAAGTCGACCTGAAGAAAAAGAGTCCACTAAATCACTAGACCATAAATGACAGGCAGCTACGCATACATTAGGTTTAACGACAGACAGACGCACAGACAATGTGTTATTAGCGATTCATTGTCTAGCCAGGTGAATATCCTAGACGGACGGAAGTCCAGATTTCCTGTGCCATACATATGAGGTCGGTGTATGGAGATCCGCGGGGCAACGGCTTGGAGCCAAACAATACCTTATATAGGGGACTCAATGCCGCTCACTACATGGCTAGACGGTTTTTTGTACGCAGGAAAAAATACCAATCACAATTACGAAGTGATGGATAAATTTTCTTTATTAGGACCGTGCAACTCAGTTGCATGCATGTGGCCATTTTGAATGTGAAACAACGACGTGGTCACGAAACTACGTAAATATGTTGTTCGTATTTCTTTTTCGGAATCAGTCGACGTGGTTTTTGCATTTCCGTGCACGAGAATCAATTTAGGCCAATTGAATATGTAAAAATTGTTTTTATTTTCGTTTTTGATAAATTTATCTTTAGCGTTCATGATTTTTAGCACCACTTTCTTGAATTCATTGAAAATGAACGATATTCTTGTACAGTAACAAGATTTGTTTTTTTTTTTGCAGACTTTTTGAAGCATCCATTCGTACCTATATAGAAAATGTGTGAAGACATCTCTCTCGAATCTAATCCTCTAGACGTTCACACAATCATTTCTTGAAATTCCATGCCTACTATTAATCTGTTGCCCCCAAAGCCTTTCCAAGTCATTGGAGAGAGTGCACATAACACATTAAGTGCATACCAACAGACAAGAAAGTGACCACAGTAACCCGATCACCGCCATCGTCTGCGGCGGGCCTAGCCGGGGCAATCCCACGCAACAATGTTGCGCTTGCGCCTGACCACCACTTATGTACCGATGATATCGCACCCACAATCTCATTCACCGATGACAATTTATGCTGACGTAATTACGTATTTATTGTGGTGTGGAGAAGTGGGTAGAGTGGACCAGTAATAGTGATTGCGATATACTTCCTTCACATCTTTTTTTGCAATCTGCAAGACTCTGCCACGATATCTGGTGGATTCAGTTTTTCAATTCATTACTTTATTAAAACAAAAACTGATACATTTATTCATGTTTCTAGGTATAAGTTGCAACTTGGTAAGTATTCGTGTTTCGTACAATCGATCAATAAATCGACTGTGTAATCAATCAGCCTATTGTCAGCCAGTGTTTGCTCTAAATGCAAAGAAAATAAGAATGGAACACGAATAAAAATATCGTGGGCTAAATACAGAACAAACTACACGAGTATGGCATATTCCATCATGACACAAAATCCGGAAATACCGCCAAAGGAACACGCTCAAAAATTCTACGAAAGTGGAATAATGGACGGGACACGTTTATGATTCAGATGTCAGACCCACCGCATATCATAATGCGAGGAGCAATAAAATAATTTAAGATCTTCATAATATTGTGAATGTGCATAATTTAGAGTTGTCGGTTGTCTTAATATGGGCATTAAAGACAATTACGTTGGCTGCGTGCGGCTCGCGAGGCGGTGCATATGCGGCAAGCGCGGGCGCAGCGGTCCGATGCAGTTTAGATAGCCGCCGACGACGACTGACGCACTGACGGCTCCACGACACACAGTTTTGTTGCAGTGCTCTTAGAAAACTGTTATTGTAGCATTGTTACTAGTTTTAATGGGGCCCACTTTGAGGGAGCCAAATGCAGGATTCGGACAATGCAGTGTGGGTTGACTTGATGAAGCTTTTAATTTTGTTACGAACTAATATGGCAAGCATTTGGAGAGATGTAGAGATGCGACACAAAACATGCATCAAACTTTTCTCTAGAAACCAATAATGTTAGATCATATTTTTTGATTCTGTTCAAAATTAGAGACACGACGACGCAGAGATCTAAAAAGGAACCTTAGAGAAGTTAGTTCTGTATATTTAAAAGCAGCTCCATTTGAATATTAGTTCACATTAAAATGACGACAAATAGTAAAGTAGCATTACAAGATTACAAGTAAAATATTATTTGACCCACTTGAACGGAACTAAAATATTGAATTCCGTCAACACATAAGTTTGTTGCAATGGAAATCAGAATAGGTATGCAGATGAGGCGTAATAATATGTTTATTCAAGTTTTGATAGGGTGTGTCTTTTCTACGCAGTTACTTTAAACGAGGGCTAAGTTTATGAGATAGAGACAGATACTGACGATCCTGACGGAAAAATATGTGACAAGGATCATTTTTCTGGAACATTCGATCTTCTACTAAAGGTAGTGTAGTCTTTTTACGACATGGCCTATTTCAACAATAAAACTGATACACGCTTAAGATATGCACTGATGTACGCAGAGCAATTTAAATTAGATACCGTGGCTGTGGGAATACTTATTTTACTGGACGATGATATCTCGGGAGTTATCGTGCGAAGCATCAGAGCGTCTGGATGTGCCTATTTTGCATACTTGGTGTGTCAAGGGTGGGTACCGTGCCAACAGTATGTCATTACCTTTGCAGACTTATTGCAATTTCATTTGTGCTAAGAATTCTTATGCGTCGTGAATCAGAACTCCTTGCATATAAAAACATCGGGTCACGTAAATTCTGTCTGAAAGGATTTGATGCGCGGTAGCGGTGTTGATAAAATCAGAAAGATTTTTGAACAGGATTCCGAGATAACAGTTTACGGTTTAGATAAGTGTGGGGATAAGGAAGAAACTGACATGACCGGAGAAAATAAAAATTTTATAGCTATGAAAATAAAAGTAATATTAAATTCAGAATGATAAGTGAAGGATCGGGGGCATCTTCGTATTGAATTCAAGGCAGTAAAAGCAGACGACATCACGTCAATAGTACTTTTAGAAAAATATGTTTTCTATAGATTCTCATTAAAACTTACTTTTTTCTTAATGGATTTGCATATTTTGCAATTGATAAACTAAATTTGCATATTCGTAAATCGTATGTATCTAGTTTCGTGTTATTGCGTAAATCGCTAAACCGATTACTAATCCCTTACTAACTTAGGGTTTTAAGGTATTAAAGGTTGTAAAATACACCTAGTTATGTAATTATGCAGTTATGTAGTTAGCATCGTCTGCTAAATATTCATGAGAATTTTACTGTCCTGGCATATTTTGAGTAGGAGTTAATTTGCTATTTTTCTATGCATGATCGTGGAGTGGAAAATTGTTAGAAAAATATTTTTACTTTTTAGGAATACTAGCTTCTGTCCGTTTCTGAAACTTGATGTTACATAGCCTATAACTTTCCTCAATAATTATATCTAACACAAAATCTATCAAAATCTATAAAATAACATCACTAAATCAACTGGTAGTACAAACTTACAAACAAACAAATTTTACATCTTTATAATACAATATTAGTACAGATGTAAATGTAAAAACTGTCACTTCATCAATAAGTTGTAAAAAAAATTTCTTAGGAGAGCCATTTTTCACCATCATGAGGATTCATAGGCACCTAATACCTATGTGAACTCATGATGTTCCCACGTTGTAGACAGATCGCCTACCAAGATACGCAGTACAGCCGTCATCTAACTTATGTACCTAATTCATGATGACACACATGACGAACCATCTACTCAGCTTAGAAAACAGTATTTGAATAAAATTACTATAGCCATAAATACAAACGATCATGTAACGTAATACGACGGATTTTGAGAAGAAATATTTGAGTAGTATGATTCTACTGATGTTTTTCTAGCCATTCCAGACAATAAAGAATTTTATACGACTTTTCATATCGAATATATGAGTATGTAAAAAGATAAACTTAGATAAAATCTAGAACATGTTTTAAATTTCTAGTTACGTTTAATGTGACTAAAAGAGCGAAGAATATAAATCTTGATAGATAGAGGAGAAAGAGACTAAGGAGAAGCTGGAGTGTGAGTGAGGAATGACATAAAGAGAGTGAATGATAAAGTAACCGTTAACAGAGGAGGAATAGAAGAGGAAAACATTTTGCACAAACGACCCCATGAACTTCATGGGAAAATGCAAACGGAAAAAGTTTTTTTTAAATATTGCTATGGAAATATACCTTCATACTACATATTTGTATGCTCCATTAGTTCTATAATCTGGCTCTATGGCAATCCATAGATAGAAAGTGATAGACGAATGACGTAACAAACATTTGAAAAACGAGATGCATTTCGTCCGTTTCTTGATATCGCGGTAAAAATCATTGCTTCAAAAGGTTGATATGCATTCATTTTCATTGGCATCATCGTCGCAGAGACAAACGTGCTGCAAGCTTTATTGCAGTTCATAAAAATGCAGTAAATCTTTCCCTAAGTATTACGTGCAACTGTCGCTAATAATCCAGTATGCACATACGTTCAAGAGATTACTAGTTTCAATGTCAAGTAAATAAGTCTTCCATAGCTGGCGTTCGTGTAGTTTGCACATCTGCATACGAATTGCGGGACCTCAGCTTATGAGCGAGTTGCACACGAATGCGCCCGGTGACGGACATGCAAATACTGCACACCCGCTGATTACACCCACGCCCCCACATATGCATACTTTTTAACCAGACGGACACCTTCACCGCATGAAATTTGATGACGCGCAATAAACCTTCGTAGCAGAACGCATCGAAACGCACTTAAGCTTAATGCCACACACTTTGCGTCAACTCCAATTGGCACAAAGTGCACAATTTTAAAATACCACCATGTGCTACATGACACCT
The DNA here is from genome assembly GCA_948150665.1 of Conistra vaccinii. NCBI lineage: Eukaryota > Metazoa > Arthropoda > Insecta > Lepidoptera > Noctuidae > Conistra > Conistra vaccinii. The sequence continues at coordinate 9,360,027 of OX411327.1, forward strand.
CGAAATGCAAGGACACGCTCGTAAAAAATAGTCTGTTGAAAAATAAAAAAGTTAGATAAGCTGTAAACGATGCGTGTCCGTCCATTCGTGTCGTGTATCGTTATGTTTTCACATTTAAGCATACAATCGTATCGATAAAGACAACCGTAAAGTTTCGATTTAAGTGTCTCGAGCCTACATTCAGCTCATTTCAGATGGCGGCCTTCGTCCGCTTACGAGTGGCGAACGTGCTAAAAGGCGTACTAAATAGGTCCCTACCGAGTATAGTACATTTAAAAATGTAAAATACATTCGTACTAAAACGATAATGGAGTCTGATCTGATAATGTTTCGATTTTACGCGTCGCATAAGAAATGCGAAGGCGACATAATAGACTGTACGCGTATGAGTATCTGCAAGGCATGGACCTTATTTTCTTCGGTTATGTACGCGATGCTGTCATTGTTAATTCTAACTTAAACGAGCCCACGGGCCACGGCATCGCAACTCCTTGCCCACTACGGCTAGAATAGGATATCAGCTTATGCTTGTTTACGACCGACTTATTGAGTCGCTGTACTTATTTCCTTGGACTCAAAATCGTCTAATTTAGAGATGATATTATGTTGAGCTCCGGGACTTAAGTTAACCTGTGCTGTATGAAGGGTGCGATGACCTGTGGTAATGAAATAAAATTCGTTTGTAAACGGTACGAAATAATTAAACAGTGCAGTGGTTGTGTTGTGTGCAAGCGGGCTGCGGGTGTGGTCGACCAATGCAGCCAATTTGCATTGTGTCTGGAGTGAGCTGCCGGACCTCCCCCCTCACCACGTCAACGTAATGCTCCTTGTATTTTAATTAATTTCGATTTTAAATTTCGATGAACGCGAGAGCTCAATTAATCTTCAATTAAATCGAAGTTAAGCCTGTATAATGACGCGTCAGTTTACGAAAATTATGTTTTTTTGTACGGTCAGACAGCAATTTAAATTGATTATTAATGTAAGGACAGCCAGTTACACAGTGATTATGGTAAATAATTTTAGTGTTTTCGAGAACTATTTAAATAAATACGACGGTTGGGATTGTACCTAATAGGTTGAATAGTGGAGTTATTTCAAGCCTTGAAGCGTGCTCAATTTTAGTTGTGTTCGTTATTAAAGCATGTTTGACAGGTGAATTATGGCATCCTATTAAAGTGTACAAACAATGTGCAGCACGAGGTAGATAGTAGTGCGCGTGTAAAAGATTGCGCGCGCCGAGCGAGGCCGGGGCGATTTGTAATACGCCACGGAGCGGCTACGAGCTACATTGTTGCAAGTTTGCGAGTGCAAGCTATTAGTGTAGTGCATTATCCGAGCTAAATCCCGGCCCGGCTGCTAATTCTACACTTTGCACGTTTTTGTGTACATATTTTTATTGGCGTTTACCACAACCATCGCGTGTCAGATTGACATTGAAGGCTGAATTTTAAAAGAGCGCTATTCGGTTAATCTCGGACATTTTTCAGACGTCCGATGTAAACCAAGAAGACCACGTTTTCTAAGGTGCTTAATACTTTGTTGCTAGCACTAAATATGCATTGTGATTCTCAACCACTTATAACAGTGCTAAAAGCTAAGCATATTATGTGCAGAAATATTAATAGCAGGCAGTTAGAGCCACGACGACACACTTTATTAGCGATGACAGGACTATAGACCCGATAGCAGAGAAACAGTAACAATGAATACTTCAGCACCATAATGAGGCTGTCGCGACTCTGCCGATAAATCACCGCATCTCGTGACGTGGTTCAAAGTTTACAACCCGATTGAAAAATTCTAAGATAGGGTTTGGGGGGGTACAGCTAGTTTTAGCAAGGGGCACGTATTAACCAGTAAAAGTGGATTGTGGGGGTCAGATAGGCAGTCAGTCCGTATCTGGTATAAGCTGCATCCGATTCGACTGGTACCCGACCACAAACCACAACACAGTTGGGAAAGGGCTATAAGCACATGATGATGTACAGCGAATAGTTTACACTGAAGTAGACCAAGACTAAATCTGAAGACCAACAGCAAGACAGTTTCGTCTGCAGATAGACAATCAGCAGTAAGCCAGGATCGGATGACATCGGTAATGAAGACACAGTAGATTCATCCATCGAAGAAGTAGTTTTATCCATCGAAGATATCAACTCCGTGCTGGGCCGGTGTAGCAGTGACCATTCTACTAATTCTCATAGCTGCTTATAAAACCCTACATGACAGAAGGCAATGAGAATAAGAGGAGGACCGAGAAGGAAATCAACTGACGGAAAAACACAAAATTGAGGGACAGTGAATGGAATTGGGGAATTGTGGAGGAGCTCGTGGCTAAGTAATAACAAGCCGCATGCGTCGATCCATCAGGTTAAGCTACGCTTGCCGGGGTTGATCAGTGGATGGGTGACCATCTTTACATACCGAGACTCCTCCGTGCCTCGGAAAGCACGTTAAGCCGTTGGTCCCAGCTGTCATTCGTGGATCTTTGACAGTCGTTACGAGTCGTCAGAAGCCTGAAAGTCTCAAACCAGGCTTACCAAGGGGTATCGTATTACCCAGTTACTGGGTTGTGGAGGTCAGATAGGCAGTCGCTCCATGTAAAATACTGGTATTCAGCTGCATCCGATTAGACTGGAAGCCCCAAGATAGTTGTGAAAAGGCTGGGAAGATTGAAGATTGACGGTAGATAATGGTTCCATGGTGGTGGCAGTGACAGCCTAGTGGTGTGACCGTCAGACTGTCAAGTCATAGGTCTCGAGTACGAACTCAAGGCATGCACCTCTGACTTTTCGAATTCATGTGCGTAATTGTATAATTATCACTTGCTTCAAAATCGGTGAAGGAAAACATCGTGAGGAAACCGGCATGTCTGAGAAATATTTCTCGACGGTATGTGAAGCCAACTCAGAGGGTATGTATGGGCGGCTTTAAAACTCAGACACCAGGTTAGTCACTAACCACATGAAAAGCAGAGATGGTTCCATAGTCAATGATGATGTAATCAGTTGTGGGTAAAATTAGAAACTGCACAATGCTATTCCTATCAGCTAACTTTCAACTGTCTTGACTCCCAAGTGACAGAACTGCAACGAATATTAATATTGTATGAAGATTGAGGGCAGGTTCTGATCCCAACTGGCTTGTAAAGGCTGTAATGCTCTTATTCCTCGAGGTATGACAACTGTGCTGATTATACCACAGTATTGTCATTTAAATGTCCACTGGATAAATGTGGTCTGAGCGCTACATTCTCGAAGTCAGCGAAATATTTCGCTTGATTTATGGAGACTAAATTCGAGGCGTAATATGGAATTTGACAGCAGTATCAACACGTTTGCTATTTATGAAGTAAACGAATTTTAAGAATAGGCAGTCGAATTATATTAAATAAGTATATCTGCACTGCTTCAGCTGTCAGAACAGCGTTGATTGAATCAGCATACAAGGTATTAGCGACTGATTGGTTCAACTTCAAATAGATACTAATCAATAAATTAAAATGATCAAGTTGTTATGCACACGTCTCGAATGACAAACGAAGTACCTATCTACTGATCCTAAAGCTTCAATCTTAGTATTATAAAGAGGTAAAATTGTTTGTTTGTTTGTAAGAGGTAATCATAGGAAGTACTAATCCGATTACAAAAATAATTTTACCGAAAGAAATCTACACAATTTTTAGTATTGTATAGTTGACTTCCAGGAGGACGGAAGTTGCGGGGACAGAAGCACAGATGGTTCACTCCCCAAAATCGTTTAAATAGAAAGCGACTCTTGCTGCGACACAATAAAGTGGATTTCAGGTCGCCCACCTACAGTTATATTCACCTAGAAGTTGCCTCTGTTTCTATCGCGTAACGCTTTATATCTTCTGACTACGTTATTATACGCTCACTAAATTGGCCCGACAAGACACGCCCGCCGCGTACTTGTAGCTTCATACCTAAAATGTGAAATGCGCCTTCTGTACTATTCTAGGACAGAAGCTAGTTAAAAGATAAAGCAATTGAAACCAAATGAAACTTTTATAGATCTAAATTGGAAACTCAACAATTTAGCTCATCAAAAATTGCATCATTCATAATAAGTACAACAATACGATGACCTAAGTCAAGAATAATCCCCCTGAAAGTAAATACGAATGCAACAATGTTGCGGGAACATCAACAAATAGAGCAAGCAGTCAGACCGTCTAGCACGTAATGGGCAGGTACGGGGAAATAGCTAACACTATTACTGGCACTGACACTGACATGTAACTGACAGATGAGGATAATTTGCATGTATTGTAGAGATACTTCCTTTCGCAAGCTTAGCGTATTAGTATCAAAGTGTGAAAGGAAAAAAATTGTAGCAGGGGAAATGCCGTAGAAATACAATGTCGCCCATGGACATTTGTGACCGCTCGTATTTTTCTGAATATTCATGAAAAATGATTGAAAATTCATTTTAAATTTCGCATCAAAATTCAGCATCTATTCAGTAGTGATTTCGTTATTTGTTTTGTTTGCATAAAAAGAGTATTGAAATTGGTTTTCGTTATTTTTCATCCATTCTGAAGTTCAAATGCACCTGAAGTAGCCGCGCAAGCTGTGGTGGCACTTCTTCAGTCTGGACTGAAAACTTTAGTGCACAACTTCAAGTCAGTCGTTCTGCCGTTCAAAAAAATTATTTTTCATATTTCGATTTTAAATTTGGAACAATGACAAACGGAAATGATAGCGAGTGACTGGCTTCAAAACCAAATTTTTTAAACAAAAATATGCAGGGTAGCTCTAGCGCATGGGAGTGTATGTCTCATCGATAAACTGCCAATCTGACAATGCACCTGCGCGTAGTCCAACCTGTGTGTTGTATACGCGTGTCATCTAACATAGACTTAGCACAGGAAGATCTGCAAGTGATCTACAGCTTCACAATAAAAAATAATTCTCGATTATAATATGAGGGTCACATTTACCACATGAAGCCCACATCGGCCGTGCCAGATTGATGTTAACATTTACTCAAATTTTATCTTTTCATTTTTGTGCCTTTCCAACCGGTTAAGAGGCGGTTTCAGTAAAAGTAAAAAACGGGTAGATTTTTAAGACATCGCATTTTGTGGAGTCCCAAAATAAAGTTTATTGTCAGCGTGCGTGGGCTGCGGCCCTTTATGTTCGAAAAAAAAAAGTTCTCTTGCCGATTTGCAACTCCACTTTTCATATTTTAAGCACAGAATATTGGACAGCACTGGCCAGCAACATTGTATAAAGTTATTCGTACAAAGAGTATGATTAATAATACTTACGTGATAACTAATTTGATACATTTTTCATTAAAGCGCAATTTATTGATATTATTATATGCATTCGGGTTACTGTTTGTTGTCGTTGGTATTCTTAATTTGTGATTATTGCAATGATGCTTAATGAATTCGGATTGCCTTTTCATAATTTTATTCCGCCGATGCGACAGACAAGGTTAAGAGCACTTGGCAGGTTTAAAAAAAATTCTAAAACTAAATATTCGGTGTTACGATATTAATTATTGCATTTCATAATCAATATTATTTATTAATATCTTTATTTGCATTCTCGATTGGTCCGACACGCACTTGGCCGGTTTTTTTACATCTAAAACTAAATATTCGGTGTTACGATATTAATTAAGTATTGCATTTCATAATCAATATTTTATATTCATATTCATATCTTTATTTGCATTCCATAATGAAGGTATTACAAATTTACAATGGCTTAAAGCTGAGTTAACCACTACTACTAGTTTAGTTCACTAGTTAGCGATATTTCATATTTCCATACAGTAATATTGCTAAACTAATCCAAACAGGTAAATATTTGACAGCTATTTGCGACGTTGCCAACTTTTAAAATAAACGCTCTTAAATATAATCTGCTCGTCGTGCGGTTCTTTCTCCTACGAGGCTCTCATTTAAAGGTGGTTGTTAGGGACTTAATTAAGGACTTAAGTTAAAGCAGTGGACTATATATAAATGAAGTCCTTAATTAGGTCCCTAACAAATGGTCCTTCGAGCCGGATCTCCGACGACGACGGCACGCGCGCGCACTCCATTCGTTTACCAATATCAATTCATTGTACCTTATGCGAATATTACATTCATTTATTTATATACAGTCCACTGCTTTAAATTAAGTCCTTAATTAGGTCCCCAACAGTGGCGGTATTGTTTTAAGTTAAATCTAATGATAGTTGAGCTGATAAAATAAAAGATATCAGCAGCATAAATAATATAATATAATAAATATAAAGCAATATAACTCTGTTACTGTGAAACAAGTTAGTCTTTCCTTTTAAAGATATCTCGGGTGTCTAAGATTAGATGCTTGTCTTATTCGATCTTTTGAAACCTGCCCTCTGCTACAAATTAACACAACTTACTTAAAACGGCTATAACTTAAACTTTAAGTTATAGCCGTTTTAAGTTCGTTGTGTTGTAAGCCTTTTAGTCTTAAAGCCTTACAACGCATTTACATATAAAAACTTCATTTATTTCCATCTTTGTCACAACTGGATGTGGTAAACAGTAATATTTTCCTTAGTTTTACTGTTTCCAATTTTACTATAACATTGTCACCAAAGATTTCTTATTGAATAATGTCGTAACTTGTCTACCTTATGTTTAAGAGCTTATCCACATGGCAACGACAGTAGCAACAAGTTGTTATTACTAAACAGTTTAAGACTCATACATACCAGAATAAGGGATCTCGCACACTAGACGGCCACGACTCCGGCCAGACATAGCCGTCTAGGGGTATTGTATGGTCTGCGGCTAGTTGGCCGTTGCGACCAAGTGCACGTTTCGTATCTGTTTCTAAAGTTTAACTGGTCGCGGACGTGGTTGTGGCCGCCTAGTGCGCGAGATCTCTAAAGCCTGCTTGCAACGTCATGCTCCCCAGCAACCCCATCACTTATTTTCCATTTATAAGCTTATAATACTTTTGTAGCCAATATGTACTCAATTAGTACTAACTTAAAAAAAAGTACCTTGAAAGGTTAAGAGTACAGTACAGACACTTCATTTTTATTACGTGTGTTCACATCACCAGTTTTACCCACCGGGCTAGGTACATCATCTGAATGACGCTGTAGACTGTAGAGCATCAAAAACAACAGTTCAATTATTTTCAGACACTTCTTTGTTAATACAATAAGCATAGTACCTACGTAAGTTTCTTCATATTTTAACTTGGGGTTACTCAAGAGATGCTCTACAGCGTAACAAAAATGAAGTGACTGTAGTCTGTACTCTTAACCTTTCAAGGTAAGTACTTTTTTAAGTATGTACAAATTGAGTACATATTGTATACAAAAGTAATAAAAACTTATAAATGGAAAAACAGGTGATGGGGTTGCTGGGGAGCATGACGTTGCTTGCACTGCAGATCACTAAATGCATTTAGCGTTAAACATATTTAAAACATCAGTGTCGGTCTTCTTCAAACGATTAACAGAAATGGAAGGATGTGTGTATTTTGTGATTTCTGGTGCAAGCAGGCCCAAGTGTGTTAACTCTTCAGGCTCGTATGCATGATAAGAAAAGTGGCGCATCATTGTTGCAAAAACATATTTTGGTAACAAGCTGCACACACACTGCTGGATGCCTGACGGGAGGGTCGTTAAGCGCATCTTCTTTTCTGAACTCAAGGACGGCAAGCGGAAACAAGGCGACTAGTTCCTCAGATACAAAGACGTTCAGAAAAGACATATGAACAGATGCAAAATAGATCCCTCTCGCTGGGAGGACTTGGCAAAGGAAAGAACTGTTTGGAGGCGTTTGGTAAAACAAAATGTTTATGACTGTTCGGAGTTGTGTTAAAATCCTAGAAACTCATTACCAGTATCATCATTGTTATACAGTCCTCATAAACTCCCGAACAATGACTTTGAAGACCAGCGGAAGAGATCACAACAGCAGGGTAGATGGCCTCAGGCCTCAAGAGTAAACCACCCTCCCAAGATATACAATACCATTACAACACTGGCATTCTAACGTGTCCGTACTGTACCTTTACAGTCAAGATAGGATACATTAGCCACACCTCTGGTGTGCACACGCTAGTAACTCATAGTCGTCGGAAACAAAAATAGTCACCGTAGCCGAAATCAGCAAGAGATGTATTATATGCAGTGCTGCCACTACATGTTCTTAGCAACACATAAACATGTTACTGCAACTTTTGTTTAAGTACCATGAATACGAAACCTTTAGAAAAGTGATACCTTGGTATGCTAAGGTATTCGAAAGATAACAAATGTTATTGGAGCCAATATAACTATAAGAAAGTGTATTAGAATGCCAAGTTATTCGACGTTTATTCTCTTAAAGACCTCTTGTGCAGAAAAGTGGTTCAATCAATTGGCTATGCGCCAGGAATGTCCGAGGTAGGTACTCCAAGTTTCTAAACTAGCACATTAGGATTGGATTCCGGAGTGCGAATGTGAATATACAAAGGGACTCTAGACTTAAGTTTTAAAACTTCCACGCCATATTTTAAAACTAGCTGCTGCCAGCGTTTTCACCCGCGTGAACCATTCTTCTTTTTTCTTAAATTATTAAAGTTACTCCTTTTAACATCAGTTATCTGCCAGTGAAAGTCCCGTCAAAATCGGTCTAGCCGTTTCGGAGATTAGCCGGAACAAACAGACAGACAGACAAAAATTTGTAATATTATTGTTGTTTTTAATAAGTAGGTACCGTATATACTTTCATATGCATTTAGTAAAAAGCTGTTATTTTGACATTACAAACAGACACTTCAATTTAACTTATTTGTATAGATTTCTATTGAACTCAACTTGTACTTTCCTGTTTTTCTTGTATTATTTTACCATTATTTGAATGAATAATCAACTAAGAATGCCACGTTAGACGCCAGATAAACCACTGAGAACCATGCGGAAATGTAAACATCTACTGAAGAAGCTAATTTCGAGACCTCTTATGTAGAGTACCTGTTCACTCACAATTGGCTTCAAGAGCATACAAAGGAAAGTCATCGTGAAAGCACCTTGGTAATACAGGTGGTACTACCTACCTCCTTCGACTTTTTAAACACATTACTCCGGCAGTGCGAAGACACGAAAGCACTTCTCTTATTGACACACCACTTGGTGCATCCACCGCAAGGCGGCGGAGCGTCCGTGGACACATATGCAAACTCATCAAGGACATGCCAATATGCATGAGAGAGGCGATGAGCGCTGACGCGACCAAACGGACACCAATTCCAATATTACCTTAGCAAATGTACTGACTAAACTTAGGTCTGGAAGTTCTTTTAGAATGGACCTTTGTCCTCGACGATGAGTGCGAATCCGTCATACATGTATACGAGAATTGCAAGACCGCAGTTTTGATAAATATAAAACGAAATATGGTTAGCACACGCTGATTTATAATACGCTAAACGGCAATAGTTAAATGCTACGTTAAACTTAAAACACACAACTGCAGGCATAACACACATAACATTTACTCTGCGCGAATTTATTAGATTTAAATGTGGAAGATGTGTTAGTATATTTCATAAATTATGTCACACTAAATACTGCTCCAACATTGTCATAGATCAGGTCGAATACAGAACCAGCTCTAAAACAAATCAGAGAACACACCTTATTTGCTTAAGGCAAAACTGCAAAAGCGTCAGGGTAGCCCGCGAAATTCAAATTTTAATATGTTTTTTGAAATTTGCAGGTCAGTATCAGGCTGTATGTTGATCTAAATATGATTCGCGGCCGAATCAAATATTTATATAGAGAATTATAATCATAGAAATCATCAATACAACTCTATATGTTCAATTTCATGTAATTCTATTGAATGACTATTTCATGAAATCATGACATTTGAGGATTATGGTATCTTAAGGAGTTGTATTGCTGATTCTAATAATTATAATTCTGAAAAGCCATATTAGTTAAGGTCGCAAATCATATTTTAATCAACATACAAACCACCTGACCTGCAAATTGCAAAAAACGTAAGAAAATTTGAATTTCGCGGGCTACCTTGCGCATCCCTCTTAATAATACTTGCATAAACCGCAAACCTACACTTAAGATTAGATTGAATGAAAAAGACTGCCATTTAATTTCGCATCACCGTCCACAAGGTGTAATCATCGGCGGGGAAATCTATAATCTAGGTAATTGTGATATTCTATATAAATTGCTAGTATGCACTATTATACGTTAATAGCTAGGCTAATCACTGGCGGCTCATTGAGTACATAATATACGATGTGTAGTTACTGCCCATGCAACAATGTAAGGCGAGGGAAGAGGGAGGGGGAGCAAGTTGCAGACGGAGAGACGGCCTACGGCAGACACCCGACAAATGACTAAATTGCCTCGGAACCTATAACGGTAAGATATTTTATGTGAGATAGTGTTACGTGTCGGGTGACCATGACTTACAAGTGTTGGCTTGACTTGATAGAGTTCGGGAAATACAACCTGTTGAGAATATTTATGCTAGAAATAAAGATTGTCCCACTAGTTGTATTCTAAGGAACAAACCGTCATCAAGCCAATTTTCGCTTTATGCTGCGGCCGCATCTGCGTCTATCGTGACCAAGCAATGCGACCCGAAGCTTCGTGTTTTGCTTGCTAAAAAGTTATCGCGCTAATGCGGTGGTCACATTAGCTGCTTCGCCACGTTTATTATTTGCCGCCACCCGGGCAATAAGTGCTACACAGCCCGAACTGTCGCGACAATAACCGATACTGATTAGTCACATCTACGTGTATCGTATCACTGTGCGAAGCTAAGCATTACAAAGATTTTGAGCCCAATTTCTGTTATTAATTAAACTATTTTTTCAGTCAAAATAAATTAAGGACTACAAAGGAATCCTCACGAAACTGGTGATCATAGCGACAGTAGCTGTGTAGCAACGCGATTGTCAGCGATTTCATCACGTAGGCGGTTTCTATTTACAATTAACTGTGATGTCCTCTTTACATAAGTCCCTTTCATAATTATATTCAAGGTATACAATTACTGTTCTATTGTTATAGGATAGTTTTTGCCATTTAATACATCGATATTGGACAAAATTAGGAGTTTTACTTAGGTACCGGTTTTGTGCGGCTAGAATATCTTTCAGGGTAATTATCATCAGACGCTTTCGATTTCTTTAACGACTTTTGGAATTTCTCATTTATAATTGAATATGAATATGAATATGAACATTTTGTTAGGGACCTTCTGCGGCGCGCACACAACAACTTACCAAAGTTCCATCACAATCGGTCGGGTCATTTTCGAGTTTTTGCGAGACTAACGCACGGCTATTGATTTTTATAAAAGTACTAGCTTTACCCGGCCCGGCTTCTCACGGGTGGCACTAAGTACTTATCTACGGCGCACCTACCTACCTACCCTACCTACCCTACCTACCCTACCTACCCTACCTACCCTACCTACCCTACCTACCCTACCTACCCTACCTACCCTACCTACCCTACCTACCCTACCTACCCTACCTACCCTACCTACCCTACCTACCCTACCTACCCTACCTACCCTACCTACCCTACCTACCCTACCTACCCTACCTACCCTACCTACCCTACCTACCCTACCTACCCTACCTACCCTACCTACCCTACCTACCCTACCTACCCTACCTACCCTACCTACCCTACCTACCCTACCTACCCTACCTACCCTACCTACCCTACCTACCCTACCTACCCTACCTACCCTACCTACCCTACCTACCCTACCTACCCTACCTACCCTACCTACCCTACCTACCCTACCTACCCTACCTACCCTACCTACCCTACCTACCCTACCTACCCTACCTACCCTACCTACCCTACCTACCCTACCTACCCTACCTACCCTACCTACCCTACCTACCCTACCTACCCTACCTACCCTACCTACCCTACCTACCCTACCTACCCTACCTACCCTACCTACCCTACCTACCCTACCTACCCTACAAACCCTACCTACCCTACCTACCCTACCTACCCTACCTACCCTACCTACCCTACCTACCCTACCTACCCTACCTACCCTACCTACCCTACCTACCCTACCTACCCTACCTACCCTACCTACCCTACCTACCCTACCTACCCTACCTACCCTACCTACCCTACCTACCCTACCTACCCTACCTACCCTACCTACCCTACCTACCCTACCTACCCTACCTACCCTACCTACCCTACCTACCCTACCTACCCTACCTACCCTACCTACCCTACCTACCCTACCTACCCTACCTACCCTACCTACCCTACCTACCCTACCTACCCTACCTACCCTACCTACCCTACCTACCCTACCTACCCTACCTACCCTACCTACCCTACCTACCCTACCTACCCTACCTACCCTACCTACCCTACCTACCTTTTCCTTATTTTCTCACCGTTTAGACCTACCCTTTTTTTTTTTTTTTGGGTGGGAAATCATCAAATGACTTCTCCCGCTCTGGGCGGAGCGGAAGGGCGTGTCAGACTTTTACTGACTAAAACCCACCCGTGTTCCTTCCCTTACCTAGACCGGGGCCACGGTTTCCCCTTAGGACTTATCCGCAACCCCAGTGGTAGGCATCGGCCCTAACGGACCCCTTCAGCTTCGCTGACAACTCTTTGAGGCGCGCGTGGAACACTACGCGCCGTCGACCCGGGCTTGGTCCTGATCGGACGGAGAGCTACCCATCACTCTCCGTCCGCAAGCCCGCGCCTACGGTGGCCGGAAATCGGCTATCGATTCCCGACGCCCGGGGCGTCTACTACCGCGGCGGCTAGGGGCTCGAGGGAGCGACCTTAGTCTCTGCCTCACGCGCCCCGCCTCCTCCTTCACGAGCATTACTGCTTCGCAGAAAGAGGTGACAGCCTGCCATGCCCTCTCGCTCCGCACCATGGCATGAACCATGGCCGGACGCGAGAGGTCATTGCCGCCGATCGCCTGTTAGACCTACCCTGGACTACGACAAACATTTTAAAACCAAAATCAGCACGATCGGCACAGCCGTTCTCGAGTTTTAATCAGACTAACGAACAACAATTCATTTTTATTTATATAGATAGATAGATGTATATTATATTCTTATATTCATATATTATAATATTGGACCTTTGTGTATTATTATTATTGTCTCTTGAATCTTTAGCCCTTTAAAATATTCAGCGTATTTATTTAGGTAGTATTTACCTTCATTATTATGCCGAGTTTATTTTACCCGAAATTAAACTGCTTGTATGCTTGTGTTGTCAATATGTTTGCTAGCGTATGCCACAGTACAGGATACATTTAAGATAATATACAGATGTAAGTCCCGTATAACATTACAATACTCGGGTCAGGTGTTACAATAATTAATGTTACACACGCCCTGAGCATTGCACACCTAGGAAATTATGTACCTAAAGGTGCGTAAATTCGCCTGTAATGTACCATTTCAGATTAAATATTACAGACTTTGCGCACTATAATGCATGGTTCTCCTGTCTCAATAATGTAATGCTCGAATTGTATCATTATGGTTGCGCACTGTAATGTTTGGTTCTCCTCCCTCACTGATGTAATGCTCGAATTGTATCATTATAGGTTGCACACTGTAATGCTCGGTTGACCGGGCCCTCACTGATGTAATGCTCGAATTGTATAATTATAGGTTGCGCATTGTAATGCTCAGTTCACCTCGGGATCACTAATGTAATGCTCAAATCGTATAATTATAGGTTGTGCACTGTAATGCTCAGTTCACCTCCCTCACTGATGTAATGCTCGAATTGTATAATTATAGGTTGCGGACTGTAATGCTCAGTTAACCTCCTTCACTGATGTAATGCTCGACACTGAACGTTATATTAAAGACGAATGCTCCCGGTGACCTTTATACGAAAACGAGCCTTCACAGTTCTTCATACTTCGATGGCCAGACGTTTCATACTTATTATTCCGCTTATAAAATGCCTTATTATTCGTACAAAATAAAAACAAAATAGTAGGTATGTATTAAAATTACTATAAAAAATGAAAGAAAATACGAAAAATATAAACGACTGCATTGTATTATATTCAAAGTTAGTATGAACGCCGACGAATGCAAAGGGCCTTATTACGGAGGTCCTTGTATAAATGATTGATGACATACGCCTCTGTACCTACAGGTATATGTAGGTATTGAAGGTACACAAATTGAGTCATACAGACATTTGGGATTTGGAAGACGTTTCGTGACTAATGGGAGAGGATTTATGTTTAAACGCAATCGATTTGACAATCAAAATTATCGGAGGTATTAAATCCATGCACAAAGATTTGTACAAATACTTGCATTTCATTTTCCAAATGCCTTCAAGTGTATCCAGTTATTTATAAATCCTCCTAATGTGAAAGGCACCTTAACTTTAAAATTAAAAAAATTTACCAATTGCGCGCTTTTGCTGATTTTTTAAAAACCGCTGGGAAAGTTGTAAGTACCAACTTGTTGTTGTTGTTTGTGTACTTGTTGTTGTTGTGTTGTACAATTGTACCTTTTTGAAAAGCTTATGAAACCAGTTGGTAATTTTACACATTTCTACGCCAACTGTCATACATTTTTTTTCCAATAGGTTACTTCAATTTTCAGGAAAAACATTACAATCATTAAAAATTAAAAAACAAAAAAAAACTGACTTTGTGTTGGTGAAACCATGCTATGTAAACCTAACCTATTCAGGTCAATAACGATTTTCGAAATTAGTCTGTAGTCGGCAGTTGCATCGCTGTAAATTATCATAATTGTCCTAGTTGCATAATCTTATGAGCACAAATTCGCACGAATTCGTACGAATCGTGGTTACTCGCACGTCACTCTCGTCCGCGGCGGGAGTGATCCGTGACATGCGGTACTTACGCCGGTCGTTTATTTGCGTTAAATAGCCCTGCCCTTGTGACGTCTAAATGCATCAATAATTGCATCGCGACTTCGCACGGAGACGTCTGAGACGCCCTAATAAGGCACCGCGTGCATTAGTAATGTTTGCATCGGAATACGCGTAAATTAGCTTTAGATAAGATATGCGTAGACTTATTTTATGCATTTTAGATTCGCGTTTTAATTGGGTTTGGGAAATAATCCTGTAGGCGCCATGTGGCAGGTATTTTGCCCAGACAAACTAGATCTTGGTTCCCACAGGAACGACATAATATTAACGATAGTCTTGGCCAGTGATGACAGTGATCTCCATCTCAACGGTGTCGCACTCTCGTATCTCATGCAGCGAATGACGCGCATTCTATGAATCCAACGCCATTCTATAATTTTGTTGATCAAGTTACTTACTGATAAATTTACAAGATTTATCTGCTACGCGCACGCGTACACGTACGAATTGATAACCAAAAACTTTTTACAAAAAAAAACAATCGGCTTCCAAAAAAGATAGTACTACGAGGTAAAAAGTAGGTAATAATTTCGGAAGTCGGTGTCTTTGGTTTTGATTTTTGTTTTTTGCCACCGACTTCCGAAATTAAAGTTATTTTTGACTTTATCGTGTCTTTTTTGGAAGTCGGTTGTTTTTTTTTTTCACTTTTTAGTTGTGTACCTACCCCACACAAATTCGAATACCACTACCAGCTTTAATGTAAATAACAGTGACAGGAACTCATCATCATATCATCTACATGGGCTAAGTGGGAAAAATACGTATTATTGAAGCTAACCCAAAAACTACCCAAGCAGAATTAATCAAATTTAAATGGGACCACCTCTAAAGTATGACAATCAATCGTCCTAGCCTTTTCCCAACTATCTTGGGGTCGGCTTCCAGTCTAACCGGATGCAGCTGAATACCAGTATTTTACATGGAGCGACTGCCTATCTGACCTCCACAACCCAGTAACTGGGTAACACGATACCCCTTGGTAAGACTGGTGTCAGACTTTCGGGCTTCTGACGACTCGTAACGACTGTCAAAGATCCACAAATGACAGCCGGGACCAACGGCTTAACGTGCTTTTTCCGTGGCACGGAGGAGTCTCGGTATGTAAAGATGGTCACCCATCCACTGACCAACCCCGGCAAGCGTAGCTTAACCTGATGGATCGACCCGTGCGGCTTGTTATTACTTAGCCACGAGCTCCTCCTCTGAAGTATGACCTACCAAACAAAAAAAAGGATCATCAAAATCAATGCATAATTGGCGGAGAATTACCACAAACAAAAAAAAACAGACGGATTGAGAACCTCCTTCTTTTTGAAGTCGGTTAAAAATCATGATGGGCACCAAGCCTCCTATGACAAGATAAAAGCAAATTCGGACACAAAAACTTGAGCATCATCTTGTAACCAAGTACATATAGGAGCATATTTATATGGAACAGAACGTAAACACAGCGTCATCACAGTATACACAAGTTAATGGCAGGCCATCACTCCGACTCTAATGCGTTGCGCTTGCGACGCAAAATAAAACAAGTGCGCAAATTGTTTTAAATGGGCAGGTAGGCTCACGCCCGCCTGACCTACAGACGGGGCTTATTGCCAAAAACGAGGAAAAAATGCGTCTTTAGAGTACCGTGTGGAGTATTGAAAATATTGTCGAAGATAAAAATATTTGGGGTTATAAATTAGAGGAGAAAATGGTAATTTCTGGCAACACTGACTTTGAGAAGGACTAAGATGTTCTGTTTGCTTTTTATGATTATACAAGATCAATATAATAAATCTTTTGTTGAAATGTTTCTTTTTGTCTTAATGGGCGTCATATTGCCTAAAGAGGAGAGAGGTTTACTGTTTGTGTCAAAAATGAGAGAGACTTTGAAAGAAAATAAATTTTAGTAGATCGCAATCATTTTTAAACACCAAACCATAGAGAATTTTAACTAAATAACCATAAAGAATTTTAATTTTAGAATTTTTTGATACGGTTTACATAATATAAAAATAAATCAGCGACATTTTTGAGTTGTGTATTTAATTGCCATTATTCCCTGAGCTGAGTACCTGATAAATATTATCCAAAACTGCATTTAATAAAAATGAATGGAGACACAAAAACAAGGTACTCAATTTTTATGACCACAGTGTCTGTGCTTAGGATGTAATAAAACAGAAATAAGATCCAACGTCGTAACCTTTCTTGACACTTTAAATTGTCCTGTGAACAAAAACGAAAAAAGAAACAACTTCCAAAAAAAGCACTACAAAGTGAAATATAACTTTAATTTCGGAACTCAGTGTCTTTGGTTTTGTATTGTCACCCGCGAGTCCATCAAAAAGATAACAGAACTTCTATTTTACCCGCAAGGTAAAATAGACTCGCACTTGACCGCAGTTTTTAGATTCCGTAGCAAGAGCAAGGTTAAAGATATTATTTGGTCTGCACTAATTAGTAACGTCTAAACGAAATGGAGTTATAATTCATTTTGTATTCTTACTGGAAGATAAAAGATCGTTAAATATTTTTCTCTAACCTTTATTATGATCCAAATTCTTTGGTAATATTAGTTTTGACCTATTCGCATTCTTTGAGATGTTTACATTTTGATTTTCCTTATTGGTTATATCTACTAAAAATGTGTGCTATCAACGGTAGTGTCATTACAATGTCAAAATGCGTTATGTCTGGTGCGGTCTGGAATGTATTTTACGATCCACAGCGTTAAAACGAACCAAATACAAATACCGCCAGTTGCAGAAACGAACTTTAAATTTTAAAGCTGTCATTAAATACAAATCTTCCATTAATTTGTTGCAGAAAGCAACATTAGACTGGTTCTTTGAACAAATTAATTAAATCATTAGTGTTAATGATCCATTACGTAATGTTTGTCTTTAAAATTATAGTCCAGTTAATTGACGTTGACGTGGCAACACGTCGAGTCCAGGTTCGCAACAAGTCAATCATCATCCTGAAGTTGCCTCGTTGAGAGGTGAAACACGTCGATTTCTTACAGGGTTCTTTATGACTCTTTAATTAAGAACAGTTAAGCGGTTACTTAATAAACGTCGTCTATTGTATTTTATTATAGTCTAGTATTAAAACTTTGTCCAATAACAGGGATGAATCGCGAAAGGTACCAAAACTAAAGCCGCGTTGTAAACTCCTCGCATAGTTTAACCGCAGCCCTACAGTCCGGCCGTTGAGTGAATGCGTTCCTGACATCTGTCAGTTGGACAATTTCTATAAGTAATAAGGATCAAATTCGCAAAACCAATGACTTATAAACCTATGGACTGGCCTTACCTACATAATTAGCGTGCATACCTACAAAAATCGGGCACATAAAATGGCCGCCTTTCGTAGGGTTTTCTGTGCGAGTGCAAGAGAGAGAGCCAGTAACCGTTTCTCTCCCACATAACTTGGCACTAAACATGGCGACCGGTCACGCATAGACATAACTTGACGTCACACAAAAGTTTTGCCTTAGTCCTTGACAAACATACATAAATATACAGTCTCTCTTTTCTTATGCAACTCTTGATTAGTTAAAAAGAAGCAAAACGCTTTATGACGTGTGTGTCGATATGATAGATATTTGTATAACTATTCTACCTATAGTCGTATATGCCATCTCCATAGCTTTTCTACCTCAATGCGCAAAACACATATCCGTTAGTATGAAACTGACAAGTATTAAGAACGGATTCTCTCAACGGCCGGGCTTTAGTTTCCTACTAAAATATCGATAAATTCAAAAAGTTTGACGTAAATTTTTTCTAAGTCCGGTTTTTTTAATAATTGTAGTCAAGCAAGTTCCCACACATTATTTGTTAGTATGTGACGTTAAGCTAGGCATAATAAAATAAAAAGAGACTTACCGGCTCCGTTTCTCCCTGACTCTCCTTGCCTAGTCCCTCGCCCTTGTTCCAGCCCAACTTCTCCAGCAACTTGAAGCCTTTGTTCTCTGGTGCTATAGACCTGTCAAATGTGATATAATTTAGTCGTTTCAGATCACTCTTTATATTTTAGCAGTTTTAGTCTCAACAACAAAATATCAAATTTTCTTCTTTCTACTTTCATTGTTCAGCAAGTGAGAGTATCCTCCATATGGGATCCGATTTTTTTAAAGTATTATTAGTTTAATCCTATCCATAACACAATTTTTTTCTTTGAAATGCATGGAACCCAGGGTAACCCACACCCGAAAACAAAAGCTCTAAAAAAGTTTTAAGGGTTACAGTGATTCGGGCTTTACTTTTAGGCTATCCTTACCCTAACTATACAGGGTGGATTTTTGAGATGGGGCAGCAAGGACAGCTACCTTAACCGTTGTAGCTGCAGGAAAACGGCCTTAGGAGACTGTCCTTAACTTTTTGAAACATTTTGAGGAGCATTTACAGATTTTGAAAAAAATTTACAGTCAGCAAGAAAATGGGCAGTTTTCACAAAAACTTTTTTCTATCATCAATCGATCATGTTTCATATAAGGATCAAAAACTTCTATTGGACCAACTGAGGTTTGACTACTAGAAAAGTCAGAATTTCCCATACATTTTGTAGGCATTTTTTTAATCCCGATATTCCCTCGGGATCGAGACTTATGCGTCTTAAGCTATACAATGTTGTTCTACTAACGTGTTAACATCAGTGCTCTGCGTTTTTTCCGAATGATGCGAGGACCCCACAGTTTCTCTCCGCGCCTGCGCCCTATCGTTGTACGCCGTCTCTTCGATAGCCAGCGGTTTTGGCGCGTATTTGTTCTTCAGGCGGGCCAGTTCCAGTTGGTGTTGCTTCTGAACGTTGCAGGTGCGCGTGTACGCGACTTTCTTTTCTTTTTCTATGGCTGTAAAGTTCAATTTTGTTTATAAAATTGAAATAGTGGATGTGCCATTTCTTATGTTGACCAGTTGAAGAGTGTCCAGTATGTAAGGACTGTATTAAGTGAACATAAAGAGAGGCATAATAAAGAAAAATATGTGGGAAGGACCTCAAGCACGGATGAATACAGATGGGGCACTCAGCATTTTAGGTACGAAGCTACAGGTAGGTATGGAGCGGCTCGAGTTGTCGAATTCAGTAGGCGTAACCACAAATAATATAATACTACGAGGGGTGTTCAATAAATAGTGAGAATGAGTAAGACGCAATTATCTTTTATTATATGTTATTTTATTTTTCGACGTAGGCACCTTTCAGGTTTATACACTTTGTATATCTTTTCTCTAATCCTAAAATTCCCTTTCTAAAAAAATCTTCTTCCTGATCCCTTAAAAAATCATTTACGGCGGCGACTACTCCGTCATCATCTTCGAATTTCTGGCCCCTGAGATGTTCCTTTAAGCGCGGAAATAGGTAGAAATCACTAGGAGCAAGGTCCGGTGAATATGGAGGATGTTCCATCAATTCGAAGCCAGCTTCTTGAATGGCAGCCATCGCAACTCTGGACTTGTGCGCAGGGGCGTTATCTTGGTGAAACAAAACAACTTTAGCGAGTTTGCCACGCCGTTTCATGCGTATTTCCTCACGCAACTTCGTTACTTGTCCTGCGTACATAGTCCCCGTAATAGTGGCTCCATGATTAAGATATTCGATCATTACCACCCCTTGGCTGTCCCAGAAAAGAGAGCCCATGATCTTTCCGGCGGATGGAATCGCCTTAAATTTCTTTGGAGTTGGAGATGACGGTCGCTTCCAAGTCATGGACTGTTGTTTCGTTTCCGGGTCATAATGGTGAAGCCATGTTTCGTCCATAGTTATGAATCGAGCCAAAAATCGGTCAGGATCTTGTTGTAACAAATCCAAACAGCTTTGTGAAATTCTCAGTCGAGTTTGTTTCTGCGCGTCAGAAAGCATTCTGGGCACCCAGCGCGCTGACACTTTTTTCATACCCAAATGGTCGTTTATAATATTATGGACACTTCCTATCGAAATATTTACTTCTTCAGCTATAAAACGAACAGTAACACGACGATCCGCCAAGACAATATTTTCAACTTTTTTAATCATTTGTTCAGTCACTGCCGATATGGGGCGTCCCGTTCGTGGGTCCTCGTTAGTGGAAGTTCTTCCTCGTTTGAACTCAGCACACCAACGCGCAACCGTAGAATATGGAGGAGCATGAACCCCTAATGTTGCTCTCAAGTCTTGATTTACCTGCTCCGTAGTAAAATGTTTCAAGCAGAGATATTTTATTACCGCGCGAACTTCAATTTTATCCATTTTTAAGAACACGTTCCGAAACGACGCAAACAATAGACTTCTACTTTTAAAAAACAAAACAGAATTAATTGCTTTTTTATTATCATCTTAACTAATGTCTGGGCTATGCCTGCCAGTATTTATTTTTGTTCTTTCCAAAGAGAATGTATCGCATTCTCACTATTTATTGAACACCCCTCGTACGTACAGATACCCAATCCCATACAAAGAAATGACACCTTCCTAAGTCGGGCTATTAAACTGGCTACTTTTGAGACCTCCATTTTTTTAACAGATGGCAGCATCAGCGACTCACTAATAGCCAGGGACTGTAGTTTTACAACGCCATCTAGGAGTCGGAGTAGATACTTAAGGCGATGTTTTATTATGATAGATTCTCTACATCGCACATCGAACGGTGCGTTAAAGGACAAGTAATAACAATACAACAAAAATATCTCGAGTTGGCTGAATAGTTTCATTTGTGTAAGTGAGCTAGTAATTTTCACGCGCGCTGCTGTGAATGCTTTTTATGGTGTTATTAGTATTTCAATGCTTAAATCTAGATTTTCATCTCCTCGTTACCAAATCTAAAACACTGGAACTGAAAACACGCCTTCTTCATGGAACTCTTTTTGACAGTATTTTTTTTTAACATCAAATAAAAACCGACCAAAGTGCGCGTCGGGCCACGCACAATGAAGGGTTCCGTAGTTGGTATGAATTTATCCCATCTATGGAACCCTTCATTGTGCGGGCTATGAAAATCGTAAAGCTATTCTGTAAAAAAAACTCTAAATTTTAAATAATTTCGATTTAATTAAAATCGAATTTGACAATCGCGACTCCACGTGGTATATGTACTTGTTTGCCCTACCCCGTGATTTTTTTTAGGAGCCGGAGGCGTGCAGCGCTTCGTCGGGCAGCCTCGACGTATTTTTTATGGAATTTTTCGCTTTTGGTATGGAAAATGAGAAAAAATATTATCAATGTGTTGAGGTATAGGGGTTAAAGGGTTTCATAAAGGGGGTAGAATGTTTCATTATTTTTGCGATAGGACGCACCGTTTTCGAGTTATAAGCAAAAAAAAAAAAAAGATACAGTACTGTTTTTGCACTTGAAGTCGAAGTGTTGGTTGGTGTGAATTTTAGTTCATGGCGACTAATTTTATTCCACTCTAAGGGCATCCCCCTTAGAGTGGAATAAAATTAGTCGTCGACCGCGAATCATATTTAGATCAACATACAACCTGATACTTACCTGCAAATTGCAAAAAACGTAGGAAAATTTGAACTTCGCGGGCTACTTCTTCACTAAACTAATAACTCAGTGCAATCTTAGTGCTGTCAAACTAAAATATAGTTAAGTTGTGTCACTTTTTAGTTTATTTCTGAATGGGAAATCCTCGTTTGACAGGACTAAACTAAATTTTTGTGTTTTTTAGTCTAGAGGCATTTGTGACAAAAGAATCGGCACCATTGACATAAAGAATAGCAATTTACTTTTAAAACGTTTTTTTGCAATCCTATTTTTTTGTAAAGCTTTTTATATCAGTAAAATGACAAAAAACATAATTATGTAGGTAGGTACTTGCCAAAAACATGATAATAAATTTCTTTCGATTCTTATATTTCATTTCTATGTAACGTAGATAAAAGATTAAAAAAAATGTTGTTTGATTTTCCTACTAAACGCTACTAAACGTAATAATTGTGGTAACAGTGACAAATTGAGTAAAACGCCATCTATTGCAAAGAGCATTGTAAGCGAAAGGTTTAATTTATCTGATTTTTACTAATCTTACTTCAGCCAAAATCTTCCGTTTATCGCTTTTTAGTGACTGTTAATTTCATAACTGTTACCTATGCTGCCATCTATTGATTTTTTTTTCAAGACTAATTATAATTCGTTCGAGTTGAGACCCCATGGCGTAACGTAGTCAGAAAATATAAGAGTTACACGATAGAAAGAGATGCAACTTCTAGGTGAATATAATTGTAGGTAATTAGTGCTGTGCGACCTGAATTGCACTTTATTGTGTCGTAGCAAGAGTAGCTTTTTATTTAAATGATTTTGCGGAGTGTCCCATCTGTACTTATTTGTACCTCAAGCCAATCTTACACTCCAAACGCGTACAAAATCACGCTATTATCCAACAGTTTGGTGCGTATGATACGTCCAGTTTCGCTAGAATACTGAGTATTTCTGTTTCTGTTTTTTAAGACAAAAGCTTAGGATTCAAATTAAATTGTGGCCAGATTTAGACATGTTTACAATTTAAGAGTACACAGTACCTTCCATAAGAAGTCCCGGTTCGCAGTGTCCACAGGTATCGTTGCCAGCGTGGATATGACACAATAGTTTTGTCTCCCCAAGCTGTAGGGTACTGCCGTGCACTATCTGTGATAAACAAAAAAGCTGACTTATTTCCAAAATGTTATCATAATCAATAATCTTTTAAATTGTAATATGGACCTAATGTTATTGTAATGCAATTGTAGTGTAATGTAATTGTAATGTATTTTTTGAGGACTGGGTTACTCCAACTCTTTCGACAAATGCCATAATAGAGAACTTTTTATACCAAGTATAAAGATTTTTTTGTTTGTTTGTTTGAACCGAATAAGCTCCGAAACTGCTGGACAGATTTTAACCATTTTTTCACCAATAGAAAGCTAAATTATCAGGAAGTAACATAATGTAACCCAAAGTAGCAAAATGTTGTGTATAAAATTCATTATTTGGCGTGCGTCATTTTCCGACATCCACGCGATCGAAGCCGCGGGCAAAAGCTAGTAAGATATAATCTGCGTTTGCAATTTATTTCCTTAAACAAACACGAGTTTTAAGAAGAACAACTGTAATGCGTACACATAAGGTTCAGTTTGCGCTACAACTTCATATTCTTTATGACTTTTTCAACAGTACTAGTCAGTCTAAAATCAACTTTATTTACACTGGTATAAAGTTGATGTTTGTTTAAATGGAAATAACATCAATTGGAAACAAGGATTTATGTAGACATTAGGTACTCGCGATATCATATTTTTACTTCCATCAGTTTTCTGAAAGATGATTTCGAGAAGGCGGTCGCACTTCATACCAACAAAGAAAGCGGTTATAATCGAGGCAAGAAGGGCATTTCTAGTTTTATGAAAATATAGAAAAATCGTAGTAAATAACGAAATAATTCATTACCTCCATAGGTTTGCTCATGACCTGGCTCTCTGACATTCGAGTGCCGTTGAGTATCGTCCCGTTCTTAGAGCCGAGGTCTATCGCCATGTACAAGTTGCGAGAAGGGTCGAATTGTATATCCAGGTGATTCTAAAAACAATATAAAAAATATATAATGTAAATAAATGGTTATTAATCGGTTGAAGGACACTGAAGACACAATAATAGAAGTTTTATTGTGTTAAAGTGTTAAACTAAGCTCAAAGTCATCTCTGTGGTCGTAATTTCCAGAAATCATAGACCATCCCCCTCCACACCTCTTCTGGCAGACAGTTACTAAAGAATTTCAAGACGATAATACCGCAATCACTAATTCATTTGCTAAGCATAGCCATGATAGCAATATAGCATTACAAGATCTTCCAATACAATAAACAGCTTGTATATTGCATACAAGCTGTATATTGTATCCAATGAAAAGAATGTTTCGGGAATTATCGTCTATCATCGGAAATACGAGCGTTCGAGCATGACATCTAATATAGTTATATAGAGCTGTTACATAACATAACATATATAATCAGCCTATTAATGTTCCCACTGCTGGGACACAGGGATATACAGAGTGGGCTGTAATCTACCACGCGGGCCCAGTGCTGGTTGGTAGATGTCACATGTCTTCGAATTTTTGGTTCTAAGACATGCCGGTTTCCTCACGATGTTTTCCTTCACCGTTTTGAGAGCAGTGGTGATGAAATTATTTACACAAAGTAAAGCGCCTGCTGGGGTTCGAACCCACGACCTACAATTCGTAAGTCGGGGCCGATACCACTGGGCCACCACTGCTCTCAATATAATATATATAGAGCTGTTACAACCATGGAAGTACTTGCCTATTTCGTACTACCATATTTAAAAATTATACATTAACAACTCTATGCGGGTATTTGAACGGCTCCATATCTAGCATTAGAAATACATAATGGTAATATGGGTTTTTTAATGTTAACATTCTATACCTAAACGACTTCCTTCCTTCCTTGTTCCTTTAACTGTGTACAAAAGTACAAACAATAGGTACTATGGAAGAACTTTATATCTAAGCGGTTTGAAAACAAAATCCCATGAACATAATGACCACATCTGTTAGCGCCCCGGTTCTATAGCCACCCAGAACTGCAAGCAGAAATAGTCCTTACGGTGATATGAAGTTCTTCGATGGTACATATTATAAATTGAAGTTGCTTTTCGTGTCTGTCTGTGTGACCTGGCTCTGAAAAGTGCCTTTGGTGATGATCCTGGAGGGGACTGTGGGGAATTATCGTGGTGAGAAGATTAGTCAGCTGGACTATGCGTTACCGAGTGCCAGCTGTTACCAGGGTGCGACAGGCGTTTTATTATGATCTGGACTCTTCAGGAGGCTGAATGAAGGCACTTGGAAGGCTCTTCCATGACTTAATTCATCAGCAGACATACAAAGAAAATAACAAACTTACCCTGGAAACATTATGATCTCTAAGCAGTATAGTGTGCTGTTCCCCCTCCCTGCCGACGGTGCCGCCATCTTTAGTGACAATGAACAGGTTGCCCACGCGCAGCTTAGGTAACGTTGTCTCGCGCACGATCACGCGCATGCACGGTGGGTGATGCTTGGCTACTGCTTCTGGATATAGGAAATATGGTCAACTTTTTAGTACATAAATAACATTTCACATTACTGGCACACAGCATATGAAGGCTATATGACACCTCGACTAAGCACAATACGTCACCGACCCTACGTAGTAATAGAATATGTGATGCATTTTAAAATGTTGTAAATGTTGTAACATTCAGACATTATTTAGACTGGTACCTACATGTTACACGCAAAAAGAGTATGTAAGGATCGTAGCAGGTGACGTTCTGTAGTTTCTGCCTACCCCCATGGGAATAAGTATTCCTTATTCCCATGGGGGTAGGCATCCTACATACATAAATTATTTATGTATGTAGGATGCGCAATGCGCAAAATTACACACATTTTAGCTTTCTAAGGACATTCACTAAGCTTAATATGCACTTACACCATGATTTGAACATAATGAAAGGATGCGTTATGGACCCAGACCCCCAAAAGGCTCAGATCAGATCAGGGAAGACCTATTAAATATTTTGGTTTTCTTAAAATACTAGCGACCCGCTCCTGTTTCGCACGGTTTTTACGACTTGACAAAACATCGAGATATCTTAGGTAAACGTAACTTTAATACTAATGTATTATACACATAAACTTTCCGGAATAAATTGTCTAAACGATGGTGAAAACCTCATCAAAATATGTTGCGTGGTTAAGGAGAACAACGCGGACATACAACCAAACACGGACATACAAACGCAAAAAGGGACTTTGTTTTATATGTATATAGGGTAGTCACGTATATACGTGTCACCCTATGTTCACATAACATAAACAGCTTATTAATGTTCCCACTGCTGGGACACAGGCCTCCTCTCTATGAGAGGGAGTGGGCTGTAATCCACCACGCGGGCCCAGTGCAGGTTGGTAGATGGCATCGAATTTTTGGTTCTAAGACATGCCGGTTTGCTCACGATGTTTTCCTTCACCGTTTTGAGAGCAGTGGTGATGAAATTATTTACACAATGTAAACCGCCTGCTGGGGTTCGAACCCACGACCTACAACTCGTAAGTCGGGGCCGATATTGGGCCACCACTGCTCACTGGGCCACCACTGCTCACATAAATCGTCAAAATGTAGGGAACAACTGATTTTTTTTTCGCGATTTCTGGTTTGATCCCATAGCAAAAATTGTTCATAATGGTAAAGTCACGTGTTTAAGTATGATAAGTATCGGTCACTAATTACCAGTCACCCTATAGATAAGTACCTAT
Source organism: Conistra vaccinii (assembly GCA_948150665.1). Taxonomy (NCBI): domain Eukaryota; kingdom Metazoa; phylum Arthropoda; class Insecta; order Lepidoptera; family Noctuidae; genus Conistra; species Conistra vaccinii. Next base: position 9,387,232 of record OX411327.1, read on the forward strand.
TCACTTGCGCTAAAGAAGACCTAATGAACGACACTGATGCCGCGATCAACGTGGTCACCTGTTGGGCTCAAACATAAAAACGAAGTACCAACAACACGAAAAGAAGAATATCAAAATAAATCACAGCTGTGACATAAAATTTACCATCGTCACTAGCTGTTGATGTGCTAATGTTAGACTTTTTATCATCATCTTCATCAGTATCTGAATTTTCAGTGCTTGTGTCACTGCATTCACCATCTTCTAACTCTTCTTGCACTGCAGTTTTACCATTGGATTCTTCTTTTTCCTCTTCTTTATCATTAGAAGTTACTGTTTCAACATTTTCTTCTACTTTTTCTTTTACTTCTTTGGGTTCTTCATCTTTAGTCTTAACCTCAGAAGAATCGTCTTTCTTAACTTTCTTTGTATTATTCTTCTTACGCTTAGATTTCTTTGGTTCTTCTTTTCCATCGGCTTCTTTGTCCTGTAATATAACATTTAGAATGTTGGTATGGGTGTAACCGTTCATCATTTAATTACCTAAGGCTGTTTGGCCTCGGAGTGAAACCTGAGATAAGTTTTTCGTCAGGTTATCAATGTCATCTTCTGTTTTCTTTTCCTGAAAACAGAACACAGTATTGAAATTAGACAATACAAGAACAACTGTATTTTATCATAATTTATAACTTGTATATTCTAGATAAGGGAATAAGTACTACATTTTGTTAAGTTAATAAACCTGACGTGTCTGGTATATAATAAGTCCAAAAATCTAATTTTACACTATGAGCATTTGAAACTTTTAAAAAAGCTACAAATCAGAATAGTTATGTTTGTTGATCAAACTGTTACATGTAGGTACTTATCGCAGCAGGAGACTTACAAAGAATAGAAAAAAGAAAGTAAAAATTTTGTATGGGTGATGTAAAAACAGAAAATTACCAATTTTGGACTTATCATGCATACACCAACACCACAGAAACAAGATAAGGGAATAATTATTGAACCATTTCAATACAATTCTGGCTCTCAAATTAAGCATAGATTCATCACAGTGGGCCCTCTCAGAATACCAGCGCTGCGGTATTTATTATTTCTTTAAATATTATTATGCTGAGATAGGAGCCTTTTTGGCCTCGCACAGGTCATTATATTTTGTAAATTTCTTAAATACTCCGTTTGTTTATTTATTCTTATTTATAATGTTTTTACTATTACTGTTTGTATTTCTTGTGCGTGTCCCAAATAAAATATTTTTCTTTCTTTCTTTTCTTTAGATTCATAAGAAATCAATCACTTTTATCATACTATATTTACATAGACATCAATGCTTTAGTATTGTTCTAGACTAGAATCCAGGATATAGCCTACATGACCAGAAAGAGTGTTAGACCTACTTACCATTTTATGTTTTCTAGCTTTCCTTTTCTCATGAGCCAGTAACGCTGCATTAGAGGAAGTCCTATCTGGGTATGAATGGAAAACAAATGTCTTCTTCTCTTCTGAGTAGTAGTAGTAACATTCTGTGTCCGTATGGTAGTACAGCCCCAGCTCCTGAAAATTACAAAATATAATATAGTATGGCAGACAAATGCATGGTGTAGTATGGGGCGCCCCCCGGGCCAACGACCTTAAGTAGGTGGCTGGGACAGACTGGATGCGGAAGGCGGAGGACCGGTTGTTGTGACGCAGCCTGGGAGAGGCCTATGTCCAGCAGTTGACTGCGATAGGCTGAGTTGATGGCACACAACAGGCAGTTTTTTTTTTAAGGCAGGTCTTGTATGCCTTGTGTTCTACTGCAGGGAAAAGGTTGATGACTTAATTATACTGGCATAAAGGAGCCACTAAAAGTAGATTGGTAAGTATAGTTGAATGAGGTTTTATCATAGGTAGGTATTGTAGTCATATATTGCATTTTGTAAAATAATAAAGACTTATAATTATTTAAAAGATGTGAAACAAAATTGTTACCGAATTATAATAATATCCAGTCTTATAATCATAGTACATTCCCGCAGTCTCCACATACACCATCCCAGATTCCTTCATGGCATCTTGCGCAACCTCTGCTACTTGCTCCGCTATGCTCTTACTTTCCTTACTGTCGTCATTTATATTCCATCCCAAGTCCTCCTGCTTTTCTACTTCTTTAACTATTTTCGGAGCATTCTGTTTCGCCTTTTTTATTATTTCTTCTGTTTGCGTTATTTCGTCTTTAGTTTTAACTGATTTTGATTTCTCAGACACTATTTCTTTAGAAGTGTCATTAGACTCTGTTTGAGTGGATTGATTTAGGACATTGACAGTATCTGTGCTTGCTTGTATATTATCAGTGTTATTACCACTATCTGTTAGTTCCTTTACAGACAAAACATCTTTAAATCTATTTTCATAAACCTGTAAAATTGCATATTATGAAAAGTAGAACTTTGCAATTGTTGCTTTTTGGTTTATTAAAGAGAGAGGTCGGTGGGTAGCCTTAGGGGCGGATTTAAGCAACTGCAATCGGCTAATGACTGCAAATAAATAGTAAAAAAATATGTTCAAATCGACAACATTTTTGGATGTTTATTTACCATTTCATCTATGCCATACTTGAGCTTTTGTATCATAATCTGTTTCTGTTTGATACGCATTCTCAGTCTTAGTATCAGCTCCAGGATTTCAGGCCGGTATTTTAGAGATAGTCGAAGACTCCTCAAGTTGAAGCTATGTTTTGGCTTTCTGCTATGTGATTCCATCATTTTTATTTTGTTCAGATTAGAGAAACTTGAGTCAGCTAAAACAAACTAAATAGCACTGTAATAAGCCTATTATTTACCACGAAAATAACAATTACAAATATTTATTTGACTTTAATGCCAATTTTTGACTTTACTTACGTTGCCTGACAGACAGTCAGACACTGACACCCACAGATTAGATAAGTACTGACACCACAGTCAGTGTTGCCATGGTATAAGAAAACAGAAATAGGGTATGGCATTCCGAGACACAGGGGTTACGTGGGTGACACTTTAACTAATCAAGAGTTGCAGAAAAGAGAGACGATATGTTTGTCAAGGACTGGCAAATATTTTGTGTGACATCAAAGTCATCTATGCGTGACCGGTCGCCATGTTTAGTGCAGAGTTTTGTGGTAGATGTGCTGTCACACTGGATTATTCTGAGAGTCAAACAATGGTCAAACGTTTGCTTGCTCTCTCTCTTGCACTCGCAGTTACAACCCTACGAAAGGCGGCCATGTTATGTGCCTGATTTTTGTAGGTATGCACGCTAATTTTGTAGGTATAGCAAGTCCGTATCTTTATTGTCATTTAGACATTTTGCAAAATGTTGCTAGATTTTAAGATATTTTTATAATATTATTTACTCCGTATACCGAGTACCCTATATATAATTGTAGTCTGTGGTAGACAGAGTATACTCCGTATACTCTGTCTACGGTAGGTACCTCAGAGTAATAACTTATTACTCTGAGGTAGGTACAGACGCCAGCACATCAACCTACTCCAATCTGTCAAATATTCCCAATCAACATTGAACCTATAATATACTAGCTGCCCGTCCCAGCTTCGCATGGGTAGCCCTAATTAGCAATAAATTAAAATTGCGGCTATAAATTGAGATTTAAACTATCCTATCTCTCAAGTTGGATCGAACTGCACATGGTGTGCGAATTTTATTATAATCGGTTAAGTGGTTTAGGAGTCCATTGAGGACAAACATTGTGACACGAGATTTAAATATATTATAATATACACACATCAAAAGTGTCTAGGGATCAAGCATTTTTATGCGGATTTCTTGAGATTGAGATGTGGCTTTGTAATAAATTTATGATTTTACTAGCTGCGCTCCCCGGCTTCGCACGGGTAGCAGTAAGTACTTATCTACGGCGCACCTACCTATCTACCTACCCTGCTCTACCTACCTACCCTACACTGCCCGACCTACCTACCTACCCTGCCCTACCGGGATACCCTACCCTGACCGACCTACCTACCTATCTACCCTACCTACCTACCTACCTTCACCTATCTTCCTATCTATCTACCCTGCCCTACCTAATTACCCTACCCTGCCCGACCTACCTACCTACCCTACCCTGCCTGACCTACCTACCTACCCTACCCTGCCCGACCTACCTACCAACCCTACCTACCTACCTTCACCTATTATCCTATCTACTTACCCTGCCCTACCTAATTACCCTACCCTGCCAGACCTACCTACCCTGCCTTACCTCCCTACCTTACCTCCCTACCCTACCTCCCTACCCTACCCTGACCGACCTACCTACCTACCTTCACCTATCTTCCTATCTACCTATCCTGCCCTACCTAATTACCCTACCCTGCCCGACCTACCTACCTACCTACCCTACCCTGCCCGACCTACCTACCTATCCTACCTACCTATCCTACCTACCTATCTACCCTATCTACACCGGTAGACGCCTGACGGGAATAACAGACTGATCAGTTACCACTTGATAGTGGTAACTGATCAAAAAATTATTAAAGTACTAATATCGCTACTAAAAAATAGGGGTTGGTGGTAGAAGAATGAAAATTTGGGGTTGTATGTATTTTTTAATGCCAAATCATTAAAAAATTACAGTAAAAAAATTTGACCAAAAAAAGAAAAAAAATTATTTGGGGTGGACCACCCTTATCACTTAGGGGTACGAAAAATAGTTTACGTCCTATTCTCAGACCTACCGAATATACGCAAAAAATTTCATAAAAATCGGTCAAGCCGTTTCGGAGGAGTTTGGCAACAAACACCGTGACACGAGAATTTTATATATTAGATAAATTTATATGGATCCTTTTTGGTGCATTTCATAATTTGAATCAGGAACTGTGAATCAAATTCGAGTAAAAGATGAAAATCAGCTGTCAATATTTTCCCTATAAAAACATACAACGCATTGAAGACATTATTAGTGCTACTGTTTCCCTACTACTGATTAAAACCAACGTTATTATGGAGCAGCGACGTCATTTAAGCAGGGAAGAAATGCTCAGAGCCGTGGGAATGATAGAAGCTGGTTCCCGGCAACGTACTGTGGCTTTAGCTCTGAATACAAGTCAGAGTGTTATCAGTCGACTTTGGACACGTTACCGAAGCACTGGTACCGTGGCTGAGCGCCATGGAGGACGGTATCGCTGCACCACACGGAGACAAGACCGATACATTCAAATCTTAGCTCGAAGAGCTCCAACAATAACCGCCATGATGTTAGCCGTGAGGCTTCATCACTCTTCAGGGAACTTAATTAGCGACCAAACAGTCAGAAACCGCTTGCATGAAGTGAACCTTCATTCCCGAAGACCGCTACGGGTACCACCTATAGCAATGCACAATCGTAGGATTCGATATCAATGGGCTCTTGAACACAGAAATTGGGCAGAAGAACAATGGCGTTTCGTGTGCTTTTCTGATGAGTCTCGTTTTGGTATGAGACCGGATACAAGACGTATACGACACTGGAGAACCCCTGGACGCCAACAGCGATTAAAATCCTGCCAGGAAGTCCATCCTTATAGAGGTGGAACCATCATGGTATGGGCGGGTATTTGGATCGGCGGAAGAACTGAGTTGATTTGGATCAGAGGCAACCTCAACGCTCAAATTTATGCTGAGACGATTGTATCAGACGTCATCGTTCCTCTACAAGTGCAAATCGGTCCCTTATTTCAGTTAATGCATGATAATGCACGACCGCACACCGCAAGAGTTGTAAGACAGACTCTCGCCGCAGCTAACATCAATGTCCTGCCCTGGCCTGCTCAGTCGCCAGACTTGAACCCGATTGAGCATGCATGGGATATGCTACAGAGAAGAGCTCTGCCGAATATGGAGGGTATCCAGTCGCAAGAAGACCTTTTTTTGTTGTTGCAACGAACATGGGCGGCCATTCCACAGCGTGATTTGGATGAACTCATTTTGAGTATGCCAAACCGATGTTCTTGTGTTGTTAGTGTTCGCGGTAGAAACACGGATTATTAATTGTTTAAGTTACCCAATAAAATTTTAAAGAAAACTGTTATTTCAGTCTTTTTTTCGAACTTTAATGTTAGTGGTTCAAATGTCAAAAATCCCTTTATTAGGAAAATGGCAAATTTCTTTATTAATGCAAAGGTGACTTGGTTTATCGTTACTGTGACAAACGAAAACACTTTATTTGATGAATCCTTAAAGAAAATTTTAATTAATATCAATCAGGAGAAAAGTTATTGCAAAAATATATGTTGATCCCTAGACACTTTTGATGTGTGTATTAAAAAAAAAATTCTTTAGTGATAAAGTTCAAAATCTATTAAAGATTTTTTACAGATTATAGTAACTTGATGTGCTGGCGTCTGTACTACGTACTACCATTTTTTTTAAAATATATTGCCGGTAGAGGAGCGTCGATGAGGTGGTTGCCTAGGGCGCTCTCGACATTTAATCTGCCACTGCCTCTGCATACCTATCCCTTTCGGGATTACAAGCGTGATTGATTGTGTTATTTATTCTTGAGATAATTTATCTGACGATTGAAAAATAATTAGGTACCTACTTCTAAGGCTGAAATAAATGACATTTTTTATTATTTGGTACGCTCTATGGAATGGACCCTAGAGTTGGTATTTCAACTTTTGGTAGCAATTTCATTTTGTGCCTATGTACTTTTGAGTTAAATTGATTAAATTCATGTTTTATTCCCGTTGAGCCTTTGGTAATGCATTATGAACCAAAATAACCTAGCTATAATGAAAATATTGTTAAATGCTATTTTATTTAAGAATGTAGGTAATGTTACCAAAAGTCTAGTAAGTACAAATTATATTTTAACATGACTGTAACTTCTAAGTTAGAGGTATTCTCAATAGAAACTCTTGCGCATAGATATGAGCAAATTGGCGATGGGCCTGCTGCGTTGTATTATTGTTGTATTGGTTTTATTCATCTTCATATATTTTGTCTTATAATAAAACGTTTAGAAAATGAAATGAGTTTTAGTTGTTAAACATTTATTAAACAGTAGGTAATAACTAATAATACAAAGTTTTTTAGAAATAATCAAATATCCAATCATGGGCGTACCCAGGGGGGGGGGGGGGGGCAGAGGAGGTCAGCTGCCCCCCCCTCCCCTAGATTTTTTCGGATTTTCATGTTGTCACCTATTATGCATAACTGACTTTAAAAATGGAGGACTTTCTATATTTGGCTGTTTTTTTTTTACAATGTTTATCGATTTTTTCGTCAATTGTAGACCAATTTTGCAAATTCATTTTTCAATAAAAAAAAAAAAATTATATTCGTTCTACAATTGGCGAAAATATCGATGAAAAATGATTAAAAAAAATTTATAGACGAACATAGAACGTCCTTCTTTTTTGAAGTTGGTTAAAAATACACAAACGCAGCAGCAATATCAAACTATGTAAAACATGTGGGGGGGGGGGGGATTTCTGATTTGCCCCCCCCCCTGGGCCAAAAGCTGGGTACGCCCATGTATCCAGTAGGTACCTACTTATTTTACAATGTGCTTTAAAATATAGTAACAGTGAAAAATAAAAACTTTTAACAAAAAAATAAAAACCGACTTCCAAAAAAAACACTACAAAGTGAAAAATTATTTAATTTCGGAAGTCAGTGTCTTTGGTTTTGAATTTTCGTTTTATACCACTGACTTCCGAAATTAAATTATTTTTCACTTTGTTTGTAGTGTTTTTTTTGGAAGTCGGTTTTTAATTTTTTAATTGTTTTGTTAAAAGTTTTTACTTTGTAGTGTTTATTTTGGAAGTCCGTTTTTATTTTTTTTGTAAAATGTTTTTATTTTTCACTTTTTAGTTATGGTACCTACCCAACACAAATTCGAATACCACTGCCTGCTATGCAAATTTATAACAGTGACAGGAAGTTATCATCATATCATCCATATAAACTAAGTGGGAAAAATATGTATTATTGAAGCTAATTCAAAAACTATCCAAGCAAAGTTAATAAAAATTATATGGGACCATCTCGGGAGCTTACCCTTTCAAACAAAAAAAAAAGACACTCGGGGACTGCCCCGGCGAAGCTATTGCATAGCATTTTTTATCAACTTACGCAATTGTAAAATATTAACCCGAATACAAGAAATACATATACAATGATGACATTGACAGGAACTGTTATTCACATTTATAGTTTTTAAAACTTGACACAACGTAATGGCCGGGAACATCAAACTAATAAAAAGGTTTTAATTTAACTAATAATAGTCAAGGATCATTCGTCTAAGTAAATTTGAACTTTATTGTCAAACAGTTAAACATAATTTTCAATACAACACTCTCGTATCATTCATCTAAGTAAATTTGAACTTTGTTGTCAAACAGTTAAACATAATTTTCAATACAACACTCTCGTATCATTCGTTTAAGTAAATTTGAACTTTGTTGTCAAGCAGTTAAAACATAATTTTCAATACAAACACTCTTTTCTTAGGAAAAACAAAACACTGTTTTCGTTACGGAATTTCTGGATTAGGTCTCCACGCTCAAGGCCCGCGATAGAAGCTATGCAATAGCTTAAAATTATTTTCAAAATCGGTCGACAATTGACGGAGAAATCGATGAACATAAATAAAATAAAAAAAAGCATACACAAACATTGTGTCGAACATAGCACATTCCTGCTTTTTTTTCGTTATATAATTATATTTTTCTGTTTATAGGTATATTTTGCAGAGAATATCTCATGTAGAACTTACTTGGAACCGACTTACGAATTGTAGGTCGTGGGCACCTAAACAGGCACTTTACTTTGTGTAAATAATTTCATCACAACTGCTCTCAAAACGGCGAAGGATAAACATCGTGAGGAAACTGGCATGTCTTAGCACCAAAAAATTCGAAGACATGTGACATCTACCAACCCGCACTGGGCCCCGTGGCAGATTACAGCCCACTCCCTCTCACAGAGAGGAGGTCTGTGTCCCAGCAGTGGGAACATTAATAGGCTGATGATGATGATGTGATGTAGTGTCTTTTAGGCAGCGTGGTACCTAAATGTATTTCATTTATAACATCATTAACAAGTGTCTGACTGTGAGTGTAATCTCATGCATCGGCTCAGTTAAGAAATTTTCCGCTCAATACTACTGCTATGGCCTATGGCGTATGCTTAGAATAATAACGCAGGCGTATGTGAGGAATATACTTCTATTAGATTAGTACCAGGGGGTCTACCACCACCTCTTTTAGCAATCTTACATCACGTTTAGCCAATCGTATCGTAATCGTATCGTATAGCCGTCAATCTCTTTCCCTAACTGAAGTACCCAAGATTAAAATAATAATGCTTTAAGGGGTGGTGATAGTGATATACCCCCTCATAAGAGATTCAAAATGATCATGTGATAAGTACTATGCCAGAAGTCTAATCTACTACATTTCCTCTTTCTATATCAAAACACTTATGTGACTTCAAATTCTTCTCTTAACTTAGTCGTCTTGCCAAGTCTATAACGGCATAAATAACAATCGTAATTTTGACACAGACGGTATAACTTTCGATTGTAACAATTCGGTCCTAATTTTAGACCCAAAATTAACTGCATTCAATAACAAATTAAGTGAAGGTGACATCAGGGGAGCGGTCAGGGATACTGTTCAGCAGCGATGTGGTAGCCTTGATCTCCAGAAACGTTAACAGCCCTAGAGAGTAAACATCCAGCGCTAGGAGAGTCGTGTAGATCCGCCTGCGGATAGTCTCACCTTTCCCGATTCCCCCGACCCTCCTGACCTAAATGCATCCTTCCTAAACATTTCGGCACCCCAGTCGATTGGATCCGTGAGCTCCTACCGGAGCGGTTCCGCCGACGGTCTCGATGGCCTGACCCCACAAAATCTAAAGGATATATTGTGTTCCGGCTCCGGGGACGCTGGTGAATCGCTTCTGAAGGAGCATGCGGGGCCGTCGTCGATGTCTTATACGGGGCCAACCTATGTGCCCTGCGCAAGAAGAACGACGGATTCATTCCATCACCGTTAGGGGCAACTACTCTACAGGCCTACGGCAACCAAAATATGTTGTAAGGTTTAAAGAGAATTCCTTACAGCTAAGTTTCAGCCCCTGCAGCTTGGTTTCGGTTCGAGAGGGGGCTGTGAGGCTGCCGTGCATGGACCTATCCACATTTTTTGAAATCCAACAAAGATGGTTATCCTCAAGGTTGACGGTAAGAATGCCTTTAACTCTGTCAACAGGGACACTTAGTTGACTAAAGTAAAAAAGGAACTACCCGCAATTAAAACTAAAACTAAAACTAAACTAAATTATTATATAACGACAATGTTTTGGAATCTGCAGTAGGATGCCAACAAAGTGACGCTCTCGGGCCAGTCATTCAGTTATCCAGAAACTAAATTCAAAATGTAACGTGTGGTATTTATATGATGGAACGCTAGGATTTAGGTGATGTGATGTAAACACCGTTTTGAAAGACTTACAACTCCTCAAACAAAAATTTTAATCCATTGGCTTGGACCTTAACCCATCAAAATGCGAAATTTACCTACGGCAGTGCGCAGCTGCGTCCTGCGGAGTAAACCGGTTTTTGAAAACGTTCTCATTTCGTTTTCGTTCCGAACGAAATGTAAAAAAAAGAACGAGAACTGGTAGAAACCTTTTAAAAACGTTATTTAAAATAACGTTTCCGAGCCCTGTTTGGTAGCAATCACATCTCTTGGACGAAATTGACCAAATTATTCGCAGCACACTAACATCTATCTTAAATGTGGCCTTGGACGACCGAGCGTGGCTGCAAGCAACACTACCCATCCGTTTTGTTGGCCTCGGCGTCCGCAATATTGCCAGTATTAGCTTACCCGTGTTCCTGTCCTCTGTCCACAGCACTGAAAACTTGACCGGGAAAATTTTAGCCCCCTGCCTGACTCTGAAGTGCTGTGCTTGACCGATGCGGAGAAGCCTGGTATGCCTGGAACGCGGCATGCCCGAATACAGATCGGCCCGTGAACCCATCTTCCCAGAGGCAATGGAATGAGCCGCTCTGCAGGTTGGTACGAAATAATCTTATTAATACGTCCACCAATACTGCTGAGCGTGCAAGCCTGCTGGCTGTGGCTGAGTGGGAGTCGGACCTCTAGCTTCAGGCGCTACCGTCACCCAACATAGACACTATGCTAGGCACCTTCCGGCTCGCTACTTGCCTGCGTCTGGGCGCTCCTTGCGTGGCTCCGCATCGTTACCAATGCGGTGAAGGTGTCGACTGTCTCGGACACCATGGCCTGTCCTGCAGTAAGAACGCAGGCCGGATAGCACGGCACGTCAGCATCGATGACATCATCCATCGTGCTCTTGTCAATACCGGGGTGCCAGCTGTTTTAGAACCCAATGGCTTGGCTCGCGACGATGGGAAGAGACCAGGCGGAGTGACCACAATGCCTTTTAAGGTAGTTAGGACATTGGTGTGGTATGCAAAGTATGTCGACACGCTTGCGCCATCCCATCTTCCTAGCACAGCGGACTGTGCTGAGGCTGCTGCTGCTGCAGGTGCGGAAAACCTCAAACGGCGCAAATACTCAAATCTTAATGGGACTTATATGTTTGAGCCGTTTGGGGTTGAAACACTAGGGCCATGGGGTCCGAGTGCCCACTTAGTTTTTCAAGACATCGCCAAGCGGTTGGCCGACTCTTCACGTGACCAGAAGGCTGGCCTATTTTTCGGCCAAAGAATCAACATTGTCATACAATGTAGCAATGCTGCCAGCCTTTTGGGCACTTTTTGTTGACAGCGGCAGCGATGCGAAAATTAATAATTAATTTAAAAATCTTCCGAACCTTGCTTCAACTAAATAAAAATTTCGGCATGTACAAAGATCTCAATGTCTTTGCACTTACACATTTGTTCTTCGATCTCCTCTCTCATTTTGCTGTCAATCTCGTATCGACGCTCTGCTAGTACATACACTGCTATACGACGCTGGATACCAACTCCTTCTGTCAAGATTCCTTTGAGAACGGATCCGATCAATTTCGCCTTCGAATTGCCGTACGAGAAGTTATCACGTAAGTAATCAGACAAAGCACCGGTATACAGTTCTATTATGGAGTCGAAGTAAGTGCTCACAAGTTCAGCTACCTCCTTTACTATATATCTTCCGAAGACGAAGCCCACAGCGTCCACGCCCTCCGACTTCCTTCTCTTCGGATCAGCAAAAACTTCTGGCTGTTTCATACTTTGTCTAACAGCTTTGAAATACAACATTGTTAAATGTATCTTCGTATACTTTTTGAAGTTTTCTTCTTTCGGCATAAACTTTTTTATCCAAGTTAAGATCCTCTCAATCACTAACAAACACGACGAGTATTTAGTGTCAAAAAATGCAGAATTGTACAGTAAACTCTCTAACACTTGATCCAGCCTTTTGTCGAAATTAGATTCCTTTTCAAGTTGCAGCGTATCCAAAAGTTCTAAAAACCGATTCCCTATATTCATGAATCTTCTTTCAACATCCTCTTCATTCCTGGATAGCAGCAAGTACCTGACAAATATAGGGGGGTACGGTATCGCCGGAATATCCTTATCAGTATTGTTGAGAATCTGCAGCAATATGATGTCTATTGACTCATTGGCTTCGGGAAGAACTTTCGACAGATCACAAAGCACATCGGCAGCACTGGAATGGGAGATTTTGTTGATAGCAAGGTACAAGGTAGCGCAGTAGTCGGCTTTGATGGTGGACGGGATCCAGTCGGTGTTTTCGAGTAGTTGACGAAGCCTGTTGCGGGGTTCGAAGTCCACACTAGAGAACAGGGGCTTAACGATATCCCATACTCCGAGGTCTGCACTAGCACCGTGGCGGCGGAAGTACAGCAACGCTACATTTAATGCTACCGCGGGACGCAACTTCGCTGCTGATGCGAAGGTTTCGAGTAGTAAACCCCCCGGCCCCGTAGATCGCATACTCAATGCTAAGGCTACTCTTACTGTGCGTTTTTCAGCCGCTAACGCACGGGTTGAGCCAGCTCTTTCTATTTCTCGACAGCACATTGCTCGCGTCGCGATAGCTGTTACGCCAGCCTTACGCCAACCCCACTCCGCAAAGTTGACGAAAGGCCGGGCTCGAGGCGCGCAAGCTTTTAACGCGGCCGCAAACTTCACATTTTCTTTACCGGGTGCGTCAAACTCACTTAATTCTTTCTCAAAGTCTTGGAACAAAAGACTTGCCAGCGGTCGTGCCAACTTTACATTCTTAAGTTTTTCATTCTGTTGTTGAGCAATCTTCTCCTTTAATGCACTTCTGAGATTTACCATGAAATTCTGTTTCTGGTCAAAGTAAACCACTAGCTTCGACGTGAATCTATCGAAGCTCGTCCCGCGGTCAGCCAATATGTCGACAACCCGCTTGTATTCGAGGACAGACGGATCATGACGGAGAGCATTCACTAGTGCCGCTTCATCTTTCCGGAATTCCATGTTATGTCGCAACAGCTCTCGGCGTGCAATCCTCATAGTATAAAGCTGCTTCAATAAAGATCGTGCGATGTCAGCATCATGCAAAGCTAAGGCCACGATTGCCTTCACTGCTAGTGAGGATGGCTCAACTCGAATGCGATATAATCTTAGAACATCTAGTAAGTGACCGAGACGCTCCGCGGCGACTGCTGGTTCCACATCTATAGCAGCCGCTGCCAACATGCTTTGAAGACCGTTAGCAACTCTTAGTCTCTCGTCCACCTTTAGGGAATAATCTGACAACGATGAAAATTCTTTTAAAAATGAATCGCGGACAGCTTGTTCACATTCGCCAGCTAATAGCTGGCGAATGACGACGGAGTGCAATCCCTCGATACACGCGGCTTCTGAAGGTGCACCGTCGAGCCCGAGTCCGTGCCCGAAGTCCAGAAATTTTTGCCAGTCATCTGCAGGCAGGCGCCAGACGTTAGCGCGCTTGACGAGGCTGCGCAGTATGGAGGCGCGCGTGTGTGCTGCCTCGTTGCTGTGCCGCACAGCGAGATTTAACACAGCTGACACCGCGTCAGTGCGACCACCAGTCTTGCTTACCAAAACAAGGAAGATATCACGGCGTCTGTCCGCAGAACCAGTAGCGCCTAATCGCTGACCCAATACGTGCAGCGTGCGTTCAAAACCAATTAAACGAAACTCATCGAACAATTTGTCTAAATCTGTTATCACTTGTATCATACAATCTTCTACTGCCGGCATTTCACATTGTGGCGTACATGTCATAAACATTTCATTGCCAAGGCTATTAAGCATTTTAAACCTATCATTCCCGCAGACAAATACGAAATCCTGGTCATCGAAGACATGTGGACCGGTGTCGGACTCCGTCAGGGGAGCGGGTATCTCGTACGGCCATTTATCTTCACAGCCACCAACGTCTTTATCAACAAACACTCGTTTCTTGAACGCCGCTCTCTTGTCAGGGCTGACTCTCTTTATCAGTGGCTCCACGACTTTGTATTCGAACCAATGCTGCAAGTAGCTCGCTCTTGCTAGCTTTAGCACTACTTCCTGACACTCCTCGATACTGAGCCGGGCAGCAATAGTCGGGATGTGCAGTATATACGCAACGTACAGCTCCAATTTATTTGTGAATCTAGTTTTATGGCAGCGTAGGATGTAGTCTGTCGCCAAAGGACTGAAACTGCTAAATCTTTCAATATCAAAATACTTCTCCGTGATGTCAAGGAACACTTCTGCATCTGACTTCAGCACACATTTTACGCTCTTGTAGTAGTAGAACTCATCTCGGTAGCGGGTTTTCAAATCTTCATCCGTCGCCAACGAGTCGAAATATATTTTGGCGACTTTGGGACATTTCTCGCACAGCACTTTTAATGAATGAGTGGATAATTTAGTTAATATCTTCGGAGCCTCTGCCAGTATGAACTCATGACTGCAGTGACTAAGAAACTTTATAGCAAACTTAAATGATTGCTCTTTGTAGTGCTGATAGAACTCCTGACTCATTGCTGGGTCTCGTAAATTTATGTAAAGCCAGTGCTTCATTTTGGTAACTGCTGGCATAATCATTTCTGGGAAGAGAACATCTTCTAAATATTTAGGGTTAATAATGTCATGGTGGTCTATCAGCCATGTTGATTTCAGGGCTCTGCTTACATATAACATGTCATCGTCTTTTAAATTACGAATTATGTAGTCTACTTGTTTGAGTTCTATGGCGAGTTCTATTTTAAAGAGGCGACCAACTGGAGACTCTTCAGGCAGGGCCTCGACATCCTGGATCGTAGCTCCACTTTTCTTAGCCTCACGCACTAAGGAGTTGAGGTACCGATGCCGTTGGCCCAGGTTGTCTCCCAACAACGATACTGGTGGAAACAGCGCCATCTGTAAGGAAATATTACCATTATATGTACATCAAAAAATTAAAACGTAGTAAGTACCGTACCTGCAGAAAAATATAAAGGTAAGTAGTATAAGTAGGTACTTACTTTTATTAAAATATCTTCTTAGATAGGTAGGTACCTACCTATTTAAGAAAATCTTAAACATTTAGGCCCACTAAATAATTTTATTAGGTACCTATAATGTTTTTTGTCTCTGCCATAGTGATAAAATAGAATGGCGTTTTAAATTTGTTTAGCGCATAATAATAATAATAGTCCGTACATCCCGCGGAAGTGTGGGGGTCGAGGATTCTTGAATGCTAAAACCCTCCACAACCGCGAGATTTACAGTCTCAGGGAATATTTCCTTCAAATTGACGTGGGGATGCACCGAGATGTGGTCCGATATATATCTTTCCTCTATGATGTATGTGGTCGCAGTGGACAAGGGCACAGATAATATAATACATACTACGTACAGATACCCAATCCCTTACAAAGAAATGACACCTCCCTCCAGAGGAAAGATATATATCGTCGGGCTATTGACTGGCTACAGCGTAAATGTGGTACAGTTATGACAAATTGAGAAAACGCCATCTATTGCAAAGAGCCCTAAACAAAAAGATTTTATCTTTTTTTGTTGAAAATACGAGATTTATGATTACAATAGATAAATCAGCATTAAACAAGGAAGGTTTGATTTTTACTAATCTTACTTCCGCCAAAATCTTCCGTTTATCGCTTTTTAGTGACAAGACTTATTATAATTTGTTCGAATTGAGACCCCATGACAAGGGCCTCAACCCGCTCTCCTTGCCGAAAAAAGAGAACTGGTGCAAACCAGTACTTGATACTAACGATCTTAAGGAAGTATGGCAAGGCTTCAGAGTAATAACTAAAGCATAGAGAGAGTCTAAAGATTAGAGAAATGGACGCTCCGAAATTGTCAAAACGGTCACAGTTGGTCTCTTTTACACGACCAATTTAAAAAGCACAATAGTTGCTTAGTAAACGGTTAACCGTACAAGTATTTGATCTAGCCGTATAGGTATTACGTCGTGAATATCAGTACGTGTGCTGGTTGAGGTGCTGGTCATTTTTTATTAAAAACTAATAGATTTTTGAATAATTTTGTAAAAACAAAAGGTGCAAAGGACAGATCAATAGGCTGCTAACATGGCTTGTTTTGTGTTATCGTGTAAATCACCAATGAGGTTATACAATACTAGAGGAGCAGCGTCCTACAAACAATTTCTGAAAAACGTCACCACTTACGAGTTTAAAGACGTAGCTTTGAAACGGATACATAAAATGTCAATCTGTCAAAATAATCTATGTTTGTCTCATTTCTTCTACCGTCAAACTAATGACGTTGGAATGAGACAAGATATTGCTATCGGAAAAACGACCAGAGTTGCCAATGATCAACATAATTTGCCCAGAATGAATGAAGGTTTTATTGAATCAATTAGGTAGGTACCTACTATGAAAGGTTGTATTATGGAACTTTCAATAGATAAAAGATTTTAAAAAATTGACAAGGTTTACGGTAAACTTACATTTATGCAAAAAAAGAAACGTAAATATATGTTTCAAAAGTATTAAGATTTGGACAAATAATATTGTTCATAATGTAATATATAATTTCTATGTTCATGACAATCGATTAAATTAATTAAAGTGATGTAACGCACTAACCAGCGAAATTCACTTTTTTTTTAATAATATAAATCAATCTGTCTAGCCTTTTCCCAACTATGTTGGGATCGGCTTCCAGTCTAACCGGATGCAGCTGAATACCTGTATTTTACATGGAGCAACTGCTTATCAGACCTATACCTGTAAGACTGGTTGTCAGACTTTCGAGCTTCTGACGACCCGTAACGACTGTCACAAGATCCACGAATGACAGCTGGGACCAACATCTTAACGTGCTTTTCGAGGCACGGAGGAGTCTCGGTATTTAAAGATGGGCACCCATCCATGGACCAATCCCGGCAAGCGTAGCTTAATCTGATGGATCGACCCGTGCGGCTGTTATTACTTAGCCACGAGCTCCTCCTCCAGTTTAAATTTCTTAGAACAATAACATCAATTAGAAAATAGTTCGTAGTACCGACCTAGTTTATGAAACTTGCAGGGGTATTAAAACACGAGCGTTTTAATACCTAGATATGTGAAGTTTTATACATACTACAATATACACACTACTACATCTCATCATTCTCCTGCCCTTATCCCAATTTTATTTGGGGTCGGCGCAACATGTCCCTTTTTTCCATACTTCTCTATTAGTCGTCATTTCAGTAGTTACCCCCTTTCTAGCCATATCATCTTTCACACAGTCCATCCATCGTTTCTTTGGTCTTCCCCTACTCTTATAGCCATCGACATTCACACTCAAAACTTTCTTCACGACATTTTCCTCATTCCTCCTCATCACATGCCCATACCATGACAACCGATTACCGCACAACTTTTCAGTCACCGGTGCCACTTTCAGACTTCCTCTTATGTACTCATTTCTTACTCTATCCATTCGTGTAACACCACACATCCCTCTTAGCATTCTCATCTCAGCTGCATGCAATTGCCTTTCATTCATCCCTTTGGTGGCCCAACATTCTGATCCATACAAGACAGCAGGTCTAACCATTGTTTTATATATCTTCCCCTTAAGTTTAAGGGGAATGCGGGAGTCGCAGATTGTTCCCGTGACCTGCTGCCATTTCATCCATCCAGTGTTAATTCTGTGCTTAACCGCCCGATCTATTTCGCCATCGCTTTGCACGAGTGAACCGAGATACCGAAAGTCGGAGCAGACTGGCAGAAGCGTGCCATCAAGCGCTATGGCTCCAGAACTAGAGAGACCGCCGAAATCGCAGAACATATGTTCAGTTTTGGTTCTGCTGATTTTCAAGCCAACACTCTCCAGCTTCTGCTGCCATTTCTCCAATCTGCTCTGGATCTCAGGTTCATCCTCACCGACAAGAACAATGTCATCGGCAAACAGCATGCACCAGGGTGCCTCTTCCTGTAAGTCCGACGTCAGGGCGTCCATAATCAACAAGAAGAGGTAAGGACTTAAAGCCGACCCTTGGTGCAAGCCTACAGCCACACTGAACTCATCAGTATTGCCAGCAGCCGACCGAACGTACGTACGAGATTGGCTGTACATGGCACGAATTAACTCTACATACTTCCCGGGCAAACCTTTCTCTTTCAAGGCCCACCACAACACATCCCGAGGTACCCTATCATACGCTTTCTCCAGATCAATAAACACCATGTGCAAGTTCTTGTGTGCACGTCTGTACTTCTCGCACAATTGGCGGAGTGCAAAGGTGGCGTCCATTGTTCCTCGACCTGGCATAAACCCAAACTGGTTTGGGGTAATCTCACTCTCCTCTCTCAGTCTTTTCTCTATTACTTTCTCCCATACCTTCATACTATGTGACATGAGCTTTATCCCTCGATAGTTGTTGCAGTCCTGTACATCACCTTTATTCTTGAAGATGGGCACTAGCGAACTATTGCACCATTCTTGTGGGATCCCCCCTTCATGCAACAACTTATTAAAGAATAAAGTCAGCCACATACATCCATCTTCTTTTAAACACTTCCATACTTCTACTGGTATATCATCTGGGCCTACAGCCTTACCATTTTTCATACTTTGAACTGCCTTTCTCACTTCATCCATGCTTATTTCCCTGATCAAACCCATATTTACATGTACCTCTTTAAGCACACCATTCCATTTATTCTCTTCGTTCATTAACTTTTCTAAATAAATCTTCCATCGTTCTTTTATTTCGTCATCTTTGCACAAAACCTTACCGGCGTCATCTTTTATACATTTCATGTGAATTATATCTCTCGTTCTCCTTTCTCTTGCTTTTGTGATCCGGTAGAGCTCCTTCTGGCCTCTAGGGCTCTCCAGTGAGTCATACAACTTCTCCTGCGCCTTAGACCTCGAAACTGCTACCGCCTTTTTTGCCTTTCTCTTCCATTCTTTATAAATCTTCTTCTTATCATCCTTTAATCCACAGACTTATAAAGAGTAGCAGACCAAACATTCGCTAAAAATTGCGTAGCCATTACGCACACATAGGGAAAGTTGTCAATACAGGGCCGGTCTAGGGCCGGTTGCCGGTATTATCTAACGATATTGAAACAACCAATGTAAGTACTTACTGAAACTCCGCGAAAATCGATATTCTCTGGGTATATGAAGTGTAGATTACTATCAATAAAGTCAATTAAACAATTTTAAGATTATTACCTGCCGAATGTTATGTGAGTAATTTCATTCGGCAGGTAATAATCTAATAATTGTCATGGATAACATAAGCATAGGTGTACCTATGCTCATGTTATCCATCACACAGACACAGGGTAACATAAATAATTTTATAATTTATTACAATAGCATGTGTGTTTACACTGAAAATCTGCACTGCAGTATTCTGGAACTACGTCACCAAAAAAACTATAAAAAATCGTAGAGTAATCTGAGGCTCTGTTTGATACTTCAATGGTAAATATTTTACAAAAAAACTTCGTCTCTGTTGCCAAATCCGTCCCTGTCTGACTAACGCGGTTGAAACATAGAACGCGATGCAGAAGATGTTGTTTGCCAACATGGCGGCGCGAGATAGACAAGCTACGCGTCAAATTTTGTCTATGTGTGAGTCAGTATAACAACAGGTGACAGAACGAGATAGAATTTACGGCTTGCCGCTTAGCAAAAAAAGGATAAAGAATCATATCCATCTATATAAATATAACTATGGATTAATGTTTGGTCTGCTACTCTTTATATGTCTGTGCTTTAATCTATCATTCCCGTTTTCTACACCCTGCCATTCTTTAAATGCAATTTTCTTTTCTTTAAGTATCTTTTGCACGTCTTCATTCCACCACCATGTATCCCTTTCTATTATACCTTTCCCTTTCGATTCTCCAAACACATCTTTAGCTACTCTCCTTATACAATCCGCCATCTCTTTCCAACATTCATTCACAGACTTTCCTTCCATATCCTTCATTTCAATCATTTTATCTACCACTTGACTCTTAAACATACTGGCGCATTCCTCTTTTTCTATCATACGCCATCTGGTTTTGGGTGGGGGCCGTTTCTTGTTCCTACTGGACGAAACACTGACTTTTACCTCCATTATTAAGTCTATGTTGTGGGACTAAGTCTTCACCTGGGAGCACTTTACAGTTTTTGACACTTTTAAGGCTGTTCCGTCTTACTAGCAAGTAGTAAATTTGTGTCGAGTGGTGGCCACTTTTGTAAGTTATAAGATGCTCTCTTTGTTTTTGGAACCACGTATTTGTTATTGCCAGGTCGAAGGCCGAAGCAGCTTGCAGTAGTGTCTCGCCATCAGTGTTACGGTCTCCGTATCCCCAACCGCCATGCACTCTCTCATACCCATCCTTAGGTCTTCCTACATGCCCGTTAAAATCACCCCCCACATACACTTCTTCACTATCTTGCACATCCATCATCACCCGATCAAAATCCATCCAAAACTTCTCTTTTACACTATCTTCACACCCTGACTGGGGTGCATACACACTAACTATATTAACCACTAAACTCTCCACAATTACTTTAACCGCTATCACTCTATCACTCACTCTTTTAACATCCACCACACATTCTTTCAACTGACTATCCAAAACTATACCCACACCATTTCGCATGCCATCGCTCCCACAATAATAAAACTTATATCCTTCTCCTATCTCTCTAGCTTTCGCGCCCTTCCACTTTGTCTCTTGCAGACACGCTATGTTCAGTCGTCGCCTTTTTAAAACATCTGCTAGTTCCCTTCCTCTTCCAGTCATCGTACCTACATTCCAGCTCGCACATCTCAGTCTAGCTTCTCTCACACTCCGAGCTTGCGTCTTACGTCGCACCTGTCCGTTCTGGTGCGACAACCCTTGTCCATTTCCCACAGAAGCCGGGTGCTGCCCCTGCGCGTCGCCTGTGGGGTACGCCCTAGCCCTATCGCGCATCATAACATTTTCTCTCATGTTGCTTAGGGTTTTGGCAAAGTTTTACAGTCGGCCGCCAGCCTGACACCAACCCTCCTTGGGAATGCTTTTGTTGGTGGTTTTCCCGCCACCTCCCGGGTGACCCAAGGTGCTACGATGGTATGCACTAGGTCTCCAACAACTGCTTGGGAATGCTTTTGTTGGTGGTTTTCCCGCCACCTCCCGGGTGACCCAAGGTGCTACGATGGTATGCACTAGGTCTCCAACAACAGCTGCTTCCTGTGGCAACACTACAGCTAACAGCTGATTTAAATTGGTTCTTGTAATTTTAATCTTAAATATTAAATTTCTTTGTTTTTAAAGCCTATTTCCAATTACTCATCAAGTAAATAGGATAATAATGTGTATTTTGTATTAGATTCACATACTAAGTGCAAAATAAGTGTAAATATTTCAATGTGAATCGGTGACAGTTGCCGGCACAAGGGAATTTTGCATTGTCATCTCGATAACAGGTACAATTCTTTACATTTTACTTGATATTCGTTTGTTTACGTACTAAAATTTCACCAGCAATATATTGTTCACTTTTAATACGGCTACTTTGATGCCAATGACCTTTAAACGTAAACATAACCTCTGTTTGGTATGGTGACAGAACTCCTTTGTACATCTAAATCTCATTTTTCCTTTTATTAAACTCTTAATTTTTTATCTCTTAATTAAACTACTGCCACAACTACCTTCTCTCTTTCAATTTCTTGTCGCTTCCTTAACCTTATAATCATGATTATGACTCGCAGCGCCCGTGCTCGCCTCGAAGAGTCACAAATGTTAGGACATTTCAATGCACTTAATTTACTACATCTGAAACAGTTTGGTTTTACAAAGGGTCGTTCAACTACAGACGCGGGCGTGGAGTTACTGAAGAGCATATTCGAGGCCTGGGAGGAATCGCAAGATGCTCTTGGCATTTTCTGCGACTTGTCCAAGGCCTTCGATTGCGTACATCATGATACACTCATCAGGAAACTGTACCACTATGGTATGAGGGACAAGGCTCTCGACCTTTTGACTTCTTATCTGAACAATAGAATTCAAAGGGTCGATGTTAATGGCAAGAGATCTTCAGGATCCGCGGTCACCATGGGCGTTCCGCAGGGTTCAATTCTAGGTCCTTTCTTATTTTTGATTTATATAAACGACTTACCTTACCATATACGGGATAATCACAAGATCGTATTATTTGCAGATGACACTTCCCTTATTTTTAAAATCAAACGTCAGTTAGTCAACTTTGAGCAAGTTAACGATGCACTCTCTAAAGTGGTGCATTGGTTTAATGTAAATAATCTTCTCCTGAATGAAAAAAAGACTAAACTCATTAAATTTTCAACGCCAAATGTCAGGCAGCTAACTACCAAGGTTCAAGTTAATGGAATAGAACTGAACCCTGTTGAGTCGACAGTTTTTCTTGGAATCACTATTGACGGTAAATTGCAATGGGGCCTAAGGGGCTAAGTTCGGCCGCCTATGCTGTTAAAAAAATTAGACAGATAACGGACGTAGATACAGCCAGAATTGTTTATTTTAGTTATTTTCATAGTCTTATGTCATATGGGATTCTTCTCTGGGGAACCTGTTCGGACATTAATACTATCTTTGTTCTACAGAAAAGGGCTGTTCGAGCCATTTACAACCTAGGTCCGAGAGATTCCCTTCGAGAAAAATTCAAAGAAATAGGCATTCTGACTGTAGCTTCTCAATATATATTAGAAAACCTATTGTATGTACAGAAAAATATATCAAATTTTAAGAAAATGTCCGATATTCATAGTTTAAATACCAGGAATAAACACAACCTTGCTGTACATCACACTCGTCTCCACAGAGTAAGCAACTCGTTCATGGGTCAGTGTATACGCTTTTACAACAAACTTCCCATTGACATTCGAAACTTACCCATTAAACGATTTAAAAACTTCATTAAAACCAAACTTTGTAAAAAAGGGTATTATAGAATTTCCGATTATTTAGAAGATAAAAAAGCATGGGATTGAGCTGCTCGCTCTGCTAAACCTTGTAATAAAACCTTGAAAATTGACATTATAATTATTCAGTAAAATCATCAAATTATACCAGTTTTATATAAACATTGACATTGTTGAATATTACATACAAAATGACATGATTACTTTGTAAAGTATTATATTATATTAATTATTGTGAATGTGAGGACTATGTGGATATTTTTTTTTTTCTCTTCTCTATTTTCTTTTCTTTCTCAGTTAGTTTTAATTTAATGATGGTCTGGCAGTTTGAGTAGTTTATGCGGCCTACCCAAATGTCCTTTCTTTGGTACTGTTCGTCGAGTTGAGCTCCTTAAGTTCAGAGTTGAGCTCCGCGATTACTGACAAATGCTTGCACTGACTGGACAGGTCCACTCAAAGCTGTATGGTTCTTTCCTCAAAAGACCATTTCAGACATTAGTCTACATGGTCCTCATATGGCCTGACCAAGATTATGTCTGGACTTTAAAAGAGACTGTGACCTCTGAGTTTGTTTCGGCCTTTCTTCTCAGAGTAGTCAGATAGGAAACGCCGAACTCATCTAGCTAATTTTTAACATACATTTTAATATGACGTGTAAAAGTGATTCCAATATCCTATTTACAGAATAAACAATTTCATTTCATTTCATTTCATTTCATTTCATTTCATTTCATTTCCAGTTCCCTTAGTCGCCTCCTACGACACCCACAGGATGAAATGGGGTGGCCATATTCTTAATCCGGGACCACACGGACACACTACTACATCTATCCCTACTAAATAAAAGATAAAAGGTAAAAGAGTAAGAAATATTTGTTTGCTTATAATTAATTATATATACATGTCGTCATTCACTAAACTCCCAACAGTCTGGCAAAATCAACATCGTTTTTACTGGTAACATTGATCGCAAAAACGATGTTTGATACATGGCCCTGCGCAGACGCACTTTTTAGTCTGTGAAAATAGAACCTATGCAATTATATGCAGTAACGCAGAACGCACACGACGCGCAAAAAGTCCGGCGCACAAAAAATCCGTGTAATTCGGGCAGACCGCACCGCGCCGCTCCGCACAAAAAGTGTGTGAAAAAAATTGAACGTTTGCTTCAACGCGCGCTAACGCAGACGGCGCACACTTTAGAAGTCGGCAATTTGCATTTGCTAGGGGTGGACGTGATCTATTATCATGGCGCCAGAGGTCGATGTAACTATGTTAATTCAAGAAATACAAAACAGACCAGCAATTTATGATACTTCTAAGGCAGAATATCATGATAGACATTTAAAAAGAAAAATGTGGGAAGAAGTGTGCTGTAATGTTTATTCCGCTCCTGTTTGGACAGTTTAAGTTTTTATTAGACTTTTTAGTAGTAATTGGAGATAAAACTTGCAAAACTATAAAAAATCGATTAGATGAAAAACATAGAGGTTATTTGTTTATTTTTTCTTATGCAAAAATTAGGGATGGGTATCGACATTGAATGATAATGAACGAATGACAGTTATCGTTTGATGAATCGGTATAACACCTATATCTTACCTATCACAAATACACCTATCACCTATAACAAAATAATTAATTAATTGATACATAATTAATAATTAATTTCTTTACTCATGTGACTTTACTATACTGCCAGGGTACACTTCCCAGAGAAGTGGTGAAGTAGTTAGTAAAATACTTTCTCGTTTCTATTCCATTATTTGTCCCTCTCACACCAATATTAGATATATCTCTATTTCTTCTTCTTTTTCTGTACTTCATGTACAAAATAATGCTTTGCGATCTCTGCACGATTTCCATAGCGTCTACGTCCCTACAGCTCTGCCGACAAAATGATCAAAGATGTGCGTCGTGTGCGTTGAGTCTGTGAAATATCCGCGACGGACTTTTTGCGCGCCATGCAGACTTTTTGTGCGCCGCAGACTCGATCGCACAAAAAGTGTGCCGTCTGGCAGGGCCTTATTTCGTCTCGTAATGTTTTTTTGGATAATCTGAAGAAAATTTAGCAAACTTGCTTGTGAAATGTAACACCACTTGCTTTATTAATCCTTTCAGACCGTGACATACTAATTTTAACCGCAAATTTCACCATTTTAAATTTTTTTTCGCTAAGTAATTGCTCACTTGACGTCAAGTTGACAACTGAATTCAGATATGCCTGCGGACATCTAATAGGTGGTTACGCTTATGTGCCGTACACTGCTCCTCTAGTATTGTATAACCTCATTGTAAATCACATTCGTCACGGAAAGAAAACAATGTTTTTGTAAGCTTTCATCGGTAAGTGCTTTTTTACACTTTTCATAAAAAATCACGCATAATATTTGGATGTGATCACTGATAACATACAGATTAGATTGATAATGATGCCTTCAAACTATCTTTATTACAAATTATGTTGTGATCACGAATTAATTTTCAAAAAAATAATTCGTTAAATTGTGAGGATAAGTTATGCTAGTAATGAGATACTTTTTATCGATACGATAATTTTATGCAAATAAATTGAATAAGGTATCGTTTTCTTTTTCAGTATGCCTCCAAATGAGAAAGAGAATTGGTGTAAGTGATTCCAAAAGTCAGAAATTATTGGAATAGGCATAGCCGAATATTATTATGTCAAAGTCAAAGTTATTTATTTGACGCGGATATAGAAAGGTGTTATACGAGTATTCTTGAACGATGACACATTTCGCCATATTTTGGCATGCAAATATTAATAGTAAGGCACATTCAATTAAGTAATAATCTTGGTTGAAAATATTGACTAAACATGAAATTATTTAAATCAATCTTCAATTTACACAACATACCTAATTATATAAACATTTGGCACAACATAAAAATTAACAGAATAAAATAGAATAGAATAGAATAGAATAGGTCTTTATTTGCTTAGAATGTAGGTACATAAAAATAAGTTGTTAAATTATATAATAGCATCCGAGTACATCCTGCCTTAGAGTATAGCATGCAAATGTAATACAAATTAAGGATATTACAAACAATTATCATTTAAGAAATCCTGCACAGAATAATAGCATTTATCCACAAGAAAATCTGTGAAACGTTTTTTAAATTTATGCAACGGTAAGTTTTTCATTTGGTCAGGTATTTTATTAAATATTAAAGGAGCCATACATATAACATTTCTTTTTAATAAACTAGTTTTAAATGCGCCCGTGTGTAACAGATTCTGGTATTGAGATCTCATAGCTGTACTTCGTTTTCTAGTTTCTACTAAAGTTACAAATAGACATCGATTTTGTATAACAAATATTGCTAATTCAAGGATATATAGACATGGGAAGGTTAATAATTTATGAGACTTAAATATAGGTACGCAACTGTCTGTTACTTTAAGACTAAATATAGCTCTCAGGCAACGCTTTTGCGCTTTGAAAATGCTTTCTCGTTCACTACAGTGACCCCAAAATATTATGCCAAATCTCAAGATGGAAGTTACTAGACCATGGTAAGCCACTAATACTGTTGGTAAATTTACTTTTTTTTAAAGAGTAACATAAATGCGGCTGTACTTAAACGTTTACATATATCTTCTGCTTGCGGCTTCCAGGTTAACTGGCTGTCAATTATGATTCCCAAAAATTTTGTACTGTTTATCTCCCACAGATATTCGTTGGTAGAAGTGCATGATTTTAGTTTTTAGGAGATTAAGAACTAGATTATTATTATCAAGCCATTTTTTTAAATTATTAATTGTATTGTTAATGTCATTTACATATGATTCTTTATTGAAACATGAAACAATTGATGTGCTATCATCTGCAAATAATATCATAGGATGAAGTATATGTCGTGGTAAGTCATTTATATATAATAAAAATAACAAAGGTCCGAGGACGCTGCCCTGCGGGACACCATAGTTTATTTCTCTAAAAGACGATATAATTTTTAATTCCTTTCTAGATCTCAAACACAGGCTCGATATCTCCGTACATTGTTTACGACCTTTTATGTACGTTTTTATTAAATTAAAGGGCATTGCCACGAATACCGTAGGCGTGAAGTTTGGTTAGGAGGATATCGTGATCCACACAGTCAAAAGCCTTCGACATATCGGCATATATTGCGCATACAGGTGTTTTAGAGTCTACTTTTGGCATTATTTTATGGAGAAAGTCGAAAATAGCCATGTTGATGTTTTTATTTTTTCTAAATCCCTTTTGTTCATCACAAAGTATGTGGTATTTCGTTAAAAAATTGTAGAGAGATTCATAGATAATTTTTTCTATGATCTTTGAGAAGATGGGAATTAGAGCAATTGGTCTATAATTTGTCATTTCGTCTTTATCATTTTTTTTATATAGTGGTTTAACTATTACAGTTTTTAGGCTTTCTGGAAATACTCCAGAGTATATGCTTACGTTAATAATATGAGCAAGGGGCGCAGCTATACAATTAGAAACAAATTTTAGAACTTTGGTTGAAATGCCATCGTAGCCAAAACTCTTTTTATTTTTTAAGTTTTTTATTACACGCATGACATCTTGAGGTGTAACTGGGGTCAAAAATATTGAATGTGGGTTAATATTTATGTTAATTGTGTCACTTGACGTACGTTTTGGTACACCCGAACTCTGGTCAATGAAAAAATTATTGAATGATTCGGCTATTATATCAGGGTTTGAAATTATTTCGTCTCCTTTTTTTATTTGAGAAATCGGTTCTCTTACCATTTTATTGTTATTAATAATTTGCCATGCAGTTTTGGATTTATTTTTGGAATTATTTATTAAATAATTATTCTGAGCTTTCTGGGTTAGTTTAATGATTTTCTTAAATCTCCTTGAGTAATTATTAAATGTCCTTTTATTGTCACAAGTCGGTTTTAGTCTCTGTTGCCACAGTAATTGTCGTTGTCTTTTGCTACATATTCGTATCCCCCGAGAAACCCATTTTAATTTTTTCTCTGATTTTATAGTCACTAATTTGTTAGGGAAACAGAGATCATGTAACATTAGGAACATTTCCAAAAAGTTATCATAGGCTTTGTTAGAATCTTCTGTGCTGTATACATCAGAAAACGATAGGCTTTGGAGATGTGTTCTAAATTTAATAAGATTTTCCTCAGTTATATCTCGTCTTAATGTTCTCCAGGATTTTATTTGGCTGGTTTTATTAACTTTCATCTTCATTATTTGGGCTGTGTGATCAGATAACCCGAAATCGATTACTTCATGTTGGCAGTTTTGTTTAAAATTATGTGCAAAATTGTCCAAGCAAGTATTACTGACAAATCGAGTTGGTTGATTTATTTCCAGTTTGAGGTTGTCAAGTAGCTCCTAAGAAAGCATTCAAATTCTAACGTCATTCTATTCCTGTTTAAAACATCTATATTAAAGTCTCCACATAAAATTACTTTTTTGGAAGATTTGATACACACTTTTTTTAGAATGAGTTCTAAGTTTTCATAAAACTTACTTAGGTTACACAGTTTAGGAGGTCTATACACACATATAACTATAATTTTTTGTAAAGTTAGTTCTACGGCACAACATTCTATAATTCCTGATATCGAGCATTTCATTATGTCAGGTAGTTCTTTATACTCGTGCCCGACTCTTATTAGGATACAGGCACAAAATAATATCTACAATCACAGATTTTATGTATTATATTATATCTATCGTTTCTATAATTTTAATTTACCCGCGCTCATTCAAACGCGAGTGAAAATGACCGTTATGATAGATCGTGGCAGGAATGAATGAATGAATGACTTTGGTGAACAGACATTACATTATGTTCTAAACATTTTACGGACAAGGCAGATGTGACTGGAAACGCCGGGAGGGGACGCCCTAGGAGGACATATACTGACCTTATTGGTGATGTTCTTCAGAAAGGACAGGTGCGTAGTACTCGCAACCGGCGAGCGTGTATGACCAGATGTATGAACGTAAACGAGGAGGAAAAAGGAGTATGTAAGGATCGTAGTATGTGGCGTTCTGTAGTTTCTGCCTACCCCCATGGGAAGAAGGCGTGAGTTTATGTATGTGTATTTTACGGACTACTTTGTAAGTTTTTTCACATAAAATAAATCGAAAAAAAAAATTTTCACATAAAATAAATCAACTTCCAAAGCAAAACACTAAAAAGCAAAAACAAGTTTCTTTTCGGGAGTCGGTGTCTACCTCTTTTTTTTTTCGTTTTGCGACACC
The DNA here is from genome assembly GCA_948150665.1 of Conistra vaccinii. Taxonomy (NCBI): domain Eukaryota; kingdom Metazoa; phylum Arthropoda; class Insecta; order Lepidoptera; family Noctuidae; genus Conistra; species Conistra vaccinii. The sequence continues at coordinate 9,416,852 of OX411327.1, forward strand.
GAGTTCCAAAACGATAGTTATTTTTGCTTTTTAGTGTTTTGCTTTGCAAGTCGGTTTATTATTTGCGAAAAAGTTATTAATTATCTCTTTTTAGTTTTGGTACACCATCACTAAAAAGTGAACAATTTCTATAGTAAGGTACCTACAGGATTGACGAAATACCCTAAGAAGTCAATTTACACATTCGTGCTGTTTGTCGTTAAACAGTTCAGTTTTATGTTCCATATCTTGAAAACTGCTGAACCGATTTTGATAAAACTTGTACTGTTCCCTAAGTTGAAAGATACATAATCCAATAAAAAAGAATGATCTCGATCCGATTAAGAGTTTCGGAGAAATGCGTGGACAAACATACATACACATGAAAGGCACACGTGTTGAGAAGCCCACATAGAGTAACATTTATGTGAATATTGTGCAATTCCAACAATATTACATACATTTGTATCGAATTGATAACCTCCTCTTATTAGAAGTCGGTAAAAAGAAAAGATGATTTCATGCTTCGGAAGGAACGATAAGCTGCGAACTAATGGTCGTTACTTACGTTGGAGCTTGGAAAGCTGTTAAAAAACTGACATCAGTGTTTGGTTGATAGACCTTGCAGAGTTGCAGCTCACACAACAAGAAGAAGGATAGGATTAACATTATGTAAAATCCTATTGGAACCAGAGCGAGATTTTTTAAACAAACATTGTATTAGTTGTGTTTATCATCCATGGAATTTATGACATTACAATAACGTACATTCAATACAATATATAAATTATCTGTCAAAAATAAATTAATATTGATACCTCTGCAAATACGGCACATTACTACCGAGACCAAAAAAGTGGACAGCATTGCCATTAAGCAACCCTTATAACTATATACCTGTCCTTTTTTTTCACACGGAATGAGTCATAATGTACCTATAAAGGGTATGACTGACTAGACCAATGAGGTTATACAATACTAGAGGAGAAGTGGACGGCACAAAAGCGTCACCACTACTTAGGTGTCCGCAGGCATATCTGAATTCAGTTGTCAGCTTGACGTCAAGTGAGCAATTGCTTAGCGATAAAAAATAAAAAATGGTGGAATTTGCGGTTAAAATTAGTATGTCACGGTCTGAAAGGATTAATAAAGCATGTGGTGTTACATTTCACAATCAAGTTTGCTAAATTTTCTTCAGATTATCCAAAAAACATTACAAAACGAAATAAATTTAGCAAACATCGTTTTTGCGATCAATGTTACCAGGAAAAACGATGTTGATTTTGCCAGACTGTTGGGAGTTTAGTGAATGACGACATGTAAAAATATTTCGTACTCTTATAACTTTTATCATTTATTTAGTAGGGATAGATGTAGTAGTGTGTATAAAACTGCACATAACTAGGTATTAAAACGCTCGTATTTTAATACCCCTCCAACAGTTTCATATACTACTACTAACTATTTTTTAATTGATGTTATTGTTCTAAGAAATTTGAACTGGAGGAGGAGCTTGTGGCTAAGTAATAACAGCCGCACGGGTCGATCCATCAGGTTAAGCTACGCTTGCCGGGATTGGTCTGTGGATGGGTGACCATCTTTAAATACCGAGACTAATCCGTGCCTCGAAAGTACGTTAAGCTGTTGGTCCCAGCTGTCATTCGTGGATCTTGTGACAGTCGTTACCTACGGGTCGTCAGAAGCTCGAAAGTCTGACAACCAGTATTACAGGTCTGATAAGCAGTTGCTCCAAGTAAAATACTGGTATTCAGCTGCATCCGGTTAGACTGGAAGCCGATCCCAACATAGTTGGGAAAAGGCTAGGAAGATTGATTTAGATTATTCTAAAAAAAGTGAATGTCGCTGGTTAGTGCTTTACATCACTTTAATTAATTTAATCGATTGTCATGAATATATAAATTATATATTCCATTATGAACATTATTATTTGTCACAAATCTTAAAACTTTTGAAACATTTTTTTTTTGCCTGTGTTTCTGTATCTTTTAACTACACCCATGCTATAAGTCCTCTATAAAAGTTCCTGAAACAGAACAGTTAGCTTATTGCCAAAATTAAAACAGCCAATGTCATAGTAACCCTAATGACATCCAAACGGGTGTTATAATGTTGTACTAAATTTCATAATGCAACTCGTTTTTTACTCATCGAACAGCCACATTCTCGTGGTATGTTTATGAATTTCAAAAAAAGAACATTGTCATGCACGCGCGTTTCACTATTAGAAAAGGTTGAGTAGGTTCTTCGAATTCACGTCGTATCCCGCCATTTTTGTTAGATATTAGTATTGCAAAAATTTATTACTTTGTTGTTTATAGAGGATTCATATCATGGGTGTAGATAAAGTCTTGAATGCAACTATAATTAGGTATTAAAACACTCATGTGATACTATTTTTTACAAACCCACATTCGTGTTTTAATACCACTTGTTATACCCCCAGTTGCATATGTAACTATTATCTAGTGAAAGTTCCATAACACAACCTTTCATAAAATAACTAATTGATTCAATAAAACCTTCATTCATTCTGGGCAAATTATGTTGATAATTGGCAACTCTGGTCGTTTTTCCGATAGCAATGTCTTGTCTCATTCCAACGTCATTAGTTTGACGGTAGAAGAAATGAGACAAACATAGATTATTTTGACAGATTGACATTTTATGTATCCGTTTCAAAGCTACGTCTTTAAACTCGTAAGTGGTGACATTTTTCAGAAATTGTTTGTAGGACGCTGCTTCTCTAGTATTGTATAACCTCATTGGACTAGACTGAGAAATTTCACGCTCCCTCTATGCTTTAGTTATTACTCTGAGGGCAAGGCAAAGAGCATCACGGACGCTTTTTCCGGGCCCTCCATGGACCTGACGTAGACTTTTTGGCGTCTATATCTGTTTTGTCTGTGCTATTATGAATGAAGTTATCATGACGAATAATAAGGAAATACATTGAAATACATTGTCAAGGACGGTAAGGTCTTTCGGGCACGCCACCGTCCCGGAGAATCAATCAGACATATTGTTTCCGGTTGTTCTCTTTTTGCTAACGGCGAGTATAGTACTTGCATAGACACAATCTAGTGGCTAGGATCATCCTCCAGCAACTTGCCTTGCAGTACAACCTTGTAGGTCTGAAGTACCTATACTACGGTATGTGCCTGACCCAGTTCTCGAGAATGGTTACGCCACATTATATTGGGATCGATCTATCATCACTGTCAGGACTATTGTAGCAAATACATTTTGACCGCTTAAGTTTTGCACTTTTCTATGAAATAGCAGATTTTTTTTTAAATAACCTAACTGCCTACGAAAAATTTCAACTCAGGGGGGTTCAGAATCATGTACGGCTTCGGCTTAAGCCGGCCAGCCTCAGCCGCGAGCGGTGAGCGTTATAATCATCTGAGACGATAAGCCCGCGTGGGACCGCCGGAGCCTCGCAGCGCCAGAGCCATGACAGAAACCATGCCTGCTGCCGCTTACATGCTGCATGCTTGCTTGTATGCATGTTTCTGAGAACTTTCTGCGATATGATGATTCTACTTTTTAATTATCATGGATATGGATATTAAAAAAACTGCTTTTGCACTCTGAAGTCAAGGGGTTGGTATTGTCATGGCACTGGAATTTCAAAGACACTCCAAGTTCACTCGACGTTGACCTCTAAGGTCACTCGACCTTGACATCGAAGGTCACTCGACGTTGACCTCGAAGGTCACTCGACCTTGACCTCGAAGGTCACTCGACCTTGACCTCGAAGGTAATTCGACCTTGACCTCGAAGGTAATTCGACCTTAACCTCCAAAGTATCATGAATTCATGACCTCCAGAATCCCTTGACCTTGACCTCAAAGTCACTAGTCCTTGACCTCAAACCTGTTACTGCTCCTGAGAATCGCGGATTTTGACATTCGGAATTTTGACCTTGACCTCAAGGTCAATAACATCAAGGTCAGTGACTTTGGGAGAAACGCGGATCTTGACTTACGAAATTGTGACCTTGACCTCAAGGTCAATGACCCCAAGGTCAAGGTCAATGCCCTTAAGGTGTCCCATGGTGCTCCCCCACCCTACTACTCCCACATCCCATCGGATCCCGAAGGCTTGATTAGGCATTTATCAAAGCCGCAATTATTTGTGGTGATTTTAATATTAATATTCTGGAAAATAATTTAAATAGCAGTAGATTACTAAGCCTTTTTAAATCGTTCAATTTATCTCATATTTTTACAGAACCGACTTCACTAGAGTAACTCCAACTTCTGCTACTTGTATCGATAATGTCTTCTGCGATTGTGATTATTTAGCTAAATCCATCGTAAATTATTTGCCGTCTGATCACAGTGGACAAACGGTAACTTTTAAGTTTAAAACACCTTTGCAAAAAGTGCAAATACAATTTAGACCAATAACAACTGGCAAATTAAATAGATTCAATAGTACCTTAAATAATAAATTAAACGTTCTGGGCCTTAATAGTTCCGATGTAAATAAATTGTATGAGGATTTCTTTTCAGTAGTGGATACAGAATTCAATAAAACCTTTGAAAAGAAAACAAAAAATATTTGCCCCAATTTTATATTTAGTGACTGGGCAACAAGAGGTATAAGGATAAGTAGGGAAAGACTGTTCGAGCTGTACGGCCTTAAACCTTACATTAACACTGAAACTTTCAACAAGTATGTTGCTCATAGAAATATAAATAACAGGAGAAGTGGCATGGGGGCGTGTCAGTGTCCGCGCGTCATGATCACGTTGCGCCTGTTCTCGGCAAATGGCCGTCTCCGCGAAGTAGTGCGCTTTCGACCGCGATCGTGATAAAATTTAAGAATACCGTGTTGTTCAGTGGTTTCTTGTAAAAATCGAAGCCAAACTAGAAACTTTATAAATCATAGAACCATTTAAAATATATTTGCACAAGTATTTTACTCTATTTGTGTTGAAAATCATGAAAAACAACACATCTTAAAATAATTCATGCCTTTATTACGTTATTTTGATTTTTATGTATCACAGCGACTGTACTATTTTTGCAATAAATACATTGCCGCTTAACCACTACCTAAGTATGTGGTTACGGTACCTGAACAAGCAATGTAAAAATCACAAAACGATACTTCATTTTAGCGGTTGCACGCGTAGTACGGCCGCTGTGTCGTGCGACGAGTTAGTGATGTAGTTGTGCAGATCCACTATCGTAGGCTATCGACAACAATGTCGATTATCGTATGAATTTATATTACTATTAAAGGTTATTCTTCAATTTGTCAACAACTATAGCCTGGTTGGAAGACCGATGTGAATTCTTGTTTTATACTCATTTAGATTTTCTCATAATGTTCAATTTTTTTTGATTTACTTAATATTTTTTTTAAGTTGCGTATTGTTTATTTATATCATCTTATTATATGTATATCGTTTTTTATTTAAGTATTAGTTTTTCAGGAACTCCCATTTTATTTGATACGATAGTAAATGGGATAATCGATAACTTTACGATTTAGTCAATCACTAGCGTATATGTAAAATAAATCGCTTTTGCACAGCACAACGGTAGCGATCGATGTTTTCGTGTGTGTGAATTATACGGTGCATGGTAAATGCACGCTGTGTTTGATGGGATAAGGTTTATAATTGATTGTGTAGTACGTTGTGATTTATAAAATGCAAATGTGTGCACGACCTCGTATCTATTGGGTTCACTGATCTGCATGTGTAGTTGTGTGGCGCTCTGGTAGAAGTGGTGGGAGCAAGTGGGGACATCAGGTTCCGATACATTTTCAACTACCGGGCATATCTCCTTCTTTCTTATATCTATGATGTTGCTACATATTCCAAAATTTTTAGAAATACCTGCAAGATAGCTAAAGCCCTGTACATTAGCAACAAGATCAAATCAGCAGAAAATAAAATAAAAACAGTTTGGAAAGTCATAAATAATTAAACTAATAGGAAAAAAATACGGAACAGTGAGTACATATTGGAGACTTCACGCGGTGCCATAAGCTCTAACTTAGAAGTAGCTCAAGAATTTGTACATTTCTTTACTGATATAGGTACCATCTAAAACGACGGAAGCTTTAAATTCTTCACCCGATGTCTCAATTGATTTATTAAGAGCAAACGTTCCAGGCTGCCCGGTTGAAATTTCAATTGCACGACTCGTAATGCTTCGCATTAGAGTGTGCTCTACGATCGAAAAATATTTTTTGCCCCATTTCTGCAACTGTTTTTATTGTTTCACTCCTGCTAGTACACAGAACCTACTTAATTTATATACCATTGTATAGATGATTAAATGGAGATTAATATTGTATTTTTTAACAATTGATTTAATGCAGCAGAAATGGAAAAAGCATCAAAATAGTTGAAAAAATTTTCCTGTCCGTCAATTTATGATCCCTGAAAACATTGTAGCTTGCGATAAAATCAATTAATTGAGTCAATTTTGTTTTTATACATTCGTTTCAGCCGTACAAGGAACCCTATTGAAAATGGCTCTTTTATTCATAGTAGTTTAATTATAATTAATAAAATACTAACTAAAATATAATATCAATATCTAAATATTTTCAACCTTGATCCGGTGCCGTTGCCTAGCAACTGCCAACGTAAATATCTTTGTCAGTCGTTGACATTACGACTTCATGAAAAGTGATAAATTGTTCATTTTTAAACAATGTTTTGAATTTCTTTTTCGTTTATGAATGAGTGATAAGTATGAGGCGTGCACTTTTGGATTTTCCAAACTATATTTAAACATATAAACCCTATGATAGTTATAAAAGCTTTTCGGCAAAATAAAATCAAATTGACCGAAGATCTATGGGGGTTATCTATCAAAGTTTGTACATCAATAATCGAGACTATTGCACTATATTTGGCTTTAATATTTAATTTATGTGTGGACCAAGGAGTCTTCCCGGATTTAATGAAATATAGTAAGGTTATACCACTTTTTAAATCTGGGGACAGTAAAGACACCAACAATTATAGACCAGTATCCGTGTTGCCGGTATTCAGCAAGGTGTTCGAAAAGGTAATGCTCAACCAAATGCTTAATCATTTTAACACCAACCAAATCTTACACGATCAGCAATATGGTTTCACCAAAGGACGTTGTACAACTGACGCCGGGGTCAGCTTATTAAAACACATATTTACAGCGTGTGAGGAGGCCCAAGATGCCATAGGAATCTTTTGTGACCTCTCCAAGGCATTTGACTGCGTAAATCATGAAACCTTACTCTTGAAACTTGAGCATTACGGACTAGGTAAACTTGCGCTCAGTTTAGTAAAATCTTATTTAAATGATAGACAACAGCAAGTTCAAATTAATGGTGTCAATTCACTCGGTCTAAAAGTAAAAATGGGTGTTCCACAAGGCTCGATATTGGGCCCTTTCCTCTTTTTAGTTTATATAAATGATCTACCCCATTTATTCAAAAACCAACCACAAATGGTGTTATTTGCTGACGATACTTCCCTAATTTTTAAGATAAATAGACGTGCATCAAATTTTGACGACGTAAATAACGCCCTACTGCAGGTCCAAAATTGGTTCACTGCTAATAATTTAGTGTTAAATGGAAAAAAAACTAAATGCATAAGATTTGCTTTACCGAATGTTAAAAGTACTGATTGTGATATACCTAGTATTGAATAAGGAGAAACTAGAATTCGTTGATAAAACTGTTTTCCTGGGGATTATGCTCGACTCCAGGCTGCAATGGGGTCCTCATTTAACCTCTCTTGCAGGACGGCTAAGTTCAGCAGCATATGCTGTAAGAAAGATCCGTCAATTTACTGATGTAGATACCGCGAGGCTAGTCTATTTCAGTTACTTTCATAGTATCATGACTTACGGTATTTTACTATGGGGACGAGCTGCAGACATCGATTCTATTTTTATTCTGCAGAAAAGAGCCATCAGAGCAATATATGGTCTCCGTAGGCGCGATTCTCTTAGGGAGCTGTTTAAAAATATTAACATCATGACAGTAGCTTGTCAATATATATACGAAAACATCATGTACGTTAGGAAAAATCTTAATCTTTTCAGTAAAAGAGGTGAAAGGCACAATTATAGTACTAGAAATAGGGACAAATTAGTTCAACCTGGTTTCAGACTGGCTAAAGTAGACTCATCCTTCATGGGGTACTGTTTAAAATGTTACACTATAATACCTCCCCACATACTCGAACTAAATGAAACCAAATTTAAATCTTGTTTATAACGCACACTATGCTGCCAAGCATATTATAAGTTGGGGGATTATATCGCTGACAAAAATGCTTGGCTCAACGCTGGTCCAGCTCCACAAGGGCGCATAAACTAGTTGATTAGCATCGAAAATATTGTTGGAGCCGCTGAAGATTGCAAAAACTAACTTTGCATTGTATAAATTCAATCTCTTAGTATTGTATAATTGCATAGCACATGTGTGAGCACTGTGACCATTTTACAAAACTACCATTTACTGGGTATGTATTTCATTGACTTGAATGAGCCCTGATGGCTGAGAGTATGTCATACTCACTTAAGTGTCTCGCTGGTGGTGGCGTGTGTGTTGGATCATTAAGTTCCCTTCAAAATGGTTGAGCTAAATGGTGCTGATCCATGCGTCATGTTCGTGAACGGGCGCCGTCAGTAGGGACTGGTCATCTCTTAGCTGCCATGGCTTATTTTAATTTTTTAATTGTTTTTATTACGGACGCTTTTAACTTGCACGTCTTTCTACATTGTTCTCACATGTTTAATTTCAACATGAATGATGTAACCAATATATTGTAACAATATTTTGATTTAAAAGAGTGTCCGTGGAGTTTCTTGCCCGTTCTTCTCCATAGGAACCTACTACGCTTTGGAATGGGCAACTAGCTTCATCTTTCTGACTGACCGACCCCTTGACAATTCAAAAGTGCCTGTAATTGGTTTATTTGAAATAAATGCTTTGAGTTTGAGTTTGAGGCGCTGGTTTTTGGTGAAATTGTCTTTTTTTCATAGTGCCCCGTTTCGTATCCACTGGTCCTATGCCATTACGTATAAATAAAATAAAATAAATAAAAAACCCTTATATTTCTTAAAAAAAAATTTTTACAAAACATACTTTACCTAACATAATTATGACAATTTCTTACATACTATAAAGTTAAACTTATTTTTATATTATATATAAAGCTCTCAGTAAGAACCCCTCAGTTAATTGAAGGTGAAGGCCTCCTCTAGAGATTTCCATTCTTCCCTGTCTTTCGCTGTGTGTATCCACTGTTCGCCAGCCACTTGTACTATGTCGTCTGCCCATCGGGCATTAAGTCGACCTCTTTTCCTAGTGCCTGATGGCCCGTTCCAAGATGTTAGTCTGTGAGTACATCGATTATCTGTCAACCTAGCTACGTGACCAGCCCAGCGCCACTTAAATTTTTTACAGTGGCACAGAGCATCAGTTACTTTTGTCTTGTTTGTAATAGGTAGGTAGTTGTATGAGATATTTTTAAAATTTTTTGTGTTTTTAATAAACTTCTCTCCATACTCCTTTGACATGATCTAATTTTTGATTTCATTCGGTATGTGAACTTCCAGGTTTGGCTAGCGTAGGTTAATGATGGTAGGATACAGGTATCCATGACTTTCTGTTTAATTCTGACCGGCATATCGCTCTTGAGAATTTCTTTCAGGCTCCAATATTTCTTCCAGGCAATTGAAGTTCGTCTTTCTATTTCGTGCTCGTTTCTCTGTTTTTTAAACGAAATTTGCTTACCTAGATAGATATAAGGGTCAGCATATTCTAGCGCTTCATTTTCTATGTATACAGGAATTTTTATGTAGTTTGTCATAATATTGGTTTTACTGCGGTTTATTTCCAGTCCTACTTGTAGACTTGCGGCGTGGAGATCGCTTATCATTGACTGCAACTCTGTTGTATTTTCTGACATCAAGACAATATCGTCGGCAAATCTTAAATGACTTATACAATGTCGCCCATGCGCATGTGACCGCCCGTAATTTTCTGAATATTCATGAAAAAATATCGAAAATAAACTTCAAAAGGGGGGGTCTATCTATAACATTTTTCATGTTATTCAATTTTTAATTTTTTAAAGATTTGCTTTCTGTTTTTTGACACATCTCCGAAGTTTATGGGTCGATTTGGATTCTGTTTATTATTTCCAAAAGCTTATGAGTTATTTTAACAGGTTAATTAAAATTTTTACAAAAAATTATCGACTACGAAAAAAAAACAGAATCAAAGTCATTTTTTCGGTAAAAAAATTGTGTAAGTATTTATTTAAAAAAAACTAGTGAAAAATGTTCTTTTGAAGTTTATTTTCGAAAATTTTTATGAATATTCAGAAAATTACGGGCGGTCACATGCGCATGGGCGACATTGTATATTGATTGTTTATATTTAATCCGACTTTCTCCCAGTTCAGTTTCCCAATGACCCATTGTAGTATTGCAATAAAAATTGTTGGAGAAATAGGGTCTCCCTGTCCTGCTTTTACCGTTTTGATTATGTTGTAGAACCTTCACATAGACGTTTTCAACATTTTGCGAATGTAGAGATTCCCATATTGATTGATGGTACAAAGTATCAAAAGCTTTTTGGTAGTCAATAAACACAAGGTAGAGCGGCCTGTTGAATTCTTGATACTTTTCTATGAGGGTTTCGATCGAGTGGATATGATCCATAGTAGAAAATCCTCTTCTGAAACCCGCCTGCTCTATGGGTTGGTGCTTTTCAATAGCGCTTCTGATTCTCTTCTCTAGAATTGATGAGAATAATTTGTATATTGAAGGTAGCAGGCTTATTGGCCGGTAATTAGTTATATTATTTGGGTCCCCTTTTTTATATAATAAAATTATATCTGATTCAGTCCATTGCTTTGGTGTAGTTGCCGTTTTTAGCACCAAATTAAAGAGTTGTGTTAGAGGGCTCGCTAAACAGAGACATCCTAGTTTCAGGGCTTCATTGGTTATTTTATCGGGTCCAGGGCTTTTTTCTGTCTTTAATTTAGCTATTCCTCTTGAAACTTCTACTTCATCAGCCAATACGTAGTTAGTTGAAATTATGAAGTACTATGAGTTGCAAACAAAGTGAGTGTGTGTTTAAAGTATTGGAACAAATTATAGAAGAAGGTCGTAAGTCAAACCGAACCGTTGGTCAATTGCTATGTGAAATCGCCTATCGACTTATGGATTCTACTGTACATAAAAAACATTGATCAGGCAGGGGCCAAAGTCCTTCCATAGTTCCGGTCACCAGTCAACTTTAGCCACCCAAACCGGTAGTCCAATATATTTGGTGTGTTGCGAACTTGCGACGCAGCCCGGCCACAGTCGATTTCGTCATTTACAATATTGTCTTTGTTGTCTTGTTGTTGTTTTTGTCAAAACAAATCAATTGTCTTTAGATGCAAATAATTTGTATTTACGGGTTTTCAGAAAAATTCAAAAACAAATACGTAACGAAGCGGTTTACCCTCCCATATGAAGTTATCACTTCAAAAATGTAAAATGTTATTTTAAAAATATACATATATATATACAGGGTTGATATGACAGAGGGGCATTAAATTACACTACGTATACTATACGTGTTTAGTATTAATTCGATACGGTATAAAAATAAAAAGCACCAAAAACGAGTTTTTCTTTTTTTCAAACAAACTAAATAGCTTACAAATCAGAGTAAAACGCAACCACCCTTTGTAAATAAATTTAACTGACCTTAGATACCTAGGTAACAAAGCGGCAACGTCACGGTAGACGGTATAATAACTAAGACTAAGCCATATCTTAGAAATAAATGCCTACAGCCGCGAGGTACGTAAACATGCGATAGGGCTGCTCGCCTCCAGTATTTTAATTACATTTGCCTACTTTGTGTTTCCATTTAGTTTTGTGATTGTAAATGTACTTTTTTATATAAACAAATAAAATACTTTGTGAATTGAATAGGAAGTGTTGTTCAAAGGGGTTAGAAGATTTTTGTATGGAGGGTGGCCCTAACATGATGCCGCCATTTTTTTTTTTTTTTAAAATTGCGGTGAAAATCGAAAGTTATATATTTAGATAGAGGACACTTATACAAACAAAAAATGTCATATGACATAATATGCTAAAGCGTCAGGTTTCGGAGTTATTCACCGAAATATAAGTCGAAAACTGAACCCTGAAACAAGGATTTTTTTGTTTTTTTTTCCCTTCAGGTAAGTATACATATTGAACTATGAAAACATAATAAATTGCATTATGAATAGGTAATATTTTAGATAGGAGCGAAAGAGACAAAAATATATTATGTATACCCTCCGCCGAATGAGGACGTGTGTTATATGGTATATGTCTTATATGGTGCATGGCATGGGCGCGACACCTCAAAAAAATCCTATTCAGCCTCCCGCTGCCTTCTTGGATGATATTATTTATACTGAAGATCATTAAACAGTCTTGTTTTATCCACTAGGTGTAGTAAAATAATTAATGTGTAAATAACTTAATCAACATGAAGTAACTACAACATAAATAAATAAATTCGTTATATTAATTGTTATTTTTATCTTTGAATATCTCAGAAACGTGACGCTTTATGATGTTATGTTAATGAAGTTTTACGTTTGTATAAGTGTCCCCTATCGAAATATATGACATTTATTGTGCACCTAAATTTTGAAAAAAAATCAAAATGGTGGCTGAATTTAGGGCCAAAATCTTCAAACCCCTTTATTTATTCTAGTATTATTCTTACACGCAGTACAATGAACAACTATTATTAATAATAAAATACCACGTCTTTACTTTGAATTATACAAACTAACAAAACAAAACACACATGCCCCGAGATTTTAACACAAGCGTACCTACCATATCACGATTCATGAACCGCCTATAACTACCTATTTCACTCGTGTCAATCACTTTACTCTATTCACATTATTTATTAATAATCCATTTTTCGGAAGATAAAAGGAAATACTTATCCATTAAAAACACACACGAATGTACCTATCTACTAGTAAGTAAAATTATTTTATAGTCTTACCTTTCAGAGTTTCTAGGTAATTTAAAAAAACGTATATCTGGATGCGATAGTGACGAATTCATGCAACCAAAAACAGCACAATATATCCTACACCTATTCGTCATATTAAATATGTACTTGAACTTATTTTTGTGAAAAAATCGCGCGGTTATTGTTAAAAAAACGACACACCGTCAGTTCGTTACTGCGGCACAGTCGCGAAGTCGCGACTGTCTGCGTACCTCGCGCATACCTCGATCGAGGCGCGTAGGTATAGCTCGCGCTTCGTCCGTTTGTATGAAGTTGGAATACCGTCTACCGTGGCAACGTCGCGCGCGCCGGAGCGCGGCGTATGTTCCAAGCGGGCGGCCGCCCGGCCGGCGGTGGCGCGCGGGCGCGTGCGGCGGCTTTGAAGTACTTACAACGATCACAGCAAAAACACTAAATTTATAAATTCTCGATGACATAAATTGTGTCCTTCATTCACATTAATGCACAAATGATACCGACGGAGAATATTGTTATTTATTTTTCTAATTAAATCACTGTCTGTCGCTAAGCACTTTAATTTGTGAATTTAACTCTAACTATAATTGTATTTAACTCTGAGGCACACTTTAATTACACACACACACACACACACACACACACACACACACAACCAATGTTTAATTACGTGTCGTAAAGCAGTCAATAAAAAAAAAAAACTAACGCTAAATAATAATAATCCCAAGTTACGTGTCCTGTCACAATAAAAAAAAGAAATACTGTCTACTGTGGTAACGGTGGGGCCTTAGCGGTTAAACGTAGGTATTTAGTGTCCTATCCTATCACATTATCAAAACATTATCAGCGCGCGAGTTCGCGGAGCTTCCGTGTTATGTACGTTCCAAAAGGATTGCCTCGGCGCACTGAAGAAACACGTTTTTTAGAGGCCCCATCCCCTTACCGGTCGCAAGGATCTAGGATGCAAACAGCATTAGCAACACACTGACCTATTTCTATTTCTTTTACGCGCGGGATGTTTTGCTATGATTTTCACTCTCGTAATGAAAGTGCAAGTGTGTGTGCTTTATAGCGAAAATAATTGGTTGTATGTACTTGTGATTTGCGTCACAGAGCGGCAACAACGCATGTAGGTTGTACTCAGATTTATCGTTTTAAGGTGCATGACCTAAGCGTATAGACATAATCAGCTGTTAGGAAAGATACATCGTGTTCAAACGGGGCAAAAACTTAAAAAATCATTTGCGACTAAACTACTGCTCCTATTTAATTGATTTTTGGTACAGAGCTTGAAAATGGTACCTAGTATAGGCAGTTCAAAGGAAAGCCCCTCTGTCGTATCAACGTTGTATATATTTGGACAATAAAAAAAGATAAAAAAAGGAAAGTAAAATGATATTTTCTTACACAATATTGTCTGTTTGTCCTAGAGAATTGCTCCTAAAGATATGGGTTAGCAACTTTGTACAAATAAGCCGACGTGCTATTTCAGTCCTACAGCCGCTTATGGCAAATTCGTATTTAAAATATTTATGTAAGCGTTTCTCTTGGTATATTTCATTGAAAAAAATAAAGAACATAAAAGGAACATTTATTTGGTTTATATTTTAGAACATTCCGATCATCCTACCAGAAAATATAGACGTGGCCGGGCTGCAACGTATACGGTACTGCCCGGCCACAAACAAGTGCTTTTTTAACAAGATATATTAGAGGTACATTTAATTAATCTATTCATTGGTACTGCAAGAACAATTTATTAAAGAACATTTAATTGATACGTTTAAAAATGACGAAATCGACTGTGGCCGGGCTGCGTCGCAACACACATTATATTTGTTTCCATATCCTGCAATAGTCCTACACCGACCGGGGGTTGTCCTTGGGTGCACTTGCATAGTACAGACAGATAATAGTCAGTTGGTGTAGGATTAGATCTGTGACTAGAACATTTAATTAAAAACGTCTAACGGGCGCGGCGTCTGTGAGTTGGCTTTGGCCCCTCGTACGCCTTCCAAAGGTCGGGGACCCCAGGGTCCCGAGGACAGTTAAGAACTAAAAATAATAATTATAATGTATAATAAATAAATAATAATAGGTACTAAATTATTATTATTACTTTAGCGCTTTAATTTTGAGGTGTGTAACTGTAACTATCCATGTGGGTCCCTCTTAGTAATCCGTATTATTAAATAATTGCATTAATAATACAGTCATAGTTTTAAGGTAAATTTTTTTAGTGTAATTACATTATACGAGTAATGGTTAAATAATAAAATATTATAGAACACCCGCCATCTTGATGTCAATATGGCGGGTGTACCTTAATTTCGAAATAATTTCGTTCTGAAGGAAGTACAGATTTTTTAGAGCTAGGTACATTTGTTTGGTAATTGGTACCTATAATTTAATTCGCTATGGTACACCCGCCGTTTTGACTCTCATCTTAATCATAAGATTTTCTAAGTTATAGGTATTCTCAATAGAAACTCTTGCGCATTGCGCAAAATGGCGATGGGCCTGCTGCGTTGTAATACTGTTGTCTTGGTGTTATTGATCTTCATATGTTGTCTTATAAATTATAATAAAACGTTTAGAAAATGAAATGAGTTTTATTTGTTAAATATAATATATTAAACAGTAATAATAAAAAGTTTTTTAGAAATAATCAAATATCAGTAAGTACTTATTTTAAAATGTGCTTAAAATATAATAACAGTGAAAAAAAAAACAACGGGTTGCACTCCGGGAGTGCCGGGAGAAGTGAAAACTTTAACATTAACGTTGTGCATTTTTGAATATTTTGAAATGGTTAGGGAATAATTTCGCACGAATTGCTTTATTTATCAGTATTAAAGTACTATCATTTATGTGGTTAAATCAGGGACCATTTTGGTTACCCATTGAAAGGGTTTTCGATAGGGTTTTTCTAAGAAGTTAGTTAAAAACCCATACGATGTGGGTAACCCTTTTGAACGGCTTAATTTAAGCCATTCATAAGGGTTTTTATACTTTCAACTGTCTCTCGGCTGCCATGGGCGTACCCAGCTTTTGGCCCAGGGGGGTGCAAATCAGAAATGTCCTAGTTTGATATTGTGCGTTCGCGTATTTTTAACCGACTTCAAAAAAGTAGGAGGTTCTATGTTCATCTGTATGCTTTTTTATTATGTAAGCATGTTTATCCATATTATTTTGGTTAGTTTTTTTTTTCTAATCATTAAAGAATTTTCAAAATTTGTCCATAATTGACGAAATTATCGAAGTAGAAACATAGTAAACAAAAAAAAACAGCTGAATATAGACCTTCCTCTTTTTTAAAGTCGGTTATGCATGATAGGTACCTACAACATGAACGGCCGCACAGCGCGGTTTTTTTTTAAATTGTAAAGTAAGTTTTAACGTGACTGTAAACATAGCTTTTATCAAAAACAGTACTGCTGAGGCATACAAAATCCAGGGGGGGGGCAGCTGCCCTCCCCTGCCCCCTCCTCCTGGGTACGCCCATTTCGGCTGCCCTTACTGCCCCATCACAAAAATCCACCCTGTATAGGTAGGTACCTAGGTACCCATTATATAGGTAACTATAATATAGGTAAATATATATTATAGGTATAATAAAAGACAGACCAAATTCTTACTAATACTGGTCACAAGACAACAAGGTCAGAAACTAAGGACACACACCACCTTACTATGTAGACATTTAAATATATAATGTAGGTAGCACGTGTTTCATATATGTACTTACAAGCCGCCTACGATGTCTAGTGAAATAAAGGCAATGTGCGGCAGCGATGGTGCGTGGTGCTCGCTCCACCCCACCCATTACCTATGTACTTAGCACAAGTTTATTGAATAGCCATGTGGTAACCCGAACAAAACACCTACTGAAGGGGTAACCCTTTCACTGGGTTTCAAGTATAGAACCCATTCAATGGGTTATCATATAACCCTTTCACTGGGTTTCAAGTATAAAACCCATTCAATGAGTTATCCATATTGACGAAATAACCCTTTTACTGGGTTTCATGCATAGAACCCATTCAAGGGGTTACATCAGATAAAGGTAACCTCATAAACGGCTTACCCCTTCGAAAAGCTTAACTCTTAACCGGGGTTGTACGGTCCCTGGGTTAAATACAATATTCATTACTACTACTAAGTATATTTATTTATTTTCAAAATATAGTCTAAGAAAAATAAACAATTTAGTACCCATCAATATGGGTAAAATTTCTTACCTCGCAATCTTTATGTAATGTCAAAGACAGACATATATTTAGATATTTACTTTGTCGGTTGCTAGACAACGGATCTTACGGTCACGTCCTGACGCGAGTTTATAATTTTTTACTCATCCCAAAACAAGTACACAACGCCGCTAAAGAAGTTTTCACTTCAAAAATTAAATCATGGTAACACATTCCTGCTTTTTTTTCGTTATACATTTTTTTCTGTTTAAAGGTATATTTTGCAGAGAATTTGTGCTGTAGTGTCTTTTAGACAGCGTAGTAAATGTATTTCATTTCTAACATCATTAATTAACAATATAATATTAATATATCTTTTAACAAAAAGTGTCTGACCGTGAGTGTAATCTCAAGCATCGGCTCAGTTAAGAAATTTTCCGCTCAATGCCACTGCTATGGGATATAGCGTATGTGAGGAATATACTTCTATTAGATTAGTACCAGGGGGTCTACCACCACCTCTTATAGCAATCTTACATCACGTATAGCTCAATCTCTTTCCCTCACTGAAGTACCTAAGATAAAAATAAATATCTGGTCAACCGAGCTGGTGAAAATATAAACATATCATCCAGGTACACCAACGTTTTATCAGATTTCCGAGGCTGTGAAAATAAAGAAAACGATTTTCCCAGATATGAGACCTAGCTAGATCGATTTTTGCCCACTGCCTGGTTGACTCTGAAGTGCCGTGCTTGATCGATGCGGAGAACGCCTGGAAAGCGGCTTGCCTGAATACAGATCGGCCCGTGAACCCATCTTCCCAGACGCACCTTCCGGCTCGCTGCTTGCCTGCGTCTGGGCGCTCAACATCGTTGCCATGCGGAGAAGGTGTCGACTGTCTCGGACACCATGGCCTATCCTGCAGTAAGAACGCAGGCCGGATAGCACGGTACATCAGCATCAATGACATCATCCATCGTGCTCTTGTCACCGCGGGTGCTAGCAGTTTTGGAAGAGACCAGACGTAATGACCACAATGCCTCGGAAGGTAGGTAGGACTTTGGGGCGGGATGCAAAGCGTGTCGACACGCTTGCGCCATCCCATCTTCCTAGCACAGCAGACTGTGCTGAGGCTGCTACTGCTGCAGGTGCGGAAAACCTCAAACGGCGCAAATACTCCAATCTCATTGGGACTTATATGTTTCAGCCGTTTGTGGTTGAAGTTGAAACACTAGGGCCCTGGGGTTCGAGTGCCCACTTAATTTTTCAAGACATCGCCAAGCGGTTGGCCAGCTCTTCACGTGACCAGACGGCTGGCCTATTCTTCGGCCATAGAATCAGCATTGCCAATGGCAATGCTGATTCAATTTGATGATGGCAATTTGCCATACAACGTGGCAATGCTGCCAGCCTTTAGGGCACTTTTCTTGCTGACAGGCGACAGCGATGCGGACGATTTTTTTGACGACCTATGATTATTCCCCCCCCCCCCCCTTTTATATACTTACTTGTACATATTATTATTATTTAAAGTCTGTTAGTTCTACTTTTAAAGTATGAAAATACGTTTGTGTAAACAAATTTTAATTATTAGTGATCTTAACCTAATCTATAAAAAAATATAAATTTAATAAACTTCCGAAACTTGCTTCGACTAAATAAAAATTTCGGCATGTACAAAGATCTCAATGTCTTTGGACTTACACATTTGTTCTTCGATCTCCTCTCTCATTTTGTTGTCAATCTCGTATCGACGCTCTGCGAGTACATACACTGCCATACGACGCTGGATACCAACTCCTCCTGTCAAGATTCCTTGGAGAACGGATCCAATCAATTTTTCCTTCGAACTGCCGTACGAGAAGTTATCACGTAAGTAGTCCGACAAAGCACCGGTATACAGTTCTATTATGGAGTCGAAGTAAGTGCTCACAAGTTCAGCTACCTCCTTCACTATATATCTTCCGAAGACGAAGCCCACAGCGTCCACACCCTCCAACTTCTTCCTCTTCGGAACAGCAAAAACTTCTGGCATCTGTTTTATACTCTGTCTAACAGCTTTGAAATACAACATTGTTAAATGTATCTTCGTATACATTTTGAAGTTTTCTTCCTTCGGCATAAACTTTTTTATCCAAGTTAAGATCCTCTCAATCACTAACAAACACGACGAGTATTTAGTGTCAAAAAATGCAGAATTGTACAATAAACTTTCTAACACTTGATCCAACCTTTTGTTGAAATTAGATTCCTTTTCAAGTTGCAGCGTGTCCAAAAGTTCTAAAAACCGATTCCCTATCTTCATGAATCTTCTCTCAACATCCTCTTCATTTCTTGATAGCAGCAAGTACCTGACAAATATAGGAGGGTACGGTATTGCCGGAATATCCTTATCAGTATTGTTGAGAATCTGCAGCAATATGATGTCAATTGACTCATCGGTTTCGGGAAGAACTTTCGACAGTTCACAAAGCACATCGGCAGCATTGGAATGGGAGATTTTGTTGATAGCAAGGTACAAGGTAGCGCAGTAGTCAGCTTTGATGGTGGACGGGATCCAGTCGGTGTTTTCGAGTAGTTGACGAAGCCTGTTGCGGGGTTCAAAGTCCACACTAGAGAACAGGGGCTTAACGATATCCCATACTCCGGGGTCTGCACTAGCACCGTGGCGGCGGAAGTACAGCAACGCTACATTTAATGCTACCGCGGGACGCAACTTCGCTGCTGATGCGAAGGTTTCGAGTAGTAAACCTCCCGGCCCCGTAGATCGCATACTCAGTGCTAAGGCTACTCTTACTGTGCGTTTTTCAGCCGCTAACGCACGGGTTGAGCCAGCTCTTTCTATTTCCCGACAGCGCATTGCTCGCGTCGCGATAGCTGTTACGCCAGCCTTACGCCAACCCCACTCCGCGAAGTTGACCAAAGGTCGGGCTCGGGGCGCGCAAGCTTTTAAGGTGGCCGCAAACTTCACATTTTCTTTACCGGCTGCGTCAAACTCACTTAATTCTTTCTCAAAGTCTTGGTACAAAAGACTTGCCAGCGGTCGTGCCAACTTTACATTCTTAAGTTTTTCATTCTGTTGTTGAGCAATCTTCTCCTTTAATGCACTTCTGAGATTTACAGTGAAATTCTGTTTCTGGTCAAAGTAAACCACTAGCTTCGACGTGAATCTATCGAAGCTCGTCTCACGATCACTCAATATGTCGACAACCCGCTTGTGTTCCAGGACAGACGGATCATGACGCAGAGCATTCACTAGTGCCGCTTCATCTTTTCGGAATTCCATGTTAAGTCGCAACAGCTCGCGGCGTGCAATCCTCATAGTATAAAGCTGCTTCAGTAAAGATCGTGCGATGTCAGCATCATGCAAAGCTAAGGCCACGATTGCTTTCACTGCTGGCGAGGTTGGCTCAACTCGAATGCGATATAATCTTAGAACATCTAGTAAGTGACCGAGACGCTCCGCGGCGACTGCTGGTTCCACGTCTATAGCAGCCGCTGCCAACATGCTTTGAAGACCGTTAGCAACGCGTACTCTCTCATCCACCTTTAGGGAATAATCTGAAAGCGATGAAAATTCTTTTAAAAATGAATCGCGGACAGCTTGTTCGCATTCACCAGCTAATAACTGGCGAATGACAACGGAGTGCAATCCCTCGATGCACGCGGCTTCTGAAGGTGCACCGTCGAGCCCGAGTCCGTGCCCGAAGTCCAGAAACTTTTTCCAGTCATCTGCAGGCAGGCGCCAGACGTTAGCGCGCTTGACGAGGCTGCGCAGTATGGAGGCGCGCGTGTGTGCTGGCTCGTTGCTGTGCCGCACAGCGAGTTTCAACACAGCTGACACCGCGTCAGTGCGACCACCAGTCTTGCTTACCAAAACAAGGAAGATATCACGGCGTCTGTCCGCAGAACCCGTAGCGCCTAATCGCTGACCCAATTCGTGCAGCGCGCGTTCAAAACCAATAAAACGAAATTCATCGAACAATTTGTCTAAATCTGTTTTCACTCGTATCATGCAATCATCATCATCCACCATGGCACATTTCATCGCACAACGTGCCATACATGGCATAGCCATGGCAAACATTTCACAACTTTCATACTCGCAGACAGACATGAAATTCTGTTCATCGAAGACATGTGGACCAGTGTCGGACTCCGTCGGGGGAACAGGTATCTCGTACGGCCATTTATCTTCACAGTCACCAACGTCTTTATCAACAAACACTCGTTTCTTGAACGCCGCTCTCTTGTCAGGGCTGAGTCTCTTTATCAGTGGCTCCACGACTTTGTACTCGAACCAATGCTGCAAGTAGCTTGCTCTTGCTAGCTTTAGCACTACGTCCTGACACTCTTCGATACTGAGCCGGGCAGCAATAGTCGGAATGTGCAGTATATACGCAACGTACAGCTCCAATTTATTTGTGAATCTAGTTTTATGGCAGCGTAGGATGTAGTCTGTCGCCAAAGGACTGAATCTGCTAAATCTTTCAACATTAAAATACTTCTCCGTGATGTCAAGGAACACTTCTGCATCTGACTTCAGCACACATTTCACGCTCTTGTAGTAGAACTCATCTCGATAATAGGTTTTCAAATCTTCATCTGTCGCCAAAGAGTCGAAATATATTTTGGCGACTCTGGGGCATTTCTCGCACAACACTTTTAATGAATGAGTGGATAATTTAGTTAATATCTTCGGAGCCTCTGCCAGTATGAACTCATGACTGCAGTGACTAAGAAACTTTATAGCAAACTTAAATGATTGCTCTTTGTAGTGCTGATAGAACTCCTGACTCATTGCTGGGTCTCGTAAATTTATGTAAAGCCAGTGCTTCATTTTGGTAACTGCTGGCATTATCATTTCTGGGAAGAGAACATCTTCTAAATATTTAGGGTTAATAATGTCATGCTGGTCTATCAGCCATGTTGATTTCAGGGCTCTGCTTACATATAACATGTCATCGTCTTTTAAATTACGTATTATGTAGTCTACGTGTTTGAGTTCTATTGCGAGGTCTATTTTAAAGAGGCGACCAACTGGAGACTCTTCTGGCAGGGCCTCGATATCCTGGATCGTAGCTCCACTTTTCTTAGCCTCGCGCACTAAGGAGTTGAGGTACCGATGCCTTTGGCCCAGGTTGTCTCCCAACAACGATACTGGTAGAAACAGCGCCATCTGAAAGGAAATATTACCACTACATAAAAAAATAAAAACGAAGTACCTATAGAAAAATTAAAATAAAATTAAGGAGCTACCAAGCAAACTATAAAAAAAAATTAGATAGCCACTAAATCATCATCATTCCAACCGAAAGACGTCCACAACTGGACATAGGCCTCCCCCAAGCACCGCCACTTCGACCGGTTCTGTGGTTCTCAGACCCACTAAATACTTTTATTGTGATACAATATTATAGACAGTAAAGAATTTAACAGCGCTAGATGTTATGTATTTGTTTTCTTACACATAAGTACTTTGTTATCTTGGATCACAGAAATCTATAACTGAAACGGTGTATGAAATTCCAGGCAATACAAGATAATTTTGACTAGATGTCTCAGGACAATTAAATACTAACATTATTTGAAAAAAAAACCTATATTAAACAATTTTTTTTTTTTAACTTCTTATCTTATAGTTCATGGTAGGTATAAGAAAACGTGACGTACGTTAGTGTCACTCCCGGAATGCCATACCTCGTTTTCTTATACCATGCTTTGATTCCTCTAGATTCTCGGTTTAGAACATTCCTGTGCCCTAAATACGTAATACACGATCAATCGGAATCTGAATCGATTTGTAACAGATTTCTAATCCATTGCTTCAAAAGTTCGAAAATAAATTCTACTCAGTAACGTAAATAAAGCAATGAATGTTGTTGAACTGTCAAAATGAAACAAATTAATCGGAATCGTTTACGAAAATGTGTTGCGTAATTCGATAGCTGGTTAGTAACAGTTCCTGTTGTTTTTTTGTTTCTCTTGATATGATGAGTAAGTTGTTATTGTAGGTAAACAAGTGAAATTATAAGTATTAAAATAAAAAAAAAAACCCCTGACAAACATTTCCTCAAATCCATTCATCAACTAGAAAAGAGCTGATAATCTTCAAATGGCTGAACCGATTTTGATGAACCCTCTTTTTGCATCGGGGCCCCGATGCAAAAAGAGGGTTCATCAAAATCGGTTCAGCCATTTTACCAATACTTCTGAACCGTTTCCAGGATTTGTTTACTTTGTATACATTGACTTTTATTCGCGTTTTTGGGTCTAATACCCCTGTGTGCGGGGGTTAAAAAATGAGTAGGTATGTGTCAGAGACTAAGTCAGTGAGTAATATTATTAATTAGTAAAGGAGGCTTATTTTGTCTAAGGAATTGGAAGTTAGTTAACAAAATGAGTATGTAGGAAGGAATTGTAGCACATACTAATCTGTTGTTTCTGCCTACCCCCATTGGGAAAAAAAGGCGTGACTTATGTATCTATGTATTTGTAGTTTCCTTTTGCAACTGTTTACTTACGGGACCAGATATTGTAAAAGGCCTTGCTACCCCATGTTATAGTTATAAAACATGTAGTCTACATGTTGTGTTCACTGTTTTCGTTTATTGTTTACTTAAACAAATTGTAATTTAAAGAATGAACAAAATATAAAAAGTAGTAGCGCAATCGGTATTTCGCACCGTATACTTACCTAGAAGTTATTTTGTTAAAAGTACATTGATTGTCGCACTAACGACCTGTCGCTCAAACGACCTGTCGCACTAACAACCTTTCGACCTTACGACTTGTCAAGCCAATTTGATAACATCGCATACCAGTTTGTCGAACTATGGAACTAATGACATAGAACAAGTCAATAGTCAACAAGTAAGAAGTATTGACGCCATATCAATACTTGTTCATAATCATGACACCATGGTTTTAGGCCAATTTAGGCAAAACTTTTACAGTAGTCTTGTTGAAAATGTATCGATATATCGTTGTATCAATATTTTTTGTCGATATATTTTGATCCGATATATCAATACAAAATATGCAATATCGAAAATTGAATCAAAAACGATATTTTTTAATTTATTTATGTAATTAAAGTCACTAGATATTGATATTTTTGTATCTATTGCATAAGAAAAGGAATAAGTACTGATAAAAATACATTCATTTTTGTTGAGATTTTTTCAATTAAAATAATGTAGGTACTTTTTTATGACTATAGCTAATATTGAGCTAAATACACAATTTAGAAAATTTGACCGATATATCGATATTTTTTCCTCGAAATATCAACGTCGATAGGTATTTATATTTTTTTATAATTTAACATTTTATTCATAAGGTATATAATGTGTATTTTAAATTAACAACTAACATGAACTTCCAAAACTAAAAATAATTAACCTAACTTAGGTAACTAAAACTATTAGGAAACAAACAATAAGGCATCGAAAAATTCCTCCGCATCGCTGTCGACTGGTAATGTACCCAAGAGACTGGCGGCATTGCCACGTTGTATGGCAATGCTTAGCCTCTGGCCCAGGTAAAAACCAGCCCTTGGGTCACGGGAAGTGTCAACCAGTCGTTTGGAAATGTCATTGAACAGATCATGAGCACTCGGACCCCACGGCCCTAGGGTTTCAACCCCAAACGGCTCGAAAATATAGTTACCTATGAGGTTATACTTTCGCCGCTTGAGGTTTTCTGCAGCCGCAGCGGCAGCGCCAGCACAGCACGCTGAGCCAGGAAGATGGGATGGCGCAAGAGTATCGACACACGTTGCGTCCCACACTAAAGGCCTACCCATCTTCCATGGAAATAAAGACATACCGTCCGGTCTCTTGCCATCGTCGCGTGCCAAGCCATTGGGTTCTAATACAGCTGGAACGCCGACGGCGACAAGAGCTCGTCGGATGATGTCATTAATGTTCGCGTGCCGCGCTAAGCGGCCCGCACTTCGGCTGCAAGACAGGCCGTGGTGTCCGAGGCTGTTGACAACTTCGCCACAGTGACAGCGATGAGGAGAACAACAGGGAGCTCCTAGTCGCAAGGAAGCGTGGCAATGCCGCCAGTCTCTTGGGTACATTACCAGTCGACAGCGATGCGGAGGAATTTTTCGATGCCTTATTGTTTGTTTCCTAATATTTATATTTTAATAAATATCAATATACATAACAATATTTTTTTTCACTTCTGACATCCCTATCAGTCCTTTCACACTTTGCATCACCTTGTAGTGTAGTGTAGTGTAGTGTAGTGTAGTGTAGTGTAGTGGAGTGGAGTGGAGTGGAGTGTAGTGGCCTTTGTTTTGATCATTGTTGTCGTTTTTCTAAGGTTGGTAATCATAATGCCATGGGTTGCCGTCACACAGTCACGGGTAAAATATATTTGAAAGCTCTACACAAGTTTTGTAAAATCTTATTTGTAAGTTTGTGGAGTAAACGAGTTAAAACGAGGGGTTGTAATTGCAAAACCAATTAAACACTGATCATTGATGAGAAACAGACAGACAGTCGTCAATAACATCATCATTTCAGCCGAAAGGAGTCTACTGCTGGACATAGCGCCTCCCCCAAGCACCGCAACTTCAACCGGTTCTCTGCTTCCCGCATACAGACAGTGGGTAGGTAGTACTGTAATAGTGTTATAAATATACTACAATGAGAATTTCATAGGCTAAACTTACAATTATTATTATGCCAAATATCTAGTAAGTACCTACACAATCCATACCTTTTGGTTTTGAAATATCCAAGTAATGTTGAAATGAGATTCACTTTTCTCTCACATATATCTGCACTGCACTTGTACTGTACTAATGAAAACTTATTCATTCACTGATTCACATCGTTTCGTCTAACAAATCGAGAATAATTCGCAATCAACTAGAAATGGAACGGGCGGACAGTGAATAACAAAATACTCTACGTTATCACCGGCTTGTTGTTATTTGATTCTTTGATTCTTTCCATTAATTTATCGTCATCGTACGTATCGTCTAGGAAGTATATACCATGCACCAGTGTTCCACTCTTGTTTTTGGTTTTTCCCCAGTTTTCTTAATGAATTATCCCTAAATTTCCCTTAAAAATCTTCAAATTTCCTTGGTTTAGGGAGCATGATTTTAAACACCTAATAACACATCGTTCCATATATATTTAAAAGCATAAAATACTACTTAGAAAACATCTTTTACATTATTTGCACTGCACACTTAAAAATATATTTTCATCGCTATTATTTCACGACCTGTAAGCGATGCAGAATGAAAAACAAACCAATTCAGACTATGTATAATGCCAGGGTAATGGCACAATTACATGGGAAACTAAATTAGATGAATTGCATTCATTACGAGTTTGAGTTGAGGGAATCCCCTTGAATAAATCGTGTTGAGGAATGCATACTCCTTAACATTTAATTACTCTATGATTGTGTTGCCTAGCAATATCTTTCTGTTATTCTTATAAATGTCAATATACTTTTTATCGTTTCATTTAGTATATAAATATCAATATACTATGGTAGCAGAGCGTGCATAAACGTGAGCGTAAAAGTTTTATTATTGTTTCTTATAGGATAAAAGTTCGAAAAAGTAAATCATGTTTCCTTCAAAAATGAAACTCGAAATCGGACTTTTCGATGGAAGCAACTGGCCGACCTGGAAATATAAAGTGATGTTGCTGCTGCGGAGTAACACAGGCACCTTAGAAGCGGTGCAGAGTACTCTAGTGTTAAAGTATATTGATATTTATATACTAAATGAAACGATAAAAAGTATATTGACATTTATAAGAAGTGGTGATAAAGAGCAATACATTGGGTGCTTGCTGCATACTATAAATAATAAAGTTACCAACTTAAATTCATATTTTCCCCAAAATTCCCTAAATCCCTGTCAAAATAAAATATCCCTAAACCGTAATTTTTCCCTCAAAAAGGGACAAATAGTTAAAAGTGGAAACACTGCCATGCACTAGTCTATGTCGATGTCGTCATCCTTTATTTGACACACGGCACCAGTGTTGCCAACCCTACTGTTTTAACAGTAGATCTATTGTTTTTTCAACGGTATCCTGCACGCGACTGTAACAAAACAATTTCTAAGAAAACTTCACGGTAGAACTTCGATCAACAAATTGTTGGTCGAAGCGGTAGTACAATTACCGAGTTGCGTCGCGCCTGTTTGCCTTTAGTCCATATTTCCACTGTTATTGTACTTGCATGGCATAGCGCCATCTGCATGGGCATTAATTACTGTTTGTATTTCCTGTGCGTGTCCCAAATAAAATATTTTTCTTTCTTTCCTTTGAAGCAAAATATCCAAAATGTTTGTTTCTAACTTTTCATGTGGGTAATGAAAATGAAAATGAAAATGAAAATGAAATGAAAATGAAAATGAAAAAATGAAAAAATATTTATTGACATAAAACAATTTTCCAGGCAATATAAGAATTCCCTGACTCCTGCGCTAGTAATAACTGTGTTGCAGGAGCCAGTGTCCTCCCGTAAAAAAAAAGACACAATTTTTGTTTTAAAGTAATAAAACTAATAAAAAGAGACTAACATAAAAATTAAAAAAAAAAAAATATTGAATTTAAATGAAAATAACCAAACAATAAAATAATAAAAATATATAAATAACATTACATGGTACTAGGTACTACCTATTGCGCGAAAGTATGTTTGTTAGTGTAAGGGTGTATGTGTTAGTGTAAGGGTGTATGTGTTTGTGTGTATTGTGTGTGTGTGCATGATTGAGTTTGCATGTCCAAATTGTTTGTAGATTTTTATAAATAACCATTTAAAGTTGAGTTTGAAATCAGAACCACGCGGACGAAATCGCGGGTAAAGTGCTAGTGATTACCAATTACGCAAATAAATCTTTGACTTAGAATTTATGTGGATCAAGTTACGACTTTTAGCAGATTTTCTACCGTTTCGTAGTCAAGCGACTTCAGCCAGGTGAAGACTACTTCCTTAAATTTGTTGTTGCTCAAATTACGTATAGAATTAATTTTATTGCATTTGTTGTAAACATAGGGGGCAATGAAGTTAAAGTGCTTCTGTCCAAAAGCTGTTCTTTGGCGAGGAACCGGACAAAGTTCAATTCGCTTGTTTGAAACAGGTAGGGTGGGCACATATTTTTTGTGGTATCTACGCAGGATTTCATACACAAATATTTTCCTCACAGTGAGTACACCAGCCTTTTCGTAAACATCGTGTGTTGAATGCCTGAACGACAAATGCATTAGCACTTTTAAGACTGCCCGCTGTGCCCTCTCTGCTTCTATAACAAATGTCTTGTTTGAAACGCCCCAAGCGCATATGCAGTACCTAACTATACACTCACATAATGCTTGATATGTACGAAGTAAGAGCGATTTTTCTGCAACATTGCGTAGCTTTTTGAAAATGTAAATCATTTTCCTGGTCCTGGCTGCAGTAGCTACCACGTGCGCCTTCCAAGAAAGTTGGTCATCTATTGTGACACCAAGATATTTAATAGAAGCTACTCTGCACAGTGCCGAACAATCACAGTTGGGCCGATTCAATGCTCGGTTACAGGGGTAGGAATGAATCTTGAGATGAAGCTCTGGTGGAGGTTTGCTCACTGCCGTTTTACTAAAACAGATGTACTTGGTTTTGTTGGTGTTCAAGGATAGAAGGCTGTCCTCCAACCAAGTGGTAACCTGGGCTAGCCCATTTTCGGCCTTCTCAATAGTTGCATTCCAAGTTTTTCCATGAAAAACCAAGACTGTGTCATCGGCGAACATGAGCAAGTCAAGGCCAGAGAGGGCAGCCACATTACCTAGTTCGTTGATATAGATCAGGAATAATGTGGGACCAAGCGTACTACCTTGAGGGACGCCATAATTACAGCCAGATCCGTTACTCTCACACCCTGCCACTCTAACAGACTGTGATCTGCCCGACAAATAATCTTTGAACCATTCCAGAGCCACACCTCTAATACCAACGTTCTCCAACCGAGTTATAAGGATAGGGACAGACACCGTGTCGAAAGCTTTTTGGAGATCCAAAAAGACTCCCAAGCACTTGTCACCCCCATCTAGGTAAGACGTCAATTTTGATGTGAGTGTTAGGACTGCATCTTCAGTCGAGTGTTTTGCTCTAAATCCAAATTGGTTATTATTAAGCATACCATTTGTTTCAAGATAGTTCATAACTCTTTTATTGACAATTTTTTCTAGTATTTTGGATAACGTTGATAAAAGAGAGATGGGACGGTAGTTCGATGGTTCGGTTTTATCTCCGGTTTTAAATATCGGGCACACCACAGCCCGCTTAAAGAAGGCCGGAAAGACACCTGTTTCAAGACTAAGGTTACACAAGAAAGTGATAGGTAGGGCTAGGGATGTGATATTTTGTTTTAAGATTTCTGCAGTAATCTTATCCCAGCCGGGTGCACTGTGTGATTTCAGTCCCAAAACAACGTCCCTCACCTCGTACGGATCCGTTGGTGTCCACGAAATTGAATGCATAGGTGCTTTATCAGTTTTAGCCCGGCGTGCTAGGTCATACTCACTAGTGTTCATTTTATTCAACAAATTATTAGCTAAAGTACCCCCAACCGATGTAAAGTATTTATTCACCTTGTCAAGAGATTTTATTGGAGTGTCATCAATCCCCAGTAATTCTTCCGATGGTTCGTTAATGCGTTTCATATCACAAACTTCTTTTAAAACTTTCCAAGTTTCTTTTATATTACCGTCACTTTTGAGTAATCTTCCCTGATAATAACGATTTTTTAGTGATTTTACAATAGAGTTACAGAGGTTCCTATAATTCAAATATTCTTGCTGTTTCTGTGCATCATCAGGTGACCTAACAGCCTTTTTGTGAAGGTTATCTCTTCTTCTAATGCATTTAACTACTCCTTTTGTAATCCAGGGTTTAATTGGCCTGTGTCGGTTTGGTATTTTTACAGTTTTAGTGTTCGACATTATTATGTTTGTTAATTTACAAATTATTATTTCCAAAACAACATCAACGTCAGCATTATCATATAATTCAACCCACGATAAGCTATTAAGCTCCTCCCTGACATTAATGTAGTCTGTTTTTATTTTATTAAAAACCACATTATTTTTCACAATTTTCGGTTTACTAACGTAAAGCAAGATAGGTAAATGGTCCGTTATTTGTTGTTCAAATACAACGGTTTTCCAGTTTGAGCTGCATTTAACCATAAAATGGTAATAATAAGGTCTACAGTCTACTGATTCTGGTGTTTACCTATCTTAAAATTTATAAACAGAGTTAGCTGTTAACGCGCAAGTGGTCCTTCCACTTGCGCGTTAACAGCTAACTCAGGATTAATCCAATAATTCTCTTTTGATTAAGTCAGAGTTAGCTGTTAACTCCGAGTTATTTTGCTAACTCGTGAATGCGCAAGGGGCATGAGGCTGCCTGTCCACTGAAGCGGAGAGGAGAGGAGAGGAGCGGATATGTGCCATTATTAACCAATCAAATCTAAACTCAGGGGTGGAGTCAAGATTCTATTGGTTAATATTGACACATTTCCGCTCCTCTTTCTCCTCTCCGCTCCAGTGGACAGGCAGCCTAAGGGGGGGGGGGGGGGGTAATTTATAAACGTTACAAGTTAAGTGACGTTCAAACGTCAAAAATGTATGGATATACAGTCGTTATAAAAAACCCCTCAGTGCTGAAGGCAAGCATTTTCGTTTTATCTGAAGTCTCTGGAGCATAGGCGTCGCCAAGGGGGGGCAGGGGGGGGGGCCGCTGCCCCCCCCTAGGGATTCAATACCATTTAGTAAAAAATATAAGATATTATGTAAAGAAACTACAATATCTATAGAGCCAATTTTGTTTATTTGGACGACTTTTATTTTGTTTTTTAATGTTCCATATCTCGGAGTCCGGGGACGTAATATTCGTAGGTATCTATGTGTTGGTGGTACGCCCAGTAATTATTAGGTTTAACCTCTAAAGTTCTGAATAGTTTTGGGGAAAACGATCGGAAGGTCCGTTTCCAATCCATAAATTGAAAATGGAAATTATTATTTTTCTCAGTTCCTATCGGGATAATGTCCCCCAGCGTCGATTTTGGCCCCATTGTGCGCCGTAGAGGTAAGAGTCGCACTACAAGAAGTGTAAAGCTTCATGTGCACTTGACTCTTGACTGTACCTACAAATAATACTTTTCCCATCCTCTATATATCAACTTGCCCCCCCCCTGGGCCTTAGGCTGGCGACGCCCTTGCTCTGGAGTCTGGAATTGTTCAGGATATTACTATTGATCTATAACGTATTTTATTTTCAACTTATCTCAGAAAATGAAACATCATCTCTAGACCAATTTTTATTTATTTAAAATAAAAAGCTCATTAATTACATAAATTATGTGCGTTTATAATTAGGACCGTTTAAAAGAAAATAAAGTAGCTAGTATGGATAAGTTTGAAAGAATGAAAAATGGTACGGTCTTACATGGACATTTAAGTACTCCTATTACACAACTTGAGAAAGAAAATAAAGATAAATGAAAACTTGAATGTATCTGGCCTATAAAATTGTATATTAATAACACTAAAAAGATCTATAAATGCAAAACTCTAAATGAGTATACAGTAGAAAAAAATACATCCAAAGGAAAAGTTATCATTATAGCTCTTTTCGTTCAAGTCCCTAAGTTTACACAATTTGTTAACCTTACAACTATGGTAATATTAGACAAGTACAAAATGATATTCCATCCTTAAAAATACCTATTCGTAGCCTATAACTAGAGTCAGTTGTATATTCATTACAATAGTATGTTAATTGTAATTCATAGTTTACACACCAGCTAATCACGATCGATTCATGCATTATAAACAGCGGTTCGTTAAAATGGCGCTCAGACGGTGACGTCATCCGCCTACTCAACAGTAACCTCATATGTTCTTCACACACACACACGCACTACCTATAAATATAACGTGTATGGAAGATCTACGCTAAAGGCTAAAATGTTACACTTTCGATATGTTTTATTTTAAATTACATTAAATAACAACTGTGAAACAATGGCACATTTTTAGCCAAACACTTTAATTACTGTTGTTTTGGTACGTTAGCAAATAAATAAGTTGTAGGATTAGGTAATTGACAATATGTCAACGTGAATTTTTTTAGATTAAATAGTTCGTATTGTTGTTTTGTTTCACGAATATTATGAGCATTCAGTTCACGTTGTTCAATAATATTCGTGTGGTTCACAAAATTTTCTCTCTGCTGCCATGTTTTTGTAAATGATTTCTTAATACGAAACCATTCACAGATTCGATTGAACTTCGGCTTATTCTAAGAGCTAATGTAACATCATCTACTTCAACAATAACACTAGTACTTTATCTTATTGTGAAGTCTCCAGTTTTTACATAATTGAAAAATCGACATCACGTTACCCTAATAGTCAGGTATATTTCGTGACGTACTTACATTATAAGAAATTCGTAGTCACATTAAACTGTGCACAATTCCTCGTTTCGTCGACGTCGGCTTACTCCCCTATCTAATTTATAAATGCATCTCATTATAAGTGCGCATATGCTGCGAGAAGTTTTAATATTATAAGACAGCTCACGAGAGTTAGATAAATAAATAAACCGCAGAAAATAACTGCCGGTGTTCGAGTCGACTAGTTGAAACCGTATCGCAGTTAAATCGAAAGTATTTCGTAAATGATTACTTGACTATGACGTCACGAATACTACAAGCCCCAAGGTAGCGCCGCGCCGTCACAAGTAAGATCTCGGGCCAGGCGCTCGAATGAAAATTATCGCAAAATTTATGTGACAAATTGTCAAGTGCGCGTAAACTGCTGCGATCGGTCGAATATCAACAGCCAATCACAGCAGTTTACGCGCGCTTGACAATTTGTCACATTCATTTGACAATAATTTTAGTTGGAGGAACTGGCCCTGCGCCTTGTGGCCCGTCGCGCCTTAGGGCGGCACGTAGGGCGGCGGCTTGCGGTAGGTGGGCGTGGCCTTGGGGCGCGGCGGCGTGCGCTCGGGCGCGAAGGGCGGCGGCGGGCGGTAGGGCGCGTCGTCGGCGCCGCGGTAGGTCGGCGCGGGCGGCAGCAGCGGCGGCTTCTCCTCGCGCATGATGACGGGCGACTTGTGCACCGGCTCGGCCTCGCCGCGCTCCTCCAGCTCGTCCTGGAAGATCACCGGGATGCCCTTCGAGCGGAACGCTTGCCGCTCCTCCTCGTCGCCCACGCTCATTTTACCTGAAAGTTCACATTATTACGTTTTGTTAAGAGAATAAAGACACTAAAAGCGAGCGCTTTACTGTTTTCTGTGACAAAATAGATAGGTAAAGCTTGTTCATTCTGAAATAGCGCGCCCTACTACCCTAATACCGCATTACCCATAGAAATCCGCATTACCGTGTGCGTAAATGCGATTGTGTGGCGCGTCATTTCAGAATGAACAAGCTTTACATAAGGCTGGCTCCATACGATGACCAAAACAGGTCCGTGCACGTACACATAGATACCACTGGCAAGTGCGTTTGCACAACCATGCGCTTTACGTAGACGCATGGCTATGCATGTCTACCAGTGTTTCCACTTTTAGGGATTTCTCCCTTTTTTAAGAAAAAATGGCCAATAATAAGCTTGACTTAGGGATATTTTATTTTGACAGGGATTTAGGGAATTTTAGGGAAAAATTTAAATTAAGTTGGTAACCCTATTGTTTATAGTAGGTAGTAGCACCCAATGTACTACTTTACTCTATGGCACCACCGATATTGATTAAAGGGGATTCCCTGAAACTCGCCGAACTCATCTAGCTCAACTCAAACTCAAACTCAAAGCATTTATTTCAAATAAACCAATTACAGGCACTTTTGAATTGTCAAGGGGTCGGTCAGTCAGAAAAGATGAAGCTAGATGCCCATTCCAAAGCGTAGTAGGTACCTATGGAGAAGAACGGGCAAGAAACTCCACGGACACTCTTTTAAATAAAAATTTGGTTACAAAATATTGGTTACATCATTCATGTTGAACTTATACATGTGAGAACGATGCAAAACGTTAAAAGCGTCCGTAATAAAAGATAAAAACAAAAATAAAACAATTAAAAAATTAAATCAAATTAAAATAAGCCATGGCAGCTATGAGATGACCAGTCACAACTGACGGCGCCCGTTCACGAACATGACGCATGGATTAGCACCATTCAGCTCAACCATTTTGAAGGGAGCTAAATGATCCAACACACACGCCACCGTCAGCGTGACATTAGAGTGAGCATGACATACTCTCAGCCGCCAGGGCACATTCAAGTCAATGAAAGACATACCCAGTACCTAAATGGTAGCTTTATAGTCTGTACATAGTACTCACACATGTGCTATGCAATTATACAATGCTAAGAGATTGAATTTATACAATGCAAAGATAGTTTTTAAAATCTTCCGCAGCTCCAACAGTATTTTCAGATGCTATACAATTAGTTTATGTGCCCTTGTGGAGCAGGACCAGCGTTGAGCCAAGCATTTTTATCAGCGATGTAATCCCCCAACTTATAATATGCCTGACTGCATAGTGTGCGTTTAGTTAGCTAATTTTTAACATACATTTTAATATGACGTGTAAAAGTGATTCTAATATCCTATTTACAGAATAAACAATTTCATTTCAATTTCATTTCTCGTAATGATTGTAATTCGTCTAATTTTAGTTTACCATGTTATTGTTAATTGTATATACTATTTCCGTGGCTAAAGACGACATCGGAAATAAGTCACATTATACCTAGAGTTGGTTTGTTTCGTCTCTCTCGATTAATAATGAATGTTTTATAGGTATTTAATGCTATAAAAATGAAAAATTCCCTAAACCAAGGAATTTTTATATTTTTTAGGGAATTCTAGGGAAAATTCATTAGGGATCTGGGGAAAAACTAAAAACGTAAGTGGAAACACTGATGTCTACGTTCACTTGTATAGACCCGACCCTCTGTACCTATATAATTTGTGTTCCTGTGCTATACTTTCGAGTCATTTGTAGCCAATCCGATAAGTGTGCTATGAATTTGTGAATGTTCAGATCCATTCAGTATCGTACGATGGTGGCGCCCCCAAGGGGAAAATTACGGTTGAAACTATTTTCGCTGTGACACCAAAATATTATATTTACATACTTTTATAGCAATCAACTTTCAAGCGTTTAGTATTTAAAACCTTGGTGTGTTTAAGCATAGGCAAGCGATACTGTGAGGTTATTGTTTGATATAATTTAGCGCACAATTTTGAAGATTAACATAATTCCAATACGTGAGAAGCCATGAGTTTTTGATCAAAAATAATGTGGAACACTAAAATATTGTTTTGTATCTTTTAAATCACCTTATTATTCAAGCATTGTCACCTCCTACAGAATTAAACTAGATGTTAGTTGACCCTTATTATGCTTTTATTCATAAATCATTCTTTATTTCTATTATACACCTTTGTCCGTTAGGTTAGGCGTGCACAAGAACTTGTTGCTGTGAAATTGAAACAAATGGCGAATTCTTAAGTCGTATTTTAGTTTTTTATTGTGCTCGCATAACCTAACCAATCTATTAAAAACCAAAATAAATCATTTTACCTGTCCTCCTTCGCCTATACAGCACGCAGGCGATGATAGCAGCCAATAATATCATACACACGATGACAATGGCGGGTATGATGAAC
This sequence comes from Conistra vaccinii, assembly GCA_948150665.1. Classification (NCBI taxonomy): domain Eukaryota; kingdom Metazoa; phylum Arthropoda; class Insecta; order Lepidoptera; family Noctuidae; genus Conistra; species Conistra vaccinii. The sequence goes on from OX411327.1 coordinate 9,452,794, forward strand.
GTCACCAAATAATTCGGATCGGCTGCAGCTTTGTTGTTCTGAAGATTCGATGACCCAGTATGCACTTGTATCGGTGTCTTTGGAATCTTAGTATTTTGTTCGGCGCATAGACCGAGAGGAATGAGTCTTATGGACATGACTTTAAGGTCTTTATCAAAGATGTGGTCGACGTTTTCTTTGAGCGCGCCGCCCGTGGAGCCTCGCTCGTCAACTATGATCATCTTGCGTAGTTCCTCGATCTCCTTTTTAGGGCATCGGTCCATTGGTAGACTTGTGTTGTACCTGGAAGATGAAAGGGTAGGTACTAAATAAGGGTAGTTGTAAATTGTCAAACTTCTACTGCTTGAATACGAGGCTTTTGGCGACTCTGTGTGTATATATTTTATGTAATTTTGATGTAAGGTGCGATTTGTTTGTGCAGCATAAACATTTTATTTTTACATAATCTGCCTATAATGTTCCCACTGCTGGGACACAGGCCTTCTCTCTGTGAGAGGGAGTGGGCTGTAATCTACCACGCGGGCCCAGTGCGGGTTGGTAGATGTCACATGTCTTCGAATTTTTGGTTCTAAGACATACCGGTTTCCTTACGATGTTTTCCTTCACCGTTTTGAGAACAGTGATGATGAAATTATTTACACAAAGTAAAGCGCCTGCTTGGGTTCGAACCCACGACCTACAACTCGTAAGTCGGGGCTGATGACACTGGGCCATCCATCACTGCTCTCTTTAATTTTTTTTAATTCGTCAAATCATTTGTTTTATATAAGAAAAACAAATTTTGGTCTCAGATCACTATATCGGGATTGTTCGCTCTTGAAAAGGTGACAACACTTCGATGTGGGTAGAAGTTTAAGTTAGGAAGTCAAGTCAAGTCGTAGGTATGTGCACTTGAGCAGTAACTTGTTATAATTATTATGAATACGTTTTCGTAGCATGTTTACTTGCCAAAGAGCGTTTCAAGACACAATTTACTGCAGTCACTCACATACACACATTTTTACATATTCGATTCGAAGGCGTAGGGTTTTATCTACAGAATTCCGAAGTAGCAACCCGGAATCTGGAATGTGCCCGAATGATTTAAACTTGCCTCTTATTGGTGATGAGGCTAAAACATCATCTCTGCCTAATCCTTCAGGGTGTCAAACCTATTTCCCACTCTATTTTCAACGGCCTACTTAGCGCCGAGAGTTGAAAATCCAACTGTATGGATTTTCGACGCGCTGGGTTGCACTCTGTTGGATTTTCAATGCTCGGTTTAACACCGAGAGTTGAAAATCCAATGCACGATAAAAACCCGCCGCGATATTTTTATGTCCGTTTGAACGTGGACTTACTCACCATATTATAGTAGTTGGATTATTAGTGATGCTCTGTATCCGGATATTTTCAGTCTCCTTCTGTCCGAACAGGGCCGCCAACTTCTCGACCACCTTGCGTTTGTTGTTGGCATCGTACGCGAGCATTGGGTACGGATACTCCATTGTCATCTGGAACTCTACTGTGGGTCGAATTGTCGGTGCCTTCGCCACTTCTACTATTAAACTGTCGTAGGCGCTCTTCTTGCTTGAGTCTTCAGCAATCTGGAATTGTTAATTGCATTTATAAATATGGGAACTTACTATTATTTTGACATTAAGGCTGCCTGTCCACTGGAGCGGAGAGGAAAAAAGAGGAGCGGAGATGTGCCAATATTAACCAATAGAATCTTGACTCCGCCCCTGAGTTTAGATCAGTGATCCTGAGTCAAGATTCTATTGGTTAATATTGGCACATCTCCGCTCCTCTTTTCTCCTCTCCGCTCCAGTGGACAAGCAGCCTTAAGTTGGTCCTAGCTGGCGGGTGTTATCTTTAACCGACTTAAAAGAGGAGGAGGTTCTTAATTCGTCTGTACGTTTTATTTTTTGGATATACGAGTATGTTACGCGATTTTTCCGCCAATTATGCATTGATTTTGATGATTCTTGTTTTGTTTGGTAGGTCATACTTCAGAGGTGGTCCCATCCCATCCCATTAATTTTACTTGGGTAGTTTTTGAGTAAGCTTCAATAATACGTATTTTTTCCACTTAGCCTATGTGGATGATATTATGATGATAAGTTCTTATCATAGTGGCAAAAAACGAAAATCAAAACCAAAGACACCGACTTCCAAAATTCAAGTTATTTTATTTTAGACTTTGTAGTGTCTTTTTTAGAAGTCGGTTGTTTTTTTTTTGGAAACAGTTTTTTTTTGTGAAATGTTTTTTTTTGTTACCACGGTCGTTCGTATTGAGAAAAACCTCAGTCGTCCCATCAAACTTATAGACTGTCTGGGAATGTTTGACGAGGCTCTACAAAAAAAACTTTAATGCTATAGTATTTTATATTTTTTGCTGTGTTATTTTTATATTTTTGATATCGAACTGGTTTTCATTTTAATCAATAATTTATACCTGTATGTATAACCTTTTAATTATCAAATCATTTATTTATCTTTCATTACTTCATTTTTAATCTATTGTAATATAATATTTTTTTATTTTAGTATTTTATTAAACGTTGCCCCGCACTAGGTTTTCTCCTGTACTGTGGGTGCGTTTACAAACATTTAAACTCACATACACAAACAGTCAGACCTGGAAGAACTACTTGTAGGTTATATAAAATATTTGTTCCGTGCGGGAATCGAACCCGCGACACTTAGCGCAGCAGTCAATTGCTTAACCACTGCGCCAACCATGCTGTTGAAATTTAAATGCACCTAAACAAAGATAAAGATAAAGAAAATTTGCTGTAACATGTGTATACATACAGAATTAAAATAATACATGCATGCAAGATCTTAAATAAAAGTGGCTCACGACATGTTTGCCATTTCTCATGGCGTGCAAATTTTTTAGGTACAATTATTATTATTGAAAACAATTATTTTAAACTTATACATTAAATATCAGTCACAATTATTAATAATTAAAAAATCTTATATTCATTCATTACATTATGCAGTTATTTATTATTTATTTTCCATATCCAATATTACTAATTACAATTATCACAATCACCATTTATATCACTTTTAATATATCTTGTTTTATTTCATTCAAATATTTACAATAAAGGCAGATTTAAGTTCTCCATTTATTACATGTCCATAATTACTACAATGTTAGTTAGATTTATTTATTTATAATAATCACCATGAGTCATTTAAAAATTCTGTTATATTATAATATGCTTTTTGTGACAAAAACAATTTCATTGTTTGTTTAAGTTTAGGTATAGTTTGCTCTTTCCAACTTTTGGGCAATTTGTTGTAGATAATTGGTGCCATGCAAAAAACACTCTTGCGCATAAGTGCAGTTTTTGATGTATAGTTTGCTATCATCACGTCTATTTCTTGGAAATTTGTCTGCCATACGAGGAAACAAGTGCGGATTTGTTTTTACGAACATTGTTATTTCAAATATATAAAGTGAAGGTAATGTTAATATATGATATTTAATGAAATAATCAAATTCAAATTCAAATTCAAATTCAAAAGTCATTTATTCAAATTAGGCTGAGAATCAGCACTTTTCGAACGTCAAAATTACATAAGACAGTCCCCCAAAAACGCCCGCCCTTCACCACTTCCTAGTGCTTTTGCTGGAGAGAAGAAGTGGCGCAACAAACTCCCCAGCAGCACAGCTGTCTGTTCAGTTAGAAAAAAAAAACTTGATTCTATACAATAGTATGCAAATAATTTACATTACTCAACACAAAACATTCAATAAAATATATGCCATAATGACAGCTAGCACGCGCCAATGTACCAACAAAAAAAAATATCGAAATCTAAACCCAAGCAAAAATAAAAACTAAAAACGTAATCTTTACAGCTATCGGTAGTTTTGAGATTAAACATGGATCTTACGCAGTACTTTTGTCTTTTAAAGATGATATCCCTATCGGTTGAGTTGCCCCAGAATATAACACCATATCTAATGATGGATTCAACTAAACCATAATAGGCCGTTAATAGCGCTTCTATATTTAGAGTACGTGATAACTTATATAACGCATATGCACCACTACTTATTCTTTTGGCTAGAGCCTCAATATGCGCTTTCCAATTCAAGTTTCTGTCGATTGTAAGGCCTAAAAATTTTGTAGAATTAGCTGTCTGTATTTTATTATTATTAAATTCGATGTCAAGACTAGAGAATAATGATGATCGTTGGCTAAAGTGCATAATCAAAGTTTTATTTATATTAATTATTAAATTATTATTATTCAGCCAAAGTATTGTAAAACCTTTAAAAAGAGTTACTATGGAGTTTCTTGCCCACTGTTCTCTATATGAAACTACCTTTAGGAAGCGGAAAGGAAACGAAAAAATTACAAGACAATAGAATTGATTCTAGTTGCCTTTTATGTGTCTGATTGAAATAAATTATTCGACTTTGAATCTGTAGACTTGTCCAAGAAAGGATAATAATAGTAATAATTCCTCACCAGTTGGTAGGAGACACTGCCCTCGTCGGTCGGTGCGGGCAAACCGTAAAACTCCTGATTCTTGGCGTCAAACTGCAGCCAATGCCCCGCGGGCAGCTCTGTGCGGTCACTGTACCGCAGGGACAGCGCCAGGTTGCGGGTGCCGCCGTCTTCGGGGTCGAAGAATGTGTCCTGGGGACGGACGGAACCATGTAATGTCACTTATAATTGGTATTTGTAATTGTATTGGAATTTGTCCCTTGAACTGTGTCAAATAAACGAGATTTCCGAAATTTACAAAAAGTAATTTCCACATAATCTAATAATTGTTAGTAGTAGTCGATTATTTGTCTAAGCCAGGTCAGAACACAAGGCAGTAAAATGCTCCAGAAATTTTTTACATTGATAAAGAACTAAGTTCCGGTAAAACGGCTATCACTAAAATAGACGTGAGAATATCATGCAAAAATTTATTTCTGTTTTAATTGAAAAGAATAGGCTCGACTGTTTTGTCGCTGAGTAGTCGTAAATGTAAGATTGATATATCTGCTTTGGTAAAAGGCTTGGACATGACATAATGATGGCCATTTGGTTTTCATCTTGCTTACGGATTTGCAGTTTTCAATTTTTTTTGTTCTTCAAACTTTTGGAAGAACTTAATTACATCATTAAGACAGAAAACTAGTTTCTTTTTTAGATTACCTGTTAAAAGTAGGTACCTAAAAACTGGAAATATATACTATTTTGCATCTTAGTATCGCATATAATGTAGAAAGAATGTAAACCGTCCATCAACTCACCTCGGGCACCTTGTACACCAGCAGATGGCCGACGGTGGCGGTGAAGTGGTCCACCTGGTTGCGCGTGACGGGCGGGTACGTGTCGGGCGCGCGCGTGGCGGGCGGCGCGTGCGCGCACGGGCCCGCGCCGCGCCAGCGCACGCCGCCCACTTTGAGCGCCGGCTGCATGGCGCGCGCCAGGCCGGCCGACGGGCTGCCTGCTTCTGTGTCGGACTCCATTATCTGAAAAAAAAAAAAATCGGTATAGTAATGCCCCTTTGAAGTGCATTTTAGATAGCAACGATTCTCTATCAGTTTGAGAAGATACATCTGCATTGACCCACTTGTCCGAAAATTACGCAGTTGTTCGCGTGTAGCGGGTGCGTATCGTGCCCGCACAAATCGCGTGCTCGACCGCTAGTTCACGAACGTGTCAAATGTTGAGTATTGTTGCAAGCGAATCGCACGCGCCACTCGCGAGAGTGTTCGCGAGTTTCAACGCAAAGCAAAGTATGTAATCAATGTGAACAAACGCTATGGTTGAGTAATTTTCTCAGCACGCCTGCCTGTTTTAAACATTCTATTCTAGATATAAATTTAATTCATAACTTCGAATAACGCATAGAATACAAGACTTATTATCTATTATATACTCGTAATACAAATGAAATGCTGTGTTAGTAAGCGCAATAGCGCATAACTTGAGAACGGCTGAACCGATTTGGCTAATTTTGGTTTTAAAATGTTCGTAATAGTTCTAATTAGGGAAGTAAGGTTAGGGTCTCTAAAAAAATTACATAAGTTTTCTGGAGAATGTTCAAATTCGGGAAAAACTGAACTATTTTTTTTTAATACATAATATATGAATGTACAATAATTTGATCAGGACAACGTCTATCGGGTCAGTAAGTTAATATAATTAAGAAATAAGTATAATCAAGTCAGCAAAACGTTATCTGTTATCGTTGAAAAAACGTCAATATCAGACATACTAACTTTATAAAGTAAAAAAAATAATAAAATTACGAATTGCGAACAACGTACCTTCATCAGCCTATTAATATCATCCATAGGACAGGCGGGATCCTTCGGCAACGTGTCATTAGTCCACACGAACTCGCACATGTCCCCGTTCTGTGTCGTATTTAGTACCGTTAAGTGATCCATATCCGTATCTCTGTAGAACAAGTCCAATAATTAATAGATATAGTTTGACCGACACCGCACCTTAGGTACTATCGAAGAACTTCATATCTAAGCAGTTTGAAAACAAAAACCCGTGAACACGATGACGACATCTGCTACCGCCCCGGTTCTATATCCGCCGAGCGCTGCAAGCAGAAATAGTCCTTATGGTGTATAGATACGAAGTGCTTTGATGGTACATGCGCGGCTCACGGGGGCAATGCAGGCCGCTCATTCGTCAACGCTCACGGCGCCTCCCGCTTCGCCGCGCTTTCCTAAGGCCCGGTACAACGGTGGTAGTGAAACTCCTCCTCTAGGACTTTAGATTTACGTGAAATACAATAGAAAAAAAAATGAACCGCAGTAGACCTAGCACGAACGCGAGGAGTAAACGTAATGTCAATTCGAACGATTTTTGCAACAAGAACATAGATATGAATAAAGTCTTTAACCTAATTTAATCTTATGTAAAAATCGAGTAGGTACTTCCAATTCAAAAATCATTCAAATTTACATTACATGGGGTGGTTTTAGTGAGGTAGGAATCTCACGATCCCCGGTCTTATCCCCAAAGCCCGGGCACGTTTTGAAGGTTTGCACCGAAATAAAAAAAGAAAAAGGTAGCCCTGAGACGTCAGGTCCGGGCACCTCTCAAAAGTTTCTTAAAAAAGTAAAGTAACTTAAAAAAGAAGGAGGTTCTCAATTCCACTGTATTTTTTATTTTTTTTTGGTCGTTGATTTATGATGAATGAATGAAACGAATGATGAACATTACCTAATATTTTACATTCAATGTCGAACTAAAAGACCTCAAGAAAACCCTCATTACTGCTCGTGTTCCTTCTAGGCGTTTTATTCAATAATAAACGTATATATAAAAATAAGTTTTCGTGGCAGACACTTGGGCACAAAACGTTGGAGTGAGATGACACGAGGCTTTAAACACTCACCGTCCTACTCGCACGTTTTATGACCGCGACTGTTAAAAAAAAAAAATGTAGGTTGGTAAGGCAAATAATCAAAAATCATACCTGAACAAGTTAACAATGCCTTCTAATGCTCTAATCTGCCAGTCAATAGCATTATTATACTCCTTCAACAGTTTGAACTCCATGGTGAACTGGTGGTTGATGGTGCGACCACTCTTGTGTTGCTGCACGGTGATGTCCAGCGGGCCGCGAGCGACCAGACCTTCGCTGTCCTGAGCTTCGACTATGAAGTTCCAGCGAGATACGTGGGCTTCTAACGGCCTGGGGGTAAAAATAATTGGTTTAGTTTGGCCAGAATAAGTCATCCCTTTCCTATTTAGAAGAGGTGGACTAGAATAGAATACTTTTTATTATGTGTGTAGTTGTAGAAGTATCGGGGGGAAACCGGCATGTCCTAGAATAATAAAATTCGAACACATGTGGCATCTACCAGCCCGCACTGGGCCCGCGTGGTGGATTACGGCCCACTCCCTCTCACAGAGAGGAGGCCTGTGTCCCAGCAGTGGGAACATTATAGGCTGATTATACTTACGTATGATGTAGAAGTAAAACGCCTTGTTAAAAGGATGGTTAGCAAAAGCACTGTTATCATGGCAAATTTTCCAGAATGCAGCATTTCTGGGTGCAATTAGAGTGAGAAAGGAGAAGTTGAGTTTGGAGACGAAGTTTAAATGATCAACCATGCCATTAGCAAATGGTGTGAACATAAATGGCAACAGCATCGTCCGCCCGCCCGAAGTTTGGATTTTATGCTCTGTTGATGGCAATAGGCTCGCCCCCTATTACGTGGGACTTAAAACATAACTGGCGAAATATGGGTTGTACTATAGGTACACCTCTGCCTAACCCTTTGGAGAATACAGTCGTGATGTTAGCATCATAAGTACGTAGTCGTACTATGAATTTACGATACTATTATCATATAATAAAGTCCGAAACACAGGCCATAAATCAATGTAAAGATACTGGAATGTACAAAAAATACTAAACAGGAATACTCACAATCCATAAACTTCTCTGGCAGCGGGTATGAACTGTATCCAGGAGTTGTTGCTGAGCGGCACGTTCTCCGCCTCGTACATCGTGAATGTTAAGTTGCTGCCCTCCTCCGGATCCGTGAACAGGTCCGCAGGGATTATGTACCTGAAGAAGTTGGGTTAAGGTGACAATGGAATTCTAGGGGCTTATAGTAAAAACGTAGACTATCTAGTATCTATCTATAGCAAGTATTGTCCCACAGCAAGGCAAGAGATCTCTTTTCTAGCCAATTAATTTTGATGTTAAAGCAACACTAGAAGAGAACATAATGATTCGACAGTTTTATCTCACTATGTGATACTTGCTGACTTGCAAGCGTTTCCAACAAAGGATTAAAATAAGTCTGCAAATCCATGTAGCTCAGTTTCGTGCTGAACGCTTATAGGTTATGTTTTTTCGCTTTAGTAGGTATTACCAAATGGTAATAATCCTTGATGGTAATCTGCGTTCGCAATTCATTTGCAAAACATGTAAACAAACACGAGTTTTAGGAAAAACAACTGTAATGCCTACACATAAGGTTCAGTTAGCGCTACAACTTCATATTTTTTATAACTTTTTCAACAGCACTAGTCGGTCTAAAATGAACTTTATTTACACATACATAAAGTTGATGTTTGCCTAAGTGGAAAACTCGTCTTTGTTTACATGTTTGGCAAATAAATTACGAACGCAGATTAGGTAGTTTATATTCACAGACGGTAAATTAAGATCTGGTTAGAAAATCAATGAAATCCATGTCATCAATCTTCAATGTTTTTGTTTGAAGTATTTCAGAGTAGTTATTGTGACCTACCTGAAAGCTTTGCCAGCAGTGATGGCCAACTTTTTCATGTGGTGTTTGAGCGTTGGCGGCTGGTTGACAGGCATGGCCCATGTTACTGTTTCCGTAGTCTGGCCGATTATTGTACTTCTACCCTCTGTTGGGTTCGCTTCCTAAATGATTGAGGAATAAATTAGTAACTTATTGCAGAAAGTTTATTGATTGTTTTAATATTTTTGCAAAGATATTGAAATTATAATACAGAAGAAATAATTTACATTTGTTTTACATGCGTAGCTATAAGATTTTACATAAAATTTTGAAACAGAAGTTGTAATTTTCCAGGCCAAGAAAAAGTTAAGTAAAGAAAATTTGAAGAATTTACACTATAATACCTAAAACCTTGAAAATCGTTAAAATTATGCTAAATTAATTTGTACAATTTAGAAGTTTTCACTTTACCTGTTTGCCAATTAATAATTTAGAAATGTTTTAATGAATTAATGTTTTAATGAAACCCAAAGAAGTCCAATCAAAAACTGAATTCAATTCGCACACACGGTTGGAGTATGTAGTTAGTAAAATACGAAATACACCTGGATGATACTGGATGTGATGATTCGGGAGGTTACGTGGATGGATAAGTACTATCGAATAACTTCATATCTAAGCAAAAAATTTGAAAACAAAATCCCGTGAACACGATGACCATATTTGTTACCGCCCTACAGCTGCCGAGCGCTGCAAGCAGAAATAGTCCTTACGGTGTACAGATATGAATTTCTTCGATGGTACTTACTCTATAAGCACTAGGCTTATTCGCATCGTACCGGGCCCATATTTCCGATGTGCTTAAGTTAGGTGCAGTTGCGAATCGCATGACTATTTCATATCACCGATGTTTCAGGTATTTTTAGACGTAGGTACCCGTGCATCTTGATTGCAGACTATTTCAGGTTTCAAACATTGTTTCAGATTATCTCATCAGACAATCGGAAATATGTTCCCGGCCACCAGTGTAATCCATTACGGACCTGTTTAGTGACCTCCTGTAAAGTGGTCTCAGGAGTCGGCGTCGTAGTGGGTGGAGTTGTCGGCGTAGTGGTGGGGGCAGGTGTCGGCGGAGGCGCCGGAGTGGTCGGCGGTGTCGGCGTAGTCGTCGGCGTTGTCGGCGGCGGGGACGGAGCCGCTGTCGATGTAGTCGTCGGTGGCGGCGCCGAGGTCGGTATCTCAGGAACCGGGGTTGGTGACGTCACATTCTCTCTCTCCGTCGAAGAAGACAACGGGGGTAGTTCGTTCGACTCACGGATTATTACGGTTTGCTGAAAGTGCCATGCGGACGCTCACACGATGTGTTGTGAAATATAGACGTTAAGACAACGTTTTTAGAGTTCAGATTGGTATGTACAGAATTGAAGTTGAAAATATATTTACAGATGATTAGTCCCAGAAAGATAGAATATTAGGAATCCCAATGCATCTTAATTTATTGTGTTTTTACAACCGAATACCAATACGTCACGCTGAGTATGCACACGCAGTTTTCATACATCATCAAATTTAGTATCGTTGTCTTCACGTCGCAGATTAGTAGAGAATATATTTACATTAAAAAATACTCTAAATGGGGTATGAATCATATGAAACCCATCAGTACCCAAGGTTAAATAAAATCAACTCACACGATTAGTTAAAACTCTTACAGGAGTGAATTAGGATGATAAACATGTCATATTACGTACCAATTCCGGTTCTAAAGTCGTGGTTTCTTCGATGATGGATGGTAGGAAGGTATCGAAGCGTCGAGGGACGATAGGTAGCGTCGGGACCATAGACATGTTAACGTTGGTTGTCTCTGAAGGTGACGCGGACAGTGCGGTGATACCCACTTCATTATGCTGCAGAAAAGTAAGTGTTTAGTATTTTTTTGTGAGTTCGTGTGGGTGTGAAGTGTCCAGTGGAAACTATGTGATGTGCTGTTAGTGTGTGTGACTTGGTAGTCGTTACTCGTCTACTATGAACAATTGTCAACTACAGGTACATCTCTGCCCAACCCTTTGGGGAAGTAAGGCGTGATATGATATGTATGATTTTTTTTTAATAAAAATATTCTTAAAAGTTTATTCTAAAAGTTGGCAACGTCGCAAATAGCTGTCAAAAGTTTACCTGTTTTGAATAATTTGGCAATATTATTGTACGGAAATGAGAACTGTAGGTAACTAGATAGATAGCTGTAGATTATAAGTTATACGATAAGTCCTCATCTCTACCTACTATCTTTCTTTTGCTGTGCCCGACAGGGTCCACGACTGTTCCTCAAGCAAATGTTTACCACCTAAGCACATACATTGTGGTTTGCAATAAATAATTGAGTATTGAGTAACTAGCGCACTAGAATATTAATAATGAATTGCAAATAGAACATTGAATCCAAATACTTTTCTTACATCTAAAACTAAATATTCAGTATTACGATATTAATTATTGCATTTCATAATCAATATTCTAGTTCGCTAGCTAGCCACATTTCTTATTTTCATACAGTATTATTTCCAAATTAATCAAAACAGGTAAATATTTGACAGCTATTTACGACGTTCCCAACTTTAAGGATGCACGCTCTTAAGTATCGATTAAAATTAGATTGACGTTAAAAAAAAGTTAACTTTAGCATTTTCTGTATTTTTGTCCTTTTTATCAGGCAAAGAGGTATAAGCGTAATTTGGAATACGGCTTTGTCTTACAAGGCAAGGAGACGTTGATTTCATTATTACTTCACTTTTCATAGTAGGCGGTCAGAGTTGCATGTATCTATTAATTAATTAGTCAAAATAAAGAGGTATCTGTTAAAGTACAAAGTTTCTAAACTCAATATTATCACAGTCATGCTAAGTGTTCCTAAACACAGTCTAATGTCTACCAGAGATGCACTATTATTTAAACACAATTTTCAAAACGCATTTACAATAATTTTTATAAAATATTGCTGAATTAGACATTCCAAAACTATCTAAAACATCTTCAATACACATAAAAAAGATAGAATTAAATAATAACATTAGGTTAGTACGGTTTTAATTACACAATATTATTTAAATATATACAGTATACATTTCAAGACCTTAGCATTCTAAAAATTATTAATTAATAACAAAATATACAGTGAAACAAACATACTTGATTGGGGTTAGCATAATTTTGCTGAAGAGTTAAATTTTAGCTTGCACAACTGTTTCTGAGATCTCTGCATAGCACTATGTTCAGTTATCGTACGGTCAAGTGCACATCAATAGTATCTAGCAAATAAAAGTGCTCTAAATGTGAAATTGTTATATTTATATCCAGATGGTTCCCTCCGCTAAATCATTTAAACAAAAAGCGACTCTTGCTACGACACAATAAAGTGCAATTCAGGTCGCACAGCGCTAATTACCTACAGTTATATTCACCTCGAAATTGCCTGCCTTTCTATTGCGTAACTCTTATATTTTCTGACTACGTTACGCTCACTAAATTGGCCCGACAAGACGAACCCGCTTGTGGCTATGAAGCCACAAACAGGCTCGTCTTGTCGGGCCAATTTCTAAAATGCGGAGTGCGCCTTCTGTACTATGGACTTGAATGATAAACGCGATAGCACGACAAGACGCGATTCTGTGCGACTAGATTCAAAAGGCAAGTCAAGTCGCAGGCGCAGGTGGAGTGGATGTAAGCTTTTCTACAGTTGTGTTAGCTATAAAACTGCAGATCGCCTCCTCAGAGTCAATGCTGTTAATGATAAAAGTTAACTTAATACAATTAAACCTAAACTACAATCTAGCTGCAAACGTAGCATGCGACCGGGCCACAACACGCACATGCATATGACACGTAAACTCGAGAGCGGGTTACGACAAACCTCCGTGGTATACGAGTTAGTTGCGGACTCGGGAGTGGTATCCTCGCGGGCATCTTCGGTGGTAGTGGGCGGGGCGCTCGGCGGAGGGGGCGGGGCCAGCGTAGGGCTCGCGGGGGGAGGGAAGGGAGACGGGGAGGGGTACGGGAGCGGGGGCAGGGAGGCAGGGGTCGGCGGCGGGGCGGCGCTCTCGGTCTGAAACGTGTCGGTGCTTGTGTGTGGCGCGCCTGCGGGGGCGGGGGGCGCGCGGGGCGCGGGGGCGGGGGCGGGGGAGGGGGGCGCGGGCTCGCCGTGGTGGTGGCGGTGCGGGTGCGGGGCGGGGGTGAGGGGGTCCACCTGGGCGGCGCCGCGACACACACGCACGTTAGTACGCACACCCTTACGTACCCAAGAGCGCTGTCTGTGGTTATTTTGGTATTGGCTACATGGACTCAGATAATAAAGCGGCGACATCTATCTTTCTTTTGAATCCTCACGAGAGATTGTACGACTATAGACTATAGTTTGACCGACACCGCTGTACCGCGCCTTAGGTATATGCGCAGCGAGAACGAGGGGAGCAGTGCAGGTCGCTCATTCGTCAACGCTCAACCCGTCCCGTCGCTCATTCGTCAAAGCTGCCTCCCGCTTCGCCACGCATTCTTAAGGCACGGAATGGTCTCGGTCAAACTATAACCTTAAACCCGAGGCTACTAAAACGCCATCGATACGAACCAATTTAATTCGATTCGCATGTCTAAACTCATCAGCCATCCATATCATTTATTTCTATTTTGCGGCACTCTTTATATTAGGTTTAATTTTCGTAATTACCATAGCCATTAATATACTAAGTGCAATTCCAGTGCTGTAGGTGTTTTATTTTGCTTCAGTAGGTATAAATAGTGCTTGATAAGATCATTTGAGGCAAAATTATTTTTTGAGTGATAGGTTATTATTGAACAAGATAAAAGTTCGAGGAAAGTGGGTTAAAAGTGCGCTGGGTTAAAATGATGTTTGTATTACAATAATTGCTTCAAGTGTAATATTAATCCAAAAGTGACAATGGTCGAAGCGCATTTAATTTTCTTAGTCCATGCGTAACACAAATACGCTTTAGCTTCGATTATTATGCTCCAGTTAGTCTGTTTATATACAGTGATGGACAAAGCGTTTGTTATAACCACACACAAAGCTCACAACATGTTTATATTATATAAGGTAAACTTAATGAATAATTATTATGTTTAAGTTGTTTATGAATTTGGATGTCAAATGAATGTTGGGAAGTTATGTATGTAACATAAAAGTGGGATTTTGAATGTAGAATGTTTGAGAGACTGTAACTTAAATTAAAATAAATAAAGGGACATAACAAATCACACTTTTTGGGTTGTTTTCAAGTGATAAAGGATACTTCATTCAACATTCCATGCTATGTGGTTCCCAGTACGAACTTTGCTATAATGTGGTGAACATTAAAGTGCAAGATATGCATTCCGCAGTATATGTGGGATGACTAAAATTACTCATTGGGATATACATTCCTATTTAATAAACATGGACTGTCTTTGTCCGGCTTGCTTCTACAAATAAATAAATAAATCAACATTTTATTGCTCCGATGAACAGTTAGGTAAGTATATTTCCCAATGAGTAGTAGGTACGAATGATGCATAAATACTAAGAAATATAGAATGTATGACATTTCCACACTAGAATAAAATATGAGTTGCATTGATAATATTAAATGATTCATTGTCGTGTTATGAAGTTAATTTTATTTTCTTTAAATTCCCTCACCACATGGTATAAGTGATCGCTATTAAAGCGCATGAATGAAATAATTATTAGCCTTGTAATATTATATCCATTAAAATTTGATATATTAGAATTGAGTGAAACCAAAGCCATTAGTGCCCAAAGCCCACAGGAGATACTACACGCGTAGCATGACAACCATAGAAACGGGGTTTTGTAGACAAAATGACAGATTGTGATTTTATCTGTCATTTTGTCTAGTCCTCCGTCGGGTTTTGTCGACGTTTCTATTGTGGTCATGTTAAGCCTGCTGATAAATATAGCACCAGTTATTTATTGTCCTGGTTTCTATGTTATTTAATAAAAATAGGTAAAATAACATAACCTCGTATAACCTTCTAAACTCAAATTCAATTTCTATTATGTAGACATTAAAACATTAACCAGTCTAACTACCACACAGGATTTGTTAGATATTATATTAACGGCATTTCTTAGAGAATGTGATATATAAAATATTGTAATGCTCATGTCATAAATTAAAAGACGACGATATAATGTAACAACAATAATGGTCAGCTTCGACAGAATTTTAACATTTGTCACATCTTTTCTGAATGATTTTGTCTTATATAAATTATGATGATTTTTCCCTTTTATTACATGTGAGATTTAATAATTTGTACACGTATTTTTATAATGTAGTACTAATTTATTATTTTATTGGATATTAAGTTAATTTTTAATTTTTATTAATGTTATTTAAGTGGAAGATGGATTGTGTGGATGACATTAACACGTTCAGTGCCGGGAACCCTCCCGGAGGGTCCACTTACAATATGTATGGCGGCATGGCGTATGAGCTCGACGAAAATGGGTGGAGTCGAAAGTGTTAAAGCAGTTGTCATCCAGAATTATCTTTTATTACATTACACTATGTTTTTAATTAATATTCAATATTTATTTGCCTTCGCCAAACACGTTTAATTAGGCTACAAGTCTTGTAAGGTATAGTCTTTTTGTAAGAGGCGATCTAGGCAGACTACTTGTATTTTGTCAAATCAATAACTACATTAGGTCCATCCATGTGATGATCCGTGCACACATGTATTATTAAATCTTGCTGTGTCTGCAAAATTGGACTTGCAGCAAAGTATGTATAAGCTTAACAGAATGTGACATTGCCAAAACCCTGCCGAACATAACCCGAGAGCATCCGATCACTTCCGAACGAAGCACCGTACTCACCAGGTCAGTGATGCCGACGTCGTTGTTAGTGTAGCCGTCCTCGTCGTCATTGTCGTCGTAGCCGCTGTAGTCGGCGTCGGCGTCGGCGTCATCCTCTTCACCGTCGTATTCGCCGTCGTAGATGCCGCCGCCTGAGCCTTCAAGCTGAAAACAGTGAGAGATGGGGTTTAGGTTCAGAACTTCAGAAGGGTACTTTGTTGACAAAAACATCTGAGGGAAAGCTGACAAAAAAAAGGGTCTTTTTAACACACTTTCAATCACAACCTGAATGATTTTGAAGGATACTGCTAATACATTGCTACATTTTGTTCGAAAAATTTGTCTGCTCAACAACGTGAATAACGCAATGAATGTTGTTGATGTAACTTTGATACTCAGTAACGAAAGGTGATAGGTTTTCTGCATACTATGTTGAGGCATTCTTTGACCTTTAACGGTGACGTCATCCATCACTCTTAACTAGCCGCTGGGTATTTATTTGATTACCTGTCTCTTGATCCTGGGCGCGGGCTGTATGGCCTGCAGCCTCCAGCCAATGACGGGCAGGCGCAGCACGTGCGCAAGAGTGCCGTCCCGCGCCTGTTCCCGCAGACCGGCCACTAACACCTTGTGGTGATTCCATAGCCTGTTGCCGCAGCCCACCTGTAAAATAACATGATAATGTTCGAATTAATTAAAGTTTCATGAAAACTCTCATAAATAAATGTTTAAATAACAAATTGTGTCACTGTTGTCTCTTTGTTAAATTTTTGTAGTTCAGACTATACTCCGTTGGATTAGGTAGTTAAATAAAGGTAAACAATAAGAACCACGTGACGAAAGAGCTGTCAAGTAACCGACTAAACGAACCTGTCACTTCAGTTGTCATGCTACATCGGTAGTCGGCTTGGTGGTGCTAAGTGGAAGTACTCATGTTTCTCTCGTATTCACGTACAAAATTATAGTTCCTGCCACTGTGCCAAATGTTAGCCAGCGCAGCGAGCATGGCCTACTGTGAGATAGCTCGAGTCACACATTTTATCACAATTTGGGTGATAAAACAGTTTTGTCACAAATGCTAGCACGGCGGCGTGAGATAATCTCTTGACTTGTGACATAACTTCTTGACGTTTATTTGGGATTCAATATGTCTTTTTTGCTACTATGGGCGCACCAATTTTGTCACAAATGCCACATTATGACTGTCGTCCGTACGTCAAAAATGAATTAGTTCACTACAAAATTAAAAAGTTGTAAAACTGTATGAACCTGTACTATGAAAACGTATTATTTTATTTGGTCGCATATTCAAATGATCATAGACATTTAATTTTTTTTAATTTTCTGTGTCACACTACGAAGTTAGCAACAAGAAAGACATGTCGTGCCTCAGGTTTTTTCACATGGTTGACCCGTGCTAGCATTTAAGACAAACTGTAAGACATAATAAATTTATCATGTCTTGTCACAAACGTCTTGAGTACGCCTGTGCTAGCCCCGCAGCCACCAAGTTGGTTGGAGACAACTTTAATGTAAGTGACTTACATTAAGATAGATGGCAGTAGTGGCGTCTCCGTGCCTGCGCTGTGAGGAACCAGTTCCACTCATGATTGTGTCAGCATGCGTTTCCGCTTTGTAAGGCTCCATCCAAAATTCGTTCTGAAAACAGAAGTAAGGTACATTTAAAAATGTTTTCTTTAGAAGACTCTACGATGTAATTGTAGGTATTCATTTTGATATTATGCTCGTTTTTTAATTCTACAGTGCAGTAATTCTGTTTATTATTTCTAAAAGCTTAACTCATAAGCTTTTAGAAATAATAAACAAAATCCAAATCGCGCCAATAACATCGGAGATATGGCAAAAAATGTAAAGCAAGGTCACAAACGCTACTCAAAAAACTAAAATTGAATAAAATGATAAAGTTAATTTCCGATAATTTTTCATGAATATTCAGAAAAATACGGGCGGTCTCAGGCACATGGGCGGCATTGTATATTTAATCTCAAACAGGATGGTTTTATTATCATCGAAGAAGCCCACCAGACCCTCACCGACACTTAGTTTTTTATTTTTTATTACAGTATAGGCGTGCTCTTGACCTGGATCTCACCTGATGGTAAGCAATGGTTATGGTCACTCTTGCTTTGAAGGCAGACAGGTGGAAGAGAACACAGACGCTGGCAAAGATTTCCACACTAGTTACAAACAACACAAGTAATAACTTACGCCGTCAAGCGCCATGAAGCTGGCGAGCTGCATGAGCGCTCGTATCCTCTGCCGCGGCGCCACGCTGTGGAACGAGCCGTCCACCATGATGACCAGCACCAGCCGACTCTCTTCACCGACGCAGGATCCATATTTAGAGTGAGGTTTGTCTTGAGCTTTCTTCACCTGCAATTGAAGTAAGACTTCGTTACATAATTATAAAGTATATTTTAATTTTTAAATATGGTTCTGGGACCAGCTACGTAAAAAACAATAGAAGCGAAAATGGTTTCAAACTACGAAATAACAGCACGTATTCGAAAGAACTTTATCGAAGCCGATAATTAAAGAAAAGAAAGGCAAAGACTGCTGACGAACTTTTCGGTAAACCATTATTTTGTAGAATATTAACTTTCTGACTTATGACAGATTCTCTGAGAAAGTTATGTACGGTACGAGACAAACGCTTAGGAATTTGCCTTATACGAGTATCAGGCACCTACGTCACTTTTTTGAGAGTTTTGACAATATTTCATACCGGAAATTAATTAAATGAAGTACCTACATCATAAACATTGCCAAAGTCAATCACTTGAACGTAACATTAAGAAAACGAGGACACAATTTCCGCAGTATCATTACTTCCAACATTACCATGACAGTTCAAAATGAAAATGATCCTCTTACATTGAAAATTGTTGGCGTAGTGAAATAAAATTCATTTATTACACCGCACCCCTGTTGGTTAGTGTAATGTCAATAATATAATTGAATGGCAGTATGAAAAGCCAACTGTCGCTTACTTTATTGCCCACCGCCCTCTACAGTAAAATATCAGTATTCCATAACATATGTAGCAACATTTGTACATGGATATGTGGATACTTTAATTTTTATGGTCCCAGTATCTGTCACTAATGAATAAAACGATTGATTTATTTACGTTTAGCAATTTACAACAGTACTTTGTATCATATCGTTTATAACTGCCCATGTCCGTGCAGCTAAATATGCTATTAAGCGAAGCATATCTAGCGAGCGTTCTAATAAATTAGTGGTTTGTTTCGCTGAAACTAACAATTATAATTTCATAATCACGTTATATCTTCGTAATTGTCTACTATTACATTTCAGTCGTATGACGGATTATCATTTACAGAACATGACGACAGTAACTCAGTACTCATAAGACGTACAGTACAGAAGGTCTCATTAACAGGAACTATAGTGTATCAGGACGTGCATTCTTGAGACGTAGTATCTACTCACTTCAATAGTAAAGGAAGCGGGAGGTGTGCCTATGACGTCACACATACGACAGGAACATCAAAAGCGTTAGGAACCATAAACTCCACAGGATGCATGTTCCTATGACGTAATCGCACATTACTCCATAGTGGTTTGATAAATTCTCTTGTCTTAACACGACTATTAATAAGATTATGCCTATGAGCTAGTGTGGAGCTAGGCTATTGTTGTGTGTGGTGTACGCTAAAGTATATTTTTTCTATCCATCTACCCATTTATTACCTAAAATAGCGTGTGACTCAGACTGGTCAATGCTCTCCTAACAAGAACAGTAAAATACGACTCGTGCCAATGACTGCCAGCTCATGCCTGAAAACTGCCAAGTACTTCGGGCCACTATTCCAAAACAACTTTGGCTACCATATGTTTTGTTGACAGCCCAGATGCTACGCGAATAGAGGTTACATATGTAATTGCAAACTGACCTCAACAGTGAAAGAGTCTGTGGCAGTGAGACCACGCGTGCTGCCGTGCGCGGTCACAGTGAAGGTATGCGTGCCTAAGTCCTGCTTCTGGGGCACTCCGCTGATCAAACCGTGCCTCGAGTCCACGGCCAACCAGTTTGGCATGCGTCGACCATCTTCACTTCGAACCTGGTTATAATGTTTAGGTAAGGACTTTATTTCTTTAACTCTATGCAACATAAAAGTTATAAAGGTTGATTTAATGCCTAAGGCAGCCTAAAGAACTGGCCGGTAGTCCGGTAGGAAATGCCTAAGGCCTAGGAATTTACTACCAGTCAGTTCTTTATGAGGAATATCTTGAACATAAAAACTTTTTACAAAAAAAAATACATCTTTTTTTCGAAATTAAAGTAATTTTTCACTTTGTAGTGTTTTTTTGGAAGTTGGTTAAAAATGGAGTTAAACTGCCTATCAACCCAAGGTGCCAACCAAAGTAGGGGTAGCTTTTAAAAATTAAAATACTAAAACTCTAATTCTAGGAGGGCTGTCCTGCCAAATTGCCAGTATAACCGAGGCAGGTCCAAACAAAATTAAAATGATTACAATATTATTTTGTCCCTTTTATTTAATTGAGGGACACTTATCGCTCTAAATTCCGACCACTACTCCTTTTGCTAGAACTCTACACTGGCGAAAATCTAGAAAAACGGGACAACTCCGTTTCCAAGGATATTATTTATTTGTCGTGAAACAGATTTACACGGAAAGGTAATTTGGAGCAGTGGAAAATGTTTTAAGTTGAAATATAAAACTTCTATGATTCCACCAATCTTCCACCGTATGTTATAAGCTCTCCATAGTATAAGCCCCAGTTATCCTTTTAGCGCGCGCAGCGGCGCGGGGATCGTGGACTCTTGACGTTCAGCCAAGCGAAGGACCTGACTGCCGTCTGGTTGTGTACGGCTTGCCAAGGCCAGGAATTCAGGGTGCGAGTTTTATCATTTGAAAAGACGTCTACGTTAATCGAGACCGTTCTACGATCTAAAACACTGACCTAGAATCAGGTTACCTAACTGGGTCCCGAATTAAAAAGTTATGAGACTTTAGCCGATTCCAACTAAGTTTGAATTAAATCTAAGCTGATTCTCTTTTCACGTACCTTATAAGCTAACACTTTTCCCGAGAAAGCTTCCTTTGGGATTTCCATTCGGAACAGATGTCCCACATAGGCCGATGTGTCGGGCACGCCCCATAACCTTCTTAGGCTATTTTTTGCTATTTCTGAGTGGTTTGCTGTTAATTCAACCTGAAAGGTCAACCATAAAACTTTACGCTTCTATTGTTCAATCGGGAAATGTACGAGGACTATGGTTCCTACGATTTGTCGGTTGCGTGACGTAATATGATTAATATTCTGAAATAATACATGGAAATCCTGTTGGGTTAGTAGTTAATAGTAGGAAATGAGTGAGAGAGTGCACTGACCAGGAATTCTTCGCTGTTATCGAATGCGAAGTCGTCATCGTGCCTCGTGAGCGCGAGTGGACACAGCATGAGCAGAGCGCACGCGATGAACCGCGCCCGCCCCATCTCGCCTCCCCACCACTACCACTCTCATAAACACGTCTTGATCATCTGTGGACAATTAAACAACAGTTTATTACATTTGCCAGCCCTTTGTTACTTGTTTATAAACATGCTTGTTTGTAAGAAATCGATTGTTAATTGTTTGCTGCGTATAAAATATTTAGTTGTAATGTAACATGTGAGTTGGACAGACAATGCATTGTTTTTCTCGGGTTATATTATTATATATCGCTAATTATTCTATTTTAAGTTTTGCATTATGCTGATTGTGCGATAATTACCATTATATTAAAATAAATAAAAAATAAAATAAAGTTTATTTGGAACAACTTAAGTTTACAACTTACAAAGGAAAACGAAGATAGCCACAAAAGTAAAATACTGTGGCGCAGCTATCAACGCCCAATCCAAAAAATATGTACAAAGACATTGTTCCAGACTTCCCAAAGAAAGATTAATTAATAATTAATTGAACAATAACAAAAAGTAAAATAAAAAGGAATAAAAAAGAGAACATGTGGGGGTTTCTATGTAGTGTAAGTGTAGAGTGGAGGTGGGGTGAAGTGTGTATGTGTGTGTGTGTGTGTGTGTATGTGTGTGTGTGTTTACCGTATCATGACACCAGAAGTTGCTCAGTTTCCTCATAAGACAGGGATTTAAGCCAGTCGGTCACTTTTCTCTTCTGTAGACTTTTAGTCATAGGGTAAATGTTAAATCTTATATTTATGTCATTGTAAAGTTTAGAGCTATTCTATTGCCAGGAAGGGAACTACTATCTACCCTTGTAGTCCGTGTCGGTAAAAGTGCAGAAGATGGCTAGACTCGATGGTTTCACCAAAAAGGCCTAAGTGGGCGAGAATAGGGGACGGTCAAAGATACTAGAGAGCCCTTTGTCCGACATAGACGAGGACACTTACTAACATAAAGAAAAGTAAAGATTTCAATAGCGGTGGCGTGATACTTGAGGCTTTCTATCTTTTCTCAATTTCAAATTTTCAACGTAACTTTCTAGAATCTCCATGAAAACGAAATTCCAATAATGAATCAGTATATAATGAACTTCAAGAAACATTTATGACTAAAATGAAATATGTACACCACATGTTAAACAAAGATGGGCGTGATAATTTAGACATTGTTTAGCTCTGGATGCTGCGTTTAAATATAGACAAATTTTCGTTAAATATCGTGTACAAATGACTTGGTAATAAAGAAGAAAGAGAAGGGAGGGCAAACGGAAACGACTCGGGTACTGTTACACAGTTAAAGGCGCGTGTTGGCGCATAATGATTGGACACAAATAGAATGAGCTTTTGAACGCTCCCCGCCTTGCTTTAGCATGCTGTCGCGAAACCACTTCAGGGAATACTTTTATATCCCTTTTAGAATAATGTGGCCTTTACTTTACTACCACTCGAGACGAGAGCCAATATTGTAAGAGCAACGTTTAATTCCAAATATACTTTTAATGAGTTCGAGTTAATTGTGGATGTAGACTAGACAGTTCGGCTCCGAAAAAGTCCGGAGATAAGAAAGCTTAGGCGTGGTCGTTAGTTCGCGAGACGCAGTAATCTGGAAGGCAAATACTAATGTACCAAGGATCCCTCGGCGATACAAGCCTAAATAATGTAGTGAGTACCTACTATGTTAATTTCGGTGACCTACGGAAATACGGAAGGTACAGATTAATGATAATTTAGGAAAATAAACATATACATATTTTTCGTGAAGCATAAACAGACTCGTTAAAAATGATTTACGACGATTCCTGAGATTCTGGACATAACTCGACCACTCCAATTATTTTCAAGAAGAGCGCGAGGCGCGGAAACGTTTCGAATGAAACGTGCTCAGAGATTAACGGTTAAGTACGAATAGAACTTCACGCCATTACCGTAACAAAATGTTTTACCAACAATGAAATGAAATTGTTTATTCTGTAAATAGTATATCGAAATCACTTTTACACGTCATATTAAAAATAAACTTTTCGGCGTTTCCTATCTGACTACTCTGAGAAGAAAAGCCGAAACAAACTCAAGAAGTCACAGTCATTTTTAAAGTCCAGACATAATCTTGGTTAAGCCACATAAGGAACATGTAGATTAGTGTCTGAAATGGTCTTTTGAGGAAGGAACCACACAGGTTTGAGTGGACCTGTCCAGTCAATGCAAGCATTTGTCAGTAATCTTGGAGCTCAACTCAGAACTTAAGGAGCTCAACTCGACGAACAATTCCAAAAAAAGGACATATTATTCAAACAATATTGACCTCTTTTCAACATAGGAAGTTTCTGAATGATAAACATTTTTGCGGTAATCCGACCGAGGGGAAAAATCCTGAGGCGAAAGTGCGGATGCAGGGGTCGGTCAATCGGTTTCGATCGGAAAGTTTTTATCAAGTCGGAACTATAAAGATGAGAGGAAACGGGAGTAAGTAGTTTCGTTCAAAGTGCTTCCACCCAGCAGTGTAAAGCTGTGCAAAACGAAAAGCTAAAGCTAAAACGTAAACACAAGTTTTTGAAATCATACAAAAATAACTGCTACATAAAACTGCCAGTCGGCGACAACATTGTATTGTACGGTGCCTATGACGAAATTCGCAGAATATGGGGGAGACATATTGGCTATTCAATTTAATTGACTGCAAATGTTTACTGTTTGTAAGTAAAATATTTTGATATAGACATGTAGCGGTTAGACCGCCACATACAAAAATTACGAAACAAAAAGACATGACGTCACACAATTCCTACATCTCGCAGTTAGAGTTTACTGAGCGAATAACATAGATAAGACTATCCGAAATCAACATATGGGCAGTTGCCCGCCAGACATAACAACCCGTCTGGTTGGAGGAACCTCCCTTTTCTATGGTGGATGAGTGAACTTTACTCCCTGTTCCTCATACCCCTAAATTGGTGACCCCGACGTGATGAACGTCAACGCAGCCTTCGTGCAACTACTTCAGCGTGACGTCATCATCATCACTCCCGCAAGCTTTCGTGAGGCGAGTCACACAGCCAGCCAGCACCCACGGCTTCAACGGGTATCCTGACCACCAGCATGCAGCGAACGCGCATTCCTGGTCATCACCCTCAACCGCAACCCGGCGCTGTACCACATCCGACTCACTGGATGACGACGCACCGCCACCCCGACTCACTGGGGAACCACCGCAGACAGTTCCGACTCACCGTGAACTATGCGGCACCCGGTTCCGACTCACTGGAACCACAGCTGGCACTGTGAAGCATCGCAAGATCCAAGACTCAGCCCACTATCGACCTCCGGTCTCCGGAGGGGAGTGATGTAGCGGTTAGACCGCCACATACAAAAATTACGAAACAAAAAGACATGACGTCACACAATTCCTACATCTCGCAGTTAGAGTTTACTGAGCGAATAACATAGATAAGACTATCCGAAATCAACATAACAGTTGCCCGCCAGACATAACAACCCGTCTGGTTGGAGGATCCTCCCTTTTCTATGGTGGATGAGTGAACTTTACTCCCTGTTCCTCATACCCCTAAAGACATAATTACGTAGGTATTTCTTGAAAGTAGCTCTAGGAGTAACTTGTTTATTTTCGGCCAGTTTATTCATCGTAAAAAGTAGGTTTGAGTCTTATTTCCTACAAAATGGGAAAAGTTTTTTACGATTTCTGACTACTTAGTACGTATTCAAACCTCAGTTGGTCCGATACAGTTTTTTGATCCCAGAAACAAGATCGATTGGCATCAATTAAAGTTTTTGTGACAAACTGCCCATTTTCTTGGGGACTGTATTTTTTTTTCAAATTTGTGATTGCAGATCAAAATATCTCAAAAAGTTAAGGATAGTCTCTTAAGACCATTTTCTTGTAGCGATAACGGTTAAGGTACCTGCCCTTACTGCGCCATCTCAAAAACCCATCCTGTAGGTAGGTATATGAATTGTAATAGTTTACTTAGTCAAATAAAACCACTCAGCCACTTGGTAAGTTTTTGTTTATTTGACGTTAATGAGTTTCTGCTGAGTTGGTAAAGTAAATAAATAAAATTGTAAATACTGGCCTACTTAGAACCAAAACATCATATAGTTGCAGATGAAGCAAAAAACAAAGTTGCTGAATTAGAAGGTTCAGGTAGCAAAACTAGAGACAAAGCAAAAAAAAAAGCGAAATGTAATGTGAAAGAAATAGATAATAATGTAGAGAAGAATTTAATATGACAGAAATGATTAACATACCAGTAAAGACGAACTTTGGTGTTTGTACGAATAAAAAATGTGCTCTGAAAACTTTCTAAGCAGTACACAAGTAAAAGGAAAATTGTAAAATTTGTCCCAGTTTGAGAACAATTCCTTTAGGCATTTGCTTTTCTAAAACTTTACAAACACTCAAAAAGTCAAAACGTATTTTTCGCAAGTTTTTAATTAATTAAGCTTCGTCATAATAATTTCAAAGCGAATTTGGGTCATTTTGGTCGAATGATATCAACCTAATTTTCCCCGTTCATTTGAGAACGTTCGAGTCGTTATTAATTAGATGCTAAATGGTAAATCTAGAGCGAAATGGCCGCGATATGTTTGTAAAATGTCTCTTGGATACAGGCACTTTCTATTTCAAGTTTGTAAGCATGTTAAAGGCAGGCAACCACTCTGGCAGCTTACCCTTGGGTTGTGAGGGGACCAACGACTAAGAGGGAAAGAGGGTTACCACAATGGATCCTCTCCCCCGACAAAATCTCGTCTGAGTTTATATACGGCGTATATGTAAAGAGATTGTATTCAATACCACACTGTAGACTAAAGTTCTATGTAATATAAGGAAATATGTAAAATATTTCAACCTAACAATGCCTTTAGTGTACTACATGGTAACAATCAAAATTAAACAAGCATCTAAACTGATAGAGTTGTAAACGCGCCACAATATTTACAAAGTTCGGCAAATATTTGCTCACTAATCACTGTTGGTTCAGGGTACAATGATATTTACCGTCATCACTCATTATTTTCGTTTAAATAAGGAAAATTGAAAAGAATCAGACCCTTCTTGAGGGGTGAATACATGCGATCGAAAATCGTTCAAAGCAGAGGAGCCCTCGATATTTGGGGTGCAAATATTATAAAACATTGTATCAAACTTCTTGTTTCGATAATTAAATGTCTTGAGGGCTATAGAAGAAAAGAGAGAGAGAGAGGGGTGTAAACAAGAATTTAAGATGACAAGAAGTTAATGCGCCCGCTGTCTCAATGGTTTCAAATGCTTGCGGAACCCCATTTCCTGAGCTTGATTGTCAACTGTAATGAATTGGCTTTCTAATTGTGGGAATTATATACTTACAATTAGGGCATGCAATTATCCGCCCATTTTACTATTCGAATATTTCGGATACTGCCAGACAACTATTCGAATATATTCGGATAATATGGATATTTTGGATACCATTGTAAAAGAGGTAAATCAAACTTATATTAGTTTACAATCGACATTTTTATTACAAAAACTCTCCAATAATCGTATACTAAAGTATATCAGTTCGCACTAAAAGCAAAATCTGTCCGATCTGTCATTGACAGATACGAGAAAAGAAAAAAGAAATCCACGGGTTATCTACCAATAGTATAATAGATCGTGAGCTGGTCAAATGCTATCTTTGTTAAGATGGCTAGAACAATTGAAATCACATTAGATGAAGACTGGAAGTCTTACAAAATAGTGCTTGGTAATAAATGAGACAAAATCACATCACTGACATTGCTAGATGTCAAAGTATCTGATGTATAAGTTGGATCAGCACAAACAAATAGCCACGAATGACATGTACTTTCATCGATTCCCTGAATATGAACTATTTTCTGTGCGTTTTGGGTCATTCAGTTCTCGTTATCGCGATTGTGCAGTCCTATCTTCCGTTAGACATATATGTGAAACTTTGAAAAACCCAATCCGGAAAGTCCTCTTTAGGAATACCTCCTAAAGAGGACTTTCCGGATTGGGTTGTTACGGTCCAGGCAGGAAATGAATTAATGCAAATCATGATGAGGCCTCTGCTCCACATTCCTACTTCCCATATCAATCTAATTTTGGGTTAGTTACCAAAACAGCTTATTCAAGTGTAGCAAATCCTAACTTATCCTTTATGTTTCATTTAGCAGGCACTCTATTTTGGTTCTGTGAGATCTCGTCAAGCAAGACACAATACCGAGATGAATCTAGAGAATAACACTACTAATCAAAGCCATCATTCTTGCCAATGCCTTTAAAGTAAATGCCATGCTTGTCAAAGCATTCACTGTTGATGGTTAACCTGCAGAGTCCTTTCGATCTCTTTGCTTATTTTCTCTGTTAAAGTAAATGATATTTCAGTTTCTGCTGCTTGTAATCACTGAGTGCTACGTCATCACCATCGCTGTCGTCAACTGAAGTCGAGCTCT
Source organism: Conistra vaccinii (assembly GCA_948150665.1). Lineage (NCBI taxonomy): Eukaryota > Metazoa > Arthropoda > Insecta > Lepidoptera > Noctuidae > Conistra > Conistra vaccinii. The sequence continues at coordinate 9,480,799 of OX411327.1, forward strand.
GTGCAAAAGCACTTTAAAATTTTTCTCTTCTAAATTTTCTCTATGATGAATTTACATAGTAATTGTGTCATTAGATGGATTTTTGAAGATATAGCATGAATTGTTACGATTGCGAATACCTATTTTATTAAAACACAACGTTAAGGGGGATGCGCTAAAGTAGCCCGCGAAATTCAAATTTTCTTTCGTCTTCTGCAATTTGCAGATCAGTGTCAGGTTGATTAAAATATGATTCGCGACCGTAACAAATATGGTTTTACAGAATTATAATCATTAGAATTAGCAATACAACTCCTTAAGTTAGCAAAAGTGTCAAATGTCATGATTTTATGAATTAGTCATTCAATACAGTTACATGAACTTAGAGAGTTGTATTGATGACTTTTATGATTATAAATCTATAAATAAACATTTGATACGGCCGCGAATCATATTTAGAACAACATACAACCTGATACTGACCTGCAAATTGCAAAAAACGTAAGAAAATTTGAATATCGCGGGATACCTTGGCGCATCCCCCTTAAATGTTATATTATCAAAAGGAAAATGGAACAAAACTAACTATCCGTATTATCCGTTTTATCCGGATAGTAAAACAAATATTATTCGGATAATATTTTCGACGGATATCCGGATAATTCGGATATCCGGATATCCGAATAGCATGCCCTACTTACAATACAATTACAGTCTTAGTTTGATGGGGTTATACAGACAAGGAAATTATTTGTTCCTCATAGTGACACACATTGTCAATTTGCCGTGTTATTATAGGCATTTTATACAAAGTACAACTGTCAAAGAACGACAATTGTGATTTAAATATATGGCCAATTTTAGTAGGTAGGTATTCAATTAGGTAAACAATTAATTTCTATGTTCATGACTTTACCTAGGAGGAGCTCGTGGCTAAGTAATAACAACCGCAAGGATCGATCCATCAGGTTAAGCTACGCTTGCCGGGGTAGACCCGGGGATGGGTGACCATCTTTAGATAACGAGACTCTTCCGTGCCAAGAGGCACGGAGGAGGCATCGGTAAGCACGTTAAGCCGTTGGTCCCGGCTGTCATTCGTGGATCTTTGACAGTCGTTACGGGTCGTCAGAAGCCCGAAAGTCTGACAAGTGACAACCAGTCTTACCAACGGGTATCGTGTTACCCAGTAACTGGGTTGTGGCGGCCAGACAGGCAGTCGCTCCATGTAAAATACTGGTATTCAGCTGCATCCGGTTAGAGGCAGATTAATTGTTCCTGTTTTTAACCGACTTCCAAAAGGAGGAGGTTCTCAATTCGGGCTTATTCCCATCGTCTGTATGTTTTTTTTGTATGTTTGTTACGCGATTTCTCCGTCAATTGTGGACCGATTTTAAAAATTGTTTTTTTCTTGAAAGGGTATGCTCCCGAGGTGGTCCCATATAAATTTTTATTAAATTTACTTGGATAGTTTTTGAGTTAGCTTCAATAATACGTATTTTTCCCACTTACTTTATATAGAGGATATGATGATAACTTCCAATCACTGTTATTTAGGTTAGTGGTATTCGAATTAGTGTGAGGTAGGTGCCACAACTAAAAAGTGCAAAATAAAAACTTTTTACAAAAAAGAACAACCGACTTCCAAAAAAGACACTACAAAGTCAAAAATAACTTTAATTTCGGAAGTCGGTGGCGAAAAACCCTAAGTTCAAAACCAAGTAAACCGACTTCCGAAATTAAAGTTATTTTTGACTTTGTAGTGTCTTTTTTGGAAGTCGGTTGTTCTTTTTTGTAAAAAGTTTTATTACCTAACTGTATGTACTATGTACTCCACAACCTTTAATCATCTCAAGTAATCCCAACACATCAAATGAACATTCGAATTTACTCTTTTCTCTCTTTGAATAATCTTAGCATGTATTTAAAGGATACAGACAAACGGGTGACCATACAAAAATGGTGAATCCGTGGAGCCGTCTGCTACATGTTTAGGCCCACTATCAAAGTTTTAAACACAATCAGGTTTTACTATTTTTTTTAAATCCTGTGGCCTGGGTCCTATTATTGGGCCTAAACACCTATATAGCAGACGGCCCCACGGATTCGTCATTTTCGTATGTTCAACCGTCTGCCAAACACCCTGTTTTATATAGTAACTTTTCTGCGTGGTATATCAGTATTTCACCCAACGTGCGCGGCGTCGGCGTCGTCAGGGGTATGAGAACGGCACTACATTCCGCATCGCGTATTTAGGTCAGCTGGTAATAAGGCTCGTCATAACGTGAATAATCCACCGTATCAGATTGAATTTACTTCTGAAATGTTCTTTGCGTGCACGATGATATCTGTTCTGAACTCAAGTCAGCTCTTTTTAATGATTATTACTCTAATAAATACTGGGGGAAAGTGTTTTTGACCATGGATTTATGTTTTCCATGTCGGTTTTGTTATTTTTCTTTATTTTAAATTTTGCCATTAACTTCTTCTTTTTGTGTAGTAAGTGCATAACCTGGTGTCAGACTTTTAAAGCCGCCCATGGACCTCTGACTTGGCTTCACATACTGTCGAGAAATATCTCTCAGGCATGCCGATTTCGATAAGGACCAGGCTCGGGTCGACGGTGCGTCGTGTTCCACGCGCGCCTCAAAGAGATGTCAGCAAAACTCACGGGGTCCGCTAGGGCCGATGCCTACCGGGGTTGCGGGAAGTCCTAAGGGGAAACCGTGGCCCCTGGCAAGGCAAGGGAAGGAACACGGGTGGGTTTTAGTCAGTAAGAGTCTGCCACGCCCTTCCGCTCCGCCCAGAGCGGGAGAAGTCATTTGACGATATACCAACCAAAAAAAAAAAAAAAAGCATGCCGATTTCCTCAAGATGTTTTCCTTCACCATTTTTGAAGCAAGTTATAATTATACAATACGCACATGAATCCGAAAAGTCAGAGGTGCGTGCCTTGGGTTCGAACTCGAGACCTATGACTTGGCAGTCCGACGGTCTACCACTAGGCTATCACTGCTATAAGGCATTAGCTGATTGATGGCTTTGACGAAAATCGTTTTACTTCCGGTTAACTTTAGATACTTAATTTTCTTCGTATTTTACACTGGAACTTATAAAAGGAGCATCCGGAGAATTTGTTTTAAAACTGGTTTCGTGGAAAGCGGTGAGCTTCGCGAAATCCGCCTCAAAGCTTTTCCGGCGCTATTGTATAGAATCAAGAAAAGGAAACAATAAAATTGACATCAAAATGTTGCTATGATGCCAGTGCATTGTATAAGAATTTGCAGTAGAAATCTTTATCAGTCTTCTAACTATTTTGGTGTTGGCTTCCAGCCTAACCAGAAAGCTGCAGTTATTACCAGGGAATGCAGTTATTCTTAGGTAATTACAGCTGTGAGAATTTTAAGTGTTTGGCAACCGACGTATGTCAGGAGCTTATGTAGGTCTCCCTCTGGGGTACGGTGGAATTGAATATTGCAACAAATTCCCTTCAAAATTGCTGTCGTAAACCTACATAGGTGAAAATTCTCAGAACCAAATCATGTTTAGGCTGAGAAGGCGGACGCAGCGTCAGTCTTGCAGTCTATTTCGACAGCGGAAGTCACGTGGTGCACTTGCGCGTGTGTGCATCATAATGTCATGATTCTCAGTATCCAGACGCTATAAATATGCATGTCTCTGCGTTCGTGTGTTTATAGTTCTACGTTCACGTCGGACGCCAGTCATCGATAGGAGCCCACCCAAGCGAGCATTGTGTGTATAATAGCAAAGGGCAAAAAGGGGTATTGTTTCGAGCTGGGGTGCAAAAACTCTGCAGGTGGCGTTTAGAAAAATTACCAAGCATAAAAAAAGATACGATTCCTTTTTTTTATATCATCCGTGACGTTTTTTGTGATTTCAGTCGGCGGATAAAAATCTTGGAAGCAATTTAAGTACGAAATCAATAGTTGTCAGTCTGCTAGAACATAGTTCAGTGGTTCGTCTAATAAATTGGCGGTTGGTAACGGCAGGAGGAAGTCGGGGGTCGGGCGTTTTACGAGTCGGCTTAATTGAGTTTTCGAAAGAGGCTGTCACTCGCGGAGCTGGTTATTTGCAGAACACGATAGGTTTCCAGAGAGTTGTGTTCCGTCCTCGACACATTAAGTGCGAATTTCTCCAATGAAACTGAACGCATTCAGCACATCTAAACCGCGTTCAAGAGCTGTGGGCTGTAAGTGTCAATATTGTTGTGGAATGTTGGCACTGACAGCTCTTGAACGCGGTTTAAAACTGACAGCGTTCAGCGTTCATTGGTGATATCCCCACTAAGCCAGGCTAGATAGTCACCTTTGGCTTTACGACAATATTAAAATGGCACATCTATTTTCAGTGCGATGCTTTATAGTCTGATCGTAAATTATCGCCGCCGCGCCTATGCCTTCAGTTTATGACAGCACGTTTAAATATATTGTTGGCACACGTATACACAAATGTTTATACTAGCCGCATTTAATAAAATTTCTTTATAATTAAACCGTGGAGGTGAGACTAGATACATTTATAGCACTAGTTAGCTGCTCCGCAATGAGGAATTAATTAAGGCGGATTTCATTCAGGTTGTGAATAAATTTTAAATAAACTGGAGCAAAAAGCGGTTTGTATCTCTGGTAGAGATAATAACACAATGGAAGATGTAACTACTGTACGAACGGCTACACATCAAGGTTTACATTTCCAGTATAAGCTGAGCTCGCATAGTACGAAAATCTTATACGATGCGAGATTAGCATGAATACGAATTTATGGGTCACTATTATCATTAAAGATTCGGATGACTTACTTTTCTTCTGAACAGGGCCTACCCAATTACCCATATTCTACCAGTAAACAATTCACGTAAACGTATTGGTACTTACTCCAAATAGTTAGAAAATCTAAATGTTTTAAACATAACTCTAAACTTTCCCGCACCGCTTCGCCCTGTCTCCGAGAAACTGCCGTTTTATAGCCTAGACCAATGATTCCCAAAGAGGTCCAGGTGGACCCCTCGGGGTCCACGGGAGACGCGACGGGGGTCTACGTTGGCGTGAAAATAAAATGGGGGTTCACAAGTTGTAACTGGGGGTCTACGAAAATTTATCTGGTTTCGATAGTAAATAATAAAAATTTTGGCTTGGCTTTACCTATCAATGTAGGAAAATAACAAATTACTTACACAAAAAAATTAAGGGAGCATAAAAAAATTCCATTCGGTGATTTTTGACAGGCTGTATTTCGGTGAAAAACAGTCGTATTGAAACTTTAAAAAGCATTTTGAAGCTTTAAGTTTCTAATTTTCAGATTGGTGGCAAACTCTTTTTAGGAGCTATGGTTTACATGCAGTCCACTCATAACAGATAGTGCGAAAAAACTAAAATGCAAATTTCCATCGTTAGATCAAATCTTCACATTTTTTTACGAGTTTTGGGAATACGATAAAATGTAGCAGCAGGGGTCCACCGAAACCAGCAAAATTACGAAAGTGGTCTACGAGAAAAAAAAGTTTGGGAACCTCTGGCCTAGACACTATCTACTCTCCGTTTTATGGTTTTAGAAGAGGAAAGACAGAAGAGAGAAACTAACTAATCTCATGCTAAATTATGAAGCGTGCTTTTGCTGTCAAATATGAAATATCCGCATAAAAAAACAGGTCGTGTCTGCTCTTCCCTACAATAACACGACCGTCTGAAACGGATATTATTTCAACAAACGCGATATTGCCGCGGCGTGTCACTGTGCAAGTGACGAGAGAAGAGAACAAAGTTTTAGCAAAGTCGTCTTTAGCCTTTCGTAAATTAGAGACAAAGAGATTAAACTTCCTAAATAAGGCAAAATGTAAGGGAGTGCGCGAAGAATGTGGATGTATACGTAGAGTGCCATTATGTCGAAACCGAAATGGAAGAGGCGGGCTCTGAATTATAAGATGATTTGGATTCGGTGAATAATCCTACAACGTATTCTCTTAATGTCTATTCAGATTGTTATTTCCAGTAAAAAATTTTGGTGCGGAGTGAATACATTTTGAGCGAGATAAGTATTGCGTTCACTTATTTCACTGAACAGTGAATAAACGTATGAAGAACCAAATGACGTAAACAAAGTTCAGGTCAGTAAAAGGTTTGCTAACTTGGATTCAGTTGCATTACCAGTATAATCTACCTGAAACTCCATTTGGCACTACAGCACTCAAGAAACCACTCGAATCCGCAGTTCGATTATCTACTACATTTCTCGATTCACTCAACATTTGGTTTATAGTTTTGTTCAATAGTTTCTATAGAAGGCTTTCATTTATGATCACGAACGACTGTTTACAAGGGGTTTAAAGTCATATGGCGTTCATTGTTATGCGAAAAAGCGATTCAGCTTTCTAAGACACTATGCTTTCACAAGTTTTACAGCAGAAAGATATGGCGGCATAAAATGAAACTGGAGCATCGTATACTTGAGTTGTCACAATAGGCAACATTGTCCTTTGGGTGTGCGCTTGTCGTTTAAGCCAGGCAAATCTGCGATATTGTCGACATCGCCATGTGTACGCAGCACGCAGGGGCGGTCCACACGGCTGCACCAGAGTGTGATTTACACGACACTGGCCCCAAAACACCTCTCCCTTTATGGCCAGACATTTCGGGGAACGGCGATTTATTTGTCTGGCTGTAGATAGATTGTTATCAACCAGCATTCACGTTTTATTCGCAATCAAATTGATGTATGCATATTTGATACTACGCGTCCGATATTAGTTGGATGAAATTGAAATAGCCTGCGGAAAAGTCCATTAATACGGAAATGAAGCACGTTAAAAGCGCTGAAATGGAAAAACATTTCAAACGGATTTTATAAGAACCGTGATGGCGAATCGTGACCCCAGTTTATCAAGTTACTGATCTCACTAAATCTTACCTTTTTAACGAAGTTTGGAAATAAAACTGAGTAAAAGAAACCAAGTTTTATAATATTTCTCTAGACATGTTTCACGCAACGTTTTACCGAGAAATCGAGCAAAAATTTCAATGTCAAAGTAAATACCGCTTAATATGTAATAAATTAGTGTGTAAATTGGGGAAGCTTTATGTATACCAGCACAATGCCTGTCTAGACGAAGCACTGAACCGAACGTAACCTACCACCGACACTGATTTACATATAGATATCGGGATCACGTGGGATTCCGGGACACATGTCACAAAATCCTATGAGATTATGTCTGTTAAATATATGAAAACTTTTGTTACCTGTCACATAAATAATATCTGAAAAGGTAATATGAATATCTGAAATATTGGTAGCAAGACAGACAAGAAAAGATGGAACAAAGCGGCTAATTCTAACTTAAACATTTGTGATGATTCGATCTCAGACCAAATAAAAAACCAAGCCAGAACGCTGTCAACAGTGAAGTGAAGTCGGTTTCGTAAACATGTGTGAACTTTGTGTGGTGTAGTTGGTTTGTTGTCGAGTTATTGTAAAAGGTTGTAAATGTGTGCGTGTATGTACAGAGCGGTGTAGTTTTGGCATGCTTCACTGTATTGTGCGCAGCGCTCTGTCTTGGTTTTTTATTTGGTCTGAGGGTTTGATTGCCTTAAAAACTTATTTGGTATATTATAGCCTTTTCTTTTAAAAAAACATGGTTTCCAGTATGGTACTTTTAAATACTTTTTGTTTCTGGCTATTATATTCTTAAACAATTCAGACTGATGGAAGGTACAATATGCACTTCAAGTTCATGTATGTGTTCACCACCATATACCATCAGACATTCTGAATAACTGAAAACTAAATTCAATAAACACTGAAATTCACTCTCAAATATTTCTCGGTAATAATTTCGTAGCACGGCAACACAAGTATTATTCGTGGAACTCCGCATGAGAATCCGAGCTGCATTTTGCACATTACGGGGATATCGCAGCGATACTGGACATTATAGTCAGACGCCGTTAAACTGATTTACGATAGTCTTTATTAAACGAAATCCTACATTTATGTTCTGGAATCATAAGCACTGGGTTTAATGCACCTTTTTATTAGGAGGCAGTAAAAAATTTAATAAATAACCTTGTTGCATTTACATGGAATTTTTTTTTTTCATATGGAAAGTAAGGTATACACGAAAGGATGAGAAAATTCCAATTTACACTTAATTCGTTTAGTAATTGACGGAATTCTATTCAGCATTTAGAATGCAGACAGAAAAAGACAAATAAGAAGAACAGAAGTCACAACTCACAAGAGTGTGTAGTATAAAGTCCAGAACGAAAACAAGTAAGCAAATGACTTCGGTGCAGAACATGACATGCATGATTGTATTGTGCTGATGCAGTCACAAGTCCTGCAGTTGAAAAACAGGTAGTACGAACGAAGTCAAATGGGCTTGCCAATCTGCTGCTATTTATGTCCTATTGTGGCCCATATTAAAATGGAGCACGCAGATGTGCGTAGTTAATTTCAATTGATACCCACGAGGCTAACGTTTCGACTGTAACATGCGAATGATTTTATGACGTTACAATTGTGAAAACATTATTGCGTAAATTGAATTTTAAGTCCGACACCGTTTAAATTAAATGGTAATGTTAACGCAGAAAGGCTAGGTAGAGGACTCCAGACTTGATTTATTGATTCAGTAGAAATACTTCGGGTGTCTGTTCGGGCCATTTGCTTCGGGTCTAACCCAAACTCCGCCGTATAGCGCCCTATCATTAGCGTCCAAGCCTGGCTGTGGCTTTAGATCCTTAAACCACAGCCGTAGTTCGACAGTAAATGTATACTCGTAGGTCTGCTCTCAACGTTACCTACGCTTCTTTTTCGAACTAAATAGAGAATGAAACGAATATTTTTGCCTTGAGTAACTCAAACACTGCCTTTTAAATATTCATAATGATTATAATTCTGCTTTGAACTTAAGTAAAACGTAACAAAAGAGTATCGTTCAATAACACTTACTTGTTTAAATTAAAGCCGCAATGGACGGCGTTACAGGAACTTTTTGACCTGAAAAGATTAAGAAAACGGCATTATGTAAATGAGATCTTTTTAGAAATTAACACGAGAATTTATAGCTGCCTTTGAATGGAATTAATCTTGAGGTACCCTTAATTTTAATTTATATTACAGAGAATGTTCAACATCACGTTCATGAATACTTGAAACTTGGATATCTCGCTATTTCAGGACTTTGGTGCTTATTTTTGTGAGAAGCTTTTCAGGATTTGTGGGTACAAAAAAGCGAAGATGTCTTAGTTAGAGACTTTCCAACTACTCAGACTTGCTGTTCTTGAGGTTCTTTTTATTTCAAGAGTTCCTACAATGTTTTTCTAGAATTCATTTAGCAGGTATTATGTCATAGGACGTAGATACTCTCGTTGTGTTCGTAGTCTAACAAAACAAACCTTTGTTCAACACTGCAAATAGCATTTAGCACTGGTCCGTGGCTTTATTACAAGTTTGTTGGACAGTCGACTTCTCGGTGCCACATCCGTTGCCTGCCAACTTTACCCCTAGCCTGACTCAATCCTGACCCAGTTTGCAATACAACAGCTACACTATGAATAAAATCATTGGAATATTGTTTCAGTTATGTATTTACATTGTGAGAGGTGTAGCTTCGGTCAGCAACAGACCAGTGTGGCTCGAATTGCATCATTTGCTTTCCATATTGAGTTAATGATCGTGCTACGCGTCTTATGTCATGAATCCTGTTCTTTGCAAAGGTACTGTCAAGATATTTCCCCCAATATGACCTTTGTAAGTTGCGCGGGACGTTAAGCAACTGGTTTACTCCACTTTTTTGTCAGTTGGGTGTATTGTTTGAACGCAGACTTCTCTGAAGCTTATGAATATCGTATTTACAATTGTGTGGGCAGTAGTGGACGCGAGCTCATAGTCATAACGACACACCGCGGTTACTATTTACTAACTATCTAATTACGCAACACATTTTCGTAAACGATTCCGACAAATCTGTTTCATTTTGACAGTTCAACAATATTCATTGCGTTATTTACGTTGTTGAGCAGATTTTTTTTCGAACTTTTGAAGTTATGGATTAGCAATCTGTTTCAAAACAATTCAAATTCTGATTGATCCTGCATTACGTAATTAGGGTGCGGCTTGCCAAGCGAGATGATTGTAACATTTATAACAATATGTTTCAAAGATCGTGACACAATAATGGGAGAGATTCAAGTACAGAAGCTATTGGAGCTTATAATGAATTCAGATCAGGTTCCGTCAGAAGTTCTGCTTTCGGCTTTCCTCGTAAGGGACAAAGAGAATAAGGATTTAGATTGTATTTCATTACAATAGTCATTGGTAACTACAGTCAAGGGACTGAAGATGAGCTCATTTGTATTCAATTCGATAAAGGATGAATAATAAATGCGATCCATATAACTTTTATAGTTTAACTCCAATTTAAGCTCGTGTTAGTGAGGAATGATGTCATGTGGACGAATAGGGCGAGAATTAGATAGTGGCATTAACTATTGTCATTATTACTTATCTATATATACTTATTAAAGGAGAAACTGACTGACATATCAACGCAGAGCCGAAACTACTGGGACAAGGAAAGAAATTTTGCACCTTTTATAATATAGGGGAGCACTAAGAAGGGGTTTTTGAAAACTCCATATTTAAGGGGGCGAAAAGGGGGGATTTCGTTTGTATGAAAAATCTTATTCCTTGAGTTAGTATTCTTCATACTTCCCACAAAAAGTACTAAGCTTGCATGACTTTAAGATAGTATTGCAATCATTGAACGTGCACAATGCAGTACCTAACGATAGTATTCAATCGTTATAGGATTATCCCGGTAGTACGTTTCCATGGGATAATTTACGACTTCCACGCGAGCAAAGCCGTGGGAAAAAGCTAGTCTTCTATAATTAATTATATGCCGAGCAGTTGTGTCAATATTGAAATTACCTACGCAGCGCCTTGTAGTACTCCAAAATATGTATGTAATATGTTTAGATATAACTAGCTGCAACTGTTCTAATTGACAATATTTATCAAGTATTCAAAACATAGGATAGAATGCAGGGTGGCGCATCGGGGGACAATCGACGCACAACCTGTTAGTACGGAACTACGGACCCAGTACATGATGAAATGTTTAGTCGGTTATTCAAAGTCAAAGATTTATTTTCAGATAAATATGGTTACAAAAGTTCGTACAGTGGTAATATAATAGTATCTTAACATATTTAATCATAACATAATGACATGCACACTTATATCATTTTAATTTAAACTGAAGGAATTCTTTTAAAGTATAGAAAAATAAAAAAAACTGCTGTTTCCTATAAAAGTGCAATAACTACGCTGTCAAAATGTATGGGACAGTAATTTTTAAAGGGGGATGCGCTAAGGTAGCGCGTGCAATTCAAAATGTCTTTAGTTTTTTGCAATTTGCAGGTCAGTGTCAGGTTGTATGTTACCAACTATTTGTCGTAAAACAAATACACAGAAATGAATCGCTGCAAAACCGACTCCACGTAGTCTTGTCTGCCCTACCCCTAGAGTGTAATTTAAACCCGCGTAGGCGCGGAGGGGCGAGGCGGCCCGCGAGCTGAGGAGCAGGTGGTTTGAAGGCCCGCCGCCGCGGCTGAGGCTGGCCGGCGAAGCCGGTCAGCAAGCCGAAGCTGCGGTGGTGATAAAATGATTTTCTTGGTAATAAGTTTTATACGAACTAAACAGTATAAGAATAAAGAATATTTGATTTGTTATTCTATGATATGAATATCGAAACTTTTAATTTTATTTGTAACAAAAATCAATGATTTAAGTTTTTTCAAAGTAAGTATTCTGCGTATTGATTATTCTATGAAATGATAGTATATGAAATTTTTTATGTGAAACGAGATTCTATAAAATTATTCTCTATACAACAACGTACAACCGTTATTTAAGCTCTATTGGATAAATTGCAATTCGCGATGCAGCTACATTTCATAAACGTTGTAAATCCAATTCAGACTAGCCAACGTTTTATGATTTTACTGTACATCGAAGATTTACGGTGAAATGTTTTCTTTATGAGCTTCAGCCAGTGCATCGACTAGGGATAGTTAATATTTAACATAGACAGCGAAATGCTATATCGAACTGAAACCGACTGGTCCAATTTGAAACAATTCTATTGGAAAAATAAAAGGAGAAATAAGTTAATATCGGGTGTCATGAACAGGAGGTAGTAACAAATTAACAGCGTGCAGCCGAGTGCATGTGCAAAACGATTCGTGTGTAACCGTGCGCTTACCGGCACCGCCCGCACCGCGACTACCATTTAAAACCTCCTCGCATATTCATTCCGAAAACTTTTGCAATTCCCTTTGGTTTGCAGCGCCTCTAAATTTATTTAAAGCGCTTTTTGCTACTACGTTTACTGTAAACAGCCGTTATATACTCTTTTGAACGAGTTAATTGCAAAATATTTCATTTCTGTGCTTTCGGCTTGGAGGGCCGCGGGCCAAGGTGTGAGAATTTTAACGTTATATTTGTAAATCTCGAGATAAGTTTAATTCAAGGTTTATGATTCAGTATGAGCTCATGTCAGTTAGCATGCGTGAATCATTATTTGTATAACTACGCAATGGAGGTCTTTAGCAGATGCTTTCGACACAAGTCATGGATTACCGTGGAATAATAAGCTTTTGTGTGTCCTTCGTATGCGTGGAGTACCTTCCTTATTTATAAACACTTGAGGTACTCCTATCTAAAACGTTTCATTACCTATTTCCATGCCGCCTGCCGCCAGGCTCGTTTTATTTAGAGGAAATGACAGTGACAGATAACAGTAATTAATGGTGCCGAAACCCCGAGCTTTTCTTCAATCTCCAATATCAGTTGTGTCGAAACCTAAATTATGTATTTAAATTTCAAATGATTTACGTTTGCCGACGAAATTCAAAGATTCAACGGACCCATTCCATTCGTTCTACAGATGAGTGAGGTAATCTGTATAACATTTTTCAAAATAGTTAACAAAGGTTGACCGTCCCGCGTCGAAATAACGAAGTGTCACCAAATATTTGATACAATTACAATTTACGAGTGAACCGATAAATCCTTACAACGTTTTAATTGGCTCGTAAATCGATGGCAGCTGTTACTGAAATAAATATAAGGACCAATTTAAAAGAAATTGATAATACGGGTACTGCAGTAGGTATGTGTAAACGGTCGTTAAGATTCAGTTTATTGGTACTTCACACTAATTAAGGTATGACTCAATTAATTCCTAGCGATTTGGGAGTACGGTAGAGTAAATTTGAGGGCTATAATATCCAATTTTCACCTCGTTTATTGGGGTCATAGAGTAATATAAGTACAACACGTTTTAACGGTCGATGGCTACCAGTTTTAATTTCGAATGACCAGACACTGCACTTTTATGTCATTGATTTTAGTATAAAGCTTACAGTTTAATGGCGCCATATATAAATAAAAGGGAGAACTATCAGTTATTTATATCAATGGAGAGAAACGGTAATGCCAACTATCATAAAACAAGTTCAGTAGACCGTAGATAATTACAAATGGACGGCCCAAATTAATATATTACCGATGAATGTTGCGACACCGTCGATACTCTGTGAGTTGACACTGCGCAGAGATGGTGTGCAGCCGTAGAGGCAGGGCAGTGATGTCATCTGGGCCGCCTGTCAATTGTCGCGGCCCATCGCTTGCGCAACCTTTGTGGGCTCGTTTTATGGATATGTAAATTACCCAGTGCCGGTGATAATGTTGCTGCACAAACACTGCATTTCTATAAACGCATATAAATATTTGCCTTCGTAGGTTTGTGTTAAATTGTAAAGATACGGATAAGTGATAGCGATAAACTGGTATTGGTAGCTAAGAATGGATGCGGTAAACATTGCCGCATTACTACTACGGAACCGTAGGTATGCGTAACACCCACGTTATTTTATTATTCGATTCACGAGTAACGCGAGTTAGAGCAAGCAACAAAAAACATAACTGTTTCGTCAGGTTGGATTTCCAGGAGGTCGATCCTCTCTTATCGGTTAGGTAAAAGGGAAATTGACACCGAATATATCTCACTGTCGGATAACGTACAATTTATGTACAATTATATTGTGAATCGGTACGTTTAAACAAGCGTGTATTTCGCACAGCGCAACTTCGCACAAGTTTGATATATGAGATTTTCGTCAATGTCGACGTTGAGCATGAACTAGCTCAAGTAACAAGATCTCAGCGTAAAATTACGTGCGTGCTGATTGTCGGCGTGATTGGCAGAATGAGAATGAGTGCGAGGGAAATAGACCTGCGTTGTAGTGAAATTGAGACAAAGACTTGTTTCATGTACCTATATTTTGCCTCGTCCGCAAAAACTGACATTGACTGGCTGTTATTCGAGCCTCTAGGCGATATCGAGTTTCACCCTCAAATAGGTACAATAATGAACGAATGTTTACAAAAGCCATGCTCTATTTGTACGGAAACGACATGTTATTCGAAAAGCTAAATGAAGTGAAGTAAACACGCGAACATTCACAGTGTGGAGCAATTTCAATTACAATAAATGTATTTCAATCAAAGAAACTCAATTACGGCTGAACGCCACAAGGCCGTTGTCATCTCCGTATCTAAAGTGTAGAGCTAATCCTGTCTTGCCAGGCGGTCTGTGGGCGCGGCTCTACGCGCCGGTGGTTCCTAGCAAATTAATCGGTGTGACTGAACTGTCATGCACTCGCCTCGACTCGCGATTCGTCATATGCACCGCACTAACCCGACTGGCCGCGCTTTACTGGTACTTCGACCTCTTTCGGTTGCATGGTTTGTTAAAACGTAAACTTGATTCGATAAGGTAATTCTGATAATCCGTTTGCTCTTTGAACGTTGATCTGGAGCCTAGCATTAAAAAGGTTGTTTTATTCATGTCCTTTGTAGTTAAAGGTTAGATATTGTAACTTAATGATTACGACACGAGAAACTGTCGGTGTAACGTTGGAACGGTATGCGACGAGAAACTGTCGGTGGAACGTTGGAACGGTAAGACACGAGAGACTGTCGTGTCGGTGGAACGTAGGAACGGTTAAGACACAAGAAACTTCGCAGTAACGAGGGCGTGATAACAAATTTTGTTTTCTCTTGTTCAAGGGGATAAAGTTTTTATTAAATATTCATTGCTCCCGTTGCTCGTGATAATTCTTATTGGAGATTTCTTTTACGACTCAGCTCTTGTTTTCTCAACGTACCTACATGATTGTATCATAACAGGTAAATTGATGCGGTAGCTTTGTTTGTGAACTTTGTCCACTGTTGCTCTGCACGCTTAGCATGATCACAATAGAAACGGGTTGTATCGACGAAAGAATAGACAAAATGACAGATAAACAATCACAATCTGTCATTTAGTCTATCTATTCTTCCGTCGACAAAGGCCGTAGAAAAACCTTATCTATGGTTGTCATGCGTGCTGATCAAAGACTGCATGAGCTTCAGGCCCAAATAGTTATAGGTCAACCTCAAATGAAATCAACTTCAGGATTTTGCCTCAACCAATATATACTTTAGGTGACAAATAACTACTTCCAAGCAAAAAACAAAAGCCCATTTAATAACATGACATGATACCGGAATGTAGTCCACCAGTTAACGTAACATAGATCATGTGCACCGTTCACTAGACACGGCAACGGCCGATTAACACTCATTACTAAGACTATTACTAAAGCGCATAGCGAATGCTATACCACAGCCCTATATTAGATAATGGCGCTTCTAGTTCAGTCAGGTTAATAGGATTAGTGCGTGCTATTTTCCATTGTATGTTTCAATGAATTAGTTGACTAATTAATTGTTGTTATATAGGTATTGTAATGTGGTTTTAAAGGTTGGACGTGTTTTTTTTTCTAATGTTGGTGTATTTTTAACCGACTTCCAAAAAGGAGGAGGTTCTATGTTCGACAACAGGTTTTTTTAATTTTTTTTTTAATATTTATATTTCCATCGATATTTTCGTCAATTGTCGACCGATTTAGAAATTTATTTTTTTCATTTCAAAGACACCGATTTCCGAAATTAAAGTTTTTTTTCACTTTGTAGTGTTTTTTTTTAGTACCAGGCTGTATTTTTTTACTTTCAAGTTTTCAACCATCATTCATCTATAGGACAAGCAAAACTTCGCCCCTTCCACTGAATCGTCAGTCAGCGTCAGCACAGAGGCTGCTATGACTGAACTTTTAGGGGCAGACTAGATGGAGGAGGAGTGGATAGGAGGTTTAGGGCCAACGAAATTGATGACTTGCTATCAACACGACGAAAAAGAAGAGGAGAAGCAAAGTAAGGAAACTTTACACACGAAACTATGAGCTTAATCATAATTAGTGTGTAAGAATCTAAAGTAAAACAATTTGTTTAATTAGGCCCCTAACTCTAGTATACGTTAATTAAATTCCGTAAAACTTGAGACTAATTGCCGACCCAGGGTTGGGTACTTAGAAAATAGATAACATTGAATAAGAAAATGTATTCACTTAAGTACTTACTTAATAATTTATCAGTTTTCCTACAAAGTACTTACCGATTATTTACAGGAAAATCGATTGGTCAAATTGTTGCCAAGCAATTTAATTGATAACATAACAGCACGCCAGTATTACTTGAAGGGTTAGGCAGAGGTGATGCACCTATAGTACACCAACATTTCGCCAGATATGTTTAAGTCCCATGTAATAGGGGGCGAGCCTATTGCCATCAACCGGGCACAAATCCAGACTACGGGCTGCTACTGAGAAATTCCAGGTTGACAACCCTAATAACACTGCCCGACCTGGGAATCGAACCCAGAACCTCATACTCAGCAGTAGCGCTTGCGACCATTAGACCAACGAGGCAATCTTTATCAATCAAATCTGATTAACTATTGACGAAACTGATTAATTAATTTTAATAGGTAATTAGTAGAACACAATTAAATAAACGTTCTCGTTTAAAGCCACGCATACGCTCTAATGTTCGATTAATGAAGTTGGTTACTTAGTTCATTCACAGTAAGTAAAAAGTTGTAATATCAGACATGCGTGATCTAACGATAAAAAAAAAAGCGGCCAAGTGCGAGTCGGACTCGCCCATGAAGGGTTCCGTAGCAGCAATTAACATAATATAAAAGTTCTTGTAGTTCGTTAAAGGTAAATTGCGGTTTACGATTTATGACGTATTAAAAAAAAAACTACTTACTAGAAACTCGTTCAAACCAATTTTCGGTGGAAGTTTACATGGTAATGTACATCATAATTTTTTTTTTAGTTTTAGTTTTCATTCTCTTATTTTAGAAGTTACAGGGGACACACACATTTTACCTCTTTGGAAGTGTCACTTGCGCAAACTATTCAGTTTAGAAAAAAAAATATATAATTAGAAATCTCGATATCATTTTTGAAGACCTATCCATAGATACACCACACGTGTATGGGTTTGATGAAAACAAAATTTGGAGTTTCAGTTCTAAGTATGGGACCCCCAAAATTTTTTGTTTTTTTTTCTATTTTTGTATGGAAATCTTAATGCGGTTCACAGAATACGTCTACTTACCAAGTTTCAACAGTATAGTTCTCATAGTTTCGGAAAAAAGTGGCTGTGATGTGACATACGGACTACGGACGGACAGACAGACAGACATGACGAATCCATAAGGGTTCCGTTTTTTTGCCATTTGGCTACGGAACCCTAATAAACACCAACGAATGGACATACATTATTAACAAGGTATTAATGTCCCTGGATAACGACTAACGACTTCTTCTTTGAAGTTATCAGCATAATGTGAGGTTACTGACATCCGCCCCTGCGATCAACGTGGGGGAACAACTCTAGTTCTCGGATACTAGAGCTGCGCCAATTAGGAGTAGAATCCATTCGTTGCTCTGTCCGTGAATTTTTGCATTTCCATTGTCGGATTACTGGGTCTAGAATCGTCAGGGGATACAAAAGGGACGAAAAAGGTCGACTGAAAGTTAGTTTAACAAAGATCTGAATTTTCTAGCGGATTTTAAACGTAAGCTCATTGGCCCTTGAAGGTAAATACTTGTGTTAATAAAGCTGGGTCTAGCGCAAGACAGTTCAATCCCTCTGTGAACAAGTTGTTTAGGCATTAAGCCGACAATTCCTCGGCTGCGTAATTACAATTAGTATGTTGGTCCCACGTCCCACACAGCGCTGTAATGCGCTTTATGTACTAACCAAATTGCCCTGAGGATAACATGGAGTTACTGTAGACGAGACAGCCGTATTCATTAAAACTCTTCACAATACCCCGCTAAGACAGTTTTGAACTAAAAATGTTTTAAGTTTTCATTTTTGTTCTTTTAAAATTTTGCAGACTGGAATAATTATTTGCCTTTGTTAAAAGTCAGCATTGTAGTGGCTAACGAAACAACCAATTAAAATAATAAACACGGCTCAATTAAATCGTTGTTACGGGCGCTGGTTGCTGACGCAGATGGAAATGCTTTCGATAGGTACCAAGTGCTAGAAACAAACGAACAGTTTATTTCGCAGAAATTGATATGTAACTGGCTGAAAGACTCGTTTTATCGACATGCGTGTAAAAATAGCGATTGGATCTTTGATTAACGTTAATAAGCAACAATTAAACATGATTAACAACTAGAAATGTACACAGATAATGCCATTTGTTTTTGTTTATTAAATAACTGTTGCACGCTACTCAGAAATCATAAACTATCTATAGATAAGAGAAGATATGCGTAACAAACTAACAACATTGTGTGAATCTTTCATTCTGCGTATAGGCTATGACGGACGTCAGATCGGCAGCCGATAACCGTTTAAATCATTGTCGATAAACAAATTCCAAAGAAATCGTGGAATCCTTTATACCGTATTTAGACCATGAATAAACAAACAAGGCCACCTGCTCCGAAATGAAGTGGGATATGCCGGTCACAATCGATACAGAGATGAGAGGTGCGTAGTGCGTACGATGATACCCACATTCTATCTTCTACGTTCGCATTTCGCAGTTTGTTCTTGTGATCTCAGTGGATGCTATTGATTTCATGCCCAAACTGATTGACTTGACGTGACGTTGGCAGAAAAACACACTCGAGCGGTGTAGGGTCAAAACTGTCAGATTTCATGCGACAGTTGAATGATCGTCTCGAATTGGGTGACGAAGGTTTTTTTCGGGAAAAATATTATGAGAAAAAAGAAAAAAAAACTTGCTTTATTTGTTTTTCAATTACGAAATAAACTAAAAATAAAATGTAATCAACAATTTCATGAAAAACAGTAGATTAAAAACGAGTTTGTCTTACATGATAGTCTTTACTACGGTCATGTAAAGCGTTTTTTTTTTTTTTTTTATTGGCCTGGACTGTCCCAATGGTGAGCAAAGGCCTCCCCAAATCGTAGCATTAACGAGATAAAAATGCAGCACGTAGGCAGATAATATAATTTGGAACATTATTGTTATTTGATCAGAGTTTCCTTTCATCGGAGGTCTATAACTCGGCAGCTCGCAAGCCGCCCCTGGCTAAAGCTACAGGGGAGGATGGTTGAAATTGGATAACACGGTTTGTTGCTTTATGACAAAAGGTTCGCTAAATCTCATTGGATTTTCCAAAGTTTCAAAGCAGTATTTATATTTTAAAACATGAACCAGTTTCAATTCAAACCACCGTACCGTAGTATCGTATCTTCATTAGTTCTCACTAGTGAAGATACTACGGTAAGAAAGATGGCCACATCACTTACACACACTCACTCTCATGAGGAATGCATGTAATCGATAAGTGAAAACAACTAAAATAATTTATCGATCTTTTTGCTAACTGTAATGGAATGTTAATAATAGCTGTCACGGATGATTTTACATTCAGAACCAAAGTGTGGCGATGCGACGTCAAAAATTAATCGTCCGAAACGTTCATTTGCGACAGCGGCAAAAGAAGAGGAACAATGTCGTAGAAGAATGTCAATAAATTAAAGATAACTGTTTTTTTTATGTTTACTTCATTAAAACTAGAGTATTATTACTGCAACAACTTCACATTACTAAGTACGTAATCACATCTATCTACTACACATTCTCAAAAATAATCTAAATCATAAAAAAAATAGTATCCGTATTTTTTTCAAAAGACTAAGAAATCATCAGATTATAAATCCGATAAATCTTAAATATCCTACAGTTTGACAACACTATAAACAAAGCACGGTGGAATATTAAACAAGCTACTAAGGTGGCAGTGGCAACTGTGGCAAGGGTGAAAATGTTCATCACGTAATTGTTATGAGACTGTAAAATTGAAACGGGGATTGGAGCCTCCGAAATACCCTGATGGAATTGAAATGGATTGAATACAGTGCATTTCAGTAAACAGACTGATTGGGGCCAGATTACTGGTTGATTTAAATGATAATGTAGTTGAGGAAGTGTTGCACATGCATAGATCTTTTCACGGGCAAATAAGTTTACTTAACTAAGAGATTCTTGTGTAAGCAGTGGACAGTAGACGAAGCGGTTATTGAATAATTCTCCTCCTACACAATAATTGAATAAAACTAAAGTTATCATAACAATTACACAAAAGCTAGAGGATTGTGGAGGCTGATAGCACGTGCTTGTCTTCCTTGTTCGTTAATCCGCCGCAGGAAGTTTGTGCTAAGCAGATTTTAAGGTGGTCTTAACCCGGATTAACATAGAGATTACTTTAGAAATTCACGTAGATAAACGTCGGCTATAAGCTGATGTAGCATGAAAGCAAGCTCTGCTGTATAAGCATTTTCGTTGGAAATCCGAGGCAGAATTTCAGATGCGACATAATAAAGATTTGACGGTGTGTAACAGGAATTGTGGCTGAACGTTCAAGTTGGCTGTGCGTGACGGAGTTGCGTGCCTTCTGCTGGTCGTTATAGCAACCAACAGTTTCTAACTACCAAGAAATCTACTAGTCAACGCCGGATGGACTTCTAGAGGGCAGTAAACTACACACATCAAAAGTGTCTAGGGATCAAGCATTTTTATGCGGATTTCTTGAGATTGAGATGTGGCTTTGTAATAAATTTATGATTTTATAAATTTATATGGATCCATTTTGGTGCATTTCATAATTTGAATCAGGAACTGTGAATCAAATTCGAGTAAAAGATGAAAATCAGCTGTCAATATTTTCCCTATAAAAACATACAACGCATTGAAGACATTATTAGTGCTACTGTTTCCCTACTACTGATTAAAACCAACGTTATTATGGAGCAGCGACGTCATTTAAGCAGGGAAGAAATGCTCAGAGCCGTGGGAATGATAGAAGCTGGTTCCCGGCAACGTACTGTGGCTTTAGCTCTGAATACAAGTCAGAGTGTTATCAGTCGACTTTGGACACGTTACCGAAGCACTGGTACCGTGGCTGAGCGCCATGGAGGACGGTATCGCTGCACCACACGGAGACAAGACCGATACATTCAAATCTTAGCTCGAAGAGCTCCAACAATAACCGCCATGATGTTAGCCGTGAGGCTTCATCACTCTTCAGGGAACTTAATTAGCGACCAAACAGTCAGAACCCGCTTGCATGAAGTGAACCTTCATTCCCGAAGACCGCTACGGGTACCACCTATAGCAATGCACAATCGTAGGATTCGATATCAATGGGCTCTTGAACACAGAAATTGGGCAGAAGAACAATGGCGTTTCGTGTGCTTTTCTGATGAGTCTCGTTTTGGTATGAGACCGGATACATGACGTATACGACACTGGAGAACCCCTGGACGCCAACAGCGATTAAAATCCTGCCAGGAAGTCCATCCTTATAGTGGTGGAACCATCATGGTATGGGCGGGTATTTGGATCGGCGGAAGAACTGAGTTGATTTGGATCAGAGGCAACCTCAACGCTCAAATTTATGCTGAGACGATTGTATCAGACGTCATCGTTCCTCTACAAGTGCAAATCGGTCCCTTATTTCAGTTAATGCATGATAATGCACGACCGCACACCGCAAGAGTTGTAAGACAGACTCTCGCCGCAGCTAACATCAATGTCCTGCCCTGGCCTGCTCAGTCGCCAGACTTGAACCCGATTGAGCATGCATGGGATATGCTACAGAGAAGAGCTCTGCCGAATATGGAGGGTATCCAGTCGCAAGAAGACCTTTTTGTTGTTGTTGCAACGAACATGGGCGGCCATTCCACAGCGTGATTTGGATGAACTCATTTTGAGTATGCCAAACCGATGTTCTTGTGTTGTTAGTGTTCGCGGTAGAAACACGGATTATTAATTGTTTAAGTTACCCAATAAAATTTTAAAGAAAACTGTTATTTCAGTCTTTTTTTCGAACTTTAATGTTAGTGGTTCAAATGTCAAAAATCCCTTTATTAGGAAAATGGCAAATTTCTTTATTAATGCAAAGGTGACTTGGTTTATCGTTACTGTGACAAACGAAAACACTTTATTTGATGAATCCTTAAAGAAAATTTTAATTAATATCAATCAGGAGAAAAGTTATTGCAAAAATATATGTTGATCCCTAGACACTTTTGATGTGTGTATATGCAGCAAACGTGAACCTATAGTATAATATTGTGTTTGAGTCACGCTCTGCATAATAATTGTAGTTGCATATGCGAGGATTAGTTATGAGTTCCTAATGTGACATAATAATACATAAAGGGTGATATAATGCCACAGGCGTATCACAATACAGTACAAGTCCAGGAAAATAAGAAAAGGCATTTTATCCCCTTCCTTGTTCTGTTTTCTATTAGGCTTATGTATACTCCTTCTGTCTATTGGAATTCTTATTGTCCTCCTTCAATCCCTACAGAACAGAACTGATCTATACTCCCGAGTCCTGACATATTCAAAGATTTACAACGGACGTGGGATATAAATGTTCGCAAAGGAAATTTTGGACATACCCATTTTATAAATGGCACGCTTTGAATTGACTGATCTTAATCCAAAGTGAACCCGAGGTGAATGCGCGTTCCCTCTCAATATATGAAATAGGGCTGCTCTCAATACGCGAATTTTATTAGGGTTGCGAATCAATAGCCCTTCACACATATTTCAACCCCTTTTTATTTTTAAATGTTTATGACGGCAATAAATATTGTAACGTTAATAATGTGGCGTGTGATTGAAAAACGTTCAATTATGGCAAAATTAAAAGCGTAAATAACTTTCCCATAACTTTTTCGATTAAATTCAAGCCAATAAAATTATCCTAATGAATATAACTAAATCTGTTCTGAATAAGTAACACATTTGCACAATTTATCAATGAAAGATAAGATAAAATTGCAGCTGTAACTATCCATTGTAGTGCGAGTAGGTAACCTGAAAGTTTTACCTTGAACCGGTGTGCAACTTAGTTCCAAACGTAGAAAAAAAACAGGGTGCGTCGAAATATTACAACTTGTGTTCACTTATCACAGCAACGTTCACACAAAATCAACTATTTGACAAGAAGACACTGTTTTTAACACTTTAATTCAACCATACCGAGTTACATGCAAAGGCGAAAATAAGAGAGCCGGGGCGTCGACCGACATCAACGACGCGAGACAACTGACTGGGTGGGTAAATGTCTAATAACTGAGTACTGAACTAATGCAAGCACGGAGAACCGCGGCGGGCGCGGTGTCAGCCAGCCAGTGTGATCCCGCCCCTCGCACCGAACGCACATCAGCTGAGCACACCTTATCATCATAGATAATTCCACCGCAACAATTTTATCTGAAATATTCTTAAACAAACATTCAGCCTTAGTCATCCTGGCCAGCTTACCAACAATACAATCCTCATTAGCAGTTTCTACGTATTTCTTAATGATCTAGTTTATTCGAAAAGTAATTACGGAACCGGCTCATTACTCTTTACAAATTTCAGGGAACTTAATTAGGTACGAAAATATTATGAATGTGTACGGGTTGGTTTTGGGATTTTAGCGGTATGTATAAAACAAGTAAAACATGAATAAGTCACAAAAGCCACAGAGAGTGATGAAAGGAAATTATTTAGTACACATGTTTCGCTTTTATGAATGAGGGTTTATACAAAAGACAGAGTAACAATGAGACTTCTTCTGTAAAGCCTTTTTTTGTTCACTTGTACAATGTTTTCAAAAGCTTGGTCAGGAGTTTTTTGCCACGAGGCAATTCGGTCCACACTATTTTAGGCCCGTGGTCGTTTTGGAATGTCATCAATCACTGACAAACGAAAAAACTCGGACCTTTGCATAAAAAACGTATTCGATGTCGTTATGGATTTACTTTTATTTCAAAGCCGTGCGGTAAAAACCACGTTAAAAACAGAGCCCTCCTTTGATGTAGCCTTGTTACCCTGAAGGCAAATAAAGTAAATACAGAATAATGTTTTATAATTTTATAAGCAACCTTAGAAATGAAATTCTCCAATTAGAAAAGACCTATTCAATGTTTTATAAACGTTGCGAGAACGTTCCAATTCATAATTTAAATAAACTTATCATCACAGAACAGTATAAGCCTTCACAAAATTTTGGTATGACTAAATAAGAATTTGTTAGAAAGAGGAACGTAATTTTATTGAACAAGATACCGGAGGGGAAAATAAACTCAAAGCGAGCAATAAAGTAATTTATGCAAAGAGTGCAAATGTAAAATTGATTACGGAACACATTTTGCCCTTCAAAACATTTGGTGATCTGAAAAGTTGTAATGAAAGCTTGAACTACAACGATATCAGCTCGAAATCGGTAACAACATTTTCTTTGAATACCAGGAAGCCAAAACAACACGCGATCATAAGCGACAATCCAAATAATTGTTGCTTTAATAACCTATGTGAGAGTGATTGCTAATGAAACGATACGTAGAATCAATTAACGATAAAGTAAATTCCAATGGTAAAAATGTGTGTAGATTTTAATTTCCCTTTCTTCAGACAACTAAGAAATAATAGGGGACAATGGGAACAGGACATCGTAAAACCTACGTAGGACGTGGTAACACGGTAGGGTAATTAGTACGACAGACAGATCGATAAACACGGAAATGTAGTCGTAATAAGGCAGTAACGCAGCATAACGCATCAAGGGAAGGGCGTCTAACGTATAATATATTCTGTGCTTGTGATTACAGAAAATACCAAACGGGCCTCGGAGCCAGCTTTGAAGTGAAATTACACGGCGAGCCAGGGCGACGGAGCTTTTTCATTAACAACTTGGAAAATTTAGGCCAGAGGAGACAACGCAAATAAGACGTAGATTCGGATGGTAATGTCTGACAGACATCTTTGAAAACTAGACGACTGACAATAATATTTTTCAACAATGGCAATAGGTTATAGTCAGGGATGTTTTTCCGCGAATATTTGCAGAACGATATATTATATGGTAGGTATATGAGCAATGAGCATATTATGTTTACTTAGAAATAAGCCACCAATTGGAATAATTTCCCAACCATTTGGAGTAAGCGAGTTGGAGACGTTAGAAACAGTCTACACAGAGTAAGTAAAGTGTCAGGCCACCCGTGCCGCTGACCCTACTGTCATAACTGTCAATCACTCCATCATTCGCTTGTGCCTAGGGCTTTAGCACATCCAAGCTGGTAAATTGGATGCGTCCTGTTATTTGTCGTTTATCAGAGTTTTATCACTTTGCGGCAATTTTATTCTGCTGTTTAACTAAATACAAACTTATTCGTAAAAAGGTAATTCTTGGACTTATAGGTAGTATCAATTTATTTTTAAGAATCTTTCTTAACAAAGCAGGTGCCATCTAGGCGATATACATTTCCAGAACAGATAAGTTTGTGGTAAGTGTAAGTAAGGTTGACATTCGGGCAGCAGTTCGCTACGCAATTCCCCATAATGTAAAGATTACACAATAAGCAGTACAATTGTAAACGATTTCCGCAAAGCTTTCGACAAAGACAGGTAAGCACTAATTTAGTGTTTTATTAGGGGAGCAGCGCAACAGGTCGTAAATGTTGCGGTCACAACTGAAATTACATCGCTTTGTTTTCTTAATACGTAATCTAATAGTGTTCGGTCAGGACACGGACTCGCGGAGGTAGTGCTCGACATACCATCATATATGCTGAGCACGCGTAGCATGACAACCAAAGAAACGCGATTTCTACGGGTTTTTTCGATATACCGAATAGACAAAATGACAGATTGTGATTGTTTATTTGTCATTTTGTCTATTCTTCCGTCGACAAAACCAGTTTCTATTGTGGTCATGCTAGGCGTGCTGTTGTTATGCGTCTTTATGAGACGCACTTCTTTGTTATGAACCATATTTTAATAATGAATTTATATTAGAGAAGGAAGAAGATGAAGAAAGACGACAAAGTTAAGACAAGCGATGGCCAAGTAGATCCACAGCGTGGTTAAGTTTAAGAAGCCATGTATGAGCTATGTGAAACAGGTAAAGAAAAAGATATAAAACTGTGTAGAAGTCATTATAGAATCAATGATGGAACAATAATACTGGAAATAAAAGTAAGTAAATAAAAAAGAAAGAGCCAAGGACGCGGAAAACCGATCACATTTCAAAAGTTTCGAGTAACAAAAGTATACATATTGGATGAAAGGCATGAATAATAATCGAAAACTGTATGTCTCTTTCAATGTATTTACATAATATGAACATATTTTGATACTGTGGTGAGTGCATATTGTTCGCTTGCTGACCGCAGTAACCAAATCCAGTACCTGTTTACTGAGTTAAGTACTAACGAGTTTCGTAATATCAAGTTAATCGTACAGCAGCCACAACCTACCTTTATGTTTGCACAATTGTGTTTATTAATGAAAAGACCTTTTGCCACAGATGTTTCCATTAATTTCGTTTTCTTTTTCTGTTTGTGATAACAAATCAATAAATAAAATCATAACCACAGAGCAACTAGGAATGAATTATCTTTAAACATCAAGTTTAGTTCAAGAATAATACTAGAGAAGTCAAACTCGTTGAATATGCAAAGTGTCAACATAGGACCAACTCTAGTTACATTTAAAATAGGTTTTTTTAAATTTAAGTCAACAATATCTCCGTCCAGGTGGTTGAGTAAATAGATAATTTCAGCAGGTCACTGGGAATCGGGTCTCGAGAGTTTACCGTTGAAATTCAATTATTCACGTTTGTATGATAGACAGAGCCGGTCTGTTGAAATTTAGAGGATCCTACGGTACGGGACACTCCTCTAACGATGAGATTCAATTATGTGAATATTATTCGAGTTGACACGTCCGACAGAGCTCCGCAATCAACGAATATGGTACCTAATAGAGAACGAAAGATAATTGTTCAAAGTTCGGTGCAAATGGAAAATGTTCATGACAACTATGACACATCAAAGCAAACCTTTTATTAATTCGTTGTTTAGAAGTTCAAATGTTTATTAACTTCAATCGTAAATGAGACGGTGCCTTTTTTCCAGCAAAAAGAAAACAAAAACCAAGTCTTGACCAAAGCAGTCATATTTGTATGAAATTAAATGCACGAGAACTAATTATGGCATTGTTTTAAGAAGTTTTTCAATTAGACGAAAAACGTCTGGAAACTTTATCAATTATCTACATAATTACAGTCTAAGCACATACTTCCAGTCGCTATTGATTTCCTACTCGTCTGTATTCCTTTAATTACCACTTACTGTCTGTGTTACTGTTATTAAAGTTTGAATAGACTTTGTATTAATAACAGAAAGTTCTTTGCCGCAGGGTAAATCAATACTCGTGTGGCAACCAAAAGCGGACGGTTTCTACCTTACAAAGTAAGAATCCGTGGCCTTCCAAAATGTTGTTAGCTTATTCTCAATTCAAATCAACGGCTACATTTCCAGGAATCGGAAGTTTGAAATTATTAATGTTTCATATGAAAACAAACAATTATTCAGGCGGTAGTGTTGTTTGACGCTCTCAAATATTTCCAATTTCTACTCCTACACAAGAGCGGAACAGACAGATTTGAATAAAAAATCATGGTCCAAAAGTGTAAGCCATAAATTGTTCCGAACAATTGCAGATGGGGCACATTGTATTCAAATAATAGACAAACATGGACTCAGGCGGCGACCCTTGGCGGGATGAAACTGATTTATTATATAGCTGTAACGTTTGAAGGTAATGACGTTGCTAATATGAATGACCACATTTATTAAAGTGACAGTTCACTCGAACGAATAAACATTTCATAAATGCGGACGTTGTACGTAGGCTTGGAATAAAACGTTTGAAAAACGATGAATGCATCTCCAAATGCAGATAGGAGCAGGTCAACGTCTTGAAACAGAAATAGCCCGGTGCGGTCGGGCAGCCCCTGGCCCATGTCTTTCATCGCGCTTACTTAGCAATTCGTTCCGACATCTCGTTAATGTCAACAAGGTTATCAATAAACAATATCTATGGTATGGTCTCCCACTACTGTTTACTTCAAATATGTATATTTAAATAGAATTATAATGAAGCTGTGTTTACTATCGGGTCAGGTATATTATGTATGAGGCGTAGGTCGTCAACCGAACAATGGCGACCTATTTTTTTACAAATGGCCACTAACAATCGAGTCGTCAACTCATTTGCCTCCAACAATATCTCGTTCACTTCTCATTCCTTTCATAACTCGTCTAAAAGTCCATTTGTGAAATGAGACGTGGCCTACTGATGAAATTATTTTCAATTCAAGCGAATCTGAATAGTTGAGTATCGTCGTTTTCTTTTTATGGCTTTGTCAGATTTATTGTGATTTGTGGGCTGTGCAGACCATTATGAATTTAATATTTACGATGATAAATGTCTGCTTTGTGGAATAGGTACCACAGAAAAAGGTTGATTAAAATGATGTTAAAGAATTTCATCATTAGCTAGTTTCTTTTTTTATCAACGAAAGTCTTCAAACGGAATTTCTGTCGCTCTTTGTTTTTATTTCCTTTACTGCGGTAATATCCGTGTATGAGTCCATTAATATTGTTTTGTCGTTTCACGTCAACATGTGTTAAATCTTGTAGCAACACATAAATACCCCGCTTTCACTTACATAATTCACACATGATATAGTATCTGTTAAGTTATAATGTTGAGGTAAGGTGAAATTAAGTTGGCTTAGCAGAATCCTTAATAATGTATAAGCAGACGTATTAGCAGATTGAATCGCTCGTGTACTGTTCAATTTCCCTGGAGAGTATAGATGAGACACGATACACGACGCATCGTGATCCTATGTCGCGGGTTTAAATCGAGACAATGCTGTAAGCTTGATCCCTTTAGGGGAGCGCCCAAGCTCGTAAGTATTGAAGTTTAACGCTCGCTTTTTACGATCCTTCGCGTAGAAAAAATACGGATTTAAGTGTAGCCAAGTGTGGTCGTCTTTAAAAGCAGTGCGGATTACTAGTGTTTTCGATCTAAAACTTGCTAAATACTTTGTTTCGTGTTAAGCATCAGGAAAATTTGAAGAATTAAGAACTAAGTTTCAAGGAGCAGATTCCCTGGTAGTATAGTGTTAATTATCACATAGGCATTTTCATTATCAAGACATGCTCATGCTCGCTCTACTCTAAGTTAGATAAAGGGGGATGTGTGCTCATAAATGATGCGCATAGGAAAGAATGTGCAAAAAATTCTGATCGACCATGACACATATTTTTCGTAGATGAGGTTAATCGGTGAATCGTCCTTCAAGTAGAGCATTATTGAGAGCAATTTAATCACTATGGTGTACATAAGGCGTAATAAATTAGGCTTATCTAGACAGTGTGTCTATATGGCTGCAATTCATCACTGTCTCACCACACGGGACTTCGGCGAGCATTAGCGAAAGTGAATTGATTGTCTGCGAGACAATCATTATTGAGTTAACTACATTATCGTCCGCCACATGAGATTAGTGCACTTACATGCTAGAATCAAGAAAAATAGAAGTAAATAAGTGATTCGTTTACGATGACGTAAACGAATCACTTATTTACTTCTCAATCAATCAATTACAAGATGAGCAGTAACATGAGTTACTGCTCATCTTGTAATTGAATCAAAAGCAGAATCCGTCGGAACATTTAAATCGATGACACATGTTATTCCCGGGTTTTCAGAAATGAGATGGAAGTGAAAAGTGAATGTTCATGAATGACAAGTAGCTAGGTACTGTGTAAGTCGTCTTGAATATGCTTACTGATGAGCAGACAGCAGAACTATCAAGTAAAGTAGCCGGGCAGAAGCGAGAACGAAGAACGATGTCTCGTAAATTGCAGAAGCTAAAACTAGTCTCACTGAATCTACAAATAAATATAGGTACACGAACGACTCTCACTACTCACTCACACGTTGAAATACACTCAAGAGTGTAAGTAGAGGACTATAACTATGTTCAGATGACTTTTCATACGATAAAGACAAAACACAAGCAAAAGGATACAGAATTTTCGCAGAGCCCGAGATTAGGGTCCCAGTAACAATGAGAACAATGGTCTAAGAAACATATCCAACTAAAGTTAAGTAATCCAGTGCTCATATAAACATACATCCTCTTCAATGGCTTAGGGGACTTCTGAACAACTGTAGTGAAATATTTAGGGAAAATAGTATATGTTCACATTGTTCACACAGGAGCATTGCTCGTTGTTCTATTTTGTTTATTGTTTCTAGAGAAAAACCGGCTGCAAGATATTATTTATGGCTTTAGTCATGCTGTATTTGATTGCCTATAAAAAAACTTCTGTAGAAATTGACGGTGGCAATATTTACGTCGATTGGTCTAATGCGTCTGACAACATTCTGGTTTTCACGACTTTTATTCCGTTTTTCGCAGTAAACTGCTTAGTGCTCTTTTATTCTGTATCGCATCATCTCTTATATCTTTAGTCTCCGGAAGATCCAGAGTCAAAACAGAAACAGAGACCACGAAAACAGGAAAAGATTATAACATAAAAGAAAACAGTTATTTGGCTCAATTTGAGGCGGGATCACTGCTGAATACAGGCTTAATAGCAGTACGAATATTGCATACGTTTATTTCCTTTATTACAGCACACACAATAAAATGGAATGCGAGAAACAGTCAGTCGGAGGGCCCGTGAAATAGCTGTATTGTGTGAGTCTCTGAATATGCTGAGATTTAATTTTTACTAATTATAATTTATTACCAGTTCTCTTCGTTAATTAATATTAACAAGATTTATAACCATGTTTTACTTTTTGCCCGGTAGCAAATTGGACCTGTTTTCGTGACCTTTAACGTACGATATTTTTGAACTTGAAATTTTTTTACGTGAATTTTCATTCAAAATATCTGAAACATAACCAAAGTTTTTAAAACATATAAGAAAATTTATTGTCTGAGAGATATGAGCCTTGTTTTATGTGCGTGTTTTAAAAAGGTTGCGCCCGAAAAAGTAACAAAGAGGAAATCAATTTGCCTGTCTGTCTCAGCAAATTAAATTCTTTCTTTCCGGCGGCAAAGCTTTCGTTCGGGAGCACAATGTGTGGGAAATTGTCACGTGACTTTAAGTAAAATGCGTAATTCCTACGAATACGGAGTACGGAGGGAGCGTGACACGTCCTGCGCCGTTCAGCACCGCCTATTGTATGCAAATTAAAGTCGGGCGGGACATTTTCAAAACGATGACTCCAGGATTAATATTCGCAGTTTCGCGTTCGCATAACGTTAGTTGCTTCTATTTGGATTAGGCGGCAAACGGTATTTCGCGAGTCACTGGCCGCTATGTTTTTTTTTTGCAAATTAAGACGTTACATCATAAAAGTATCTTCGTGTCTAAATATGTCGCGTGGAATACAAACATCAGCTTTTTGTTGCAGTTCCAACTATGTCAATGTAAAACACGACGAAATATTATAATGTAACTATATCAAAGTTAATCTACTCGTGAAAATAGATTGGAATGGGACGTGTATCAAGACAAAAGGCCGCTGATGAGTGGGACAGAGCATTGTTGCTGGGAATCTGGGCGTTGGAGCAATCACCGCGACCCAAATTCCGGGCTCGGACCATTTTATGTTTCAACCCGTCATAGATTATCTCGACACCAATCAAAAGGATTACTAACGCAGAGTACTGTACAACTAATTAATGCAACTGTAGCGTATAATGTAACGTTAGTAAGTTAACGTAACAAGAAACGCTAGTTGAATGTCAATGACCCCCGGCTCAGTTGCTCGGGATCAAATTGATTAAGCGATATTATGATACGAGTCTTCACGCGAGTCGATGCTCTTTAATTGGCTTTAATTGTTAACCATCGCACAGAAGTTTCTAACAATGCGTGCGTTTGTCAAAACATTGGAATTCCCCATACAGTTGCGCGTGCGCTTTATGTGACAAATTATTGAACAGCTTACTAATCCATCAAACGATTATAATGTTGTTATTGAGATTGACACTATGTATTCTGTATAACTGATGTTTACGTACAAATCAACTTGAAATAGTTAATGACTCACACCACACATTACCCGCAAGTTCATTAAAGGATCAGCGGTGAAAATAACTTTGTTTCGCTCTGTTTCTGGATCAAAGTGGCATTGTGAACTAGAAATAGATGCTTAGTCACTTGATCACTAACCAGTAAGAAAACCATTAAGTCATTCTTGCAGTAACGATCAACTTGATTAGTGGAGTAGAAGACAGAGGCAGAGTAATAACAGATATATTTTTATAGACAAACATAAATATCGGAATAGCTATGGCTTCCTTATTGAGGCGACAATCCACAGGCGCCGACGACACCTAAAATGGATGAAGCAAGGACTTTAACGAGATAGCAACTTGTTCTAAGGAGCTAGCCCTTATACTAATAAATACACATACGATTTGATCCTATCCCTTTCTAACTCCTTGAAATGTAAACGAGAAAACGAGACATCAGATGGTCAACACAACTAGTTTATTAGTATCGAATATAACACAAAGTTTGCTCAAGATTGCTGTAGTACAGTTTACCTATAATTTGATTAAATAATTTTCTTCGCACACGTAGTTCCATCTCAGTAGTTTGAGAAGTGTAATAAAATTAATGGAGTGTGTCTAACCTAACAGTTTTTGCTGTGAAATTCTCCAGCACCTCTCAGCTTCAAGGCCATTTTTAAATGGTAATTAGTTGCAGTTGCAGATAAAATACTGGTTATTTTATCTGGGTTATTTATAGCTCAGTGGCACGCACTGCTGTCCTTATCGGGATGGACCAGTGCGGGTCGCAGGCGACTTGACTCGAGTTGACTCAATGTCAAGTTGCGCTGTTTCTTATCCTGATGTAAGGACACTGATCTCCCGACTCTCTATCTCACAATTTATTTGTTTGACATCGTGGCATATATCCTCAAACGCTTATTTTGGAGAATGTGGTATAACATAGCACAAATATTTTTCAGGTTTTGTGAGTTCATCGTTGAATGTCTATGAGGACATTGACTTCGATAAAATTTATTATAACAACTTCCTAAAATTGGGCGCCATTGTTACATTATAGAGGGACAAGCATAATGTATGCGCAGAGGCAGGCACCTACAGTACAAACAATGCATGAGCTTCCATCCATTTCTAATAGTAATGCAATTATGGCTGTTCATAATCGACACGACAAGGATTTGTATTGAAAATAAATTTTAATTTGCTACGAATTCAGTATCTCTTTCCGGCGCGAGGAAGACGGACATTGATGGATTGACGTTTGTGGATCGAACTTTAGAATGTGCAGCGCGTGCGCCGATACTCTCGCATCCGGCGTCAAAGCGGCGCTCCTCTTGTTTGGCGAGGCCGGATGCCGCGGAATATACTTAAACATAAGTACTTGTTAAATATTTATTTTTAGTTTAAGACGAGAAATTGTACACAAATTACTTTTGAATAAATGTACCAAAAATAGATAGATTTGAAGTTAGTTTTGTAACATTCATTCAGGATTGGCCCCAGGAAACATTAAATCTGGACGGACCCCACCTAACCCCGACACATGACTGTAAACTGATCTAACTTTATTAAAATACTGACTCAGACTACCTATATATAGATCCACTTTCATTTTATTAGCTTGTATACTAGTATGTATGCTCGATGATGGATGACGCAGTTTACATGATAAGTACTAAGTTTCTAAGAAAAGTTTGATAAAGCATGCCCTTGTGAGGCAATTACCTATTATTACAATCGAATGACATAGGCGTAGCAAAATTCTAGAGAACACAGCGGTCAAGTTTACCCATAGTTTACCAGAAACTTAAAGGCTCCCGCTAACAGGCGCGACACGACACCGGCAATTGTTCTACCGTGACGTAATTGTTTTATTAGAGTCGCATCGCGCCTGCTTGCGCGAGCCTTAATTCGAGCATCGATAAAATGGAGTATGTAGGTCGCAAGTATAGGTTGAAAAAGAATAAAGAAAGGCATTTAATAAAACTTATCAGGAGAGTGGCTTTATAGCAAACAACAATAGGCTATTTGGGGCCTTATAATATGATGAATACAAAAGTGATTGTAGGTCTTATTTTCACAGTATTGATGGGTTGGGCATGACCCTTTGTTCTTCTACCTGCGTTCAAGATTCTGCGAAAAATCAATTTTTGATACATGAAACCATGAATGTTATACTATTTCAGTGAAATTTTCCTACTGTATTCTGAGTTTCATAACTTCAGGATCTGATTTCGTTGAGAATTTTGCCGAAATTCGGGCAGTCTACGCCGAATAAAGGACTTATTTGAAACTCTACTATTATGATATGATAAGTATTGAACTGAGAACCTTGGAGTTGAATGAACTATTGACACAGATTGTATTGATCTGCATATTCAATATCTTAGTTTGATCAATGTTTTATCTAAAACGAAAGACAGAACTAAGTATTTTAAACTCCAAATGGTAACAACATAAGGCTGTCTCTACTCTCTACAGACAATAAAAACAAAGAGGTCAGCCTCCAAACTGAGGATAGTTACCCCAGCTTTGATGTACAGAAAAAAAAAACAACTGGTTGCACTCCGGGAGTGCCGGCAGAAGTGAAAACTTGAACATTTACGTTGTGCATTTTTGAATAAACACTTTTCATGAAGTATGTTTTGCCTGCTTTTTTTACATTGATGGGTAAAAAAGCAGGCAAAACATACTTGTGGGTAAAATTTCTTACCTCGCAATCTTTACGTAATGTCAATGACTATTTATTTTGATATTTACTTTGTCGGTTGCTAGGCAACGGATCTTACGGTCACGTCTCCTGACGCGAGTTTAACATTTTTTACCCATCCCAAAAAAAGAAAAAAACTGCACAACGCCGCTAAAGAAGTTTTCAATTCAAAAAACCTTTCAACGATTTCTCGGTGACTATTTACTCCAAAATGAAATCTCAAACTTTGATCTCGATAGCGGATAAAGTCGGATGTAAGAGTATACAAGTTCGAGATCAAGGAGTTTACAAAACTCGCTAGTAAAGGCCCTGTTTAAAGTACGAAGTACGAACCCAAGAGTTGTAGTGTTCCCGATTTGTTTTAGGCGAAAAATTGGCGTATAAAATTTTATGAGCCAACTTTGAAACTTCGGTGAACGTACCGGCCCGGTCTACAGTGCGGTCTTCTGTTGCAAAATCTGTGCATTAAACATGATCAGGAGTTTTAATCGGATAAGTTTTTGAGGCTAAGCAGAATAAAGAATTCATAAACCAGTTCTTTGTTCGTGACTTTCCCTTAGGTCCCTTAAATATAGGGTCACCTACACATTTTGCTAAAAAAAGTAATGTTATTGCGACTACGACGTGTTTCAGTTTGTCTACAATGTCTTAGTTTAATTTAATAGTTAAATCTAACAAAATCAAAACACAGCCTTTATGATGATACGTTTTGATTAATACTTACAGGGTTATTGGTTATATTATTATGTCGGCAATCCATTACGGCTGCGTTTCCATTCCACCAGAGATGAGTGAGGATGCGTAACGAGGGATGTGTGTGAAACTAACCAATTACATCGCTTCACTGTCATAGCTTGAGCTAAGTTATTGGTTATTTTCACACACATCCCTCGGTACGCATCCTCGCTCATCTCTGGTGGAAACGCAGCCTAAGGGGATGTAGTAGGTCATTTACAACAAATTTTCGAGTCATTTGATGTGAATTTGTGAGTTCAAATTACTCGAAAATGGTTGACATTGGCATACGGGTCGTCAGGAGTCATTTGGTTGCAAATGACGGTCTATCCTACATCCCCTTAAAGGATTGCCAACATATAACCAATAACCCTGTATAAGAGAACAAGAACAACAATAAAAAACTTTTAACAAAAAAAAATACATTAAAACTTAGGTACCAAAACTAAAAAGTGAAAAAATAAAAAACTTTTAACAAAAAAAAAACGACCGACTTCCAAAAAAAACACTACAAATTGAAAAATAATTTTAATTTCGGAAGTCGGTGTCTTTGGTTTTGAATTTTCGTTTTTTTGCCACCGACTTCCGAAATTAAAATTATTTGTCAATTTGTAGTGTTTAAAAAACTTAATGAAAAAAATTACAAACGCACTAGTCGCCACTACGATTTTGAAGGTTCGCCTAGATTTGTCTGGGATGCCATCAACAGATCCTGGTTTCCTTATAATTTTTTTTGAGGATTTCCCGCATGTCGTCATGAATTTCATCATCAGAACTGAATTTTGATCAAAATAGGACCAATCTGAAAGTATACCTTTCAGATAAGAAAATAATTTTCTAAATCGGTTCATAAATGACGCCACCCGTGAAATACTTATCATTTGAGAAGTTCTGGTGGCCATCTGTGGACTTCTTCATCAGTTCCACTTCACCAAATGATACTTTCTGAATGCAAATGCTTAACTGGTTGCTGAAAATACCGAAATCGCTATGTGTATGCCTATAATATTTGAGGAGTTCCCTCAATTTGTCATGGATTCCATCATCAGAACTAAATTTTGATAAAAATGGGACCAATCGGGAAGTATATCCTTTCAAATAAAAAAAGAATTTTCCAAATCGGTTCATAAACGACGGAGATATGAGGTAATACACATTAAAAAAAAAAAAAAAAAAACATACAACCGAATTGAGAACCTCCTCCTTTTGGGGAAGTCGGTTAAAAAGGTATAAATTCTTTTGAATGAGATTAGTTTTGAACCATACTCTGGTTCAAAACTAATCTCATTCAAAAGAATGAATATAGCTCAAAGACCTAAAAGTTAATTAAGCACTTAAGAATATTGTTACTAATAAATGAAGATTTTTATCTGGCAATTAACGTGTATGTAATTAGTAATAAAACGCTTTAGAAAACGATCAACTGAGTGGGCTTAATATAAACACTAAACGTCCGTGAATAAGCTCCAGTATTAATTAATGGCTTCTGTTAGGCTATGCCTAGCCTAATAGAAGCCATTCATTAATACTGTACTTTTAGTTCAAGACAAATATGCTGGAGTGAGAACTAACTTTGATTAAAACGGTTCTAATAAAGTTCTATGTATTATAGAATATCGCCACGCCACAGCCGCACGGGTCGATCCATCAGGTTAAACTACGCTTGCCGGGGTTGGTCCGTGGATGGGTGACCAACTTTACAAACCGAGACTCTTTCGTGTTTCGGAAAGCACGTTAAGCCGTTGGTCCCGCTTGTCATGAAATTCGTGAATCTTCGTGTCTTACCAAGGGGTATCGTATTACTCAGTGGGTTGTGGAGGTCAGATAGGCAGTCGCTCCATGCAAAATACTGGTATTCAGCTGCATCCGGTTAGACTGGAAGCCGACCCCAAAATATGTAGTTGGGAAAAAGCTATGCAGATTGATTTTGTATTCTAAAATTCTAAAATATCGATCTTCGTGTACTGTGGCTTTAGAACTTCCTAGTCGAATATCGGGCAGCCAAATAGGGAAGCACGAGAGCCGAACAGCAGCTATAAAAAATGCCACAATTACTCAAGATTATCGTAACTTTTTCATTAATATCCTTCTTGTAAAGCCTCGAGATTAAGTTAAGAGCATGAATGACTTCGTTTTTAGGGTTCCGTACCCGAAGGGTGACAAACGGAACCCTATTCATAAGCCTCCGCTGTCCGTCTGTCTGTCAGCGAGCTCTATCTCATGAACCGTAATAGGTAGGCAGTTGAAAATTTCACAGATTGAGCATTTCTATTGCCGCAAGAGCAACAAATAATAAAATTAAAAAATAAATGGGGGTCGCCATACAATAAAATAAAATTTTGAAAAAAAAATTATCTGACCCTAGCATGTGGGGTATCATTTTCTAGAGCTCATCGAGTAGAGAATAAATATAATTTTTATTTGTTTTTATCTTCAAAAATGATGAATTAGGGGGCCGTAGAAGTTGTCTGTTTTAGACCATTTTTGTACGAGCTCTATCTCAACAACTAAACAAATTAGGAATTTGAAACTTGTGTGTATCATGTAACATATACTGTTTATAATCAACAAATACTAAAAACGCCGATTCATAACGTATTTTATATAATATGGGCGATTTTCTGCAACTTAAAGTAATAATTTTGTATTTCATGCTAATATTATGCGATATAAATTCCACAGATAACTATTTAATAGTCGGAGTAATGACATGGAATTAGTAAGTACCTACTATCATGGCAGCATATACTATTTCGATCATTTAAATTTCGATCATCCAAAAAGGTCTACAAAATAAACTTTCTTCACAAGATTTTAAAACCGGCCAGTATTTTTTGAGTTTAAGAACTTTATCGACTTTTTTCAAAGTATCCCTAGACGGTGTTGATGTGTGTACCTCGTGTTAAAACTACACTCCAATAGACAATATATTCAGTAACATTGAAATGAATGCTGGCACATACAGTGTACTATTCAGTTACCTAGCTTAAACCGTTGTGGATACAATTTCATATTGAGAAAAATTATTGGTGTAAAAATATTCGGTCATGGCGGCCAATCTCAACGGAGACTGGCCTTCGGCGCGGGAGATATTATAGTGCACAAGTGTGTGCGCAGACACGAGTGCACTCTCTCTTCCCTCACTCTCATAGTCCGATGGGATGTGTAAAAATAATAAGTAAGAAATAATAGATTTCTGTATGACTATCAAAAATAACGTAAATAAATACCTGTATTGACCCGTGCGTTTGCACTGGCGAAACATCACGACAAAACATGTTGAAATCTCTAGTTCCTGTCAAACATTGTATGAAAAATTGACAGAAAATAGAGATTCCAACATGTTTTGTTGTGAATGTTTCGCCAGTGCAAACGCACAGTTATAATTAAAATTCGGCGTACTACTTACATTCTATTTTGTACAATATAGTCTGATGTAGCAAGAGAAATCCTTTTATTTATAAGTAACTAGCTTTACCCGGCCTGGCTTCGCACGGTTAGCACTAAGTACTTATCTACGGCGCATCTACCTTTCCTAATTACCTATTTCTACCTAATTACCTACCCTACCCTTCTTACCAGGGTAGGTAGGTACCTAACCTAGGGTAGGTTAGGTACCTACCTACCCTACATAATATATCTACCTGCTTACCTACCATATATACCTATTTATACCTACTAATACTATATTAGTAGCAAATAAATAACTTTGACTTTAGTTAATGCATGTTACTGGATAAAGTTAACTTAATATTTTTCTCTTAAAATAAATGAAATATACTCCTACACCCATATTTTAACACAACAACATTTTCTCATTAAAATTAGACAATTTCTTTACAAATCTTTGTTTTTTTATAGCGCCTCTGTTGTTACCTTTACGAAAGTATTACAAAAGTTCATAGTGTTAAATCTTGTACGACATGGTATGGAACCCTTCGTGTGCGAGTCCGACTCGCACTTGACAGATTTTATTTTTATTTAATTCTCGGTTAGTCTCTGTAGAGTTTTCTTTAGCGGCTACGAAAAGGGATAGAACAGCTGATTAAATTGTGGATACTGTAACTTTTATAAAACACACATAGTAAACCGGTACCC
Source organism: Conistra vaccinii (assembly GCA_948150665.1). Classification (NCBI taxonomy): domain Eukaryota; kingdom Metazoa; phylum Arthropoda; class Insecta; order Lepidoptera; family Noctuidae; genus Conistra; species Conistra vaccinii. The sequence goes on from OX411327.1 coordinate 9,520,753, forward strand.
TAATTACGTAATACACGATCAACCAGAATCTGAATCGCTTTGAAACAGGTTGCTAATCCATTGCTTCATAAGTTCGAAAAAAAAATCTGCTCTACAACGTAAATAACGCAATGAATGTTGTTGAACTGTCAAAATGAAACAGATAAGTCGGAATCGTTTACGAAAATGTGTTGCGTAATTAGATAGCTGGTTTTGCTCGGTACGGTAGATCAAAATTTACCGAAGCCCAATTTTCAATACCCAAACTTCGCACTAGTGATGTGCAAATATCCGTTTAGCTAGAATTATAGCGAAGCGAAATTACTAAATTAGGCAAACATTGTTCACCGTATAAGTTCCTACAGTATCTAGGGGTAGATATAGATACTCGTGGGATTTGGAAAGTAAACCTTGTAGTTTTGGTAAAACGTTAGAGTATGGTTTAACTATGGAAACTACAGATAGATGACCGCTAGGGTTGGCCTGATAACTTTGGTCGATATTTAGTGGTTATGACTTATGTATGAAGGAAGGCATCAAGTATAACAGTGACAGTTATACGTCCCGGATCCTTTTGCCTCTGGCGATGTGTTTGGAACAATAGCGAGCGCATGGGAGATATCAGGATGATATAACTTGGCAACCCCGCGGCAAGGCATTCACGTAGATGTTATACAATATTCCCTCTGACCGTTTCCGGACAATATAGCAGTTCTGATGATGAGGGTTTCGAGGGGAAAATGGCCACTGTTATTTTTTGTCTAATGGAATACTGCAAGTCTGCAACGTTGATAGTTGGTAGATGAAACGATTATCCCTAGGCGATTACGATTATTTCCCGAACGATACGAATAATCGTAATCCTTTCATCCCTTTATGTAGTTTTTGAAGTGAAAACTAGTTTTTGAGGTGACGCAGAATCGGGATAAATCGGGTATACTCGGCTCCAGTCGTAAGTATTCACTTCTAAGGGCTAATTTCACAAACGGAACTGAACGCGCTCAGCTTTTCTAAAACACGTTTAAGAGCTGTCAGTGTCAAAATTGATACGGAATATTGTACTTCGTTTCGCCATAAGCAAACAATTCCTTTTTATATTTGTTTTTTTTCTTTTTTCGATTAAAATGTAGGTAGATGTATTATAAAATTAATACTAAAGAGTAGGTGTTAAATTAGCTTGTTATGTAGATATTAAATACAACAATGACCATTACTTATTCCGACTTTCGTGTACAATTGTTACGTGCGCACAATCGCTAAGTTTTACGTCTGGCATCTAATGAAGATTGATGTAATATTTATAAGCGACGCCTTTGTAAGGCATACTTTGAGTTGAACCCTTAATATAACATTAATTGCTATACCCGGCAAATTGCAAGGTTTTCGTGTGAAAAACTTTGTAAATTACATGGTGTTAGAAATAAGTTGAACAATTTTCATGATTCCTGAAAACAGTAATAAATTTTATCCATGCTATATAAGACGCAGATATATATGCTAGCGACCTTGAGCTTGCGTGTTCTGTACTGAGCTCACGCAACGCGTCGTATGTCCAGCCAGTAATAGGACTCGCCCACCAAGAAGCGCTGTCCCAAATTAGACGCATTATTACTTTATTATACTTAAAACAAAAGGTATTTTAATAAAACACGTATACTAAAAGTTCAATCATTAAATATTCTTTAAAGTGGTGAAGGTTTCAGAAAAATACGCTTGATAAATTTTGTGTGATACCCAGTTTTTTTATCCGCGTCTGACAAAACTTTACAAATTAATTTATCTAAGTAATATAAACATAATCTAAAAAATTCAGATATTAGGTTATTAAGAAAATGCTCTAATTTAACATATATTTTTCCAAATCATTAACACTACTCGTTTAGACTACTCGGTTATCGTCGCCTTAAAAGCTGTCTTTCTGAGGTTATTTATTTATTTATCAATATCAAGGTTTATAAAGACTCTTAGCTTAAAATTATGCCCCACAAAAGTTTTAGTATTTGCTTATTTATACTTACTCCCGTTCCGGTTGATGGCAAAAGGCTCGCCCCCTATTACATGGGCCTTAAACATAACTGGCGATATGTACTGGGTGTACTATAGGTACACCTCTGCACCCTTCGAGAAATACATGCGTTATGTTATACGTACTTGATTATTTAGCGAGTCTTGTAATAAGACCTATCTACATTTGAAATAAGAGTACTTACACATTTAGCTAAACTTTTTTTACAGTCTGTTCAACCTATTTTGACTTTTATTGCGTTAGTGGCATGACAAATGGCAGCTGCAGTAAACAGTTGGTATTGTAACCACTTTTTTGCTTTTAATGCCATCTTTATGCCTACGGCATAGAAGTCAGAATCGGTTGAACGGACTGTAAAAAGGTTTGTTTAAATGTCTAATCTTATTTCAAATGGAGTATAAGTACAGAGTGTAATCCAAAAACATTTTCTTTTACAACTTAATTTCGTTTTACTCCCAAAATCGTAAACTCCTAAATAATACAACAGTTAAGTACAGTCGACTTCGCATAAACTGTATTAAACGTCCTCAAAATTCGTCATTGACACCGCGTGCAAGTAATAACACGGGAGTAAAATATGTAACAGGCTTCGCGTAACATGCGATACATATTTTCATCTGCTGACTGTGATAAAAACGCCGATCCGAGGAAAGATTAAAGTATATTTTGGAGCTGAAGGTTTGGTTCATCCAAAAACTTGGCAACGTCGCAAATACTCGTAGCTGTCAAATATTTACCTGTTCTTATTAATTTGGCAATATTACTGTATGGAAATAAGAAATATGGGTAACTAGTGAACTAATAATGAATTGCAATTATTACACTGAATTTGATGTTACAACCGTTTTTAGTGTAAAAAAGGCATTTGGAAAGTTTCCAAATACTTTTTTTACAAACACTAATATAATAATAATAATATTCGGTGTTACGATATTAATTATTGCATTTCCGTATAAACGCTATTCTGATTTATTTCTTGGAAACTGAGTTCAGGAAGTCTCGAGAGACTTTGTATAGTATAGTATCCCCATTGTATATCTTGAATCTTACAATGTAACTTATACGTAAACAAGAATTTGGGGTTCCGTTTTCCGTATGACTTTAGTAAATAGATGAGATCACTCAAGGAAAAAAATAAAGGCTAAAATCGGAACTGTCTTCAGTTTAGGTAATTTATTTTTTTGTTTATGCATTTTACACCTACTGTGGCGGAGCTAAATGGTCATGTTTTAAATTAAAAATGATTCACTTTTTAGTGGTGGCGATGACGCGTTTATATCTCGGTTCTTAGCAAAACTGCCAATAACTCACAAGTCTGCCAATACAGCGACCTTTGTACTGATATGCTTATTAAATCATTTCCATGTTGAATCATAAACATCACACAAATAACGGTAGCATTGATAAGTGCCATCCAATAAAATGAGGAGAGCTTACCTTAAATCAATGGAATGGAAGCCTTGTTCATCAGACTAGGTTGATGTGTAATTGACCTGAAAAGATAAATAAATAAATTGACTTTTATGTTCACGGAAGCATGACAACCATAGAAACGGGTTTTCTACGGGTTTTGTCGACGGAAATTCTTCCGTCGACTAAATAACAGATTGTTTATTTATTTCATTAGGTTAGTCAATAATTGTTTACATCAGTGTTTTTCAACCTTTTTCATGACGCGACCCCCTCAGTATGAAAATTTTTTTCGGGACCCCTCATACACTGTTTGTAATCTGTACCTTATTAAAATACTGATATTTGTATTATAGTACATTACTGTCGAGCCCTGCAATTGGGGCATTGATGTACGATCGTGATGCGAGGCACACATACGTGAGGCCATCAACGTCTGGTTGCGGCCAAGGCTTGTACTTTTCTCAAACAATGCGCGGAAATTCAAACTAAGTAAAATAATTATAAATACTAGAATCAATGTCAAACAAGGCTTCACGCGACCATATGTTCATTTGTTTCTTCTTTAAACGGCTCCGTTTGCTAAGCCAGTCCGAAATTTAAATAAAATCTTTGAAAATTTACCTCCTTGGTTGCCATGTGTTGAAGTAAAAAGTTAGTTCCATTTTTAAGACGATAGATATGAGTTTTCATAGTAATTTATTTGGCCGCTAAACACGACAGATATGGATTTTCATACTAAGATTGCAAGCCTGATGCTCGCTTGTTTTTGACCGGTACATATAGCAATTTCGATTTATCTCGAAGGAGGTTGTCAAAATATGTGCGAATTTAAAAGCATGTTTGAGAAAGTTTTTTTAAGCTATTGCATAGCTTCTATCGCGGGCCTTGAGCGTGGAGACCTAATCCAGAAATTTCGTAATGAAAATACTACCTAAGAAAAGAGTGTTTTGTATTGAAAATTATGTTTAACTGCTTGACAACAAAGTTCCAATTTACTTACAAATTTACTTAAACGAATGATACGAGAGTGTTGTATTGAAAATTATGTTTAACTGTTTGACAACAAAGTTCAAATTTACTTAGACGAATGATACGAGAGTGTTGTATTGAAAATTATGTTTAACTGTTTGACATTAAAGTTCAAATTTACTTAGACGAATGATCCTTGACTATTAATAGTTAAATTAAAACCTTTTTATTAGTTTGATGTTCCCGGCCATTACGTTGTGTCAAGTTTTAAAAACTATAAATGTGAATAACAGTTCCTGTCAATGTCATCATTGCTATTTTCTTGTATTCGGGTTAATATTTTACAATTGCGTAAGTTGATAAAAAATGCTATGCAATAGCTTCGCCGGGGCAGTCCCCGAGTGCCACACGTCTTTTTTTTTCATGAGGCCTCGCGATCCCTTTGCAAGCTTCGCTTCGGCTTCGCGACCCCCCGGGGGGTCGCGACGCAAAGGTTGAAAAACACTGGTTTACACAATACATTTAATATAAATTCTTTGTGCAACAATTACTTATAGGCTAACACAACATGCACCATTTATGGTTTTACCATTTATACAAAGCCAATTACAATTAAAGTTATTCAAAAATTTTTGGTAATTTAATGTGTAGGTAGGTATAACAATAGTAACAAAATTTCATTCTAAATATTATATTAATAAAATAATAACATAAAAAAATAATAATAAAAATCTCATAATTGTGATTGTTTATCTGTCATTTTGTCTATTCTTCCGTCGACAAAACCCGTATATTTTATGGTCATGCTACGCGTGCTGGTAGGAGAAAGAATGGCAGTTCTTTGATATGAAAGCATAATTAAACGACATGAATAGCGTATGCGGCGCCGACCTTCATCAATCTTGCAGACGAGAAACGCCTTCACCCCCTCATTCATATTCCTTGCTTGTACGAAGATTGTACACAAAATATTTTCATATTTAGATTAACCTAACGTATCCTGTGTTGTTTCAGTATAATAAGTTTTTGTAGCGAACTCGAACAACGGCCTCGTATAATGAACAGTCAATAGACATATAGTTACGAGTATCTTCACTAGGTATAATTTAGGTAAATATGCTCTAGCTTTCAGCCATATTTTTATATGAAGGCGTAAACTGAACACAGAAAGTACCCACTTCTAAGCTAGGATTTGAGCATGATTTAATATTATGTTTCTTACCCTCTTATATTTACTTATATAAATAACTCTGTCTAGTCTCATTTGAAGGTCAAAGCGGGCTCTCTAGACAAGATTATCGACTAACTGAACTAGATTTGAGAAAAAAAAAACTTATTTTAGTAGGAAACAAACCAGAGCGTAGTAATCATACTCCTGAAAATTATGGATTTCACGCTGAGCCAAGTTTTTAACCGCACCAAATTAACGTTTTTTAATCATATCAATAAAGGGTTATCGCTTATCGCATGCTATTTCCAGCGCCCATTATGAAGCAGTAGAATTTCAGCATACATCTTTGTTTATCACAAATATTTTGGCGCATAAAATGTAGCGCCTATATTTTGACCTCCGCTAATGGTAGTTTATGTGAAGGTTATAAACTCCTAACGAGTTTTGTTTACAGTAAACATTAACAATAATATCGTACGACCGTATACACAACATTGCTTTTAGGAATATTTGAAAAAACATTCCCTTGGTAATATTTGATCAATATAGGTGTACGTGACTGTTTGTACCTGTGTACTTTGACGTTAAAAGCGCTCATAATATGTTTTTTTAAACAGTACTGTATTCTCTTGTACTAACTATAACATGTATACTTTTGTCATATTTAGAGTTCAGGTTCTTTAAAGTGGGGCAAGTCGAACTCGAGATGTTGATGTTTGCCACATTCCATGTTGTTTGACTAACAAACAGTAAACCCATCCAATTACCTATAAGCATACACCTAGATGCAATCTGTGCACACAAGCTTGAAATATTTTCCAACCGAACGATTTCCTCGATTTTTTAAATTGGCACAAATTGCGTTCCAATAACGCAATTGCTTGAATTCACTGCAGGAACGGGACCGACTTCCCGGACTTATTTTAATCAAGCCAAGCCCGGGAATTTCATTACAAGTCCTGTAACTTATTGCCCGCGTTTGTTTTAACTTAGATGAGAACTGAGAACAGAGTGCTGGATCCGATATTCTTCACGGAGAAGTATCTAGATGAGAACCATTTCGTGAATAAAGTTCCCGTTCCACTTACATCTGGTCATCGTTCCAAACTTCTTCACTAACTTCAGGATTCTCTGATACGATGTTAACTCAAGAACGCCCATTATGATTCAGGCGCGGAAATACCTTCCACATTCATGAGTGACCCCGCCACACGCACGCCCAACGATTCGCCAATATTGGGTCCACACCGAGAATAGAATAATGACAGTGAAGCGCAAAGTTATAAGTAAAGGCCTTTCCAACTGCAAAAAGTTGAATGCACAACATAATAAAAATTGCCTCCCGCTTAACAGAGGTCGGTCACACATTTCTGCATATGTTTCGAGAAAAGTTAGAATTCAAAGACGGCACAAAAGCTTCTCACGAAAATGTTTTCCTCCACTTTTCTCGCACCAAGCCGAGTGCTAGGCGAGGTGCGAAGTTAAAGTGTTCGCTCCAGGAGTTATGATTATAAATGATGCAGAGGGTCGAAGCAAAGAAAGGCGGTAGTCGTTTACTCCATCCCTGAGGATGAAAATGGAAGTGCGCGCCGCAGCCTAGAAACATCAACTCGAGTAATCTTACATTACACTGTGATCCTCTGAATATTTGATCGAGTATGCGCGGTTGGAATTAAAGTCACCTTGAAATAACATACACACGCAGCATATTTGTCTGACAATTTCGACACCCAAACTTCAGTAGGCCTGTGCAAAATATAGATACAACAGCCCAATCAGTTCTCAATAAATTACAAAGTAAAATCAGATCGTTATAATTATGAGATAGCTCTGATCCCTATTATGGATAAGAGGCTGAGGTTTCATAATTGCGTCCCTCATTAGGCGGCAGTCCCGCTTTTCGAAATTAGATTTTATTTATGAAATTCCATTGGGTATGACCTGAATCAACTTCAGGACACGGGACACGATTATGTTTAACTTTTCACACTGAAAATATTTTCGTTGAATATAAATGGTCTAAGTTTTTTCATTTTAGAATTCATTGAACCGTGGCGTGTAAGTACGTGATAGATGTGATGTAATTAAGAGGGAAAGTCTTTTTGTTTGTTTATGTGGAACTGGTGCCGTGCTGACGAGATAGCACCATCTATCTTCACGCCTATCTACCTTTATGTGGGCCACACGGCATTGTTTGCGCACGCGATGGAATTAACTTGACGAGTAATCTTTTTAATGCTGCTGAATATGTGATAAGCATCTTAGAACTTGATTAGAAATCTAAGCGCAGTCTCCATGAAAATATAAAAACAGGAGGCCATTGCCTTCAGCAATCTTAGAATTCACAGGATTAATAGAATTTATTTAAATGGAGGCTTTCTGGGAATTCATATCCTGGTTTATTAGAGTTAAAAATTTCTATCTTCATACGATAGAAATGGTATTTAATTTTAAGGAAAGCGGTTCATGACCACAGGTTACTAGGGATAAAGCTGAAAAGTTGAGCATTGTGGCCATCTTTATTAGAAGAGAAAGGACGCAGCATCCAACTGTTACTGAACATTATATTGCTTTAACATCTACATCATTTGTGTCCTATCTTGATGAGTAGATAACCGCTCACGGAAGTAATTTTCATGTGACAACAAACTGACCTAATAAAAGAACAACCGACTTCCAAAAAAGACACTACAAAGTCAAAAGTAACTTTAATTTCGGAAGTCGGTGTATTTGGTTTTGAACTTTCGTTTTTTGCCACCGAAAACATTTTTTGTAAAAAGTTTTATATTGCACTTTTTAGTTGTGGTACCTACCTCATACAAATTCGAATACCACTAAACCTGCTATGTAAATAACAGTGATTGGAAGCTATCATCATATCATCCAAATAAACTAAGTGGGAAAAATACGTATTATTGAAGCTAACTCAAAAACTATCCAAGTAGGTACCTAAAGTTAATAAAATTTATATGGGACCACCTCGGGAGCATACCCTTTCAAATAATTTTCAAAATCGGTCCACAATTGACGGAGAAATCGCGTAACAGACATACATACAATAAAAAAAAAACAACAGACGAATTGAAACCTCCTTCTTTTGGAAGTCGGTTAAAAACTTAAAACTACAAGTCAACGAAACGGCAAAAAAGCAAATGAAGATCATGTAGATACTGCATTCATGAATCTGATCCTTCAGACAAGCATTCTGATATAACCACCAAGAGCAGACATTGAATTATGTGTTTAAAGAGCGAATGTGTGGTTAGTAGGACCTTTGTAAAGCATTTCGATTTATAATTAAGTTCAGAATTCCGTAAAAAATCATAACATAATTGGTAGCACGGAAAATAGAACTTAAAGGTTGCATGTTTTTAAAATACTTTCTATCGGGCAGGGCAATATAACACAGCGGCTTTGATCGCGTCATAAAAAATGTAGAGGTGGCCAACACGCCATGTTTCTTTGTAATACGAACATTATTTCAAGGTTTTAAATGTGACTTGTAATAACCTGACACGGGTAGGTAATGTTACGTTTTGCATACGTGTCCTCATATTTTCATGTTTCAGAAATGAGCATGAAGATACGTCGTTACGCGTGAGCTGTATCTGAGTCTAATATGTTTTGCCAAAAACAAGTGGGTTTATAATTATGAATAAGAAATAAGAAGGACACTTCAGAAGACAATGGAGAAAATATGAAAAGACCTTTACAACTTCTGCATCGTTTAGCAGCGCTAGAACAGAAACTAGAAACAAAAATCAAGATACTGATAAGTATCAGACGTAGTGAATCTAACGGGACGGAAGATTAATTCGGACTGCTTAGTACCGCGGAGCAAACAACTAGGATAACTTGTAAGAAGCTTAATGACTTAAAGATTTTACATGGAACAGCTATTAAGGCAATACTTTAAAGTTAAAACGATTCATTCAGGTCAAAATCAAAGACGTTGAATATGATATGTCAAAAATTAAACTACTAAAAACCAATGATGTCGATTAGGTACACGACGTTTTAAAAGAGTCAAGTAAGGATGACGAGTACATAAATTCTATGAATACGCTATACTATGCATCGACATGCACTCCCGAATGTGTAAGAAAGAACAAAAGATTGTTTTCCTTAACAACAGAAGGTTATAATTTTATCCTCGAGAGCATCCTTGATGGACATTATCCACGTATACAAAGATGATGGACAGTGAATCATGCGCTGCGTGTGGTCCCCAGTTTGTTTAAGAGCCAAACTTCTTTCTAAAATATCATAAAAACTTGAGTATAGTTTACCAAACTTGGCGATGGTTTGTGTAAAAAATATTTACAGTAACGTGGTTTGTTTGTATTGTTTTAGTACAGATTAAGATATTTGTGGATGATATTTTAAGTATCGAAGTATATTGGCATGAGAGCAGATGGTAACCGCATATCCTGCTGAGTCTTAAAATGCAATAAAGATACATCTTCGGACTAAGTATAATTAATAGCACTTATAATTTAAAATCTAATCACAGTCTCAAAGAAATAATATTTGTCTATTAAAATAACATAAATTGTTTTGTGAGAAAACCCCAAAAATGTACAGTTATAAATGAGCGTGATTACAAAAAAATATTGAGGAGACACATGTGCTAACTAAAGAGAATAAGACAAGTGTGAGATTTCTAGCGCCTTGTTCATTCGAATCTCTTCGTGAGATAAATGCGCCAAGATTTCATATATCTAATTCCGTAAGTAGTTCAGACGATTACGATAAAACCAAATAAAGAATGCTACGTATGTATAAGCTAAATCGAACATTGTGCAATGTAAATAGTTCAACAATCAAAATAGCTGAGTGTTTCAACATTTATGCTAAAACCTTCATCGGACAAATGTGCGTTTTCTGTAATCACCTAGTTTTATAATAACTCGGTCGTTTTCAAACGTTTGTGTTTTCTATGGAAGTTACCACACACGTGCGATAAACAAAGTGGTAGGTGGAACGACGAGAAGTTAAATATATACAAAAACAGTCAAGGGACAAGAGTAACATTTGAGCTTCCAGACAACTTCGATTTATCCAGCCGCCGCGCCGTAAAATAGAATTCGACCAAAGTGCAGACGACGACGTCGATCGACTGTAAATTTATTTCCGCAATCTGTTGGACAATCCATCATCTGATATTGATCCATGAGGACTACGCCTGTTTATTATCGCAACAAACCATAAATCTTGATCGAACAAGTGTTACACAGCCTAAACAAATGCAAATTGAAAGTTGTTGAACACATTTAGAATTCAACGCTGGAGATGCAAAACCGATAAATGTATCAAGGTTACTGAGAAATCCAATTCAAATAAGAGCAAATGCTTTCTGGTGAATGAAAAATGATTAGTCATTAAATTCAATGGTGAGATCTTTGCAAATCTAGAAAATTTTGCATACTCCTATGCAATTTTCAAAAGAGATCATTAATTTGTAAATCAGAGCAGCTCAAATGTGTTCATTTTGATTGATGTTGTTTCTTTCTATGCTTCCTTAGCTCCTATGTCCATATTAACCGAACCAATTGCCTTTGATTGAAATGAAATCAATATGCAAGTAACAAATACAACAAGCAATAGCTATGCTGGCTGCAATTGCAAGCTATGAATATAATCAACAGCCATTTAATACTTGTAGTTGATTGGTATTCTGAGGCGTGTAATTTATTGGAAAATAACAAACAACTGATAAATTCTCCACATTTTCATTCTTTCATTGCTTAATCCGCGAAGTAATAATCTGTTGCACTTCGTTGATGAGTAAGTGCTAATTCACACTATGGCGCAAAGGTCGATAGTGTGAATGCTCTCATTGTCCCTTTAAAAAGTATAATTTAGAGGCGTGGGAAGATATCGACATCGATCCGAAGTAAAACCGTAGTCTCATAAAGCTGATGAGAGTAATGATGTCCATGACGGTTGAAGATGACAACATGGTCACGCAACCTGCTAAGCTGTAAACCATGGATAAACAGTTGATGACTACAACCTTATTCACTCGTATCAATCAATACAGTATACAAATAATAGATTCAAACAGTCAGCGTTGTCACGAAACGACAACACAAATGCAGGCATGAGCAGTGACATCACGAAAGGCGGAATATTAGCAATTCCTTCCGCCACGTTCTGTCGTTCCGCCCGAACGCCTGTTTTATGATCAGACACCTCGCTCCGAAGCATGTCTCGCGTTGCTATCATAGCTCCGGGGAAATTTTGTACACCTCGACGCTTCGCACCTGACATTAGCATCTGCTGAGCACATACATTCATTCAGAGGTACAAAATCGATCACGAATTATCATTTGTGATGTTGGCTTCTTTATGGAAACGTAAAATCAAAGTTCTATGGGAAAGTTATGTCTCAATACTTATACGGTGTGTAGTAATTAATACATATGACAATTATTTAAACGTTGGTTGATCGTCATTTCGGCAATTTCCAATGTCATTTTATACACTTCACTGAAAATGTTGGGTAAGATTGATAAGTAATTTTTTTTATAAATATGTTCTTTAACAAGCGGATATTGCTTATGCACTTATTTACATTATTGTACACTTATCAAGCATACAAGGTATCTTCAAAAAAGCAACTTGACATCGTGACTCGTCGCGACCAAGGCTGGCAAGGCTATCTAGCAAACACAAGTTTATTTTAAGAATACCATTCTTAAGTTGTTTACTGTCTTGTAACATACAGCCAGGCATTTCAATGTTAATTACTTTTGTTATTGCAATTACAACAAATAGATAAAGAGTTCACATATTATCAAACCAAGTTTAAAAACAAAATATAGTATTGGCACTAAAATCTGTCTTGAATTTTATTTTCGGCACTTTCCTACTACTGCATTCTGGGATATCTGCAATGGTTACCATACAATTTTGCGGTGACGCCTGACTCGACGTACGAAAACTATTTTTATAAGTAAATCAGTTTCTACCGCCTCTGCAGATTAGGCACTAGCGTATGACCGTCATCCTCATATTCCTAAATCTGTTTTTAGGCAACTGCCCCTGACCTTCGTAACGTCTGCCTAATCAAGGTATAATTTATATTATTAGCAACGAACGAATAGTCCAGTCTATTCTTAGCTTAGGTAAGAGGCGATTTTTTAAACAGGTTCACTGCACTCATGACATCATACGGCAAAGACCTGGGAGAGTATACAAATAACTCATCGTTTCGTTTAAGCCTTGCTGCAATCTGGATTGATTCAGTCAGTATTCCAAACAAATACAACTCACCAATGAATAAAAGAGAAAATCTGAACATGCAATGACGCAATATAAGGAGCCCTGCATCGACTTCCTCATGTGAAGAACTAGCGAAATCGCTGCCATAAAACGCATACCCGTTAAAAATGATGTCTTTCCACATAAAATTGATGATTTCACTCGATTTTCTACGTTCAAAACTCAGGCGGAGAATATTTCTATCAACGTTTATGTTTATTACTGTATCTTACAAGCGTATAGGAAGATCTGCTTTTATTCTCAAGCGCAAATGTTTCAGCGTGAGCGTGAAGAAGCTGAAGAATAATGTGCAGCAGTAATGTAACAACTTAAAGTTTACTGACAACACAATATGGTTGTAAGTGGGGTCGTTTTCCTCCTTTGAGTTACAATTCGCACAGACAAAGGGAATTGCTGCAACCGATATTTTTCTTACATCACCGTGACCGGACTGGGGACATAAGTACCTACCTGCTTTTACAAAGCGAAACGTTAAAACACTACTTTACAAAATGAACAATACTTAATTTTCTACTTGGCATTGAACGAAATTATATATAGGTTTGAAGATTAGATTTACCCGCATGACCAACCATAACAATTCTATATTATTGTATCTCTCCAATATTTGTGGCAACTGGTGCCATATGTCGTCGCCCTGACAAATTGGGTTCACCTCAAAATATACGACTTCGTTCGCTCTCGACGGCTTTATTACGTTTCAGTGTTAAGACTACTCCAAATGGGGTGGTGTTAAATTAAAACAAAATAATGATTGATACCTTTTACGGTGACAGAGTCTAAATGAGAAAAGTAAGCCTAGAGATATATTAAGCTTGGTGTGTTTACATCAGCTGTGAAGCAATCGCATATCTTCACGTGTTGATTGTAACAAGGGAGAGAACTAACTTGTCACTTATCTTTTTCTTTTCAGTGTAAAGAACTTGCTTCCTTGTTTATCTGGGAATAACAGAAAAACTTCGTAACACCTGCATTCTTTGCTCGCGTGTTGTGCAACTGGAGTAAAAGAAAAGTTGATATCGTTTGGTGACCTGTTATCACTGTTGTGCAATTTCATCCTTTTGAACTACAACTTGTTCTTTTGTGTTACTATTCGGTCTATGTATTTGAACCACTGCTCTCCTCTCTTTCCACGCTATTCTGATTCCGGTTTTCCAAAGATTGTCTTTGAATTGATTTTAGAATATCTTAATATAATTTCTACTAAAACAAAATTGTTAAATGTACGTGTTATGCATAACTCATTATTTATTAACCATTGCCCCAAGCCACGTGCAGTAATAAAGTGTTCAGATTAAAGAATACAATCGAGCATTAAGTAGCAAGTTGCGAGTCTATCGCCCACCTACATTCCTATCAGCCATTCCTCTTTGTTTATATACGAGTACCTCAAAAACTTGCTGTGACAAGTGGCTGACACTCTGTTTTTCTTTCTTTTTCCTCTTTTTTACGTTACTGACTACGCTTGAATGGCTTTGACGGACAGGTGAAAATCTTCATTCATCATTGACTGTCAGTATTTTTGTTACCAGGATGGATAACTGGATACTTGATTTTGACATTTATTCTTAACCCAAGTCTTGCTTTCTGTGCGTGGGTGCTAGAAAACAGTAATCGACTGTATCTCATTACTGTAATGCTTTATTGCAGTTAGAATCTGGTAATGTTGTAAAGGAAATTAATCCAATCAATCAACATTAAATAATTTAATCACATTCATTATGTTTCCCTGTGCTAGAAAGCCGTAGGGATATGAAATGAAACAACTATATCTTATAACCAGTTGCGTAGAAATCTTGTCCGCGTAGGCGTACGCGGAGTTGCCTCACCGGTGGATAACTTCGTGAATGGGATCGCACACGGGATAAATAGCTATAAGACAAAACTAAATTGGGTATTACCGGACTTTTCCTTTTAGCCAGCCACTTCGGGAGTAGTTACGATTGAAAGATACAAGTTATTGTATTATATTGTGAGAAAAGAACTTCTATTGTCTTTTGTCTATTTATTAGGCTCTCATTTGGTGCTTGTACGTGGCTGTCAATATGTCTGTTTTCCACAATAATCATCTCAATAACAAACGCTTTATCACTTTGTGGAAAAGTTCCTTTGTTTTCCAAAGGGCAATGTTTCTGACAATGCTTATTAACAGCTATATCTCAACAGATTAAACCAGTAATAAATTCGAATTTAAACATATCATCGGTTCGTTGAATCCGATTAGCGATCCCATATGGTGTAATCATATTTTTTTGGGCTCTCATTGCGTGCAAGGCTTCGAATCTCGGCCTCTTGATATTCTTGGACTGTGCCAGATGTGCTTGTACTTTTTGAACAAAGAGGAATTGGAGTACTGCTTTGATTGGTAATTGAAGAAGAATTGTAATCACACACAATGGACTTCGCTTTTAAACTCGGCTTTACAAGTTTCTTAAGAAAGTTTTACGAGTCGATACTAGACAAGATGAGCTAATAAGCAGCTCTTTATAGTGACATACAAACTGGCTAGTAATATCACAATGTTCATTACTAACGCAATACAATAATACTTGTATCCGTCAAGTGCGTTTCTCTTTACGATCGTCGCACGCGTCAACTACTCAGTATATCCGAAGCCCTTAGAAAGTTCATTGCACCCATTCGACGGTACCAGATAACTAATGTGAGAAAACATATTCCCCGAATGGAACTTATGACAGTTATGATAATATTTAGTCGCTCTACTAATTAGAATTACATTGAGGGTCACTTGAGAACTTTTTATGCTATGATATTTTCATTGAACGGAGAAAGTTATATTTTAAAGCCAATGTTGTCTGAGAAGGGAAATAAATAACTCAGAAAGTTTTCAATGGAACTTCGTTAGCACCGAGTTCAGTATCAAGTAAACTTTTGAACCACGACCATAAATTAACTAGAGGTAGGTTTATCACTTAATAATTTATATCGTAATCGAAGAAGTTCGAAATCCCTATAATCGAAAATAAGTTTGCCTGGAATCCTTTAAAGAAGAAGTAGGTAAGTAAGTACTGATAAATAAAGTGATACTACAATAAAATTGTTTGGTTACAATATTGGTCCTAGTTTGTCTAGTGTTTGCTCTGTAACTCAAATAGACGATACTAATCATCTCTTATTTGTATTCTTGCGCATCTTGAGGATACTATATACACTGTAGCACATCGCCGCGACGCCTGTTACCATGGATTCAGTACACTACGCAGGGGGGTTCAGAATCATGTACTGAATCCATGGTAACAGGCTTCGCGTCGATGTCCCTGTCGTCCCTGAAACCCCGTATGTGTATGTAAAATCAAGGTGGGTAAGTTCGTCTACGAGGGAACACCATACAAGATGGGGTATGGTGTGCTTTTCAGATACAGCCTAGAGAGACGTCTCTAGGCTGTTTCTGAAAAGCTACGATGTTGAAAGCTCGGACGGTAAAACAGTCATTATTTCGTCCTACCTTTAAATTATAGATGACGCTGTGTTGAGTTTAATAGCAAAAAAACGGTCTCATAACTTTTTGTATTTAAAAAGTTGAAACAACAATGTGTTGTGTCGACGTTTTAGCTAACGTGAAATGTGAATATCAACGTATTTTTGCGTATTGTAGTGGTAAGTGTCTAGCTTGTATTACATATTACTTATTGTTATTTTTCAGATGTTCAAATCGAATTTAAATCTATACATATTTACAGAAATATTAGTTGTGATAAAAACCTATCCTATAAATTCAATATTGGGGGTAGTGTCTAGTATGTTAGGGAAAGGCCGTCACGTCCCGATCTTGTCCCAAGGCAGATGTTGTAAACTTTTTTTGGTTTACTTAAGCGGTTTCTTGTGAATTATGAATACTGTGAATCTATTAATATGGTACCTTCATTAGTAACATGTTATGATTATGTGATAGGAGTCTTGTTTCATACCATTTCTAAAATATTCATTGAACCGATTTAAAATCATTTTATTTTATTCTTCAGGTAGGTACATTGTCATAAAAAGAGGAGAATTTACAAAAAAAAAAAAACATTAAATAACTGGAAATAAGGCGGCTCGTATTTATAACATAACAATATGACGACCATGAATCATTAAAATTAAAATAATAAAATGTGGAATCAACTACTCTCGGAAGACCGTTTTTTCAATGTATTAACAATATAAATATTAATTTGAATAAAAATTTCAAGAAAGAGGGTTTTTATTAATACCTTTCATTAATATGCTATCTGTTTAAACAGTACAAAATACAAGTAAGTAAGTATGTTTGTTTGTGCTACCATTTAGTTTTTCTATGGTTTGAAGACGATCTGGTTTGTATCATCTTAATACCAAAAGTTATCTATCACATTGCATTTTAGAGCAACCTACAAACATACTTACCTACTAATACCCTATAGTCTGAATATTCAAATATACTTAATTGTACTGATTTAAATGTTGACCATTCCTTCCCTTGCAAATATACCGGACTTACCCCACTTCATGATTTTACCGACATAGATTGTTATTGCTACCGTATATCATGGAACTTAAAGCATGTACTTATTTGAATAAATTTATTTTCGAATATTTATTGAATTACAAACAATTTATGCTTATGACGGTGTTACCCCAATTACTCGGGAAAATCGTCTATTTACTACCTTTATCTGTGCAAATATTTCGACACAAATGTATTTTTGTTGTGAAATAAATAACTAAACAAACTTTAAAAAAAAACGAGTTTATTTCCATGTTGACAACAGTGTTTGTAAAAGTACTTAACTGATAAATAACGAAATTTTAGTCATCATTAATATTCAAAACATCCAATTAAGTAAAAAAATGTGCCATAATATCAAATCGACCTTGCAATAAATTTGACTTCGCCACCTTGACCTTACCTTATCAATATAAATTGCAGAATCTCTACAATGTATTTGATTGCACGCCGATGAAGCATAACAAACACGGGTCGATGAGATAACCCCTTTTTTTGAGGCCGATTAAGTGTTGTTGTGGTTTATAATGCGTATTGGTACATAAACACTCCATTTACATTCTACATTCCAAAAGACTACAAATTCAGAAATTAGATCTGCAATATATTGCCGGCATCTCAACCAATCATCGCCTTCAATATTGAAGCTATCATATCCATAAAGTAGTCAATTCCACCGCCAATTGACCGACGCGGCAAGATGGTGCAACCGGCCAGGGTGGCAGCACTGACCTTAATTCGAAATAGATCGGCGGAATACATTTATGGGCTGAATTTATCACTTTATTGGCCACAATGACCGGCATTGATGACAATGCGAGTGGGTTGGCCTCAGGATCGGCGGGGCTCGATCGCCTCGAAAGTAGAGCGTATGTTGACCCATACATTGTATTCATCTAAATTACATGCCACTGATTCAAAATAAAGTCGTTATTACATTGGGAATGGGCCATATAAGACATTAGCGGGCCATTATACAACGTGAAATTTGAATCACAGTTTTGCTAGAACAAACGTTGTTCAGACCATGGTTTACTACCATTCTATAACAATCAATTTAAAAAAAACGTCAATGGTATTTGAAAAAACACAAAAAAAGATTGATTTATTTATTAAAATTTCGGTCCGCATTGGCCGGACATCCTTGTAGTCCACGTGGACTCCTCATAACTCTTTTGAATGCCATTTTGCTACGGCGATGAGTCCTTAGATGTTACGGTTAATGTTTGAACACGTTTGAGCAACATAAGACTTATTTGAGAACGCCTAGTTTAGTTTGTTTTAATAACATATTGGATGCTATAGAATGATAGTAGACCATGGTCTGAACAACGTTTGTTCTAGCAAAACTGTGATTCAAATTTCACGTTGTATTGCGATATAATGTGGCAACGTGCCCAATTAGATCCTAATTTTGAGAATGAAATAGGTCTACAACAGCTGTGCACTAGCTAATTAGAATAATGAAATCTCAAATTAAATTGAGTTTTCATTTTCATTATCGAATCGATCTTGTGGTGTGTAACCTAATTGTGAAAAGGGATCAAAGCTTGGTGCCTAATGGTCGGTGATGACGTCACTTGGTCGTAACCGATCCGGAATGTCACCCATTCAAACAATGAGCAATCCATTTCGATGGGTTTGTCGGACCATCGTTTGCTTTGTTCGTCGTTAAAAAGCTTCGGGAAACAGAGGTTCGGCTAATGTTTTTGAGATGTTCGCCGACGTAATTGGGATATAACGTGCAGGGCTGTCATTACAATGACGCTGTTATATAAAACGGCGAGTCGTTTTTGATGTTGACACCTATTTGACCTCGGCTAATGCAATAAGTAGGTAGTCTGTAGATGTCCGCCAACAGAATGAGTCACAAACGCACAAGACGGTGCAGACTGTGGTGATGATTCAATAGCGCTATTCTTGCGACGCGCGACGGTTAACCAGTGACAGCTTTATGTACAAGCATGTTGTAACAAACTGTATTGTATCAAAGCCAAGCAGTCAGAAATAGGCCAACAATAAGTACGAACACAGGTGTGTAGAAAAGTTACATGGATTTGCGTGCTCCACGCTAGTTTGTGGCAAGACTACCTATAAAACTGACTTCTAACTTTGTAGTTGTACAAACGAATACCAATTCCTGGAGGACAACCGACAAACAAGCGCCACAAAAAGGCAGTAACATAAATATAGCTGTACAAAAAGTTGCTGCTAGAGGTTTCCGAGGACTTTTTACAACCAAATTGTAGGTGCTACAACAAAAAGCTCCCATAATTTTTGTCCGACAAGCGGTCACGGAGATTGCTTGACTAGATCGCGCCACAACAAAACATCAACAAAAAACACCCCGCTATGTTGAAGCAAAAAATCGTCTATGAATATAAACGACCTTATGCATATGGTATAATAAATTAGTCATTGTTCGATATGGCATGGCGCTTGTAGGTATCGTGACAACACGATCGACAGCATCTGTTCCAATAGTGAAATGATATCTTTACCACGCGAAAAAAAATGCCTCTTAAATGTAGTCTACAATATTATTTGCAACACGGTGGCTACAAAAAGGATGCACTGCACATCACTGTTGTGAACGAAACTGAAGTTTGTTAAGCGTATTCAGAAAACATTCGTTTTATGAACGTCGTTGCTGAAAAATAATAGCTCCGAGACAAGCAGCTACAGTTTTTATTATAACGGAATCTGAATAATGGGAACGTGATATTTTGCCATTATTTTATAGCATTTGAAGGTTTTTGTTGTCTGCGTTATTTCAAAACAGTTTAAGCAAACAAGACAGTAAAACATTAATAGCAACCAGAGTTAATTTTTTGAGGTAAATCTAAATATGAGTACAAAAATCTACTGACGGTTTTTCTTAGCATTTGCGTGAATCTAATTATTGTGAGTTTTTTGCAGTAGATGTAGGTACCTTCATTTACAAAGATGATTCCACTGTTCAAGGATGTCGTCATCATGAAATCAACGACACTAAAGAAGCAGACACAAAAATAGCAACGAACACCCATTTTGAATGGAATCCAAAACCGACAGACAGTTTTGGAGATCGAAAAAAATCAATTCCAACCAAAACATTCTTGTCCAAACATGGGATATGAATTCCTAGCCCAAACACAACGTCCACTTGAAAACTGGGCCAACTAAAAATACGTTTCAATAGATAGCGTGATTCAATCGAGTCTTTCATGTTAGGCAAGATAGTCTGAAATAGGTAGCAAAACGCAAATGAGTGGAACTGGGTCAAGCAGGTTCTGAGACGAGACTCAGACGAACGATAACCAATCTTTACTAGCCACCAGTTAAAATGTAAATCGGCAGTTAGGTTAATGGAAACTGTTTTAACGATCGGGGAAAAGTTTAGGAAAACGGATTGTCGTAAGTGGAGCCAATTTGGTTATGTGGCCTGCTGAAGGTTATTGTGTAAAATGAATAGCGTTTATCCAACAAAGAATATTCGACCGTTTTCACGGGAAGTGGCGTGGAAATGTAGTTCGGGTATATGGCGGAATTTGCCCAATTGTCATTTCGTTGACAATAACAATAGGTACAACCCCTAGATGTTTGATTATATTAGCAGTCTTACTTTTTTGCGTATCTGAGGTTTCTCCAGAAGTATTGAACATATCGCCAAGGGAGTTGATATTAGAGACAGATAGACACCGCCACATACCGCGGCCTGGCCGAAGGACGTAGCATGCGTTGCAACACTTGCAACGATTTTCGTATGTTTTTTAATACGTTGGTGCACATGGCGTAAGAGTCTACAGTAGAAAACCTCTAACAACTTTAAAATGAGGACAATAGCAGTTCAAAAGTTAAGAAGGATGTTTTCATTAGCATCGAATCATTCGAATCTAACTAACTCGTATTATGTTGTTTCTATTCGTGTATTGCATCAGTAAATGTCATAATTATTAAAACTGACATCGCGACTGCTTTGTTTTATTTCATTTTATTAAATAATAATTGGCGATAAATGTCCGCGATGTTTTAAATGTGAACATTGAAACGCATATGCATAAAATTTAATAATATCAACATTATCATTGTTTTAATAATTTTTATATTTTTAAATGTTTTTTATATCTTTTTTTTTAAGAAATATTTAAAAATGTAATTTATATGTATTTAAATGAAATAAAAAAGTAAATAAAGACACTGAGACTGATAATGTACTTATTGCACGACTCGTAATGCGCAGCATTAGAGAGTGCTCTACGATCGAAAAAATTTTTTTGCCCCATTTCTGTAACTGTTTTTATTGTTACACTCCTGCTAGTACACAGAACCTGCTTAATTTATATACCATTGTATAGATGATTAAATGGAGATTAATACTGTACTTTTTAACAATTGATTTAATGCAGCAGAAATGGAAAAAGCATAAAAATAGTTGAAAAAAATTTCCTGTCCGTCAATTTATGAACCCTGAAAACATTGTAGCTTGCGATAAAATCAATTAATTGAGTCAATTTTTTTTTTATACATTCGTTTCAGCCGTAGAAGGAACCCTATTGAAAATGGCTCTTTTATTCAAAGTAGTTTAATTATAATTAATAAAATACTAACTAAAATATAATATCTACAACTAAATATTTCCAACCTTCGACTTGAAGTTGCCTAGCAACCGCCAAGTAAATATCTTTGTCAGTCGTTGACATTACGACTTCATGAAAAGTGAAGTGATAAATTGTTCATTTTTAAACTATGTTTTGAATTTCTTTTTCGTTTATGAATGAGTGATAAGTATGAGGCGTGCACTTTTGGATTTTCCAAACTATTTGAAGTTTTGCTAGTGTAATAATTTTAGATGAAAGCCAGTAATTCCTCCTGCCTTCGTCTAAAGCCGAGAAATACCTCTAAAATCCTAGTTCATCCCTGTCAGAGTATCTCTTATATAAACGATCGTTTAACTTAGGAGCATTTCAGAGTGCTATAAATGTTCGCTTGAAGTCAGGTGACGGTATTATCAAACTTTCTCTAACATATTTTACGCAACGGCGACATTTGCAAACAAACTGATTTATCGCAATACCATCGCTGTTGGATTTTTCTTTGTCACGAAAGTTGCAACATTTTCACGACACACGAATAGGGGTTGGTCACCATGAGTAGGTACAAAGTCAAAAATCTGCTGACGGTTTCTCTTAGCATTTGTGTGAATCTCATCATTATCATAACATCATGCCTTGTTTCCCCGAAGGATTGAGCAGAGGTGCAAATTTTAATACACCCACATTTCGCCAGTTATTATATGTTTAAGTCGCCTGTAGTAGGGGGCGAGCCTATTGCCATCAACCAGGCACAAATGCAGACTCCGGAATGCTACTGAGAAATTCCAGATAGAAAAATCCAAAAACACTGCTCGACCAGCGAATCGAAACCAGGATCTCTTTCTCAGCAGGCTTGCGACCACTAGACTAACGAGGCAGTCCCAGGTTACCTATTTGTCAAATTTCATAATGATCGGTTGAGTCGTTTATGAGCGTAAAGCTAACAGACAGACAGAGTAACATTCACATTTATAATATTAGTAAGTACCTGTAGCATGTATTTCATTTCATCACATAACTGCTTGATTGTTAAAGATGACGATAATATTTTTAAATGGTCATGACAGAAACTATCAATTCATTTTCCTGTTCTCCGAAACAAATTTCTGTCGGACAATATTGAACAAGATGAATATTTTATTGATGAAATTGATGATTCAGTCCCTGGCTCTATTTTGTATAAAAAAAGTATTTTCCAGGCATGTTATTTTTTGCCAAACTCGCTACATATTCTGCCATCGATGGCAGAAAATACTAGGTTTCGTTCGGATTTTGAAGCTTTATTTGCATCAAAGTTGACCAATAGTTTAGCGAACGGAGTCGGTTCTGGGAAAAAAATAAGCTTTTGTTTGGATAGGACTGTAAATCTCTGCAGTGCCAAGTTTCATAGAAATATGAATCAGGGTTGTTCCACCGTCAGTCGTGGAATTATTGTCTTATTAATTGTGCAGTAGATCAGCATAAAAAAACATTGTAAAATCATTATTAACATATTAACCATTACAAGTTATTTAACCACATGCGAAGCAAAGTAATTTAGCAAATTGCTAGAACGTTTTTAACTCAGTCGTGGCAGAACTTCATAACATGTTACTCACGAACTCCAAGGAAAATTGTGCTTGATTTTCTTTTGATACTCACTCGCTATTTTCAATGTTTGCAGGCAACTAGAATATTTTTATGCATGCGACCTATTTCCGAGCACTGACATTTAAACAACACATGGCGCGCAATATGTATTCAGATATTTCAGGTGAGGTCATCGACCGCAGGACACGGCTGTGACGAGGGCGAGGTGACGACGCAGTCTAAGCTTGCTTTGCTCAGGTTTATTAATGCATGCGAAATGGATTATGGAACATAATATTTGGTGGAAATAGGGTTGTTTATGGAGGTTCTTTTTGTGCTGGTTTCGCATATTTTCGTGGGTGTCCTAAGACTTAGGTCAGCCTATGGTAATCCTCCTATCCTAACTACGAGTATAATCTATTTAAATAAAAATGAATTGTTGTTCGTTAGTCTGATTAAAACTCGAGAACGGCTGTGCCAATCGAGCTGATTTTGGTTTTAAAATGTTTGTCGTAGTCCAGGGTAGGTCTAAACAGTGAGAAAATATGGAAAAGCTGCGAGGTAGGTAGGGTAGGTTGTAGGTAGGGTAGGTTGTAGGTAGGTTGTAGGTAGGGTAGGTAGGGTAGGTAGGTTAGCTAGGGTACTTAGGGTAGGTAGGGTAGGTAGGGTAGGTAGGGTAGGTAGGGTAGGTAGGGTAGGTAGGGTAGGTAGGGTAGGTAGGGTAGGTAGGGTAGGTAGGGTAGGTAGGGTAGGTAGGGTAGGTAGGTGCGCCGTAGATAAGTACTTAGTGCCACCCGTGCGAAGCCGGGCCGGGTAAAGCTAGTATTTTTATAAATGCGAAAGTGAGTTTGTTTGTTACGCTTTCACGCTAAAACGGGTGAATGGATTTGGATAAAATGTGGCATATGGGTAGACCAAGACCTGGGTTAGGACAAAGAATACTTTTTATCCCGATATTCCCACGGGAACGAGACTTATGCGGGTGAAACCGCGGGGCGCAGCTAGTCGTTAATATTTCCCTCACGGTTGTTCAATTTTGCGGTCCGGAACTCTGGAGTTCCATGCTCGATAACTAGGGTTGCCAATCATCCTGTTTTCTCAGGACATATCCTGCTTTTTGGGATGTCCTGGATAGTTTTTAAGTAACGTCCTGGGTTTTTAAAACATCCTGGTAAAGTCTTGTTTTTGAAATTTCTCGCCTTCGACCTTACGTTTATCGTGCTTTCTGCTTGTTGCCTCTTTCACACTACTATTTTAGCGCATCAGAGCTCTCTCTGCATATACGGTTAGATAGAGCTCTAGTGCGCGAAATTGAGTTTCGTTGAACCTGTTTTTATTGCGAGTTCGTCTTGTTTTTAATCCGAAATGTCCTGGTATTTTCACCTTCTAATCCTGGTTTTCAAAATTTGGAGATGACTATCGATAACGGAAGTATGGAAAAAGTTGCCTTGGTTGCAATACTTGGGCGATAATATGGCAAGGCAACCAACAGTTCATCAAGTTTCCAAAGGGACTGTCATAGAGTCATAGGTAATAAAATTACGTATTAGCTGTAGGTACAAGGACCTTTTGGCGCGTGGTCAAAATTGGAACTAACGCTGCCTTCTTGCTTTTTCAATACATTTCACAAAACAATTGCACCAATGTTTACCAACAGCGCCCCCCTGTCAACGGCATTCGAGCGCCACAAGATTCTTGTTGCAGTGCGTAAACATAGAATAGCATTCTCTGTCTACGACTCTACGTTGCTGTCTCCGAGGTTGCAGTGTAGGTATAGAACTATAGATACGTATGTGACAGTCTCTTCCTGTGACAAAAGCGACGCCCTACAAACCGAACTTAATCGAACAATTTTTTTTTTTAAAGTTTGTATTTCCGAAACACTAACACATACCTAATATTTAGAAAATGCCTGCATGATAATGATAAATAACAAAATAACCTTTTGGATTTTTAGAAGCCAAGTTTTATATTTTCTGTTGTCCTTTTATCGACTCACGGAGTCTTTGTTTTTTTTTTTTGTTTATCTGCATGTTTTAAAGTAAGTGAAATCCTTGTAATTTCTCATTGAGAATCTTTAACCATATTTATTTGTACCTACCTATATGAACTGTTAAGCTATTGCATAGCTTCTATCGCGGGCCTTGAGGGTGGAGACCTAATCCAGAAACGTAACGAAAATACTACCTAAGAAAAGAGTGTTTTGTATTGAAAATTATGTTTAACTGCTTGACAACAAAGTTCAAATTTACTTAAACGAATGATACGAGAGTGTTGTATTGAAAATTATGTTTAACTGCTTGACAACAAAGTTCAAATTTACTTAAACGAATGATACGAGAGTGTTGTATTGAAAATTATGTTTAACTGTTTGACAACAAAGTTCAAATTTACTTAGACGAATGATACGAGAGTGTTGTATTGAAAATTATGTTTAACTGTTTGACAATAAAGTTCAAATTTACTTAGACGAATGATCCTTGACTATTAATAGTTAAATTAAAACCTTTTTATTAGTTTGATGTTCCCGGCCATTACGTTGTGTCAAGTTTTAAAAACTATAAATGTGAATAACAGTAACTGTTATTCACATTTATAGTTTTTAAAACAAGAAATAGCAATGATGACATTGACATTTACAAGAAATACCAATGATGACATTGACAGGAACTGTTCCTGTCAATGTCATCATTGCTATTTCTTGTATTCGGGTTAATATTTTACAATTGCGTAAGTTGATAAAAAATGCTATGCAATAGCTTCGCCGGGGCAGTCTCCGAGTGCCACACGTCTTTTTTTTTTGTTCTTTATGAGAATAAATTCTTTAAATCAAACTTTTTCTAAAAGTTGTGTTCTAAATTGTTGTTATGTTATAACTAAGTACGTGTATGTATACTTACATATAATTTTATATGAATTTTGTAAAAAGCATACATACTTCATGCATATGCATGCATATAATTTAACAGACACTTAAATTTAATTATTTGTATAGGTACTTATGATACTTAATTCAGAGGCATTTGAAGTATCATGTATGTTTTATTGAATAAAGATGTGGGAAAATATGTAAAGTAATAAAAATGTTTATGATTACCAGAACTTTAAGAATGGATGGTAATGTCATCGGTTTAACCATGTGTCTGTTTATAGGCAACACTCAAAAAGTACTTGAATGACTTTTAATGGGACTTTTAGTAGGTAGATAGGTACACACGGCTACACATCAAGCTATACATTTCCAGTTCATGCTGATCTCGCATTATACAGGATTTCCGTACAATGCAAGGTCAGCTTATACTGGAGATACATAGCTTAATGTGTAGCCGTGTGTAGGTAGTTACTAGGTTTTTATTTTCAAGTGAAGCCAAGTACAAATAAATACTGGTATCATGTGTACTTACACCATTGAAATTGGAAAGGTATTAGTTACATGAACACAAAAACCTATTTTGAGTCAAGGTAACACTTCCTTTAGTGATTTTTGGAAAGTATGGTAAAAAAATTCAAGACTAGTATTACAAAAAAAAATACTTAGTCATATTTTTATTTGAAAAAATAAAACCAAGTACTGAAGAGAAGTGCTGAACTGCAAAGCTAAAATACAAATTCTTAAAAGTAGGTCCACTGTAGAAATAAATATTAGTAAGCACCTACTTTACACTACCACTACCTTTATTACTATTACTTTAAGTAGATTTAATATATGAAAAAAATACATTAAGTACTTAAGATTGTTATTATTTTGTTCTTAAATATAATGTAAGTACAGTACTTAATTTATCTTCAATGACTCTGGTGACAGAGATAAATTTTGTTTTCATTCAAGACAAATGGAAGGTAAGTACAGCAGGTTTTCTGCTCTTTGTATAAAGATATTTAAATAAGCAAGTACCAAAGACTACATAACCAAGTATACAATACAGATTTGATAACCTTATCCAGCAGTGACTAGGTAGTCACTACACCAGCCTTTATCTGATGTAACTATTAAATAATATTGGTATCAGCAAACATAATTATTTATATTTTCTCTTCCTGTTCTCACACACTATTGTCTACATTTCTTTTTCATTTCTCCTTTCGCAGGTCTGCTGGAAGAAATTTTTTAAGAAATAAGCCTTTGTACTTAAATTATGACTATTTGGTATCTTTATGTATTTTACTGTGTGTACATAAATAATTGTGTTATAAAAGAAAGTTGCTTCCCGCTGTCTGTCCCTATGTATGCTTAGATCTTTAAAACTACTCAACGGATTTTGATGCGGTTTTTTTTAATAGATAGAGTGATTCAAGAGGAAGGTTTATATGTATAGTACATGCATAATATAAACTATAATTTATAAATTTATCATGTTGGCAAAGCCGCTGGCAGAAGCTAGTAATAAAATAAATGAATAAATATAATAATTATTAAGTATATTGTTACCATTAACCCATTAATTAATTAAGTACAGCTTTATTATTATTGTTAAGGAGAATTAATTAATTAATGTTATTTTTTTATAATAATTTGTCCTCATTTATAAATTAACAAATTATTTCCTGTCTTAACGGGAAGTTGATTACTTTAGCTTGCGGTTGGAATAAAATACACAGATTTTCATTATCAGGAAAATACTTTTGAGGATGAGTAGCCAGTAATAATAATTAGAGATGGTGGAAACCATTAGGCTAGTAGGTACCTACAGTAAGTCCTATTTTTTTTAAAATAAATACAGGAAAGTCTAAGAATTTGGAAAGTAAGTAGGTGATAAGTTAGTGAATCATTTTCTTTCATGTTATTAGTCAGTGATCAATATTAGTATTCATGTGAGTGAGTATGGTGGCATTTTATTTGAAACATGAGTCTTACTTTAGGATTTTACCTGGGTTGTAGAATTTTAGTTTTAAAATTAAGTTAGTAAGTACATAATTTGATAAGTAGGTTGAAACCATATTTATTCTTTAGTTATTCTATACTTTA
This sequence comes from Conistra vaccinii, assembly GCA_948150665.1. Classification (NCBI taxonomy): domain Eukaryota; kingdom Metazoa; phylum Arthropoda; class Insecta; order Lepidoptera; family Noctuidae; genus Conistra; species Conistra vaccinii. Next base: position 9,549,193 of record OX411327.1, read on the forward strand.
AATTGGAGCAAATAGAACTAAATGTGTCTACTTCTCGTTTAATTTATTCAAGATTTAGGCCCGCGAGTAGGTGCAACAAGGGACAAGCACGAAGTTGTAAGACAGGTTATAGATAAGTTTACTTAACTGTAAATACGCGTGTTCTTGTCTCACAAACTCAACCAGGCCCTTTCTTAATAATAAGTCGCCCACAATGAAGCAATGAACCATAATAATTGTTGAGGCATTCACTTGTAAAATGTTTATAAGATTGTGGGAAGGGTAGTATGCTGCATCGATATTTTACTTAAAGATAGGAGGTCAAAGGAAGTCTTGAACAAATATTTATCAAGAAGCTAGCGTCCATCGTCAGATTTTTACACCCAAACAATAGAATAGCCATCGCCAAAGTTAAGATTTTGTTACAACAAAAATCTGTAAGTCTGTGAGAGTTTGATGACTTCAAAAATGTTAATTGAACACACTTACCTTGTACTTCGTTTGTTTCGACGCCGAAAAAATAATATAAACAATATTTTAATTCATAAACAAAACACTACATAAATCGACAGTCACACACCAAACCACAGTCCAGTCAACTCCACGGTTCTCAAACTTGACCCATCCCGAGTCCCGGCCGGAGAGACCCTTGCCAAAAAAAATAATTTCACCGTTCGTTCTTACCAGTCACTAAAATTATCTTTTACTAATTTAAATCTAATTAAAAACGTGTTTTTCAATAACCTAATTAATGTTTGGTTATTTTAATAAGACGATGGTAAAATTTCTTAAATTTACAGATTAAGATTTTTAGAAAGTTTTCTTTTTTTGCATTATGGCAATAATGTTTGCTATAACAGCGACATCTGTTTTCGTCATTTTATTTTAACGCCATCTCATAATGAAAAATCCAGTGTAAAATCAGTCTAGTGTATGTCAATCCTAGCGCCATCTATGTTCAGCAACGTCATTCTAGTTCCTTTATGTCAGCGCCATCTGCTACTACAAAAGTAGAAACTTGAACAGCGGCATCTAGTGTTGAGTAGAATTCAAGTTGCGTTAGCGGCATCTCTTAGCTAGTAGTAAGACTATTATTCCTGTTTTTATTACCAGGAAGGTTTCCAAGATGTCCACTAGACAGCAGTTATTTAATTCTTTGTGAGTAAAAAATATACGAAATCTATCTATAGATTTTTTTATCTAAAATGAGTCCAATTATCAAGTCGTCGTTTCAAATGTGTTGTACGTTGCTTACGTAGGTAGGTATCTATATAATGGTATCTACCTCAATATCTAGATAGAGGTGAAATGAAAAGAACTGCTCTGATTAGGTCTTTGCACGACAAGAAACAAGAAATAGGGGGCTCTCAGAGATATCCATTATATATTCCGCTCTGCTTGTTCCTAGCTAATGTAGTTGCACAAAGATAAAAATGTCAGCCATTTGAAATTGAAATTGTATCACTTACATGATTTAACATTCCTGGGATTTAGGTATCGGTACAGTCAGCAACAAAAGTCGATTAACCCTTCAGTTTATTAATCTTTTAAAATTGAGCATATTATTTAATTAATAAGCTGACCCGACAGACTTTGTCCTGATGAAATTTCAATAATGCATACATAAATCCCATAAAAAAGGACTTTTGCCGATTTTCCCAATTTTCTGGGCTACTTTTTCTGTACCCTTATTCGGACTATACTATTACTCACGTATATAAAAAAAAAAACAAATCTGTCATAAGTCATAAGTCATAAGTCATTTATTTCATAACAAAATACATTGTGTTGAAAATATTACAGTGATGATAAATAAATAATAATTTAAAAAAGCATAAACATTACATTCATATTTAAACTTCATTACGCATTTAGAATATATCAATAATACTTACTAAAAATAATTTTATGTCAATAATTCAATAACAATTACCAACATTCTGTATAATTTTTAAATTTCATTTCCCAGTATTAAAATAAAATAAAATAAAAAGACATAAACAATAACAATACAACACACAAATGCACAAAAATACATAATAATAATTCACAAATCAATTAATAATGGGATGTCGTTTGTCATCTATAAACTCATCAATACTGTAATAGCATTTCCTCAATAAATATGTCTTTAATTTGCTTTTAAATATGTTTATGCTATTTATGCTTTTGAAGTCCATAGGCAACTTGTTGTATAGAAAGACAGATTGAACTCTGGGACTGTGATGAAATGTCCAACTGTTCTCAAGAGATGCGCAGCATCTAATTTTGATGTAAAGGTATATATATGAATTGCTGAAATATTGTATTTACCTATGCATAATTTTGTAGTTATTTATCAATTAACACGATGATGAGTAAAAGTAGCGGTTTTAATTGACTTTTGTCGCTAACCGTACATTGACTGCTTATTCCTACGGGGAACATAGGCGCGATGTGGGTATTATTTTTTATTTTATTCACGAAACGAAGATTAATATCTAAACAATAAGTAAATTCCCATTTGGTCACGAGCGGTCACCAAGAAGCATTGTGTCGAGCATATGCTGATATTCCCAACACTGGTCCCACTCTAACGAGCTGTCAGTGCTGTCACACGTTTGTGACAACTGGCGACGTTGACGGCCTATCTCAGGGCTTTATCTGTTTCAACGAGATACGGCCCGTCGCCCGTTACTCGTAGCCAGAAATCGTCCGTTATTTTTGTTTCGAGATTTTAATCTTAGATGTCTCTTCGATGATGATAATGTAATGTCAGCGGGGAAATGTAGTGTGAAGTTTGCGGGTTTGTATTTTTAGTAAGCTTTTGACTTTGTGTTTTTCTATTGAGAAAAGTATTATGATTTTTATTCATTATCTACCTGCTTACCTACCCTTATAGTTTGATTCCATTTTTTTTTCGATTAGGTAACACAAGGTAGAGGTTGACCGAATTTAGTTTTCGGTTGTCGACAATTTTTGGCTTGAATATTTATTTTCGGCTGGTCGAAAAAATAAGTGCCGGTAAATCAATACTTTCAATTCATTTATTCAAAGAAAATCGATATTTACAACAAGTAAAAGAACAGAACTGAACTGAAAACAACTGGAACTGGAACTGTGAAAATTCACATATAATGTTTTTTATCGCGTATTACACAGTAAGGTAAATAATAGATAGTGATTAAAAGACGGACACGCTGAATTTCTTTTACTTTGACAACAGAAAAACCAAAAGATTTAAAAAAAATAGTATTCGTTTCGGTTTTCGAAAATATAAATCAGGGCGAATTACGTTTACATTTTCGGCCCAAAAAGAAAAACCATTTTCCGTCGGACTCCTCTTAGGTCGGACGCCGGGAGTTGACGCCCTAGGAGGACATATACTGACCTTATTGGTGATGTTCTTCAGAAAGGACAGTTGCGTAGTAGGGTAGACTGGGTACGGTTTAAACAAAGGACGGTTGAAACAGAGCAAATATCTCGTAAACGGTTACGCGGGGAGTGAGGGAGGCAAGGGGAAAACGAAGCGCACGACAGATCCGAACACGAATTTAGTGCCGCACCGCTCCCCGCGCGTTGTTGTTGTGTGCAGGACGCCATATTGTTTTTTATTACCCAAAAGTAAGTATTTTTCTTCTGACATTAACGCTTATATTATCTGTTCTTTGTAAGTGAATGTATTAAGTGTGTGTTTGTGATTATTATGAAGCTTGTAGAATAAGGGATAGTGACTATTTTTAATGTGTTATTATTACTGTCGTAATTATAAAGTATATTCTACCAAAAGTGGTGTTGGGGACGGTTGAAACATTTTTTGTGGGTACGATTGAAACAAAATGTTTATTTTTTGTAGATGCCGAGAGTTCGAGTGAGGAAGACTTCCACAGGGGAAATTAACATGTCGAGCTATAGTAATGCATATGAGGAGGTAAAAGCTGGAGATTCACTACGGAAAGCGGCGGACAAGCATGGTATAAACCACTGTTCCCTGTTAAGATACATTCGAAAGCGAGATGCGTCCGGCAAAGACGAGATGAAGGTATGGGGTATAAAGCACACAATCGTGTTTTCAATGAAGATCAGGAGCGAGAATTTCAAAAAAGTTTTAATTTAGTTTATTCAAAATGTTAATTTTATTATTAATTTTTATTTGATTTTAGAAATTCTTTAATTTTTTATTACTCGTTAAAGGCTGATGAAACCTTGAAGACTGATTAATTTTGTTATGTGGTGCCATAATTAGTTTTAATGATAAATAAAACATGCTTCCTTAGTATTTATTGTATTATTTGTATGTGTTTCAACTGACCCCAATCGCTGTTTCAACCGCCCCTGGCATGGGGACGGTTGCAACAAATTGGTTTTTTTTTTTAATTTCATATATTTCTAAAAATAATAACCCGGGAACTATAATGATACAGCCATATCGTAGCCAAAACTTCACATTTGAGTTTCATGTATCATAATCGTCACTCGGTTTATAAACAACAAAATTATAAACGATAAAAGCTAAATTGTTTCAACCGTACCCAGTCTCCCCTACTCGCAACCGGCGAGCGTGTATGACCAGATGTATGAACGTAAACGAGGCAAAAGGGGTATGTAAGGATCGTAGCAAGTGGCGTTCTGTAGTTTCTGCCTACCCCCATGGGAAGAAGGCGTGAGTTTATGTATGTATACACATACATACATAAACCGATGCTTATTACCTAAGAGGACATACACATGTCCTCTTAGGTAATAAGCATCGGTCATAGGTAATATTGTTTTACCTTTTCTGTTTCAGCCGATTAATCGTTTCATAAGATTTTTAATGGTTTATTAATTAAAAAACCATAGAGACCGTTAATCACTAAACACAATTTGCTACATAAATGCAAACTTGGTAGTCTGCGGGCTATTCTAAAAGACCAGGCGGAATTATGAATGAATATCTCAGAATATTATCAGATTATTCTGCTAACTCTACATTATTTATTTAATACTTCAAGCACAGAAATGTACAGAGGCGGACTTAATGCCATAGACATTTTCTACCAGTCAACCAGACAGTCCACCAGACCAGTCAGTCATTATAATATTGAGTACAGTTGTAAATACGTATTCACCTCCGAATCCACACTTAAAAAATCCAGGGAAACCTTGTAAATATCTGAAAAAAGGCCTGTGAATTTCAGCATCCGTATTACAACACCAGAGGAAGGTGCATGTTGGTGTGGAAACCTCCACGTGAGCTCCGCACGTGACCATAGCCACACCGACCACCCCACCACCCAAACCCCCCAGCCTTTATAAATCCAGCTTTTGTCATAATTTTCCCTTTAAAAACTTCCCGCTATTGTCTACGCAAAACTCCCGAAGTACACGCTGAAGTTGAGGTAAAACAATCTACTTTATATGGACTCCCTTTTATTTATAACGAGAATGAAATTGTGCGAGCAAATAAACTGCCATGAATTTCACTATCCTCCTTAAACGTTTTGACAAGCGTATACATTTGCATTAAGTCGTCGTCCGCTCATCGAGGCAGAAAACTTACAATTAATATTAAAACATGCGCAATAAAATAAAACCAAGCAGTCGGAAAGTATTCGCGTCAGTCGAGCAGTGCTTTTGACATGGCTATTATTTTAATGGAAAATTAAAATGCTCTAAGTGCTCTGTCATTGCGTTAGAATTTTCCACCTTATGGAAATCAGATTACAGGTTTTAATCCTTCGGTTGTGATGAAGTGTAAGCCTTTAAGATGTTGGGGCGTTTATCACTATCCTGGGCTATGGCACAGGGATGCAAATGATACAGTTCAGTATATTGTTCTTCGCCGTACTATAGACACAGTTTCTGGCTTCGGGTTGAGTAATCGATATTATGTGTGCACGAAATAACGAACATCGATTATAATAAAACAATATTAGTATTTGTTTACCTGTATTATACGATGCCTTCGGGGTATGACCAAACTTTAGCTAATGTATATGTTGTTGTTGCTATGTTGTTCAAATTATACGACATTTTGCATTGATGTATGTATTAGCTACGGCAAGTCACGTGTAGGAGGTTTTTTAATCAGCGATAAATTCGTTCCCTTCACTTATTTTCAGAAGCATTAAAAGATTCATACACATGTTGGCTGGAAAATTGAAAAAACAATTTCGACTAGGTAGATATTAGATTAATCATGAAATCCAGAATCTGATAACAATATCTTGAGCAAAATCGATGTTGGTTGTCCTTTTAAAAGTTCAATGCCTGTAGCAACCTATCTGTAGGTTGCTCTCAGGCTTCGCGTCACTGTCTGAAATCCCTTAATTTAGAGTTTAAATTTGGAACCTCCTATGCAATTTTATTAAAGGCAAGCGGACCAACAATATTTGATTTATAATTGCTCTAAATTGAATTCCTGCCTAGAAAATCAATCCGCACGAAACACAGTTTCATTTACACATTTTTGAAACACGTTTCGGGGGTATTTTCCTATCAACCTTACATTCGTTCAACAGAATTGGCGTTGGAACATGCATAGCGCTCGTCGGGTAGGGACTAGGGATGATCAGCATTTGACCCGCAATCAACCGGAGTGCACATACTAGTACATAGGTACCTTCGTATGTAAATACGAGTACACACCCGACGGAGTAAGATTTCTAATGTAATTGACAGCAAAAAGATTGTTTCGGACTTCGGATCTTCCGACCCGATGAAGCGGCGGTTTAATTTAAATAATGAATCTGTATTATGCTGTTTACTCCAGATTTGATTGGAATTTCTTGTATCTTTGCTCCAAACAGCGTATTTTTTTTTAAATTTTCTCATTGCTTCTATGTCGATTTCTTTCAATTTGACAGGTATCCAAAAAACATAAAAATGTTGGTTTTAGATACTTTGTTCATTCTTAGAAAACTTTAAAGTGCCAGTCTAAGGTAATTTCTATTCACACATCTAAACACACACACACACACACGCACACACACACATACACACATACATAAACTCAAGCCTTTTTATCATGGAAGCAGGCAGAAACTACAGAACGCCACCTGCTGCGATCCTTACATACTACTTTTGCTTCGTTTACGTTCGTTCAAAAATTACGATGTTGATGATGACCTTCCACACTAGTGAAAATAAATAATTATCTTTAGTTGACATAGGTACATAGGTAAATGTTGAGGTGGATGTGCGGCGTTACCAGGCTTGATAAAATCCGTAACGAGTACGTGCGAGGAAGCCTGGGCGTTCGCGATATCGCCGACAAGATGCAAGAGAGTAGGCTGCGATGGTATGGTCACGTGAAAAGGAGGCCGCCTGAATACGTAGGGAACTTATCACTACAACTTACCATTCCCAGTCCAAGACCCAGAGGCATACCCAAAACAAGATGGAAAGCTGTAGTGCTAAAGGACATGAAAGAGTGTCAGGTATCCGATGACGATGTCGAGGATAGAGAGAAGTGGAAGAGAAAGACCAGGAAGGCTGACCCCTGGGAAAGAGAGAGAGAAAGAGAGTTGCCTTAAGTACATTACATTAAAAGTCGACCTTTGTAGGTCTAATAACTAAAAATATGAGAACCAGTAATGTGAACCTAGTGATGTACACTATGATTGTAACCTGTTCAAAAATATTTATTGCGATGTCGAGCAGACGATTTTATCAAGCGCAATAAGTAATAAAGGTTTTACATAAAGCCTTTATCCCAAAAGTTGTCAACGTAGCAGATTGCTGTCAAAATTTTCCCTGTTTTGATTAATTTGGCAATATTACTGTATGGAAATAAAGAATGTGGTTAACGAGCGAACTAGAATATTAATAATGAATTGCAATTATAACGTTGAATTTGATGCTGTACCCGTTTTAGGTGTAAAATAGGCGTTTGGAAAGTTTCCAAATACTTTTATTACATCTAAAATTAAATAATCGGTGTTACGAAATTAATAATTGCATTTCATAATCAATATTCTAGTTCGCTAGTTAGCCACATTTCTTATTTACATACAGTAGTATTGCCAAATTAATCAAAACAGCGAAATATTTGACATCTATTTGCGAAGTTCCACATTCAGAAAAACGCTCTTGATTTTGTACTGTGTTTGTCCTTTTGAGAGAACAATAAAGAATAAAGAGTGTAATGTATTAGGAGTTCAAAACTTTCAGATTGTGATTGAGAGTGTATAATACTCGTACAATTGGGTTCCGATGTAGTTGCCTTGTGAATAGAATAATAAATTAACACAGGTAACTAATTCCAATTAAAACCTTTAGCCTTGAAATAGTCCAAGGAGGTACAGGTCGTAACATAGACACTATATCACGTTCGCAACCGCCAATTCATTTGAGGAGTCTTCAGCAAGTGGAAGGACATGGGCGGTCGTCCTCTCTCGAGATTTAGTTCCATTCCATCGTATTAGCAGATTGGATCGCCGTCAGCCACTATAAAACCCGCCCCTGAAGCATTCCCGCCACTTCATTGAACAACGCTTTTTGTTTTATTTAAATTTTGTTTACTTGCTCAACGTTAGAATTAACTGGTATTGGCAGCTTCACCTCTGTGTGAAATGTAAGCGCTGAAATGAATATTAATTTTGTTAGTCTGCTATTACAGTCAAAAGAATGTAAGTAATAGGAACTAAACCAAAACTGGTTGCTAATTCGCCGTCTAAAAGAAAAAGAAACAAACAGAAATATTCAATTGTTCGCACGGTTAAACATTTATAATGTTAAAATTGTGTAATTCACGCATTAATTCAAACAATAGTCGGCTCGTGGGGTGTCGCCAGTGTCAGCCGTGTACGACACTGTGGCGCAAGGAAGGGTGAAGCTGGCCCTCACTCACTTTATTACTACAATGACTTGACATTTATTATCAGTTATGAAAATAAATTCCTCGTCGTGAAATAAAGGAAAAAAATGAATTAAACTCAGTCGGTCGCAAAGGAAACGTGTTTAAGACTTAATTGTGTAATATATTTGGAGTAACGGCCGCCATTTTGTTGCAGTTTTATTATAATATTTTAATAATTTGTGTCATCGCTCCAGTTGTGCGTTTTTTATGTGAAGGCGGCCCTTAGCCGGGAAATCGTTGGGCTTAACGGTTTGTTTTATTGTCGACAAAATTTGATGTTAATGTACTGCGCACTTCATAGACAGCCATTAGGAACCGCCATTTTCATTACTGGGGTGAGAGCACACGGAAATGAAATATGAAGTTTTTGATGAAGTGGGAATTTTGTAAATATTAATCTGCGGATTCTGTGTACGTGACGATTCATAGTTAGAAAACTTGTATAATGGTTGGAATCGGTGTTATTTTTTACAGTGAGCTCGTGTGCTTGTGTTCCGTGACTGTGCCCAGTTTGTAGGGTTTAGTTAGCACCTTGTAAATCTCCACATAAAATATACAATGTTGTTCACGTTTCGACACTCACTATTATTCCAGCGCGTGCCCTTACATTCTTGCGTTTTAGTTTCGATTTAAATGAACCCCGAACAAATACGATTTATGACGGTTTTCGTGTATTTTCAAAAATTGTTCTAGGTAGAACCTACAATACTTTCTATTAGTGGGTGGCAGTGTAGGTCTGTGTGACTTGAAAAATATGCTAAGCTACTGGAATTATTCCCTCAATCAGTCCATTATTAGAAGGTACCTAATAATTTCAAAATGGTTGAGCTGAATGGTGCTGATTCATGCATCATGCATAGCAGATAATTCATGTATAGCTGTAAATTGATGTAAAATAGTTGCATGAAGTTTTTTAGCTAAATGTTGTTGTTGGCTTGCTGCGCGCTTTGGTGTTCACTGTAAGTGCAGCAAGCAATTGATATAAATAAATAATAAATAATCATGTTCGTGAACGGGCGCCGTCAGCAGCGACTGGTCATCTCTTAGCTGCCACAGCTTATTTTAATTTTTGGAATTGTTTTTGTTTTATATTTTTATTCGTCTTTCTACGTTGTTGTCACTTGTATTGCTGCTTATGCTGTTAATTACTTATGATAATTTGAGAAATTCATTGTTTTCCGATGCTCAGAGAGTCAACTATATCCTAACTAATATTATAAATGCGAAAGTGACTTTATTTGTTTGTTACGCTTTCACGGTAAAACGGCTAGACGGATTTGGATGAAATTTGGCACATAGGTAGACCATGGCCTGGGTTAGGACAAAGCATATTTTTATCCCGATATTCCCACGGGATCGAGACTTATGCGGGTGAAACCGTGGAGAGCAGCTATAGTCTTCTATAAGTATGTTGTAGTCAAACATCGAAGCTCCAGCGCTCCTAGGTTTGGCTAGTCATACCTCAGGTCTGACAAGAAGTCTTACTCAAAGTCCAATCCGACTAAAGCATATTCGTCAAATCAAAGACGCCATAGTCACTTCTAAGATAGACTAGGCAACGTCCGAAACAGATTATTTTGCTTCCGACGTTTGACTGAAAAGTTAGGTACCTACCTACCTCTATAAGTTTGCCTAAAAATACATCAGTCAAATGCAGAAATTGGAATCTATTTCGGGGTTTGCCGATAGGCGGTCAAACCTAGGATGAACCAGTCATTCCGGGAGGCTACATAGTAGGTACATAATATCAACCTTTGACTATAAATTATTATTATATACCTACATATAACATACAGTATGTTAACTAGCGAAGGACGTTGTACGAGTATAGCGTTCCGACATGCAAAAAAAATTGAATTAAAAAACAAAAGTTCTTTATTTTAATAAATAAAAAAAATGCATTGTTACGAAACAAAAACACTGTACATGCGCACTTGTCGTAATTGTCTTTCCACGTTAAAAGTGGAATATTTTCCGACTCGCACGCGCGCGAAGCTGCGGGCTAAAGTTAAAAAAATAAATTATTTCGTTTCAGGCAGTTAATTTCTCAATTTTTGTTTGTTAAATCAAATCATAGAAAACACTGCACGTCTGAAAATGAAGGACCTTATTTTAAAGTTTTCTTCAGTCCAGTGCAAGACCATTAACAAGGTGTTCCAATGATCCCCCGGCAACCGTTTAAGGTCAGCCGTCCGGTTTACGGCAGCGGCGTCGGATGAAGATTGAGTCGGTACGGCTAACAGTTTTTTTGTGTAGGTGTAAATCTTAAGGCACGTTTACGACGCCCTATAATACGGCGTAAATTATGAGCGTTCGCGGCATAACGCATTCGCACTTCTTTCAAAGAATATCTACTTAGTATTACAGACCTTTCTTAGGCAGTAGGAAGACGGTTGCCGCTACCCATCCTTTTGACATCCGTCGGTTAAAGCAAGTCTTTATGATCCTCGTCTGCAGTCTGCCTTCTGCTAAAAATGCGTTCAAATATGTCTGACAACTTTACAATATTCAATCAATATATTCTAGTAGTAGTGGAAATAGTGAGGGGCTTGTGGCTAAGTAATAATAGTCGCACGGGTCAATCGATCAGGTTAAGCTACGCTTGCCCCGGTTGGTCGGTGGATGGGGACCATCTTTACATTCCAAGACCCCTCCGTGCCTCGGAAAGCACGTTTAAAAATAAATAAATTTGCCAAACTAGCCATCCTAACTATTCTTAGTAAATCTGGTAAAATATAAGTACATTTCCTCGATTGTTCTTACGAAGTACCATTGTTGTAAAATGTGGTATCATTATCATCATCTGCTTAGCCTTTTTCTCAAATATATTGCGGTCAGCTTCCAGTCTAACCGGATGTAGCTGAATACCAGTATTTTACAAGCAGCGATTGCCTATTTGGCCTCCACAACCCATGTTACTGAAAGGAAGAAAGAAAAAAAGGTTTTTTGTCACAGAATTACGTGCATACAAAAAGATCAGTTAACTGGAATAATAAAGAAGAAAAATACCAGTCAAGTGCATGTCAGATTACGCACAATAATGGGTTCCATAGCTGGGATGAATTTATCCTAAACACGAACTTGCCATTGTAGTTGAAAATAAGTTCTCTCATCATCGATATAGGTACGTCAATTCTCCAACGGCAAATGTAAGTTTGTAATCGTTTTTATTTTATTTTTATGTTACTACAAATGAACGTTTTCGGACTTTTGTTTTACTTGTGTTGTGAGACCTTGCTTCTTGCCAAATTTCATGATTCTTGATCAACGGGTAGTACCCCATAGGTTTTGATTAACTGTCCTATGTATTTGACATGAATATTTCAACTTGATAGGCAATTAGGCATTCCAGAGAAAAAAGGTCTTGACTTGCCAGACTGACAGACGGACGGACGACGAACGGTCGGACAACAAAGTGATCCTATAAGCGCTACGGTTTTTCCTTTTGAGGTACGGAACCCTAAAAAAATTACATAAAGGCTCGTGCAGACCAGTGCGACGCGACACGAACATTACAAATTCCAAGAAAACTTCACGGTATAACAATAGCCGGTGTCGCGTCGCGCTAGTCTGCACGATTCAGCTTCACAAGCACAGAACAGAAATAGTCGGCAGTTGTATGTCGAGACTGTGACAAGAAGGCTGTACTCAGCATGATACTGTGCTATGGGGGGGCATAGCGCTGATTTTCCGTGTTCACCCGAAAATGCAAATAGGTAATAAAATAAATAAAATAAACAGTGGGTAGCATGTGATAGATATACAAAGTACGTTTTTATAGAATATCTATTATAAGTACCTAGTCGATGACATAATGGCTGACGTATCACACTTGGGCCATAGTATTACGGCCAGACCTTTGCCATAACAACCAGGCACAGTAAACCAACACTTTTAGAGGGGTCGTGAAATTTTTAATGTCCTCGTGGTCACGATTTAAGGCCGCATATAGTGTAGCGATCATTTTTCTTAAAATACTTCCGATGTTAAAGAATTTGAAATGATTTTTATGGTTGACTGAGCGATGCAAGAAAAGAAGATGAAGATGAGATTTTTGTTGATCTTATAATATACTTGTATTACTTTCAAAATCCTTTAAAAAACTGTGCTTTGTCAAAGAACAAACGAATTTTAAACATTGACACGACCAGAAACCACTTATTAACTATAGTATTTATTTTTATATCGTAAAATGTAATAAATATTGCATTTGGTGTAAAGTTATATTATAAGTGGTTATGTAGGTATAACCCATCGATTTCATACATGTATAACTTTATATAAAAATACTGTAACACTTAGGTATATTAAATTGTTAAGAAATGGTCAAAATTATAGGAATACTTGCTATTGTGTTGGTGTACTACTATGAAATTAATGCAGGTATAGTGAAACCAATACTGTTTTTCTGTAACGACTATGTAGCTTTGAAAATATGTCCATAATAGTAGGTAGTGGATATCTGCGTCTTTGTTTGCAAAAAATAAGTTCAAGAACCTCTAGATCCTTTCTTACAGCTCTTCTATTACTTTCTAAGGAGTCTGAGTTCGATCTCCCAGAGAGGTTCTTATCCAGTCAGATTTTATCATTCACCAGAGAATCAAAGTACAGACGCCAGCACATCAAGTTACTACAATCTGTCAAATTTCTTTAGTAGATTTTCAACTTTTTCACTGAAGAATAAGGTTCAATGTTGATTGGGAAAATTTGACAGATTGGAATAGGTTGATGTACTGGCCCATTTTCACTTCAACTTGCATAAGGTACAGACCTTATGTAAGTTGAAGTGAAAATGGGCCATACAGCTTAAATATTATCATGGTAAAATTAGCCGTAGAAACGATATCTGTTGTGGGGGTAACCTGAAGTCTAGCTATTGAATGGAAACCACATTTACAAGGTGAAATGTAATTGCCTGTGTAAATGTAAGTTACTGTTAGAACAAATTAAAGATAATTCAATTCAATTAATTGAAACTGAAAGTATTCGATGTAACAAGATGTCGTTTGAGTTGGGGTTAAAAGACAATAATTACCGTCGCATCGCAGCGGGAGGTTTGAGATAAAAACACTAATAATAAAGATACGGCTTCACGAGGGACTGTTGTCTGCACGAAACGAAATTATGTCATTGATGATTCAATGAATTGGAATAGGTACGGGTGCTTGACTGTTACAGTGGACATCAGGTGGGCATATCAATTAAAATTCTATTGTGTCTCGTTAGTGACAGCTGAAGGTCTGTCATTTTGGTAAGTCTGTTTTAGCCGACTTCAAAAATGAAGGAGGTTTTATGTTCGTTTGTATGTATTTTTTTTAAATTCATCGATATTTTCGTCAATTGTGGACCGATGTTAAAAATTATTTTTTCTATTGGTAGAGGAAGCTTACGTAGTGGTTCCATATTTTTTTTTATTAACTTTGTTTGGGTAGTTTTTTAGTTGACTCCAGTAATACGTTTTTTCCCACTTAGTCTATATGAATGATAGGTATTATATTAAGTTCCTGTCAAAAAACACTACAAAGTGACAAATAAGTTTAATTTCAGAAGTCGGTGGCAAAAAACGAAAAACAATACCACTATCTACTACTGAAATTAAGGTAATTTTTCACTTTGTAGTGTTTTAAAAGGCGGAACGTTTTTTTTTTCTTACTTATTTTTTGAAAAACTTAAAATCTACAGTCTGTGTGTGTATCCATTAGTGAGCATTAAAAAAACTTATCCGATTTAGATGTTTTATTTTATAATACACAGTCAAGTTTTCTGGCTTCACAAATCATCAATCAACTCAGCCTATCGCAGTCCACTGTTGGACATAGGCCTCTCCCAGGTGGCGCCACCACACCGGCGCGGCGACGACTAGAATCAATGTTATTATTTTTTTTGTAAACCTTTGACGTTCAAAAGTGCCTTATAAGCCTAATTGAAATTTATTTGACTTTGACTTTGACACCCTGCCCTCCACCTTCCGCTTCCAGTCGCAAGCGGCGGGGTAATTGCGTAACACACTCGCATTCCCAATGCTATTTCTTTTGACAATTTAACAGTATTCATTGCGTTATTTACATTGTCGAGCAGACGATTTTTGATGTGTAACATCATCCTGCAAACCTGTGTGTGTGAGTGATTTCGTGAAAAGGGACGGAAGTGTGTAACAGCGAACCGGGGAAGCGTGCGCTATTTGATTTGACCAATGAGCGCGTGCGGTGCTAGAGTTGGCCGTCAGCTGGTACAAACCTATTTTCCGAGAGGTTTGAAACATGATGATGATAAATATTGTTTCTATCATATATACGTCAACCAAGATATTACACATTATTATGCGACTATTGTAAGTCGCGCTCGTTTTTTTGAAACATTACGAAGCAATGGATTATGGATTTCCAAAAATCAAAAATCTGATTGAAAAGTGAGTTACGAAATTGGGGTAACTCACTTTTCAAGCTGCGGGCACTAGCTAGTTTTTAATAAATAAGATATATGAGTCCTTTAAAGCTTTCGACAGCAAGTCACACATTTACAAGCAACCTTTATAAACAAAACATTCCTCGTTCGGCAAATAATGACGAATATGATGAGTGACACTTTCTCTCGCTTATAACCCATGCGTCATGATTATCGTGTCAAAATATTTAGTTCAACGAGTCAATCAAAATCAGCTCGCGCTTTACATTGCAGATTAATAAGTTCTAAGTTATTTCAGTCTTGATTTAAAACCGGCGATGTATTCGAAAGTCATCAATTCCGTAGTGTGCTGTTAAGTATGTCAGGCCTGTTGTCGCCGGAACTTGTTCTGCATACAAAAAGACTCATGAGAGAGAACACGAAGAAAGTGAACGCGTCGTTTTCGTGGTTCTTGAACGTTTGTTTGTTGTCACTTTTGTTTAATACCATCCTTTTTTGGCCGTTATTCGGCGAAACAAGCCGTGCGTGACGCACGTGATTGGTCCCGTTCGACAAACAAGTTTCTGTGGACCAACAGGTCTATTAATGCGCTGGACAAGCCGTGTGCTCGAAGGGAGTTCCCATCGGCAAAAACCGCGAACTTCCATACAAACTCTCATCTTCTATTTTAACCTCATTACGAGGTGATTTTTTCTAGGTTTGATTTCATAGGTTTCGAGTTCGAACCTAATTCACGCACCTCTGACTTTTCGGATTCATGAGCGTTTTGAACAAATATCACTTGCTTCAAAAACGGTAAAGGAAAACATCGTGAGGAAACAGAGATATTTCTCGACGGCATGTGGCGTTTCTGGCGGCATAAAAACGCAAATTCTCGTGCTTAAAACACGTTCACATTCAAATCGCAATCTGTTAGACTTGTCAAAAATGTTGGTAAATTGATTGTTGATATTTTTGATAGATTGCGAATGGGATGCGAATGCGTAAGTGCTTAAATATTACGGGAATTGCCCGTCAGGTTGGTCACTATTGTCATTAACAACATGAAAAAAGACCTTAGTGCTTCCATTGTACTTCGTTATATGAGGAACACTTGTGCAAAACTTCATGTTTCTAGATTCAACGGTTTAGGAACTACTCACACTTATTCAGCTCTATTCAGCTTGTGCCCATTGAAAACAACGATTTTGTACGGAGACGCGTACGCATCCGTTCAGCTTTCCGCGTCTATTCAGCTTTCTCGGCAAACAAGTATAAAAAAATGAGGACTAATGTTTTATTATCATGCCAGTGCTATAGATAGAGTTCAGCGCTGTTCTGCCGCGTTAAGCGCTGAACACGGCTGATAGAAGCATAACTGTATAAGTGTGACGAAAATCGTTCAGCGAAACGCGAACGGAGCTGAATAAGTGTGAGTAGCCCCTTAGGCTGTGCGATGTCTGCTAGTATGTGAATTTAAGATTTTTATTAAGAAGATAGAGAACTAACGTCAAATGCACTGGATTTAACAGGTTTAGGACATCTAATTATATAACAAGAGCGCTGCCTTTACGTTCACGATGAGGATGGAGAAGAAATGATGATGAATGTGTGTGAATGTGTGTGTGTGTGTCGTTGATGGCTGTCGATATATTTTTGAAGCTTCGTCCGCATAAAATTTCTTGTTTTAACATACAATATATCCTTCTAGCTGTTGCCTGTTGAAAATAGCCTATGTCCTTACCCAGCTCATGTTCTATCTGTCTGCCAAGTTTCATCCAAATCCGTCTTGTCGTTTTTGCGTGATTGAGTAACAAACAAACAAACGAACTCACTTTCGCATTTGTCATATTAGTAACGACGATACCCGGCAATACTGTAGCTTCTTCTTCTACATACAAACTCACAAATTTTATCTCTTTAAAATATTAATCTATCTAATTACGAAACGGCTCCAACGATTTTCATGAAATTTTGTTCATTTTTAAAAAACGTACCAAAAATATTATAGGTACCCAGATATTACAGAAGTTTATATGGCGAGGATTCCATTTCAATTGAGGTAATCATTACAATTTTCAAACAATAGTTTGACATTATATCGAACAGTCTGTGAAGTATTGATTTGATCAAACACGTTATTCACGGTAAGCCAGTGCCACGGTAAATTGAATGTAGATTCCATTGTACCTAGGTACTTAATTCTTTGCTTGTTATGGGAGATTTCACAGTAGGTAAAATGTTCTTAATATTTTTTAGAAAAGTAACTAATAGAATCTAGACTTATTTTCTTTAAAGTCTAATTCCTGGTTCTTGATGAACCAGGGCCCTTCAACTTACGCCCATGTGACGTTAGCGAAACAGCCAAGCCACATATTTTGGCTAAGGTGTAGAATTTGTGAAGTTAGGTCATGTAGAGTTAGGGTTGTAAAGTTAGAAACTTGGCTCTACATGAGATCTGATAACTTTTTGACAGCATACGACAAAACTTTACAAGTTTACAATTCTACAAAAGGATTTTTTTTTTATTGCGTAAGAAATTACAAATGAGTACCTATGAGATACAATAAATTTATAATCTACAATCCTTTCGCATTTTTAAAAGCATAACATGTATAAGTTGTAGACTTGTCACTACAGTTTACATACAACATATTATTGTAAAGTTTTCTGGTACTGAGCCCAGGAGTACATGTCAAGTGATTCGCTTGGCTGGTTGTTATTTCCATCAACCAATCACCACAAGGAAAATAGCAGCTTTGGCGATCAGGGATTATTTCAGGTTTTCAGGAACAGAACATACCTACCTACTAGTGGGTTTAAAATGTGAAACGAACATGCCGTCCAAATATATGCAATGACACAACATCTAGGTTCTGTTTCAAAGATAAGTGCAGGCCACACCGCCAGCTTAGCGGGCGGAGCGGGCGAACGTTTCATCTCTTTACATACTTCGGTTCACACCGCGAGCTACAATATTTCGCGTAGTTTGTATAGTTTCCTTCGTTCGCTTCGCCCGCTCCGCCCGCTAAGCTGGCGGTGTGGCCTGCGCTTTACATTTCATGTCGCCTTTATGATTTTTTTAAAATTCTGTAAGTATTTTTCAAATGAGTTTGTATGTAACTTTTAAAATACAAAAGAGAGTATTTATCTAAAAAGTTGAATGCACTCTTGATGACAATGTGAGTGTACTAAATTATATTTATTCAGTGCTTTAGCTTCACAAAGGAGATCGTCTCAGTTCTTTGAAGATATACTACTAGAGATGTACTTAGGTATGGGTACCTAAAATAATACTGCCACCACGAAATTAGCTTTGGTAGTAAATGTTAGGTAGGAACATTAAAATACGAGGCCAAAAGACGAGGTACGCGCTGAGGGTGCAGTTACTAGAATCGCACCGGAACGTCAACTTGAAGGTGTTCGTCGTGCGTGTACCGAACTGCTATCTGCCCCTCGTCATGGAAGAAGACTTTTGGCCGCAGGACGTGGTGTTCCGTCGCTTCCGCGGACAAGTTCCACAAGACAGCACAAAGTCAAGCTAGTGCAAAGTGAAGTGCTACTTACATAGTCTAAGCCTTATTATTCAACACTAGTTTATGTTTATATTAAAATAATATGTATGTTTAGGTTAAGGTATTTTTCTATGTGCCTGTGTTGCCTGAAATAAATGGTAAATAAATAAAATAACATCTTATTTTGACTCTCCGCTAGTTTTTTAGGGTTCCCTAAGTCTGAATGAAAAAACGGAACCCTTATATTTATAGGATCACTCGTGTGTCGTGTCCGTCTGTCACAGCCAATTTGCTCCGAATCTAAATGGATCGATGAAGTTGAAAGGTACACATATGTATTTCTGCGACCCAAACACGGAAATGTAACAAAGTAAATAGATAAATGATGTAAATAATAAATTAATTCTATTATAAAAAACGAAAATTTAAATAAAAAGTTTTCGTACTGTACCTTGTGATGAGTTGTGACATATCAAATGAATGGGCTTACTAGCAGGGTCTCAAATATATTTTTTATAATTTTATAATAGTTTTAAAGTTATTAACTAAAATAGATGAAACTTTAGAGGTATGAGGAACACGGTGTAAAGTTCTCTCATCCTCCATTGAAAAGGGAGGATTCTCCGACTACCCAATGGTTGATGTCGGAAAGTCTATAATATGTCGTTCGCGCGGTAAACTCTAATTGCGCGATGCAGGATTTATGTGACGTCATGTCTTTGATGCGTAGTTCGTATGTGGCCGTGTAACCACTACAAAACCATTCCACGTTACCCTTCGTCTTAGTAAATCTCTCAGTAAGTAGTGTGCGTACAAACTTACATTTGCAGTTGATACTTGTAATGTATGGGGGAACAATTATTTTCAGCTAAAATGTTAAATTAGTTCTTGGGATAAATTCATCCCAACTACGGACCTACATTGTGCGTGGACCGTCACTCACTTGGCCGGTTTTTTTTTAACAGAATGGCCTTTTCTCAATTCAGGAATAAGTCTGACATGTCCCAGAACTCCGGATTTACGAATTACAGAAGAAGCTTTTGACCAGTGTTGGGATAACAAGTAGGTACCTAATAAAGTAATAATAAGGCATAATGAGCAGATGGAGAGTGGTAGTGGAAGGAGAGTCGAGACCTTTGCCCAGTACGTATATACTCGTAGCATAAGCATAGGATAATCAGCCTATAATGTTCCAACTGCTGGCACAGAGGCCTCCTCTCTTTGAGAGGGAGTGGGCCACGCGAGCCCAGTGCGGGTTAGTAGATGTCTCATGTCTTCGAATTTTTGGTTCTAGGACATGCCGGTTTTCTCACGACGTTTTCCTTCACCGTTTTGAGATGAGAGCAGTGGTGATACAATGATTTACACAATTTAAAACACCTGCCTAGGTTCGAACCCACGATTTACAACTCATAAGGCGGAGCCGTTACCACTGGGCCACCACTGCTGCTAGTGGGAATATACAAGCTTACAGTACTTAGCTTAAAGCTAACGTACTTAGCTTAAAGCTAACGTACTTAGCTTAAATATGGCCAGAATAGTTCAATTTTTAAGTGCCTTGTCATTTGACCAAATCATCATTACGAAGTCAATCACACGAGCAATCGTTTGATCACAAACTGTCACCTCGAAAGTCTCAAAACAATCGAAGATCGTCGAAATGTTCCCCGGGACAGTGCCATCCTTCCTACCTTATCTGATGCTCGACAAGGAGCGACCGCTGGCTGTGGTTGCACGTCTTAACAATGACAATGGAACCGTTAGCATGTAGGCGATAACCGGTACCACATCGGTTCACTAAACTCAGAATATATTATGTCGTTCATTTGTTTACTGCTACGGTATTTATACCCTGACTCATGTGTCTGAATGTGAACAAATTACCTGTCTTCGTATAAAAGGAACAGAATTATTTCGAAGTCATACAGTAAGGAAAGTTAATTGTTAAGCAAATTGCCACTCTACATCAATTTGGCCATTTCATATAACTGTAAAGGCTCTAGCGGACATAAGACAGGTGCGACGAGACACCGGTCTATCAATTTCCGTGCAGTTTTCATAAAAATTGTTCCAGCAGAGTCGATACTTCGAGTTTACGCACTTAGAATTAATTGTGTCAGTCTTTGTCTAGCAGTGGACTACTAGGCTGAACAAAAGACAATCAAAAGACGTCCACTACTGGACATACGCCTTCCCTAAGCACTTCGATCGGTTCTGTGCTTCTCGCATCCAGGGGATTCGTGCGGTATTCATCCGCCCATCTTGTGGGAGCTACGTCTTCTGGTACGCGGTCACCACTCCAGATCCTTTCGGCCCTATCGGTCAATTCCACGACACTGACGCTGCGAGCAATGTGCCCTGCCCACTGCCAGTTAAGTTTGGCAATTCTTCGGGCTATATCGGTTACCTTGGTTTTCCTTTTTCATTATGATGATGTGCTAGTACAAAAAACTAACTCTAACAGAGCTGTGCTGCTGGGGAGTTTCTTGCGCCGGTTCTTCTTCCCAGCTGAAGCACTAAGAAGTGGTGAAGGGCGGACGTTTTGGGGCTGTCTTATATAATTTTGACGGCCAAAAA
The DNA here is from genome assembly GCA_948150665.1 of Conistra vaccinii. Classification (NCBI taxonomy): domain Eukaryota; kingdom Metazoa; phylum Arthropoda; class Insecta; order Lepidoptera; family Noctuidae; genus Conistra; species Conistra vaccinii. The sequence goes on from OX411327.1 coordinate 9,570,469, forward strand.
TACTGATTCTCAGCCTAGTTTGATTTAAAAAAGGAATTGTTGCTTTGTGAATTATTTACAACGTGCGATCCTGGGTTCGTTCCCAAGGTCGGGCACAGTTTTCAGGGGTTTTTTCCATGGTTAATGTCTCAGTATGCTTATGGGGATATACCCATAACCATATGCGTTGACCATAAACACAAAATGTATGTGACAATAAAGTTTTATATTTTCGAATGCTTTTAAATTTTATTACGGATTAATGAAGTGTCAGTCATAAAAGCATTGTTAAACTAATTGACGGATTAGTTGAGTGGGGTTGGTTGTATTGCAGCTTTTAAATTTTGAACGATCAATCATCGGAAGGCTATCGAAACTATAAGCCTAGCCGAATTTAGGTATATCTATGACCTAGATAGGTTTGTTTGTGTTAGTTATTGATTTCCGAATCCGTGCTCGTTCGTATCATATAAGCTTGGTATGTACATTGTACCTAACGATAAAGTTAAAACAGTATGCAGTGGTATTACATGTATAAGGTGTTAAAAAATTAACTTTAGAAACTTTAAGAGGTGCTTTAGACCATGAAACTGAATAACTTTTACTATGGGACCAACATTGAAATCGCGAAAAAAAAAAACAGCTGTCCCATTCATTTAGATCAGTAGGTATTAAACTTTACTATGGAACAGCTGATTTATTTTTCGCGATTTCAATGTTGGTCCCATAGTAAAAGTTATTCAGATTGATGGTCTAAAGCACCTCTGAAAGTTTTTAAAGGAAATTTTTTAACACCTTATATAATTATACCACTAGCTTCGGTCAGCGGCGACCCACGCGTGATATCTTTATGAATGCCTATGTTACTTAGTGATATTCTACTGGTGACAGAATTATTAAAATCGGTTCAGCAGTTCTTGAGTTTATTCATTACAAACAAACATGCAAATGTTTTGTGTTTATACTTAAGAGGGTTCACGTCGTACGGCATTTCATACAAACTTTCAAACCCTTGTTTTTCCAAATCCCTGAACCGATTTTAATGAAACTTCATACGCATATGCAAGATACAAAAGTCTAACAACTTAGTTAGGAACATTTTCGAAAAATAGTGTTACAGCCAAATTAGACCGATTTTAAATTATTATATAGGTATCCAGTTATATGTTTTTAAATAAGACATTTCGAAAATGTTCTTAAATAAGTTTTTAGACCTATGTATCTTGCATATGCGTATGAAGTTTCATTAAAATCGGTTCAGGGATTTCGAAAAACAAGGGCTTGAAAGTTTGTATGAAATGCCGTACGACGTGAACCCTCTTAATACTAATAATACTAGCTTTCGCCCGCGGGTTCGCCCGGGTGGATGTCGGGAATTATTCCACAGGAATGTACTACCGTGATAGATAGTATCCTAAGTGTTAATCCAGGTTATAAACTATCTGTGTGCCAAATTTCATCTAAATCCATTCAGCCGTTTTTGCGTGATTGAGGTTTGAGATAAATTTATTCTTATAAGAATACACATTCACTTACATGAGAATTCACTTACATGAGAATATTAAAACCAAAACATAAGTCGATATTGTTATAACTCAATGTGATGATTGAGTAACAAACATCCAAACATGTACACACTTTCACATTTAGAAGGATATACTCGTAGTAGGATTAGTAGATATTACACCTGTACGTAAAGGTGTTTGGTACAGCCTCATTTCACCAGTTATGTTTAAGTCACATCATCACATGTAATGGGAGCGAGCCTATTGCCATTTACCGGCCACAGATCCAGACTCCGACCGAGAAACTCAAATTTGGGAAAACCCACGAAAAGACGTTCAAGTGAACGTCTTGGGAATCGAACCCAAGACCTTATTCGCAGCAGGGCACTCGACGACCTTCCATAATACATACTCGATTAACTTCAGCAAGTAGTAATAAGTGGAACAACACTAAAAAATCTTTCATCTGCATTAACGCAACAAAGCGTATAATTAATGCACAATCGATCACGTTTAGCTGTTGGGAAGTGAAGTGGACTCGATTAATTTTACCGATAGCTAAAAAGTTTACAATGTTCTGTAATCGATTTTATTCATTGGTAGGTACTGCCCTAGTAGGAGGAACTCGTGTTCGTTAAGCTACGCTTGCCGGGGTTGGTCAGTGGATGGGTCCATCTTTACATAGAGAACTCCTCCGTACCTCGGAAAGCACGTTAAGCCGTTGGTCCCGGATTCGTGGATCTTTGACAGTCGTTACGAGATTCCAGAAGCCGGAAAGTCTGACACCAGTCTTACCAAGGGGTATCGTATTACCCAGTTACTGGATTGTGGAGGTCAAATAGGCAGTCGCTCCATGTAAAACACTGGTATTCAGCTGCATCCAGTTAGACTGGAAGCCGACCCCAACCCAACATAGTTGGGAAAAGGCTAGGCAGATTGATTGGTAGGTACTGCCCTATTCCCCAATGGCGAAAAAGGAAGGAATATGGAAATGTTCATTGGGGTATTGAGTCAATTGCATCAAAAACGCATAATAATTTGAACTTTGCTTTTCGAAGAATAAAAAAAGGATAGGTTGGTTGGTTGCTTTTTTACAACAAAAAAAACAACCCACTTCCAAAAAAACACTACAAAATGAAAAATAACTTTAATTTCGGAAGCCGGTGTCTTTGGATTCGTATTTTCGTTTTTGTAAAAAGTTTTTATTTATAGCTTTTTAGAGTATATAAAAAATACCCAAATCAAGAATAAAATATTTCAAGAGTTCCCTCGATTTCTACAGGATCCCACCATCAGGTACTGACCTGTGACAATGGGACCATCTCGAAAGTATTCTCTATCAAACAAAAAAAGAATTTTGCAAATTCGTCCATATAAGGCGGAGTTATGCCCGAACATCCATAAAAAAAAATATATATAAACATCCGAATAGATAACCTCCTCCTTTTGGAAGTCGCTTAAAAACAGGCCTAAAGGTGTAGGTCTAGGGCAGAATTATATTAAAAAGAAAATACGCAAAGGCTTATTTTCGTCACTCCCTTTGGGTGCTGCCACATACACCTTAATACCAGTATTTGTCATGGAGCGACTGCCTTATTGTCCTCTACAACCCAGTAACTGGGTACTACGATAGCCCTTGAAAGATTCCTGATGGAAAATCCTAATAACACTTTGTGGGAATCAAACCCTGAACTAACACCCTCCTACTTCTAAATCATATTACTATATCTATACAGGGTGGCATCCCGACATCGACGCAAAAACGTTTACCAAGGATTCACAAGATACAAGATTCTGAAGCACCCTGCGTTGAAATTTCTCGTCGGTTAATAAAACAAAATCACTTGTTTCATAGAAAAGTGCAATACCTAGTCAAAAAGTATGGAACAGCTGTTTAAATTTTTCGTCTTTTTTTTTTTTACCGACGAAAAATTTCAACACAGCGGGGTTATGTAATTTTGACGTCCAAAAATGCTGATTATCAGCCTAGTTTGATTTTGAAAAGAAATTGTTGCTTTGTGAATTATTTACAACGTGCGATCCTGGGTTCGTTCCCCAGGTCGGGCACAGTTTTGATGGGTTTTTTCCATGGTTAATGTCGCAGTATGCATATGGGTATATACCATCCCCATATGCGTTGACCATCAACACAAAATGTGTGTGATAATAGTGAGGTGTTCAGAATCACGTACTGACGGTAACAGTTTTCGCGTCGCCCTGTATATCTACTTCAGAATAATTATGTAGGTAGTATTAAGTTTCACAATAAGATCTCTTAACAACATGCGTAGATTAATTCTGAGTTGAGACAATTAGCCTATAATAATTGCCAGAGGCGTATACACCTGTGATTACAATTTCCTAGAACACACATGTGAGCCGAGGTTCGTAATCCGACCAGATAATACCGCCTACTGGATTGGTTGGCTAGCTTCGGTATTTACCAGACTGCCTCTGGTAAGTACCGAAGCATAGTATTTTGATTAACAGATGGATAGATCATACTGTTTATTGTATGTACCTACACCACAAAGATTACAATTTTAATTTATATTAATTTTTGAATTGTTTATGGTTTTTATATTTTTGTTACGGACGCTTTTAACGTGCAAGTCTTTCTACATTGCTCTCATATATACAGTATGTTAACTAACAGAGGGCGTCCCCGTTAACCCGCAATAGTATAGCGTCCATACATGCTAGATAAAATATTAAAATCGAAAAAATAATACTATAATTTTTTTTTATCCACAAAAAATATTAATTCAATACGTAAAACAAACACTGTACACGCGCACTCGTCGCACTTATTTTTCCTCGTTGAAAGACAAGTGCACGTGTACAGAGTGTTACATAAACGTATCAATAAAAAAAAAGTAGAGAAAATTAAAAAAAAAATGTCATATTAAAAAACCTTGTTTTTTTTTGCAGTGTTAATATTTTTACCCGACTGCCCCAGAAGGAGGGTAATGTTGTTTCTAGCATGTATGGACGCTATACTATTGCGGGTTAACGGGAACGCCCTCTGTTAGTTAACATACTGTATATAATTTCAACATGAATGAAGTAATCTTTTTTTTTTTTCAAAATGTGTCTGTGGAGTTTTTTGCCCGTTCTTCTCCAGATTTACAGGATTATTCCAACAAACATGAGGCGAACCTCATGTTTGTTGGAATAATCCTGTAAATCTCTCGGAGATATGAACTTCCTTGTGCATGCTGGCATAGAAAAACGGGCCTCGTATTATTAAATGAAACAAAGAAATTTACGGAAAAATCTGTGTAATAAGTAATGGAAAAGTAGTATTTCCTTAAATAATTGCTTTGCTATTATAAGCTAATTGATACTTAAAATTTTAGCACACGATTTTTTTGTAATTATTTAATGAAATAATTTTACGAGAACTTCTGTACGGCCAATTAACTATACACCGTCGTACTCTTACGTCCTTGGTACACGTGTTATTCTTGTTAGGGTTGCTGTTTACCGTTACGTTCGTTTGAAGAGATTCCCCCGTGTGGCCTGGATCCGAGCTGCTTGCGCGGGCGCAGTGCACGATATCATACGGCGACGCGCACACGCGCGCACACTCGCCGACAGTTTTTTATAACTTCTTTTTTAATTGAAAGTTTAGTCTCGTGAATATAGTTTTAATGAAGTGTACAGTTATGGCACGTTTGTTAATTGTGCTTGGTGAGTGATTTTTTTCGTTTTAAAGAAAGTTTTTTACAAAGAAAGATGCAAGGAAATAAGAGGTCATGTTTAATCTTCGATTTTCTGTATTTTATTGAAGATTAATTGTGCATGTAGAGGTAAAATAGATTAATGGCTAACATGTTCGTACGCTCCTTTTCCTTTCGGGAAGAGCAGAGCTCGCAGCGGTGGCTTCGTGAGTTAAACTCACTTTCGCTTGTAACTTAAAGATCAATCGGAATATCGTGACCTGCTGTTTAAGATTAGAACGATTAAGGGCTGATTTCGCCAATGAAACTGAACGCGATCAGCACTTCCAAAACGCGTTCAAGAGTTGTCAGTGTCAAAATTGTTATGGAATCTTGTACACTGACAGCTCTTGAACGCGTTTAGATGTGCTGAACGCGTTCAATTTTATTGGTGAAATCCGCACTTAGTTGTAAGTATTTAACTACATAGTACAATAAAGGTACTATTTTTGCTTTTGTACAAGAGATCTTCGATTTCAAATTAATCCTAATGTATTTCGGGTTACATAAATTTTTAAAAGATGAATTTGTGTCAAATTCTAGGAAAGACTTTTAGTCCACTTTATTTATAATATAAAAAAATCTAAATAATGGTAAAAAGCGCATCGAAATCCGTTGCGTAGTTTTAAAGAACAACGCGGTCAAGTTGAAAATCTATTAAAGAAATGTGACAGATTGTAGTAACTTGATGCGCTGGCGTCTGTACATAATTGTAGTGAGTCAGAAAAAATATTAAAAAAAAAACGTATTGAGAAATGACAATCTGTATTGTTAATGAATCTTCGTCAGTCAACTGCCAGTAAAATCAAGAAAAAAGTAATGTGAAATGCAATTGTTTTTCTTATCGTTTTTTTAACCACTAACTTCTGCAATTTCACTGTTTTAATGTTGTTTTTTTTCTACTGCTAAGGTTATTAATTCATAGTCTTGGAAAATGCTGTGGATTCAATGGATTTATGACATACTGTTTTATGACATACTAGGTAGTAATTCATAAAACAGTAATTAATGTAAAAAACAGTAGATAGATGCAAAGGTATTTAATTATAATATTACCTAGGTGAACTTCTTTCACAGAGCAAAGAGAAATAAAGAACGTAGATTATAACTAAAGTTCTAAGTATGGCTGGCTCAATTATTATAAATTAAATTTTAAATCATAATAATGCAAATTAAACACAAGACAGAATAGTTATAATTCCTAGAAACTAAAGGAGATGGTTATCAGTCTCATACAAGCTTGGCCTAGAAATGAATACAAATAAAATAAAAGGTATTATGAAGCTAGAAAAGTGTTTGTTGTGTAAAAAAATTCTTCGACAAAATTTACTTTTTTTATTCACTGTCAAATCAATTTATAAACTGGCTAGGCAACGGCACCGGATCAAGGTTGAAAATATTTAACTAACATGTAAAGTATGGATATTATCGACCGCAAAAATAAGTCTGTATTCTATAGTTCTTCTCGAAAAAACTATTAAAACAAAATTATATGGGACATTTTCGCTTGCAACCTAAAAAATATCCCATATCTTAAAAACTGTTGACTAAAATAAAAAATCACTTAGAAACAGGTCAAACTGTCAACAATCAAATATATAAAAGCAAAAAATTATTAAACTAATTCTACGAATAACATCTAATAATAGTTTATAGAGATCATCTAAGTACATCACCTACCCCAAGGAATATAGATTGTGAATATCTTAAAATAATATTGAAACAAATTGATACAAATCTGATAAAATGGAATAGTAGGATTTCCGAAAGCATAAATTCAAGTTACGAAGACGAAGTTATTGATGTCAGCGATGTGTGTGAGCGATTACGTTCTAATTCGGAAAGCAGCCTCTGAATAAGAAGGCTGCACCCTGCACGCGCGGCGCCGCGGCGCCCTAGGCCCGCGCGTCTGTGTCTATGCGCCTTCCCCGTCAAGAAGTGACATTTGACACTTAACATTTTATTTTGTGAAGTTTTTATAAATTAATTATTGTATAAGTGTACCTTTTAGTTTTTAGTATGTATATTATATTTTCAACTTAGGTTAGTGTTTTTTACATTTATGATACATGCCGGCTGTAGCGACGCCGGAAATAGCGCTCGTCAACCCGCCACATCGCTCGATGTCCAGGTAAGATGTCCCCATTGCTCCCAGCCGCGCTTCTTTAAAGGCGAACGGGGGCTACGAATACACTATGGCAAGGTCCACAAACCACATAGTGTACCTCTATGCCCCCCAGCTACATCACCTACATCAACCCCTCTAGAGAAAACCTTGTGGAAAACGCTTGCAAAATTTAAAAATTCTACCCCAGTGTTAAAAAGAGTTCCCCGGGGCGCGAGACGGTCTGTCGCACTGAATTTGGCGCAATGTCTCCGTCTTGCGACCCAGGAGAACTCACAAAGTGCCTGGGAGCAATTACTCACCTTCCCTTATAGGATTCTACATGTCCAAAAAAATTCGGCGACCAAAAAATCTTTAACGAACCAAATTAAAGACAATTGCAACAATTTGACCAATATTTTAGATCCTAAATTACCTGTTTTCAATAACCCTCTACGAAGAGGCTTATGTTCATATGTAGAATCCAAACTAAGTGAAGGTGACATCAGGGGAGCGGCCAGGCTTTTGTTCAGTAGCGATGTGGTGGCACCCTACTCTCCAGAAACTATTTCAGCTCTGGAGAGTAAACATCCAGCGCCTGCCGATGGTCTCACCTTCCCCGACCCCCCCCTCTCTCCTGGTCCGGATTCAACACCCCTTACCGTTACTGCCCCACAGCTGATTGCTGCCGTGAGCTCCTTCCGAAGTGGCTCCGCCGGCGGCCTCGACGGCCTGACTCCTCAGCATTTAAAAGATTTATTGAGTTCAGGCGCCGGGGAAGCTGGTGAGTCGCTTTTGAAGGAGCTTGCGGCTCTAATTAACCTGATGCTCAACGGCGGTGTGAATGATGCCATCGTCGATGTCTTATACGGGGCAAATCTATGTGCCCTGCGCAAGAAAGACGGCGGCATCCGTCCCATTGCCGTTGGGTGTACCTACAGGCGTACGGCAGCTAAAATATGCTGCAGACTATACGGCGAAACTTTAAAAAATAAATTCCAGCCCCTACAGCTTGGCTTCGGATCCAAAGGGGGCTGCGAGGCTGCCGTACATGCCCTTTCCAGTTTTTTAAACTCCGGTAAAGGTGAGGTCATCCTCAAGGTTGACGTCAAGAACGCCTTCAACTCCGTTAACAGGGACACTCTGTTGGCCGAAGTAAAAAAGGAGTTACCGGAAATTTATGGTTTTTTGTGGCAATGCTATAGGCACCCTTCCAAATTATTATTTAAAGACAACGTTTTAGAATCTGCAGTCGGATGCCAACAAGGTGATCCCCTCGGGCCAGTCATTTTCAGTTTAGCTATCCACCCCATAATACAACAACTAAATTCAAAATTTAATGTGTGGTATTTAGATGATGGGACTCTAGGAGGTGACGTAGACACTGTCCTAAAAGATTTCCAATTCCTAAAGCAACAGTTTCAATTCATCGGCCTTGACCTCAACTACTCAAAATGTGAAATTTACCCCTGTGACAATACCGACAGACAATCGACTTTCCAGAAATTCAATACAATAGCCCCAGATATCAAAGTTTTAGAAAAAAGTTCACTGCACCTCCTAGGTTCCCCAATTTTAGAAGACAGTTTTTCACCTTTCATTGATGGAAAAATTAAACATTTCAATGACATTTCGGATAGACTTTCTAAAATTAACTTGCATTCCGCATTCACCCTTATCAGATACTGCTGTTTCGGTCCAAATTTTATGTATTTTCTCCGTGCTTCCCCCTTGTGGAAGAAGCCACACCTTTTGGACAAAATCGATCAAATCATCCGAAGCAGTCTAACATCAATCATAAATGTGGCATTGGACGACCGCGCGTGGCTGCAAGCCACACTACCCATACGTTTTGGTGGGCTCGGCGTCCGCAAAATTTCCAGTGTAAGCTTACCGGCGTTCCTGTCCTCGGTCCACAGCACCGAAAAGTTAACCACAAGAATCTTAACCGCTTGTCAGGTTGACTCTGAAGTGCCGTGCTTGACTGATGCGATGAACGCCTGGAAAATGGCTTGCCCGGACACGGAGCAGCCCGAGAACCTGTCTTCCCAGAGACAGTGGGATGAGCCGCTCTGCAGGTTGGTACGGAACAATCTCATTAATACGTCCACCAACACTGCGGAGCGCGCCCGCCTATTGGCTGTGGGAGAATGGGAGTCGGGCCTCTGGCTTCAGGCGCTACCGTCACCCAACATAGGCACTATGCTGGGTGACACCACTTTCCGGCTCGCTACAAGTCTGCGTTTGGGCGCTCCTTGCGGGGCTCCGCATCGCTGTCAGTGCGGTGAAGCAGTCGACCGCCTCGGACACCACGGCCTTTCCTGCGGCAGGAGCGCTGGTCGTTTGGCACGGCACGCAAGCATTAATGACATTATCCGTCGGGCTCTTGTCACCGCCGGGGTGCCAGCTGTTTTAGAACCCAATGGCTTGGCACGCGACGATGGGAAGAGGCCAGACGGAATGACCATAATGCCTTGGAAGATGGGTAGGCCTTTGGTGTGGGATGCAACCTGTGTCGACACCCTCGCGCCATCCCATCTTCTCAGCACGGCGGGCTGTGCCGGGGCGGCTGCTTCTGGTGCAGAAAACCTCAAGCGGCGGAAATATAGCAACCTCATTGGTAGCTATATTTTTGAGCCGTTTGGGGTTGAAACACTGGGGCCGTGGGGTCCGAGTGCTCATCGAGTATTCCGGGACATCGCCAAGCGGCTGGTCGACTCCTCACGTGACCCGAGGGCTGGCCTATTCTTCGGCCAAAGAATCAGCATTGCCATACAACGTGGCAATGCTGCCAGCCTTTTGGGCACTTTTCCTGTTGACAGCGATGCGGACGAATTTTTTGATGCCCTATGACCGTTTCCCCCCCCCTTTTTATATACTTGTACATATTACTATTATTATTTTAATTCTGTTAGATTTTAAATCATGTAAATATCTATGGTCATAATAAATAAAATATTTATAAACTTAAATGCAATCCTAATTACTTATATAATATTATAAATTTAATTTTATTTATTTATTTACCTCAGATATATCGATACATATTTATGTTAGTATACCTACTTAAAAATTATATTAAGTAGTAATCAAAGATTAAAATACATGCCACAACAATACTATTATAACTAACTAAAATAAATAACTGAAATAAGTGTATACAATTAAAATCGCAAAATAAATTAATAAGTCAATCGCAGCTTTACAATAATTAAATTTTAAAATTCATTACAATATATAAATGCATTAAAATGTATGTCAATTAAAATCCAGAAATTCATTGTAAAATTATAAATATAAATATAACAAATAAAATAATAAAAAGTTAGAATCAGTCAAAGTACTCAGATGACTGACTTAACAAGAGACCTCCAAAGCGGGGATGAGATCCTATCAGCTATCGTCTTCAAGATTTCGTTGCGGCTGCCACGTATTCTGCAGATCAGGGATACCGTCCTCTTGCGAATGATGGCATGAAAGCCATCAGTGCGAAACAGAGCGAACATCCCCGCCGACGCACTACAGAAGCATGGCAGCCCCAACATCATCCTGAAGATATTATTATACTGGATGCGCAGGGCATCTAGCGATCTTTGCGATAAATGCGAAAGTGAGTTTGTTTACCTACTCTTTCACGCTAAAACGGATGAACGGATTTCGATGGAATTTGGCACATGAGTAGACCTCGACCTGGATTAGGACATGGGATACTTTTTATCCCGATACTCCCACGGAATCGAGACTTATGCGGGTGAAACCGTGGGGCGCACCTAGTGAATGATATTATTGTACCTACTTTTTGGGAATTAAAAGGCAGGCAAGGAATAACAAATAATAGTGTTTCATATCCCTGTATATTTTTGTTCGTTGCAAAACTTTGAGGAGGATCATAAAACCCTTCTCAAATATGCTGACTTAAAAATAAAAATCAATCCTTTCGATCGCGGAGTACTCCACCATGCGTACTTAAAGACCGTGGTTTTTAAGTTCGCCAACTTACTCGGCTTGCCGTCGCGTCGCGTCGGTGACACACGTGAACCTTTCTCACACTGTATCGCGATGTTTTCGAATTTTCTGAACTAAACTAAACATGCATTACACAAATGATGAAACGCTGGCTCGCGAATCGCGGCGATGACAGACGTACGAAACTACGAACCAAGGTGCAAGGCGGGCTAGTGAGACACACGGGCGAGTAAGGTCGCCGAGGCATAAGACCGTGTACTTGCTCGCACGTCTATCACTCCTTTTCCACCAGATTGAATTTCACTCAAATCTAATGACTGTATCTCAAATGATTCATTTACTATACCCCAGTTTATAGAGCGCTGGATCTCCGTTGGAAACCAGACAAAATCAGATAGATCTGAGATGCGAGCTACCATTGTGGCCAAGGTCAGAAATCACAACAAAACATTCATGATGCTCTCACAAGCAGCACCACAGAGTTATGAATAAAATAGAAATCGTCAGAGCTTATTACCCGACTGACAAGAAGGGTTATGTTTTTCGCATGGCAGTAATATGAAATTACATTCTTTAAAAATTATGGCCTTAATTGGTTATGTAATTTATAATTTTAATGATTTTCTTGCTTTCTTCATCTTGTAAATAAAGTTGGTTTGCAGTATCCATACTAATATTATAAATTCGAAAGTAACTCTGTCTGTCTGTCTGTCTGTCTGTATGTTACCTTTTCACGGCTAAACCACTGAACGGATTTCGATAAAATTTGGCAAGAGGATAGATGGCATCCTGGAGAAGGACATAGGGTACTTTTTGTCTCAAAAATAACCTTTAAGGGGGTGATATAAGGGATGAAAGTTTGTTTGGGAAACCCAGCATTTCTTATGTTAGCGATATGAAAATTTAAATTTATGCTTTTGAAAAGAAATAAGGAAATACGCGTATCAGAGTTTTTGTAAAATCAACCCCCATAGGGCTAAAATAAGGGTTGAATTTAAAATTTCTATGTAAAATTGATTTTTTTATCTTATTTTCAAGAGATTTTAAAATTTGGCAAGGAGGTAGATGGCATCCTGGAGAAAGACATAGGGTACTTTTTGTCTCAAAAATAACCCTTAAGGGGGTGATATAAGGGATGAAAGTTTGTATGGTTTGTGGGATTTCTTATGTTAGCGATATGAAAATTTGCATTTATGCTTTTCGTAAAAAATAAGGAAATACGCGTATCAGAGTATTTGTAAAATCAACCCCCAAAGGGGTAAAATAGGGGTTGAATTTAAAATTTCCATGTGTTATTGATTTTTTTGTGTCTTATTTTAAAGAGATTTAAGGTATTGGAAATATACTTAATAGTCCTTATCTTGAATTATCATCTAATCTTTATTTAATTACAATTTTCCCAGTCTGTCAAAAGTTATTAAAGTTCATAAATTAACCTTTCTAACGTCATGTACATAAGTATTGTATGTTCAATGGCGGCCCTAGAGTAGGTATTACAAATTAATGATATTATTAATAGGAAAATGAATAATTAGTATTTTAAGTAAGGCATTTAGAGTCATATAAACCAGTTGTTTTTTATTTTTTTACCGGGCGATAGTGTGAGTATAACAACAATGTTAACAGCATGTTTGTGTTTCGGCAGTAGATAAGATAAGCTGTTCCCCTAATGGTTGAAGATTCCGGGTGAAGCTCGCTTCCACCTTCGGCCTGATCATCACTTACCATCAGGTGAGATGCAGGCCAAGAGCTTCCCCGTTGTGGGTAGAAAAAAAGAGTAGGACTAGCGCCCTGTCACAATGGGTAGCTCGCCGTCCGATAAGGACCAGGCCCGTGTCGACAGCGCGTTGTGTTCTACGCGCGCTTCTTAGAGATGTCAGCACAATTGACGGGGTCCGCTAGGGCCGATGCGTGCCGGGGTTGCGGGAAAGTCCTAAGGGGAGACCGTAGCCCCAGGCGACGTACAGGCAACTGATGGAACACGGGTGGGTTTTAGTCAGTAAGAGTCTGACATGCCCTTCCGCTCCACCCAGAGCGAGAGAAGTTATTTGATGATATCTCAAAAAAAAAAAATAAGGTTTCCGTCTCAAAGCTGTAAGCGGCTCGGCTGCCCGAATTTCCAAACTGGATTGAGAACATACTTAACTTTTCAATTGAAAAAGAAGAAAGAAGGTATAAGGATAGGCCATGACCTGAGTTAGGTAGGACATAGGATACTCTGAATCCCGGTAGCACGTTCCTGTGGGATATTTTCCGACATCCACGCGGGCGAAGCCGCGGGCAAAAGCTAGTATGGTATATAGAAAAAGGCTCAAAAAGCGTAGGTAGTTATTTATTACAAAAAATACATCGCTCATACATAATATTATCGTTATGAAAGTACCTGGTTGATGCATAGTGTCTTAATACCTAGCATATGCGAGATAAAACGATATGTTGATTGATGCTCAACTTCCCAAGACTTTTTTTTTTTGTTTTTAATGTTTTGGGACACCCTGTCTGGGTAAGGTTGTTGATCTGCATTAATGAGGGCTGCTGCGATTTTAGAGTCACTCATTGCATTCATCGCTGTTTTGTTGCAATAAGTGTCATTAGCACTCCCAGTGCTTAACGGGTATTACACTACACTGAATCAGGGTCCCTAAACCGATAAATAAGAGTAAGGGTCCCTAATTTGGTTGTGCTCCGTTAGTGCTCCCTTAATTCGGGGCCCTGATTCAGTGTAGTGTAATACCCGTTTAAGTGAGCACAACCCAGATAGGGACCATTATTCTTATGGCTACTACACACAGTGCCGGCGACATGTCCGCCGGCTTATGCCGCGCGGCACGGCTCCGGCTTTTTCTCCTTCATTTTGTTTGCAGCTTTGTGCGGCATGGCCGGCGGGCAGTTCCGGCGGCCATGCCACCGGCACTGTGTGTAGCAGCCATTATTATATCTCTCTTTTTAAGGGTTTAGGGACCATGATTCAGTGTATTGTAATACCCGCATTGATTGACTTTCGTTACATGGTTGGATGGTGGAATAATATGTGCAACATAACCGCATGGTGCACTATCTCTCTCTTTTTGACCACAGGAAACTCTCTATTCGACGCTTGCAATGTTGCCGCTTTGTGCACACTGTGGTGCTGGTAATAAATTAAATTAATTTAGAGGGTTTACGCCGTACCTACGGCACACAAACTTACTAGCCCTTATTTTTCGAAATGACTGAACCGATTTTAATGAAACTTCATACGCATATGCAGGATACAAAGGTCTAAAAACTTAGTTAAAAACATTTTCGAAATGTCTTATTTAAAAACAGATAACTGGAAATCTCTGTATCTATGGAAAAATTAAAATCGGTCTAATTTGGATAAAACACAATTTTTCGAAAATGTCCTTAACTAAGTTTTTAGACCTTCGTATCTTGCATATGCGTATGAAGTTTCATTAAAATCGGTTCAGTCATTTCGAAAAACAAGGACTTGCAAGTTTGTATGGTGAGTAACTAATTTCACATTTTTATATTCTACCATGTACATATAAGATTTTTTTATTCGGGGTTTTTTGGGCCTTTTACTTTATAATAATAAACTGGAAGGTAGTGATCAAAAAAGTAAATATCAGCTAATCACCAACGAGTTAATCCGATAAGTACCTATGTACGCCCTTTATGCCTGCAGGCTTTTTTAGATATTAAATTCTGTTTACGTTTAGTTTTTATTTTTTATTTCTGCCCGAGTATAGTTCTGGATGTTTTTGGTTGGTATATTGGCGTGTGCTTGCTGACCTATGGCTAATAATTTAAATTACGTTTTGTGTTGCGTAATGAAAATTATTAGAATTTTTTTTTTCTAACTGAACAGATAGCTGTGCTGCTGGAGAGTTCTTCTTACCAGCTAAAGCACTAGGAAGTGGTGAAAGGCGGGCGTTTTGGGGGACTAAATTTTGACATTCGAAAAGTGCAGTGCTGATTCTCAGCCTAGTTTAAATAAAGTTACTTTTGAATTTTATAAAAATAAAACATCACAAACCCTTTACTATTAAGAATATATATACCTAATATATGTACGTATGAAGTTTCATTAAAATCGGATCAGTCATTTCTAAAAATAAGGGCCTGACTTTATTGATGATGTTCTTCAGAAAGGACAGGTGCATAGTACTCGCAACTGGCGTGCGTGTATGACTAGCCCCCCAATTACGCAATGCACGATCAATTTTAAATTGAAACCAATTGAAAAAGATTGCCAGTCCATTGCTTCATAAGTTCGACAAAAAAAATAGAGCAGATTTTTTTTGTGTATTATATTTATGTGCTGATGTATGAACGTTAACGAGGCGAAAGGAGTATGTAAAGATTTTAGCAGGTGGCGTTATGTAGTTTCTGCCTACCCCCATGAGAAGAAGGCGTGAGTTTATGTATGTATTAGTAGTATTATGTAAAAACGACAGTTGACAGTGTTAATCGACGTTCGTTGCTGACCGTATTACGATCCTCACAAGAAAATGTTGCCATAATTACCGTGCTTGGCAAACGGATTAGTAATGGTACCTGCCTACCTATGTTGAATTGATATTTTCTATACTGTGTGGAACTATCGATCAATTTCCACAGTAGGTAGCTATTGAACAATTATATAAGTAGGTACCTACATATACAGACTATTTAGTTCCCCTAGAATAAACATACTCAGTTTTTGTTATATGTTTCTGCCCATGC
This sequence comes from Conistra vaccinii, assembly GCA_948150665.1. Lineage (NCBI taxonomy): Eukaryota > Metazoa > Arthropoda > Insecta > Lepidoptera > Noctuidae > Conistra > Conistra vaccinii. The sequence goes on from OX411327.1 coordinate 9,586,455, forward strand.
AGCGTTTAATTAGGTTGCGAAATTGAAGAGATGTGATGGGTGTGATATTTTTTGACATCAACGAGAATAAAAAAAAAAAAACTAGTACTAAGTGTGACCAAGTTCTTAATATAATTCGTATTTTTTTTTCGATATCTGTCATAAACTTCCTAAAAACGTAGGTGTTTTTTTCACCTATAGATTTTAATTTGAAAAGATTTTTTTTTAAAGACAAGCTTCTGTCCGCGGCTTCGTCCGTATAATTCTTTATTTCTTACCAAAAACATAAATTAGAATTTTCATATCCCTAACGGGTTTCCCGTACAAATCATCCCCTACAGGATTATTCTTGAGACAAAAAGTACTCTACGTCCTTCTCCAGGATGCCATTCTATCTCCTTGCCTGTGATTTAGCCGTGAAAAGGTAACATACAGACAGACAGTCAGAGTTATGGTAGCCACACACGTTACGATTTGCTTGCGCAAACTTAGGCTTGCGCAAATTTGCTTGACGTCGGTATTGACCACACACGTTACGATTTGCTTGCGCAAATTTGCTTGACGCCGGTATTGACCACACACGGCTCAAATTTGCTTGTGATATCATTTCTGTTTAGAGACCGTCCAGGTGTGTTACGCGGTAATGGCATCAATTATTGATGACGCTTTGGCTATAGTTGGCCTAATAATCGCTACAAAAAAATAAAACAAAGACGTAAAATTAACCGAACCATATGGTGTAAAGACTGTTTAAGGGAAAGAGAGCATTCGCACATCAACTTATTAAACGAATTGAAAATTGCACCCAAAGACTGGCATAACTCCTCGTGGAGGCGATGGGCAGCAGTGACCACTCGCGTCCGGCCCTGGTCCAGGCCATGGTACGGAGCGAGAAGGCATGGCAAGCCTTCACCTCCTTCTGCGAAGCAGTAATGCTCGCGAAGGAGGAGGCGGAGCGCGCGAGGGAGAGACAAATGTTGCGACCTCGCGCCCCTAGCCGCCGCCGTAGGAGACGTCCTGGGGGTCGGGAATCGCGGGTTGATTTCCGGCCACCGTAGGCGCGGGCTTGCGGACGGAGAGCAATGAGTAGCTCGATTGTTGATAAAAAAAAAAACATGAGGGGCAGTCTTTGGGGACTGCCGATGGAAGTGTAAACAGTATCCTATAATATTACGAGTATGTTAATCCAAGTAATAAACTATCTATCTGCCTCATCCAAATCTTATTAGTAGCATAACATAATGATTGAATACTATCGTGAATTCATGCATGCCTAGTACTTTTAGTTAGGTTACTGCTCAGAAATTGTGCACAACGTGTAATAATTGAAATACTATCGTGAATTCATGCAAGCCTAGTACTTTTTATTAGGTTACTAACAAATTCTACTCTCCCTCCGTCTTACGAATTTTCGATCAGGTTACGTGTCCTGATGCAAGTTTAAAATTTTTTACCAAGCCCAAAAAAAGTGCACAATGCCGCCAAAGAAGTTTTTGCTTCAAAAAACTACTGAAATTGGAACACATGCCCCACACACGCTCAAGCGCGCAAACTCAAATTTGCACAAGCTTGGAATCAAAAATTGAAAATCACACAAGCCTAGAAATTTGCGCAAACTTCCCATCACCATTACTTTCGAATTAGCAATATTGGTATGGATTTAACAGTCTGATTTGTCAAATCCAGCGAACCATGAAATCTATGACCAATGTTAACAATGGCAAATATTGAGTGTACCTGAATAGGCATAATCATATAATTATTACCTTATCACAATCAGCCTATAAAATAAATGTCCACTGCTGGGACACTGGCCTCCTCTCTTCGAGAGGGAGTGGGCTGTAATCTACCTCGCGGGCCCAGTGCGGGTTGGTAGATGTCACATGTCTTCGAATTTTTGGTTCTAGGACATGCCGGTTTCCTCACGATGTTTTCCTTCACCGCTTTGAAAGCAGTGGTGATAAAATAATTTACACAAAGTAAAGCGTCTGCCTGGGTTCGAATTCGAACCAACGGTCTACAATTCGTAAGTCGGAGCCGATACCACTGCTCAACTATTACTTTAGAAATGATTAAAATTGGAATAATAAAAAATAATAAAAATAAAAATCACAGGGATGTTGACTGGGGGAAAAAAAAACTATTTAGTCCGTCAAACAGATAATAAAAAAAAAATTGACATGTATTTTTTACTTTATCATGTTAATAAAAATGATTTAGATATAACGCATTAAAGTTCAGTCTCTCTCCGTCACAATTCATTATAAAATCTATCGGAGGGTGACGTCATGCCACATTTTAACTCAATGTATTGCCGTAAGCTTTTGATTAAGTACGTAAAAAAAGAAAAAATACGTGTCCAATGTCCAATATTTTTTAATAATTTATCTGAAGGAAAAAATATTCTACAATCCTATTGCTTTGATTAGTTTCACTTCTAAAACCATGAAACTGGATTTGAAAATTATACATACCTACTTATGTGGCTGTGTGACGGATTTGACCAAGAAAATAAATAAACGTAAACAATAAAGAAGAATCATTTTTATTTTTATTTTACAGTGCTTAGATACCGATAGCCATCACGTCTGCAGAGTCTTGCTAGCTAATTTAATTTGACCCAGTATTATCCACTTATCAAAGCATATATATCTATACTAAAACTAATATATTAATACTAATTACTAATATAATAATACTAATATACTAATCACTAATAATATTAAAGAGATTTAATATTTGTTTGTTTGTAATCGAAGCTAGGATTTATTTGACTGTTCCAAAATACTCATGCATTAGTAGTGCCAGTATTTTAATTTTTTGTTGTATGGTAGTGTCCACATTGTATACTTAGGGGGTAATCTCCGGAACTACCAGATGGATTTGAAAAAATATTTTTGTATTGGATAATGGGGTATCCGATACAATTTTTTCTAATTCTTGAGGAAGGTTATAGGCTCACGGACAAGCTAGTTGAAAATATAGGCATATAGTACATAATATACCTACCTATATAGGATGTGGGTTAACCATGCTTTTATTGCTGAAAATTAAAAGGTTAATTAAAATTTTACTGTATACTGGAAGTCTTAAATGGCGATTGTACAATTATGACATCATAACATTTATCTAAAGTACTTCATACCTAGATTCCTTATCAACTATTATTCTGTATTTCTGTAGTACTGTTTTAACTATGTATATTTAATTATATACAGGCTGTCAGGGACATCGACGCGAAGCCTGTTACCATGGATACAGTACATGATTCTGAACCCCTACGTTGAAAATTTTCGTCGGTTATTAAAAAAAAAATCTGCCCTTTCATAGAAAAGTGCAATACCTACGCGGTCAAAATGTATGGAACAGCTGATTTTTTTTTAAATAACCGACGAAAAATTCCAGCGCAGGGGGGTTCAGAATCATGTATCTACAGAACCACCCTGTATATATATAATAGGTTTATTATACTATGAAATAAAGACACAATTGCGTTTTCTGTAAAGACAAAAACAATTTATTAATAAAACCAATTACAAATACCTACAAGGTTTTTGTTCTATTATCATAACTTTTATTACTCACCTGTAAAGACAAAAAACAACATTTAAAGCCTTTATTTCAGGTCTATACATTTATTTTACAATATATCGTTCTTAGGTTATTTTTCCTCACCATGTTCTTTTTTAAGTTTTCTTAGATGTCAAAAGTGACATCTATAAATGTGTCTGTGGTTTACGCGGTAAATTTAAATAGTTAAGAAAAACGATATACTAGTCTATTGGTTTTCTTTACATCTCCCACCCTCGGAGAGAACAATTATTCCAAATAATTGTTCGATGAAGTGCTAATATCCACTGGGGATAGCTTCGAAATATGGTAGAGATTTGATTCTTCTTTCCTGTGTCCAGTGTCTATTTCATATATTGTGTTTGAGATCTTATTTAAGATTTTATATGGTCCAATCCTCAGTTCATCCATTTTTTTTCTATTCAGTCTATTTCCATTTTCTACGAAGACTCTGTCCCCCACTTGAAATTTATATTCTTTTCTATGTAGATCATATATTTTTTTATTATAGTTGTGAGATTGCATTGAATTTTCAAAGGCTATTTTTCTATCTCTTTTCAGATCTTCTTTTGTGTATTTTGATTTCAATTCAAGTGGCAAAATGTTCACATTTTCGCCTTCCAAAAGGTATTTTGGAGTAAACTTCGTTACTGTATGTTCTGTTTCGTTATATTTTATTAGGCATTTTTGTGCAACAGTTGTCCATGCTGTTTTCTTGTCACCTTCGTTTATTTTACATCTCATCTTATTAATCAGAGTTTGATTTAGTCTTTCATTAAGCCCGTTTGAAAATGGTGTATCTACAGCTGTGAGCACTATTGTTATGTTATTCTGTTTCAGGAAGTTTTTAAATTCCTTGGAATTTATACCAGGGTACTGGTCTGTTAATACCAAATCAATTTTATGGCTTTGTGTTACCTTTTTTATCAGTTTAATAAAATCATTTGAGCTCTGATTTCTTGATGTTAAAATATAAGCATATCTTGTAAAATGATCAACCAGAAGATGCAAATACTTTTTTGTAGATCGTGATCCTCCAAAGCCTCCAATGGTATCTATTGATACAATTTCAAATGGGCGAGTTGCTGGGCCTAAATGTGACATTAAGCCAAATTGTGGTTTCCTTCTTGATTTGTTCTTTATACAAACATCACATTCGTCACAAATTTTCTTAATATTTATGAAGATATTTTTTGCTGTATAGAATGGTGTTATTTTATTTATCATTTGGGTCCTTCCAATGTGACAGTAGGTATTATGTACATCTTTAATTAATGTTTTGCTAAGTGTTTCTGACAGTATAATTTTATTTCGTCTTTTATTCTTCTTGTAATAAATTTCATTCTCCAGTATAAGCTTTGATTTTCTACTTTGTAGATCTAGATTTATGTATTGGTCATTTTTTATATCATCCAGGTTGATTAGATTTACAACTTTTAAAAAATCATCAGTATTTTCACAAGGTTCTAGAACTGGATTTCTGCTTAAGCAGTCTGCTTCTTGATTTGATATAATTTAGCATTGATTAATGACACGTTTGAACCCGAATCATAAATTCCAGAAACTTGTAAGGTATCATTTAATAATAATTTTACTTGTATTAATGGTGATACTTCTAGTTTTTTGGATTTTCCTTATTTAGTTCAATTTCTAATTCAGAGTTATTAACACTTCTCACAGCTGCTTTGTGATTTTTTCCTTTAAACCAACAATTTTCTTCAGGATGAAAGCGTTTCCCTTTTTCCTCACTTAAGCAGATCTGGCATGGCTTTTTCTCTTCAATTTTCCTGTTTTTAGTATCCAAAGTTGTGTGGGGTTTCTTATTATATTTATTTTTTTCGACAAGATGTTCCAATTTTCCCAACTCATTGTAGAGATCTTCGGTTTCTTGTATAGTCTCTCGGTCAATTTTATCAGTCAGATAGTTAGGCAGGCCCGATGCTATAAGGTCTATGAGTGTCCCAGTATCGATCGACTTCCTGACTTCTAACAATAATTTTTCTTTTTTTAGTGCATATTCGAGCAAAGAACCCATTTGATACTTAAAGGCGAGAGCATATCTGATGGGTGACCAACCTTTGTTTGCAAATGTGTCACAGAAATTTTTCTCCCATATATTCCACTCTGAATTTATTGTAATTTTCATTAACATACAACTATACCAGTCTAGACTGGATTTTTCCAAAAAAAACTTTAACATTTCAATCTTCTTTCTGTCTTCTTCAATATGAAAACGTTCACATTCTTTGTTGAACTCTTTAATCCATTGGTGAGCATTGGCATTTTTACCGGTAAATTTCTCAATCATAAAATCTTTTGAAATTTTCCCTAAATTTTGAGTTTCAGATTTGCTTTGTTTTTCTTCTAGTAATTTTTCTAAGAGTTTTTCCAAGTTCTGATTTGAGCCACTGGGTAAAGATTTATTATCATTTGTGTCTTCCGTAACTTCTTCCAGATAAAAATCATTGAATTGCACATTTTGTTCTTCATCCAAATAAACCTGTGATATCTTATCTGTTAAAGTTATCCATATTTTCCTTGTCTGGTGCCTTTTATTTAATGTTTTTCTTATCTTGGTATAATTTGAAGTAGATATAATTACTTGGTGTAAGCTTGCAGGTTGATATTCTTCCGGTATATTAAAAGTCTGTCCATTAGGTGTACCAATTGAGGTTATGCAAATAATATTTGTTTTTCCCTCTCCTGCAGTTTTCACAGCAAAATCAAATCTCAATTTCTCCATATTTCTTGAAATGTGTACAAAAAATGTTGTTTTATAATAGGTTTATTATACTATGAAATAAAGACACAATTGCGTTTTCTGTAAAGACAAAAACAATTTATTAATAAAACCAATTACAAATACCTACAAGGTTTTTGTTCTATTATCATAACTTTTATTACTCACCTGTAAAGACAAAAAACAACATTTAAAGCCTTTATTTCAGGTCTATACATTTATTTTACAATATATCGTTCTTAGGTTATTTTTCCTCACCATGTTCTTTTTTAAGTTTTCTTAGATGTCAAAAGTGACATCTATAAATGTGTCTGTGGTTTACGCGGTAAATTTAAATAGTTAAGAAAAACGATATACTAGTCTATTGGTTTTCTTTACATATATATATATTATATTTATCAATGTTTATTTACTGTTAACTATTGCTTGGTACCTATTCTAGTATTATAGTACTCAATGAGAATGGTGCTGATAGCCGAAATACAGGCTAAGCCTAGTTCGGCTACAGACGCTAATCTCTTTACCTTAATTGAATTTGTTGCCACATTACCATTGTAAAGTAGTACTAAGTTTTTGAACAAATAAACTATAATATTATATTATTCAACATTAACTAGGAATGTACTAAGTAAAAAAAAAAAAAATTCAAACTATTTATTTCATAAAAAAAATACATTTTTTTTGACGTTACAATAACGCTCAATCTTTTATATATTATGAAGATTATGTGTGCTATCACAATTATTACAACTCACAAGCGACTTTGGCCGGTAGTGGACCCACCCGTAGGCCCCTCCTCCATTCTAAACTTTTGCACGGTAAAGTATGCTTTTAAAATGTTTTTAATTTGTAGAGCTTTTTTATTTTATAGTTTTATAGCAATGTTTTTTGGTAAATTATTCAAAATGTTTGGAAGCCATACGTCCAGGTCCTTTTACCATATTCATTATTAACTTTAAGTAAAGCTAGGGATAGTAATGCTCGGCAAATTGAATATCACCTAAAACTACCCGCATATTCAAATCATAACTGTCAAAAGCAGAGGTATCTAAGCCTAGTGGTCAAGCCATAGGTCTCGAGTTCGAACCCAACGCGCGTGTCTTGTGTTCGAACTTTTCCTCTTTTACCTCTGAGTCTGACAGATTCATGTGTGTTTTGTATAATTATCACTTGCTTCAAAAACGATGAAGGAAAACTTCGCAAGAAAATGCCTGAGAGATATTTCATGCATGCATGTGAAACCAAGTCAGAAGCTCATGGGTGGCATAGAAACTCTGACATCAGGTTAGTCACTAACCACACGAAGACTGTCATTATTTGACAGTCTTAAGAAATGGCTATAGGTACCTATGTAACATAGTAGTAGTGTGCAATTTGGTAAAGTCTTGATTTCCCTGACTGTGGTTCATTACACGCATAGTCTATACAATTATGATTTTCGAATATTTCACTATATTGATATTATTATCAAAGTCTTTCAAGACAATTAACTTATGCACGTGGAAGCACCCACAAGTCTGACCTAACGATAAAATCTTACCAACACACACAAATTATTTAACTTGTAAGATATCAAAACACAAATTCCCGGCTCCACGCTCGCATGACATAAAAGTGTTCGCAATAATTTCAATGAGAGTTTTTATTACAGACTTCAAATTAACTTCCCACGAACTAATATGAGATCAAAGAGCCCTCTCAATTCACTTTAATTTCGAACCGACCAATGCAGCTAATTTCAATGGGAAACGTTCTGATTTTATTAAATTAAAATCATCGGGATTCTCGATCAAAGGGCCTGTAATGATGTCAATTGCTACGAAATTGGTCTTAGAGCTGAAGCCGGATCACATCTCTGTAAAGAGAGCTCAATTACTTGAAGCCAGAGAAAAACGATAAATGTCACCACAAATTAAAGAATCGTTCCAGCAAATAATCTTGCCTTTGAGAGAAGTGGCACAAAAATGGCCGCCAAACGTTTAGGGTGAACATACACTTTACAACATCAATCAGCGATGGTGTGGAAAGATTTTGATAACGCGTTTAGCTTGCATTCGCGAAAGACTAACAATAAGGGGCTTAGACTGGCGATCGAGAGATTGTGAATTCGAACCATTTTACCACACGAATGTGGTAAATTAAATGTAAGGTAAGGTACATTCTCCTAGAATATTTACTTTGAATGGAGGGATTTAATTATTAGTACTTAGTGTTTCTATTACACTAAGTACACCCCGAAGGCTCCCGGAGACAAGCGCGACACGACGCGCGACGGCGCGAAGCGACTCTGTTGGAACAATTTCTATGAAAACCTCACGGAGACTTTTCTACCGAAGTCGCGTCGCGTCTATCTGCGAAAGCCTTTAAGACGCAGCGCGCAGATATATGCCAGTGACCTGAGTGGTTAGCTTGTTCTTGTTCTGTACCGAGCTCACGCAAGGCGTCATACGTCTAGCCAGTAATAGGACTCGCCCATCAAGGAGCGCTGTCTCAAATTAGACGCATTATTAATTTATTATACATATATCAAAAGATATTTTAATAAATAACGTATCTTAAAAGATCAACAATTAAATTATTTTTTAAATGGTGAAGGTTTCAGAAAAATACGCTTAATAGATTTTGCGTAATTTTCAACTTTACAAATTAATTTTACTATGTAATATAAACATAATCTAAAATATTCGTTTAGTGAGTTATTAAAAAAATGCTTTAGTTTAACATATTTTTTTTTTAAATCATTAACACCATGCGTTTAGACGTGATCTTCAGTAAGTGTAAAATAATTAAAAGTCAGTTATCGTCGCCTTAAGCAAACTCATTTGTTTTAAAGTAAACCATCATTTTTTTTTTTTTTTTTTTTTGGGGTGGGAAATCATCCAATGACTTCTCCCGCTCTGGGCGGAGCGGAAGGGCGTGTCAGACTTTTACTGACTAAAACCCACCCGTGTTCCTTCCCTTACCTAGACCAGGGCCACGGTTTCCCCTTAGGACTTATCCGCAACCCCGGTGGTAGGCATCGGCCCTGACGGACCCCTTCAGCTTCGCTGACAACTCTTTGAGGCGCGCGTGGAACACTACGCGCCGTCGACCCGGGCTTGGTCCTGATCGGACGGAGAGCTACCCATCACTCTCCGTCCGCAAGCCCGCGCCTACGGTGGCCGGAAATCGGCGATCGATTCCCGACGCCCGGGGCGTCTACTACCGCGGCGGCTAGGGGCTCGAGGGAGCGACCTTAGTCTCTGCCTCTCGCGCCCCGCCTCCTCCTTTACGAGCATTACTGCTTCGCAGAAGGAGGTGACAGCCTGCCATGCCCTCTCACTCCGCACCATGGCCTGGACCAGGGCCGGACGTGAGAGGTCACTGCCGCCGATCGCCTGCACGAGGACACGGCGGTGCTCCACCCAAGCCGGGCAGACCTCCACCGTATGCTCCACCGTGTCCTCCGGGCGATCCACGCAGTGGTGACACCCGGGCGTTTCCTCCTGCCTGATCTGAAACAGGAACCTCCCGAAACTACCGTGTCCGGTGAGGACCTGCGTCAGGCGGTAGGTGAGGGCGCCGTGGCGCCTCTCTAGCCACTCCTCAAAGAGGGGACTTATCGCCGCAATTGTGGCGTGCCCAGATCTGGGTTGCGACAATCGCACTCTCCAAGCCGCCATGAGATCCTGCCGGAGCTCTGTCCGCTGTGCCGTGACTTGTCGCGGCAGCGGAGTTACACCCCGGCGCTTCATCTCCTCGCGCCACTCCCAGATGTGGGCGAGGACTTTCGCCTCCAGATCCCATGGCGGCGTTCCGGCAAGGAGGCTCGCTGCCTCGCCGGAGATCGTGCGGTATCCCCGCACTATCCGGGTGGCCATGACCCTTTGGGCCGCGTGCAACCGGCGGGTTGGCTGCAGCCTCAAGGTTGGCGCCCACACCGGCGCCCCTAAAAGGGCCATGGACCGCACGACCCCCGCGTAGAGCCTCCGGCAGGAGGCGTTTGGACCCCTTAGATTGGGCAGAAGCCGCTTCAAAGCAGCCCCGGCCCGCTCCAGTTTGGGAGCCAAACGTCGGAAATGCTCCACGAAGTTCCACCGACTGTCGAGGACGAGTCCCAGGTACCTCATCGTCACCTCGACGTCGATGTGAACCCCTCCTGCCGTTATTTGGGAACCCGACGGTGGCGCGTTCCGAGGGCCATGAAAGCACATGACCTCGGACTTGTGCAGCGCCACCTCGAGTCCCAATTGCCGGATCCTGTCGACGATTGTCGCAACCCCGCGTGTCGCCAATTCGGCCGCCGCCTCGTGCGACCTCCCTTGCGCCAGGACCAGCGTGTCGTCAGCGTAGCACACTACGCTGACGCCGCTAGGGAGGTCGGCGCGCAGCACCCAGTCGTATCCGATGTCCCACAGATATGGCCCCAGGACCGATCCCTGTGGGACACCGCACGACATCTCTCGCCGGTTCCATTCCCCCTGGTGACCGGGGTAGATGACGGCCCTGTCCGTCAAATAGGCCTCGACCAAACGACAGAGGTAGGTCGGCATCCGGTGATACCGGAGTGCCTCCTTGATGCAACTCCAGGGCAGGGTGTTGAAGGCGTTGGCGATGTCTAGAGACACCGCCAAGACGACCCGACCCCGGGCAACAGCATCCCCCGTCGTGAGGGCCCGCACGCGCATGATGGCGTCCACCGTAGAGCGCCCTTGGCGGAAGCCAAACTGGCCATCCGCCAAATCCGGCCCCACCCGCACCAGCTGCCCGACGAGGCGGTTTGCAATTACTCTTTCAAAGAGCTTGCCCACCTCGTCGAGCAGCACGATGGGCCGGTAAGCGGACGGAGAGTCCGCAGGGCGCCCCGGCTTCTTGATAAGGACCAGTTTCCCGGTCTTCCAACGAAGTGGGAACTGGCCCCTCTCCATGCATGCGCTAAGGAGCCCCCTTAGTCGAGGCCCGAGAGCCTCCATGGCCAGGACCCAGGCTTTCCCAGGTAAGCCGTCGGGTCCTGGGGCGGTATTCTTGGCACTCAGCCTACGTACCGCCACTCTCATTTCTGCCTCGGTCACCTCTGGGGCATCGTCGTCGTCGTCGGCGGTGTGGTCCGCATCGGGCACCGCAGCAGGCGGAGCCATAGGCGGGGCGGGATGTTCCCCTCTCGAGGGGAACAGAGCGCTCACCACGTCCTCAACAAGCTCGGGTCGGAGACTCTGTGTCAGCGGGGGAGCCCATGGGCGGAGTTTCTCCCGCACCATCTTATATGGGCGTCCCCACGGGTCCCCGTCCAGAGTCCCCAGAAACTCCTCGCGAGCCAGTCCCCTGGCCCGCAGGATCCCTGCTTGGAGGACGTTCTTCGCCTCTCTGTACCTCTCGTACAGCTCCGCCTGAATGGCCTCCGTATCCGGAGGGCGGATACGGAGCCTGCGGTGCCTGGCGTACCGGCGTCGCGCCGCAACGCACGCTTTGCGCAGAGTCGTCAGCTCTGGCGACCACCAGTACACCTGGCGCCTAGCACGTCCGGGCTGGACCCGGGGCATTGCCACGTCGCAAATTGCGGACATGGCCTCCCGGAACCACTCTGCCTCATCGTTGATGTCGGCAGGCCTGTCCGGTGATGACACCCAGGCCTGCACGATCGAGGCTTCCAGGAGGAGCTCCCGGTCCAGCTGCTTCAGCGCCCATCGCGGACCACTCCGGGCCTGTCGGACCGGCGCGCTCGAGGTCTGGGCGGAGACGTCAAACCGGATGTACCGGTGGTCGGAATACGTCTCCACCCCCTCCATGACGCGCCAGTCGACGACACGTGGCGACAGAGCAGGGCTGGCGAACGAGATGTCCACCACTGATTCGCCCTGCATCCGCACACACGTGGGGACAGAACCCCGGTTTAGGACGACCAGGCCTGTCTCCAGTGCCCAGTCTTCCACCATCCTGCCTCGTCTGTCCGTAAGCCGGGAACCCCAAGCCACATTCTTGGCATTGAAGTCCCCGAGAACGAGCACAGGGAGGGAACCGCATCCGACGACGACGTCTCTCAACTCCGCAAGGGAGTTGTGGAACTCGGCGAGAGTTCGGTTCGGGGAGAAGTATACCCCTACCACGACAATCTCCCCGAACCGTGCTGCCACGCAACCCCGTCCTCTCTTGACAGCCTCGAGGGACGGAGTACCGGCGGCGGCCGACGAAATTATGGTCACTGAGCCGTTCAGGTCCTCCACCCGGTCATCCCTGGGCGGGACAAAGTACGGCTCAGCGACCACGGCGATGTTAATCGACCACTGCGCCATGCTCTGGAACAATAGGTCCTGAGCTGCGGCGCAGTGGTTGATGTTCGCCTGGAGGAGGCGTAATGGAGCCGTTATTGGCAGTCCATTTCAGCCCCCTCCCGAGCCCCCTGTGAGGGCCCTGCCGCGGCGACAACGGCGGCGGCGACGACGGTGGAAGCGGCAGCGGCGGCGCCAGTAGTGGCGGTGGCTGCGGCGGTGACGGCGGTGGCGGCGGTGGCGGAGGGCTTGCCCCTGCCTCCGGCTTTGGCGGGTTTGGCGCAGGCCTTGCCCCCAATCCGGTGGTCGGCCGGCTTGCCAGCAGCCGCACATACGACGCAGTGCGGCGCGGCAGTGCACGAGCCAGCCTCGTGACCGGACTGACCACAGCGGTAGCAGTTACCGCTGCGGTCCACCTCCGAGTCGCACTTCACTCCCACGTGGTGACCCACGTGGCAGCGGAAGCACCTCAGAGGTCTGGGTTCCAGCAGTTTGACCTGCGCGGATACCCAGCCCACCAAAAGCCTTTGGCCCTCCTCAGCAACCTTTTTGGCCGCCGACACGGGGCAGCTCACCGTCACGGTTCGCATACCCCTGGAGCCAGGACGGATGGTGCCCGCCTTAACCTGCTCGGCAGAGCACCCCCCCGTCCTAGCGACAGCGGCCACCACCTGTCCCTCCGTCACCGAGTCGTCCAGGCCCGAAATGCGCATGTCAGCACACATAGTGGGCCTGGACACTCTGGCCTCGTCCGGACTTATTGACTCCCTGATTTTTTCGGCCAGAGCGTCAGCGGCCGGGCCACTGGCCGCGCCGGGGACCTCCAGCATTCGAGCCCCAGTCGCTGTGACCTTGAATTTGAGGCCATTTTTGGCCCCGAACGCTTCCAGGTTCCCCTCCAGAACCTGTCCCACCTTGGCGAGCACGGTTTGGTAGGACGCGCCCTTCTTCTCCGCCTCCGGCTGTAGTGTGATCACTACAGCTGCGGACTTCGGGGCGCGGAGCCTAGCCGCGACGCCTCGCTCCTTGCGCCGCTGCCGCCTCGCCTTCCTTTTGGCCGCCCTTTTGGCCTTACCCGCGTTCCGCCTCTCCCCGGCGACTTGCCATTCGGCGTCGGCCGGAGAAGAAGCGGGAGGCGGGGGCGGCTGTTGGGCCGGGGCCCTTGCCGCCTGGGCCGGGGCCCTCACCGCCTGGGCAGGGGCCCTCGCTGCCTGGGCCGGTGCCCTCGCCGCTTGGGCAGGTGCCCTCACCGCCTGGGCTGGTGCCCTCGCCGCCTCTGTAGCCGCCCTGCCCTTGGTCTGCCCCGACGACCCTGGTTTGGTCGGGGCAGCTGCGGTGGTGGCATATGATGCCACCTTCCACTGGCCCGAGGCCGGCTGGCTCGCCGCTAATGGGGGGCGCAGGACGATGGCCTCTAGGGCGGAAAACCGCGCCCCAAGGGCACCTAACTCGCGCCGCACCAAGGACAGTACCGGGTCCTGCCCCTCCTGCTCTCCCCCCTGTAGCACCTCGCGAGGGCCGGCTCCTCGGAGCCTGGCCAGGTCCGCTCGGAGCTCCTCGTTCTCCTTTCGGAGAAGCTCCATGGCGGCTACCAAGCGGGTGACCTCCGCCCGCATTTCGGACATTTCGTCCGGCGGAGGCCTGAGGAAACAGGCCCTCGCTGCCGCCAAGATAGAGGCCGTGGCCTCAGGTATGGCCCCCTCCCTGGAGGCCTTGAGTTTCTTTAAGGCCGCTCTCTTGAAAGCGGCCTCCACGGCCTCCTTAAATTTAGCCGCTGCGGCGTCCGGCTCGCCACAGGGAGACCCTGAGAGGACCGCGCTGGTCCCTTCAGGGTGGTCTTCCGCTGTGGCGAGCCTTGTCTTTTCGCCCGAGCTGGCCCGGCTCGGCTCACCGGCCTCCCTGGTGAGCCCCCTACCTACGCCCTTTTTCCGGGCCCCACCCCGCCGGCTAGAGTGGATTTTCCTCCTCTCGTCGGCGGACGACCCCTGACCATCCGAATTCGTCCGCTTCCGGATAAACTCCTTCCTCCTTTCGGTAGCCTTCACTACCTCCTCGCGCTCGGAGCTCTGAAAAGAGCTCTCCGCGCCCGATACAGCGTCGGACTCCGACCCCGTATCGCTCTCCACCACACTTCTGCTTTTATATTTATTTTTCACCATAATAAATCCCACGAGTATAAAAATTATCCAACCAACCAACCAAAAATACGTGGTTCGCACTAACGACTAATTAAGCTACCCATTAGTCAAGCTTTCAACCTCCCTCACGGTGCGCCGCCGCTTGGAGGTTTGGGGTGATTTTTTATAGAGGTTTTCTTCCTCGCGGCCCGGGCAATTAAGCCAAGACCCTCGACCCCCGTCAAATGCCAGAGACATGACCTACACACTCTTCGGGGCTACGAGACCAACGGTGGCAGAAGAAAAGGCTTCCTTCTGCCTGCCCGACGGCAGGGTTAGTGCACGCCGAGCCCGTTCCTACCCGAACGCTGCTTAACGTGTACTCTCTCCGAGTACATGTTAGAGCGTTCCTGTGACAGGATATTAGCATACGGACAACGAGACCCCATTAGGCACAAAGTACCTAATGGCGAGTCATTGTCCGCATCCCAGGGTGCACCGACCCGTAGACTGATCTTCCCCCCGGACGGATCCGTAAGGGAACTCCAGTCCACAGGCACACGGGGAGGTTTCCTGTCAACGCACCCCAAGTAAACCATCATGGATTGACACTGTTCGAGTTTTGAAGTGTTGTTTGGAGAATGTTAAACTATAGAATCAAAAGATTCAAGTAAAGTGAAAATAATATTGATAGAAAGTGTAGTTTCTCCCTAAAAACTTTTTAAAGGAACTACTTATTTCATCGTTTAGTCAAAGAGAAAGTACTTAGCTCATTTATTGGAACGGCCAGCTTTGAACTCAAGATAACTTATTTAATATTTAGAATAATTATAATTTATCTAAATCTAAATTAAATCTAAATTTATTGATCTACTAGAAAGTGAAACACATGTTCATTAGTAAATAATAATGTCATTATACTAATTTGTTTATAATTATAAATAATTTGGTTGTTTTGTAGGATATGCCAATCCAAGCATTTTTTTTTTCATTATAAATTTAAGTACTTATTATTAAACTATATAATTGTCTAGAACATAACGTAGTACTGTGTACGGGTCCATATTGGCTCACCTAAAGTTCTTTACCCGAAATTGTTCTTCCTAATGATTTGTAATCCGAATGATCACTCTTCCTAAAATTGTTCATCCTAATGTTTTCATTCATACTATTTGTAGTGCTAATGGCGATGTTCATAACACTCATGTTTCCGAAAATTGTAATTAATAATATCATTCATGCAATATATTTAAACTCCTACTGTTTTTTATCATAACGCTTTTATCCTACTGAGAGAACATAATCATGACCAGATGCTGTGAACGAAAAGATTTGTTTTTAAACAATTTCTTGTGATTACAAAACAACTGTTCACATTTTTACATTTAGCCATTTTATTTTTGGTTATTGTCTAACGACAACTACTTATTACTATAACTATACCTGAGATAATTATGTCTAAAACACCAACTGTTTAGAATAATTAAAGGTCGTTTCACCGATTTTTGTCTTAAATGAATGAAATTCAGGTCAAAGTGTCGTCTTGGGGGACTATGAAAAAATACTTAGAAAAATTTCGCGACCAATTTCGAGGTAGCGCTCGCCGGCCGCTGCCGCGGCACCGCTCGCTTCGCTCGCTCGGCGCGTAGTTGGTCACAGTTCTAACCTAACCTAACCTAATCCTAATCTAAACAAAAAAGATATGACTTTGAATAATAGTGTAAAAGATGGTTATGTTGAGAAAATATAGGAAAACAAATAAAAGTATAATAGATGTTTATTGCTACTGACATTATGAAGTTGAATGCTTCGGAACTATGAACATTAGAGACAGAGTAGTTAGGAATTGTGATTGTTAGGATGAAAAATGTTAGGAAGAACATTTTCGGATTTCCAATTATCGGAGTTGAAAATTTAGGTGAACTTTGGCGCACCCACTGTGTACACGTAGGTAAACAGTTACTGCGAATCTAGAGCATACCCATAATAGATATTAACAGACTAATTAAGTATTGTTTACATGGACGGCATACAAAAAATCTCCTATAATTGCAAAATGCTTAATTAAATCAACGTATAATCATCTACATGTTAATCTCTATGTGTTAGTGATTAATCTTAGCTTAGTGTAGCGTGTAACACAAACCGATTTTGAAACACTGTATT
Source organism: Conistra vaccinii (assembly GCA_948150665.1). Lineage (NCBI taxonomy): Eukaryota > Metazoa > Arthropoda > Insecta > Lepidoptera > Noctuidae > Conistra > Conistra vaccinii. The sequence continues at coordinate 9,603,272 of OX411327.1, forward strand.
TATTTTTAATTAGTGATCATAAAAAGTCATAACCACCACATAAATATAAATAATATTTAAACAAAATTTAAAATTAGCGCCATCTAGCTTCTATAGTACAACACTACGGCGCGAGCATTTATCGGTGACGCGCGAATCCATAAGTATAAACCCCACCAAAATTCGTTCAACGCGCATAAAGAAGTTTTAACTACAAAAACTTTTCATAGGTACATCTGTACACTACTTATCATAATCAGTATCAGCCTACAAAGTTCCCACTTCTGCACGCTTAGCTTAATGACATTAGAAACGAGTTTTGTCGACGAAACAATACTTAGATAAAACGACAGATAAACAATCACAATCTGTAATTTTGTCTTTTCTTCCGTCCACAAAACTCGTAGAAAATCTGTTTCTATGGTTGTCATGCGACGCGTGCTGGGACATAAGCCTCCTCTCTTGAGTGGGAGACTACTTAGATACTCAAGAATCAAGTTCTTCTAATTTAACAGACAGCTGTGCTGCTGGGGAGTTTGTAGCGCCTCTTTTCCTTCCCAGATAAAGCACTATATGAAGTGGTGAACTGGTGACAGGTGGGCGTTTTGGGTGCCAAGTCATTCTGACGTTCAAAAAGTGCTGATTCTCAGCCTAGTTTGAATTTTTCTTACCTATATTTTTATTACTATTCTACCCTGGCACTCGCACCACTGACTTTAAAATACAAATAATATAATCAATGCATCCAATATCTATTAGCTAATCAATAAAGCCATGTCCACCACATGTCCGTTAATCCTCATTTGTCTGTTTCATTTTATTCCACAATGCAATTAATAAAAGGTTTCGCTGGCTCTGTCCGGGACGTATTATTACGAGTATAACAGTCACCTATGTCAATGACAAAATAATAACGTTGAAGGTACATACTTAATCATTTTTTTATTTTCAATTTAAAAGTGAGTTTCGTTCGGAATGATGGAAGTTTTTCAGTGTTTAGAAGAAGAATATCAGTGGTCAGATATGTTCTGTATGACGGAGATTTTTAATAATTAAGGTTTTATTTGTTTAGTTGTTTAGAGGTATCAAGTTCTTCTCTCGTGGGTCAGCAAAAGTTATATAAAAAAATTGCATGCTGGTAGTGTGATAAGAAGATTAGTCAATCAGCAAATTAGTAGCACGAGTCACGACTGAACGCCTGTAGCATGACATTCATACTCTTTATTACACTCTTTTATATAGACTGTTACCCGCCATTTTGTCTTCGATCCAGAATGAAAAGCCTTCATCCTTCTCCGGGCCATGTGCCAAATTTCATCCAAATCCGTTCAGAAGTTTTAGCGTGACAGCGTATGTCACGCTAAAACTCCTGAACGGATTTGGAACAATCAAATAAAGAGCAAACTCACTTTCGTATTTATAATATTAGTTAGGACTAGCTGCGCCTCGCGGTTTCGCCCACATGTCTCGATTCCGTAGGAATATCGGGATAAAATGTATCCTATGTCCCAATCCAGATCATGGTCTACCCAAAAATCAAACAGCCTAGCCTTTTCCCAACTATGTTGTGGGTCGGCTTCCAGTCTATCCGGATGCAGATGAAGACCAGTATTGTAAATGGAGCGGCGCCTATCTGACCTACACAACCCGGTTACTGGGTAATACGATATCCCTTAGTAAGAATGACAGCCGGGACCAACGGCTTATCGTGCTTTCCGAGGCACGGAGGAGTCACTTCTCGGTATGTAAAGATGGTCATCTGTCCACGGATCAACCCCGATAAGCGTAGCTTAACCTGATGATTCGACCCGTGCAGCTGTTATTACTAAACCACGAGCTCTTCTACCCATGTGCCAAATTTCGTCCAAATTTGTTCAGCCGTTTTAACGTGAAAGCGTAACAAACAACTATTACTCACTTTCGTATTTTAATTATTAGTTAGGATTAGGATTAAAGAGTGCAAAAAAGAGTCGGTGACTTTAGTCGCCGACGACTCGTCCGCACACAGATTTTGACATCGCTACGTAGCGACTTTACGGCTGTCAAACTCTGTGCGTGAATTTGAGATTTTAAAATCGCCAAGCAAGTAAGCAGGAAGCAAGTAATATCTATAGCATAAAACAGTTACGACAGCTTCATATAGCATACTAGGCTTGATTCCCAGGTTACGCAGAGAACATATTATTCTTCTGTTTATGAAGTGACAGTTACTTACTTCATCATCATCATCATCATCATCAGCCTATTAATGTTCCCACTGCTGGGACACAGGCCTCCTCTCTGTGAGAGGGAGTGGGCCGTAATCCACCACGCGGGCCCAGTGCGGGTTGGTAGATGTCACATGTCTTCGAATTTTTTGGTTCTAGGACACGTTACTTACTTATCCTAAAATATTGTTACATGATTTTATTTTTGTTCGCAGGTCTTTTTGGCTTCATATTACACGTTCACTGCAGCAATCGGTATGATAAGTGAGTAAAAAATCTTTATAAAGGCTGTAATGCTATAAACGTGCACTAGTCCATTTTCAGCACCATTAGTATTAGTAGAGCATATTTTTTGAGTGACGATACATTACTAGTAGTGCTGGGAACAAATTATTGGACGCGTCCGTAAGCCGCGGCTGACAGTCCCGACTCGCGACCGATCAGTGTGCACGTTGTTCCCACCTCCAGCCGGCCAAATGTCTATCAGACGTCCGAACGCTCAAGGATGACCCAAGGTCACGTCCGCGACTTACGACTTATAGTTTGCACAGTGTAATCCAAAATTTACTATCCAGATATAAATAAGCCGCGACTGTCAGCTGCGGCTCACGGAAGCGTCTGATAATTTGTTCCCAGTTTTAGTCGTAACTGAATGATGAACGAATGAATGAAACGAATGATGAACGTCATCATAATAAAATATATATTTTAATTCATTGTTGAAATGTGAGACCTCTTGCTAAAGGGGCGCCAACTGCTGACGTGAATTTTCATGAAAACCCTCATTGACAAGAAACGACTCAAGTTAAAAAATGATCAAAGTTTTGTAAGGTGATCGTACGTACCTATTGCTACATATTTTCAACAAGGCGTTTAACCTTTTATTGATGGACACTCACTTAAACTGTCATGACTAGCCTATAAATACTATTATCTCATATATAGGTAACATTATGTGTTCGCGTTTTGTTTGATTAAATAATAAACATTTTTTTTTGTAACCTTTTTTTTTTAGCTAAATTTAAATTGACTAAGTAATTTGTATTTTTTAAATTTTGCAGCCACACACTCATACGCCTGCACCCAACGTTACCTGTTCATCTCAACGCGGTCGCAAAATTTCAAGACCCATCAGGAGGGGTGTCAGTTTTGAAAGAGAGCAGAGGGGTCAATGACACCTTAGATATCTTAGTGCCCCCAAATAAATTGAAGTTTGTGCACGATTACGCAGACTCCAATGGATTGACTGTAGAAGAAAAACAGCGGAATTATGGCAGGTAAGATTATGTACAAATATTTATTAAATCTACATTTTTTCATTTTTTGTCCGCTGGACGTCTAAACAAAATTATATCGACAAGAAGGTTTGGACTCTGGACAAAGCGAAATTCTATCAGCGTAAACAATGATGAAAACGTCAAATGTATTGGATTGAAATAATTAAGCCACAGAAAAACATATATGTCAAAATTCTCAAAAAATTCGAAACGCTTTGAAAGAGATTGTCAACTTGTCTATCTAGGTCCTCAACACTCTTAGGGTCAGTTCACACCGAGACGTGACGAGACGCGACACTGCGCGCATTTTTTTAAGATAGTCATTAAAAAATACACAAAAAGATACACATTTAATTGAGATAATTCGAAAATGCTACGCGGCGTCGCCGGCGCACTGCGCCTCGAGATGTCTCGCGGCGTAGCGCGAAGCATCACGAAGCAGCGATGCTTTGCAACAGCGGCGCAGCGCGGCGTAGCGCGACGCCGCGAGACGTAGCCTGAAACAGTCGTGATAACTTGTCTCTACTATTAGCTAGCGGAGCGAGAGCTCGCGGCGAATGTTGCCAGACCCTTAGGTCACATTAGCTAGGTTTTATGAAATGATGCGTGAAACTTCCCTTCATTACAGCAGGCATTACATTATCCAATTTGCAGAGCGCTAACAAACTATTATAAACTGGCTAAATATTTAATAGCATTTCTTTTTCCTTGGACTGTGGTTGCCTTATTGTGAAATTACCACGAATCCATCCTCCCGTTCGAGCGGGCACCGACTGACTGAACTTACACAGCTGTTAAGCACGCTAAATCTATTTACACCATCACCACCAATCTGGTACGCTAGCTAGTGCACTAGATGAGCTAGCGTGCCCGTACAATTGCACTAGATTGGATCACTAACTGCCTAACTGCCTTTACACCATCTAATTTTAGCGCGCTAGCTCACCTAGCGCTCTGCAAATTGGATAATGTAATTCGCGCTTATTACTGCGTTATACAAATAATAAATAATAATAAATTAATTTATTTGCAAACCAAGTATCACTGTTACATAAAAGATCTGCCTCCCGAACTAGGTAGTTAACCTGTACCTATCTCGGGAGACAGTTCCCTTCCTTAATACATAATTCAGTTTGTTTACATGCTAGGTACAATGCTAATTGTTACATTGTTACAAAAAAAACAATATGTTTATAATATGAAAAAAAAAGAAAAAAAAGAAGAACTAAATTAGATACAAATATTATTGGTGTGTTGCGCTTGCGTATGATGGTGTGTCTTTGTATCGTAAGAACTACGCTAGCTCACCTAGCGCTCTGCAAATTGGTTAATGTAATTCGCGCTTATTACTGCGTTATACAAATGACTATGTCAACTTTTCATCGCGCTGGTCTGAAAACAGCTTTAAGTAAAATTAATTAAAAGAGTAGGTACCTAAGTATACGCTAATTATTTCAGTCGAGTTACATTCACGTACCTAATTATCGGTAGGTTATAAATTATTTTAAGAAAAAACATAATATGGAATATAATGTGATATGTTTTATGTTTCATATCAATCATAACCGTCTTGTTTTCGTCAATTATATTTATAACATTATACGTATTCTTAGAATAATTTAGAGTGACTAAGTACCTACTTAGGTGCTTGTGTTTCTAATTCTAGGGCTCAAGGGAAAAACGAGCTTTGTCACATGGACTATGAGTTGAGAAAATGGTAATACGTTTGATATGTTCACGCCTGTTTTTAAAGAAGTGTTAGGCTGAGGTGTTTATTACCCTCATTTCCCCAGTTACGTTTTAAATTCCATTTAATAGGGAGCGAGTCTATTGTCATCAACCAGGCATAAATTCAGAAATTCCAATTGGAATCCGAATAACACATCGAATCTAGGACCTCATGCTTAGCAGTAGCGCTTGTGACCAATAGACCAAAGAGGCAGTCTGAATTTTATTTATGAATTAGAATTAAAATTCACTGTCTAAAGTTCTAAACTAATATTTTGTTGTTTGTTACGCTTTCACGCTAAAATGGCTAAACGTATGTTTGGCACATGAGTAGACCATGACCTGGGTTAAAACTGAGAATCCTTTTTGTCCCGCTATTCCCTTGGGATCGAGACTTATGCGGGTGAAACCGCGGGGCTCAGCTAGTTTAATATACAAAAAAATTTTGCTTTTATTATTATGGTTAAAAAATACGTGCATTTTTCTACAATGCATTCTAAAATGAAGTCTAAAAATGCAGCGAAATACTTACTTAGCAATTTCCACAAAAACACATGCAAGAATATGCAATGTTCACACTGCAAATGTCATAATAAGCTTGTTATAAGCATGCAAATATGCAGCATGAAAAATGCTTGAAATATGTACGAAAATTGGCAGAATACGCGAAATTAAATGAAACATTTTAGGAACCCAAAAAAAAAGAAAAAAGTAAGTTTTAATTTTTTAATTTCAAAATTAGCATACAATTATTAAAAAAAATTGATAGGCAATAATAGGTACAGTAACGTTACATTACATTAAAATTGTTTAATATTTTTGTAAACGTAAACAATAATGTATTGTTTCAAAAGTTCAGTGGTAAGATTGTGTCTTCGATCATTTAGAATATTTTTGTAAGTGGAAAAGGTCGCTCCACATCCACTGAGGTAACTGGGCAGAATTTGAACTTGTGTTCTATGTTAGCAGTTATAGTTTTTGGCAAAAGTTCTGTCGTCCTATTAATTAAAATATCAATTTGACACAAAGTCTCAAAACCTGGACCTTTCGGAACGCAGGGTGAGTGCACTGCACTCGGAAAAATATTGATATGCATCATAATTAGATCTTAGGTAAAATATGCTATTACCGCTGAGAATGGCTTAAATATGCAAATGCATATGCAAATATGCAAATGCAAATAATCCGGTCTCTAGTAATGCCCAATAGTACTTTTTAAGGGTTCCGTACCCGATGCCCGTCCCGTACCAAACGGAACCCTCCGCTTTCCGTCCGACCGTCCGTCTGTCTGTCAGTGGGCTGTATCTCATGAACTACAGCAGACGGTTGAAATTTTCACAAATTGTGTATTTCTATTACCGAACAAATAATAATACGAGTGACAATTACAGTAGTCATATTATGATGTGTAATATCTGAAGGCCGATTCTCGTACTTAAAAAACGTTCACATTCTAGTCGGAATCTGTCAAACTTGTCAAAAATGTCGGTAAATTGATTGTATTTTTAACAGATTGAGAATGAGATGCGAATGCGAACGTTCTTAAAAATTACGGGAATTGCCCCTCTGATATCTCACCTTGGTAATATGCAACATTTAAGGGGCGGGGCTTCGTCAAGGTCGTTTCTGACAGCCAACTCTAACACCACGCGTGCAAATTGGTTAAATCAAATAGCGCGCGCTTCTCCGGCTTCCTGTTACACATTTCCGTCCCTTTTCACGAATTCACTCCCACAGATTTGATTATTAGGATTTTTTTAGGTTTAGATGTTGATTTTGATTACAGGAAAGCGAGAGGAAAGATGGTACACGACAAAAAGAAAAAAAAAATATAAATTTTTTTATTAAAAATGCAAGAAAGGTGTTTTTTTTGGGCGTTTTTGGCCAAATATTGTACGCTGGTACGGAATGGCTTCGTTGTCGGACTTGCACTTGGCCGGTTTTATAAAATTTAATTGCCTAATATTATACCAGAGTTGTACGTCCTTCAAATATGTATGTTTAAAATAAATAAGTAATTAAGATTTTTTATGTATTTCTCAATTAGGACACTGGAAGTTGGGTCTGATCGTCTTCCCAGAAGAAGGGTTCTACGCAGTTTCCAGTTATTTGGGTATAATTCATACGCAGAGGTGAGTATTTCAAATAAAAATAGGGAAAACCATCTTTGAAAGCTTTCATTTACACCTAGCTTAATAGAGTTAATAGCCAAGCAATTTTATTTGTATTTTATTCAACTTTATGATATTTGTACGCCTTTCCAGGTGTAAATATCATATACGCAATATATGTTAATATACCGCACACTTCATTTTATACCTACAAAATCAATCTGCCTAGCCTTTTCCCAACTATGTTGGGGGTCGGCTTCCAGTCTAACCGGATGCAGCTGAATACCAGTATTTTACATGGAGCGACTACCTATCTGACCTCCACAATCCAGTAACTGGGTAATACGATACCCCTTGGTAAGACTGGTGTCAGACTTTCGGGCTTCTGACGACTCACGATTGTCAAAGATCCACTAATGACAGCCGGGACCAACGGCTTAACGTGGTTTCCGAGGCACGGAGGAGTCTCGGAATGTAAAGATGGTCACCCATCCACTGACCAACCTCGGCAAGCGTAGCTTAACCTGATGGATCGACCCGTGTGGCTGTTATTACTTAACCACGAGCTTCCCATATCTTGTACCTACCTGCACTAATAAAGAGAAAAGATTTGTATTTTTTACGCCCGACGCAAAAAGAGGTGTGTTATGTGTGTGTGTCTGTGTGTCTGTCAGTGGCACCGTAGCTCTTGAACGGGTGAACCGATTAAAATGCGGTTTTTTTGTTTGTAATATATCAACTCATATATTACCTACTTGAAGGATTAAAACAAAAAACTGCTTATTATTCTGTAAATACATATTTGCTATGGTCGCGAATCATATTTTGATCAAGATACAACTTGACACACAGAGCAGTGGTGGCCCAGTGGTAACGGCCCCGACTTACTGGTAGTAGGTCGTGGGTTCGAATCCAAAGCAGGCGCTTTACTTAGTGTAAATAATTTCATCACCACTGCTCTCAAAACGGTGAAGGAAAACATCGTGAGGAAACCGGCATGTCCTAGAACCAAAAATTCGAACACATGTGACATCTACCAACCCGCACTGGGCCCGCGTGGTAGATTACAGCCCACTCCCTCTCACAGAGAGGAGGCCTGTGTCCCAGCAGTGGGAACATTAATAAGCTGATGATGATGACAACCTGACACTGACCTGCAAATTGCAAAAAACGTAAGAAAATTTGAATTACGCGGGCTACAACTGCGGATCCACCTTAAAAATGAGAATGTGTTAAGACTGGCGTTATGTACAATGATATATTATTATGTTAAAAAACCTAAAAAGTGTCAAATAAATTGATTGTAAAATAGAACTTCAAATTGATATTGATAACCAAATCTGACCTTTTTACTAAAAGTTCCTTCAATAAGAGCAAAAATAAAAGAGTTCCAAAACCCGTGATACTCACCGTGATACCTTCTCAAAGACAATTCAAAGTCGTTTTTGTCAAACAACAAACAACAATAGAACTTATACAACATTATGCTCAATGGAGCACATAAAATATTCAAATGACAATTTCTAAAATTAACTCTTCCTTCTTAGATGAAAACGTACATGACAGAAGTAGCACGAATGCACCCAGGTTTAGTGCGACTCCAGGACCTCGGCAAGAGCTTCGAGGGGCGCAGGATGAAACTTGCCAAGATATCAGCACAACCCGACGCTGGCAACCCCATCATATTTGTTGACGCAGGTACAGTTTGGCAACAAGAGTAAAATTAAAATGAGTGCGCCACTATCGCTCTTATGGTGGATCCACATAGCCCGGCGGCACTGCCGGCGGCTTGACCACAAGCAAAGCCAGCGCAAGAGCCGCCGGTAGACGCCGCCGGCAAGTGCGGCTGTGAATCGATATTCTCAGTTCTCTTGTGACTGTGACTAGAGACAAAAATGGGCGATAACTGTTCCCCTACTGCCGCGCGGTGCGGCCGGTGGCCTCGCCGGCAAGATGGCCGCCGGTTTTATTGCGATTTCGCATGCAAAGTCGGCGGCCAGGCGTATACCGCCAGGCTATGTGGATCCACGATTAAATCAGTAAATGTGCAACAAAAAACGCTGCTTGTGGGTGACTCAAATCAAAGCCTACTACCACTTGTCGACAAAGCAGTGCTATCATCATAGGTCTGCATTAAGTAAAATATTTAGTTCCAAATGTGACCACGTCAGCCTCTTTCTGTCCCTCTTTTATGCCCCTTATTCCCGACCACACAGGATAACGCTGCTCAAACTTTGATTTAATTTTCGAAATATAATGTAGAAAAAAGTATTTGACCTTAGCTACATTTACACGGTGCAAGTTTATTACCTGCATACCATAAAATTGAAGCAACAATTGACTGGCACCGTCTAAACAAACGGACATTTGTTGCACGATACGGGCAAGTTAGTTGCCGTTCAGAATTGGTATTGTTGTATATTGTAAAATCGCATTTAACAGTACGAACGCATGAAACAAGACAAAAAAAAAATACGTGGAATACTTAAATCAATATTGTACAAGGACGTGCGACTTTGTGATAAGACGAGGCAAAACTTGCATGAAATAATCATCTTGCAATAAAATTGGTTTAGTGTAAGCCGCATACAGTTTTATCGAACTGCAAAACATGCATTCAATATTATAGTATGCCTAGTTTATGGAAATCGCACGCATGTAAACACTTGCATGTTATTCTTGAATGGCAATAATTGAACGTGCTTTATGGCTAGCGATTATTAGTCTTGAACGTCTAGAACGTTCAAGACCAATAATCGCTTGCCATAAAGCATAATCATATATATCTTGTCATAATCTTGAACGTTCTAGAAACTTGCACCGTGTAAATGGATTTCGATTCAGTCTAATCGAACCATTTTTAAATTTCGAATTCTATTTCAAAGCTAAAGTTCCAATTACAAAAACTGACGTCAAACCCGAGTCTAAGATGTCAATTTTGTATTAATAGTTTTACACTGCTGTGAATAAAGTTCAAAATACAATAACTGGCTCCAAGATTTGAGCTTGGACAAAAGATAAAATTAATTTTTGTGATTATACGGATTATGTTTTCTTAGGTATCCACAGCAGAGAATGGGTGGCACCGGCGATGGCTATGTACCTCTTCCACCAGCTGGTCACTAATCCCGAGTCTGTCCAGATAGGAGGAATTCTGGATGGAGTAGACTGGTACATACTACCCGTCGTCAACCCAGACGGCTATGAATACAGCAGATCTAGTTCCGGCGTAAGTATTTCAGTTTGTTATTGTACCTTAATCAGTTATTCTGGTAGCTGATAATATTTTGCACATTCGTAAAAACTAAAAATAAATAAAAAACCTTAAACACGATAAGTCCACCTCTGCAGATTTGTATGCCATACTCAATATATTAATTGCTTCTACATGTGAACTGTGGTAGATTTGATAAAATATGAGTATTGTGGAACCTGTCGCCCGACAGGGCTCATAAAGTCATAGCATAAGTAGGAGAGAGGAAAAATGCTGATGCTTCGAAGCAAAAAAAATACATCAAAGCCCGCAAACATGAGTTAAATTACAAAAATTTTGCTTCAGAACCGTTTGTGGAGAAAGACGAGGTCAAAAACCCCATACAGCAAGTGTTATGGTGTCGACGGCAACCGCAACTATGGCTTCAAGTGGGCAGTGAGCGGAGTGTCCCGCGATCCTTGCCACGAGGAGACCTTCGCTGGCGACAAGGCATTCTCGGAGCCCGAGACACAGATAGTCAGTAACATCATGATGAACAATAACAAGCGGATTAAGTTATACGTATCTTTGCATGCGTACGGACAATATTTAGTATACCCTTGGGGATATACGGGTGATTACCTTCCTAAACAATGGAAGAAACTGGATGCCATGGCGAAAGCAGTATCTTCCGCCGTCCAGCGAGCTGGAGGAAAGCCTTTCAAAGTGTTGAGCGCGGGCAAGTGGTACCCGGCTGCCGGCGGCAGTGATGACTTTGCCTTCGGCGCTGCGGGGATCCCTTACTCTTATACAATGGAACTAACTGAGGGACACGAGTTCGTATTCCCGCAATCGGAGCTGAGTACAGTTTTACCACAGTTTTATGCAGGCTTCAAAGAATTTGCTTCACGGATTAGGAAAGAATTTGGTCATCGAAGGCATAAGGCGGTCTCCGATGAAGACAAGGCGGCCTCCGATGAAGACAAGGCGGCCTCCAATGAAGACTGATGTCGTGACATAGGCTACTGCTGTAAATAAGAATAAAATTGTTGTAAAACGAATTTGTTTTATTGATTTACCAACAGTTTATTGCTATTGCAATATTTTCCAGTCTTTCTGATAAAAATGTTAACACTTGAGGTTTTGTAGATATTTAAAAAAAAATAAAAGAAATGAATTTACTTTTATTTTGCTTAGTAATTTTTGTTGGTGCGTAAGTTTGTGGGCTCTTTACTTTAAAGTATTACTTATTACTTACAATAAGCTTTAATATTTTAATTTTAGTGAAAGTCTATGAAAACAATGCTTCACAGTGTGGGTAAGTAGCTTCTATTAGCCTGCCAACTTAGTTCAACTTGGTATAATTTTGTACTTTTGCGTAATGAAAGCTATTAAGCATGTCCTAGAACCAAACATTCGCAGACGCGGGCCCACTCCCTCTCACCAAGAGGAGGCTTGTGTCCCAGCAGTGGGAACATTATAGGCTGATCATGCATCATGCATACTTTAACTAAATATATTTTTGGTTTAAATTTTGTTTTGTGCAGTTGCAAGAGTCTAAGGCCTTGCTATGAAGACATGTTGGCGACTTTACTGGACCGAGATGAAGCTGCATGCATAGAGGACGCTGCTATAGGCGCCAGCACTGTAAGGAAAACAGTATTCTTCCTCTATATCTAAGAGAGCGAATCAAAGAATAAAAATGGGAAAATTACAGTATGCGCGTGTGAACCCTTTATTTATTGTACGAGTATCTATGTTCACTTTGAAATTTCGAAATTGGAATAGCCGGGAAAATTACAGTATGCGCGTGTGAAAACGCCTAACCCTTTATTTATTGTACGAGTATCTATGTTCACTTTGAAATTTCGAAATTGGAATCAGTAAAATTCGGGATTAAGATTTATGTTAGATACTTATCAAACAGGTGTTGTTTGATAAACAAACACTGTACGATATCTGTGAATTTTATTTAATTCACAACTCACAAAATGCTTCGAATCTTATATGTAGATTTTTTGTTCAATGTGAAATCTCATAAGGTACCGCCCGCCGCTGTAAATGGATTTAATCTTTTTATTTTTTATTGATAATAATCATGTTTACAGGTGACAATATTTCTGAAGGCATTGAAAGAGTACTGTGGAGCAGTAATAAATGTAGAAAGTGAGCACATGACATATGAAGGGAGACAACTGTATGAGGTGATGTACCTAGTCATCCTAGGATTACAGGCACTGTTACTATTTCCCTATTCCCCGTTCCCCTCGGAAAGCACTTTAAGCTGTTGGCCCCGCGCCTGATTTCTCTCCAGTCGTGTCGGATTGCCGTCACATCGGACTATGAGAGTGAGGGGAGAGAGAGTGCACCTGTGTCTGCGCATACACTTGTGCACTATAATATCTCCCGCGCCAAGGGTGGTCTGCGCTGAGATTGGTCGCCATGGCTGTAATTCGGTTTGGAGGACTATTATTTTGACGTCTCTTGACATTTCTCGGGACCCTGGGGTCCCGGACCTTTGGAAGGCGTACGAGGGACCGAAGCCACTCGCAGAGGCCCGTTAGACGTTTATAATGACATGAGGCACCAACCAACGATTATCCCTGTATGCACTATGCAAGTGCACCCAAGGACAACCCCCGGTTGGTGTAGGACTATTGCAGGATATGGAAACAAATATATTGGACTATGGGTTTGGGTGGCTGAAGTTGACTGGTGAACTGGAACTATGGAAGAACTATGGCTCCTGCCTGCTCAATGTTTTTTATGTACACGGATAACATGGCAGGGGGTGACTTGCACACTCAATAATGGGCCCCCGAAAACTGTCGCTGGACTATTATTATTACTATTTCCCAAAAATAAACCTATTAATTTCGAGCACTAATAATTGTTGCTGTTTAACAAATGTTTTAAATTAAACATTGACCTCACACTATTATCCTGCTCCTGCCCTTACCTTAATTTATTAAGGTCGGGACAGCATGCCTTTTTCTTCCATACATCTCTATTAGCCGTCATCTTAGTAGTCACTCCCTTTTTAGCCATACCATCCTAACTAATATTATAAAAGGGATGAAGACTGGGGATAAAAAAAACTATTTAGTCCGTCTGTCAGATAATAAAAAAATATTAACTACGTATTTTTTTGTTTTATCATATTGATAAAACGCATTATAGTTGGCGAGTGGGGGCTCGCTACGTCAAGTCAGTATAAAATCTACCGGGGAGTGACGTCAAGCCACATGTTAACTCAATGTATTGTCGTCATCGTTAAATTACGTAAAAAAATAAAAAATACTGTCCAATATTTTTTACATGATAGACATTTTTTTTTTTTAATCCCTAATGCGGAAGTTAGTTTGTCTGTTACGCTTTCACGCTAAAAACGGCTGAACGGATTTGGCACAGGGGTAGACCATGATCTGGAGATGGACATACTTAGGATACTTTTTATCCCGATATTCCCACGGGATCGAGAGTTATGCGGGTGAAACCGCGGGGCGTAGCTAGTCTTTCATACGGTCCATAGTGTCTTTGGTCTTCCTCTACTCTTATATATACTATGTATATCCATCTACATTCATACTCAAACGTTACCTTACGACATGTCAATCACATCTATTGTAGGTAGTTTTGACCGGAACGTATCAAAATCACACTTCAAACGACAAACCGAACGAAGAGGAACCACCAAAGCCCGTTATCATCATAGAAGCTGGTCAGCAAGGCGGCACGGAGCCTGTGGGACTGGCCCTGTTCTTGGTGGAACAGCTGGTGGCCTGCGAGGAGTACGATAATATGCTGCGACGCGTCAAGTGGGTGGTGCTGCCCTGCACCAACCCCGATGGACAGGAATACTCCAGATATGTATGTTGCTTGAACATTCTTTGGATTTCAGCGATTTGATTTTCCGAACTCATCATTCGAAATTATTACGCTAAGCAAACTACATTTTTCTTTATTTTTTTACTAAGTACACACGTACATTTATTTTCTGTTCGTAGAGTCAAGTCGCATGGAAAAAGAATCTAAGACCCTCAGAAGACCAGTTAAGCTACGGTGTAGATTTAACACGAAACTTTGACCTTCAATGGGGTGCATGCAAGAAAATCGACTCCGGTTTCTCACCAATCTACCCTGGCCCCAAAGCAGGTTCAGAAAATGAGACAATTTTCATCAGCAGCGTTATCAACAAGTATAAAAAAGATGCGAAAGTGTATCTTTCCATCAAACGTGACGGCCATTCCATTCATTACCCATACGGATACAAGAAGGATAACGACCGTAACACGACGCTTCTGCACCAAGTAGCGGGCGACATCGCCACGCGAGTCAATCAGAGAACAGGAGGAGTGCACTTGTTCGAGAACAAGAGCGTGTTCGACGCGGAAGGCAAGCAGCACTGCGGACACAGCGTCGACTTCGCGTACGACAACGGCATCCCTTTGTCTTACGAGATGCGAGTGTACCTCGGATCAGACAGCAAAATAATGGCGAAGTTCCAACAAATGCCGAAGAATTACGAAACTTCTCTGAGAAACGGATATTTTAGCGGCCTTAGAGAAATTTTTAACGTCCTCACTAACGAGAAGAAATACGGAAAGATTGAATAATAAACCTTATTTTTATAAAACGCTGGGTCGCCTTTTAATCGCTCCCACGTACGAATTACCTATGTGTATGCGGGGCGTACATTAGGAGTATATAAGACGGAGAAACGCAATCGGGCCCAAGATATCACTATTCAGATTTTCTCAAATTATGTGCTCCAAATCGAGCATAAAAAATCTTCAACTGGGTCAAAATTATGTACTGGGATCGGCATCTATTACGATACAATATTTATTTAGTACATAATGGTGTATCTACGTTGGAGGAGTCACTTTTCCACTTTTCGGTAGGATGTCGGTCATGCGCGGTGGAGCGCCTGAAACGCGCCTGCGCTAGGGGTGGGGCCCGTGGCCGTACAGCCCGCTACCACTCTGTAGTCAGCCGCGGCGGCGGCACCGCGCTTTGCTCTGGCACCTCTCCCAGTACCCTGTTCTCCTAGTACCTCTCTCGACTCTAACTCGAACTTACTCTGCCGCCGCTCGCGCTCAATTCGAAACATTTTTATTAATTCGTTTCTTTTCACATTCCGCATTTGATTTCTAGTTGACGATTCATTTGTAGTGTTTTTAGATTTATGAGTTCGTTTAAAAAAAAAACAATTAAAAAAAAACTTTAAGTCATTAAAAATCCATTCGATTGTTTTTTTGTAGTTGATTAATTTTGTGTTTTAATTGAAAAAGAAAACGGGGCCATCGGGTTCTTCTCGTCGGAGGTAAGTAAAATTTAGGATAGATTTTTTAGATGCAGCCGGGAGTTGGAGTCTGAAATAGAAGTAGTAACATAGTAAGAGGAAAAGCGCCGTTTCGAATGGGGCGGAAGGCGGTCCCGTCGGCAACAGGTTGCGGCGGGCGTCGGGCGCGGGACGGAGCCTTGCGCCGCTTGCTGAGCTCTGCAATTCTATTAACTGTTAATAAACACCCCAGATAGCAGCCTTTAGCGCTAATTACCAACGAGGGACTTATAATATTAAATTTCTTGCCATTCTCGTCGAAAATTCCGCTAAAATATGACTCTTCTGCAATATGAACTGGGAAAATAAATTGCACGGTCTTTGTCGTCTTCTCGACATATTTTCTATTAAATTGGGGTTATTATTACGGAAAATAACAGGAAACGGTTTGAAACACTTTAGAAAGCATTTTATGTGTTCAAGTCAAAGGGGAAATTTAAATCAGATGTGGATTTATCCAAATATGGTTCATTTTATGAAGTTGTTACGAGTTAATATGATGGCATAATACTCGTCGTCCCTATATTTTTTTAACCATCATTATATGCGTTTTAAAGTCTTAATTAAGAAAATTCTAATTGTTTAAAGGTAATAAATAGTTAATTCGCGATACAATTTTCTTTTTCATAGGTTTTTTACGGAAAAATATATAATGTCGGTCTTCACAAAAAATTTGTTAGTACTAAAATAAGTAGTTACTGAATTTATGAGCAAAAATAGTTCAAACTAAATAAAAATCAACTGTATCGAATTGAAGAAAATGTTCACGCATTTTATCGGATTTATTCTAAAGAGCCACAAGATACAAGCAACGCTTAGTTTGTGGCTCACCGATTATTATGTCACATTGAATTGTTACTTTTGATGAATAAACTTTATTATTTATTATTATTATTATTAGTTTGGACGTGACTCGTAAAAATAGACGATTTTCAAACGTAAACGTTAGGCGGTAGAAAAACTTTTAGAATATTAATATTTCATGTTTTTAAAACAGTTTACTCAAAATACCTTTTAGGTGATTTTTTTATTTAAATTCCCTTATTTAAAAGCCTTTATATTATTTCTATTTGATATTTATATTTCTTGTAAGTTTCAAAAGTTTACGGTTAATATTACTTTTTCGGTTTAATCGTTTTATTTCTAAGATGGTTTTACTTTAATCGGGAATTATTAAAATTAAACAGCTATTAAGTTCGGTACGTTTAAAACGCTGGATGGTAATTACAATCTACTTAGGTATTTCTATATATATATTTCTTTTATACCGCGTTGATTTTCACAAAAAAAGTAGGTCTTTAATTTAGATACATTTAAAATCTTTAAAATAAGTAAAATTCAACGGACTGTTTTAGTATAATTTTAAATTCGTGTTTTTAACTCTTGTCGGGTTATTTTTGGCTTTACAATTTCAAAATCATAACAAAATAGGGCTTCTCGTCAAGGATTATCAGTTTTGCGTGTTTTTTTTATAATGAAGTCTCGAAATTACATTATAATCATTTTACTAAAGGGTAGGTAAGGTAGGTATATTTTACTGAGTCATTACCTAAGCAAATGTTTTATGAATGCTTAATAGTGTTTACATAAATTAAACTTTTCTACACGGTATTATAAACGGATAAACCTGGTTCGTTTAAATAATTTAAGGGTTAGGTATAATTGTTATAAACTAGAAGAACATCGAAAAAATATACAACTATTTGGCACACCTAGAAAATGGGGGGACATCTTTACCCAGAAACTGTACAACATACCTACATACATAATCAGCCTATTAATGTTCCCACTGCTGGGACACAGGCCTCCTCTCTGTGAGAGGGAGTGGGCCGTAATCTACCACGCGGGCCCAGTGCGGGTTGGTAGATGTCACATGTCTTCGAATATTTGGTTCTTAGTCATGCCAGTTTCCTCACGATGTTTTCCTTCACCGTTTTGAGAGCAGCGGTGATGAAATTATTTACACAAAGTAAAGCGCCTGCCTGGGTTCGAACCCACGACCTACAACTCGTAAGTCGGGGCCGTTACCACTGGGCCACCACTGCTCTCCAGGAAACTGAACAACTTGAACAAAAAACAACAATATACGGCTCAGCTCAAAGTTTCATACAGGGTTATACCAATTACGTTCACTATCAGATAGAGGTACGTATAACGGGACAAACAGAGGGGACACTAGTTACTTTCATAACTAAAGTTTGGAGTGTTGATAAGAACTGTGCTGTGTATCGATCGTTCTCATTAAGCAGTCGAGCCGCGTATCGCTGCGATAAGAGCACCAAGTGTACTATGCGGGTGCTTTGCGCAAAACATTACACTCACCCACATGCTGACATTACGTGCATTGTGTGTAGGTAGTTTTACTTAAAATTTTGAGGTTATTTTGGCGATGACAGACGAGTAATTCATGATTTAGATCTTTTAATGAAAAATGAGATGATTTTGGCGTTTAAAACCAGTTTTCTAAAATTCTAGGCTTCTTCAGTTCTCGTTTTGGCAAGAACCAATTAAAGTAGGTATATTCGAACAGTCCGTGTCGTGGTAAAATATTAGCACGTCAGGTTGGTGGTAGCAGGCTGTGAGAACTTTAATTAGATGAGGACATATAGTATCCCTACGCGTGAAGAGTATTTTAATATTGTCAAATTAATATTGGCTTGATTTTTTGGTATTGACTGAATAATCGTCTGTTTAAATTATTTTAAGGGGATTTTCCGTGTTAAAATTGATGTTAAATAAAAACGTTTTTTACAAAAATAAACAACCAATTTCCGAAATACCTAAAGTAATTTTTCACTTTATAGGTAGTGGTTTTTGGAAATAAGTTTTTATTTATTACTTTTAAGTTTTGGTACTTAGATACCCTACACAAATTCGAATAGCACTACCCCACAGACATACTATCACGGAGTTATGCCCAAATATACATTAAAATAAAACAAAATTAACCCCCTAGCATCGAACGTTCCCGCCCGCAAAAACCATTAAGTACCGGAGATCGCCCGCGGCGCGTCGGAGATAAGAGCGCGCTAACATAAACAAAATCTGAGAGCTTTTTGTTACGTAAATAGTCTTATCGTTAATGGTTTTGGGTACCTGATTAGACAAAGGATTTTTTATAATACTTAGAATCTTTGTAAGCGAACGCTAGTATTGATAAATAAACATTCTTATCAGAAATTCCTTTGTTCATTGTTTTGATTATTTATAATAAAACTACTGGTTCGATTCACATGAAATTTCGCAGGATACATTATGAATACATATACTATCGGTCAAAACCATTATTTACGAACAAACACAATAAATAAAAACACCAATAATTAAAAAAGTTCAATAATAGGTATCCGTATCATTACGTAACATTACTTAGTTGATAAAAAATATTGAACTCTTATTTTTTTCTGAAAAATGGCATTTTTATTATGCAATAACTAATATAGAATATAAAATAAATGACTTACCAGCGATTACATACACAAAACACACACAAAACTCAAAATTACACAACAACACGTTTTTTCATTACCGAGTTTGTTTACATTTTTTGATGGGTCCGTAATAGGTAATTACGATGTTATTTAGTGCAAATATTATCTATATACGATGACGACACTACTTAATTATTTAAAAAACAACATTTCCCGTCGATTAACACTTAAAAAACAATAGAAAACAAATAAATAGAACGCGGAGTGCAGTGCGCTGCACGCCTGCGCGGACGCCATTTTGTCGTGCCAAAATGTTCAATTTTTACTTTTTTTTAGAGTTGTTCCTGCATATTTTGATGTTTTAGTCGATTTATTTGACAAGTATATTACCAATTCCATAGAATAAAATTAACCACAGACCATATTAGCCCCTATCCATAGAACAAATAGTTTTCTTCATTCTGTTCGTTTAATATAAACAGATCTTTATGATAAATATCATGAGGATATATTTATAAACATATTTTACAAGGTTGAATCTAAAAAAAACTTTACAAGACCAATTCTGTATTCACAAAATCACGTAAGTACTAAGTACACATGAGTATTTAGTATAATTGTTTTAAATTGATATTATGTGAGTCAAATACGCAAATACACGAAAACTATAAACACATCACTTTCATTTCCTCAAGCTGGTTTACCGAAAGGGCTCTGAAGAGAATAAAAAGAAACTACTATTTAACGTTATTTAAGCATTAAAAAAAGTCACAGAATGCACGGCATATTCATAGCTCTTATCACTATAAGTTATAAAAGTCGACGGATCAAGGGCTTATTGCGGTGCTAACTGATAGGGTTTCGTAAAAAGTGACAAAGGATTGTATTATTTAATCGTTTTTAAAGTTACTACATACCAAACGTGCATAAACACCAAAAATGTCCCCAAAATGTCTTAGAAGCTAATTATACTTCTGCTAAGCCCGCCAGACTCATTAAATATGCACGTTTTATCTACAAAGACATGGTCGGGTACTTTACAGAACGTTCTAAGTCCGTTCATTTAATTATTTGCCAGCAAAACTCGAGTTCGTGGTTAAATTCTCACAAACACATATCGAAGTATCACAAAGACAATTTAAAAGCCAGGCAAACAGGCGGCAGAGTTCATTTAAAGCAAGTTACAGAGGATATTGGATTTCTAACTCTGACGGTACCTATGAATTCCATAAGGCCAATTTAGTATTAAACCTTGTCCGCGGCGAACCGTGCAGAACAGTATTAAAATTTGAAGCGTTCAAACTTGCCTCCTTTTAGTGTTCATTACGTCGGAAAGTTGGTGAAAATTCATACAAGTCTAAGTTCTAATGAACACCGGCGAAGTTGGACGGTTGTAGCGATCGCTCATAACAACTCACACGCGCGCCTTTTTGTCGGCGCCGCAGAATGCCTTTGTTACTGATATTAAAGTAATTAACGCGAGCATGCAGCCACCAGACATCGATTTTTCACGTTTGATGTATATCGCATGACAATTTAAAGTTCAATTAGACTTAAAACTTTAGCGCGAAGTTGAATGGGTTGAAGTAGATGTAGCGTTGCTCTAAAACGCCTGGCACCCGAGGGATATCAACAACTTGCCAACTCGGAACTGCTCAAAACTAATTTCCCTCAAAATTTCAAACGTACGAGTATATCGTATTCGTTAAACACCGCGTTTAATAAAACTTTAGCAAAGGGGATTTTGAAGAGTTATCTATCTAGCTTTTAGATAATTTTGAATGATTAATCGATGTACAACTCGGTACATAGAATAAAAATATATGCCCTAGTTATATAAGTGAAGGTAGAGAGTTAGTTTCGTGTTATGGATATACATTCATTCCAATAAAAATATATACAGCGAAAGTTACTTTTAAAATATTACCGAAAGTAAATCTCCAAATGTACTACGGTACAATTGCAGCAATATTCTTCGCCTGCCTTGGGAGTACAACTTGTTATAAATTGGCACAAAATCCCAGAGACACAAGACAATAAGAAACGCCGAGGTTTTGCGGGGAGCATTAGCCCTGTTGTTATTTTAAGTGGATTAAGGCCAGCGCGTTTCAGATCTGGTTAAGCTGGAACCCAACATTAAGTCTGACAGAAAGCTTACAACCGACGGTTGCACTTTGTGCCCGCTACTCACGAATCTTGTTTTTATTTTGTGTCTTAGCTATCTTTAATAAATCGAGAAACTGAAGTTTTTCGTATTTTATTGCCCTTAAAATTCCTACTTATATTTCTCTGATGCTGCCGTAAAATATGAATGTGATTGACTTGATTTGACTGTGTGTTTGTATCACTGGCTTGTCTTTGGTGGACAGACAGGAAATTAAGCCACTAAGTAATTCTTGTAGAGGTTACTGATGAATTCAAATTAGGTATTTAGAAATAAAGGGTCATATATATAGTTGAACTGCGTCAGGTAAATTTATTAGAATTTTAATTAAGTTGCATAAGCGCATGGTATTGAGTTTATTAGCTTATTGCAGAAACTGAGTTTATATAGCACAAACCCCAAAATGGATAAAGATTAATAGAGATTACCTAGTTATGAAATGAAAATTTAATTCCTGAAGGAGATAAGGAGGGTGTGATTGAAGAGGCCTGATTGAAGATGGTTTACGAAAATAAACCAGTAATTCTAATTAGTATTTATCTACAAGAATGTTACTTATAGAAGCAAATTAGATATTCTTTATTAACGCTCATTTAACCTTCAATGACCTTGTAGCCCTAAAAATTGCAAACAAAACAACAATATTCGATCATCGAGTTTCAACAACCTACTTATCGCATCCTCAATTATAATAACTACGTAACATTATTAGAACGTTCATACTCGATTCCACCCGATTAATTCATCAAGACGTGTCGAAGTGCGACCCCGCCCGACAAACAGGGGGTGTGGGCATTCGGAACTCATTAGATAAATGAAAGAGTTCAGGCAATGATCGGTCGGGTACGGCCGGCGATGATTGATCGACTTTACACAACTAAGGGTGAGTTCCCCAAGTTCTTGCTGCTCCCAAGAAATATCGGAAGCCGGTGTCGTATTACCCATTTATTCACTTACGTGGAGTGCGTGTTTGAGTTGAGACGCGATATGTCGGTACTCGCCTACTTGCTGAGAGCAATAAATTAGTCGTCGTGTTGTTCTATCGGTTTCGGGTTGCGCGCAATTTGATTGTCGCCAGTTTTTGTTTTATGGGATCGGTTCTTTCAATGCAATGATATGCCATAAAAGGTTCTTTCATAAAACCAACCGTTTTACATTTGTTTTAACATTCACACAGATTACGGATTTTAAAACTCGGGCTGGATGAAAATTCAATATAAAGAATCCGGATTGATGAATAACTCTAGTCAGCGTCTTCTCGGTTGCGCCACTGTCCATGTACCTCTCATCTCTATCTCTACCTTCAAATTAGCAGCTCAAACAATCTTCTTCATAGGTCCATTTTAGTTAAGGAGTTTTTCGTTAGTCGTTACTTTTGGTGATTAACGATTATGATGAAAAGTTCGTCTGCTCAAACAAGATCTGTCGTTTCTCCTGCTGCAGATCATGCGTCTACTGCCACTCCAACCTACTAAACCCGAAAGCTTTCAAGCATATTTAGGGCTGATTTCACTAATGAAACTGAATGCATTTCTAAAACGCAAGAGCTGTCAGTGTCAAAATTGTTATGGAATATTGTACACTGACAGCTCTTGAACGCGTTTACATGTGCTGAACGCGTTCAATTTCATTGGTTAAATCCGCACTTAGTATCGAAGTTGAGACTCCAACTTCTCCAAATAATCTCGTTACGGACCTTCAAAGTCATTCAAAAGGCACAGTCCCTTAACTCAGTGAAAGACTTTAAGCATGTGGGTTAGGTACCTACCAGCTCTCTAATTACGCAACACATTTTTGTAAACGATTCCGACTACCTAATCTGTTTCATTTTGACAGTTCATCAACATTCATTGCGTTATTTACGTTGTTGAGTAGTTTTTTTTTCAAATGTAGGAAGAAATGGATGAGCAATCTGTTTCAAAACGATTCAGATTCTGGTTCATCGTGTATTATGTAATTAGGGTACAGGTCTCGGCAGCAAAGGTTCATGATTCACAGATTGATGATTTTTATCTTCAAGTCTTGCGGTACTCATAGATGCTAATCTTGGCTGGATTTGGCGAAGGTTTTGAATGCTGCCCAAACAATTGATTATCTAGATGGGGTTATGCAATTAATGTATGCGAACAGTCACAGGCAGTTGCTGCTAACCTGGAACATGGCGTCTAACGTGTACGTGTACGTATATAAAGACGTTCGTTGGGTCAGATCCAAGTCTCACCAAACCTTTAATGATGGGACTGTTTAGTATTCTATAATCTGTCGAACGTTATGAATGTAGTCAAAACTCAAAACTGCATTATCTTTCGAGTTTTGAGATAAGAAAATAGTCGTTGTTATGATATACAGGTACTGGATGCGTCACCAGCTGTTATAAAAAAATCGATTTTATACGCCATTTATTGTACACTGTGTAATTTTTCCCGTCAAATCATTTTTCGAAATTATTAAACGTTTACTTATCAGCTAGGCAATGATTACTTGCAATAAGGATACTGATACTGCAACACTATAACTTTACAATGAATATAGCTACCTACCTATTTCTTTTTTAAGGTTCTGTACCCGAACGGTGCCAAACGGAACCCTATTACTAAGCCTCCACTGTCCGTCTGTCTGTCAGCGGGCTGTATCTCATGAACCGTAATAATAGACAGTTTAAGCTTTCACATAAGTATTGTGTATTTCTATTGACGCTATAACAACAAATAATAAAAATAAAATGAAGAAACGTGTCTTTTTCTGGAGAGCCTTGGTGGCTTAGTGGTAACGACAATGACTTAGGAGTCGTAGGTCATAGGTTCGGACCCAGGCAGGCGTTTTACTTGGTGTAAATAATTTCAATACCACTGCTCTCAAAAACGGTGAAGGAAAAACATCGTGAGGTAACCGGCATGTCCTAGAACCAAACATTGGAATACATGTGACATCTACCAACCCGCACTGGGCCCGCGTGGTGGATGACGGGCCAGTCCCTCTTACAGAGAGGTCTGTGTCCCAGCAGTGGAAACATTATAGTATGATTATGATTTGTGTCTTTTTCGGCGTATTTGACTAAATATTGTACAGTGGTCCGACTCGCACTTGGCTGTTTTTTTTTAAATATGTAAACATAGGAACAATAGAAAATTATATTTCTCGGTAAAGTTTAGTTTACTTCATAATTGGATTCCTTTTATATTAACTCGGGTTTCTATTAAACTACTAATAAACGAGGGCTTTGGAAACTAATTTGATAATATAATACAACGCTTTTCTAAAATTACTGACATTATTCCGTAACTCCATTCTACCTATACAAATAGATCCACTTCTAAAATTAATAGGAGCACCATATCAAGCTGTAAATTTCCAGTATAAGCTGATCTCGCAATGTATAACTTGAATAGCTGCCCGCCCCGACTTCGCACGGGTAGCATTAAGTACTTATCTACGGCGCACCTACCTACCTACCTACACCTACCTACATACATTCCTACCTACTTACCTACCCTACCTGCCCTACCTACTTACCTACCTACTTGGGCAACTGCACGACGATTGATGTCGGGAAATGATATGCTGATCGCGCGGTAAAGTCTGCTTGCGCGATCCAGGATTTCGCGTGACGTGTGATGCATAGTTCGCGTATGGCGATGTAGATGCCACCCCTTAGTTTCTACTTATAACAAACCATAGGTACACACGGCTACACATCAAGCTACACAGTTCCAATTTATGCTGATTTCGCATTGTATAAGATTTCCGTACAATGCGTGGTCAGCTTATACTGGAAATCTATAGCTTGATGTGTACCTACTTATTCAAACTTAGTATTTGGACGGTCTATTCAGAAATCAGAACACTATCAAACAATTCCATAAAATAAAGTAACCATAGATGACAAATCTTATAAACAATATACAATCTAACACCAAATTAAATGACTAACTAACTATACAAATAATACAAAAACAAAAGGACACTAAGGGTGCGTTCCCACTATGTCGTGACGAATAATTTATCGTTGGAAAATTGTAGATAAAAGTCGTGGACGACAGTTAATCGTGTCGCCTATAATGTGAACACCTCCATTTAAATACATAAGTCACGACTTTTAAACGACACGATAATCTGTCATCACGACATAGTGGGAACGCGCCCTTAGGCGTTGAAGTACTCGTTTGCATCGCTCTCGTCCGGAAACGTGCCTAGAAGACTGGCAGCATTGCCACGTTGAATGGCAATGCTAATTCTTTGGCCAAAGAACAAGTCAGCTCTCTGGTCACGTGAGGTGTCGACCAGTCGGCGAGAAATTTCTTTAATAAACAGGAGACGCGCGCTCGGGGCCATGACCCGAGAGTTTCGAACCACTCGAGCCACATGACCCGAGCGTTTCAAAGCAAAACGGGTCAAAACTAAAATAGCTCTACACAACGCAAAAACTAAAACAGTGCAGATTCTAATTTTGAACCAAAACTAGAGAAGAATGGATGAATACACTTATGAGTGTTCATTCTAAAAGTTGGCAACGTCGCAAATAGCTGTCAAATATTTGCCTGTTTTGATTAATTTAACAATGGCAATATTACTGTATGGAAATAAGAAATGTAGCTAACTAGCGAACTAGAATATTAATAATGAATTGCAATTGTAACATTTATTTTAATGTTGTTACCGTTTTAGGTGTAAAAAAGGCATTGAAAAGTTTCCAAATACTTTTTTTTACATCTAAAACTAAATATCCAGTGTTATGAAATTAATTATTACATTTCTTAATCAATATTTTAGTTCACTAGTTAGCCATATTTCATATTTCCATACAGTAATATTGCCAAATTAATCAAAACAGCGAAATATTTGACATCTATTTGCGACGATGCCCACTTTCAGAATGCACACTCTTAACATCTAAACTCAATATAGAAATCTAAGTAGCTCTCTACAAATAAGAGGTACCCTACCCAATTACTCACAATGAAAATAATAATAAACTACCCCCGGTAAACTAAAGCCTCTTAAACATGAAGGATGTTCATCGAATACGTAGGCACGGCTTGTATTTCAGTCATTCATTTTTTCAAGTGGGGTATACTATGCCTTACGGTCCCTCACAATATAACATGGACTACTCGAAAACAAAGTCAACAGCCTTGAGATCAGTTTCGTCATGTATCCTTACATTGTGCAATATTTCGGGGCCCTCCGTTCTTCCCTAAAGGTTGGGTTGTAAGTATACGTTGCATGTCGTTCTTTTTTTTGACATTTTTATACCTCTATTTTCGAGTCTATTCAGTGGAGTACGAATAGGGTCAAGAAATGTCACTATGATTGTATATAGTGAATTAGTGAGTGACGAAATCTGGTAGTTTTATCTAAATGGGATTGAACGATCGAATAATGACTTATACGATTAAAACTATTTCAGGTAATTTAAAAAACTTTTACTTCTCACTTTTCTAGACATAAAGGCTTATTAGAGAGCTGAGCTAGAAATTCAGCTATTTGAAGCTATGGTCTATTCAAATCCTTATTTCCATTTAAACAAACATTAACTTTATGCAAGTGTAAATAACGCAGTGCGTTTGTAGTGCAAACTGAACCTTATGTGTACAGTGTAAGTATTACAGTTGTTTTTTCTAAAACTCTAAAACTTGTTTGTTGACATGCTTGACACAAATAAATTGGGAACGCAGATAAGAAACTAGGATTCCATAAAATATAAAGAGATCTCACGTTTGTCATACTCCTATTATAAAATTACGCTACAACGTCATTACATGTCATCTCATCACAATTCGTCTTAACACAGTTCCCTACAATTTGGCCGTAGGCAATACAAAGCCAAAAGGGCACACCGTATCGAGGAGAACGGAAATGGAGTCCAGGCGAACGGAAATAGTCCGCCGGTGGGAAGCCGAGAGGCCAGCAGACAACCTGCGACGCGCAAATAACGCGCCTCTCACGTTAGATCGAACATTTGTGACCTAGGCTTTATTTCCTTGTAATGCCCCCTTACAAGGAAATAAAGCCTACTGCTGCTGCTGGCAGCTGGTGCGCGCACGCGCACCAGCCCGCACGAGGACGCACCGCCACGCACGCGTTCAACGCGCGTCTGCGCTACCACGCACGCTAGGTTTCCCACGGTGCGTCGTGCGCGTGCGTCCGCGATATGGCGCACGGTGGGATTTGAGCTTAAGAATGGTTAGATTGATTGTGGCAGCTATTAAAGTCTATGACAGTTGTAAGCTTTTTGGAATTGTCAATGGTGTTTTTTTGTATCTGTACTATCTCGTTAAAATGAGGTAATAAATCAAATTTTAGCTTCCGTAATGAACATTGCGTTTGCAATGTGCAATAAATAATCACTGTTGACTGTGGAAAAAAAAAACAATTAAGTCCGTCATGTCAGTCAGATTTTTAAATAATTTTAGACACGTATTTATTGCTTTATCATATTAATAAAAAATGGTTCATATAAAACGCATTTAAGTTGGGGAGTGGGGGCTCGCTAAGTCACAAGTCTGTATAAAATCTACCGGGGAGTGACGTCATGCCACATTTTAACTCAATGTATTGCCGTAATCTTTTGCTTACGTATAAAAAAAAAGTGTCCAAATTATTTTTAATAATCTACCTGACGAACAAAAAAAAATATCTGTTAACATCCCTACCCTCTATCTAATATTATAAATGCAAAAGTTAGTTCGTTTGTTTGTTACGCTTTCACGTTAAAACGGCTGAACAGATTTAGATGAAATTTGAAATTTTTTTACTTTTTATTCCGATATTCCTACGGGATTGGGACTTAAGCGGGTGAAACCGCGGGCGCAGATAGTGTTTTATTAATGATATGAAGGTATCATTAATAAAACACTAGCTGCGCCAATTTAATTCTCAGTTTCTGTTAAAATCAATCATAAAAACACCAACACAGACATAAGCTATCTGGTACATAAATAAACAAAGCAATAAAGCTCACAATCTGCACTCACAGTCACAGCTTGTTTAAAAAGCGTGAAATAATTCAAAAGCGAGAGATTCTCGTTAAAATGCAGCTTGAATTTACTAACCGCGGAGTTCACTTTATCACCTGGGCTGTTCACTTTATAGCAGAGATCCGCGGTCCCATAAACTTGCTGTACCTACATAAACGCGCACTTTCGCTGACATGGAAAATAGTTTACAGGCTGTCTCCACCTTACAGACACTGTTTATCTCTTTAACCGCCAGATATAGTCCTCTAATCTTAAGAATAAAACTTTATTCGCCATTTTTAGGGGACGGTTTATGACAACACTTTGTAGACGGAATTAAAGATTAAATGGTTAATGAGTTGTTTGTGAGCGCGTTTGAAAGTTTTTAACGTATTTTCGGTTTGGTAGTTAGCTTGATTTTTATTTGGTTAGTCACCGGTCTGGCTAATTAAAGGGATGGTTGAACTACGTAAAGGTTTCCCAAGAGTTTAAGTTAACACGTTCAATGTCGGGAGCCGTCCTGGAGGGTTCACGTAGTCGCATATGGGACGCCGGGAGCCCTCGAGGAGAGTTCATTTTAAATGTAGGTTTTCTTATTGAATGTACATCAGATTTTATTTTCACGATTTAGAATGCTAATACAGTGAAAATAAAATCTAATTTATATTTTAACAAGATTTATTAGTGCATTGGTTATATATTGGTATTAGTGCATTAAAATCTAATTTATATTTTAACAAGATTTATTTGCATTGGTATGCAAGCAGTTTTTTTTGTTCACGGTTACAAATATCCACAAATTTTTTAAAAGGTTAGAGACTTCGTTTTACAGTGTTTTAAAACACAGTTGTACACCTAATGACGTTGACCGTCCGCGATGGTTAACCTTAGCGTAAACGTAATGCCAGCAACCCTCCAGAAGCGTTCACTTCCAATATGTATGGTGGCATGGCGTATGAGTTCTATGAAAAGTAGGTGGAGTCGAAAGTGTTAATGAATGTAGACAGCCAACTAAAAATACTGGCGTGTTATAATCATGTGCTACGACCCCAGCCTTCTTTCGTATCGTAATACAATCTATGCAACCCCTCTGTCTTAGCCGACGTTCGCACGGACATAATAAAATCGCGGTGATTTTTTTTCGTATTAGATTTTGGTAGTGTATTTTCTTAAAGCGCTGGGATACGCGCTGAATGCGCTCTGTTGGATATTTTACTCTAGGCGCTAAGCATAGCGTCAAAAATCCAATACGCAAAAAAAAACCGCCGCGATTTTATTACGTTCGAATCTAATAAAATCGCCGCGATTTTTTTTCGTTCTCACGGACGCGTCCGTGTGTCTCGGCTTATCCTGCAATATTTCATAACAAAGACCTAACGAACTCGTATGACTTTATCATGTAACCACCCAATATAAATGTATTGCAGGTACAAGTAGCTACCCACATTTCACGAAGGAACTCAATGATCGCTGTTTCTAAGTCACTTAACGTGAACGAGTCGCACAGTGGTACCAAACTGAAAAAAAAAATGTTCAAAACCGGCTACAGCCTACATTTCTTCACCGATTTCCAATTTATTTTTTTACTTTCTCTAAAGATATTTTACAACAATCGCTCATTGCTCGTTTTTCGATATCCTTCTCTAAAAATTTGCGATATAACCTCAAATGTTGAAAAATCATATTTTGTGCTCATAATACAATGATATTTTTTTTTTAATATATTTTAAATGATAATAATAATGACCGGATGTCCGGAAAGTTATTCCTAAATATTCATGTGTCAAAATGTTTTTTTTTAAATATTTTTTAGGTTAAGTATGTTACTTGAACAAACCTGAAATTTTTAGAGAAGGATATCGAAAAACGGGCAAAGAGCGATTGTTGTAAAATGTTTCTAGAGTAAGTAAAAAAAAAATGGATATTGGTGAAGAAATGTAGGCTCTATCCGGTTTTGATTTTTTTTTTTTCAGTTTGGAACCACTGTGCCCCGTCGCGGTTGCGGTCGCTCAGCACTCGACAATCGAAAACACAATGATCCAATGTCGGCTTAACGATTCCACGCTCGACTCTTTCCCATTAAAAGTTCTATGGTAGAAACAAATGGGGAATGAAAAGCTCGTTTCGCTCGCTCGTTTCGCTCTCTCATTTCTCGCTCATCTTCTTATGTAGCGTCACCCCAATCTTCCGATATAAGCAATATCAGACCGTTTACGTTCCCCTGTCGACGGAAAAACTCTTATTGTACAATAAAAATGTTATGAGGTAACTCTATTCAATGAACTCTTCTGTTATTGAAATCGGTAACGTTTCGCTGAAAGTAGCCTTTCTTATGGAGCGAGGATAATAAACAGTGGTTTTGTCTGTACCGTACCCTTTTGTTAGAGACTGTATCGTACGATTTGGTCTGATTGCTTTTTTTCTCCAGATCATCGACAAAGCGGTTGTGGTGCGGATTTTGGTCTTCTTTAGCGATGAACTCAATTTTAAGTCTAGCTTTTAGCCAATAGGAATAGCTATAACTTCTAGTTTCACGTTTTTGTAACTGCTGAAAATATTACAACAAACGATATCAAACTAAACAAGGCGTAGATAATCATCATTGTCTTGTCCTGATCCCAATTTATTTGAGGTCTTTGTTCCATACTTCTCCATTTATCATTATCTCGAATATTCGCATCCGCATCCGCATTAATTAATGCGGACCTCATGCGGTTGCAGATGTGGGTGGAAAAGTGTGAATTAATTAAGTTAAATAATAATCAACAAAATGTAAATTATAGGTAATCATATATATCATCAACATAGCTCTAAATCTTCACATTTTCACGAAATAGTCTTAATCAAACATATTTCGAGAGATATACAGATTTTTAAATATTATAATTATTTTATTATAATAACCGCGAATTGAATTATTCATCAACATACAACGAAACATCACTGTAATGTAAAAAAAAAACGGGTTGCACTCCGAGAGTGCCGGCAGAAGTGAAAACTTGACTGCTTTTTTTTACCCATCAATATGGGTAAAATTTCTTACGTCGCAATCCTTACGTAATGTCAAAGACTATTTATTTTGATATTTACTTTGTCGGTTGCTAGGTAACGGATCTTACGGTCACGTTCTGACACGAGTTTAACATTTTTACCCATCGCAAAAAAGTGCACAACGCCGCTAAAGAAGTTTTCACTTAAAAAACATTACTCTCCTTCTGGGGCAGTCGGGTAAAAACGAATGAAATTTTGAATTTCGCCCTGACGCATTGGTGGATCTTGAGATCCGCATGCGCATCCGCGGATGAGAACCAGCAAATATCCGCATCCGCATTCGCATCCGCGGATGTTAAAAAATCTGCATCCGTAACATCCCTGATGTGCACACATTATGTGCATTTTTATTTAAGTTACAAATGTTTGAATTTCGAGTATTGCATTGCTATTTCATTCTGAAACTTCAGAGTTATGAACTATTATTTGCAACGCTTACATTCAATATTATTTATTCCATGTAAAATACTGGTATTCAGCTGCATCCGGTTAGACTGCAAGCCGACCCCAACATAGTTGGGAAAAGGCTCGGCAGATGATGATGACATTCAATATTATCTCACTTTCAACGTTCATATTTTATGAAAAGTCTGTACCCGTTCCATCAATACCAGCACACCAATAAGCTAAAACCGAAAAGCGCCGAACACAACAGTATCTTCAAGTATCGATGCAATTCCCGAAAGGATGCGTGCCTCTATTTCCCCGTCTGTGGGCGAAGTCAATATGTCGTCGGAGATGAGTTATTTTTCCATAATTCTGACTTGCCGGCTCCGGCGGCGGTCGGGCGCCGGAGCCCCGAGAATTCCCAAATAAATAATAAATACGTCAACCCACATAAGCAGACATGTGCCTCACAGAGCAATGCAAACTTCGCCATATTTGTTTTTCGAATTTAATATGCAGTGGCTTAGTTGCCTTTAGAGTAGCTTCTCCCAAACTTCATGTTTATTTTATACTAAAAAACTTTTTACAAAAAAAATTAAAACCGACTTCCAAAAAAAACCACTACAAAGTGAAAAATAACTTTAATTTCGGAAGTCAGTGTCGCTGTTTTCTAATTTTCATTTTTTGCCACCGACTTCCGAAATTAAAGTTATTTTTCACTTTGTAGTGGTTTTTTTTGGAAGTCGGTTTTAATTTTTTTTGTAAAAAGTTTTTATTTTTCACTTTTTAGTTGTGGTACCTACCCCACACAATATCCAATACCACTAACTGCAATAAATAACAGTGACAGGAAGTTATCATCATATCGTCCATATAAACTAAGTGGGAAAAATATGTATTATTGAAGCTAACTCAAAAACTATCTAAGCAAAGTCAATGAAATTTATATGGGACCACCTCGGGAGCTTACCCTTTCAAACAAAAAAATAATTTTCAAAATCGGTCCACAAATGGCGGAGATATCGGTGAACATACATAAAAAAAAAAAAAAAAAAAAAAACATACATAAAGTCGAACATAGAACCTCCTCCTTTTTGGAAGTCGGTTAAAAAGTGGATTTAATTTAATAGTTAAGTGGGGTTTAAAATATGTGATTAGTGCAAACGAAGTGCAAATGCATATCATGTTAATACCCACTGGAATTGCAGTCGACGGTGATACATAACTAATTTAATCGTATTAAGTGCTGACAGCGTTGAAATGGCTGTGTATTAAGTAACTTTTAACGAGAATAAAAACAAAACACAAACAGTAAAATAAAATAAAAATAACTTCAAATAATATTGGGCATCAGTTCTGGTTGTGACGTGCTCTGTGCAACTGTTGTTTATAGGAGCTCAAGGGATGCCATACCACGGAATAACTTCCGACGAACTAGTTGCACCCTCCTCGTTCCGTACGTTCTACAGGGACTTATGCTCTGCTCAAAAACTTTCACATTTTAAGACATTATTTAGTTTCCATGCGGCACCCTAAGGACTTTGCTGGTAAATTATTAAATTTACCAAACTTCAACGTTTAATATTAAAGTGCTCGACTTGACTTTTGTTGGATTCAATTGAAAGTTTTGTCTTAATTTTGTTTTTGATTTTTCTTCACGTTTTCGAGCGAGTTTATCACGTATTGCGTTGCCCACTTCATATTTATTGAAGAATTACTCCACTCCACTTAAAGTGGAGTAATTCTAGTATATTTTGAGCACAATATTCCGATAGTCGACTAAAGTGCGTTCGGCTCACTGAAGCGGAAAAAGCACTTTTAATTTTTAACAGAATTATTAACTTACTCGCTGCCGTAAAATAATTTGCCTACCACTTATACACGAAGGTTTTAAAAATAATTAAGGCCATCGTTTTTGTAGCTTGTTCCAAAATACTTAAAAGCAAATTACTTTTTGTAATAAGAGGCACTATAAGTACCAATTCCCACTCATCATACTCACATTGTAATCTCATACATAACAAAGGTGAATTTTCGCCAATAGATACTTATATAGGCGATAGATGGCGTTGCATGCCGATGGCCCAGCGTTCACGTGGTCAGGCTAAAGCCCCATTGTGCTGCTAAGCTGCTATATCCGGCTAATGGGCACTGCCCTTTGTGATTCGATTTTCATTTCTATTGCTGCATCAGACGCACATGCTGCGCTAAATAATACGTGCTGTTTCTCTGCCTTTCGTTGTTATGTTTTGATTATAAGTGTGGGTGGTTGCTGTAATGAGAAGTTATTGTAGTCTGATTCATGCTGTAGTGTTTGTATTTTCTACTTGTGTTTTGTGCTTAATTGACAACGGTTTTATAAAACCTTCCTTGTGGGATTTAAAACAAGACATTCAAAAACATTAACAGTTTTAAATACACTATTTTGGGTATTACACCACGCATAAAAAACCACTCCAGTCCAATAAACGAACTAAACCAACAGCACATAAGTACAAGAGCAGCCACTAATGACCTGAGATCTGACCTACATAGCACAAAGAGCAATTTCTCACAGTCGAGTCTCACCGGGCAATGTACAAATTACAGCGTCCCATTTGGCTGTAATTCGGGTTTTGTCCGACTACCCTCATAGGCGCACGCTACAATTTACGCCGGACGCGGCCAGTCGTGAACGAGCTGTCGTCACGGCGCCACGTGTATTTTACTGCAGCCTGCGTTTTATATGGCATTATTTAGCCTAGTTGCCGGTTAACAGATAGTTGGACGTTTGCTGCATGCTCAGTGCTCACATGTTCTGTAGTAAATGAGGCATAACGCATGTCAGGTTTTTTACAAAAAAAAATGCTAACTGTATTTTTTAACATGATGTTAACGTGCATTGAAGTCAAATTTGAATAGCATTAACTGCAACTCAAGTTATGAGGAACATTAACACGTTAACAGTGGCTTATAAAACTTCAAGCAAACGAAAACTTTTCAGATAACACTCCATAATCTTCTCAAAATCCCCAGCGATAATTAGGTAACATTTTAATAATACCGAAGTATCAACATTAAACAATAAACAAATGAGGGTTGTTTCTTAAAAAAGAGATTTCATTTTTATGTTGAGACGTCTATCTGACGAGCTGAGCGACGAGGCGAGCGAATTAAAGATTGTCAACAGATTTATTACTCGGTCCGGTGAACTCCCCCCACAGGGAGATAATATTACTTACCTATTTATTCTGTTCGTACGATTCTAGCCCGTCTTGTTATATTTTTGGGGGATCTGCCAATTAGATAGAAAGTTTGATGATGATTTTTTGGGACATAGAGTTAGTGCACGGCTTGAAATTGATAACATGCTGAGATCACTCTGGATTTCGTATAAGACTTTGACAATGGCTTTAAAATAAATATCAGAAATGCTGAATTAAGCATCATATTTTAATTTTATTAAAAACCACAATACAATTTGTGTAACATTAACCCAATCAAAATATCCTCATCGATCTGTAACGAATATAAAATAGGTAACTTTACCTCACGAAATCAATATCAATACAAAAATTAACACGGCGGAGTAAGTCAACTAGACACAGTATGTTTGTCGGTCGTGTGCGCCACTAATAGGGTATTATGAACTTCGGCTAAGAACTCAAGGGCTGAAGGGTGCTAGAGGGAAGGCGCGGGGGTGAGGCGGGGGCGCGGGACGAGGGCGCGGGAGGTATTTGAGGTATCTCCTCCGCAGTAGGCAACGGGGGCGAGATTACAGATGGCAAGATAAGCCTCGAATTAGATACAACGAATTTTGTATGATGTTGTAAAGGTATTAACCGTCTTGCGTATCCCTGCTTTGAGAATAAAATATCAGGTTTATTTTACAAAAACCTTTTAAGCGGGCATTATGATATTAATGCATCTATATTCGGTTTTGGTGTAGTTAAAATTGTGTTTAATTAATAATTACATGAAAATGTTCGGCGTTGAATTTTGGCGGAACGTTGTTCTGATAAAGTTGCCGAAATCAGAACATTGCCTCGGGGGATGAATGAGCTTGAAAATGGTAAAAATGTTTTTTTTTGGACATTTGTTGTAAGGAGCCCTATTAAAGAATAAATATACTGACGGTATTTTCCTAATGTTTCCGGTAATACAATATAAATAGGAGGAATATTCAAAAATGGGTGAAACTCTGAAACATCATGTGATCCTCAGACCGCAACCAAACCAAATTAGGCAACAACTATGCACTATTATACCTTCCTACGACTACAATCTTCTATTTCAGCACACATGTGATGCAGACATTAAGAAAAACGTAGTAATCCGTAGATTACCTGATAGCATTTCAAACTTTTCTTAGCCCTCCTTCGAAAATATACCAAAGCATTCCAATTCCAAAAAAAGACAACATTACAAAGCGCTTTTCCTCCGAAATACGCATTCACAATAAGTCAGTTAACATTTAATTAGGCGAGCTAAAAGTGCCGCGGCGCGCAAACAACTGAATTATAAAAGGCAAAACGGATACCTATATTCCTTACCTTGAGAAGAAGGAACACCGGAGGCTTAGAGGGAGCGTCTTGCCGGAGCCCGGAGGCTGCATCCAAACACAAAAACACCCCAGAGCTGTTCTTAAATCTCAATTAAGGTTAAAACCGTGTCTCGGGCGCACGTACACTGAATTAAATTAATGGCCGCACATATTGCAGTGCTGTGGCGCTCCCGATTAATTGCGTATTTTTTCGGTCTTCTTTTGTTTTCAGGTTAAATGTTTTATTAGAGACTTGTTTATTTACTGGCGCGTGGGATAGGGAATTGCTCTTTGTATTAATTATTGGGCTTAGTGGCTTTATGGTACGTCTGTTCTAGAGAATAATTTAATCACTTCTGTAAGAATTAAACTGTTAACATTTTAGACATTAAGACTAATACTCGTGTAGCTTCATGAGACGTTATTATTAGAGGAGTATTAATCTAATAACGTAACAGTACAGCCAGACAAGTAGGTAACATGCATGGTGGCGGCGCCGACGTGGAGCGCCTCTAAATCAAGTTGGCAACTCCACCGCTGACATTACACGAAAATGACTTTATAACGCAATATTGTGTACAACAACCTCGCAAACTTAAACTATTTACCTAGTGAACAAGTTTCGCGTTCCGTCCGGATGCCTGGAGCGTGTTCCCTACATTAAAACACGGGATAATCTGTATGCTGTGCGTCGCATTTTCGCCAAATCTGGCGTTGCCATGACGACGGCCCTTGAAGTAAAACCCCACAGTGAAGAGTCAAAGCGTAAGGCGAAATAATGACGCGACGAGATATGGCAGCCGAGTACGTGCGTAGTATACAACGCGTTTACTCTACTCTAAAAATATATTTTTCGTTGTACGAGTATCAGCCTTTGTGTGTTTGTTTATGGAATCGGATCTAAGGGCTGTAAAGTTGGATCAGTAGGACAGGATCAAAATAAGTATATCTTACGGTTAAACTTTACTTTTCTATTTATTTCTGATATCCGCTCAGTTACAAAAAAATGGAAGTAAGATTTAAAATTGTAAGATGTCCTTCAGGTAAATTACTAAAAGAATAAATTATTACATAACATACTAAAAGAATTTTGGACGAATACTGACCTTATTGGTGATGTTCTTCAGAAAGGACAGGTGCGTAGTACTCGCAACCGGCGTACGTGTATGACTAGATGTATGAACGTAAACGAGGCAAAAGGAGTATTAAGGATCGTAGCAAGTGGCGTTCTGTAGTTTCTGCCTACCCCCATGGGAAGAAGGCTTGAGTTTATGTTTGTGTATGTATGTATAAATATTAGGTTTTCTAGCTAGCATGTAAGAACCTAATTAGCTATCTGATATGTACGGCTACTACAGCATAATTAGTAATTGGACATGCACTACAAAACCCTATTCGGTTACAGTCACCTTATCCTGTGATGACGTCACAATTAGGGTTGTTACCCAATTTCGTCTTTGATCTAAAAGTCCAGTAGTTTTAGGCCCTGTTCCCACTCGTTGTCGTGTTCAAACTGTTATGGCTTGTTCAGTAAATGGAGCTTTTCACATATAAGTCTCTATTATGGAACGATGATCGCTCGCTTACAGCCCACATACGACGTGATTATTACTCGAGAAACGAGGCACTAATTACATAGCAACAACTATTACTATTCAATCTGTGACAATACATACCTAGTATAGGTGTTGATGCCTGGTTTGCATTGCGATGCGGTCATCGCACATTCCCGGGCATAATATTATTGATATGTGTGATATTGAGAGCTTCATTAGTGACAGCAATCTGTTTGTTTCCTGTTTATAGATAATTTATGTGTGTTTTGTATGATCATCTCCTACCAACTCTAATACCTTTACAAATAGTAAAGGTATTAGAGTAGTTACTTATTAAGAACTTTTGCTTAGTGAATTTTTTTGTCACACTCGTAACTTGTACGTTCTCCGTTTTAATCCGATTTCCTTCCATTAATGTCTCAACAAATTTGATATACGAAAAAAATATTACATTATCTAAATCACAAGAACATGTTAAAAATTTCTTATTTCTAGTCTCTCTCTCAAAACCAAAAATAAATAAACCGAAAACAGAAACACACATCAAAATAACTGTTAATAAAATTAAAACTGACGGGTAGTCACACAAGTGATTGTGATCACATTACTACACTAGTGTCATAAGGAAAGAGGGGACAACTCTATTATTTTTAACGAGCAAATAAATATTCGGCATTCGTTTACATTTTCATAACGAATGGGCGCATTTTAAAAGCCTTATTACTGGGTGTCACGCCTTGACGTACGACGTACGGTTTCCCGATAATAACTTATCGATTTTTCAGTTTTTCGGGAAATTAATACCTATATTATTTCAGTGATGACGTTAAAAAGAAGACTCGGTTAGTATTTGGGTTTTTAGGGTTCCGTAACCGAAGGTGCCAAACGGAACCCTATTACTATCCGGTGTCCGTCCGTCTGTCTGACAGCGGGCTGATTCTCATGAACAGCACAGAACAGATAAAACCTCTTTTATCTGTTCTGTGAGCTTAGACAGTTGCAATTTTTACCGATTGTGTATTTCTATTGCCGCTTTAACAACAAATAATAAAAATAAAGTTAAAAATTAAAGAAAAAAAAACGTGTTTTTTTTTGGCGTTTTTTGCTAATTCTTTTTACGATAGTACGGAATGTTTCATGTGCGAGTCCTGCTTGTACTGGTTTGTTTTTTCTACATAAAATTTGAAATAGGTACGAAAAGCCAAATGGGACATGTTCGCCATTATATTGTCCAGTACTTTCTCTTTCATTCAATACGTCAAAGAAATTAAATAGCGCAACGAATTAATCTTCATTCATTTTCATTATTTACACAAAACAAATGACACCCGTTAAATAAGTATGAGTTTTCCATTAACTACGAACGAATTCCCCAATAACTTACGTCGGATCAATATGCTATTTACTTTTTTAACTACTAATTGAATTGGGCTCGTACTTATACAGTCCCGTTCAAATTAATTAACTCGTTGAACAGGGAGCCACTCGCAATACGGTCGCATTCACTTTTATAGGTGATAAAAATCTTCTTCTCTAAATACTCCATATCTTCCACAATAATGCTCCTTAAATTTTATTTGACAAACATTAAAATATGTAGTGATTGTTCGGGGTTTATTAGCAGCGTTTTATTACTCTTCGTCGCACATACACGGGAGAGAGAGCCCTGCACAGATTGTTGCTTGTGACAATAAATAAGACGTAAAATTTTATTTTACAACGGTAAACGAAAGAAGCTAACGAAATTACATTCAATTACGGCAGTGTGCCCGCGGCATTCCTCCGTCGCAATAAAGGCCGCAGAGTAACGTTCCTCGCGTAAATTTTTCGGACATAAAACTCTGTAAAAGTGAAGTTAGTGAGATGTAGAGCGACAATAAATGTTTATAGAGGTTGGATACCCGCGCGGTGTTCCTGCACGGCCGCGCCGCGCCGCGTCGCGTCTTACCGAGTCACCGCGACTCTCCTCGCCCCACTCAATTAAGTTTCGGCAGAAGAAAAATAAAAATTCACCGTAGCAAAGGTTCTTCATTCGCAGAGCAAACACGAATGAGGCAAATTAAGTGAGCAAAATAACGTGCCCTTAAATTAGGTCACGCAACCAAAGTGAGACTTGGAGGGCCCTTGCATCTCGTTACAGAAATGAAGTATCGCGCCGCACCGCGCCACACCGCGCCGCGCCGCGGTTAATGTAATCAAATTTTTAATTTTTAACTTTTTTCCGTTCTTTGATATTCGTGGAAAGCTTTTCTTTGTGCGTAATTCAGTTAAACGCAGAAATGTGAAGCTTTTAGTTAGTTTGGAAATAAACTCAGCAATTTTCTTCTTTATTTTATTTTTACAGTTTTCTGGTCGGCTGAGCGCTTAATTGTCAGTTTTCCGCTGTGCGAGATATAATAACGGGAATGGAAAATTGGATTTTCCTACCAAAATATTCGGTATTTTAAATACTTCTGGGAAAATTAGAGATGTTGATATCGGATTGATTCTTTGATTTTTCAATTACTTAGTTAGTGTACTTACATGATTATTGTAAGGTTTCAGGTTAGTTTGATTTTATTAAACTTTACAGCTCGTTTACTAGATATATATATTATTTTTAATAAACGACTCATTACCGCTGTAAAATTAAGTACCCTACTGGACCCCAATTCTTGAAAAAGAGTATCACATAGATTTCCTTTCAATAAAACGGAATGGCCACAGAGTTACACTCGTAGTGTTTTAGTTAAAGCACTTTTATGGGTCTCTGAATAAGGGGGCCGGTATCCCACCGTCGGTACACCATAGACCCCATTCTGTTATACGTGTTACTGTTTTTTTATGTACCGACTTACACCACCAAGATTGCCTATTCTCGATTTTTCTAACACGTATTTTGATATACAGGGTGATTCGTGAGAAGGGCATAATGTTTAAATTAATTTTAATAAAGACATTAGTAGGATTGGGAAGACTTGGGCGAAGGCTTTCTATTCACATAAATATGTTACATTATTATTTACAATTTAGACATTTATTTTAATAAAAGAGCAGTAAATAAAATTGAACAATATTTTTTTTTGTTTTCAAGTGATCGTCGCCCTCTTTAATTAACACTCTGTATACAGTATGGGTCGATAATCACGTCGACCCTGCGTACCGGCCGTGATAATTAGATGTTACGAATTAGGGAAACATACATCTTAACATGGTAGTGTGGATAGATAAGATGTTCGTGTAATCTTAGTTAATTTACGCAAAATCTTTCAGGAAATACGAAAAAGCAGTACCTGTTTCAAATTATTTAAATGGAGCATTATTTACAGAAAAAAATAATTTGTTCCCAGCTTTATTTGCGAAAATACTTTCAGTAAAGTACGAAAAAGCCAATTCAAATAATATAAACTGTGAAATACTTAAAAAAGCACATTCTCAACTCAACCTCGGATTTCATTTGAAAGCTTTCCATATCAATCTGCCTAGCCTTTTCCCAACTATGTTGGGATCGGCTTCCAGTTTAACTGGATGCAGCTGACTATACCAGTATTTTACATGGAGCGACTGCCTATCTGACCACCACAACCCACTAATTGGGTAATACGATACCCCTTAGTAACACTAACTAACTGGTGTCACACTTTCTGGCTTCTGACGACTCGTAACGACTGTCAAAGATCCACGAATGACAGCCGGGACCAATGGCTTAACGTGCTTTCCGACGCACGGAGGAGTCTCGGTATGTAAATATGGTCACCCATCCACTGCCCAACCACGGCAAGCGTAGCTTAACCTGAGAGAATGACCCGTGCCGCTGTTATTACTTAGCCACGAGCTCCTCACTCCTCAGCTTTCGTGTGTGTAATTTACAGACATAATACAAGTTTCACGACTTTAGCCAAAACTTTCAAAATTACGTCACAGCACAGTAAAATAAAATCCTCAGATTAATCCGCAGACACATAATTCTCGTTTATCTCGGTAGCCGAAATTACCCACTAACGTAACCAATTTTCTTACCTTTGACAAAATCACGGCCCTTACCTATTACGTAACATTACCCAAAGGGCGCACGCGGCGCGAATACGGCGCTAAACACATGTCGGGCCATTCATGCGTTTTTGAGTCATATTAATAAGTGTTAGGGTGTATTTTACTGTGGTGTCTGACGCTGGCAAAAGGCGAACGTCGAGCGAAGTATAAGACACTCTGTGAGGGTGACGGTAGGCCTATAATGGGTCCTTGCTAGGAGGGCTTCGGGACCGCATGTGTTCGTGCCTGCGGTTCCCGCTTCTGAGGAACAAATTAGAAAATCTTTTGGAGAATAATTTAAGAAGTAGGCCCGCGGTTGCCGAGTTAACGTTGTTTCGCGAGCTATATATAGGGTGATCAAAGCTGTACAAGTGTTCATTTCGAGTCGCAGTCTATCGGACGAAAATTACTCGAGAAAGTTTTGTGAATTTACTTTTTCACGGTTTGTCTCAGAATGTGAATCAGAATGCTTCTGTAATTTCTAACATATCAACGTAAACATGACCTAAAAAAGATATTCTAAATGTTATAAGCATAACATAACATCACGCTTGTATT
The DNA here is from genome assembly GCA_948150665.1 of Conistra vaccinii. NCBI lineage: Eukaryota > Metazoa > Arthropoda > Insecta > Lepidoptera > Noctuidae > Conistra > Conistra vaccinii. The sequence continues at coordinate 9,645,747 of OX411327.1, forward strand.
CACCGACGGGTCAGGCAGAGGTGTACCTATAATACACCCACATTTCGCCAGTTATGTTTGAGTCCCATGTAATAGGGGGCGAGCCTATTGCCATCATCCGGGCACAAATACAAACTCCGGGCCGCTACGGAGAAATTTCTGATGGAAAAACCCAATAACTCTGCCCGACCCGGGAATAGAACCCAGGACGTCATGCTCAGCAGTAGAACTTGCGTCTACTAAACCAACGAGGCAGTCATGCATGCATGTGTGCATGTTATAAAGTCTTCATAAAATCACATTATAATAAAAACAAAACCTATGATATCCATAAATGTGATTTGTGAAGATAATATAGTTATGCAGCTCTGAAAAACCGCAAGCGCCTGTGCCACTTGCGTAGCCTGTTTCTTAATCTGAAACAACACCCTCTAATATTGAGTGATTCGTAAGAAGGGGATATTTTTTTAAATAGTTATAATAACATCCTAACAAATATTATGATAAATGCGAAAATGAGTTTGTTTGTTACGCTTTCACGCTAAAATGGCTGAACGGGTTTAGATGGGCGACGCAAGCGCCTGCTTGTTTCTTGATCTTAAACAACACCCTCTAACATATTTAATTACCGCCGCTTCCCGCTCTTATTTCCATATACATGTATATCTACCGAAACATGTCGGAAATCACGCTTTTTCCTACGACTACAGGTACCTACCTACGCGTGTAATTGAGATGCCATGTTATTAAGATTTTAATGAACTTGAGGTACACTTGCATGAGCAAGAGAGTAAAGTTTAAAGAAATATAAATCTGCGTACAAATATGCATATGCATACGTAATGCGTGTACGTGTTTGATATTATATTTTTTTTTTTTTGATCGCACTGACATTGTTCTATTTAAAATAAGTACGCTCATATCTTCTTCTTTTCGTGTGGCTAGTGACTAACCTGGTGTCAGAGTTTTAAACCCGCCCATGGACCTCTGACTTGGCTTTACATGACTTCGAGAAATATCTTTCAGCCATGCCGGTTGGGATCACGATGTTTTCCTTCACCGTTTTTGAAGCAAGTGTTAATTATAGGTACAATGCGCACATGAATCGGAAAAGTCAAAGCCTTGGGTTCGAACTCGAGACCATTCACGCTGATATTTTAAACCAATATTCTATTTAAAACCAAACCACGAGCGAAAATATTCGGAGAATTTAAATACAGCAACTCCACAATATTCGAGATTGTTCCCATGCGGCGCTCGTGTTCGCGGCCTGCTCATATCAGCAGCTATCCAAACATCGCCGAACTTTCCTCGTCAAACTTTATCTCAACGCGATCATATTTTCGTATTTTTCTTCACCGAGACGCGAACCGTGAACGGTTTAAATGTATTCCATAAATCAGGATACACTTACGAATTTCGAACAAGAGGGCCCAACAAAAATACTTACTTAACAATTTGTCGAGAAATTCGTTGAACGATTAACAAATGTGTTCGTTCGTTGTTAACATTACGTCTTAAATTAATAAAGTTTGGGATTGCCGCGCGGGTGCTCGCGGGATAACATGGCGCGATATGATACTCAGTGTGCCGTCGCGCCCACTACACCGCGGGTACTCGAGCCGGTATCCTAGTACAATATTGACACAAATCCCTTAACTTATAAAATCGTGCTTCCGTCCCCGATGTAGGCAATATGGGATTTCCGTCGTCATTTTGATGTGGACCCCGGGGCTGGGCCGGAGGGGGTCGTGTTTGCGCGGGGGACACCTGGCTACTCAGCCGCCCTGTTTGCTGATCGATATGAGCCCGCTTTTGTGGATGACACACCGCTAATGTAACACTAAAATATATTTTTCATCCCACCATCTCGGAAAGAGTATTTTTAATCTTCAATATCTGAGTGGAAAAGCCGTTTTTATTCTCTAGAGGATAAAGTAAATTGAATTTAGAACATCGTGTGCACTAAGTTTGTGAATTAAAAAAAACATTAAACCTATTTACTGCTACCTCTATGGTGCCGAATATATCATACAACTTTTTTTTAATTTTTTTAAAAACTCAGACTCGGAACCTTCTTGGTGTTCTTTTTTCAATTTGCTTTGTACGCGGTTCTTTACGCGGCATTTTTTCACGTCATTGTTAAACCTTTTATTAAAAACAAGAAACTTGAAAACAAGTGAAAAAACTAAAATGAGTGATTCTAGCGACGAGGAAGTTTGCTTGACGCCAACAGAATTGACTGAAACTGTTAATAATGCGCAAATGAGCTTTCTCCCTCAACAATCACGCGAGAAGTATTTAAAACAGTACGATATGTTCAACACGTGGCGACTAGCAAAAGGAGCCAAAACTTTCTCAGAAAACGTTTTGCTGGCATATTTTATAGAATTATCCGAGAACAAGAAAGCAAGCACTCTATGGAGTACGTATTCGATGCTAAAAGCAACAATAAAGATGAAAAAAGACAAACATATCGATACCTATCCTAAATTAGTGGCATTTTTAAAAAGAGCCTCATCTGGTCATCAACCAAAAAAATCGAAGGTTTTCACAGTATCTGGATATTGAAAAGTTTCTTAACGAAGCACCCGATTCCGTATATTTGGCGGCAAAAGTAAGTCAGTTGCACATTCAGTATCTACTTAAGTATATTAATCTCAATTAAATAGTATACTTAGTAGATGTTGATAGGCATAATTATGCGTTCATATCAATTTTATTCATTTATCTACTACAATACTCTTTACGTTACAGGTTGTTCTTATTATTGGAATAAACGGAGCATGTCGAACTAATGAACTAACACAACTTAATGTCAAAAACATTGAGAAACATTCAGATGACTTACTATTAATTAATTTACCTAATACAAAGACAAAAAGAGACCGCAACTTCGTCATTCGCAAGGAATACGTAACGATTGTTGAGAAATATCAAGCCTTACGCCCGCCTAACACTCCAATCAATCGATTTTTTCTACAGTATCGCAATGGAAAGTGTGTTAGACAGCCTATGGGTACTAATAAAATTGGCAGTATCCCACGAGAAATAGCAACATTTCTTGAACTTCCAGAACCCCTGTTGTACACGGGTCATTGTTTCCGACGAACTTCAGCCACACTTTTGGCTGATTCCGGAGCTGATCTCCTGTCCCTTAAGCGCCACGGAGGCTGGAAGTCCAATGCAGTTGTAGAGGGATACATAGAGGATTCCATCCAAAATAAGTCTAAAATATGTGAAGGCATCGTAGGAGCCATTACACTGAAAGAGCCTCAATCGGATCCTTGGACTGGCCCTTCTACATCAAAAATAAGCCGTTATGAAACACCTAACCATCTCCCTCTCTCTCCAACATTCACGCCAAGGGAATCCGATGAATCGGTACAACTATTAAGTATGACAGATAGTTTACCGAAAAACAGTACACAAGTGACTAACACCAATATTACAGTACCAAACAAAAATATTACACTCAATTTAAATAACTGTAGCAACGTTACTTTAAAATTTTCTTAATTATACCTTAGTATTATTTTGTTATAATTTAAAGATTATTCTGTAATACTTACCTGTTATAATGTAGTAATTAATACCTAAACTGAAATAAAAGTGTACCTATCTTGTGATTGTAAACGTTTTTTTTTTTGCATTTAGTCATTTCCTCGCTGAGGTGGAATGAAAAGTTACGTGTTGCACTCGAGTGCAAAGATTTTTCACCTCGTGCTCTTTTGATTCCCTCGCTAACGCTCAGGCTTCTAATTTTGAATCACTCGCTGCGCTCGTGATTCAATTTTAGAATCCTTCGCTTGCTCGGTCATCAAAATTGAACACGCGGTTAAAAAGCAACTTTGCACTCTTGTATAACAAATAACTATTGACACTTTTCGTCTGAGGATACTATTATATACTATTACTTAAAAATATATAGTTTTTTTTTGTTAAGGAATTGAGATCCTGGAATAACAGATAAAATAACTCTATATTCTTGAATGCTCCTTCAAAATTAATTCAGTAGTTAAGACACAGAAGGGAAACGCAGACACATAATCAAAAACACAACCCTTACCTACTGTACCTAAAGAACAACTTAAAAACACCAAAATCTCCTCACATTCAGCTCAAGCCGGTGCACTTGCATATTAGTAGACACTCATTGAGTCAGTTCGCCGCACACGATTTACCAATAAGTACGTATTTACAGCAATAACCGACAAAACAAAGCATCCGGCTTGCACGCTCCTAATCCTCGATTTGGGGAGGGACTGCGTGCAAATGGAAAAATATTTGTCTGGCAACACTCGGCAAATGTACCGACAGCCGATATCACGTAGCGTTTTATTTTACGCTAAGACAACTACAGGTTGTCGACTTCACGTGTGGACGGGTTTATTTTTCTGCGCTGGCAACACGTTCATTCTTTTACAACGCGATTCGTTCAGGTAGTTTAGCGTGTTTAAAGAAGGTGTAATGCAATCTTTGATTTTTACGCTGGAATTTGCGGAGAATTCTCGAGGATATCCGACTTTTATAAACATCCTGAAAGTGTTATAGAAGGGGTATGCGAATGGAATTAATTTGAAAATGGACGGTTTTAAAACTTAGTTCTTGGGGATGGAGAATAAAAGAAGGAACATTATTTGATTTTTCAAGATAGTTTTGTTTTCAGTTTCCTGCTTAAAGAGTGATATTTATACTCAATAAAAACTTGAAAGTTCCTATAAGTCATTACGTGATTGATAATTTAAATAATAGGTAATACTCTTATGTCAGAACAGATACGAAATACTTAGTATCTACATACATAATATGCATAATCAGATTATAATGGCCCACTGCTGGCATACAGGCTCTCTTTGAGAGGGAGTGGGCTATGTAGAGTGTGTGAGAGTATCTACATATTTCAGTAGAAAACCACTCTATTACCAAATGAAATCAAAACAAACATATACTTATCCTTAAACGGAATTCAAAACTAGCATCACCCTAACCTCAAACACTCCCTCTAAAGTTAGTTAAAAACATATTCGTAGTCTCATGAACAAACAAAATATAAGTGGTCTAAGCTCCTGGCATCGTTTGCAGTGCAAGGTTCACTTTGCAACTTTTCAAATATCTGCTAAACCTCACTTGCTCTTATTACGGCGTTATGACCGAGAGGATCATATTATTATTATTATTGGAACATCACAAGTTTGAATGCATGTGGTACGAAATTCCAAAGGTATTCCGAATATTTGGATGGAATTTCTGAAGAGATGGAAGGTGGAATTTAGTAATTTTTGAGAGTATATAATAAATGTGCACTCATTTTTAAGACATTTTCATACAGTACACAAAACTTTAGTAAAGGAGTCGAAAACAGTGAAAACTGTTTGTTGTTAGTTTTATTTTGCGGAGTCGTCAGGGCTGTCTATTGAGTTATGGGCATCAACATTTTGTGAAGTCAGAGAAATAAAACTTGGACCATGCCTTTTATGTTATTATGTTTTCGTGTCTTGAAATACTGAGATCCAAAATCGTTATAGAACTAATTGCGCGTTTGATTCACACCTTTTTATCATTTCGAAATCATTGACAAATTGAATTGAAATTGTCTTCAAATAAAACGCAACTTTTCAAACATTTCCCGTTTCGCCCGCGTCTGTCTCAGCTGCCCCGTCCAGAAGTGCGTCTCGTCCACGCGCCGTCTACGCCACTTTATGCCTCTTTTACGCCGTGTACGCCCAGATTGCGATCCACCCGCTATTTAAACTGGATCGCTTTACACTCTTCACGGCCTTAATAGACCTGTTCGCTTTTATACCCTAATGACCGCGTAAAATGCTCTGCGTTTGTTTGGCCTTTATTAACCGGTAAGTGATGCAGCTGGTTTATTTGAAATGTTATTATATTTAACGGTTCGTCGGTGATTTTATGAGGCCATTCTCTTTAACTGTTGTGCGCTTTATTTAGGGCTGATAGCAAAATGATTTTATTAAGGACAATTTTATTTACTAAAAATGTAACGTTCATAAAGCATGGTAGGTACTGAAATACTCACATCAGCAGCTCTAGAGAATTCCATCCTTTTGTTTATCGAACAAAACTTGCAGGGAATAAAAGTTAGAATATACTTTTATACAGACACAATCCTCAATATCTGGTCACAGTTCGAGTGTTAAAAAGCTCGGGTTTATAGTGGTTCAATGGGGAAGTTATTGAAAACAAAACAAGTAAGAATACCGAAACGCAAAAGTTGGACTTGTTGCACTGAGACGAAAACTAATAAATGTTTCCCGCGGCGAATATAAGAGCGACTCGGTGGCAGAGCGTGACATTAAACTTGGGTATAAAGTGAGCGTGCAATATCGAGTTAGCGAGTTTCACAGACCAAACAAGACGGCATCGGACTTCCTGGCGTAAACTACTTAAATCTTGACGCGTCTTGCCTCGCTGTCCGCTGCGGGCGAGAATAAACTTGCCGCGCCGTTTATGTGCGACATAGCTGCGGTATGTGGCGAAGGCTTCACGCTACAATCATCTCTGTGTGGACAGGACAACATGTAAAATCGCTTGGTGTGAAAAGGCAGCGGTATGGTGGGATTACAGAGCGATGTAGTCCGCACTTTCGACAGATAACGCACAGTCCGGAGTGGAGTGGCTTTCCCGGTTGATTGACACTGGCTCAGTGGCTTTTAGTTGGCAAACGTAGCCATTACAGGCGGCGAAGTGTTCCGACTCACACATGTTGGAGTACACTTTGAGCGTCATTTCAGGACGTGTTCTAGCTGTATTCGTAGGTGTGCAGACAGAGCTGTCTTGTTTGCGTAGAGCTGTTACGTGCCATGTTGTGTGTTAACTGTTGTAATGTTTCAGTTATTTGAGTAGGTGGAGAGTTAATGGCACGAAAAGAAGATGGTTTTTAGTTGGCAGCGTCTAACTTTGTATATTTAACGCACGAAAATACCATTGATCAGGGACTTTAATTATATGCCGCTCTGTATTTAAATAAACAAGTCTGAAAGTCGCGAAAAGGGAAAATGAAACAGAAGTCTACAAAAGGTTTTTTTACAGCCACTTAACAGCCGTGTCCGATCTAAATGAAGACACCATGATTACAGAGACCAACAAAAACGCAAGCAAACGGCAATTACATTGGAATTGCTAAAAGGACCCACCTGTTGACTGCCGCAGACGAGAATGTTCTCGAAAAAGATTTTATTGGTTGGCTTTCCGCGACAGATGTTCTGCGGGATTTGCTCTCAACTCGGAAAACTTGTGTTTGAGAACGCTTTTCAACTTTGAATGCTGTTTAGTTCAGAGCTCTTTAGCTTATTTTTTGTGACTGTTTAACTTTATCTGGGAACTGCTTTTACCTGTGTCTCTTTTAGTGAATTGCTGCAAATAGAAGCGGAGATATGGTAAAAGGATAAGTTACTGGTTTACTCGTGTATTCTCAAGCAATATTTAGTGTTTAAGTTGACTGTTTGTTTATTACCAGTATTTATCAAAATATTGGTGTTTACTTTATATTTTACTAGCGACTCGCTCCTGCTTCGCACGGTTAACGACTTGACAAAACATCAGATTTCTGAGGTAAACGTAACTTTAATATTAACGTATTATAAACATAAACCTTCCGGAATAAATTCTGTAAACGATGGTGAATACCTCATCAAAATCTGTTGCGTTGCAGACAAACGCAAAAAGTGACTTTGTTTTATAATATGTATAATTTATGAGACTGCTATTTCCAATTACGACACGTTAAACAAAGAAACCAACCTTCTGACATCGCTAAACAAAATCAAATTCATTAGCACATTATAATGAAGTTGGGGAAAGTCCAAAAAGCACGATATTCGGGTGAAATTGATAGGAGAAATTTCAACAAAAACTGTGGCCATATAAGCTTGTGCGGGGAACGCCACACACGGAGCAATTATCTAAAACACACACGACGTTTAACCTCAAATTTCACTAATGAAAATTTCCGTTGGTTGGTGGCGAAGGGCGCACCTTATCGCTTATCTGTGGGATTGCTTTCGACCGACACCCATTATTGTATGGTGTTTCCGTGTCCGACAAATAGGTCGGACGATTTAATGCACTTTGATATTCAATATATAGACTTACTGGTTGTGGAAAATAAATAAATAAAAATTGAAAAAGAAAGACTCAAATAATTCTCCCCTAATTATACATACATCACGCTTTGTTTCCCTGGAGGGTTGGGCAGAGGTATATCTTACGCCAGTTGTGTTTAAGTCCCATGTAATAGGGGGCGAGCCTATAGCCATCAACCCGGCAAAAATCCAGACTCCAGGCTGCTACTGAGAAATTTCTGATAGAAAAACCTAATAACACTTAGCCCAACCTGGGGATCGAACCCAGGACCTCATGCTCAGTAGAAGCGCTTTCGACTACTAGACCAACGAGACAATCCCCTACAAGCGATCGATCTTCCTAGCCTTTTTCCCAACTATCTTGGGGTCGGCTTCCAGTCTTACCGGTTGCAGCTGAATACCAGTATTTTACATGGAGCGACTGCCTATCTGACCTCCACAACCCAGTAACTGGGTAATACGATCTTACCACCCCTTGGTAAGACTGGTGTCAGACTTTTGGGCTTCTGACGACTCGTAACGACTGTCAAAGATCCACAAATGACAGCCGGGGCCAACGGCTTAACGTGCTTTCCGAGGCACGGAGGAGTCTTGGTATGTGAAGATGGTCATCCATCCACTGACCAACCCCGGCAAGCGTAGCTTAACCTGATGGATCGATCCGTGCGGCTTGTTATTACTTAGCCACGAGCTCCTCGACAATCCCCTACAAGCAAGAGAAAATATTAGATTTTTTGTATGTTAGTTTGTAATGGATAATCTCAAAAACCCCTGGAACGATTTAAAAAATTCTTTCACCAGTAGAATGCTATATTATCGCTGAGTAAAATAGGCTATAATTTATTAAGATATCACGCGGAAGAAGCCGCTGGCGGAAGCTAGTATTAAATAAAACCTTCAAAACTTAGCTGTACCTACATAGGAAAATGGAACTTAGGGACATAATACTTAAATTAAAAAAAACTTGTTTAAATAACACAACTTTACAATTCCAATTTCATTTGATGCGCGATCAAAAGAATGTATTTCAATTAACATTGCTTAATGAACTGGCGGACAATAAAATGTTCTTATTAGTTATTATGAAGGGTCCTCTACACAGTAACAAAGTGAACTGACTTTATTACACGACCGGTACAATAACTAAAATTAAATGAAGCCACAAGCAAACGCAAGGGTCGGTGGATGCACGACACAATTTATGTCGCCATTTCCCACCGGCCGCCTGTATCGATGTCGTTTGCATCTGAAATCTTTCGAGCCACGACTATATTAGAGAGGGGAATTGGCTGGGATCTTAATTTATCGAAGTTTTTATGGTTTAATTAACGGAATTCACTTAGGCGAGGGTCGTGCGCGGCGCGGCGGCGGTGGCGCGCGGTGCGACGCGACGTCGCCGCGGTTTGCGCTTTATTTTATACTAATAGATGTCCCTGGGCCGCGCTATAATTAGCGCCAGGACGCCATTGAAAGTTTTAATTGAAAAGCCTTTGTGCAGTTTTATTGTCCGTTAACAATTTTAGAGTGTATTTTCATGCAGTCGCCGCCGCGCCGCGCCGACGAGCCGCCGCGCCGCGCTGCTTAATCTTGACACCTTCGCTTTGTCCAGACACGACGCGCCTACGCGTTTATTTTGTTATTTTAAATATTTTGCAGAAGCATCCCGTTTCGTGCTTTAGGCTAATTTATTTACTTCTTTTGTGGCACGTATTTTATTTACTGAAGAGTTTTTCTTTTACTATTCAATGATTCGGAAGTTGTTCGGGCTTGTTGGGAAACTTTTGGAAATTAAATATGGCGACAGGTACCTACAGGGTAAACGAAACCTATCAAACTCAATAAAGCGAGGCGCACGCGGCGAAACTTTTCATTGTATTATAACAACATTGTTCTTGAAATACGTACTAAATTAATTCACCCTTTCGAAATTTGGAATTCAAAACTGTAAATTTGTAGCCTCTTGCCCCAATTATTATAACATTTATTCTTTATGGGGTAAACAGATCCCTATTTATTAGGGTTCATTATTCGAATTAATTTGTTTGTGTTATGTTGCGGGCGCGGGCGGGAGATAGAGGTTGGCTAACCGCGCGTAAAGAGGCTGTTTTGATATTTAAATGAGGGTTAGGCTTGATTGTGGCCATTGAGTAGGACCGCGGGCGGTCGAGCGGCCACGGGGCGCGGGGCACAGGGCGGCCCGGCCGGCGATACGTGCGGCATACGGACACGGCCAACCGCAAACGGACCGAATACTTCTGTGTGTTAATTATTTAAGAGGTGTTAATTTTAGCAAAGGTCCCGCGAAAATAACGTGGAAAATACTTTCGATGAAGGGCAGAGTCCCTATATACCAGCCAGGCACACGACATAATATATTATAACTATTTTAGATTCATGGTTAACTTTACAAGTCATTTAGATTTTACTCAAACCAAAAGTACAGTAGTCGGAAAATTTGAAAAATCTTTCCTTTTTTAAAATTTCATCAATATCTGCCCCAAAACCCAATATCCCGATACACCAAATAAAAATTAAACCAGTTTAAATTAAGAACTTCATTAACGGCCAGTTGAGGTAACAATAGAATCGCTAATTTTCAATTAGGGTTCCGCAGAGCGAGCGCGGGATCGGTGGGTTCCGATTACAAAGCTAATTACAAGTGTCGCTTTCGTTACACCGCCCGAGTGTTTCCGAGTGTTCCCGAGTCAAGAGCCGAGCTTTTTATCGCTGTTTGGATCTTGTAGGAAATGTTGTTGAGTGGTTCTGTTATAGGGAGCTGGGAATTAGGATTGGTAATTTATTAACTGTTGATTTTCAGTGTAAGTTTAAGGTTATAAATTACTTCGTAATTTGTAAAAGGACTACCTACTAACAGGGGTTTATTTGGTTGCTCGAAAGCTCAAGTAGAACCAAGTTATTGTTCCAATTTTTACTCCATCTATAGTAGGCACCTAAAGCCATGAGTCAGTTAAACCCCTATGAAACTATTAGAATATCTTTATAGTTACCAATTCCACGGATCCCTTGCACCAATAAAAAAGGCAAAAGCACAGTCGATATTGTGCGGAAACACAAATCTCTATTTGCGGGAACGAAATCACATATTCAAACAGACGTCAAGCTTTCGACAAGCGGAAGAATGAATGAATGCAAATCTTCCACGATTTCAGGCCCGTTTCACACTGAATACATTTCACGAGGACATATTGTCGACTACACTGAGTAGGCCCCACAGACCCGCCTTTTATAATAAATATTTTTTGCTTGTAAAAATATGAGTAGATGGGATCCACCGTGTGAGGTAAAGGATCGTTCTCAACTCGACAACTTTTTAATAAAAGGAAGATTAGGAAATCGGCTCGTCGCTTACATTTATAGTAGATGTGAAGAATGTCATATAAGGCGTAACGCGCTCGGATACATTTCACACCTCGCTTGACGCTTTCCCTAAATCTGTTGTCATTTCGGCGCGATCCCGTGGAAATAGGGGCAGGAATCCCTCGGATAGTCGCCAGATATTTGGAGCTATTTCTCACACGAGTACCCCTCCCCCCTGTCCGCTACCCCCTTACCCTCGCAGCAATGCCAACTTCTCCTTTTAAATATTTTAGCGTGTAAAAAGTGAAGTCGTGTTACCTTGTTACTGTGCCTGATTTTTCTACAATCTTACAAATGTAACGTGACTTATTTGACAAGTCTCTCGTTTTTCTCTTAATATAAAGTGTGATATGACTTAAGGAAGTTAAAGTCGCTATAAATTTATAAAATCGCAACGCATTTTTCCTATTATAAGCTTTCGGCGTCGTTTTACATTTTAGCCTATCAGATTAATATTTTATTATGCAATTTGAGCTGAAATTTTCCTGTTACGACGACCGCTCGTCAAAAATCTTAGCTTTATTTGGGAGATCAACAAGGGTTCTAAGAGTATGAGTCTCTGGTGGGCATTGAACAAAGCTCTTTGGAGTAGATCGGATACCTAAATAAAGTATTCTCACGTTTAGAAAGTTTCATGATATCCTAAGCTTCTCGAACTGAATCTATGATATAAAAGTTTCAAAGGCTGTTTTGAATTTCTAAAGCTCCTAAGGCTTAAAAATCTACGTAACATAGCAATAGCAGAAACATATTCCATTTTTCGAAACAGGAATATGTTTCTTAGTTATAAAAGGGCGGCATTGTTTACCTCACCACAGAAGCCTTATATTTCAAAATACGAAAATGAGTCTACGTATGGAAATTCGGCATTGTGTTGACAATCGGCGGTGAATGAGAAGGTCCCAGCGACCGCGGCTATCGTTTACATCGGTCTTCTATTAACAGACAGCTTAACTCGGCTCCGCACCATTTGTGTTTTTCCGTGCAGACAAATCGGTAACAATAAAACGAGGCCCTCCTTCACAATGCCCGCACGCATGGCCTGCTTTTAATTTGCCGAACGTATATATCGGATCGTGCGCTCCGCCGGGGATCGCTTAAAAACACTCCCCGGAAAATCCCGCAGGTCTGCCCTCCGCTTAAGGCTCTTGTCTGTTTTTAATACCTCTATTTTTATTGCGTGTGTAAATTTCCTCATTCAACCGTTTTTATTTGTTCTGCAAACAAATCGAAGCGTCCGCAATTAGGGCCGATCGATTACTCATCAAATCTCATCGGATTTTGAGATGATACGCCAAAGAGAGTAGAAAGTAATTAGAGGCGCGTACTCTCTCAGGCGTACGATGTTTTGTTGATAATTCAATAATCCGGCCCGAGGCGGATCTCTTTTCACGACGCCTCTTGTCATCCCCCCGTCTCATCCCTCGCACTCCACTCGATTCCGATAGCATTCTTATGTAATCAGTTATCTTGTTTTTTTCATTTCCTACACCATATTTAAGGACGATACAGTACTCGCAAAAAGTTATTTAAGTCCCGAGTATTGCTCGATACAAATAAAGTTAAATTGGCAAAGTTGTCCAACGAAAAGAGGGATAGGAGGCACAGGTGACATCCATTACGATTCCTCAAAATTATTTTGTAGATATAAATTAGTTTGAGGGATCGTTAAGGTACTCGCTACAACATTCTGGCGTCAATGAATATATTTTTCACGTCGTAAACAGCGATAGCTGGGCCAATTTGTGTAGTCCGCATGTAAGTAGAAAATATGGTGGTTGGTTAGTTGCAGGGTGGCCACCTGCGGGGCGAGGGGCGCGGGGGGCGCGGCGATGTGCGTGTTTGCACCTTATATAGGGAAATGGAACAATTAATTAAATTAGCACTTAAATGTATGGTCGCGGTAAGGACGGGCGCGCCGCAGACAAACACTTTTATTAAAACTATACTTCTTTCAAATTGTTTGCAGGCTTAGGTGTTATGAGTTTTATGCTTCTCGGCCATTAGAAACTATGTTCTCATGTAGTTTTATGGTAATTGAAGACGTAAATAAAAATTTACTTGATTCAACGTTAACCTGGATATTTTTTTGATTATTTACTTAAACACAGATGAAAAGCTAAACCAAAAAAACTAAGAAAACTCAGCCACTCGACCGTCCAGTCCGTGGCTAATCCACTTACTGAATTCGATTCCCGGCCACACCCCCCATTTATCATACTACCATCGACTGCTCCATTCATTAGCGGTATCATCACTATCTAATTTACACCTTATACAGTTGACAATAAACTCGTATTGCTTTAACAATGTACGAATTACAAGTCCACTAGCCTAATGTGGTAATGGACAGAGTTCTTCACGACTTTATGGGCTGTCCTACGTCGACACATTAGGCGATTGCCGCTTTTCCCTTAAATTAATTACTGTGAGTTGACGTTTTTATGTTTTAATGAATGAATTTAGGTTTTAGATTAACGAGGAGTTCTAGTTTTGTTGTCCTACAAATTTTATGGGTAGTTAAATATTGGTGAACATTGTGAATTTCTTTTTAAAATAATATTAATATTGGTGAATCTTTGTGTTTTTTTTTAAATTTGTGTTTAACAGGAACCTTTTCCTAGTAAGCTGTTTTTCCTAGTTACCTGGGCTTTTATGCCTATAGACAGTAACAAGTTCATTTTATTTTGAACTAGCTTTCTCCCGCGGCTTCGCCCGCATGGCGGTCCGAAACTTATTATCCCACGGGAACATACTACCGGGATAAAAAGTATCCTTAGTTACTTAGCTAGTAAATCCAGGATATAAACTATCTGTATGCCAAATTTCATCCAATTTCGTTCAGCCATTTTTGCGTGATTAAGTAACAAACATACAAACTTTCATATTTATAATATTAATAGGATTAAAACTGAGTTAGTACGACGAGCGTCTAGTGGTGTAGGGCAGAGTAGAAGGTAATAGGCCAGGCCAGTCAACGATGAGGTGGACCGATCAAATTAAATCCGCGTTGGGAGGCCAATGAATGCGCCATACTGTCATCTAACAGAACAAGATGGAGGGAGAATGTTGAGGCGAGGTACGTCTATACTTGCGATTGGACAAAATTGATTGTGACCACGAGCGCTCTGTCAAGAGCGAACCGAAGAAGAACAAGCGTTAGACAGCATTTGTCTGAAATTCATGCTGAAATGAACCTTTTTGGCGAATCCGTGAGGCACATCTATCATTGTTAAAATATTATTTTCACTTTTTATTTTTGTTATTTTGTGTTTCACGAACTGTGACCAAATAAAAATTATTCTTTCTTTCTAAGACTATGGTAACCAAAAATCCTATCACTAATCTTGTAGTTACAGCTACAACACTTATGCCTGAACTTTAATAAAACAATTCTCATTTAACCAACCCGAAAACACATTTTACAAGCCAAAAATCCAGCAAACAGTCGTTTTATTTCCAAGTAACAGCAGTGAACGAGTGCAAGGAGGGAGTGCGTTCAGCCGCAGGGTCTCCGAGACCCGGGCTCCGGCTCAATCATCCACTCGAGACGTTTCCGTTGTCTGTGGTCGAACGATTATTTCCCCCGGTCGATTGCTACCGAAACTACGGAATAAGGACGCAGGGGGGCGATTCGACATTATGTTACGTTCTTAAGTGTGTCTCTTGAGTTTTTAGGGGAGGTTAACTTTGAGATGTGATTTTGATTTTGAGATGATTGGGGTTAAACGTTATTAGTCTTGTTAGGCAGCCTAGTCGATAGACATACGAAAAGATTTTAGTACGTAATTAAGTACGTGGGTACGGAAGACAAATCAATCTGCCGAGCCTTTTCCCAACTATGTTGGTAACCGGATGCAGCTGAATACTTGTATTTTACATGGAGCGACTACCTATCTGACCTCCGCAACCCAGTAACTGGGTAATACGATAACCCTTGGTAAGATTGATGTCAGACTTTCGACGGGCTTCTGACGACCCATATCGACTGTCAAAGATCTACGAATGACAGCCGAGACCAACGGCTTAACGTGCTTTCTGAGGCACGGAGTAGTCTCAGTATGTAAAGATGGTCAGTGGTCACCCATCCACTGACCAAAGCCGGCAAGCGTAGCTTAACCTGATGGATCGACCCGTGCGGCTGTTATAACTTTAGCCACGAGCTTCTCCTATAGCTGGGTACGGAAGACGATACCTATATTAAAGTTTGTATTTTTTAGCTTTAATGTAATTTACTTTAATTTCATGTCTAATAGATGTACCTACAACCTACACATATTGCTTTTAGAATTACTAAACCATACGTATAATAAACAATAGGTACGGTACTTAAGCAGGTTAGTATAAAACTACAAATCCTATATTACCTATATTTTACTCCGCACCTGACTGAAGCTTCGAGAATTTTATCAGTTTTTCTAAGAAAATGTACCTAAATATAGAGATATTATTAACGTAGACATTCTGTTTTTCTTTCATTCTGCGGAAAATTCGGGATCGTGTCATAGGAAGGCCAGACGGGCGTTGTCTGTGCGTTGCGTTGGCGCCGCGTCGACTGAGCGGTGACGTTCCGTCGTTCTACATATAAATCTGAACGAAATGCCACACGATGCGTTAAAATGACGGACGGTGACGCAACGCACAAGTATAGGAGGGAGGTGGGGAAGGGAGCTGCGTTGAAACGACGGAGCGGCAGCGCAGTATTTAATAACATATCGAAGGCGTTGACGCAGCGCTGGTGTAGAATGCCACACGAGCGCTGCGTCGCACTCAACGCATTGCATCATTGTGTTGCGACAACGCAACGCATAGACAACGCCCGTGTTTCACCGCCCTTATGTAACGTACCTACTATCTTACGTACGTACGTACGTATATTAATGAAATATTTTCATAGCAATAACGACCGATAAATTACAGAGAAATTGCAAGTAATTTCAGTATATTATACAACCTAATACCCCAATTAGAATATTATGTTATAATCATAATACATACACTGAATATTTACTGAGTATTATGTTTATAACATAGTTTATTTATTAAATTAGTTATACTGACTGTGGGAGAAAATTGTCGTCACAATTACAAATCCACACACGCACAGTTGCGCACGTATAAGGGTCTAGCGTAAAAGGAGAACAGTGTGGTCACATTATAAATCTACGCACGTATACAGTAGCACACGTATAAGGGTCTAGCGTAGTAGGTAAACAGTGTGGTCACATTACAAATTTACGCACGTACACAGTAGCACACGTATAAGGGTCTAGCGTAGTAGGTAAACAGTGTGGTCACATTACAAATTTACGCACGTACACAGTAGCACACGTATAAGGGTCTAGCGTAGTAGGAGAAAATTGTAGTCACATTACAAATCTACGCACGCACACAGTTGCACACGTATAAGGGTCTAGCGTAGTAGGAGAAAATTGTAGTCACATTACAAATCTACGCACGCACACAGTTGCACACGTATAAGGGTCTAGCGTAGTAGGAGAAAATTGTAGTCACATTACAAATCTACGCGCGCACACTGTTGCACACGTATAGGGGTCTAGCGTAGTAGGAGAAAATTGTGAGGACATTACAAATCTACGCACGCAGACAGTAGCCCACGTATAAGGGTCTAGTGTAATAGGAGAAAAGTGTGATCACATTACAAATCTTCGTAGGCACACAGTCGCACACGCATAAGGGTCTAGCGTAGTAGGTAATTCGTCCATTATGGTTTGTTTTGACTGTACAGCGGAAGTGTGACTGTAATTTACGTAGTTTTAATTATTCTTGGGAAATAAAAATGATAAATGACAGAAATCGATCCAGTAAACGATTCTGAACAAACTACTTTTATAACGTGCATTAATTCAGGTAGGCATTGTATACATTATTTCCATGTTTAAACTTTATGTAGGTACCTATTGAGTGACCAAAATACGGACAATGACATGAAAATAATAGGAACACTCATAAAAGGCAATTAAAACAGGATTACGAACGACTGAACCATCATTAACATTGCACTTCAAAAGCATAATAAGGTTGAATTAAACGGTCCTAAAATAACAATATCAATGTGGTAGAGCACAGTGCTTTTATAACAGAAAAATATAACGGATATGATCTGCATAAACAAAACAAACACGAAAGTATTGTTAGGATATTTTCGTTTCCAAAAACACAGAGCAAATAAACATGAATATCGTACCGAAACAGATTTGGGAAGTACTAAAAAATATAAAAATGCCAATATGATTAAAACCTCTCCGATTTTCGTATAACCTAGCGGAGAGCTCTCATTCAATATAAATACCTACCTATCATTGGAATGAATATTAGATTTCACTATCGCAACAGCGAAATCTGTGGAGTCGAACTTGGATTTTTACTTTAAATATTTTTATCGGATCCACCGTTCGGATATTTTACATGAGATACATGAAATTGGATTTAATATTATGCTGGAGTTTACTAGGGAGGGTGAATTGAGTTTGCTGAAATATTTCTAGAAAAATAAATGTTAAAAATACCTACGTATTTAAAAAATATTGACATAGTTCACACACTGCTAGTTTTCACCTAATGTAATGCATAACTAGGGACTTACAAAAAAAAAAAACAACGGGTTGCACTCCGGGAGAGCCGGCAGAAGTGAAAACTTAAACATTAACGTTGTGCATTTTTGAATATTTTGGAATAGTTAGGGAATAATTATGCACGAATTGCTTTATTTATCAGTATAAAAGTTCTATAATTTATGTGGTTAAATACAATATTCATTAGTTATTTTCAGAATATAGTCTAACAAAAATAAACAATTTATTTAAACACTTTTCATGAAGTATGTTTTGACTGCTTTTTTTTTACCCATCAATATGGGAAAAATTTCTTACCTAGCAATCCTTACGTAATGTCAAAGACTATTTATTTTGATATTTACTTTGTCGGTTGCTAGGCAACGGATCTTACGGTAACGTCCTGACGAGAGTTTAAAATTTTTTACCCATTCCAAAAAAAGTGCACAACGCCGCTAAAGAAGTTTTCACTTCAAAAAATATATAGTTAGGTAGATATATTTTAGGTATCCTCCTAAGTTATTGGAAAGTTCCTAAAATACATATACCTAGAAGTATGTATATAAATACGAGTATCTCTTCGACATCCTAATGACGGTTCAATACATTTAAGGTGTCTGATCTGATTAAGCATCACAGTTTCGTAAAAACTGAACGCATGACACGACTCCACATCTCTCTGGTTATTCGTTTCGGTTGTTTAGGGGCGTCGAGTCTCCCCTATTGATTACCCAAAAAGCGGAAAATAAAATTGTGTACCTCTAGGCCTCGTCGTAATACAATACTGTGGTCGATGGGCCCCAAGAATTTATCACAAAACATACTAAGTCTGCCCCTCGGATGCGACCACTTAAATGAATTAAATCTCACTTTTTGTGATACAATTTCATTTTACGACATTTTTGTGTTTCATAATGAATTACATTTTTAATCCTCAGCCAGATTCGGTAAGCCAAGATGAGGCACCGCGATGTCGAAAGTTGGAGAGCAATTTGTTTTACTATAAGAACTCGATTAGCGACTCGAAAGTAAATTACTGTGATACTGGTGTTTATAGTTGAGTGGCTAGAGTAGAGATTCTTATTAAAGCAACACTCTGATCTGGAAAGTATTTCCAGGATCTTACGATGATGGATATTTGGTAGGTACCTATTTTTGCAAGTTTTTTCAAAATTATCCGAAAAATCGTTTATAATTCTAAAAGTAATATTAGGCATAAACTCATGTAGATAATACCAGCCTGTTTCAGTCCCACTGCTGGACAAAGGCCTCTTCTTTTACAGAGAAGGCACGAGCATTGATCACCACGCTTGCTCAAGAGGGGTTATATTGACTATAAGTCCAGGTTTGCTCATGATGTTTTCCTTCACCAACGACAGTAAAAAAAAAAAAAAAATTAAAAAAAATGTGCGGTGCCACACGGGCGTTGTCTATGCATTGAGTCGTCGCAACGCAGTCAATGCCACACGAGCGCTGCGTATAAACTCAGAAAGTACTTATAAATTGAAAAAGTCACATTGGTACTTGCCCGGATTTGAAACCACAGCCACAACTTCGTGCATGAGAGGGGAGGCCTTTAACCACTGAGCCAACAAACATGAATAACAAGAAACTTGTATGGGAAATGTCTCAAAAACCCCACATCACCTCATGATATTCGACAACTAGTGGTAAAACACGCGCGTCGCTTACTGCCGACAAACTTCACCGACGCGGCTTCCTCTCCGCAATCTTTATCGAATAAAGCAGTTTAGTAAACCGCCGCCGAACTCCTGCCTCCCTTTATTATCTATTTATGAACAAATTTAAATAGACCGGCACCCCATGAGACTAACATTCGTTTAGTTTACAACCTCACAGGTAACAGCCTTTTCTGATCATATTTTATGCATATGACTCAGATTAAATTGTCTCGGATTTAATTTTTTCTAAGGTTAGGAGGTTTTGTGTGTATAAGGGAATATATCTACATATGCAGGTGTACCCGGGAGCTACACATACATCATGGTTAATTGTTGTGGTGCAAGATTTTGAAAGGTTAGGGTTCAAACATGGTTAAATGAGTAGTGATTTAGAAGAGAGGCTTCTTCGTCATAATCAGCGTATTAATGTTCCCACTGCTGGGAGACAGGCCTCCTCTGTGTGAGAGGGAGTGGGCTGTAATCTACCACGCGGACCCAGTGCGGATTGTTAGATGGTCACATGCCTTCGAATTTTGGTTCCAAGACATGCCGGTTTCCTCACGATGTTTTCCGTCAGCGTTTTGAGAGCAGTGGTGTTGAAATTATTTACACAAAGTAAAGCGCCTGCTTGGGTTCGAAACCACGACCTACAACTCGTAAGTCGGGGCCGTTACCACTGGGCCACCACTGCTCACATTTCTTCTTCTTCCTAGTCTCAATTATTTCATTCGGCTTCTTCGTAGTCTTAATTATTTATAGGTGTGAGAGTAACACCCCAGTAAGGGATAAAGACCACTACAGACATACCTAGTCCATAGCAGGCAATGCGGAAAGTCATAAGGCAAGCATTGTTCGTTTATCTCCCTTGATAAATATCGAAAGAAGACTTTCGGAAAAGTGGAGAGTAAGGCTAAGAACTCACGGAGCGGTTTTCAGCCGCGCCCGCCACGGCGGCGGGTGCAAAACAATGATGGCGCAAGCCGCGGTCATAAACCTCCATGAAATTTCCATGTACTACGTGTTCGTACGAGTGTTTGCGGTGCCGCCACCGCGGCGGGCACGGGTGAAAATCGCTCCGTGAGTTCTTTGCCTTAGTAGGTAGACAAAATGTATGAGAACTGTGCACAACTCAAAACTACAAGCTTAGAACAAAGAATTTGACAAAATATGCACATTATCTGGTTGCATTTTTGGCCTCGCACAGGTCTTCTTTTTTTTCCGCTATTTTCTTAGTTTGAATTATCTTTCTTTTTTTAATGTTCTTTTTCTTTTTAGGGTTCTGCACCTCAAAAGGAAAAAAACGGAACCCCTTATTATAGGATCACTTCCTTGTCCCTGTCAAGACCTCGGTATTATACAGGGTGGCAGGGAAACGACGCGAAGCCGGTTACCATGGATTTAGTACATGATTCTGAACCGACGAAAAATTTCAACGCAGGGTTTGAAATTTTTCGTCAGAAAAAAAAAATCTGCTGTTTCATAGAAAAGTGCAATACCTACGCGGTCAAAATGTATGGAACAGCAGTTTTTTTTTTAAATAACCGACGATCAATTTCACCGCAGGGGGGTTCAGAATCATGTACTGAATCCATGGTAACCGGCTTCGCGTCGATGTCCCTGCCACCCTGTATATTGCTTTCTCAGGAACGCGTGGTGATATTGAAATTTACATCAAACACGAGTACGTAGGTCTATGGTCCTTTTGAGCTCTAAAAAAATCAAGCTTCTAAGTCCACGCAATAAAAAAAAACTTTTTACAAAAAAAGAACAACCGACTTCCAAAAAAGACACTACAAAGTCAAAAATAACTTTAATTTCGGAAGTCGGTGTGTTTGGTTTTGAACTTTCGTTTTTTTGCCACCGACTTCCGAAATTAAAGTTATTTTTGACTTTGTAGTGTCTTTTTTGGAAGTCGGTTGTTCTTTTTTTGTAAAAAGTTTTTATTTTGCACTTTTTAGTGGTGGTACCTACCCCATACAAATTCGAATACCACTAACCTGCTATGTAAATAACAGTGATTGGAAGTTATCATTATATCATCCATATAAACTAAGTGGGAAAAATACGTATTAATGAAGCTAACTCAAAAACTATCCGAATATAGTTAATAAAATTGATATGGGACCACCTCGGGAGCATACCCTTTCAAACAAAAAAACAATTTTCAAAATCGGTCCACAATTGACGGAGAAATCGCGTAACAAACATACAAAAAAAAAAAAAAAACATACAGACGAATTGAGAACCTCCTCCTTTTGGAAGTCGGTTAAAAATACCGCCACTTTTGCGACATATTTTGATACTCACAAATAAATCAAAACCTTCAGGGTACTTCCCGTTGACCTAGAATCATGAAATTTGGCAAGAAGCAAGGTCTTACAGCACATATAAAGGAAAAAGTCCGAAAATCATTAATTTGTAGTTTTTATCACACAAAAAGAAAAAAAATTCGATTACAAAGTTACATTTGCAGTTGGAGAATTGACCGTGATGTATATCGATATAAGGGAGAAAATGTTTTTCAACTACAATGTTAAGTTTGTTTTTGGGATAAATTCATCCCAACTACGGAATCCTTCATTGTGCGTGGTCCGACACTCACTGGGCCGGTTTTTTATTGTTGTATTTGCTGCTTGTTTACATGTACTCTACTCTACTGTAACTCGATAAAACATACTTAAAGTGACTAACATAATCTGCATTTTCCTTAATAGTGCCGTACGAGTGACTAACAGGCATTTTCCTCAGCTCGGGAGTGAATGTGACGGCACCGTCACAAAATCAGTAAGTTGTGATTTTGTGACGGTACTACACCATTATTATTTTTGACAAAAAATATCCTCAACTTACCCGCGACGGTAGCGGAAACCTGTGAAGTAATATTTTGATGTTCATAATAATAATAGAAGTAGCGACACACACGAGGGAGGAGGGCGCGGATTTATTCGTATTTTATTACTTTTTTACGGGTCCCGTAGACCCGTAGTCGCTGCCTAACATCTCGTAACGTTACGACCCGCCATATTGTGCCAGATATAGCACCTTTATTAGTGTTATTAGTATTTATAAGTTAAAAATGTGTGTGTAGGAAGTGGGTTACTAAGTTGGGGGAAGATCTTTCAAAGATAAAGATTTTAAATGAATGCGCTCTATTCTTGATGTTTAAATTGAAAGACGGTAAAGCTTCTCTTATGTTTAAAAAACTAAATAAAATACATTACGATCCGTCATCAAATAATAAGATCAATTTACCAGTCTCGGTTCATTTTAAGGAAATTCGGAAAACATTTTCTTCAATTCAGCTCAGAGAAAAATTACTTTGTCCAAACAAAAAGTTCCATTGTATTTTAACATAACATATTCAAGTGAAGTAGATAACCCTTGCTTACCCTTCTCAATAAAACCTGACTATCGTTGTTAGAAACCAAAGGAGTGTAAGAAATGTCGATTTAATCCAAAACATTGTATCAGTGCGCGGAGATGTGAGAAAATAAAAATAATAGCAGTGTTTGAGCCCAATGGCCGGAACAAGCCGCGAGTGTTTGCATTTGATAAGACGATACAACCCTCCCCGCCACTGAGGGTTCCCCCGATACGCTACATACACCACCCAATGATTCAGACGCCTTTTGTTTTTATTTAACATGCTCCTCTGATATTACTCCTTTGATTTTTGTGGCTACTATAAAAAACACTCTCATCTGTGACTGTGACCTCAAACAAAGTTATTTCGTCACTCCATACTCTAAAATAAACGAAAGCACCGCTACTGGCCCGAGTTAGCCTCACATACAGTGTACACGAACAAATAAAATATGAGCTGACAAACGCGGGATTTGTTCCGCCACCAAAGGGAGCTGATGTTCGTACACTACAAATATTAACCCGCGTTATTAATGCAGAACATTGCGACCGACCAGCGGCCAAAGGACAGCGTTCCACAAAAAGACCAAAACCGAAACACAATTTAAAAGAGAATTCTTAAAGAGCGAAGACGTTGCCCGGCAAAAAGATAATTTGGAGCGTCTGCCCGGGGCGGTGGGCAGGGCACGCGGGCAGGGCAGGCTTGCGTTTGTCTTTGCTATTGTGAACTTTTATTTCGCTCACTTTTATGAATTATTTTCAGCTGTTTTTATCACCGGCAAATTCAAATGGAAGCTTCAGGCGAGTTCTTTTAGTCCCAACTGCAATGTTTGAAATGTTGAGTTTAAACCACCCTTTTGTTTTAATATTTAGCTACGTTTAGAGCAGGTGGCGGGAGCTCGTGGAATACCTCGGCGACACTTATTTGAATAATTTTGATACAGAACTTAAACTGTCTGTTGAAAAATAAGCTCGTGTTCATGATGTATTGCATTTAAATTAGTCTGAATATATGTGGAAAATGAAATATGTTTGCAGTAATACCTTTTAGTCGTGACAGTCGAAATTAGTGGAGTCTGTTTGTCGCGGCGTCATAGATGGCTTGTTAGCTCGCCTTGTCATGTTAATACATGTTGTGTGAGCTCGCGACTTAAATTACAGAACAGTGGTGTTATTAGTAGCTCGTACCATTGACACGGGTAATTGGTACGTGAATGCGAGTAAGCCAGTAATTGCATAATTATTCGCAACCGTCTCATTTACTTGTATTGTGTCTATTGATATGTGCGGCGTATAATTTGGTAACAGGATATATCCTGCGTTTGGATACTGCTTCATTGATGGATTAACTTTGACTTCTATATAAAATATAAGGGTATATAATCATACAGCTAAATACTGTATTACAAAATGATAAAAGTAGGTCATCTATATTTACTTACTTGCTTTAATTGCATTAATATAAAAATTTAATTAATAAATGGTTTATTATTTTAACAAGTAAACCTTAACAGCTAGTGACTGGAGCCTGCTTTTAAACAAATAAGTTTTTGTTACGAGACTCCGACTCTAAAATATTATATTTCATAGCTTCTTTCATGAGTGCCCACTTTGAAAATACCTAAAGCACGTATCGTAACTGTTAGCAAACATACAACGCGAAGAACACGTAACAGTAAAACCTCATCAAAGGGACAAGATGCAAACACAGACAATTGCAAACAGCGAATACTTAAATAAAAGAAACGAACACAATAAAAAATAAAAGAAAACATTACGAAGCTTAAAAATTTATACGCATAGTGAACATGCAGTCGCCCATGAGGAATTCTCTTCTCGTGCAAAACAAGCGAATAACGTGGACAAACAATATACAGAGCAGTTGACGAAACGAATGAAAAAGAAGACTGAGACTGCTCAAGTCTCAAATCCAACAAACGTAAAAGAGATTACCCACGCTCCAACTGCTTTCAACTTGTATAAACAAAAAAAAAGCTCAATTTGCCCGTTTTAAAACAAGACGGAATTGCCATAGACCGGCAAAGACGGTGAGGAATATTAAAAACGCTTTTAAAAAACAACTGAGTGTGAGGGCAAGTTATTTGAATTTCTATTGTGACAAGTGTCACGTTGAAATTTGGGAGGGAGTTGGTTGAACCGTTTATTATAATAGGTGTTTTATTAGCATGTTTTATTCAATTCCTAGGGAAAGGCCTCCCAACAATTTCGATGTTGAACCTCTTCAGGTTTTAAGGTAGCCATCTAAGGCGGCCCACAATGTAGGCATCTTCTCTAAGGTCTGCCGTAAGCCCGTGTAACTATTTAACGGCTGCAGTCTTTTATATATATTTTTTTTTCGTTCGTCTGGTTAGTGACTAACCTGGTGACAGAGTTTTTTCATACAGCCCATGGGCCTCTGACTTCACTTCACATGCCGTTGAGAAATATCTCTCAGGCATGCCGGTTTCCTCACAATGTTTTCTTTCACCGTTTTTTAAGCAAGTTTACAATACGCATATGAATCCGAAAAGTCAGAAGTGCGTACCTTGGGTTCGAACTCGAGACCTATGACTTGGCAGCCTGAAATTTACACCACTAGGCTATTACTGCTGTGTGTTTTATATAGTTACATTATGAATTTAAAATAGATGAGGTCAATACACTTAGAAAGTTCTATCATAAAGTTTATCTAGAACTACTTTAGTCCCTTCGACTTGTATCCAATAGAAGTCTGACATAGATTAATTTAAAGACCATTGATAGACATAAAGAACGCTTTACACCTAATTGTTGTGTAGGTGTTGACCTACCAAAGTTAATAGTGGGCGTGAGAGGAGCTGTTAAATGTTAATTAAATTAGGTTTTGTATCACCGTGATCGCAGGATCACGGTGATACTGCTATACACATATTTACTTTGAAATGTTTTAAATTTCAAAGTAGCCTTTAAAATATCCAACGAACAATTCCAAAAAGACTTTTCCTGTGTCTGTTTTTAGTATTCTTCTTTGATAATCGTAAACATTTTTATATTTTAGAAATCCTTCAGGCACGATTCTCTTGTCAAAGTTCCACATTTCTGCTTGAAGCGACTTTTAAGTTCCAAATTCTCCAACAAATAAACTTAAATCGATACCCCCAAATTCTTAACCCACGAATGCCTCCCCCAAACACTACAACAGTAAAACAGATCACTAGTAAGTAATTACAGAACCCCGTCTTGCCGAAACAGAGCTCATTTCCATAGCTAACGCTAAGCGATCAGCTTGCTCCGCAATATAAAGCGAGCGCGTATTTTTGTGTTAACCCCCCTCTGATTACACACAAATTGAAATAAATTGAATTTTAAACCTAACCGCCTTGCCCGAATCTGGGGAACAAGAGCCTAGCAGCGGTAGGGTTATTTGTTAAGTTTAGGGCTGTAGGGCTGGTAAGTTTACTTTCTTAGAGCAAGCAGTTATCGTGACGTTTATAATGATCCATTTAGTAAATATTAGGCTAAGCCTTAGAGTAGATTCGATTATTTTATACTTATTGGTTTTAGAATTAATACCCAATAATAAGCAATAATTCTTTAAAACATATTTCAAAAAATCTTTAACTAAAAGCATTCTTATTTTATATTTTATTCCGAGTTTTTTGAGGCGGAAAAAAGACTCAATTTCAAATACATACTTAATTCCAAAATGAAATGACAGTAGACAGCCCTAAAACATTAAAGTCAGTATAATGGCCGCGATGATTTCTTGGCTCAAAACGTCTCATAACAAGTAACTTGTACCCTCGTCACTCACAGTTAACTTTGTTTTCACTTATAAGCTCCGTTTTGCCTATCATTCAGATTTGAGTGCTTTTAAGTTAAAGAATGTCAATCGTAGTCATATGGGAACTGTCTTCTGAGAAACTTGTATTAAAAGTTAAGTTTTCCGAAGTGGAAAATCTTACGGAAATTCAATGGAAAGTAACTGCATAATATAAGTTATAGAAAATTTATTTTTAGACATAACTAAGTAAATCCGAACACAAGGTTATGTAGAAATTTTCATAAATTAACAAAAATGATACTCTCAAGACAATTCCCGATTAAATCAGTGCCAATAACGCAAGGTTCAGGCCGATAGCTTACCATTGGTGTAAATTAGCGGTATAGTTTGAGCGTTGGACAGCGATTCTATTGCATTACGGCGGGGAGCCAGCCTTTATTGCTCAATTTGACTTTATTTAACGCAATTCGCAGGCGGCAGGGGGGAGGGGTGAGGGGGCCACCCCACGCTCGCCTGACGGGGAACAGATGAGGTCCCACTCCAATCCACTTAGCACGCGGCAAGCCAGTAGGTGATCGCAATCTACTGACTAAGACGCCCGAACGCTTTCCACTATATTTCTTTGCGGCGTCCTCAACGAGAATTCAATCGAGTGTTGCGAAATGAGCAAATGTATTCCCCAATATACTAGACGAGCACGTATAAGAAATGACCGTGTCCCTCCACTCCAGTCTGAGCTACTTAGGTCCAACTTTATGCAACACCAAACTAATGTCTCTGCCAGAAATTACTGTAACATTCATACATCTCCGCCAGCGTGAAGCCGTGTCTACATTTTGTGCACGTGCATGCAAACTTGGTACAAGTTTGGGACTATCCAAATTTAATTTAGCCGCCGCAACATCACGAGCTCACTCCGCGTTTATTTTGGTTAATTTGTGAACAAGTTTGTGCTACAGAGTGATCTCCTTAACCATCATGTTTATTATCCGAGATACAGTATCGAGTCGGCCCTAATCTGGGGGTTCCAATGGTGCGGGGGCGTGAAGGGTGTCATTTTCACGCTGGCATATTGCTCGCCACCGAACCATAATTGAATAATAAAATTGTTGCGAATTTCGGCACAGAGTCCTTTGATTCGTTGCATTTGATGGGGGACACAGGGACAGCGCTCGTTTTTATGTAAGACGGATTTTGTGAGATCCGTGTTCGTAAAAATGTCGCTACGACGTCTGTAACGATTTGGGAAGATGTAATTTGTATTATGTGATTATTTGTTGAGGTCTTTTTCATCATAAAATTAGAGTAGCGCTTGTTGCTTAAGATTTATGCATGAGAGAGATTTAAATCAATATTACAGCCTGAGATACTTGGCACACGTAGGGCTCACACACATCTGGGTCCCGAATACGTATTCGTTGCACACGTCATGGTGTCGCGTATTTTCTAAGAGACATCCTCTCTACCTAATTTCACCACGCTGCATACTAAACAAAAATTTCCATTAACCGGGCGGTGTTTACAGTGAAATTCTTTTTTCATCAAACAAGATTTATTCCCTCAAAAATATGTAAAGTTGGGTGTGCGAGACACCTCGGATAGCGGCCGATGGGGGCGAAATTAAAATAATATCTCAGCATTCGAGTCACGCGAAACATTAAGTTCGCCCCGCAATAAACCGCGCCCTTAAAGAGCTTCATTCAGAATTAAAATTTGCCGCCTGATCTCTTCCCGGTGACGTTTGATGGATCACCGACTTGCCTATTTTGTTTAATTTCAGAGGACGTCGAGTTGCCGCGTTCGTGTCAACTGTTCACGCCGTCACTCAAGTCGCCGTGTAAAATTATGGCAAAACAAATTAAAAGTTAATTTCAACACATTACCTGCCTATTTTAGCGGTGTAAACTAATTAATTTTAATTATCAGACTGTCCTAAAAAGTTTTTATAAGTTCATGTTTGTCTCCTTGAACTCATTTATGGCATATTAATAAAAATGTCTCGAAACTTTCATGAATAATTAACAGTCCGTCTAAAATTAGCAGTTACGTACTTTATTTTGAGCTTTTGTAATGTTTATCCAACAAAATTAGTCTACGTAATTTAAAGTTTGTCTGTTTGCCGTAGCTTCGTAGCAAGTGCTACGGCGTAGCACTGAATCGTAGCCGGAGTCGTATAACAAGAAAATGACCGTGTCTAACAATATTTGAACTTGTTTAATAAACCAGTAATAGCATTACAGTAGGTACACACAAACTACAGCGTAATATGATTGCTGAGTATTAAATGCGTCGTAAAAGCGCGCGGGTAGCGGTAAAATAATGAATATAAAATGCAGTAAACGAGTTAGAGGGCGGCGGACGGGGGAAGACGTTTTTTAAAATCATTTGTAGTTAGTCGGTGTGGCCCACTTGGTATTCAAGATGGCGTGGTGCGGCGGCATCGCACATATTTTATATTTATTACCGCCAACAACGGTGCGATGTGTCGTGAAATTGCAGCGGCTTCAATATGCGCGCACGCACACGTTTTACTTAATACCGCTTACGAGCTAGATAACACGATGATCATATTGAGAGCTTTCAAACAACCCACAACTGGGAACTGCGGGAAGTAAACCTACTACCGTATCCAATAAGTAACACAAAATATTTCCTCAAACCTCAGTGATTTGCATTTCCTTAAGAACGAACGGATCCAATAAAGAAATCACATTATTTATCAATAATAACTGTTTGTAAATATAATTAAGAGGAAAACGCGCGATCACAGAGAGCATCTTAATGAACGCCTGATGGAATCAATCATCCTATAATGAGATAATCAAACAATGACCCTCGGTAATATCCTGATATCGGCTTGGCGGTGTTGGCACAAGAAATTTGTCGGAGCAATATCGCGGGAATCCCTCCGAGGGAATCGCCAATTTTAGGGGAAATCGACGAAGATAATTATGTTTGAAGTTAGTTATTGAGTAGAGTCAACATGCGAGGAGATTAGCCGTCCCGTCCGCCGTCCATCCGGACACGGCCCGGACACGGACGTTCTCGTGTGTGCACACACTTATATTTGGGACGAGCCTCAATACTTAATTATCTACATGTCATTTATTATTAGTTGATATTTTCCTTCGTTGAATATAAATATATTAGGTAGGTACGTTCTACTTATTAACTTTGAAATAAGAAGAGGAGAATATTTTTTTGGACTCGCGATTATAATTTCGGAATAGCAAGAATAAACAAAACTCAAAATAATGATTGTCGTATCTGTATGAATTTTACTGTGTGTACATAAATAATAAAATACATAAATAAACAAATAAACTTTATTATGTCTATAAAATAACATGTTTTTATAATTCATGGCTTTTTAAACGTTCCTAAAAATATCTCCTATATTTTCCTCTAATTTAAGTTCGGTATAATTATGACGATAACGATACTAGTGGCATAACACTCCATTTTCCTAGGCTGGAATTTTATTAGTGATTATCACATTGGAGTTTGAACCTTTCATATTAAAGTAGAGAGTTTTATGACTTCATTAATTAAAAACCGAAACATACGAATTAGGAAATTGGGTTAACCATCACCTCGGCTTTGGGACCGCCCTAATCACTCGGGTTTGCTTACATATAAATAATTTTCACGCGATATTAGTAAAAGCGAGTAAGCCGATAGACGGCTGAGGCCCTACGAAGGCTTTAATTTTGTTGATAGGTAATTTGTGAGCTGTTCCCTGGGGTGTATTTCTTAGCGAATCAACACTAGTGTAATTAACGAATTCATTTAAAGTTATCGTTGGGATTATTTTGGGGTAACCCTCTAGCTCTTTGATGTGTCGCTGTCTCGGCGGCGTGGCGGCGGCGTGGCGGTGGCGTGGCGCCACCCGTCACCGCGCTCACTCGACTTGTGTTTTCAGCTCCAAGTCACATGTCACCGCATAATTTAAATCAAGTTAGTTTGATTAATGACGGAAGCAAATTGTCTTGGAGTTGATACCTGCTGATAAACTCAAGTTTAGGGACGATGTTCGTTGTAAAATTAATGAGGTGAATAAATAAGTTTGTCTAGATTTTTAACTGTTTTTTTTTTTGTTTTACAGGATAAATAAACTACCAGATATAATCATCGTTTGCAACTCATCGAGTTCAGCATTTTGAAGATAAGCACCCCGGTTCAGAACTCTACGATAACTATTTTGTTCGATTCACTTCAATACGCACAAATTATTATAAATTATTTTTAACTTTTATTAAAAATGGTCGTGTAGATTGTCTACAAGTTTGTGTCATGATGGTGAATCGAATCTCATAATGATAGCAAGTGAATCACAAGTTATTGCATTTTTATCAGAAAGTTCTGAATCGGAGTGAGGGAGGAGAGGACTGGAGGAGAAGGCGTATCGTCCCCTTCGTAGAAAACAGAAAATGCAAAGGGTCAAACAGGTTTGAGCACACGATTATTTCCCAGTCCTAGCTACACAGTTAAATACTTTCAAACTTTCATTATAACCACAAAATTCTAAACTACCTTCCAATGTCAGTTTCCATAAACAATTTCTTTTGACGTCAGCCACAATATCCGCTGAAAACTAAAGAAAAATAAAAACTATTATCTTGTAAGAAGACGATAAAGGGGAATACCTAGCTATCTTCCTACCGCGGATGTTTCAGGGGTGCAAATTAGATATCTTGAGCATCCAAAGGCTAAACGCTGGCGTTGCGTCTCTCGCTTCATTTGCATGTTAATTACCTGTCGGTCCTGCACAGTGCTGCCACCTGCGAACCCTTTGCCGACTCATTTTTGTTTCACTATTAGTTATTATGCATATTTTTTTCTGAAGAGTTGAGCGTGTGGCGGGTTTTTTGTGGTTCAAGATTTAATTTTTACGTTTAACTTCCGTTTCATTTTGTTATCCGGAAGAGAACATATTTAAGAGAACCCTCTTACCCTCTTTTTTGCAGTACTTTGACCATTATTGTTGTGGCTATTATTCTTAGGGTACTATGTAATAAATAATAACTTTATTTCCGAATTTACAATTTACATAGGATAATGTTAATATTAAGACAATATTGTTTTTAAATTGTACAAATCACTGAATATCTCCACTGGCACCCAAGCTAAGATTAACTTGTGTTATAGGTGCCAGGGCTCTCTCTATTAATACATTTTCCAATTTATACAAACTAGAACGGACGAAATGAAACCTGCATAGTTTAAAACTCAACTTTGTACATAATTCATTTTAAACACTTTACTATCTCCGATCATAAATCACGTCTAAACCCAAGTCTATAAAAACTTTTAATCACCCACTTGTTCAATAAATATTTAAATAAAAATCCTGCATCCGAAACAATCTCAAACACGATCAGGGAAGATGGTTAACAAAAACAAAACACTGTCGCTTCCATAAAGCTGATTTATTATAAGCATCCTAATAGTTCCGCTAGCCTCCTTTGTTCCTAGTCAGGATTGGCAGTTCGATTATCCTTAGCTCTTGCAAAAAGGCATATAAAAATTAGTCTATAATGTCCCAGACTGCTTAAGTACACCGCGGGGAGCGAGCGAGCGCTACGCTAAATTAAAACGTCTGAAATATGAGACGCTGCTCAACTCAGAAAAACTTAGGTAGCTGCTAATACTGCTCTTACAATTCGTTAATTAATTTTTTGATGGTTCATTCATGTCTTCGTGATTTTTGGATTGTCGATTGTTTTATGTAATTTGGATTTCGATGAGTAAGTATGTTGGTACAATGACTTGTGAGTTGTGATATAAATGTAATGAAAAGTATCGTGGTAATAAATCCTTTGCCTTTAATAAAGGTATCTTAACAAACCCAACTAATTGTCAGAAAAACTAGAATACGTACAAATCATTTTCTTTCTCTCATCAACAAAAGAAACGAAAACAATAATGGCCCATTACAAAATTAATCCAAACGAAAAAGAAAAACAATTACAATAAAACAAAAAAAAACCTAAACACTTATTGCCAAAATTATCCAGAAGCCTTTTAAAAATCAGGTTTACAAAAAACATGATGGAGTACAAAGTAACAATATAAACATGGGATTGTCCCCGGCGCGGCTCGCATTTACGTCCGCTTTATTATTTTTAAGTCGTTTCGAGTGCTCTCTCGTTTGGAACTTTCACCTTTTCCCCCAGACACCGACTGAAAGTTAATTTCTTTTGGTGTATTTTAAAATTAATTTTGCTTTTGTGGCGACCGCGACCGCACGCCCCAGGACGAATTGTAAGCGGCCAAATGGTACAGCTCTCGGTTATAATAGCGCGGAAAAATTGTGGAAAGCATTTTTATGCTTTTGAACAATCGCGTGATCGGACGCGCCTTTGGCGAAATAGGTTATTTTTAATTAGAATACGGTACGATTCTATTTATGTACTCTCTAATGTTTAATTAACTAGCTATTGTATGTTTATGTCAAATTTACTGTCCATCAGTTGCTATCCTAAAGTAATAAACAACAGAACTTAACGATCGAAAATACAATCCAGATTATAAAAACCTCAATTGAAAAGTTAACATTTCAATTGAAGTTTTGTCAAAATCCAGTTTGTATTTCCACGTAAATCCCCGATATTTTGAAATTCAGATTTCTGAAAACAATACCACAATTAAAAGCTAGCAATTTCATATAAAAATTTAAAACGAAAGGTCGTAGTTTTATAGGCAATGTGAACATGCTGTTACTTGTCATAATATTTTAGTTCGAACAATAAAAGCGGATAAATGAACGACACTGTAATCGGCACGCGGCGCGGCTGCCGTAAAATACAAAAGGATTGTGAAGCTAGTTTTGTACTGTCATACTATTTTAAACTTTAACACTAACTTGAAAAGGTTTAATACTGTGTGGCGTCGAATTGCGAAAAATACCGGTTAAAAGTAAAAATTATATCACCGCAATAAAAATATAATTACTTGACACTAAACACATAATAAAATGACAATATTGTACTTGCGAATCAAGCATGAAACATCTCATCAAAGTATTATAAGCTCTGTGAAAATGCAATAAGATTTAATTCTAATTGTTCAACATGTGTCTCATTGCCGTGATGTAGGTAGGTAAGTAAATGTACCAGAGGGTGTAAAATTATGTAAATAGTTTATAGCTTCCATTCAGTGAACTGGTGACTGTGCTGAAATATTTACAAGACTTTTATGGGGGCGAGCACGCACTACGACTTTTTATCGCGCGATTATTTTGTCCCAGAAGTACAACGTATTGGTTTAAGTATAGGGCAGTGCGTATACACGAGAAAAATGTTGCCGCGATTTACCATACATTACCGTATAAACCAAAACGTTGCATTTCTGCGACAAAATAATCGCGCGATAAAAAGTCGTAGTGCACGGTCGTGGTTTGATGCAACCGATCGGCATTTATTTTCAATATTTAATTGACAGCAGGGACGTAAAACGCCTGCATTTTAAAATTACGCTTTAAAACCCGATATTAGAGCTGTATCGAAGAAAAATACTTGCAGTGCGTTCATTATAACTTGTCTCGTGACGCGATTAGTAGCACTGTTCCGTCAGTCGCCATTTTGAACTCTATTAGTATTGAAACTAAGCTTGGCAAGTAATGGTCACAAGACATGACGGCAAGGTACAAGTTAAAAGTGAACGTTCTGTAGTTACTGCGCCATGTCCAAATAAAAAGGGTGTAAAGCAGGAGGCTTGTTTTACTTAAGTTAGTTATTAAGATGAATTTTAAATTAACTTACAGAATGATAAAGACAGGATTGAATAACATTTTAAATATAATTATCTCAGATGTTTTAAGTTCTAGGGCCTATTTCACGATGTCCGAATAGCCACTATACTTACTTACCGAATAAATTAAAAAGTGGAACAGAATTTGTATGAAATTATCTGCCAAGTAAGTTAATGGGAACTTAATTGTAGGTGGTGAAACAGGCCCTTAGACTGAATTTCACAGTACTCTGTTAGATATAACAGACTGTTAACACACATGTCAACTGCTGTGATTGGCTGTTGTCATGTCAGTGAGCCAATCAAAGCAGTAACCTGAGTTTAATGACCTGTTAGCAAATTTTTGTGTTTGGTGAAATTGGGTCTTAGTCTATAAAAGATTAAGGGCCAAGAAGATAGGTACAACCTAATATGATATTATGTGCAAAATTCTACATAGATTTTTCTTTTGTTGCTTAGTAGGTACGGTCAGACCCTGTATTTTTACACATTATTCATACCACAAAAAATAAACCATCAAAAAACTGCACTAAAACTTTCATGTTAATTTTGCCGTGCGCTGCATCCAACAGGTGGTAAGCAGGCAGACTGCTCGCTAATTGTCTTTCATATTTATGAGACTTTTCAACATTTTGCTCACTCCTTCTGAACACAGTTTTACCTATAGCTACCATATTACTTTACATTCCTGACCACATGTTGTGATTACAGTTTAAAACTGTTTAAAGGCTCGGTCGCCACTAAAACCGACCATTACATTAATTAATTGTTACCATGAAATATTGAAACCAAGAGTAATCATCTGCTGTAATTCAGCTGCCAATTTCGTCAGAAAACTGTTGTTTTAAAATTATGTTAAAAAGGAAAGGTCAGACAGATTTTCAGAGCAATTACAGATGTTTTTAACTGCAAACTTAACATAACATAATAAAAGCCTATTAATGTTCCCACTGCTGGGACACAGGCCTCCTCTATGTGAGAGGGAGTGAGCTGTAATCTACCACGCGGGCCCAGTGCCCAGTGTGCTCAGTGGGTTGGTAATGTCATATATCTTCGAATTTTTGGTTCTAAAAGATGTCGGTTTCCTCACGATGTTTTCCTTAACCATTTTGAGAGCAGTGGTGATGAAATGATCACACAATTACACAAAATAAAGCGCCTGCTTGGGTTCGAACCCCCTACAACTCGTTAGTCGGGGCCGTTACCACTGGGCCACCACTGCTGCAAACTTATACCTACCTGTCTACTCTGTTAACTTATAATAATACCTACCTGTCTATGATTGTTAATAACGATGTCATCCCAGTGTATCTTCTTAAATAACCTTAATCGTCTGTGCAGGTTACGCGGAGGTGGCAGGCGCGCGGCGCGGCACAAAGGGCGCGTGCGACTTCAAAGCGAGCCGCACGGATCAAAGAGCCGCCCTCAGATAACGGAGGCCAGATAAAACCTCCGCTATCGGGCGAACGCCGTTTGATATCTGATTGTCGGTTAAAGATCGTGCCACCCAACAAACATCGAATAAAAAGGTGTTACACATTTTTCTCTTCAAAAACTCTGCAGGTCTTTTGTGACAATATTCTCATAATGCGATCAAAAGAGCTTAAAGCGGTATGAATGAAAAGAAAAATCTTAACAGTTGGTCCATTCATACGCGAGTACTTCGCACAAAGAAGTTAAAGATCAAATGTTAAAAGTTAGAGGTCGCAAACATCTTGATAAGCAAGCTAAAACATTCTTACCAGTAATTTGATAGAGTACCGTACTTAGATACGTTTTCGTCCAAGAAATATGAAAGCTATGTAGTTTATTGTACAAATATAAAAGCTTTTGCGGCACGACTATCCCAGTGCACATCTAAAACAGCAACAGTTTCAATAAATCGTAGATTGTTCATAAAACAATGGTAAATCTCTCTAAAACGTTGTGGCCCCGGCGGTGGCACACGGCGTTTAATCTCGACAATCAGCTGTGTGTCTGTTTCGTCCGGCAGTAAATCCAGAGGTGTACGGCGCCGAGTCCGGCGTTGCGGGCCGGATTACCGGCTGTGTGCGGATGTGCCGGCGGGCCCGTTCGTGCCGACGCACCCCGACCCGCGATTAGTTCCACTAAGGGCAGTGGGACTTGTCGGAAAATTCGACCCGGGTCATAAC
The DNA here is from genome assembly GCA_948150665.1 of Conistra vaccinii. Classification (NCBI taxonomy): domain Eukaryota; kingdom Metazoa; phylum Arthropoda; class Insecta; order Lepidoptera; family Noctuidae; genus Conistra; species Conistra vaccinii. Next base: position 9,682,500 of record OX411327.1, read on the forward strand.
CCGGATAAGACTCACAGATAAGTACAAATAAATATTGATTATGTCATTGTTTAGATTTTTGTATGGTATTTGATGATGTTCTAATATTTTCCCTGATGGAATATTATAGGAATGTCTTATAAACTTTATTTTAGTCATTGATCTATATGTAGTGCCTATCTGTAGGTGCCATAGTACAAGATGTGTACCTACTTGCTACATTTTGAATTATAGGCACCATTTTTTTTAGAACCTATTAGACCTATTCTACAAAGACATCGTTCAAACTTGGATTCAAATACACCTCCTGTACTTAGGTACCTACTATTTAATTTCGAAGTGCTAAATTGTATGTTAGTGACTAAAATATATATCGCAAAATTTTTATCACAATAAAAATAACAAACGCTTAAGAAGTTATGGTCGAACTGCCGTAATCCATGAAGTTCGATCGAGTCCTCGTCAATTTCCACCACAGGCGTCCGCGCAAACAATGGAGAAATTATACAGGACGAATCATCAGACAAAAGTAAGATAGGAACTAGACACACATGAATCTACTTAAGTAGATACCTACTGAAACAAGTACTTAGCCTTAGTAGGTCTGTCGAGGATCTACGGGACATCGGCTACGTACGTCTCCGACCGCGTTTGAAAACGTCGTTTGATACCGATTGCGTTGCTTTCGCATGCGTTCGGGCCCGTCCGTAGTTCTGGCATCTGTCGCCGAAAAATAATCCAGAGCGAAGAAGCATGAAGATTTAAGTACCTAGTTATTTTTACTTTGTACGTATTTAAGTTGAATCCTCGTGTGTCTAGTCTCTTTTTTCATTATTTGTAGATCCATTCTATTTGTGCTCAGATGAATACAGATGTTTTACTCCGCAAAATCATTTAAGTAAAAAACTTTTTACAAAAAAAGAACAACCGACTTCCAAAAAAGACACTACAAAGTCAAAAATAACTTTAATTTCGGAAGTCGGTGTATTTGGTTTTGAACTTTCGTTTTTTGCCACCGACTTCCGAAATTAAAGTTATTTTTGACTTTGTAGTGTCTTTTTTGGAAGTCGGTTGTTCTTTTTTTGTAAAAAGTTTTTATTTTGCACTTTTTAGTTGTGGTACCTACCCCATACAAATTCGAATACCACTAACCTGCTAAAATAACAGTGATTGGAAGTTATCATTATATCATCCATATAAACTAAGTGGGAAAAATACGTATTATTGAAGCTAACTCAAAAACTATCCAAGTAAAGTTAATAAAATTAATATGGGACCACCTCGGGAGCATACCCTTTCAAACAAAAAAACAATTTTCAAAATCGGTATATAATTGACGGAGAAATCGCGTAACAAACATACAAAAAAAAAAAAAAAAAAAAAAAAAAAAAAAAACACAGACGAATTGAGAACCTCCTCCTTTTGGAAGTCGGTTAAAAAGCGAATAAAGTGCAATTCAGGTCGTACAGCGCTAATTAACGACAGTTATATTCGCCTAGAAGTTGTCTCTTTTTTATCGCGTAACTCTTCTATCTTCTGACTACGTTACACTCACTGAATTGGCCCGACAAGATGGGCCTGCCGCATACTTGTAGCTTCATACCTAAAGTGCGGAGTGGACCATTTGTTCATCTGTGATTTGTGTAACTTAGATAAAGTCGATTTTTAGTTTCGCTTTTATTTTATTTCTTTGACTGCAACTGGAACGTCCCTGGACCTGGTCGCTGAAGAGACGGAGAACCTTAAATCCAACTTGAGGGTCACGCGTATTCTTGGGGAATTAACACACATTACGAGATGTTATTGCTTGAGAATACACGTAGCTGACGAGGAGGAATTCATCTGAAGAGTCCGGAAGGATGAAGATGAACCACAAGACAGAAGATTTATTTTATATTATTTTGTGTTCATGTACAGTACATGCCACGGATCTTTGTTTGTAATGTTAGCTGCAGTTAGAATTTGTCCATTAAAAGTATTGAAAGGCGTTTTTAGTATCCATTATTATGTCATGATTATTTTCATGAACGATGCTACTTGGTACTAATGTCGCTTCTCGCTAAAACAGAAGAAAAGAAATGCCACACGGCTTCCTAAAAACAAACAAAATGTCGTGACGACTCACATCAGCCCAGAAGGGGTTAAATATACTAAAATATCATCTAACAATGGCTTATTCTTCATCGGACGCTATTGAGTCAGAGGAAGGGAAAGTCAGAAGTATCTAAAATTAATCCAACAAACTTATGAACTCACTCCGAAGGGTAAAATCTCGAAAAGTCTTCACACTCTTCACAGGTTGACTGAACTGTACAATAGGTCCTCAATGCTAAGACAAACTTTTATTAGAAAAAACTGCCCCTCAATTACGCAATGCACGATCAATTTTAAATTGTAACCAATTGAAAAAGATTGCCAGTCCATTGCTTCATAAGTTCGACAAAAAATAATTTTGCAGATTTTTTTTGTCGAACTTATGAAGCAATGGACTGGCAATCTTTTTCAATTGGTTTCAATTTAAAATTGATCGTGCATTTCGTAATTAGGGTGCTGGTCTCAATCTGGACCGAACGACACTCCTCCCTCCGAGAAAGAACCACAGCTCCCAAAAAAAGAAACTTCTTTACTAAAATTAATAAAACTTAGAGCCTGTGTAGGTACCACCACATAGGTACTCTTTAAGGTTAGAGAATGAAAATGAAAATTCGTCACAGTACCACCTATGTTGTGTATTCAAAGCGTGTTTTTATACCGGGCACTGTTCTTTTCGGTGTGTAAGAATGAACTAAAAATAAACTTACCCGAACTCCCGTATGATGCTCTGCTTACCGAAATTTGGTGAGGGATTGGCGGGCTGATGTGTGTTCCAAACTTCCAATGTTCCCTGAGGCACTGGTTGTCATACTGTTCTTTTTGGAGCACAAAAACACAGAAAAACATTATATTTTTTCGTTTGCGACGTTTGCCTTTTTTTGTGTCGATTTTGACTAGGCTAATTGAAGAAAACATTTAGAGAGAATCTCATTATTACGGAACACCAAGATTTCTGGGATATCCTTCAAGTTTCGAAGAAAACATAACGAAAATAGGTACTACCCGCAGTTAACTTGGCAGACACAAAATCCGTGGCACGTACTTACCTACTAAGTATAAACTTGTTTGATTTCTCTTCGTGTTTCAGTAGTGTAATTTGATAAGTAGCTTGTTGTGCTTACACCGATCAATTCCTAGATCGATGTAAAGTCACGAATCCTCTTCGATCTAGCGATCGACCAGTGGGGCACAGGGAACTACGATAAAATCTTAGATAAAATGTTCATGATAAAACGGAATTGTGAGTAAACAAAATGTTGCCAACATCTGTGTAAAATTTAGGTATCTTCAATTTTTTTTGGTTTTTTCTCGCTAGTCACCTATTGAATTAAATTTTTCTTAATTTCATATATTGTTCACTTTATCAATGTTGCGATAACAATGATCAAATGAATATAAAGTCACATCTATGTAGGTAAATGAAGTTCAGAAATAGAAATGGCGTGAACAAATCAAACCAATAAGGTCAATTATTGATTATGATTATTAAGTATAGTTATTGCGTTTGCTGGAAAAATAACTGGATTTATAATATTCTGATCTAGTTTTAATTCCACCAAAAATTTGAGTTCTTAAAAGTATAAAAGTTGTGTCATATTTGTTGCCATTGTAAATAATCATACGCAATATTTGCCGTAGTAGATCCGTGAGCATTTATTAACATGTTTGAACGCTGTTCGCAGATGTCGAGAATGCTGGCCGGGTGGATAGTGTCCGTGAAATGTGGTGCAGCCTGGCAGCGTCAACCGAGCATTGGCATCGCTTTCACGTGTCAATAAAAATACAAACAAGAAGATACTATTGTAAATTAACAGCTTCGAACACACATTCCAATTTTTAGAATCGGTTGTAATATAAACTGAACACTGTTAAAATAATTGAACATTTTTGTTACGTACCTATTTCATTTTTCACCTATGAAGGTATTTATCGAGCATTAAAAAAATGTTTGAAGTATTCTGTTACCTAGTTTGAACTGAATAATTAAACAAGTAATGTAAAAAGTGGTTTTATTTTCTTATTCTTGGTTAGATACCTCTTGGTTGTCTGGACTGTTGAGTTCTAAATAAAAAATCAAAGACACTTGCCAAGACATTTTAAAAACGACTAACATACGATCAGCTGCAAACGGGTCACCTAGTCGTCAATGTGAATAAAAACCTGTCTTAAAAACCAAATCCTTTTCTCTTGTGCTATCACGGGCGGTAAATATTTGAATTGCAAGTCAGTGAGGCTGACTGTAGGTACTGGTTGCACTAGTAGAACCTGCCTGTAGGTACTGGTGGCGCCAGTAGAACCCGACTGTACTGATTGCGCAAATAGAACTGGGTACCAAGTAGAGTTTCATTTATCTTTATGATAAAATCCAAATTGTGAATTGATCGCTCTTCTCAGTCAAGACAAGATATTTATAACTTAAATTATAATTATATTTATAACCTATCAAGGCTCAACCCATGTCCTAACCAAAGCAGATCGTCGCACGAATAGGTACGCGACTTTCACGTTTATTTTGTTCGGCGAGCCCGAACACGTGGTCGCTCAGACAAAGAGCGCCTTCGGTTGTGAAAAAATCAGTGACAAATGAACGCGACGATCGCGTAGTCGCGCTAATTGGTTTGGTTAGGACACGGGGTCATAAAATCGGTCTCATTTAAGACACCGATGCATTTCTATTTTATCTGCTTAGCCTTTTCCCAACTATGTTGGGGTCGGCTTCCAGTCTAACCGGATGCAGCTGAATTCCAGTATTTTACATGGAGCGACTGCCTATCTGACCTGCAAAACCCAGTAACTGGGTAATACGATACCCCTTGGTAAGACTGGTATCAGACTTTCTGGCTTTTAACGACTCGTAACGACAGTCAAAGATCCACGAATGACTGCCGGGACCAATGGCTTAATGTGCTTTCCGAGGCACGGAGGAGTCTCGGTATGTAAAGATGGTCACCCATCCACTGACCAACCCCGGCAGGCGTAACTTAACCTGATGGATCGACTCGTGCGGCTGTTATTATTAGGTACTTAGCCACGAGCTCCTCCGACACCGATGCACTTCAGATACTAATTTAAAAGAATAAAACCAATTGAAAAACGTGCCAGTGTGTTAGAATTAAAAGTGCGAGTATTATATGACTCACAAATTTGGGTTCCCTACCACTAAAACTACACTCTGCTGACTGCTTTATTTTCTTATTATTCGCTATTATAACACGTATTCGGTTGAAACTACAACTTGTTACATAATTAAGATTTAATAAAAGATTCACCTCTGTGACAGACGGCATAGAAATAGCCATGCACAACGGCAAATTGCACGACGCACATCGCACGTTGCATTGCACGCGATTGCATTGATTGACGCGGCGTTTGCGGCGACGGGGCATTGTTGGCGGTGCGCATAGGTTTGCCCATTGACACTGTGGGTAGGGAACCCTAAACAAAACAATATGACATTATTAGAAAATGTTATGTGTGTAGATGTGACTTACCCATTACTAGTCATGTCCATACACGAGTACCACGATACTCAAGCGTCAATGATACCTAGCTGTTCAAATTAAGTGAGAGATTACCTCGAGTAAGTACGGGTACCTTGGACTTTAACTTACAAGAATAGGTGATTTACTTATGCAAAAAGAAAACACTAGGATGTTTCTATACTTACTTTGGCTCGGTTTTCGTTTGTTAGTCATCGACTTATCTGTAGTGATTGGTATATCTGCGACATCTATATAATTTCAAAATTGGTCATTTTCTGTTTTTACATCACCCAATCTCAATTTTTTTACCGTGCGTTGAAATTTTTCGTAGGTTATTTTAAAAAAAACAGCTGTTTCATAGAAAAGTGCAATACCTACGCGGTCAAAATGTATGGAGCAGCAGATTTTTTTTTTAATAGCCGACGAATAATTTCAACGCAGGGGGTTTCAGAACCATGTACTGAATCTATGGTAATCGGCTTCCTGTCGATGTCCCTGCCACCCCGTATACCAGACACCTTTTTACTAATGTAAAATTAGGTACTTACCATTAACTACACATTCTCAGGAAAAGGCTTTGCAGGCAGTCTGTTGCTGTAGCATCTTTGAACTAGCACGTCTTCTTGAAGAATGCAGTGAAATATAACTTACCTCTTCAATCACTTGTTATTTTAATTACATCATCATAGGAAGCTATAGTGTTCGTATATTAAAAAAAAAATGGATAAAAACATGAATTGGTTTTCATGTTTTTTTCAATTTTTATTTTTGCCTGTATCTGTACTCTGTAATTTAATAAAACTTGAGTTATGTAAGTGCTGTGCACACCTGTAAGTGACAAGTTCACTCTAGATTTTAAGTACTTATAATTGTTACAGTACCCCAAAAAGTGTATTAGGTAGTGAATAAGTCGGTGGTGAGCCATAATTAAATAAATAAATAAATATCACCTTAATCCTGTTGCAGATACGAATCTCACCCGCACAAGAAGGTTTGCAACTCAGATAAAATAAAAATAAACCAAGACAGAGCCCTGTCAACAGTAAAGTGAAGCCGGTTTCGTAAACATGTGTGCACTTTGTGTGGTGTAGTTGGTTTGTAGTGTCATTGTAAAAGGTTGTAAATGTGCGTATGAGCGTGTATGGACAGGGTGGCGGTGTAGTTTTGGCATGCTTCACTGTATTGTTCGCAGCGCTCTGTCTTGGTTTTTATTTAGTCTGAGGTTTGGTACAAATAAGTATGTAATACAAATAATTACTCTATGCGGGGTTTTTTTATAACTGTCAAACTGAGGCTCAGTTCTGTTGTTTTGATAGAACTCATCTATGAATGGAAGTGATACAGCGCCCTAATTGCGTAACACAATAGTAATGACAATCCCTTGCATTTTGTCAATAAAATAAAAATCGAATATTAATTACGAAACATAACATCACGCCTTGTTTCTCGGAAGGGTTAGGCAGAGGTGTACCCATAGTACAGCCACATTTCGCCAGTTATGTTTAAGTCCCATGTAACAGGGGGCGAGCCTATTGCCATCAACCGGGCACAAATCCTGACTCCGGTACTGGGGAAATTCCTAAAGGAAATACCCAATATCCGTTTGCCAAACCTGGGAACTGAACCCAGGACCTCATGCTCAGCAGCAGTGCTTGCAACCACTAGACTAATGAAGCAGTCAAATTCATTAATGATGGTGCATGAAGGTATTGGTATGGAATAAAAAAATAAACTTACCAAAATAATGGACAGTTTTTGAACAAAAATATTTAATTGTTAAAAACTAAATCACTGAATAGAGTATGCCAACCTCCATCGCCAACCTCTAAGCATAATCCAAGAAACACGTTATTTCGATAACACAATCTTTTTTTATTTTTTTTATTCCCACAACGTGGAAGCTCTTGGCCTGCATCCCACCTGATGGTAAGTGATGATCAGGCCGAAGGTGGAGGCGAGCTTCACCCGGAATCCTCAATCACAGAGGAACTGACAATCGTCAATCGTCTTCTAATACATACAATATTAGAATACCATAAATATTTACACAGATTTGCTTTAGGTAATGGCAGAATACTTCTTACACTACAATCACCTTTGTAACATACCATAAATTAAGTTTTCTTTTTCTATAAAAAATAAGAACATCGTGAACATATTATTGATCAATATATTTACTGAAGATTCATCCGATATACTGTGACTTATTTGATCTTATTCGAAGATAAAATTCCCTAATAAGTTCTTGAGACAGTATCATCTACTAGTTATAAGATTATATTAACAGTTATCGTTACGGCAACATCTTTACTTGTTCACAAAAGCGGTTACGATTAATCGGAACTAACACATAGATAGTTTTGCGAAACGAGCTCGGAATAAGTTAATGTTATGTTAGTCTAATTCGTCAGCCTCAGGGGAAGCTCTGGGAGCTAGTCTATCAGTACCCGCCGGCGCGTCGTTCGGGACCAGAGGCGGGTCGTCATTGTCAAGCACGACGCTCTCTTTTCGTCTACGATCCAAAGTAGACGTCTCATCCTTGACGTCCGTCACATTTGTGGCGTCACTGTTAGTACCACTCGGCAAGACTGCATGTTCATTTTCATTGGTAACGGAGTTACCATTTGCAATATTGACTTTATTGTTAGAATCGTTTTTCCTAGCAATCTCTTCTATCTTGATGTCAGCGTCACCAGCAGGGGTGGCGGAGTTATCCTTATCAGTACTTCTTACATCATTAGTAGGACGCGCGGCTAGAGCGCTCTCCTGTGTATCCCCAGGCGAGTTGGAGTTGCTTCTGGGACTGTTCATCGCTCTCTGCACCGCTTGGTCGAATATTTCAGGTGACAACATATCGCCAGAGTGAAGGGTGTTGGTTTGTGCGGTGGAGACGGACGGTGAAGTTTGCGTAGTAGACTGAGCGGTGTTCTGAACTGTCTGCGTGGTAGACTGAGCGGTAGGAGGAGTAGCCTGTGTGCCAGTACCGGGAGCATCGTGGTAGGCGGCGCCGCTCGCGAGGGCAGCGATGCCTGCCAGCCCCATCACGCCGGCCATGCCGCGGTGCGTGCGGAGAAGCAGCTGCTGCAGCTGAGCCTGTTGTAGTATCACGGGTAGCTCGTAGTGGTGGAAGAAGTACAGCATGGAGTGCTGTAACAAAAATATTGAATTATAAAACATTCTAGACTATTTCAGATCCCTACTTGCAAATTTTATTCAAAGGCTTTCCATTTAGGATGTAAAGAGAAATGCAGCCATAAATAAACCGTAAAGAGATAAGCTGGCAATAGTTGTGGTGGAGATGGCGCCCGGTTAGGTAAGAGCGGTGCGCTATGCTCACTCGCTCGCAAATAGATGTTGTGAGTGCTGATTATGAGGCACGTCCGTCGAACTGAGCAAAACTCCTTTAGACAAATAAATGAGCGACTCGTGACGGTGTCCTCACTCCACCCCAGTCTTTATTTATTTATTTCTGGGTCAAAGTTCCCACCCCTCGCGTCGTCCGACGTAAGTTTTAATTAAGAAACTTGTGACCGCGCCTGACTCAACTTTTATTTGAAATTATATTTTCTGATCCCCTCATTTTGATTTTTTCCAAGTGGCGCTGTAACGGGTTACCGGCGCAGACAAGTTGCGACACCTTGTGATTTATTATTCGAGGCGTGCGCTGCTTGACAGATAATTGAATGAATTTTACATCATTTTTTACAGTGAAGTACCTTTACCTTTCAGTTAACAAATAAACAGTCATATGCAACGAAATATGTATTTATTTTGTAAGTAAGCATAGGAAATGAAAAAATGCTGCTTATTATTTTCCTCCATTCACGAAAATAGCAGCAGATTCAGAGGGCACTTTAAAAACTGGTTCTATTTGAATGAAACACATGAGCGTATAGGACGATAGGTCAGTGGAACATGGGTTACATTGTACGAGCTTAATTAACACCATCCGTTGGTGCCCCAATCTGTTCGCGGATCATCGCAACAGCAGCAAATATAAAAAAGGATCAAACGTTTAAAAGGTATTTAATGGAGAGATGACGCCCTTTTATACGTCCATTAAAATCGGCCGCTTTGAGATTTACCGCCCGCCCTGTTAGATAGATACGTGAATAAAAAACGAGGTCATTTTTATCAATTTTCAGATCGTTTGTAACAGATTACGTTGGCAGCGTATAGACGTAGGTACGAAAAGTTTTCTAGGGGCTTCGCCGTTTGGTAATATCTAACATCAATTGTGGTTATTTTTTAAGGATTATTATATCGTTATACCTATATCTTTTGAGATTTTTTGTCAATTAGTTCAAATCAATGTCCCAAAGCTAAGATATACCTACATAGCCTAAGTAACTAGCTTTTGGCGATATACATATTTTGCTTTTAAAAATGAATACTTAAAAAATCGTTTTATGTTTAGACAATTGAGTATTAACTTAGGTAATCTCATGAAATAATTTAACGAAGTAATCTTTATTGCAATGCACTCATTGTGTTGTGCAATGATACAGATTTCACCAGCTATAAAAACGCATTCAAGATGCTTCATAAAACGAGTACACACAAGTATGAATTCAGGTATACTTGAGTACCTAACGCTTGTCGAGATCCGACACTTCAAAGGAGACTCAGAGTTCTTTGTGATAATAAATTTTTTAGCCGCAAAATTGTCTTAAACACTTTACGGGCGGCGCGCGTTGATTATGCCAAGACGGTAGAAAACTCTGACAAAAATAAAGTTATTTTGATTTAAAATGCAAAGAAAAAACAGCGGACGAAGGAGCGCGGCCCTCCCCGGACGAGACATTTTTTTAAATCTCTTTTTCATTTTACAAATCCTTAGACGGGCGTAGGATGACTACGTTTAAGAGTTGAGATTCAACAACATTGCTCTCATTCACTTGACCTTTTTGTCTATAAATAAGCAAGAGTTGCATTTAGGGTTTTGTCGGCACATGCCCTAAAGGTATACCCAGCATAATGTACCACAGAGTAAGCCGCTGAGAGTGTTTGACTTTAGTTTAACTATAATTTGCAAGAGATCTGGAAGATTACAACACTTTACATTGTTCCATGATGGCGGGCCTTTTCTGTTGATTTAGGACTTGACAGAAATTAACTGAAGCACGCCTATTAAACCTCCACAATAATAGGGGTCTCGAGTTAGTCTTTAACAACCGTTTTGACGGACAATATTATTTTACGGCATCAAAAATTTCAGAGACAATAGAAAGTTAGGTAATTATTAATTGAAAGTACAATCCTATTTGAGCCTGTTGTCAACAAGTTGTTCCGACTGTTAAAATTAATGTAAGGAGGATCGCACGTCGCTGACAGTATTATGCGCGGCGCGTCGCGCTGGGCCGACCTCATGAAATATGATTTTTAATAATAAGTTGACACGCTCGATGATTATAAGATAAGCCCCCACTTTGCATTCCGAAGGGGCTCCTTGTTTTTCGTCGTCGCCCTTTCTCGCTGTAATCCGGTAGAGCCTACTCCCGCCGCCTGAGCCCGCTCGAGGCGCGCCTAATGTTATCTCCATACTCAATTATAACTGCGCTTTCGCTGTCAGCATGTATTGTTCACAACATGTACTTCGGAGATTACGGGAGATTTCCGAGATTAAAATTTCTCGTGTCAAAAACAACTGAATACAAAATAATTGATTTGAAAATCTAGAGTATATAGAGGAAAAGAGGTACTGGTGGCCCCAACACAATCGGGGATAAGTAAGTAGGTACATTTGAAAAGGACTTAAATAAACATTACGGAAAATAACCGCCATCTGCCAAATCAAATTAAACTATTTTATTAAATCACTTAGGGCCTGTTTCACCACCTTCGATTAAGTTCCAATTAAGTTACTTGGCAGATAATTTCATACAAATTCTGTTCCATTTTTAAATTTATTCAGTAAGCAGTGGCTATTCGTAGGTGGTGAAACAGGCCCTGAGTATCTAAAAAAGGGAAGTTTATACATTAGCTCTATATCATATTTGTAGTAGCTTAGCCCTTTATATTTAATTTTACTTTGTGACAAAATACGGCCAAAACGTTTCAAAATTTCTGACACAACTATCTTTTAAGAGTAGCACAGAAAGTTTTATCTTAGAAAATGTTTTGCATACTATTTATCTTAATCCACAAAGGGAACGATGCATACTTGTAATATGTGCCTGCATTTAATAGCCTCAACTCAACAGTAAAGTCCAATTTCCTTTCTGCAATAACCACACTAAAGTCCAATCTAAGGCGAAACGCACTGCCATCATCAAAGACCACAATTTAGATAGCTTGGTCACTATTAATACCTAAACTGACCACCCACACATAGCATACGGAATAAATCGGTACATCGCGCTGTGTACCTGTGTGTTGTGTCTACTTGTGTAGTTGTGTAGACCGACGTCGACGGGAGGCCCAAGTCCGCTCGGCGTGTTATTAACTTCCGTGCAGCATAGAGACCGGAAATCGACGCCGGAGTAGATCCGCTGAAGACACACAGTCTGAACCACCCCTAACATTCACGGATCAACCACATTACGTTATTATCCGACAACAGTGGAACCCTACCTTAATACTCAAGTATGTTCGACATGTAATTCTCGTGATCACTTTGATATTTTAATTTGGACAGTATTAAGTTTTCAAATTAAAATGTATGGGTTCTATGGAAGGAATCAAATTAAACGTTCCGGTTATTTGAATTCGGGAAAAGTAAATGTTTGATTTTCTGGTTATCGATAAAATTTGTTTTAGCTCGCGGATATTAATATTAATGGCTGATTTTGATATTAAATTAGTGAATTATACAGACATAGATAAATGTGTGTTCCAGCAAACAATTTTCGTGCAAATCAATTACTACGCCAGTTAATATTTGATAGGTATATAAAATGGAAATCCGGTTATTATTTATTTCTCATATTCTCATTTACCTACCTAATTTTACCGTCCACAGTTTCTAAACGTTCAAAAGTCACTTTGCGGTCAATCACAAGTTGGACCTTGTGACCACAAATCACTAGGACGTAATGTGTCAGTGACGCATCCCCCCGGGCCGGCGGAAAATATTACACGCACCGCCGTCATTTGAATCGTCTCGGGACACATTTGACAAAACTTTGACGTAAGGCGACACACGTCTTTTGAAACATTCTTTGCGTTAGTAAATACTTTCAATTTGTGTCTTTGGTATTATAGAGTACTAAATAACGCGTTTATTCTTAAAGTGGGCAACGTCGCAAATAGATGTCAAATATTTCGCTGTTTTGATTAATCATTATTAATATTCTAGTTTGCTTGTTAGCCACATTTTTTTTTCCATACAGTATTGCCAAATTAATCAAAATAGGTAAATTTATGACAGCTATTTGCGACGATGCCAACTTTTAAGAAAAACGCTCTTAAAAAATTGCAATTTATGATCTTTGGAAGTAGGATTGGAAATGTGACAACGCAAACGCAACTTGCGCCAGCTTGAAACTATACTATACCAAAATATGAGTTATTTATCCATCCAGAGCTGTGCTTGAAAGATTGACATGTCTCTATAAACCCAACAATAATGTTGCACAAATTGATAACTACGTCCGGAAAATATATTTTATGTCCCAGAAAATATAGTTGAATTTTCCGTGAAGTGTGTTTTCGGCAAAATCACAAAAACGTATAGGGACGTGATTTGTTGACAAATGCTCGCGGCCCGACCCCGCTTCGTAGTAAAGAAGCTTTCTCTTTTAGTTTAAAAATAATAATAAGTCCCGAACTGTGCAACGATGATAGAAAGTGTGTGTGTGAGATGTGGGTGAGGGATGGTATGTGTGTGTGTGTGTGTAAGAGTCCCTTAGGCGGCCGCGCGACCCCGTGACCCGTCTGCTATTGTAACGTTGTCATGACATACATGATGCTTATTTTTATAATAAGACGTTATTTTTCCACTATTCAGCTGGGACTCACATAAATATTAGCGGGTACATTTTCTGGTGTTGAGTCTGACAGCTGGTCAAACCTAATGTCAGACTTGCCCTGAAATTGGGTTGTTGAGGTCAGGTAGAAACCCCTCCTTGTAAAATACTGATAATCAACTGCATCTAAATAAAGTGGAAGCCGACCTGTACCCTAATTACAAAATAAACAGAATGAAATGAATTGAAACCGATTGCAAGTCCATTGCTTCATAAGTTCGAAAAAATTTATTGAGCAGATTTTTTTTTCGAACTTATGAAGCAATGGACTAGCAATCGGTTTCAATTCATTTCAATTTCTTATTGATCGTGCATTACGTAATTAGGGTACTGAACCTCCTTGGGAAAAATTAGGACGACCATGATAATAAGCTTTTTTTAAAATTTCCAGTTAATTGAATATTACGGTACCCTTTGTCAAACAAATTAATTACGCCATGCTTAACCTGACTTATAACCACCAAGTATACCAATAATAGTGTGGAGCTGCGGAAAGCTAATATCGCTTTAGACAAACAGTTTATGGATATGAAGCGGCCGCGCTGCGTGGCGAGCGCGTGGCGCCTGCGGGCCCTGACCGACATCAAAGTGCTCTCGACAAACACACGCCACTGCACTTGGTAAATAGGCTAGTTGCAAATTATCATATGACATTTGAGTACAGTCAGCCAAAAAGATTTACCTATATAAGTATCGAAGAAAAAACCATTTTATTGTCTAGAATTTTTGTTCCATAATTCTGTATGAATCTGTAGCTACAATTAAGTACTTATTTATACCCAATGTGTAACATGTTTTGTGGTTGCACATTGATATAAAACTATAGAACAAAGCTCGTAGTCAATTAAAGGAGTCTTCGCTTGAAATAAATTTGGATATGATTGAAAATGAATTTTTGTCGATATACACTTCTTTTTGCGGCTGATGGTACAAATACTGCAGTATACGGTTCAGAGGTTTATTGACATTTCATTTATCTTTGTGACAAGTTTCTCTGCCCTATTTTCTAAGTGTATTCATGAAAGGTGAAAAAGCAGCAAATCACAGATATGCCTATTATATAATTTTTTCCAGTCTGTTAATAAACAAAGTAGGGGAGTTTGAAATCATAAGCGATGATTAGCAAGTGTTTAGAATATTGTTAGCTTGCTATGTGGAATAAATGAAAATAAGAACAAGGATCGATGTGTAATATGATCACGGGTGTTTTAGTTGAGCCCTAAATTCTAAGACACACTCATTAATTAGTCTACATTTAAGTAGTCAGCACCTCAGGCAAGTTATGTCTAAGAACTTAGTGTCCTTCTAGCTCATTTTGACCTCCGTAAGAACTTAAGGTTTTCCACCAAACGGCTCGCATCGCATCGGATCGGAATGAATATTACAATCTTTAAACGATAATAGATCGTGTACACAGTATTTAAAGTTTATATTACCAAGTCGCGCACAGCAGCTTGATCGCGATTCGCGGGCGTCTTCCGCGACACGCGATCGTAGCCGAAAGTATGCTGCGACGCGCGGTCGGCTCCGTTCGCCTGTCGTCGTATCCAATCGGAAGAAGAACAGGACAACACGGTAGGAATGAAACTATTTGACTAGGCGAGAAACAAATACGTTCGCAACCCACGGTACGGAGTCGATCGTAAGCGATCGGCTGTCACCGCATCCGTTCGTATCCTTTCCGATACGATGCGATGCGAGGCGTTTGGTGGAAAACATCCTTTAGGTCGAAGACTTATTCAAAATATTTTGTATTTATCTGTAAGTTACAGAATGATCTTCTTGCTTTCACTTGGTAAGGAGTTTTGAGTCTTATGTAATACTTGCCTGTATGAAGAGCCACGACGTGACGAGAGCGAGGCTGCTGTACTGTCCGTTGAACCGGTAGTGGTACGCGTAGAACGAGAAGTGGTACAGGTAGAAGAATCTGTTGACAAAGGAAATATTCTGTTAAATATTGTTAAAATAAAGGAATACAATTCTGTGTTTTTGTTTCTCTATAAAAATATATAGAGGAGCTCGTGGCTAAGTAATAACAAGCCGCACGGGTCGATCCATCAGGTTAAGCTACGCTTGCCGGGGTTGGTCAGTGGATGGGTGACCATCTTTACATACCGAGACTCCTCCGTGCCTCGGAAAGCACGTTAAGCCGTTGGTCCCGGCTGTCATTTGTGGATCTTTGACAGTCGTTACGAGTCGTCAGAAGCCCGAAAGTCTGACACCAGTCTTACCAAGGGGTATCGTATTACCCAGTTACTGGGTTGTGGAGGTCAGATAGGCAGTCGCTCCATGTAAAATACTGGTATTCAGCTGCATCCGGTTAGACTGGAAGCCGACCCCAAGAAAGTTGGGAAAAAGGCTAGGAAGATTGGTATCTTAAGATTGTGTTCAAGAAAATGAGGTAAGGGAATAACAATAAATATCGTGCTCGATTAATTTAACGGTAGTAACTCAAAACTTTCCGACCATCAAAAAAATAAACTAAGTATTTATTTGATTTTTAAGTCCCTTCTAGAGACATTCGCGAAAGGTATGTATTGGTTAGTTTTATTTACATATATCTATGTACAAAGGAACATAAAAGACGTTGAATTGAATACCCATTACGAGAGCACTAGAAGACAATAGCTAGGTAATATAAACAAGCGTATAGCAGCAACCATCACATAAACTGTATTCTAGTGTTATCTCGTTACGGCCAATGTTGGAATGCTGCAAAATATATAGAATCAGAAGGTCCATTTAACACCAAAGACAAACACCGTGGAAGGTTTTCAGACCAAGCCATTTCAGTCATGTCTGTTATAATACTTATAATTAAGTCTGCTAAAAGCGCTTAACCTCAAGTGTTTGTTAATAGTGTTGACTGACTGACTTTGTTTGTTTGTTACTAAATAGATTTAGGAAGAAACAAACAAACAAACAAACACAGTTTCGCATTATAACTATTATAAATGCGAAACTGAGTTTGTTTATAACGCTTTCACGCTGAAACGGCCGAACGGTTTTTGATGAAATTTGGCACATAGGTAGACCACGACATGCAGAAGGATACCGGATACCTTTTATCTCGATATTCCCACGGGATCGAGCCTTATTCCTGTGAAATCGCGGAGCGTAGGTAGTGTTGTATAAACCCACAATGTCTGAACTTTACAATGACGGCTGTAAAGTATCATTTTGTGGACCAGAAGTAGCATTTGTAGAGAGGTGAAACGTCAGACCATATAAGTGATACTTCTTAATCTTTTATTCAGTGGCCTGGCGTCGAGTCAAGCAACAAGTATACGTGGAGCAGCGTCGCAGTGGGCGAGCATCATTAGGAGCTTATTGAAACACAAGACGCCATGTTTGATTATAAGTTCCTTTATACGGCGCTGATGCGAATTTTAGCTGTTGATTTTTTTGTGTGAATTTTAATCGACAAAAAAATGGAGGAGGTTCTCAAGTCGACGCATATTTTTTTTTTTAAGAACTTAATTTTATTCAGGTTTCATCAAGACACAATATTTGCAAACAAAAGTGCTAGGAAAGGCATTCATAATAAACAAAGATCGTTTATCATTGTCAAAACAGCCCGTAAAACTCCTTTTACTGAAATTAACCCCGTAACACTGCTTTAATAAAGTATCGCTGAGGAGTATTTTCTAGAAGGAGCGCTAAGATATTTAAGAAATTGCAATAAAGATAGCAGGTGCATTATTATAATAATATTAATATCATCATCATCGGCCTATTAATGTTCCCACTGCTGGGACACAGGCCTCCTCTCTGTGAGAGGGAGTGGGCCGTAATCTACCACACGGGCCCAGTGCAGGTTGGTAGATGTCACATGTCTTCGAATTTTTTGGTTCTAAGACATGCCGGTTTCCTCACGATGTTTTCCTTCACCGTTTTGAGAGCAGTGGTGATGAAATTATTTACACAAAGTAAAGCGCCTGCTTGGGTTCGAACCCACGACCTACAACTCGTAAGTCGGGGCCATTACCACTGGGCTACCACTGCTCATATTAATATCGAATATCCTCAATTTTTTACCGACTTCAAAAAGGAGGAGGTTCTCAATTCGTCTGTATGTTTTTTTTTTTTTTTTTGTATGTTTGTTACGCGATTTCTCCGTCAATTGTGGGTCGATTTTGAAAATTGTTTTTTTGTTTGAAAGGGTATGCTCCCGAGGTGGTCCCATATAATTTTTTTTAACTTTACTTGGATAGTTTTTGAGTTAGCTTCAATAATACGTATTTTTCCCATTTAGTTTATATGGATGATATAATGATAACTTCCAATCACTGTTATTTACATAGCAGATTAGTGGTATTCGAATTTCTATGGGGTAGGTACCACAACTAAAAAGTGCAAAATAAAAACTTTTTACAAAAAAAGAACAACCGACTTCCAAAAAAGACACTACAAAGTCAAAAATAACTTTAATTTCGGAAGTCGGTGGCAAAAAACGAAAGTTCAAAACCAAATACACTGACTTCCGAAATTAAAGTTATTTTTGACTTTGTAGTGTCTTTTTTGGAAGTCGGTTGTTCTTTTTTTGTAAAAAGTTTTTATTTTTCTTGAATACCAACCTTGATACAACAAGAATTCATCAATATAAAAAATCAAAAGAACAGTAAAATCCCAACACAATCCTTTAAAAAGTCAGGGGCGCCCAACATTTCAAGAATGCAACTCGACAATACTTTACACAAGCGTTCGAGCCAATCGTATATTTCTCTTGTATAGATGCCATTAGATTCGTTATCTGCTTATTTCGGTGGATAAATTTCCAATGTACGACAAGGGCGACAAACGGGCCCCGGAAAAGGGGAAATGTCACCTCGTTATCTGAAAAGGTTGCAATTTTATTTGAAATCGATATTCACTGAGATATACCTACATTTTTCTTCTATTGTGTTCGAGTGTGAAGACATGCTTTTAGTACACGATGCTCTTTGAGATGTTCTTCTTATTAACTGCGTCTTATTGCGGTGCAGCATACGAAGGGAGTATAAGCATTGGGGTACGTAATGATTTAAAAGGGATATGAGGAACCTATACTTAGTTCTCTAGTTATATTTCTATGCTTAGACTTCTATCAGTTTTCTATTTGTCTTTCTTTATCTTTCTCATTTGGCAAGACGATTTTTTGAAGTCTTCTTTAGCGGCGTTGTGCACTTTTTTGGGATGGGTAAAAAATTATAAACTCGCGTCAGGACACGTGGCCTGATCGAAAATTCGTAAGAAGTTCAAGTTTTTGTTGACAGCGCACAGTTTTTTTATTTTTTTATGGAGCTACGGCTTTCGTTCTTGTACTGACAGCAAGCCTAAATAAAAGCAAGCATAAATTCCTGACATTTTCGTTAGATGGCGTTACTTAGTTTTCACTTCAATCGGCAGTTCCAGATGCCTCGTTATTGTTTTTATTTTTTTATTAGATTATAGGCGTGAACGCTGGTAGGAAATAGTAGGTCTACTATAGCGGTCTATTGTTCAGTTTATTGTTTGGGTTTCTACGGAGAGATATTAGGGAAAGAGCTTTGACCGCTAAGTATATCCATGCTAAAACGTTACAACTATAATTATCGAATCGTAAAAAAAAAGTGATGGCATAGTTTCTAGTTTTTAATTTTCCTATGTTTTCCAGCATACCGTGCGATCTTAACTTGAACAAAACATTTCAATATCAAAAAATCGTATTCCAAAAAAAAACGTACATCTAATTGATCTTTGCTTTTACCCTGCATAATAAAGTTCAACGAAGCACAAACAGGGAATATACGATTAACATGGTAATACGAGCAGAAGGTGCTAATTAGTAGCTTGAGATAAATCCCTTGCGCACACGAGCAAGAACAGCCGCTTGTATCATGCTCACCTTGTTGCTTATGCTCATGTTAATGATACAATACAGCTCGTGTAAATGAGATATCGATAGTATTTGATCACTTTTTAAATTATTTTATGAAGAAACTTTATGTGACAAAGTTTAGTTGGTGTGATTCTGAGATCTAGATAATTGGTACTTAATTTTAATTTGCTTGTTTTGAATAAATTGTGGTAAGGATGACCATTTAAGTAAGCTAATTATAGCAATTTATCTACTTATAAGCTTTAAAACTAAATATTTATTATGAAAAAGCTCTCTTTTATTTTATTTTTGTTTTTGATGATGATATAACGTTTTTATGTAACACCACAAGTTCACTTAAATTACATCAAACGATCACAATACCATAAAACAACACCAAAAACAAATTGAAACCAATTTAAAATCAGAGGTAAAAAACACAAAAGGAGGCACTAAAATTGGAATTCAATAAAATGTTATTTGAAAAAACATCTGTTTCGCAGACAAAGAGCAACGCGTCGATTAAGTTCTTAAGTAACAATTTCAGCGACAGATCGTTCCCGGAATAATTTAAAGAGGGGATGGGACTGGTCCTCCGAAGTCCAGCTAAGCTCTGTAGGCGTCGGGCTCTTTGAGCGACATCAAACGACGCGAGATTACCAACGCATTAAACATACATGTTAGAAGAAACAAGCGGCGTTTTCTTAATGTTATTTCGTCTATAAATATTTTATCGCCTCTGTAATGGAAAATGTAAATGACGTCTTGACACGGACGTGTGACTTTTTGTACAAGGTCTTTTCAGCTGATTATTGAGGATGCACTGGGCTGATTTTATGAATTTGATATAAAATAGCCTATCTTTTGAAAACAACGTTTCAAATAAGAAGGAAATAAGTTTAAGCTGGAAAATATTATACAGATACAACTAACATTTAAACTCCTCAATACATGACAAGAAACCAGCATAGACACACACAGGTAAATCATTCACCGTAGACGATCCCAAATTAAATATATCATTGAACCACGTCTGAGTGTACAAGACAGTGAGCCGTCACTTCCCCGACTGATAGGCTGTATAAAACACCAAGAGTCGAATGCCCATTTACAATTTTCCTTATTACACGAAAATTATTCAGAAGCCAGATAGGAGCGGGGCGAAACTGAATCTTGTTGAACTAACTCAGTGCGAAATCACTTTCGCTTCGGCCTTTGATCTCGACTGCGCCAAAGGAATGTTATTCAGTAAAAACATGCAAATTCGATAAGGTATAACACAATATTATGGAGAGCGGCTGCCGGCGCGACGCTCTTTACAATACTTGGCGAGCATCGGGAAATGCTTTGAATATTATTTATCAGATCAGGAATCCTGTGGGTCCCGGGTCCCACTAATCTTGGGTTAATTTTCATCATCCCGTTGGCGTAATAAAGTAGATAAAAACCACCGTACATCTAAATAGGTAACTGATAGTTTGATTGAGTTCTGTTCGGTCTCGAATTTTTCTGTACCATAGTTATTAGTGGGAAAGATGAAATCGGATACAGATTTAACATTTTTAAAATCAGACAAGATTTTTTCCAATAAAATAAAAAAAATATTAAAGACAACCAACGCCGAAGGACTAGGTAAGTAAGAAAAAATACTTTTGTGTTAAAATTATGCTCTTTTTTGAATATTTCATCACTGAAGCTGAACTTCTAATGGCGCTCTGAAAAATATGAAAGGATGCTCCTAATTAGGTTATACACTGTTCCTTTTAACGTAAATTGCCTTATCTCAATCTTAAATCAATGTTCTCCCTGTATATTATGATAATAGGGTTTTATAACGCCGCTCAATATGCGAATAGAATTTCAGAAAATGTTTGTAGTAGCTAAATGAAGTTGGGGACAATTTAGTGGAGGTTATGACGCACGTTGAGAAGTTCGTCAATATGGAACAGAAGGACTGAATGTATAGGGCGCGTGGGGCTTTGGGTTGACCGCAGGAATCCGCAACCCCGGCAGGGTGCGGCACTAACGAAATGAAATTCCGCTGACATTCCTCGCGACGGCTGCGTTCGCGACTATGACCACTGACTGCTGACAATACCAACTATCCAATAATTCCATGCCGCCGATACGAAAAAGGCTCCAAGTTTGTCAATAACAGAGGAATACACGCTGCTCCGATTGTTAAACAGGAATGTGTGTAGTGAAATGCGCTGGTAATTATGCTGCACCTATTGTCGGATGTTGGAGTTCATTTCAAAGCATTTTCAATGATGTATGTAATAAAATAGTATCGGATATTAAAAGTATACATAATTTCGTTTTTCAAAAAAAAAAAAAAAAAAACATGTTTTGTTTCACATAAACTTACGTGGGAACTTATGAAACGGCAGAACCTAGGTGCTAGGTGATTACAATTGATTGTTTCCAATGGTGAAGAGCCGACAAGAAACGCCACGGATACCTACTCTCTTAAAAATTATTGGCTTTTACAATATTTTCAAATAATAGTGTTAGACTGATATTATATATTTTATTGGTTTTGTTTTAATTCGTATAGTGTACATAATAAAGCGGATTCTATTTAAAAAAAAATATCTTAAACTGAATAAACGAGGAATGTCACGAGTTATCCGCAACAATACACAACCGCAAGTAATGTTTAAATGTTTTATCCACAGATATAGATAGACATAGATAACGCAAGAGCAACTACTTCGCGTGCCCAGCTTACGTACAAAAATCGTAAGCTGCCACTTTCGCGCTCAGTCTGCATCGTTGTGCCACGCTAGTCGGACGTCAGTAAAAAAATGTAAAATGGTTAATTGCTCAGTTATAAATTGTAAAAACTGTACAAATGCGAGGAGAAAAAATAAAGGAAACGATTCCTTCCATCGATAAGTCATTTTGTGATTAATATTATGCGTATTTAATATTAAAATCAATTATTTTTAATCTAATACTCTCTGTAATACCAAATTTGAGAAAAACATAGGTCATCAAACGTAAACTGAATATTCGTATTACATTGCGGCTTTTACTTGAAGCGGTTGATGCGACGTTTTGTTTTAACAAGTGATGAATATCGAAACAAGTGATACTATCGTATATCGCATCGGTTTCGTAGTACAGGCGCTTTTATCATTATTCTGTCAATTTTAGCGATTAGTGCTGTTCATCGTATGCAACACAAATCGATTCTCAAGAATCGTTTTCGGAAACAGAGGATGATTTTGTATTTTATAGGTACTAATTATGTAGGCAATTTTAATAAATAATCGTAACGTTTAGTGATTTTTTTAGTTTCCCACATGAACCCAATTTAAAAGAAAAATGGATTGAGGCGACGGGAAATAAAGATTGGTTCCCAACAAAGCATAGCACTATTTGTTCAATACATTTTGAGGAAGCATGCTTTCTTGAAGGGAAAAAGTAACGAATATTAACAAAAGCAGCTTAACAGACTATTGATGTATTGAAGATCACAACTTTCTTTATCTTTTTGCTGTTGTAGCTCAAGTAATTTTGCATCCATTTTAATTTTATTATATCGTATTTTACTGGGTTTTCGTTTAGCTTCTAAAATTTGTTCTCTGTTTTTTTTTTGTTTCTGAAAGATAATCTACAACAATTACAAGAAATAAGTAGGGAAATACTAACAATTTGAAGAAATTATTAATCCCTAACTGCCTACTAAGCAGATCAGGAATTTTTATTTTCCTCTGTTTATCTCATTCCTCTGTCTATCTCATTCCTCTGTCTATCTCATTCCTCTGTTTATCTCATTACTATGTCACAAAATCGATTAATTAATCTATATTAGCGATTCTCAATAATTCTTTACTGTACACGATTACTCAATAAATAGAGAAATGGTATAATACAAAGGCGATCTTTATTCAAATTTGAGATGAAAAAGGGTAGAATCTCGTTGCTTTTGTAAACACTAGAACTAAATTGAATATAAGGTATTTCAATCGAATATTCACGTATTTATAATGGTAAACTTACTTGAAATTTTGGAAAAGGTATCCAAAAACGACGTGTGAACGTCGACGGAAGGCGCACGAGCACACAACCTCTCAATGCGAAGACTATTAGTTAGCGTACTGCTGGCTGGGTGAGCGCTGGCGCTAGGCGGGGCCTAGCGCCAGCAAAGGTATCGATTTCAAAGATAATAAAATCGATTCAAAGACGCTGCCGCGTGCGGCGGATTTTATTTTCCCATCACTAAATAATGCTTGTGACGTCATAGTAGGTAGTCAAAAAATGGCACGCTTGGTTTTCATACAGATCGTGATACTTGCGTTATCTATGTCTATCTATATCTGTGGTTTTATCGCTATTTAGTTCATTCACACAATACAATAACAACTTATTGTAATGAGTCTAGAAAAAAAGAAAACCTAAATAAAAAAGCTTGGAAATTTTCGTACCAATCGCACCTCCAAAACATCTATAACCTAAACAGTCTACTACTCTGTAATGGATACAAAGCCTATTAGAGAGTTTAGCTCCATGAATATGTAGTGTATGAAATTAGAATGTCGATATAGGTGGAAGAGCAAGTTGGTGTCGATGCTAATCGGAGGCAGAAGTTGCGATCGGCCCCGACAAATGCGGTTCAACACACAAACTTGGTCTAGTCGCAAGTTCAGGACGATATGTCGAGATATACTTGTGTGTTCGCTGAGAATGCGGCTTTAATAGACCAGTTTTGGAGGGTAGATGATGACAGACAGCTCATGTGGAATGGAACATTATATTATTTTTTGTGTAGCAATATAATGGATGTACAATTCTTTATACCTACAAAAATTTATCAATTCTTTAAACAATAAAAAACACATCTAAATGTGTGATTGATTGATGTGTTTTAGATTTTTCTGACTTCGATAATCTTGAAACCAAAACAGTGCAACAATTTTAGGGGTTTATTTATAAACGTTGCATAAAGTTAAGAGACGTTTATACGTCGTACGTAAATGTATTGTTCAACAGTCGCTAATCATTACTTTAACCGCATGACTGTCACTAATGAGACACAATAAATACATACATACTTTCGAAAAACATTACCCTCCTTCTGGGGCAGTCGGGTAAAAATTTAATTGTTATCGAGCTGCATCAGTCTTTCGGACATTTGAGCTCTTAAAAACCCTCAAACCAATGCATCCATTTGCCAAACTGAGCACAAGTCATGGTTACACTGGCGGGATGGCTCGATTTGTCGCTAGTACAAAGATGCCAACTTGGACGGCACCTAAATACTTCTATTTAGTCGAGTTTCGAAGGCACAACTTCCAACCTCCATTCAGAGTTGCTTAGGGTTGCCAACTCCAACATATTGTAATATTTCACCCCTATATTTACGTTTTCTTACGTAAGAAATTGTGAAGATTTTTCTATTGTGTTGAAAATGTTTTTTAAAACAATACTCAATGGTAACGGTCCTTCGAAAGTTTCGCAATTTGCGAGAGGGGTTATTGCGTAGTTCTTTTAACTTATAAAAACATACTTTTTATTGCTTCGTTTAGAAAAGAAGAAAGTTTTTTTTTTTTCTAAACGAATGTTAGCCAACGTGAGTAAGAGTAAAAATTTCTAAATAAAATTTGCGTAGTTCTTTAACTTATACGAACGTACATACTTTTTAATGCTTAGTTTTGAAATGAAGAATAAAATGTTTTGCTAAAGCCTAAATGAATGTTGGACAACGTGAGCACGTAAAGGGGTGTTATTCAAAGAAGAACGGAGAGTAAATATATTTTTTTTTTAATAAAAAAATTTGTTTTTGTATAAAAAATCTATACATATAATAAATATGTAATAAACATACAATATACAGAACAGTCTAAATCTACAATCAAAACAATATTATCTATACATATAATAAAATTGTAGAAAAGTGGTGTCTGTACAATGGAAATATATGAAAAAAAAATAGCAGGGGTTGTTATTATATCGATGCTGAACCCGAGATTGTAATTAAATTTTTTTTTGTCTGTTTGTCTGTTTGTCGGTTTGTCTGTTTGTCTGTGTGTTTGTGCACGCTAATATCAGAAACGGCTTATTCGATTTAGATGCGGTTTTCATTAATATATTGTAGTAAGCTTCACTTAACATTTAGTGTTTATTTCATGTCAATCGGTTCATAAATAAAAAAGTTATGTCAATTTAAAGAATCACATCGAACATTTGTTATAGGTTAGGAATTTCTTTCCTTGATTTTCGGTATACTTATCTTAATTTTTATTTAGGGTTTGTATATAAATATTATAAGTATTTGGTATAGGTTAGGCATTTCTTTTCTTGATTTTCTTTATTAAGTATAAGTTTATTAGCTCAGGTTAGTAATTAATTTTTCTAGCAATTCTTTTGTTTTATAAAGTTAGTACGTTTGGTTTACACGTCTTAACACTTATTACTTAAACTGTGACAATTTTAGACTGTATAATAATCTGTAAGTATGTATAATTTAATTGTTTACGATAGTACGTGTTTACTAAATAACTGTGTGTTAAGTAGTAAGTACTATTTTATTGTAAGAATGCCTCGAAGAAGATCCAACCTCTCCCAATGTAGCAGAAATGCTAAAAGGATGAGATTAGTTCGATCACAGGAATCTGAAGAAGGTCGTGAGGCAAGGCTCTCTGCAACTCGGGAACATCAGGCTAGGTTTCGTGCTGCAGAAACTTCGACTCAGCGGGAATCTCGACCGAGTTCAAATCGTTCTCGAATGGTCGAGGTCGCGAAAAATTTTTTTCATACTAATGGGGTCAAGTCATGAAAAAGGTTGAAAAACACTGCCCTACATTAATCCTACTAATATTATAAATGCGAAAGTTTGTGAGGATGGATGGATGGATGTTTGTTACTCTTTCACACAAAAACTACTGAACGGATTTTGATGAAACTTTACAATAATGTAGCTTATACATAGGCTACAATTTATAAAGATTTTATGTGATTTGGCCATAATATAACTATAAGTATCAAGTAAGTCGGAAAAATTCCTGCCCTCTGAGATCTATCTTTGCGTGCGCTGCCTTTTTTTTTTTGGGCGGTTAATCATCCAAAACTGACTTCTCCCGCTCTGGGCGGAGCGGAAGGGCGTGTCAGACTCTTACTGACTAAAACCCACACGTGTTCCTTCGATCCTTGATATCTCTTTGAGGCGCGCGTGGAACACGATGCGCCGTCGACCCGGGCCTGGTCCTTATCGGACGGTGAGCTGCCCGTTGCTCTCCGTCCGCAGGCCCGCGCCTACGGTGGCCGGAAATCGGCAAAAATATATCTACCTTTTATGTGGAAGCCTTTATAACCAAAATAGTGAGCAATAAATACAGTTAAATTGAATACTTTTTTTACATTGCATATTTTAGAGTATTTAGTTAATTCATATCAAAATAAATACCTTCATCGCTTTTGGTATTTAATGTAGATAAAGTTTGTCTTTTACGCTTTATAGTAATTTGGACAAATAGTTTAAAAGTTAGAACGATAAGAATGACCTGCGATATTGAGTCGACGGCGCACAGAACGAGGGTGGAGGGGCGGGCCAGCCAGGGGATGACGTGCCAGAGCGCCAAGTAGAAGCTATTGCTTAATAATTATGTTCGAGAAATAACGTAAATAACGCAATTAATTGTTGAACTGTCAAAATGAAACCCATTGCTATTGTAAGTGCTACGCAATTACCCCGCTGATTTAGGACATGTTACACGTTCCTGTTTCCGACATCCACGCGGGCGAAGCCGCGGGCAGAAGCTAGTTATTAATAAAATAATATAAAATATTATCAAAAAATAATCAACTACGATTTATCGTAACTTTACGTATAAAGCTCTACAGCAACTTCGTAGCGTCGTAGCATCGTAGCTCCGTAGAGGTCTCGTAGCACTTGGTCACGTGCGCGGCGATCACGAAACGTTTTTACCACATTTCCGTTTTTTGAACTGCTCACGTGGCAATCGCGTCGCAATTTTTAAAGCGAAGCTTTTAAAATTCTGAATTTACAAAATTATATGGAAGCGATTTTTTTAATAGTAGGGAAAACACGGGATAATCTATGAGTGAGACGGTAAAATTATCGACAGTTTACTAACACCTGTGTCGTGATATTGGACAAAGATCGAGTACTGTGAACTAGATTAGGGTAACACGTTCAGTCTGAGAGTGGACGTGTCGAGTCGGGACTGTTTGTTCGCGAGACGTGTGTCGGTGGTGTTATTAAATTCCCGTCTTTTTCCCTAATCTCGTTGTCGACACGCCCCGCGGGCCCTCATCGGAAATGGCATTATTTCCCGGCCCGAAGCAGCCCGAAGCGTCCCACTACGGACACCGGATACCACCCGCTAGCAGTACGCACGTCGTCCGCCCCGAAAACTCCGTTGTTCGAGTGAAATTTTCAGCTATTTCCTCCGACATCCGTTTTTACATTACTTTGTCGTAGATGTTTGAGTTTTAAAATCAACGTCACTGAGTTTCGGTTGTTCATGTCCACTTGAGTATTAATTACCTTAACAGTTTATTATATGATTTTTATTATCAAATATAAGTAGCATACTATGGCACTTTGTCGCTACTCGGTTTTAACGTTCACCCACACTGTCGTGCTTTTGGCCCATCAAAAAGGAAAAAAAAAAAGACGTGTGGCACTCGGGGACTGCCCCGGCGAAGCTATTGCATAGCATTTTTTATCAACTTACGCAATTGTAAAATATTAACCCGAATACAAGAAATAGCAATGATGACATTGACAGGAACTGTTATTCGCATTTATAGTTTTTAAAACTTGACACAACGTAATGGGAACATCAAACTAATAAAAAAATAGTCAAGGATCATTCGTCTAAGTAAATTTGAACTTTATTGTCAAACAGATAAACATAATTTTCAATACAACACTCTCGTATCATTCGTCTAAGTAAATTTGAACTTTGTTGTCAAACAGTTAAACATAATTTTCAACTTTGTTGTCAAGCAGTTAAACATAATTTTCAATACAAAACACTCTTTTCTTAGGTAGTATTTTCGTTACGAAATTTCTGGATTAGGTCTCCACGCTCAAGGCCCGCGATAGAAGCTATGCAATAGCTTAAAAATTAAGGTAAGAACATTTTTGTCATACATCCTATCAGATTTTATAAAATGACATTTAAACAAAATCTTAAACAAATAATCCGTATGAAATAATTTAATTATTAGAGGTCTCATTAGGAGCGCCGACATAAGTCAGTCGCTAATGAAACGAAATACAATCCTTGTTTACTTTCATCGCTGAAGGTATTGTTGCCGTTGGTTTACGCTGCCCAGCGGTTATCATAATATTTTCTATTGCCCTCGGTATTTAGGTTACAGCAACATTTGATATTACTGGAAATAAAAACAAATCATAGATGGATCTATATTAAATTAATAAGGTAAACAACATTGGTTCAGTACCGGCTACACGTAAGTATGTATGTAACGTGTGCTGGTAATAACAATGGCTCCTCTTGGACAGGTCTCGATTTCACCCTGCTGGCTATTTTTCTGTATTTTGTTTTACCATTCTCCAGATATAAATAATATCTCATAATTTTCTTGTGATATTGTTACTTTGTTTACTTTACGCGTGGCTCCATTGAAATAAATACAGAGTGAAATATTTCAAGCCATTTGTGGTTTCAGGGAGTAACCTCCACAGCTAATTCCGGTTGTTTCTATAAGAGAAAATGTGAAAAAATACACGTACAAAATTATTTGAATCAATATCCTTACTTCATATTAGCACACAGACATGAGCTTATAAAACACAATAGAGAAATCTGAACGAGACAAATGACATAACAAATACCCAATAAAACAATCAGAGAGAGCTCTTACAAAACACCGACACAAAACGAGGTATTAAATGTTCTTACAAAAAATTTAATAAAAAAAGAAGTGGAGTCTTCTCTGGAACATATTCCCGGTTCTCACGTCCCCGATATTTGTCGCTTGTCGCCTGGCGACGGCATTGTATGGAAAGGAGGCGACACCTGTGAAGGCTTATAAGGACTATGGTCCGCGTCCATTGTGCCACAACATCCAACATATAACTTCTTCCAACTCTTATTGTGAGATACGCTTAGGTATCTGTTTCAAACTGTTGTAAGTAGCTTCGAGTTCGGAATTGTTCGGAAGAATAAAAATACTATTCCTTTTTATGTTTACCTACATGCTTTATCAATATAAAATAAGTTACGCCGAAAATCTTTTGTATTTTTACTTTTGATGCAACGGAAAGGTGTTCTTTCTGTGCAAGGTAAAACAGACTTTAAGTATTTGTTTCCACATTTTAATATCAAATCACCAGCAACATTCTAAAAAAGCAATTTGTAAGTACGACTGCGCTTTATTCTCAAGAATATTGCACTTCAGGCTTCTTACGATGATGATGAAGCATTGCTTACGCTGTTCTATTTCACAACTATAGTGCTTTCGTCGAGCGGTGCATTGTTATTTCTTAGTAAAGTGCTGAAATATTGCGGCGGCGCGGTTCGGAAGCGGAACAATGGCGCTACGAAACTGATCTTTACCGCAACCACTTAAAGAAGACCGAGAAACTCTCGTTTAGGGTATAGTTTTTGGCTGAGTGAGCGGTGTTTTTCTGAAATGAACCTTAAGGTATCGCGAATAAGAGTAGTTCTGTAGTGGAGGACGAAGTAGCCGCAGGTGCTGGCAATCCCGCAGCCACGGTTTGAATCACGCCTGTTGCACAGCGTCACATATATCTTAGCTCACTCAGCGCGTCACACCTCGTTGCTCTTTTTATACACTTAGTACTTTATACAATGTTACTTTAAAAATATTGCTTCGCGTGTATTCGTGTATCTTCCTTGTAGGTACATGAGCACGGACATGAATCAATACACTAGATATTTAAGGCTTTCCAGAAGATCTTCTTACACGTTCAGGAGAAAACAATGACAAGGTTCGCTGGGACATGAAGTGTGACAGTCCATTAGGTTTTCATTGTCACACAGCGGCGGACAATAGACGTCGAAAGGCTTGACATTTTGTTTTCTTGTAACACGACACTGATTCACCAAAGAAAAGATAAACAGCTAATGGAACATGCGTAAGATGGATGCGTCAGGATGCAACGCTAACAAAGGAGAAAATCTAACGCATCTTTAATGAGGTAACGAGTTCTGAGAAAATGTTCATTGACTACACGGTACATATTATAGATGCAAACAGTAAGTGTAGCATGATATATCACGTAAAGATCTCTTAGAGGCTTCTAAGGTGAAAGACAGCATCTCAAAGTAACTGCACTCAATTCGATTTGGCTGCGTCTTGTTTAAACATCTCGACGGAAAGCGCCAAACATATCAGTTACCGAGACTAGGCTGCGCACCTCCGCGTCTTATTTGTGGCGCAAATACGAGGGTGGAAGGGTAAAGTAAAAAATGGAGAAACGCGTCCCGAATAAACACAAGAGAAATAACGACATCAAACAATAATTGAAATCATAGGTCGCGGCGGGAGGAGGCTGATGCCGCGGCGTCGCATGCGTGGCGCGACATATACTTACATAACTATACTGTAAGTAGCTGCACGTGTCTACGTCTTAATACTTTTCTTTTTCATAATAATTTCTCTTCTAAATGGAATAAAGTTTGTTGTTTTATTTTTTAGCGCGTCGATTACCAAGTTATCTTTTATAAACCGGCCTCACTAACGAATCCGTATAATCCTATTAACCAGCTGGTAAACAAGATTTTGCTCCACAATTAGTATCTGATCCATCAATTTCTTATCATAAAATCTTGAATTTAATCCGCTTTGTTACTAATAGTTTAAGCCGATCTAATTTCTGCGAAGCAATTTACTCTTATAAAACTTTTGTAGTCAAAACGTCATTAGGTAATAGGCAACATTTCGCGGGATATACACATCGTGGCTATTAATCTCGACAAATCGAATAAAAAGGTTAATAGAGGCTCGCTGGGAGGGGAAGGAAAGATTGCCTCTGTCCTCAATGGGAGGCGAGCCCTCTGCAGCCGCGATACCATTATTAGTGAGTTAACTCAATTTGCGGCATATTGTTTGAGAGGAGCTTAATAACAGAGGCGAGAGGACCTGGGACATCGTCATGACTACCCTTGATCCGCCGCTAACCATATCCGACATAAGGCTCGTCACAACATGTTTGTTAAGGAAACTATGACCAGCCGTTTTGATACTAGGGAGAGTTACTTACTTGTCAGTAAATTAAGAAGCTATAATATGTAGCAGAATTTGATAGCTTGCGTAATAAAGCTTTTATTAAAGCTTTTTATTGAGGTGTGAGGTGTATAGGTAAAACTTTAATCAGATAATTTTGTACCTCGATTTAAATTTTGTATTACAGAAACTGATAAATCTGAACTTACATAATAACGAAGCCTGATATTCGCTTAATTGTCACTACGTAAAATTACTTGAAAATTCAGCCGCGTAATAATATAATTACAGGCCAAATTATTACCCATTAAATTAACAAGTGGATCGTACCGAGCCTATTTTGAAAGCGATACCTCCGCCTTCGGAAGTTGATACAAATGCCGTTGAGAACCGAAAATAATTTGTCCATTGAGGGTTATTTAACAGTTGTACGGTTGTTTATTTGCACCGCGGCGCTCCTACAAAAACTACCAAAGTAAACCCGGACACAAAATTAAAAGCACCTCAATACTAGACTCTATAGCGATGTTGTAAAGTTGATAATTACAATTTTACGCTCGGCAATTACGAGCTGAAGTCGATACAAGTCGGGGTAAATTATTAAAACGAGCTGTCGAACAAGCGAAATTAATCGAAAGTATTCCGTTTGAATTTGAAACGAAGTCGAAGGAACACTTGTAGTTTATTAGTTAGTTCGCTTGCTTGGTCTGACTAGGGTAGTGGGCTGGCTTAGTAGTAGGCACTCGGTGGATTATTAAATTAATTCCTGCTAAAATTACTTCCCACTCTACTAAATCTTATATTTATGTACCATCATTTATGGTTTAATCTTCCGGAAGTTCCAAGAAATCAGATTCCAATTTTAGAAGGGAGATATTATTATTCGAAATTGCTCATCCATGACTAGGTATGAAGGACGAACTTATAAGTCGTATGTTCGTCCTAGATCTCAATAAACGGTTCCGGTAATATTGAGGGCCAAATAAATCATCTGTAAAATCGGTATCGGGACGGTACTAAAGACCAATAAAGGCGACAAAAACCGTGTCGACAAGTCATTTAGCAAACGTTCGAGCATATCGTTGAATAGCATTAGCGACACAATATTTTATGCAGTGTTGGGTGTGCGAGGGGGGGCGCGGGGTGAATGCCGGGGACAGCACGGCGGGGCGCCGGATGTCATGGAAAAATTGCTACTTCCGAGCCGGAGCCCGCACAAAAGGGCCCGTCTGCGATTTTATTATCAAGTGTAGTGACCTCCACGGTGCTCTGTTACAAGCAGTCTATCAAAAAATATGACAGTTCTTTTAGTGAATAGCTCGCGTTGTATCTTATCTGAAGGATATTGTTTTCTGTAGATTTTCTTACAAGATTGTTTGTAATGCATTTGTTGTCCGTAATGAGATAACAAGCTAAACTAGCAGCAAAGATGAATTCTTTTTAACTTCAATGTAAAAGCTTTGTACGTTACAATATCCCATATTGCCGTACAATCAACTCGGTGTAGAATTACCAAATAATGACAGGTAACGGTAAGGTTAGAAGTAGAATTTACCAAAAAATGACAGGTAACACCGAAAAATTCAGAAAAATGTAAAAAGTGACGTAAAGCGCGCTTTAACGTCAAACCGTAGGGCTTGAAGTTTGAACGTTAAAACGTGTATAAACGTTGGGCCTCTGTCCATTAACGTAACATTATGCCATACAATCAATGTGCTGAAATTCTCGGAGCATCGCGCATACATCACAGAGAGGCACCGAGAGTGCGGCGATTGTTTACAAGTTGATACGTTTTCAATTGCAGAAGGCTGTCAGTGTGCCAATTTCGCGGCATTCACAACAAATTACGTATTAAAGCGAGTGGAAGCGCAAACAAAACGGTCGGTGTTCGTGACGTGAATTGAGCGCGTTGAACGTGCAGCGCGACCAGATGCGGACACAGTGTGCCCGGACAGCGGACAAACGCGCATATTTAGTGACAATACTGCGATATGATACAGCTAGGACCGTTAAATAGACTATTGTTTGTTAAAATTCTGTGTGCTAGAATGTATTTTTGGAGGACATACTCCGGGCATGTAGAATAGCCTTAATTTCAGCTCGACTCTGACCGACCAATTACAAATTTTCAATAGAAATGAAAGAATACACAATCTGCACTCACTTGTGAGAACTTTCATCGGAAATTCTCCAGAAATCAACAATGTTTCGTTTGAAATAGGAAGCTTAGAATAAACAAGCTTACTCATGCGATGAATATTGTTTCCTAATAAATACATGGAATAATAAAATATTTTACTTTATTATTTTTTTATTAATTATAGCATATTTTATATGCTATTCACATACCTAAACCCTCAGACCAAATAAAAACAAAGATAGCACTGTCAACAGTGACATGAGGGCGGTTTTGTAAACATGTGTGCACTTAGTGAGGTGTAGTTTGATTGTAAATGTGTGCGTGTGACCATGAATGCACAGAACAGAGGTGTAGTTTTGGCATGCTTCACTGCATTGTTCGCAGAGCTGTCTTGGTTTTTTTATTGGGTCTGAGCCTAAACCAAACAACGTTTACAACGTCAAAACATCGAGAATACATGGAGAGTACTCTAAAATCTGTACTTAAAACTTATGAAATATAATCCGCTGTTTCAATCACAATGGCCAGACCCAAAGTGGTACACGTTTAATTTAATTACTCATGTGCCAGACACCGACCCGGCTGGCCTTAGGAAACACGTGACAGCGTTTCAAGGGCCTCAAATGTACGAAACGGTTCAAATTGGACTCCAGCTATTGTGTTAATAATAGCTCTTCCGAACTTAATTAATTGTATCGGGTTTCTAAAAGAGTTGTGATTAGGACTATAGAACTTGTATTATTTATAGATTTGAGCTTTCGGTGTATTTAGAATTGTTCTAGAATAGGGATGACGCTGGGTAAAAAAAAAAGAAATTCTATTTAGTGTCAGTCAGATAATACTAGTAGTTCTGCGAACAGTAGACCTCGCGAGCACAAACTTTTTGGGAAAAATTAACCGCTTAGCTTGAGGCTTAAGTGCCTGCTACACGGTCGCAAACCGCGTCCCGACAGAGGTGACCTTAGGTTTACGACGAAACGTTGAAACAACTTTGCCGGTCGCCAACCAAGGCCATCTCGGTCGAGGACGCGGTTGGCAACCGTGTAGCAGGCACTTTATCTTAAAGTGAAAGAACGACGTTCACATTTCAAGCTTTTAAGAAAATATTAAAGTTCTATGTTTACCTGTGTTTACGTAGGTTTTATTTAGTAATTTTTAGTTCAATAAAAGCTTGTTTAAAAAATTATTTTACTTTATTTTATTCTAACATTAGAATTTGATAAAATATGTGTTCTATCCATTGAGGTATTATTGTACTAAGTTCTATCATCTTATCACCTTATATGAGCCACTGTGTAAAGTTTAAGTATTCCTGTGGCCACCTGCCGGCACTTTTATCAGACCCTAGACGACGCCTTGGGCTAACGTACCTACTTGTCAAAACAAATCGAAATGGTCTAAACACAACGGTGCTATCTTGTCTAATTAAGGTGTTCAGTATAGTGACCTTCCAGATCCATTAAGAGGCCCTACACTTTGGGCTACCTGGCCTGACAAAACCGACGACCGTAAAAACAACAGTTTTTATGGACCTGGACAGTACCTAGTGTAAGAACACTTGTCAAGTGAGTCCAAAAACGATGGCGATGGTTCTACCTTGTTAAGTTGAGGAGTTCCTATGGCCACCTTCTGGCTCCATTATAAGAAACCTGAACACTAGCATACATTCTTAGATAGGGCCCCAAACTAATCTTATCTCTCTAGCTGATAAGAAGTAGAAATCACACGTAACTTCGGCCGAATCTTCGTATTTAGGGTTTTGACCTGCAGGAAACAAACCATGAACGACAGCTTGTAGTTTTAGCGTTCGAAAATATTACCAACGCACTTTGAATTGACCGCGATGACATAATTTTTTCCTATCAAAAAAATATGACATCAATACGTCAAATAAATTGAAAAACTGGCCAAGTGCGTGGACCACGCACAAATAAGGGGTCCGTAGTTGGCATGAATAATTATCCCAAGTATGTACAAACTTTAACATTGTAGTTAAAAAACATGTTCTCTCATACATTCCAACCGCAAATGGAAGTTAGTCGATTATTACTCGTTAACTTGTAAAGCATACTTAGCTTTGCTAGTTTTCTTTTTAATTTAGCAAATGTATCCATGAATCGAAAAAACGTTTTCACACACACACACGCTACCCCATAACACAGGACAAACGAGAAAAAAAATTACGTGTAGGGTGAGGAAGTACCCTAAAAAACAATCATGATTTTATTTTACGACTTTGTCGGCGTGATTGATAGTATAGACCTATACCTACCAAATTACAGCTTTCTAGTACTAAGATTCTCTGAGCTAAGCCGCTGACAGACAGAAAGACAGGCAGACGGACATGGCAAAACTAAATCAGTTTATTGTGTACTACAGAACCCTAAAAACCAGACAAATTATGAGTAAAAAATTTGTAGGCCAGCTAGAAAAATTAACAAATAGGTTTAAATAAATAGCGAGCAATTTACTGCATTTGAGGAGGTATTCTGCTCATCATGCCGAAGATCCTGATCAGATCTTTACCAATTTTTTTTGAGACTATCTTAAAGTTACTTTCTTTCAAATGAAAAAAGAACCATCGAAAACGGATTTCATAAGGCGGAGATATCCAGCAGCCCCCTTTTTGCCCCATTTTGGAGGAAGTACCCCTCCAATCAAAAATCCCCGACGACAAAAAATTACAAAAAATTCATAATACCTGTATGCCAAGTTTCATCTAGATCGGTTGTAAAATACGACCTGTACACGAGTACGTACAAACTGACACACGAAAGAAAATTTTGCCAGTTGATGCAGAGACGCTTCGCTCGCTACGCTCGCTCGGTCAATAAACATATTAGACACGTATTTTTTGCTTTATTATATTAATAAAAAAAGACTTATATAAAACGCATTAAAGTTGGGGAGTGGGGGCTCGTTACGTCACAAGTATAAAATCTACATAATCGTGACGTCATGGCACATATTAACTCGAAATTATCGCCGTAATCTATAGATTACGTAAAAAAAAAAATACGAGTCCAATATTTTTTGAATAATCTACCTGACAGACTAAATAGTTTATTTTGTCATCATTTCTGTTACATTATAAACGTGTTTTGCTTGCCCTGGTCTTGTATTCTTGCGAATAAATATTATTCTTATTGCTATCTTTGCATCATCCTTATCCGGATAAAATTATTATAGACAGGTAAAAATTAAATATTAATAATGCTACAGTCAACAACAGCTTACAACAATATTCTTTAAAATTAAAATGTTAGGTCTCATTGCTTTCCCTAAAGGTAAACGACAACGTATGGTGTCGTAAAACTATAGAGCCAAAGGTGGTTGCGGCAACTCGTGAGATGTCTAACGTGGTTTTTTTTATTTTATACTTCAAGCACACAAAAGAGGCGGGCTTAATGACATAGGCATTTCCTACCAGCCAACCTTTGGGTGAAGCAGAGACAAACAGTGGAGGACAGATAACTTTGATCAAACCAAAGTTGTACAGTTGTTATTCTTCCTCGGCCGGCCAAGAATAAATAAACAGTTCCCCAGAAATGTTAGCAGATACGAACAGACATAATAATCACTACTAATTAGAAATATAGATACACTAAGTAAAAAAAAAAAAAACATTTCTCTTGGCAATAAAAAACCTCTTTTCTCGAGTAGGTAATATCATCTCTTGTAATTAGCAACTACTTGCTACATTTCATAAATATTTCTGAAAATCTCTGTTATAACTTGATTCGTCAACAGCATCGAACATCTTAAGTTACACGCGTAGGTAAAAAGAAAAATAATCGAGATCGAACATCTTTTTTCGCAAAATATATTGTGTACTTTCTAATTAGTTACGACAAGATAAAAAAGTCTTCGATAAAAATGAAACTCAATAAGATCAACTAGCTTAAGAATGTTTACATCGTTATTTGCACAAAAATAGTTGCGATATAAAGTATCAGGAGCTACTTGGAAATCTTTGAGGAGATTTTCTTTCATTGTTGCTTGTGGCGGAGGTGGGTATTAGACGACACCCACCAGCATTTTGCTTTCAAAGAAATCTTACACCTAGCTTGATATGCTCTATGTATTGTTCGATACCGAACAAATATTCCGTTTTCCAGAAAATATGCTTGCAAAGTTTAACAATGGACGACATAGGATGCTTGAAAAATACGACCACGAACTATAAATAAATAGGAGCCCTTGATGCTCTAAGAACAAAGAGTTCTTGAAGCATCAAGGGCTCCTATTTATAGTTCTCTAGAATTCAACAATAGGTAGATTTCCTAGTCTCGACTATAGGCGATACTCCTCTGGCACAGTTGACACAGAACTAAATAGCCGGGTTTATTCTAGCAGACACAATTACAAGTTCCGTTGCAAGCAGGCAGGCAGTCGGCTCGATATCGGAAAGAGATGTTGTTATCTGGAATACGAGCACTCGGCGTAATCCCTTTAATTAGCAAAGCAAGACGAAATGACACCCACCATAGAACTACAACTGGTGTAGAACAGGTATTTAAATTAGCTTAGAATATCACTGTAATGTCATTAGCCCGTTGGATTACGTTGTAATGAAATATTTTTATGAACGTCCAATACGCAGTTCCGTTTCATGCGGCCTCATAATTTTAACATAGAAAATGTAAGAATTTCACAACATATTTATGCACATATCTGCGGCATATTTAAATTAAAATGACGGTAGTGATGTGTGTAAGGAAATAAAAGGCATCTGAATGAAATTAACGGGACGCATTCAAAGCAGACAACCGGTCTAGTCGGCGACAAAGCCGCGCAGACAGCCCGCAGCGCGAGAGACTCGTCGTGAATGCCTAATTACGACGCTGAGTAAATAACTTTTCTATTTGCCTCGGGTCGGGTCGCGTTCGGTAAAACATTAATCATGATTGAGCTAAGTGGCTTAATACGGGAGGGATAATGGCGAGCAATGATCGCCGGCAGGGGGTGGCGCCGTACGGGCGCGCAGTTGGACGTCGGCGGTGCGTCACACCGACGACGCCCAGATGTACGACGACACACTCGGTACTAGTGTGAGACCCGATGACACGATACATTCGGCGATTATAGAAAAAAATAAATATTGGCAGAGTTGTGCTGCTCCAAAGGATCAAAAACAGATCCAAAAGACCAAAATTACTAGCTTCGAAGAGAGCTATGAGCTGCTTGCATAGTTCTATCAGGTTAATAACCAAAGGCTAAAACTATCGGATCCCGGTCTCTAAGTATAGAAATGAAGCCGCGATGGCTCCTAAATGGAAAACACAAACATAGGGGTGGTGTGCCGCGGGCGCCCCGCACTGTTATTGTTTGTACACCGAAACTAAAGCCAGCAGAGGAAGCCCTACACGGGAACAAACGGGAAACTTTAAAAGAAACCATCAAGATAAAGGACTACTTCCCACACATTTTGATATGAAGCATCAATTAGCGTCGTTTCTTGAGAACTAAGCATGCTCTCAGTTTTACGTTGAAAAGGCTTAATTTCAAAATTACGGTCTAATTTATTGTAAGTACGAACATCTCATCATATTTCATGCAGTTCTTGAGAGATGCTCAAGTCGAAAGTTTCCATCTTACACGTACATTTTGTGTTCCGGGAAATACTAAATAGCAATTTCGCTGAATGCTCTTAAATTGTCATACACTCTTGAAATAACACTAAACTCATGTCTTATAAAGGATAACCTAATTGCAGTATCATCAGGTATAGTGTATGCGAACGTGAGGTAGAGAGGTGCAATATCGATATCGGGTCTCGACAAAAGTGGGCAGTATACCGCACCGCAGGCGACGTCAGGGGGCGCGCGCCTCGCCCAGAGAGCTTTTCCTTGTCACCGGGCATAACACTAAACGATAATATTGCGATCGACTTCCGATCCTTAAACGGCAACAATTGTCGTATGTAACGTTAATGGAACCGCTGCTCCGGCGGCTTGCGAACCGCGCCCGTTTTATGCATATTGACGTATATCGAGATTTAACGCCGATAGCAAACCATTAGCTGAACGCGCATGATGTAGGATTTTATATGAAAAGGTCATTTCGATATATTATCGATAATGGGAACCGCATCCCTTTTTAAAAGAATCCTTCCCTACCTAGTTAGAAATAAAACTCCATACACATTGATTTTCATAAGTGGTTAAAAAAACACGACTGTTATTTTGCTTGTTTAAAGAAACAAAACATGCTATGGGTTTAATTCAATACTCCTTAAAAATACATTTTTAAAACACGAACTGCCAAAAAAGCAATATCGAGAGCTAAAAGCTACGAAAAGAGCGCGTTGCAAGGATTCTTTCCAATTGCGCTTCGATAAGGATTCACCTTTTAGCGTGGCCGCGGCGGCACAACAATATGAAACATTTCTCACTTGCCTTGCGGTGGCTTCTTTTCGATACAACCGCTCAAAATTTATAAGTGGGAGGTTACGGGATAATGCAGCGTAAAGATTCAATTTTCAAGTTAGATGGAGTTTATTACAGTTTATTTTTTGAACATTTTAGAAAGGCAAGGCGTGGTGGCTGCTGAAGAGCCCTAACAGATTGCTAGGTGACGGGAGAAGAAAATTTGGGAGACCAGCAGCTAGATAAAACCTTTGTTTAAATAACAATAAAACATAAATAAGCTATGATATTATGACTTTACATCAAAGGCACAAAGGTACAAAGAAGGTATCGAATGATACCTTCTCCCACTCAGTTCTTATTTGAGAAAATTGTGTTGTCTAATCCTCGCCCCAACAGTTATTCCAAAAAACATATTACTAAGACGTTAAAACACCAATTAGTCGGGAAAAATATATTTAATCCTACTATGTCCAGCTACAAATAAAGACAATCGTTATGAAAAACCCAATATAATTTCTCTTTGATAAAACGGTCTTTAGATATTTCAAATCACGAACTATGAAAAAAAAACCAGTCAAGAGCGAGTCGGACTCGCGCACCGAAGGTTCCGTAAGGAGCTTCATTCGTATAGGTACCTAAATAGTTCTGTGCCCAGAAACTAGTCTTCAAAATTGTATGAGCGCCCATACAACTCAGAGGACTATCCTAATTGGCGTCAACTATATGTATGTATGGGGACACCCTTTAATTTTCAACTTTTTTTATTTTTTGGAATTTTTCTTTTATTTGTGCTGTAAGACCTTACTTTTTGCCACGTGATTCTAGGTCAACGGAACTACCATATAGGTTTTCGACCCAAAACCTATAGGGTACTTCCGGTTGACCTAGAAGTGTCAATTTTGGTTAAAAGCAAGGTCTTTTTTTTACAGCACAAGTATAGGGAAAATTCCGAAAAATAAAAAAGTTGAAAATTAAGGTAAATGGTACATACAAGTTTTCGCGAAAATCTAAATTTGCCCATATCTTTTTATCGTGTTGACTCAGGACTTTGATTTTTATACACCTAATAGGGACTATAGATCTGGTAGGTATCTGGAAAAATTTCAACTTGCTAGGTCCACCCGTTCCTGAGAAAATTCGGTGGTGACTCACGGACAGACGGATAAGAGTGATCTTATAAGGGTTCCTTTTTTACCTTTTGTGGTACGGAACCCTAAAAAATCAGAATTCAATAACAAAAAATAAGATTAAGAAATCCATGACAATAAAATGTTAT
This sequence comes from Conistra vaccinii, assembly GCA_948150665.1. Classification (NCBI taxonomy): domain Eukaryota; kingdom Metazoa; phylum Arthropoda; class Insecta; order Lepidoptera; family Noctuidae; genus Conistra; species Conistra vaccinii. Next base: position 9,723,840 of record OX411327.1, read on the forward strand.
CTAAATCATATTTAATTTTAACGCATTCAAGGACACTGAACGAGACACAATAGAAGTTTTATTGTCCGCCTAATTGGCGTTTAGTCTCCCTCAAAGTTTTAAGGCGACGATAACTGACTATTAATGTTTTATACTGAAGATCACGTCTAAACGAGGTGTGTTAATGATTTGTAAAAAATATGTTAAATTAGAGCATTTTCTTAATAACTTAATATATGAATATTTTACATTATGTTTATATTACATAGTGAAATTAATTTGTAAAGTTATGTCTAACGCGGTTAAAAAACCGAGAATGACACAAAACCTATAATAATATATTAATTATTGATCTTTTAGTTTACGTGTTTTATTAAAATACCTTTTCGTCGGCCTAAGTCGTTAACCTTCTAAGTCCATTTTGACATAGTTTACAGGACGAAGAAAAAACTGATAATATCTCTATTAATTTAGCAATCAAAATTCTGAAAATCCCGTTGGTTTCTATAATTTTTCTTGATATTTTAACAATATATGTAGCAGCATAACTTATACACATTTTATAAAATTTTGGAAAACAATTATTTAGTAGTTTGTCGAAGTGAAGTTTTAATTTGCTTGAGGACTTAGCAGTTTTTTATTTAAATTTAGTATGGTGTATAGTGTAGGTATAGTATAATATTCAATTATATAATGAATTGTGCAGTTAAAGGAATTTAATCAGTACCTAATCAAAATATTTATTACTAGCTTCTGCCCGCGACTTCGTCCGCGTGGATTAGTTATTTTGGGCCAACGCTAAAAAAATCCCCCCGGTTTTAAAACATTCTTCATTGGTGCTCCGCTCCCATTGGTCTTAGCGTGATGATATATAGGTAACCTATAGCCTTCCTCAATAAATGGGCTATCTAACACTAAAAAAAATGTCTATTCAGACTGGTAGTTCCTGAGATTAGCGCGTTCAAGCAAACAAACAAACTCTTCAGCTTTATAATATTAAAAGGTATAGATTAAAAATTAAACAATCAGCCTTCTTTATTAGGAAACGGTTAAAATATCTAAGATAGACTCTTTTCATAAACAATCTGTCATAGTTTATTATGTATTGGTTTTGTGGTATTACGTACAACAGGATTTAGCAGGTTTACGTTGTGGAGATTGACTGGTAGTCTAAAAGCAGTTTTTCGGGCATAGCATTTGTCACCTTTTTTGGCTAATATCGCTGTTATTCCTTAAACGGTACGGTAGATATTAGATTGAACTTTTTAACTGGTATAAAAAGTAAATTTTGCCAAAAAATGGACTTAGCAGGTTAACGACTTAGGCCGACGTTTTGTTTTATGTATAATAAATGAATAATGCGTTTAATTTGGGACAGCATACGAGGCGTTGCGTGAGTTCAATACAGAACAAGCAAGCTATAACCACTCAAGGACACTGGCATATTTATCTGCGTCTTAATTCTGCAATAACTGCATTTGCTTAATTTTGCGGAGGGGAGTAGTGTATTCTGCATCCAAGACTGGATCCAATTGTGGAATTAAAACAAAATAATTTTACACAATATTTTACTAAGATAAAAATAACTTGAATACAAGCCCAAAGGTCACTTCCATAAATAAAAACACAGTATTATGTTACTAATTAAAGACAAAACAATCTTATTAATTATATATCTGAATGTGGAAGTGCGCTTGTCAGAGTACTAGGTTCACTCATGAGGAACAAGACCCTAATAATTGGCAGCTTACGGAAACTATAGAAAACGGTTCATTGGCGCGAACGTCCCCCATCCGCGACAATATTGTTGAACCAATTAATTTCTTATTTCTCTGCTATTGCAAATGTCCGTTTCCTGCTCGAGATAAAATAGAAATGATTTTCAAAGAAATATGGTAATACATGTTTTTAATATATATTGTTGTGGGAAGTGTGATCTATAAAATTGGATTTTTATCTAGTCTAAAAATGGTCTACAAAAAACGAAGAACTAAGTTTCTCAGGATAAAATATTTAACTCCAACATGCAGAAATACTATGTCATGCATTTTTGGGTTAGCAGAATTCAATTTAAGTATATTAAATTCATGTCAAGTAGATTTCATATGAAGAATATCTTACGCCTGACTGCAACACCATAACTCTACAGTGCAGGGTAGAGTACGAAGCGAATTCGCCGAACGAAATTAATATAAACTCGGGAGCATCGAATTCCATATTGAAAATCGGAAAGTACTCAACATTTCACTGATTTCCTCGAATCATTTTAGTGCTTTAAAAAAGGAAAAGCATCACGCATTTAATGGCATAAAAATCTTCGTAACTCAACAATAAACAGCATCCGAAAACGAAACCAAACAAAATTCGCTTCAGATGGTAGTGCGGCGCTGTGGGGTTTGGGGCGAAGCACGAGGGGCGGAGGAGAGGGGGCTCCGTGGTGTTGCCGGCTCACAATGCTGATTGAAAGCAAATAATGAAATCATAGGGAATGGAACCCCGGCCGCACCCGCAAATACTGTGAAAAATTGCACTCGGCTCTCACAACAATGAATGCACAAAATACAATACGGAAACCTGGTCAAATACCGACCGTGTTCGTGTTTCGCGCCGCCAAAAGCCTCGCCGATATACTGCCGAAAATATTCATTTAATAAAGTATTTTTGTTTGGTTTAAATATCATCATTTCATATGGAAACTCCATAACATAAAGTGATGATATTACTGTAGTTATATTTTCATTCGTGAACCGCTTACCTACATAACCGCGACATTAAGTACCTAATTAGTTCACTTCTGCGGATTTAAGTTGTCCAACCTTTTCTGGGGGTTTTCTGAATTTATCTCTCATAGTGTAGGTAGAGTAGGAACCATAAAATTCTGGTTCAACCCCAAAAGAACGCAACAATAAAATATTGGGAGCATTTACGTAGGTAGAACTAAAAACATCTTTAGGTCTTATGCCTCGGATGTTAACTTTTGTTATAAATATTATAAATTCCCGGAATTTTGTCATAGGTGCGCGTTAAATTTCCATACGATTCTAAATTGTCCGTTGTCTGCTCAGTGCCTTAAAATACAATATGTTTTGTGTTCGTAATGATTTGCACGTGGAAAAGATTATAATACATGTTGATATGTGGAATATTTCCACAGACCTATTATTGCCAAAATATACACAATTATACTATTGAAATGCTTCAGCTAGCATTTCACACAATTCGCTTATTGAAAATGAAATATTTCCGCAATTTCTGAATGTTGGATAGAAATGAATATCAGTTTTGTACAAAAGTATTCACTGAACCGACCGCTAATTAACATAACTATTTGCAAATATTTCAGTTTACATGAAATTCATATTGAAATAAATTGTTAAACATTTTTGCAGTACTGGCATTCTGGACTTTCCTACTATATTTTTAGTCCACTGATCAGAGCCCGTATACTGATAATTTTCTTAAACTTTCAGTACTGAAAGAACACTAACGTTTTAAAAAAAATATCACCAAGTGCCATAAATAAATAGAAAGCTTGACGCTAACTGTAATATTGAATCTTTAGTCAAACAAGAAAAGAACGCGACCCTCAATATTTACATCATAATTCACGAAAAGCTACACAAAAAGGTGTGTTCTTCCAATTTTCAAATACGCTAGACTTAGTATCGTGGCAAGGCGATGGACGATCATAAAGAAGGTGGTCAAACACTGGCGACAAACAGAGGAGCGTCTGGCCGCGCCTTAGTTCAAACACCACTTGACCGATCATCCTTACCGTGACCATATTTTACCAAGCCAACGATATATTGCCATGTTTCATATCGATGTTATGTTGGTGTATTTAATTGAAATATGTTTAGAAATTTTGGGTGTTTTGTTCGAATTAGCTCACAGACTATTCCTTTATAAAGTGGGTACTATTCGACGTATTGCCTTGGTTTTGAAAGAAGTATCTCACAGGGCACTGACATATGGTCAGAAGACTTAAGATTGGCTTTTTAAAATGTCAGATGTAATCTCTCATTATTAAGAAATTGATTAGTAATTGTCAAAACTTTTTCAAAAGATTTTGAAAAAGCACTATACCCAAAAATAGAACAAAAAAGAAGATTCTATTTTCAACGACAGACAATTCAGTTCATGTTTGTGCCCCATTGTTTAGTCGTCCATCGATGGCGTCGATTATGAAAATGACATGTCAGCGATGTCAGTGCGCCGCGTCGTCGAGATATGCGCCCTGATGCTAATGATATACAAATGAAGCGAGACAGACTGCCACCGCACTTGATCAAAATATACCCTTCGTGTTCAAAATATGCATGTTTGTTCATCAGTGTGTAAAGAGCTGCCTGGGTCATGTATTTTTAAGCGAAAAAGTTTTTTTTTGCTATAGTATTAAATGGTTATAAAATAATCATCGTTTCTTCACATGCATTGGTACGTAAAATTACCACCATGATTATGCTGTAATATGCGAACGGCTGCAATTTTTTTGCATCATACTTTATATAGATTTGGTTTTACGGAGTAAAAAGTAACATTTTTGTCATTGTATTGAGCTTAATTTTGTACAGAAACAGTTATGAAATAATCCTCGCTTCTTGGCATACATAGGTGCGTAAAATTACCACCATGGCTTTGCTGTAATAGGTATGCGACAGATCAGCAATTTACGAAACATTTTTGCATGAAATGTTACATAGATTCCGAATTTTGGTTTAAACTGAATATTGTGTGTTATATCCCAAAATGTTTTTTTTTCAACAACCGTTTTTTCATGAAGACAATAGTAATTTGTCAACAAAACATAAAATTTAGCGTCGGACCCCAGTCATTTCACTTAACAACTGTGTCGCATCCTACTAATAGTGAAGTCCATTGCGTATTAACCATAATGAGATTTTAATTGAGGCGTCGCGGTGATCTGTCCTCTGATACGGTTAACTTCATTAGGATAGCCGCCGATTAACTTACGTAATGTAATTGTGATGTTGAACTATTTATCACAAACATATGTTTTACGACTCTCTACTAGGTTAATAGAATGAGGTTTTGAGTGCCAAATTGAATGCAAACAGTAATAGTTTTCCTGTTCGAAATCTTTTACATAAGATGGTACTAAACAGATTAGGTACTACGAAAATTCGTAAGCCTGAGCAGCTCCATGTTATATCTTCGAGGCATTATAATTTGATATATATATAAAATTGTGGAGTGGAAAGGAGAAAGGGAGGCCTTTGCCCTGCAGTGGGACAACACAGGCTAAAAATAAATGAATATTTAGAACCTGATTTAATACTAATTTTCAAAACCTTACCTATATTCGTACAACAAAACATTATGATTAACACTTAATTATATATTTGTACAGTTTAACATTTCATCTGCTTGATTAAACCACTTGTAGGAGGAGTTGTAGGCTTACAAACACCGAATATGAAAATAAGTGTATTATGGAAGTAATCAGCTGAAATAGAACTATTCCTAGTTCTGGAATTATCATGACAGAGGTGAATGTTGGTTTTAATTGAGTTATAAGTGGGTTATGAGACTCATGCCGCTGACATGTCGTGTTACGTTATAAGGAGACTAACTTTAGTTGGGAAACAGTGTGGGCAGTGAGGGTTCTAATTTACAGACTGAAGTATTCGATTAATCCAGTCGTACTTTCTAACTAGTACAGGTGTTTGAACAGTTTGGAGCAGTACATATGTGGATAAGGACTATTCTGTTCAAGTTCTTTTGTAATAAATAATACATGAGATAACCACCAGCCTGTGCATATCCGGCGGGATCTCATGGCGACATGGAGAGTGCGATTGTCGCAACACAGTGCTGGGCACGCCACAATTGCGGCGATATATTTGTCCCCTCTTTGAGGAGTGGCTAGAGAGGCGCCACGGCGTCCTTACCTTCGGCCTGACGCAGGTACTCACCGGACACGGTTACATCGGGAGGATCCTGTTCCGGATAAGGCTGGAGAAAACGCCCGGGTGTCACCAGTGTGTGGATCGCCCGGAAGACACGGTGGAGCATACGGTGGAGGTCTGCCCGGCTTGGGCGCAGCACCGCCGTGTCCTCATGGAGGCGATCGGCGGCGGTGATCTATCGCGTTCGGCCCTGGTCCAGGCTATGGTACGGAGCGAGAGGGCATGGGAAGCCGTCACCTTTTTCTGCGAAGCAGTAATGATCGCGAAGGAGGAGGCGAAACGCATGAGGGAGAGGCAAACTTCGCACCCTCGCGCCCTCACGCCCCTAGTCGCTGCAGGAGACGCCCTGGGCGTCGGGAATTCCTGGCCGATTCTCTGCCACCGTCGATGCGGGTTCGCGGAGGGTGAGCAATGGGTAGTTCGCCGTCCGATAAGGACCAGGCCCGGGTCGATGGCGCGTTGTGTTCCACGCGCGTCTGAGATTTCGGCACAACTAACGGGGTCCGCTAGGGCCGATGCCTGCCAGGGTCGCGGGAAAGTCCGAAAGGGTTACCGTGGCCTCTGGCAATACACAGGCCACTGAAGGAACACGGGTGGGTTTTAGTCAGTAAGAGGCTGACAGGCCCTCTCGCTCCGCCCAGAGTGAGAGAAGTTATTTGACAATTAAACAACCTAAAAAAAAAACTATTGCCAGTGCATATGACATGACATTACGAGTACTATTAATATTTTAACTTTGTTAGCGTAGTTGTTAACTTTATTGTGCACGCAGTGGTTTCCTATAAGTGAAGGAGTACACCTACTTAATACCTCACGTTGCCCATTATTTATGTACCATGTATTGTGTATGTGTCTATATTTTGTTGGAGTATCATAATAAATAAATACCTAAATAAATTACAGAAACGTAAAGTAACATTTCACCGACAACCTACAACAAAGGGGCAAACTTATAATCATTTACCGGACTTAAGTTGTAAGTATAATAACTAATATTGGTTTTATCCTTCTTACTATAAAACGTCATAATAAGCGAAAATTGTCCTTCAGCGTTTTCCACGAAGTAGCTTAATTTTGTCACTAATTTTTTTTTCTTTTATTGTCACGATGCTGAATTAAACGGTGGGCTCATATTTTTCGTAAACTGCTTCGCACTATATTCGTGATAATTTGGAGGGAACCATCAGTGTTCAAGTTGTCATCTATGTGGAGATGCAAATGAGCGGGCGGCGTCAACCGTGGCGCCACACTGTGTTCCCAGTACCACAAGATAGTTGGACAAAAAAGTCACTTGCATATTTCTGGGAAGATTGTTAACAATCTTCCTAGCCTTTTCCCAACTATCTTGGGGTCGGCTTCCAGTCTAACCGGATGCAGCTGAATACCAGTATTTTACAACCCAGTAACTGGGTAATACGATACCCCTTGGTAAGACTGGCGTCAGACTTTCAGGCTTCTGACGACTGCGTTACCAGTCGTCAGAACTGTCTGGCAAAGATCCACGAATGACAGCCGGGACCAACAGCTTAACGTGCTTTCCGAGGCACGGAGGAGTCTCGGTATGTAAAGATGGTCACCCATCCACTGACCAACCCCGGCAAGCGTAGCTTAACCTGATGGATCAACCCGTGCGGCTTGTTATTACTTAGCCACGAGCTCCTCTTCTGGGAAGATTGTTATTTTTTTTTTAATACACCCATTTTAATCAATGTTTGAATAGAAGACCATAATGTTAACATTTTTGTTACTTTTAACGGTAAAGTTTCAATCCCAGATTGTAAAAGGCTGTTGTTAAATATAACACCAAATCAAAGCTCATGTCGATGTTGTTGTTTTGGTGAACAACTGACAGCCATGACAGCTGCAGTTAGCTCGAAAATGAATATGAAATTTAAACAGTCGAACGATATACTTAGTTTTCCACATAATTATTTGCCAATAACTGTGAACATTTTCCTCAGTTTTTAGGGTTCTACTTTATAAAGAATTTCGTGAAATTATTTTTTTGGCCGGGTAGCTTGCTTAAAAGAGAACACTATGCACCGCCTAGGGCGCCAAACTGACGGCCGCGACTAGTCCCGACATACGCTGATCGCACACATTTGCGATTTAATTGTTGATTATTTTGATTTATGTACACAAATGTAAACAAGTTTGAAAGAAGTCTCCGTTACTTCTGTTTCTTTCGTTCTTTGTTTGCATCTTATAAATATGTTGGTACGTTATTAAGTTGCTAAAACTGAAAAGGTTCCAAAAATTTTGGATACTACAAGCTCTGTACAAAGCTGTAAAATTATATTTCTTACATATGTAAACAATAAATAAATTGTATATGTGCGTCAATAGTCTGCATAAGCTTCAGTTAAGAGATAACAATTATTCAACATCACAAAATATTTTAAAAAAACGAGGCACTCTGGGACTGCCTATTGAAGTGAAAACTAAGTAACGCCATTTAACGAAAATGTCAGTAATTTATGTGGCTTGCTGTCAGTACAAGAACGAAAGCTGTAGCTCCATTAAAAAAAATCCAAAAATAATTAAACAGAGTACGCTGTCAACAAAAACTTGAACGTCTTACGAATTTTCGATCAGGTCACGTGTCCTGACGCGAGTTAAACATTCTTTTCACATTTTTTACCCATTTTTTTGTTACACATTTTTTACCTATCCCAAAAAAGTGCAACTAAAGAAGTTTTTACTTCAAAAATACATTTTAAGGAACTTCACCCAACCTTATCCAATAAGAAATAATGTCACTGGACGCAAAGCTGCCCTAAGACCAGTTAATGTTTTCCGGCAGTTTACAAGGCTCTATTAAGGACAGTTTGGAGTGTTTTCGGCATACGTTGGTTGTTCGTTGGAGCGTAATTAACGCTAGCTGCCAGCCGTCATCACGCATTCGGAGCACGGCTGAGTGGGCCCGACCCACGGCACCGTGCGACTGGCGACAACGGCCTTGTGTCACAGCACCACTAAAACATTGGTGATAAACCCCCTTTAAATGGAACAAGGGTGTGTAATGGAAGTTGAGCGAGCGTAGGACTTGAGTCGAAAAAAATAATATACTTATTTTAAAATTATTTCCAATTAATTGTTTGATCTTGTCTATTTTTGGAGTTTACTCCTTAAAAATCGATTTTCATATAAGGCCTTATATATACAAGCGTAACACTTGTTTTATTCGTAAATAAGACGAATTAAAATTTTGACAAATAAAATAAAAATTTCACATCTAGATATTTTGGTCGTCTTTTTTTTTAGGCGACGGAGTTTACACACTTATTTTATTGGAATTAAGTAACACCTAGTAACACCTACAAGCATTACTTGGCTTTTCAATCAATTATACCGCAATTGAGTGGACGATCTAGAAAACCTTAACGACGTACCAATCACAGACTACTTGTCGTTTTTGTTTAATTCTCTATTAAGTCAGACTGAAGGTTGTAAAAGATTACTTTGATCGATAAGACCGCACTTTGCATCTAACAATTTTTTTTATTTTATTGAATGGTGTACGAAGAGTTATCTCGCTCTATTTCAAATAAAATAAATTTAATTCATCTCAGTGTCGTCCCAACAACATCACCTACAGTAAAATTGACAACAGCAATAATATAAAAAAACAAGACAATTGCGAGTCGAAATTGCGCGGTGAGGGTTCCCTACGATGAATGTTTGTTATCTACCAAGCTAAAGCTGATAATTATCTAAGGATTAAATCTTATCCTTAGATAATTTATCCCAAGAACAAACTTAAGATTTTAGTTGAAAAGCATGTTCTCCCATACATTCGAACTGCTAATGTAAGTTTTTACGCATATTATTGAGAGATTTACCATGTTATTTAAGACTTGTTATAGGTTTTCCTGTAATCTATAAATAAGTAAAGAACAATTTTCTGTTTTGTTTACAAAATTTTTGACTCAGTAGTTTCGGAGATAAGGGTAATGGTTCATTTTCATCTATTTTCTTAAATGACTTTAAAATTAATATTAAAAAAAAAATTATTGCCTCCATATGATCCTTTTCATTTGATATGTCACACGGTACCGTTTGCAAAATTTTATTTTTAACTTTCTAATTTGCCCGCCAAAAGTGACCCCATATTCAAAATTCATTTGTTTACGTTACGTGTCTGTGTTTAGGTGACAGATATTCATGTTACCAAATTTCAGCTTAATCGATCCAGTAAATTCGGAGCAAATTGACTGTGACAGACGGACAGACAGACACACGAGTGATATAAGAGTTCCGTTTTTTTCATTCAGACGCAAGGAACCCTAAAAATTGTCATCAACGCTCATATTTTTCCAGTGAACACTTCCAATTAACACAATTGTCTCGCAGTGTCCCATAGCGTGTGGCGGACATAAAACTATAACAGGCAACGAGGCGGGACGTTAAACCGTTGCAAACTTGAGACAAGCAGGTTTACTGCCGCTACAGACACGCTGCGTTTATTGCGTGTTGCTGACTATGACATTTATTTGGCACCTGCTCTTATGTAGGTAGTATAATGTGGTTTGCTCATTTTGCGGTTAAAAGATTAGGACTGCAACCTACTTTTGGATTCGTGTCATTTCATGCTTAGATGAATACTAAATCAGCACTCTAATTGCGTATCTTATGATCAATCAGTCTGTTTCATTTTGACAGTTTATCAACGTCCATTGCGTTATTTAATTTACGTTGTTGAGCAGACAATGTTCTAAATATGAACATATGAGTGTGTTACGTAATTAGGGTGCTGGTCTTTAGAGACGTATACCAAGTTGACATTTTAAACAAAGAAAACTTTAACAAAGAAGAGTACAACACTTAACATTCCTTGAATGTTCCTAATTATAATTCAAAGAACTTAATTCCAAACTAAAATCCATTCAAACATCCTCATGCTCGACAACGCACCACTTTGATCTTAAATTATAAGGCACTCTGTCATTACGTCATACTGCACACCGAACGCATCAAAGCTTTGACGTTTCCGACGAGATTATTAACGCGTTATTTTCGTAGCCCTCATAATAAACGCGGCCATATTACGTCGTCGTTCGTATAAGAAAACTGACCTCGGCCGAGTGAATAAACCTCTGATCGAAGGCGCGGGGGCGCGACGGTCCCGGGGCATAAATCAGACTCCCCTCGCGATAACGTTGGAGCCTTCAATTTGGTACATCCTTAAAATGACACACGAGAAGCACACCCCTAACGACGCCCGCGTCAACTCTCACACCACGCTTATAAATAAAATCGCACACATATTACCGCATTATATGTCATTGGCCCAGTGGTAACGAGCGATGATTTGAGCTGGTATCTAAAGTTTGTGAGGTCGTGAGTTTGATCCCCAGACCGACGGCGACGAAATAATCTATTTTTGAATGGGGAGTCTGTTAAAAAGCTCTGTGTCGAACATTTTATAATTTTTGCCATGAATACGTTAAGAAGTAGTTTTTGTCCTTAAGGGTCCGGCGAACACGGCTCGCAACTGCAAGTCGAGATGGAGGAAAATGCGTTTGGAATATTGTTATCTCTGTTCTGTTGTGTTGTGGTGCTGTTGTTGTTGTCTGTGTCTGTTGTGTGTTATGTGTGTTGTGTGTTGTTAGCGTTGTTACGAGCTATCGGAATTTATGATAAAGGACATGACCAGTTTTAGCCTTCGAATTCGGGAACATGCGCAGCATTACAACTTTTACACTAAGATTAAAAAATAAAGATCTAATTTATCATGGTTATATTATTCCGACTAAAGCCCAGATTAAATTATCTGAAAATTCAGTATATTAATTGCTTCCGTTTCTCTCTTTTATGCACTTCCTGATTTTGACGTTCCATTGTATCTATATTCACCCGGTAACCAAAATAAGCTACACATAATATGGAAAAAAATAAACTAAAAACCAAGCTATTTTCGATCAAGTGAATTTTAATGACATGGAATATACATGTTTTGTTTATAATTACTTATTTATTGATACGCCTACGGGTTATGTTAGGTTTTATTGACACGTGTGAAGTTCGAACACCTTATTTTTTTAAATAATCACTGCGTATATAGGAGTGTTACTTCGTTGACAATGCATCTGACATTAGCAGACACCTGTGTAGGGAGGGACCAAAGGGGTAGTAGTTTTTTTCATAAAATTGATAATTCAATCGATTCGAGTCAAAGCATGAAAAATCGATTCACATAAAATGGATTTTTAATTGATATTTTCTTTGACCGTTTTGAACTACTTATATTTAATTTCGATGAATAATAACATAACACCTTCATTTCGCCAGTCCCGTGTAATGCGGGGCGAGCGTTTTACCATTAACCGGATACAAATCCGGACTCCGGACTGCTATTGAGAAATTCCAGATGGAAAAACCTAATAACACTTTGCCCGACCCGGGAATCGCACCCAGGACCTCATGCTCAGCTATAGCGCTTGCCACCACTAGACCAACGAGGCAGTCAAATGTTTTCGAATTTTATGTGTTAGGTTCGAGAAAAAAGCAATTGAGACTTTATCGATTTCAGATCGCCATTCACCATCCCTACTTGCACATTCAATCTTGGCGTCACGTCAGGTATAATTATAATATATTATATCTGTACTTTTTATGGTGTACATAATAAAGAATCTTCTATCTATCTATCATTGCAGTTCGCGACCCACGTTGTGTTTACGCGTTCGTTGTGTACTGTGCGATTATTGTGTTCTATTTCTACGCCCCTAAGACGACCCACTGACCACGACCATTGCTATTCTTTACGGACTGACATCTTCAAAACCCGATTACCATTGCTATTCATAAAGGATTCATCTGTTTTGCTCTACGATTCGGATAAACGGATATTATGATGAGGTGCCTAAACTATGGCATATCTGTAAGGCGGGTTAAAAGGCATATTATGAAGATTTATCAGGGAAATGGTGTTGTTATTTTCTTGTCAAAACCCATTTTCCCTCAAGAATCTCGGACAGCCGCTCGGTTAGTATTGAAGTATCCAGATCCCTAGGTGCAGGACGTCACCGCTGCTTGGACTGGGATAGCTTTACAACCTGCATAATCTACGCGTCCAGCGATCACGCCCGTCCGGCACAGTTCGTCTTTCCTACATATTTTATTTTATTAAAGAATATTAAAATAATTAATTCGTTCAAATAATAGTTTTATTTAAATCCTCATGCCTTCACAAATAATAATAACAATAGCCTTATTTTTATTTCCCGAGCCACGTAGAGCCTAGTTGTAGTCAATAGCTGACTGTAACTCTTAATTGGGTTGGCTCGGCCGGGGAGGTACCACACTCTTACAGAATACCAACGTAAAGTACTAACATTATGTTGCTCCGCTTCGAATAGTGAGTGAGAGAATCGGAAGCCCAGGGTTTGGGGTGGGAAAAGGGTGGCAGCGCATCGGCAGTAACCCTGGTGCTACTTCTATAGGCGGCGGTTATTGCTTATTAACATCAGGTGATCAGCATGCTAGTTTGCGCCCTTGATGGTATAAAAAAAAAACCTAGCGCCTCGATGGATGGCGTGTCGAATAGTAGAAAATCATTCTTTAACTCGATTACCACAACGCCTAGCGCCATCTCTTAACGAAAAGCAGAGCTATTTAGTGAAAACTTATCTTTATTTTTCTCAGTTTCCTGATCTTTTGGAGTCGTGAAAGTTTTTTACCTGTAAACTGTAGAATACAACAATTGCAAAAATAAAACAATTTTTGCTGCACATTGATTTTTACACCTAAGCAGGCGCCCATCGCCCCACTGGTCATGTCCTTTGTGGTGTTTCGTAATACCAAAAATTATGAATGAAAACTTAATATTCTCTCATAATTTTTTCTATACTTTGTAACTTGATAATATAAGCTATGCTCCTGACTAAACAATATTCCAAATATTATTGTTTATAATACAGAAAAAACAGTATGAAAACATGTCATTTAGCTGTAAAAATGTGCGAATTTCAATTCGCTTAAACTTCATTTTAGGTAAGATTTTGGAAAAAAAAAAGATGTACAAGCCTAGATAAATACTGTCTAAATCCGAATATTAACATAATATGATGGAAATATGCTCAAATTGCAAATGATTTAGGTATTACGTTTGTATGGACAATTCAAGGGTCGCCGCCGTCTTAATAGCACAAGTATTTCGGCATCTACGAGTAAGACGCGGGCGGATCCAGGATTTCATTTTGGGGGTGGCCATTCTGACAAGGTTCACAGCTAAGGTTAAAATCACAATTAAACAAAAAATAAAGTTTTAAATTAGCTTGAATTTTTACAAAATAAAGTTTAAATGCCTTGTGCTGCAATTTGGCAAACCTATCTATATTTGCATTTTTGAGGATTTATTTTGTTCATTTCAAGGCCCCAGTCCCAAGTGGACGTGGTTACGAGATGGGTTGCTTGCCAGTGATCCTAAGTAGGTATGTGCATGCTGACAAATACACATTTAACTGAGAAGTAGAAATTTACCTGTTGTAAAGAATATATTTCTGTTTCGTGATATTTAATACACAATCTAAAATGCATCATCTTTAATCATCAGCTGATTTGGCCTACTATTGTTGCACAGCAATTTTTCTCAACCCTATCGCCAATACATACGTTAAAAGTCCTACATCCTCATCACATTATTTCACCGTTACACTGAACCTTTCCGCTTATCCACGAAAAGTTTGAAAGGAAACGTCACAAAAACCAATAACCGTTTGTGTATTGGTAGGTGTACAAATAAAGGGTTATCGATCTGACAAGGGCACGGGGTAGTTATAAATGGGAACAGGGGTGCACTCAATGTCAGAAGTTCAATTCGTAATTGAATGCAAGAAGGGAGTTACGACAGTTAAATAAATGTGTGTAATTTTTTGTCTAATGTAACATTGTTTTAGGAATTTTAATTAGCGACTTACGATTACATTTTCTATGTAGGTTGTGTTTCTAATTTAAGTATAAATATCTGGGTACCGCGTTTTTTATAGCTCATAGCTCGATCGATTTATTGCCCCCGAAACCCCCTGCATACTAAATTTCATGAAAATCTAATTAATATATATACAAGAATTGCTCGTTTAAAGGTATTAGATTTATTTGTTCTAAAATATACAACAATTTAATTATTATGGTAATACAATATAGGACATTTTGTTTCTATGAACAGATATAAAATATCTGTATTTCAGACATCAGCGCTCTCCCCTGTTGTAGACGACACTTAGCAAATAACTTTGTTTGACCTCTATACACATCTTATAAACACAACATTTTTGATCAAAGAGAAAGATTAAATACGAAATGCTCAAAGAACAGACTATAAATGTTTATTTTTTATTCCACAGAGTTTAAGCTAGATTTTCCCAGGCATTTCCCATGTTATTGGCACCGTATATTCGTCAATTTAAGAGTTGTTCCACACATAGATGCGGAGAGGTCTCGTGTGCTCGTATCGCAGTGAAAGCAATCAGGGCGGCGTCGTAGACAAACTGTCGGGGCGGGCCTTAATTGGCGGTCGCGGAGATTTATGCGGGGAGCCGCTCGTCACGCGGTCACCGATTTCGCCCGACCGCAGGGTCCCGGGTACCCGTAGTCGAGCCTCGTAACACGACCGCGTCCACGACAAGTCGAGGGTTAACCCTTGGCAAACACTGGCCACGTACTTATTAACACATTGCATTTGTACTGACACGGTATTGCTTTGCGAACCGCAATTGTACCACTAATTAGATGAGTGCTCTAATTTAACCGGCGTGCATATTATGACCAGAGGTATGAATTTATACGTAGCAAAAGGATTATGTAAGGATTATAGCAGTGATAGGCTAGTGGTGTGACGGAGTGTGACCGTTGGACTGCCAAGTCATAGATCTCGGGTTCAAACCCAAGGCACTGGTGACGTTTCGGATTCATGTACGTATTGTATAATTATCACTTGCTTCAAAAACGGTGAAGGAAAACATCGTGAGGAAACCGGCATGCCTGAGAGATATTTCTCGTCGGCATTTGATGCCAAGTCAGAGGACCATCGGCGGCTTTAAAACTCTGACACCAGGTTTGTCACTAACCACACGAAAAGAAAGATAGGTGGCGTTCTGTAGTTTCTCCCCCCCATGGGCAGAAAGCGCGAGTTTATACATATAAGTGTATGTGTTCTCTAATTTTGTGGACGTTATCTTATGATGAGACCTGTCAGGGTGGCGGTTTAGAAACTTCTTTACGTATTACTTTATCTCTAAGACCACTGACTTAACGACAGCTCATCAATACGCAGTGATTAGGCCTTTGTTTTCCAATGCAACAATTAAGTACAGGCCGAAATTGTATGTTTCGACTGCCTTATTTAACAATCTAATTAATATGCAACCCTAAAAAATAAAATTGAATTGCCCATTCTTATAACTGAAATGGAGAATTCCACAACAGAATTTAATATTAAAACAATGCATGCCTTCGAAATATGCATGTCAGACTCGTCAGAATTGAATAGTTAATTAAAATAGCCCGTGGTAAATCAATTACGCATTGTTATTAACGTACCTGTCAAACTTCTCTTGCTTGCATTATTTTTTCGATACTGCGCTTGTTTCATTTTCAGCGTGCACACACTGTAAACACTACCGTAAAACATCTTATTTTACCACTTTTCAAAAGTGGTAAAATAAGATGTTTTACGGTAGTGTTTATTTTAAGTGTGTTTTTACTTTAACTAGTATTGGCTCAGGATCGAGTTGAGTGGAAAAAGGAAAGGGAGGCCTTTGCCCTGCAGTGGGACAATATGGGCTAATTATTATTATTCCTTTATTTCTTCTATATCTATCTACTTATCTATTTCATTTTTAAGTATTTTTATAAAAACAAATAAGAATCAAAAACATTTAAAAATATAAAAAATAGTAGCCCATCGGTATCGGGAACAGGGTCCAAGCTACCGGCGCGCGGCGGTCAGGGCTCCAGAGAGAGGAACCTTCTGACAGTGCGATTAGTGTAGTATTATGTATTACTCGTAGTATAGGTACTACTATGTTATTAAAAGAGGGATATTTTTTTTTAAATACTGAGATTATGGTATTTGTCATAGTTTTTAACGCTGCCTTAGATCATGATGTAGTCACTCAAATAATATTGATGCTATTCTGGGTGGATTCCGAGCAGTGACCCGTGGGTTAAAAACTGGTCCTTTTACCCAATTACATAATGTAACGTACCTACTAAGTACCAATTGTTTTTTAAAAGCGAATATAACAGCATCTTGAAGTTTTTTCCATATTTTAAAGGTTGGGTGTGAGTTACCTTTATGTCATTAAATAAACTCTTTTACCGTTGAAGGAAGCTCTGATACAGGTTGCAAGCGGAAAATTGCAATATGTTTTAATATTTTTTATTACATCACAGTTAATATGATGAGATACATAGAGAAGGAGAGCACTTTAATGTATAAAGTAAAGCGAACACGAGAAATTAAATTGACAAAGAACTGGCTTGTAACGGTCAAAGTATATTATTTTTTGTACGTTTTTTATTTTAATATGTTTTAAAGCAGTGTATATTAAAATGATTTACTTTATTTTACAGCCTCTGGCCGTCTTTGTGAGGCACTTTTTACGAAGTTTCGCAAATAAGCGTTCTTACATATCATGTTTAGACATTACACTCAGTAAATAAAAGCTCTGAGTGTAGCGAGTAAAACAGACATGTATGTGTCTTGTAGCGGTACACGTATCGATAGTTCTGGAGATATATGTGGCAGTTAGATGAAGCAAGAGGTTTCTCCAGACGACAGTCGGTTGTTTTTGCGGGGTGGTCGAGGACGCGGGGCCGGTACTACTAGCCCTCTCCAAGGGGGGAAGCGGTGCCGTTTTCAATTTGCTTTATTTGCGCTTGTTTTAATAGCGCTCACTCCTTATTGCCCGCGCGGACGGCCAGCCAAATTGCTTCGTGCCCGGACGCCTTTTGATTAAGGAGAAACACGCGCGACAGAAGTAGGCGTAAAAACAAAGTGCCCAAACAAACAGAAGTCTACCACTGCTCTACTAGACTAGAAGTATCTTAGAAGATAATATTAAAATCATTAGACGCGTGGAATATAAGTTCCCAGTTCTTTAAAGTTTTCAGATTCAACAGTCCAAACCCAGATATTTAGTGCAATCTCAACTCTTCATAATCGCGCCACAAAGTTAACTTTAAATCTTTTGTGGTGCGCGTTTCTACTCATCACCTGGAGATCACCTATATGAAGGAAGAATTTTGGTCGTGTATCGGCGTTTTCGCGTAAGGCTACATGACCCCTCGACTCAGCGCAATACGTCGCCGACCGAACGTACTACTTAGATAATATTTTTAATAATTATGTATTTTGAGTATTTATCTCATCATCAGCCTATTAATGTTCCCACTGCTGGGACACAGGCCTCCTCTCTGTGCAAGGGGGTTGGCTGTAATCTACCACGCAGGCCCAGTGCGGGTTGGTAGATGTCACATGTCTTAGAATTTTTTGGTTATAAGACATGCCGGTTTCCTCACGATGTTTTCCTTCACCGCTTTGAGAGCAGTGGTGATGAAATTATTTACACAAAGTAAAGCGCCTGTTGGGGTTCGAACCCACGACTTACAACTCGTAAGTCGGGGCCGTTACCACTAGGCCACCACTGTTCCTAGTCATTTTATCTATGGGCCTTATAATAAACTAATTATTATAATTACCAAAAAATTATTATTAAGTGGGCCTTTAGAAATATCCCATAAGTAGGTACCTAAAAAGCAAGCATGAGTCACCATTAAACTTTCCCATATGAATGAGACTCAAAAGACCGTGCCGACATAAAATCAGGAAATATTCTTAAATGTCAAACACGCGCTTGTTAAACATCAATCGTGTAATAAGTAAATACTTAGACGCGTAACACTCGTCACCGCGCGAGCAGTATGTCGATATTTACACGAACACACAAATGCCACAAAATAATGAGCCCAGTGCAAACACGAAAGATATATGTATAAACAAACAATTACAGTATTTTTATATTCCATTTTCTATATAAAAGGAAGTTAAGTTTTGATGCTCAGTTGAGTGCATGGCTTACGGTACGAGCATTTTCATAATTACTGTTTTTAAGAACTACGAGATGGTATCCTGAATTCTATAGACTCTATTCTATAGTATAGAGCAAATAAGGATATCTACCTGAACTGCGATAGGGAATCACTTGGTGCTAACAGATCAAAATATTTATGAAAGATATTTAAGAATACCAGGCTTATGTGAAATCATTAACATAATGAGAATGATTGCTATTCAAATCAATATTTTCTTCATTGTGGCATTTCATTGCTCAATTTATGTCACAAAAATATGAAATGTCGACACTCAGTGGACGCTATTCATTTAACGGGGACGGGGTTCATTTAATTTTGCTCGTCATTTTGGGCGCGTAACCATTTTTTTTTTCAGTATTGTTTTTCTTTTATTATTTTGTATTGTGTATCCAGAACAATATTATTAAAGGATCCTAATGATTCTTCTCAACGTTATGCTAAACCGTGGCATTAGTAGGCACTATAACATTTTAATGCCAGGAAAAAGAAAGTGTTTTCATAACATTGTCGTCGTTATTAAAAACAACATTGTGCCAATTTACTTACCTGGTACCTATATGAATAAAACACACTACGCAGTCGGTAATTCGGTAGGTCCTTACCTACTGATTGATGTCAGCTTAAGTCAGCACAAAAACAAATGGTCATTCAACCCCATCGATATAAATATACCTAAATAATCCAGATGTTTTTCACGTAGTCAACGATCATTGATATCTAACTAGATTCTCCTTATAATAAAAAAAACTATGGCCGAAAAGTAATGAGAACAAATTATTAGGTCCTAAGTCCCGCACTAACCTGAGCCAATGTCTTTTAGCGATGGCAGTATGGCAGCAGATTGCGTCGTACTGGTCCGCGATCCAGACTATCAGGATGATGTAGAACGCCGTCGTCGTGTCGTTGAAGAATTCCGACATAATCGCTTCCATACCTGCAAAGAAGACATTCGGTTAGAAATGTGGTTTTAACACGCAGCCAATGATGGAGTCCGATCGACAAAGAGGTTGGTAACAATGGAAGAATGAGTTAGTAAATTAGACTTAAAATATGTATAAAATCTACCTATTTTGGAAAAAAATATTTTGTGTTGTCTCTCTTAATGATCCGAAAATGGGTTTTAGATCATTATAGACATCAGAGAGTCGTATCTTTCAAAATACTGCAAATAATCATGTGGGGTTTTAAGTATAAGACTGCTGTAATTTTTTACAAATAAAGAACATAAATAAAATAATTAAAGGTATCATCCACAAAAAGCAGTTAATAAAACATCTCAACCGCAGTGCAAGTACATCGCTGTCGGTCGAAGTGGCGATGGCGCGTCGCGTTAAATATCGCGGGTCATGTGTGAGCTCGACATTGGAGACCCGCACTCCAGTGTCGCGACTAATTAGGTGTCGACAATTACTCGCTAACGACCGAAATCCGAGCAGGAGCAGCCAGGAGCTTGGAGCTTATTAAACGACTGCATACAGCTACGCCCCGAACGATTCATTCCTGTGTCTTTCAGACGAAGACGGTGTGTATTGAGTTTATAAGCTCCTTTGCATGTGTGGCGAAATACGTTTGATGCAGTTTGGTGTGTTATTATGATTAGGTTGTATAGAAAGCATTGATTGCGCTCTGTTTCGAAGAAGTGGTGAATATGATGGTAGAAGACGACCTACCCATGTACGTATAACTCCAGAATATTATGAGTAGGATAGAAATGCAACTCATGAGAACAGAAATTCTAAATAGTCTTTCTTAAAAACGAATCTATTTGATTTTCTTGACGGACCTTTTACTGAACATATTCCAAACTATAAAAAGCCAATCATTTATAAATAAAATTCCAAACACATCCCTCAAAATAATTGAAAGCTGCATACAGATATCTAACGGTAGCAGACACAACACAATACGGTCGAAACAAGGGCACATAGGAGACAGGAGTGTAGTGAGGATTATAACTCAATACAACGCCGACAACTGTCCGGCGCCGCGGCCGGGCTTGGGCGTGCCTTATTTGCATTTTGATGAGCCTCGACACTGATACAATAAACACGCCGGGCGCGATCGGAAGTCCGGGCGACCGCCCGACACTCGACCCGCTCCGGCGACGTTTAGCCGGATCATTCATAACCGTGTTCGGTCAATTAACTCCGGCTTTGAATTATATACGTGCCGTCGTGCCATGTCTACGCTCCTAACTTTGCGATATTGTTAATGAAATTTGGTGTGCAGTAATTTGTTCGAATTTGTGAAGCTTTGTCATTAAATGCATGCTGTGATGACAGACGCTGAAATCTGTGCTTACGAGTTTTTGTAAAAATTTGAACAGTAGCGACTATGTTTTTTAACCGACCTCCAAAAAGCAGGAGTAAAATACATAGACTGGTTGTTATTAAGCATCTGTCAAAAAAACTTCCGACTTTCAAAAAATACACTACAAAGTGAAAAATAACTTTAATTTCGGAAGTCGTTGGCAAAAACGAAAATTCAAAACCAAAGACACCGACTTCCGAAATTAAAGTTATTTTTCACTTTGTAGTGTATTTTTGGAAGTCGGTTGTTTTTTTTTTTTGTAAAAAGTTTTTTTTGACAGATGCTTAATAACAACCAGTCTATGTATTTTCTGAAACTGCAAACGATAAATAAACGGCTATTTTAAAACGTTCCAAACTTGAAAAGGACGCCACAAAAAGCCCGACAAAAATTAATGTACGCAAAAAAAGTTATTAAAACGATAAAAATTCATTAGCAGAGCGAAGTGGAGGTTGACTGATACTTATGAAAAGTCACCAGGAGTTACCTATTCAGCGGAGCATGCGACGTAATCCTGAGCGAGACGAGTAAACAAATTACTGGGACCGGGTCGGACCTACCACGACGTGCCTTTGCCCGTCCGCTATTAATTTTAATTCCGGCGCTAGCGAAGATCGCCCAAGATGAGCGTGAGGCACGCGCGACAGACGTCGCGTCGACTCGAATCAGTGTAACATTATATTATCGAAACATTGATCAAACAGCAATTACTATGATTTTATAAGACACTTTAAGGTAAGTAAAAAAAGAGTACTTATATGAGTAAAAAATCTCAGTACAGCTAGAAAAACTATTGAAATATTAATAAGAACCGGAATAATACTGCGATAATTTATACGTAACAAAGGCGTATTTAATATCCATGAAAAACAGGTCGTTCAAAAAATGCTGGGTTCAATTTAAACAGGCTTCAGTGTCCGACAGGCATCGATACGTTTACGTAGGCTCGTGTCAGCGACAGGACTGGACTGCAGGCGGTCTCGTCGCCCTCGTCAGACCTGCCGCCGAGGGGTACACGACTATACGACGTATCAGGATACCCAAACGTGCATCATGGACGCATGCATGATTATTTATTAATTTTATTTGAAATTAAGTAATTATCCGATCAGTAAGTGTTGTCTGTAAAATTGTTCACGTACGACATTATTAGGACTTAATATTAAGTCCTAATAATGTCGTACGTGAACAATAGCGACGATAGCGTGGGCGAGATTAGATTTTAGATTTATATAAATCTAAAACGTAATCTACAGCTTACTCAGAAATAGATTACTTTACTTACAAGCAATCTCAACAAAACCGCAAGCAATCATAACTGGAACAAAATTGAGCTAAACTTTCGTTTAGTTAACATCGTCAAGAAGTCTCTTTCAAAAACAAAGTAATAAAAGTTATGAAATTCTAAGGTAAAATGGAATCTAGTAAGCTGAAGTGCAATTCAGGAGCTAGTGTATAAAGCGGTGGGGAATGTAGGATAGGAATGCACACAAATTGTTACTTCTTACTTCCCGGGGTTTAATCAAGGGGGACACCCGCCGTGTCTGCCGCCGTGCCGTCCGCGCTTGCTTCAACTTGGCGCAAATTGAGAATAATGGATCCACTATGCCGGTTTAGGGTTCTCTGAACAAAAAATCTGTTACATCTGATTGTTCCTTTTGCAAGGTGTTGGTTGATCAACTACTATTTATTACTGAAGAATTTTGCGTATACTACTACTACTTCTTTACATGTTTTCGGTTGTTTGAAGTGATTGCTTCATAAAATACGTCCCGTATCCGGCAACGCTCATATATCAAGTGTAGCCTACCCGCGGCGCTTATGTTTCGGCTAAGCCGTGCATTGGAGATCCGTCTTTACGATCTCGTTAGTGCCGGTAATCGCGACGTTGCACGATCCGGATTACGTCTGTGCATTATTAGTGTTTTTATTGATTCACTCGGCTGCCGTCGTAAACTGAGATTATTATTCGCGACGTAGCCCGCGCCCCGCGCCCCCCTGCGACGCCCTCCAGCCAAGTTGTTTTGTTACTTAATCGCGACGATAACAACATTTAACGACGGCTAGGTGACTGGCGAAATTCCGCTTCGATGTTTAGTGCTCATTCTATTTTCATTAACCATTTACCCACTTAATGATCCAGATCCTAAGGGAGTGATTCAATGACTTGGACCCATAAAATTAAACCTTAGCGTGACCTGTACACTGTAATTAATAGTTGTTACAAGAAATGTTTAACTACCTGTGGAATTTTAGAGCACGTTAGTTGGGAGTTTGACCAATCTGATGAATTTATTTTCTGAAAAGAATACAGTTGATTCTCGTACTAAAACTAACATTTTTGTGAAGGGTCATATCATCATAATCAGCCTCTTAATGTTCCCACTGCTGGGACACAGGCCTCCTCTCTGTGAGAGGGAGTGGGTCGTAATCTACCACGCGGGCCCAGTGCGGGTTGGTAGATGTCACATGTCTTCGAATTTTTTGGTTCTAAGACATGCCGGTTTCCTCACGATATTTTCCTTCACCGTTTTGAGAGCAGTGGTGATGAAATTATTTACACAAAGTAAAGCGCCTGCTTGGGTTCGAACCCACGACCTATAACTCGTAAGTCGGGGTCGTTACCACTTGGGCCACCACTGCTCTGTGTGTTGTTGTGAAGGGTGTAGCGACATTATTAATCAATCTTTCCTTTAGCCTAGCCTTTTCCCAACTATCTTGGGGTCGCCTTCCAGTCTAACCGGATGCAGCTGAATACGAGTATTTTACATGGAGCGACTGCCTATCTGAAATCCACAACCCAACTCGGTAATACGATACCCCTTGGTAAGACTGGTTGTCAGACTTTCGGGCTTCTGACTACCCGTAACGACTGTCAAAGATCCAGGAATGACCAACCGCTTAACGTGCTTTCCGAAGCACGGAGGAATCTCGATGTGTTTTTGTAGCGACATTATACACAATATCTGGTCAAGCCGAGCTCTGCTCGGGTGAAAATATAAACATGTCATCCAGGTACACCAACGTTTTATCAGATTTCCGAGGCTGTGAAAATAGAGAAAACAGTAGGGGCAAAATGCCTTATTATGGTGGATTTGTCAATAAAATGTATCTTATTACTTCGCCTTAACGGGTCGGTCACACCGGTGACAAGACACACTGTATATACAAGAATTGCTCGTTTAAAGGTATTAGATATACTAGATAGGTAATTCACCAAGAAAATCAGAAGACTTCTTCAGCGAAACTATGTTTAACATTCACAAATAATATTTCTAGGAAAGCGCACCCACTCATTTTCTAGGAACCGCAATTCAGTCGGAAAATACCTCTACAAACGAAAAGTCAATCTATCAACGAGTCCGCGAGCTATCCTACTTCGCCGGACCTGTGCAAACATAACATATGAAGCCAGGTCAACAGGAACATCCCACTTTAATCAAATTAAGGGAGCAAACGGCCAACACTTTCAGTTGTTATAATAAATTTAATAATGTTTGCGCTTAAATACTCCAAAGGAAGGAAAGTGGGTCATTGACGATCCCTTTCCGTAATTGCTTTTATTACAACTAATATGTGTTGCCGCAAATTATATAGTTTATGAGAATTACATTGTTTATCAATACATATACTTTTGTATTATATTATTTTACGTATCACTGTACTTCCACAAATTAAGAAAACCTTTACAGGACTAAAGCACCTCTGACTATTCGGATTCATGTGCGTATTGTATAATTATTACTTGCTTCAAAAACGGTGAAGGAAAACATCTTGAGGAAACCGGCATGCTTGAGATATTTTTCGACGGTATTTGAAGCCAAGTCAGAGGCCCATGGGCGGCTTCAAAACTTTGGCACCAGGTTAGTCACTAACCGCACGGAAAGAAGAAGAAGGACTAAATAACGTACTGGTCCTACCCACTACTTTTCCTGGTCTTTTAGTCCTAGTGTTCGCTATGTAGTATCATCAAAGCTTTTGCATCAGCTATTTCATCAATATCAAATTATCGGTAATTAGATAAAATTATAACATAACATCACGCATGGAATCCTCAAAGGGTTAGGCAGAGGTGCACACCCACATTTCGCCAGTTATGTTTAAGTCCCATGTAATAGGGGGCCAGCCTATAGCCATCAACCGGGCACAAATCCAGACTCCAGGCTGCTACTGAGAAATTCCTGATAGAAAAACCCAATAACACTTTGCCAGACCTGGGGATCGAACCCAGGACCTCATACCTCATCATTTTAATATATCTGCTGCCGAATTGCTATTGTCGTAATTAGGTATCTAATCTGCGTTCGGAATTCAAACATGTCATCAAACACGAGTTTTAGGAAAAACAACTGAAATGCCTACACATAAGGTTAAGTTTGCGCTACAACTTCATATTTTTTATGTCTTTTTCAACAGTACTAGTCGGTCTAGAATCAACTATATTTACATATGCATAAAGTTGATGTTTGTCTAAATGGAAAACTCGTGTTTGTTTACATGTTTGGCAAATAAATTGCGAACGCAGATTAGTTAATGTGCGCTTTTATAATTACTAACGTGACGATTTTATCGTCGACGTCGACGTCCATAAAATTTATGAAAATACGTGCACGTTATAACGTTATCATATATCTGCTTATCCTTTTTCGTCGGTCGGCTTCCAGTCTAACCGGAAGCAGCAGATTACCACTATTTTACAAGGAGCGACTGCCTATTATGACCTCTACAACCCAGTTGCTGGATTATTACCCAGCACGATACTCCTTGGTAAGACTGGTTATCAGACTTTCGGGCTTCTTGCGACCCGTAACGACTGTCAAAGATCCACAAATGACAGCCGGAACCAACGGCTTAACGTGCTTTCCGAGGCACGGAGGAGTCTCGGTTTGTAATATTTTGTAATGGTCACCCATCCACGGACCGACCGCGCCAAGCGTAGCTTAACATGTTCGATCGACCCGTGCGTTTTTCATTTTACTTAACACAGGGGTGTTATCGTGATGCCGTGACATGAACGTCCACAATCAAAAAGGACGAAAAGCGCACATTGAGAAAATTCAGAAAAAAAAACACGCTGTACTTACATTAAAAAACGGATTTAATTTTATTATATTATGAAAAAACAACGTATTCTGTACAGTTGTGCATGAAAACTTAAATAAATACCTACATAAATAATAGTACACTTAATAGAAACGATTTTTTTTCTAAATGACCCATAACCTAGTCTACATAGACCGAGGGAGAACATTATTACACGGTAGAATCGGCTCACCGCACGGCGCCAGCGACTCATCGCCAATTTGTATCGAACGGGACGCATGCATGTTAATAAAGCCTATTGTAGTCCTGTGCCCGTACCAGATTAGTCCCCGACTGCAACAACCTAATATAGAGCTTTTATCCCCTAACCTATTATGGATACTGTACAATGGAAAGATTTGTAGATTGAATATGTTCATGGCAAAGTCGTCTCGATCAAATAAATTTTTACGCTTGTCTCCATTTTAAACCTTTTGTAAAATCTCCATGATTTACCATAAATCATGGAGATGTTACAAAAGGTTTAAAATGGAGACAAGCGTAAAAATTTATTTGATCTGAAATATCAGATTTTATAACAACACATAAAGTCGTCGATTGATGCACTGATTTTTACTGAAGATTTATCGAAGGTTAGTTTAATTTTGTCTTGAATATTAATAGCCTTAAATAAATAGCAGAAAATAACAAACATATTTCGAAGATGAAGTTAGGTTTTACTAAGTAAGTGGGTATTATTAGCGATTGTGCCGGTTGAGAGGAACCCCCGGCACTCGAGTGGAAGAGTCGATCATTAGAGCCGTTGAAGAGGTTAATTTCGATAATCCGCTTTGCCACTCGCCTGAAATCTGCTGCCTGACTCCCTCCAGTCAACATTGAGCAGATTATTGTTATGCGTACACGCTACTCGCGGTTCTCGATGCTATTCTGTGTGAATTTTGTGAGATAATTCGCCTTTCTTTTGGCTTCTATAATGTCTTGTTGCTGTAACATTTGTGCATAAGTAGATGTACGTATGTGTAATTTATGAACTCTATGCTATGTTCGTATTGGATGGAATAAGAAGATTATTTATCCTCCTTTAATTTTTTCTTTAAATCTGTTACCAAAATATCTCGTTTATAAAGAACTTCTGTCAGGCCCAGCATCTTATATTAAGCATTGACTGATGAACACTTCTTAGTACTCAATTATACTAACCATAACTAAAATTGTTATCATTTAACAACGAGTTTCGAATGACTGTCCTAAATGAACAATGGCTACAAAGGTAATACATAATTAAGCCTATTAAACTAGCAGTTAATACTGAAACAGCCATACAATAGTAGTTCGAAATCCATTTGCGAGTCAGTTACTTGTTTGGATGTGCCTAGTTTAATTAAGGCGTCACATTTTAGGTGAGGCGAAAGTGGATCAGTGAGTCGTGTGCATGGCGCGGACTGGCGGGCTGGCGGGCTGGCGGGCTGGCGGCTGGCTTGCCACCACCGACGGACATGCCCCGCGGTCGAATCAACATTTGCCGACGGATCGAATTACCGCACCGCCGCGTCAACGTAACGTAATTGATTCAGCGTCCGACGGGCGCCGCCACGCCTTTTTGTCTCACAGGAAAAAATGCAAAATCCGCCACTAATTCAATATCCTCACACTTTGCCAACGTTTTAAGCACTGGAGCGAAATTTTTCCTAAAAAATGGTAAAGGATTTTTCCGACGTTACTCATTGGTTATTGGCTAGCCATATGCATCAGCGGCTACTTGGTCTAACCACTTTATGGTTACTAGATTTACGCCGGCAGTAATCTTATATTATAAACTTGAAATATTTTAAAGTAAAGGAAGATTTTTTTTATTGCGCTACGGGGAAAGGCGTGTAGTTTAAAAGTGGATTAATTAATGAATACTTTACGAGCAAGTGGTTCCTGGGGACGTAACTTCTTTATGAGATTACTCGTGCAGTAATCTCATCATTTTAAGTAGAGCGAAGTTTTAAAATGACCAGATAATGCTTATTGGAATACGAGGTGATGAAATTACTCGAATCCCCAACTCTAAGTAATTTCATCACTCAGTTGTTCTAGGTGTTTTAAGTAAAGGCAGAAATACATTTTCCGCTTTTATACCTGCACCGATCGGCATGAAATACGAAATACGAATTATTTATACCACGGAAACGGACGTCAGCCTAGCACCGCGAGTGAAGCCAAAGTTAAATATATTAATAACAAAATGATTGTCTGTCTAGTTGGTCTAGAGGTCGCAAACGCTACTGCTGACCATGAGGACTTGGGTACGATTTCCAGGTCGGGCAAAGTGTTATTGTGTTTGTCCATCTTGAATCTGGACAATAGGCTCGCCCCCTGTTACATGGAACTCAAACATAACTGGCGAAATGTGGGTGTATTATAGGTACACCTCTGCCTAACCCTTCGGGGAATACAGGCGTGATGTTATGTAATATTATGTAATTACAAAATGGCTACCAATCAACCACACCAGCAAAAAAGTAGGTACATCTAAATTCAATCGCCGGATGACAACCATCCCATCACGCGACACCATTCTAAAGAAACCTGAAATATCTCGAACATTTTTCCGTGAAATACCTCCCTACGTGTATCAGTCATATAAAGGAGGACGGGGTCCATTCCGATGCGAGTGCAATTCGACTTCGTACAATTGAACACCAGGCGACTTGGAAACTGATACAACGAATGCACTAGAATACGGAGGAAAAGGCCATACCCAGGAATCGTACGTATGATAAGTTATTTGGTATTTTTGCTGGAGAATTTTCACATGTTTGTTCGATGTGTTGGAAATGGACGTTATTCGTAAGTGATTTCATATCTGAAGGGAAACGTAAAGGTGGGTTTATACTAAATTAATATAGAACTAGAGCTAGAACAAGAGCACAGCGTCGTTGTTTATTGTTTTTTTTTTTTTAATCTAAACTAATATAATAAAGAGCAAAGATTTGTAATGGATAAACACAAAAAAAAAACTTAACAGATTTAAAAAATCATTTCACCTATACAAAGCTACATTATCAGCGAGTAACATAGGGTGTATTTTATCGACTTCCACGCGAATGAAGTCGCGGGTAGAAGCTTATTTTATTTAATAAATTTAATATTTAGTATCCCACAGACATCCCAAATTATGGTAGGCTTCTATCATAAGTAGAACATTTTCTCGAGACTAATCCATATTTATGATTAAATAAGATATTTATCGGTCAAGTCGCTAGAACACAAAACAATAACAGAAGAACGCTTTGAAGAGACCACTTCGAGGAGCGAGCACTTCCGAACACGACAGAAGCACACTCGTGCGCCGTTTGCATAAAGCGAGTGAGCTAGTTTACATAAAGCGAGAGATTCATAGAGCATTCTTAGAACATTCCATAGAATCTCTGAAAACAAGATAGAACAACGAAAGAATGCTCTGTCTGTTTATACCAACAGAATTTGATGGACTGGGAATAGAATGAGCCTTCGCTCGTTTGGTCTAAACCCACCTTAATATCGTGTCACGTTTTGTAATGAACATCAAATAAGATATTTCTAGTTCCAAATACCTATTTTAACAATGCGCGTCATTATCGATATTGGTAAAGAAATAATATCACGGAATATTGCATGTTACCGCGAGAATAATGCATATTGCATTTCATAAAGTAATCCAATGACAATACAACAATAGTAATAACATGAAAGCCGACATACTGATGTCACAATAATAAAGTTCATATTAGTTTCATAAAAGAATCACAGCATTGTAGTGTATGCATTGCGAAATGAAAATCAACCAGGTAGAATCACCTGGGAGACTCGAGCAAGCAATATTGCGGGATTCGATTTAAAACTATGATAGGTATCAACACAGGCAACCTATAAAAGTACTCCATACTCCGGTGAAAAACTAAATATGAGCGATATTGACTTCCACACATGACCGATTCAACATTGTACGCAACAAATATCTGAGTTGACTTGATTTATTTTCTTTGTCAAATGAAATGGAAAAAGCCAATTTATAACTTTATTGACTCGTCATCTATTGTCCTTGTGCAAGGGCAAAATGGTAAAAAACAAAAAAAACTTGAAAGAAAACCTGAATTGAAAATATGTGACATCAATTTATAGTTGATAGGTTAGTAGGTAGTAGTAGTAGCCAGTAGGTAGTTACTGTCGCCGATCGCGGCATGAATGCAGCGCCATATAATCAAAAGTTGCTCGGCCGAGGCCGCCTCCCTGCAGCTTCCGGCACTCGCCGGATGTTACCAATTTACACAAACTGACTTATTCTTCAATACAGGCAGCCCACTTACCTAGGCTTTGGACCGTAAATAGGGCGCTTCAGTGCTCCGCTATGGCTGCCAATATTAAAGCGTCCACCGACAATATAAAGCAATGCAACAGAATTTCGTGGAAAATAAATTTCAGCTCTATTCCGTATACCCGACTATAATTCTGGTTTCGGTTTTTATTTACAATGAAATGCAATACGTATAGACATAGAAAATAGAAATAGAAAACTGTTATTCGACACAGTATACAGTTGCCAGCAACTATTTTTGTTATGTTACGCAATCTGAAATTCAGATTTTACATTTGTCGCGGTCGTAGCATGAAATGAATCCTGATTTTGACTTGATTTTGTTTATTTCTATGGTTGATAATGAAGTCGCGTAGCGAGTGGGTCGAGGCGTGCGGCGTGCAGTCGCATATGCGTCGATATCCGTGTTTTGTTTGACTTTTACCCGTCCGCCGGACCGGGCCGCACCCGGCAGCCGATCACGAAACTAATTATACCTCGAGGCGAGCACGGCGTCGCGTCCGTTCTTCGCAAACTTCGAAATGAATCACTAAACTCATGTGTGGGCCGTTGAGCGGTGAGAGCGTCGCAAGCACAGGAAGGTTTTTCATAAAACTTGACGAACTACAAAAGGACAATATGGCGCATATTTATCACAGATTACGAAGCTCATGTTCAGTAGGGTCCTTTGAGGGGTAACATGATGATAATTCAAAGGTCTGTATTTTACACCCCGGTTTGACTTTCTGATCTTACTTCAAAGTTCAAATAACTCCGACTACCTTCTACCGAGTACTCCTTATCTTTACAGCCAATTAGGTCCACGCGAGCGTCAAATAGCGGAAGTAAGTCTGTTGATTTTCGTTACCATTTTCTTCGCCTTTTTCAAGAGACGGCCCGTTCAGCGGCTCATCTGTATACTTGCTCGGGGGAACGAATGCTCTATCTAATTAACTTTATCATAAAGCGTGGGTTATTGCCTTGTCGGCCGTCCGAAGGTTTAATGGAAAACTCGCTACAGTATTATAACGTGGGATTTTTCGTTTAGGGATTAATGTTACAGCGATGTTCGATGTTTCAAGATATTCGCAAAAGTAATTTATTGCAGTTGTTAGTTATTACATACATGTCATAAGTAACCGTAAAATATCAAGATTTGTTTTATATAGCCTCACGCGTTACGTCGACATATCATTTGTGGGTTTATCATTCGTCCGAACATTATCGTCATATTGACTCATAAATTCTAATCCAGCTCAAACGTCTCTGACGTCACACTGAAACAAAACCCATGAAATCATCTTAACACCCAAACGTCGATACAATATGTATCATCATAATCATATACTATAAACACGTATAGGGCGGAGTGCGACAAAGTGGCAGTTTTCACGAGATTACGTCGGATTTCGTCGGGGTAATTCACTTGGCAGATTGGTGCGGGTTGTGCGGGATCGTACGGTCTCGTCCGGTTCAGTTTACGTCCCGTCTCCTGTTACGAGCACTCCGTACGATACGGCTGTTCCATCATCGATTTCGACACCGTCGATAGCCGCACGGGGACACCTATTTCTAAAATGACATTTTGTGATCCTGGAATCACATGATTGAATGACTTAGATTTTACAAAATTATAGATTGAGTCAGATAGGTAAGATAATTATTAGTGCACAGATAGCTCACGTTTTAAGTGGACTGAAAATTCACTCCAAATCATGGACTCCTACTGTGAAGCGTAATGAATATAGTAAATGGATCGCAAATAGTTTACGCCACAGACCAACCCAGTTGATAAATGTACATTATAATATCCACATATTTCTGCCCAGATAACTTTACTGTTGACACATATTGGTGTATTTTAACAAAGCCTTGTTTTCATTACATGACGAAATGTGTATCAAATGAACTGATTTTATTTAACGAGGCACATATCAAAGGGATGTGACGGTCCGACAAATATTGTTCCGTAATTAAATTTTATTCCAATGTGTTACGTACTCTTTGTCAAAATTGAATAAGTTTTGTTTGATTATCACTTTCGTAATTATCTGAATTTATGAGGTGGAAATATTTCGATACCTTTTAAATATTTTCAACATATTCAAGTTTACGGTGCATAAAAGTGTGTAGGTATGTGCGAAAAATTCGGTTATTTCATTCCATCAGCTAGAGGAACGTAGTGGAGGTACCGACAGAGTAATTCACTTAGTAAGATTAAGCCCGACGCTATCGGGGTTTACACCTCGGAACGTGAGTCCACTAAGCATTACCAACACTTTAATGTGTTGTGCGAAGCTTTGTTTTTTATATATTTTGTGAAAATACTCGGGTTGCAATCAGCTCTAAGGCGTTGATTCAATTTAGAGAATATACATGGGTGTGTATGTTCTCGGAATCCCGCACTTACTAAAAGCACACCTAAGAATAAAAATATTTTTTTTTTTAAACTTATTATTACAAAGCATCAGTGCTACGCAATACTACGAGTCTACGGGGTAGACTAAGTTGCTACACAAACTGTTTGACAGAAATATTTTAATTTATAAACAAACGGCGTTTTAACTACTTGATTAGATTTTTTTTCATATGTACTTATTCAAAAAAAAAATGGACAAGAAACAAGGACAACCAAATTCAAGTCTGCTACGCTTGTGCTACGCAATATGCTACGAGTCTACGACGCTACGGCGTAGCATGTGCTAGTTTATTTACGAGAGCAAGTCATCAAAATTACCATGATTATTGCAGAATTGCAGCATTCCACCGGCAAATCAGTTAAAAAAAATTATCATGCATCAAAACTTCGTTCAAGTATATTTATCATTTTTATTAAATCACGTGAAAGTTAAAAGCGTTACTTTTTAAGCTATTGCATAGCTTCTATCGCGGGCCTTGAGCGTGGAGACCAAATCCAGAAATTTCGTAACGAAAACACTACCTAAGAAAGAGTGTTTTTTTGTATTGAAAATTATGTTTAACTGCTTGACAACAAAGTTCAAATTTACTTAAACGAATGATACGAGAGTGTTGTATTGAAAATTATGCTTAACTGTTTGACAACAAAGTTCAAATTTACTTAGACGAATGATACGAGAGTGTTGTATTGAAAATTATGT
The DNA here is from genome assembly GCA_948150665.1 of Conistra vaccinii. NCBI lineage: Eukaryota > Metazoa > Arthropoda > Insecta > Lepidoptera > Noctuidae > Conistra > Conistra vaccinii. Next base: position 9,757,640 of record OX411327.1, read on the forward strand.
TTAACTGTTTGACAATAAAGTTCAAATTTACTTAGACGAATGATCCTTGAATATTAATAGTTAAATTAAAACCTTTTTATTAGTTTGATGTTCCCATTACGTTGTGTCAAGTTTAAAAAACTATAAATGTGAATAACAGTTCCTGTCAATGTCACCTATTTGCTATTTCTTGTATTCGGGTTAATATTTTACAATGCCGAGAAATTAAAATCATATTAAAATCGATGAATCTTTTTTTACCAGCAATGAACGTACTTCGCAATTGAATATGGATGAAATAAGTGAACATGTGCCAATTGAAGACAATTTAGTTGCGCAGCAGCAAACTCTTTTGTGGAATGATGATTATTTTTTGAGTCTAGCACCCGGTGAATATGCGGCCACTCAGTATTTTAATGGATGAACATGCGGAAGAACTATCTTTTCCGACAATCTACGGCGGTCATTTTCGAATATACAGAGATGGTGTTATTGTTGCTCCATTTATGCAAGCTACCAGCGAACTTCGGCGTACTGATAGACGTGCTACTGAAAACAACTTTTATACATCGCTGCTAAAATTATGAGGTTGCGAGTTAGTAAATGTGTCAACGTTGCGTTTAAGCATGTTGGACAAGGTACTTCAATCAAATAAATATTGGACACGTTAGCGATGTTAATGTTAGGAGCTCATTTGTTGGAGATGTTTGTGCGTGCTTATGCAAACTTAGAAATGGCCTACACATAGTCATGGTAGCAATTTACATTTAACCGAATCCAAAATTAGACGAGGTAGAGCATTTTATTCATCGCACTTTACTGGAGTACACTGAAGAAGGGTCGAAAATACTTGGTACAAATGGTAATAAATTTCCACTTATCTTGGCTGGCGATTTCAACATCAACTTCGCTGATAAAAATCAGAGCGGTTGACAACTTTTCTTTCGAAAATATTGAATTTGAAAATGAATAATGATCCACAAGAATCCACAACAAAATATGAGACCACCAATGACGCGGTATTTTCCAGATATTTTTAGAAGATATCAATTCTCAAACTTATGTTTCTAATTTCAGTTACCATAAACCTATAGTTTCAATGATAAATATTCCTGAATAACCTACATGTATTGTAAGATAATAAAAATATTTTGAACAATAAAAAAAATTGTTTTCTTGTCGGTCACCACGCTCAGAAAGTGTAACTTGAATTAATATCAAAGAAAAAAGAAACAAAGGAAAAAAAATACTGCATAAATAAATAAAATAAATAAATAATTATAATTGCATAAGTTGATCAAAAATGCTATGCAATAACTTTACCGCGGCAGTCCCCGAGTGCCACACGTCTTTTTTTTAATTTGCGGTCATATCTACGAGAGCATTCTGTACCTAGAGCAATAAAGGTTTAAGTTAGGCACAAACTAATCTCTTAAATTGTTCCCGAGTAAAAATAAAGTTTTCTCAATTAAATGCAAAGGAAAGAACGTACGGGCAAAGTTTCAGCTTTCATCTGAGATAAAACTGAGCGTCTGGGCGAGATCCTATCGAGTGTGGATTAATAATAAAGGAGATAAGAATTAGCTCCTATTTCAGTTCATATCGAACTTATTATCGAGTCTGGAGTGAGGTGAGAGGCAATTTTCGATAAAGTTCCTGCAAATCAAATGTGGCACTGATGTGATTATGGCAATGCCCGCTGGGACTTTTCGTGGGGCGTGATTTCGGTTAATATGGTCAACGCTTATTCTAAAAATTGCTCATATACCTAGAATAAAGCCCTTTGTACACACACGTTTTTTTTCCCCAGAAAAACTACGATTTATTCGCCGTGTGTAGGCACGGTCGTCAGTGTTGTATAGATCACTATGAAAGCTTGTTGACAGACACGTTTTTTCTACGGCGCGGTTTATACGCCGTGTACCGTAAAGAAACCGTACCGTGTACAAAAGACCTAATAGTGGAATTCAGATTAGGAATCGCTCGGTTGGAAATTGATGGAAGCAGATACTGTTCAGTCATAATTATTCTCTGATGTTTATAAAATGGGACTTGGGTACATATTTGGCATTGTGCTTTTATTGCACGACTCTTAATGCGAAGCATTAGAGTGTGCTCTACGATCGAAAAATATTTTTTGCCCCATTTCTGCAACTGTTTTTATTGTTACACTCCTGCTAGTACACAGAACCTACTTAATTTATATACCATTGTATAGATGATTAAATGGAGATTATTACTGTACTTTTTAACAATTGATTTAATGCAGCAGAAATGGAAAAAGCATCAAAATAGTTGAAAAAAAATTCCTGTCCGTCAATTTATGAACCCTGAAAACATTGTAGCTTGCGATTAAATCAATTAATTGAGTCAATGTTTTTTTACCCGACTACGGCAAAGCCAAAAGGAAGGGTTATGATTTTTTATACATTTGTTTGAGCCGTAGAAGGAACCTTATTGAAAATGGCTCTTTTATTCAAAGTAGTTTAATTATAATTAATAAAATAGTTTGGAAATTCCAAAAATGCACGCCTCATAACACACATTCATAAACGAAAAATAAATTCAAAACATAGTTTCTAACAAAAATTACCAATTTATCACTTTTCATGAAGTATGTTTTGACTGCTGTTTTACCCATCAATATGGGTAAATTTCTAACCTCGCAACCCTTACCTAACGTCAAAGACTATTTATTTAGATATTTACGTTGTGGGTTGCTAAGCAACACGTTAAGTCAAGGTTGGAAATATTTAGATAAAGATATTATATTTTAGTTAGTATTTTATTAATTATAATTAAACTACTATGAATAAAAGAGCCATTTTCAATAGGGTTCCTTCTATGGCCGAAACCAATGTATTAAAAAAAATTGACTCAGTTAATTGATTTTATCGCAAGCTACAATGTTTTCAAGGTTCATAAATTGACGGACAGGAATTTTTTTTCAACTATTTTGATGTTTTTTTCATTTCTGCTGCATTAAATCAATTGGTAAAAAGTACAGTATTAATCTCCATTTAATCATCTATACAATGGTATATAAATTAAGTAGGTTCTGTGTACTAGCAGGAGTGTAACAATAAAAACAGTTGAAGAAATGGAGCAAAAAATATTTTTCGATCGTAGAGCACACTCTAATGCTTCGCATTACGAGTCGTGCAATACTAACTAAAATATAATATCTTTATCTAAATATTTCCAACCTTTGACTTGATATCCGTAAGTTGCCTAGCAACCGCCAAGTAAATATCTTTATCAGTCTTTGACATTACGACTTCATGAAAAGTGATAAATTGTTCATTTTTGTTAAAAGCTATGTTTTGAATTTCTTTTTCGTTTATTTTATGAATGAGTGTTATGTATGAGGCGTGCACTTTTGGATTTTCCAAACTATTTTTATTTTTTATTATTAGAAACCCTGATGCCTGAGAGATTTTTTTTAGACGGCTTGTGATGCCAACTCAGAGGCCCATGGGTGGCTTTAAAACTCTGACACCAGATTAGTCACTAACCACACGAAAAGAAAAAGAAGATGATTAGAAGACGGATGAACAGAGTCAGAGGACCAGGATCTTAGGACCACCGAAATCGAAGTATAGTCGACGTCATAATTACCTTACCACAGTTACCACCCTAAGGTTGAATGTCACTTGCGAGTTATAGAGTGTCAATGGCTATTTTTGCTCGAAGACATGACCTCATAATTACCTTACCACAGTTACCACCCTAAGGTTGAATGTCACTTGCGAGTTATAGAATGTCAATAGCTATTTATGCTTGAAGACAATGTGATTGTGATAGTTTCAACCTTAATGAAGATTCAATTTGCTAGAAGTTTTAGTCAAACGTGGTATAATAATTACAAGGTCGAGTATACCTACAGACAGAAAACTATATCGACAAGATATTTCCACCACGGGGGCCCAATGCGGGTTGGTAGATGTCACATGTCTTCAAATTTTTGGGTTCTAGGACATGCCGGTTTCCTCACGATGTTTTCGTTCATTGTTTTTAGAGCAGTGATGATGAAATAATTTACACGAAGTAAAGCGCCTGTTTGGCTTCGAACCAACGACCTTACAACTCGTAAGTCGCGGCTGTTACCACTGGGCCACCACGGCTCTGATCACGGCGCGCATGAATAATCTAAGAGGTGCATCGCGTTGCGCTATCAATTAAAGTAATTCGCTTCAGTGAGTGGCGCTCGAGATTTTACACCCGGTGATCGAGATAGTTTTCTGCTTGTTATGCAACAAGAATACCTATCTGGATGAGCTGTGAACTACGATTATTATATTACCTTTGAATATTAGCTGTTAAGTTTAAGATTTGTTATTATTTACTTATACTTTGTTCGAAATACGTTGGGAAAGGTAAAACGATAAACTGTGTTACAATGGATTGCTTTTGTTCTGAACTCAGTTTTTGAGGAAGATTGTTAACTATAAATTAACAAAGAACTTTTCAGACTAGTATAAGGTGAAAGTAGTACCTACCTATGTCACAGATTAATACAGACGGGACACTCCGCAGTTTAGGTATGAAGCTACAAGTACGCGGTGGGGTCTTGCAGGGCCAATTCCGTCAGTGTAACGTAATTAGAAAATCTAAGGCGCTGCGCAAACGTAGTTTCCAGTTACCGAACACTTTTTGATCGTCATGAGTATGTGTTAAGTGGAAGCAACTGGACACAAAAAAAAGTCAAGAGCGAGTCAGACTCGCGCACCGAGAGTTTCGTAAGGAGCTTCATTCGTATAGGTACCTAAATAGTTCTGTGCCCAGAAACTAGGTAGTCCTCTAAATTGTATGAGCGCGCATACAACTCGGAGGACTATCTTAATTGGCAAAACTATGTATGTATGGGGACAACCTTTAATTTTCAACTTTTATAATTTTTTGGAATTTTTCCTTTATTTGTGTAATTTCAACTTGAGAAAATCAGTGGTGACACACGGATAGACAGACGGACAGAGAGTGATCTTATAAGGGTTCCTTTTTTACCTTTTGAGGTACGGAACCCTAAAAATGATTTCATACTGATTCTATAGAAATCTAATATTCATCGGTAACTTGTATCTGACACAAGACACAAAAGTGTCCACGTCTGCGCCCTGCCTAAGAGTCAAGAGAAAGAAAGGCAACTTCTAGGTGAATGTGAATATAACTGTAGGTGTGTAGGTGATTAGCGAAATGCGACCTGTATTGCACTTTATTGTGTCGTAGCAAGAGTTGCTTTTTATTTAAATGATTTTGCGGATATCCCATCTGTATTAATCTGTGCCTTTGTCAAACATCAAACATGTCAAATTATTTTAAAAACATAACAATTTTCCAATAACAATTAAAACCACGATTGCATCACATTTTCATAGAAAAACACTTTCACAATAAACAACAAGCAGCGCAACACAAATAAACAATAAATTCCATTATCGTGAACAAGTTGGAAACTTGATTGCACTAAGTCCATAAGGAAATAATAAAAGTATCAGTGGCACTCGTTGCCGGTCGAAGTATCGGCTCACAACGATAGAAGAATCAAACAAACGGGGCGAAACTTCTTAAAACTCCAACTGGCGAGTTGTTTCCACCAGACACTAACTCTTATTACAAACTTAGGGACGCCCGCCCACCTCGTCTCGCCTGCCGATACACAACTTATAACTAGGGAAGATATCGTATTACAAATTACTTAAGATATGAAAACATTGTACTGTAATGACGTCACGGAAAGTTTTTCGACGCTGTACGGTTAGATCGCGTGTTGATGAACGCTAATTGGCAGCTAAGTTGCAATTTTCATTAAGGCACGCGTCGCGGTACATTTGAATTTCCAGTTAAGGTTTTTTGTCGAATTTGATTAAATTTGGAACTCGCGGCTAAGTAAAAACAGCCGCAAAGTTCAATCCATCAGGTTAAGCTACGCTTGCCGGGGTTAGTCTGTGGATGGGTGACCATCTTACCGAGACTCCACCGTGCCTCGGCGAGCACGTTAAATCGTCCCGGCTGTTATTCATAGATCTTTGACAGTCGTTACTGGTCGTCAGAAGGCCGAAATTCTGACAACCATTCTTAGCAAGGGGTATCGTATTACTCAGTTACCGGGTTTTGGAGGTCAGATAGGCAGTCGCTCCATGTAAAATACCGTATTTAGCTGCATCCGGTTAGACTGGAAGCCTACCCCAACATAGTTGGGAAAAAGCAGAGTGAGTGTGAAACGCTGAATTAATTCCTGGAACGATATAAATCTGCTTGATTTTATGGTCTATTGATTTGATGATGGTAGATCAGAATCCTGATGGAATGGTGGCCGAAATGAGAGGTGTGATTAAGAACAAAGTGTTGCAGCATGAGGTACAAACACCTCGTGAGGTTGATAGTATACATTAATGTTTATGTCCAGCAAAGATACTGTGCAAGTTGAATGTGATGATCAAATATTGCCATTGATTTAAATAACGCTATTCGTTTTTATTTATTTAATCTTTCTAGTACTGACACATAAGTCCAAAATTAAACTACCTGAAGCATGTCGACCATTTATTGACATGCAGGTACCAAGCCAAACCTTCACGGAACATTTTAACACAGCAGGTTTTAAATGTAATAAAAAAGCACTCCGGCTAATTTTCCAGTTCTGTTGAACAAACAAGCCGGACTGAATCCGCCATAAAGACAGTGCTCCCGGCCAAACGAGGCTCTGCGCGGAACAACGAGACAAATTATTGAGATAATCACATCGCCAGCAATTGCGGTAAGAAATAACATTTCTCAGAACCAGCGTTTATTAGAACAACAAGGTACTGTAAAAATATTAGCTGTCAAGAGATAAACAAAGTTCATCCGTCATCCGTTTCTTTGAAATTCTATTTTGATTACAATATTCTTTTTATCGATGAAGTTTAAATTGTAATTGTTATGACAGGGTGGAAATTGTGGAGCAGCAATATTGTGTGCAACGTTACGATTACGACTAGGAAAAGTCAAAAGTGAAAACGTTTATTGCGAACTAAGTGTAAAATGTTGGTGTTATGTTATGTTACTAGGCGATCATGTTATGATAAAGTGCTGACAACGATGTGTAGGGAACTGTGATATCGAGAGCCTTCAGAAATGCATCTCTGTCCAAGCAGACGTGTTAACAGATGAACTAGCGTCGGATAGCCAGCCTCATATAAATCTAGGTCTGTTGCGTCGACCATGCCAAAGCATCATTAGTCATGTAGCAAAAATAGATCTTTTGAATATCCGACAGCAAGGTGTAATTGGAGACAAATTACCTTCGAAAATTTGATATTGCGTTACTCCAACAATCGATTACAGGTATTTCGCCTCAACCTTTGCATGAGCCAATTTCGCCGGGTATCAGGCAGCCGAAAAACTCGGTAAGCTTCATAATAAAACTGCACTCTATACGATGTGATGACAGTAAATTGAATGAGTCGGGCGCGGCGTAGTGTGTTTGCGGCGCTCATCAATCATCCCCGTATGGATTTCATTTTAATGCGACGTCATCGGCGTCTCGTATGGCCGCCCCGTCATGCTACCCGAGCTGACGGTCTATTGTTTTACGCGACCGACACCCAAAGCCTAACTGAATATTTAGTCGTATAATAAGCTGCGACATTGCTTAATATAAACGTAGTTATTAACCGTATTTTGTTAACATAATCAAAGGTAATAAGGGACACAAATGATACGACAGAAAGTTTAAAGCATTCTCATGCATTTTTCACATTTCATTAGTATCCTCTACTGCACTGGACATGAGTGAGGCGATGGGGAGGCAAACAAATTTCCGGCTATTGTATTTACGGATACGGCAAATTAAATCCCCATTTGTAGGAGCAGGACACCTAAGGGGGGCAGTAATCCAATACCGTGGTCGCCTACATTGTCGTCCGGCCTGCGCTAGTAACGGGCTTAAGAGCTTCGGCACGAATCGAAAATCTACGAACATTTTGCAAATTAATAACCGGTCTCACCGATACTCGACAATATTTCATACGGAGCGGGGATTTAAACGATAGGAAGCGTTCGATAGCTTACCAGGTTACCGGGATTTTGACGTGTAACAATATTCATTCTGTTAAAATTGTGTACAGGCGTAAAAGCTTCCGAGTTATTCGCAGAATTCAAAGGCTTATTTAATAGAACCAAACCTATAGAGGCGCAACGATATTCGTGGGAAGGCCAAAAAAGCTAAAAATGAAAACAACAATCAAATTCAGTGAGCGGCTCTGCACCGGTAACGGTGTGGTGCAAAGTTCAAACAACGTTGATTCATGCTCCGCACCGATGCGCTGGGATTACTGCTTCGAAGCAGATTATAATTCGTCACGCACGCTCCACAATCCTTATTATGCAATACAGCCGAAATCGAATATAATTACCAAATCGAATATAATCTGAAATAAAAATAGTCCATGCCCCGAATTTTTTGCTTCGTATCCATTGAATCACATATGCTAATAGCATCTTCATCACAATATCACATATTGTCTGAAAAATATTTGTTCATCAAATGCTTTTGAATAAACTCTTGCAACCAATATAATAACTAGATGGGAGTGCGGAAGGCGCACTCCATTTGATTGGGCATTGTTTCGGACGGCCGGGCGTTAATACCATGGTGCAGTGTATGCGATGCGAATCCAATTTTCGGACGCGCGACCTGAGCGGCGTCTATCCGCTACTATCCATTAGTATGCAGCGTGCGCGTCGGTACGTGCTCGCGGAAAACGTGATGCGATGCGCAAGCAAACAAAAACACTAGCACTACTGAAATAGGCTCACCCGCGCCGCCTCACCTTTGCGAAGCGTTATTGTTTTCGGCGTTTGGCGAATACATTGACGAGCTTTTAATTTCACTTTTTTGGAAGCTGCAAAAATGATAATATCAGCAACCGAAATAAATGTGAAAGTAACAGCGCTTAGCGGACAGACAAAGTCTAAGAAGTACACAATCTGAGGCGGGTGTAATTGAAAAGTCTGCTCGTCGCGGACAAGAGTGATGTAGATAATAGAGCTTATTAAATATGCCGAACATCTCGGTGGCTGCCGAGAACGGATTGAAAATAATCTCTAGGCATTTTTCAGAGTTCACGAGTGGCGACCCGTAGACGAGCGGCGCACGATAGCATCGTCGGGGACAGATTGAAATTTAAAATGCGTAAGCCTCCCGAAATGACTACTAAAAGGAACCTCACAAGAGACGACGAACGGAAAAGATGACAGATTTTTATGTAGATTTATTAGTTGAAGACTTATCATCGAATCTACTTTGTGCGACAACCCTGAAGAGCTCAGACATACGATCAGTATTTTGAACTGGTGCAGTGCGCACATGGAGAAGTTTTTTATTTTTTATTATACAAATTACATTGCGTTTTAAACAAAATTGACCTTTTATGAAAATATTGTATATATATCTAGGTACAGTCAAGTAATGAATAAGTACGTTAAGCACCTTAAGGTTGATTTTTTCTTGCACCTTATTATTCTACGTATTGGCTACATTTTAAATGAAAATTACAGATCGAATGCGAAAGGAATGTGTCTGAAAATTGGTAACATTTTCGTTTCTTTACCGTAGGTATACGAGTATTTACCTAAATAAATTCTTTGAAGAAAGTAAATAAATTCCATGTTCTCGGTACACGGTCGCAGTACACAATATGCGGTAGAATTTGAAAGTTGTCTGAATCCATACGACACGGGCGACTCGGCGGACGATATTAATCAGACGATATGCAATGCAGGCACACGTGTCCAACTTCAAGATTAGAAATTCTGTGGAAGCTCGTAACAAATAATTGAGTCAGACGTACCTACTCGGATTCTGTTAATGTACATTGTCGTATGAAGAATTTCGGATATATTTCCACTTTTCAATTTTCAAATGTTATTTTTGAAGTGAAATTTCTTTAGCGGCGTTGTGCACTTTTTTTGGGATGGGTAAAAAATGTTAAACTCGCGTCAGGACGTGACCGTAAGATATGTTGCCTAGCAACCGACAACGCAAATATCAAAATAAATAGTCTTTGACATTAGGTACGTAAAGATTGCGAGGTTAGAAATTTTACCCATATTGATGGGTAAAAAAAAGTAGTCAAAACATCATGAAACGTGTTTAAATAAATTGTTTATTTTTGTTAGACTATATTTTGAAAATAGTTTGGAAAATCCAAAAGTGCACGCCTCATACTTATCACTCATTCATAAACGAAAAAGAAATTCAAAACATAGTTTAAAAATGAACAATTTATAATTTATCACTTTTCATGAAGTCGTAATGTCAACGACTGACAAAGATATTTACGTTGGCAATTGCTAGGCAACGGCACCGGATCAAGGTTGAAAATATTTAGATATTGATATTATATTTTAGTTAGTATTTTATTAATTATAATTAAACTACTATGAATAAAAGAGCCATTTTCAATAGGGTTCCTTCTACGGCTGAAACGAATGTATAAAAAAAAAATTGACTCAATTAATTGATTTTATCGCAAGCTACAATGTTTTCAGGGATCATAAATTGACGGACAGGAAATTTTTTTCAACTATTTTGATGCTTTTTCCATTTCTGCTGCATTAAATCAATTGTTAAAAAATACAATATTAATCTCCATTTAATCATCTATACAATGGTATATAAATTAAGTAGGTTCTGTGTACTAGCAGGAGTGAAACAATAAAAACAGTTGCAGAAATGGGGCAAAAAATATTTTTCGATCGTAGAGCACACTCTAATGCGAAGCATTACGAGTCGTGCAATATATAAATATACCTACTACTACTACTACTAATGAATATTGTATTTAACCACGTAAAGCAATTCGTGCGAAATTATTCCCTAACCATTCCAAAATATTCAACAATGCACAACGTTAATGTTCAAGTTTTTACTTCTGCCGGCACTTCCGGAATGCAAACCGTTGTTTTTTTTTTTTTTTTTTCTTGTGGTTAGTGACTAACCTGGTGTCAAAGTTCTTATGCCGCCCATGGGCGTCCGACTTGGCTTCACATGCCATCGAAAAATATCAGACATGCCGTGATGATTTCTCACCATGTTTTTCTTACCGTTTTTAAAGCAAGTGATAATACAATACGCACATGAATCCGAAAAGTCTGAAGTTCGTGCTTTGGGTTCGAACTCGAGACCTATAACTTGACAATCCGACGGTCACACGACTAGGCTATCATCGCTACTGTTATGAAATTATTAAAGGGGGTTTTTTAAAAGGGGTTCATCTATAAATATGAAATACAGGATGAAATTGAACTCATGCGACAACTCTTAAGGGGTCATTTTACTCATCATTATGAACAACTTTCACTATGGGACCAACCCTGATATCGCGAAAAAAAAAACAGCTGTTCCCTACATTTTGACGAGCTATGCAAACATAAATGTAGGGAACAGCTGTTTTTTTTTTTCGCGATTTCAGGGTTGGTCCCATAGTGAAAGTTGTTCATGAATGATGAGTAAAATGACCCCTTAAGAGTTGTCGCATGAATTCAATTTCATCCTGTATATGTATTGTGGGTCAATGCTGTGTATGTATTTAGTTGGCGAGCTTTTATATAAATAATAAATCAATTTAGGATTCTTTGCTCAATATATGAGTCAATAGATTTAAGTTTCGTGAAAAAAAGAGAGTTAGCTCTCTTTTTTTTAGTTCTTCCTTTCAGTAAAAGTAATAATTCGTTAACAATAGCAGTAAACGATTATAACGTAATAGATTATTCAGTAGTGATAAACCCTCGTTTAAATATTAATCGTGCAAACTGAAATCTGTGCTAGTACAATGTTATTAATATCACGTTTATTTTTAGTTAAACTTGGCTGTCAAAAACAGAGCATACTTTTAGCAAGCGTTTCGTTTCTTTTTCCATTTTACTGCAGCAATCATCACAGTTGTTTGTTATTATATATTTTATTATTTTAAAAGGCATTATTTTAACTCTGTATTGTAGGTACGTATATGCCAGGGGCCTATTTATTTAATAAAACCGACAGACGACAGGTGACAAGCGACAATCCGACAATTTTAGAAGTTTTTTTTTTTTTTCATAGTATTAGCGCTTTATGAAACAGCACCTGTCGTGTAAATGTCCCAATTTTTTAATTATTTGACAAATATTTCGTATTGTTAGTTATACAGGGTGTCGTAAAAAAATATATTTTCATACATGCATCGAAATAAGTCTGTAAATGGTTTTTAAGCTATTGCATAGCTTCTATCGCGGGCCTTGAGCGTGGAGACCGAATCCAGAAATTCCGTAACGAAAATACTACATAAGAAAAGAGTGTTTTGTATTGAAAATTATGTTTAACTGCTTGACAACAAAGTTCAAATTTACTTAAACGAATGATACGAGAGTGTTGTATTAAAAATTATGTTTAACTGCTTGACAACAAAGTTCAAATTTACTTAAACGAATGATACGAGAGTGTTGTATTGAAAATTATGTTTAACTGTTTGACAATAAAGTTCAAATTTACTTAGACGAATGATCCTTGACTATTAATAGTTAAATTAAAACCTTTTTATTAGTTTGATGTTCCCATTACGTTGTGTCAAGTTTTAAAAACTATAAATGTGAATAACAGTTCCTGTCAATGTCATCATTGCTATTTCTTGTATTCGGGTTAATATTTTACAATTGCGTAAGTTGATAAAAAATGCTATGCAATAGCTTCGCCGGGGCAGTCCCCGAGTGCCACACGTCTTTTTTTTTTTCACTAATCGGATTTGAATGTCATAGCGAAAATTGTTTTTTATGGCGGTTAGAATCACCCCCTTGACAGATGTAGAGGACTAAATCGCCACTCGGTATCAAATAGGCCCCAGATTATACCGGGTGTACCTATATTATGTAACGTCCATTTTCCTTTCTATTCTAATCAATAAAATGAAATAAGCTTAGTGGGGTTTAGAAATGCAATTACCTACAAGAAGCTAAAACTTAAGGGTACCTGCCAATTCCTTGCATCAAATAATTTGTTTAACATTCCCGTTATTTTATTTGTACGACTTCATCTTCAATTACTTTCAAAGGAAATTGTATTTACCTAGTAGGAGAGAAGTCTTTGTAGGTACATAAATGCATTAAAATTGGTGGTAATAAAGCATAAAGTTTAAAAAATTAATACTTGTTTGTGATTTACATTACTTACTACAATTTGAATCACAAACATGTATTAATTTTAGTCTTCGTTCATAGACAATTTGATTTATAAATTTTGCCGTCCTTTATAAGGTCTTAAAACTTTACAAATGTTATTTGTTTACAAAATAAACCCAATGCATACCCTTACCTGCCAGCATTAAAACCAAAACGTCTTTAGATTAAACATCAGCTTTCAAAAGACCATGTACTGACAGCATAATGGCTACCCCAAAGAACGCTATAACTTCAATGACCACTCATAGAAACAGAAGTTTAGCTTCTTTATCACTTTATAGAACCTAGTAGTTCAGTAGAGGGCAAAACCAGTTAAAAAACGAAACTACCACTATTGGATGGAAACTCTAACTTTCAAGTGTGAAAGTTTCGTGTCAATTGAATAAGTAGCTTTTGAGTGAAAAGTAAGAGAAGAAACTAGGTTTTAATAGCATTAAATAGGTGAGGCGTGACTATCTAAACGGGGGGCTAACGATTAAATGACTATCACGTAGATGGCAGATAATTATTTAAAAAAAATGCGGGGCAGTCTTTGGGGACTGCCGATAGAAGTGAAAACTAAGTAACTTGTGAATTGTATTGTATGCACATTGCACAGTATACATATAGCTCATGGGAAGCGTGCGGTGACGATGACGCGAGTTCCATGATTTTTGTTCACCCAAAAAGTGCTCAACGCGCCTAAAGAAGTAATACTCACTCAAAAATCTCAGTCACATCTGGAAATGTAAAAACTGGTCAAACTATGGGATTCCGGTTGGTTTTGCACGACTCGTAATACGAAGCATTAGAGTGTGCTCTACGATCGAAAAATATTTTTTGCCCCATTTCTGCAACTGTTATTATTGTTACACTCCTGCTAGTACACAGAACCTGCTTAATTTATATACCATTGTATAGATGATTAAATGGAGATTAATACTGTACTTTTTTTTTTACCAATTGATTTAATGCAAGAGAAATGAAAATAACATCAAAATAGTTGAAAAAAAAATCCTGTCCGTCAATTTATAAAGCTTGAAAACACTGTAGCTTGCGATAAAATCAATTAATTGAGTCAATTTCTTTTTAATACATTGGTTTCGGCCATAAAAGGAACCCTATTGAAAATGGCTCTTTTATTCAAAGTAGTTTAATTATAATTAATAAAATACTAACTAAAATATAATATCTTTATCTAAATATTTCCAACCTTTGTCCGTAAGTTGCCTAGCAACCGCCAAGTAAATATCTTTGTCAGTCTTTGACATTACGACTTCATGAAAAGTGATAAATTGTTCATTTTTGTGTGTTATGAGGCGTGCACTTTTGGAATTTCCAAACTATTTAATTTTGCAATGGAATTTGTAGCAAAACAGTGTGTGTGTGTGTTTGTGTTGTGTGTGCAATGATAGACGGTAACGCCTAAAAAAATATTGTAAAAAGCCTGGGATGGAGGGAAGATCCTGCTTTATTTATTGCAGAAAAAGAATATTAGTATAGTAGCGTGTTTTCCTTTTCTGCAGTTAACGCAATGAATGAAAACAAGAATAGAAGTAAGTTACTGATATGGGTAAATATGAGAGTTCTTTAACAATATGAGAGTTCTTTAACATGATTACCAGCGTCAATGTCACGTCGTCATCATGAAACTACATGGATGGGTGGATATTTCAAGCAGACAAGCTGTTCCATTTGTTGTTATTGTGATATCTACTGGTAAAACGAAAAATCGCTAAGATAATAAGGTACCATGGGATCTATCAAGACAGAAGATGCTTAACTTTAATATAACCCGGGTCAACTCAACCCGAATAACAATACCAGATAACTACGTCGTCAAAACGCCAAAAAAAGTGATATGTACTGTCGGAATGAAAACTATCTCTTAAAATGAAGATTTTTTTTTAATTTACGGACAATTTTTTTATTTATTTTTTATGAATTAATATAATTAATATTATAATTTTAAATTAAATGAATGCTTTGAACTTGTTCTGCAATAAATGCTTTTATTTATTTGAATACTTAATAAATTATTATTCATAAAGGATTTCAAAATAAACCGGCTCATGTGAGCGAAGGGCACTTCTTATTTATTTTAAAATATCGATTTTCTGCCTGACCGTACAAATCACCGTAATCGGGAGTGAAATATCTGATAATATTATTCGGGTTGAGTTGACTCGGGCCGAGCTGTCACTGACTGCAAAAGTAGGCCACCTCCTAATTTGTTTTAATTTCGGGAACTTAAAACGTGGCTAACAAAGTACATAATATGGCGAATCAATCGTTCATTAGTAGCAACTTCACGGAGCTTTTAGCTTTGCTTTTGTTATTGTTTACCAAGTAAGTACAAGAAGCCTTTGGCGGTTTATTATTGAATGAAATTCGGCCCTGGAAAACTGGCTACAAGAACAAATGGAATAATAATAATTAATTTCGACTTTATCGCTGACTGTTCTAGAAAACATTCAGGTTTTCTTGAAACATTTTGATGCTTCTAGCGATGTATTATATCGTAGTCTTTGTCATTTAAAGTTTTCTGAGCTTGAAACAGAAACTTTTTTTTTTTTGAGATGCAGTCAAAAGAATGCGTCCTGACGCCGACATAAAACGATCGACACTAAGACTACGAATGCACTGAGTCATTTGGACAACAGCATTCTTGCTAAAATTGCATTCTAAACCAAATGAAATTCGATTATATCGAACCGCGCACATCACCATTCGACTATTCAACTCGAGCCCGTTTCTCCGAGCCCCATATCGGGATATCCGCCATCCAAATGTACGATCATGTAGAAGTGGGTCAAAAGTATCTCCATTATGGGCAAAGCACTGGCGTTACGTGGTGGTGGGCGGTTGAGGCGTCTGTGAGGCGCAACAGGCGCCCCGCCCCGCCCGCCGCGCGCAACAGGCGCCGAGCCCGACTTACTTGTTGAATCGACCGACCTACTAACGTGCCAAGACACTCGACACACCAAATTCTCGTACATAAGGAAAAAGGAAAAGTGGTAAGGTCCACAAAATATAAACGTGGTAGGGGAAAAGGTCCCAGCGTGGTGCATACGCACTCTTGCCAGTGCGTAATGACGATGCCATCAGCGGTACATGACATCTGTTAAATAATGACAACATTAAAAGGACCAATTTTCTTGACGGGTGAATCTGAAGTTTTTATCCCAAAACCAAGGACATCACATTGTTAAGGACATTAAACTTTTTCTACAATATCAATAAAAACTTTATCACCCAAAAATAGGTACGTATAGTGGTGCGGCCTGTTAGCCTTTATCTTCGACGATCTGGACAGCCTCATTATAAGCACTCACTTCAGGAGAACATTGGCTCCAACATACATAGACCGCTCCAACAAACGATCTTTATATCTTTTAACTTAATGACTAACTGGTAAACTAATTAATACTTAAAGGAAAATACAATGTATGAAGATAAATCCGCATATAAACACGTTGCCACTTTCACCCACAAATTCTTGAGAAATACAACTAAAAGTAGCATTCATTCAAAGCATATTAATTATTATTTATAGCATTCCTTTAAAGCATATTAATTATTATTTATAGCATTCCTTCAAAGTGTATTTCTAGCACCACCTACATGGGTACGTATTACGTAATAATGACGCTTTCTAACAAGGAATGCCATTCTAACATTTCTCAAAAATATAGTTCTGCACCTTTACAAAGCTACAAACGTCAAAGAACCTCGAACGTGTGCATTTCAAGTGACATTGCTAGAGCTGCTTATATGTTAAGTACCACACCGTGCTATAATAATAATGTTTGCTGTTCACAGGATGTTACAAAAATTAAGGACAACATTTTTCGAAATTGTTCTTTCGTGCTCAGTCTTCGAGATAGTGCAATTTACATTTCATTGATTTGGCCTGTGCTGGCAGCCACTTTTAATTTTATATGTAGATATTTTCGTTAAGCTAAATCTATCAACCCATTGAGTGCCAATATCCTAAAAATTACATTGACTCTCAAACCACAATCAAGCTACTTATTGCGTCAAAAATTGGTCCTCGGTACCATAAACGTTACCATTATTTTTGTTACACCCTGTACAAGTATATGCTGTCTGTTTGCACGGCACACTTTGCCGCAAGCACCGAAGTTCCCCTGAGCCTCAACGATGTCGCAACTATTAATTTGTTGGCTCGAAAAGCACCTTGAGTTATTCACGTGTTACGTGGGGCACTCATTTGCCTCACCCTAATAGTGCAAAGTCTCATGTCATCTCTTATGTGCATAATGTATTTCGGGAACATTGAAGACACTTTAGGTGTTACACAAGGTGTTATAAAGTAGCTTTGAATTTATAAAGCTGAGGAAAGTCGAATGTAGCTCGTTTGATATCGTGAGTCCTCCTAATGATGCAAAATCCTCAAACGGTTCGATTCCTGTCAAGGAGTTTATACACGAAAAGGAATACGTAACAATTATAGAGGAATTGCAGAAACATCAAAAGATGTTCTCTGAAACCGGGAAAACTAACAATCATGAGGAATAGGAAAAATTCTAAAAGATGTTCGTGTAGACAATACGCTGTTAGATACAACATAATATACTTTCACTCCTGTACCACCTCACCGGAAGAAGGAAAATTGTAATTTCCCTTGTAGTTTTAGTTTTAGGCACATAAAATTAAGCACTTACCAACTAGCGCCAAAATTACTGTGAGGAGCGGTGCAGCCGGGAAAGATACTGTCACGTTGAACTCTAGCATCTGCAGTAAGTCCACTAAAACAAAATGATTTATCATTATTAAACAAAATTGCTGCAAACCATGTTTTCTTTAAACAATAATCTAGAAAAATAAATACGACGTCGCGCCAGCGATAATTTTTTTTAGTTTATCTTGAGATATTTTTAGATTTGTTTTATTATGTTATCATACCACTCAAAATAAATTGAGTGATTTAATTCCAAGTGTTTCATATTTTTGTACTGAACATCTGCCACACCCAAGGAGAAGGTCCCATGGAGTATCAGCTAGTTGATATTCTTTCGCCGTTTTACGTAATTTCAAAGAAGAGTGTTATTAAATTCTCTGTTAATAATGAGCAAGATATTATTATTTTATCACAATATTTTATGAAAATAACTGCCCAGGTGAAGTTCTGAGAAGCCAATTATTCGCATTTTCCATTTCGAAACTATTAATAGCGGAATACTTCAACAGCGGATAACATCCTATTTTAATAAAAACACTGAAGGGAGAACATAATGCTTGTACTCTGCGGCATATAGGCTTCTCTTATAACAAAGAAAGTGCTGCTGACAGTCACCAATGTTATTACTAAATGCCTTGTAACTTAAAAACAGTCAACAGACTGGATATTTACACTACGTAACCTTATTATACCCCAAATAGCTCTCGGAGGATCCGGTTTAGTACCTTCCTGTATCGATATTTCATAAAATAACAACTACCATTATATATTTTACAGTAAAATTATGAATAACTGTTATAGTGCACATTTAAAACAAGCATAAGAGAGCGCAGCGTGCCATAAGCCGCGCTTAGCGCCCCCTGGAGGCATGCGCGCGCGGCGGCGTCGCACGTTAACGCGATCAAACGGCTGGTATATGAATTTTTCATGTGCCACGAGAAGTAATGGTGTCGCCCGAGACGTCGGATCATTCTTTACGAGCCGACAACGGAAACCTTTAAAAATATACGATTTATCTATTGCTGTATCTTATATGTTGCGCCACCGCACACCAGACAGTGCACTCAGACTTTCGAACATCAGATCCAAAGTTTTGAAAAAAGGCCGCTAAATAGATTAACCGCTTCCGAAAACTGCCGGTAAAAATCCACCTAAATAGGGTTGAGTTCAAAGTGACGCACCATGTCATGGTTTGGGGAGAGTAGATCCGTAATAAGATAAAGGTTTTATCGTCTTTTCGTTAGCATAGTTCTCTTGTGCTCTCAGTTTGTCTGAGCTTTGTGGACGGTTGTTTGCTTAAGGTGGGATAATCCCGGTACAGTTTCCGTATCGAATACATACCCCTTTGTCCTCCCTGTCACATCTTTTGATGTTGTCTGGTTGAATAAAGGGTTTGATATGACGAATCTAAAGAGATATTCTATGAAAGGTCGTTTTGAGTACGTCTTAAGACCAGTAAAGGTTCCTTATTATAAAAAGATTATCATAACGGATGTTCCAATTGTTAAATCCATAGCGTTTTAAGGCTGACTACACGAGCCAACTTCTCTACTGAAACATTATAAAATTCGAATAACTTATCCTCCACAAAGTAAGCAATCAGGTATTAAAGAAAATTCCTAGCACAGAAGATACTTTTTGATATTTTCAATAAAAAAAATGTAAATTGCAACGTCATCGTTCATCATTCATCATGTGAAATTAATTTCGCCGTCGCTTCCCCCGTTCCCGTTTCGTTGCGTACTTTCTACGATTTACTGCGCGGATTCATATTACCGTAAAGTATTGGTAGCAAAGGAGCACGACGATATTAAATATTGTGCAATATGCGATCCTAGAGTTATATTTCAAATTCCATTTAGGAGATAAATTTTGATATTTTAAAATGAAATGTTTTCTAATACAGGTAATTAATTTGAGTATATTCTGCGAAAGAATAGACTAGTAGAGCAATCTCTCTTGGCGCGGCGGAATGGTGGAGGTCGAGCGGAGATACTTGACGCTCGGAACAATGGAGCGAGCAGGTAATTGGCATTAAACCGTGCTTGAAACGGTTGTTAGTGCAAGCCGGAGCGGCGAAAGGGCGGCGCCTCTCCGATACCGCTTGCCCTAATTAGGTAGAAATACGAGAAATAAGAGGAAAATGATATTGTCCCAGAGCTATCGTTAACACGAAGAGCCTTACTTTTCGTGACAAGTACCTATCTTAGTGCTAGTACTTATAATACGTATGTACCTACTATCAAAGTTTTTGTGGAGGTTGATAAGGGAACAAAAAAGCTGCATAGATCTACAACTCATCAAAACTAGACATTACATCACAAAAAAAAATAACATAACATCACGCCTTTTTTCCCCGAAGGGTTGGGCAGAGGTGTACACCTCTCCTCTCTCTATAGGTACCTATAGTACACCCAAATTTCGCAAGTCCTATGTAATTGAGGATAAGCCTATTGCCATCAACCGGGCACAAATCCAGACTCCTATTACTGAGAACTTCCAGATACAAAAACCCAATAACACTTTGCCCGACCTGAGAATTGAACCCAGGACCGCATGATCAGTAATAGCGAACAAAATGATAATGTAAAATAAAGTTAGCCGAACGGTGAAGCAGACATGAAATTCAAACAAAAACAAAATGAATTTCTGCGAAGCGTGGACCGGAGGAAATAAGTCAGATTTTATAGACGTCGGCACATCATTATTATTTGCTTATTTTCCTTTGCGCCCCGATACCTTATAATACCTTATTGCTATGGAAAATTACGTTCTATTTGAGAGCTAAATAATTGGCCAAATTACATCCCAAATCGGCTTATAGAAAGAAAAATTTGCAAATTAGATACTTAAAGGATTTTCCAACCGTTACTACTTTGGCGTCAAAAAAATATTTTTTGGGTTCCTTATGGAACAAGTTAATATATTAGACATAAAATAAAATCTTTGTGACAATACGTGTTAGAAATATATATAGAATAGGCTATATTGTACAGCGTAAGAAAACTAGCATTCAAGATTGGTTCTATCACTATTTCCTATTCATGTTCCTTGTAAAGTTTTCCCAAGAAAATATGAAAATAGACCAAATCTGCTCAACAGAAATAGTAGAGAACGTCGCAGTGAAAACTTCAAACGGAACAATACCCACACACTAGCATAATTCATAGCACACACACTAACATAAATCATAATTCATAGCACATATTTTATTTTTTATAACGTTTTATTTTTATTAGAAATAACCGTCTTCGTCTTCGTCTATCTTATTTTCAATGAAACGTTTCCAAAGTAGTGTTTTCAAGGAAATTCTATTTCTGCGATAAGTAGTCTTTTGCTTCGCAGTATATTTTATTTTCTTATAATAACGTTATAATGATACTCGATGAAGAAGTACAAGAGCTACTAAAGACTCTCAATCAAAGCTTATAGAAACAAGAGGTTGTTAATGTTCAGACAAATTTATGTAACAATTTGTCTAGCATTGAACCTACCTGTGTTGTAAGCAAAATACTACATGTGCGTACTTCCACGTGTAGGATTTATAAAGCATTATGGTATAGTCTTGAGGAATAACTACCACTAATGATACGATGTAATCTTAACTAATATCATAAATGCGAAAGTGAGTTTGTTTGTTTTTTACGTTTTCACGCTAAAACGGCTGAGCGGACTTGGATGAAATTGGGTACATGGGTATACCATGACCTAGATTTGGACATAGGATTCTTCTTATCCCGGTATTCCCACAGGAACGATACTTATGCGGGTGAAACCGCGGGCGAAGCTAGTTTGTTTAATCATTTGTGGCTAATGAATTAGGGAACAGTATACATTATGCACAGCAAGGAGTACCTATGCTGCATTCAACTCGAAAGACCATATACGATAAAATTGAAAAAAAATGCGTCCTGGGTATTTTATAAAAAGTAAAACGGCCTTTCTGCAAGACTTTTATATTAAACTGGAGCCTTACTTGTTCCAAGAATAAATGCACGATGAATAAGATATCAACTTCCGAGAAATCAGAAACCCTAGTAGACCAGACCAGAAATTAAATATTCGCTTAAATAAAATTTGCTTTTTTTTCGTATTTTTTTTTGGGTTCCGTACCTCAAATGGAAAAATCGTAACCCATATAGGATGACTTCGTTGTCCGTTCGTCTGTCTGTCTGTCAGTCTGTCAAGACCCTTTTTCTCAGGAACGCGTGGAGACATCACACACATAGAAATTAATATCAAATACGTAGGTCTACGGTTCCTCGGAGCTCTAAAAAAAATCAAGCTTCTCAGTCGACGCAATAAAAAGATACGGCCATTTATGCGGCATATTTTGATACTCGCAAATAAATCAAAACCTATAGGGTACTACCGTTGACCAGGAATCATGAAAGGCAGTAAACAAGGTCTCACAACACGAGTAAAGGAAAAAATTCGAAAATCATTCATTTGTGGTTTTATCACAAATATTTTCTTTTTTTTTTGCGTTTAAGTACAAACTTACATTTGCAGTTGGAGAATTGACCGTGGCATATCGATGTATGAGAGAACATGTTTTTCAACTACAATGTTAGTCCGTTTTTGAGATTCATCCCAACTACGGAACCCTTCATTATGCGTGGCTGACACGCACTTGGCCGGGTTTTTTTAAGTGACCACAACTCTGACTGAAATTACATGCAACGGCTTCTTGGTGATAAACTAAGTTACTTTGTAGAAAATTTTTACGTTGCGCATAAAATGCACAATCTTTACGTAATTATTACCAAGAAGTTTATTCAAGGAAATACACATTCCTGCACATCGGTAGAGATTGCGTCTCGAAGGTAACTTACTATTAAGTTTATCGCCAAAGGAGCAAGTGAAGCAATTTGCTGTGTGAAGCGGAGCAAGCAGAGCGGGTGAAGCCGTGCAAACGAGCACGTCTCGAAAACACCAATTGCAAATTACCAGTTGCACTCAGTAAAGGTTCGTATAAAAACTACATTTACATAGCAACCGGTGTAAGTACCTAATTATTAGTTGGAATATTAAATTGGATGCATTTCTGTCAAATAAGCACAGAACCGGACGTGGCTGTGCTTGAGGGAGGTCTATGTCCAGCAGTGGACGTTATACGGCGTTTTTAAGCTATTGCATAGCTTCTATCGCGGGCCTTGAGCGTGGAGACCGAATCCAGAAATTCCGTAACGAAAATAATCTAACGAGAGTGTTGTATTGAAAATTATGTTTAACTGTTTGACAACAAAGTTCAAATTTACTTAGACGAATGGTCCTTGACTAATAATAGTTAAATTAAAACCTTTTTATTAGTTTGATGTTCCTATTACGTTGTGTCAAGTTTTAAAAACTATAAATGTGAATAACAGTTCCTGTCAATGTCACCATTGCTATTTCTTGTATTCGAGTTAATATTTTACAATGCCGAGAAATTTAAATATTCAAGAAAGAGCAGCTATTATTAATCAACACGAAGATGGCTACACTATCAGTGAAATATCGCGAAACCTAAATTTAACCAGGTATACTGTGAGATGTCGGCACAGCGGTGATACTTTTTAGTTTTTTGCCATCTATCGATGAATAGCAGAACTTTTAATGACTTTTTGAAATATCACGCTTGTCTTTTTAGTTCAGCAACTCGCCTCTAGGTGGCATTGGTATAAATAATTACAATTGCATAAGTTGATAAAAATGCTATGCAATAGCTTTACCGCGGCAGTCCCCGAGTGCCACACGTCTTTTTTTTTATGTCTATATGATGATTTCTGCCATAGACCTCCAGTCCGTGGTGGCCTTGACATCAACCAATAAACAACTGTCAAACTTTTATTGGTTGAATACGAGGCTTTTGGCTTCTTTTGTATGTGTGTATTTTACTCTTTTTTTTTTAATGTCCGTTTTCAGATGTAAAATCAAACAAAACAAGTTCCAACATCATGCCTGTATTTCACAAAGGAATAGACAGATGCGTACTATCTATACTGCACCCACATTTCGCCTGCTATGTTTAAGTCTCATGTAATAGGGGCTAGCCTATTGCCATCAAGCGGGCACTAATCCAACGGGCTAATTTTGTAACACACTAACAATTGCAATGCCTTTTTATTTTGACAATTCGACAACATTCATTGCGTTACTTACGTTGTCGAGCAGACGAGTTTTTCAAACATATGCAGCAAAGTATTAGGAAAATCTTTCAGAATTATTCGGGTTGTGAAAGAAAGTGTTTTACGCAATTGGGTGCTGACCTTACACTGCTATTGAATAATTAAAAATACACTAACTAATAATCTGATACCGATCGTTAATACTTACTGCAGGTAAAGGTACAAATAAGCGCATTTCTATATTACGTTACATGGTATATCCAAACTAAAGGTGGGCGCCGCGCCGCAGGCTGCGGTCCGCCGCGCCGCCGCCGAGTATTTGAAATTTAGCGCTTACTGAGGCGATCTCAGACGAAGAAAGAGTTAAAATGATAGCTCTTTAAAAAAAAATAGAATTCGAACAAAAATGTAGTTAGTAGTGGCATCACTTTTAGAACCCAGATTTTCAGGACACTTTTTTAAAGAAATTGATTCTTATTTCGTTTTGAAAGCTAAAAGACACGCGTCATAATTTTCATCAATAAATATTGTAAAAGCATTTAAAATGATGTATTTTCCTGACTTTAATTCTAATTTCTGCCTTTGATATCTTTAAAATTTAACACTAAATCCAAAACTTGCATTTTTTTTTATAACCCGCCCGGGCGGCGTAGCGCCGCCGCCGCGCGCCGCCGACAATTTTTTGGTCGGCGCCCACCTCTAATCCAAACTAATATTATAAATGCGAATGTGACTTTGTTTGTTGGTTACGCTTTCACGGTAAAACGGCTAGACGGATTTGGATGAAACTTGGTACACGGTAGACCATGACCTGGATTAGGACAAGGGATACTTTTTACGAAGATATTTCCACGGGATCGTTATTTACGCGGGTGAAACCGCGGGGCGCAGCTAGTGAAGAAATAAAACAGGATTCGCGGGAATGCCCAAGTGACTTTATTCTAGATAGGTAAACCGTTCGCTCGAATGATTCTTGTACTAAGAAAAACTAGTTAATTCCAGCAATGTTTCGTATTAACACTGTCACATAGAAATGATATAAAACGGCATTACAGTATTAAATGAAACAGAGGAATTACATATTAAAATGAGTCTGTTTTGCTACAAACACAAATTAACCTCAATCTCTTACAAAATACTCTTTCAAAACCCTACACGGAGGCTTCATTCAGTCTCATTTCCATTTAATTATTAAAACACGCTCGTGGTTACGTACCCCACTATATTTTCATTGCGAACAAACCATTTTTGTTCATTAAAATCAGACTAAACAACGTTTGTTGTATAATCCTAAAATACGGTTGTTTTTCCTACCATCCATTAGCAGCAGGAAAGCTAAAGAAAATGTTTGAACTTTCGAGAATTGCAAACATCTTAAATACCTGAGAATGGCGAATAAAAGATTGATAAAATATCCCGGGACTTTTTTATAGAACACTTAATTATCTCGTCGTGATCCTCGACTTAATTCCGATATTTAATTATGCAAATGATCAACCCTTTTTTCCGGGACTGTCTTATCCTTCAGTATTAATTGAGGTGAGTCAATCAGATTGCAAGAAGCAGGAAACCATGCTGCCTTTTGTTATTTATAGGAATACAACATGTTTTTTTTGATATCCCATAACTCTAGGATATGAATGTACCCTAGAGTTATGGGATATAAAAAAAAACACGTTGTATAGCAGTTATAGGTTCGGAACACGATTTGACTGCATTATAAGCGCATTGATAACAGATTACTATGCATGTCTCACAATAGGGATGATACTACATTTTTTTTTTTTTATTCGGAACGTAGATTATGAAAAAAAACGGTACACGTATTTTTTCTTTTTTTACGTTATAAAAGATTACGGCAATACATTGAGTTAAAATGTGCTATGACGTCACGAGTATGTAGATTTTATACTTACTTGTGACGTAGCGACCCCCACTTCCAACCTCAATTGCATTTTATCCAAGTATTATTTTATTAATATGATAAAGCAAAAAATACGAGTCTAATATTTTTTTATTATCTGACTGACGGACTAAACAGAATTACTTTTTTTTGACCCAGGCATCATCCCCATTGTTCCTTCTGCGCTTCATAAGACCTCACATTGTAGGTACATTAAAAAAATAATTTAATAAACAAGAGGAACTTTATTTTTAAATCAACATAATATTTCATGGCTTAAAACAGCCAACACAATCGCAATCCCAATAATGACTAACTTCATTAAACGTATACCGTCAACAATTAAATTAGGTGCGTCAAACAGCGGTCAGCTCATCGCATACCGCGCAGTGCGGTTCTTTTGTATGTCCGAAATATCGACATGGAGATAAATATGACGCGACAATAGGTACTAATTATAATAATACTGGACTAGTGAAGCGAGTACCGCATGGTATTGGCGTCAAAATAATACCATACCTTTTTGCTACATCATAATGATGGATCATGACAGTTGCTGTGCTGTTAGACCGCAACGTATTATCTGGTCAAGCGTTTTAAGGGGTATGCGCCAAGGTAGACCGCGAAATTCAAATTTTCTTACGTTTTTAGGGTTACCGTACCTCAAAAGGAAAAAACGGAACCCTTCAGCCAGTTAAGACCCTTTTTCTCAGGAACGCGTGGAGGTATCAAGTTGAAATTAATATCAAATACGTAGGCATGTGGTCCGTCGGAGCTCTTAAAAAAACAAGCTTCTTAGTTAACGCAATAAAAAAAAATGGCCATTTAGGCGACATATTTTGATACTCGCAAATAAATCAAAACCTACAGGGTACTTCCCTTTGCCCTAGAATCATGAAACTTGGCAGGAAGCAAGGTCTTAAAGCACAAGTAAAGGAAAAAGTCCGAAAATCGTTAATTTGGAGCTTTATGACATTAAAAATATTATCCTTGCGATAACTTACATTTTGCAGTTGGAGAATTGACCGTGACGTATATAGATGTATGGGAGAACATGTTTTTTAACTACAAAGTTAAGTTTTGTTTTAGGATAAATTCATCCCAACTATGGAATAATGGAACCCTTAATTTTGCGTGGTCAGACACGCACTTGGCCGGTTTTTTTTTTAAACAAAATGCACTGTTAGCTTAATTGAATATGGTATGTCCCCTGAAAGGTGGCTCACAGGTCGTGTACAACGTATAGGTTGGACCAAGTCAGTATGAGGGGGCCCCTATTTGACGTCACGGGGGGAGTCTCACTCCTCCCGCAGGCATGAGGTGGCCCGCAAAAGCGGGCCGGCACCAGTCGAGGATCATGGAAGGCGCACAAGATCTCATGATCCCCGGTCCAGGTGCGGGAAGGGAACACCGGGGTGGTTTTTAGTCAATAGGAGTCTGACAGACGCTTTCGCCCGCCCCAGAGCGGAGGTCATCCATGAGGATTTTCCACCCATCATTTCAGCCAAAAGACGATTACGATTCTGCCATCATCAGTCTTCAGTTTCGCAAGCTGGCTCTGCCCAATAGACAGATCTCTTGCAAAAACCTTGGAGCCCTTGTTCCGCTCTATTGCGTCCTCAATACGGTTCGTATTATAACAGCGAAGGTCGCTTTTCAAGGACTTAGATATCTGTCTATTGAGCCGCCGGTATGAGTGCATCGTCTGAAGACTGCAGGATCATCTCGCGCCTCTCCTCCATGAGCTGTAGAGTAGCATCAGAGAGCCTCTTGTTTCGGTTTGTACGACGGGTCTTGAAGATCTTGGTCCCGACCGTATGGACAGTTTCCACGAACCCATCGTTATAATCGTCCACGGAGCTCCCTAGGCACTCGAACCGATTCCGTAGTTCGAGCTCTCGGGGTTTTGGACTTGGATCTTCTTGGATATTCTGAGTATAAGGTACGCCGCTCCTTTCGACACACTCTCGATCTTCATCAAGACCACATTTTTCACCCAGGACCAAAAAAAAGAATTGCGGTATGTAACCCACTCTAAAAAATACTGCAATAACTATTTCTATAACTAACATCTTCAACTTTCATTTATTTAACGTTTCCGTCCTGTATCTTCCACTCGAAAAGCTTTAAGGGTAATCAAATGACAACAATCTAGGAGTATTACTGAACAGTTCCAATCTATTGAATGAAACAAACGGCTAATATATCTATCTATATAAATAAAAATTAAATGCTGTTCGTTGGTAAATGCATCACTTGAGAACGGGAGGTCCGATTTGACTATTTTTTATATTTTTTTATGTTTTAAAATGTTTTTACAGAATGAAAAATTGGAAAGTTTCCTGGAAAATTTTTAAACAGCGCTGGGGCTCTGTCTCCCAAAGGGTCGCAGCATTATGCTGAGCGATAGCCGTTTTGCGTGGATGTGATGCATATTTTCCTTCTACTTGTTTATTTTTTTTTATTTTGTGTTCTTTTTATGCGTCATGTTTACCGCAAATAAACGTATTTTGTTTCTTCTTTCTTTCTTTCTAAATTCGGGAAAAACTGAACGTCTTTTCTTCTCTGGGACTTTTGTATGCATTATTGAACAGGACAACAACTGTCGGGTAAAAATTAAATCAATCTTCTTCTTTTCGTGTGGTTATTGACTAACCTGGTGTCAGAGTTTTACAGCCACCCATGGGCCTCTAACTTGGCTTCACATGCCGTCGAGAAATATCTCTCAGGCATGCCGGTTTCCTCACGATGTTTTCCTTCACCGTTTTTGAAGCAAATGATAATTTTACAATACGCACATGAAAAGTCAGAGGTGCGTGCCTTGGGTTCGAACTCGAGACCATGACTTGGCAGTCTGACGGTCACACCACTAATCTATCACTGCTTAAATGAAATCAATAAAACCACAAAACAAAGCAAGTATGACAACCATGCAGAAAGACTGCTTTGAAACGGAAAGATTAATGAGAATCTGTAATATTAATAACTAACGTATTGGCATTTTAGTTTGAATTATAATTATTTATTACTAGGTAATGCAAAGCCTAACGTATTGGCATTTTAGTTTTAATTATAATTATTTATTACTAGGTAATGCAAAGCCTTTTCACTATCAATTTTGGAACGAAGTTCCCTTTCGCGCGTTGCGAAAGGGCTAGACGGAAAAAATTGGGACCAAAAGTTGTAACGACACTTTTTATTTCTTATTATAACGCCATCTGTGAGCGACCACAGGTACTAATTAGTGGCATGCCTTTGTGAGTTTCTTTTTTTTTATTATAACGCCATCTGTGAGCGACCGTCCGTGTTTGGCAGTTCCTCAGTTCCGTGTTTGGCTTCTACCGAGAACGGACGTATATCATTCGCGCGCGGGTGCTCTAGTTCTGAGTAATTCGCTGGCGCATCACAATAACACCGTCGTCGCCGCGTTGCGAAATCGGTTTATCAAGGTCGCCGCGATGACCCAGTTATTAATTATAATGTATTAGTGTAAACAGTGGAATTAAATAATTGTGAAGGTGAAGTTTTTACTTCCCTTACAATGTCGTCAACTAAGATAAAAATTAAAACGGATCTGGAAAAGCTGTTGTATGACAGTTACATCCAAGAAAAATCAGAGAGAGAAAAACTGGAACTTCTTGTCAATGACATGAAGGTCCAAATAGAAGGTCTCCAGCGACAACTCCAAAGCCGTCAAAATGAAAACCCCAGCTCCAAGGGAAATAATGTCCCTAAGGAATTGGAAGCTAAAAGCAGCATACAATTTTCTCAACCTGAAAAAGAAAATGTCGACTACTGCACAGACGAGGAAGAACTCGCTAAAGAGACTGAGTGGATTAGGGCTAAAAGTAGGAAGAAAAGGAAGCTAAACATCTCCCTCTCTCCACCACAACAAACTGGAACAAGCGCCCAACAACAACAAAAATGTGAGAAAGAACAGACATTAGTCAAAAAAGTGCCTCCACCGCCGCCAATCATAATAGATGGAGTCAAGAACTACCAAATGTTCTACGACTCACTAACTGAAACCCAACCAACTGAATCATTCACCGCAAAAATGATGAATGGAGATTGTGTGAAGATCAACGCTAAAACCGAGGACTCTTATAGAACGATTGCTAAACTTTTGTCAGAAAAAGAATATCTTTGGCATTCATACGAGAACAAACAGGCTCGACCAATAAGAGTTGTAGTCAAAAAAATACATTCTTCTTGCCAGCCAGAACGAATCAAAGATGATTTAATATCGCAAGGTCTGAAAATCGAAAAAGTTGACAGCAAGTTGAGCTGGAAGAGTAAAGAACCACTCAATATGTTCGTCTTATCATTTAATAATGACGAAGATGTCAACAAAATCTATGGCATCAAACACATTTTAGGGTGCAAAATTGAAATACACCCTCTAAAAAATCCGAAACTCATTCCTCAGTGTAAGAGATGCCAGGCATATGGACATACACATAAATACTGCAGAAAAGAGCCAAGGTGTGTAAAATGCACTGGCAAGCATCTTACAGCAAACTGTACTAAATCTCCGCAAGAGAAACCAAAATGCGTCCACTGTGGCTTACCCCACCCAGCCAACTACAGAGGGTGCGAAGTAGCCAAGGAGATGCAAATTATGAAAAACAAAAGCATCAAAAAGAAAATTGTTGTGCCAACTGCTCAACAGTCTCCTTCCATAGGAAATCCTGAAAGACAGGCACGGAAAGTAAGTTTCCAGACATCTACGAAACCTGTTCAAGCAAGTAGCTCCTATGCACAAGCTGCGAAACAAGGTACACAACCTTCGAACCTGGAGGATAAGATAAATCAGATCTTGCAGTGTATTACTACATTTGACAAAAGATTAGAGAAGCTAGAATCCAGCACCAAAACAGCTGTTTTTAACTGTCAAAAATGAGTAACACACTAAAAATAATGGCGTGGAACTCCAATGGGCTCCTCAAACATCAGAATGAGTTACAGGCAGTCCTAGAGACAGAAAATATAGACGTGTGTTTGATCTCCGAGACACACTTCACTAACCAATCTTTCATAAAATTTAGAGGATACAAAGTATATAATTCGCTCCACCCTGACAACTCCGCCAGAGGAGGTAGCGCGGTTATAATCAAAGAAAATATCAATCATTACGAACAAAGTAAATTTGAAGAACCAGACATTCAAGCCGTAGCAGTATCTGTTAAAACCAAATTTTGTCACATTTCGATAGCAGCCATATACTGTCCTCCAAGGCACATGATAAGAAAAGAACGATATTTACAATTCTTTAAACTTCTAGACCAGAGATTCATCCTAGGCGGTGATTTCAATGCCAAGCACACGTACTGGGGATCAAGACTTACTACAACAAAGGGAAGGCAGCTTTTAAATGCAGTTAAAGATTCACATTGTGAAGTTATGAGCACAGGGAAACCAACATACTGGCCAACTGACCACCAGAAAATACCGGATCTTATAGACTTTTTCATATGCAAAAATATATCCACCAATTACGTTAATTTGGAGGAAGGTTTTGACATGAATTCGGACCATTCCCCGATTATCCTAAGACTCAGTCAAAAAATTCTACTAAGAGAAAGCCATTTAACCCTGGTTAATAAGTCTACAGATTGGGATAGTTTTGCCCATGATCTAAATAATATTATTGACCTAAAAACCCCGTTACAAAATCAGGATCAGCTGGACTCAGAAGTAAACAAATATGTTGTTAATATCCAACAATGTGCGTGGAACAATACGCCACAGTTAAAACGTAAATATAAGGGACATATCTATCCCAAGGAAATTGTGAATCTACTATCTGAGAAAAGAAAGCAAAGAAAGCGGTGGCACCAAACAAGATGCCCGCCGGATAAAACATTATTAAATAACCTAACTAAACGGTTAAAGAGGAAAATTCTTCAATTTGAGGATGACTGTCTGAATGCTAACCTTGTGCAGCTAACCAACGACCAATCAACGAATTTCTCTCTCTGGAAAGCTACTAGAAAACTAAAAAGGCCGATTATGCAAATACCGCCCATCAGAAACAGCGACGGAAATTGGGCCATAAGTAATGAACAAAAAGCGTTTAGGTTTGCCCAATACTTAGAAAACACTTTTCAACCCAATGAGAGCTCCATAGACATACTTGAGAGTGAAAAGTTATCACAAAGCCAAAAGATTCGACTTGTGACTCCTAAAGAAGTTCTGAGAGAAATTCAAACCAACATTAGCTCAAAGAAATCCCCGGGTTACGACCTTATAACAGGAGAAGTTTTAAAACACCTCCCGCGCAAAGCCATAGTAAAGCTGACCAGACTTATCAATGCTGCATTTATGCTAAAACATGTACCTGAACCATGGAAGGTTGCTGAAGTTATTATGATTGCGAAGCCTGGGAAACCACCCCATGAAGCATCATCATATAGACCCATTTCCCTGTTGCCCGTATTATCGAAACTATTTGAAAAACTGTTGTTAAAACGGTTAAAACCAATAATAGAAGAAAAAGACCTAATACCAAACCATCAATTTGGCTTCAGGGAAAAACACTCTACAATAGACCAGGTACACAGAATAACTAACATTATTGAAAAAACACTCGAAAATAAGCAAGTCTGCGCCACCGTATTCCTAGATGTCGCGCAAGCTTTTGATAAAGTTTGGCATGAGGGTCTGGTATGTAAACTCAGACGCATGCTACCTCCAGAATTTGCAGACATTCTAGAATCATATATAAGTAACAGAATGTTTAGAATAAGGCAAGAGGATGCATATTCCGAGCTAAAATCTATAAAAGCTGGGGTACCACAAGGAAGTGTGCTAGGCCCAATCTTGTATTTGCTATACACATGCGATATCCCAGAGCTGGAAAACAACACCATTGCGACCTTTGCAGATGACACTGCTATTATGGCTACCGGATCAAGCCACAAAGAAGCAGTCGAAAAAGTTCAACTAGCTGTGGACAAAGTTTATGACTGGACACAAAAGTGGAAGATCAAACTGAATGAATCAAAATCAATTCATATTGACTTCACTAATAAACACTGCGATTACCACCCAATCTATATAAATGGCATGCAAGTGCCTTATGCTAATACAGCCAAATACCTTGGCATAACTCTTGACGCCAAACTGCGTTGGAAATCTCACGTCAAAAAGAAAAGACAGGAACTCGACATACGTTATAAAAGTATGTATTGGTTACTCGGAAGGAAATCCTGCCTATCAATACATAATAAAATTATATTATACAAGCATATTCTTATGCCAATTTGGACGTATGGCATCCAACTTTGGGGCTGTACTAAACAAAGCAACGTCAAAATAATTCAACAATTCCAAAACAAAGTACTCAGGGATGCTGTTAATGCACCATGGTACATTAGAAATGACGACCTCCACCGTGACCTTAAAATGGACCTCGTCACCACCATCATCCAAAAATTTGCTGAAGCCCACGAACACAGACTCCACCGACATGTGAATGTCGAGGCAATTCAGCTGCTAGACAACACGGACATAGTGCGTAGGCTAAAGAGAACTAAACCATTTGAGTTAGTGTAGTGTGTAAATAGTGAATTAATAATAAATAGTAACAATGCTGTGCTATACATGTAACACATGAACAAAGTGTTTTGACAATTATCAGACCCTAAGAAAGTGCTACGAAATTGGCCTTGTGTAAAAGTGCAAATTGACACTATTCTTAGTTATAACATAATCTATCACGTAACATATTAAGTTAGATTTAAATTACTTATTAGTCTATTAGGCTAGATTGTAATCAATTACTAAGAACGTCAGTTCTTATTAGCACAAAAAAAAAAAAAAAAAAAAAAAAAATCTGTGAGCGACCACAGGTACTAATAAAATTAGTGGCATGCCTTTGTGAGGTTCATTCCATAACTTGGTTCCATCCGGTTGTCCCTAGACACCTCTCAGCTTTTTTTATTTATTTATTTTTTATTTACAACCGGGAAGCTGTTGGCCTGCATCTCACCTGATGGTAAGTCATGATCAGGCCGAAAGTGGAAGCGAACTTCACCCGGAATCCTCAACCATAGAGGAACTGGCTATCTTACCTCTAACTGTGAACATTGTTATTATGGCAATAGAGTTATTTATAAACGTTGCTTAAAGTTAAGTAATGATTAGCGACTGTTAACCATACACTTTTGACGTTTCAACGTCACTTAACTATAAGCAACGTTTATGAATAAACCACATTCCCTCAAAGAGAATTATCTGGTCCAAGTAATCACTAAGCAATATCATAATATAAATGTTGGTACTTTTAAATTGCAATAAAACGATTTGATATTGCATTAAATAATTCACAGTACCTACGTACCTCAGAAACATAAGGATTCGTTTTTAACAATTGATACCAAATATTCATATCGAAATATGATTTGATTGAACACGAAATAAGCGGATATGCAGTACCAACACACAAATCGAACCGAATTTGCATAGGGATGTATGTTATTGAATGCATGGAAATAGGGATGGTACCTGAGCGTTATTTCCGGGAAATCGATAGTACAGTGCCTGCCCTTTGACAGATTTCAACTATTACACAGCGCATAATTTAAATCAAATGATTTCATTTAAATATTTATGTGTTACTGTCGATGTGGGGCTATTGATTGTAGATATTGGGTTGTGGAGGTCAGATAGGCAGTCGCTCCATGAAAAATACAGGTATTCAGCTGCATCCGGTTAGACTGGAAGCCGACCCCGAGATAGTTGGGAAAAGGCTAGGCAGATTGATTGACTGCCGATGTGGGGCTGCGATCAAATTTGTTACCATAAAATTAAAGGAATTCTCTCTCAGCAATATGTATTAACCAATATATTTATGAGAAGATAAGTAGACGTGTTCTCTTATTAGTTTCGTACCTTTCTTATTTTGCTCTAGAAAATATTTACGAAGATTCAAGACTCAGATACCAAGCATTGTACTCACAAAACCTACAATATAAAAGAAAATCCTAGTGAATTTCTTTTATATACAACAACGAATTTTAAAAATATATTCGAATATGGTAACCCCATACAAGGGCTTCCCACACAGGATAGAATACGTTTGACGTTGCACAGGGCGTAATCCTCTGAACGTCCAAGCGTCCGAGCGTCCATGTGTGGCGGATCGTACACAACAGATCTGCGACCTAAAAATATATTTTCATTCATCCGATAAGCTGCTTGAAGAGTGATCTACACAGTTTGTGTTCTGTGTTAAAACCTTCTTTGTTGTAACTTAAACTCTTTTGTATTCAAGGCAAGTGTGCTGTGGCGAATATATTGTGGAAATTCTTTAAATCTCGTAAAGAGATTTTTATGTGACTGTTACTTCGTGTTTGATGTGTTTTGTAGGTTGTTCCAACACATTAAGCCCTGGTTCATACTTGTATCATTTATGTACCTATCAGATCTCCGTTGCGTGGCACTGCGTTGTATAATCATCGCTAGTACGGACGCATAATGATATAAGTGTGAGCGTATAATTTCGCGTCCAAAGTAGCGGTAATGATACCACGCAGTGGTACGCGACGGAGATCATACACCAAAACTATACAAGTGTGTACAAGGCCTTAAAATACTAATGGCCGATAAGATTGTCGTGTAAGTATACGATATTGAGATTTGACTCACGCGCATTTTTCTTTCGGTTTCAAACTCAGCACTCATTTCCTTTCACGTCCTTAGGGTGCTAAAAATGACCGTGATCATGATTAACTGTATAGAATATTATGGGTACTTACACGTTAAAAATTTAATTTATGAATGTTTAACATAAAACGTAGCTGTTTTTTAACGGTGTAAAAATATACCATGGATAGCCAGCAATTTTTTAATTCCAAGTTATCTTTAGTACAAGATAATCGCTACTAGAAATCCAAAGGCGAGCAAACATCTTAGTATTTCACAAAACGATGAAAACTCTTTTACATCGAGAAAATAAACGGCACTTTTTTAAAGGATTATACAAAAAAAGAAACTAAAAACAACGTCAAAGCGATGTTCGTGTAGGTACATCTCCACCGGTACACAGGGATGAGTCGTCATAGAGACCAACTGGATCCCATTGAACAGATTTACCCTTATCTGATATTGTGAGTTGAATAGTTTATTCTACAAACTCGAGCTAAGAGCCCTTTAGATATAAATCTTATTTTACTGTTGGGGTTCTATACAAAAATGATATAAAAGGTGTCCCTTGAAGGTGGTACGCGGATGTCTCGTTTGTCACCTCTACGTGCGTATCCTAGACCCAAAAATTATAATACTTTTACAAAGGAATGATTTTCAAGAATACACCTTTACACCTCGTTACATCATCGTTTAGTTACGCGTGATGGATGATGTATAAAAATGGATGGTTGGTATATATGAGATTGATAATCTCCAACCGTTTGACCAACCACCATGAAAGTTGGCATATATGTATTTTTCATGAAGAAGGTTTATATTTAGGTTTTTTTCATTCTGACATCCAGGGGCAAAAGCTAGTATCATATAATAATTATAAGAAACAAGTAGGTCCCCGAAAATTACGACTTCATTAGTAGAGCTGATGGTATAAAACCATAGTAACAAGCAAGTGTCCAAATTAATACGTACGTAATAAGAAATCATCGTCGCATGAATCCCGGATATCACTAACGAACGACACACGTAGGTAATTACTATACCTACCTAATTAATGCGGCAAAATAACTGTATTTCCCTCTGCTTGTTTTTCATAAATAAATGCAGAAACGTAATCCGAGTTCATCTGAAATCCTCCACGATGAATTTAATAACAAACAAAGGCAACGGTTGGAGAAAATTGAGATTTTTCATTTCCAAGGAAAAGAGATTTTAAAACAATCATCGTATTGGCAACACTACGGCAAGTGGCGGTGCGAGGGAATACAGAAAGAAACAAATTATCTCTATCTGGCTAATTGTCGACAGATCAAAGAGGAGGGCGGGGGGGATTGGCTAGGTAAATCCGAGTCGGTATTTTTTTACAGAACTGGGGTGGCTCGCGGCCGCGGGCGCCATTCGCAATTATTGTTATTACAAAGAGTTTGCCTGAGCCGGCTCAGGACTCGAGAATTTTTTACTGAAATCATCCTCACAACATCTAATTGCAGCGTATATTTTGTGAATTTGAAGCAACATCTAGCCGTGACGTCAATCAGGATTCATTAGTAATATGAAATACGTATGCTAATCATGTTTCATAAAACCGCATCTGAGAAGGCTCGTGTTTGCTCAAAGGATGTTAAAAATAAAGCAAATATTATTAATTAAGGCTTACCGATAAACACGAAGATCTGATGGTGTGCGTAGCGCAGCAGCATTGATATGGACACCGTCTGTAAAAAGAAAAAAACTGTAGTAAAAGTGTTTGATTAAGGGCTGAATTTTAAATTAAATAAAAAACTGTCATATTTATTATTCAGATTTAAAAGAATTAATATGACAGTTTTTAATATAGACAATATGTTCAACCGCCCAATTTATCTATACTATACTTATATATATCATAATAAATCTGAAGAGTTCTTTTGTTTGTTTGATCGCGCTAATCTCCGAAACTACCAGTCGGATTTGAGAAAGATCTGTTTGCATTTGATAGCCCAATTCTTGAGGAAGGCTATAGGCTATTTAACACCACACTAGGACCCTTAGAAGCCGAGCAAAAAGAAAGTCAGAAAGAACGCTACGCCAAAATGAATTAATAGCGCAGGTAGGCAATGCGATGTGGCAATGCAGAGTGGGTCGGAAAAGCAAGAAATTTCACGAGAACGAAGTCCAGAGTAAAAACAAGTTCTTCAAATAATAGTAGAAATAATTCTGAGAAATCAGATCTTGATCTTTGAGATGCTCCGGGGAAATATATCCTAAGATAATCAGAGAAAAAAATATTTACTAACACGATACAGCGTAGATTTTTTAATTAACTTCATTGCACAAGAAAGATGTAAGTATCAATGTATTTTCGCAGTAAGTATCTGTTTTTTTACATTGGAGAATTCTTCTTATGCTATTTATTTCTCTCTCAATAACAATTTTTGCGATGCGCCTTTTGCAATCTTCTTCTTAGCGAGACGATGGCAAAAATAACACGAAAATATGTATTTCAGTTTTTTAAATTTGTTTGACCCAAAACTCAGCAACGCGAATGCCGTTCGCTGACGCTGTCATTAGGTCCTCACGTGTGCAGGTAACAGGGCATGCGGTGCAAGATGGAAGGTGAGCCATTGTCTGTGGAGAGACGCAATTACATGCTACACTTTGTAGTCCTTTATCACTTAAAGCTGATACTCCCCAATAACGAAGCTTTACTGTGTGAACAGTTCGTAAAATGTTCCCACAGAGGTCCCAACAAAGTACCGTGTCCAAGCCACAAAATGAACGCTGTTAATAAAATGTAACATAAAATTGAAAATTCCTGTAGCTTTCAATCGTATACAATGTTACTGCATAAGGGTACATTTAGGAGGGCCAAACCCACTGTTACTTAAATGGATTCAATCTGCACTAAGCGTTTCGTTAATGAAATTCAATCGCGGCGAGGCGGTGCGGGGAGCAAATGATGTGGCGAAAAGATTGATAGCGGCCTCAGGGACGGGACGAGCTACCTTTAGGTACGTGTTGTACAACTTGTGAGTTGTGCTGCTAGTTCGGTCAGCGAGCTCACTTTCACCAAGAGATTGGTAGCAACGAACGTTAAAATCTATAAAGGAGAATCAGTATTTCGATGTGCTTTTTGCTTTCTACTGAAACCATTTGTGAAAGCTGCAGCATACATGCACATTCCAATCAGCCTTGACCTGTTTTATATATCTGATTTGGGGTACCTACCTACTCTCAAAGTATATAAAACTCCAATTTAAGAAAATACTGAAAAATTTAAAAGCTGAGTAAATTGAGCTTCTAAATACAACTAAGACCGAAGTCATACAGGCTTGTAATTGCAGTTTTATAACCGGAAGCTTATCGAGAAGTTCCGAACTATTTTCGTGTAGGTCCGGGCTGCAGTGTGGCGGTGCGCCGGACCGTGCGGTTGCCGCTACGCAATGGGCCGGACGTAATCCTCCACCGAGCTGTTAGTTTTTACGGCACCGTAAAGTAAAGAGCGGCTCACATCGATCGTCTACCACAGTTAATATTAAAAGGCGTAGTGGTTAATGCCCTGGCTTCTGCTTTTATTATAGGTCCCAACAGTGATCGATCAAACGCGAGTTCCGACAAACGCCGCATTGTTCCTGCTCCCAAGTTCGGGGTTGGAATTGTTACGATTCGGATTTACCTTGATGAAGCACTAGTAACGATACAACTTTAGTACGAATTGAAACGTGGATACGGGAGTCGGTAGGTATTCCACAAATTCTCGTACCAATAATAATATTGGAGTAACTTGGGTTCGCAAACATGAAATTATGTTGGATAAGAAAAACTTTAACTCAATTTTATGTGTACTTAATGTTTTATTTATACGGGAAAGGCAGCACCGTATAAATATTTCCTTTCCGTTTTCTCTAATATTATATTCAGGAGTAAATCTATAAAAAACATTTAACAGCTTATTAACGAACAATACTCACGTAACGATACCAAGTATAAAAACTACGTCACAGTTGGCTGTCCTGAAACCTATGTTCCATTCGGCAACTATATTGAATCAATGTCCTGGATTTAAGACGCAGATACATGCCAGTGACCTTGAGTGGTTAGCTTGAGTGTTCAGTACTGAGCTAACGCAACGTGTCGTACGTCCAGCTAGTAATAGGACTCGCCCATCAAGCAATTAGACGCATTATTAATTTATTATACATAAAACAAAAGGTATTTTAATAAAACAGGTATAAGTACTAAAAGATTAATATTTTAATTATCCTTAAAATGGTGAAGGTTTCAGAAAAATGCGCTTGATAGCTTTTGCGTAATTCTCAGTTATTTATCCGCGTTAGACATAACTTTACAAATTAATTTCACTAAGTATGTAATATAAACCTAATCTAAAATATAAGTATATTAAGTTATTAAGAAAATACTCTAATTTAACATATATTTTTTCCAAATCATTAATACTACTCGTTTAGGCGTAATTTTCATTATAAAATCATTAAAAGTCTGTTATCGTCACCTCAAGCGCAACCTGCGCAACAACGCAATAGCCAAATCGAGTTACGAAAATCTTTTCACCGACCGAAGCCATAGCGACAGGACAGACATTAATTGATATCTCGCATACAGCGTTCCCAATCCACTTTGAGCTTTGACAACGCATAGCATGTGAAACCAGATATGTGTTAGGCAATACGTGGGCGTTTGACAATTGATTAATGCAATTTCTCCGACTAGTGACGTCGTCGTCGGCCGTGGAATTAGTTTCACGTATATTGCATGTAACCTGTCACACATAATGCCGATATCACACCGCACATGACACACAAATTGACAAATAATGGAAATCAATATTAATATGATATTGTTGTTCATTAATAACTATGTGGCTATGTGGGACATGAAAATAGAGCTTGCAGGGACATTAATTTGAAATGGAAACCTAGTTCTCAGTATGCCTGTTTGCTACGTCGATAACGCTATTGAGATCTACACAATAACACGAGAAGAGCTTTACAAAGGTTGTCAATAGAATATTTTCAGACCTCTTGCGAAATCAAGCATCTTAAATCTATATTTCTAGAAAATATTAAAACCTTTGAAGCGTAACAAGTACTCCGAAAAGAATTTCCTTTACAATAAGTTACAAAAATAACATTAGTAGATCTCTCTCTCCTGTGAAACGAAGGCTTTTCAAATCTATTTCAAGCAAAACGTTAACGCTGTAAGAACCACTACAAAAAACTTGTGAAACAATGGCTATAAATAAAATTTTACATTTGGAAAACCGTTTGAAAATAAAAGTGTTATTTTTTTCTATTTTAATCAAAGAAAAACGTGACAGGTATGTACCGCAACGTGCAAGACTGAAAAAACGCGTTTACATAATGTTTTTCAAAGTATAATGCTAGCCACACACGTAACGATTTGCTTGCGCAAATTTAGGTCTGCGCAAGCAAATCGTTACGTGTGTGGGAAGAAATTTGCGCAAATTTCTTTGAAAACACGTCCATTTAGATTTGCGCAAGCAAATCGTTACGTGTGTGGCCAGCATTAAGTTTATCTGGATATATTTAAAGTCTCATAATTATGATTTGTTCGAGATAATGTTTGGATTTTAAAAGAGCGTGTTACCAATACTGTGTGACCAATATTGTGACACTACTCAGTATTAGTCGGATAGGAAACACCGACTTTTGGAAAATTATTTTTTTGATGAGTAAAGAAAAAGTGTTTGTTAAAAAAACAAAAAAAAAAAAAACATTTCTTCATTATTATTTCTCAGTTTTTCTGTAATCTCTATTATAAACCGACAGATTTTGATGAAACAGAATTTATTTATTTAAACAATAAAGTATGATGTTTAGAATTTTAAATTAATGCAATAACCTAAAATAATCTAAACTGGCTTTGAAATGATTCCTGCATTGAAAAAACGAAAGAACAATTTAGAAGTAGTTTTTTATTCGTTTTAATGCAATAGCATCCTCTGCCCCTTTAGTTTGCATAAGTTGTGGAAGTAATCTGAGCAAAATGGATTACTATGGCTTGGCTTCAAGTTCCGTTACCAACTACTGCAAACTGCTATCGTAGTATTTTTGCAGTTGTATTTGATAAAATACTAAAGAATTTTACCACTATTATTTTGCTAGACTAAAGAAAGTTCGGATCATTTTACAGAAATCGATCGAGGATCTACGAGAGTTTATTTTATAAGTTTTCAGGATCCATTCCTGTAGTTTGCAGTGTGCGCCTGTGTGAGTGGTTCACATTTACTAGATTTAATGTATGTAAGGTGTAGGTACTTCTGCATCTAATCCCAGCAGAACATTACGAATTACGACACAAGTGTCCGACACTTGTAAACAATTCCTGCACACTAAATTCAGCGGAATGCAACCAAAACTTCCGACATCACCTGAGTTTCAAAACACAGAAGTGGCTATTCACGTAAGGAGTTTTGTAAAACAAACATAAGGCAGGTTACAGTCTGAGCGGGCGTCAGAATTGGGAACCGTAATAAAGTTTGAAAGGGCCATAAAAGAGCAGTAACTGTAACTCGGCGAGAGAGCCTGATTTTAGTGGGGTAGGGACCGCGCCTCGCGATAACCTATTAATTGATCTGTAATGTCTTTGTGAAATGCAACACGCTCTTGGGACACGTTTTTGGATTAAAATATAAGAAAGTATGATGAACTTTGTTAAGGTACAACCGCAGACACTGGCGGTTGATCATTTTTCACTCTAGTAATAAGGTTGAAAAATGGTCTACCGCCAGTGACCGGGATGGTACGGTTCGATTCAAACTAAATGGCTGCTCGGAAGTTAGTTACTCGCTGCGCAGTACCCCACCCCTCACCGCCGCTGACCCATAAATTCGTTACTGCGCAGCGACTCGCCTCATGTTCCGAGCCGCCAATAAGTTTAAATCGGGCTGTACCTAGCTTTTTTTTTTTAAGTTCCTTGCCTATCAAATCTTTAGAAAGATTGAATAGAATTTGCGTATCATATCAATATGTAGGATAGAAGGTCAGCTCTTTTTTGTAACCGAACATTCAGAATTTAGGGACTTATTTTTTATTGCTTTGACTATCCATATTGAATATCCATTATCCAGTGAATATCCATATTGGGATGCATATTTATCTAAAGTTCGTGTGTTGAATTGTATGGAGTGCGCTTCAGTACAGGTTTTTTGTTGTTGTTTTTAACTTCGACGGAGAAGCTCTTGGCCTGCAGCTCACCTGATAGTAGGTGATGATCAGGCCAAAGGTGGAAGCGAGTTTGAATTAACCACAGAAGAACTGGCTATCTTATCCTCTAGCTGCCAAAATACAACAATGCTGTTAAGATTGTTGTTATTGCGACAGCCTTAGATGGGATGGTAAGTATAGAGGTATGAGGAACAGGGTGTAAAGTTCACTCATCCTCTATAGAAAAGGGAGGATCCTCCGACCAGACGGGTGTTGTGTCTGATGGGGTACTGCCCGGTGATTGATATCGGGACGTTGATAGACTACAATACAACAATAAATTAAAATACTGGCTACTAATGCATGAGTATTTTGGAACCATCAAATAAATACTAAAATCGAAATTAAAAATTTTCTTTTCAAACAAATAAAATGTAGTGTATACCGTATCCACCTTAACCATACATTCCGTTTATTCAACTAGGCCTAGGGTGGATTCTCGGGCATAAGTTTCCGAATATCCACCTTAGGGTGGATTTTTAGTGTGGATAAACGGAATAACCCGAACAGACTATGGATTTTGCCGAGCTATATTGACTAAACTATTGAATATATTATTATTCAATTGAATTTTAGTATGCAGAATGGGAACATCATTAGGGACACGCCGTTTAATTTTTTGTTGTATTTTCGTCTCCACCTTGTAAGTATATCCTCGTCGCGTGGTAAACTCTGCTTGCGCGATTCAGGATTTTGAGTGATGTCAGTGTGATACGTAGTTTACATGTGGCGATGTAGATGCCGCCACAGTGGTAATAGCTAGCCAGGCGGACTTAGAACAAAACCAACGAAACCGACCAGAAAATTTTGCTCCCACTGGGAATCGAATCGGGAAAAAAATCAATTGTTAAAAAGTACAGTATTAATCTCCATTTAATCATCTATACAATGGTATATAAATTAAGTAGGTTTTGTAGGTTTTGCAGGACTGTAACAATAAAGATAGTTACAGAAATGGGGCAAATAAAAATTTTCGATCGTAGAGCACACTCTAATGCTTCGCATTAAGAGTCGTACAATATTTATTACTTATAATACTATATTAATATATAATATTTATATAATAGCAGCGACCTGGTTGACGTCCACGCAGACTCAATATCGTTTGTCAGATGTAATTAGCATTAGTCTTAGTATTTAATTTAATATAATTATCTAGAATTTAAGTACCTACATTAAGTCTTTAAAATTAAATGTATAATTACAAAAAGCACTTTGCATGTAGTGTTTGCCTGTAATTGGTTGTGCAGTTAGATTTAAGACACAATTACTTATATGTTCCTATCTATATAATATCTGTAACAACTGT
The DNA here is from genome assembly GCA_948150665.1 of Conistra vaccinii. NCBI lineage: Eukaryota > Metazoa > Arthropoda > Insecta > Lepidoptera > Noctuidae > Conistra > Conistra vaccinii. The sequence continues at coordinate 9,801,696 of OX411327.1, forward strand.
TGGTGAACCTTAATAAAATAAATAAATAATATTTATTACTTGGAATACTAAATTGTATGCACACAGTATTATTTATGAAATAACAGCGAACCAGGGAAAAGAAAAAAGAATTTGCTTCCATACATTTGACACAACATCACGCCTGTATTCCCCGAAGGGTTAGGCAGAGGTGATCATAGTACACCCACATCTCGCCAGTTATGTTGTAGTCCCATGTAACAGGGGGGCAAGCCTATTTGGCATCAACTTCGAAATCCAGACTCTGGGATGCTACTGAGAAATTCCAGATGGACCATACTTTAGGTAAATATGCATCCAAATATTCGATCACTGCTTATGACGTATGATCTACACGTAGAGACAGGCAGAAGGAAATGAACAGCCTTGAACTAAGGCAGGTGAGCACAGTCATGGCATTAATCTGTTTTCTGACCAAACGACGGAAATGCTGAAAGACCCCATCCATAGCATAGGGTTTATGACAAAAAGACCGCACCTAAAAATTTACGTTAAGTAGTGCATTTAACTTTTCTTTTTTTTAGGCACTGAATGCATATTTAATTGTTCGAACCCTAAGCCATTCTTTTATACGGAGAGTAGTACCAAAAAAAATTTAAGCGCCATCTGAGCCTTCCCACCTGAACTGTAACTCTGTAACTAAAACTTTGACTACACGGTTTTCATTAACTTACGCTATCCGACGCTAGGGGATCACAAAACGTGGAATATCTATTCGCTATTCGGCCCTAGATGGCGCTAACAGTAAGTTGATAAAAGTAGTTTACATTGTACCAAGTTTTAACGCCATCTACCTTTAAAAAAGAAGTTGACAACGATACGAATCCTTTGTACAGTGGCGATTGAAAAGAACTATGAAATCTCCAGGTGAATACTTCAAAATTAACAAACGTATTTCATAATTTGGTGTCAGTATAAAAATAATCTAGTAAATTATCTAGTTACCGAGTGACTCTCAAGGACCACTTAATCATTCTCTGATTCTCTGCAAGAGGTCCTTCACTATTGTCGTGTTGTCTCTGTACTTATATTAATTATTTACCGGGTATTTTTTTTAAGGGGGCTTCGTAGTTGTCGTTTTGGTCTAGCTAGGTCTAGTTTAGATCTTGATCAAATAAACAAAAAAAACAGAATATGAGAGTCGAAAACAATCTTTTATTTAAATCAATGTGAGAAAAGTACAGTTGATAAACTAAACTATATTTTATCACCAAAAGTCAATAGTACGTGTTTTAATTTGCATGAAGAAACCAGATTGAATAGAGTTCACAAAAAGTAAATCATTCAATGTCGGTCATATTTTTAATCAAATTTTCCGCGCCTGTCAATTAATTTCGATCGATTTCATTGAACTATGAATTTGTTGTATAACTTGGCTTGGCCAAAACATTAATCTTTTATTACTAAATGAAAGATGAATGTACAAAGACGAATTAGTGCCACTATGACGAGCTATAGAATGTTCTCCCGCATGCTTGCAAGAGGCAGTTTTTAGCTCCTGCAAAGTTTCTGGAGCTGGTTGGTTAATTCGAAAGACTCTTCAGCTCATCCCATAAATGCTATATTAGATTCATATCAGGGCTTGTTGCTGGCCATTCCATTACTGTGGTACTAACGTCATGCAGGTATTCTCGCACAATCCTTGCAGTGTGCGCCCTTGCATTATCAAGCATAAAAATTCTGGCCCACCAACTCAGCATGTGGCATCACATGAGCCTGAGCCTCTAGGCATTGACGAATGCATCGGTCGCTATTTAGTGGTGACCACTGTGGTCCCGTCACAACCTCAAGGCCAGTTTTTCCTTCGTTGGAAATTCCGTTCCAGACTTCTGTTCTTTCTGTTCAATGCAACATTACTGAAAAAGTTCTTCCTGTCTTTGAATTTCCTCCTCCATCATTGCCATCGGCATACTCTTGGTTTCATCCGTAAGAAAAACCTGACTCCATTGATTTTGAGTCCAATACAAATAGGTGCTACGGTGGAACACACGTAAATACAAACATACATAGACCGCTAAAATCATAACCCTTCCTTTTGGCTTTGCCGTAGTCGGGTTATTGTGCAGTTTGTAAATTAAAATATTAAGTAATTCTCAGAATAATATTTTGTCATGTTGATTACTTAGGAACAGCTCAAAATAAAACTAGGGTTTTTATTTGGTTACACAGCAATGCTACTTTTGTCCAAAGAATTATGCCCTCATATCGAGGAGTGTCGGTATGTAAAGAAGGTCACCCATCCATGGACCAAAACCGACAAGCGTAGCTTAACCTACTGTATCGACCCGTGCGGCTGTTATACTTAGCCACGAGTTCCTCAATACTATATATATATTTATTTTTTGTTTGTTTGTTTGAACGCGGTAATCTCTGGAACTACCAGTCGGATTTGGAAAAAATCTTTTTGCATTTGGTAGCTTAATTCTTCAGGAAGGCTATGTAACATCACGCTAGGACGTATAAATATATCTCACGCAGCACGGGCACGGAAATATTTGTCGTATTGATCCGACTGGGCCGGTCAACAGGTTAAATGTATGAACATCCAACGTACTGTGTTTCTGGCAAACTATTTTCTTTGACAAATAAATAAATTATGGCGTGACTATCGCTGTGATTATATCGTCTTTGGAGATGGTGCTTAAGTATATCGTTACTTCAGGTGGCTATTTCAATTTCAAAGAATCTGTAATCTCATCCGTGGCCCTCCTTATGGCTTATTCGTCTTTCCTATAATACTTTTAGAGCAGTGGTGGCCCAGTGGTAACGGCCCCGACTTACCGAGTTGTAGGTCGTGGGTTCGAACCCAGGCAGGCGCTTTACTTTGTGTAAATAATTTCATCACCACTGCTCTCAAAACGGTGAAGGAAAACATTGTGAGGAAACCGGCATGTCTTAGAACCAAAAATTCGAAGACATGTGACAACTACCAACCCGCACTGGGCCCGCGTGGTAGATAACAGCCCAGTCCCACTCACAGAGAGGAGGCCTGTGTCCCAGCCGTGGGAAAATTAATAGGCTGATGATAATATTACTTTTGTTATTTTTGCTTATAAGAAATCTAGCTGTACTTACGAAGACCAGCATAATGAAGAAGGCAGCGATATAGGAGCTGCGCGCCGTCAGCATCGACACGAAGCGGTAGTGTTCCCCCGTGATCACATTTCTGAAACAATACGTTGAGCGTGTGATATGATAACAAAACAACATCAAATTACGAGTGATATTTGTTTCAAGGGATTGCTTTGCTTTTCACTATTGGGGCTTTTAACCGGATTAGGACGTGTATATTTTAACGATAGGCGCATGTTTAGAGACCATGATCATTTCAGGCAACACAGGAAGTATATAAACAAGAGGGATCTCAAACTTTGCCACATATAAGAGAATTTAAAACCAGTCTCTTACAACATAACATAACATCACATCTTGTTTCCCCGAAGAGAGTGGTGTACCTGTAGCAGCTACACCCACATTTCGCCAGTTATGTTTAAGTCCCATGTAATAGGAGGCGAGTCGAGTCTATTGCCATCAACCAGGCACAAATACAGACTCCGGGCTGCTACGGAGAAATTTCAGATAGAAAAACCCAATAAAACTTTCACTCTCGGGCAACATTGCCCTACTTGTACAAAAAGTCTAGTAGTGTTGAAACTAAACTTTAATCAGTCTCCTAAACATTTTCCAATGATGATGATAGTCTCGCCTTCTAACGGGAGTGCCTAAGGGTGTGCTTGTACATCAGACTTTTTTTTTTATGAGTTTGGGTTATGGGTTTTTTACAATTATTTACCCCCCCCCCCCTTCCCCTTGTCAGCAAACGAGGGGACTTTCCCGCAACCCCGGCAGGCATCGGCCCTAGGCCCTAGCGGACCCCGTTAGTTGTGCTGACATCCCTTTGAGGCGCACGTGGAACAAGACGCGCGGTCGACCCGGGCCTGCTCCTTATCGGATGGCGAGCTTCCCACGCAAGCCCGCGCCGTGGTCGGAAATCGGCTCGCGATTCCCGACACCCAGGGCGTCTCCTGGTGTGCATGTACCTCTGCTCTTACGGGACCGTTTCGGAAAATTAACCCGTTATATTCCAATAGCAAATTTATGAACCAATTACCTTAAATATCCCTTATTATCTTCCTGTTCAGCCAGTGCCTTGATAGACGCCATGAGCAGGTCATCATATCCCAGAAACTCGTCAAGCACGAACCGCGAGAAGGGGTCTCCGAAGCACGCATCAGTTTGTGGGTCCAATGTAACGATCTTCACTGGGATTTTGAGGCGCAGGCGAGCGCTCGGCGATAGTCGAAGGAAACCGTACTCCAATGAATATTCGAGTATGTAGTCTTCATCTGAAATTGGATAGTGACAACATAGATATTAGTATATTTGTGTGTATAAATTTATTGTGATTGAACTCAAATGATAGTAATAAGACCATTGTTAATTGAAAATAGGCTTTCTAATGTCCTTATTGCCAGTACGGTCGGTGACCCGATAGAGGTGTCCACCCTACCCAGCAGGTTACTTGGTGAGATATATCTCAGAGTACACGTTTACTAATCTCTATCAGTTCCATCATCCTAAGCGCAAAGGACTGGTTATCCTTTTTCTCCAGGAATCTCAAAGCTAATACTATATTTACTTTAGTTTGTTTTCAGACTGTGTACAACAGCTTTTTATCCCTGAATACTAATACAACCGAAGACGGTATTCAAAATGTCACTATACGTATAAATTTGGTTCATTCATATTTAACGTGCAATAAAATTTTAATAACTATAACTAACTCTATGTAATACGAGTGGCATTATAATAGGCTTATTAGTTTTTACGTCAAACGAAGCCCTTTCAATGCTTGCTTATTACTTCAAAATAAATTCTTGTGTTCATGCCTTCTCTGTATGAGAAGAGGCCTTTTACCTGCACAATAATAAGCTGGAATTACTATATTATTATTATTTTAAATTTTTTAGACATATCTCGACACCCTAAGGTCCCGGACCTGGGGAAGGCGTACGAGGGGCCGAAAGCAACTCGCATAGACCCGATATTATTGAATACTCGACATTTCAAAAGGAGTTTATGCATTCGATGCGTTTTTGAACCTCTTATTCAAAATGTGAAGGTCACCACTAATTTCGTTATTTTATGATCTTGTCTTTATTTGTCTGGCTCTTGCAAGCGTGTTTTGTTGTCATTTCGTAACAGGTTTGAATTATAAACAAAAAAGTCAACTGGCGATTTGAATGGTTGTCCACAACTTAAGTGGAACCTTCAACCTTGTATATTGGGGATCGGTACAATAATATAATCGCCAATTACCTTAAGTACTAATACAGTAAGCGCTCGGTAATCCGACACCCTTTTTTTTCGGCTATCTTAAACGTCGGATTATTGGATTTCTATAGGACGTCTCAGCAGTAAGAAATAATTTTAACACAGATTTGCAACTTTAGTTTACGTAATAATTCCTACTCGTAGAATCGGACCGGACTGCAGAACGACAACGATCGATGCGCGCGCTCTGTAATCCGGCACCTCTGTATTAAACTATATTTAGATTACAGAGTAGGAAACGGATATCTATGGTAGGAGAGCTAAGTTAGAAAACGCCAGACTATTGGACGTGTCGGATTAGAGAGCCCCGGATTACCGAGCGCGTACTGTAACTATGTATTTACGTACCTTTTGAAGAGTCGTTGGAAGCTGACTCATCCAGAGATTCCTGAAAATAAAGAAAATAATTATAATTAGATTTAGATTAGATTTAGACATACAAGCAGTGGCGTTCCTTTCATATAAGCCAAAAAGCCCGGCTTGCCTAAAAACGTGAGCCTACCAAAAAAAAAAAAACTTCACCTGTAAACTTGTAAAACCAACCAAGTCAATCAATCAATATTCATGTCGCAAGAATTGATAAGAATAATAACATTTAAACACGGCGCTGCACTCACTGTATCAGCCGCGCGCTATAAAAGCTATTAAGCTACGATGCCGATGCCAGGTTTACGTACTCAAAGAATAATATTTAAATTCCGCGCCGTTTTGCATAACGCACTGTTGCCAAACTTTCTCGTATGCCGCAGTTGCCATCTCGCTCTAACACTACAGCGATAAGCAGGACGCGAGATCACATCGATGAATGAAGACGTACATTCTGTGGTACATTGCACAGCTTTCTCGCTCGCACCAATTGGCTTAAACCGGGCTTCTGGACCTCTCAACTTTCGCATAGAAATTGTGAACTTTGTTGATACCATTTGTATGTACTTATTTCGCAAATTGTTCTAATTTTTAAGCCAGGCTTTTGATTTTTTATGAATGGAACGAATCGTGTGTTTGATTATGAATAGTAGGAGCTTAGAATTATTCTAAGAGTAGGAGCGTATGTCGTTGCGAGGCGCTGCGCAAGTCTTTGCGCAGTGCGTGAATTTCTATAGAACGATACAAGTTCAATAATTTTTGTTTTTGTTTTGAGCGGCTACCGGCACTTTTTCGCTTAGTTTTTTTTTTATTTTCTGTTAAGTTAAGTGTTGTGATTAGTTTTTGCTGTAATTATCTTTGTTTTGAAGTGATTAAAAAGTTTCTTATCATTAAAATGAATTCGGAAACGCATTGTGAAGTACTAAAGTGTGTGCAATCCTTACTCGGAAAGGTAAGTACTTTGAGTTTTACAGACAAAATATTACAATCTCGTTACTTCACAGATGAAAATAAAATAGGCATTCGATTGTTTATTAGACCAACTAAGGTAAAGGTAGGTAGCTGGTGCCTTGAAACTCATGAAAGCACATGAATAGTGTGGTTTGTATGGCATTTGTAGTTTTGGTAAACCACTGAAAAACGTACATCTCATTGACATCACAAAACACAATAATGTTCGTATCGAAGAGATTCTTCATAGGTGTTTTGAAATAAAGATTGAGTGTTGACTATTGTCATTGTATTAGATTATTAAAAACTTTGGTAATATCTCATAATTAACATTTTCAATCAACTAATTCGACAAATCGATATTTTGGGAGCCATCTAGTGCCTTTGATTGAAATTAAATTATGCATGTGACAAGCGAATATTGCGGTAAAAAAAACAAAAAACCCGTCTGCAAAAACGCATAACTGAAAAGAGAAAAACAAGCATTATAAATTAATCTATAGAATTTTGGTATCGCAGGCGGGGACAAACTAATAACCGGATATATGGTGTAAGTTTTGTTTGTCCCCGCCTGCGATACCAAAATTCTATAGATTAATTTATAATGCTTGTTTTTCTCTTTTCAGTTATGCGTTTTTGCAGACGGGTTTTTTGTTTTTTGAATAATTTTCTTTATTTCTAGCTTTTTAGTTTTATTAATATATCTAAATTCGGCATTGACTCGTTAATAGCTTTTATTTGATACCAATATTGTTATAATTTATTTTAAAAAAAACCTTCCCCTCCCTTTTTTTTGTATTTGCAGATGCAATATATAAATATTATATAGCCTATGACACTTCTACAATTAAGACGGATCTAACGACACCTCATATGTTAAAATCCATCAAGCCGTTTAGGCTACAGAGCGTGCCAAAGAAATAGACATACATACATACATACATACATACTCTCGAAAAACATTACCCTCCTTCTGGGGCAGTCGGGTAAAAAGGTTCGACTAAACGGTGTGATTACGCGCATTCAATAATATAGATGGCGCTTATGATAATTACGTACGAATGCTTGAAATAATATGTAGAACTCTTCGCAAAATTATATTATAATAATGTTGTACATGATAATCAGTCAATCCCTCACTTAGTTGTTTTTTTTTTATAGTAAAAAATCTGTTGGCTTGCTCTAAGTTTGACCCCTAGGCACGCCACTGCATACAAGTCACGCGTTTTACCCATAAGGGTAGACAGAATCTACAGAACGCCACCTGCTACAATCCTTACATACTCGTTTGCCTCATTTACCATGCACGCCGGTTGCGAGACCTGAGCTTTCTGAAGAACATCATTAATAAGATCAGTAAATGTATTTAGATGTATTGCTTACAATTTCTCTGTCTTTACAAAAATAGCTTCAGCAATAATAAGTTATTCGTGTTGATGATAACACAATACTCTATTTTTATTTTCACATTGTAACGTTTATTTATGCAAGTATGTAAACACGAGCGTCATTTAGGCAAAATTATGCTTGCTTCATTAACAAAGTTGTATTTTGCGCATAATAATATGATATAATTTTATCGTGATCGTGAGTTAATCATTGTCATCATCATTTCAGTCAAAAGACGTCCATTGCTGGACATAGGCCTCCCCTAAGCGCCGCCACATCGACCGTTCCTGTACTTCTCGCATCCAGCGGATTTCCGCGACCTTTATAAGGTCATCGGTCCACCTTGTGGAAGGCCTAAAATTAATATTTCTGCCTTAACTTGCCCACACTAAGGAGCAAATATTTTTTTTTTATGACAGATTGTTTTTATAAGGTTGATATAGGTAGTAGATTTTTAAAAGGTACACATAAGTAGTAGTGTTCGCACCCCGCGCGAATAATCGCCTAAACGCAACTGAAGCTCATCTCTAGCGCGTCGACCGCTCTAGCGTCGGCGCAGCAAGATGGCGACAGAGCTACTGAGCTACAATCTTTCAATACTTCAACAGTCAAATCATCAAACTACAGTCTACGTTTCACAATTTTCCACTTTTCAACCTAATAAGTATGTAAACGAACACCGAATTAAAGGAGAGCAACATTCTATACAGATTTTTATTAAATATTAAAAACATTTTGTTCCATCTCTTGTTCCGTCTTCATGTTGATAACTAAATTTAAAAAAATTAGGTAGTCTGAAAACGCTAGCTTTGATGACTTTCATGAATTATGTGTAGTTCTTTAGAATAATAACATAACTTATCATCACGCCTTGTTTCCACGAAGGGTTATGCAGAGGTGTAGCGACATATAGTTCACCCACATTTTTCCAGTTATGTTTAAGTCCCATGTAATAGGACAGAGATCACCAATGTTTTTTGTTAGGGTTCTTTTTAATTCAAATAATATGAGTGTCGCGGTCTTTTTGGTAGCAACCAAGATTAAAACTATCAATGAAGAAATAATATTAAACTGGACGAAACATTTTGTATTAAGGAAAAAAAAAAAAAAAAATTACTTTGAACCATCTTTATGAAGTTAAAAATCAAAATTTTTGTTTTTATAATTTTAGCTTAAGTTTTGTTTGTAAATTTTACAGTTTACTTAGGGTCCGTTTAAAATAGGTCGGTGGTTTTAGGGGACCGGTAAATAATGTTATTTTACCGTAAAACGGGCGTCAAATTTAATCATTCTAAGTGCATAATTATACTACCTATATATTATGGTAATTATTAGTATGCGGCTATCGTGTTTCGCTCATTATTTCATTCACGGTTAAACTAATTATAAGCTAACATTAAACGTTTATCTAATTGGTAATGAAACCTCTATTATCGATTTAAATGCTGCGGATGTCCGAGCGAAGCGGTGGCGACGATACAAAATTGTTCCACAAACAAAATAAAAATTGTGTACGGTCCCGCTCGGCCATCGCTCCTCGTCTCTGGTTTCGTGAACGCAACCAAAGAATCCATAATCTTTGTATGTATATTTTTATCAGATAATGTATACTACGTAAATTGTTCAGTCAATAAAATGGGGCTTATCACTATTGTGAATAGAGCAAGCAGTGCACTTGAAAGTAAATATATATCCTTATCTTTAGTCTTTTGGGACCTAAACCTAATCCAACTGCATAATCGGATAACCCTATAATTATAATCTTTTGCCACGAGTGAATAATTAATAAAAATTATGGAAAAAAAAAAAAATATGGAAAAACAAACTATTCATGTGATTTTTTAATTTGTTGTTCAAAGAAATCCTTTATTATTAAAAGAGGTGGGATAAAGTATATAACTCATTCCATAAGGGCTTATTCACTTACAACTAATGCATTTCACATAGCTCCATATGGGCAAACTCTCATAGTGAAAGTAATAAATGAATCATGGATAAAAATGAAATTGATAATTCTAAGAAATTTAATAAAATATCTGGCGCACTTCAAAGTAGGTTACTCAGTACAACTAACCTAACTGATAGTTGATAAGATTGGAGAGCAACAACAAATTTTTAATCTCTACCTGGGGTCAATGGACTCAGATATGAACTAAACAAAATGATTCAATTATTAGGTTAACTAACTGTACCTTAACAGCTGATCAACATATTCATCAAAACACCAGGTAGTAATCCCTAACCTCATATGTTACCTATAGAAGAAAAACTCCCAAATTAGATGCAATGTATTAAAAACAAAAAAACTTAAACTGAGAAGACTCAAATGGAGATGGGCCGGCCACACTGTCAGGGGAGAAGAGAAGTGGAACAAGAAAGTGACCCTATGGTACCCTAGGGATGGGAAGAGGAAGAAAGGGAAACCCTTCAAAAGATGGCAGGATGACTTGGTGAGGACGGCGGGGAAAACATGGACTAGACAGGCAAGAAACAGGGAGAATTGGAAGGGGATGGAGGAGGCCTTTGCCAAAGGGCACACAGAGACTTAGAACTAATTAAGACAAAATGTTATTAACCGTATAGTTCGGAAGCGCCCCCAATTGGACCCGAACACGAAGACCTCCGCCGGCTCGGTAGCGGATCCAATTGGACCCCAAAATGACGACATACGACATCCTAATTTAATAATGAAAATATTTGTTATGCTACCCATCAAATCATAAGAATGTGCGTTAATTAAGAGAGTTGAATAAAAAACTTATATGATAACGCCATTAAATCTTTCATATTTAAAGCGCAACTTAATTAATTTACCTTAATAAAATGTAAGCCCGTAAATGTGATAATCGCCATTTTGATGACAGTGGTAGTCGAGGCTAAAAAACATGAAAATTGGGGATTTCGAACATCCAAACTCCACCGCAGGGGCAGTGAATAATACATCATTTAATTATTTGACGAATTCATCCATTGGTCAAAGTAACTATGTAGTGGTAATGAAGTTTTTTGATATCCAAAGTCGAAGTTTCGCGCCAATCGTGCGTGTTTACATTTTTACTTTTCACAAATATCACACATACACATGTAGTATACGAATTGAAATGAGACAAATATTATTTAAAATATTATAAACAACTAGAAAATGTCCAGATCTTAACGTAATATACGAACACAGATCAAATATCACGTAATATTCATTACCACTACTCAATTTGTGTTCAAAATCTCCGATTAGTAATGTTTTTTTTATTGTAATGATGTGCGAAAGCGATTATGCCAAACGATTTTTTTCGATCGACTCGATTAATTATTATGTCGAATGTCAGAAATCGATACATGGATATTGAAATAAAATTGTTTTAAGCATTAAATACATAAAACATTGTTTATAATAATGATTTATACTGTTCTAATGTAATTTTAATAGTTTTTCGTACATTATAATATAATATAGAAACCGAGTCAACAGACAAGACTTATCTAGATGACCGGGATAGGTACGTCATTTATTTTATTTAATTTCGCGCCGAATTGTTTCTATATTTGAATTCAGAATGCGCTCGCTGCTCAAAATTATTTTAATTTATTGGACAATTATTTATTGTGGATTTTATTTTTGATATTTTCTGATAGTTTGCTACAGAATGCCCAGGATACTTTTCTTAGGCTTAGCAAAATTTTGTTTGGGAATGATGATAAATTAATTCAAAAAATTGGGAAGGTATTCCGCAAACACTTTTAATTAATGACGTTAATATTTTTCGTTAATTGTATAAGCTCGGTAGTTTTTGTTTCTATTAAGATACTCAATTATTAGAAATTGTTTTTTTTTTGTGGTAGTGTCCCAACGAAATTTTAAAAAACTGGTTTAGGGTATGTCGGACCACGCACAGTGAAGGGTTCTGCAGTTGGGATGAATATTTACTCATGCACATTGCACAGCATCAATTTTATCGACTGCAAAAATAAGTTTGTGTTTTCCGAAAAAGCTATGAAAAACAAAGTTAATTCTGCGGTTGTATACGAATATAATCCGTATCACAGACCCGTGTTAAAACTATATTCCAAACTGCAGAGCGGCAGCTTGGGACCTAAACAGTGCCTACTTCGTCCCGCAATCCAGCCCTGCGTGAACGCCCTGCGAAAACGCCCGCGTTGACCCACTGTAAGGAAGACTGGACTGTGCAAATTTATAAAATCTAAATTTAGACAGGACAGAGATACAGACCGACAAGCACATAGACAAGGAAATGACAAAATTGTAAGGAATCTTTTACGATTACGGAGACCCCAAAAACATCAATTCTGTTCAGATTTGACAGAGATGCTATATGAGATGAATTATTACAAACCTCCTCCTTTTTGAAGTTGTTTAAAAATAACTAAATAATACCACTATGAAATTATTAAAACAACGAACAAGAGCAAGTTGAACTCGCCTGGAGAGGGTTCCGTACGATGAATATGTTATTTACCATGTTTTTATACAAATAATTTATCCCAAGGACAAACTTAATATTTTAGTTCAAAAAACATTTTACAAATAAAACAACCGACTTCCAAAAAAGACACTACAAAGTCAAAAATAACTTTAATTTCAGAAGTTGGTGGCAAAAAACGAAATTTCAAAACCAAGTACACCGGGTACCAGAATTAAAAAGTGAAAAATATTTTTTTTTACAAAAAATAAAATAAAACAACCGACTTGAATACTTCGAATACCACTACCTGCTATGTAAATAACAGTAACAGGAACTTATCATCATATCATCCACATAGGTTAAGTGGGAAAAATACGTATTAATAAAGCTAACTCAAAAACTATCTAAGCAAAGTTAATAAAAAATTTATGGGACCACCTCTGAAGTATGACCTACCAAACAAAAAAAGAATTATCAAAATCAATTAATAATTGACGGAGTAATCGCGTAACGACATACAAAAAAAAAACAGTCGAATTGAGAACCTCCTCCTTTTTGAAGTCGGATAAAATCATGTTCTTTATACATTCCAGGAATCTATAACCAAGTAACAATTTCCGTATTTAAAAAAAAAAAATGGCTCAATGGATTGGGAGATATGTGGGGGGAATGGTAATTTTTTTTAAATTCATAAAAAAAACAAAACGTGTGCGGTCAGGTGACCCCATCAGGTACGAAATTTCTTCTCATGTATGATTTAAAACAAAAACAAAATTTTCTCATTTAAAATTTTGACCAAATCACACTTTCTCTCTCTCTCTCTCTATCAAATTAGAAGAAGACAGTCGCAAGTATGAACACTTTTTCGCGTGACTAGTTCTGCCAGTTTACTCCTACCGCAAGCCGCGTTAAAGAACTTCGTTCCAACAGGGCCGTAGGCAGGGAGGGGTTTTGGGGGTTCAAACCCCGCCCGAAATGTGAGAAACCAGAAACTCAATCCAGAAATCGACCCTCCTAGGGTTCCTCCGTACTGTATTACATCTGACAATTGTAATCTATTTCGCAGAGGAGTACTTTATAATCTACAAAAAAGCACTACGTCTTTATTTTTATCGAGTCTGACTTTGTATTGAATGAATTCCTGCAAGTTCAGCATTCTCTGAGAGTCTAACATAGCCAAAAAATTTCCTGTTCTCAAACTTTTCTACTAAACTTAAACTTACTTCTATTCCTGTACAAACGGTTAAAGTGAAAGAAAACCTAACTTATTCGAGTGGAATATCATGCTAAAAATTCGAGCTCGCTTCGCTCGCTCTTGCATCCTATATTCTCTAGCTTTTCTACTTAACTTAAACTTACTTCTATTCCTGTACAAACGGTCAAAGACAAAGAAAACATAACTTATGTATTTGAGTGGAATATCATGCTAAAAAATTCGAGCTCGCTCCGCTCGCTCTTGGAAGGGGAGGTGACAGGTGCGGTCCGCGGAGGCCCCCTATGTATTTTATATATAAATGTAGGGTGCAAAATAATTTTCTATTCTACGTTATTCTAGTTCTTTAAGATTTCTACATACGCGGGCCCCGGGCCCTCATTTAGATTGCCGGGCCCCCGATAGTACAATTTTTTATAATTCTATACTCTTTTGTTACTCTCTCGAAATCAGAAATATGTTAATCTCCTAAGAAAAAATTCAACCCAACCCCCCCCCCCCCCCCGAAATGAATTCCTGGCTACAGCCCTGTTCCAAACATATTATAGAATAATTAAAAATAAATATCTGAGACCCTGACATTAAGCCCTTTCAATTGATATGTCAACGGTATAGGTAGGCAACCTTTTTTTTTTTTTTTTTCATTTGCCCCCAAAAGTGACCCCAAATTCAAATTCATTTATTACGTTACACCTCCGTATTTGTATTGTAAATTCATATGTAGGTATACCAAATTTCAACTTAATCGGTCCAGTAGATTCGGATTAAAGTGGCTGTGACAGACCGACAAACCGACACACGAGTGTTATTTTAGGGTTCCGTTTTTTCAGTCTTACGTACAGAACCCTAAAAACTTACCCCCTATACACATTGTACGTGATAAAATTATTAATATCAAAAATAAAATTGTTCATGGGAAATACACCAAAGAGTTTTTATTCAGTTTCTACCACTTTTTTCATGTTCGATTTTATTGCGAGTATCGATTAAGCTGAATGCAACTTTTGAATCGAAATAAGAAAATTGGGTAGACGGTCAGCACTAAGAAGTGTCACGTTGCAACATAATTTTTTGTATTTTTTATCAAGTTTTGATCGTGTTTTTTATGTAGTTTATGTATGAAATGTGGTAAAAGTAAGAATTTAGAGAGAATGTTAATATATTTATTTTTCCTTTTTCATATTTTCAGCAAGAGAGAAAGTTGTTTAGGTACATTATTTTCAGTGAATTTAAATAGTCTACCTTTTGGATAGGTGTAGTAATACCTATTCTATACAACTTTCGCAGTGTACTGACGCGGTTTGACTGACCTCAACATATAATTAAAGATATTTGCCACAAACTTATGGTATAAAATAGGCGCGGTAACATATTTTTCTCAATAAAATCGAATGCTGAAAATTGATGTAAATTCCTGAATTTCATGACGTAATTCGCAACACCCCGTCGAGCCAGCTGATGTGTCACGTGTCAAAATCTTGTCGAGCAGAGAGGTTAAAATACACTGTAACTCTGAATAAAGGCTATAAATAAAATAAAAATAAATAAATAAATTAAAAACAAAAGAGGTATACTCACATCCACCAATTTGGAATCTCTATCAATATCCTCAACAAGTCCCATTATTCCTTCCCAAATAGACGAAGAAGGTTCTACATCTTCTCCGGACACTATGGTTGCATTGAGATCTGTCTCCTCATCTGTGCTACCTTCCCCTTCCGGCTTCACGTAAGCAGTTTCTATGACTTTGTCAGATGAAGGAGCTTCTGCTTCATCGTGAACTCGAGTGATGTTGCCATAGTCTGTTCCATCGCGAATGTAATCATCGTCGTCTATGTCATCGTTTGTCGATGACTCAATATTGATGAACCTGGAAATGCAGATTAGAGAGATGTTAACAATAGTCTATGTTATGGCGAGCAAAATTTTATTAAAATGGCAGCATTATCAATACTTCTGGGGAGTACCTAACTCAGGAAAGAACAAATTTATTGTGACTCAAAACTGGTTTACAGTTTGACATTCAGACTACCAATCAGAATTTTCGAACAGGTTCCACAATCCATAAAATATAGGCATTACTTTTTGATGATAATTTATATCGCATTGAGAGAGAACAACTCCCATTGAAGTTGTCTTTACCAGATAGGTTCAATGACTGAGTAAAACTATATATTATTATGATAGTTAACTTTTTCAAATCTGAATTGCAAATTAGTTTTTAGTGGAAATACCACTTGTGTACTTTTTTATTTTTCATAATCTAACTACAAACAAATTAAAAACACTGATTTCAAACAATAAAATTAAATAATTACGGAAATACCACACTAAGACATATTAACACTAAATCAAGTAAAAAACACAATTTACCTCGTAATATTGAAGGTTTAATTAACATATGCATTAATTACAGTTTGAACAAAAACACATAAATAAATAATGAATACTGTTTACTGTCTGTAAAATTGTAACTAATACATGAATAGAATACAATCATAAAAACCAGGTCAGGGAAGTGAGCCCAAAACTAAATATGTACAAAAAAAACCTATGACTTATGAACATCTCTCGAGTGGGTTATGGTGCTACTATAGGTATTTAAAATTTACATGTGCAGAAAATTATGTTAGTTAGAATAACATTTGCAAGGTAAATATTTATATTTTTTTTTAATTTAAACCAGATGTCACTTTTGTTTTGATATTCAGGTTAGTAATGTTGTGACAATAACAGATTAACAGCATTTTGATAAAAAGTATTTCAAAATTTATTTTCAAATAATCAGATATATCGAAATCTGATCTTGAAATAAATGAAATCCTGGTTTTAAATTACTTCAACAAAAAAATTAAAGTGTGACCTTATTTTTCTAATTTAAACCTAGAATTCTCTGTTAAGACTACAAGACATAACCATTTAATATAAAGAAAATGCTTGTCATTGTCCAGTGTACAATAGTCTAAAAAAACTATACAAATAAATTTAAGTGTCTGTTTGTAATGTCAAAATAACGGCTTATTACTAAATGCATTTAATTATGGAAGTACATACGGCACTTATAACAAAAAAACAATGATTAAAATTGTTGACTGTCTGTCTGTTTGTTCCAGCTAATCTCCAAAACAGGTTGGACCAATTTTGACAGGACTTTAATGCCAACTTTTGTACTTTTATTTTAGAAAAAGATTTAGGATCCACGCGGGCCAACCCACGGGCAGCAGCTAGTATATTATAATAATTCTGAACAATATCTTACCCTTCAGTGGCTAACATCCCTAACATAGAATTGAGCTCTTCTTTATCCTTTTTCAGTTTCCTCTCCTTGGCATAACTCTGTTCAATAGTATAGTCCTGTGTTGGGTTCCTCATTATCTCAACTCGCAATATGCCATCCCTAGGCCATGAGTCCTTCACATGGTTCAAGCATGTTGTAGGAGATCTTGAAAATGCTATGTGTATATATGCAAGGACAAAAAACGCAACCAGCGCTTTCAACAACACAAGGAACTCAAAGAATCTCCGCACAGGCCTCGGAAACGTCCGAGCATAAGCCAGCGCAAATTTAAAAAACAATGCATGAAATAACCTCTCTCTCATATTAAACAGAGGGTTCTGATTATTATTCCTATTTCTATTCATTATTGGGTTTATTATGGGACCTCCAGGCAACAAGTTGTTGTCCACATTGACTCCAGGTGGCAAATTATTCATTATCTGTGGCCCACCAGCGCTCATATCTTTGTTATTGTTTGTGTTTTCACCCAATTCTTTCGTCAATCTGTTATAGCAACAACATTCTAATTATCTGTAAGTGAAAGTTTTAACTTTATTAAAAACGAGAATTTAACCTTTGGTGTAATGTCAAAGTTAGAGGACACAGAGACTAGTGATGCCAAATAAACTCACTGTTACGATGAATAGAGACCTCCAATTAATATTATATGGGGCAGTAGTCGTATGAATTATAAAAATCCAGCTTTGGACTATCAGTGGATGATTTAATAATAACGACATAAGGAACGAGAAACCCCGATATAAATAACCATTGGAACAATAAAACAGAAAAAAACAATTGCTGCAATATGGGCAATCAGCAATAAATAACAAGCATCACTGATGAGGTGAATGAGTTTAGTATTCAGTAATTTTAGGCCAAAGAGTAAAAGTAAGTGGGTAACATGTTAGCATACATACCCCTGAACCTAAGTCAAAAACAGTAAAACCACTTGTTGATCCGTATTTCTAATATATTTTGAGTGATTTTCAACCATTAATTATTCTTAATATTTTATTTTAACCTCGCAATTCACTTTCTATTTGTTAATTACGAGATAAATAAAAAGGAAAACTGTCAAAATCTTGACATAACAACTTGTCACTTGACGTAGGAAGCCAAAGCGTTCGTTCAAGTTGTTGATTGGTGCGTTCATTTTGTCTATTTGGTTATGGTTATTACAGATAAATCTACGCACGTAACTTTATGGGGTTGGTATCTAAATAAAATTGTAAAGAATCAAAAGATGTTTTTCGAAATATCACTACGCTACTACAAGAGAAATGAATATAGTTGTAAAACAGGTTTTACTGTTATTTCTGCCTGCATTCCTTGGCAATGATTCATTTAGTTCATGGTATACCTGCTAGATGGCACTATACGCATCGGTTGCAGACTTCATAATTACCATGAAAAATAATAAAATCTCAGAGTAATAAAATCTATATTATCTATACAGTACCTTTAATCCATACTATCCATACTAATATTATAAATTCGAAAGTAACTCTGTCTGTCTGTCTGTCTGTCTGTCTGTCTGTCTGTCTGTATGTTACCTTTTCACGGCTAAACCACTGAACGGATTTCGATAAAATTTGGCAAGGAGATAGATGGCATCCTGGAGAAGGACATAGGGTACTTTTTGTCTCAAAAATAACCCTTAAGGGGGTGATATAAGGGATGAAAGTTTGTATGGGAAACCCAGCATTTCTTATGTTAGCGATATGAAAATTTAAATTTATGCTTTTGGAAAGAAATAAGGAAATACGCGTATCAGAGTTTTTGTAAAATCAACCCCCAAAGGGGTAAAATAAGGGTTGAATTTAAAATTTCTATGTAAAATTGATTTTTTGATCTTATTTTCAAGAGATTTTAAAATTTGGCAAGGAGGTAGATGACATCCTGGAGAAAGACATAGGGTACTTTTTGTCTCAAAAATAACCCATAAGGGGGTGATATAAGGGATGAAAGTTTGTATGGTTTGTGGGATTTCTTATGTTAGCGATATGAAAATTTGCATTTATGCTTTTCGTAAAAAATAAGGAAATACGCGTATCAGAGTATTTGTAAAATCCACCCCCAAAGGGGTAAAATAGGGGTTGAATTTAAAATTTCCATGTAATATTGATTTTTTTGTGTCTTATTTTAAAGAGATTTAAGGTATTGGAAATATACTTAATAGTCCTTATCTTGAATTATCATTTAATCTTTATTTAATTACAATTTTCCCAGTCTATCAAAAGTTATTAAAGTTCATAAATTAACCTTTCTAACGTCATGTACATAAGTATTGTGTGTTCAATGGCGGCCCTAGAGTAGGTATTACAAATTAATGATAAATAAAATAGGAAAATTAATAATTAGTATTTTAAACAAGGCATTTAGAGTCATATAAACCAGTTGTTTTTTATTTTTTAACCGGGCGATAGTGTGAGTATAACAACAATGTTAACAGCATGTTTGTGTTTCGGCAGTAGATAAGATAAGCTGTTCCCCTAATGGTTGAAGATTCCGGGTGAAGCTCGCTTCCACCTTCGGCCTGATCATCACTTACCATCAGGTGAGATGCAGGCCAAGAGCTTCCCCGTTGTGGGTAGAAAAAAAGAGTAGGACTAGCGCCCTGTGACAATGGGTAGCTCGCCGTCCGATAAGGACATTAAGGACCAGGCCCGGGTCGACAGCGCGTTGTGTTCTACGCGCGCCTCTTAGAGATGTCAGCACAATTGACGGGGTCTGCTAGGGCCGATGCCTGCCGGGGTTGCGGGAAAGTCCTAAGGGGAGACCGTGGCCCCAGGCGACGTACAGGCAACTGATGGAACACGGGTGGGTTTTAGTCAGTAAGAGTCTGACATGCCCTTCCGCTCCACCCAGAGCGAGAGAAGTTATTTGATGATATCTCAAAAAAAAAAAAGGTTTCCGTCTCAAAGCTGTAAGCGGCTCGGCTGCCCGAATTTCCAAACTGGATTGAGAACATACTTAACTTTTCAATTGAAAAAGAAGAATGAAGGTATAAGGATAGGCCATGACCTGAGTTAGGTAGGACATAGGATACTCTGAATCCCGGTAGCACGTTCCTGTGGGATATTTTCCGACATCCACGCGGGCGAAGCCGCGGGCAAAAGCTAGTAATATTATAAAGAGGTAAAGTTTGTGCTCGCTTCGCTTGGATGAAAAAAAAAAAAAAAAAAAATCCTATTCTACATAGCTGCCCCATTATCCTAAAGTGGCCCCTATGGTTAAATTTGTCCCTTGTCCCTGTTTTTGTTCATGTTGCAGTGGCGGGAAGAGAGGAGGACACACTGAGAAACAGGCTTTATTGAAATAGATAATAATTAAACTCTTCATCAATTAGAATAACGTAAGATCCTAGATCGTGGATAGTAAAATTATTTAAAAACAAAGTGATCCGCAAAAGGAACAATAGCTGTCTTAGAAATAATAAGTAGGTAGGTACCTACTCGTTTTTTATAAAATATCTGTACTCTTGATTTCATCATCATTATTCACCATTTCAGGCGAAAGACGTCCACTGCTGGACATAGGCCTCTCCCAAGCACCACCACTTCGACCGATTCTGTGCTTCCCGCATCCAACGGATTCCGGCGGCCGGGGCCTTCACAACTTGTGGGAGGCCTTTCAACACTACGTCTTCCGGTACGCGGTCGCCATTCCATAACCTTTCGGCCATCTGTTCTGCGAGCAATGTGCCCTGCCACGTAAGTTTGGCAATTCTTCGGGTTATGTCAGTTACCTTGGTTCTCCTGCGGATCTCTTCATTTCGGATTCGATCACGTAGGTAAACTCCAAGACTAGCCCTCTCCATTGCCCTTTGGGTGACTTTTAGCCTTCTGATAAGGCCCATTGTGAGCGATTTCACGTTTTCAGTGTCACAGGTCATCACCGGCAACCCGCACAGAGGGCTTATTGCGAGTTTCATTTTACCATCTCGATCAAAGGCATCCATCGCGTTTGGCGCTCCGATTGGCAGCCGGCCGGCCTTCACCGGTGAAGGGCCAATCGGAACGCCAAACGTGCGTGCTCGATGCGTTTGATCGAGATGGTAAAATGAAACTCTAAGCCCTCTGGTCAAAATCTTGAGACACTGTGGTATGTGTGACGAAAAGATATTGCGTAGCTTCTCGAACGCTGGCCAGCCGAGTCGGATACGACAATTGACCTCTTTTTCGAAGTTGGTTACGTACCTAGCTGAACAGCTTCTCCTAGGTAAACATACTCGTCCACAACTCATCTCAAAGACGCTACGCTCGACGTAGCTATCCTCATGTGAGTGGATGTTACATGGGCATTTGCCGTGACCTTTGTCTTGTCCATGCTCATTTTAAGACCAACTCTTTCGAAAGCTCTACTGAGGTGATCGAGCATTGTACCGAGATCCTCCAAGGCTCCATGGTCTCAGCCATGATAAATATGTCATTGGCAAACCGAAGGTTAGTGATATACTCTGATGTTGTTGCCAAGCCCTATAGAGATAGGGCTTGGCAACAACTCTTTCCCCTGGCTGGAGGCTTTAAGTTAGTAGCTTAAGGCAGCCACAGGATAGTCCGGTTAAGCAGCTACGACCTCCTCTGAGGTCAACTGCGAGATGCCATTCACAAAAAAAAAAAAAATTGTTTGGAAAATCCAAAAGTGCACGCCTCATAAACGAAAAAGAAATTCAAAACATAGTTTAAAAATCGGTCAAGTGCGAGTCGGGCTCGCACACGAAGGGTTCCATACCATGTCGTACAAGATTTAACACTATGCATTTTTGTAATACGAAAGTATAAAGGTAACAACAGAGGCGCTATAAAAAACATAAAGATTTGTAAAGAAATTGTCTAATTTTAATGAAAAAATGTTGTTGTGTTAAAGGTGTAGAAGTTTATTTCATTTATTTTAGTAACATGCATTAACTAAATTCAAAGTTATTTATTTGCTACTAACATAGTATTAGTAGGTATAAATAGGTATATGTGTTGTAACAGTAACTGGGTTGTGGAGGTCAGATAGGCAGTCGCTCCATGTAAAATACTGGTATTCAGCTGCAACCGGTAAGACTGGAAGCCGACCCCAAGATAGTTGGGAAAAAGGCTAGGAAGATTGATTGATTGAAATAGGTATATGTGGTAGGTAAGCAGGTAGATATGTAGGGTAGGTAGGTTAGGTTAGGTAGCAGTTAGGGTAGGTAGGTAGGGTAGGTAATTAGGTAGAAATATGTAATTAGGAAAGGTAGGTGCGCCGTAGATAAGTACTTAGTGCTAACCGTGCGAAGCCGGGCCGGGTAAAGCTAGTTACTTATAAATAAAAGGATTTCTCTTGCTACATCAGACTATATATTGTACAAAATAGAATGTAAGTAGTACGCCAAATTTTAATTACAACATTCCGTCAATACAGGTATTACGTTATTTTTGATAGTCATAATTCAAATTCAAAAGTCATTTATTCAAACTAAGCTGAGAATCAGCACTTTTCGAACGTCAAAATTACATAAGACAGTCCCCCAAAAACGCCCGCCCTTCACCACTTCCTAGTGCTTTTGCTGGAAAGAAGAAGTGGCGCAACAAACTCGCCAGCAGCGCAGCTGTCTGTTCAGTTACGAAAAAAAACTTGATTCTATACAATAGTATGCAAATATTTTACATTACTCAACACGAAACATTAAATAAAATATATTTGCCATAATGACAGCTAGCACACGCCAATGTACCAACAAAAAAAAAATCTAAATCTAAACTCAAGCGGAAATAAAAATTATTTTTACACATCCCATCGGACTATGAGAGTGAGGGAAGAGTGAGTGCACTCGTGTCTGCGCATACACTTGTGCACTATAATATCTCCCACGCCGAAGGCTAGTCTCCATTGAGATTGGCCGCCGTGGCTGAATATTTTTACACAAATAAGTTTTCTCAATATGAAATTGTATCCACAACGGTTTAAGAACGCGGCGACCTTTGAATTATCCATACAAACGTAATACCTAAATCATTTCCAATTCGAGCATATTTCCACCAAATAAATTTGATATTCGGATTGAGACAATAATTATCTAGGCTTCCAATTCTTTTTTTTTTCAAAAACCTACCTCTACATGAAGTTTAAGCGAATTGCATTTCGTACATTTTTACAGCGTAAATGACTTGTTTCCATATTGTGTTTTCTTTATTATAAACAACAATATTTGTAATATTGTTTCATCACAAGCATAGCTTATATTATCAAGTTACAAATTATAGAAAAAAAATTGGAAAAACATTAAGTTTTCATTCATCATTTTTGGTATTACGGAACACATCCAAATTTCTCATAATTTCAGATAGCTAGTAGTGCTATCGCGTCAAGCAATAATTGTCAATGTGTGTGTGCTCCCTGTAGGTGTTTATCGCTCCGACAGGCACAAGGCACACTAACGCAACGTGCTTGGTTGGAGTTCGTTCATAGTATTTTTTGTCAACTTTAGACGATTAGGTACTTTACAGTGTGCTGTACCTGTACGCGCGTACTTATTTGTTTGCTAAATTGTATTGTATGTAATATTTCTGACACTCCTCTTGACTTGACCTATTTTTAACCGACTTCAAAAAAAGGAGGAGGTTCTCAGTTCGTCCGATTTTTTTTTAAATGTTTGTTCCCGGAATACTCGAAGACGGCCGGACCGATTTAGAAAATTATTTTTTTGTCAGAAAGGGTATACTTCACAGGTGGTCCCATTGTCATCAAGTCAGGATTGGATGATGGAATCCTGGAGAAGTCGAGGGAACTCTTGAAATATTACAGGCGCACCTATAGCGATTTAGGTATTTTTTATAGTCACTCTTGAATTTGATCTCGGAAAGCACCATTTAGTGAAGTGGAAGTGATGATGAAGACCACAGATGGCCACCGGAACTTATCAATAATACGTATTTCACGGGTTGCGATTAGAGAAGATTACTTTAATATGGTTGCCAAGCCATTTATGCCCGTCACAATACATAGGGTGAAGTGGAGCTAATGGTGAAGTACCAGGAGAACTCCTCAACAATGAACGTCCCTGCATCGGGAAAAGCAATATTTTGTAAAAGGTGATGAGCAGTTGACATTAGGCTATTGTAACTTAGATAAATTACAAACCGACCCACGAAAAAGGAAGAAATAAAAACTTTTTCACTCTTCTTGCTCAAAAAATCCGTCATTGTAGCGTACCAAAGCGGAGATAAATAAAATAGCATATCATCCTCTAGGGGAAAAAGTTTTTTTTTTTAATTTTTGTCTGTTTCCAACGAGCCTACCACCCATAAACGAAAAAGTCTTTGTTTGATCTATATATATTATATAAAAAAGAATCCCTATTTCCTTGATCACGGCATCACGCGTGAACGGCTGGACCAATTTCGCTAATTCTTTTTACCCGACTGCCCCAGAAGGAGGGTATTACCCGACTGCCCCAGAAGGAGGGTATTACCCGACTGCCCCAGAAGGAGGGTAATGTTTTTCGAGAGTATGTATGTATGTATGTATGTATGTATGTCTATTTCTTTGGCACGCTCTGTAGCCTAAACGGCTTGATGGATTTTGACATATGAGGTGTCGTAGATTCGTCTTAATTGTAGAAGTGTCATAGGCTATATAATATTTTTATATTGCATCTGCAAATACAAAAAAAAAGGGACGGGAAGGTTTAAAAAAAAAATTATAACAATATTGGTATCAAATAAAAGCTAGTAACGAGTCAATGCCAAATTTTGATTTTTATTAATAAAACTAAAAAGCTTGAAATAAAGAAAATTATTCAAAAAACAAAAAACCCGACTGCAAAAACACATAACTGAAAAGAGAAAAACAAGCATTATAATCTATAGAATTTTGGTATCACAGGCGGGGCAAACAAAACTTACACCATACGTATATCCGGTTATTAGTTTGCCCCGCCTGCGATACCAAAATTCTATAGATATAATGCTTGTTTTTCTCTTTTCAGTTAGATGTTTTTGCAGTCGGGTTTTTTGTTTTTTGAATAATTTTCTTTATTTTGTTGTGTTTGTTATCTAGTAAGGAGATGGTTCTTAGGATAGGTTGGTGAAAGTAGGGTAGGTAGGTAGGTAGGTATGCAAGTAGGTAGGTATGTATCTTGGTAAAGTGGGTATGTAGGTAAGGTAGGTAGGTATGTATGTATGTATGTAGGTAAGTAGGTACCTACCTACTTACCTACATACATACATACATACATACCTACCTACCTTCCTACTTACCTACCTAGGTAGGTAAGTAGGAAGGTAGGTAGGTAGGTATGTATGTAGGTATGTGTAATTAGGGTAGGTAGGCAAACCGTAGATGAGTGCATACCCGTGCGAAGCCAGGGCGGGCAGCTAGTTACTACTATTATTCGATACGTACCTACTTACGTGTCTAAAGAGCCTCAGCTATGGCCTCAGCGAGTATTTTGTAGTTTGTAAGTTACACAATTGACATAAAGTTCATTATGCTTTGACCCAATTTCGTGCCAAAAACTCGCTTCCATTCCGTTCTGCGCCAACGAGGTGAGTTCTGGTGAGTATTGGCCGAGACGGTATAAGCTAGTTGCTCTCCGTACGCGACGAAGCCATAGCCACCACCAAGTTGTAGTATTGTAAGTACCTACCTATCATAACGCGGTTGTACGAAGTTTTGTCATGTCATGTCACTGTTCCTTTTCTTTACTTATGTGACCGAGCGGGCGTAATTATTGTCTCAAGGACACTATTGAAAACACTGCTCGCTCTAAATTGAGTTCGCAATGTATTTGCCAAACATGTAAACAAACACGAGTTTTCCACTTAGACGAATATGAACTTTATGCTAGTGTAAATAAAGTTGATTTTAGACTGACTGGTAATGTTGAAAAAGTCATAAAAAAAATATGAAGTTGTAGCGCAAACTGAACCTTATGTGTAGTCCATTACAGTTATTTTTCCAAAAACTCGTGTTTGTTTAGATGTTTGGCAAATGAACTGCGAACGCAGATTTTTATTTGTCGGTGCAGCAGCGGTGCGACATCAGTATGTTCGGATGATAAAAATATAGGTACCGCCACCACGTGTCGCTTGCACTTACGCACATGTCGGTAAAAAATTATGCAGAGCTGCTTGTGCCGTCGTCGCAAAATAATGTCGAGTTCGCCCAGGTTCGCACCGCACGGGCTGTTATTTTCCGCGGGATTTTTTTTTCGCACACTGGATTTTCAACGCGTGTTTTTTCAACTCGCTAGGACGAGAGTGTCCCAGCGCGTTGGATTTTCAACGCTCGGCTCAACACGGAGAGTTTAAAATCCAGTGCGAGACCACCAATAAGAAGTGGAGACCACTCTAAAGGAAATAAATAAACACAAACAGACTTAAAATAAATAATGACAATAATAATACTCGTAGATACTTATCCCAATAATTTATATTTACGCGACGTGCGTATGACTACTCTAGCGTCGTCCGTCGGTCCGCCGATTTACCCACAAGTCCATGCTCGATAACGAAGTATAGGTACCTACACTTCGCGTCAAATAACTTTGGCCGCTCTGAAGTAAGGTTGCGCATGCGTACCTACTGGCATGCGCGCTACAGATTGACTACTCCGCAGTCATATAGAGTCTACTTCAGAGCGGCAAAGTTATTTGACGCGAACTGTTGGTACCTACCTACCTTATTTGTATGACGTATCTACTAGCTAGGTTTTCTCTACAAGGCCTTCTATCTTGAGATTAGTCGAGATATCCTAAAATATTGAGACATCGGCATGGTAAAGAAATTTCCAAAAAACGCATTACTAGTCTGTACATTCACTAGCGATTCCCCAAATTAGTCAACAAAAATAAAGCAAATAATGAACATACCTAATTATTACTCATAATAAGTATTTATGCTGTCGACTCGCTATGAATGAATGGCATACAGTACCTACATCTAGTATTATCCGCTCACACACACTGCGAAGCGCGCCCGTAATCTGTGGCCCCGCCTTCTTTTGTCGAACAGAGATAGCGATATTCCAAACGCATTTTGCTCACGTCTCGAGTTTTCATTTCGTGCCGTAGTACGTCGGCCTCTTAAGGTAACTGAATAGTACCCTGTATGTACCACCATTCATTTCAATGTTACTGAATATTATTGTCTATTGGAGTGTAGTTTTAACATGAGGTACGAGTACACACATCAACACCGTCTAGGGATACTTTGAAAAAAGTCGATAAAGTTCTTAAACTCAAAAAATACTGGCCGGTTTTAAAATCTTTTGAAGAGAGCTTATTTTGTAGACCTTTTTGGATGATCGAAATTTATATGATCGAAATAGTATATGCTGCCATGATAGTAGGTACTTACTAATTCCATGTCATTACTCCGACTAGTAAATAGTTATCTGTGGAATTTATATCGCATAATATTAGCATGAAATACAAAATATTATTTTTAAGTTGCAGTAAATCGCCCATATTATATAAAATACGTTATTAATCGACGTTTTTAGTATTTGTTGATTATAAACAGTATATGGTACATGATACACACAAGTTTCAAATTCCTAATTGGTTTAGTTGTTGAGATAGAGCTCGTACAAAAATGGTCTAAAACAGACAACTTCTACGGCCCCCTAATTCATCATTTTTGAAGATAAAAACAAATAAAAATTATATTTATTTTCTACTTGATGAGTTCTAGACAATGATACCCCACATGCCAGGGACAGATTTTTTTTTTTTCAAAATTTAATTTTATTGTATGGCGACCCCCCTTTATTTTTTAATTTTATTATTTGTTGCTCTTGCGGCAATAGAAATGCTCAATCTGTGAAATTTTCAACTGCCTACCTATTACGGTTCATGAGATAGAGCTCGCTGACAGACAGACGGACAGCAGAGGCTTATGAATAGGGTTCCGTTTGTCACCCTTCGGGTACGGAACCCTAAAAATGAACAATTTATCACTTTTCATGAAGTCGTAATGTCAACGACTGACAAAGATATTTACTTGGCGGTTGCTAGGCAACTTCAAGTCAAAGGTTGGAAATATTTAGTTAAAGATTTATAATTAAACTACTTTGAATAAAAGAGCCATTTTCAATAGGGTTCCTTCTACGGCTGAAACGAATGTATAAAAAAAAAATGACTCAATTAATTGATTTTATCGCAAGCTACAATGTTTCCAGGGTTCATAAATTGACGGACAGGAATTTTTTTTCAACTATTTTTATGCTTTTTCCATTTCTGCTGCATTAAATCAATTGTTAAAAAGTACAGTATTAATCTCCATTTAATCATCTATAGTTATACAATGGTATATAAATGAAGTAGGTTCTGTGTACTAGCAGGAGTGTAACAATAAAAACAGTTACAGAAATGGGGCACTCTAATACTTCGCATTACGAATTACGAGTCGTGCAAAAACAACTCTTTATCTCCTCTCTCATCCTCTCTGAAATCAGAAAAACCTTCATTTTATTATTACCCCTCGAAGTGCTATTACCGAAGTAATATAGGCAAAGTTGATTGATAGGGGAAACGCAGGCGAAGATATAAGTTGCCCATGGTGTCTGCTGTCATTCAACTAATAGGTAGGGAGAGTGGTACATAATGATCCCCCTAAGGGGAAACAGAAACAAAAAGTACCTAGACAATGAATTTTGTGAAATAGATAGGTTTTCTGCAAGGCTAGTCTATCAACCTATGATTTAGTAAGAGTAGAATACAATTCTATTAATAAGATCTATAAAAATATACATTTTTGTAAAAGTGTAGTAAATGATCATTTTGGATACCCGGGTGTCTAAAATGATCCCTGGGGTTGGGGTAATATGATCCCTGGGATCATTTAACCCCGCTGTTAAAGAAAGGTAACATTAAAAAAATAATTTTAAGTAAATGTGGTTTATTTTACCAAAATTTTGAACCTTACAAGTACAAACACTTCGCTAAAAACGAATTAAATCTTTTTGATAAGAAAATATTTTTTTTTTGGCTCCACAAGACTTTGGCCAATGGCGTATATGTTATTTCCTAGCTCGTCTTTCTAATGCCATAGCCGGCACAGAGAATTGCTTACTGGCAGTTTAATACGGCATGTTTCACAGCATCTAAAGCATTGACCATGGACATTTCGCTCCACGCGTAATTATTTTTACAAAATTATTCCGCGGTAATGATGATCCTGAAATAAAAAATAGCTAGATAAGTTAATGTTAGTATAGTTTCATATAAAAAGCACATCATCCATGATTGATAATCCTTATTTGTGTAGAAAAATTAACTAAATTATTGTTAACCACTTAACCAGCTATCTAATTATTACGCAACACATTTTCGTAAACGATTCCGATTAATTTGTTTCATTTTGACAGTTCAACATTTTCATTGCGTTATTTACGTTGCTGAGCAGAATTTATTTTCGACCTTTTGAAGTAATGGATTAGAAATCTATTTCAAAGCGATTTAAAAATTATGCATTTTAAACCACAACCAATAAACATGACAATGTGGGCAAAATGATCCCTGGGATCATTCATCTCCTAGGAGAGGATCGTTTTACCCTCTAAAAAAACAACAAATCATAACCTCATGGTATTCATTTACAACAATCGATCATTGCTAATTATATTGTTAAATAACATTGGAAACTAACGCAAACACTCCTATTACATTATAATTACTGAAACTTTAACAACACCATTTTGAATTATGGCTACCTTACATCGGACAACACAATTTTTATTTTGTTTCAATAAAATCTTCCGTAATGCTCACACCACCATGAAACTTTGTCGGTATGCTAAAACCGTTGTGGCGAAACAATTTTCAATCCAAAAACTAGATGGGACTACTAAATTCGGTAAAACAGTAGGTGATCGTTTTACCTCGAGGGATCATTTTGTACCACTGTCCCCTAATCGTGACGTATGTCGTGACGAGTAGTTATCATATTCCATAGATACCGAATAAGCCCTTGTGCTAGTGATGTTTCTAAAAATAATGAATTGAATCAATAATAATTTTATTAATCTTATAGGTACAAAATGAAGCATGTAGAACTCACTACCTTACTCAATATTCAATATATTTATTGCTTGCACATGTGAACTTAGGTGGTAGGTTTTACAAAATATTATCACTGTCGGGCACAGCAGAAGTAGAAGAGAGGGAGAGAGCTTTTATTTAACTACTTAGTTAGGTATTACTTATATTATAATTGTTAATTATTATTTTATAAAAAATCTAGGTACCTAATTTAAAATTTGTTATTTAAATATTCATTGATAATATAAAATAATTGCATTCAGTTAATACAAATTGTTTTAATTTATTTATGAATGCATTGATTGATAAATGAATGATGTATCCTAAGTGGCCTAACTACTTTTTTTACAATATTGAATCTATGATTTTTTCCAGTTGAATAAAATACTGTTTTTGTTTTCTAAAGTACTCAAAAGGCTTGTCCATAATGAATTAGGCCACTATGGTTCTCATGGCCTCTTTTATACATGCCGAATGGCCATTAAAAGAGATTGGAAAAAATAACGGTCTTTTCTCAAAAATATACAAAGAATCTCTACCTTTCTCCTATCCATTAGAAACCATACCGAAACTTCTGACTACCTACTGGTAGGAACTATCCAACATGGAGAAACAAAAGGCAACTTTATGCCAATTAAAAACCTAATAATCTGAAGCATTATCGAAAGACTATAGCAGCAGAATTTAAAGTGCGAATGAATGCGTTCACATAAAGAAGCAGCTATAATTTAACGGATCATTTGTAGCACAAAGCATGGGATTTACAACTCCCGAGACATGCAGAGAACCTATGAAAGGACGCACTGTGACTGGGAACAGTGGGAACAAAACCCATGGAATTATAACAAAACCGACCATTACCCTTACAGAAACTGTGATTGACGTTTAAATTGTACACGAGACTTGTAAAAGGATTTTTTCATAATGAATGTCATCTATTCAAAGATTTAATAAGGAAAGACTGAATGATAGATGCAAGAAAAAATCTATTGAAAATGTCAATCGGTGGAACCTTTTACCTGAGCACGTCACGTGTTGTGTGAATCGGGATTAATAGGCTGAAAATAACATAGGTATTTTGGTGTAGTGTTTTAATATTCTACAACCAAATTCGCCTGATTCTTTCTGGCTGGTCTCTAGATTTTCTCGTAAAGATATGGTCTCATCATAACCCGAATTTCCAGATTAAAAAACATTCAGTCTTCTTCTTTTCGTGTGGCTAGTGACTAACCTGTACCCTAATTACGTAATGCACGATCAATTTTAAATTGAAACAAATTGCGAATCCATTGCTTCAAGTTCTAAAAAAAAATTTGATCAGATTTTTTTTCGAACTTATGAAGCAATGGATTCGCAATTTGTTTCAATTTAAAATTGATCGTGCATTACGTAATTAGGGTACTGGTGTCAGAGTTTTAAAGCCACCCATGGGCCTCTGACTTGGCTTCACATAGCGTCGAGAAATATCTCTCAGGCATGCCGGTTTCCTCACGATGTTTTCCTTCACCGTTTTTGAAGAAAGTGATAATTATTGTACAATACGCACATGAATCCGAAAAGGACACAGCGTGCCTTGGGTTCGAACTCGAGACCTAGGACTTGCCAGTCTGACGGTCACACCATTAGGCTATCACTGCTAATAAAAAAAATATAAAAAAAACATTCAGTAAAACTAGTATTATAAAACAGTGCTTAGTAAAGTAGAAATTGAATTAACGAACATTTCGTTAACATTTCACCTCTAAAGCCGAGAACTTAAGCCCATTATAGAGCCCACTTAATACAAGTACAAGTCGAAATGAACCGAGTTAGATAAAGGAACAGAGATAACGAGAGGTAAACTTAAATTACGGTCCGCTCACGTTATAAATATTCAAAAAAGCGGTCCGGGCCGGTCCGCTTAGAAAAAATTGACGTCTCAATTATCGAAGGCTCGGCTCGGTTGGGACGAAGCTGTACCTCTTAATTTATATTATTCTCACGACTTTTATTTCCTGTTGGCAGCTCACTATAGTTAATATCGCACTGTGTGCCGGTTTCATCTTGAGAATCGTGGACATAAATTATGAATTTACTAGCAATTTATTTAAAGCAGTTGTAGGTTTTAAATCTAGTTTTATTAACCACAGGACAAATTTAGCAATAAAACCAAACATGGGTTCAATTTGCAACCATGCACTAAAGCTTGCACGGATTTTTCAAACTTCATGAACTTTTTGAGATTTCCTAACAGTTTTAGAAAATATTGGCCTTGTTCCTAATGAAAATATTAACGCACCACCTACTTCATAAGTCTCTACTAAATCCATTGACATATGTACGAGTTTATGTATTTTACTGCGTAACTAAATCACACTGATTTTTTTCAATAAATTCTTCCTGTCAGCCGAATGTCGGCTCGAAGGTGCTCGACTGCTCGTGCCGACTTAATCATATTTCTTTGAATTATTACACACTCGTTATTGGAACTGTCATCGTCGTTAATATTAATTATCTTGTTGTTTTACGACTCACTTAATAGGTACCTACCTATAGAGACCAAAAATGTGTCATGAAAAAAAATTGTTTGCTCATTTCGGAAATCAGATAAGTATTAATTGACCTAGGTGCAAGTAAAAAATGCAACGTGTTTCTTTAAAAGACTTCGGTTTTTCGGTTTTATCATGGTTTTAGTTCAGCTCCATTATGTGGAACTGTGAATAGGTAGGAAGGTTTGGTACCTACTTTGAAGAAACCTTCAAAAATTTTGTTCAAAAGTTGAACGAACCAAAAATGGACACTCATCATCTTTTGGATTTATAAAACATTACCATCTACCTATACAGGTACCATTTTTGTCCAAGGGAATGTTCAAGAATCGTGTCACTTTCAACATCTTCATGCAGTAGTTAGAGTTACAAAATATATATATGGAGTAAGTAGTTATTACCAAAAATGTAAGTTGATAAACGCAGCGGTGTGAACACTTATCAGAAGTTCAGAACAACTTACATTTAAAAGGAAAACCGAGACCGAAACATACAAACGGCATACTTAAAGCAGTTGTGCGACTTTTTACATCGAAAAACAAACCCAATTTACCGGGTGCCATATACAGTCAGTTACGGCAATATGACACGGAACGTTTTTTTTTTTACGCGTCTTCTCCGAAAGATTTTATCACCCTATGAATATTTTATTGGTTCGAAAATCGTATGCACCATAAATTATTGTGTTAGATAAGTAAATGTTGAGAACACAATTTATTTGGACGATCTTAAACGAATGCTGGCAAGGTCGTAAACTAGACTGATTTACTTAGTTTACGGTTGGAAACGTCATACGTTAGGAATTAAATAATCTAAATACGGGGTTGGCTTTCCTTGCAGGCGAAGTAAAAACCATAGAATATAGTTTGCTGATAATAGTTTTTATAACCTAGCGCTGATCGTAAATTTCGAGAAGGGAAATGCCAAACTGGCCTGCCCTAATAAATATATGAAGGTGCTATTTTCGAAGTCATTAAACTCAACACGTTATCCGAATAAAAACATTTTGATTGATTTGATTGAATAGTGTCATTAGGCTAGGCGGAATAATGACGGCTCACTTCAAACTCACTTCACTTGACTTCACCCTTCACGGTGAGATTTTTACAGAATAGACTCGCAGCTGGAGTTTTGCCTCCTTAAGAGTTGCCGTAGCGATCGGGTCTGCGTTGCCTGCATCCATTCATTTTTGGCATTATATGTATCTATAAAGAAAAAAAATACCCCATTTGAAACGATAGAGAAGGCACAGCTTTGTGGATCAAACTGTCGTAAAGGCTATCGCAAACAGGCGCGACACGACAGCGCGACGCGACTCTAATAAAACCATTTCTAAGAAAACTACGGTAGAACCATTACCGGTGTCGCGTCAAGTTGCGCCAGCCTGCACGAGCCTTAAGTTGTAACGATAATTATTCTTACTCATACGCTTCATGCTGTAACATAACATTGTAAACTCAGACCGGTTCACTAACCCGACGTGGATGTTCATCTCAATTAAGAAGTAACATTGTTCGCGGATGACAATGTGTCTGCTGGTCGTACAATGGGCGTCTGCGCAACGCCCACTCGTTTCAAATGCTTGCTTGAGTAATAAGCAAAACAAAGCAATTATGTATTAACCTTTCTGGATGGAAAGCAGCTGCCTTTGTAGAATTTTTATCTGCATTTTATGCACTAGATAAGTGCGCAGTTAAGCTACAGAAGAAGTAAGTGGGTAGGTAGCAACGAAGGTAATCTGCGTACGCAATTTATTTGCCAAACATGTAAACAAACACTAGTTTTCCACTTAAACAAACATCAACTTTATGCTAGTGTAAATAAATTTGATTTTAGACCGACTACTACTGTTGAAAAAGTCATAAAAAATATGAAGTTGTAGCGCAAACTGAACCTCATGTGTAGGCATTACAGTTGTTTTTCCTAAAACTCGTGTTTGTTTACATGTTTGGCAAAGAATTGAGAACGCAGATTAGGTAGGTACATCAAAAGGGTGGGAGAACTCGTGAGAATCCACTAAGTGTAACTTTTACTGAGTAAAAGGAGCAGGATTCGAGGATTTAAAAATTGCGTTATGTGGCAAAGTGCTTTAAGCTCAAATTACATATCCAAATCCAGACAAGGAATAAGAAAAAAAAACGTTGTTAATACGACTTATCAACTTGTAAATACACAATAACACAGCTTAAGGTTCGAGTACCTAGGTAACTCAAGGTCGATCTCCATGGAAAAAAGATCGAAAGGATCTCCATGATTTGTTAGTAATCAAGTGCTACTACTCTATAAAAGACTTCTTATTAGACAAATCACTTCTTCAATACAGACCCCCTCAGTCATGATGCGTTCAGTGTCCCACTGTTGTGTACCTACCAAATTTTTTATTTTTCGTATTCTATGTGTAACCTTAATCATAATTTTTGTAACAAACTTCTGTGTAACTATGGTATGCCCTAAAGGCGGGACATATCATCATCATCATCATTCTCCTGCCCTTATCCCAATTTTATTTGGGGTCGGCGCAACATTTTCTTTTTTCCATACTTCTCTATTAGTCGTCATCTCAGTAGTCACCCCCTTTCTAGCCATATCATCTTTCACACAGTCCGTCCATCGTTTCTTTGGTCTTCCTCTACTCTTATAGCCATCGACATTCATACTCAAAACTTTCTTCACGACATTTTCCTCATTCCTCCGCATCACATGCCCATACCATGACAACCGGCCATGAAGGGCGGGACATAGCTGATCTCAATTTAATTATTTAAGACCGATACTTTCTGTAAAAATCACACCAGTGGATCTAAAAGTTGGCATATCTGTCAAAATATTTACCTGTTTTGATTCATCATCATCATTTCAGCCAAAAGACGTGCACTGCACGCACATCACATCCACTTCGACCGATTCTGTGCTTCCCGCATCCAGCGGATTCCTTTGACTGTTTTGATTAATTTGGCAATATTAATTACCTACTGTATGGAAATATGGCTAACTAGTGAACTAGAATTTTAATAATGAATTGCAGTTATAACACTGAATTTGATGTTGTAACCGTTTTAGGTGTAAAAAAAGGCATTTGGAAAGTTTCCATATGTACTTTTCTTACATCTAAAACTAAATATTCGGTGTTACCTACGATATTAATTATTGCATTTCATAATCAATATTTTAATTCACTAGTTAGCCATATTTCATATTTCCATACAGTAATATTGCCAAATTAATGAAAACGGTAAACATTTGACAACTATTTGCGACGTTGCCAACTTTTAGAATAAACGTTCCTAAGTGAAATGAGCAGAGTCAATATTGTGTCAATCGCTAGCATCATGTGAATTGACAGGACACTTCAACCTCACTTCAACGTGAATACTTAAATTCAAGTACAGATTTTTACAGAATTAACCGGCTGATTTGAAAGTTCAATAGCGCCTGCGCGGCCGGGTGAAGCAAACAAAAACAAAAAGTTTCTTACACTCATGTTTCTATTCCCGATATTGTATGATGATAAGCCTTACTACATGATTAATCACCTCGCCATCGTTCGGATATGGCCACTCAAAAAAAGCAATTTGTTCTTTATTTTAGGAATGGTTCAGATTGTGGTCATGCTTTTTTTCCCCTATCAATTCATTGGTTGACGTGGATGTTCTTTTTTTGTATTTGTCACTTAAAAGTATTCGGTGCCCGTATGTTCTAGAAAAGGCAGGGAGCTCGTGGTTAAGTAATAACAGGCGCACGAGTCGATCCATCAGGTTAAGCTACGCTTGCCGGTGTTGGGCCGTGGATGGGTGACCATCTTTACATACCGAGACTCCTCCGTGCCTCGTGTTGGTCCCAGCTGTCATTCGCGGATCTTTAACAATCGTTACAAGTCGTCAGAAGCCCGAAAGTCTGGCAACCCACCCAGTCTTACCAAAGGGTATCGTATTACCAATTTAAGTTACTGGGTTGTGGAAGTCAGATAGGTAGTCGCTCTATGTAAAATACTGGTATTCAGCTGCATTCGGTTAGACTGGAAGCCAACCCCAACATAGTTGGAAAAAGGCTAGGCAGATTGATGTTCTGAGAAAGGCAACTATGCTAATAAGTTTATCTTGAAGTGCATAAAAAGTTAATCAACTTCTCCGGTGTCAGCAATATGAGTTATGATCAATTCATCTTCTCACAAATTATAGTACTTAATTAACTACCTACTACTACAACCAAAAAATTATATGATTTCTTCAAAACCATGAGCTGTTCGGAACCAATTTTAGCATGTCCTGATAAATAGAAAAAATCACATCAAATAGACGTAACTTCGTTCGTTAGATAATTCTTTCTATTCGATGACTTTCTCTCTTCTCTCGTCCGTCACAGATAACTCAATTCCATCATTTTCCTATAGGTAGCCTAATCTTTACTTTACCGAACCGACCTCTTGTAAGGAATTCCTTACTCACCATACTCTAGAAAGGTTGAAGAACGTTAAAAATTAAACCATTATTTTAAAAGCGATCCACATTCACAAACAATGCCTAGATCATGTTATTTCCGGCTCACAGCGCAAGGTGAATAAGATAATCCGCCAGTTTCAACATTACTAAGATTACTCTAGTGTTTGACTCCCACTTCACAAATATTTACACAGTACTGTGTAAACTAAACATATACCTTCACAAAAATAACTTTACCACCCAAAGAAACACAAAACTACACTTGGCTACGTACTTATAAGGTTCAAAATCCGATGTCAGAGTCGATCGTATGTGTAAAAAGGTTTCTTTACTTATTCAGGTTGACAGCTCCCGTTTTGGGAGCATTTCTTTGTTTTTCTCAGTAAGTCGCTAATCTGTATTTATTTTTTGTGTTAGTTAAGTTGACGTTAGTACTTATTTGACTAATCACGATGACATGATCGCTCTGTTTGCTTGCTACCGTAGGAGCTGCTACATTTTACCAATTTTGGTTTCTGTTGTTGGTTTTAGCACTTACATATTTATAAGTTCATTCAGATTTTTTCTTAAAATTATTATTTAATTTTTTCTATGAGTTAGAACAAAACACTCAGAAGTCAAATTCTCGCTAAGAACTTTTTCAATATCTCTCTTTTTCTATATTCTACATATAAAGGAAAATTAATTCGTAGCAATTATAAATGCAAGCCACAATCTCAAAATCATCTCTGGGTATCTAATAAAAACCTACAACGAACGCATAAACTTTCTTCCTCAAGATGAAGACGAAGAAATAAACATATTTATTTGTAACTGCAGGAACTCGACAGAAATAAATAAAGCCTCCAACAAAAAAAAACTTACAAACCTTACTAAAGCTTTCATACAGAGCCGAGCACAAAAGAAAAAGAGAGATAGATAGGGTTTGGTGCGAGTGCGAGAGGGATAAGTGAAGTGG
Source organism: Conistra vaccinii (assembly GCA_948150665.1). NCBI lineage: Eukaryota > Metazoa > Arthropoda > Insecta > Lepidoptera > Noctuidae > Conistra > Conistra vaccinii. The sequence goes on from OX411327.1 coordinate 9,839,608, forward strand.
GACCACGTGACACCTGCCGACCGCCAAATGAAGATATCGCAGCTGGATGCGAGAGGATCATGGGCAGGTATCGTCAACATTTGAACAAGACCAGACTTAAAAGAACTTCAAATAAAAGTTTCAACAACTGATTGCAATATTTTTCTCTTGTGCTCCCTTGTTTTTCATTAAAAGTTGGAATGTCTTTGACAAGGCGGTTAGATTATGGGAGAAAAAGACGGGCTGCGCTGACCCTAAATCAATCGTGATAAGGACGGGAGGATAGAGAACTGTCGTAAAACGCAAAACTAATCCTGAAACAATGTTCATAAATACTGCCTGATTTGAAGACCCAACAACCTCGTTGTTTCTAAGCAGGAACTTCAACATTCACTATTCAAAAACTAATTTGAATCTTTAAAATCAACCCAAGATTGCCAACCTGCGCCTGCGCAACACGAAGACGTATACAGATGCTACCACGGCACTAAGGTTGCGGTGTTACCGGGACTTATAAAACGAATACAATACACGCGCAGGATTTTACTTTAAATACATTTACCTTTATCGACGAGACATTGTCGCTCTGCGTCGTAAACTAGAAGGATTTAATGACGTATTTGAGGATAAATCTAAGATCTCGTACTTCATGGTTCTAGTTGGGTTTCCGATAAAAACATAGGAAGGTCTATGATGAATGATTAGCCATCAGAAAAAAAGCAGCCATCAGAGAAACGAACCTCATTATTTTCAGTTTGCCAATTAATTTGACCTCAGAGATGTTGATGATATATGACGACTAATATGATCGCTTGCTGGTTTGTACGTTGTTCTAGAGTAGTTCAAAGAACCAGATTTCTTGCATATTCCAATTTCCACCTCATTTTACACGTGCAGCCTGTGTGTAGCACTCAAAAATCGTACGGCTCTGGCGTCCTTTGCATTCAATATAATAATGCGTTCCGGGTATTGATGGGGATTTTCCACTTCTGCAACGCATCTGGGTTGTTTGCTGAAGCTCGTGTCGATTGCTTCTACGCTACGATGTGCCTCCCCCGTTGCGCCGGGTGCGGGCCATCCACAACATTACGTATACTGCAGTGTGTCGCGAGCAGACTGGACTGCTTTTCTGTGTGAATCACTGCTGCAAGCTTTCGACATCTAATAGGTGTTCAGCTTGTAGCAGGGATTCTCATGAATAAAGAGTAATACCACAATTTATCCAAATTCGCTTGTATCTTGTGGTTCTCATAAAACTGCTCAGACCAACTTTATTATTGTTCTGAGGACATGATCGATGATCTATCATTGAGGTACTGTAGGGTTTTGGAATAAAACCTTAGCGTGTTCTAAATGTTGGCACAACGAGACAAACCTAGAATAGAAAAAAGACAAGGGAGTCGCGCCCCGATCGGTCAGGCGAGGCGGTCGATATACAGGGTTATTTGTAAAACACCAGCAACCTCTTAAGGGGTCATTGAACTCATCAATTATGAACAACTTTGAACTATGGGACCAAAGTTGAAATCGTGAAAAAAAAATCTGCTGTTCCCTACATTTATGTTCTCATACTTATCTTGTCAAAATGTAGGGAACAGCTGATTTTTTTTTTAATTAAAATATATTCTTATAAATGAATTTCTTAAACTAATATAATTATCAAAGTTCTACTGCAAATAAGCCTTTTTCTTAATTCCTGGTACCATAATAGACCACTAAAGTGTCTACAGTACTTACGTGATATTGGCAAAATTGTGGTGTCCTTTCACAAAAATTTGTAATGAAGAGTTAGTTAGTCATATTTTTCCTCAACTTGTTCTTTTTCGGGTTTCTTGTGTTTTTTCTTTACCTCATGTTTTACCGTAAATAAACGATTTTACTTTCATTCTTCTTTCGTTCTTAAAGTTGAAGCTGAAAATAAAAAATAGGCACAAATTAATTGCTCGTGACTAGATTCGCTACTTGCTAGAAAAACCATTTGGCATTTAGCAAGCTATCTACCTTTCTTAGCGGAATATTTATAGAAACTTATAAGCCGGATTAATTCTTAAAAGGCTTAACCGCTCCAGGGTTTAAATGGTTTCCTTTAGAAGCTATTCAGTAATGAGACACTTGACATTTACTGGTAATGAAGTTTCTCAATCATTACCCAAGTACACCTGTACTTACCTAGTAGTAAAAATACCTACCTACCTTGGTACTTCAGAGTTTTAATGGAAGCTATCAACTACATAGAAAGTGAGTAGCTACTATGTTTGTAAGTTTTCTATCAAGGAAATATTTGACTAAAAGAGGGATTTGTTTTTAGAATATAGTACAGAACAGAAAATGTTTATTTGTATAGAACGTAGGTATAGGTACAGGTGAGTTGATGGTGTTCGTGAGTTGGTTTGATGGTGGTTGGTTGGTGGGTTGGTTGTTTAAATAGGTTGTTACACAGATTCTTTGACCCTTATTTGCGTTATGAGATACTTAATCTGATGTAGCAATAAAGTTTACTGAACCAAAAAAACTTCGAAAATTTCTAAAATATTTAAAGTTTTAAACGGTTTAAAAAGAAGCAAACTTGCCAATTTCCACTATTCGAAAAAAAACTATTATATGAAGTAGGTAGTAAAGTACATTACCCAAGAATATCTAGTTACATTTTCAGTTTATTATGGATGAAAACATTAATGGATATAATTTTTATCAGTCTCTACATTTTAGTGTTCTATATAAAAGACATCAACGACTTCATAAAATACTTATCCACTTAGCAGTGTTGCAGTGCACTCTGGAGTATTTATACATGACGTTTTATTGTTATTTGATTATTTGCACTTCATTTCTTTTATTTTGAAATATTATTATGGTAGATAAATAAAACTCCTTGGATATTTCTTGTAAATTCTACCGAGAGCTGCAGTAATTTCTTGGCATGGCAACACAAAATAGGGTTTGAAGATTTTGGCCCTAAAATCAGCCACCATTTTGATTTTTTTTCAAAATCGAGGTGCCCAATTCATGTCATATATTTGGATAGGGGACACTTATACAAACATAAAACTTCATATAACATAACATCATAAAGCGTCACGTTTCTGAGATATACAAAGATAAAAATAACAATTCTTATATCGATTTTATTTATTTATATTGTAGTTACTTCATGTTGATTAAGTTATTTACACATGAATTAATTGACTACAGTGGATACAACATAAGATTTTTTAATCATAATTGGTATAAATAATATCATCCAAGAAGGCAGCGGGAGGCTGAATAGGATTTTCTTGGTGTCGCGCCCATGCCATGCACCATATAATACATATTATTATACCATAAATATAACACACGTCCTCATTCGACGGGGGGTATACATATATTTTTGTCTCTTTCGTTCTTAACTAAAATATTACCTACACATGATGCAATTATGTTTTTATAGTTCAATATACTTACTTGAGGGAAAAAAAAATAAAAACGTCTGGTTTCAGTGTTCAGTTTTGGACTTATATTTCGGTGAATAACTCCGAAACCTGACGCTTTAGGATATTATGTTATATGACATTTTTTGTTTGTATAAGTGTCCTCTATCTAAATATATAACTTTCGATTTTCACCGCCATTCTGAAAAAAAATCAAAATGGCGGCATGACGTTAGGGCCACCCTCCATACAAAAATCTTCAAACCCCAAAAGGCATCCTACTCATTTACTGATTTAATGGTATAAAATGATTAAGCTATCAAGTTATATTGGACTCGGCAATGAAACTGTAGTACAAAACTGAATATTTTATTGGCAGCTCGATAAGTAAAAATGAATTTTCAACTTTATTTGAAAGCTCATAGAACTCAAAATTTTACTTAGTAACCAATATAAAGCCATATAATTAAAGAAAGCCACTATGAAATTGTCATTTTATCGACTACCATAAATGTGTTTTGCCGTCATTTATCGCTTCACCAGTTAATGAGAACAGCCGTTAAGGAAGTTGTTCTTATGTTTTGAAAATAAATTAAAACTTTTAGAAAAACCACATTCTTTTACACTTTTGAAACGAGTTTCAGTTTTATTTATTTATAAAATAATAAACATAACGCCTTGTTTCCCAGAAGGATTGGGCATAGGTTCACCTATAGTACGCCCACATTTTGCCAGTTATTATTTAAGTCCTATGTAATAGGGGCGAGCCTATTGCCATCAATCGGGCACAAATCCAGACTCCGGGCTGCTACTGAGAAATTCCAGATATAGGTAACACTTTGCCCGACCTGGGGATCGAACCCAAGGTCTCATCCTCAGCAGTAGCACTAGCGAACACTAGACCAACCAGGCAGTCCATTTCAGTTTCAGTGTTAGACTATTACCGGTAAATTCTTATCTACGGCTTTTGAATCAAGAATTCATGATCTAAAGTTGTAATATTTGCATATTTTATTAGTGGAATATAATAGCTTTAGGACTGGCTAGATCAATTTGGAAGAAGAAGGTACCTCAGTAGTAGGTATGTAAGGATCACTACCCAAAAATAAACAATTTTATCTTTCTACACCATTATACAACATTGAATTGTTACAACATCAAATTCAGTGTTATAATTGCAAATTAATAAAAAAAAACAATCAATTAAAATTATTTTTCATTGAATTGATTCAAATGGCACAAATAATCGTAGAAAGAGTTTAGGTATTATAAAGTAGTCATGTATGTAATAAAAATGTATTATTTGTAATTTATTTTGTTCTCTGTAATATTGTGTAGACATTGTGACTTAACATCGCCTTGAATGTCATGTAGTTTGTAAAGGTTTTATAATGGTGTTTTAAATAAAAATTTAATTATTAATATTCCAGTTCATTAGTTAGCAATATTTCTTATTCCCAGACAGTAATATTGATCAAAACAGGTAAAATATTTGACAGCTATTTGCGACGTTGCCAACTTTTTGAATAAACACTCTTTCTGATACATGCTGTATCAATATAAGTATGTACTTATATAAACTATGCTAACTAAGTTACTTTGCAGTTTATTACTTGAAGCCTTTTTTATTCACTTTTCAATCTTTTTTCTCAGTAATTGCAGGTCCTAGAACTGGTTTGATCACCTCTCGTTAACAATAATGGAGTTGTTACGTGGGACACCTAGCAAGTGTAATTCAAAACATAGTAAGTAGTCGAGGACCTAATGTAACCGAACTATTTATTTTTATTAACTTGCTTAGAACAAAGAAAATAGACAGCTCTGAACACTGTGAACATAAAATTCATGACTAGGTAAGTACTTAGCATGATCGCCATTGACAAATCCTACTATTCTACTATATTATGTACTAGCTTTTGCCTGCGACTTTGTCCGCGTGAAATTTCGGGCCCCGACTTCCGCTTCGCATCCCATCGCCCGCCCGCGCTCTAACTTCGTGTTCGCTTAGCGTCCTATCTGACTTTTTTTCTTTTTGCTCGGTTCCTATTGGTCGTAGCGTAATGTTATATTATAACCTTCCTCAAGAAATGGGCCATCCAAAGCAAAAAGAATTTTTCAAATCCGACTGGCAGTTCTGGAGATTACCCCTACATACAAACAAACAACCAAACAAACAAATTTGACCTCTTCATAATATTATATTATTATTATTAATTTAATTTAATTTAGCACACAGAGTTACCTGTATTAACACATAGGATACTTTTAAATCCTGTTAGTGAGTTTCCGTGGGATAATTTACGTCCTCCACGCGGGTAAAATCTAGTCAATAATTTATGGGTCGATTATTATTATCTTTGTTTCCTAGAGCTAGAGGCTCTAGATTACTTGACTCTAAACAAACTATATTGACAATAGATAATGTTAGACAAAATGGCAAAGCAGCAGATTCGATCGATTATATTATTAACCTTTTCCTAAATAATTTAATGTTATTGAATACGTTACTTACCTACATCTACAACTGCATATTAATTTTATGAGAAACATTCCAACTTAATAGAAAAAATATATCTCCAGTCTTGTCTATCTTTTTTGTATTTTGTTTTTTCTCTCTCACTATGTCTCTGTAGATAAGACAGCTATATAGAACTGGTATTAGCTCGTTAGCGCCGATGAAGCTGTTACACGACACCTAGTGGCTCCTACACTAGGTATTTAACTAAAACCTGACTAGAGTATAACGGGTGGTTACGAAGAAATTGTGGTTGTGAGAATAAATGCAGGTGAAGTTTTAATTAATATCTGTACACAATATTAGATAGCTGTAGATGGCTTTTTCGGGTAAATTGGTCAATATTTTTAAGCCCCATTTTCCCAAAATACGAATTTTATAGTTGCCCAAGTTTTAAAATACCAACAAAAATCTGAAGTGGCATCTTTTTTCTATACCTGAGAGTATCAACTATTGCATTGCGAAGACCTCTCTTTGCTTTACTTGCCCAAGTAAGTTTTATATAACTGTCCGAAGCAAAAGAATCGAAAAATCAAATTCACACATGTAATTTTGATGACCAAAATCCCATTAATTTCGCTACTAGGTATTCAAACCATTTTGTCTACCATAGAAATAGAGATGGACTTAAAACGGCCCAAGTTCACCAAACCTTCTGAAACCAAAGCAATAATTACACAGCCACGTTAATGAGAAACCTGGACACATTTTATACGTTTTTTTTTTCCTACAGGTCTCACGATAAGGTGGCAATGGCGGCAAACGTGAACACGTTCGCGCCAAATGAAGTTGTTATACTCGCTAGCTCACGCCTGCTTTTTGTTCTACACCCTGTTTTTGTAAGAAAAGATCAGGTAAGAAAATATGAGCGTGTTTATAGTTGCAGGGGACTGGAAATTGCGGTGTAGAATGTGTATTTAGTCCTTTCTGTTGTTATTGTATTGGAAAACTAGCTTCTGATAATAAATATAATTGTTCTATGGCACTCGGCAATACTGTAGCTTCCCATTGGTGAAAGATTTTCGAAATCGGATCAGTAGTTCCGAAGATTTACCCTCTACACATACAAACTCACTTTCACATTTGTAATATTAGTTAGGATGTTTTACTCCCGTAAGACATTAGTTTATTCTTTGATATACTTACATAAACCTTCTACAGTATATTTTTTTATATGATGGTGAAAAACGCATACAAAGATGTTGCGTAGTTTAGGTAGTGTATATAACTATATACAGCAAAGAGCACAACAAAACGAATGTACAAATCTTTGGCTGACATAATTATGTAGATGTTCCTACGTAAGTATGGAAAAATGTACTGCAATTACTTTTTTGTGTCAGTAAACTACTTACTGAGCTTCAAGATATTGGAACATGCTATTGCTCTCGTAATATTATGATGCTTAATTTCTTCCGCAACAGTTTTATAGCCTTCGGGCTTCGCCCTCCTTGTAATGACTTCGCGGAATATTTGCCACGACGTCATTTATTTCCAATCTGACGCGTGTTGTATCTGCATGAGCCTTCCAAAGACCGTCACAACAATGATCGCTAAAGGCTACCAGTGTACAGGCTGTTAAAATAAATGGTGAAAATTCACAGACACGCTAGTAGGTATCGAATAAACAAAATAAAATAATTTTACCAAGCAGTTTCGTAAAAACAAGTGGCTCATCTTCTCTCCCATTTAAAAAAATTTAAACACCTTAATACATTGGAATGAAAACGAGTAAACAACATAGGTTCCAAAAAAAATCGCGATTTGTATTGAGTAGGTATATAGGTATAGCCTTTTAGGGGCTTGAGGAACAGTGTGTAAAGTTCACTCATCCACCATAGAAAAGGGAGGATCCTCCAACCAGACGGGTTGTTGTGTCTGGCGGGCAACTGCCCATATGTTGATTTCGGATAGTCTTATCTATGTTATTCGCTCAGTAAACTCTAACTGCGAGATGTAGGAATTGTGTGACGTCATGTCTTTTTGTTTTGTAGTTTTTGTATGTGCCGGTCTAACCGCTACATCACTCCCCTCCGGAGACCGGAGGTCGATAGTGGGCTGAGTCTTGGATCTTGTGATGCTTCACAGTGCCAGCTGTGGTTCCAGTGAGTCGGAACCGGGTGCCGCATAGTTCACGGTGAGTCGGAACTGTCTGCGGTGATTCCCCAGTGAGTCGGGGAGGCGGTGCGTCGTCATCCAGTGAGTCGGATGTGGTACAGCGCCGGGTTGTGGCTGACTGCTTGCGTCGACCAGGAGAGGGTAGAATAGGCTCTGCTTGTGAGACCGGCCGGAAGTGCAGGTGCTGTGCCAAGTTGCTGATGAGGCTGAGGGTGATGACCAGGAATGCGCGTTCGCTACATGCTGGTGGTCAGGATACCCGTTGAAGCCGTGGGTGCTGGCTGGCTGTGTGACTCGCCTCACGAAAGCTTGCGGGAGTGATGATGATGACGTCACGCTGAAGTAGTTGCACGAAGGCTGCGTTGACGTTAATCACGTCGGGGTCACCAATTTAGGGGCTTGAGGAACAGTGTGTAAAGTTCACTCATCCACCATAGAAAAGGGAGGATCCTCCAACCAGACGGGTTGTTGTGTCTGGCGGGCAACTGCCCATATGTTGATTTCGGATAGTCTTATCTATGTTATTCGCTCAGTAAACTCTAACTGCGAGATGTAGGAATTGTGTGACGTCATGTCTTTTTGTTTTGTAGTTTTTGTATGTGCCGGTCTAACCGCTACAGCCTAACCACTCTGAAATGACGCGCCCCACTACTTTCTATGGATAATGCGGTAGTGAGGCGCGTCATTTCAGAGTGTACCTACTACTTGATAAAATATTCTTTTGGTTTTCAAACAAGCACGTGCGATTAATAATTTATTCAATGGGTGACTATAACTACTTACCACTAGAATTTGCATTTATTTTATTAGACATACAGATTTATTTCATGTCCTAATAATTTATAGATAAGCTAAGCAATAATAAATCATTGTTGCAAAATTATCATAAACATATACCAAAACATTGTGAACACAATAGACCGCGTTGACACATGGAATGCAATACCCGTTCATGGCGCTTCTCTTATAAGGCATAGAGGCATAAAAGGAAGAGCTTTAACAAGGTCACAATCCGAGAATAATAAATTAATTCCATGGCCTTATTAGTCCTAGATTTAGAAACTTCATTGGCATTAGGCCCACATACTAAGATGATTATTAAAGGAACCGAGAAACAATAGACAGCTGTAAAATATTTTTATCAAACATACACGTAGGTAGGTATACAAGAGGTGGTGGTCAAAAGGTATTTTCTCAAAGTTGCAATCGTTATTAAACGAGACAATTAATTTTGAATTTTGCGTAAGTGTAAGATATTTATTACTGACTGCTCGTGACTGTACTACTACATCCTTAGATATACATAGAATACATACTTATAGGAAACAGGAAAATATTACAATGTCCAGTCCAGTGCCAATTTGCAACTATGTGGAAGAAGTGTGTGGTGGCTGGTTGGCCGGTCTGAAATCGGCGCAAGCCAAAGCGCAAGCGCACATTTGTTTTGTGCAATGACTATACGGGGTGTCTCGTTTTGTGGCTTCATCAGGTGCATGTACTCATGTTATTCGTGAGTCGTGAGTACTCGTGACCTTTAAAATAAGGGGCGTTACACTAGTTTGTTGCTGCTGCGTGGATGTTAATTTACCCCGAAATACGTTGAGCTCCGTTTTAAGGTATATTTAGTGACTTATGATTTTAAGAAGCACGAATTACTCAAAACAGTAGGTAAGTATATAACAAGATCAAGAGCAGCACTAATAAAGCTATGAAAGCGTGAGTGATTTATAAACTCTTAATGTCAAACTCAAACTCAAAGCATTTATTTCAAATAAACCAATTACAGGCACTGAGTTGTCAAGGGGTCGGTCAGTCAGAAAAGATGAAGCTAGATGCCCATTCCAAAGCGAAGTAGGTAGATACCTATGGAGAAGAACGGGTAAGAAACTCCACGGACACTCTTTTAAATAAAAATTTGGTTACAAAATATTTGTTACATCATTCATGTTGAACTTATTATACATGTGAGAACGATGCAAAACGTTAAAGCGTCCTTAAATGTGTTAGCTTGTATTTTGAGCAGCTATTGATTGAAATAGGTTAATCAAGCGATGTGAAATAGACAGTCTCATTGAGATAAAGCAGCACCCTAAATGCGTAACACACTTTCAATCACAATCCGAGAAGGTTTTCTTCGAAATTCCTAATGAATAGGTTAAGGTTAGGTTCCTAGGTTTGAAAAATTCGTCTGCTCAATAACGTAATAATAATAAGGCATTGCGATCGATAGCCATTGTATGTGTTTAACGTACGTAATTACCCCGCTCAGCACCCTAATTGCGTTATACACGATCAATCACAATCTGAATCATTTTGAAACAAATTGCCAATCCATAAGTTCGAAAAAAATCAGCTCAACAACGTAAATAACGCAATGAATGTTGTTGAACAGTCAAAATGAAACAGATTAGTCCTTTATCATTTACGAAAATGTGTTACGCAATTAGATAGATGGTCTCTAAACTTGATGTTATATGATAAGTAGGACCAGAAGTTACTTCAATATTTAAATGTAGGTAACGTCTACTTGACATTTTGTAAAAGAATATTCATTTTATACCTAACACCACATACCTACGGCCAACTGCCACATAACACAATCGTGATGTCGTGAACGACAAAAAGCCATCAAAATAAGCAATAATTTACATAAAATTATATCAATTCGAGGGATAACATCCGGCACACGTGTGGATGGTACCTACCTACCTACGTAACTACCTACGTATATACTGTCCACCCACACCCACCCCCCTTTTGGATGGCGCCTCAACTTGAACATAGACAATTTAAACGCAATTGTATTTTAATTAGCCCTCAATGAATGTAGGCCTTATCCTTTTGGAACAATCAACGGTATAATTTTGTATACTAATTCCGTTTGTGGAATAGGAAGACGTTTATAAGGTGTGATGACCCCGTTTTATTCTCAACAGTTCCATATAAATAAGCTTCTGTTGTGGCTTTTCGAAGAAATCATTCTAATATTTAGGTTATTTTCAAGGCTGTAAAATTATTAAAAATATAGGCAGCTATAACCTAAAGTCTTCATGAAATATTTTGCCTACTACCTATTATATAAAATCATTTGTTTCTAACTGAACAGACAGCTGTGCTGCTGGGGAGTTTGTTGCGCCACTTCTTCTTCCCAGCTAAAGCACTAGGAAGTGGTAAAGGGTGGGCGTTTTGGGGGACTGTCATATGTAATATTGCATGACGTTCGAAAAATGCAGATTTTCAGCGTCAGCCTAGTTTGAATAAATGACTTTAGAATTTTGAAACTTGTCGTTGAATTTGAAAATTGACGCATCTCTTCAGGCTTTGTGGCACCAAGCTTACTTAGTCACCGAACGAGAAACAATAAGCAATAAAACGGTAACCTAAGTAAACTCCACATGTAAAAATGTTAAAAACAATAACAAAACAGAAACATAATAATATTTTGTTGAATAAGTCATACGCGAAAAGTTTCTGAGCCGAGAGGAAGCGTAAAAAAGGCATGCCGCGAGCTAAGGCAGGAAGAAAATGATATACATTATGGTTGGAGGCAAGCGGCCTCCCCGCAAACCACGCTGCGCCCGCGCCGCGCCCAGCTCGACGAGTTAATCAGCTATCCGACTGGGGAGCTCAAAGTTTTTGGTGTTGCACTTCCATTACTTACTTATTTTTTAGAAACCTAATGGTGGAGAAATTATTGATGAGTGGTGGAGTGGCGGAAGGCCCCATAATTACGTAACACAATCACAGTCCGAAGGTTTTGAAGGAAATTCTTAACCCATTACTTCATAGGTTTGAAAAATTCGTCTGCTCAACTACGTAAAGAACGCAATTAACGTAACTGAGTTGTCAAAATGAAAGGTTTTGCGATCGATTATCATTGTATTGTGTGTGGTTTGCAAGCCGTTTGGTTGCACTGTAGTCTACATTGAGTTGGAATTAAATAATTGGCTACTCTCTGGTGAAAACTTATCTTTTCTTCTTACAATCATAGCTTTTATTGTGGTTTAATTCTAGCTAGCTAGTAAGGATAGTTGTGGAACTGCCTTCCCGAGAAACCCAAGGACGGATCCAGGGCCCCCCCTGGATGTCTGTGTGAAGTCTAGTCGACAGACTTAGTCCTCCACTGATTGGACCTGTCCTGACTGGACCCCGACTATGTGACCCCCCCCTGACTCGAAGGCTGGATCCGCCCTTGGAGAAACCTCATACCCTCTTCTCTTCTGCGCCTAGATTTGTTATCTATTAATCTACAAAGTTTTCTCAACTAAATTCGATTTTCTTGTGATTTGAATCATCTACTGGGAAATAGACAGAGCGTTTAAAACATTATTTTGAAAACATCGAATCAAATCCTCAGAAAAATACTTGCTCCAAAACTTTGAGGACCAGAGTTGAATAATGGAACATAATGACTCTATCGGCGGCGGCGAGGCGGCCAGCGCTCGCAGTCCGGCTGCGTCCTTTTTCTACTACCAATGAGTAAGTGCTCATTCTTGGAATAATGTGTGCCTGCCTTTAGACGATATTCAGACTTCTGAATAGCGTGCACGCAACGCGTGGGCATTTTATATGCGAACTTTGAAGCTGTAGCAAAAACTTTCATGAAAATACAGGGTGGACAAAATACTCGTCAGGTTTATCACTATCCTCAAGAAAAACAAACAACTTTTAACACACTTAAATAAGGTAGTTACTTATAATAATCACACACCTAACACTCATTATAAAAACATTCTAGCAATTACCAAAACGTCAAATACAATAATACGAAGCAATCAAACACGTAACCGAACGACAGATCAAAGCTGAACTTTTTAATGAAGCCTTCATAGGCGCGCGCGCAAGCGGCTCCACAAAGACATGCTCCGCTTTGATGTCGCCGACGCGCCGCGGCGACAGCGGAGGCGATGATGCCTTTATAAAAACCCAATGATTTATTCCGGCTTTAGGATCGTTCGGTCGTTTGACGAGTCTATCAACGACTCTATCCGCGCATGCGCATCCCTGAACTATAAATTATTGTAATAACCTTACGGCGGCAATCGCGATTTATGGCTGCAGTTCCTTGGACCGCTCAAATGGGCCGAGGTGTAAAATTTAACGTTAAATCAATAAAATTTAAATTAGTGCAGCAGATGCTACATTATTCTCGTGAAATCCTCATTTAAATACAGTTCTGAGGAATATATTAATATATAAAATTGTATAAACATTGAATAGGTGTAAATAAAAACTAGCTAAATCCTGGGCCAGCTCAATTTAGATTGCCATCGATAATCTAAGAACAAGTTATAAAAACGCAACATTTAATGTAACTTTTCTGAAATAAATTGGTACTTGCGGCCTATAACTGCCCCAAAAGTTCAATATTTTTTTTTACAAAAAAAGAAACATACATACATACAGACGAACGTAGAACTTCCTCTTCTTTAGAAGTCGGTTCAAAATCCTAAACAAATTCCTAACATCCAATTCACATATCTTGCACAACTTACTTAGTATTCTGCTTTATTCTGTAAGTGTAAACAGAATTAATGTCAAAAGCTGTGTCTTGCATATTCCACAAGTGTTAGTGCATAATAATCTTCATTGGCATGCGTGTCCACGTCTCCGCAGTTTTGTTTTAACAACAGCCTATTGGAAATTGCCACTCACGTTGATTGGCTTTCATAATTCAGTGCTAAAAAGCTTTCAAAAACCACATAATATACAAGTGAAAATGGAAGAAAGTATCCCAAGTAAAATGAACCAGCAAAGGCAGAGGGAAAATATTACTACTTATCTAGTAGGTGAAAGTTGACATAATATGAGAAAGATGAATTGTTTCTAAATCTAAATACAAGACTGTAGATCTTGGCGAAGGAAAGCTTTTTCAGGATATTATACAATCACATACAAGTACACCTAGAATGATGCAAAACAAAATCACCAATCAAAATAAACGTTCTTATTAAATCTTGTGAAATTCATTCTTTAGATTTGACTATTTTAAAATCTATAAGAACTAAATATGTAAACTTTAACCCCCTTACTAATAAACGTTGTATATCGCCTGTATAGTTACACACCGATTTCTCTCTTTCAGTCGTCAGTAATTTGAAATTTGAAAGAAAAAGACAAAGCGTTGTGTAACTATACAGACGCTATACAACGTTTATTAGTAAGGGGGTTAGTCTTTAATAACCAATCCAATTTCACTCCTAATAAACATGTTCTTGTTTATTATTCAGATTATAAAAACACGAACCTTCCTCAGTCCGCAACATTGTTTATGTTCTATTGTTATTAGTGGTTCTCGGAAGGGTGAACAAGAGCAATCATAACAAACGTCCGGCCCCTTATCTCCACAATAATAGAGACGCAAGTCCGTTTGTTTGTAAACTATCATCCGTATACATATGTTGGACCGTATTGCTTGGTGGTGGTGAGAGAAACAAGTGGGGAAAGAGAATTTTGTATATATAAATAGTTATGGGAACGAGCAATTAATCCCCCGAACCTTCCTCAACGAAGCGCCACCCCCGTCGATGCTGAGCCTGTAGATTTAAATTCCCCTGATAATAATAATCCTATATGTTTGAGACAGCCTGTCCCATCTTGCTGTTCTCCCCCAGCGACGCCCTAAGCCGAGGTTCGTACCCCACAAGGGGTGCCTTTAGCAAGCGCTAAAGGCACCCCCAGAACATACACAAAAGTTTCTTGGATGCATGGTGAATGGATATTCAAGCTTAGTTCTAAACTAAGCTTGAATATCCATTCACCATCAAACATACTGTATAATATAGTCTATTTTGAATCTGGTGTCAGATTTTTTATGCCGCCCATGGACCTCTGTTTTTGAAACCTAAACAAAACATATTGAATAAACAATCATGCAAAGTCCTTAAAAAAAAATTGCAAGGATTAGGTACCTGGTCTGCCTTGCAATCCGCAAAAAATTAAGAACAAACTTGAAAGCTCTCAATGTTAAGTACCCTGTAATTACGAAGATTTTAGAAGATCTTCTATTGTTAAATATAAAGCAACAAGCGTCGCAGACGGTCAGCTAATAAATACAGTAAATTCAGACAATCTTCAGAGATTAGGCGGTAATCTTTAAAAACGCCGGCGACCGATGTTGAAATAAGCAGGAAACGCACAATACTAATAAGCATTAGTGACAATAAAGAACATAACCCTCTTTTAGCCGACGCGGTTGGGTAATAAGTAACGCCGGTAGCGGATTGAGGTCGGAACTCTTAAGAACTTATTTGAAATTTATTATTCGAAGATTATAGCCATGAAGATGACATAAACGAAGATAATTTTTGAGTTTTTATGGCCGTTTGGGTTCTGGAAATATAGTCTCTTTGTAGACTGTGTTTTGTGTTTCCTTTTCTTGCTTCTTTTTTCATAACATCTTTTGAACATCTGCCGCCATTATTTTTGTGCCTGCCTATATAGTGACTGCTACAACAATCTGACTGCTACATTTCAGATTTTCGGAGATCCTAATCAAGCCATTGCAAGCTTTGATGTTGAAGCAGAATTTAGTAATGAGGGCTGGTCCTAAAACACCCGCGATGTATTAGAAGAAATATATAGACCCAGTCTGTCCATCTTCACTTATCGTGAGCATAAAAGACCAACCAAATATAGTCATAATTACAGGCTACACCATATTCGTAAATGAAGTTGCTGGTGAACTTGGGCCTGGAACTTTAAACTTGTATGGGACCACACATAGTCCCTTGATACACACTTATATGGACTTGGGTGAATTAAGACGTTAATAAAACACCTCAATGAAATCAATCGACCGAAGTCAATCTACGGCAAATGACATACCAAACAAGTAAGAACAACTTTCAATAATGATATGCTAATACCAAACAATCCACCAAGATAATGACGCAAGCTGCAACTAAACCCAATCTATTATTCTCGTTTTCGATAACACAGCCCTACTTCTCGTGAAACACGACATTCATATCTCAGTCAGTGGCCAGTGGCCAGCTCTCCATCATGGACCCGTTATAATATAACCAAGTAGAGACAACTCGTGATTTTACTTTAACTATGTTTCTGATACCTTACCTAACGGTTGTACAACATTTACAACACGGTTGAATGTTTCAAGTTGGCCGTTTAAGAGGCAGCAGTACCTATGAAGTGTCTTGCCGTTGCCTCAATTGTTTGCTATTTGGCAATGTTGAATGTGCTCTAGTAGTACCTACACATAATACGTGCTAGAACGTTGAGTTGCGTACACCTGCCTGATTGATAAACAATAAAACACAATAGTCGTAATAAGACTTGTAGAATCTGTGTGATCTGCACTTCCAACTGAAGCTTTTATGTCCCTTTTTAAAAACACTAGGAAACACTCAAATGAACTGCAAAATAAAAGCGCACGGTTGTATTTTGAATGTTCGGCTCGGCGTAAAGACTTGAAAATACTGCAAAAGGTGTTTCCTAGTGTTAATGAAAACGGGCATCATTTCATCATAATCCAGGCTCAAAGAAAACTCTAAGCCACTAATCACGTGATTTTACCGTAGAAACAAGCCATCGCGCAACATTAATTATAAATATGATCCTTAGCAGTAACTGTAGTGTCAGTTTTGAACTTTTGAGTGTTAAATGGTAGACCATTCCTGTTCAAAGTAACGGTAAGGTCCATAGTGCAGTATAACGTAAGGTAAGAACAAGGCCCCAATATTTATTGCGTTACTAAACGTTGAATAGGCACGAACTATAATTGAGAAATTCGCTGTGAAGGAAATGGCTAGAGGGGACTTTATAGTGCGAACATATTCATCTCAGATCATTTGAATGCAGTAATAGTGAAAGTCATTAATGGTGGTCGAGACTTAGAAACTTTAATCTAGACATAATCGTTGCATGGTTACTTGGTTATCAATTAAAACCTTTCTTCCGACTTGTCAGTCGCGTCACCACAAAATCTTGTCACAATGACAGGCTGACTTAATTCACTAATCTCCTCCAAACTGCTGAAGAACGAATAGATAAACTAAAGCCTGCGTGTGTAAACTGCCTGATAATCGTTATAAAGCAACTATAGTTCTTGGAGACAATCACAAGTTTGGCTGCTCAGTTTTAATTTTAGGACTGGGTTTTCAAGTTCAAAGGTATAGCCTATTCTAAAAGTGACTAATGTACGTGTAAACAAACCTTGTTCAGGTTATATTCTTACGCAATCACTCACTGACGGGAATTAGTAATATTTTCATCTGTATTTATTTTCGACTTTATATCTCACGACTTTTTACAACAATTATTGTTTGAATAACATTATTAAATTGATATTGAAAAATTGTCAAATTAACCTAATTGTCAAATTAATAACATCTATAAGGTGATTTATAATTAGAATTAATGGTTTAAATATTCAAATCATCAAATCAAGGCACGCAATTTGTAAGTGGCACTACAAATTGGCATCCACAGGTATGCTTTATGATCACATTTGTGTACATTTCCATTAGATACTTTTCGAACTGATCATAGGTAGGTACGCCTCTCTATTCTATGGGACATCGTACCGAACTGAGTGAATCTCTCTTACTACACCTTTCATTTTCGGGAATTACATACTGTTACCGTAACAGTTAATGTGAATGACATCTACGCCACACACGCAGCATCAAATCGTGGCGCAACGCAACAATGACGGAACTATTCGACTGAGGCATAATTACTGGGCATCATCAGCGATCATTACGTGGTACGGACAGACGAGTAATGTTTTGGTGACTGAAGGACCACCCACTAACATACCAACTGTACGAATCACCTAGAGGAAATAGTGCTGGCCTATTTTTTACAAATATTTATTTTTATTTTACGCTGAAAATCGACATAAATTAAAATGTACGTCCTGAGCTAATATAGGTAAGTGAAGATGAAATGAGCGTTAAATAAAATACCACCTTCTGAATATCATAAGTTTATATTTAGCGCCTGTTTCACCACCTACGATTTAGTAAGTTCCTATTCATTTACTTGGCAGATAATTTCATACAAATTCTGTTCCATTTTTTAATTTATTCGGTAATTAGTGGCTATTCGGACATCGTGAAATAGGCTCTTAGAATACTAACTTTTGACATGAGCCTCGAAAAAAGTAAATAAGTACTTATAAGCCGGATGAAACCAGAAGAGAAGGTATCATTTCATGCTTTCAGTTAAGATTTTTGAAACTGAGACTGTAGCTGAGTTTTGCCTGATATTATCCGGTTTTTTCTTTAAAAAAAAATAGATCTTCGTAGATATACCACATGCCAACACGAGAGATGATAGATTAGTGCTAGTCTGTCAGCCGGTGTGATAGATAAACGACATTATGTTGTTGCAAACCGTATCTAAGAATAACCTATTTCGACTATGAGTAATACGCAAATTAATAACAGAGAGCAACTAAAAATAAATGTCTTAATTAAGCTTGTGGAATTAATGTTCGTCGACCTGAAACTTTCAAGAAATCAAATGTTATATGAAACGGAGTTATTCAAATGCATTAAGTATATATTACTTTATTTCACCAAAAGCCTTCAACAATATCCTTATGACTAAAAAGATAAAAGATTTAATACAAATAATTTTATTAACTTACTTAATACTCTCTACTCCTAAACTAGATGTTCCTGTGAGTTAGGAGTCAGTGATTCTCCGACCATAATATTTGTAGCAATTGGGAAAATTTTATCAATGAATGGTGGTAAAGAAAAAAGAATTATTATTAATATAAACAAAAATGAAAAATGTTTAAGCATGATGAAGTGTGTGTATAGCGTGTAAGTGTAGGGTGACACCCACACCCTTTAACCATTACTAACAAAATTATTAACATAGTAGGACACTCCATCTTGAGAATGTCTCAGTCCCTATGAACTGCTAAACGTGGTAATTCGTGCTAATTCGGTTGGTCATTGGTCATTGGGAGTTTGGGACAATGAATTAGACAATTCAAGAAAATTCAACTGACAACCTTCAGAAATACTCCAATCAGCCAAATGGCTGGTTAAAGGAATTCATAGAAACTCCTTGAATAATTCAATAAAGTGTATAGATACTTAGTTATAGGTAGTAATAAAGTTTTGTGTGAAATAGGCGTTATTTATTACCGGAAAAGTAAATATCGTGCCCAAACCAATGTTTAAATAAGACTATTCCGTTAAAATTCATGTCATCGTAGACACAACTTAGAAAACACAACATAAAAATTCAAAGCACATAGATTAGCAATCTGCTTTTGTATAGTTTGCGCATTTAGAACTAAGGAAACAGAATTGATTACACAGGCCGTTCCAACAATACTTGCGGAACTTAACTCTTATGAAAATTGATGCTAATACCTTTGTTTAAGTAATTGTAAAGTAAGCAATGAGCGTAAAAACGGCGGGAGGTTTCAAAACATTTGTCTGAAACGTGTAAAAGAATATATTTACATGTAAAATGTATGACAAGCGTATAGAAAACACGTGAAGGGCCGGGCCGCTATTAGGTCTGTAAAGTCGCTGACATTGGAGATTTTCTCTGACATCGTATTTCTCTAGTACCTCTCTAGTTGCTGATTCTTTCTATGCATGACGCAGTACTCCGCAGTAGGTTAGGTATTGTATAAAGATAATTTTGTTTATTTGTTATTTTTTTGTCATTTGTGTTTCACGAACTGTGTCCAAATAAACGTTTTCTTTCTTTCTTTCTTTCTTTCTTTCTTTCTTTCAGTACACTGGTTTAAAAAATTGCTTAAAATTAAATGTAACTTACCTGCCACTCCTGTCTCATTTTCTCTTCATCAGCGTATTTTCTCCTCTTCTGATTAATTTTTTTTGGTGTGTAACATCTTTCCTTGTAACAGCTTTCCTGCAATCTGTGGGAATGATTTCGTGAAAAGGGACGGAAGTGTGTAACAGGAAGCCGGGAAACCGCGCGCTATTTGATTTGACCAATGAGCGCGCACGGTGCTACGAAGTTGGCCATCGTTGGTGAATGACTATGAGGAGGACGATGATGGCGATGGCGATGACGATGACGATGACGATAGCGGTGGCGATGACTATGATGATGACGATGGCGAAGATGATGGCGATGACGATGGTGATGACGATACCATGACGTTGATGATAATGATGATGATGACAATTGTTTATATGTATATCGTATATACATCAGCCAATATGTCAGATGTTACACATCATTTATTTATTTATTTATTTATAATATACTTTATTGTACACCAGATAATACATTACAAGAAGAAAAAGTAATACACTACAAAATATACAATGGGCGGCCTTATTGCTTACTGCAATCTCTTCCAGGCAACCTTGGAATGGACACTGATATTCTGGACATAAAATGGGGCTGTCTTTGGTGCAAATAAAAACTTGGTGCAGATACATCATATGGCTACTATTAGGCTCGCTCGTTTTTTTTACTGTAGCAACCACTTCTTTTCTATGATGGCTGGTAACCAACAATAGGTACTTTCTTCTCACATTTTCTACACATATTCACATTTTTTACAAACATTGTATAACCACGCCTGACACGAATTAACCCTTTTCAACCTCATGGCAACAACTTTACCTCTAAGCTAAACATTGGCGTAGACAGTCCACACTATAAAAGCTAGTTTCGCAATAATGCCATTACATACCACAGTCGTTCCCATCCCACCATACATCCATATAGCAGGAAGCTGTAAAACATGGAAGCTGGAACGACCGAGGAAACGACAAAATAATTGAGATTACAAGATAAACATCAAACTTGTTTTAACATACGATATTTTTTTGACACCACGCGTAAATTAGGCACAAAAACTAATTGATTATAATTTGATTAGCTATTCAAGTGTATGTTATTTTTATATTAGATTTGTATGATGTGACTTGACAGAACATTACACTTAAAAATGTTAATCTACCCACCTTGACTTGGTTTACTGGACAATCAAGTTGCTAGTAAAAACATTTACAATATTTTTTTTCCTTACTTGGTTATGTATCTTTTATGAAGCTTCATATAAAGAAGTCGGTTACTAAGGGAATGGTTTCGGTATCTTCATTTTTTATACTCGACTGCCGCGGTTCAAAAGGAAGGTAATGTTTTGGCTACACTCAATTTACTATCAGAAAATCGTGCTTAATAGAATTAGTTTTCCATTTACATCATACCTACTGAACTCCACTTAAGCTAAGCTTCCAAACTTAACATGTAACTCGATTAGGCTTATCCCTTAATACTTTTCCATCCAAAGTTATGAACATCTAAACATGTAAACGTCGTGTCGTGCTTTGCGCAAGAGACGCAGATTAGAGGCGTGGAGCGTCGTGCGCCCGCGCAGGCTAGCGCGGTGGTCCACCGACGACGACTTCATTGCACCACATTTTAATCTCGCTGATGATTCAGTGCCTCCTAAAAACTTTGATAGACGTAGAGTACTGTTATTAAAGAAGATAATATAGACATCAAGTTGTTTGTAAGATGGTAGAATAAATTGCAGATAAGTTATGAGAGTTATAAGGACGATTTTAATTAAGCAAGTTTAATAGTTCTCGCAATTTTGATGACTCAATTTCATTGTGTGTGTGATCTTCTTGTGCGATATGAGTTTTTTGGCAAACTTTTATTATTTATAAAATTATGATCATGTCAAGAAACCTAAAGCCTAACAAAAATAATTGAGTATTACCATATCGGTACCTTTTGTAATTTTTTCACCAGTAATTGCTTGACCATGAAGAAATAATTACAGTAAATTATATACCCATTAATTACGATGACCAAAAATAGTTGCCTGATTAAGCTGTTGCTGGAAATGTATTAAATAAAGCTGCGGTATTCTTAAAGCGTAGATATCTTAAGAAATGCCGTGACCGACAGATCTACGGAGCCAATTTAAGAATTCCAGCTGGCTATCTAATCATTATATTTCATAGAACACGCACAATTTCGGTTGGTTTTTTGTCTCCCGCGTTTCTGTCTATACAAATGGTCAACTTTACTTGAAGTGGTAATAATTAGGGTTACAAAAGTCGTACGTGGAAGGCTCGCTACATGTAATTGGGACCACCCGCGGAGCCCTGGGGCCGCGCTGCCGGCTCGGGGGATAAAACAATGCATTATGCGAATTTAGAGCGCGCTCTGATTAGATAATGTATCGTCATAACCAATAACTGCTTCTTTTGAACTGCAATTGAGTAATTTTCTGCGCTTACCCGTGCAGCTGCTGACTGGATTGTGTTGCAAAGATTGTTTGCAACTCAGCAATTTTTTTAAACACAGCATCAGCAGCATCATATTCGTTTATACAGAAGAATCTTAGTTAACTCGACACACGACACAGGTGCTGTAAGTTCTAATTAACACATAACCGTAACTTTAGAGGGTTTATTCTGAAAGTTGGCAACGTCGCAAATAGATGTCAAATATTTCGCTGTTTTGATTAATTTGATAATATTTCTGTATGGAAATAAAAAATGTGGCTAACTAGCGAACTAGAATATTGATTAAGAAATGCAACAATTAATATCGTAACACCGAATAGTTAGTTTTAGATGTAAAAAAAGTATTTGGAAACTTTCCAAATGCCTTTTTTACACCTAAAACGTTTATATTTTAGTTAGTTAGCCACATTTCTTATTTCTATCATTGAGTTAAATGTACGTACATTTAATTCAATGATTTCCATACAGTATTATTTCCAAATTAATCAAAACAGGTATTTGACAGATATTTACGACGTTGCCAACTTTTAGGATGCACCCTCTTAAGACGTCGATTGCAATAAACTGCGATAGATAAATAAATAACCGTGTGTTATGTTATCTTGTGTTCCGATGACGTAAATAAACTAAGTAGATACATTAGGCCCGGACTCCAGCAAAGCAAAGAGAGAAGAGATGTGTTTTAAACAACAAATAGAATTTCATTATTAACGCATCTCTTGTCCACTCAGCTTCAGTAGATACCGGACATGATACTTATATCATATTATGTTATGGCGCAATCGAAGCGGAGATGTGAGCTGTGCCTCGCAAGCTGGCGACGGCAGGCGCAGGCGCGGGCCGCGGGCGGCACGGCGCGGCGCGCAGTGGAGACCAGAGAGATATGCGTTCATCTCAACATCCAACGCTCGCCGCACGAAGCTCAGTTCCGCCGTAGGCTAGCCAGCACATATATCTCTGCCCCAGTCTAGCCAGTACGCATCTCCGCACAGCTTCGGTAGATACACTCTATACACCTAGTGGTGCTGACTGGTGTTATTAAAACAATGGAATAAATCATTATTATTTAAATGCCACCAAATAGTTCTGGCAGCTTCTGTATATCATCTTATTCAAGAATTTATTTATGAATGTCTACGTGTAATACGTGTCTTAGTGTGCCTCTGGCCACTTTTCCGCTTCACACCACATCCTCCTAAGTACCTAATTATATTTTTTCAAACACATCTCCTACTCCGCGAGGATATAAAAAGTACAGAGACCACAAAACCACAGCCTTTCCAGCGGTGTGCCGCGCTTAACTTTGGCAAGATAATCGACTCGAATCGTCGAAACCACAACAGCCACAAAATAATTTTAAGTTTAGTGGTTTTAACTTCGGTTAGTATCGGCATTATTATCTTGAATGGCCTGAAATTGTGAAATCTTATGGCAAACTTGAATGGGTTTGGGCAGGAACCACTGAACGTTACGAGATACCTATATGATCCTTAGGATCTGTCTACGTTGATAGCATCATCTTGCCATAAAACCTCTGTTATAGTTTCTGCCAACTCCAGTGCGAAAATGACTTAGATTCATATTGTTGGTGTAGTGTACAAATAAATTGTGCACAATATCACCTATCTGACAATCATCATTGTTTTTCTCAACTCCGTAATCACTTCGACGTTAAGAAAGAAAATATGTTTATTTGCGGTACACATGACGCAAAAAAAGAACAAAACACGAAAATAATAATTTGGGGGAAAATATGCCTCACATCCACGCAAAACGGCTATCGCTCAGCTAATGCTGCGACCCTATGCGAGACAGAGCCCCAGCCCAGCGCTGGTTTTCAGTGATAGCCGGCGTTGACGTGACGCTGACGTCAACTGGTGCAGCATATAGTGAAATAACAAAATAAGACAAAAATAAAATAAATACAATACGTTGATCAATGAGAGTAGAGTACCTACTTACCTACCTAACTACTGAAAATTTTAGAATGTAGAAGCTGACGAGATTCTATCACCGAGCCTTCGGTAGCCAGCGCTGAACACCATTCGTTGAAGTTCGTTGGGTTGCACTACTAGGTGCGCCATAAGTATGTAGGCGTGTGATTAAATTACCCGTTGTAGAGTACCTATATCTACAATGAGTTTTTAATTACGTTATCACAATAATGATGACGACAGCATGCCGTGTAGGAGTAGAGTGTAGACCACCCAAACTCGTATCGTAACTCGTAGGTGTTTTCAAGTTTCTTTCTGAACTCGTTATTAGTTTGTGTTGCGTTTATTATTATAAAACTTCATTTCGGGTGGCATAGACCCATAGAAATCTTAATCTAGTACGAAATAATTTACATTTTTATATGACTGGCCACACTAACACAAGACATGACCCACTGAGTCTGAAAGGGACAATCGAAACGTAGAGCTATCAATCAATCAATCAAAATATTTATTTGCAAGAATATGGTAATAAGGTGTTACAGTAGTTTGTTTCAGCATATCCTGCCACAACCTGGCGTGCAAATATATTCACAATTATCTATGTCACGCAATCAAAATTATAATTTATAGAGTCTATTGATCTGTCTTCTAAATAGTCCTTAATAGTATAATATCTTTTAAATAATAATAGTTTGAAAAGTATTTTTTTAAACATTGTCAGCGGTAAGTCTTGAAACCTATTTGGTAAATGATTGTAAATAATAATCGACATGCAGTATACATTTTTCTTAAATAATTTTAGTTTTATTTGTGGTAGCCGAAGTCTATCTTTATGCCGTGTTCGGCTATTTGGCCTGTCAGTGTTAGTTAAAAATAAATTGTAGTTGCAAAAATACATATTTCAAAAATATATAAACATGGCAGAGGTAGAATTTTAAGTTTTTGAAATAGTGGCTTACAGCTGTCTAAAAAGTGAGCTCCACAAATTGCTCGAATACATTTTTTTTGAGCCTTAAATACTCTGTCAAAATCTACTGAGTTGCCCCATATTACAATGCCGTATCTAAGAACGGATGATACATAACCATGGTAAGCCAGCATTGCAGTATCACAGTTTACTGTTTGCCGAATTCTTTTCAAGACATATATAAAACGATAAATTTTTGTAAGAATTTTATCTATGTGTGCCTTCCAGTTGCAATTTTTGCTATTGCGTTCAGAATGCCGTTGTTGCTACCCTGTAGACGCGCCAGCAGGGAAACTGATTTTTTGCACATGATGGCCTGAAAGCCATCAGTGCGCGCTTCAGCAAACATCTCCGACGCGCTGCACCGCGACCGCCACGGCAGACCCAACAACATCCTGAACGCATTATGGTACTGAAATAATTACTATTATTGTTTTATGTTTGTTATTATTGTTTGTAATAATTTATTATACAAGTGAAATTTTGTATGTTAAGATTTTAAATACCCCGACACCAACATTTCCTCATTTCTCTTTCCTACTCCATCACCAGACCCTGTTCTATTTATAACCTGTTCATTGAGGCCATTCCAATGAGCCCAAACACCATACCTGTGCTGTAAGTTGGTAAAGGAGTTGGGTATCCTACAAATTCCAGGTGATGCTGCAGCATCACGCCAAGGTTACTATATTCTCCTAATATCATTGAAGTAACAGAATACCAAATTTCAAATCGATCAGACCTGTGGAAGATGCTCACATCCATTCATCAATTAGAAATGAGCTGATTATCTTCAAACGGCTGAACCGATTTTGATAAAACATGTCAAAGAACCATCGCTAGAAAACCTGCTTACAAATTAAAAAAACTGCATTTAAATCGGTTCACCCGTTTAAGAGCTACGGTGCCACAGACACACACACAGCGGTCAAACTTATAACACCCCTATTTTTGCGTCAGGGGTCAAATATGAATTTTGCGTAAGTTACAAATAGCACAAACTTTCGCGACACGAATTTACCTACAACATATCAGTCTCTTTAATGCCAACCTCTTTCAAAGTTTTGTGCCACATTTTCACACGCTTCTCAAACTAGCGGACGTAGCTCTTAGCTCTCAGGATATACGCTCTACCGTCGAGTGCTAATCCTCAAGCACCTCTCGACGGTCCCTGAGTTAAGTGGCTCCGAGGCTCAGTGGCTCCGTGGCTGCCTGTTCCTTTGATCCGAGTGGCCGTACGTGATCTTTTGGCGAGAACAGATTCGCAAGCCATGGGAACGGATGTGCTGAGTTGCGTAACACTGCTGGGGGTAATGTTGCAAAAAATGTTTCCGGTATTTATTAAGGAGTTTGGTACTTTTAGTATTATCTGTATAGGCACTTAAAAACCAAACTTATGTAGGTACTGTAAGGGGTACGTGTATGTATGTGGAGCGTCGTGGCGCTCTTAGTGTAGGGTATGTTAATTGTATTGCAGCTAAGCGTGTAATGTATAGATTCTCTTCAATGATGCACCGGTATATTATATTTATAGTATGTACGAGTATTTAATTAATAATTTATAGTTAAAACATATTAGAACATAGCTTCTGCCCGCGGCTTCGCCCGCGTGGATGTCGGAAATTATCCCACAGGAACGTGTAACATGTCCTAATTGTAATTGCGTAGCACTTACAATAGCAATGGGTTTAATTTTGACAGTTCAACAATTAACTGCGTTATTTACGTAATTTCTCGAACATAATTATTAAGCAATAGCTTCCACTCGGCGCTCTGGCGCGTCATCCCCTGGCTGGCCCGCCCCTCCACCCTCGTTCTGTGCGCCGTCGGCTCAATATCGCAGGTCATTCTTATCGTTCTAACTTTTAAACTATTTGTCCAAATTACTTAGTATAAAAGACAAACTTTATCTACATTAAATACCAAAAGCGACGAACGTATTTATTTTGATAAGAATTAACTAAATACTCTAAAATATGCAACGTAAAAAAAGTATTCAATTTAACTGTATTTATTGCTCACGGACGTCCCGGGAATGCCGATTTCCGGCCACCGTAGGCGCGGGCCTGCGGACGGAAAGCAACGGGCAGCTCGCCGTCCGATAAGGATCAGGCCCGGGTCGACGGTGCATCGTGTTCCACGCGCGCCTCAAAGAGATATCAGCAAAACTGACGGGGTCCGCTAGGGCCGATGCCTGCTGGGGTTGCGGGTAGTCCCAAGGGGAAACCGTGGCCTCTGGCAAGGCAAGGGAAGGAACACGGGTGGGTTTTAGTCAGTAAGAGTCTGACACGCCCTTCCGCTCCGCCCAGAGCGGGAGAAGTCATTGGATGATTAACCACCCAAAAAAAAAAAAAAGGCAGCGCACGCAAAATTAGATCTCAGAGGGCAGGAATTTTTCCGACTTACTTGATACTTATCGTTATATTATGGCCAAATCACATAAAATCTTTATAAATTGTAGCCTATGTGTTATTCTAATGTATAAGCTACATTATTGTAAAGTTTCATCAAAATCCGTTCAGTAGTTTTTGTGTGAAAGAGTAAC
Source organism: Conistra vaccinii (assembly GCA_948150665.1). Classification (NCBI taxonomy): domain Eukaryota; kingdom Metazoa; phylum Arthropoda; class Insecta; order Lepidoptera; family Noctuidae; genus Conistra; species Conistra vaccinii. Next base: position 9,867,316 of record OX411327.1, read on the forward strand.
AAACATCCATCCATCCATCCATCCATCCTCACAAACTTTCGCATTTATAATATTAGTAGGATAGGATTAATGTAGGGCAGTGTTTTTCAACCTTTTTCATGACTCGACCCCCTTAGTATGAAAAAAATTTTCGCGACCTCGACCATTTCAGAACGATTTGAACTCAGTCAAGATTCCCGCTGAGTCGAAGTTTCTGCAGCACGAAACCTAGCCTGATGTTCCCGAGTTGCAGAGAGCCTTGCCTCACGACCTTCCTCAGATTCCTGTGATCGAACTAATCTCATCCTTTTAGCATTTCTGCTACATTGGGAGAGGTTGGATCTTCTTCGAGGCATTCTTACCATAAAATAGTACTTACTACTTAACACACAGTTATTTAGTAAACACGTACTATCGTAAACAATTACATTATAAATACTTACAGATTATTATACAGTCTAAAATTATCACAGTTTAAGTAATAAGTGTTAAGACGTGTAAACCAATCGTACTTACTTTATAAAACAAAAGAATTGCTAGAAAAATTAATTACTAACCTGAGCTAATAAACTTATACTTAATAAAGAAAATCAAGAAAAGAAATGCCTAACCTATACCAAATACTTATAATATTTATATACAAACCCTAAATAAAAATTAAGATAAGTATACCGAAAATCAAGGACTGAAATGCCTAACCTATAACAAATGTTCGTCGTTATTCTTTAAATTGACATAACTTTTTTATTTATGAACCGATTGACATGAAATAAACACTAAATGTTAAGTGAAGCTTACTACAATATATTAGTGAAAACCGCATCTAAATCGAATAAGCCGTTTCTGATATTAGCGTGCACAAACACACAGACAAACAGACAAACCGACAAACAGACAAACAGACAAAAAAAAAATTAATTACAATCTCGGGTTCAGCATCGATATAATAACAACCCCTGCTACTTTTTTTTCATATATTTCCATTGTACAGACACCACTTTTCTACAATTTTATTATATGTATAGAATAGATATAGAAGATATAGATGAATGTGCCCGCCTATGAAGTGACGGCTAGTCGTCCGCTATTTCGTCATATAAAACAAATAGCTCCTATTCTAAATTCAAATATAACTTATCAGATAGTTCGAATGGTATATTCATAGCAGCCAGTACAACATAAGGTTGTAAATAGCATAAGCCCTTACAGTAGTACTTCAGGGATTCTGCAGGAGGTTTATGAACATTCAACTAAGTAGCAATAATGTGAGCAAATTATGGTGACCGTTATGGTTCCGATAGACGGGCAGATGTTTCCCTCAATCTTTCGATAACTTAAAACGCTGAATTACAGCTTGTATCTATTGTACTAATTTTAGTGGTTGTTACATTACAATAGGTAATACACACCAGAGGCAGACTTTTAGTTCCAGAGCTAGTCTATGAATAAACGTTTTTCAGAAAATCTGTTTTTCTAAACTAACAATTTGACCAAGTTGATTAAGTTGCATTGCTCATGATAACAAAGCATTTTGGAACAACCTTATTGCTTAGCAATAAAGGTAAAGTGGCCTCTTCGATCTTCAACATTTTCTTCAACATGATTTTTCTAACTTAGCGTGTAAACTCTTTATACTCTATACAGTCTATGTAGGCGACAATAATTACTTATGTACTTGCGGTTTTCCCGCAATCTTCATTATCAATTTTATTTATTATTGTTAATATTGGAAAAGTACCATTACTTATACGAGTATAGTCATGCCACATTACCTCCTTATTAAATACTTACATAATAATATGCTCATACGACAATGAACAGCCTTTGTCATAGCGCAGAAATATGGCGTGTTCTGATTCTCTGGTTATCTATGAAACTGCTGAAGACGGTCCATATCCAGGAGTAGTTGACTTGTTTCTCCTGCTTATTAATTTATATTAGGTATTAGTTCAAAAAGGTTATATTTTCAGTAGTTTACTCATTTGTGAACGAACAATAGCCTAGGTATTAAAACTGTTAAATTCTTATTTACCATTTCAGAATTTCCACCCGCCATAAGTTTTGTTTTATTCTAAACATTTGGGATCCTTTTAACTTATTTAATTTGCATTCGTGATACTTGAATAATTTAATCTTGATTGATACTTGAATCTGCAGAACTGCAGAAGGTAAGGGCGTCGTCCACCAGCGTTGATTTTGGCCCCATTGTGCGCCGTAGAGGTAAGACTCGCACTATAAGTGTAAAGTTTCATACATGCTTTTGACTCTTGACTGTACCTACAAATCATACTTTTCCCATCCTCCTTAACAACTAGCAACGGCTAGCAACGCCCTTGGCAGAAGGTAGTATTAATTCGGATAATGTATTATTCAATAAACCATAACAATTTTTTTACCCAGCCCATGTGTTCTAGGAAGTCACCAAATGGTTCAAAATTAGCTACTCGTTGGGAAATGTAGTTAAACAAAGTTTAGAAAACAGAAAATTTATTGCAATTTTGTAAAATAAATACAATTAAAATCCTTAAAATAATTGTACAAAACGAAACAAAATACAACAATACTTATGAACTAAGCTTCTAATTAATTTAATAAATTATTCGTTTTATTCTAAAATACTTTGTACGAATTTTCATAGTTATAAAACAATGCGATGGCGTAAAACTAAACTTACAAACTAAAGCTATTTACAATTCTTGTACTAGTCTAATAATCTCACTTTGGTAAACTGTGGTTAATGAGTTTCTTCTCTTACAGTAACACCTAAATTATTATTTATCTACTTATTCTAAGGAAAAACTGGAAAATCGTGTTCAAATGAACGCCGGGCAAAACACTTGTAACTCACAAAGATTATTCGCTAACATTATTTAAAATAGTTGAATCAATTTAGAATTTAAATCAAAAACAGCGTTTGAAAAATAGAGTTCTTGAACTTTAATCTCGATACATACATACACACGCATACAAAGTCACACACATTTACATAATATTATATTAACAACAAGCTAATGAACACATATAAAGACATGTTTTTATTGAGGTATAATCTATACTGCATTGATTGAAATATATAAAGAAAACTAAAACAATATAATGTTTTAGTTACACACATAATGACGAAGAAAACTCGAAAAGGTAGAGACATTAAAACAAAATTAAAAGGATATAATGAGAGTTTGTCTGGCTGGAATTTTAAAGTAATAAAGTAAAGTTTCTATGAAGATAAAATACGTTGCCACCCCATGAAAACCAACAATTCAGCAATTATGCAATTCATGACCAACTGGTTACATGAAAATTATTAACGCAAAGAAATTAAATTAGCAAGTCATACCTCGCAAATTCACAATGCCATGTTACACAAATTACTTGAAATAACTCACTCTAATGAGACGTGTAAACGTTTACACAAACAATTTTACAAACATGTGTATATTTCTCGAAGGTACCCACGAACAAAGTCGAAATCAACGCCGCTTGGTATTCTGCGCATAGCTGTTGCATTATACATAAGGACATGATTCGGGCGACGAGACATTAGTTCGCCGTCTACTGCGAGATGCATACAAAGTGTTCCATGACACTTGTATGAGAAGATATATGGCTGTGACGTCTGCACCTTTGGACTACCCGCGCAAAACTACCTTCAATGTATCTTCTATGCAAACTGCGCACTTGATGGTCGATATACAGCTGTCGCAGGCGCATCTTATTAAGATTTGTATCTTGCAGTTGTAAGAATAGTATGAGAAAATATCTTATGCATGGGATTTTAATACTTATCGGCTTTGAAAGATTGTGTTACTCGCTTCATCGGCTTATAATAAATTGCCAAGAGCTCAAGAGGATTTGTAAAATTTCAATATCTTAGTAGCATTGAAAAAACGTGGTGCAGCAAACGCAACGGGAACAAAGTCTAGAATTTGTCGTAACCGTGGTGCATCAACCAAAAAAAAAACTACTTGTTTTTACTGTGCTGAGAAGACGAAAGACGATAGACTTCATACGTATCCCAAATATGGTGACGTTTAAAATACATGAAAATGTACTCTAAACCTTAGAATAATAACGCATTCTAAGCTCTAAACATTTTTTCGATAGAAACACTAGCCCCCTTACTAATAAACGTTGTATATCGCCTGTATATAGTTACACACCGATTTCTCTCTTTCAGTCGTCAGTAATTTGACATTCGAAAGAAGAAGACAAAGCGTTGTGTAACTATACAGACGCTATACAACGTTTATTAGTAAGGGGGCTAGTATTCCACAAATTTTCCTCATATACCATAATAAAACTATTTCATTCACGGTGCTCTGATTTGATCTCGTGTTGCCAGCTCTCTGGGGCCTGAGACCGGTTCCCCTCTTCATTACTGACACACGGTACCGAGAAACGGACGTACCAACAATACGCACATTACGTTGCCACTACTTTACGAGGTTCACGTACGCTTGTAACATTTTAAATGAGATACTTCGACAAAAAAACAATGGTTTCGTGGTAAGACAGATATCTCAATCATTGCGTACAATGTGGGAATCGGTTAATTCAATGAGGATAAAATGAATTGGAATGCGGTTCAATTTTCATAATTGTTTTAAGTATTAAGAAGATGCTAGCCAATTTTTATCAAACGAAAAGAAATTTCTTGGTCTATTAACCCAGTAGTTCGGCCACATAGTCAATCATTTCTGACATTACACCACTAATTGCTGATAAATCTAAACGTACAGAAGAATACACATTCATCTCTCAAGAGCAACAAATCTACTTAAAAAATAAAACACTTTTTCAAACGGATGTCAAAGAAAAGTATCAAAAGACGTTCTGAAAAAATTCTGGCATCCCATGCCGCATATTTGTAAAACGTTAACCGACGCCCTACATCACTGGGAACGATTAGTGCCGTCTACCGGATTTAGCCACGACTATGTCATTAGATCAGCCACTTCCCTAATCCATACAACATCTCATACACAGCTCTACTAACACTCCATCCCTTTCAGGTTGGGCGACAAAGAAAGAGATGCAAGAATTTCTCTTTGACGTAAATGCGTGAGGATGATGGTGTTACCGGAACAGTCGTTAGATCAATCGGCGTGGCGCTACATGGGGAACAGACCAGCATTTGTCACCGGACCACCGGCGCCGCCGTATTTATAGCGACGCCTGCGCAACCCGTGGGCGGCGACACATCCACGATACATATTAAAGACAATAGTTAAAATATAAACAACAATCTACATAATTACCCTTGATTCCCTCACGATAACCTTAAGTTAACTAATACTGTTTTTACATTATGTACACTAAATTGTATTGTACTTCAATTTAACTCCTACTTAGCCGAAATTATTTCTATCATAAAACACTACAGAATCCTTCACACGAATAGTCTCTTCTATGGCAGTGTCCCTATGATAACTATAGTCCTTTAATACACTTTAAACTATTAGAAGTAAAGTTCTATCACGTAATGAAGCTGTAACTGGAGACACATATCAACGCGATGAATCCGGAGATTCGGACAATGTTCGCGGCACTGACCGGCTTCACTTCTTCTATGGGGAGTTTCTTGTGTTTCTCTCCATGTTCATGTCCATGGTTCTTTGTATGATTTTTCATCTTATGATAGCATAGCCTCGCTAGATTGTTCTGCATTCTTGGACAGTCGTAATCATTACCGTCGCATTGGCACGCTGTTAACGCGGCCGCTTTCTCCTGTTTTCTTAGGATTTCTATGGAGTTGAGGCACTTGTTGGAGCACTTTCTGCCTCGGAACATAGACCGGCAGAGTCTGTGGTAGTATTGAAGGGCGGTAGCACACTGTGCGTCGGCAAGGCAGATGAGTTGAGACAGACTGCAGGACGAGGTGGCGTTGGCTGCCCCCTTCAACACTTGAGGTCGACAGATGTCGATGCGTTGTTTTGCCTCCAAGCAGTATTCGTCTTCGCATTCACACTGTAACAAAAGAAAAATAAAATTAGTTTTTATTAGTAAATTTTCCAGATTTTGTATTTTTAAAGAGTTAGGTATACATGGCTTTAACACATTTGACGTGGCTGAGTTCATTCTTTCCGTATTACCTACCTACCTATCTGTATCTGTCTAGGATAGTAACCTACACAGCAAGAAAACACTACTATGGTAGGTATGAAACATCTTATAGATAGAAAGGAAACATAACACCAAGTAGATGTTTCTTATCAAATGTTTCAACCTACATGCCAGCCCAACGCTCTCCATTCACAAACTGCATTCGAGATTATAAAAAAAACACCTTATGTAAAAGAAAATCTATTAATAATTCAATGTAATAAAGTTTTAGGGAAACTCGTAAATCCTCGCGGTCCATGGCGCATAATAATAACGTTGTAGAACGTAAAATAAATTTTACGACACTAAAAATTCCGGAATCTATCCACTATCAAAATATGGCGTGATTTGTGAAATTTATAACTCGACACGGATTATTCGAACATTAACTCTGCTTAAATAGATGGCCTATAAGTTCAGCTTACTGAAATTACTTATATAGACTGCAGATTATTCCAAGGCCTTTAAAACAAATGACTGAGCATTTAAATGGCATGCATTAACACTACAATTTACCAGAACAAACGAAGGATCACAGAACACATAAGAATGCACTCATGAATAGCTAATACCGTATAAAATCGCAGTCTCGCTCGAACCGAAGAGAACGACCTCGGAAATTGGCAGTTGGTTCGTTAAGATGCAACAATCGGTTACGCTCTCAAAAAGGTCAATTTACCGGATATCTAGCGCGGATTAATGAAGACACGGCCGCCGTCTTACGCTTAGTTTTTTGTGAGAACGCAGCAACACCTGCACAAGAGTCGACGCTGCGGTAGGTCCCGATCAAGACGTCAAATCTCAAGGCTGTGCGCGGCCGCTCCTTTGCTTTGCCTTTCGATATATATTGCCCAACGTAGTAGGTACTCGTAATCACACTCGCTACTACGATATAATTAAAGGTTCGACCGGTTTTAGTTCAAATTGCTGCTGTATCTATGCAAAGTACTGACAAAGTAGAGAATATGTAAACGATAAAACTTACAATAAACGCACCTGCTTTATGTAAAAGTGTAACAGCAAAATTTAATGGATATTTAATTCGATAGTACGAAAGTAGTCCTTAAAATTCGTGTGCAAGATGTAAATAAGTTCGAATATGGTGTAATGTTTTCTGTAATTTAGTGCGAGGAAGCACCTGCGCGTCTGGGGGGTCCATGAGTGGCAGATAGGAAGGTTTTTTGTTGATACAATTGCGCATGGTGATACAATTTCATTACTTCGTTGACTGTAACATTTAGCACAATGGGCTGTATTTGTCAAAGGTCAAGTATGAAAGCGTTGTAAGTAAGACGATTTTCTTTAGTCTAGTATTTCGTATTTATTCTTTACTGCTAAATATTTCAATTATTAGGTATTATATAATCAGTTCTCCAGGATAAAATATCTGAAATCATTCTTGAGTTCCTGATATGTTTTTAACATAATAAAAACAGGTAGTCTTCACGGGTGTTTTCTCGTGGACCTACTTTTTTGTCCTACCAGTAGGTCCACAAGGGTATGTTATTTCTGTTGGTCCTACTGAACTGTTGAAACCAACATGAACCTCCTGTGTACAGAAATTAGACTAGGTGTGGTTTCAGTTGTCCTACTGCTTTCATTGAAAATAATACAAAGAAAAATTACAATATTGCTTTATTATAATATAAAAGAACAAACTTAACATTTCATTAATATTTTAACTTATTAATATTTTGTCATATGTAGATAAAACTTAAGTTAATATTTTATTAGTCAAAAAGAAATAAATGGCTGTAAATGTTATATCAGCATCATCGATATTCTTTTAAGGAGGTATGTACCAAAAGGGAGGTCCACGCAATATGAAACACTCATAACAGCACTGCTTCGTCACAGCAAATAACTTGTCATTTGTCTTGAGCAGACCGTTCTCCGGCGAAGAAACGCCTGCAAGCCACCTAGTCACACGTAGTGACTCCTAAAATTCTTTATACAGGAGATTCATGTTGGTTTCAACAGTTCAGTAGGACCAACAGAAATAACATACCCTCGTGGACCTACTGGTAGGACAAAAAAGTAGGTCCACGAGAAAACACCCGTCTTCACCAACTCGTACTAATTTGGCTACAATGTTACAAAACTTTATGAGACAACTAAGAACATTAAATCTTCAAGCTTAACATATTATAGTTTTTTTCTGAAATTAAAATTACCAGACGCAAATTAGCTGAACAATCTTACAGCCAATATTGTTGTTGTTGTTTTAAACGAAGTAAAGATAATGAAGATTGTATGTGCTTAGTGCTTATAATAAAACGTTTGTTTCTTCGTAGATAATTTTGCTGTTGGCAGGCGATGGATTCACTGAAAATCGTTTTACAGCCGTTAAATTATGATAAGGTGCAGACAGTGTCAATAAAATTATTTAATTAGGTGTAGGACGTTTAAGTGCATTTTATGTCAGTTTAGTGTAGACGAGTTATTTATTTAGTTTCAGTACCTACTTATGGTAATTTAGAGAAACGAGGGAGGGTCTTGTCGTAACGTAAGTAAAGAATGTGACTTTAAGAGAAAGAAAGTGATGAAAAGTGATATGATTGCTGATAGAGACTGTATAAAAGAAAAAAACCGGCCAAGTGCGTGTCAGATCGGACCACACGCAATGAAGGGTTCCGTAGTTGGGATGAATTTATCGCAATAACAAACTTTACTATGTAGTTGAAAAACTTGTTTTCCCATACGGAATGTATGGGAGAACATGTTTTTGCAACCGCAAATGTAAGTTCATCATCATCATCATCATCAGCCTATTAATGTTCCCACTGCCTGGGACACAGGCCTCCTCTCTGTGAGAGGGAGTGGGCTGTAATCTACCACGCGGGCCCAGTGCGGGTTGGTAGATGTCACATAATAGGTATATCTTCGAATTTTTTGGTTCTATGACATGCCGGTTTCCTCACGATGTTTTCCTTCACCGTTTTGAGAGCAGTGGTGATGAAATTATTTACACAAAGTAAACCCAAGCAGGCGCGCTTGGGTTCGACCCACTCGTAAGTCGGGGCCGTTACCACTGGGCCACCACTGCTCTCAACCATTGCTCTCAAATGTAAGTTGGTCGATTATTACTCGTTAGCTGTGATAGTTTTCCTTTTAATTTCGTTATACAGGGTGGCAGGGACATCGACGCGAAGCCGGTTACCATGGATTCAGTACATGATTCTGAACCCCCCTGCGTTGAAATTTTTCGTCGGTTATTAAAAAGAAAATCAGCTGCTCCATACATTTTGACCGCGTAGGTAGGTATTGCACTTTTCTATGAAACAGCAGATTTTTTTTTAAATAACCGACGAAAAATTTCAACGCAGGGGGGTTCAGAATCATGTACTGAATCCATGGTAACCGGCTTCGCGTCGATGTCCCTGCCACCCTGTATGTATATATTACTGCCGTGATTTTTTTCACATATCCACAATTTAGCTGGCAGGGGGAGGTACACTTGACTCTAGCAAAAAATAGCACTGTAAAGCTTAAAGCGCAGGCCACACCGCCAGCTAGCGGGCGGGCGGGCGAACATCGTTTCACCTCTTTACATACTTCGATTCACACCGCGAGCTACAATATTTCGCGTAGTTTGTATAGTTTCCTTCGTTCGCTTCGCCCACGCCCGCCCGCTAGCTGGCGGTGTGGCCTGCACTTAATATTTCGCAAACGGACTCCTGAATCCAAAAATTGTTGTCACACACCCACACCATGGGCTAGACGAGAAAGATTTTTTTCATGATTTTATTTTACCACTCTCGGCGTGATTAATATGCCAAAATGCCATGCATGCCCATGCCAAATTACAGCTTTCTAGTACGAAGAGTATATCTGACGAGCTAAGCCGCGGACTGACGGACATGGACACACGAAACTTTAGGGGTTCCTGATTTACTACGGAACCATAAAAAGGTACTGTGTCAACCCCAAAAATGAAGGATTAGGGCTATCATCTTCATTATCCTCTTGATGTTGACTATGATGCATGATTAAATGGCTTTAAATGATTTTCTTGCATTTACCTACGTAGAAGGACAGTTTTTCTGCTATCTCTTTTCATCATCTATATGTCATGTGCTGAAGCACACCCAGTTTGAAATCATGTCTCACATAGCCTGTAATTATGGTGGATTTAAACTTGGTGTCAATGATTTAACTCCAAAATGAGTCGAGCGAAAATTATCCCAACATTATTCGATGGAAGATTCCATCTCCATGTATATTTAGACCACATTTCCAGACATTACGATGATACACTCTCTCTTCACAGGAACATCGTATCTGCTAGCTGTCTCACTGCTGCTGTAAGTGCATTAGCACCACTTGAGCCCACATGTAGCAGTGACGTGTTAATTGAAAGATCAAAATTGTGCATAAACAGTACCAGGTTGCTCCGCCTACACGGGGGAGTTACACAGTTATTGAGATTGGTGTTTGATTTGAACCGGAGTGCTTCTAAAAGAAACAGAGATTCTAGTTTTGTAAAATGAGAAATCTCGCTTTTCTACTCCTAAATTTTAGCTTCAGAAAAAGGTCTGAATTATGGCCGTATTTAGTTATAAAACATGCCATAACCAAACCTAGATTTTTACTTAATTGACATTTTTTAATAGCTGTTCCAAGACCTAGTTGATCTACTTAGACCAAACTTTACAATTATAATGTTAAATGTGTCTCTGGGAATATCTGCCACAAAATAGTGAACCCCAATCGTGCATATAATATCAAGGATTACAACCAAAAAGGTTGGATGCAGTTGTGTAAACTGCATGTAACCTCAACCGCAATTTTCTGCCACCGGCTGCCACGAAACGTTTCTCACGTTCAGTACACAAACATTCAGAAACAATAATAAAGCCAAAAGTACGCCAGCTCTGTTTATCACGTGCCCCCACCACGTGAGTGATTCGCCAGCATTCTTCACACATTTCTTCCCAGTTTAGAATCATGAAATCTTTATAGCCCACATTAAGATGGGGAAATGAACGCTGAATGCTAAGATGGCGTTAAAGTATTCAAAATGGCGGTTAAGTATCCAAATGGTTTTCGGGATTTGCGTTTAGGAATTTCGTTTTCGGAAATACGTATTTAATTTGGTATTGTTTGGTACCTACTTCGAAAATAGATTTAGCAGACTACGTACGAGTGTTTCAGACACATTTTGATCATTATTTGAAATTCAGCGAACAACGTAGACCGAGCTGTACTTCATAGTCATGGTAGGTAATAATTTTCGCACATTTCAATTATCCCTCCGTTAAATAATAATAGGTTTCAAACAAACAATTTGCTACACACTTTTCCTTTCATGTCCAAGAGCATGAAATTTCAATGTGTGCACAACACACAATCATATTTGTTTGACAGCAGTCGCAGGCGCACAGAATTGTTACTTGGTCCAGCGAGAGGCGTGCTAGGTACCAAGTTAGTTCACGAACGAGGTCGTCAACCGCGACCCTCGACGTTCCTTCGTGTCGGACAAATCTGCCCACAACGTCTAAATTAGATTTTATTGCGGGGCGTCTGCTACATGCACCTATACAGAACCAAATAAGCAAGACCTCTTTTCTCCCATACTGCTTAACGAACTACGGCTCATAAGTTACTGGGCGTATCCCCAATTGAGTGAGGCGTAAGCTGTAAACAGCTGTTATGAGGGTAATTGTGACAAGTCTGAACTCTGAATAATCAATCTGAATAGATTCATGCTGCAGTTTATAAATAGATGATGACTACAGTTTACCAGTGGCTGTTTGGAAGATAGATTTATTAGATAGTGAGTTCACTTTCAATAAGGAAACGTTTAAACTTGAGCCATGTTATGATTCTTAATCATATTGGTACACTTTGCAACTATGTTCTATTAGTAAACCAGAAAATTGGAGTGGACGTTCATGTGTTTTATTTTCCTTATTTTAAACTAGTTTTGCCCGCGTCTTCGTCTGCGATCCAGGATGAAAAGTAGCCTATGTCCTTCTTTAGGTCAAGGTCTAACCCTGTGCCTAATTTTATTCAAATCTGCACCCTAATTACGTAATGCATTTTCAATTTTAAATTGAAACCAATTGAAAAAGATTGCCAGTCCATTGCTTCATAAGTTCGACAAAAAAAAATTGAGCAGATTATTTTTGTCGAACTTATGAAGCAATGGACTGGCAATCTTTTTCAATTGGTTTCAATTTAAAATTGATCGTGCATTGCGTAATTGGGGGGCCGTTCATCCGTTTTAGCCTCATTTTCGCATATTAAATAAGATTTAAGGAATAAGAATTGGTCCATTGTTACAAAATAAGTTTCAGACAATTATGATATTGTATGCTTACTGTAACTAGAATATTTAACATAGCAATAAAACAGTGGTCCCCGAACTAGGCAGTGGCAGCGCCTGTATCTTGGGAGCCTGAGTTGCTTTATCATAAAATTTTATTTACTGATACCTACACTATATCTAAGCCTACCTTTACCGTACCTAATGCACTTGTGTGACATAAAATTATATTACGAGAACTAGGCTTTCTAATACAATTTCAGTACACTGTGTAAGCAACGCGTGAATGAAGATACTCTTTGAACAATGCTCCATTACTAGACTCAGTGAATGTAGCCGGTAGTGTCGGATACATATTCAAGAATATTATTAGCTTGCATATGGCCTAACATACTCCTAGTTTGGTATTTGCAAGTATAGGTACCTATACATACAGTACAGGGTAATAATCTCTGTTCGGACTACGATTTCCTTATCGTCTTTTTGGAACTTTATGGCATGCATAAATCATGTAGAAGAATAAATGACTAACCCCCTTACAAATAAACGTTGTATAGCGTCTGTATAGTTACACAACGCTTTGTCTTCTTCTTTCAAATGTCAAATTACTGACGACTGAAAGAGGGAAATCGGTGTGTAACTATACAGGCGATATAGAACGTTTATTAGTAAGGGGGTTAATCTATGAAACAAGATGAGGATATTTGACAGCATATATGCATAACCGAGAACGTTCCCATCAAACAGTTTTCACCCTCGTCGCTCTCGTGCCGTTAGTACTTTAGTAATCATCATTCTCCTAATTTATCTGGGGTTGTTGCAAACATTACTTTTCTTCCATACTTCTCTATTAGTCGTCATCTCGGTAGTCACCCCCTTGTCTAGCCATATCATCTTTCACATAGTCCATCAATCATATCTTTGGTCTTTCCCTACTCTTATATGCTCTTATGAGCTCCTGAGCTCCACGATTACTGACAAATGCTTGCACTGACTGGACAGGTCCACTCAAATCTGTGTGGTTCTTTCCTCAAAAGACCATTTCAGACACTAATCTACATGGTTCTCATATAATGGCTTGACCAAGATAATGTCTGGACTTTAAAAGAGACCGTGACCTCTGAGTTTGTTTCGGCCTTACTTCTCAGAGTAAACACCGACCTCAACTTATTTAAAAAAAAAAAAAAATATATGACGTGTAAATGATCGATATCCTATTAACAGAATAAACAATTTCATTTTATAGCCAATATAGCCATCCACAGTCATACTCAAAACTTTTCTCACGACATTTTCTTCTTTTTGTGCTTTAGTAATAAGGTTTAAAATGGCTCGACAGGAACAGCTACATATATCTCAAATAAGTGAAGAAAACATTGACGTCAACTCATAGTCCCAATTAAGAGGTAGAACTTTCCGGGTCACATCGGATAGGTATATTCGTCATTATTTAGATTGGTATATAAGTACGGGTGTTATCTGTGTAAAAAGTAACAATTTAAATATGAGTAAGACACATAAATTATACGAAACAGAGGTACAACGCCCGAACAGTGTAAGCCAGGACCATCTGGAGTTGGATTTTGAACAACTTGATCCCATTTCAGTAAGTATGTACATACAACAGGAATTAGCTGTTCGTAGAAGACCTACCCAAACAAATATAAGGCTCATAACTTCCTACTCTTTACGTTCACTAGCTTATAATAATGTGTGTTTACATCCGCTGGACGGCTTACTTGTCACTATATACATAATCGTTAAATCTGTCAATGTTAATGTTGGACATCCGCCAAAGTATCTCAGGCAATCTCGTGTTAATTCACTTTTCACGTTAGATATAAAATTATACATAAATTGCACATAAAGTAATGAGGTGTCAAAATATTTGCAGTGCTAATATTGTGTGGTACCAGGTAGAAATTAAATTAAACATTCCAGCATTATTTTATTGCGTCACGAATCCCTATATGTATAATATGTATATCTCAGAGATGCATTAAAATTGATGAAGCGAGATTTGGATATCTTCTAGTCGGACCTTTATTTTGCGTAACCTATGGTAGTTTTAGCCAATCAATCTGCCTAGCCTTTTCTCTTTCTATGTTGAGGTCGGCTTCCAGTCTAACCGGATACAGCTGAATACCAGTATTTTACATGGAGCGACGGCCTATCTGTAGTTTTAGCCATTGCTAGTGTTTATTTGTAATCAAAGATTGTTAGTTGCAATGTTCATGTTATTTGTACCATATACCATAGTGACTTGATACTTGATATTTATAATAAAGGGTTAAAGTTAATCATGACTTCAAATTTGAGCTACAGGTTCTGGCTTTGGAACATTATAAACCACTCGGAAATAAACTTCACCTGACAGAAGTCAAACACAGCTTACATTTATAAGCTCTTTTCCCTTCTTTGGTAGACGTTAAAGGCACTCCCACACTCTCGGGGACACATGCTGGTCGAGCAAATTCTAGGATCTTTATTTTGAGGGCCCTATGGTTAAGTTTTAGCTAATCCTAATGTGGCATGTTTGTTATCTACCATAGTGAGTTGATATTAGGCTGCAGTTAAACAACTTAAACTAGGCTTTATAAGATTAGGCACCACAGAAATAATCCAGTTTGGATTTTCTCCGCCAAAACGAAGGCTCAACTTACATTCATCAGCTCCTTCCCCTCTTCCGTCGAAGTCAAAGCGATCAGAGCATTCCCACACTCTCGAGGACACGCGCTGGACTCGGTGGGCTCAGTCAGCACAGCTTCGCACATCATCATGTAGTTGCCGAGCGCGGCGCCGCAGCCGGTACGGTAGGCGCAGCGCGTGCGCGCCTCGTTGCACGACATCGCGCCGCAGACCGCTGCGCACGCGGCCAGCAACGCCGCTACCAGCCACATCACCTGGAAAGATGATTACCAGGTTAATTGTCTATCTACACAGAATTCCGTCGTCTCGATAGGTTCTTCTGGCATGCTAGCATTGGACTCTATGTTTTCACTACATCAAAATGTTAGATCAATTCTAAGCATTCAGTCGACGCAATATCTAATAGAATTATGAGCTCTATGATATACTAACACCAATCTCTGCTAAGGAGAACCGTGAAAGTTAGTTTCATCATCACACATCTAGTAAA
Source organism: Conistra vaccinii (assembly GCA_948150665.1). Lineage (NCBI taxonomy): Eukaryota > Metazoa > Arthropoda > Insecta > Lepidoptera > Noctuidae > Conistra > Conistra vaccinii. The sequence goes on from OX411327.1 coordinate 9,882,804, forward strand.
ATTACTTGAAATAAACCTGTCTCTCTGCTTCAATCCAAAGAACAAGCAGTTCATTATCCCTTATATCCCTATTACCTATAGTTGTAGAGGCTATATTGTGGTTCTTGCGCAAACGCAAGCTCTAACCAAATCAAGCTTAAGTTGCAGTCAAAATGCAAATTCCGCTTTACAAAGTATTGACTACAATGTATCGATAATGAAGCCGTTTCCGAGTCCGACGTAGTGTAGTGTTACGTTCTCTGCCTTCTCTCGCCGTCTCTCGGCATCTCTCGGGATCTCTCGGTAACTCTCGGTTAATCTCGCGCTTACTCGGGCATGTTCTCGGAAGAGCCGAGCAGCTTCATAAACAAACAGAATCGCGTCACGTCCACTCATCACTCGCTACTAACTTACACGTTTACCGTAACACTGAGATAGGGTTGACGATTAGTTGGTCTAGTATGGGCATAAGTTAATTTCGTTTTACGAATTAGATTAAATGCGTGATGAAGTGAATATAATTATCTTGATGTACCTACCGTGCATTATATCTGCCTATGTACCTAAACCGCGGATTCGGAGAATTCTAGTGTGCAGGGAAAATAATGTGAAAATAACATTTTTTTGTTTTAAATCTGTATGTTTTTAAATTATGTAAATACGTGTGTGTAAATCAAAATAAAAACATTTCTCCGCAATAGATACAGCATTTTTTTTAAGGAACTCTAGGTACCATCTTCATTATAATTAGGTTTATATGAAAAAAAAGAATAGCCCCATCAACTATACTCTAGCTCTAGGTCCAGATACAATTTCGTTTCCTGAAAAGCAGGTAACTAACGTTAAAAATATCCCTTGACAACCCTAATGTTAAGAGACAAGAGTATAAGTAAGGTCGTCGTCCGGCGAAGAGTCCCCGATGCAAAAAGAAAACAAACTGACAACTTAAGATGTCCACCACTCACAGGAGCGAGTATAACATTACAATAACAATTGTTACCTGCATTAAAACATCACCCTTATTAACATACAAATAAAGACTACGCCGCAGTAGCTACAGATAAACAGCGTACCCTACGTGAGCTGTTTACTTTAGTAATTCAATTACATAATAGAATTACAATCAAGACTAATATTTGAGGAGTACTTAGCGTGTAATTTTTAGAGAGTTGGGGCACATGACTATGCTGAGATTTACTTTAAACAAATAACATTTTGACTGTGATTCTCTGAATCGAATAATTCGAATTGATGTATCATCTATCCACGTAGCTCTTACAATTTTCTTAAAACACTATTTCATTGTGTCAATGTTTATGCAACATCTCAAACCCGCTCGACCAGAGAGACCAGAATGGAAGTTAGTGTCATTATAGCACATGATTCGTGCAGTTGGAACTGGAAAGCGCATACCAAAACACAGGACAATTCTAGGTAGGAGATTGTGTATGTTAGATGACAAGAACGTTAGACTGGCCATGTCGAGATAAAATCAAACGTCAATATTACACAAACGAAGTCGTGAAGCCCGCAGTCGTGACGACTAACCCAACACAATATCTGTGGCACCAAACTCGAACCAACGTGGTAAACATTATCTAAATCAAAATCCGAGAAAGGCATCGCTGTGACATTTCTAGAGTCGTAATCCAAACGGCGAGCGGTTAGCGGGTAGGTGTGAAAAGCGCCTAGTAATTGCTCGCACACAGTCAACAAACTTGGCTGAGCTAGCAACACACGTGAAAATGTACCACGATATGCTCCAAAAGCGTTTGTGTACAATTCGAAGACAAAATTTGTATCTAAGTAAGTACTGACAAAACGATTTGCAGAACAGAGAGTCAATATTTGTCAGTTGGCTCTACATTAGCTTTCAACCATAAAATTGCATATAAACTACGAGAATAATGATTACTTACTGCAAACCTTTTCCAATGTCTTTATAAACTCTTAAAACAAACATAAATTATCTAAAAGAAAAGACGTTACGCATAAACGTAGCATGACTACATTATGATGTAGTGCGGCTGCGGCTGCGCGCGCGCCGCTCTAACCAGAAACACAAACAAGTCGTGTTCCCGCGCAGCTCATTATTTCATGTCGTTAGGCGCCAACTACGAGGACAAATAGCTACCGAACATGTTCACAGACCATACTTGCATGCTTTTGGAATACCAGTTTACGAGAAATTCCGTAAAGAGCTAATTTTGTTAGGCAAACGCTTTTCGTTTTTGCCTGGTCTAAATCCTTTTGACTGAAAATAAACTTACTATCTTGGTCTCTATTTTCTGTATATGGTATTACTTGATCCTAGGCTGTAACTTAGGCTTGTGCGTGTTCTGTTGGCTCTATTTATGGCCCGTTAAATGCCTTATAGGTCTTATTTTAATATATCTTCTTCATCCTTTCATTTCTTGCGCTCCCAGAGGGGACATTTGTGAGAAAATACGGACTACATTCCAAACTTGGGTAAACCGCTAACCTGGCATATTACTGCTGGCTAACCACCAAGTGGTATTAAGATGAAACTTCTATAATGACCAGTTTCTAAGTAAAGCAGTTATAATGATAATGACTAGCATCCACGGTTACTCACTCAATTTCAAGTTCAACCGACACCAGATTTAACGGTAGACGGTAAGTACATTTTGATTTATCACCACTACACACAAACTAATGATACTGAGTATATTCCTCTTCTAAACCAATGCCTATAGTGCTGATTTACGATGCTCGTTTTTATGGAGTCGGTTATAGGAGTATAGAATCGTCTCAAGACGCGTTGTGTTCGAATATAAATGATAGTATTAAACCGCTTTCTAAAACATGTACACCTGCTTGCATATTGAATGATACCTACACACAATTTATTAAATAAATATTGATAGTGGAAATGGAATTGATATGGAAACATGAGAAGCATGCGCTGAAAATGAAATTATTTCTGATTTAGTAATAGATTTAGGTAGTGTTTCAGCAGATGCGTCCGAATTTGCGAAAGATACACACATTTTTGAGACTCTCGAAGACTCTCCAAAAGGAAGAATAACCTATAGGCTATTAGGTAACTGATAAACAAAACATACTCGTATTTCCAAGCAACATTTCCCAAGAAAAATACGAAAATTTTCCGCAGTAGTAAATAAATAATACATAATGCAGAGAAAACCTACTATGTTTTTACAAAGTAGGTAGGTATCTTCTTGTATAAAGTAACATAAAGCTAAGATAAAGAAACGTAATACTGAATACATACAATGTTATCAAACGACGCGCCATGTTATTCCAACAATGTTACAATTTCCATTTTAATTTAACTTGCTGGATTAACATGTTACATTTGGATGTGAAAAGCATCAGATTTCATCTCCCACGAACTAAAGTAGATAGTAGAAAGGTAGGTGCTAAAACTAATAGTAGTAGAATGATAATCTAACCAGTAGCGTACAAAGATACAAAGGAAATAGCTCAAGTCCCGACTAAGATTTAGGTATCTCCAAAATGATACCGAAACGATATATTTCAATAGCGATTAATGTAAGCAAAATAGAAATGTAAATACCAGAAAAAGGACTACATATTAATTAAATATACATATTTATAGGACAGTATTAAAGATCTCTTTATCTACAACCTTCGGTAGCAAGTTGTAAATCATGCTGATACTTTACGACAATTTCATTCTTGAATCCGTCAACAATAAAGCGGCGCAGTGCAAAGTCCTTAACAATTAATTTATTAGCATAAACAACATTCATTTAACACTCCACGCTATCATTTAACTGCCCCATTAATACTAAATCAAACTAAACACAACTTACGCAACATAAAATGAAGTAATTACAAGAAAACAAGTGATTTAGATAAGGTTATCTTGTGTTTCCGAATGTCTGCATTGCGTTATCTGTACGACCAATATTGTTAGACCTCTTAATTGACCCGCGCGAAATTATCTTGGAATGAATAATAGGGCACTTGAAGTGTCAATTAACATTGGGATTATTTGAGTTGTTGCAATAATTGCAGATAATGTTTTTTTGACTCAACCGATTTCCCTATGCTGACGGCGAGTCTCGATTTGTCATTGGTTGGTTGTAAGTTTAATCAGGTCGTCTTGCATCATGAATTCATGATGATACAAATTTATATGAGCAGTCAAACCAAGGTTATTTTTTGGAGAAAAAGCAGAATCAGATGAACTATTTTTATGAGATAGAGCAGAAGATTTGTGGCAGTCAGAGCGAAATTGAGATAAGACGTAAGCGAAATTGTGCGACGGCACATAAAGGAGACAACACTTATCTTTATCGATTTGAAATCATTCTTCATGCTTCATGTAAATCTCATGAGGTTGTTACTAATTATGTTTTAGCGCAACCACATAACTAACTGCTTCCGAGGAATATTTTGTTATGTTTAATCTTAAGCGTGACCTGCTAAACTCGTGTGTATATTATTATTAGGTATATTTCGCAGAATGTTGTGGCCTACATTCAAACAAGGATCTATTTCTATGATGGAAAGCATTGGTTTACCTCCATAGAATATAAAATAAATTATATTCACGCATATAATATGCTTTTATTACCTAAATGTAATTTTAGCTTTTCCTACTCGATTTGAACGTGAAAATCTTTTACAATATCTACTTTGAATCATCATCAGCCTATTAAAGTTCCCACTGCTGGAACAAGGGCCTCCTCTCTGTGAGAGGGAGTGGGCCGTAATCTACCACGCGGGCCCAGTGCGGATTGGTAGATGCCACATGTCTTCGAATTTTTGGTTCTAAGACATGCCGGTTTCCACACGATGTGTTTTCCTTCACCGTTTTGAGAGCAGTGGTGATGAAATTATTTACACAACTACTTTGAATGATACAATACAATACGTATTTTTTCATTCGTTAGCTTTGCAATACTTTTATTTGCCGTTTTACAAGTGAATTTTGTGTTATCACGACTTTAGCGCGTTTGCTCAATGTCTCAGTTTTGTAAACTCTTTAGTAACACTTCTAACGAGGTTATCGCTAATTGTTTGTCACCCGATTAACGCCATTGTTAGACCTTGGTTGATAAAAGTTCAGAAGATACCGACTGTATCATTTTAAATTGAAATGACGTACTTTTAAAATACAGATTAATAAATACATACGTGATTGCAAAATTAGAAATTGTAATCCTAATAAAATGTTGCAGTTGTTATGTCTAAAGTGACTGCTACACGGTTGCCAACCGCGTCCCCGACAGAGGTGATCTTGGTTGGCGACCGGCAAAGTTGTTTCAACGTTTGCTCGTAAACCATCATCTACACGGTTGTAAACCACCAAGGTCACCTCTGGTGGGACGCGGTTGGCGACCGTGTAGCAGGCGTTTATTAGACGCTACGACGCTACCCATAAAGGCTATACGGTATACGGTACGAATCCGTAACATAAACATTGTATAAGTAGGTACTTATATCAAACTGTAAATCTGAGTTCCATTTCTTAGTAATAGTGAAGATAATTCCCTCAGTGAATGCGGCTAACCTTGTTTCAGCGAACACACGGCAACAGTACACCTATTACAGTCGCAGAGTCGCATAAAATGCAAGAACACAACGCATGCAGATACAGCTAATGTTCGCTGCACCGTTGATTGCGAGAACTTTATACGTCCATATCCGAAGAATGGTGTTTAATGGTGTAATGAAAATAAATAAATATACTACTACTACTAATGAATATTGTATTATAGTACTTTTATACTGATAAATAAAGCAATTTGTGCGAAATTATTCTCTAACCACCTACCATTCCAAAATATTCAAAAATGCAGAAATGTTCAAGTTTTCACTTCTACCGGCTCTCCTGGAGTGCATCCTGTTGTTTCTTTTTTACCTTGTTTTCACTTATAGAATCAAAATGAATAATGTACCCAGGATTTGTAATATCTTTAAAAGAGTGTCCTTGAAGTTTCTTGCCCGTTCTCCTCCATAAAGATCTACGTTTTGGAATGGACAACTAGCTTCAACTTTCTGACTAACTGACCGACTCTTTGACAGTTCAAAAGTGCCTGTAAATGAAATAAATGCTTTGAGTAAGTACTCGAAATTTCTATTCAGAGTCAAATAACACCTGTCTTTTAAGCTCAAAATCTGCAACTTTGCCTTTAATCTGAGAGTTTAGCTCAAATCTGTAGTTTTGGGGGCTTGCTCAATTTTTTTTTGCGAAAATAGGAATGTACTTACATAGTACCTTCCCAAGTATAAATTAAATGATAGAGATTTTTAATACTACCCGGGAATATTAGATATTAATCTGGTAATCACAATGCTGAGACCAATAAACTAAGAACGCGTATGAACTCCACTGAAGAGGACAATTAATAATAATTACCATACAGTAAAGATAATATAATTTATTATAAATAGCAGTTTATGTCAATTTATTTATCGCACTTAACATAAACCTATTATGACTTTTAATCATCATTATAAGGTAGTTTTTAATAATAATGTAAGTACTTAATTATTACTTACATTTACTATGAAAAAAGAATAAGTACGTTATTTGTCAGATATTTGAAACATCTTTATTTATATTTCCCAATATTTACTTGATTTAATACTATAGTGAGGAAAACAAGGTTCTTGTGAACACCCATTAACTCTCATTTTAGCCTACCCAAGTACACAACAAGCGGCAGATTATGCGGGCAACACTAAAGATGTTTGGTTTCACACAAATCTCGTGTTACCAGTATAATAAATTATACAAACCAAAGGGCTCTCAACGAGGCGTAATCCTTAGCTACGTCTGAATATATTCGCAGGATTCAGCTCTTATTACTTAGCGGGGTTGATGACTCAGATGCAGGAGCTAATGCAGTATTTGATTTGAAGAGTGAATGCTTTGAAGCAAAACATTACCAGGCAGTTAACTATTAAATGCATTCAGTTTGCAATAAGAGAATAAGAGGCTATCATGTGACAAATTGACTATGCTTTGTCACTTGATGTTATGGTTCATATGAAGATCATGATAATAATTAAAACGAATGTTACTTATCAGTTTCCCTCTGTTGAATAATAAATATGCATTAAATCTTCACTCTTAGAGTCATTAGTTTTCAATGTTTAAGCAAACCTGGAAAAGAAAACCAAAGAGAGGACAAACAAAACCGACAAAATGGATAGCCTGACATCCCTGGAAGGACCCCGATCCTCCGGACCTTAGAACTTTCTTTTAAGGACGAGATAGTTGGAGCCAAGCCATGACAATAAAATTACTAGATGGTCACACACGATCCTCAGCACCAAAGAATCATGTATTAAGAAGATAAAGCAAACCTGTCCCCATCAACACAGATTCAGTTGAAAGAAACTTGAATATTGTTTGTTGTTACACGAACGGATGCAAACTGATTGGCTCCAATCCAAAGGACGTCCGGCTCAACACCACTTGAGCTCTCGTTTTTGCAGTAGGTACCCATCCAATGGAAAACATATCAATATACATGCAAGTGTTCACTACAATGTTATAAGCATAACAATAATATAGCTCCACAAATACGAGAATCGACATTTGGAAGCAATATACAATCTCAGCAAAAAATCGAAGCTAACATCTACTTACTTAAAACTTGCGTAACTTTTAACAAAGAACATCTTAATTCTTATTTCATACAGGTAACATCGCTTGATCTCTTCGACAGGACAAGGTAAAAGAACTCAAAAAAATGAACAGTAGCAAGTAAAAAAGGGCAAGTCAAAAGGGCCGCAGGTAGCAACTCTAACACTTTATTATAATTGTCTAGTTGTGCGTTCAAATAGAACACATTAGCTACTATTTCGGGTTTTAAGACGAGGTGAATTATATTGTTCCCTTACTTTCAAACCAAGTACCCGTAAGTAATAAAGGGCTTACGATGTCTCAATAAATACTGCAAGAGAAAGACGGCAAACTACAGTTATCTGCAGTATCTACTCATCATAGTGGCATTAGTGGCTGTGTTGCCTGACGAAGTGGCGACTGATCGATCTGTCTCCTAAAACAGATGTCGATTTTGAGTCTTCTCCGGAATCTACAAATTCGTGGGTTCAGATGTAAGGACACACCATGCTGGTCATAAATCATTAAAAAGGTCGGTTTGGGAGACAAATTAAGACATGTGGCTTGCAGCTGCAAGGGTCAGAATTGTAGATAGCGCGTCCACATTTTTTGTTTCCAAACATCGAAATGAATATGGCAGTTCTAATTCAAGTATGGAGTGGAGATCATTCGCACGCGTGACCAAAAGGAAAACAACGTTTGAATATAACGCAATCGGTTTTGGTAACGACGCCGATAAAACGGTCGTAAGTCGTAACCGTTCAAACGTGTTACCGTTTCGCAACGAGACACCTCGTAAATGTTTTGTTAGTCCTTTAAATTTTTCACTTAACTTATTTTCTTATACAATTTAATATAAGAACAAAGGCGTCAATAAAAAACTTATTTAGGTTTACATTCAATATAATGAAGTATAAAATAAAAGTTTGATTTGAATCGTATGCATCATTGCTACCAAAAATGCGAAGAGTATAAAATACTGAGAAAACAGTTGTTCATTTTCTTTAGATATGAATGCGCCTCCATATAGAAACCCATAAACAAACAAACGCCTATATAGCTTCCTATAATCACGTACATTATAAGAGTTGCCTCGTGTCATATCATGTCACTATCAAATCATAATAAAGCTTAAACAAACATAACTGACAAGAGAAGAAAGGTGTTGTGTACCAGCAATCCCAGATAACGCACGCCGGTAACTTGATATTCTTGAAGCCTAGTCATCCACTGTTAATTACGAAGGCAAACATAGATTAGGCACAACTGATGCTGCTGAAGCTATCCAATTTCTCGCTTCGTGAAAAGAAAATAAACATTCGGAAGTAATCATTCTCAAAGCAGGACAATTCCCGTTCATTTGTTTAGTTTGTAAACTCAACCCACAATACAAACTTTTGTAAGATCTAAGTCAAATATCAACATAGAATTTTCCGGTTCTGGAAATATTTGGAATGAGCCGAAGAAGGTCATCGTGTTATCAAAATAATGAGAGTAAAAAATTATTGACATTACCTGAATACCCAATTTAGAACTGGGTAACATGACATTATGTTGACATACAATGTAGATCAAAGATTTAAGCATAAACTCCAGTTACACCTAAAACGTGCTTTGAACATGACATTGTTAACAATTTGAATCATTCGGAAACGAAATCTGACATCATTCATGAGAAATCTGAATCAGAACTGTAATTTCAAATTCAGCTTCTTAATTTATAATATTCGGCACGAACTCAATTGAGTTGATATTCATTCCACTGTTCTAGTTAGAGATGCAAAATATGAAGATCCAGGCTATGGAAAACATTAATGAAATTTTGCATTGCACACTAGAGCCTGCTTTCCTCTTTACTAATAGACTTTCTAAAAAAAAATGATTTTGGATGATCAAAATATTTGTTTCGCTAGTCGGACTCCTTCCAGCACCTATAGGAGGCCTTCTGCAACTTAGTCCTTATTTACAGTCTTGATGCTTATGGTTTTACTACGGTGCAGCAGTAGCGGGATTTCATCTAAACCACTAACGTATTAATACATAGAACAGGTATCTATTTTAATATTCCAAGTTATTCAGACATCTGCCACATCGTTCGTCTATTGTCGGATACCAAAACCGAAATTATCATAATTTTCCGCTCGCCACTCGTTCTGCGAAACTCGCGAGACGCTTCGGTCGTTAAATAAAATACCTTTTAAAACGTCGACAGTTTGGTCTGACATTTGTGTATTGTATATTTTTTTAATGGGTCTAAGTTACTTATTTGTGTTGCGTTACAAATTGTGCCTTAAGACTTTTCAAACTAATTACCTTCTGGTTGCGTACTGTTTGGAGATCGCTCAAGAGACTTGGAAACGAATAAAAATTTTGCTAGCTTAGTGTAGCAATCATTTAATTTGGTATCAGATCCTATAATCCTATTGCTATTGGAGTGGTCCAATAACAATAGGATTGCTTGATATTGAATGAATAATGTCAAAAATTCCATTTTCAAGACTTTATGATGATCTTTCAATTTTTGAAAATTTATGACAGGCCCGGGTTTTCATTTCTGCATAATAAATGTATAGAGAACAGAACATTAATTTGTGCCTCAAAGATACACAGCGCTTTTACAAAATGAAAGATGAAGAAAAAAGATGTTACAGTCAGTAAACTTTTGGATACACAATGTTCCAGACACTACAAAAAGATACACTGAAGGTGTTAAACGTTAAAATATGGACCTTTTCAATTTGGCAACTGTACTGGTAAGTATTAAAATTAAATCAATTCAAACGTATCTTGTTGTTTACACGTTACAGGAAGATACTGTAGGTGCTACCAAAACTCGTACCCAAATTCTGGGTCAAGTCTATCTAGATTGCCATCGACACGCTAAAAAGAAGTAATAAAATGTTATCTCAAATTGTTTCACTTGCAATCATCATTTGTTTGTTGTTTATTAGTTTGTCCTTGACGGGCACTACCTTACAGGTAAGAAGGGAAGATAAACATTACTATGGACAGCGTACGGCAATAAATCAATCGGGGCGATGAATACAGCTTTATGTGCGGAACGTGCGTCCGTCTAGATTAGAAAATTGTCATGTAATGACTAATTCATACGTCGACGACTGTTTGACACCCTCGGTCCATTCTTGAAGTCTTAGAAGTAATAAATGTCAGTCTTCTAAAGATGTCTACTGCATTTATGTGTCTTAAATATCCGCGGCACGACATCTTTAAGCAGAATAAAAGATACCAGTCGTTCGTGGAATTTGAATGTATTAAGTTACTTTTAAGATTCAGATTTGCTATGTCCCATTATTATTCATAGAGCGAAATCAAAAACACATTTAAATACAGATGAAGTGCAGTTCGAGATCAACTCTCTGGAATATTTTATTTTTAAATTGCAACAGTTTTAGCCGTGCGAAAAATCCAAAATAGACCTCGGTTTCATTAGCATGCTGAGTTCGATCGTGTATGTCCACTCAAAATCCGCATAAAATGTCGTTAAGCTATTTGTCAAGTGATATATTTACGTCAATCGTTTAATAGACCATCTCATTAGTTCTGTACACGTTCGCTACAACTAAGGACACGGGAAAGGCGAGGACAATAGTGTTTTGCCTCCAGTACTTACTCGATCAATTGAGTTATTTCTATGCGCTATCACGAATATGCAAATGTGTTTTACTATGCGATGAATTAACTTGCGATCCCTGTTATTGGTGCTACGTACCGCATTCATTGTATAAATCATGACATGCGTGACCTTAAATCTTACGGTAAATAATCAATTGATTACAGATAGTGTCCTACAATGTAATGTAATGACTTCATTCATATCGTAACGTTTGTTTATAGCTTTATTCTTAGTTCTACGAGCAGCAATTACAAATCTTAATTGGATATAAGCACGTAGTATTACGACTCTGGCTCTCTCTTCTTTTGCATTTTGTTTCAAATTTTTCATCAATTCGTTTTGTTAATGGTTTCTATTCTATAGTAGCCGTATAGACTATTACTGTTTATTCAATTGTTACATAAAATGCTGGAGCCAGTGCATCAGCTATGTCTTACTCTTGACGAACTAATAAGTGAACAAGCAGAATTCCTTCGTCCAATCTATTATTAGAAACGTTACAATAAAGTTAAAATAAGATAAATGCACGTACAAATCTTGCTTCGCCGCTCTCGCCGTAGTCACATGGCTCGTGTTCATTGGAAAGTTTAGAACTCCTGTTTTTGTTAAACTTTTACGATCTCCCACAAATATATCACTGTTTTACAACGTCACATGAAACCATCACTATATTCTTGAATTTCCACGTAAAGTTTTATTTACGATCTCCGTTTTTCAGTTTGCGTTAATACGATAACTTGGGTTGTACTTGTTTCCGTTTTGTTTATGCTGAACGGAAAGCCGGGTACGTGAGTACGTTCGTACGGGCCGCGCGCGCGCCTCCGATTGAGTTGTGCTTAGAGTTGAGAGCCCCGCCACACCGCCAGATGACAGCTTCATATCTTCTTCCCTTCCCGACCCCACTCCTGCCTCTTATGTCTCTTCGGAATAAACGCTCTCTGAACGAAATAGACTTGTTGCATTTTTATTTTATTTTATTATTCTACCGACCGGCACCGACCGGACAAGTCCGAATGAAATGTCTTCGGTTCTGTCGGATTTGTAGGATTAAGATGAATGATTACAGGCTCTTCTTGAATTCTAATTGTTTAAAGTTAATTATTTTATTATCTAAGCTATGAGGGTTTGTTTGTTCTTATAGCAGTATCTAAATATCTAGAAACCATACATCATTTTTAGGTGTTCATTAAAATATTCGGTGTTTATTAAAAAAAAAAAATGTTATAAAGGTTGGTCTTACTTAGTACTTATATGATGTCAATTCGGATTTTATCTCTCTCATTTTTAACACTTACGGTCCAAAATGGCCTGCTTTTACAAACCTGCACATACGACTACTATCCTCTGTCCATATGTAACAAGTTCTCGAGAAAGTCATTATTAAGACCTTCGCCGGGGAATATTTTTTGTTCAAGGCGGCCAGTGTTTGTATGTACGGTATAAAAAAAGTTTATTTTAAAATTGCGTTGATTGAGTTGTTATGGGCCGGCTTCGAGTATCGGAGTGATTTCATGCTTGCAGCGTCGCTTTATAAACAACTGATTACGTGTTGATGCGGATGAAATAATTGTGGTGGTAATCTGCGTTGGTAATTTCTTCTAAAGTGCTTTTAGTGAGTCATTAACAGTAATTACGATTTTTGTTGTAGACGTTGTAATGATTCATCATCATCATCATCATATCAGCCGAAAGACGTCCACTGCTGGACATAGGCCTCCCCCAAGCACCGCCACTTCGACCGATTCTGTGCTTCCCGCATCCAGCGAATTCCTGCGGCCTTTACTAGGTCATCGGTCCATCTTGTGGGAGGCCTTCCAACGCTACGTCTTCCGGTACGTGGTCGCCACTCCAGAACCTTTCGGCCCCATCGGCCATCTGTTCTGCGAGCAATATGTCCTGCCCATTGCCACTTAAGTTTGGCAATTCTTCGGGCTATGTCGGTTACCTTGGTTCTCCTGCGGATCTCTTCATTTCTGATTCGATCACGTAGGGAAACTCCAAGCATAGCCCTCTCCATTGCTCTTTGGGTGACTTTTAGCCTTCTAATTAGGCCCATTGTGAGCGACCACGTTTCAGTGCCATAAGTCATCGCTGGCAACACGCACTGGTCAAAGACTTTCGTCTTGAGACACTGTGGTATGTAGGACGAGAAGATATTGCGTAGCTTCCCGAACGCTGCCCAACCGAGTCGGATTCGACGATTGACCTCTTTCTCGAAGTTGGACCTACCTAGCTGAACAGTTTGTCCTAGGTAAACATACTCGTCTACAACTTCGAGCGTAGCGTCTCCGATCTTTATGAGGGCGGGTGTTACATGGGCATTTGACATGACCTTTGTCTTGTCCATGTTCATTTTAAGACCCACTCTTTTGGAGGCTCTACTGAGGTCATCGAGCATTATACTGAGGTCCTCCATGGTCTCAGCCATGATAACTATATCGTCGGCAAACCGAAGGTCAGTGATATACTCGCCATTGATGTTGATGCCTAGCCCTTTCCAGTCCAGAATCTTGAAGACATCCTCCAGTGCAGCGGTGAACAGTTTCGGAGAGATAACGTCTCCTTGTCTCACACCTCGCTGCAGAAGGATAGGTTTCGAGGTCTGGTCGTGGAGTCGGACTGACATAGTGGCGTCTTTGTATAGGCACTTTAACACCTCGATGTACCGATAGTCGATCTGGCACCGTTGAAGAGACTGCAGTACAGCCCATGTCTCGATCGAATCGAAGGCTTTCTCGTAATCCACGAACGCTAAGCAGAGAGGCAGGTTATACTCTTCGGTCTTCTGTATAACCTGCCGCAGCGTATGTATGTGGTCCACGGTGCTAAAGCCTTTACGGAATCCGGCTTGTTCGGGAGGCTGGAAGTCGTCAAACCTGCGTGCGAGACGGTTCGTGATGACTCTTGAAAACAGCTTGTAGACATGGGTCAGAAGTGTGATGGGCCTATAGTTCTTAAGCAGGGCATTGTCGCCCTTTTTAAAAAAGAGTACCACCACACCTCTGCTCCATGCCTGTGGCGTTTTACCCTCGAGTATGACGGAATTGAACAGCTTCTGGAGGGCCTTTAGAACGGGTTTCCCACCGGCCTTTAAGAGTTCGGCCGTAATTCCGTCATCACCTGGCGCCTTGTTGTTTTTAAGTTGCTTTAGAGCCATCCTAATCTCGTACAAGCTGACGTCCGGGATATCTTCGGTATAATGTCGGGTTAATCTAGCTCTTGGGTCGTTTGCCAGATTCGTAACGGGATTACTGGATGACGTGTATAACTGTCCATAGAACCTCTCGATCTCTCTCAATACTTCAGGTTTGGCGGATACGATCCTGCCATCATCGGTCTTCAGCTTTGCAAGCTGGCTCTGCCCAATAGACAGATCTCTTGCAAAGACCTTGGAGCCCTTATTCCGCTCTATCGCGTCCTTAATGCGGTCCGTACTAAAGCGACGAAGGTCGCTTTTCAAGGACTTAGAGATCCGTCTATTGAGCTGCCGGTACTTGAACGCATCGTCTGAAGACTGGAGGATCATCTCGCGCCTCTCCTTCATGAGCTGTATAGTAGGATCAGAGAGCCTCTTGTTTCTATTTGTACGACGGGTCTTAAAGATCTTGGACCCGACCGTATGGACAGTTTCCACGAACCCATCGTTAAAATCGTCCACGGAGCTCCCTAGGCACTCGAAACGATTCTGAAGTTCGAGCTGAAAGCTCTCGGGGTTTTGGACTTGGATCGGTGCTGGACGGAGCGTAGACTTCACCAGTCGAGATCTTTCCAGCTTAATATTTAAGTTCAATGTGCCTCTTACCATGCGGTGATCGCTTCCGGTTTTCACCGCGTTGATCACAGAGACATCATTGAATACTTGCTTCTTCGTCGACATAATGAAGTCAATCTCATTTTTTGTTGCACCATCAGGGCTCTGCCAGGTCCACTTTCTGTGCTCACGTTTTCTGAAGAAGGAGTTCATCATAAAGAGGCCTTCCTTCTCCATAAAACTGGCCAGTAGGTGACCCCGGTGGTTCCGACGTCCAACTCCAAATTGCCCCACTCGCAGCTCATCATCATTTCGTTTGCCCAGTTTCGCGTTGAAGTCCCCCATGACAACGGTGAAGTGAGTTTTAGAGGCATGCATGGCTCTAGAAATATCCTCATACATGGTCTCCACCTCATCGTCGGGGTGTGACGAGGTCGGGGCGTAAACCTGTACGACCTTCAGCGAATATCTTGCGGATATTCTGAGTATAAGGTACGCCACCCTGGTCGACACACTCTCGATCTTCACTACGTTGCTCACAAGGGACTTGTGGACGATAAACCCGACACCACCCTGGGACTGCTGGTCGCCCTCCCGGAAATAGAGCAAGTTTCCGGATTTAAGGATTATCGAGTCCTCCCCCTCTCTTCGGACTTCGGATAATCCTATTATACCCCATCGTAACCTGCTCAATTCTTCCTCGAGTTCGATGATCTTCTCGTCGGTCCGGAGTGTACGCGTGTTATAAGTTGCCAGGTCCAGTTTCCGGTGGTTGTGGTAGCCGGATCTCTTCCGGGGATTCTTCGCACCCCTTGCCTCACCGTGACCTTGACCGCTACCGTAGCCAAGGGTAGGTAGGCCGCCGGGCACTAGGGGCCGTTTGTTTGTGGTGCTTGTCATTTTTAGGGGGGGTTTGCCATAATCGCCACGCTTGGCAAGCGGGTTGGCGATCGCAGTATGGTGTAAATAGTGCATAGAGAACGCTGCTGCCCATTCTCTAGTAATCCCTTAGTCGCCTTTTACGACACCCATGGGAAGACATAGGGTAGTGCGATTCTTTAAGTCCGGCACCACACGGACACCCAACCACCACAAGTGTAATGATTGCACTTTACTTCTAACTCGGGGAGAGTTTGATTGAGTCATTATGATTGGAAATCCAAATTTAGTAGTCAAGTTGATTTAAAAAAGCCTTTTACTCCAATGTATACCCAAATCACGCGTAGATTTCGGTAAAGCTTTTGATACCGTAAACTTTTGCGTTCTGCTTGAATGGTTTTGTTTTGTGTTTTTCCAGCGACAATGTTATTATTAGTGATTAATGCCGGCTTCCTAAGTACCTTAAAATTCCACATTCACATTTTATAGAAATATTTTTTGCAAAAATTATTGGTGTTCCTCAAGGTAGCATAATTAGCCTCCTTTACTTACACTGGCGAAACATTCACAACAAAACATGTTGAAATCTCTATTTTCTGTCAATGTTCCATACTTCCATACAATGTTTGACAGAAACTAGAGATTTCAACATGTTTTGTTGTGAATTTTTCGCCAGTGCAAACGCACAGTTGACTTGTTGAAACAAAACATATTGAAATCTCTATTTTCTGTCAATGTGCCATACAAATACAATGTTTGACAGTAACTAGAGATTTCAACATGTTTTGTTTGTTATAAATGTTTCGCCACTGCAAACGCACAGTCATCATAAAATTTTGTAGATCTTGTCAACTTATTTAAAAACAGATCATCACGCCTTGTTGTTGCCGAAGGGTTGGGCAGAGGTGTATCTACCTATAGTACAGGTACACCCACATTTGGCCAGTTATTAGTCAGCTTATAATTTTTTTCCATATTAAAAACTGTAGGTAGGTACGTGATAGCTTAACATATCATAAATATATAAAACATGATTGAAATAAAAAGCATGTGAAGTTAAAAAGCCTAATAACCTCATGTCATCTTTCCATAGCAGGTATTGCGACTACTTATTAGGATGCGTCGTGTGACAAAATAAATAGAGATGATAAAGTTCATGTACACGAATTACAGGATTCCTTATCCAGACTGCCCACTTAATTTTATTTTAGGATTAGGTATAGGATATCAAAAATAATAAAATGCATAACAAATTGGCGATTTGTGTTCCAATAAGAAAATTTTGAGTTCCTCGGATCTCTCGGATCCATCACTTGCACTTGTTTCGACATTATCTTATCTTGCTTCATACTCATTTGTTTTTGTTGCTTGCTTCCAAGTTTGCGAATCCATCGGGAGACGGAAATCTATTGAAAACCAAACTAAAGTAGGTTAGAACTTCGAACAACATAATCGACCTTTAGGAACTACTTACACTTATTCAGCTCCATTCGCGTTTCGCTGAACGATTTTGGTCAAACTTATACAGTACAGCGCTGAACGCGGCAGAACACACCGAACTCTATCTGTAGCACACCCCATAGATATAAGAATATTTATATTTCTATAACACTCGCACATGTTAATAACACATTTTATCCTCATTTTTTATTTGTTTGTTTCTCTGGAATTTCTCAGTAGCAGCCCGGAGTCTGGATTTGTGCCCGGTTGATGGCAATAGGCTCGCCCCCTATTACATGGGACTTAAAACATAACTGGCGAAATGTGGGACCTCTGCACAACCCTTCGGGGAAACAAGGCGTGATGTCATGTTGTATACTTGTTTGCCGCGAAAGCTGACGCGAAAAGCTGAACGGATGCGTATGCGTCTCCATACAAAATCGTTGTTTTCTATGGGCATAAGCTGAATATAGCTCAATAGGTGTGAGTACTCCCATAAGCTGTCAGGTGCGGTCCGAGGGGGGGGTCCTGGGGGTCGTGACCCCCCCCAAAACCATTCAAGCTGTCGACAGCTTGAATATTACGTATCTTACTAAAAGCCTGTTAAGCAAACTCGGGAATTTGGGCACCACTACGCTCAGGGTAAGGCCACATTTGAAAACCTAAACTGCTGTGAAAAGAGTTTAAGCTTTTCTTCTCGACAAAGTTATCGAGATCTTCCTGTATAATGGTCAAAAGAAAACAAAACGTATTCAAGGCAGGCTGGCTTGTCTTGATTCATGAGCTTTTCTTAATAAGTCGACAAAGCAAGGAATTCTTAGTTCTTTTTGTATGATCAAAAGAAATACGAACGTAAAGTGTGCAAATTTTTTGAGCTCGCTTCGCTCGCTCTTGTATTCTACATTTTCATAGTTACCTGGCCTTTCCTGCATAAGTCGACAGTATAACTCCTATTTCTTTTTCAAAGTGTAAATGAAATCCTAACAAAACAAACTTTTCAAGGCGCAGTGCTAAAATTTCGAGGCTCGCTTCGCTCGCTTGTCTTGATTCTTGACCTTTTCTTCAAAGTCGACAAAGCAAGTCCTTCTTGGTGCTATTGAAATGATCAAAAGAACATGTAACTTATCCGAGAGAGTGCAAAGATTTTGAGCTTGTTTCGCTCGTTCTCCTATTCTACATTTTCATAGTTGTTTGGCCTTTCCTGCATAATCCTCTCCGAGACGGGGTATTAAAATTATCGAGTTAGCTTCGCTCACTCTTCTCACTCTACATAATCTACTGTCCTAAATTCCTAATACCTACCTACTTATTATTAATTTATTTGTTAAAAAGCTGGCGACCAATTTGGCAGCTTCATAAATACATTTTTTAATCCCCTGTTAAAAAATATTGCTGCGTGTCTGAACAGCATAAGTAATGTCAATCTGAATTCTAAAAATATGACATGTATTGACAATTTAATCGAACCCCAAATAATTCATATTTTGGGGTCCTTAAAATACTAAATAACCAACTATTTGCGACCAAATTGGATGTAAGAATGCAAGCTATAGCGGCGGCCACTACCGCGGTACCGCTCGTTTCGCTCGCTCGGCTCGCGTGCTGTTTATCACTGTTTTAACCTGACCTAACCCGTTTGGTCGGGGTACCCTAGCATGGTTACTGCGACCAACTGTGCGATAAGATCAGAAAGTTAAAAAGAGGTTCAGTTATTTATAAAGTGTGCATCATTATGAAGGTTAAAAAGTTTTTAGAGTATCAATTAAATATTTCCCTAATAATTCATGGTGACCCCCCCCAAAATCTTAGGCTGCGACCGCGCCTGTAAGCTGTTGAACAGATGACTGGACTTGCAAAGTTGCAATAGGTACAACTTTACACCTTCCTTATATAGGTACTGGTGACCCCGCCACCGACGTGATCGTCAGCGCAGCCTTCATACAACTACTTCAGCGTGACGTCATCATCTTGACTTGTTGAGTAAGTCATGATGATGACGTCCCGCTTATACACAGCCAGCGCACCCACTGCTTCAACGGGTATCCAGCAAGCTTGGCACAACACACTGCAGTTAGGGCCGGTCAACAAGAGCTTTTAATAACTCTCCTGGTCGACGCCAGCAGTCGGCCTCAACCCGGCGCTGTACCACATCCGACTCACTGGAACATAACGCAGCGCCACCCCGACTCAGTGGGAAATCCTCGCAGACAGGATCAACCCACTATCGACCTCCGGTCTCCGGAAGGGAGTAATGTGGCGGCATCTACCTACATCACTAATGCGAACTACGCATCACGCAAAATCTTGCATCGTGCAAGCAGTGGCTTTTACCACGCGACTAGCATGTATACAACGTCCCGACATCAATCGTCGGGCAGTGGCCCACTAGACACTATACCTGTCTGCACCCTAATTGCGTAACACACGATCAATATCAATCTGGATCATTTTGAAGGATATTGCTAATCCATTGCTTCTTTTATGTTCGAAAAAAATTCTGCTCTACTTGTAAATAACGCAATGACTTTCAAAATGAAACAGATTGTGATTGATTGTGTGTTAGGATGCTACCCATTAGTGGCCAAATCAAAACAACTGAGCGTATTTTCAAAATTCTTTTAATAATAGAAAGTTACAAAAGTAAATAAATAGAACGAAAAAAAAAAAAATTTTTTTTTCATGAATTTACAGGGGTCTACCCAAATTGGCACAATGGCCTCTTATAGGTGAAAATTTGTGAAACACAATTTTTCAATACACATGGTTTTCTTGCACTTCTTGCAACTCCAACGGCCTCTGATATGGCTCACAGCACATCGCACTCATTTCAGAAGCTTTTCAGGGTCGTCATCAACCCCATCCAACTGTAAAATTTCAATGTTGGATGGTGATGGGCGAGCAGAACATCTTTGCGGTGCCAGTTTGTTGAGGTAGTGTCTGGCGACATTTCGGCATAATCGTAATTGGTCCATTAGTTCCTCTTTATTGATTACGTGCAATCGCCATGCATATGACATGGTCATATCAACCATGTAACTAAATAAGACCCACCACAATTTTTATGCCAAATCTGTTCTGGACAAAGATATTGACACCACTGCAAATAACCTCATATAAAGACCGATACTGGCCGATACATATTGTATTCACAAGGTAGTTTGTGATAGCCCGACAGTATGAGTCTCCCCAAAAAAGTTTTCAGCTGCGTAGCAGTGACAATGAAGTTGTGCCAATTATTTTGAGTGGCATACAAGTTGCTAAACTCAGCAATCATTGTAAAAACTTCTTCGTCAAAAAGCTTCTCAAATACTGAAACAGTTCTCGAATTACGTAATACACGATCAATCAGAATCTAAATCGTTTTGAAACAGATTACTAATCCATTGCTTCATAAATTCGAAAAAAAATTGGTCGACAACGTAAATAACGCAATGACTGTTGTTGAACTGTCAAAATTAAACAGATTAGTCGTAATTGTTTACGAAAATGTGTTGCGTAATTAGATAGCAGGTGTCAGATCCTTTAGTTCCTGCTTGACTCGATTTTCGAGAACTAACATAACGAGGTTGTACTAACATATAAGGTTGTCGAGTAATTTGGTGAACACGCACCAAAGCGAGAGACTTGATGACTGTTGGTGCGCAGATACAGTGAGCTGCTCTGGTTGGGCCGATCTAAAGAAAGGTCGTGACCTATTAGCAGCCAAAAGTTCATCATTTCTGCTATCCTCGGATTCTGAAAGAGTACCCTCGTTGCGAACAAATACCTCGATATTACTTGAGACATCGTTTAGTAGGGTGTTACTAACTGACACATCATCATCACCTTCTTCTTCGTCAGTCATGACCATTGGCTCTGGCGGAATAATGGCTAAATCATACTCCAGTCGTCGTCACTATTCTCTGCTATTGTGCTAATAGCTTCGTCTAAGCCCCTGAAGTCGTTAGTGCCACTAAAATATTGATTCCAACACATATTGATTCTGTAAATAAATTGGTTATTTTTAGTACACTTGTAACCGTTGTTCCCAAATTGGCATACCAATATTTATGTCACTATATTTTCATATACATGTAAAATAACTACAATAAAATAACTTTGAATGTTAGGTTAGGTACTTATTTTATGTAAATATAAACAATATTCGCGATATTCATCATCTGTAATAAATAATAATAATAAACGTATGCTTACCTGTACTGTCCACCGGATAACGAAATTCAGTTAACTCTTTTAATTTCAAGAAGAATTGTAGAAAATGGTGCAGGAACCGGATGAACAGTGTACCCCCCACTTTCATTTAATCCTAAAATAAAGATTTTTGAGTAAATTAGTATAATCCGATGTTTTTATCTAATGAACATACCCTCAATTGCACAACAAAGCAAAACAATTTAATTATTGTCAAAACTTTTTTTATTTACCCTCGTTTATGTGTTCCCAAATTGTTACAGTGGTCAAGAATGGGATCGGAGG
Organism: Conistra vaccinii; assembly: GCA_948150665.1. Taxonomy (NCBI): domain Eukaryota; kingdom Metazoa; phylum Arthropoda; class Insecta; order Lepidoptera; family Noctuidae; genus Conistra; species Conistra vaccinii. Next base: position 9,904,554 of record OX411327.1, read on the forward strand.
ACCCTCCCTTTTGCCAAAAGGTAAAAGGAAAGTTCACTCATCATCCATAGTACCAAAAGGCTTTTGGTACTATGGACGATGAGTGAACTTTCAACCTTGTTCCTCATACCTAGGGTTGCCATCCGTCTGGGTTTGCCCGGATTTGTCCTAGTTTGGAGAGCATCTGGGGAACGTCTGGGCGGGGTTTTTAAATAGTGTCAGAGGAAACCCATTAATTGAATTATAGGCAATACAAGCATTATCATAGTTAAAAATTCGGTACCGCGCGGCACATGGGCTTGTACACAAAACTGCGAATCAACACAGAAGCTTCGGAAGAAAATCTTAGAGAGCCGTCGCAGATTTTTGGGATGCGACTTCGCATCGCTGTCTTTTGTACGCACGGTTACACATCAAGCTATATATTTCCAGTTTATGGTGATCTCGCATTGTAAAAGATTTCCGTACAATGCGAGGGCAGCTTAAACTGGAAATGTATAGCTTCATGTGTAACCGTGCGTACAAAAGACAGCGATGCGAAGTCGCATCCCAAAAATCTGCGACGGCTCTCTAAGATTTTCTTCTTCTTGTTGGTGTGTACAACTTGTACAAGCCCATATACCCATGCGCTCGTGAATCTCCTAGCCGCCCACACCAATTTTTATTATGTACCATAATACCTCAGATAGAGAATAGTGTAAGTACAATTGATTAGTAAATCAAGCCTTTTATTTGTATATATCTACATAATCTCGGGACCATGGGGTCCCGGTCTTTTGTGATGTAATGTTTGTATGAAAATCCATATCTGTCGTGTTTAGCAGCCTAATCAATTACTATAAAAATTCTTATCTGTCATGTTGTTCTTTTTACTTCAACACATGGCTTCGGCAGCGTAGTTCGGGAGGGTAAACCGATTCATTACGTAACGCGTTACGGCGCCAATCTGTCAGTTTAAGTTATTATTTTCTTGGTCGATGGCAACGAAAACCTATGAAATGAGAACTCTTTGATCGAGCTGAAAAGAAGAAAATAATAGTTTTTTTTTTTTTGCAAAACTTGATTGAGTTTCATCGTGACGAACTGGCAACACTACCGCATACATGATCACTCAAAACTCAAACGTCAAAGTTGTCAACACAACACCTGTCAAAAACTTTTTGACATGTTGAGTTAAGAATTTTTTTGAAAAAGAAACTTGTTTTCGTGTCGTTCAATGTTTCGTGCCTAATTAAAATGGCTATAAACCCACGAAAATATTTAATAAAAGATTTAGTCAACAAGCCCGCGCCGCTAGACGTTTGGTTACAGGGCACGATCGAACAAACTGTCGGCGCGGATATATTGATAATTTCCGACTCAACAGGACGAGCGAAGATTACAAAATGCGAGTCAGCACACGGTATCATTGATAAAACTTCATTACGAAAAGGTACCTATGAGTCTTAATAATAGCATCTCTATGACAGTGCATGCCATTGCTTTGCTTTTGTTGCAAACTTTATAGGAACTTTATAGGAAAAGGTATGAGTCGTATAATAGCATCTCTATTACAATGCATGCCATTGCTTTTCTTTCTACTTTTATTAAATCTACCTAAATTAGAAGATTTATAGACTGCGAATGCATAATTAAACGTAATTGCAAGATAATAATTAAAATAATTTAAGTACTGGTAATTTGTCATGTTAACTAATTCCACTTCTACTCAGATTATTATCCTATCCTGATTTATGATTGTTTATTTTGTACTGCTGTTTTGTAACTTTGAAACTCATTTTTTACTTTCAACTAAGTACTATTTACAGGTACATATTGCTGTATAATAGGTTCAGCAATAAGAACAAAAGGTCTCCCTGAAGTCCAAGCTAGCAAATTCATTGACTTAACTGCAGAACCACACATGAAAATCGCTTGGGAAGCCGAAGTAAAAGAAGCAGACTTTTTTTTAGAAGGAAAATTAATACCATCTACTTAAGTGAATAAAACAATGTGTTTTATAAAAGTGGTGTTTAACTCCATTACTATACGAAATAATATACATTCTTCACTTTGATTGTGACAACAAAACAGATGAGCCAGAAATTGCTCTCCAATGAAACTATTCAGTCTTCTTCATATCACTGATAACAATCATATTATACAAATACACATCTCTTACCAACTCATTGGTCTAGTGGTTGCAAGCGCAACTGCTGAGCACGAGGTCTTGGGTTGGATTTCCAAGTCGGGCAGTGTTATTGAGTTTTTCAATCAGGAATTTCTCAGTAGTAGCCCGCAGTCTGGGTTTATGTCTGGTTGATGGCAACAGGGTCACCCCCTATTACATGGAACTTGAACATAACTGGCGCAATGTGGGTATTTACTATAGGTACACCTCTGCCACAGATAATATAATACTACGTACAGATACCCAATCCCATACAAAGAAATGAGACCTCCCTGAGAGTCGGGCTATTGACGGGCTAAATGTACTACAGTTATGACAAATTGGGTAAAACGCCATCTATTGCAAAGAGCCCTAAACAAAAAGGTTTTATCTTTTTTTGTTGAAAATTCGAGATTTATGAGTTACAATAGATAAATCAGCATTAAACAAGAAAGTTTTGATTTTTACTAATCTTACTTCAGCCAAAATCTTCCGTTTATCGCTTTTTAGTGACTGTTAATTTCATAATTGTTAGCTATGCTGCCATCTATGATCTTTTTTCAAGACTAATTATAATTTGTTCGAATTGGTACCCCATGCCTCTGCCTAACCTTTCGCGGATTACACTTGTGATGTTGTTATGTTTATGTAAATAAAACAATGTTTTATAAAAGTGGTGTTTAATTCCATCACCATACAAAATAATATACATTCTTCACTTAGATTGTGACAACAAAACAGATGAGCCAGAAATTGTCCTCCAATTATTATTCGGTCTTCTTCATATCACAGATCATCGATAACAATCGTATTATACAAATCACTTACAACATAAAAATGCAATTCCTGGCTTGAATAACAAAGTCTTTGAAACAAGTAAAAAATAACATTTCATTATTTGATGATTATTGCTTATAATACTTATTACTTATTAGCATTCAATTGTAAATAATTAAAATTATATAACCTTTTCCATGACCATTACAATATTTTTCTAACTTAAATCTTGGCAGGTGACTTCAGCAAGGGGCCGAGTTTTTGGGCTAGCATAATGTTGCCAGCGATCTTTAGCTTTCCCTTCATGTAAGCAACCTGCGGGCTGAGTGATCCTGCCGCAATTGCTACCATATCATAATCAGACACGGTCAGGGTTGTGTCGGCCTTGCCACTCTTTGGTGTGCCTTCATATACTGCGGGAGTTTTGAGGTCCAAAGCTGTGAACAGAAAGACGCATAAATGTAAAATTGTACACTACCTATTTTGGCGTGGGTAGTTTCACGACCGAAAAAAAGGAGGAGGTTCTCAAGCCGACGCGTATACCTACATATTTTGTTATGTATAACCGACCATGCATAACTTTTAAGTTTTACAGAGTAATCCGATTTTGAAGATTCTTTTTTTAACAACAAAACAGCATCAGTTCTTATCTTTTTGGAAAGATTTGAAGAAAAGAAAACACTAATGAACATAATAATTTTGATTGGTGGCTTTTACTGTCTGTAATGAAGATAATGATTTCCCTTGAAAAGTAGGATGGCGATACTTTTTTGGTGTTGAGTGGAATAAATAATTAATTCATACTCACTCCAAGATTTAGCAGTCTTTCCATTCTCAGAGATATTATACAGGAACACGCCACCGATGCTCTTGGCCAAGTCCTTGTTCTTGCCAACTTCCTCCTGGATCTTGGCGAAGAGTGCGTCACTCTTGAAAGCGCCACCAGATGGCGCTGATGCGGGCGCGGCCGAGCTTGAGCCAACTTGGCCGGCTACTACGTTCTTCAGATCGACGTAGGCACCTAGAAAGAAGGAAGATTTGTTAATTTTGAAACACAAAATATCGTTCTGTATCGTGGCTTAGTAATAACAACCGCACAACGTCGATCCATCAGGTAAGCTACGCTTGCCGGGGTTGGTCAGTGGATGGGTGACCATCTTTACATACCGATACTCCTCCGTGCCTTCGAAAGCACGCTAAGCCCTTGGGCCTGACTATCATTCGAAAATCTGTGACAGTCGTTACGAATCGTCAGAAGCGCGAAAGTCACGTCTTACCAAGCGGTATCGTATATATTACCCAAAAAAAATTAAGGTTACTTCTGAGCTCGCGGCCTCGGGCCTCGGGCCGGGGGCACGTGGCATTATGCCAGCCCGGCCTATAGTCACGTACTGCTCCATTACTTTGTGGCTTGGCACAAACTAGGCGTTTAACAAAAGGTCATGCCGTAGAAAAATCTCAATTTACTAGTAAATCTCCTGTCTGACTGCCTTGAGTTCGCCTGAAGCATCTATACTACACCATCACCCATCATGGAGGCTATTTTAGATGCTTCTTCTTGGTATTTATGAGCTGAATTTTAAATGATTATTTATTAAGTTTATTAAAGGTACACTATTAAATGACTCCTGTGTAACCTCGTATTGAAGTATAATACATACCAGCAATAACAACGTTGCCGGTGTCCTTGACCTTGGTCTGGAAGTGCACGCGCTTGCCCTCGAGCCACATCTCTGTGACGAGGGTCTGTCCAGGAAGAACTGGCTTCACGAAGCGAGCCTTCAGAGCCTTGAAGTTGCTGGAATCGTTACCTCCGTACCTGGGTGATGAGATTATATTTTTGAAAATAGAAGATGGAATAGATTGGTTTAGAGAGAAAAGAGGTTGCAATGGATTCTTTTCATACAGAATGAGTTAGTGTAATGTTGCGGCCGCATCTGCATCTATCGTGACAAAGCAATGCGAACCAAAGCTTTGTATGTTTTGCTTGCTACAAAGTTATCGCGTTAATGCGCTGGTCACATTAGCGGCTTCGCCACGTTTATTATGTACGCCACCCGGGCGATAAGTCCTACGCAACCCGAACTATCACGACGATAACCGATAATGGTTGGTCACATCTGCGTATACCATATCACTGTGCGAAGCTTCGTCACGATAGACGCAGCGTCGGGCTCGACTTGTCGAATTCAGTGGGCGTAACGTAGTCGGAAGATATGAGTTACGCGATAGAAAGAGAGGCAACTTCTAGGTAATTAGCGCTGTGCGAGCTAAATTGCACTTTATTATGTCGTAGCAAGAGTCGCTTTTTATTTAAATGATTTTGCGGAGTGAACCATCTGTGCCGCAACAAAACATTGGATGATTTTTTCAAGATGAAGTGATAACCAACAGAATGTAGATTAACTTTTACTGTAAAATCGATTCATAAGAGAATGGGTTTTTTAAACAGGCGATGCGCGTTGCACCACCATTGCTAATGTTTTGCTTGACGATTGAAAAGTGGACAGCGTAAAAGGTTTCTTATCGCTTTCCATTACACCTCATATTACTCATATAATAACAACTTGAAATGTACTCACTTAGCCAAAACATGTCTGGCAGAGAATCCAAGAGACGCCATTCCGTGGAGAATGGGCCTCGGGTGTCCACTGGCGGACGCTACGTTAGGGTCAATGTGGAGCGGGTTCATGTCTCCAGACAACCTGGAAATTAATAGAGTTACAGTTAGAGTAAAATAGACAAGTTTATTTTTATTATTCGGTCATATCAACACACACATCACACACACACATACACATTACACACAACACACACATTCTACATTTATATCTGTACTTTTTAGAATATTCTATTCTATTCTATCTTCGCCATATCAGCTGAGAGAATTGCATTGCTGGATAAAGACCACCTTACGACGAATATCATGAAGCTAACTTCGTGGTGCGACCGTCAGACTGCCAAGTCATAGATCTCGAGTTCAAACCCAAGGCACGCACCTCTGACTTTTCGGATTCATGTGCGTATTGTATAATTATAACTTGCTTCAAAAACGGTGAAGGAAAACATCGTGAGGAAACCGGCATGCCTGAGAGATATTTCTCGACGGCATGTGAAGTCAAGTTAGAGGTCCATGGGCGGCTTTAAAACTCTGACACCAGGTTAGTCACTAACCACACGAAAAGAAGAAGATCTTCTATAATAAGAGTTTTGAATTGGCTTCATGTTTATGTACGCACGGAGCCTACACATCAAGCTATACATTTCCAGCATAAGCTGAGCTCGCATTGTACGAAAATCCTTTACAATGCGAGATCAGCATAAACTGGAAATGTATAGCTTGATGTGCAGCCGTGTACCTAAAAATAAGTAAATAATTCGTGCGACTACATCATTTGCGTAGCCTTTTCCCAACTATATTCGGATCAGCTGCCAGTCTAACTGGATATGCAGCTGGATATGAGTTTTTACATGGACCGACTACTGCATCTACATGCAGGAGTTTATTTATAAACGTTGCTTAAAGTTGAGTTTGAGTTTGACCTCTAAAACAGTATTGATTTTAATATTACATTAGTGTGGGAAAGAGATGAAGCTCTACAGGACGTATAGCTCCATCTCTTTCCCCCTACTGAAGTAAGATTAAAATAATACTGCTTCTGGTCGTGTAACATTAACCATACAAACGGGTTTTCTAATGTTATTACGGTTTTTGTGGTCATGCTAAGCGCGCAGGACGAAGTGTAATTTGATGGACTTTTTATTTGATTTTTTACGTTTTCGATTTGAAAACTTGCTTGAAATTATGGGAATAAGTATTCAATAATACTTATATTGACTTATAATCCCAAGAGAAAACACAGTCACGTGAGCCGCGGGCACAGCTAGTGCTAACTAATATTACCTGTAAAGTGCCGCCTGATCTTCAGCAGTGCGTTGCTCAAGCACGGCATCAGGGGCCCTCTTGGGTGCCGGTTGAACCTCAACGGCCTGCTTGCTGTTGCGGGGCCCATTGAACCCACCCTGGCCCAGCACGAAGATGTGTTGCTGAGTGCGGGCTATCAATTCTTTGTTTTGGTAGATTTCGCCTGGGGAATAATGATTGCTGATGTTATGTACTAATATGTGTAACAATTTACAGTCAAAACCGTTTATAACCTAACTTCGAAGGGACCGTCGGATTACGGTTGTAATCGAAATACTGGGACCTCAATTTTTGAAGTGAAATTCTTCTTTAGTCGCGTTGAGCACTTTTTGGGATGGGTAAAAAATGTTGAACTCGCGTCAGGCGTCAGGACACGTGACCTGATCGAAAATTCGTAAGACGGATGCAGAGTAGAATTTGTTGACAGCACACTCTGTTTTATTATTTTGGAATTGTTTTAATGGAGCTACAGATTTCGTTCTTGTACTGACAGCTAGCCACATAAATTCCTGACATTTTCGTTAGATTAATTAGTTTTCACTTCCATCGGCAGTCTCCATATACTGCCAGGCATGTTTTTTTTTCTTTAATACCGGTTTTAAAGAAAAAAAAAACACGTCGTTATAAGGGAAGTCGTTATAAACTGTTTTGACTGTAATTTAAAAGAGTGTCCATCAATTTTCATGCCCGTTTTTTTCCATAAGAACCTACGCTTTGGAATGGGTAACTAGCTTCATCTTTCTGAATGACAGATCCCTTTGAAAAAGCAATTACTCGTTCAAAAGTGCCTGTAAATGGTTTTATTGAAAGAAATGCTTTAAGTTTGAGTTTGAGAATAACTTATGATCGTAAATGACAGTTTGATAGCTCGGTAGACTGTTAGGCTGCCTGTCCACTGGAGCGGAGAGGAGAAAAGAGGAGCGGAGATGTGCCAATATTAACCAATAGAATCTTGACTCAGGATCACTGATCTAAACTCAGGGGCGGAGTCAAGATTCTATTGGTTAATATTGACATATCTCCGCTCCTCTTTTCTCCTCTCCGCTCCAGTGGACAGGCAGCCTTAGCATCGCATCGGCACGTTCTACTATCACGGTTGTTGTCAGAAGGAGTCTGAAATAACCCAGATAGCCTTTATTTGGCTATCAAACTATATAATCGAATCATGCATAGTTGTGTAAATTTGCAAATTGAACAATATGCAAATCTGTGTCAAAAGCGAACAACAAATCATTCATGTAACCGTCTCATTCGAATTGAATCGTAATCAGAAGTAATAAATTATAGAACTTTTCTAAGAGTTGTTTCGTGTGCTCTTTACTGGCCTTTTCAGTGAATTGAAATTGTTTATTCTGTAAATAGGATATCGGAATTACTTTTACACGTGCCGTATTTTTTTTTTTTTTGTTTAATAAGCTAGATGGAGTTGACTAGTGTATATTTAGTGCAAAAAATGATAAGATGAAACTATTTTGAACAAACATTGTAACTAGCCGCTTATTATGAGATTATAAACAAATCCATGATAAAAATTATCTAATCGTAGTTTTGTCGTATATCAGACATAATATTTTATAATTTATTATCACTAGTTACATAATGATAAATGATGACAGACCACGTTTTAACACTAGAAGATTAAATAAGTCCGCGAAAACAAAGGTTTAAACAATAGGGGGTAGGATGTAGTATGAGGGTGCGGTAAATACAAAGTTGAAGCGGCGGGCGGTACCTCTTTTGATCGACATTGTAGTTACCGCCATCGTAAGGCGTGTACGCATGAACTAACAAGAAAATGGTGAACACCAACATCGAACACGTATTTCGCATGTGCATACCGCTAACGAACATCAAACAATATTTTCGTCAAAAACGATCGTGGCGATCCAATTTCGTTGTTCTGTGTGTTCGTTTTTGCTTTATGGTGTTTAGAAATCCATCACGTCCTTGAAGTTTTTCTAGCTAATTTAATCTGAACCTGTATTTTAAACGCACCACGTGCCCACGAACTCTGCAATGTACTGAACATTAGATCTCTGCCTGCAAAGACTATGATACTCACTGTTAACGATGGACACAGCGCTGGATCCTTTGTCCAATGTGTCGACGACGTAGCTGCGGATTTTGAAGTCACCTTCTGTGCCGGGGAAGTCACCCACGAACTCGATGAACTGTTCGCCGTGGAGGATCTAAACAGGACATTTGTTTTACTTTAGTCAGAGTTATAAACTTTAACAAGTAGCTTAGGATTAACATGCGATTTACGGTTAATATACTACTTCCGTATTGAAATTTAGGAATTTTAACAAGCTTTGATACCATCTTGATTATCAAAAGTGCCATTTAATAGTCTAATTAAAATAAACGATGTGATTTTGATATGTTTCAGTGCTTTTCCCGTGATCCTTCCGTAAATAGGAAAAATAAATCCAAAAAAAAACTGGCTTCCAATAAAGACACTAACAAGTCAATAATAAGTTTAATTTTGGAAGCGGTGTCTTTGGTTTTGAATTTTAGTTTTTAGCCAAAGACTTTTTTGGAAGTCAGTTGGTTTTTTTTTTGTAATTTTTTTTTTTTTCACTTTTTAGGGTTCCGTACCCGAAGGGTGACAAACGGAACCCTATTCATAAGCCTCCGCTGTCCGTCTGTCTGTCAGCGAGCTCTATCTCATGAACCGTAATAGGTAGGCAGTTCAAAATTTCACAGATTGAGCATTTCTATTGCCGTAAGAGCAACAAATAATAAAATTAAAAAATAAAGGGGGGTCGCCATACAATAAAATGAAATTTTGAAAAAAAAAATATCTGACCCTGGCATGTGGGGTATCATTTTCTAGAGCTCATCGAGTAGAGAATAAATATAATTTTTATTTGTTTTTATCTTCAAAAATGATGAATTAGGGGGCCGTAGAAGTTGTCTGTTTTAGACCATTTTTATACGAGCTCTATCTCAACAACTAAACAAATTAGGAATTTGAAACTTGTGTGTATCATGTAACATATACTGTTTATAATCAACAAATACTAAAAACGCCGATTCATAACGTATTTTATATAATATGGGCGATTTTCTGCAACTTAAAGTAATAATTTTGTATTTCATGCTAATATTATGCGATATAAATTCCACAGATAACTATTTAATAGTCGGAGTAATGACATGGAATTAGTAAGTACCTACTATCATGGCAGCATATACTATTTCGATCATTTAAATTTCGATCATCCAAAAAGGTCTACAAAATAAACTTTCTTCACAAGATTTTAAAACCGGCCAGTATTTTTTGAGTTTAAGAACTTTATCGACTTTTTTCAAAGTATCCCTAGACGGTGTTGATGTGTGTACCTCGTGTTAAAACTACACTCCAATAGACAATATATTCAGTAACATTGAAATGAATGCTGGCACATACAGTGTACTATTCAGTTACCTAGCTTAAACCGTTGTGGATACAATTTCATATTGAGAAAAATTATTGGTGTAAAAATATTCGGTCATGGCGGCCAATCTCAACGGAGACTGGCCTTCGGCGCGGGAGATATTATAGTGCACAAGTGTGTGCGCAGACACGAGTGCACTCTCTCTTCCCTCATTCTCATAGTCCGATGGGATGTGTAAAAATAATAAGTAAGAAATAATAGATTTCTGTATGACTATCAAAAATAACGTAAATAAATACCTGTATTGACCCGTGCGTTTGCACTGGCGAAACATCACGACAAAACATGTTGAAATCTCTAGTTCCTGTCAAACATTGTATGAAAAATTGACAGAAAATAGAGATTCCAACATGTTTTGTTGTGAATGTTTCGCCAGTGCAAACGCACAGTTATAATTAAAATTTGGCGTACTACTTACATTCTATTTTGTACAATATAGTCTGATGTAGCAAGAGAAATCCTTTTATTTATAAGTAACTAGCTTTACCCGGTCTGGCTTCGCACGGTTAGCACTAAGTACTTATCTACGGCGCATCTACCTTTCCTAATTACCTATTTCTACCTAATTACCTACCCTACCTACCTACCCTTCTTACCAGGGTAGGTAGGTACCTAACCTACCCTACCTACCCTACATATCTACCTGCTTACCTACCATATATACCTATTTATACCTACCAATACTATATTAGTAGCAAATAAATAACTTTGACTTTAGTTAATGCATGTTACTGGATAAAGTTAACTTAATATTTTTCTCTTAAAATAAATGAAATATACTCCTACACCTATATTTTAACACAACAACATTTTCTCATTAAAATTAGACAATTTCTTTACAAATCTTTGTTTTTTTATAGCGCCTCTGTTGTTGCCTTTACGAAAGTATTACAAAAATTCATAGTGTTAAATCGTGTACGACATGGTATGGAACCCTTCGTGTGCGAGTCCGACTCGCACTTGACAGATTTTATTACTTTTATGTAAGTAACAGTGACAGAAACTTATCATCATATCATTCACATAGGCTAAGTGGGAAAAATTCGTATTATTGACGCTAACTCAAAAGTACTCAAGCAAGGTTAATAAAATTTATATGGGACCACCTCTGAAGTACGACCTACTAAACAAAAAAAAAGAATGATCAAAATCAATTCATAATTGGCGGAGTAATCGCGTCACAAACATACAAAAAAAAACACCTGCTTTTTGAAGTCGGTTTAAAATACAGAAAGCATAAAAAACTCATGGTTGATCTCTAAGTGTCGGCTGTTATGCAGGTTAATGAATAAAAATATTCTACGGGATGTCTCATCAATGTTATTGAAAAGAACCATAACATGTATGGACTTTACTTACGTTGGTAAAGTCAGCGTGTTTGCCGGGCGGCATGGAGTTACCCACGAGGGGAGACTCGAGGGCCATACCAGGCAGGATGAAGTACGTGGGCAGAGCCGCGAAGCCCTCGTGGCTCTCATACAAGAACTTGAGGTCCGATGGGTTCTCTACTGATGCTCCGACTGGCGAAGAAAGGATTTTTTGTTAAGTACTTTGAACGCTTTTATCAGCTAAATATTAAAACTTTATGATGACGTTGACATTAAAAGAATCACTTGTCTCCTCCTCTCTCCAGGGGCCGTTCAACCCTGATAAGTAATGAATGTGCTATCAAAATTACAAAAAAAAAAAATCTTTTGGAATTGAGTGACCAAGAGCCAAAGCACCGATAATTTTCTGGTCAATTTGTATTAGTTGAGTGAAACAGGGTATAAATTTAGTAGTAGAAACAAATTCGTTGAAATCATTAAATGTAGTAGTTTTTTCATTGTTTCTTTTCTTAAGTAATATTACTTACTGCCAAGAGCATACAGCACTAGGTCCTTAGAGTCGTATTTGTAAGTAGACCAGTATGATTCGCGGCCACCGTCCAACTTGCTGCGCTCCTCGAAGTCCTGCAACAAGTTATGAGAGATTAGCTTGGTCACCAGGTATCACTATTCTCTTTTTCTAACCCAAAAAAAAATCAATCATATTGAAATAGGTGTAAAATTCAATATCGAGTTAATTTTTTTTTAATAAGGTTACAAGAACACGTGAATTATTTGAATAGTGTACAGTCAGACAGTTTTCTCGGTCGTGCATGTTTTTATTGCACTTGAGATACGACAAGCTCAACATTATTATACATAAAACACCGTCTTATCAAGTATAAGGCCCGGCGCCCATTGGCGGCACGGCACGGCAAGGTATTTTTAGGCGACAAATAAAAATATAACTTATGTGTATGACAATAAAATTGAAATCAGCGATGCCGCAGTATCCTTAGGCCCGTATTACAGAACCTTACTCAAGACTCAAGCATTACTTAAAACTAGTTTCAACCAATCAAAAGGCTTTAAACGAGTTTTAAGTAATGCTTGAGTTTTGAGTAAGCTTCTGTAATACGGGCCTTAGTGCTCGATCACGTTGAACTCGCGGGCGCGGTGGCGGGCGCGGTCACGAAATATCAAACACATAGAATAATATGCAAGTGTTCACGTACAAACGCAGGTGCGGTGAAAGAAGCCGCGCTCGCGCCCGCGCCCGCCACCGCGCCCGCGAGTTCAACGTGATCGAGAACTTAGGCATGCCGCGATGTCTTTAGGCATCATCATTGAATTTAAATTTTATTGTCATACACATAAGTTATATTTTTATTCGTCACCTAAATACCTTGTCATGCCCTGCCGCTAATGGGCGCCGCCGCACCGGGACTAAGGTAAATAAGTGTACATAAAGTTAATTGATAGCTAAAAATAAAATAAGAGGAGAAACTGATCATTGCTTTGTGTATAATTCAACAATGATTTATATTGATTGTTATTATTATGATTCGACTTTGAACTTTTTAACACAGACTTTGCAAGGACATGAAAGCAAAGTCATATTTTTATGGCATCTCGCAGGTCAAGCTAGGAGGTTGTCGGCTGCTTAACGGAAGTTTCCGGTGTCTCAATAAATTAAGGCCTCCCAGCCAGGGCATAAAACTTTATAAACTAAGCGACTATACGCTAAGGGCACCCCCTTTGGGGAGAAAGCAGTAAAATAAAATAAAATAATTGTGTATGTCAAACAGTATTCTTCAAGATAGGTATAGTGAAGATATCTTAATCATATTATAATATGTTTAGATAAACTGTTACAAAGATAAAAACAAATAATGATAAAAGTCAATATTGTTAGTTTCTACAAACACAATATTTTTATCTCGTGAAGTCTTTGCACTTCGACTTATCATGTCCTATTAAATCTTGGTCTCTCATTTGGTTCCTAAATCGTGTTATTGCGCAGCCTTCTGCGCGAACTTCGGAACTTCCAAGTTATATCGGCCGTAATGTACTATTTGATTTTTGTGTACTAAATAAATTCAATTTAAATTCAATACCTGAATCTTCTCAACCAGGTCCACTGTAACCTCAGCCATCTTGTCCAAGTGTACGGCTCCCTTCATGTTGGTAGCTTCAGGCCAGAACTCCTTCACTGACTCGATGGTCACTGGGTCGGAGGGTTTCTTCCTAATGACACGAGATTAAAAATAAATATAGAAAACATCAAGTTTAGCTGATTAGAATTATGCATCAGGACTTAAACCTCTTTTACTGGCGTATAAAATGTCTAATTCGGCAGCGCGTGCGCCATTATGGTGATGGGATGTTTTTTTTTATAGCAATTGTCTTTACACCTCGTTTTATCGTTTTCCTATACATAACATAACATCAAACCTCTAATCCCCGAATGGTTAGGCAGAGGTGGACCTAATAGTACACCCACATTTCGCCAGTTATGTTTAAGTCCCATATAATAGGGGGCGAGCCTATTGTTTTTGAGACATTTCCAAACAAAAGTCGAGTTCAGGTTATGTCATAAATTCATATTTATCAACAAAGCCATAGAATATTTAAATAACATTTCTTGATCATACTGTTTATTTAAAACTTTAATAACAAGACATTCTGATTTACTGGGAATTCATTTGATGTAATGAATGTTAGTTCTATTAGTAGGTACTGTAGATGCTTTACTCCACATGGTTTTAGAATAAAACCTCAATGTGTTCAAGTAGATTAGTAGATGGCATGGATGGGAGACAAACATTTAGTTTATACTAAGAATAGGAGTAAAGTTTAGACGGTCGTCATGTCAGAACGAGCGCCCGATTAGAATAAAAAATGTTTGATTGAATTCTTAAACACAATATAACTATCGGTTTTACTGCAAGAAGCTTTTTATTTGATATAGAACCGGCACTGTAGGCTCTCAAAGAGTAAAACACTAAACACAGTATGTACACACGGCTACACATCAAGCTATACATTTCCAGTTTAGGCTGACCTCGCATTTTACGGAAATCTTAAACAATGCGAGATCCGCTTAAACTGGAAATGTATAGCTTGATGTGTAGCCGTGTGTACTAAAAACAATGATATAATTAATTACTGAATATAATAACGGATACAAAAAAATTAACACAATATGATAGTATACAGTAGATATTGAATTCTAGGGTCATTTCCTATGACCTTATGAGCTACATTTCCAATTTGCGCATTTTCTTGTTATTGTTGCTTGTAGTTGTTTACAAGAAATCTTCGAATTATTCCGACGAATCTTTTATCAAACAAGAATGGTAAATCAAAAGATAAAAACGATACGAGTTTTATTTGAAAGAAATTACTGCACAGATTGCGATAACCCCTTGTTATATTATAATGATAATGAGAGTGACACCACCTATTGTAAAATTGTTTTATATTGTCCATATGTACGTCTAAATAATTGAGGTATAATAATAAAGTTTTATAATACTATTATTGTACGTAGGTATGGGTGTTACTCATGGGCCGTAGTGACAAGACATCGGCGCGTATTTGTGACGTGTTAGGATAAATAGGCCAACCTTTTATTCAATTCATAAAAATATTAAGAGTGTGCATTCTGAAAGTGGGCAACGACGCAAATAGATGTTACATATATAGTTTTTTATATTTATTTGGCAATATTACTGTATGGAAATATGACATATCGCTAACTAGTGAACTAAAATATTGATTATGAAATGCAATAATTAATATCGTTCCACCGAATATTTAGTTTCAGCTGTAAAAAAAGTATTTGGACCTTTTTTACACGTAAAATGGTTACAACATCAAATTCAGTGATAAAATAATGCAATTCATTATTATTCATATTCGTATGACATGCTTGTTTACATTCGCTTATACGAATATGAACATCTTGGGCATAAGTATAACGTTCAAATTCGTATGAAACGTCAGTTTTACTTAGAGAGGTAAAGTCAAAGTGAGGTCTGGGAATCTCGTTCTAAGTTTTGTATGAAAGAATACTTAGTTACTTACTTAAGCACAGCACCAGGAGCCCTGACGTAATGCATCTTAGTGGCATATCCGAGCGTGGAGTCGATGACTGCGCCGGTATCCGGGAACGATTCGTGAACCATGTATGCCTGTACAGAAATAAGATTTCTAATACTACAACTTGGAGAATCGAAGCAAAAATGGACGTACATACCACGCGCCCCGAAACAGTTGAAAATTGCGAAAATTGCGATTTTAAACATTAGAATTATTACCATAATTATACTATTCTGAAACTGACTACTAGACTGAAAGTATCATTGGCCCCGAAACTCTAAGTTCAAAATGCCATTTTGAATGCTTTAGAATCGGGTATTTAGTTTCTATACAAAATACAGTGAACGGTTCGTAACCCACGATTAAACGCGTAACTTGCCTTGTATTTTAATTAAAATAAACAAAAAAAAAAGGAACAACGACTTTTAGAATAACATTCGTCTCGTTATTTAAAAACCCGCGTATTCATAACTACCTATTTCTTTTTCTAAACGTCTTATACTCACAACAACAGGTGCAATCAGTTCAGGCTTCATGGCCTCGAACATCTCTGGGGGCAGGATGTCTTCAGTCAGACGTGAAGCGGCTGTAGGCACGATTGTGTTAACCTTGATATTGTATTTGGAGCCCTCGATAGCAAGGGTGTTGGTCAAACCGACCAGACCCATTTTGGCGGCGCTAGGGAGAAAATATTGAAATATGTTATTTGAAAATGTGGTCATGCTTTTAATTTGTTTTCTAAGTAATTAACATGTTTGTGTAGACTAGTAAAACAAACCATCTGTATAACATACATAACCGTTATATATATTATATGCAGTATAAAGGCTGCGCAAACATGTCTCTGACGTCGCGTCAATGTTACTCTAGCGTAAACGTAAATAAAAATACGCTTCGTAGGTACGCACGGCTACACATCAAGCTATACATTTCCAGTATAAGCTAAGCTCGCATTGTACGAAAATCTTATACGATGCGAGATCAACATAAACTGGAAATGTATAGCTTGATGTGTAGCCGTGTGTACGAAGACAAAAACATGAATTGAATATTACTGCAAGACAGATATGTGACGTAGCTAATACTTTTTCGCTTATTTTCCCACCAATATGCAATTTTAAATTGTGACCTTAAACTTGGACTTTAAACTTCCGAACCATGCTTGATTATTATTCATGTAAGTAGTTTGCATTCTAAATTAAAATACATTTAACATTGTACCTATGTATTTTCATTTGGTCATTGTATTGTTGCAAAATGTGGAAATTATTAATTAAGTAAGAATTGAGTTTATTGTTAGTTTTATTAGATAGGTATGTTAGGGGAAGTGAAAACGAAAGAAACGATGGATGGACTGTGTGAAAGATGATATGGCTAGAAAGGAGGGGACTACCGAGATGACGACTAATAGAGAAGTACTCGTATTTATAGAAGAAAGAGACATGTTGCGCCGACCACAAATAAATTGTGATAAGGGCAGGAGAATGATGATGATGTTAGGCATCACAATCCAGCATTATGCATGAATGATTTAAAAATAAGTCTTCATTCAAACTGACCTGTAGTTAGCCTGTCCGAAGTTTCCGAAAATACCGGCGTTACTCGATGTCATGATGACGCGACCATACTTCTGTTTTCTGAACTGTTCCCATGCGGCGTTGGTAGTTTTGAAGGCACCTTTCAGATGGACCAGGTGAATGAGGTCCCAGTCCTGAATGAAAAAACATAGCATTAGATATCTTATTAATGAAAAATATATAAAATCCCTTGTTAGCAAGCCAATTTTTGAAGTGAAATCTTCTATAGGCACGTTGAGCACTTTTTGGGTGAACAAAAATCATAAAACTCGCGTCATCGTCACCGAACGCTTTCCATGAGCTATATGTATACTGTGTATATATGTGTACTTTTTGGGTGAACAAAAAGCGTGAAACTCGTGTCATCGTCACCGTACAGTTTTTACTTCTATCGGCAGTCCCCAAAGACTGCCCCGTTTTTTTTTATTTGTCCTAATGACCTGCTCTTAAGCTCGATCTCGCCTGATGAAAAGTAATGGATGAAGTCTACAATGTTTTCTTGAATTTTGTTACATTCAAAGGTTTGTCCCTAAACCAATGAATAAAAAAAAAATGAATGTAATTTCATGAAAAAACTTCATTTTAAATCAAGTACCCAAGTAATAGTTTATATATTAGACTACCACAAGAAATCAAAAACATTACCATAATAATGGCAGTATACAAATAGATTCACAATGGTCAAATGTCAATAAGATAGCATGATAATAGACAGTGGAATATTGTACTGGATACTGAATTATTATTATTTTTTCTTAGATAAACTTATATCTTCTTGTCATTTTCTTATCTTTTACACATCCATAATTTTTATTAGTGCAGCTGTAAATAAAACACCTAATGAACTTCAGATAACATTATTAGAAAAGCATCTACCTGATCGGACATTTTAGTGAAACTCTTATCACGAAGAATGCCAGCATTGTTGATTAGGATATCAATCCTGCCAAAGTTATCTAAGGCGGTTTTAATAATCTTCTCCCCTTCGACGACATTGTTGTAATCGGCGACAGCGATACCACCTGTGGCCGAAAAGATTAATTAACATAAAATTACACTAAGAATGGAAAGTGAGGGTTATTTATATCTAAAGGGTTAAGCAGACTGGAAAGGTCAATAGGAATGTTAAGGTCGAAACTTCCAACAATAATTGGCATTAATTACAGTGCACAATGCACAACAAGTTAAACATGAAAAGTTAGTATTTTTATCTACTGGTTTTCTTTCAAAGCATCAAGTAATATAATATGATGTATAAAATCACTGTGAAATAAACTTTTAAAAACATATTCATAAAAAAACTTCCATAAAGTTTTAAATAATTAGTACCTGTTACATTATTGTATTTATGCAAACTATAAATGCGACAAAGCCTCTTAGAAAAACGATTGAACAACATTAATAATTCTCGAAAAGAGTTACACTATAAATTTAATTTGCTATTTTTGTGAGTAGTATACTCAATTTTTACCAAGGGACTATTTAAAAATGAAAAATTATGAAATACATTAAAAACTTAATAATACATAGGTACTTGAAATCACAAACTAACAAAGATGTCTAATGTGCTTTAAGTAAGAATAGAGATATAAATGTTCTTCAAAAGCCGAGTTAAATCATTAATAACATTGTAAAAAACATAACAATGATATAAGTACCTAATTTAAATATATGATGAATCTAATAAACACAGAATATTATTTAATTATGAGACTGAATTCCTGACATAAATTAAGTTTCTCAACAAGGATTCTCTCAACAAGGTAAATTACTATGGCAAAAAGACACAAATAAATAGTATCCATAGTTCAATAGTCAGAGGAACTAACAGACTACAGACTGCTGTAGTTCAATTCTATGAAAAAATCATATTCATCAATCATTACTTTAATTTAAAAAAAAAATATAAGTTATTTCATACATTGTTATGCAGCCAACCAACGAAGCTCAAAGACATAAATAATAATGAATTGAGTATGAATCTGCAATTTTACCTTTGTCCTTGATTTCCTTGACAACAGCGTCAGCGAAGTTTGACTTTCCAACACCATCGCGAGCTCCACCGAGGTCGTTAACCACTACTTTAGCGCCTCTCGAGCCCAACAACAGAGCGTAGGCCTTGCCGAGACCGCCACCGGCGCCAGTCACCACCGCAACACGACCGTCAAAACGAAGCTGATCCATCCTTCACGACAAACGGAATGCAAATGAGAAAGAAACCAACCGACGAGTTTTAACCCGGCGTAATTATCAGTGTCAAAGTCCAACTTAACATTCGCTTTCGATAAACAACTATGTGCGTTCCACTTGCAAGATAAAGTTTGATAATATTGATATTATATTATGCTCGGGTTGTTGATGTAACACGGATTACATACCTTCAATCACAAATTCGCGATGTAATGGTGACGTTGTATGTAGCAAAGTAGAAATACTTGATTAAAGTTCAGTGAACAACAAACAAAATCAAGTTTTTTTTCGACTTCTTTCTTCGGAGTTCAGACGTCATTGACAGCTGACAGCAGAAACGTCAGTCAGTTGCTGTACGTACATGACAGCTGGACAAATTATCGGACGCGTCCGCGGACTTTTCTGCACTTTGTCACTATGTGTTGGATACACAGAACATAATATACTCTACGAGGTTGGATACTTGGATGTACTCTCTCTGTGGCACTTTGCGCGCGACTTCGTCCGCGTGTATTTCGTACTTTCACCTACGAATGCTTTGGGGACAATTTTTCATAGTTTTCGATGGTGGTAAAGCCGATAGTTAAAATTAATTAAATTAAAATTAAAATCTTTTCTTTCAGACCCGTAAAAAATATAGTCCATTCCATACACACGACTTAGAAACTAGTGTTATAATATCAGAAAAAACAACACAAATATTCAGTAATTATACGCCACAGTAGCATGTAGGCGTATCCAATGTCCCAGTATGGGGCTGTCCCATCTATCAGCTATAGTTTTCAGGATGCTGTTGGGGCTGGCGCGTACCCTGCGCAGTATGGAAGCGCAACGCTTGCGCATGATGGTGTGAAAGCAATCTATTCTTGCTTCTGCGAACATACCAGAAGCACTGCAGTAGCGCGACAACCCCATCGTTCGCGTCAAATAACTTTGCCGCTCTGAAGTAGGCTACAAATGATTGCGCAGTAGTCAATCTGCCTTAAAAAACAGTAGTGCGCATGCCAGCGCGCATGCGCAACCTAACTTCAGAGCGGCAAAGTTATTTGACGCGAACTTGTAGCATTATTGTATTGTACGCGCAGGGCGCTGTATACCTTCTGCGTGTATTTGACCCACAGACTGCATGTATAGAACGACTGACAGTTCGATAGTGAGATCAAATCAAAATGTAAATTTTATCCAAGATGGCGGCCTTTTTTTGTCATAAAATTTTTGTTTTGTGTTTAAAATCATACGTGAGTTGGAAATTCGTTCCTGATGGGGATCGGACCGCACACGTTTATTTTCTCATAGAGGGTGATAAAAAGTAGAGTAATATTGGTAGTGTTCACCTCGGGAGCAACACTTTTAAGCTCTAGTGATGTATGTACTTTATAACCCTCACTGCGCTCAGGATTCTACTCTAGAATCCTTCGCTCTGCTTTGGATTCAAAGAAACACTCTCGCCTTAAAAATTGTTGTTTTTAAGGTCAGTTACCGCCATGTCGAATACTTACATGTTTTTTCACAAAACATCTTTCAATATTATGAAAAAAACGCAGTCAACAAGAAAAGCGAAAACTCAAAACAAACTTGACAGGTAAAAGCTGCTGCTAGCACCATCGGTCTAGAGCTTTTACTTACCAACCCCATTTTCGTAAAACCACTTGCGAAGTTACCAGTGGCGTAGCTACTGGAGGGCTAGACGGGGCTGTGCCCCGGGGCCCCCAAGCTCAGGGGGCCCCTCGGATTCTGGCTTACAAACTATAAATTGAACTATTGAAAATGTCTCCCACATTCGGAATATAAATAAACCAGATTCCAGGAACGTGACTTTTAATAGCAACTTATTTATTACGTCGAATTCGGAACACGACGAATACGGAACAAACGATTTTAAATAGTTTAGTTGGGGCTCTAGTTTATTTTTTTGCCCCAGGGCCTTTGGTTACCTAGCTTCGCCAAAGGAAGTTACTTCAACGAAGTACTCGTCCTTAACCGATTTGAAAATATATTTTTGCATTGGATAGCCCAATTCTTGAAGAAGGTTATATAAGCTCACGGATGAAGTCGCGGTCTAGATAGACCATTGCGATCACGTTAATAGTATGTTAGTACCTCAATGGGCTGAAGCTAGTTTTGTATAAAATAATTTTGAATAATTTTTTTTTTTTCAATACCTTTCATTTAAAGCTGGGGCAGTAGTACAGTAGGCAGCGATTTACGATGCGACTGGAAGAGCGAGACGAAATAAACATGGCCACATTATAACAAGCATTTTGCCCAAGATACAGGCTTGCCTAGTTTGGGGTCAATGTAAACACTTTGTAAAATGTTTTAGCAATAAAGATTTTATTTATTTATAAGCGAAAATCGGCAATGATGTGGCTACAGTACCTACACATGCAATGAATGCGATTGCGTTCAAATCATTCCTCACGGTTTACTATACGCATAATCTAGCCACACGCGTATTGGAATTCAGGGGTGCACTATTGAACTAGTCGTGCAAGTGAGAAATTTTCTAATAAATTCGCTTTAATTTTCGCTGAGATGTTGATGTAGCCGATGTCGTTGTACAGTAATATTGTTCATAAAGAAATCAAATATTTGATGTACGGTGTAGCCATATTTGTGAGCATTCATTTATTTGTTTTAATCGCTCATGTGTCGCAGGTTGCGTCGCGGCCTAATTTGGCCTCAGCCATAAAGGGGTAGCGGACCCGTTTACGAATCAACACTGCTCTTCAGATTCCATTTTTGTCATTTTCGTTTCGTGAAACAAAGAAATAAAATGTAAATGTCAAATTTATGTCAATTCAAATTAGATTCGGTGGTCTCGAACCTACCGATTTTTCGGTATTTCTACCGATATGTGATCTGTCCTACCGAAATACCGAAATGCAAAGATTTTTCCACGATTTCAGAGAATACTGTTGTAATAATCCCGATTTCACTACCGATTTTACACTTCAACGTTGGCAACCCTTTTCATTTATGTTTTACGTTACGGGAAATCCCTCAATAGAAAGCATGGATGAGTAATAAAGCTGGGAACAAATCATCGGACGCGTCCGTAAGTCGCGATTGACAGTTCCCTACGATCACATCATTTCACGTCCGCGACTTACGACCGATAGTTTGCACAGTGTAGTACTTAATGTACAGTCACGTCACGAGCACCAATATGTATACACTAAGCAACTTTTAAAAGTGATGTGCTGATAAATATTTAATGATGTTAGGAATATAGTATTTTGGAACTCATATAAATATGAAATAGACTATATAACAAAGGTGCAGTCAATATTCCACGAGAAAATCGTTTTTTAATTTTGCTAAGTGGATACAAATATTGGTGACTGGCTCGTGACTGTACTATCCTAATACAAATAAGTCGCCACTCTCACTCGCGACTCACGGACGCGTCCGATAATTTGTTCTCAGCTTTAGTTAGTTCCTATATTGTTCAGAGCAGTGATTTCCAGGAAATTGATGTAGAGTGGTGCATTTTAAGAAATTGTGAACAAATCAAAACACTTTCTAATGATGTAGAACTATTTTGGAATGAAGTAAGTTTACTAAAGCGGTGTTTGGTTTGATGTAAATTAGACTCTTAACCGGTATCGTCCTGCTGGCACTATATAGTGCCACTTTCCTTTACATTTCCTTACAATATTAATACTTGTACTACCCTACTATATTTTTTGTATAAACGAATTTGATTGAATATTGTATTTTTTTGTCTTATACCGATTTTGGGTACAAATGTACCGGTTTTTGTGGGCAGCTCTACAGATTTCGTATTCTGCCAGTGTTGCCATCCGTACGAGGTTCCTCGTACATGTATGAGTTCAGAGGTCCTGTTACGAGGTACGAGCTTACATCCATCCTGGTATGATTTTGTACGAGATTCGTTGATACAAATCATAACTTATCACTAACATAGATTTTTAATATTTTTAATGAATTACCTACACTATAGAATATGCACATTAGCGCTACCAGTTGCGACTTATTTTGCGCGCACTTTAAAGCCGGGTCCAGATATGTATAATTTGCCCGATCCGATCACCGTATCCGTATCGCCCCCGCGCCGTATCATTTTAAATTGGGCCAATGATACATATCTGGACCCGGCTTTACTTGTACAAACTGCCCCTGTAGTACTTTTTGACGAAACTGCTTGTTATTATAGGCTTGTTGTTGACTAGAAAATAGCAATTTATTAATTATAGCATGTACGAGGTTGGGTTGGCAAAAAACGAGATTTCAGACCACGTCTGTACAAGGACACTGGACACTCCTTCGGCGTCTGGCCAGTATTATAATAGTGCTCTGTGGCGTCTGGCAACACTGATTTTGACGTTCGAGACCACAGCAGACCACAGAGTCCAGACCACGACCCAGATGGCAGATTGTCAAAAAATAACCGTCACAAGCTTTGAAAGTTGTGTTAGAAATAAAAATTTCTACAAAATAGTGAAAACAAAATAAATACTATGTCCTTATATCGGCCGCATCCTGCCTGGCAGCGGGAAAATAATTCAACCACAAAAAATATAGTAACAGGCGACCCATTAGCCGGTAAGAACAATTCGATGTGTTGATAGCAAGGATTTGAGCATGGTTTGTTTTCATTTACTAAAACATCGAACTATTTCACAGCAATTTACAATGAAGGTATGTGGCGGCTCAGTGAAGTGTCTCCGTTGTACAATTTACAATATGGCACTGTAAAACTAAAGCAGTATGGGTCTAAAATTCGACAAGCTCTTGTGAGTGCAGTGGTAGCTAATTCGTCAAAAAAGTATGTCGTACAAATCGAAGAACAAGCTAATTTAAAGTATTGTGAAGATGATGCTAGTGCTTTACTCGTAAGTGGACTTTTCTACATAGTAATTACAAAACGATACAAAACGCATTACAGATGATTTGTTTGTAGGTAATGTGATCAAATATACATTTTCTACTTCATCCTCAGACCAAATAAAAAACCAAGACAGTACTGCGAACAATACAGAGCGTGTATGCACACATTTACAACCATTTGCAATGGACACTACAATCAAACTACACCTCACAAAGTGCACACATGTTTATGAAACTGGCCTCACCTTCACATCTCCGTTGACAGCGCTGTCTTGGTTTTTTATTTGGTCTGACACTTCACCGGTTATTTTTCTGGCATTGGCATTGTGTATGGTCAATCACCCAACTTATATCTACCTGGTAGGTAACAGAAATAAGTAATTAACAAACAAAAAATATTAAATATTTCAGATAAATGTATTATCATCAACTCAAGACAAAAACGATAAAAGTAAGATATCCTATGCAGCCATACTCCTGTCCTGGGGCATCAGTATCACAGTGGACCAAGCCACTCATCTACCATACATGTTGGAAAGAGGTGAACAAAGGATCGGCACTGCTGTTAAATCAACTTTACAAACTATATTTGACTGTCAAATTAAACAATTTTGTTTTACACAGGTATGTGTAGAACTCTTGAGTAAAAGGCAACTCAATAAAATCCTAACTTTATTGATTAGTGTTCAATAAAATATCCTTTATGTGTGGAATTACTAAAATGTATACCCCTTGGGCACTTAACCCTAGTACTACTATCTTTGTTACTGGGTTTGCTTTTAAATGCTCATATATTTAGGTTACAGTTTTACATACCTACACTTTTACCTTCAGGTTTGCTTTACCATTTTCTATCACAAAAGAGCTCATCTTGAAATAAGGTTGTGTATCTAAAATTCTAAACAGTCTACAAATAATATTATAATTATTTGTTTAATTTCCAGCAACAATTATTGTACTTTGGTTTCAACTTTGTGGAGAATTACTCGTCCCGCAACACGGATCCTTTTACACTAACGTACAGGACACCACAAGTTGATTACAAGGATAAGTTGAACTTATCCTTTGAAGTTGGAGACATACAGATAATATGGAATGGGTATGTATTATTTAAAATATACAAAGTGCCATAAATTATTAGTTTAGAATTACTGCAATAGAGAACAGTTGTGTAAGTATTAGGGCCCACGCACAATGGTCCATTTGAAGGACTAAGTGCGGAAACCAAACCCGTTAACATAGAACATAGATTATGTCCCACTAGGTTGGGTATCCCTCTATAGCCTTCCACACCTCTAGCCATCACGCCAGCATTTCCTTTGGTGATGACATTCAGTCCTTTTATCCCTGGAGAAAGCTAATTTTAATGACAGTTTTTTCATTTGTGGTAGAAATGCCAGTGATTCCAATTCCTTTCCTCCCCTTCCCAAAGTCTACAGTATTATGAATCTGTAATTGTATATTTCCTTGTTACTTCTTGATGAATCGACTATGCAGTCGTCCACGTATGCGAGGAGCCGGCGGTCTACCACGACGCGCGCGCGGATCTAGCCAGGTTCCAAGCTGTGTAAATTCAATGCATTGAACAACTTCATAAACGATTGGATTCCTTCGGCCCGACGCCGGCCAGTGTAAAAATGAACCTTCAGACAACTAGGTATTTCAATGTTTTTATTTCCATTGCAGAATCAAAGACGACGAAGCCAAGAAATCAGACAATATGGTGACATTAGCATATCAAATGCTACAGAATCAAATATTTGAAATGATTTTGTTAGATATTACTGTGTTTGACTTGTGTGAAGTAACTCTGCCCAGAGCAGCAGTCAAGAGCAGTGGTTTAGTGAAAATGAAGACGCCAGAGATAGTCAATTGTGTGTTCAAAGTGCTCAACGAAATGAACCATATTTACTCTGATCAAGATTCCAGCTATGCGTCAGATACGTAGCAGTATTAAATGTTATTTGTGTCCAATGCATGTTTTCATTTACTCAACTTAATAACAAAAACAACAAAGGTATAAATAAAAAGCAACCATATTGTTTTTCGACATTTACTTTCATGAATTACACCTTACAAATGTGTCTGCATATTGTAACCTTACAAAATATTATATCATTACAATGTGCTAAACTTAAAAATAACCTATTTTGTAATCATGTCTTTCAGTACCTTGCAAGCAGTCCTTTTTTAAGAATTACATTTTCAACACTTCAAAACCATTCCAAAATTGGTATCTTGTGCATAACTATTTATACTAGGCCACCACCTAAAAGCATACTTGGTATTTTGATCTAAACAGCTGACAAATTGGTCTCCAATCTTCGATGCAAGGTATAGAAGGTACCAGAAATCAATCACAATTAGATGAATTTAAAACTATACTATGTGTACACCTTGATTCACTTAACAGGATTACATTTTCCAATTTGTACAGATGAATATTCATAAATTAAAATGTGACATAAATAATAAAAATATTTTCCATTTCACTAATATTCCAATATATTATGTAAACCTAAATATATAATGTATGTACCTGTTAGACATTCATTGCAGCTTAGGCTACAAAATATTATAATACAAGTAAATGTTTCGACTCATACTAACATTCAGTCGCATCCAAATGACGATAAGACATAATTTTCACTCTCCCCAGACAATTTCCTATATTGATGCAGAATTTCATCCATCGAGTAGCAACTACATACTCGTCCAATCCATTAAAATTCTTTGAAAGAACGCCCAATATAGGTGATTGTGTAGAAGAGGCAGCATTTACATAGACGCCTCATCTAAATACCGCATTCTGCCAACACAACGCCCATGAGAATGGAGATATACAACATATAACACAATCTTTAAATAAATGCCAGATTACGAGATATTTGTGAAACTTTTTATGACATTTGCAAATAAGATATACACAGAGTTACATACACACAAAATTACATGGAAGCTTAATTACTCGTATGGAGGATCTATTTAATTATTATGTATTAAATAAGACTATTTAATTTCTCACATCTGGTCCATTCAGCGTAACCATTATCTGCCATCTGTACTCGCTCGAATAAAACTTACGTTTACAGTATTATAGATGCCTATTTATGTATGAGATTAGATAATAATTGCCACCAAGTCTAAGGGACCTAACAGTTATCGCAAAAGGTAATGAGAAATGAGATGAATGCTAGAATTTGATCTGAATGCAATGTTGTTAATTTACATCAAGGATCTGATTTGTCTTAACAATGATGGCAAAGGTAATTGCATATTTCTACTAAGTATAGATGTGCCTTAGCGGCGTATTATATTATAACGTGAGTCAGACGCAAGCTATTCTGTAGCATATATAAAATAATTCTATGAATCCGGCATGCAATAAGTTTCGTACCAATGTTCGTTGCACACAGCTGCACCTCCTCCTGGAAAAACACGAAATCGTTATAAAAACAAAATCATTGCCGTCCTTACTGTGTGTTTGCACTTGCGAAACATTCACATATAAACATTATGTTGAAATCTATATTTCCTGTCAAGCATGTTTTTACCCGACAACGGCGAATCAAAAAGGAGGTTTATGATTTTGACAGGTAAGTATGTATGTATGTTCTGTTACCTCATAACTTCTAAACTACTGATCATAATTTGATAAATGAGGTATCGTCTTGATCGTCATAACATTAAATTCAATAAAACTCCGGAGTCACACGTAATCTGTTTGATTTATGCCCAATCTGGTGTAACTCCGGATTTTTTATTTGTCTGTCTGTGACTAGTTTATACCTTTTTAGGTGACTTCTTTGTCGTAGTTGGGCATTTCCGTAGAAATTGATCCACTCTCATTTTGTGCTGTCCCATGACTTTATTTATAATTCATTAGAAAACCGAAGGCCTATTATTGTAATTCACTATTTATTATGATAGTACAATAAATAAACTCAGTAAATAACAGTGAATTAGTCTATTTTTACTATAATAATGATTATAATAAGACGAAAATATGTTTGGAACCCCCCCAGTTTTCAGGTGTCCCACAGTGTCGCGACACACTTTGAGTTAGATTATTTATGACATAAAATTAAGCATGCATGTAAAAAGGTTTTAATATATTCAAATATATGATTTCTTTTAAAATTAAACATAAATTACAGCCACTTTAATACAAAAATAATTATTTTTTACTATTTTAATTGTGTCCCACGATTTCGGATGTAGTGGAAAATTCCACTTTGTAACGGTATTTCCTCCACAAGTAAAAAATAAACTTCCAAAATCTTAGCACACTTATTTTCCTGGCAACATTATTCATCGATTCCGCAAATTTTTTCGGTTGGCAATCAGGTGCTGTCAAAATCATTCGTGTCTAAACTTGCAAAGCGTTACCGTCTACGTGTAATTCATCCACTTTGTTAGAGGAATTTCTGCTGGTAAGTTTTTGTTTTTGATAATGTTGTTATTGTTAACTATAATAAAATAATCGTAAAAATGATTAATTGAATTACTTGCAGCATTCGTTGTTCTATTGTTTAACTACACGCAATTTTAGATTGGAAAACATGAAAACGTTACCTCCATTTTGTTACCACTTTTCCATATATAAATTTCCATAATCCACTTTTCTCCATTTTGTAACCGGGACCAATTTCTACGGAAACGCCCAGTTGGGTTTTAGTTTTATACAGGAAAATTTTTTAACCAGTGCGCTAACGTAAACACGTGACTTTACTCATCATTATGAACAACTTTTACTATGGGACCAAATCAGAAATCGCGAAAAAAAAATCTGCTGTTTCCTACATTTTGACGAGTTATACGAACATAAATGTAGGGAATAGCTGATTTTTTTTCGCGATTTCATGTTTGTATGTGAATGTTTCGCCAGGGCAAACGCACAGTGAAACACCCTCTTGAATAAACCTTGCTCTCATACATGGATTTATGTTGTTTGTAATGTAGCTAAGCTATACATAGTACCGATTACGTTTATGCTATCCCCTCTCGAAAGAAATCTGAACGATTCATATCAGGCAATTGAGAACACATTATTAACATAGATAACGATTGTAAGTCACGTTCGTGTTTAGTTTATGTTCCCAGTTCCCACTGAACTATTGGATCGAAATCCGTATAAAAGGAATCGTTGTTGTAACGACAATGCGTTGTAGGACTTATTCACGACGACATAAGGTTTAAATTCAAATGATTGAAACACGCTCTTGTAATAACATAAATCGAATAAGCAAAAGTTGATTATTATGAAAGTATGTATAATTTGAAAGAAATAAAGGGGAGGGGATTGAATGGGGGGGAGGGTTTTTGCAAATCGTGTTTTATTATCGACAGTTAGTAAATCCTAATTTACTTTAAGTCACTCAGTGTGCGATTTAATTAGCAGAAGCAACAATAAACGCTTGCAGTATCAACTGCAAGTCAGTTGTTGCTTCCATTTTATTATATCAGGCAAGAGTACTCAAATTGAATGCAAACAAATAGACATATCTCTTGTTACCTCTTCAGCCCGATCTAAAGGGCAGCGATCCCTCCTCAGTGTGTGCAGTGCAGTACCTAACAACAGCCCCCCCCGGCCGCGCCGCCCGCGCCCGCGCCTCCCGCGCCGCTCGCGCCGCCCGCCGTCGAGTGCTGGGGACCGATCTTGATGCCGTTCGCCTGTGTGATAAACATAAGTAAAATTTATGTAGTCCCCTTTACAAAGCTTTGACCTGAAACTTTAATAAACAAAAGAAGGGAATTTAGAAAGTTAAATTTATTTGCTCACCCGTCAGTTTCCCCTAAAAGGTTAGGTTGAGGTGTAAATTAATTTCCCTATTTCGGATAAGAGTGAGCTCGTATAACTGCGACCATGAACGTCGTAGATAATTATTACAATATCAGTCAAAACAGAAGCCAAACTAACACCTTTTACGTAATAAAAAAGATGAATGTGGCGCTAGGTAGTTTGCTGCTAATACGCTTGACCATCCCAATTTTAAAAAATACTAGTAAGCTGATTTTGGCGCAATCTTAGTTTTAATAACAAGAAACTTTTTAGAAGTTTCAAGCTTCAAAACAAAAAACTGCCGACTACCGATCCCCTATGTAATTCAACGTCAAATTATCATCAACGACTATCGATCAGCAGATAAGCTCGTACAACTCACCTCGTTGTTGATATCGAATACTCCTTCCTGAATTTTTTCGTAGATCTCTTTGGCAGTGTTGATGAACGCCTCTTCCACGTTGGCCGCGGTCTTGGCTGAGGTCTCCATGAAGACCAGGCCGTGTTCACGGGCGAAGGCCTCACCTTCCTCCTTCTTTACTTCACGTCGGGATTCCAAGTCACTGGAAGTTTAGAGTTGTATGGAATGTCATACTGGTATGCATATGTTGGGCTTGACTAGACCTTGGCTTTGTAACTCCAAGGTAAAACATATTTTGGGTTAAACTTAAGCAAAAACCTTTCGGATTGGAAGAATTTTGACTAGGAAATAACGAGTTTTCTATCTGCTATATAAGTCGGGATATTTAGTAAAATAAAAGAAACCCAAATAAAAATACATCCACACACCATTGTACAGTCAAGTACGAAAACTTGTTACAAGATAAATTAATTGATTGTCCTTTTCTTGTGGCATTAGAGAAAGCGTAACTACCAAAAGGGCGAGCAGATAATAATGGTCACTTCAGACAACAATAAACTGCTTTTTCCGTTGGGAAAAGTCGTGAAACTGTTCAAGTAACGGTGGTTTAACTTATGTTACGAGTACATCCAGTTTAGTCACAAAAGATAACGGGACTGTGAACACAATACACTTTGTTCACACAATCATCTTTTGTGAATATTAAAATTTCAGATAGACTTCAATATCACTGGAAGTATTATTATTTACGGTCTGAAGAGGAAAATAATGATACATAGATTTAGATACTCCTAATACATAGATACAAATACTCCTATTTTTACAATTTCAAGTATTTCAAGATTTAACTTTGTTCTGACTTCTTACCAAAACGAAATTTTCTGCCTATTGGACACGGCAGCAGGTTTGACAGGACAGCTATACCTACTTCAATGATTACATGAAATCTTCACTAATTGATTACCTAAATAAGTGGTAAAAACTAACATAGTCAGTATAGCACCTGACGTCAAGAGGTCCCAGGGACCGCGGATGTGGAGGGCAGAGGGGGCCAAATGGCCCCCTAAAATCAAACAGGCGGGGCCGCGCCCCCTCCAGTTTAACTACTTGGTAAAGGTTTCTCTGTGGTATCCTTCACAGAGCTTTGTGTGTGTCGCTGACTGCCCTCTTAATCATCGGTACGGAATGTACCGACTATCAAAGAAGTTGAGAAGACTTAGCTATCAATAAATACTGCACGTGCATAGGATAGAAACATTTGGTTTAGATTTAAATGAATTTAAAAGAGAATATTCGCTTCAAAGACGGCTGAGAGGCATGTCTTTGGTATCGTCCAGTGAATCTTCGCAATATAAGTAAACTGTTTATAATTTGATTGACCATTCATCTCTGTTTCGTCTTAAAACTGCACTAAATTGACTGGACGTAGCCGGGGGTCCGGAGATTGAAGGAAGAGGGTGACCAAAGAAGTTTGGTCCCCCCCCCCCGGCATGGAGTACTTCCGCGGTCCCTGAGAGACACATCACACCAATCCTCTCAGGCCGACTGACTGCTGAGTCTCACAAAACAAAGTAATCTGTCTCACCTCTTGTTACCAATCAACATGATGACCATGTTGGAGTTGGAGTGCTGACGCGCGTCTTCAAGCCAAGTGGTCAGGTGGTTGAATGTATCTCGTCGGGTAATGTCGTACACTAGCAGTGCGCCCGCCGCGCCCCTGTAGTATGATCGCGTGATTGATCTGCAAGGAAAAGCATTTTGTTGCCATTATGTCCGAAGGAAGGTGACGGCTGAGATGTATGAAAGAAGACATGTTGCGCCGACCCCAAGTAAATTAGGATAAGGACAGGATAAAAATCCCAGCAAAAGAATACGACGTAAAGAAGCAACAGTCGACACCGCCGTGCAATTTTATAGTCCACCGCAACGCAGCAGTAGGCCTGGCAGTAGTTCCGTGCCATGATTGGCTTAGCTCAGCCCAGACAATGCTTACCCACACACACACAACTATAGTAGTAGGTATTTTTATGGAGCGTCAGGACTGTCAGGGGTGTGCTCCAGTGCTCCTAGCATAGGCAGTGAGCCCTGTCGCAAATCTTGCTGACTGGCTAATCCTGACACATAAGTAAGTAAGTATGTGAAACTCATTATGTTATTCTCGTCAAAAAAGTCATTTGTCTGTGTAGCTGCTGTTTATAGGATTGAGGCCGGTGAAATAACTGAAAACTGAGGTTTAAAATGGTGTATTGGAAAATATTACAGTTTGTTCACCTTTTGACAGAGAACAACAAAAAGAAGAAGATAACTGTCATCACAACTGTCATGGCATACAAAAAACATCACCCAACATACACTAGACACTTGTCGTCTTCTGATTGGATGACCGACACCATAGACAGACACCGTAGTGACGTGGAATTAGTACATAATGCGGCAACATGCTCCCGGCTTTGGAAGCGCTAGGTTCCAACTAGAAGTAATGCCCAACCTCTGCCGCTTGTTTAGTTAATCAGTCAGAGGCAGCGGACAAATTTTTGAAAACGCCCGTCGTGTTATGCCATCGGCCTTTCTTATATCAGCTACACGCGAAACACCATCCCTTCCAGTGTAAGTTTTCAGGATTCTTCCTAAACTCCACTTTAATGGTGGCATATTGTCATCTTTGATCAGAACAAGTGTATTTTCCTTGAGGTCGTCTTTATGCTTATGCCACTTGCTCCTGGTCTGCAGTTCTGACACGTACTCCTTAGCCCAGCGCTTCCAGAAGTGCTGGCGTATCTGCTCAACCCTCTGGTATCGTGTGAGTCGGTGCTCAGGAACATCGTGAATGTCAGAAGATACAGGTGCAGTTAGTGGACGACCAACCAAAAAATGAGCAGGAGTAAGGGGAAGGAAGTCAAATGGATCAGTGGACATAGGAGTCAAGGGTCGGGAGTTGAGAACGGCTTCAACTTGCACTAAAATGGTAGTGTACTCTTCGAAAGTGAGATGAGCATTGCCCACTACACGCCGGAGGTGATGCTTACAGCTCTTTACCCCAGCTTCCCATAAGCCCCCAAAATGACTAGCATAAAATGGAATCATCTTAAATTTAATGTTTTGTGAAGTTGCATATTCTTTAATGTCATCAGAGCAATCTTTCAAAAACTTTGAGAATTCATTCATCAAACCTACAAAGTTTTTTCCATTATCAGAGAATATCTCAATCGGTTTACCGCGTCGCGAAATAAAACGTTTAAGAGCTAAAAGATAAGCTTCTGATGAGAGATCGCTTACAAGTTCCAAATGGACAGCGCGAGTGACAAAACATACGAACAGACATATGTATGATTTCTGTAATTTCGCTCCCCTACCCTTACGATTCAATGTGAACACTGGCCCTGCATAGTCCACGCCACATCGTAGACAAGGAAAGCCTGGATCCAGGCGTTCTTGTGGCAGATTGCCCATTATTGGGCTAACCGTGGTCGCGCGCAGTCGTGCACACTTAACGCAGGCATGCACTACTCTTCTTGCGAGGTTTCGACCACCGACCGGCCACCAAGCCTCTCTTAACGTAAACAGAAGCAGCTGTGGCGCAGCATGCATTGTACGACAGTGCTCATAACGAAATAGCAAAACTGTAAACCAATGTTTAGCAGAAATTAAAATCGGATGTTTCTTATTGAAGCTAAAGTTCTGAGAATTTTCTATGCGCCCACCAACTCGTATTAAATTGTTGGTATCAATAAATAAATTCAATTTAACTAAATGAGCGTTCTTTATACCCCTTTTATTTTTAAGCGAATCATACACATCACCGAATGATTCCTGCTGACTCAATCTTGATAATGTTAATTCCGCATATTCAAGCTCTTCTACGGTTAATAAACCCGTCCGCCGACTAATTTTATTGCGCGTATTGTATATGAATCTAAATACATAAGCGGCTGCCCTCTTCAATCTTGAATATTGAGAAAATTTGGAAAATGGAAACAAATTAATATCACTCGAATGGTTTATTATATGACAAAGAACCTTTGTTTTTAATTCTGGCAAATCATCCTGTTTTACATAATTATTATTCGCCAAATTAGGCAGTTTAGAATTTGCATTATGTAAAAACTGTGGGCCTTCCCACCACAAAGATGAAGAACTAAGTGCGTCTAAACTTTGACCTCGTGACACCAAATCCGCTGGATTATCCTTACCAGAAACATGCCGCCAAGGATATCCCTTAGTTAGGTCATGAATTTCTGCAGTTCTATTCTGAACGTAAGTTTTAAGTAAGTTAGGTGGCATACCTAGCCAGCCTAAAACAATAGTAGAATCAGTCCAGAACACGACTTTGTTTACTGTAGAACGCAGAGATTCAATAACCTTTGTATATAGTCGCGCGCCTAATACAGCGCCGCACAACTCTAATCTAGGTATAGTTATGGGTTTTGTAGGCGCAACCTTACCTTTGGAACATAACAAGCGCATCGTAACAGCTGATTCACTATTAATCGTGCGGATATATGCGCAAGCGCCATACGCTGTTTGCGACGCATCGGTAAATATATGTAATTCAATGCAAGTAGGATCATAGCACATAACATAGCGCGGTATTCGTAAATTTCCAAGTGAGGATAAACTACTAACAAATCGGTTCCAGACTTGCGCGACGTCTGTAGGAACCGGTTCGTCCCACTCTAATTTTAATAACCAACATTTTTGTAACAATGTTTTAGCTATTGTTATTACTGGACTAATTAATCCCAACGGATCGTAAATCTGAGAGGAATTCGATAAGATAATACGTTTAGAAATTACATTAGTTTCAGTTTTAATTTGCGAATAATAGTTTAACTCGTCAGACTTATTGTTCCATCCAATACCTAATGTTTTGTTTTGAATATTATCGCCCAATGCGAGTTCCTTTGGAATATTAGGTGTATCGTTAGGGTTCGCGCGGTCATAGTTAAAAACCCATTTACGTAAAACTAGACACGCAGAATTCAAAACCTGGCTTGTACCATCGCAAATTGCATTCAATTCCGATATACTATTTGCACCACAGATTAAATCATCGACGTAGAAATTATTTTTAATAGTTTCCGCTACGTGCGGAACCTCACATTCGTTTGCTAATTGTTTTAAACATCGGCAACTAAGAAATGGTGCAGAAGCCGTACCATAGGTTACAGTATTTAACTGGTATACCTTCAATAAATCGGACGGGTTGTCGCGCCACAAGATTAGCTGCAGGTCGCGTTGATCTTTATCTATCAATACTTGGCGATACATCTTTTCTATATCAGCACAAGCTACGTATCTGTTTTCCCGAAATTTAAGTAATATTGCAATCAAATCACCTTGAATGGCCGGACCAACCATCTGCAGGTCATTCAACGAAACACCTGAACTGGAAATCATTCCAGCATCAAAAACGACCCGCAATTTAGTAGTTATGGCGTTTTCGCGGAACACTCCGTGGTGTGGTAGGAAATAATGCGGTGTACTATACGTGTGAATAAGACTCATATGACCTAGCTGAATATATTCGTGAATGAAATCGCTATACATTTGTTTATAGCTAGGATTACGTTGTAGTTTTTTCTCCAGAGCATAAAATCGACGTTCTGCTTGGATACGAGTGTCACCTAACTTATTTGGTAAAAGCTTCAACGGGATTCGAACGCTGAACCGCCCGTTGGCAAGCCGTTTCGTTGTTTTATTGAAGTACTCTTCGCACGCTAGCTCCTCGTCGCTGCCGAGCTTATTATTGTTACACACGGGTAACTCTTCGATCTCCCAAAACTTGCGTAATAATTGATCGAGTGAACAGGTTTCACCTTCAATGTCAGATTGTGTAAAATTACATGTAACATGTTTCATTGGTTTTTGCGTTAAATATTGAATTGAACCTGACACAATCCAACCTAACTTTGTGTTTTGAAGGTAAGGGCCATTTTTAAGACGCATCTTACCTTCAGTAATTAACTCCCAAAATAAATCCGCGCCTATTAAGATATCTATTTGTTGACTATCATTAAAGCTCGGATCAGCGAGAGTAATATTATCAGGTATACAAAAATAACTGATACTCAAAGTTGTCGTCGGTAATTTTGACGATATTTGAGGTAGAATTAAGCACTGAACACGTGCAGTGAAGTTACCGTTACGCGATCTTAACTCAATATTACAGGATTGCGAACACTGTGTTATTGAGTTTCCTACACCGTGAATTTGTTGAGTGGACTGTATAATTTGCGTATTTAATTTTTCACTGAATGATTGCGTAATAAATGAACGTTCACTGCCGCTGTCGAGGATCACGCGCGCTTTATGATCAACACCCGACTGGCTACGTATATCTACAATGGCAGTTGACAACAACACATGTTGTACCGACGCATTATTAATTTTGTTAAAATTGTTTATATGTACATTATGTACCTGAAATGAATTACTATGAGTATTTGTAGAAGCTGTACTGTTACCATTGTCAATTCCAACACTAGGAACAGCTGATTGCTCGCTAGTTGTGAGTGTAACTACACCTACATGGTTATCTTTACCTTTGTTAATTACTTCACAAATTAATGAATTATGTTTTTTATCACATTTCCGGCACGGACCAAAAACACAGGTACCCACAGAGTGCCCAGAACGCATACAATTGATGCACAAATCTTTATCTTTGACAATCTTGAATCTGTCCTCAGCACTTAAGTCTAGGAATCTTTGACAAGAATACAAAGGGTGTTTTTCATTACACATCAGACAAGGTTTGTACATACGTGAGGCTTTATTTTGTGATTTACTATTAGAAGGTTTATTATTGGTCACTACATTACAATGAACCTTAGGCGTTGATGCATTGTTGGTCTGTTTCTTATTTTCACTCCCACTGTAAATATTTGACTTACTATGTGATACCATAAGGGTCTCCAAAATATCCGCTTTATTCCTAAGAAACTGCATTAAATCATCCAATTTAATTACTGACTTTAATTTACTAGAAGCATTAAAGAATGTTCCTCGATGCTGTTCCCAATCACGTTCTGTAACAGGGTCTAATTTTGAAACCACAATATAAATGATCAATGTATCCCAATATTCTGTTGGTTCTCCTAGTAATTTTAATGCACGTAGATTCTTTAGAATATTATCAATAAGTTTGCGCAACAGTCCCGGAGATTCCTTAGTTAATGCTGGAATTGTAAACATAGACTTCACATGATTGTGAACCAATAACTTGGTATTATCAAACCGGTTGGTTAACAACTCCCATGCTACATCATAATTGTCT
This sequence comes from Conistra vaccinii, assembly GCA_948150665.1. Classification (NCBI taxonomy): domain Eukaryota; kingdom Metazoa; phylum Arthropoda; class Insecta; order Lepidoptera; family Noctuidae; genus Conistra; species Conistra vaccinii. The sequence continues at coordinate 9,942,275 of OX411327.1, forward strand.
GCGGAGAATTCAAGAGAATCTATGACCGACTTTGCATTGCCCTTTAAAGATGATTTTAAGTAATGGAACTTTTGTATTTGCGTTATTGTTTTACAGTTGTGCACTAATGACAAAAAAGTGTCACGGAACTCCAACCAGTGTTCATATGAACCTTCAAAGGTGGGAATGGTAATTATAGGTAATTTAATTGAATTTGAGCTGTTTGATGGTAAGTCAGTGATGCTAGTCGACTTCTCATCACTGCTCGTCATGCACTCGACAAGTGCAAGGACTCTATAATAATCAAGCTCAAATTCTTCACGGGCTTCTAATTGATTATTAATCTCTGACTCGGTACTGATATCTTCAATTTTTGTTTGTACTTCATTAAAATCGTTTATTAACATTTGAGATCCCAACACGCGCAATTTTAATTCTGCTTGCTGTTGGGAAGATAAATCAATATCCTTGTAAGAACTCACATACTTTTTGAAATTGGTTAGACGACATTTTATTGAAGCACGCTTCTTTTTAAAATCTTTCAATATCAATTCTGTTTTAGCATCGCGTTCGGATGATTCCATTTTAAATAGTTATATTGAAATGTAATACTCACAGTTTTCTATATTATTCAGCGTACTTTATAGCATAAAAGCGAACCTTTGCAAGATCTATAGCGTGGCGAGCTAAAGCGTATGCATCACCCCTCGACGTGCAAGTCGACATGCGAAGTTGCAAAGCACTGAAATGATAGGAAAGTATTATACAGGTGAAGAAGAAAGGGTTTAGAGGTTTTGGTTGGCACGCCTCACCAAAAACACTGTAATCCACCGTTATTCCTGAGTTTTGGTTATGCACCGTGATGCGTCTCTCAATCGTCCGGTTTCTTTATGCGTAGAATTCCGGCTCGAAGGTCCAAAATTATGTAGCTGCTGTTTATAGGATTGAGGCCGGTGAAATAACTGAAAACTGAGGTTTAAAATGGTGTATTGGAAAATATTACAGTTTGTTCACCTTTTGACAGAGAACAACAAAAAGAAGAAGATAACTGTCATCACAACTGTCATGGCATACAAAAAACATCACCCAACATACACTAGACACTTGTCGTCTTCTGATTGGATGACCGACACCATAGACAGACACCGTAGTGACGTGGAATTAGTACATAATGCGGCAACAGTCTGTTTAGTTTATGAAGATTTGATGATATTTTTTTTACCATTCATATCACCTAATGCAATAATTCCAATCAGTTTGTTTACTGTAGGTACATAAACTAAGTCCTGCATGAAATACGAATACATAATTTAAAATCAAGGTCAATAGAAACAATGAAAATGTGTGAACAGTAAGTTACTTAGCAGCTGATAATAAACTGATATGTGTTTTGGCAGTTAGATTATGGACCAAATTGTAACTAAGTGAATGAATGACTACTACATTCTGTAGTGCCTGAATAATCAGTTGTGTAAATTGTGTAATTTTTTTTTTCTTTCCAGATTTATGTGCACCAGGCAAATAATGTTTGAAATAATTAGCAAAATATGGCAGAAAATTTTGTATTATTAAGTTTTTGTTGAATAAAATATTTGTAGTAGTACTTATATTGTGCTGTCAGTGCTGTGTGGCCTGGTGCATCCAAAATGAGCAGTCACTAAATTAAATAACTGTTATCTCTTGTAGTTAGGTTAAAGTACTCTTAACACATTTAATACCTAGATAATTTAAAGCCAAAACACTTTATTTCATGCTCACTTTAGCATGAAATTCGTTATAATTACATTTAAGCATAACATTCTCGATTACAAACACTAAAATTAACTAGCATAAAATCTGGGTTAACAGTACAATAGGTTGGAGTTAGTTAAGTTATTCTTGTTTTTGGAGTCTATTCCATAAGAATCGATTTTCAAATCCTTATTATAAATGCGAAAGTGAGTTTGCTGGTTATGCTTTTACATTAAAACTGCCAAACAGATTTGAATGAAATTTGGCACATGGGTAAACCATGACCTGGGTTAGGACAAACGATACTTTTTATCCCGGTGGTACGTTCCCGTGGGATACTTACCGATCTCCACGCGGGCGAAGCCGCAGGCAAAAACTAGTTCGTTATTACTACATTCATAACATTCTCGATTAGTATCACTGAAATTAACTAGCATAAAATATGGGTTAACAGTTGAATAGGTTAGCAGGTAGGTTTTAATGTTAAGTTATTCTTGTTTTTTTTTGTTAAGTTGCTCAACAATTTGTTAAGCGAAGCTTGTGATTTTGTATGTATTTGTGGCTGAACACTTGACTGATTCATTTACTATCAGTACTCACCTAAGCTGACTCATCAGAGGATAAAAAGCCAATGTAACAATTCAATTGTTTTAATCATTTGAACTATGATCCTATTCTTCAGTTACCTACATCTTCTTATTAATGCTTAGTACAATACGGGCGATATAACTAGGCAGTTCTGTACATAAGCACTGAGAACTTTCGCTCATCTTCTGTCACTCACTCGCCTCATGTCACTATTTGGTTCCAATTTTTTTTTTTTTTTTTAAATTTTTTTTAAATTGTTTTAGCGCAGTCTTCTGTGTGAAGTTCAGAACTGCCAAGTAATATCGGACGTATTGTACTAAGAAATAATAATAATTATGAGTACCAATATAAGCCTGGAGTCTTGATTTGTGCCCATTTGGTGAGGTTTGCTCCCTATTACATGGGATTTTAACATAATTGGTGGAATGTGCATGTTTTTTAAACCTACCCCTTATCCTTTTGTTTTACTTTCTATACAATGAACTCAGAACTTTATAATCTACACTAATATTATAAAGAGAATAGATTTGTTTTTTTTTTGTTTGTAATAAATAAACTCAAAAACGACTGGCCAGATTTTAAAAATTCTTTCACCAGTATAATGCTTTATTATCACTGAGTAACATAGGCTATAATTTATAAAGATACCACGGGCGTAGCCGCTGGGGAAGCTATTTGATATATAAATTGTATAAACTAAGTGGCTTTGTGAAAACAAACAAGGTTGATTGGTATACTGATTATGACATCTATAGGTAATTCTGTTAAAATAAACAGTAGTTGTAATGACAGAACTAAAACATAACAGTCAGAAGAGACAATTAAAACATAAACATTTCATGTGGACAGAATTGTTTAATGAAGGATGATGAATAATAATATAATAATTGAAACTGAATGCAGTAGATATTACAGGTTTATTCAAATAACGAGTTATGAATGGTATAATGATAAATCCTTAATTGAAAAACTCATCATCATGATGTCTTTAAAGGTTCAGCTGTCAATGCTACTATGAAATCACAGAGTTCTTTTGTGTTTTTTTTTTTTGCGGGGCACTAAACGCCCCCAGGCACAATAAAACTTCTATTGTGTCTCATTCAGTGGCCTTCAACTGATTAATATATCCAATAAGGTTCTTACCTGAAAGCTTCCTGTCCAGCGGTATCCCATATCTGCAGTTTGATTTGCTTGCCATCAATGGTGATCATGCGAGCACCAAACTCAACACCAATTGTGAGATCGTGAACAGGCTGGAACCTTTTGTCGGTGAACTGGAGCAGTAAGCATGACTTGCCTACACCTGAGAAAAAATTACAAACTATAAATATCTAGAACTGGAAGCATAAACCATAGATGTTTTTATAAAAGCCTCATTTGTGTGGATCAACTTACATCTAAGTATCAAATCACATTTTATTCTTACATCTTTTTTACATTTTAGCTAAAATATCAAGTTACTGTGATTACAATAACAAAGTCTGTTAAAAATAAAGTAGGTATCTATTACAATGTCACAATATGGGTTCATAAAATGAAATCAAACAAAGGAAAACAGGTGATGTCTACATAAACAAATCATTAACAAGACTAACAAGAGCTTTGAACTCTTATCTCTAACATTAATCAGTCAATATTCAGACAACAATGTTCTACAAATGAATAAGTTAGGTACCTATTATCTAATGTGAATTATTTTGATAAGATTTAGTTATTCTAATAGACAAGGTTTTATAGATGAATAATTCTATAATACAAACAAACAAAGAAAGTCCTTGAAATAGCCTCAAAACAACAGACATATAAACACATGTTGGTATCACTATATTGATCCATAATTACTTATTTATTTACAGTACAACGAGCATGAACTGCACAATTTCTAATGATATGCGCATTAGAGTCCTTACTTGACGTAGTTACGAGACGGCGTAGGCGGAAAAACAGACTATCACGAAATATTATTATTCACAACAATGAGATATCGAACGATCTTGAACGGATGACTGAATGTAACTTAAATATCAACATCCTTACCACAAAAACAGTATAATTACACTGCACAGTAACAGAAAACGTCTAAATAAAATATCAGGAAATAAAATCAATACCTGTGTCGCCGATGATGATGTATTTGAACAAGTAGGCGTATGCCATCTTCTCTGCAGATCTTTGTAACTATTGGAAATTACAATCGACAACGATGGTAAACAAAGGTTTGAGGGGCGAATTTATAATATTACAAATAAGACGCAATTTTAGAAATCTCACAGCTGGTTGAATCAATTTGTCATTGTGAAATGTATGAAAGAAAATTTGACAATCATAGCCTATTTTCTAAAGGTTGATGTATACAATTGCGGTTTAACTGACATTCATTATTTTATGATTTCATCTCAATAAATATTGTTTCTGTCTTGTGCATATTTATTCCTATGGTTGAAAATAGTGAGAAAATTTATCTTATTCTATGTTTTATTTAGTTTATTTTTCAAAATACGTAAATGAAACAATGTATCAAAGTATCATGTGTTTCTAGCTTTATAGCCATAAGCAATGTCACATAAAATTGTAGACCACCAGACCACTGACAAGAAGACAAACATAGAGTTTCTGAGTTTCTAGTGTCAGTGTTACCATATTTTCACGTAAATATTTAACTAACTTCAAAAAAGGAAGAGGTTATGCACATGGCGGAAGAAAAAAATATCCACTGTTCCCTAACTGTGCGTTTGCACTGGCGAAATATTCACAAAAAAACATGTTGAAATCTCAATCATTGCATGGAACATTAACAGAAAATAAAGATTTCAATATGTTTTCTTGTGAATTTTCGCCAGTGCAAACGCATAGTTAATTATAACTAGTCTAAGTTTTTTTTTTTGACGCAGCGTACTTGCGCACGCACCATACGCTGCGTTTCGGACGCGCGCCGGGCGCGCGTTGTATGCTTGTTAAACTCCACAATTTGTTGTAATTCTAAAGCCGGCGCCAGACTTAGCTTCACATGTTTGAACACATGTTTGATTGCTAAGTGTGGCACGGGACTTTGGGTATGTGTTCAAAGTTTGAACAAAGATTTGCACTTTTCCATGCGGTGTCGGTCTTTTTCGACACATCATAGCGTTCAAAGTTGAATGTGTTCAAATGTTTGCGTAGCTTGCCACACTTGTTCAGTGTTCAGTTGCTCGAGTGTTGTTGAGCGGATTGGTTGTGTGCTTGTGTGTGAACTTCTTCTCGGTTTCTCGTAATTATTGTTTTCTTGCAGATCTAAAAAATAATTACATGCACACAAATAATACAGGCACACTGAGTCTACGAAATCGTCGTCCATCTTGTTTGTTGTCTACCAGCATACTGTGGAGAAAAATGTTTGCGAAGCAAGTCGGGCAGGTTACGTCAATATGTGTTCAAATGCTTTGCAAAGTCGTCAAAGATATGTGAAAATCTTTGAAGCTATGTCTGGCGCCCGCATAAACCTACATTCAATCAAACCTACATGCATCAGGAAGAAAGTTATACTGAGCATGTAGCTCAGTATAACTTTCTTCCTGATGCAGAGAAAAGGAAAATAGTAAAAAAGGAACTTGCGTCCACGCGGGTCGCGCGCATGCGATTTAATTATTTAATTGACCGCCCAAAACGCAGCGTTCAAGACGCGCGCCCCGTTAAAAATAGTGCTCAGTGCGCGCGCCTCGGGCGCTTTTTATGAGTAGTCCCTTAGATGTTGATGATGTACTATTCCAGTAACACTTCATCTGAAATGTAAAAAAAATAAGAAGCTACTCCCTACATAATTTTTCATTTTGTAGTCACTTTGTTTTTTTATTGAAACTGTTTTATTTTTTTTGAAATTTTTTAAATTTTTCACTGATCACCAGGATCACCATTTACCACAGATAGCCTATTTACGAAATCTTGGAAATCAAATGATTTCTCGATTTTTCCTATTGGCTTTTCTCGATTCTCTTAACGTTAAACCAACTGTCAAGTCTGTCAAATGTCAAATTAGGATTTTGATCGGAATAATTGCGAATTGGTTTGTTATTATTTCCTTTTACAGATTGTGCCCTATAAATCCAGTGTTTTATCGTTTCCCCTTATTATTTGTTCACATTACGATTCAACTTTTGATTAGTCCTTCTTTATCGCCTCCATTCGAATCAACAAGCCGTTGGTAACCTTAAAAAATTAAGTGAACAATGCCGACTTCTACGATGTATTTGTAATCATGGATTCTTCTAAAGATTCTTCGTCTATGAGGAATTCTGTAAAACTTGATGGCGAGGGTGAAAAAAATAGGAACTACAAGAGTTCTCCTAGTCAATTAGGGCAAAGAGAAAACGCTGAAAATCTATTTACATCGACCTCGAATCCAAGCTCAAGCTTTGTTCCCTTGAATGGACCTCGGGAGAATCACATGAATTCATTACCTAGCAATGAATCAGGGCCTCAATCTAGCCGGTGTAGCGAAAATAACCCCGAAACTAATAAAAACCTAAATAATTCTACCCAATCACAAAAGTGTAACAACAAAGTGACTAACTCTAATGCTGAACAAGTGGATCCTGCGGTTGCGGGCAGCAGTAGGACTTTACCTACTTTGTATGACAATGGCACAGAGTCCAATCAGGATAAGCAGACATGTCAGAGACACAAAGTGTGCTTGGACAAGGCAGGAAGTAGCAGCCTTCCCTCAACAAGTGGCACTAGCAGAACTAGTGAGAACCCAGAGACCAGCTCTTTCAGGGAGAATAGGAAGAGGCCATCAAGTCTGAAGCTCAACAGGCCTAACTTAGAGGATGACAGTTCTAGTGATACTGGCAATGATGACTATTCTTTGGGCTCAGAAGACGGGTGTATCTATACTTACAGGGGTGGAGAACATTTGGCTGATTTGCCAAGCTCATTCTTTAGTCTTGACATGGGTTTACCTTTAGACAAGCATCTTCCCATGCCCAACTATGTAGGGCCTCAGCAGGGTGGTGCTGGTGGCAGGGAGCAAGTTTCTAGGGCATCCAGTCCTGACATGGATTTTTTGGAAATGGACTTTGATCCTGGACCGTCATGTGAAGTGGATACTGGAGATGAATCTTCTCCTGATGCTGAATTAGCAGCTGCTAATAACATGCCTGAGGAGATAGAGCCTGTACTAGTAAGGGGGACAACTCCAGAATATGTTCCTCCTCCTGTTAGGTACGTCCCTGTGACTGTACCTGTTCCAGCTATAGCATCAGGATCCGGATCGCATGGAGACGCTGATCTGTACTCATATAGTGTGCCATCAACAAGTCGAGGGGTTCCTACTAGCCATGGGGATGCTGCAGAGGGTGGCAGCAGCAGTAGTGCCCATAACTATGTAGACCAGAACTTCAGTTACGGCCCGTACATTACTCATGTGAACTCGAGGGGAGAGCAACTGGTTGTCAGGAGAACAATGTCACATGGACCCATCATTTATCCTGGCAGTCTGCATTTCTCCAGTGGAGAATTGGTGTCACCATCCGAGATATTGAGTTGTAAGTTGATCTCTCTAATTAATTTATTTAACATAACATCGTACCTTTCTTCCCCGAAGGGTTAGGCAGTGTTGTACCTGTAATACACCCACATTTTGCCAGTTATTTTTCAGTCCCTTGTAATAGGGGGCACCTTATTGCAACCAAGCACAAATCAAGAAATACCCGATGAAAAAACCCGATATGACTTTGTCTGACCTGGGATTTGAATCCAGGAGCTCATGCTCAGCAGTAGCGCTCAGCAAGTGCACTCAGCAAATACTGAGCTGTACCCTAATTACGAACTTATGAAGCAATGGACTAGCAATCTGTTTCAATTCATTTCAATTTATTATTGGTCGTGCATTACGTAATCAGGGTGCTAGTTTCCCTACTTCACATATTTTAGTGCCTTTATTTTATTTTCTGTAATTTTTTTTTGATGGATATATACTTTGTAGTAAAATAAATTTATTTGCAGATGACGATGAACATATAGAAGCATTTGCTCATCAAATCAATCAGTCCACACATGACACAGCATCTCTGTCATCAGCATTGTTTCATGTCACAATGGCTAAGAAATTGATTGCTGAGAAGGCTAGATTTGATGCTGAGAGCCAGGCTACAGCCAAGGTATCATTTTAAAAATTGTATTTAAATTAGGAATGGAAGATTGATCTACGTAATCTAAACAGAGTATAAAACAAATTACAAAATAGATTTTGATGCGGTTTTTACCATCATTTAGAAAATTTACTAATGTTTATGTGTATAATAAATTAATATTCATCTTAGATAAAGCATAGAAATCTTGATGTTTTGACATGTCACTACATCAGTAGATTGCACCAGTGGGATGCATGGGTCCCTAGTTAAAGATAAAAAGGTTGCCACAGATTGTATTCATCATCAGAAAGCTCTTCCAACTAAATTATGATTTTGGAAAAGGACATTCATTCTGAAATAATTATTTTCAGCATGGGGCCGTTAATATGGCACATAAAATTTTAAAAATTCTTCGTAGAGGACGCTCTTCTAAACCAAACTCTGAGGTACCAACTTAGCACAGGTATGAGTGATACAGATGACCGTTTACGTCACTCATACCTATGTGACAGTGTTTTCCCGAATCAGGATGTGCCATATAAACGCCCATTAGGGGTACTGTAATCTGTTTAGTTGTTCAACAACATACATAACATTTTAAGTATCATAATTTCTACATCCACATAATGTTAAGTTCTGCTAATATTTTAGAGTCGCAGCTCTGTCTAGCAGATAATTTTAAAACGCTTATGACTTGGCTATTTTTTTTAGCAAATTTTTATTTTAATACGCTTTAAAAAAAAAAACAATAGACGACGTATATTTAGTAACCAAATCCGCTTAAAGGTCATCGCTCATTATAACAGCACGGCTCCGACACGGCAAATAACTTGTCAATCAAGTAAGGATTTTAAGTCAAATGCATAAAGTCTATTTTACGATGGCTATACAAATTGTGGACGGCTCGCCGGCAGTAAGCGGCCCACGAGTCGTCACACGGCGCGCCGACAGCACGCTTTAAGCGAGGAGCCCGCTCGCCGACGCCTCGCCGTCCGCGCGGTGACGCCTCGCCGGCCGTGCGGTGACGCCTCGCCGGCCGTGCGGTGACGCCTCGCCGGCCGTGCGGTGACGCCTCGCCGGCCGCGCGGTGACGCCTCGCTTGTGAATGAACAACAAGCTGTCACCTCACCGGTGGCGTGCCGCAGCGAGCGGTCGCCTTGCTGACGGCGCGTTGGCGACTAGCGGTCGCCTTGCTTACGGCGCGTTGGCAACTAGCGGTCGCCTTGCTTACGGCGCGTTGACGACTAGATATTACGAGGCGGTGCCGGGGCGTTACTGTGCTGGAGCGGTGCTGTTATAATGGGCGATGACCTTAACTGTTTTTAAAGAGTCATAAAGAACCCTGTAAGAAATCCACTGTTCCTGTCTCCACGACAAGCGCCGAACGCTGCGTGGCCGGGTTCGCAACTCGTGTCATCCTGAGGATGCCTCATTGAGAGGTGAAACACGTGTCGATTTCTAACAGGGTTCTTTATGACTCTTTAAGAACAGTTAAGCGGATTAGGTTACTAAATATACGTCGTCTATTGTATTTAATTTTATAATGGATTTCTGCAGTCACGCCTGATTAATTAACTAACCACTTTTTATCTTTTGCCAAATAGTATCTTTTGCAGCACCCCTTAACGTCACTATTATCTCGTAATTGTGTTCCTAGGCGAGTGAAGCAGCGGCAAGCACCAGTTCGAGTAGTGCAGCGTGTGTGGAACCTCCTCGGTGCATGATCTGGTCGGAGTGTGAGGCTTGTGAGCGTCAGGTCACGCAGATCAACACCTCGGCCTGCGGAGTGACAGCTGTTGTCAATGTTTTTGTTAGTATTTCTTGATCCTCATACATTAAATTAATTTATAAAAAAAGTAAATATGTTACAGCAGAGGAATTACCGTATTTTTAAGCATGTTCGCATTCTAATCGCAGTGTCTATCTGTTAAAAATACCTATAATTAGGTACCTACATTTTTAACAAGTTTTTTTAATTACGGGAATTGACTTTCAGTTAGCTAATAAGAATAACAGAAAGAAAATGAGCACCTTTGAATTTATTCGTTTAATTAACCAGAGACAGTTAATATTCTGGACATTGTAGAAATACGTAATAATAGGTTACGAATTTTAAAGGAAAATAAACATCCGAATTGATAACCTCCCATTTTGAAGTCGGTTAAAAATAATAATTAAAGTGGCCCAAACCCGGTGAGTTCAATAACCAGAAATTATCCACCTTTGTTTTTGTTTTGTCTTCTTATACTAAGCCCAGGTTCGCACGGGCGATTTTATCCCGCGTCGTTTTTTTTTTGCGCACAATATTTTCAACGCACTGCCGTTTTTTCGATGCGCTGGGATTCACGGTATTGGACTCTCTATGCTCGGCTCAACACCGAGAATTGAAAATCTAGTGCGTCCGTGCGAACGTGGGCTAAATGAAAAGGGTAGCACAATGAGGACTCAAAAAACATAATGATATTGTTTACCAATTCTAAGAACCGACACAGTAGAAGATAAAACAATACAGTACTTTGTTACATTGGTTACAATTAAATTTAGGCCACAAGTAACAATATTCGCCTTTCTTTTATTTTCAGAATGCATTGGGTGTGCCAGTGAATTTAGAGAAGATAAGCTCATCTGTTGGTACACGACAAAGAGCTAACAATGCTCCATTACCAAGGTAATAATAAAGAATCAGATGAATACTTCCTCATGCAATGTTTAAATTCGAAACTGTATGTTCATTGTCAGTGTTTTTCTAGATTAATAAACTAGCTTTCGCCTGCGGCTTTGCCCGCGTGGAGGTCCGGAATTATCCCACGGGAACGTACTACCGGGATAAAAAGTATCCTTTATGTTAATCCAGGTTATAAAATATTTGTGTGCCAAATTTTATCCAAATCTATTCAGCCATTTTTGCGTGATTGAGTAACAAACATTCACATTTATAATATTAGTAAGATTCTCATGGATACCGTCCGTCTGTGTAGGACGGAGGTTTATGTCAGACTTCTACCGATCAGAAACTCTAAAACGCTGAATAGTAATACTAAGATATTTTTCTAAGATTCATAGTTATACTAATAGTAGTAATACTACTAAAATTCTTCTTGAAACACAAGTACCTACCAATTATTTCTTTTCTGTTCTTGTAATTATAGTTCTGTTTCTTTCTTCTAGATACTTACTTTCCCGCGCCGTAGCTGGATGCACGGCTGCTGACCTGGTCTCCGGCATACACCGGGCTTCTGATGGACTGGTCACAGCCAGATTCTTCCCCACTTACCCTGAACGAGCTGTGTCGCTGTCACACTGGCTGGCTGACTGGATTACTGTTGGTAAGAATGTATAGAATATTATAGATCCTTCAGACCGTATTTCGACCATGGCGGCCAACGTCAACGGAGACTAGCCTTCGGCGCGGGAGATATTATAGTGCAAAAACTGTGTGCGCAGACACAGGTGTACTCTCTCTTCCCTCACTCTCATAGTCCGATGGAACGGCAATCCGACACGACCGGAGAGAGATCAAGCGCAGGACCAACGGCTTAACGACCCCAGGCTCAGCAGAATATTATGAAGACTTGTAACTAGATGGGCATTTCGTATGGACCATGCCAGATTAGTAATTCATAGACAATGACAATCCAATCGCATATTATGTTATCCAAGCGCAAGTTAAATCGTATTCAGCCAGCCTTTTCTGGTGTATTCTTGGTGGCTAACAATAGTTAGGTAATGCCAATAAGTCACAAAGTAAAAACGTAAATAATGTAAGCAATTTTGTTGACATCAGCAAGCAAAGTAATTTACATACATTATGCAAATATGCATGTATGAACATTAGCTTGATGGTCGACGGTCGTTGCGTAAACTATGCCATTATGACCGTACTTGGCAAGTGAATGGCGATTGAAGTAAGGTGGCAACTATGAATAAATAGACTAGTTAATTGGAGTAAAATATAAGTACGCCCCGCGGATTCACCCGCATAAGTCTCGGATCACGTGGGATTGTCGGGATGAAAATATCCTATATTCTAATCCAGGCTATGGTTTACCCATTTGCCAAATTTCATCCAAATCTGTTCAGCCGTTTTAGCGTAAAAGCGTAACAAACAAACAAACTCACTTTCGCATTTATAATATTAGTAAGTACAATACGCCATTAAATGGAGCACACGTTTTAGCATCCGATCTGCATTTTTCATTTTAATTATAGTTTAGCTAAACAAGTTTCCTAACAGACTAGCTTCTGCCTGGGACTTCGTCCGCGAGCCTATACCTTCCTCAAGAAATGGGCTATCCAATATCAAAAGAAAGAAAGAAAAGAAAGAAAGAAAGAAAAAGTATTTATTGAGACAAGCACAGGAGATCACAAACTAAGCTAAGACAGATTGAGACACAAATAAAAATCAAAAACAATCAAAAAGTACTAAAATTACTTTAATTTCAGAAGTCGGTGGCAAAAAACGAATATGGAAATATTCGTTTTTTGCCACCGACTTCTGAAATTAAATATATACTTTACATACATTACATACATAAATACTTTTTCTTTCTTTCTTTCTTTTCTTAACCAAAGACACCAATTTTTGGAGCTCGCTCTTGTATCCTACGTTTTCTGTATTTCCTATTTATGTATAAATGTTTAAAAAAAAGTTTTAAATATGCAGGGTGCTAAAATTTTCGAGTTCGCTTCGTTCGCTCTGCCATCTTCTATTCATCTAATGCTCTAGCTTTACTGTTGTCGGCAAAATATCTCCTATTTCTGTATCAATAGTCAAAATAAAACTTAATCATATAGTTTTTCCGACCCGGACGGCCAGGCTTAGTCCGCGACTGGGTATTAGCAATAAAAGTTGTTTTTAAAAATTTGGGAATTTTTATTTATTTAACATGAAACTAAAGAATTTACGTGAAGTGAAAGCGTCGATCAAAGGGCACCGAAAGACAATCTCGCTCTACCCTGATCAAGTGCTAGGGCCGCAGCTGCTGATTAACACATAGGGTACTTTTAATCCCGGTAGTACATTGGGACATTTTCCGAAATCCACGCGAGCGAAGTCGCGGGCAAAAGCTAGTTATTAGTATAGAAGTATAGATAATAAGCCAGTTGATGGCAATAGGCTCGCCCCCTACATAACTGGCGAAATGTGGGTGCACCCATGGTATAAGAAAACAAGGTATGGCACTCCGAGATGCAGTGGTGTGCGCAGTGGTCACGTGGGCAACACGTATCTACGTCATCACGGTTGTCGATGATTCTCAAACTTTTTATTTTGGGAAAATTCAATCTAATGAAACATTGTGAGAACAACGGTACCATACAGACAAATCTACTGTGGCATTCGTAATAAATTAGTAGTGGATTCTAGGGATAACTAAAATAATACTCAAACACGTTGTAAATCTCGTCGCCTTACGAAGTTTTGTTCAAAATCAAAATTGAAATATTAATTATTATATTATAGTAGTATCCACTATTTAGTGTTTGATATTTTATATAATTTTCTTTTACGCTTCTTTTCCAGTTGATTGCACACAATATTTCTATTTAACTCTTTCAGCCATACGTAGAAAATGTTTGGGAATCACTGTGTTCAGTGGGACTGAGCGAGACCGACCTATGGGTTCAACAAGAATAGCGATACACGACAATATGGCGGAATGTCAATTAGACAGCCCGTTTCTGTGCTGCCAGTAGTGTGTAATAATATCTCCTTATCCACATAAACGAATACGATAAAATAATGAGGTTTAAGTAACGATTACGTATTTATATCTTTAAACTGAATTGTTTCTTTTGATTAAACAAACGAAACGACAGTTTAAATGCTTTGTATATATTTTTTAACAGAATGGCGACTTAAAATCTTTCTTTAATTCGTGTTTTGTTGCAATAAAGTGGCAACTGGATAGTGACGTAATACAGTGTTCTCTCCCGGAATGCCATACCTTGTTTTCTTATACCATGGGTGCACCTGCTACAAGTACACCTCTGCCCAACCCTTCGAGGAAACAAGGCGTGATGTTATGTGTGTGTTATGTTAAGTATAGATAATAGCTTTACAGAAACCGCTATTAAACTTGCATTAACATCATTCACAGGTGCAGTACCAATCCTCACTCTCAACTTACAATCCGGCTACGAACATGACATCCCAGACGCCTGGCATCATCAGATGGTCTTCGGCGTATCGCCCCGCGGGGTGTACCTCTGTAACCCGGTGGAATGCATCCGAGAAGCGACGCTGTGGCACCATCTCACGTCGCCGTCGATACTTCTCATCAAGACCAGGGATATATTATCGAGGTTTAATGCGGATACGGATTTGTCCCCCCTGATGGTCGTGCCTGATCGACGGTTCCATACGTTCAATGTGCTTGGTGAGTTGAAATATTATTGAATCCACTGGCTTGATGATAATGAAGTTTGTCGAAATACCTTAACAATATTGCTAGTAAAACAAGGAGGTTTATTACAGTGAATTGAATGGAGGGGAGGAGGCTTTTACACTACTGATAGTTGACAAATGTCTGTAGATGACGATAATCAATCAATTGCGTCGATTGTAATCTACCAAGACATGGTCTTCATATTTACGTTGCAATCATTGTTATTCGGGGATAAGCTTAAAGGTCATCGCTCATTATAGCAGCACGGCACAGCAAATAACTTGTCAATCAAGTTAGGACTTTAAGTCAAATGTATTAAAGTCTATTTTACGATGTCTAAACAAAATAGTGGACGGCTCGCCGGCAGCGAGGAGCCCGCTCGCCAGCGCCTCACCGTCCGCGGGGTGACGCCTCGCCGTAAGCGCGGTGACACCTCGCCGGCCGCACGGTGACGCCTTGCTTGTGGATAAAAAATAAACTGTTACCTCGCCGGTGGCGTGCCGGCAGCGAGCGGTCGCCTTGCTTACGGCGCGATGGCGACTAGCCTTCGCCTTGCTTCCGGCGCGTTGGCGGCTAGCCGTCGCCTGGCTTACGGCGCGTTGACGACTAGATTTTTTGAGGCGATGCCGGGGCGCTACCGTGCTGGAGCGGTGCTGTTATAATGGGCGATGACCTTTATTCGCTTTTAGATTTCATTCCAGTCCATTTAGCTATACGAACCAGAGATGTTACGGAGCTTCGATTCTGACTCCGAAAGGTCGGAAGTTCCGATTAATATTACTCCTCCGACTTCGGCATCCAAACGCAGCGATGACGTCACTAGAGCGCGTACAACAAGTTTTAACTTGTCGCCCGGGTAATTTTTATACACGCTCACGTTCGAAGTCTCAGTTTATTGTTTTGTGTATGTCAGACGCGTCACGTTAATTTGTTAAATCAAGTTTAGATATTGTTCTGGTAAGTTAATTTTAACATGAAGCCAAAAAAAAGTGTTACATGGAACATCTTTCTTCTACCTAAGAGCTCCGCCTTCGACTCCGGCTTCGGTTCCGACTCCGGTTTCGACTCCGTACAATCAAATTTAAAACCTCAACTCTTTAAAGTCACTAGACTTCTTTCTTACGAATTTTACAACTTGTTACAGGTCAAGTAATAAACGTGATTCGCGAATGGCGAGCGATGGGCTGGGGAGAATATAACACCAGGACCCGTCACATCCGGATCCCGGCCTCCTACCAAGCCGGGATCACCGTGGCTGCCCTCACCGGATCCGAAGCACATCGGCGACTCATGCTGGCTCCACAACTCCCCATACTGACGCAGACAGACCCCGCATGAGGAAAATGTTGGTATTACACTTTTGAACTCAATTCAACACATATAATGTGGAGTATAAACTCAACATTGGCTGAAAAAAACCGTGCGAAGCCACAATAAAAATATGTGAAGGGTTCGAAATATGAAATTGTCGATCAGTTGACTGGTAAGCGGCTGAGTATTTTGCCGCGCATTTTAAGTGTTCACTTAAGGAAAAGGGTTGTTGATCCGCCTTGTCGGGTATGTGATGATACGGAAAGAAAAGAAAGAAAGAAAATTGTTTATTCTTAAGGTATGTTTCGATTGATTCGTCTATGGGTTTCCAATGCACCCAACTTTAGATGGTATTAAAGGGTGATTTTAGTGTGTTCTAAAAATTGGTGGTAGGTTAGGCCAAAGTGGCTTTCATTTCGCGCGACGATTTATTCAGTATCTTCTAAGTTTCTGTTCAAAGATCGGCAAAAAACGTAATAATGTATGTTTATATATTGACTGAATTGGTAGAACTACCCTAAAAGACGTTGAATTTTCTCTCTAACCATGTCATGGTTAGGACGATAGAAAATTATATTCCGCTCGTGACTGATGTCTCTATTTGGTATTAAAAATGCCAATTTGTGCACGCCAAATAGATGTAGATAAATTCTAATATGAATGTAGTAAATAGTATAGGTACGTTATTTAGCAATGGCTATACAGGCGTGATCGGTATGAAAGAGTGAGATCGCGCTATTTAACAGCTAAGCGCGAAAAAGAGAAAAAACATCACTGATGCTTTCCGGTAGTCTTTACTACCATCGCTAAAAAATCTACCTTCGTTTGTTTATTTTACTCTATATTCGTGTACAATGCATAATCGCATGAGAATAATATTAATAGAATGTTTCAAAACTTATGTCGAATAATAAATAATACTTTTAATTGTTCTGGGGAACAGAAATTGTAGTATTGTCGTAAGAATCAAAATGCAGTAACACGCCTTTGTGTATATATCAGAACACATGTTAGTTAACGAGGACCACCGAATTAAACAATTTATTAGAAATAACTCGATCTGATCACAATATTAATGTCAGAGTATGTTAATGGATATCGCATGTTTATGGCGCAGCTTGGCGTAATTCCACAAATATTTGCGTTATTCTGCTAACACAGAAGTTAACTTAATGGTATAAGAAATAAGATGTATTTTGTAATGACCAAATAACGCGAATATTTGGACAAACACGCCAAGTGAAGTGCCAACGTAAGAGCTTACTCAAGTTTTATAACTTGTCACTCCGCAAGCTTTGTATTTTTATGTAAATACTTTAACTTTATGTATTATTTTCATTTAAAATGATTATTTGCATGTTTTTAAATGTTGCTGCTAGGGCAAAATTTTCTTTGTTGAAAAGGGCTCGTTCGATTTCTAACTTATCATTTAGGTATCTGGAAATAACTGTGAATGGTTTTATATTGCTTGAATTTCACATCGATACATGAATCATTTGGCTATTTTTGGTTTTAAAATGTTCGTAATAGTCCGAATCAGGTTCTTGCCAAAAGAAAAATTTAAAAGTGGCCGGGAAAGTGTATTTTCTATGGGAATTTTGGACAGAACAACGTCATTCGGGTCAGCTATAGTTTGACTGAAACCGGTGTACCGTGCCTGATCGTGCCGGACACATGCGTGACCACGGCACATACCTATATGTGCCGTGGTCACGGGGAGGCAATGCAGGCCGCTCACGGAGTCCGTCCCGCCGTCGCCGCGTATTCCTTAAGGAGGGTACAAACTTAACTGGAAGCATGACAAGCCTACATGAACATCATTTTGTGCAAGCGTGCACAACTTTCCTATAGGAAAGTCAACTTGCTTGTACAGTGTCAGTGTGTAGCCTACTACACACTGACACTGTACAAGCAAGTTGGAGCATCATTCGTTTTTGCTTAAACGATGGACGACGACGGCGCTTGCTTTAGCTACATTAATTGTGTGCAACTGGCGTGCGTATGATTGCGCAATTAACCTGCATACACACCTTCAATTGTTCAAGCCGCATAATGATTATTCTGTCAATCTTCATTCACTCGCACAAGCAAGATGCTTGCATAAAATCATCATACAGCCGCTCAAACATACAATATGATTGTTCATGCAGGCTTGTCATGCTTGCAGTTACGTGAGTACCCTTCTTTGCGCGGTACAGAAGTCTCGGTCACACTATAGTATTAAATCAAATTCACAGTTCGTCGTGAAGTAAAACAACTGAAAATGAAACAGTGTAAAAGTGGCGCCGCTATCAGTTTTGTTCTGAGTCTTTCCAGTAAAACAGGCTTACTTGATTATTTACTGCCCAGCAATATTAAAACCGTTTATTATATGTTTAGCCGTACAAACTAACTAACATATTATAATCATACCGTAGTTACGATTATGCACAAAATAACGTATTTTACTCTTTATGTTAAAGCTTGTTTACGTTTATAGGGCTACACTTCGAACGTCGCTCAAACTATAATTTGAAAACTTTCACTGTATAATAATAATAGTTATCTATTTAGTAACCGAACGTTTTCGTATAAAGCTGTGTGATTGGCTAAATTTTATTAGCCAAATAAGTGTGTACATAGATTTTGTAAGGGATAAATATTGTTAGTCAATTGGTGCTTACTAGTCAAAATTATATTAGCACGTACTATAGTTTGCTATTTGAATGGGAAACACAAAATTTTATTTATTTTGGAATTTGGACTGTTAATGCCTTTTTATGTGTGAAGTTTGGATAAAACGTGAAAGTGCCTGTTTCGTTGACAGAATATTAAGGTGAATGCGTACCAAAACGCTCCCCAGGTGCAGACGAATTTTGTGAAATGTTTGTATAAATTGAACGCAACAAAGGGTAACAGTTTGCGCCTTTAAATGTTTGGGTACGCGTGCACCTTAACTGGTGCCATACTTTTGGGTATTAATGAGGATAACGCATCAATTGGTCGATATTTATGATAATTTAAAGTTATCATCAGATTGAATTCTGGATTATAATAAAATGGTACAGCACGACACAACTTAGATGTAGCATCGGCAAAATTCGTAAAACCGATCAGCATCCGAACTGAGTGCGCGTTCAAAATCAACAATCTTTATTACTGCTTTAGGTGAAAATGATCTTTACGAAAACGCAATAACTTGTAAAGTCATATAACCAAATATATTCGTAAAATTGAATGAATGAATGAATATTTTCATATTTATGCTATATCTAAGTTGTGTCGTACTGTATGCACTTGCTTTCATTGTTTAAATTATTGGTTGCATCACAGAGATATTATACAATTTGTTACAAAAACTCTGTCCGATCCAAAAAGGGCATAGGTACTTCAATAACATTACGAAAAAGTAATAAAAAACGTATTATTGTTAAAAATAAAAAGTGTGTGCTATTTAAAATGCACGTTTTTAGTACCAAAATTATCCCAATTCCATAAAAAATCGGTAATTTTTCAACAGGGGTCATGAACTATAACTTGTATATACCCGGTAAACAGCGCCCCCCCGCGCCCCATGTAATAACAAAAAATCCCCATTGAAAAAAAAATGCAGCGATTTTTTTTTTTTCTTTAAATTGCATATTATATAGACTCTCAGTACGATTCTGAACAACACCCTCACGGATCGTACAGGGTTTTTGTTACTCCTTGTATATTTAAGACAAAGTGATATACTTTGTCTACTGCATTAAAAAAACTATATTCTATAATAGGATTTGAAGACGGTTCGTAGCCGATGAGTCTTAAAATAAAAGTCTATGGTAGGAAAATAAGTTTTGTGTTTCATATTTGTATAGCAGACACATTATAGTCATTTCAACACAACAAATATACTTACCTACTTTTGTAACGTTATCGCACTCGACGCTAACGCTTAACTCTGTACTCTATATTCGGTATATTTACCTACTGTTAATAATGTTACGAGGTCTTTTACGAGGTGGTGCTAAAATATTTCCGAATAAATCCAAATATTACATGGGACTTATACATAACTGGTGACATGTTGGTGTACTGTAGTACTCCTCTGCCTAACCGTAACTCATCTGGGAAACTGATGTTTTTACTTAATTCCGAACATTTCGCATATAATTCCTAATCCTTCCACAATAATTCCGAATATTTCCTATTAATTCCGTGTTTTTGTTGTTGTAATCATGCTGGAGTGTTACTTAAAGTTTTAAGTCAAGCAACTGAACAATAACTTATCGACAGTGTATTTATATAATTTATTATCGAATAGTTTTAAATAATAATATATTACTTAATAGCCTAAGTTCTCTTTTAGATTTTATACGTTTACTTTCTAAAGCAATTATGGCCATTTTTCTGCCCAAATGAAGTTACTCGAAAAACAAAACGTAGTAGAATGTAGTTTTTCCTTTTTGTTCCAAAAGTGTTTAAAATGGTGATACATATTCCAGTAGCCCAGTGAAACGTTTCCTACTTACTGGTCCTGAAATATTATATCAGATCTCACCATAATAACTCAGTATCCTTGAGTCACTCAAGAAGAGTAAAAGTCACTCACGTTGACTGATTTTGACTCATCTTGCTTTTTTAGCCTATTCTTTGTCGCTCCTGGTCCCTGTTCTTTTTTCTTCATTCCTCGCGATCCTTTTTCTTTAAAGCCGCGATTCCATTAGGCAAGTTACTTGTATGCAAGTTGCAAATTGCATACAACTTGAACAAACCTGCATACAAGCTACAACTTGTACGAGGTAGTTTGAACTTGTACGTTTTTGAATTCAAGTGACGTGCAAATTTAACGCGCAAACGTAGTTGCACATTAACAAGTCTAGAACCAAAAAATCGAACCAAAACCAACTCAATTGTTGAACATCTCCACTTGTATGCAAGTAAAACCTGTATGCCATTTGCACACTCTCGAAAACATGTTTCCAATGCAAGCAACTTGTACGCAAATGTGACGTCATAATTGTATGCAAGACTTGCCCAATGCAATCGCGGCTTAATGGAAGTTGTCCAATTTGTCCCTCCATCTCTTTCTTCTCATTGGTTTTGGCAACAGTTTTGTGCTATTTAAGTTCACAGTTGGTTCAGTATGCGGTAGATATGTCCAGCCCAATCCCATTTAGCACAGCCTAATATTCAGTAATATTGTAGCACCACCTCTAGCAACTCAAATTATTATAGTGTATTATATTTTGCAAAAGTGGTTAAGTTAAAATTTTGCATTTTACTTTAAGTACTGCTGTTTATGACGGGTCAGTAACACAACCCCTTATACTCGATTATATAAAGCAATGTCATGTATAACATTATATTTTTGGAATATACTATGATATAACCCATATTTGAGTTTGATTTTTTTACCTAGATTTCCATTATGGGCCACTGCCTGGGTGCGTCTCATATCATATAAAATTATTTGGTATATTTTCATTTCAATAACGTTCACAAGATATAATAAACGTGAGATATACCAACTGTTGATATAATTTCTTTACATATAACAATTATATACTCTAAAACTTATTTCGTATAATGTTATTGGATATAACGTTTATTAAATCGAAAATCATTAGGTCTACCGTTTAAAATATATATTGATACCATCATTATGGTTAACACCCCGATTGAAAGCAATCCAACTCGGTTATGTTAGGTTAGAAGGCTAAGGCGTGAGCGGCCGCCGAGCGTCAGATGATCAGATAGGTACCCTCTATTGTTGGTGAATCATTTTGGTTAGGTTAGGTTAGAACAGTGACCATTAACGCGCGAAGGCGAGCGACCGTAGGGAGCGTGCCGCGGCAGCGGCCGCCGAGTGCCAGATCCCCTCTCTTGTTGGTGAACCATTTGGGTTAGGTTAGAACAGTGACCATTAACGCGCGAAGGGGAGCGACCGTAGGGAGCGTGGCGTGGCAGCGGCCGCCGAGTGCCAGATCCCCTCTCTTGTTGGTGAACCATTTGGGTTAGGTTAGGTTAGAACAGTGACCATTTACGCGCGAAGGCGAGCGACCGTAGGGAGCGTGCCGCGGCAGCGGCCGCCGAGTGCCAGATCCCCTCTATTGTTGGTGAACCATTTGGGTTAGGTTAGGTTAGAACAGTGACCATAAACGCGCGAAGGCGAGCGACCGTAGGGAGCGTGCCGCGGCAGCGGCCGCCGACTGCCAGATACCCTCTATTGTTGGTGAACCATTTGGGTTAGGTTAGATTAGAACAGTGACCATTAACGCGTGAAGGCGAGCGAGCGTAGCGAGTGGCCATCTTGGCAGGTGGTAATCAGTTAGGTATATCTACTCACGTTACTAACTGTGATAGAAATTACATATTAGACTAAATATGTTTTATGTCTTTTGAGTGGTAGATCAAACGATTTTGTATTAAATGTATGTTATGATTATAAAAATTAGTTATTTTAAAATTATATCAATCGTTTATTATATTAACTGATGATTATAACAAATAAAATTATAGATTCAGTTGTTATATCTTGTTAATATTAGTCATTTTGTAATTATACCATATATTACTTACCCCCACTGCCTTCTTAATTCTTTTTCAATGAAGCTAAAGTAGCCTACTTCTTCAGCGTTCATCATTGAAGCAATTTCTTGCTAGATAGGTATGCTTGCAGGCTAGTCTATTCGGACGATTCAATCTTATTTTACTTAAACCGATGGGGGCTGGGGGGGCACGTGCCCTGTGCCCGCCCTTGAAACTTAGGACCACTTATCCCGTTTTCGCCGCTAACTAAGTGACACATAAATTAATTCCTAAATAAAAGTACACTATTGGATTGTCAACTCTCAGCGCTGAGTCTAGCGCTGAAAACCCAACAGTGCACGTTTATTTAGGGATTTATTTAAGTGTCACTTAGTGTTGGTGGAAACGGGCATTAGTCCCATGTAATAGGGATGATGAATGATGCGAATAGGCTCGCTATTGCCATCACCGGGCAAAAACCCAGCCGCCGGGCTGCTACTGAGAAATTTCTGATGAAAAACCCAATATCACTTTACCCGACCTGGGAATCCAACCCAGGACCTCAGCACTAGCACTTGCGACCACTAAACCAAATAGGCAATCAGTCTTGAAGTTATGTAAATTTAAAACAAAGAGTGGGTTCGTACATCTAATATATTAACTAATTTATTAACTGTAGTTATGAAAGTGTTGGGAAATATTGAATAAATAACCGAATCTTCTAGCGTCGCCATCGTCACTGCCTCCCTGCTGTCGCTTCCACATTAAATTAAAACTGACGTCAATAAGCCGGCTCCATATCTCCGTCAGGGCGTTGTTATTTAAAGTCTCACTATCATACAGCTGCATCACGAACTCCATGGCGTAAGAAATGCCAAACACCTAGAAATAACAAAACATTACGACCGTGTTTCACGAAAGGATGAGGGGTACGCAGAGGGTAACCCTCCCTCCTAGCCAGTTAGGAGACCATTAGACGTTCAATTTGGCATCAGTTCAATCGGTCCACCTCGGCTAGGATCGTTGTAAATGCGATTGTTTGCTTATAGCATTGCGCAACAAGTCAATCGTCATCCTGAGGATGCCTCGTTGAGATGAAACACGTGTCGATTTCTTACAGGATTCTTTATGACTCTTTAAGAACTAAATAAACGTCGTCTATTGTATGTATTTGAGTCAATTAACTATCTAATATAACTGACTAATATTTAGATGATTTAAAAAAATAACTGATAAAATTATCACGAATGTCTATCCACTGCATTTTGCAAAAAAGACAGAAAGGAGACTGAACTTTGTATGGGAAATGGTTTACCTATGGATCAATAGCAATAGATACGGTTTTGATTGACCTCATCTGTAGATACCCTTGTCCAAAGGGCATCAAAATCTGACCCGGCAATTTTAAGAAAACTATTATTGTTCTAGGATTTACTGGATTTACTATAACCGTTGTAGCTACGAGAAAACGTTCTTAGAACACTGTCCTTAACTTTTTGAATATTTGGTAACTACATTTAGGTACAGATTTTGTACAAATGGTACAGTCAGCTAGCAAAATTACAATTCTTACGTTTTATTTGTATGTTGCCAATCGATACAAATATAAGGATATTATATCGTATAAGGATTAAACCCAGTCCAGTCTACTTTAATTTAAATGTTCGCTGTCTACCGCAGAAGCTATTAACAGCAACTTGAGTACAAGAAGCAACTCAGTTCCTCACCGTAGCGGCGTAATCCACACTCGTCCCCGACACGACCCCGTACCAGTTGGAGAGGGTGTCCACCGTCGCTGACATGACGCGGAAGCTGGCGTTCTTCATCGCCTCGTCGACGTCGGCCTTAAGGTCGATGTACCTATCATCGTCCGACTGCGTCTCGATATAGCCTGGAGGGTACAAAATTGAGTCGCCCTAAAAAGCACCTTATTAATAACGTATACAAGGGCACATCAATCTGAACTTGTCATTTAATCCTAGTGTAGTAAAACAAATAAACCCTAAACATTGTTAAGACCAGGCACTCCAAACACAATTTCCACGCAAGCTCCACCCTCCCGCACCCCGCCACTCCGATATGTGCTAAACGCTAACGCATCAGTAATAAAGTTGTATATCACGTGCGCTCTTTGACCATGTACGAGTTCGAAACTAAATGTCGTAAGTCTCAATAAAATTCTTATTTCGTTTATAATTAAAGTAATAATTGATCTAGAGAAAAAATATCTTATATTTGGATAGTAAACTATATTTTCTTACTGTAAATATTTATTTTAGACATAAAAGTCGAGTAATCTTGTTGTGGTTCTTAATAATCTTTAAAAAACACATGATTTTCGAATAAAAAATGAATCGAGCAAAGATATTCAAATTACGTAGGTATCTGTCTTATTTTTGGAAAGATAAAGATCCAATAAATCATATAGGTACTAAAATTCCATTTTAATTGTATACGCGACTGTTTCAGAATGTTTTAATGCAAATAACATACAATTTAGGGAGCCTCCTCTTAAGTAGAAAAAAAAATAGGTATTACCTTAAAAGCTTTATCATCAAAGGTTCCGGCGTGTACGTGTATATATGCCAGGATCTTATGATTAAAGCGGTGGAAGATATCCCGGACGACCTTCGATTCCTCCTCGGAGAAGGGTGTGGCTCCGGGGTAGAGCTGACTACAAGAGCTGAGCTCCTTCGTATGGTTCCACGCGACGTCGAAGTTCCTGTCCAGGAACACACCGGGACACACGGATTGTGGGGAGACATTCTTGTTCCATATTGTATGATCGGACTGTATGTGTATTTCAAAATGAATCATTAAAACGTAAATTTTTACCCTAGGGCCTTAGCAGACATGTTATTTTTAGCATCAGCCATTTCTTCGATTCTGTATTACGTTTTGGCGACTCGCTGCGTTTGAGCAAAGTAGGTATGTATAAAAATTGCGTAGTTACTTTTCATGTGTCGCTGTTTCGAGCAGTTACGCATGCTAAATAAAAACATGTCTGCTTAGACCAGAACAGACGGCAGTCGTACCTTGGGCAGACAGAAACTGACATTACCTACAAACATTTATGCCAGTAAATGGCAGCTTTCACACAACAGTTGCCTCAGCTGACAGGACATAAGTCATAAACACGGGACGCATTGTGAGGGTCCTAACTCTGGCCCACCAGGTTAGACCCTAACAGTGGTATAGGAGGTAAAGAGAAACAAAATATAGAAAAACTAGCTGCGCCCCGCGGTTTCACCCGCATAAGTCTCGATCCCATGGGAATATCGGAAAAAAAAGTATCGTCTGTCCTAATCCAGGATATGGTCTACCTATGTGCCACATTTCATCCAAATCCGTTCAGCCATTCTAGCGTGAAAGTGTAACAAACAAACAAACAAACTCACTTTCGCATTTATAATATTGGTTAGGATGATGAAATGAAAATATCAACCAAGTACTCTTGCACTAACAGGCCAGCAACATAAGAATAACTTCAGTGCGGTAAAACGAAGGTATAAGTTAGTGTAATGCAGTAAAACACAATAACGTAAAATATTTACAGAAAGCGAAGCAGCGTATCCGTCGGGATTGGCCAGCGGCATTAGGAAGAAGTCGAATTTATCTAAATGTTTGAAGTAATATGATAGGAGTAATTTCAATTCCGAGCTTTTGACCAGACTTGTCATGTCTTTCAGTCCCATCACGGTTAGTCCATGGACTATAAATATGATCTTCTTCTCTGGGACGTCATCAACGTACTTGCTCTGTTTAGCTCGGAAATTACTTTCATCATGCTTCTTCGCAGTTATACTAACGAGGATTATGTCGTTGTATTCAACAGTACGACCAACCTTCGTGATAGTTGCATTCACGTTGGGAAACTCTTTCATTAGTAGTTCCATTTGGGCCGTTATCTGAAAAAGTTAAGTTCACTACTAACTGAAGTAGATACTAATGTCGTAGCCAGATCTTCGAATAGATCATTTCGTGAAGTGTTCGACCATTTCATGAAATGGTTGTGTTTCGTGAAATGGCCAACTACAATTGACCATATTGTTTAAACGTCAACGTTTTATGATATGTCAGTCGACGTTTGACCATAACATTAATATAGGATATCCATGGTTTAGTGTAGTTTAGGTGTAGTATGCCAAGAAACTTTCCATAGTATCTATTATATTTTGAAATCCAATAAAACTCCATCGACTTTTTGTGCTATGTTTAAATTAATTGTCATATGCCGCCGCCATCATGCACAACAAAACAAAGATAAAACGATATGATCACTAATGTTTGGCCACATCAAGGCCAGTAATCTTGCGTTTAACTGTTCATATCGTCAAACGTTGAGTATTTAATGATCTGGCCAGACCACATCAGGATGTGACAACCGCTCGATGTTCTATCTATTTCATGAAATACAACCATTTCATGAAATGCTCGAATAGGAACTTCATGAAATGATCAATTCTAAGATCTGGCTACGACACTAATACAAACTGATGTCGACGTTTTGCATAACAGATCATCATTTTAGAGAAGATTGGTGCAACTCACTCTCAACTGATTATACCAATGGAAATTCTAAACAGAACAATCTTTTAGATATGGTATAACTTACAGCGTAAGGACTGAGATTCGACGGAGGTGAACCAGCTGAAGATCCACTCCGCTCCGATTTCTCTCTAAGGTTTTCTTTTCCTCTGAAAGAAAAGCGTCAACTGTTATTTCAGTTTAATTATTGATGGTCTAACAAAAATACGTTACAAACCTAGACAAAAGCATTAAGTTAAATGAATAACTGAAGTAATATGATTAAATTATATGTGAATGAAAAACATAGTAAACACATTATATTTATTTTATGTGTGCTTATTTATTATCTGGGGAAGGCCTTCGTCCGTCAATGGAGGTCTTTTGCCTGAAATGAGGACGTGAAGTAAACTACAAAACAGGAGCAATCTGGTTCTACAAGTAGGTAGGTACAGACTACATCTCAGAGGTCCTAGAGAGAGAGCACAAAATGTTTCTATACTTTTCAGATTACTTACTCATCTTCTTGCATATTCAGAGAAAATGGAATCATTTTCGTTACCCTGAAATCATTTTCAAATAAAGCAACAAACAGAATCTTCGTAAAATAAAAAATGCCAAAAATTTCGAAGACTGAAATTGTTGGTTACTTGCCATTCACATCTCAGGTGGCATGGGCCCTGCCGGGGTTGCGGGTACTCCCAAGGGGAAACCGTGGCCCCTGGCATGGCAAGGGAAGAAACACGGGTGGGTTTTAGTCAGTAAAAGTCTGACACGCCCTTCTGCTCCACCCAGAGCGGGAGAAGTCATTGGATGATTTCCCACCCAAAAAAAAAAAAAAAAAAACGTGGCATGGGCCCCTGTCTGGATAAATCAATGCTAATATTATTGTCCCTCTAATACTTGGTAATATATGGAGTATAATCCTATTATGTATGAGAAGAGACCTTTGCACTGGCCGGTATCATTATTAACCATGAAATAGCAACATACCAGAGACAGCACGGTGAAAAAAACTATTATCATACTGAAAATCCTATTGGTCACAAACAAAATAAATAAAAAAATCATATTAATGTATTCTTGTCTAAGAGTGACAGACCAAAATAATAAGGAATTATTACTTATCTAAATATAACTGTATTTCAATTTCCTAGGACAAAAATCGACAATAACTATGAGGATAATCATTAAATTTCGATTAAAATACCTTATTTTCTCTCTCGCCCTTAAATTCGAGCGTTCACGCTTGATCAGTTTGACCACCTCTTGTTCTTGGACCGGCTCTGGTGGTGGCTTCGGAGTTGTCGTGGTTGTTAAAGCGTTTGCTGATTGTAGCTTCGGTTCTTTAATGGATTCCAAGGCCAGGGATTTTCCTTCCAAGGCTGCAACGCCTGCAGCGCCTAACCCGGTGATTCCTATGGCAGTCTTACTTGTATCTATAATTGGTTTACTTTTTTCTTTCTGTTTCTCCTTACTTTTATTTGGTTCCAGTTTATTATTAATTTTGTGATTTTTATTAGTAGGGCTCATCATACCCATTTTCCAAATTCCCATGGGTCCCCCTGTTGTGGCATTCTTATTACGATCCATGTTTTCTTCTCTCTGTTTGTCCTTACTCTTATTTAATTTCTGTGTTTTATTATGTTTGTCATAATTTTTATTAGTAGGGCTCATCATACCCATTTTCCAAATTCCCATAGGTCCCCCTGTTGTGGCATTCTTATTATGATCCATGTTTTTTTCTCTCTGTTTGTCCTTACTTTTATTTAATTTCTGTGTTTTATTATGTTTGTCATAATTTTTATTAGCAGGACTCATCATATCCATTTTCGAAATTTTCATGGCTTTTGTCGCTTTTGTGGCGTGCTTATCCATGCTTTTTTCTCTCTGTTTGTCCTTACTTTTATTTAATTTCTGTGTTTTATTATGTTTGTGATAATTTTTATTAGCAGGACTCATCATACCTATTTTCGAAGTTTTCGTGGGTCGGACTTTTGTGGCGTGCTTATTACGATCCATGCTTTTTTCTCTCTGTTTGTCCTTACTTTTATCTTCACCCTGTTTCTTCTTATTTATATGATCCTTTGCTCTTTTATGACTCACTCTCTTATTCTTTAGATGTTTCGAATACTTACTATGATTTTTATCCCTATTCCTTTTTCCGTTGTGGTTCTTTTCTTTATTTAGTTTTTTATCTTTATGACGATTTCTATCCTCATTCTTGTATCGTTTTGTTTTGTTATTTCTTGTTGAATTATGATGAAAATTCTCATGCATTTTACTTCTCGAATGATAGTGATGTTTCTTATTATTTTCTTCATTATTCTCTTCCATATCATTTCTCTTTGTATTATTTTGGTATCTTTTTGTTTTCTTATTTCTTGTTGAATTACGATTCTTATTCATTTTACTTCTCGAATGATGGAGATGTCTCTTCTTCTTTTTAGGTTTTTTTCTTTCATTATCATGCTTATCAGTTTGGTTATATTCGGCATCCCTATCATTACCTTTAAACCTGCGCTTCTTAACCGCGTGATGTTGCAAATCATTATAGCGAGCTTCACCGTTTCTTAGAACGTACTGGTTATGTTGATCTTGTTGATCTTTTATATCCTCTCGAAACCCCGTTGTTAACCTGGTCCAGAAAAATCATCATCATCATCTGACTACCAGCCTGAAACCTGCTACTGAGTATAGACCTACTCCAGGAAAGTGTATTAACATTTTTCTTGACATGTACTTCTAGTTAACTTTATAAGCTTATGTTTCTATGACAGATTTCTGTAAGAAAACATACTTAATTTTTTGATTAATCCAATTTCATACCGAATGACAACTTCACTTAGTTTTTCCAGTTTCCGTTTCATTCAACCATTTTAGAACTGTTACCAGAATTACTTATAATATTAATATCAATTAATGTTTTACTTAGTATGCAGTTGAGCTTCACCGGATTTATTGCCTGTCAACTCTTTCTCCAATGACACTCTTCGCACATCTGCTGTAGGCGTTTTCCTATACAAAAAATAATTGAGTTTTGGATTCATAACGTACCTATACAATCCAGGGCTCGGATAACGGTATATTTATTGAAACGGTTTCGTCTTAAAAACCTAAAGAACGTTTTCTTTCGGTTGCTTTCAAACAGAACGGTGTTAAAACGTTTTTGAAGAAGAACAAAATTTAAATCGTTCTCGGTTAATAAAACGTTTTTAACCATTTTTGGATTGACCGAAACCCGAAACTACGCAACACACCTCAATCAATAAGTACGTAAGCGGCAAGCGCACATTGGAATCAATGATGTAATGAAAACAAGTTCATGCTTGACGGCACCGTGCGGCGCGAAGCGACTCGAACAGTACAATTTCTAAGAAAACTTCACGATATAACGCGCTAACACGAAGCTTAAACCGATTTTTCAAAACGTTCTCATTTCGTTTTTGTTCCGAACAAAATGTTGTATGTACTAAGAAGAGAGCGAGAACTGTTAGAAACGTTTTAACAACGTTATCTTAAATAACGTTTCTGAGCCCTGTTCCTATAATCAATTTTATGTAGGTACCTACCAATAAAAAAATACTTACCTATACTGTAAGTTGTCTAACTCTGGAAAATATTTTTTTATTAATATTATTTCGTTTAATTAGCTGTTGCTTGCGGTTTCCTTCGCATCCTTTTGTCGGGGTGGAAATCCTTATGGATGTCTTCTGCCCTGGGGTGGGCAGAAGGGTCTGTCAGACTCTTACTGACTAAAACCCCGGTGTTCCCTCCACTTCCGCTGCCCCGGACTGGTGATGGCCCGCACAGAGCACGGGCCCTGTTGGGGGAGTGAGGTGTTGAAACTCCCCCCCGTTACGTCTCAAAGTGGCGTGCGTCGAACACTATGCGCCGCCATCTCGGGTCCTGTGTGATGGGGGTCCGTCACCCCTTCCGAGCGTTCCGCCCTCTATTTATGCGACACAGGTACTTCCCGAAGCAGCCATGCCCCGAGAGCACTCACTCAAAACGACGGGGAGCCGTGCCTCCTCCCGAGCCAATCCTCAAGCACTGGTCGGATCGCCATGACGGTAGTGAGGCCGGCCAGGGTGCAAGAAACTCTCCCGCCATTCCGTTACAATAACCTGACGGAGCTCCGATTGGCGCAGCGTGATCTGTCGCTGCACCAATCTCTCGCCCCTTTGTCTTGGCCTCCTCACGCCACAAATGCAGTGACGCGAGTGTCTTCGCCTCCAGGTCCCAGGGCCGGGATCCGGCCAATGCGCAAGCCACCTCGTAAATGCGCCTCACTTTGCAACCTAGGGCAACTTCTCCACC
This sequence comes from Conistra vaccinii, assembly GCA_948150665.1. Taxonomy (NCBI): domain Eukaryota; kingdom Metazoa; phylum Arthropoda; class Insecta; order Lepidoptera; family Noctuidae; genus Conistra; species Conistra vaccinii. Next base: position 9,973,713 of record OX411327.1, read on the forward strand.
TGATCTGTGTGCCATCCGAGTCTTATCCAAATCTACTCAGCTGTTAAAGCGTGAATGGGTAAAAAACTTCTAGGTAAGTAGAAATTGCCTATATTGTGGCTATCTAGTATATAATTTACTTACTCGATTTCTAGCGATACGACCGACTGAAATAACCCAAATAACTTTGATCTGCAAACTATTCGATTTGTCAGTGTATCCGCATTTAAACTTATGCCTGAGGACGTACTTAAAGCCTCATTTACACGATGCACGTTTCTTGCATATGTTGAAGTGGCATATAATCAAATTGAAGCAACAAATGACGTACATCGTCTAAACTTACATCTTTGGTCTAAATACACAGTGCAACTGTTATTGTTGCTTTAAATTAACGTATGCCACAGGCATTTACATTGCACCATGTGGTTTTCATTCAATAATTAGACTTCAGGTTACCCCCACAACAGACATCGTTTCTACGGCTAATTTGACCATGATATTTAAGCTGTATGGCCCATTTTCACTTCAACTTGCTTATGGTACTTTTATTCTTTGGTGAATCTGACAAGATAAAAACCTCTGAGAGATCGAACTCAGACTCCTTAGAAAGTAGTAGAAGAGCTGTAAGAAAGGCTCTAGATGTTCTTGAACTTATTTTTTGCGAACAAAGACGCAGACATCCACTACCTACTAATAAGTACATATTTTCAAAGCTACATAGTCGTTACAGAAAAAAATATTAATTTGACTATACCTGCATTAATTTCACAGTAGTACACCAACACAATAGCAAATATTCCTATAATTTTGACCATTTCTAAACAATTTAAGTGTTACAGTAATTTTATATAAAGTTATACATGTATGAAATCGATAGGTTATACCTACATAACTACTTATAATATAACTTCACACCAAATGCAATATTTATTACATTTCACAATATAAAAAAATGTCATTAAAATAAATGTAGATTAAGTTAAACAAGTGGTTTCTGGTCGTGTCTGTGTTTAAAATTTTTGCGTTCATTGACAAAGCATAGTTTTTAAAAGATTCTGAAAGTAGTAGGTACTAAGTATATTATAAGATCCGTCTAACCAAAAATAAGGCGAGTTCTGCAACCTAATTGAGTAGGTAATACACTGAAAATCACAATCGGAAGGAATTTGAAGGAAATTGCATTCATACGTTTGGAACATTCGTATATTAGACAACGTAAATAACACAATTAATGTAACTGAACTGTCAGAATGAAAGGCATTGCCATTGTACAGTTCGCGTCAAATAACTGCCGCTCTGAAGTGAGGTTGCGCATGCGCGCTGGCATGCGCGTTACTGTTTTATTACTAAGATTGACTACTGCGCAGTCATTTGTAGTCTACTTCAGAGCGGCAAAAGTTATTTGACGAGTGTGTTACGCAATTACTCCGTAGGGCACATGCCAACTGCATTTCATCCAATGCGTATTATAGGTACGTCTCTTTCCCTTTTCCGCTGGATTGAAAAGGAGGTCGTCCTTAGCCAGCCCGTTGTCCCTGGTTAGGTTGAATTCAGTACCTATTTACTACCCAATATCTGTAAGTACCTTAGGTACTTTATGCTGACCCAGTAGTAGTAGGTCGGTCCCAATAATATTCAATTACCACAAAACTTCTCCTCTTCATATTCTTCTTCTTTTCTTGACCATACCATAAACCAACCATGAAAATCATCATCGGAAGTATTTTAAGAAAAATTATCGCTTCACTAAATGCGGCCTTAAATCGTGACCACGAGGACATTAAAACTTTGACGACCCCTCTAAAAGTGTTGGTTAAGGCTGCCTGTCCACTGGAGCGGAGAGGAGAAAAGAGGAGCGGAGATGTGCCAATATTAACCAATAGAATCTTTACTCCGCCCCTGACTTTAGATCAGTGATCCTGAGTCAAGATTCTATTGGTTAATATTGGCACATCTCCGCTCCTCTTTTCTCCTCTCCGCTCCAGTGGACAGGTAGCCTTACTGTGCCTGGTTGTTATGGCAAAGTCAAATCTGGCTATAATACTATGGCCCAAGTGTGATACGTCAGCCATTATGTCATCAACGAGGTTCCTCCTAACACAGGTTATTTTGTAACTAACTAACTGGGAGAACAGTACGGCACCCACTAACTAGATTTAAGAAACTTTATGTTTGTGCTGTTTAGGTATATTACCATGCCATGTAATCTAGTCCTAGTTAAATGATTACTTTACTATAACAGAAATTCAATAAAAAATACGTATTTTGTAGATGTACCTATCACATGCTACCCAGTACTTTTTAGTTTATTTTACTTTATTACCTATTTGCATTTTCGGGTGAACATTGAAAATCAACGCTATACTGCGGGTCCCCCATAGCACATTATCATGAGGAGCAGAAGTCCTCTTGTCACAGTCTCGAAGTGCAGCTGCCGACTATTTCTGTTGCAGCCTTTCAGGTCGGCGCCCATTGCAGAGGTAACTAGCGAAAATTAATATGGCATTTTTTCTCTATGCGGAATGTGATATAAATATCAGTTGACTCTGGAGGATTTAAAGAAAATAAGGACATGTATTACGATTACGAAACATTTATTTCGTTTCGATTTAAAATCTAACTAAAGGACATTCTGAGGCTTTCTCCTGATAACCCTGCACACTTGCACAGCCTTCCCAAAGAGTAGGTTTTTAATAAGAAATGTGTACAGGGTCGATTTGAATTATATAGCGAAACTCCGCAGACTTGATGGGTCATATCTAAACACAAAAACAATTTAAAAAAACCGATGATTTTTTTGGGGGAACGACCAATAGAAGATACTTAAAAAATGAGTTGAAATGATGAGTTTTTTTTTTGTTTTATCTTGCGTAGATATCGATTACCCCATAACGTACGTGAAATATATTTCAGATTACACTAGCTGCGGTTGTTAGCCCAAAAAAACGTTTTATTTCATCATGTTTAAGACCATGTCGTTACCCATCAAGCCTGTTGAGTTTCGCTAACATAATAAATATGACCTTGTATAAAACGTTATTCAAACAAAAAAACAAGTATCCGAAATATTATTTACCTCCTAAATTATAAAAAATATGACAGGTTAGCTATCATATTTTTGTATAAATTAACATTAATAATTCATTTATCTACAGTAAAGATGACGTGACCAAGTAACAGTAATTGCCTTCCTCAACCAATAATTTTGGTCACATCTAAGTAATTTTATTTAATACATTTCCTTTCGACAGGCTTCCATAATTTCTAAGCAGAACTGCGTCTCTCCTTCTGTTGGTAGCGCACGGATTCGACGTTCTAAATTTTCATAAAAAGAATCTTTAAACTTTTCATAAACTTTGCCAATTTGCAATTCTTCATAAAGCTGCTTGATTCGATTCACGTGTTCTGGGTCTTTGCTGCCGTAGTTTTCTTTGAAAATGGCACGTTGTGCTTCATTGCAGTGCTCCAGCGCTGTTACGGCAATCCACGATAATTTTCCTTCTTGAATATCAGTGCCTGCCTTCCCTGTGATGGATTCGTTCCAGTATATATCTTTGTAGTCGTTCTGGTAAAATAAAATACAAGTTCATATGTAAATGAATTGTCTTACTAAACATAAACAAAATTAATCGCATGGGTATTATTATTATTACCCCTCCGTGACTCGGAAAGCCGTTGGTTTTATTTACATTCATGCAATATTTTTTCTGAGCAGTGGTGGCCCAGTGGTAACGGCCCCGAGGTCATGGGTTCGAACCCAAGCAGGCGCTTTATTTGTGTAAATAATTTCATCACCTCTGCTCTCATAACGGTGAAGGAAAACATCGTCAGTCTTGGAACCAAAAATTCGACGACATGTGACATCTATCAACCCGCACTGGGCCCGCGTGGTAGATTATGTACGGCCCACTCCTCCACTCCATTTCTTTCGTACCATTTTCTCACAAAGGTTTTATTGTTATCTTGGAGGATATCTGTATAATAAATCAATACCACACTTCTAATATACCCCATGCTTAGATCAGCTTTTCAACTTATTTTATGGAAATGGCTTAAAACTCTCGATTATCAGTAACTGAGAGTCTTCTGATCCCTATTCGCTAAATTTATATTTCCTTCACAAATATACACTAGTTTTCACGCACACACACTCACACACACATACATACACTTACACCACGTATGTATGTCCAGTCTAGAATTATTTTAGTTTAATTTTTTGTTTATATTTTAACTACTAAAGACGTAGACATGGAGCTAACTTCATCACCTAATATTGTTAATTAATTTGTACATATTTAAGTGTTGGGGGCCCTGGTGACCCGTAACACAGGTAATTTATGCCTTTTTCTGGCACCAGTCTCTCACAAATGCAAACTCGATTTTTTTGATTAAGCACTTTCTGTCAAAATCAACATTTGTGATGAGAAAATAAATAAATAAATAATTATTATTAATTACTCCCTCTCACAGAGACCCGGCCATAGCGGCCGGGTCTCTGTGAGAGGGAGTAATTAATAATAATTGGCCTTTTACGAGCGTTAACGCTTCTCCAACGTCTACGCAGCGTCAACGTTGCGCATACGCGAGGTTGACGCTGCGTAGACTAATAGGCTGATTATGTATGTTTATGTAATATTTTTTCTTACCTGAAATTGCATAAGTTTACCAAATTCCCAACAGATGCTGGTTAACTCTGAACCGTCAGATAAATCTTTCTCTTTCCCATTCTTTACTAAAAGCAGAGCTACGAGTATCGGTAACCTGAACGCTTGGTAGCCGGTCTTTTGTATGGCGATGGCATTGAATCGTTCCATTGTAAAACCATCAAGATTGTTTTTTTCTTTGGTGTATCCTAACGCACAGTCTAAGTATTGGCCCAGCGTAGTGTACATAACTGCCTGAAAAGAACGGAAAACCATAAGTAACAGCTGCATTTGCAGAAACAGCAAGAAAAAAAAAGAAGATAAATGCGTTTATTGGCATAACAATAGAAAAAAAAACACAACTTATAACTAAAAAAAAAACAGAAAACAATGATTATAATGCCAAAAGAGCCTCAGGTCAGCATAATGTCAGATGGCAACACAAAGTGTGCCACCTGACGCTGATTTTCAGCTGCAACCCACGAGTGCCATACACTTGAATATGAAAGACAGGGAAGTGTGTGTCCGATTTATTTGTCCGCATTAGTACTCACTGGCTATCATTGGGAGATACTGTCCCAGATTGGGACCATTGCCTTAAATTAGGACTCAGTGTCCTAAATAAGGAACCAGTGCCCTAAATTAAGATCCATTGTCCCTGATTAGGGATCACTGTCTTATATTAGGTCTTACAATAGGATTGACCGACCGACATTATGCTAGCCACACACGTAACGATTTACTTGCGAGACTTGCGCAAGTAAATCGTTACGTGTGTTGGCACAAATTTGGCCCCGGCCATGGCGTCCCCTGTAGGTAACACACCTTTCCGCTAAATAAGCCCCAACGATTTGGCGGAGGTAGCGGAGCACCCTATGGTACCGCAGTGCGTCCCGAATACAACTCCAGGGCAGGGTATTGAATGTGTTGGAGGTGTCAAAGGATACCACCAGCATCACCCCGCCCGTAGACATCGCTTCCTCCGCCAGTTCTCTTACCCGCATTATTGTGTCGACAGTGGAGCGCCCATGCCGAAAGCGGAACTGTCGTCCAGATCGCCCCGTCTCTGAGGATTCTTTGTCCCTAATCTAGCATTTTAGAAAATCCAAGGAGATGTGTGAGTACCTACGGTAAGAAAAAAAGACTGGTGATTCTGATTACATACGTACCTCATTCACATGTTTGACTAAATCGTTGTAAAAAGGTTCTTTGCCGAACTTTATTTCAATTAGTTCCAAAAAACAATGGTATATAAGTACACAGTCGTTGACGGCAGAGGTGCCTACGTCTGGTTGGAGGTACCAACATGGTTTGCCGCGACGAGTCGTCGAAAGGTCTATAATATCGTCTACTGCCAGTATGAATCCCTGCACCTGTTAGAAAATGTTTATTTTAATTATAAGCATTCCATAATCGTAGCTGAGGATAAAAGTGATATCAGACGCTTCACTCGAGTGAATGTTCGTTTTGTTTTTGACAAAATTACATAGAAATGAACGTTCGTCTGATCATTACCGGACTGCGGCGAAGCCAGAAAGGAGGTTTAAGTGTTTGACCTGTATGTATGTCGGTCTCTATGTAATATATACAAGTTATATGTTTACATGTATTTTGAAATGAGAAAACGTGACTGCAAAAACACATAACTGAAAAGAGAATAAAAACAAGCATTATAATCTACTAGCAGCGCCCCCGGTTTGACCCACAAAAGTCTCGATCCCGTGGGAATATCGGGATAAAAAGTGTCCTATGTGTTAATCCAGGATAGAAACTATAATATGGGTCCCAAACATCCAAATCTATATTATTATAAACACGAAAGTTTGTGAGGATGGATGAATGGATGGATGGATGTTTGTTACTGTTTCACGCAAAAACTACTGAAGGGACGGGGATGAAATTTAGATTATAATGCTTGTTATTATTCTCTTTTCAGTTAAAAGTTTATGCAGTCGGGTTTCTTAGTTTTTTATATGAAGTATATTAAAAAAAAAAAAAAAATGACATTTCCGAGCGCGAGTGAATGATGCCGAGTGCCAAAATCCAACAACGTTGGATCGATTCACCAATGAATTCATTTTTCACTTTTCATTTATTTCGTGTTCAGACGCTTCACACGAGTGAACGATGCCGAATGAAAGACACAAACGACCAAAAGGCATGGATGTAGCGAGGGGCAGCTGCCCCCCCCTTAGAAGAGCGGTCGTTCGCTTTGACGTGGGCGCACAGTGGGAACGGCGACATAATTCTGGCGAGCTTCATAGCTTGCGACGCTTCTTATAAGATCTAAGAAACTAACAGGCTTGAAGGCTGGCTTGTAAAATCCAACAATACGGGATGTGATGTCTAATAGAATTTTTTTTTTTGTCTGCCTCCTCATAAATAATACAATCCTGGCTACGCTCTTGCCAAAAGGTGAAGCGTCTGAAATCAGGTTACCTACCATTAACAGTAACAGTCTGCCAGCGGTAGGTCAGAGGGACAATTCCCGTAATTTTGAATTGAATGTGAACGTTTTATAAGTACGAGAATTAGCCTACAGTTAATATACCGTATTCAACATAATACAGGGTGTCAGGGACATCGACGCGAAGCCTGTTACCATGGATTCAGTACATGATTCTGAAACCCCCTGCGTTGAAATTTTTCGTTGGTTATTTAATAAAAAATCTGCTGTTCCATACATTTTGACCGCGTAGGTATTGCACTTTTCTATGAAACAGCAGATTTTTTTTTAATAACCGACAAAAAATTTCAACTCAGGGGGCTTCAGAATCATGTACTGAATGGTAACAGGCTTTGCGTCGATGTCCCTGACACCCTGTATAATAGGAATATTTTATTAAACTCATATTAAGTTATCAATATCATTATCACATACCATTTCTGTGGCCATTCCTAAGAATCGAGCTGTGTGTAATTTTTCTTCTGTAAAATATTTAGGGTCTTCCATCTTTTCATACGCGAAGGGAACAGACAATCCTCGCCCTTGCTTCCCTCCAGTAATTGTGTAATTTATCAACTGCAAAGTAAACCAAGTGTTTCAACGTTTCTTTTTTCAGGCCCTTGAATCTTATTTTACTTCAGATAAATTAAAATAAGTGAAAATAAAACTCTTTTGACGAAAATGCAGACAAACTTTAACTTACCTTTTCCACCCAAGTTACAACTTCAGGCAATTGTTTTGCACTGAACTTGGGACTTGTCATTAAGGTGTCCATTACTTCAGGTAAAACTGCGTTAAACTTATCCCTATTTTTGAACATGTTGAAAGAGTACACTAAATGCAACAGCACTTGTGTGCAACGTTCTCAACTGGTTGAAGAATAATGTTTTACGCCGTCATACCATTGCTGTTTTAACAACATTTTCGAAAAGTAAAGTTGTAAATTAAAAAAACAAGAAAAAAATATAATGGCTAATTTATCCATCATAAATGATAGCATTTATAATGAATAAATTAGAGACAATTAAAAAAAATATGCCTCCGTCTAACACAGCAGACGCCGTTATTTTCAATGCCGCCGTTATGTCGATAGAAGCATACTCATTGCCTTCTACGTGACATATTAGTACCTATTTATTATTTACATTTCATACATTAAATTTCTTATAAAGCTTGGCTTTTACTGGTGACGTTGTCAGCGTAAAATTAATTTCATTCTTCATCTCAATCATTAATTATTTTGTGCTTAAAATAAATGGGGATACTTCGTTAAAGAAATGTATTCGAAAGAATTCCTTGGGGTCAACGCAATCGTGTCGCCCGTAGACTTGAAATTATATCTAATATTATAAAATTATTGTTATTCGCCATTTTTTTTAAAAGTAGTGTTTATTCATCTCAGCTAACAACCGACTTCTAAAAAAAAGACCCTTCAAAGTGTGTGTGAAAAATAAATTTATTATTTTTACTTTGGAGTCTTTGGTAGTCGGTTGTTTTTTTTTGTAAAAACTTTATTTTTTCTCTCCTTAGTTGTGGTAGTACCTGTACCTACCCCATACAAATTCGAATACCACTACCTGCTATGTAAATAAGTGACAGGAACTTATTACAACATCATCCATATTATAGACTAAGTGGGAAAAGTAACTATAGTCCGCGCGCGACTAGTTGGCCGCTCATCTCATCACAAATCATCTCGCTATTGCAATCTCATGTGCGTTTTGTCTAAACTAGCCGGAACTTTCACTTCGCGACGACAACACGTGATGAAAGTTCCTGCTAGTTTAGACAAAACGCACATGAGATTGCAATAGCGAGATGATTTGTGATGAGACTATAACTCAAAAACTACCAAAGCAAAGTTAATAAAAAATTATATGAGACCACCGCGCAAGCTTCGAGTACCAAATAAAAAAAATCAAAATAGGTCCATAATGTAGAAAAAATTCGATGAACATACATTAAAAAAAAACCTCCTTTTTGGAAGTCGGTTAAAAAGGATAAACAGAGGTAAACTACCCCCTAACTAGTCTACTAATACGCAAAATTAAACCCCTTGTATTATTGTGAGGGATATTCAGCTAGGGTGTTGCTGTCGTATTAAACCCAAGATATTGGCTTTATTTGCAATTAAAGTTTTCTCAAAAATCGAGCTGATGGTTCTTTTACGCTACTTACGTAGTTCTATTTTTATAGTTTAGTTTTTTGTCCTAAAGTCCCATCTCAATTATACTGTATACTTTACCTTATAATTATGTTTGGTCTGTAACTGGCCTTATGTTGTTTACAAAATGTTTCGAGGTCTTATTCAATTCACATCCATTAAAAAAATCTTTATGTATTTTTTATCATTATTTATTAGGCATTGTCATCTTCTTATGCATGTTATCAGAGAAATTAATGTAATAATTCATCAAAATAAATGTTACACTTGACATGCAATAAACGTGACAATTTTTGAAGTGAAAACATCTTTAGCGGTTGTGCACTTTTTTTGGGGTGGGTAAAAAATGTTAAACTCGCGTCAGGACACTGATCGAAAATTCGTAAGACGGAGGGAGAGTAGAATTTGTTAGTAACCTAACAAAAAGTACTAGGCTTGCATGAATTCAAGATAGTATTTCAATCATTAGACGTTGTGCACAATATCTGAGCAGTAACCTAACAAAAAGTACTTGGCATGCATGAATTCACGATAGTATTCAATCATTATGATGTTATGCTACTTGGATATATATACTACTTGGATATATTTGGATGAGGCAGACAGATAGTTTATTACCTGGATTAACATAACATTATAGGATACTGTCACTTTCATCGGCAGTCCCCAAAGACTGCCCCTCATGTTTTTTGTTGCACTAAGTTTCCGTGCGCAAACTTATTCCCAATACGCCAAAACCTTGCCCAGTTACGTGCCAGCGACTGTACAAATGTTATAGTCTTAGAAAGAACTTCGTCTCCCCTTCAGTTCGTAATTTTGGAACGTTCATACTGCTGATAAACCTCAGGCATTTGAAATTCGTCATAAAGCTGCTTGATTCGCTTCACATGCTCTGGGTCTTTGCTGCCGTAGTATTCTTCGAAGACTAACCTAACCTAACCTTGGGTTTCGTTACAGCGCTGCAGCGCAGTTACAGACACCCAGGTACATTTTCCTTCTTGAATATCTGTCCCCGTTTTCCTATCGTGTTTTTGGCGCCGGAAGCGTCGAAGTAATCGTCGTTTGAAAAGACGATCATTGCATTCATCAGTTAATAATCTATTAAACCTTGATTTTGATTCTCCTTTAAATACTGTCGTGATTGACGTGTAAAATGTAATAGAACAAAATCCTACGGTTTCGGGATTTTACCAGAATTTGAATTCGTAGAAAAATTTGAATTTGTAGGAGTCTTTCAAGTTGCAAACAGATATACGGGGTGTCCGGGAAATCGACGCGAAGCCTGATACCATGGATTCAGTACATGATTTTGAACCCCCCTGCGTTGAAATTTTTCGTCGGTAATAAAAAAAAAAATCTGCTGCGCCATATATTTTGACCGCGTAGTTATTGCACTTTTCTATGAAACAGCAGATTTTTTTTAATAACCGACGAAAAATTTCAACGCAGGGGGGTTCAGAATCATGTACTGAATCCATGGTAACCGGCTTCGCGTCGATGTCCCTGCCACCCTGTATACGATTAAGTTCCTATTAACTTACTTGGCAGATAATTTCATATAAATTTTGTTCCATTTTTGAATTTATTCGGTAAGTAGTGGCTATTCGGACATCGTGAAATAGGCCCTTAGGGTCTATTTTAGTCTATTTTTTTTTCCATTATTAACTAAAAACAGAGCTGCAAATACAGGCAGAGGAAAGGACTAATACCTAGTAGACTGTCTTGTGATTAGCATAGTATTATAATGTTCCAAGGTTTTTCTTATTCTTGTTGTGACCTGAAGTAAAGCCGAGTTGTTGTCCCATCGACGACGATCTGATTCTGCATAATATCTACAAAAAAAATATGTCGCTTCGTTTTTTAGTTTATAAGGGAATAACTTTGACATTGATGCTTAAATGTAAAGTAATTGGAAAATAAATGTGTGGATTTTAGGATCATCTTCTACCTCGTACTAGTAAAGTAGGATACGTCCTTTGGGTTTGCTGTCCCAAGCAGCTAGGGCTCGCCATCATAAAGTAGGATTCGCAGCCCCAAAGTAGGTTTCTCCGCTTGACTGTCACTAATGAGACACAATAAAATTTTAATTGTTATCGAGCTGCATCAGTCTTTCGGACATTTGAGCTGCTACGTAAATAAGTAAAACATTGCTTGAGCACCTACCTCATTAAAAAGTTTTATCAAGTCAAAACATACTTCGCAACAACGCACTTCTATAAGTAGTGCGTTTTTGTGAAGTATATTTTGAACGCTTGCGACCGCTACGCCGCATTGTTGTACCATCCATCATGTCAATAATTAATAGGAAATACACCTGTAGCTGTTGTTTCAGATTTCTTTTAGCTTGAGGAGAGAGATTTAAAACAAAACCTGACTCCAGCTGAGATAATGAACATTCATAATATTAACCAGAAATTACCCTTCCACTGCTAGCTATAGGCCGCCTCCTTCCATTATTACCACCGTCCACGGTTTAATGCACCCCTCACCCAAGTGTTTCCGATTCGCCACTTAGACAATGACATTTTCCTTGAGTACCTAGGTATTTTTTTTTTATGGTTGGGAAATCCGAAAATCGGCTTGCGATTTCCGACGCCCAGGGCGTCTCCTGCGGCGGCTAGGGGCATGAGGGCCTGAAATTTGCCTCTCCCGCACCCGCTCCGCCTCCTCCTTCGCGAGTATTACTGCTTCTCAGAAGGGGGTGACTTCTTCCCATGCCATCTCGCTCTGTACCGTGGCCTGGGCCGGGGTCGGACGCGAGAGGTCGCCGATTGCCTTCACGAGGACACGGCGGTGCTCCACCCAAGCCGGGCAGACCTTCACCGTATGCTTAACCATGTCCTTTGAGTAAGTACTGGGCATAAATATAATAATCTGTTACAATAATACCTACTGATTTATAAGTTAAATTAATAGTACATTACTGTCTGTAATATTTGGTCCCCGAATGTACTTACTGACTTTTCTGAATGTTATACAATAGTCCATGGTCAGTTGATTAACGCTCACATGTCAGGCCAAGAGTGCCCTAATACCGCCGACTGACACGCTCAGCAGCACCATGTCGTCCGTGACCACACAACCGACATGATGACTGCTAAGCGCCTCAATCAGGGCATTCATGGCCAAATTGAAGAGAGCAGGTAAAAAGTTGCTATTTTGACATTACAAACAGACTCTTCAATTTTATACTTTCGTACGCATTGAGGAAAATACTGTTCAATGTTATTTATTTGTATTATGTAAATCATTATTATCAATTCTTTCTTTCATTTTAGTACCTAATGACTAATAATTATACTATAACGACGTCTCTCTGTCTGTAATGACGATACTATAATTATGCGCACATGTAGGTAAGCATTATATAGTATAGTCATTTATTATTTCAAATTACGTCAAAGATATTACAAGGTCGATTCACAGTTTGTCAGCTTTAAACTTTACCATAATAATATATGATTTCAACTGTTTCGAGAAAATATTGTCATTTAAACTTTTACAGGTAGTAGTCCTGAATACGGGCTTTTCCCGATACCTAACTTTTAAGTTAGTGATGGGTATTATTTGCAGTGTCTCCATATACACGGTCATTACCGTAGATGCACCGTAATCAAGTCGTTATCTACCGTCAAGGTAATAATGTATTACAGTACGACACAACTTAGATGTAGCACCTGCACCGGCCAAATTCGTAAAACCGATGACCATCCGAACTGAGTGCGCCTTCAAAATCATCAATCGCTATTATTGCTTTAGGTGAAAATGATCTTTTGTAAAGTTTTATAGCCAAACACATTCGTAAAATTGAAATGAATGAATAAAAATTTTGAAATCTATGCTACATCAGTTGTGTCGTACTGTACCGTATTACCGTGTCATAAATAGAGTTTCTCATTTCCCGACTTTTTTTTGTTCCCGGATACGGAGACTTCTCGAGCACCATTTCATTTTCGAATTCCCGAGAAGTCGGGAATTTGATTAACCCCAATAAAAATGTATGAAAAGGGTTTTAAAATAAAATACACATTTTCGTAATCAACAATTATGTTCATTTAAATCAGTCTTCGTCAATTAACTAAAAAATATGCCTTCTTTCTTTTATAATCACAAAATATAAAAGTAAAATCTTTAAAATTAACAAAATAACAATCACAGACATTTTTTTATTTTTTATAATTAGGTGTTACTGACAAAATGATCACTTTGTTAACTAATGTAAAGTCAAAATGTTTTATTAAAATAAATAATGATTTTTATGAAATATACCTATATAAAACTTTTGTAATAATAACTAACGACATTTAAATCACAGTCTTTTGATAATCATCTCCGTTACATACATGTTTGCGAGTGACTGACAGAACCAAACAAACAGAGAGATCACGGGGTAGGCGGGAGGTGGGTGCCTTATTGGGTACTAAAAGGATGTAAAAGGGGAGAGGTCGAGATAGAGGATATCATTTTTGTTATATGTAACACAGGAATTAACATCAAATTGCAATTTTTTTAATTTCTCGACTTCCTGGGTACTCAACTCTTTTTTTCCCGTCTCGGCCAAATTTCGGCCTTCCGGGAACTCCCACTTCAAGACTTCTCGATGAGAAACCCTAGTCATAAATCACCGTATTACCATTATGAATTACTTTGTTGTATAAATTTCACCGTGTACTGCCTAAAAATCCTACAACGAATATCACGTCAGTCAAATTAACAATTTTGTAAAGGCAACACTGCCGGGAGTCCGAGGGGAACCCCACAATATCTAAAAGTCTATCTCTACCAATTTCATTTCTTCTATTCTAGTATAAAAATATTGGGCTATGGGTTTGGGTGGCTATAGTGGATTGGTTACCTAGAACTATGGAAGGTCTATGTCTTCTGCCTGATTAATGTTATGGTATACACGGATAAAATGGCAGGGGGTGACTTGCACACTCAATAATGGGCCCCCGAAAACTGTCGCTAGCACAAAGTGACGTAGCTACAAGGGGGCAACAAAGCTAACAGATCAAGACTGAGAAGATATGAGTCTCTCATGATAAGAGTTATCATGAGAGACTCATATCTTCTCAGTCTTGATCTGTTAGCTTTGGTGAATGTCGATACTTTCAAACCGTATAACATACAAGATTGGCCTCTTTTGTAAAATGAAAATTGAATCTACGTCAGATGCCGATCCCCACAGCAGAACGCCATAAGGCACAATACTCTGGAAATAAGCAAAGTATACTAACCAAGCTGTGGTAACATCAGTGAACTATCTTATTTTTCTTACAGCATATGCAGCTAAACTTAATCTACCTGAAAGACCTCTAATGTGGGCGCCCCATTGCAATCTCGAATCTAAAGTAATTCCTAGAAATAAAGTTTCCGCAATAGCATCCTATTACGGAAACTTTATTTCTTGCCATCAAGTTTTAGATTTAAACCTACTTGAGGGACATTTGGTAATAAGAACTTAAGACAAAACTAAATGTCTTAAGTTCTTATTACCAAATGTCCCTCAAGTAGGTTTAAATCTAAAACTTGATGGCAAGAAATAAAGTTTCCGTAATAGGATGCTATTGCGGAAACTTTATTTCTAGGAATTGATGTTAAGATGTTAAGTCTGATGAAGTGCTCCCTACACGATTCTGTCTGTCTCATACGGAGCATCGTCCTTAATGCTCTTTTTTGAATGACAAATGCCGAGTGGACATTGTATTTGTAGCTGTTACCCCAAAACTGAATACTGTATCTGAGCCTTGACTCAACTAAAGCAAAGTATACCATCCTAAGTTGAGCCAAAGTGAGTTCATCCCTCAGGCTTCTGATAGCATAGCATGCAGAACTAACAGACTTCTGTATTGACAATAATTCAACCTTCCAGTTTAATAACGCGTCGATGTGGACACCTAGGAATTTAAAATTATCCACTACTTCGACATTGTTACCACAAGATACAACCTGAAGACTAGCTTTATTTCGTACCGTTGATTTAAATAGTAAACATTTTGTTTTATTTACATTAAGTTTTAAATTATTTGTACCAAACCAGTTTTCAAAAGCTTTCAAGGCCGCATTAATCTTGGATTCTAAACTACTTATACTATCTGCAGAAACTATTGCATTAGTGTCATCAGCAAAGATAATTAGTCTTGTGTCATAGATAAGACTATCCGAAATCAACATATGGGCAGTTGCCCGCCAGATATAATACCCGTCTGGTTGGAGGATCCTCCCTTTTCTATGGTGGATGAGTGAACTTTACACCCTGTTCCTCTACCCCTAAATACCTATAATAATGTAATTTTAGTATAATAATGTAATTTTAGTATAATAATGTAATTTTAGTATAATAATGTAATTTTAGTATAATAATGTAATTTTAGTATAATAATGTAATTTTAGTATAATAATGTAATTTTAGTATAATAATGTAATTTTAGTATAATAATGTAATTTTAGTATAATAATGTAATTTTATTATAATTATGTAATCTACTTTTAATTACTATCACTCAAATTTTTATTAAATAAAGCCTATAAATGTTAATTCAAGATACGGACTATGACTATGTTTCCAAACCCTGAAACCTCTTAAAAATAAGACACAAATAATCCTTACATATTATAAAACAAAGTGCCCCGCCGCGTCTGTCTGTCTGTCTGTCTGTCTGAACGCGATAAACTCAAAAACTACCGAACGGATTTTCAAACGGTTTTCACCATTGGACGGAGTGATTCATGCGGAAGGTTTTAGTGTATAATTCATTAAGATTTTGAGAAAATTGGCTGAAATATGACGATTATTGTTGAAGATGTCGGAAAAAATCATGCCGACTGGGAGCTTTACTGGCGTGCGCCGCGTAAGCCGTTAGAGATAAATCAAATTTATGTTCTAGAGTATTGTATATCTTAACAAATTCAACAAAAAAGTCCGCGATGGCATATGTCTATCTTCTAAGGATGACCCACAGTAACCATTTTTATCTTTCAAAATTTTATAAAATTTTCGTTGTTATTTCCGGAGCTATTTTGACCGGTATCATATTAATCCTTATCCAATAAAATATGTTATTTAAATTGGGCATTAAATTTAGATTAAAATATGCCTTTACATCATATCATTTAAATGAATAGTTTAAGAGATATCTCAGTTTCAAAATTACGCGTAACAAAATAATTATGGTTGACAACGCGGGCGCTGTAGCCTACCACTGCGTCCGCTGAAAGTTAGTCAATGACCTTTTCCTTGGCTATTAGGTATGTATTCCCGGTAGAACGTTCCCGTGGGATATTTTGCGACATGTCACGCGGGCGAAGCCGCGGGTAAAAGCTAGTCAATAATAAATGTGAATTTTGAAATCAACCCCTTTTTTACCCCTTTGGGGGATGATTTTACAAAAACGCTGGTACACGTAATTCTTTATTTCTTACCAAAAGCATGAATATGAATTTTCATATCCCTAACTTTAAAAATGCTGGGTTTACAAACTTTCATCCCTTAAGGGGTATTTTTGAGACAAAAAGTACCCTATGTCCTTCTCCAGGTTGCCACCTATCTTCTTGCAAAATTTTATCGAAATCCGTTCAGTGGTTTAGCTGTGAAAAGGTAACATACAGACAGACAGACAGAGTTACTTTCGAATTTATCTATCTATACCTACTCGTCGTTCTCAACTAACCTATCCCTACTAAACACTGGTTCTGAACCAACGTTCGTAACTAGGCGAAGCCGCACAATCATTGATCTCTCTCTGGCAACGGAGGGCGCGGCGGAGATCATCACCGGGTGGCAGGTTTCTAAGGAGGCCTCCTGCTCTGATCACAGGTGGATCCGCTTCGACATACAGGTCTGTGTGCTACCAACACCTCCACGGCGAAACCCGCGTAACACGGATCGAGCCACCTACACCCGCAACCTTGATTGCAAGCTTGCGACTTTAAACAATCCGTCGACATATGCGGACACGACACAGATTGAAGTACAAGTAAGCCACCTTACAGAGTCAATCATAGACAGCTATCAGGCTGCATGCCCAGAGACCACGCCGCGCAACACACCAGGTAAACAACCCTGGTGGGGCGCCGATCTGGAGCGCAAACGCAGCAAGGTAAGAACTGCTCTGAATAGAGCCATGAACACATGTGCGGATGAGGACTGGGACAACTACTACGCGGCCAAATCCAGCTACAAAAAATGCATCAGATTCAGGAGCACCTCGGGATGGCGTAAATTCTGCGGTAGCATTGAATCTTGTCAGCAAGCAAACAGGGTAAGGAAAGTACTGGCGCAACAGAATACACCTGGGCCCGTCACGCTCCGAAAACCTGACAACACACTCACTTCGTCGCCTGAAGAAGCAAGACGCGTCCTAATCGAAACTCACTTCCCTGGATGCGTCTTCGCGCAGGTAATTGACTGGCAAGATGAAACACAAGCACCGTCAGACAATGATTGGAGTTACGCACACAGGGTGATCACGTTGGAGAAACTCCAATGGGCCATCCGGAGCTTCCATCCTTTTAAGGCAGCTGGTCCTGATGGAGTATTCCCCGCTTTACTACAGTGGGGGGGTGCTCTGGTCGCAATAAGGTTGGTGCCTTTAATGAGAGCGTGCCTGGCCTTCAGATACGTTCCAAAAGGATGGAGGGAAGTGAAAGTGATATTCATCCCCAAGCCAGGTAAGGGTGACTATACAAACGCCAAATCCCACCGACCAATCAGCCTGACCTCCTTTCTGCTAAAAACTATGGAAAGGTTATGTGATAGGGAGCTGAGGGACGGCGCGTTAAAAACTATACCGTTACATGGTAATCAACATGCTTACAGCTCAGGTAAGTCGACCGAATCTGCTCTCCACCTAGTGGTCAGCCAGATAGAGGACGCAATTCATCAAAAAGGCACCTGCCTGGGCACTTTCATAGACATCGAGGGAGCCTTCGACAAAACCAACTTCTCCAGCATCAGCAGCGCCCTCTCCAGACATGGAGTAGAACAGGTACTAACGGACTGGATTACAAACATGTTAAGCAAACGAGTGGTTCGCCTTGAGGATGAGCGGCAGTTGGCTATGATAGCCAGAGGCTGCCCCCAGGGAGGGGTTCTGTCCCCCCTTCTATGGAATCTGGTAATCAATGACCTCATTACTAAACTCAACGCTAACCGCTATTACACATTAGGGTATGCAGATGACCTCGTAATCCTTGTATCGGGGAAGGTGACGGGAACGATCTGTAACCTCACTCAGCAAGCACTACGCATCGTAGAAAGTTGGTGCAGGGAATTTGAACTATCAGTGAACCCCACTAAAACTGAACTAGTCATGTTTACCCAAAAACGAGCATTAGGCCCTTTCCGCCTACCCAAACTGTTTGATACAGAACTTCAGTTGGCCAACGAGGTCAAGTACCTCGGGGTCATTCTAGACAGTAAGTTAAACTGGAGTAGTCATGTGGACAACAAGCTAAACAGGGCCTGCATCACCTTCTGGCAGTGCAGGAAAATGATAGGTAAGAAGTGGGGCCTATCCCCCAAAATCATACTGTGGCTGTACACAGCAGTGATCCGCCCCATGCTCGCCTACGGGGCCGTGGTCTGGTGGCCCCGCACTCAGCTGGTTACAACTTCCAACAAACT
Organism: Conistra vaccinii; assembly: GCA_948150665.1. NCBI lineage: Eukaryota > Metazoa > Arthropoda > Insecta > Lepidoptera > Noctuidae > Conistra > Conistra vaccinii. The sequence goes on from OX411327.1 coordinate 9,992,576, forward strand.
ACAGCGCATGCAACGGCTAGCCTGTGTGGCAACCACGGGCTGCATGAGGACTACTCCGACCGCAGCAATCGAAGCGATGCTGGGACTGCCCCCGCTTCACCTGTTTATACAACAGGAAGCGACAATGGCGGCGGTGCGCCTTAATACAATTAACCTCTGGGGTAAGAGAAAAACACGACACACCGAGCTGCTTGAGGGGTTCAATAATGAGTTCCCTATTACGAAAGCCATTAATGACCGGGTACCTAAACAATTTATCTTTGATAAAAAATACAAGATCCAACTTCACGAAGATAGCCGATGCGAGGGTTTGCGCCCCACAGAGCTGCGGATCTTCACCGACGGATCCAAAACAGGTAGTGGCACAGGTGCTGGAATCTTCTCGGAGGACTTCAACATACACATAGCCACGCCATTGGGAGTCCATAACACAGTGTTCCAGGCAGAATGCATGGGTATATCTCTTGCCGCTTCAGCCATCATGGCCAGGGAAGTTAAGGACCATTCGATACGCATACTCTCGGACAGTATGGCTGTTCTGCAAGCGCTAAACAGTCACACTGTTGACTCCGGGCTGATATACGAGTGCCACCAGCGCCTTAATCAGGTGGGTAGCCTCAATAATATAACCATTCAATGGATCAAAGGACACAGCGGTTCGCGGGGCAACGACGCAGCTGACGAACTTGCCAGAAGGGGGTCGAGCATGGCACCAGTGGGACCTGAACCCATCGCGCCACTCCCCTTCGGGTACCTACGCACTCTGGTAAGGAAACGAACCAGGGACCAACATCACAAACTATGGTCGGACCACGGTGAGTGTAGGCAAGCCAAGGAGGCACTCCCTACAATCGATGGCCGCCTCACGAAAAAGGTTCTCCGACTATCGAAACAACAGCTGCGCACAGTCACAGCAGCTGTAACTGGCCACGGGTCATTTAATAAACACCTCTATGTCATAGGAGTCACAGACAGTCCGCTGTGCAGAGCCTGCATGGAGGACGACGAGACGGCAGCTCATGTGCTGTTAAACTGCCCGGTGGTCGCCGATTACAGGGCAAAGTACTTCGGTAACCCAGGTACCCTACGTGAGATTGTCAGTGACACCAAGGCGTTGCTGGCCTTCTTTGAGGAGCTGGGGTGGATCGAATAACCTATTTTCCCACCCGTACGCAAAATACGCGCTTTGACGTGGAGTTGCGGATACCAGCCCGTTTTACCTATTACCTATTACCTACTCGTATATTAAATATATAAAAGGAGAAACTGACTGATTCACTGACTGACATATCAACGCACAGCCGAAACTACTGGGACTAGGAACGTGAAATTTTCCACACAGCTTCCTTTAATAATGTAGGGGAGCACTAAGAAGGGGTTTTTGAAAATTCAACTTTTAAGGGGGTGAAAAGGGGGGATTTCTATTGTATGCAAAATCTTATTCCTTGAGTTAATAGACTTGACACGAATACTTATCTAAGTAAATCATAAAGTTTGTCACTTTTAGTTTTTCTAAGCTACCCCCTAAACGGGGATTGGGGGGTGTCAAAGTTTGTATGAAAAAAATTTTACGCAAGGTCCGAATAACTCGAAACTCAGTATTTATACTTAAAATCAAAAATAAAGAATAATGCGTATCAAGGTTTTTCGGAAACGGGGTGAAAAGGGTTAAAATATTTTAATGACGGCTGCGATTTACTCATTTTTCGTCATGGGTGTCGTTTTCGTAGTTTTCGATAGTGCTAAAGCCGATAGTGAGGTCAAAATGTAAATCCAAGATGGCGGCTGCGAAAGTTTTCTTATTTTTCGTCATGGGAGTCGTTTTCGTAGTTTTCAATGGTGCTAAAGCCGATAATGAGGTCAAAATGTAAATCCAAGATGGCGGCTGCGAATTCTTTTTAATTTTTTGTCATTGGTGTCGTTTTAGTAGTTTTCAAGGGTGCTAAAGCCGATAGTGACGTCAAAAAGTAAATCCAAGATGGCGGCTGTGAATAGTTTCAAATTTTTCGTCATGGGTGTCGTTTTCGTAGTTTTGGATAGTGCTAAAGCCGATAGTGAGGTCAAAATGTAAATCCAAGATGGCGGCTGTGAATTCTTTTTTTATTTTTCGTCATTGGTGTCGTTTTCGAAGTTTTCAAGGGTACTAAAGCGGATAGTGACGTTAAAAAGTTAATCCAAGATGGCGGATGTGAATATTTAAAAAAAAATCGACATGGGTGTCGTTTACATAGATTTCTAATGTGCTTAAGCCGAAAGGAAGGTCTAAATGTAAATCCAAGATGGCGGCTGCGACAAATTTGTCAGTTTTCGTCATGGGTGTCGCTTTCGTAGTTTTTGAGGGTGCTAAAGCCGATAGCGAGTACTTCGTACGAATACGTATCTTAGTAATAAATGGGGATTAGGGGTGTCAAAGTTTGTATGAAAGATTTTGTATGCGAGGTCTGATTTACTCGAAACTCAGTATTTATACTTAAAACCGAAAACAAAGAATAACGTGTATCAATATTTTTCGGAAACAACCCCTACCGGGATGAAAAGGGTTGAAATATTTTATTTGCATCGCACTGACCTATATTAAGATACACGCAACGACATCTATTTTTTGGAATTTGCTATTCACAATTTTGGGCCCGATAGGTGACGCTGCAATCGAAGTTCAAGACGGTATTCTGTTCATGACACGTACACAATTTCTGAGCAGTACCTAAACTAACCTCACAAAAAGTACTAGGGTTTCATGAATTCACGATATAGTATTTCAATTAATAAACAATCAATCTGCCTAGCCTTTTCCCAATTATGTTAGGGTCGGCTTCCCGTGTAACTGGATGCAGCTGAATACCATTATTTTACATGGAGCGACTGCCTATCTGACCTCCACAACCGAGTTACTGGGTAATACGATACCCCTTGGTAAGACTGGTTGTCAGACTTTCGGGCTTCTGGTCACCCATCCACAGACCATCCACGGCAACCGTAGCTTAACCTGATGGGTCGACCCGTGCGGCTGTTATTACTTAGTTTCCAGCTCCTCTACAATTCTTCTCTCAATTTCTATCAATTCATCAATTTCTATCATTAGACATCGTGCACTATTTCTGAACAGTAACCTAACAAAAAGTACAATCATTACGTTATGCTACTAATAGGATTTGGCGATTTGGATTTAGGCGACAGATAGTTTATAACCTGGACAAAGAATACTTTTTATCCCGGTAGTACCTTTCCTTGGTTTTCCGACATCCACGCGAGCGAAGCCGCGGGAAAAATCTAGTCATATTATAAAGTATAAAGTATGGATAATATTATGTGAAGACGATATCTAGTAGGTATCGTAGGCGTCTCGTAGGTAGGTAATTAATACTAGTTGGCGAATCCTCGTGTGCGATACAGGTAGGTAACTTGTATTGCACACGACGTTTCCCCAACTTGACGAAGTTAAATAAATGTAGGTAAAATAAATAAAATAGCTTAGCACATATTTACTTTTTATTACCAAATTCACAAAATATGCGCTTGAACGTGGAGTTGCGGACACCACACCGTTATACAATACAAGTACAATTAAAATAAAAAGCATAAAATTTATACGTTTAAACAAATCATATTATTTTAATAATACGCAAATAAATGCACCATGTATTTCTTTGTTAAACGCTTCATTACTCATACTTTCTGTGAACACAATTTGTAGTAACAGGTGAACCTGTATTCGTCTAAAAATGTTTGAGCGTTGCTGTTTTTTTCGGAGACATGTAACATCATATTTTAAACACCACAATGACAGATATTTTACATCATTATTCGTTTGGAAAGTTACACTCAACGTTAAGTAATTATGTTGACACATACACCTACCCAGGTACACCAGGTACCTATAGGAAAAATTCAAACAACTCGATATTAATAAATCCGTTTATAAGTGGCATTTACAACTTCTAAGAGGAAATTCCTATCCCCCTCAGCTGGTAAGGCCTGTATTTTTCGCAATAAATCATGATACATGTTACGTTCACACTGTTCATACAATTGAGGTATATTTAATTCGTCATAAAGCTGCTTGATTCCCTTCACATGCTCTGGGTCTTTGCTACCGTAATGGTCTTTGAAATAATTGCGTTGTGCGTCGTTGCAGTGCTGCAGCGCTGTTACGGCTATCCAGGTACATTTGCCTAATTCGATATCTCTGCTTGTCTTTCCTGTCACGCTATCGTTGACGTAGATGTCGATATAATCATCCTAGTAAGAAAAAAAAAAGTTTTTATCGAAACGTTATATTTTTCCTAACCTTATTTAAGTTCGAATTTTTGGGTATGAACGGCCCAAAGCGAATGGACCCCGGGGCAATCGACCGTAAACAACAATCTTCTACATTCCAAAGGACCGATGATAAAATGATTTCAAAATCAATTTAAAGGACAGTATACATTGTGATAGTCGCATAGTTTATGAATATTAACTATTTCAATATTTTGTTATTTGAAATCATCTAAATAAACACAAGACTAATTTTTACTAAAGCTTAATTGTTTAATTGTAATTTTTTGTATTTTGTTGATTTGTTTCTTTAAAATAAGACTGATTTATATTTACATTATTAAAAAAATCAAAAAAATATATACAATGTGGCAGGGACATCGACGCGAAGCCTGATACCATAGTTTCAGTACATGTGTATGATTCTGAACGCACTGCGTTGAAATTTCTCGTCAGTTATTTAAAAAAAAATCTCCTGTTTCCTACATTTTGACTGTGTAGGTATTGCACTTTTCTATGAAACAGCAGATAATTTTTTTTATATTTTGACGCGGGGGGTTTCAGAATCATGTACTGAATCCATGGTAACAGGCTTCGCGTCGATGTCCCTGCCACCCAGTATAATTATTGTTGATTGTTTTTCTAAAGGAGATAACAAAAGTATAAAAAAAAAAAAAAAAAAAAACAACTTTTTAACTTTTGGACCCGAATGTACTTAATCTAGTTTATGACATTGAATTTGTTTACAAATTTTTATCATCGGTTCTTTGGAACGTAGACGAGTTTAATGGCCCGCGGTCCATCGATTTGGGCCGTTCAGACTTTACCCGAATATCGTTAAGTCATTTTTTTTTTTAAATAAGATCCTTCACCTTGACCATATTTATGAAATCTTTGCAATGTTCATGTGATTGATAAGGTTGTCTGGCCACCACAGCACAAATCTCAGTTACTGCTTATGATTAAACTCTTTATCATGAAATCTCCGAGAAACAACCAATGAGGTTATACAATACTAGAGGAGCAGCGTCCTACAAACAATTTCTGAAAAACGTCACCACTTACGAGTTTAAAGACGTACCTTTGAAACGGATACATAAAATGTCAATCTGTCAAAATAATCAATGTTTGTCTCATTTCTTCTACCGTCAAACTAATGACGTTGGAATGAGACAAGACATTGCTATCGGAAAAACGACCAGAGTTGCCAATTATCAACATAATTTGCCCAGAATGAATGAAGGTTTTATTGAATCAATTAGGTAGGTACTATGAAAGGTTGTGTTATGGAACTTTCAATAGATAATAGTTACTTATGCAACTGTTGTAAATAAGGGGTATTAAAACACGAATGTGGGTTTGTAAAAAATAGTATCACATGAGTGTTTTAATGCCTAATTATAACAGTTGCATTCAAGACTTTATCTACTACACCCATGATAATTATGAATCCACTATAAACAACAAAGTAATAAATTTTTGCAATACTAATATCTAACAAAAATGGCGGGATACGACGTGAATTCGAAGAACCTACCCAACCGTTTCTAATTGTGAAACGCGCGTGAATGACAATGTTCTTTTTTTGAAATTCATAAACATACCACGAGAATGTGGCTGTTCCATGAGTAAAAAACGAGTTGCATTATGAAATTTAGTACAACATTATAACACCCGTTTGGATGTCATTAGGGTTACTATGACACTGGCTGTTTTAATTTTGGCAATAAGCCAACTGTTTCAGGAACTTTTACAGAAAATTTATAGCATGGGTGTAGATAAAAGATTTTAAAAAATTTACAAGGATTACGGTATACTTACAAAACATAGGCAAAAAAAAAATGTTTCAAAAGTTTTAAGATTTGTGACAAATAATATTGTTCATAATGGAATATAATTTCTATATTCATGACAATCGATTAAATTAATTAAAGTGATGTAACGCACTAACCAGCGACATTCACTTTTTTTTTAATAATCTAAATCAATCTGTCTAGCCTTTTCCCAACTATGTTGGGATCGGCTTCCAGTCTAACCGGATGCAGCTGAATACCAGTATTTTACATGGAGCAACTGCTTATCAGACCTATACCTGTAAAACTGGTTGTCAGACTTTCGAGCTTCTGACGACCCGTAGGTAACGACTGTCACAAGATCCACGAATGACAGCTGGGACCAACAGCTTAACGTGCTTTCGAGGCACGGATTAGTCTCGGTATTTAAAGATGGTCACCCATCCACAGACCAACCCCGGCAAGCGTAGCTTAACCTGATGGATCGACCCGTGCGGCTGTTATTACTTAGCCACGAGCTCCTCCTCCAGTTCAAATTTCTTAGAACAATAACATCAATTAAAAAATAGTTAGTAGTAGTTTATGAAACTGTTGGAGGGGTATTAAAACACGAGCGTTTTAATACCTAGTTATGTGCAGTTTTATACACACTACTACATCTATCCCTACTAAATAAATGATAAAAGAGTACGAAATATTTTTACATGTCGTCATTCACTAAACTCCCAACAGTCTGGCAAAATCAACATCGTTTTTCCTGGTAACATTGAACGCAAAAACAATGTTTGCTAAATTTATTTCGTTTTGTAATGTTTTTTTGGATAATCTGAAGAAAATTTAGCAAACTTGATTGTGAAATGTAACACCACTTGCTTTATTAATCCTTTCAGACCGTGACATACTAATTTCAACCGCAAATTCCACCATTTTTTATTTTTTATCGCTAAGCAATTGCTCACTTGACGTCAAGCTGACAACTGAATTCAGATATGCCTGCGGACACCTAAGTGGTGGTGACGCTTATGTGCCGTCCACTGCGCCTCTAGTATTGTATAACCTCATTGGAAACAACGAGCCAAAAAAAATAGGTTATTGTGAGGGTAGTCAAGTAAGTTTATATTCTTACCTGACATTGCATCAGTCTCCCAATTGCCATAGTAATATCACTTAATTCTTCAGTTGCTTTCTTTTTTCCATCCTTTACTAAGAACAGAGGAAGAAATATCGGCAATTTGAAGGTATTGTGTGACGACTTGTTTTCAGCAATAGTATTGACTACGTGCATGTTGAATGCATCTAGATTTTTCTTTTCTCTGTCGTAGGTCGACCAAAAATCTAAATGTTGTACACCAATAGTCGCTCTGTATGTAGACTG